>OY728157.1:1756627349-1761627349 GCA_963277665.1 Viscum album
TTTTCCACCTATATCTAGATTCATTTGTGGTAGTCTTTGTTAATGACATATTAGTGTATTAAATCTCTATACACGACCATGAAAACCATCATGAGATCATGGTGAATACACTGAGAGAGCATAAAATTCATGTCAATATCAATAAATTTCACTTTTGGATCAAAAAAGTGAACTTCCTAGGTCACATTATCTTGGATACAAGAGTTTTAGTAAACCCAAAAGAAAGCGAGAGCTATAGTTTCTTAGGATCATCCAAATAATTTATTTTATATATGGAGTTTCTTGGGGATATAAAGATATTATAGAATCTTCACTCATGATTTATCACACCTCAAAACACCGATTGCGAGATTGACAAAGAAGGGTGTGAAATTTGTATGGTTAGAATCTTGTGAAATAGACTTTCTGGATTTGAAGGGAATATTGAATTCAAAATCAATAGTGATTCTTCCAAAGGTAGTATGGATATATACTGTATAGTGTGACACATTAGGTATTGGACTGGGAGTTGTTTTGATGCAGAATGAGTGAATCATCATGTACAATTCTCCACAGTTAAGGCCTCATGAGAGGAATTACCCAATGAATGACCTCAGTTACCTGCTATAGTTCACACCTTATCCTATTGGATACATTATTTACTTGGAGAGTGTTTTTTGGTATTCACTAATCAAAAAATCCTTAAGTAAATCTTCACACAATTAGATCTAAATCTTAGATAGTGAAGGTGGGTTGAGTACCTATAATCGTTTAATTTCAAGCTTACCTACTTGCCTAGGAAAGGTAATGCTTTAACCGATGATCTGATTCAAATGACTCAAAAGCAGGTGGTTTAGGAGGCCAATGGAGGATAGTCACTCATAACTTTGTTTTCATAAATGCATGTTAAGGTTTAGAAGGAACATGGACATACTATCCTCACATCATTAATAGTGACCTATAACCTTATGGAATGGGTGAGAATGAAGAAACTATCTGATCCCAAGGGCCTTATCCTAAGGGAAATCATTTTAGATGATGATTCATCTTCTAGTTGGACCATGGATGGGGATGATACTTTATGATTTTATGGGCTCATATGGGTCCCATCAGACATCAGAGATAAGATTATGTGGGAATTTCATGCCTTAGCATGGGCAGTATATCCTGGTGTCACCAATATGTATTGAGACTTATGTCGTCAATAATGGTGTCCTGGTATGAAATGGGAAGTTTTTGATTTTATCACTTAGTGTTCGACCTATTAGTAGGTGATGGTGAAACATCATCAACTAGTAAGATTTTACAGCCATTATCCATTATTGAGTGGAAATGGGATGATGTTTCGATTGATTTTATGATTGGTTTACCAATATCACCTCAAGGAAATGATGTAGTGTAGGTTTTTATTGATCATTTGATGAAGGTCTCACATTTCTTACCTATGAGAGATACTTTATCGATAGATTATCTAGGGAGGATATACATCAAGGAGGTCATACATCTCCATGGAGATCCTCATTTTATCATTTATAATTGAGGTTCTCTATTTATGTCACAATTATGGAAATGGTTGTAGAAGTCCTTGGGTACACAGGTGCTTATGAGCATGAACTATCACCCTTATACTGATGGACATATAAAGCATATGATTTAGGTGTTAGAGGACATTCTCTATGCATGTGTACTTGATTTTGGGGGTTCTTAGGAGAAACACATACTCCTTGTTGAGTTTTTTTATAATAACATATTTAAGGATACCATCAATATGGATTCTTATGAAGACTTATATGAAAGGAATTTTCATTCACCTATGTATTGGTTAGAGGAAGGCGAGACAACTTTTCTTGGACCATGTCTCATTCGGGAGACTACAGAGAAAGTTCAGTTGATCATAAAGCACATGATGAAAGCTCAGTCTTGATATAAATTGTATTCTAACTGATACTAAGGAACTCTTGAGTTAGTGGTTATTGACTAGGTTTTCTTGTGAGTCTCACCTCAGTTGGGAGATAGACATATTCAGAGGTTGGGTAAACTCCCACTTTGATTCATTAGACCCTTTGAGGTTTTGAAATAGATCAGACCACTGGATTAATAGTTAGAACTTCATCACAGATATTAGTCTATGAATGACGTCTTTCACGAATCTCATTATTACAGGTATTATCTAGACCTGTCACATGTATTTCAGCCTATTGAAGTTGATTTAGGTATGGGTGATTCCTTCAAGGAGTATCTAGTATGAATTGTGGATCAGAGTACGAGGACACTCAGAGTTAGGTTAGTTCCTTTGGTACGGGTGCTATAGAAGCATGTCCAAGTACAAGATGAGACCCGATAGTAGGAAGATGATATACAAGCTTAGTGGTTGGGACTCTTTTCTAATGATACTATTTATCCTCATAAGTCCAACACAAGGATTAGTTTCTTTAAGGAGAGAAGGTTTTAATGACCAGTATTTTCAAGAAGGTATGAATTATTATTTTTGGTTTAAATACCTTAATGTAGTCATTGTAATGTTAACTAATGGACTCATAGAGGTCAATAGGGTTCTTGAGGCTTGTTTGGATCTCGGAGCCCCAAAATTTGAAGAAGTAGATTGGGAATCATGATTAGAAGAAACCATGCAGCCCAGCCAATATGAAATCCCTAACCATGCAGGGTGCTGATAGAGCAGAGAAGGGGGCTGCATAGTTTTTTTGAAATTGTGTAAGCCCAAGAGCACATCCATGAGGACCACCTGTATTTTTTAGCAAATAATTTTTGCATGATTTTCACACAGTTATGGAAACTATGTGTGAAAACATGCATCCCTAGTTTTGAAGAAGAAATTACAATTTTCCCTTCATTAAACTTCAAATCTTATTTTTCTCTTTTCTCCTCTTCTTTCCAATGGATGAATCTTCTTTTATTCTCCCATGTATCTCCCTCAATCTTTCATAGGCATTGAGATAACCTTATTATCCAAAATCTAAATCAATATCCATTAAAATCATTAGATAGCTTAAGGTAAGATATCAATTTATCTTGCTTCCTATTTTAGTTGTTCTTCATATAATTTTCACCATTTAGGGGCAAGATCTTTTTCCCTATTTTTCAGGGCATTGGTCCATTATTCATATTTTTTACAAAATAATTCGAATATAAAGACGATATCGGATGAGGAGTTGTCCACTGACTTAAGGTAGGTTGTCTAATTGTTTTCCTTGAAAAGTGCGTTGCTTTCATGGCCTCTCCATTGTGTCGTACGCCGACCTTTTCCATGCATTTCCTTAAAATGGATTTATTCATTATAAATTGTTATACAAACCTTGTTATACTCCCATTGAGCCTTTCTAGGTAATTAGAGGATGTTGACCTCAATTAAGGACACCCCTTGCGTGTGTCAACATGGAATAACCCTTGTAATTAATTGATTAAATGACTAGAGAACCTCCTAAGTGTTCATCTTGGGTTGTAATTGATTTTTACCACTATTATATAAATGTTTATAGAACTAGAGAACCTTATAAGTTCTTGTATTGACTTATAAATGGAATTTACCTTATAGGTTGTTGCTAAATTGATAATGAAACCTTCTAAGTGCTTATTAGAACCTTGAAGTTTATATTTTAATGCCTTGCTTAATTAATTGACTTTATTATATTTAACATCTTACTTCATGATGGTTTTCTTGCATAAATAAATTAAATGGATTATAAGGGGTGGAAAGGACACGCTGAACATTACATGATTTATTAAATGCCTTATATAAAATGTGATGCCTTGGTTATATTAGGATTACTGATTATGATGCTCATGAGGTGATACCTCAGTTTATTATTTATTATGATTACTCCATAGAGATTGGATGGGGAATGACGGTTAGGGGACTTTTTGATCAGGAAGTTTCACTCTCCCCTACATTGGATGTTGATCATTAAAACTCACACCATTGACCCTATTTGGATGATGGAAAAGATGCATCACATCCCTTACTTTGGGTGCTGAAATAAAGGCTCATCCACCATCTCGAGTGATGAGAATGATGTATTTCATTCATCATGAGATGTAGGGATTATACCCTTATTGAAGTTTATAGGCTTTTTTAGACTAGTTATGGATGCCTGAGTTATGCCATGGCCCAGCCAACACCTAGTATTCCAGGTATATGCCTACTTATTCCTTCATGTACTTAGAGAATATAAGTGGACTCAATATATAACTATAATATAATATTGGTACTATATATATATGGTCACCTATTAGACTAATTTCAGCCCATAGTGAATTAGGTGAAGTCCTCTAGGTGTCCTATAAGAACCTGAGCTAGCCGTTATTTGTTTATTTCTAGATTTTCTTATTATTCAGTAACATATGCACACTTCTTATCTATGTACATTATTTGGTTTACTTATAGACACCGTTGGTGGTGGCCTATTGGGATTTTATCTCACACCCTTCCTGGTTCTCCTTTGGTGAGTATACTATATGTCTGAAGGTATGGATAAGGTAAAGCACCCTGATACAAATATTTTATATGCTTTATTTATAGTTGGAATATAGGAGCACAGAACCAAGCATATGATCGAGATTCTAGTGGATCGTCATTTTGTATTTTTATAGTTTTTGTGTAGCATGTTGTATATTCTTGTCCCATGTTCCCCTTTTGTATATCATCATTCCATGCCATCATGTATATGACATTGCCCTGTGGATTTTGATATTATTATTTAGTTGTTCAGTTAGTTATGCTTCCAAAATTTATTATTATATCTGTTGTATGTGCTTCTTTTATGGCGGGTTACTATAATATAAAGAAAAATATAATTTTATGAAGTCCCAAAAAATTTTTCCTAAGTGTTATAAATTTCATCTTACTATAAAAAATGTATTTTTCAAAAAAATGTATTTTATTTTAAAATGTAAATTTCTCATGTTTAGACAATTATTTTGATAAAATGGATATCATTTTAGAAATCACCACATGGAAGGTATAAAAGAGTTAATTTTTCATAATTTTCCAAGACAATCAAAGTTTTGAGTAAAAAATAAAATACAATATAAATATACAGTAAGTATTATGAAATCATAATAACTTAAAAGTGATGTAATAAAAAAATATAATGGATTTCTTGACTAAAAATGTATTTTCTAATTATAAAAATGTATTGTAAAGAAATAATATTAGTTTTCCAAACCTATAATAAATCTTCCAAAACCTAAAGTATTTTTTTTAAATAATCATTTATGAATAATAATATTTTCCACATCCAAAATAGTGTATATTAAAGTTTTTTTGACTCATAAACTACTAAAATAATAAAAAACACTCCCCATAGAAAAATAAAATGATCCAAAACCATGGTAATACTAAGGTTTTTTTTGTTTTTATAACTTAGAGTACTGCTAATGGTCCCTAGGTCGGTTGGTAGGAAAAGGAAATTCATATCCTAGTCACCTTGGGTTCAATCACCAGGTGATATGAATTTTCATTGGATTAGGAAGGGCTAGTGTGACTGATGATCTTTTTCATGGGCTCACAATGCTAGACACCACTTTCGGTTATGCTAAACTAGTTGGTCCACCTGGGGGTGTTATCAAAACTATCAAGTTTTAGGCATCTTAGGTGTAAGAGTGAAATATGAAAATCCTCTTCAATTTACCTCGGTAACTTAGAGTCCAAAACCTATTTTTAGAAATTAATAAACAATCCAACCTCTTCTAATATTAATACCCACACATTCTCTTATTCCTATCAAGCCATTGATCATGGAGTACCCATCATTTTCCCCCTCTAGATGCTTTTAAGAAGTTTTTAATGTTCTAAGGATCTCTTATTAATATTTAAGAAGCCACTTTTCAAGTGATGGATTCTCTTACACTTTACTTTTATAAGTAATTCCTTTGTAATATACCTTTTGATTTTTAATTATTTATTTCTTTATAAGTTCATAACCATTCTTTTACTATCCAAATGACACCTTAATAATGAGATACAACCTTTCTCTATCATTAATCCCATTCCATAAGATGTTATACACTCCCGTTATGTTTCCAAAATCTTTCTTTGATTTTACATACCATACCTTTATGTGGTGGATACCAAAACCTAATATCATTTAAGGGTATTAATATAGATATTACTATATTTCATTGATTAGGTACTTCCATGTATGAAACTCAAATTCTCTACTCATGGTTTAAAATGATGAAATGCATTCTTATGATATATGATCTATGCGACACACATAAAGTTAGACATATGAAGGGTGAACCCAAATAGAACTATAATGCATTGGGTAAAGAATTAATCTCTAGATTTGACATGCTTATGATACCTTGTAAACATTCCTTGGTAATGTTTTATTATACCTTGGTAAAAAACCTTGGTAATATGTTTTATGCACCTTGGTGATATGATTATGAATGTCTCATTTTCATCTCATAAACACATTTCCATGTTATGCCTCAAATACTTATGACCATGACCTTATATTATAATATATGTATTTATAATCATGATCTATTTTTATGCCTCATGTTTTATCCATTATGATCACTCAAGTTCTATTTCCTTTTTATCCCTTACTGGGTTTTATGCTCATCCTTTCTTATTTATGTAGATTAAACAAATTTATGTTTATGATTTTTTATATCCTTTATGTATTACATACCTTGTTAATAGGACAATAATCCTTGAAATATCCTTATAAGTTATTTATGTAATATGTTTTAAGGAATTATGTTAAAAGTTATGTATAAAAAATTAGTCTCCATAGTTAGAATAAAAGTAAGGTTTCATTATTTTTAGACATTAGGACTAGAAGACATTAGTGAAACCCTATAGATAAGTCTAAATATAGGAAAATATCTTAAATTTTTGGTAATGTATAGAGTGTGTGGATTCATAGTAATGAAATCCATGTCTGGATACAAAAAAGTGGATGTAGGATTTTCCAAAAATTCACCAAGAGGTAATATCCCTAAAAGGATGGTTGGGTATTAACTCGATCATTAACTGGTGCATGAAAAAGAGTACCAACTACACACCCAGTTTGATACTCTCAGGGGATATGACTTAGTTGATAAAATGATTTACATAAAACAATATGAAGGATGTATAACTAAAGTAATTATTCATTTTAGAAGTTATAAAGGATTGATGTATAAGTACCTAGAAGCATCTTAGAAAATTTTAGGATTAAATTTACATTTAGATTTATTATCACAATATTGAAAATAGTTTCAATTTTATCATTTTTGATTTATTCTCCTAGAATTAAAGTGGGAAATAGAAGAGCTCATGTAAATAATGAGTGTGACATATAATGCAATGATGACCTTCCTAATATGAGTGAATATGGAGCTGAAAACTTCATAATTTTGCTGAATTAGTTGTCTTAGGTTATGAATAATAACCTAAATCATGTGGAATATCTGACTTTACTAAGGAAGGAACAACTAGTAGTTTAATACTTTATGCGTTAATGACCACTTGATTTTTGTGGACCCTATGATACTTTGATCACAAAACAATGGATTTACACTATTAAAAATACATTTTCTATAATCATTTATTCTAAGAAGGAGAAATTTATTTGATATTATATTTTTTAGAGGGATAATATGATCAACAGTGGAAATTAATCAAGAATATGAAGCCAAAGTATAAGGTTGAATCCATAGAGTGGGAAGAATTTAAAAAAGTCATTTTCAACAAGAATATTCCTCATACCCTCTGAACCAAAAATGCATAGGGAATTCTTTGAGTTAAGGAAAGGGAGAAAAAATCATTGGGAATTTATGAAATCAAATTTACAGGGATTGATCAATATGATCAAATCTTTTTCATTGGTTTTTTTCTAAAGATCAATCAATTTTTTGGGGAACTAAAACCTTATATACAGAAATTTGTGGCAATCTGAGACTTTTGAAGTCATGAGGAGATAGTGCAGTGTGATCTCAAAGTGGAAATAGAGTTTGGAGATGAAAATTGGAATCATAGAATAAATTATAAGAAGATGAGGATGAAGCCAAATTTTTGAAATAATTTCGACCATGAAAGAGAAGGGAAGGAACAACAACTACCCATGTGCAATAAGTGTGGGAAGAAGAATTTGAGGAATTGTCTGTGAGGAAGTGGAAAATGTTAAATGTATAGAAAATATGGCTATATATATTGAAACTATCATAGAAGTATAAAGACTCAATATATAAATGTAAATGATAAAGAGAATATGGTGTAAGAACAACCTTCAGTACAATTCTTCAAGTGTGGGGATCATGGAAATTTCACTAATCGATTTATAAATCAGAAGATAATAGAGTAAAACTAACATCGACCACAGAATAGGACAAGGTATAAAATAATTTCTATTTCAATCATGATGGATGAAGTCAAGGATTAGAATGATATAGTAGAGGGTACACTCACCACACAATCAAATTTGGTAAGTATATTGTTTGATTCTAGTTCGATGCATTCCTTTATTTTATTCATGTTTAAAAATAACATAAAATCAAAACCTAAACCACTAATGGTAGAGTTATCAGTTAAAACACCTTGATAAAATATTCAAGAATAAAAAATATATAGATATTACCCTACCAACTTTGGTGATTTTAATCTCTCTGCAAACCTGGTGGTCATTACAATGGTGGAATTTGACATAATAATTGGGATGGATTCACTTTAAAAATATAATGATAAGATCAACTATAGAAGAAAGGAAATTTCAGTTGTGTTAAAAAGAAAACCAGTATTTATTTTCAAAGGAGATGCATCCTAGTATGATACATGTCAAGAACTATCTACTATAGCATTTTTTATGAAAATGATTGGTGAATAAGTGTAAGAAAATGAAAGTATATAGATAGAATATACACCCATTGTTCATGTATACATTGATTTATTTCCTAAATAATTACCTAGACCTCCCCTACAAAGAGAGGTATAATTATTAATTGAACACATACTTGAATATAAACCTATATCAAAGACCCTATATATAATGGAATGTGTGGAGTTAGAAGAATTAAATAAGAAACTTCAAGATCTTTTGGAGAAGGATTTTATTCAATCAAGTGTATATCCTTGGGGATCATTTTTTCTCTTTGTAAAGAAGAAGTATGGATCAATGTGGCTATGAATTGATTAAGGAGAACATAATGGGATCATAGTGAAGAAAAAATACCCTCTTTCAATGATTGATGACTTATTATACTAGATTCATGGGGGTTAATTCTTCTCTATGATTGAACTCTGATCGGGGTATCATCAGCTGAAGGTGAAAAAATAAGATATTACAAAGATTTACTTATAAAAAAGATATGAAAATTAAAAGTTTTTTATTATACCATTTTGTTTTATTTATTATCATGATAAATTTTTTAATTTTATGAACATATTATTTAGGGACTACCTTAATAATTTTTTAGTGTTCTTTATTGATGATATTCTGATATATTTTGAAATTCGTTAGGAACATGAGGATCATCTGAGGGTTGTATTAAAAAATCCAAGGAAATAGAATATTTTTGGTAAATTAAATAAATGTGAGTTCTTATTACAAAAAGTATAATTCTTGAGACATATTAGGACCAGTGAAGGAATCTCAATTGATCAAGTCAAGAAATAGGATATAAAGGTGCGACCATGTTCTCTAAAAGTGATTGAGATTTATGATTTCCTTAGTCTAGTAGGATATAATAGAAGGTATGTGAAAAACATTTCATGAATTTATATTCTTCTAAAACTGTAGGGAAACACTAAATTATGGTGGTTTATTAGTGTAAGTTTCATGTAACCACTTTTAATAAGCGAAATCTAAATGTATTTCATTTTTTAAAGAAGATGTTTTTTACCATCGTTAAATATTTTTTTTGTGGTGGTTTATTAAATATCAACCACAAAATATATATTTAGTGATAGTTAATTAATGAACCACCTCTAAACATGAGTACATATTACATCATGAACCCCCTTTATTCCTCCATTATAATTTGATTCCCTAACCTCTCACTCACAGTAGAGACTCCTCGATGAAAATTCATCCTCTTCGTATGTCCTCCTCTAATGAAACTCCTTCTCATAGAAAGAATCTGGAATATAATCCATTCCTTAATGTCATCCCCTTATGATGAAACTTTGAAGAATAAAACCCTTCTCAACATTATCATTTAGGTAAAACCAATGTTATTCATTTAAACACTAATCACTTAGTGATTCATCCATTATAGAACAATTTCTTTATTTTTGTGTGTAATACTTACCCAAACACCAAGTGAATCTTCTATTTTCCATTTAAATTTTATATAATTTCTCCAAAGAGACCATTCCTATTATAGTATTAAATTAACTTATCTTTTAATCTCTCAAATATGCATGAGACAGTTTTTAATTACCCATTATTTCTACACTACCATCCATAGCTTATAGATCATAGACATATGAGACATAACATGGTTAAAAAAATTGATCAATAAACTTTTAACATGAATCCTTATTTTTGGTAACTTATCCTTTAATTACTTATCTAACTCATTACATAATAGAACTTACTTTGTTTATGTATTTGTGTGTATGTACATTATTCAGTTATCCTTATTCATATATAAAAGACCATATAAATAAGTTTAACATATTTTCTATTGATATTTAAAAATATTAGTTCTATATTCATTAATGATCTCTTCCAGATAAAGTGATCTTAGACATCTCAAATTATATTTAACCGTCAAGTTAATTTCATAAAAAAATAATTATAGTAGTTATTTTGTATAAAAAACTATTTAAATATTTCATGTTTCTTCAATTAATAATACTTATTTTATATCATAATTTTATCTGCTGATTTTTTGTCAGCTAAATTTTAAAATTCTAATATTTTTTTGATATTAATGTTCTATTATTATATAAAATTTTTGTATTATTATTAACATGATATTATTTAATTAATTAATATTACATTTTTTATACAAATTGTAATGCCCCGACACCATAATCCTGGAGTCAGTGCATTATTTTAATACACTAGTATGGTTACAAGGAATTAAGTCCCGAAGGACCTATCGGTTTAGTAATATTGGAAAATAAATTACATACATGAACCATTCATTACAATTTAAAACATAATATGTAACATAGTCCCTTCTTTGATAATTCCATTATTCTTCTAGCTTAACCCTAAATATCAATAATAAAACACTTCTTAGAATCTTGGGAAAATAAGACATATGAAAGGGGTGAGCTCAGATGCTTAGTAAGGTTAAATAATATAGCGGAAGCTATCGTAAATAACCATAAACTTTAAGGCAAGTATAAAACTAAAACAAAAACCTTTTAAACATAAAATTTAACATAATATGGAAAGAATAAATCAAATAATTCCATTTAAACATTCACATGGATATTTTACTAGTCTAATAATCACATGTAATATCAATAACTAATCTCATAATTAGGGAATTCATAATACCGAACATCTGAAACATACCATCGAGGCCTTGACCAAGACTTCTAAAAATAAATGGTTAAGGCCTTAGAAAAATCCATATATGAAAATAAATGGGCAAGGCCTCATCCAATTCCATATCAGGTTTGTCTCATGAGACCTACCGATACATAGAGGGGCTATAACAGGCCCTTCCTATCACTTACTAAGTTCAATACATTCCTCATATGAAAAGGGTGAAACATAACATAAGCATTCATATTAAAACTAGCATACTAAATTTTATTAATTTAACCACAAACCATGAATGGTATTAAAATAGAACATCTATAGTCAAACATATCATAAAACCTTCAATACAATATGTAAGATTGTATCATAATAAATCAATCTTAATTAAGCATAAAAATCCAATAAAGGATGTTGACATATATGAAAATAATCTAATAAATTCATTAAAACTCTTTTAGAGAAATATCCCTTTTTACATAAAAAACATTAAAAGTAATGCAGTTTATAAATGAATACATTTAAAATATATTTTTGAATCAAAGTGTCCCATACCACTTTGAAACTTTTTAAAGTAATTAAAATTTTAAAACATTCATGTCCATATAAATAAATCCTTAAAACCATTTTGAAAACATAGACATTAATGAGAAAGATCTAGAAGAATAAATATTTAAAACATTTAAAAGGATGTTTTAGTAAAATATTACCTTATATAAAACCTTAAATATATTCCTTTTTAAAACATGGACATGGATGAAAAATATGTCCGAGTAAATACTTACACATAAACAATCTTAGATAGTAATGAGATTATGAAATTAACCCTAAACTTGTGCATTTTGTTGGTTGAGGGTGTGTTAAACTCATGTATAATGGTTAAAGTATGTTATTAAATTATAACATAACCATATATATATTTATTGTATCATATATTATCTAACTATATCATTTTTAATAGTGTTTCAATATTACCATTATTTTGGGTGTTAACAGCTTCATTTTCCCATTCCTGTTTGGCCGTGTAAGTCATGTTTGTTATGCATAATATGTATTTTATTCATGTACAGGATGACATTAAGTTCATAATTATTATTTCTACTCATCATATAAATTATATAATCATTCTTGAATTGTTAACATGGAGAATGAATCTCACTGTGTCATGGAGACGGTAGGTCATACGTACGCACGAGCAACGATATCATTCCCTTGATGGTTAAATGGTATGGAGTTAGATAGTATATTAGTTATGAATAATAATTATCATGTTATATTAATTATTTATATCCATTATACTCATAATTATTTCAATCCAATTAAATTAGTTTTGAATAAAAAATTACACCACAACGTGGAGACGGTAAGTCGTACCCACGCACGCATGGTGATATTGTTATTCGTATGATGGATAAAATGAGGAATATGGTTGTAACACGATTATAATAAAATATAATTATATGTATGATATTGGAGTTATTACTTTTATATGTAAAAAACATAGAAAGAGTAAGTATAATAAGAAAATAAATTTGAAAGAGGTGATAAAACAATTACCTCTTTTTCAAGTATCTCCTTTTGGTATGCATAAAAGGAATCCTTAGGATGGATTTCTGCCCAAGGTTTGGAGCCTAAGATGAATTTATAGATGTTAGGAGAGTAAATGAGTATGGTTTGGATGAGAAAAAGGGCTTTATAGGTGTGATTAAAATAGAAGGATAGGTTCCTTTTTATAAGAGAGGGGAGGGGTACCTTTGTAAATACCAAAACTATTAAATTAATATAAATTAATTTTTAAATTAAAATTGCTCCAAAGTGAATTATTTAGAAGATAAGATGAGTATGGATATAAAACATCCCAAAAAATAAAATTTATACCTGTTTTTATTTTATTTTAAACCTTATCATTTTGATTTATCCTTATTTAATCTATTTAAATTTTATTGTGGTGATAATATTCTAAATATTAAATGGTTGTAAATATTTACTTATGTGGTGTAAATTGTCTATAATTGGAAACTTCATGAAATTTTAGACCTTATAATTTTCACGTTGTAATTTTTAAATATTTTTATTATTTTTAAATAATTTAATAAAATTTTATTCTTATAAAATATCAAGTGTCAATTGTGACACTATTCATTTATTTGACTTTAAATAAAAACCACACAGAAGATAACTTCCAACCAAAACATTGAATATAATAATAATATGTCGTATTAACATATAAAATTTGTGGATCACCATAATTAATTAAAATTATATTTATTTTAATATTTTTAAAACCATTTATTTGATATTTATATTAATAAAATAATTTATGCATCTCTATTTTGACATCATTAATGGTAATTATTTAATCTATAAAAATTATAAATAAATTTATATGATGTTTTTAGTTATTTTATCTTTCCATATACCACATATAGTCTATGTTATCTCCTACTTATCCCTATTTTAAAATTAATATACTTATATAAAATGGGAGAGTGACGTGTTGTCACATTCATTGATTTTAATAATATTCATGTCATATTCATGGGAAAGTGACCATTAAGTGATTATATTTAGAATAATAAATGATAAGGGTAGAATTTAGTCATACAATAGGATTGTGACAGGTGTTAAGGTAATTTTTAATATTTATTTTACCTTTAATTACCCGATTTAACCTTAACCACGGTAATAAAAAAATTACTAAAGTTACTATTCATAATGCCCAAAAATAAAAGTAGCATATTAAAATAATTTGGACCCACTTATTCCGAATATGGAATACATTTTTCAAAATTTAAAACATATAAGTTGCAATAATTAATTTAAAATTTATCCCCGTTGTCAAAACAAGAAAATGAGTTTTTCAAAAGTAAAAACCATCAAAAGATTGAGATGTGTTTATATCTATTTTTAATGTGAAAATAATTCCAATGACCTAAATTATATTAAATGATAAAAATATAATATAATTATAATTTAAAACCATTAAAATTTATAATTTAACATTATAAATTATTTCTATAAAAAAATTCATTTTCAATTAAAATTTATTATTTTTCACTATTCCTCAAAATATGAAAGTTATCAGAAAAACACCAAAAATTTATCCAAAATATATTTTGATATACTGCTCCCAAGGAAGAATTATATTTTTTCTAATTTAATATATAAAAGTATCAAATATTTTATTTAAAATGGGTGCGTCATCAAAAGGTGGGAAAACTTCATTTTTTGAAAAATACTTATTTTATCCAAAAAATTGGATTTGTTCTTATATTATGTCTAATAAAAACTTAAGTTTAATGTTAAAATTATATGGAATATATAAAATTAAAAATATGGTTAATACTATTCATAACCTCTAATTTAATGGCTATATTATATATCATATTAACTAATAATATTTTATTAATATTCTGTTTTTCGGTAAAACTGGGCCTTGTGTGTAACGCAAGACAACTCATTGTCAAGTGTACCGCAAGCTTAAAAAGGTGTTACATAAAAAGAAATCAAGAAAAAAAATTAGAATTATTTATATATGGAAATATTATAAAGTCTCGGGGTGTTACAGTCATGGACCAACCCATGTCAACCCTGAACCAGTCACCTGAGCCAGTTCGTGACATGGCCCGAAGGGCGTTCTCGATCCCCACGGGCTGGAAACCAGTGTCAGGAATCAAAATTTTAATCATTGGGAACTATTTGACCCATGAAAAAAAACCAAATAAACAATAAAAAAGATAAATATAAACAATCGATAAACATAACGCTAGCAGCAGAAATAAAATAAAACCGAACATACCTCCACGTGACCTTTTTGGTCACCTCCCAACCAAAGGCTGACTTTTCTCCAATAATGAGAAAATCAGCCAAGAAAACCTGAGTAAGGAAACCTGCAACTGAAATGATTAAGATAGGCATGATCATTAAAGATTCTCAGTAGGGTTTCCAAGATAAACCACATAATCCAACATCTCCTTTCCCGAAACAATCCATTAACGCAAGTTTGAAATACAATTATAAAAGTAGGGTTTTCACATTTGAAAATAAGCAACACATTTTCCCATTTCAAAACCCAACACATGCTACATACCATTTCCAAAATCATTTGTCATTTTATAAATAGAAACCAAAACAAAATGTTCCAAAGCTAGGCCAGAGTAAAACAAGTAAAAAGTGAAAACTAGAAATAAACTAGTGCAATGGAAAATAAACAAGAAATGTAAAAATCCAGTAACCATGTGTGATCTAAAATATCCCTAGAAGACTCTTGGATGTACTCAGTTTTAGACCCACCCACCGACGTATGGTGAAGCTCCTAAGTCTATAACCAACTGGCTGCCCTAACTGACCAATCCAGTGGCAAAGCCTACCCGGCCTTACAACAAATCTAGGGGGTATCAACCTGTCTAATCGGGGTTGGTCATCAACCGTCACTCGATCTCTAAAATATTCCTAGGAACCCATGGTGATTATAATAATACTGTGTAAGTAGGAGGCCCTCGCACGCGTGACTCATCTCACCGTACTTGCCTACCCCAAACACGAACACTCCATACGATAACCCATAAGGGATATCCTCCCTATAGAGGTTCCCTAGTATACATATACATATACATATATACATATATATATATATATATATGTATATATATATATATATATATAACATATCATCAAAGGTGCCAACCGAGCCTTCATGCCATGAAATCATTAAAACCATTTGATATCTTTTTCAAAATACTAAAGTTGTTATATGGGCATACGATAATCAAAACATCATCATTTCAAAAAGTCAACCGAAACATTAAATTAAAGTTTAAAGTTCCAAACGGGCCATCAAGAAACACCCATGTTGAAATCATTATTCTAAAAACATTTAAAGTTCCAACCAGGGACACATAATTTCCAAACACAAACCATTCTAAATGTTAACTCAACTCCACCCATGAATTGGAAGAGCCAAACAGGCCTTTAAGCTGTCATGTCCAAAAACATTACCCAAAAAATTACACAAATACAACTTTTATATTTTCAAATCCAAACTGGAACACCCTTGATATCACACTTCAAACCTTTCACAAAATCCACACAAAGGACCGAATCTTACTTAGGAAACAAAAACCAATTAGAAAACCAAGGTTTTAAGGAAACACTAGTTTAAAGGCGTCATTCTCACTTGAAGGAACATCCATGGGTGAACCGAGTGCACCTATGGATGTGCCAACATCTAATGGCACGCTTGTGTTTCAAGAAAATAACTAACACTATTCCCACAAAACTACCACTTGAAACTAAAACCAACCGCTCACTTTATTTGAAAAGAACTCACACTGCCACATAAAAAACCATAGAGCCCCCTTTTTATTTTAACACCTTAAAAAAATTAGCATGTTATACCAATACCAAAATTATAAACCAAACCAAGTTTAAAAATAACCAATGCCGACACACAACATAATCAAGGCTAAACATTTCATAAAAACCCTCAATTTCACTTTGAAAACTATAGTATTTTATCAATGCGCCAAGTGCACATAAAAATTATCATAATAAAATATTCACCTTCAAAGTATTATTTTCTTTTATCAAACTATATTAACATATAAAGAAATTCCCCCAAAAAATAGCCATAAACAATATCAAAATAGGATTTGGTACATAATCAAATAACTGTAGACTCGAACCAGGAATTGACTCAAAACATGCTTTTGACTAATTCTCAATATTTTAAAACATTATTGCAGGAAAATTATGGGTATATCAAAGTTGTGAATCACATAAAATAAAATTATCAAAACACCAAAGCATCAATTAGACTATGGAAAGGAAAACCATGGAATTACCTACCTTAAACCAATAACGGACGTGATAGAACCTCAACGGAAGGTGGAATGATGCCCCGTGAACCAAATAAACAACCTAAACCTTGAGAAAAACGCGCGAAGACGACCCCAATGAGTTAGGGTTTTTCCAAAATATATAAAAACACCAAGGATGAACGAAAATATACCCCGGGTGAGGTCGGAGTAGGCTGATCAGATCGAGGGAGTTGCCAGCGAGGCTGGCCGGCTATTACAGGAAACCGGCAAGGCGAAAAAAAGAAGGGGATCAGGTGCGGATCACCAAGGAGAAGCGAACCAGATGGGATGGGGCTTCTGCAGATGAGGCGAGGCGGCAGGGCTGGGGTGCCGGGTGCTACGGGCGGAGGCCAGAGCACGACAAGGTGGCGCAGACGGGTAAAGGGTGGCCAGGGTAGTTCGGTTGGCTAGAGAGGGCAGAGGGGAGGTCGGGGCTGCGGTCGGTTGGAGATGACATAGGGGAGGCACTTCCGGGACAGGAGGCCAGCTGGGTGAGCCGGAGGGGGTGAGGCCGAGGGAAGGGGGTACGGAAGCCGGGCGAGGTAGGAGGCCAGGGCACGAGGTCGGCAGGGCGAGGCGGCGGGGGCCACTGGGCTGGCGCAAGGAGGAGCCATAGGGGCGGCTCGCGCAGGTGGAGGATGAAGATGGGGGGGGGGGGGATGGTGGTGCCGCATGGGTAGTCGAGGGTTAGTTTATTTTTTTTTCATTTTATTGTAACAATAATAACAATAACAATATTAATATTAATTATAATAACACTATTAATAATAATTAATACCATAATAATAATAATAATAATGATAATAATAATAATAATAATAATAATAAAACCAATAATAATAATAATAAAATTAACAATAATAAGGAAAATATTAATAAAATTTATTAACACTAGAAATAATAAAAATAAAAATAACAATTATGATGATAATAATAATAATAATAATAATAATAATAATAATAATACTAATACTACTAATAATAATAATAATAATAATAATAATAATAATAATATTGAGCAGTTTCATGACACTAGGGCCAGTTGAGTGGCTATCGCCAATCGTGTGGTGACCGCGCACAGGTCTGAAACCCAATAAAAACATTAAACGTCAACAATTTTGATATGAGACCAAGTTTGGACCTTGGTGAGAGAACTCGATGCCAAGAATTAATAAAATAAAAATTAATTTAAGAAGGAGGGTGTGACAATTCTCCCCACCACAAACACTTTCTTCCCCCAAATAGTCACCCAGCAGAACAGTGGACAAAGAAAGAATCCATGCCCGACTAAAACTGAAAGGAACCACACCACAAGAGATCAGGTGAACACGAGAGGGTTCTCCCCCCACAAGAATTCAACTATCACGTAAATTCAACACCTAAACATACCACCCCGGGAGGGGGGGGGGGTGACACGAGAACTCCCAACCGATCCAGACTATCTTCTATAGCACTAGTGAAACAACACCTCTACTGAAACTTGGAACTCTCGACCCATACCAATAACCCCAAACACTAGAGAAAAACCTCTTAGAAGAACATAAAACCAACAGTTAACCCAAGTATAACTACAATCTTTTACTCATTCTCAGACACATACATCTCTATATGAACACTGCTAAACCAAGATCAACCCATATACAAGGGTCAAACACACTTTTAAGAAAATTGCACGATTCCGAAAACCATAATCTGACAAAAAAAACTGTTGGATTACAACAAAAAATGTCTATTATAACTCCACAACGAAGAAATGAACTTACAATGACATCAAAACTTTAACAGTAGAAAAAGAAAGGACAGAAAGACTTTAAATGTTCCACTGCCAACATGGATCACAAAACCTGGACCAAGGTTTCACACCCCTGGAAACTCCCGACTGTGCGCGAGCTTCACCCCAAGACCTATGGCTGGGGCTCTGATGGCTGAAGCATCCCCTGACTCATAGTCAGGCATTGGACTTTCTCTGGTCATAATGTCTTCTTTAGGTGAAACTTCCTACAAAACTTCTCCAAGTGACCCAGACAACCACAATGATGACATGTCTTCGGAGGGGTGCGACACGACGGCTTCACGTGCCCGAACTGGCCATACCGGTGGCAGACCACTAAAAGGTCCGATGAAATAGAAGATAGAACCATTGTCGACGACTCTTTAGAAACAGGTCTCTCTAGCACACCCTGCTCTCCAAATGGGGAACCTTCATGAGCAACTGGATTTGCTAGATTGCCAAGCACCTGTGCTCCAGAGACCAGTTCAGCTATGAATGCCTCATCCACCAACTTCTCGAAACGATGGTCTTTAGAAAGGAGGACCTGTTCCTTGATCTCTGGGTGAATACCTCCAATGAAGAGAGGAGTCTTCATCAAATCCTATGACGCTACCTCTAGAGAAAGGACACAAACTCCTTGAAATGTTCAACATATTCCTTCACTGTCCGTTGGCCTTGTTGAATACGCATGAGCTCTTCCCTTTTCTTTGTCTTTACCTCTTCATGTATAAACCATCAGACAAAGATGGATTTAAAGACATCCCATGTCATCCCAACTTGTATTGATGGAGGGGCAACCAACTCCCATTCATCCAGAGCTGGAACTTCAAACAGACCTAAAACAACATGCACTCTGATAGCTTCAGGAGTTCCCAAAATCCTGAAGACACGCTTGACCCATTCAAGACATTTTGCTGCTTATAACGGACCCTGATCACCGAGAAGGATAGGAAATGTCCGAGAAGGACTAAAAACTGGGCATGACTTATCAGAGACCTTGGGGAACTTTATGGGTGTAATTTTCTAAACAATATATAAAACATAGAGCCAAAACCAATATCAAGATGAAGCAACATAAATGAAGACTCCATCCAAAAACAACCAGTGAAAAGAAACAAAGAAAATATAAAAACAACCAAAATTTCCTTTTTCATTTTAGGTTCCAAAACCACCTTCTTTCAAGGCCACTTTCCAAATACGAAACCCACTTTCCAAACCAAATTCAATTTTCTAGAAATAATTTTATTTTTTTTTAAAAAATTACTTTAGGAAAACAAGTTCAAGCCTTTAATTCCAAGTGCACACCCCATTAATCCCATGAACCGTTGCACATGTCTTCATCCGTTTTTATCCATACGCACCAAAACACACTTACCATGCATTCCCTCACTTGTGAAAATGTTCATAAAGAGTACCTAAGGTTGCACCCAAACCATATCTCTACCAGTTCCAAGAAACCACCATATTTTTAGACCAAGAACTTTCAGTTTAAAAAAAATCCCTTTCACAAATTTAAATCCATTTAAAAGAAATCGTTCTCATTTCAAAATCCCTTTTTCATTTTCAAAAGTGCATTTACTCCCAAAAGAACCAAGATAACACACAACTTGCATCAAATTACTGAAGGGAGGGACTAGTAGTCACACTTAACCTAGCGACATGGTAGTGGGCCATGCCCCAAGCAAGCGTCAACAACTAGGAGGAACTTAAACCATGTACGCTAACTCCACATGGGTTACTACTCCATGTAAAATCACAATGTAACATCGGTTTGCCTCCATTGTCATCCCTCTATCAAAAACAAATAAGAACGAGACAAGAACTCAATTCCCAGACTACCCTTGGTGACTCGAGGTTCAGAATGGGCAAGGGTTTATGACGTCCTTCTCATACCTACCTCCCGAGTCCTGATAATCCTAATCTACATCTACTGGACACCCCAAATAACAAGGGCTCCTCTAATACCATTTTGTCACGAACCAAACTGGGTCGACCCTGAACCAGTCACCCGAGTCGGTCCATGACATGGCCCAAAGGGCGTTCCTGATCCCCACGGGCTAGAAACCAGTGCCAGACTTCAAAATTTTAATCGTTGGGAATGATTTGGAACATAAAAAAACAAAAAAACAAGAAAACAAATAAATATAAATAGTTGATAAACATAATTCTAGCAGCGGAAAGAAAATAAAACCGAACATACCTCCATGTGACCTTTTTGGTCACCTCCCAAACAAAGGCTGACTTTTCTCCAATAACGAGAAACTCAGCCAAGAAAACCTGAGCAAGGAAACCTACAACTGAAATGATAAAGATAGGTGTGAGCATTAAATATGATCAGCAGGGTTGCCAAGATAAACCATAGAATCCAACGTCTCCTTTCCTAAAACAATCCATTAACACAAGTTTGAAATACTATTATAAAAGTAGAGTTTTAACATTTGAAAATAAGCAACATGTTTTCCCATTTCAAAACCCAACACACGCTACATAACATTTCCAAAATCATTTGTCATATTATAAATAGTAACCAAAACAAAATGTACCAAAGCTGGGTTAGAGTAAAACAAGTAAAAAGTGCAAACTAGAAATAAACTAGTGCAATGGAAAATAAACAAGCAATGTAAAAATCCAGTAACCATGGGTGATCCTATAAATCCCTAGAAGACCCCTGGAAATACTCGGTTTTGGAACCACCTACTGGTGTATGGTGAAGATTCTAAGTCTATAACCAATTGGCCGCCCTAACTGACTAATCTAGTGGCAAAGCCCGCCTGGCCTAACAACAAATCTAGGGAGTACCAACCCGTCTAATCGGGGTTTGTCAGCAACCATCACTCGATCTCTAAAAGATGCCTAGGATCCCATGGTGGTTATAATAATACTGTGTAAGTAGGAGGCCCTCGCATGCGTGACTTATATCACTGCACTTGTCTACCCCAAACACGGACACTCCACACGATAACCCTTAATGGATATCCCCTATAGAGGTGCCCCAGTACACACACACACACACACACACACACATATATATATATATAACACATCATCAAAGGTGACAACCGGGCCTTCATGCCATGAAATCATTAAAACCATTTGATACTCTTTTCAAAATACTAAAGTTGTTATATGGGCATACAGTAATCAAAACGTCATCATTTCCAAAAGTCAACGCAAACAATAAATTAAAGTTGAAAATTCCAAACGAGCTATCACGACACACCCATGTCGAAATCATTATTCTAAAAACATTTAAAGTTCCAACCAGGCACACAAAATTTCCAAACACAAACCATTCAAAATGTTAACTCAACTCCACCCACAAATTGGAAGAGACAAAAGGGCCTTTAGGTTGTCATGTCCAAAAACAATTTCCAAAACATTACACAAATACAACTTTTATATTTTCAAAGCCAAAATAGCACACCTTTGAGATCACACTTCAAACCTTTCACAAACGCCACACAAAGGACCGAATCTTACTTAGGAAACAAAAACAAATATGTTTTAAGGAAACACTAGTTTAAAGGTGTCATTGTCACTTGAAGGCACGTCCATGGGTGCACTGAGTGCACCTATGGATGTGAAAACATCCAATGGCATGCATGAATTTCTAGAAAACAACCAACACTATTCCCACAAAACTACCACTTGAAACTAAAACCAACCGCTCACTTTATTTGAAAAGAAGTCACACCGGCACATGAAAAACCACGGAGCCCCCTTTTTATTTTACCACCTTAACACAATTAGAATGTTATAGCAATACCAAAATTATAAAAAAACAAGTTTACAAATAACCAATGCCTACACACAACATAGTCATGGATAAACATTTCATAAAAACCCTAAATTCCACTTTGAAAACTATAGTATTTTATCAATGCACGAAGTGCACATCAACATTATCATAATCAAATATTCAACATCAAAGTATTATTTTCTTTTATCAAACTATATAAAAATATAAAGAAACACCGAAAAAAATATCAATAAACAATATAAAAATAGGATTTGGCACATAATCAAATAACTGCAGACTTGAACCAAGAATTGACTCAAAACATGCTTTTGACTTATTCTAAATATTTAAAAACACTATAGCAGGAAAATTATGGGTATATCAATGATGTGAATCACATAAAATAAAATTATCGAAACACCCAAGTGTTAATTAAACGGTGGAAAGGAAAAGCATGGAATTACCTACCTCAAACCAAGAGTGGACATGACAGAACCTCAATGGAAGGTGGAACGATGCCCCGCGAACCAAACGTACAACCTAAACCACAAGAAAAATGTGCGAAAAAATCCCCAATGAGTTAGGGTTTTTCCAAAATAGATAAAAACACAAAGGATGAACAAAAATATACCTCGAGTGAGGTTGGAGTAGGCTGGTTGGACCGGGGGAGTTTCCGGTGAGGCTGGCCGGCTGTTGTAGGAGACCAGTGAGGGGAAAAAAAGAAGGGGATCTGCTGTGGATCACCAGGGAGCAGAGAACTGGAGGGGACGCGGCTACCGCAAATGAGGCGAGGTGGAAACGCTGGGATTCCAGGTGCTGTGGGCGGAGTCCAGAGCATGACGAGGTGGCGTGACTGGGTAAAGGGAGGCCGGGGTGGTTCAGTTGGCTGGAGAGGGCAGCGAGGAGGTCGGGGCTGTGGTCGGCCGGAGACGGTAGAGGGGAGGCACTTCCGGGATAGGAGGCCGGCTAGGTGAGCTGGAGGGGGTGAGGCTGAGGGTATGGGGTGCAGAAGCTAGGCAAGGCAGGAGGCCGGGGCGCAGGGTCGGCAGGGTGAGGTGGCGGTGGCCACTGGGCTGGCGGAAGGAGGAGCTGTAGGGGCAGTTCACGCAGGTGGAGGCCGAAAACGGGGGGGGGGGGGGGAATGGGGGCACCGTGCAGGTAGTCTAGTGTTAGTTTAGTTTCTTTTATTTTATTGTAACAACAACAATAATAATAATAATATTATTATTAATAATAACAATAATAATAATAATTAATACCAGAATAATAATAATAACAATTATACCAATAATAATAATAATAATAATAATGATAAAACTAATAATAATAATAATAAAATTAAAAATAATAAGGATAATAGTAATAAAATTTATTAACACTAATAATAATAATAATAAAAATAAAAATTATGATAATAAAAATTAAAATAATAATATTAAGCAGTTGCACGACACTAGGGCTGGTTGAGCGGGTACCGCCAACTGCGCGGTGACTGCACACGGGTATGAAACCCGGTAAAGACATTAAACATCAACAATTTTGATCCGGGACCCAGTTCAGACCTTGGAGAGAGAACCTGGGTCCAAGAATTAATAAAATTAAAATTAATTTAAGAAGGTGGGTGTGATAGTTACATTCTCTCCTCCTTTAATAAATTGTGTCCACGTAATTTAAACTCGGGATTGAAAACTAGGGGTTTGTCATTTCAAAATATATTTGTAGGAATCCCACATTGGAAAATGGATTAATGAGACCTCCATTTTAAAATAAAGGGAAGTATGAAGGTCACTAAAGATAACACATGCTAGGGTTCCATGTAGGAAAATATGGACATGAAAGAAAATGTAACCATAAAGTTCTGATGGAGAGTGATAGAGAACATGATAAGGAAAAAGTTTATAACCACAAATCTATAAATATGTGATGACCCAATGGGATATTTGATTCACCGCAAAAGAAAGTACTTGGATTTTTTTTTGATTTCATGATCCTTTAATGACATTTGAAGAATTCATTTAATCCATAGAGTAAGAATATAATGAAACATACTTACTTGACATGTATAGTTTCATACTTTAACTAATTTCTACCACAAACTCATCTTTCTCTTCAAAAGATTATAAAATTTCAAAATATTCTATTTATCTTAATCATATAAGGTTCCAAAAATAAAATTATACTCCATATATCATATGATTTAAATAAAGAGAACTATACTATACTAACCAGGACATCATGTAGGCCAGTGGTAGCTGATACAACCTTATCACCCTTGGGTTGCGGGTTCAAGTATCATGGCCTTATCGAACATGATGGCTTATCGCCGGACCTACAGTTTATCATTTTTTTAAAACTATATCATTATAACATTACCTTAAGAAAATTTTCAACCTTAAACAATACTATTCAATGTATAACTTAATCCATTCCAAAATTAAGACTTTTGTAAAATATTTATGTCCAAATTATCAATCTAAATAGATCTATAAATTTCAAAAATAAAACATAATATCATATTCCCCAAAAAACATAATGTATCTATTATTGAAAAATACATTTATAACCTTAAAAGTCTTAATAAAATAATTCATGATTCCAAATCATTAAATAAGAATTTATATAGTACAATCCTTATATATCACATTATTATTATAGAAAAAATATAATAACATAATTCTTGAATCCAAAAACATAAATACATTAATTATTCCACTTTTACTGTAGTAACAACATAAGATTGACCTTGATCCATTTGCTTCTTCTCATACATATTTTCTTGATGATCTGGAAACTCATTTTCAAAATGTTATATATTTTTTTATAATTATATAATTTAAAATTTACAAATTCTTTCTTTCCCTTACAATCACAACATGATGGCCTTTCTCACCACACTTGAAGAAAACTCATTTTCTTTTTAATTAGGCACCAAGGTGTTTCCTTCCACAATTTTCACATGTGTAAAAATATTTTTTCCCCTTATTCCCATTGTCTATCTCTTACTCCACCATTTTCTTCATCTCTTTCTTTCCCTTCAAGTCATAAGACTTAGAAAATTCTTTTTATGTCTTGATATCACATGAGAATATATCTTCATATGATGATAAAGTTTGGGAGACCAGTTCCCATTTAAGGAATGGTTTTAACCCATCAAATAATCGATGAATCTTACTTCTTGGCTTATATATGTAGTCTATAGAATTCTGTGATAACCTTATGAAGTTAGCTTCATACTTTGCAACATTATCATCCTCATTCTGCCTCAGACTTAAAAACTATCTCTTCATATCAGCTCATTGTTCACGAGGAAAGTATTTTTCTAAGAATAAGAGGGAAATACCTACATGGATTACATGCATTGACCTGATTTCCATTTCTTTCACTAGGTACCATTTCTAAAACATGGAATACACTAGATTAGGTTATAAATCCGATTACATAATTTTGATTTAGTAAAAAACTTAACATAAATTGAAAAATTTATGAATTTTTAATATCATAATCATAAACATGGTTTATTTGGGGAAATATTTAACTTTAAATCCTTTATACTGATTTATAGATAAAATGTAGATTATCCTAATCATATCCATAGGGAGTGTCAAAACAGGTGCCCAGTAAGGCCAGCTGTCATGTACCAGGTTACCCTGAGTCAAGCATGGAACACATTATCAAAGTTGTTACTCCAAGGTACATTTGTACCAGAACCACGTCCACTTGTAGTATCCAAACAGGGATGTATTTTCTAATAATACCCACATAATATCTATATTACCAAAAGTTTAGGATGTTCTTATATACTTATCCCCAAATTATATATTAGGGTTATCATCCCTAATCTATGTTTTCTGAATCTAATTTCCAAGGTTGTTACTAAACTTCCTCTGATACCAAATGTAATTACCCAACCCCAAAAGACTAGATCCCATGAATTATTTTAATACATTGGCATAGTTACAAGGAATCAAGTCCCGAAGGACTGACCAATTTAGCAGTCTTTCAAAATAGATTACCTACATGAACCATTCATTACAATTCAAAACATAATATAAAACATAGTCCCTTATTTGAGAATTCCATTATTATTTTAGCTTAACCCTTCATATAAATCATAAAACATTTCTTGACATCCTAAAAAAATAAAACATACGAAAGGGGTGAGTTCAGATGCTCAGTAAGGTTAAACAATATAGCGGAAGCTATTGTAAATAACCATAAACTTTAAGGAAACCATAAAAATAAAATAAAATCCTTTTAAACAAAAACTTTAACATAATATGGAAATAATAAATCAAATAATTACATTTAAACATTCACATGGATATTCTACTAGTTGAATAATCACATGTAATATCAATAACTAAAATCATAATGAGGGAATGCATAATACTGGACATCTGAAACATACCGTTGAGGCCTTAGATAAGAAATCTAAAAATAAATGGTTAAGGCCTCAACCAAATCCATATAATAAGATAAATGGTGAGTCCTTAACCAATTCCATATATATTTTGTCTCATGAGACCTACCAATGCATCGATGGGCTATAGCGGGTCCCTCCCATCACTTACTAAGTCAAATACATGTCTCATATGAAAAGGGTGAAAAATATCATAAAAATTCATATTAAAACTAGTATAAAAAATATTATTACTTTAACCATAAACCATGAATGGTATTAAAATAGCACATCCAAAGTAAAACATATCATAAAACCTGCAGTACAATATAGAAGATTTTATGACAATAAAACAATCTTAATTAAGTATAAAAATCCAACATAGGATATTGACATATATGAAAATAATATAATAAATTCATTAAAAATATTTGAGAGAAATATACCCTTTTTTACTTCAAAAATATTAAAAGTCACGTAGTTTATAAATGAATACATTTAAAATATATTTTTGAATCAAAGTTTCCCATACCACTTTAAAAATTTTGAAAGGAATTAATATTTTAAAACATTCATGTCAATATAAATAAATCCTTAAAACCATTTTGAAAACATGGATATTAATGAGAAAGTTCTAGAAGAATAAATATTTAAAACATTTAAAATGATGTTTTAATAAAAGAGTCTCTTACATAATACCTTAAAGATATTCCTTTTGAAAACATGGATATGGATGATAAATATGTTCCAATAAATACTTATATATAAACAATCTCCGATAATAATGAGATTACAAAATTAACCTCTACCTTGTACATTCTATTGGTCAAGGGTGTGTTAAACTCCTGTATAATGGTTTAAGTATGTTATTAAATTATACGAGAACCATATATATATTTATTATATCATATATGATCATATTATATCATTTTTTTATTTTTGTTTCTATATTACTATTATTTCAGATGTTAACTGCTTCATTTTCCCATTCCAGTTTGCCCATGTAAGTCATATTTGTTATGAATAGGATGTATTTTATTCATATCCAGAATGAATTTAAGTTCATAATTATTATTTTTACTCATCATATAAATTTTATAATCATTCTTTAATTGTTAACGTGGAGAATGAATCTCACCACGTCGTGGAGACAGTAGGTCGTACATACACATGAGTGACGATATCATTCCCTTGATGGTTAAATGGTATGGAATTTGATGGTATATTAGTTATAAATAATAATTATCCTGTTATATTCATTATTTATAAATATTTTACTCATCATTATTTCCATCCAATTAAAGTATCATTGAATAAAAAATGACACCATGATGTGGTGACGGTAAGCCGTACGTACGGACGCATGGTGATATTGTTATTTGTATGATAGATAAAATGAGGAATATGGTTGTTCTATGATTATAATAACATCTCATTATATGTATGATACTAGAATTATTACTTTTATATTGAAACAACATAGAAATAGGAAGTAGAAGAAGAAAAGAACTTTGAAAGGGGTGAAAAAACAATTACCTCTTTTTTGTGTATCTCCTTTTGCTATGCACAAAAGGACTCCTTAGGATGACTTTATACCCAAAGTGTGGCCTTTAAGATGAATTTAGGGATGTTAAGAGAGAAAATGGGCAGGGTTTGGATGATCCAAAGGGCTTTAGAGGTGTGATTAAAAGAGAAGGGGAGGTGCCCTTTTATAAGAGAGGGGAGGGGCAGCTTTGGAAATACCAAAACTATTAAATTAATATAAATTAATTTTTTAATTATAATGGATCAAAAATGTATTATTTAGAATATAATATGAGGATGGGTCTAAATCCTCTCAACCAATAATATTTAGACATTTTTTGTTTTTATTTTAAACCTTATCATTTTGATTTATCCTTATTTAATATATTTAATTTTAAGTATGGTAATAATATTATAAATATTAAATGGTTGTAAATATTTACTTATGTGGTGTAAATTGTCCATAATTGGACACTTTATGACACTTTAGACCTTATAATTTTCACTTTGTAATTTTTCAATATTTTTATGATTTTTAAATAATTTAATAAAATGTTATTTTTATAAAATATTATTAGTGTCAATTTTGACACTATTCATTTATTTGACTTTAAATAGAAACCACACACAAGATATCCTAAAAAAACATTTAATATACTACTAAAATGTTATAATCACCTATAAAATTCATGGATCACCATAATTCATTTAAATTATATTTCTTTTAATATTTTTAATACTATTTATTTGATATTTATATTAATAAAATAATTTATGCATCAATATTGTGTCATCATTAATGGTAAATATTTAAACTATAAAAATTATAAATAAATTTATATGATGTAGGTAATTATTTTAACTTTCAATAGACTACCTATAGTCAATGTTATCTCCTATTTATTCCTTAATTAAAATTAATATACTTATATAAAATGAGAGTGTGACATTTTGTCACATTCATTGATTTTAATAATATTAATGTCATATTCATGGGAAAGTGGCCATTAAGTGAATCAATTTTGAACCATAGATGATAAGGGTCAAATTTAGTCATCCAATAAGATTATGGCAGATGTTAAGATAATTTACAATATTAATTTTTCCTTTAATTTTCCCATTTACCCTTAGCCGTAGTAATAAAAAAATTACTAAAGTTACTATCACTACTGGCCAAATGGATTCTTGTGATGGGTCATCTGCAATGGGGACCTATCATAAATGACCCGTCATAGAAAATGGCGTTGCAAATATTATTTTTTATGACACTTCATCAAAAAGAATGATTATTTTCGACGGGCTGTAGAACCATCGCAAAAAACATTCGGTGAGTTTTTAAGAAATTATTTGTGAAGGACCAACAACCCATCGAAAAATCACCGAATGTTTTTTGCAACGGTTCTACAGCCTCTTGTATTCAGGGAGATGTGCTTGATTAAATGTGGACCACCAGTCTTAGGGAACCTTCTAAGAGACATCCAGGTCCGGGACATCATGATTACCTCTCCTCTCACAACCTCTTTCATGTTTGGGTTTAGTCTCATTTGACATTATACTCTCAGTTTGTGTTCTGGTTCCATAGGAATCTTATGCATGTATAATGAAGAGATAATCCACTTGATATAAATATGGACAAACCTATTATAGTTTTAAATTTATTTAGAACACAAAAAATTTATTCCTCTTTATCTTCTTTCAGTTCATCAGAAAAAATTACAGGAAGTGTTGAAATATCAACTAAAAATGTGTATTTTAGGTGTGATGAGAGCTGTTTTAGCTCCAAAGATGGTGTTTATTCACTTGATGGAAAGATCTTGGGAATAAGAGGTCCAAAATATTCAAAATTTTTATTATAAGGAGTTTGAAAAGTGGAAATATTTTTGAATTTCATAACTTTTGTTAAATTTTTCTTCACTACCATCGAAAGTGGACAACTCACTCTCATAAATTTTCAGATCAGAATTCAGAATATTTATCAAAGAAAGATCATTGATTTTTTTTATCAGTTCTCCCTCAAAAAAATAAAATTGTTCAAAAATGTTTATAGAAGTAAAATAAACCTTAATTTCTCTATTTTCTTTTAATTTAATTCATAGAAGATTCATTCTCATCTTGAACATCATAGTTGACTAATTCTAGAAAATTTTCTAGATTCTCACTTTGAACATACTCAATAGCGTGTGAAACAAAATTTTCAGCTTCCAAATGAATTTATTCAGCCAAAAGTTGATTTTTAGATTCTTCTAAATGGAAAAGTGTGTTTTTAACTATTGAGGACTCCACTCTAGAGAAATTTTCTACAAAAGTTGGTTCCTTAACATTTTTAAAAAATCAATATTATCATATTTCTCACCAAAATTAAAGATTAATTATCCCTTATAAATAACTATAGAATCTCCTCCAATGGAAAAAATGGCCTAATAAGGATGATAGGAACCACATTGTCACACTCTATGTCTAACATAAGAATGTCATCTGGTAGAAAAAACTTTACAATTGTAACTAGCTGATCATCTACCCTTCATATGGGATGTGTAAATGAATGGTTAGCTAACTGTAGAATGAATGTGGTGGGTTAAAGGTCACCCAATATCAAATATTTAAATAAGGAAAAAGGGAGAAAATTTATACTAGCACATAAATCATACAAATAGTTTAGTTGACCACAATTTCCTAATGTTTATGGAATGAAAAGGTTACCAGAATCCTTAAGCTTTGGAGGGATTTTATTTTTAAGATTAGAACTACACTCTTCAGTGAGGCTGCATGTGGAAAATTATTCTAGATAATTTTTATTAAACAATTTTTTAAGAGATTTTATATAATAAGGAATTTGAATCAAGGCTTCTATGAAATGGAAATTCACTTTGATATTGGTTAAAAGACCAAGGAACTCGAGAAGTCCAGCCTTGTTATTATTATTGGGTTTTAATTTTTCAGGGAAAGGTATGGGTGGGGAATAGTTATTTAAACTAGTAGGAATATCCTCAAATTATTCAATAATTTTCTACTCAACCGTAAACTTATTAGGTTCATAAAAATTTTCATCTTGATTTTAAGTGAAAAATTGATATTTTATTCATTATAAAGATTTTTTTACTCATTTCTAGATTGAGATTCTCCCAGTTTTTGACTTCTAAACACACTTTGTTTTAAATTTTGGGAACTCCTAAGGCCTTTTCTATCTTCTTTTTTAGTTTTTAATCCACTTCTTGTGACCACTACCATTAAATTTTACCTAGGGTTTATTTCAGTTGTGCTAGGTAGTTTTCCCCTATCTTTATATGTCATGTATCTTGCTAATTAACCCATTTTTAATTCTAGATTATGTATTCTAGCTTTATCTTTAGCTTTATCACATATTTTGCTTTTCGAGAGTCAAATTTATCCTCTTGAAAGTCAAATATTTTTAACATATGATACATTCTATTAAGTATTTTTCCATAAAAATTTCATTGGGAATGGGGTGGTTTACCCCTTTTTTGATTTTGATATTATTTTCTAGGTCGGTTTTGGTAACCTGGTGTAGAAGTTTGTCTAATAATTCCTTGTTCTTTACAAGATATATTAGGATTTTTCCTATAGCCTTGATTACAAATAATTGTGAATATATCTTCTCTATTAGGAACCCTGAGACCATAACTAAAAAAATTTACACTTTCTTATTATTGGGATGAATAATAAAAATTTTTAAATAAGTTTTTAGTGTGCTTAAAAATCCCACATTGAGAACACTTCTCTCTAAGAGATTGGTTATAGTTTTTACATCCCATTTGATTGAAACTTTTTTTTTTGGAATTTTGAGTCATTAAAGATTGAAGTTGATCTTTAATTTCAGCAAGCTGATCATTTTCATCTACCACTAAACTAATATTATTTCCACCACTATTAACTCTCTTCTTCCAAGAGTTTTTATTTTGAGAAATTAAGGAAATATTTTTGAAAATATATCTCAAATCCTCATTAGTTTTGTCATTATAATTATCCATAGCTAACTGATCTACCAAATTTTATCTGGAAGAGGAAAATATTTCATAAAAGGTATCCATTAGGATGTGGGATAGTAGCTAGTGATGAGGAAAATTCCTAATAAGGTCCCTAAATCTGTCTCAAGCCTCATGAAAGGATTATCTATCCTTTAGATAAAAACTAGTGATTTTGGTTCTCAACTCTCACTTTAATCTTTTTTGGTTAAAATTTCATTATAAACGAATTGTAAACATGATCTAAGTTTTTAAAAATGTTTTAATCTAAACTAAAAAACTAGTTTCGTGCATTCCCTTTAAGGAAAAAGGGAAATAGTTTCATTCTGATTTAATTTTCATTGATCCCTAACATAGGTAATTGTTGCACTATATTGTAGAGGTCTCTAATAAATGTTAGTGAGTCTTCATGAGATAAATAATTAAAGGTAGGAAACAATTATAGTTTTGATTGTTTCAAATCATAGTTTTTGGATTTAGGTGATAATATAATTGAATAAGTGTTTCTTTCCACATTACGGAGTTGAAAATCTATCCTCCTAGGCCTCTAATTTTCCTCAAGATTGGGTTTTGGTTGAAAATTTCATTCATTATTAATAGGAACTCTCTCTCCTATGTTTTCCATTGCAATACTATTTTTATTTTTTAAGGTGATCAAATGTTTGTCTATATTAGTAATAAAGGGATTAATCCTATCAATTTATTTTCTTATTATCATAAAATATTAAATGTTACAAATATTTCAAAAAATTAATCCTAAAGTAATTTATTAGAACAAGAAGATTGAAAAAATAATTATTTTTTTAAACAATTTTTTTGAATTTTTTTAATGAAATTCTTTTTTTTGAATTATATTTTTTAAATGTTTTAAATAATTGGTTACATGAGACCCTTCCAAGGAAATGGTGCTAAAAACTTGACACATATATCATTGAATATGTGCAAATTTAATTATTTTTAACTTCTATTTACTACTGTATAGTAGTGCATAGGGTGTTGAACCCATAGGGAAGGGGAGATGTGATCGAGGAGACCAAATATTGAAAAAAGTGTTGAAAAATATTGAAATTTTTTTATTTTTATTTTTATGAAATACAATTGATGAAGACAATGGTGATTTTGAATTATGTTGAGATATAAAAAATAATCGGTCAGTGATATTAAGTAGTGAGAAATTCGATCAAGATAGAAGCAATGGAAAAATTAATACAATTGGATTGAATGAATTCCTTCATTCACATAGATTTTATCAAAAATGAAACCTCAAAGTTTGATTGATTTATCTCTCTCAGTAAAATATAAATCACATAGAAGGATGATCCTTAAAGCTCACAGATTCCTAGAATCACATGACAATATAGTAAATTTAAGAATTTTTAACAGAATGAATATCACTGATTGATTATGAAGTTTTGAAATAAAGTTTGAGAGATGTAAAATAATTTTTATATCTATAATCAAACTCACTGTCTGATTCTAATATTTGAATAAATGACACAAAGAAGAGGTAAAATAAATCCAAAAGATTAAAATTCCCCAAGCATGGGATTTATCCAAAAATCATAACTATTTCAGAATTTTTGATTAAATTAAAGAATAATTATAATCATATTGAAATAAGAAATGAAGGTGAATGAAATATCTCCTTCGATGTTGTTGTGAAACAGTGCTACAAATCTCTATTCTGCACTTCTATCTCATCCATAACTTCAGTCTCTCATCTCTTTGATTAGAATGTTTCTCTTCTATGTTATCTTTGTCTCAATTACTCATCTCTAGAAATGTTCACCTGGGAAAAGTCTTCGGTGTAAGTTTTAATTTCCATTATTCATCAAGTACATCACCATAAATTTTCACTAACTTAAATTGGTGTTTAATTCTCTACAGACCATGTGACACTTGTCACAAAAATGATAGTGCGTCGAACTCGATTGGGATGTAGGGTAAGTATGTTAATGACATTGATGGGTGGGTACAGACCTTGGAATGGAAGTTTCCTTTATCAAGGGTTTCAATATGAATGTTGACCTCATGATAGGGATAGTATGTGGTAATAGAATGGCCCTCAGGCATGGAACAATGAGAGTTTCTTAGAATTTGTGTCCACCGTCCAATTAAGAAACAACTTGGTTCTTTTGTGAGATTTGAGATGTGTTTTTTGGCTCTTTGGTCTTCTTTGGAAATGGGATTTAGGCCAAACAGAATATATGATCCCCTTGGGTCATAGTTTTGGAGGTCTTTTGGGACTATTTTTTATTTTTGGGGTCTGTATCCCATGTATTTGTGTGTGTATTACCTTTAATTTTTAAGATAAATTTGCAGGGTCATGGTTTTGGGTTACCAAATCCATGATCTGAACCGTTTTAGTATATAATTATTATAATTATTATTAATATTAATATATAAATATTAACCAATATATTTACATATATACTTATTATTATTGTTATAATTATTAATATATATATATAGATATAATTAATATTATAAATATAAATATGAATTTTCATTTTCGACTCTGGTTCAACCAGATCTTCTTTGTCAGTTCATTTTCGGTGGAGGGAAAATGATATGTGCATGGTTTTAGGATCTACTTTATATTATTAGGTGGTGAATAACTCGGTGGATCTGTAGGCTAGCATCGGTAGTCGCAGGTTCATCAATGTCTAAATTCTCTGGTGGTTCTCATAAGGCATCATCTTCAAATAAAGTCTGCATGCATAAGGGATAAATTGGTTCCTTAGTTGGATTTGCACTGGCGTGGATCACTGGTATTTAGTTACTTCTTCAATAGATGGTGGGAGTGAAAATGGGTAGTGGCAGTATATCCTTGGGTGTGTACTGATGGAGGTTCTTCTTGGTTGAAGAAAATGTGATTGAAAATAATTTATTTACTTAACTAAAGGTTAATCACATAACTAAATAAACAAATAAATTTACATGACAACATAAAATTAATAATTCTAATAATTAAACAAAAAATTTTCAAAGATTATAAATTTGTCAAATAATTGACATTTAATACATATCTAAAAAATTAAATTATCAAAAAATTTATAAAACGATGTGAAAAAACACTCAAATTAAGGTCCACACCACCAATCATCGTGACTATATGAGGCCCAACAAGAATATACTCTCTATACTTGAACATGAATAGTGTATTAGAGACCTCATATCTCTATTATCTCACCTTCTCTTGATAGAGATCATTAAGGTGAGACATCATGCTATACACATAAATATACTCATGTTTTTTAAAAGCTCATTGAACATGGATAATAGCATGAAACATTGGACAACTATGGAATCATCCAATTTTTTTTTGCATACATAGATAATTGTTCCTCACTATCCTCCTATCTAGGTTATTTAGGAATGATGTTTTCTAGTACATATAATTTACTTTCACATTGTATAATAATGCATAAGTACATTTTCCATTATTGGAAATTTGTGATTGTCAGAAGGTTATGCTTATCAACTATGGATCACAACGATAAGGTTGAATTCATGTTTATTATCATTTATATAAATAAGAAGAGAATAATTTTAGTACTTTCATTAATTTATAAAATTCAATAATAAATATTAAATTTATTAATCTACCACTATTTTATCGACACTTCATAACCCTCACCATTGGTTTTAGAATATCCTATTGTGTGGATATTTTAGTGGAAATGAACCATATTTCCATTCTCATAACCTAGACTTTGTCTTGGTAAGTTATTTGAAGGGGTTTAGGTAGGAATAATTTTTCTAACGCATTAACTCACAATTCGTTGATTTGTTGAGTAGATTACCCAATAATAAAATTATTGATTTGGATTTCCTCAATCCTTGACTCTCAATTATACCAAGTTCCACTTTAGTAGTCAAACCTTGATGTGAACTAAGTTAAGTCAACACAAAACTCAATTTATAATTCCATGATAATTGAATGCCACCCAACATTGAGCATTTAAGCAGTTTAAACTATGGTTCAAATTTATCTTAAGTAGTAGAATGATGTACCGAATTAATAGATATAATTGGAGGATTTATAGCTTTATGAATAAGCTTATCATTTTATATTTATTACATTCTTGATAAAATTAAATAGATATATTTAAGTGATTAACTATGTCTTAGATAAATCTTATACATAATCTAATATATTTTAGTTCTATCTTGCATGCTTGTCAATTTATTAATTCATGTGATAATGATAAAACATCCATAATGAAATTTACCATGAAACTTGATAGAAAAACATAATAAGAGTGGTATGATCATGATATTTTTATAATGATTATTTTATCTAGTGGATGGTAAACTAATCATCTAACTAGGGGAGACATATTAAAGCATGATTTGGTTTGTGTTACAACTTTCAACTTGTCCTCCCATGTATCACTTGGATTGGTTTCATCTCATCTCTAAACATGAACCACCATTACTACACATATTCCCTTTAATAGTGTGCAAAAATGCTTTTAACATCACTAAAAAAGTGCTCTTAATCATAGTGCTGATAGGGGGGGTCCCCTTTATCAGTGCTATTTTAGAAATAATAAAGGCCTAGCTGGATGCAATGTGATGTTAATATATCAGCACACCCAGAGAAAACCTGTAATTCCAAACAATACTATATAAATTTAATTGACATCATGAATACCAAAATTTATTCCCATGGTATATACAAAAAAACACTACTATATAAATTTAAAATAATGTTTTATGTAATTACATTTACAATTATCCAAAAAACATTTAAAAAAATTAATATTTTATCTTTTGATGCCCATGATCCCCTCTCAGAAATGTCCTCCCATGGTATTAGTTACTGAAAAAATCATCTCAACCTAATCAAAATATTCTGCCTATATAAGAAAACAAATATTATGTTAGTAATAGTCTAAATAAATAAATTAAATGTTAATATGAAAGAATAGATTAATAAAATGTCTATATTTAATAAAAAAGACACATTTGGAGTGATACCGGTCACTCCATGCGTTGTATTGAGGTGGGGTTGATTCCTAAACATCAAAAAATAAGTTATGGATTGTTATCCTAAAATATAAAAACAATTTGAATGTGTTTTCTCAGTTTTGAGCATGTCACTTTTTCTTTTACTAAAATTAATGTCATTTTTAAATTATGATATAGTTGGAGTTATATTAGACACACCATGCATTGGATTTAGGTGAGGCTATTTCTTACCTATCAAAAATTACTAATGGATTATTTTTGTAAAGTATTAAAATAACCTGAATGCATTTTCTCAGTTTTTAGTATGTCAATTTTGTTTTTTTACTAAAATGTCATTTTAAACTGGAAACACACATTTTGAGTCATACAGGTCACATCAGGCATCAAATTTACATGATAATACTTTATATACATAAAAAATGACTTATGAATCACTACCCTAAATTATCAAGACAATCAGAGTGCGTTTACTTGGTTTTTAGTGAGGGACACGTTTTGAACTAAAATGTAAATTTTAAAACTAATAATGGACTCTTTGATTCATACCGACCATACTGTGAATTATATTGAGGTGCGGTGGATTTCTACACATCAAAAAAGAGTCATAGATCATTTTCCTAAATTATGAAGACAATTCTAACACGTTTTCTTGGTTTTTAGTATCCCACTTGTTCTTTTTACTTAAATGAATGTCAATTTTAAATAAAAATACACACTTAGAGTCATAATGGTCACAACGTGCATTAAATTGAGGTGATATTGACTCATACACATCAAAAATGATTCATGTATTGTTTTCTTAAATTATCAAAACAATCTGAATGCATTTTCTTGGTTTTCAGTATGTCACTTGTTCTTTTTAATAAAATCAATGACAATTTTAAATAAAAAGAGTCACTTTGAGTTATATCAACCACACCATGCATCATATTGAGGTTCATTTGATTCTTACACATCAAAAATGACTTATAGATAGTTTTCCTAAAGTATCAAAACAATCCAACTACGTTTTCTTAGTTTTCAATATGCCAGTTGTGTTTATTTATTAAAATTTCATTTCAAATTGGGAACATGCATTTTGAGTCATACCGGTCGCATCATGAATCATATTGACATGAGACTACTTCATACACTTCAAAAATTACTTATGAATCTCTATCCTAAATTATCAAGATAATAGGAGCATGTTTTCTTGGGTTTTAGTGAGAGACACGTTTTAAACTAAAATGTTAATTTCCAATAGATAATAGACACTTTGAGTCATAACAATCACACCGTGCATCGGATTGAAGTGCAGTTGATTCCTATACAACAAAAATGACTCATGGATCATTTTCATAAAGTATCAGAACAATATGAATGCTTTTTCTCATTTTTAGTTATGTGATTTATTCTTTTTTACTTAAATTAATGTCAATTTTAAATAAAAAGTCACACTTGGAGTCATATCGGTCACATCGTGCATCGTATTGAGGTGCAATTGACTCTTACATGTTAAAAATAACTCATAGAACATTTTCATAAAATATCAAAATAATTTGAATGCGTTTTCTCTATTTTTAGTTTGTAACTTGTTCTTTTTAGTAAAATTAATGTCAATTTTAAATAAAAGGAGACACTATGAGTTATATTGGCCACATTGTGCATCATATTGAGGTGATATTTATTTCTACATGTCATAGATGACTTATTTATCATTTTCATAAAGTATCAAAATAATACAAATTTGTTTACTAAGTTTTTAGTATGTTGATTTTGTTTTTTAATTAAATTGTCATTTCAAACTAAAAACACACATTTTGAGTCACACTTGTTTTATAGTGGATTAGTTTTATGTGAGAATACTTCATACATGTCAAAAATGATTTATAAATTTCTGCACTAAATTATCAAAACAATCAGAGCATGTTTTCTTGGTTTTTAGTGAGAGAGACCTTTTTAACTAAAATGTCAATTTTAAAATGATAATAGAAACTTTGAGTCATACCAATCACACTATGAGTCAGATTGAGGTGTGGTCAGTTCCTACATGTAAAAAATGACTAATGAATCATTTTCCTAAAGTATCAAAAAAATATGAATTCATTTGTCTGGTTTTCAATATGTCATGTTTTCTTTTTTACTTAAATTAATGTCAATTTTAAATAAAAAGACACACTTGGAGTCATACCGGTCACACCGTGCATCATATTGAGGTGAGGATGACTCCTATACATCTCAAATGACTCATGGATCATTGTCATAAAATATAAAAATATTCCGAATTCATTTTCTTAGTTTTCAATATGTCACTTTTCATTTTTACTAAAATTTATGTCAATTTTAAATAAAAAGAGACAATTTGAGTAATATGATCCACACCTTTCATTGTATTGAGGTGAAATTGATTCCTACATATAAAAAATGACTTTTATAACGTTTTCCTAAAGTATCAAAACAACCTTAATGTGTTTTCTTGGTTTTTAGTATGCTAGTTTTGTTCTTTTACTAAATTTTAATTTCAAACTAGAAAAACACATTTTGAGTCATACTGTTCATATTGTGTATTGGTTTGAAATGAGACTCATTCCTACATGTTACAAATGACTTATGAATCACTGTCTAAAATTATCAAGACAATCTGAGTGCAATTTCTCAATTTTTAGTGATTTAAACTTTTTAAATTATGAAGTCAAACATTTTATTTAGATTTTTTTAATTCAGTAGAGAATATATAATATTATGAGAAAAAACATAGTATATTAATTTTTTTACCTTATTATTGAATTTTGAGTTGTAGCCTCGAATCTCAATATCTCACGAGCATGAGAAGCTTCGAACAAACCACCCTGAATCGAACAAAGGTATCCACCTGTGTAAGAAAACAATTCTTATGTGAGTAATATTAAAAATAAATAAATTAAACAAAAATATGAAACAATACACTACTTCTATGCAAGTCACATATTCATTCTATTTGTGCACATTCTCCTATCAGGCATGCTGCCCATTCATTTATAAGAAAATCTATATCGTCTTATGAATATGAATCTTTTCGACAGTCATAGTAGTACTAGAAAAATAAAAATACACAAAGGATTAATAAATATTTTAAATAAAATAGTAATTATCTTTAATAATACCTATTCAGGGATGCTATTTTTTTGATGGAATATGATCTCTCTCATAAATTTACAAACATAATAACCGCAATCTTTTCCATTTGTTTGTTTAGGACACTAAAAAAAACATTAAGGATAATAAGTAATTTGTTTTGATATGTGTTTGGATAGTGAGATCTTATTATATATACCCTGATACTTGTCTAATCATAGAACTTTTCATGGTCCTCGTGCTTATCCCATAGCCTCATTCCTTGTTTTACATGATATTGATGCACCACAATATCATTATAAAATCCTCATTAAAACATGATCTAAATTATATAACTTGATATTTAGTTTTAAATGGTTAATTTAGTGTATTAAAAATTGACAAAATCTATCATGTAGGTTTGGTTTGTTGGATATCATTGTATTTGCTGCTGCAAATCACTTTTTTTAATTTCTCAAAGCCGTTTTAAGGAAAACCGGTAACCATACAGACTCTCAAATTCAAACTTACACATTCAAATTTCAAATTTGATCTCCACCTCCATCATCACCTTGATCCACGAGCCCCGAAACATCAAGAGCACCTCGAAATGCAGCGCCTCGGGCCACAAAAAACACGCCATCCAACCAAAACACATCAAATCAGATCACCGATGAGCAACATCGACGACCGCCGTCGCCATCACCAACCTGAAAATCGCTGTCGAGCAATTTTGACATCCTTCATCACCATCACCATCGGAGGAAACTCGACACCGGATCATCACCGGTCCAAACCAAAAACCATGAGAAAACACAAGATTATCCGCTCGACATACAATCAAAAATCCAAAAAATCAAATGCAACAGGTGCGCATCACAAACCAGATCAACCAGAAAATTAGAACATAACAATGATTCACCAACATCGTAGAAAAACCACAAACGAAACCAAGCAGAGCTCAGAAACACCATCCAACCGCGCAAGCAACACCCTGTTTCTAAAGCACCCACCACCACCAACCAAATTGTCCGCTTCAGACACAACGAAACCCCACTACACTAAATTGAGAAAATCCAGGACTCCACGCATCACCGACGTATGAGCGCGACCATCAGACGCTAAGAAGATCACCGCAGGACACCAGTGAGCTACCGAGAACGAACCCAGGAGCGTTCCGAAGAGTATTCTATCGACAGGGACCAGTCTTACACCCGCAAGTCTGAACCAGCAACCACCGAAGCCCAAAGAGAAACTCCACAGCATGGGAAGACCATGAAACCGCGCGACACCGCAGAGATCCTGAGCAACTCACCGAGCTCAAGGGGAACGCTGCGCTGTCCGCAGCAAAGGGGCGACATCATCTAGAGGAGAGAACCCTAGACCGAGAGCCCTTTATGGGCGCATCTTTTGGATATAATTTTATTGAATAAAATAAATAAATATTTGGAGTATCCAAATTGACTTCAATGTGCATCAAGTGTTTCCTAAAAACACAAAAAAGGAACAAGAAATGAAATAAAGGAAAATATATTTGATATGACTAAATTGTAGAGTTTTACCCCTGCATCATTGGTATTAAGAAGAGTCTTCCATCCAAAATTTTACCTTAAAAAAATTTGACTAAGCCTACCACTATTTTATCCTTTTTTTGGATTCTATTTTTTGTTGTTCTGTAGAGGAGATGTTAGGACTAATTAGTCCAAATTATTTTTCATGGTGAAATCCATTTAATTGTTTTTGATATATATGCCTACCAAAAATATGAAATGTATTTAGTCAAAATTAACATAGTATATCAGATTTTAGAAAATAAAATCATGAAAACATACCTAATGTATATATTTACAATTGAGGCACCTAGATAATCATAGTCTAGGATTTCACTTACAGTCTAAATACCAACGAAGTCTTGAACTTCCAATCCATACATGTTTTCTTCAAAATCAACTATGTGACTATAACCTTTTTTTAACTTTTTATCCACATGAACCTTCAATGATAGTGAATAAGGATATATAAAGGGTAGGGTAAAGGTGTTTTCAATAGATATTTTTGATCGGTTAGTCGATCCTTTAGATGGTTTTGAGTTGGTCTTTTATTTCACCCAATTCCCTTGGTCTATCTATAATAACATTCATCAATTTAGAACTTTTTTATAAATTGTTAAAGGTTTAGCTTGAAAAATAAATTAGAAATGAATACCTCCTTGTCAACATGTGTTTTAAAAGTTGTGACAACCATGTGATGAATGATCTAACATATTATTCAATGTTGTGAATATCTTCCTCATCAATTGGAATAGGTAGCTTGGTGCTCGGCTCATGGACTATGCTAATCAACACTCTCACATGACCTGTTAGAAGTGGTCTATTGTGTAGCATGTCATTTTAGATATTGAACATAATATCCCTCTCTATAAGGTGATGGGTTGGTGTTGATAGATATAAATCACATTCATTATCACCCTGTAGAATATTAGTACAGGAAAGGTATCAATGTATTTATAATTCACATTTTAAAAAAATGATTATTATAACATTTATTACCATGACCAAGATATATTTTTGAGGGGAATGGATCACCTAAAAGCTGATGGGGGTGGGGGGGGGGGGGGTCATAGGAAAGGTTGTTCTTGAATTGTTTTTTCTCATTGATTCCCCCCATATAAGTTGTTAGCATATCTCTACCATTGTAAATTTTATTCAAGGGTAGATATTCTTTATCTCATCTATTTCATTTCTTCACCTTGACTCTCCTCTTGTTTTTTCTCTCTGAAAATATGTTTAGGATGTCACCCCAAAACCCACACATCTTATGCATCCATACAGTTTTGGATGCTTTAAGGCCACTGAGAGTATGCATTAATCTAGTATAGGTGTTTCTGATTCCTGTCACTATTTCAGATTGAAAATATAGGAAAATAAGTAATCATTTTTATGTAATATAAATTTAAAGGAAAACAAATTTTTATTATTTCATACTTACACATGTTTCCCAATTTTTTTGTGTTTTTATATATTAGCATCCCATTTTTATTTACACTTTCCTCTTTCCATATCACATGGCATGGTTTGGAAATGGCTTTGGATTTGGAGTCATCAAACTGTGTATAAAATGAGGAACACAATTATGCTATTTTTTCATGTCACATAAATTATTAGGGTAGATTTAAAATATCTAACATTTTTTTTTCAAGTGACGCATACACCATCCTTACTTTACGGTCGGGGTACGTTGGTTTTTCTACATATTACATATTTTTAGTACTCAATTTATGTTTCCTAAATAAAATATTTTCAATCAAAGTGATTAATACACATATCATCAAAAAGCCTATTACTAGAAATAATGAACCTTAAAAGACACATCTACATGACGACCAGTAAATACATCGCACAATTATTGGGTTATCATGTGTGTATAGATAATAGGTGGGTGCATTTTTATTTTCCCTTCAACATCTTTATGATAATGTCTCATTATAATTGTGTGAAATACTCAATGAATCCTTCTAGAAAGTATTAATATATATTTATTGCGGGACTCATCTACTATAAATGAAATCTGTAAGGGATGATGAAGAGTGAGTCAATGTTTCATTACTTTATTTTTTAGTTAAATAATGAGATGATATCATAATTTTATCATAATATCTTCCAAAATTTGGGTCTTAATACTGGGCACAACATGGTGCCACTAATCTACATCAATCTACACACGTTGTCGAGTGATGATTCCTACGTAACTACTGAACATGGCCTTATTGGGGTTAACATGCTTGCCTCATGCATTCAACACAACCTCATATTTGATTCCTTTGATTTTATACTTAATGATTTTTACTGACACTATCAAACTATGACACTCATATTTTTTTGCATCACCGGTCCTTCATCGCCTACAATTTCATCAGATTCGATATCTTCAATATGTTCCTATAGAGAGGTAGCATCTGCATGTGTAGATGTTCATTGTACATATTCTCTGGGAGAAACAACAAGTTAAGAAACCTATTATTTCTCCTAATTGAGTGCACCAATATGTGTAGAAGGTCATTGTTTGTCTGCACTACGAACAATAGTAGGTTGAGAGATCTATTGTTTCTCGGGATTGGGGGCACCAGCATGTATGAAAGTCATTATCTATAGAAGTGGTTTAACATTTACATAAATATATAAATGGATGGATAATAACACGAGGTAACATTATGTATATTACAAAAAATATAACCTGATTATTGAACTCTTTTTCTAAAGGATGAAGGTATTTGAACCCTTTATCGACTATCCAAATCCCTTTATTTTGGTCTCCTATGACATTAAAAATTTTGTCTACATTGGGACCAATATGAAATTATTATGATGTCCCAATGAAGGGGTTATCATTAGTTGAATTTTCATCTGAACCTTCAGTGGTTTTGGTCGATAACAAAACAATTGAAGACTTTCAATTTGCGAGATCTGGAACATAAAATAATTTTACTTCATGTGATTCCATTATAAATGATTCATCTTTGTACCCTTCCTAACTAAAATAAACTTTCAAAAATCCTAATTCATATATTTTAAAGTACTCATGTCGTCAACCCACTTGCATTAAAAAATAGGCACTTGGAATTTTGTATAATCCAACTCCCATATTTGGTTAATGATGCCAAAGTCTGACATATTCGCGTAAATTGGATTTCTATCCTTAGTACCAAAAAACATGCATTGCTTTATCCACAAGTCTAACTCCACTATTTTTCATGGTACTATTTTTATCATGTTTATTTTTATAGAATTTATAACCATTAATTACATAACCATTGTAAGATAATATATACACGCTTGGTCCTTCAGATAGCCATCGAAGTAATGTTGAAACTGAATATAGATTTTCATCTAAATCCTTAAAAATATGGTCTCTAAACCATCCTATAAACTGTTGATTATGTGTATTTGATATCCATATTTCAACCCTTTATGGATTCAAATGACTAAGAATTTATATGTGGGTTTCAACATATGGGGAAACATCCAAACTATTATGTAAAATGTAAAGGTGGGCCTACTCCTGATTTGTAATATTGGTTGTGAAAAAACATTTTCTAGAAATTACTTCACCCACAAGACACTTAGTGTGAAAATATTTCGGTATACCAATGATTTCCACATCATATAGGTATTTGGTACAAAATTCAATGGATTACTCAATAATATATTGCTCTATAATACAACCCTCTCACCATCTTTGATTTTTCACATACCCTTTCAAAGTATTCATATACCATTCAATGGGGTACATCCGTCTATAGTGTATAGGACCACAAAGTTGAATCTCTCCCACAAAATGAACCATCAAATGAACCATGATATCAAAGAATATTGGCGGGAAGAAAATTTCCAATTCGCATAATATGATGAAAATTTCTTTTTCTTTAGTTGAAAATTTCTTCGAGTCTATAAATTTGCTGCATATAGCTTTGAATAATAAATAAAGCTTGGTTAATGTATGAGGTAAATTATTGGAAAAAATGAAATGTAAATCTATAGGAATTATATCCTTCATCAAAACATGACTGTCATGTGATTTCATACCTTTTAACTTTAAATCTCCCATTTACACAATGCTCTTGATATTCGATAAATACCCCTCTAGAACCTTTATGTCATTCAAGGGGTTTCAAAATTGATATATCTCCTACCTGTAAATATTGTAATCTATTAGGGGAAGAAAATTTGATTTTTCACCCTTCACTGGTGCCAACTCTTCTCATATTCCCATGTCAACCATGTCCAACCTAGCCTTAATTCAATAATTTGTTTTTATGGGTGCATATAGTAACGTGGTGATGACACTATCACATACATTTTTTTCAACATGAATAACATCAAGAAAATATATAACGTATAGAAAATTCCAATATGGTAATTTAAAAAAAAAACTGATCACTTTTTCCAATCGGTTTTTGTAAGGTTTTAAGAAAAAGGTTTAACAAAAGTAGTGTCCATATATTTTTCTTTCTCAAATAGTTGATCACCTATTAGTGGAGATGGTGTTGTACATTATTCTAAACTTCCATTGAATGATGTAATCAAATATCGGTACTTATGTTATTAGTGTAGAAATCTGTGATATTCTAGAAACACGGTTTCGATGAATGTTTTAACCTAATTGATTGTGTACCTTATTCGTAAATAGGAAACATTTGAGTTCCTTTAATTCTATATCCAAAAAAATTTCCATACTTAGGAAAGTTATTTATCATCCCATACAACATGGATATCAATATGAAATCTTCATTTCCGTAAGAATCATACAGTGTAACACCTAAATCACACAATAATTTCTAATACTCAATGAATGGAACCAAAAAACATCAATATCATTACTCTATTGTTTTGGTTTTTATATATGCATATATAACATGATGTATTTTCATTTCATGCATAACTATAGTGGTAAGTTATAATTTTCCAACATAACCATCTATGTACTATCAGTGCTACTTTGGAAACCAAAAGGATTTACTCCATCAATTGATAACACAAGACAAAGGTTTCTTAGATCGTTTACAAATTTAGAATATTCATGATCAATTTTCTTCTACTAAGGAGAGTCTTCTAAGTGATGTAGTTTTCCATTTTTAATTCTTGTATATGCATTCCACGTTAATTGCCCTGTATTATCCTCACTTACATATAGATGCCTAAAATTTGGAATGATTGGAAAGTAACATACAATATTCATAGGAACAGATTAATGTTTCTTGTATCGATAAGAACCATGATTTGGGAATTATTTAAGTGATTTTTGGTCCATGAAAAATAGTATACAGTCATTTGGGAAGACATTTATCATTTTAGAGATCATACCCTTTTATTGTAGCATTTGTTTGATGTCGTATGTTCAGATCAAGAGATTATTATCTTCTAGGAGCATGTCATTAAAGGGAGAAAGTAGTTCTATAAAACTGGAGCCACTTCATCTATTACCTACTTTCAAATTATACAACTTTAGTATGACTAAAAATGCTATATATTTAGCATAACCAGTATATAATGGCATCTTTTCACAAATCTTTAACTTGTTAAACAATTTTTAGAAATCACGAAGTTCATCTTCAACTATCCTTTTCATTTCCTCAATATGATCTTCATCATCATTCACATCTGTAACACATCCTCGATATGGTCTTCTTTATTGTCCATACTTGTATTCATAATAGATAATCCATAAAACGTAGTTTTATCCCTAACAATAGCTACATTCACTTTTCAATGTTTCTATTCCAACCTTTATAACTTCGATCTATTCTGTGATAGATCAAGTGTTCTTCTAACTCCTCTGGACTAATTATTCATGAATAAAAATAGCGTAAACATAGAAAAAGAATTTTATAAGGTTCATATGCATGATATTTTTCAAAATTAATGAACTATTTCACTCCATATTCATAATATCTTATCATATTATTAACATATATCCATTATTTATTCATATCCACCCTATTTGATTCTGTAATATTAATATTTAACAAAATAAATAAAAAAACAGCCTTTCAAATAATGGTAAATCAATATTTTAATGATAATAATAATTATTTTTCCTAAGACTTATCCCCTTAGAAGCTAACACCAAATCATAAAGAATATGTAATTATAGAGGACTCATATAATATATATTATATAGGTAATGTTGGATGCAAAGTAGGATTAAGAGTTTCAATGGGGTTAAATATTAATTCACCTTTTGTGGGAGTAAGGTCATGATGGATATCCTTTGGGTTGGATAGAGTTAGCGACATGCCTTTTCCATGGTGTTATTATCAACATACTTGTCTTCCCTATATAATGTAATTGTTTCCCTAATTATATAAAAATCTAAAATTAAAATATTATGGGAAAAATACATTTTAGATGACCTTTTAAAACAATTTATAAAATCACACTTGGAATCCCATTAAAGAAACCAAACATTTACACAAATTCCTCTTTAAAATAACACACTCTTTTTAAAATAAACCAACAAATTCCAAGCACTCCTTAAAAAATAAAAATTCCTTTTTTAAATTATTTAAGGAAACTTCATGACCCAACCATATTAATCATTTAAAATGATCTAAAACCCTCTATATTTTACAAATTTTTATTTAAAACTCCACACAACCCTTGTTAAAATTAATCCAACATAAAATGTTATTTCAAAACATTCACATCCCTTTATGAAAGTCAATCAGATGAGTTGACAAACACTTTCCATGCAACCTAAGTCCATGCCAAGTGTTTATATAATTTTAAATATTTTTAAAACCAAAAAAGGTATATTGAGCACACATAATTTTTTACTAAATATTTCAAAACACTTGAATCATTTTAAAAGAGCCACTTAATATTTTTCACAGACATAAATCCCAAGATAGGAACTTTATAAAATATACATGAATAAAAAATAATCAGAATTTTATAAAATATAAAGTTATAAAAGTTTTACACACGATCCAAAATATAAAGGTTAACAAAAAATAAATTTATTTTAAGGAAAGGAACTTTATAGTAAAAATATTAAAAGAACACAAAATGAATATTTTATCTTTATTCCCTATGGTGGCCTCTACATCCCATTATCATTATATCATTAACAAGTGACTATGGAACACCACTATAAAAGTGTTACCCTTTCCTTTTATATGTATCATAGATAACTAAGTCTATTTACGCACCAATGTGTATATGTATGGTGTGAGTAAAGATCCTAGTAGGATATCATCAAAGATTTTATACCATTCATTTTTAAGAAAAACCAAAAAATTGTTGTTTTAGGGAAAATAATGAAAATAATTTTATTACATAGGGTTGAGTAAATGAAACTAAAAAAATGTATATTTTTATTTTAAAGAAAATATAATTTATCAAGACACAACCATAAGATAAAATAATAATAAAATACCAAGCATCAACCATTAAGGGGTACCTACCAAAGTCCTAAGGAGATAATCTAAGTTGAAAAGTTAAGGGAATAATCACACTAGAATATTATTACAATACAAATTAAACACAATCAACTCACCATTAATGGAATCATCAAAAAAGAAATTCCATTAGCAGGTGTGATACCTAAGATGGGGGTACTATAAATGTGTGACCATAATATTATAACTCATGATTCTAGAATTCCCACATCTCTACATAAATATTCCCATGTTTTTTTCTAAAATACCAACACTAATAATTAATGAAACACATTTATAAAAATATAATGTCAACATGGTATAACATCCATTGAAGAATACACTTACACATCAACACCCATAATTAAACATGAAAAAATTTCATATATATATTAGAAAACCATACATAGAAAACCCCTTGATTCATCCCAAATCAATCATCAAAATGTTAATCAAAATCCAAACATAGATCCCACTTTCATTATAAGTTCCAACTCAAAAGTATTTATCTTATTTATCCATTGAAAAAATTATATTTTATCCAAACTACTCACTAGAATCACTTCATTATAATATCAATCATGATACTTTTCACCTAAAATAATCCCTATAATGTTTATAATATATCAAACCACCTCATACAAACATGTTATGACATTTTGATCAATCCAAATTTACAAATTTTAATTGTACCAAAGTTATAGACAACTATACATATAAAATTATCAAAAGTTTCATAGAATAATTAATACATAAAAAATATTTGAAACACTAAAACCCTATAATTAATCTTTCACTACCTCAGTATTCCAAATAAAATAAGAACATACTTTATATTTGGAGGTCTGACAGTAGCAGTAGGGTACAGTGGAAAAGGAGTTAGGGTAGGAGGGGGCGACAGTGATAACATAGGTCGTAGAGGGGTTCATAGTGAAGGTGGGGTTCATGGTGGAGGTGGGTTTGCGATGGAGGAGGGGTTTTCAGTGATGGTAGGGTTAAGTGCGTAACAGGGGTGGGGTTCATGATGGAGGTGGGGTTCACAGTGGAGGAGGGATTCGTAGCGATGAAGGAGGGATTCACGGTAGTAGAGGAGGGGTCAGGGAAAAGGAGGGGTCGATGGTAGAGGAGGGGTCGGCAGCGGTAGAGGAGGGGTTGGCAGTGATAGAGGTCAGCTTCCATAAGAGTTTGAGGTGTGTGAGAGAAGAAGCTGACTGTTAGGGTTCATTCATAAAATTGGGTAAATATTTTTTCAGTACTAGTTAAAAAGTGTTGATAAAGGTATGTTTTATCAGTGCTAAAATAGAGAGCGCTAATAAAACATGCCTTTATTAGTGTTAAAAAAGTGCTAATAAAAGGCGTCTTTATTGGTGCTAAAAAATCACTGATAAAGATAAAATGTTAATAATTTATTTATATTATTATATATATTTGTAAAATTATATGAATAGTAAATATATTTTTTATAATTTTATAATTATTAAAATAAATTTATATTTTTTATAATTATAACTATAAATAAATATATATTTATTTTTAATTAAAAAATTATAATAAATATATATTTATTTATAGTTATATATATATTAAAATAATTATTAAATTATAAAAAATATATTTATTATATTTATAATTTTAAAAATATCTATAATTAATATATTTATTATAATTTTATAATTATTTAAATACATCTATATTTATTTAGAATTATAATTGTAAATATATATTTATTTTTAATTTTGTATTTATTTATAAATATTTTTATTTATTTATAAATTTTTGTATATATTTATAGATATATATATATTTAATTATATATATTTATAACTTTATATGTATAATAAATATATTTATTATAATTTTATAATCACACACACACATATATATATATATATATATATATTTATAATTATAACCATAAGTAAATATATTTAAAAATAATTGTATATAATTATAAATATATTTATATATTTATTTATAAAATTATAATAGATGTATCTATTATAATTTTATAATTATTTAAATATGTATATATTTAGTTATAATTATAATTATAAATAAATATATTTAAGATTTATTTATATGTAATTAAAAATTTATAATTATAAATATAATAAATATATTTATTATTTAAGTATATTTATTGTAATTTTATAAGTATTTATGAGAATAGATTCCTAGGTATAACATGAATGAATCATATACCTAGTAAAGTATATGGATAATAAAAAAAGGCATCACATATGGATAACATGAATAATAATTACAAGGGTGTAATGTATAAATGAATATTAATTCATGATGAATATATAACATATACATGTCAATTATACTCACACATCAATATATTTATTGACCAAATTCATTAAAAACACACATATATATATAATTATAATTATAATTATATATTTTTAAAAAGTATTTATATATAATTATAAAAATATAATTATAAAAATATAATTATAAATATAAAAAATATATTTATTATTTAATAAAATTTATTATAATCATATAATTATTTAAATATATATTTATAATCTTATAAATAATTTTTTAAAACATTATATATATATATATGAATTATTTAAAAAATATATTGATTATAAACATACATTTTTTATTTAATATGTATAAATAACCATTATTTTTGAATATAAATATAATCTTTTATATAAATTAATAATATTTTTTATTATAACCTTTTATCAGAGTTAATAATATCATTGATAAATATACATTTTATCAATGCTAAAAAAAGCGCTGATAAAGGGTACACCTTTATCATTGTTTTTTTAGCGCTGATAAAGGGTAGATTTATTAGTGCATTTAGCTAGCGTTGATAAAGGTCCCCCTTTTATAAGCACATTTTTATTATCATTTATAAAGGTCGATACTTCTCTTGTGCCGATCTATGGCAGTTCACCTCCACCCGCCTGGGAGCTTTATCCATTTCATAAACTTTTACTCATATGCAAGTGAGGGGAACTAAATGATTGGTTTTAGGGGTTTTACATAAAAGGAAACCATGGGAACACAAACCCTTACATAATGATAGGAGGGATGATGTGAATTCCATCAATTTATTTTAATAATAATTTAAAAGGAAACCAATCGCATACAAAGTCTGGTATATGCTCATGATCATCCACATACATGCAATGAATTATGCAATCAATAATGTAGTATTCATTCTCAATTGTTCTTATTTAAGAAAAATCAGTCTCGAATCAATTAATTATCTTCTTTAATTAATAAATTATTTTATCTTAATTCTCATACATCATTACTTTAAATAAAATAAATAATTTATTTAAAATTTATTAAGTAAAAAACATGTACCTTGGAGGGAACATGGTGAGTACTCGTCTGAACTACGCAAAATGTATGATATTTGTATACTATTTACTCAGGTGGAATCTAGTATACACATCATATCATGTAATTTCATTGTGTGTAATTTCAAAATAAATAAATAAACACAAACACTTATTATTCATGCAATGTGTTATGTTTTAATGTGTGTGGAGAAATCGCTGTATTATGACTTATACAAAAATGTAGCTCAGAATATTATACAGAAATTAATTAGATATATAATATATATATGTAACCCATCACATGAAATTTATGAGTCAAATAAATTACACATGAGACACTTGTTTATATAGTTTATTTAGTATAATAAATTATTTTTAAATTCTACATAAACAAGTAATATACACAATGCGTACAATCCAGCTACACACCGTGTATAAATATTCATTGTCTATTTTCAACACATTCCAAGGGACTGAGTGTGTCATCCTTCCATAAAAATTAATGGAGTATATGGTGTGTACATGGTCTTCACATCACATGGTCTTCAAGTTACATAGTTACTACACATACATGCCATGTAATAAATAGACAGGTCATCTTTGAATAATAGAATACATATCATATATGAAAGGTACATGCTATGTAGTTTGGATAACTGTTCACCAGGATAGATTTGTTTACATGTGTTTATATTAATTATATATCACATGTTATAAATGCATGATTATATGAATTAATTCCTGATTCATCTTGTTTCATTAAACATGAGTACACAACATGTACCTATAGGCTACATGTCATGTATTTGTTTGCTGTCCATCCAGAATCCTTGGTACCTTTGAATGAGTTCTTCAAATGTTATTTATTTATAATTTTTCTATTTTTGATTATATTTGTGAGAATGAAGAGGAGGAAGAGGATATCTCATGATTTATATATAAAGAATGATTAAACCAAAATTTAAAACTAATGATAACTTCATAAATAAATCATTTATATTTAAATAATTATAAATTATTATTCGATCCCTATAATATCAATTGAAGGTTCAGGGGGTAGCATAAAAACCGGTAGGACATTCCCAACACATATTTTTATTGTAATTGATGATTAATCCAAGATGTGCATGATTAATAACATCATGAAAAACATAATTTATTCAAATATTAATTGGCATGAGAACACTAAAACTAAACACATGATCATTTCATATTGATTTATTATTAATTTATACAGCTAAATAATTACCTTGTTTTGAATTATCACTTCCGTGATGAATTTGAAAACAAATCTACATTATACCATCACTGCATCACATGAATCAAGTGTAAATTCCCTCTAGTTGTGATCCAAATATGCACCATGAAACTCTGAGTGACACTGTAGGAATCTATGAGTGCAAGAACCAAAAATCCTAGAGATTTCCCCACTCGTCATTGATTCCCACAACAATCGCTTAAATGAAGGACTATCCTTAATCTCTCTAGAATCGAGAGGGGTGGAAGGGTATTTCAATCCATTCTCGAGAGTTCTCATAGAGAGGAGATCTCTAGGGATTTGGAGGAATCTCCAGAGTCGTTGTTCACAACCAAAAACCAATGGCTAGTATTAGGGTTGGAAATAATATAATTGGGTTTAAGTAGGGATAGGGTTAGAAAATAATAATTACACATGCATCATTATTATTTAATCAATCCCCAAAGAACCCCACATCTATAATAATAATAATATTATTATTTCCAAACATGAAAAAAACTAGAAAATTATTTAAATATTATTTCTTGAATAAATTCTTTAAAATTTATTCAAATAATATTTAATATATATTATTTCTCACCAGAACTTTAAACTCTGTCCGCTATTCCTCCACAATATTTATCATGCATTGAATAACCAGTATTTATTTAAAAAGTAAATATCATTGCATTATTCACCAATAAATAAATAAATAAATAAATATCATATTCACCAAATAGAAAATAAATAAATAAAAATTATTTTTCTCATAAATATTTTCTTGAATAACTAGTGACTGAATATATGAAATCAACAAAAAATGAATAATTATTAAACCATGTATAGGAATAATATTTATTCAACAAGTTAAATAATAAATGATAAATAATATTTAATATTTAATTGAGGTTTTAGATACACTTAATTTGTAACTCCATAGGCCTCTTTCTCAATGAAATTAGATAGAGCCGCCTAACGTCTAAGGTTAGCATCCAACTACATGCCTAGGAATCCATAGAGAAAGAAGTCAATGTCATAATTAAATGGAACCTCATAGGTATGTTTACAATTTAATATAATCCATTTATAAATATATCTCTAGTCAAACATATTTCATGATGGTGTCATCAAACTATGTGCTCAATGTCTCTTTCTTTGATTTTATAGAAATGAACCTAGTCATAGAACACCATAAAAATGGATTTATTTAGTTTGTTTCATTTCCCTGAAGGGGCCTTATATATCAACTTACTTTAAATAATAGAAAGTAAAAATCTTTTCTCACATTATTCATTAATACAATATTACTCACGATGAACCCAATGTATCCTACTTCTTCATGAACATATATAGTCACAATTTTTTTCAATACATCAAAGCACATGACTAATAATATCCATTAATAATAATATTAAAGTTTAAGGATGAATTCACACATATGCATATATGAACAGAAGATGAAACACATATATGTCGATTTCCTATTTGTGAGTCATGTTCTCATAATCTCCTGCACTAGAAATTACCAAGGATATACACCATGAGAAAGTTTCTCAAAGTCCTATGAGTCTCCAACCATGATAGATTATATCATTTTCATCCCATAAATTGATATCATCTAGTATAGAACACAAATTTATGAATATTTTCATGAAACCTATGATCTATATCCATAGCAGGGGGTTGATATAACCTTTTAGTGTAGTGATTACTCTTAGTACATTATCACATATTATGTCATATAGAAGAACAATCATGATGTGATAAAAAGATTATTAATATTAAAAATAATGAATATAGGAAATTATAAAGCATGTAGAAGTTATTTCTAGTGAACCAACTTCAACATCACACAATCCCAAAAACTTTGGGCAAATGATACTTTAACACAGACATCCTACTCCTTCTGATAAATTGAAAATATTCAGCTATACAAATCAGAATGAAATAATTATAAAAAACTACCTACACAAGATAAATTATACTACCACTAACTTCATCCAAATCGAATATCTTCTTGAATTACTCCTTCTAGTAGATGGGTTCTGATTTCATTGAATTTGGATTCACATATCCCAATAATCACTACTGGAAAACTAACATTTACCAACGGTTTGGAACTGTTGGTATAGGCCTCCAAACCGTTGGTATAGCCTATACCAACGGTTTGGAGAACCGTAGGCAAGTAAGACGTTGGGATAGGTCTATACCATCGGTTTTGGAAACCGTTGGTATAGGTAATATGAAATCAATACCAACGGTAATGGAACCGTTGGTATATAAATTCCAAAAATAAAACATCCGTTGGGATTTAATCCCAGGACCCCTCGTTTATCATTGAACGACTCAACTACTAACCTAACATGACTTTTGTGATCATAATTACATAAATATATATATGTATTCTCATAAATATTTTAAATTTTGATTTATATAATGTTCTCGGTACGAAGGTCTGATAAAAAATGGAAGTACCTATACCAACGGTTGTTAAAACCATTGGTATAGACCTATACTAACAGTTTTAACAACCATTGGTATAGGTATTTGGTTGTGGTTTTCATTCAGGAGAGGATGTTGAATTCTTGGTCCACTTTTCCTAACGGTTTGGCCAAACCATTGGTATAGGTCTACCTTTCCCAACGGTTTGGCCAAACCGTTGGGATAGGTCTACCTTTCCCAACAGTTTGGCCAAACCGTTGGGAAAAGTGGCCAATTTGGGGGGCCTTTCCCAATGGTTTGGCCGAACCGTTGGGAAAAGTGTCCAATTTGGGGGCCTTTCCCAACGGTTTGGCCAAACCGTTGGGAAAGGGGACCTATACCAACGGTTTTTTCAAACCATTGGTATAGAAGCGTTGGGAAAGATCTAATTTCCAGTAGTGAATCTCCCAATTGAAGACTACTTCAAGTATTCCACAACATTATCAAAACCTTATCACAACATAATCTCCCACTTATACTAAATTAAATGTTTCTCTATTTCTTATTTTCACCCAAGTCTAACTAAGGTACATTATTTCCTTAATATCTAAAGAAAAAATTCTCTATTAACATATTCTATAGATTCTACTTTCCAACTATCTTCTATAACTATAACTTTCCATCTTCAGTCATCTAATAGATGTAATGGTAGTTATGGTCGAGATGTTTTTTCCCTTTCATGTAACACTGGATTCTTATTCAAATAGATTGAACTCCAACTATCACAGTATCGAAAAACCTTAACCTGACTACTTCTTAGATCCTAAAAAATGAACCTCAATCATACCATCTCCTTTCTTTCTTCTATCATTACCACATATTCCACTTCTATTTCATAAAGTGAAATCATCAGTTAAAGTCTTGACATCCAACTTACCGTAGTTCTGCTAAAATTAAAAACATATCCAGTAGTTATCTTCTAAGAATCAAAATCACCCCAAAGTCAGCATTAACATACCTGAGTAAAGGATAATCTTCTTCGAAACAAAGAGAAATATCTTCTATTACATTGATATAAAAAATAATGCACTTTAAAACTTTTTAATGGTATTTCCCTATATTTAATATAAACTAACTAAACACTCCCATTACATGAGAAATGTATAAAAAAGTGATAACCATGAAATACATGAGACTTCATATTGACGATACATGCGGTATTATTTCCATGTACTTCACCTCTCATTCTGTTCATAGTGTTTTATCCTTGAAAAGTTTAAAGTGTCTGATAAGAGGAGTTGACATTGCTTTATATCCACTCATTTCAAATATTTTAATTATTTTATGAATGAACTAATTTCATGATAAAACCATGATTTTATTTTTCATATCATGTTTATTCCTCATTCCCAAGATCTTCTTTACTTCACAAAGAACTTTCATTCCAAACTTTAATAACAAATCATTCTTTATATCCTAAATCCATTGAATTAATAGACCAACTAAAAACATATCATAGATATATAACAACTGAATAATGAAGTTCCTTACTCTGTAGTTCTTATTATTATAATAGTATTATGATTTTCTTAACTCTAAAACATTATCCTCTATGAAATAATTAATCTTATGATTCCAAAATCTTGGTGCCTGATACAATCCTTAGAGAATCATCTTGAGTTTTTACACCACGAAATAATTTTGATGATCCCCAAAAGTACAAGGTTACTTCATAAATATCTCCTCCTAAAAATCACCATAATGTAATGTTTCTTTCACATTAATCTATTCTAGATATAATACCCCCGATGCAACCAAGATCAACATTGTTTTTATTGTTGTATGTTTAATTATGAAAGAGAAAATTTTAAAGAAATCAATTCCCTATTTCTACTAAAATATTTTGACCAACATCCTAGATTTATATATTCTTTACCATTAGATTATTACTTTATCAGTAAAACCCACTTTTTATCATGTTTATTCTTTTCAAGCTGCAACTTTGCTAATTTCTAGTTGTCATTCACATATAGTGGATTCAACTCCTCCTGTAGAGAATTCTACCACTTCTCAAAATCACCTAAGCAGTTTACCTATTTTATTTCCTATGGTTCTCCTAAATCTATTAGAATAGAGAAATTTAAATCAACTTCATAACCCTATATTGGTCATATGATTATATTTGACCTCTATAATTATACTTCCACTTCAACTCATTCTAGAATTGGAAATTCCAAAATTTAATCTTCTAGAGATATAACCCAATCTTCAATATTTCTCTATATTTCAAGTAAATATTCCACTGGATATACTTCTTTACTTTATATACTTCCATCTAATACTTCTTTTGGAATTTTTTTCCTTTTGGTAAATTTAGAGACACTATTTTTTTTGAGAACTTCCACTAAGATTAACATGAAATGAGGTTGATTATTTTCTAAGAAATTCCTTTCCCTTCAAGTTCTATTATTTCCAAAAGACCTTCTCATTAAAATCACATTCTGACTTCTAAAATATTTCTTAATAATATCATACCAAAGTTTAAATCCAAGGTATTCATCTCATATCCCACAAATAAACAAGGATGATAATTTTCTTGAAGATTGTCTCTATATTTTTCTTCAATATGCACATAGGATAAATGAAACCTTGATATGAGTTAATTGTGTTGTTTTACATATCTAATGTGCTTTAAGAAATTCTTACTTCATAAGGGATGAAGGGATTCTATTGATTATGTATTCTATTATACTGACTATATTCACCCAAAATGCCTTAGGAATTCTAGAATGTAAATACATACTTCATGATATTTCCATCAAAGTTTGATTCATCCTTTTAGACACACCATTTTACTTTGTTGTTATACAAATAGTTTTCTCATACTCGATCCATCTCTGTTTTTATTAGTTTTGAAAACTTCTTCTAGTAAATTCATCACCATTTTCTAACCTTAATCTTTTCTTTTTATAGCCCATTTCTCTTTATTCGATATATTTACACTATATGAAAATTCCAAACATGTCATATTTTTGTTTCAGAAAGTACATACATACATTTCTTATGGATTCATAGTTGAAAGTCACAAAGCATTTTGACCCACTGAAATATTTCACAGGGATAGGTTCCCAAACATCAATATGAACAAGTTCAAGATTCCGTTATTTTAGTGTTATTATTCTCAAGTTGATTGAAACCGTTCATTTATTTATAAGTATTCAAAATAAGAAAATTATTAAGTCTGATAGGTCTAGGTTTAGTATATATTTTCCCACAAGAATATTTATACATTTCTCCCTCATATGACCAAGTCAACTATGCCACAATTTTTACTAACAATAGTTTATGTTCTGCCAGTGAAACTCTCACTGACCTTTTGGTAATATAGTGTGATATATCCTTTAAAAATAGTTCTATTTTAATAGAACCATGAGTGATTCTAAAAACCCCTTGTGTAAAAATTATTCTTTAACCTACTTCAACTAGCTATCCTATTGAGATATGGATCTTCTAAAGACTTGGGATATAACAGACATTCTTTAACATAAATAAACTTCCATTTATCATCTAAACTTTCACATTTTCTTTCCCCATAACACCATGAGATTATTTATCTACTAGATACACTCTCCCAATGTTTCTAGATACATAACTTTTTGTAAATCCCTTTTCACTAGTAGAGTGGAAATATAATCTAGAATCTATTATCAAATATTTCATTGCTGTAGTAACACTTGAATGTATATTGATACTAATTCCAGAATCTAAAATTACAAAACATAATTCTTTGGATGTAGTCCCTCTAGAGTTTTTATTTTAATTATGATAATATTTCTTAAATTGACCTCTCTTACCATAGTTTCAATAGATATGCCCTGATCTGGTATATTTACCTCTATTTTTATCCATTGAATTCCTTTTGGATTACTTTCAATTTATTCAATGAGGTGAGAATCTCCTTCTATCTACATTCAATGCATCATCAGAAGATACTAATATTTCCCTCCTTCAAATCTCTTCATTTAGAATCAAGTTCTAGATATACTTGAAGATCTATTCATTTTTCTCATTGGAGATACTCACATTTGTTACCATACCTTATCATGACTTTGGTAAAGATGATAACAATAAAATATACCATAAATCATCCATAAATGTTACCTTTAAAGATTCTATATGACTTTGAATCTAATTTAAGTCACTCACATGATCTTCTATAGACCTTTAATCTGATATCCACATATAAAACAACCTTTGTAGCAAACACACTTTATTAAGTGCTTTAGTATTCTAGTACATATCTAATAGTGATGCCATAAAATCTATTGTAGTATTATTTTTAAAAATGTTTGAAGATAAATTCCAAGATAATGATATTCAAACCAAACAAAGTGCCTTCTGATCCAACCTTTCCCACTCACCTTTCTCCATTTATTTCAGTTTTACTCCCCTTGACAGAGCTTATAAATCTTTCAAGATAAGATAATACTCTATCTATATCTTTCAAAAACTGAAATACATACCATAATTTTTTTGATCAATATTTTCTAATATTTTGATGCTATCCTTATGAAAAAAACTTCACTAAAATAAAAATCCCATATGAGAAAAAATGTTACATGAGATGTTGACCAATGAATTGTAAATATTTTAATAAGAAAAGAAATGTGATACAACTTATTTTTAATCCTAAACCTCACTTATAGAACTAGTATAATGTTATTGGAACCAAAATGGAAAGATCAGGGTTTTGAAGGAATCCTACATATCTCAATTTTTTGAAACTTCATTGAGAATGATCCCACTCAAATCACTACACCGAGTCTCACTTAGTTTGAAACATTTAATAAAACTCAAAAAAATTCAAACAAAAATGGAAGTAAAATGAAGAGAGTAAATAAAAAATTTATTTTATTTGCTTTGAGCTAAAAGTTCTATATCCACCAGAGAAACATTGAAAAATTTCATTTCTCTAGAATAAAAGATTATAACCCATGATTGTTTCTAGCCACATAGATCACTCAATGGATTAATTTTATTATAATCATAAACATAAAAAAGTGGTACCACCCGGGTATAACTTAGTTAACCAATGAAACCATCCTCTGAGAATCATGGATGTCCATCTGTTCACTATTGCAACTATCAAAATCATGTTACAACATTAGAACTGACTGCTAAAAACTAATGAAATATCAATGATCCTATGCCTCACACTTTCCTAAAAACTTCATTCAAGTGTGACTCTAATATAGACATCCTTACCCCACCAATAAATATACTATCTTCAACTAAACACTTCAAAATGGCATCCTTCAGAAAAACTACCTTTGTGAGAGAAAATACACTATTGCTAACTTCATCCGAATCAAATATCTTCCAGAATCACTCATTATAGTAGTCTAGTTCCAAAATAATTCAATTAGGCTTCTCATATAATAATAGTTATAATACTAGATGTTTGGTATGTCACAAGTAAAGGTAGAGTTACAACTACCTAAAGGAGTGCTACAACCACTACCCATACCTATATATAAGTTGGATGATATCACTATGGAATTTTTTATTGGCCTTACTAATTAATATAATGGAAACAATTACATATGGGTAATCACAAATAGATTATAAAAGTTTTGTAATTTTATTTCTATGCAATAGTATTTCTTCCATGAATGATTTTCTTGTATTTATATTCAAGAAGTAGAAAGAATTCATGGAGCACCACTATCAATTATTTCAGAACGTGATCCAAGATTTACTTTTAAGTTCTAGTGGAGCCTTTAAATGGGTATTAATATTGATGTAAACCTTAGAGAAACCTATCATCCATAAACCATTTGGCAGTTTAAGAGAACTATTAAAAAATTATAATACATGTTATGGGATACTTCACTTGATTTTTAAGGTAGTTGGGACCAATATATTTCACTTATTGAATTATACTACAACAATGGTTTCCACTTGAGAATTAAAATGGATCCTTATGAATAAATATATAGGAAAAGGCATAGAACTAAAACACGTTGGGATAAAGTTGAAGGAAAACTATTGGTACCAGACATTGTTAAATAAACTATGAATAATATATAAGTGATCTAGAAGAATATAAAAGATTATCAGTTGATCTTTCTCTTTTATGGTTGTTTCCAATAAAAATTGAACTTTTAAATTTTCATCTTTTGTTGTATTGATTTTTTTATGTTATCATACTAAATAAAATTTTCTTTTATTTTAGAGATTTATGAATAGTTTCTTGAAATTTTGAATAAAAAATAATGATATATTAGTCTCAAATTAAAACATATCATTCACTAAAAAAATTACTGACAAAAGTAAAAAAAATATCCTCCTCCTTTATTAAGGATTTTTTTAATATCAGGAGATAAGTTATACATAAATTAAATTTAATATCATTTTATGTTTATTATATCAAATTATATTATATGTATTTGAATCTATCAAAATTTAAAGGTTTTGTAAAAAGATTAGAAATATAATTTTTAATTCTGATGAAGTGAAGAATAATATATCATTTTTTATGTGATCCCTATTAAAGTGATGTATTACATCTATGTGATTTTCACATGACTGGTGTATTGGGTTATTATATAAATAAATAGAACTAGTATTATCATGAAGGATTGGAGTTTTCATAAAGATAAACCCAAAATATATTAATGCGTGTTGCATCCCCAACACTTGTGCAAAAAAAATCACGTTTCTACATATTCATCTTTATAAGTACTAAGTGAAACTGAGTGTTTCTTCTTGATAAAACAATAAAATATCAACTAAAATAAGAAATAACATGATAAAAAAGTAATATTTCTATAATGGAATAAATATTTCATCCTATTACATTTCATGGTTTTGGGTGATGGAGGTTTCAGAAGAAATTTTGAGGATATGCTAGTGTAGCTAGAGCTTATATTTTAGCTGGGGAAGTAAATTACAGTGTATAGATTTTCATTTTAGAATAAGGGCCTTGCATAAGGGTGATTTTACATTCATGTAAGGGTCACTCAACTTAACTTATTTTGAATAAAGGTATATTTTTGGTGTGGAGTTATGGGTTACGTCGTAGGAGATATTGCATAAGGGTAGTCTTGTTTTGATCTTTGGAAGGGTAGAGTCATGTATGAGTGATTTGAGTTTCACATAAAGTTATATCCCATGATTATGGGATAACATGGATACTTGAATCATGGTGGAGAGGAAGTGATTAATTTGGTATTTCTTCCTCCTGAGAGGTGGATGTATCATGGAGATAAGTTGAGGCATGGAGGAGGAGAGATGACGGGTTGGAAGAGTTTGGATGTGGTGTGGAGGGGAGTTAAAGCATAGAGTCATGGAGAAGTTAGTTCTAGTGGTTCTATTGTTTTTAGGGTGACTGTAACATTGAGGTGATCCATGGTGTAGAGGATTAGTTTAGGGATTTAGTTCTATGAAACAACTGGTTGTTGTGGTTTAGGGACTTGGTTGGTCATATTTTTTTATCTCTGTTGAATTAGGGGTAACTTCATTGTGGTTCATGGGTTGTACCATGGACTTACCCCAATTATATAAGATTTTTCCATTGACCATAGTGTGGATTTTAGAGGGTAGTTGAACCAGGGTCAATTTCTAAATAACACTTTGTCTTTTACCATGATTTTAGGTAAAACCACATTCACTATGATGTGGTTATGGGTGATACACCATACTCTCTTTAATAATCCTTTGGGTGTAAATTATAGATTCCCTTGAAAACTCATCATTCTACCATCTTTTCCCTAGACTCTTAAGAGACCTTGGTGTCTCCCTGAGAGGTCTTTCAACCCCTGTCAAGTGGATTTGATATCCATCTTTGAGAGATTTATTATTTGTAATTGGAGGCGAGTTCCTCTTCTTTCCTCTCCTATTCTCATCCTCTTTCCTTGTATATATAAATTTGTGGTTATGGGAATGGTTTATTTGTGTGATTTTGTGGTGACATATTTATTGGGAACATATTACTTTAGGTTAGGTTTCTTATTGTGATCTTGGTCTTATAGACATATCTTATTCAACCCATCCTTATGTAGTGATTTGAGAATCCTTGATTAGGATAGATGAGGAGATATATTTTTTGTAAATCTTTGAAATTATTATGCTTTTGAATTCCTTTGGAAAGATATTAATAACTTAAAAAACAAAATTATTAACTGAATTGAATATAATTGAATGTGAATGGTGAATTCACTTGTGTTTTCTGGATTTATATTATTGATATTTTTTTCTTACCTTGAACTTGAAGAACTATTGTGAAGTTTGAACTATAGCTACTATTAATTGTGATACCTTACCATATTTTATGGATTAAATTCACCATTCATAAAAGGTTAATCACTTAAATATGGCTATGAATTAGTTGTGTGTAAATATAATTTTTTTTGAAGAATCCTTATCAAGAGATGATGAAATGTCATAAAAGTAAACTTTAAATGGAAATTATTGAAATAAATGGGGATGGAATATGATATTGGAGTTCTTAATATTTTACATGTGTTTTTTTCGATCTTGTTGGGTTTCTGCAGTGATGGTGGGGACTGATTATAATATGGAGTGTGTTGAGGTAGTGAGGCTACAGTTGGTTTTTCATGTGATATGTTGAGGACTGGGTTATAGTGGATGGTCGTTTATTGTTGTTGTGAGATGGTTGTGATTTTTTGTGGTTACCTTGTTGTAGTTTATTGGTAGTCTTGGAATATCATTATTAATAAAATATTGGGAATGAAATGTGTTGGAATTAAATATTTGTGGGATGAAATTTAATATTTGATAATTGTTTAATGAATTTAATATTGATGAATTGGTCATAATAAAATGGGTAGTGTTTTAAATTAAAAATGTGGTGCTCTTGAGATTGATTTTTCATAAAATATAGAATCTTGAATTAAAATAAATGTAACTTGGTTAATAACTAGTAAATATATAAATAGTTGAAAATAGAGTAAAGGAATGAATGTGTGGAGTGTTTCATGTCTATTTTTCATAGTGAGTAGTACTTTACTAGTGGAAACACTTGGTGAAATTATTCATGTGATGTTATTGTAGTATCTTGGAGATGTTAGGGCTGTTGATATGAACCCTTAGGTTGTGTATGGTTTGAGACTATCTATTCTTGTATTTTAATGTAATTTTTAAACAGACCCCACCTAAGTTGGATATCCTAACCGACCCCTAAGGGTTTTGGATTTTGGATATTGTCCCCAATATCAAGTTTGTTGAGGGTGGATGGATGGATATCCACTCTCCACCTCTATCTATTTAGATTAGGTGTATCGTGAATGAAAATATAGTTGGTGGTGATTTAAGGTGATGAAATCACATTCAGCGGTGATGTTTGGTGATAGTGACATTGTCAGTGGAAATGCCTAGTGATGACAACACAGTTTATGGTGATACCTAGTGATGAAGACATTGTTGGTGGTGATACATTGTGATGAAAACATAGTTAGTGGCACTACCTAGTGATGATGGGTTTATGATTGGAGGCATTATTCATTGTGATCTGTTGTGGTGGATGTGTATGGTAGAAGGAGGGAACATTTTGATGTCCTTAATGTTCAGGATACACAAATATTATGGACCTTTTATGTGATGTGGTTTTATATTAATGCCAATACAAGATGTTAGAATGGAGTATAGGTTAGGGTAGGTTGGGATATGGTCTGACCCACATGAAAATGAAATTTATGGAATCACAACATTCCATACATAAGGTTTTGATAGTAGAAAACCAATGGGGAAGTTATGGATTGTATTTTTTCTCTTGAGAATTCACCCCATGTGCCTCCATGATTTCAAACTATTTCAATCGATGCATCATTTTTGATCATTATAGAGTAGGAAAATCCTCTATCTGTGTCAGACACCAAACCACTTCAACTCTCTCCTTAATGTATTTCTAAATATTTTTTTCACCTCATATGATGTGCTTCCTCATTCAAGTAGCTTAGTTGTGTAGGTAAGCCCATTTCTCAAGGACTCCCTCTCATGAACTCCATCCTGCCTATCAAAAACTCTTCCAAAAATCAATGAGGTTTCAGTGTATTCCTTTAGAGTAGATTCAATGGAGGGTTTTGTGACACTCATATTTCTATAAGGGTCCTTTGATCCAATAATATCATTTTATAGATGGAATCTAGTGGCTAAATTCATCTTAGATAAACCACCTCTCCCATTGTTTCAAAACTTCATAAGCTCATGTGGGCTATCATCTCTGACGAGGGTATCAATTTTTAATAAAAAGGATTTCTATGAGGTTATATCCTACCATGATGAATTCATGAAGGATTTGTCTCAAACCTCCATATCAATAGGAAAATGGTAGTTTAACCTCACCAGATGGTCGATGGTGGTTCACTCAGGCCATGATTCACCTCAGGTGGGGGTGTGGACCAGTCTCCTAGGTATTCCTATCCCATTCAACAATATCAATTTTCTTTGGGGAATTTTAAATGCATTGGTGTACTTATATTGTGCATATGATCAAACAATTAGTCTATTTGATACCTTTGTGACTCGTCTATATGCTAAATTGAATCTATCAAAATCTCTTCCATTATGCATGCCCTATTGACTGGAGAATATATATCCTGGTGATAGACCATCCTTTTGAACTCTCCAGCATGTTTATTTTTGGAATATTGTCTATAAGGTCATTCTATATCATATTCTAGGAATAGTTTCTTAGTGATCAAGACCCCCCCATCTTGTATCTGGCCCCTCTTCAGGCTCATCCAACCCAACACTAAAGAATTTCATCTAGTGCTACTTTTCTTAGTTGAATTCTGACACTGTTCAGAAAAATAGCTTCACCTCTACCACTACTAGTAACTACCCAATCTCCTCTTAAGGTGGGAAAATCTCATAGGTCTTCCTCTACTTCTAAGGTAGGACACTACCTTGCTTTGGTTCTTTATTGGTTGAGGCTGGAGGCTGGTGACATGGACATCCACTCCTTGGACCCTTGATGCGATAATGTAGTAATTCATGCCTTGGATACCACTTCAATCACTAATATTTTTGACCTAGGGCCTTCAGTATATTCACCTATCCTTATTGAAAATGGTTTCAATGCATTATTAGATACCATGGATGATCTATTAGAATTGGTGCTTCATATAACACCAATCCCCCCAATGGTGTTTGTACTATATATCTCTCTATGTGAGAGGCCCCTCTATCTTCTTATCAGACAAGGAATATCTTAATGTCGGGTGTCAAGGCCAAGAGTCTTCTCCTAAAATGATCTATTTCAGAATTTAGAACACCCATTGTATGGGATCCAAGGTGAAAATTGACTCTCTCTCTCTCTCTATAATGAGATTCCTAGAAATAATTTCTCCCTTGTGCTGGTGCTGGAACCCAAACAACAACCCTCCAAGATTTTAGAATTTTCTCATTGGATGTTTTTATGTGAATGTTTTCATGAAAATACCTCCAATCAACACATTTGGATATTTTTTAAAATAAAAATCTCAATAGAGAATACCTAATCCTCTAACTAACATATTACAACCAAGGTAAGCTCTGGTACTCACATCTATTTCATCTCATTTTTTATGAACAATTCGATACGGTGGATAGAGAAGCATTGTGGCATGACCTTGGGTCATTTAATTTGTCTAAATCTACTAGGATCATTGATGGAGAGTTCAAAACTATCTTAGATGATCCATAGAAGATAGGTACAGGGGTTTATGCCAGGAATTAAAAACATTAATTTTACTCCTTTACATACAATAATGAGATGATGGATATGAAATCCTCAAGAGATAAATTCATAAGGTGAAATAACTAGAAAGTGAGTAACTTAACTTGGTACCATCTTGACCTATATTTTTCCAACCTCTAAGAAATATTTTCTAACCCAAATTCATGGATATGACACCTTGTTTGGGAACTCTTTAATCAATTTCATCTCTTAATCAACCTATTTCCTAGAAGAGTCAAAAAAAGATGCTTATTATTTTCAAATTGGCGGTCCTCTAATCCGAACTACCATAAAAAAGTTTGCACAACTTGGTACAAAACCATGTAGGAGTAATTATTCATTGGATAACTAATAAACTTAGATTATTTATGGGGGATTTTAGGTACTATAATTCCAACCAACCCGTTCACTTTTAGGATATTGACAACATCAAAGATGATATCGAGCATGACAAGACTAGACTGGAAGAGGGTGGGATGATGAGATCGTCAGTGCTCTTTTATATAAAAAAATATCCAATAGAGATGCTATTGGAATAAGAAATAATTTCATAGGAATTTTCAAGGTCCACATGGATCAAATAAGGAGACATTAATACTACATATTTACAGCCACACATCAAGGAAACAATAGGAACATCACCCTAGAAATATGAATAGAAGATAGATCATTCATCAATGATCCTGTGGTTGTTGGTGGTATTTACAAGGATTATTTTAAATAATTATTATCTAGTACTAACCCTCATATGTAGAATGGATTCCCAAGGGGCCATGAAAACCTCTTTGATTCTACCCCCAATGTGGTGTCAGTCCTATATCTCAACCTTGATAAATTTCTCATCCCCAATAAATTTCTAGGATACTTTTATGTGACTTATTAGGAACTGATAAAGGGAAAAATCATGATGGAAATATAAGACTACTTCTAAGGGGGTGGAATCCCCTAGGTGGCTGATGAAACCACCCTGATCCTTATTCCAAAGGTGAAATATCCTTTTTTATTGATGAAATACCAACCCATAAACACGTGAAACTTCCCATATAAGGTCCCTATAAGTATATTAAATAAGAGGATCTTTGTGAATATAAAAACATGGGTTTATGAGGATCACCATGAATTCATCAAAGGCTATTCCACATAGTGTGATACAATAATTTCTCAATATTCAGATTCTTTAGCTCCCCTAGCTCTCTATCTCTTTTATGGGTAAGAATTGTGGTTTCTTCAAGTCGACCAGAGGATTAAAGCATGGAGACCCTCTATCACATAGTGTTTTTATTTTGATCTAGAATTTCTCTATAGATGCATTAAAAAATGCATGAATAATGGGATCATCCTCCCCTTATGTTGTAGGGCTTACTTCAATGGAGTTTATCACCTTGTCATTGTGTAAAATATGGTTTTCTTTATGAATATAAGTATAAAATCCATTCATGGTTTCAATTTTTTTTAAAAAAATATTGTAAATGGAGTGGTCATATCATTAACCATGAGAAGAGTAGTGTTTTAATTTTAAATTTATGTATGGAGAGGCATGCTAAAATTATTGATATTACTTTGGGGGTTTACAGGAAGGGATTACCCATTGAAAACTTGGGAGCACTGATCTCTCCAAGTAGACTATGAATTCATTATTTTGATGGGGTGGTTGAAAAGATCTCCAACCACTTCAATAAATGGATGAACAATTTTCTATCCTTTGGTTTCAGAATCACCCATGTGGATTATGTTATCACCTTAATCCCCATTCACGTTATATCTATCCTGAATGTTCCAAATATAATCTTGAAAAAATTTAAAATATAATGACTTATTTCATTTGGTATGCTCATGAAATGAGAGATTCCATCGGTATTCATGGTCTAGGATGGATAATCCAGTTTAAGGAGGGGTAAACCTAAGAAGTGTCTTAGTCTCCATTAATTATCTACAAGCTAAGATATTATGGGAGGTAGTGGAAGATAAGTACCTTTAGTGAAGATTCATTACATACAAGTATGGGAGTTATTTGAACCAACTGAAGGGGAGAGTCTCTAGCTCATGGAAGACAATAAAAATAAATTTCTACAACCTACAACATCACTTGTACTAGATCATGATATTGGGAGATATCAATTTATAGAATCACAATTGGGTGGGAACAATGCTTGAATTCCCAGGGTGACTGATTCTAGATCACTCATTTGACCTGGAAAGAAACCATCCAAACTTCATCCATACTATATTATACTAAGACTAATGGGATTTATTTAATAGTATCAAGATATCATTTTACCTGAAAAAATTTGTCTTTACAGGCTCCTCGTCAGGGTTATTTTAATCCAAAGAGTGCCATTATGTGCTATATGAAAACCAAGTGGTACAAGATGAATGAGGAATATCTTTCTAGTATAAGGACATACCCTCTAAGTACAACTTCCTTTTTTGGCACCCATGAAAATATAAAATCCCCATGAATGGAGAGATCTAATGTAAGGAGATAAACCTAGACTCTAAGTGTCTACATTTCCAGATTCCTAGTAGACTAATGGATTCACATCTATTATTATAAGGAGAGTGGGAATCATCTATTTAGTGCTTCCTTGGTGAGTTTTATTGGATTTACTTCTAGGAGTTTTTGAGTAATAACTTTCTATATTATTGGTTTCATGGTGTGGGGAGAAACAATCATGAGAAGAAGGAGATATTGATTCTCTTAGAAGTCAGCTATTGATGTATATGGAATGTGAGTAATAAGTATAATCTTAACAGGTACTTTATATTGAGGATCATGTTGGTAGTTAGGTCCATAATCATGGAATTAGAACTTGATTTATTGTTGAAGAAATTGGAGCTCACCCCTCCTTGAGAAAGATAATGTCTAGAAGGGGATTATCCTATTATATTCAGAACCCTCTCCCTTATGGATGCTGGATCCATTGGAACCCCACCACTAATGGTATTGAACTCAATGTGGATGGGTCATTCAACCTTGGTCTCATTAGTGGATAGGGATCATTTGTGACCCCATAGGTTCAATTTTCATTGATATTGGTGCCTTATATAGGAATGGTGACTCCCTCCTTGCAAAAGATAACACCATGTTGAATAGTAATGATCTAATCCAATCCAAAGTTGTTGATATGACTAGGTTAGAAATAGATTCTTCCACTATTTTCAACTTGTTCCAAGAGATCTCCTACACTCCATGGTATATCATTTATATCATCCGTAGATATAAGATCCTTATTAATAATCAAATGGATATTTTCACAAATGGAATGAAGGGAATAATGAAACCAACTTTCTAGCATTTTTGACCACACAAGATACCCCTTTTACATATTTTACTCACACAAGGTCCCTTCCCAATGGGTGTGTCATTCTAGTAAGGTAAGAAACCCTTTATTTACATTACTTTAAACCTCCTTGAACCTTTTATATCCTTGGACTCATTAATAAAATTATTATGAAAAAGGGAAGTTGTCGTAGGTTTCCTTAAATTATGTTCTTTTGATACTATCTTATTTAATTGGATGCATTACCTAGTGAACCAGCCTTGGTGATGTTGGGGGTGATTAGTTGATCTATTTAGGTTTACGTTTGTTCTACTATTCATTCACTGGAGAATTAATATGCTCTTTTACTATTTACATGCAAGTCCTTTGGTACAATCCTTCTAACTAGATGTGTTATGATCACAATATATATAAGTTATTTTTCAGGTAATCAGGAACAAATTGATGATTGATATGGACAAAAATATCTTTTGTTGGAGAGTTGTTTTCAGTGCTACTGCCTTGAAGTATTTTGTACTTTTTGTTTTGGAGACTCTTATGTGTTTCCATATCTTATGTTGTGGGATATTATTATCATGGGATCTTGGTTTATTTTATTTTATATGGTGTTGATTGGTGGTCTATATCTGTTCACTTAACCTTAAATACTTATATTATGGGTAATTTATACCATTTTTTGTTTTATACCCTCAATGTTAGTCTCCATCCTAAGGCCTTTTAGAGTAAGGATTTAGGGGTCACTCATTTCTTCATTTCAGGACCCGAAGGGGCACCAGTGAAGGTGAAGGGGTGGCTATAAAAGAGTGGTATCAAATATGATGGTTGAGAGATAATATTGAGATTAGAGTTAGGATATTTGAGGATTTCACAGTTTGGTAGGGAAATAATACCAACTGAGTTTGGTGCATGACATAGTTCAAAGGGACCAACTCGAACATGGGATTTTAGCCCCCCTATAATCTAATCCAAGAACTTTAATTATAATAGACACCAAATTAAAGTGGTGTTTCTTTCAAGGTAAAGACCCAATAAAGATACATATATAATTCTTTCTTGCATTAGTGATTTAATGGGAGTGATTTTGGGAATTAAATGAACATAATTAAAATAATTTAAATTAATTACATGTTTCATGCATTTGGGGTTTGTCTTGTAATAATAATATATGTTATTAATTAAACCATATAAAGAAGGGGAAACTTACCCCATTAATATCTATTATTCTCATGGAGAATTTTAAAACTATACGGGTGAGATAGGGCCATATAATGTAGAAAATTCATGGTGGGATGGATGACTTCCCTTGATTTTTAGGCTTGTGACATTTTTTATGCTTATACGAATGCTTGTATGGTTTTAGGAATATAATATATTTTTGAATTATAACTAAGAGAGGTAATGAATTTCACTTGTAATAAATGGTAAATGGAAACATTAATATTTTTTTAGTGTCTAATTGGGTGTGTTTTTGGTAATTATATATTTCTTGACATACCCATATGATCTTTTTTTTGATAAAGTGAACCATTTCAACATTATATTTCAAGAATCATGTCATGTGTTAAATTTTATTATCATGTTTTAAATATACTCATGATGATTTCAACTTAATAAAGATTATTCATGACTACATTAGTTGAACAGAAAAAGTATGATAAAATACTGGTTAAAGTTTTGATCTAGTAATAATTGAACTGTTAATACCATGATTTTATTGGAAATTTTAGTTTGTTAAAATATTTAGTAATGTATTCTTAATTTTATTTAAATCATGATGTGTTTTTCTTCTAAATAAGTGAAAATTTTTCTTTTAATAATGGTCATAATGATTTTTAGGGTGATCCTATATCTAGTTTAATGTGTTTTACAAATTTTTTTATTAGCCACATGATTCAAAGAAAAATTTAAGAGATGAAAAAATTGAATTGAAGAATGATTTAAAAGTTACCCATTTAATTAGTTTTCAATCTCTTATAAAATTTTTAATGCATGGGTTCAAAGAAATAATTTTCCTATTTTAAAAATGATGTTTTAAGGCCTTTCAAAAAATTATTTAATATATTTAAAAAGGAAGAATACAGTTCATGTAGTGTGTCTGAATTATGCTTTCTATGATTGTGTGATTTGGTTTCTTAGACCAACCTTGTTGATTTTTATTCTTGGATGAATACATGATAATAGGGAGATTGTAGAAAGTTGTGATTAATAAGTAAAATAAATATCAATGGGATAAGGTGATAACCAGTTTCCAGTGACACAAAGTTTTGAAGTTCCTTAGTGGGGAGTCAAGTCCTACGATTGAGGAGTGGTTAGATGAGGTTGAGGTTACCATTGAATTAAAAAGGACTCCAAATGGTTCTATGTTACCTTAGAAGTGGGATCACTTCAAGGGGTGGATTAGGTGTAGTGGAATATTAATCACAAATATATAGTGTGATTCTTCTAAGATGAATTCCTTATATTGGTCAAAGGGAAGTTCATTCCTTAGGTAAGGATAAATAAATGAAGGGATGATATCTTGAAGCTCCAACAAGAATATTTCAATATGCATGATCTTGAGATCAAATTTTCTTCCTGATTTCCTAGTTTTCATAACTTTTTTATTTTTAAGAGATATGGGTATAACACTTTGAGTCATCCTTAAGGCTAGAGATACATTATATTTTTATGAGCTTGTAGTTGAAGACATGGATACAAGAGAGGGATCATGATGAGGTGATCGAGAGGGGTTTTCACTGGGGTGATGAGGAGGTAATATATGGAACTTCAAGTCATAAGGAATATAGTAAGTAGAGGCATTGAGTAATGAATTCTCTCAAGACTCAAGTGTAACCCAAGGATTTTTTACTAACAAGATATAGGTATTCTGTATGGGGTATGATGACATGATGTAGTTGGGGTGTTATGGGGAAGTAATGGTCCCAATATCTTGTAATTCATGGAATTTATAGGTCTTAATGAAGTGGTTTGTCAATCTCTAGGATGATCAAGTTTTATTAAGAAACAAGTTATTATGGGTTATTTTTTACTCGGTAGTCTAAGAGTGGGTATATTCTATGTTGGTGATATTAATTCCTTTTTATACTTGAACATATATTTTTTAATGATATATGGAACTTTATTTGAAATGATTTTTATTATACAATTTAAACACTTATTTTCTTTAAATGATATTAAAATTTTTTATTTACCATTTTAGTGAGTGTGCTACTTAAATGATTTCACAAGTAAAGAAAATAAGGTATTTTGTTTCTATATGAAATATTAAAGTTTTCTTTGAATAATTTAGGAAATAAGTTTCCCTTAGTATGTTCCATGATATTAAACTAAAAAAACTATTTTATATCCCTAATCATATGCATATTTGTTATTGTAAAAATTGGTCTACCTTATGTTACCATATGATCATGATTTAATTTATGGACATATTAATTTCTTACTATAAAGAAAATTTATTAGTCAATTATTTCTAAAATTATTGGGAAATTACAATAATACTTAGTAATAAACCATAAAAAACTTAAGAACCTTTACATGAATAAATCTATTCATTTATAGTACGAATAAAGTTTTGTAATACTAAAATATTATTGTGTTATATGTTGGAGTGAAAATTTCAAGCTATGTATAGGTTTTTTATTGTTATTGTGCATTCTTTGAAAAACCAAGTCATATATTTTAGACTAATCATGTGACCTAAAGAGGGAAACATGGAGTTCTTATGCAAGGAATAATGTTTAAATATAGAATAACATCATGTAAATTTATATGTAAGAATTATAAAATGTATGTCACATGTTAAATTGGTTGTATTTTAATTTGAGTAATTAAATTAATACTTGTTCAAGAATTTTGTGTACTAAGAGTGTCAAAAATAAGTATTGAAGAAAAATTATGTCACCTTAAATAAACCCTGGAAGCATATTTCTTTGGTAGTAATATGTTTAAAATGTTTAATTTAAGCATTTCAATGATGATATATAAGGATAAAGAATGCAAAATTTCCTTATTTGAGAGTATTACTAAGTAATAATATTGAAGTTTTAGATATAATGATTTTTTATAAAAAAATTTAAAGAAATTAAGATTGGGATCAGATGTAAATTTTGGTTACTAATTTCATTTAAGTGATTATTTTTCTATTAAAAATATATTTCCTGAACAAAAAATAGTCATATTAAAGGATGGATAATATAAAATGTTTCCCTAGTAAATTCATCATTGGAATTCCAATGATGATTGTTTAAAATCAGTTTGGAGTGAATTTTTCTAATGGATATTCCCTATAATATTGATTGTATTGATTCCTTGATTGGCTTGATCAAATAACAGTATATAAAAGGATAATAACTTAAAGACGGAAATGAAAAAATTTGTTTATTAATCTAAAATTGGGTAAGTATATTCTTACCAAACACACTTAATTCATATTAATGGCCTGAAAAAAGTTGATTGATTGGTATGAATTGTTGGTTGGGTTTCCTATGCTATTTTTGTGGCTTTTTCCAAAATTTGTGTGGCTTAAATTGGAAAATTGTTATAGATGGATGGGTATGATGATGTATTGGACCATAAGAATACAACTAGTTTACTGGGTGAGTATGATACATTTGAACTTATATAAATTTATTTAAATTTTTTAGTTATGTGTGAATACCCTGAGTAATCGATCTTCTATTGTTTCCTATTTATTTATAGTAGTTTACTTATATTTAAGAGGTATATCTCAAAATATTCTGGTTTTGGATACAAGTGTTTCCTATTTTGAGCACCATTTAATTCCCTTTTTGTGGTCAATAAGTGGTGATGGAAGGATTCCTAAGAGTTATCTCATGAGATGGTTGTTCAGACCTTCCCATTCTATCAAAATTTTTAGGTTTTATTTTGATTCTTAAGGATGATAATCCTTTGATAGGTATCTAGTTTAATGACCTGGATCATCTATCATGTTACTTTGTGTGATTTTGGGTGATGGAGGTATACGATAGAGTTTCAAAGAGAATTTGGTGGAGTTTTAGTTGATATTTCTACTAGAGAAATATATTATGATATGTATATTTGGGTTGTGGTGTATGAGCCTTATGTAAGTGCTGTAACACCATGAGATTTTGTGAATTATTTTTTTCCAAGTTAATTGAATATTTTTGATATTTTCACTTCACAAAACATTTAATATATATATTTTTATTATATGTAAAAAATAATTTTGGATTACGTTATACACAACACCAAGTTATGCTTGTGCTACACTCAATACCGACTTAGCTTGCGTTACACGCAACTCTGAGTTTCTACGAAACAACACACTATTATTATAATTATTTAAATGAGATAGTTATAAATTATCCATTAAACAAAGTAATATGAATACTAATAACTAATTTTTAAATGTTTTAACATAAATAAAACATATTTGTAATGAAATGGATAATTTTTGGTAAAGTATTTATATGTTTAGAAATACTATTTTTCTAAAGGAACTACTTTTTATATCTTTTTGTGAACAATAATAAAATTAATTTTAAAAACTATTAGAAATTTAATTTGATAAAATAAATTTAATTTTTGAATTTGGAATGTAAAAATTAACTTAGGGTGATTTTTTTGTATTTTTATTAGAAGTTTCATTTTTTTGATGAAGAGTGAAAAATACCGCATTGTAGTTAAAATTGCCATTTTTTTTAAATAATCATTATATTTTAAATTTATTTTTAAAGTCACAATAGATAAATTATACATATATTAATCCAATTTAGGTCACTATAATCATTTTTATATTGAAATTAGATATAAAAAATTATTAAACTTTTGAACATTCTTTTTAGCCACCTTCTCGCCACGTCTGTAGGATTAGCATTAAAATTAAATTTCCAATTACTGTGATTTGAATTTCGAAAAAAACATAAATGGTTGTAATTAGTATTATATTTAGAGTCTAATAAGATCAATTTTATTTTTTTTCGATATTATGAATAATATATTTAGTAAATTGTTATTTACCATGGTTAAGGGTAAATCGAGTAATTAAAGGTAAAAATAATATTATAATATTATAAAATTACCCTAAAACTTGTCCTAATTTCATTGAATGAGTAGGTTTTGACCAAAATATACCATAGGATTAATTTATAACCTTTTTAATACACTTAGTTAAGAATATGAAATTTATTATATTTTATTTAAAGATAAGTTAAAACTGTCATACTCATATGTTTAATAAATATATCATTTTTAATATATGGTTATACAGAAGTCAAATTTGACAAAAATAGTCACTTTAAATATAAAAAATGTATATTCATTATGATAATTTATTTTTAACTTTTAAAGAAGAAATAATTTAAGTTAAGGCATTCATAATGATGATGCAGTAATTGTTTAATTAAAAGAAATATCAAATGAATGATATTAAAAATATTAAAATAAATATAATTTAACATAATTAATGATATCCAATAATTTTATAGAAAAATTTGACATATTATTGAGATATTATAAGTTTTTTTTCGAATTTATCATGTTAATATGATATTTTTTAAAAGAAAAATATTGGATAGTATCAAAATTAAAATAAATGATACTTTAAAATAAATAATATTTTATTAAATGAAATAAAATTTATAAAATTCTTGAATTCTAAAAAATTTCTACAATAAGGTTAAAAATTTCAAAAATTATCCATTTGGGTTTTTTTTTTCATTTTATAGTCACTATATTAAACCTAAATGATCCACTTGGGGTTTGTTTTTCATTTTATGATCCAAGTTGTCATTGTAGAAGTTAAAGGGTTTAACTAAGGGTTAAAGCCAAACTATAAGGTTAATATTGTGACCTAAACATGTCTAAAAATAATTTATTGAGATGATTTCAACCCATACTCATCTCATATTATAAATAAATCAATTTTTATCTATTTTAAATCTAAAATCGATTTATATTTATATAATATTTTAGAAGTTTCCCAAATTGCCCCTCACCTCAATTATAAAAGGGCACATCCTCCCTCACTTCTTCACACCACCTTGAGCTATATCTCGACCAAAACCTGCCAATTTCCATTATAAACTTCCCTATTAACATTATATAGGTTTTGGTATTCTCAAAATACCAACTCCAGTGTCCCTAATGGGAGATCTAGAGGGAGATCTTAAAAGAAGAGGTAATCTCCTTACCGAATCTTTCATAATTATTTATTATTCTAATTACTCTTCATGTGTTGATTCCATTATAAAGTGATAAATATATTATCACCTATATTATGAAATTTTATTATTATTATTAAACAACCACATTCCAACTTTTCTCCATCCTATGAAAAATGAAAATACCACACGTGCGTACGTACGACTTATCATCTCCACATCATGGTGTAATCTAATTGTCATCACTACTTTATTTGGATGAGTATAATTATGGATATAATGGATATAAATAATAGATATGAAATTATATCAATTATTTATAATTAATATACCATCTAATTTATCACCTTTTTACCATTAAGATAATGATATCGTTGCTCGCACGTACGTACTTCCTACCATCTCCACGACGTGATGAGATTCATATTTCACACTAAAACTTTCAAGAATGATTATAAAAATGTATATAATGAATAAATATGAAATATATTAAATAATAATTCTAATATAATAATATATATATACATATATTTCATTTACCTTCTGCCATTAAATACGATAAAAAACGGAAACAACATTCATGCGTATGTAAGGCTTACCCTCTCCATAAACGATGTATTCCATTTCATATATATGTATATATATATATATTATATTTTTATAATAAATATATATGATATATAAATTATTTTTTACATTAAGAAATTAAGTAAATCATTATCTAAGTAATAGGATCAAGAATATGAATTCAAAACACGTATGATAAACAAAGCAGTTATTACCCGAACTATTTCTTTAGCTTGGGATTATTAATAAACAGGTAATATAAAGTCATAAATGAATTTTATATGATATCATAAATATTATTATGATTCCATAATAAGTTAATAATATGTTTTAAACCACTATACATGAGTTTCATACATGCACAGAGGGAATCATACCTAAGGTATGGGATTTTTGTTTCACCTTTACTTCTGTGAGACACATGCCTCATACACTACTTGTTTCTTTTATGTGGTGTATATAATAGCCATTAATGTATCTTATGAGTATTATACATAATATTATGGTATTTTTATATCCATATAATTTCATTTATTTCATGGGTCATATGATTCTACTGATTATAAAGTTGTAAGTGTTAGTTCCTCAATCTCATTATTATTTTGATTGTTTATATGTAAGTATCTACTAGGAAATATTTTTATTCTATGTCTATGTTTCTTAAAAATTTATTCCAAAATATTTTTACTATAAATTTTTTTAAATTAATTTTTACCCATGTATGAATTTTTATTAAACGGATTGAAAGAAATCTTCTGTTATTTTCCCAACGAGGTACTTTTTTACTTTTCCAGAAAGAGTATGAGAAGAATGTTTTTTTAAATTATAGGGAATGAAATATTTTTTAAACATTCATGAAATTTTATTTCCTTTAATATTCCCTTAAAATATTATAAGTTTATTTTCAAATAAAATTTTTCATTTTAAATTTTCATGATATTTCAAGTAAATAAAATGTTTTCAAAGAAGAAAGGAAATTTTCTTCAAGAATTGTTTTCAAGAGATATCTCAAAAATTATTTTCCTTATTAGATAACATTATTTTATGTTAATTATGTTTTACTATTGATATTTTTCAATTTTTCTATTCTTATTCTTTCTATTAGTGGTTTATGTTTATGGTGGAATGATATTTATAAAACCCATTTATTTACCGCGGGTTATGTTATAATTACATGATGTTTATCAAACTGAATTTATTCAATAGGTTATGATATGATAAATGATTTATATTCTTATAAAATAAATATGCATGATTTCATTATGAGATGATGATATATATATATCCCCCTCTAATTCATTGGGAAAATATTTATATCTCATGAGATAGATATAAAGGACCTTATCTGCCAAGATGGTTATTGGAGTGAACCATGACTATCAGGATGGCCATGTGAGTGAACCATGACTACCAAGATGATATGGGATGTGAACCCATACTACGAATATGGCTTTGGAAGTTATGCATTGACTACTATGGAAATAATTTTATATGCTTATGTGTATTCCACAATCCCATGTCTTATTCCTATGTTATTCTTTCATGGATTATGTTCTTTATTTACTTATGATTTATGTGTTATGAAGTGCCAATATTTATGAAATGATTCTTGTTTATGATCTTCTACATGTAGGGTATGATATTTTATTTTCATGATCATGTTCTCATACCCTTATAATCATGAAAATGCTTACACATCTCTCTTTTTTACCCTTGATGAGCATCTGATCTCACCCCTTTTTTATGTTTCCTTTCCCCCAGGTTATGAAGATATGTATTATATATGATGTTTCTAAGAAGGGTTATAGTCAAGAAGAACCTAGTGAGAGATAATGTAGATCACTTATAAACTAATGTTTATGTTTCAATGTTTCTAAAAGGCACTAGACTAATATGGTATTTAGACATTTGTTTGTGTAATGCACTAATTATTATGAAAATGTATTGCAATATCCATGTTTGAAAAGTGAGGGTCACTATAGTTGGTATTAGGGAAATTTTTTAGTTAACCTTGAGGAAACTAGGATGATAAAACCATAGAGAGAACCCTGAGGACATATCTAAGGATAAGTCTATGGATAAGAAAATGTATAGGAAAATGTTCTGGAATATTGGTAAAGGATAGAGAGAGTGGCTTACTAGAAATACATCCCTATCTAGATACTATCATTGGATGTGGCTCTGGAATAGATGTACCTAGGGGTAACAAATCTGACAAGGTGTGTTGGACCTGATTCGATCATAACCTAGTATATGATAATGGGAACTGCTACACACTTAGTTTGACACTCACGGGTGATATGCTATGGGAATTAATGAACTCCTCATGAACCATTATGAAGGATTTAAATATATGTTGGCTATAAACAACCTAGGATAAATCTAAGGGGTCTTAGATTAAGTAAGGTTTCATAATTTATGCATATTATATGTGATTTTCATGATTATGTGGTTCACCATTATGATAACTATTTCTTACTCTATGATTTTGGTTTTAGTAAATGGATAGAACCTGAAGGAACTACGTTAATTGGGATTGGGATGGACAATGTGATGATTTCTCTATGGATCAACTGATTGATATGGGATATAGAATGGAAAATATTATTGCTATACTCACTTAGATTTCTTAAGATATGAATCACGGAATACTTCTAAATGATAAAATGAGGAACAAATTTCCGTTGAGTCTTTCATGAGATAACATCCACCTTCATTCTATGGGTCTTCTGATCCACTTGTTGCTGAACAACGAATAAATATTACTAAAAAGATATTCTACGTTCTCTAGTGTTTGGAGAATGAGAAAGTTATTATGGTTGTTTTCAGTTATAAGGAGAAGAGGACTAGTGGTGGACTCTAATTAAGAATACGAGGCATCAATATGAAATTGAATCCATGGATTGGTATGAGTTCAAGAACATATTTTTCAATAATTAATTTCCTTGGATTCTTTATACCAAGATGTAGAAAGAGTTCCTTGAGTTGAAGAAAAGTGATGATGAATCTCTTGGTACCTATGAGGCTAATTTCATGAGAATTTCAAGATAATCTTTAGGAATTATCATCCAACCCAAAAGTAAATTTGGTAGGTTCATAAGTGGCTTAATTCCAAGTATCATAAGGGAGTTATCTGTAAGAAAATTTAGTATATATGAAGAGATTTTGTACTATGTAATCAAGGTTGAAATGAAGGTCGTAGTCAGGTACCGTTATCATGGTTTTGAAAAGAACAGGAAGATGCAGTTTAAAGGGAAATATAAAAAATTTTAAGAGAAAAAGAGGAGATTTACTTTATACTCTTAGTGTGGGAAGAAGCATGGAGGAAATTGTCTTAAGGGGTATAATAAATGTTTTAAGTGCAAAAAGGAGGGTCATCCGGATTTTGAGCACTGAAGTGATGAGAAGAAGTTAGCTGACAATATGAATGGATATAAACCCACACAAAATGAACCTCTCCTTCTTTAGTGATATAAGTTTAAGAAGAATGGAAATTATGTTATTCGGTGCCCTAATCCAAGGGTTATCGATAATGATCGATGTAATTAACCTCTTAAGGTTAAAATAAAAGGAAAATCTCATGTGATCACTTGTCGATGTGGAGTATGAAAACAAAGTTATGGAATGATTGAGTATTCATGTAGTGGAATTCAAGAATAATGTTTTAGAAGTACTTTTATGGTATTATGAAATGATGAAACATATATATATTATTCCAATATTGTTTTTCCATAAGGATTTAAGAGCATATTCTGAATGGTACTCATAACTATGAAATGTGATTGTAGTAATAAGATAATATTTTTGAAAAAAAACATGATTAAGGGAAGGATAACCCTTTATATGTGCATGATGTTGAGATAATAATATTTGGACAAAGATATGTTGTATATGGATCAGTAAATTGTATGCTAATGAATTACTTGGAACTGATTAAGGATTTTTTGAAAAGTGGTTTATGCTATTATGGATGATGTTTACAACTTTTAATAATTAAGGAATATATCCAATAAACTTTGGAATAAGGAAACATGCATGTTTTCAATAAGGATGTATGGTAAATCAGGTTATTACCAAGTATCAAAAGAATACATGATAAAGGTATTCACATGATTTGAATATGACAATCAATAACTACCTTAGGATATATGAGAGATAAATGTTAATCTGATTTAGTGTACTTCTTTCTAAAGTTTTGGATTTTCAGAATTCAGAAGGACTGGAGGATTATAAATTTATGGAAATTTTAATTTAAACTTCAGATGATTTTTTGATATTAAAATATTATCTTAATATAGGTGGATTTATTCATATTCGATAACTTGTGATTACATTTTGTTATAATAAAGACAAATGGAATGACCTATCATTCTATTTATGATCTGTTAATGTTTCAAAAATGAAAATATCAACTTCATTTATTAGAATAAGAGATGAAGTGGGAATTAGTAAAGGCATGTAAAATCGTAATATTATGTTGAAATCAAGTAAGTATATCTTCTGTTGAAAAATACTCAACATTAGGAAATGAATCGTGATGTAAAAGGTTGTCATGTAATCATAATTTTTGTTGATATCAATGAACTTTTTAAGCCTCTTTTAATTATGGTTTTTTGATTGTTAAATTTCTCCGAACCATATTCTCTATCTTTCTCCATCAGAAATTTATGGTTAGATTTATCTTCTATATCAATGTTTTCACTTTCCACCTATGTTCTCCCATGTATAAATCTAGTAATGAGCTGCTTTGGGTAATTGTTATGTTTATAAACTTATTTTTTTTAAAGAAGTTTTAAATTTTTTAACGATATGGGTTACTATTAAAGAAATTTTCAGTTATTAAACCTTTGATAACCTAGACGAATTCTGAGGGTGAAATTCATTTTAAGGGGGGTAGAATATAACACCCTGAGATTTTGTGATTTTTTTTCTGAATTATTTTAACATTTTTTATATTTTAACTTCACACAATAATAAATATATATTTCGGTAATTATATTAAATTACTAATTTTTTTATGTTTTACGCAACACCAAGTTATGATTGCACTACGTGTAACACCGACTTGGCTTGTGTTACATGCAACACTGAGTTTCTACGGAACAAAATTTTATTATTATAATTATTTAAATGATATAGTTATAACCTAAAAATTAAACATAGTAATATGAATAGTAATAACTAATTTTTAAATTTTTTAAGAAAAATAAGACATATTTATAATGAAATGTATAATTTTTTTGGTAAAGCCTTTATATGTTTAAAAATACTATTTTTTAAAGGAACTACTTTTCATGTCCTTTTATGAACAATAGTAATGATAATTTTAGACAATATTATAAATTGAAATTTGATAAAATAAACATAATTTTTGAATTTGTAATGTCAAAATTAACTTAGGGTTAATTTTTAGTATTTTTCAGAGAACTTTCATTTTTTTGATGAATAGTGAAAAATACTGCATTGTAGTTAAAAACTGCCTTTTCATTTAAAGAATTATCATATTTTAAATTTATTTTTAAAGTAATAAAATATAAATTATACATATATTAATCCCATATAGTTCATTTGAATCATTTTTATATTGAAATTAGTTATAAAAATTATTTGACTTTTGAACGTTCTTTTTACCCTCCTCACCACGTCTGCAAGATTTGTATTAAAGTTAATTTTTATATTTCTGTGATTTGAATTTTTAAAAATAGATATAAATGGTTTTAATTAGTATGTTATTTATAATCTTATAGGACAAACTTAATTTTTTTTAGATATTATGAATAGTAACTTTAGTAAATGTTTATTTACCACGGTTAAGAGTAAATCTGGTAATTAAAGGTAAAAATAATATTATAATATTAAAAAATTACCCTAAAAATCATCCAAATTTAATTGGATAAGTATATTTATCCCAAAATAATCCTTATGATAAAATTATAACCTTTATAGTCTACTTGGGTAAGAATATGTAATTTATTATATTTTATTTAAAGACAAGTTAAAAATGTCATACTCATATTTTTAATAACCATATCATTTTTAATATAGATTTATAAGGAATATAAATTAGAATATAAATATTAATTTGAAATATAATAAATTTATATTCATCAGGATAATTTATTTTCAATTTTTAGAGAATAAATAATTTATGATAAGGATTTCATAATAATGATGCAGTAATTGTTTTATTAAAGGAAATATCAAATGAATGATATTAAAAATATTAAAATAAATATAATTTAACATAATTAATGACATAAATTAATTTAATTGATAAAATTTACATATTAGTGAGATATTAAAAGTTTTTTTTAATTTATCATGTTAATATGATTTTTTAAAAGGCAAATAATGAATAGTATCAAAATTGACATAAATGATACTTTAAAATAAATAATATTTTATTAAATTATATAAAATTCATAAAAATATTTAATTCGGCCAAATAATTTTTATAAGATTAAATATATCATAAATGATCCATTTGGGGTTCATTTTTCATTTTATAGTAATTATATTTACCATAAAGAGTAAAAATCTAAGGTGTCACTGTAAAAGTTAAAGAGTTTAACTATGGGTTAAAGGAAAAAGATAAGGTTAATGTTGTGACCTAAACATGTATAAAAATCATGGGTTGAGATTATTTCTCCCCATACACAGCTTATATTCTAAATAATTTACTTATTAACTTTTTTAAATCAAAAATAAATTTATATTAGTTTAACATTTTAAGAGTTTCCTAAAGTTACCCTCACCTAAATTATAAAAGGAAACCTCTTCCCTCACATCCTTACACCACCTTGGGCAATCTAGATTAACCAAAAACTGACCATGTCACTTATAAACCTACACAGTAACATTATATAGGTGATCGTCTTCCCAAAAGACCAACTCCAGTTTCCCTAAGTGGAGACCTAGAGGGAGATCATCAAAGTAGAGTTAATCTCCTTACCGACTATTTCAAAATTGTTTATTCTTATACTTCATATTAATATTTTGATTCCATTATAAATTAATAAATAAATTATCACATATATTCTGATATGTTATTAAGATTATGGAACAACCATATTCCACTTTTTATTTAGCCTAAGAAAAATTAAAGTACCACGTGTGCGTACGTACAACTTACTGTCTCGATGCAGTGGTGTAATCTATTTTACATCACTACATTATTTAGATGGGTATAATAATGGATATAAATAATAAATATGACATGATATTGATTCTATATAATTATTATACCATCTAATTCCTCACCCTTTTACCATTAAGATAATGATATCATCGCTCATGCGTACATATGACCTACTGTCTCCACAACATGATGAGATTCATAATCCACGCTAACCATTTCAAGAATGATTATAAAAAATGTATATAATGAATAAATATTAAATATATGAAATTATAATTCTAATGGAATAAAATATATATATATATAGGCATATATTTCATTTACCTTCTTCCATTCAAAATGTTAAGAAAACAGAAACAACATTCATGCATACATACAACTAACCGTATCCATGAATGGTGTATTCATGTTTTTGTAACTATATATATATATATAATAAATATATATGATATATAAATTATATTTTACATTATATAAGTAAGTAAATCATTATCTAAGTAATAATATCAAGAATAAAAATTCAAAACACGTACGATAAACAAAGTGGTTATTACCCGAAATATTACTTTAACTTGTAATTGTTAATAAATGGGTAATATAATGTTATAAATGAATCATAAATGATATCATAAATATTATAATTATTATTTTTATATGTTAATAATATGTTTGAAACCACTATATAGGATTTTTAGACATGTACATATGGAATCAGAGCTAAGGGAGGGAATTTTTGTCTCACCTTTACTTATGTGAGACAAATGCCTTACACACTACTTGTTTCTTCTAAGTGGTTTATATAATAACCAAGAATGTATTTTATGAGTCTTAAACATAATGTTATTGTATTTTTATATCCATATAAATTAATTTATTTCATTAGGAATACAATTCTACTGATTATAAAGTTGTAAGGGTTAGTTCCATGATCTCATTATTATCTGGATTGTTTATATGTAATTATCTGATGTGAAATATTTATATTTCATGTCCATGTTTATTATTAATGTATTGAAAAATACTTCTATTATTATTATAAAAATTTTAAAAGTTATTTTTACCCATGTGTGAATTTTTATTAAATGGTTTGAAATGAATCTTTTGTTGTATTCCTAATGAGGTACTTTTTGACTTTTCCAGCAAAAGTACGAGAATAATGTTTTTTAACTTATATGACATAAATGGTTTTTATGATTTCATTATTCCTTATTAGCTTGAAGATTCCCCTAAAATATTATGTGGTCATTTTCAAATAAAATGTTTTCTTTTAAAATTTTGTGAAATTTCAATTAAAGAAAATGTTTTCAAAGGAGAAAAGATATTTTCCTCAAATTTTTTTTCAAGAGACATCTCATAATTATTTTCCATATAAGTTAACATTGTTTGAGGTTTCTTATGTTTTTGGGGTTATTATTAAAATTTTCCATTCTTATTCATTCTATGAATGGTTTATGTTTTTGGTCGAATGATATTTATGAAACCCATTTTTTTCCGTGGGTTATATTATGATTTCCCCATGGCACCCCACTCTATAGGGACACTCTTGGTCTCTCATCTCTACTCAGATTCCTCGTATTCCTAGGATTCCCTATCTTCCTGGTGATGTTGGTTTCTAATCCATTCTCCCTGATTCTCTCTTCTCATTGATCTTTTTTATAGGCTCCAATTTCTCCAGTTCCTATTCTTTTTCTCTTTTTATGGTTCTTGGTCTTTTTTCCCTATTTCCCCTCCCCCGACAACATGATGGCCTTTATCCGGAACCATACTTAGCTCTGGCCTTGAGCTCCACCACTCCTATCTATGTTGGATAGGGAGTGTAGGGAACACCAAGGTTTTTGGATGAATTTTAGTTATTGAGGATCCTCTTGACATTTATAGTCTTCTATATTCATGGTTTCATCCCTAGTACATTTTTAGGGTTTTACCCCCTCATATATCTTTTATTTTAATGCCTTTTCCTTATTTAGTCCTAGGGTTCCAATCCCAATATTTCTTCCATTATTTCTGTGATTTAGGGTTTTATTTTTTTGGGGGGTTTTTCAATATTTTTTTGCTGGTTCAACATTGGAGTCTTGGAGTTATGGTATCAACATAGGGAATATTTTGTGTCATGACATGGATGGAATTAGTAAAGGTGAGAGTCGAAAGGATGGTGTTTGGATAGGTTCTTCCTCGATTTTGATTCTTCAGTGGCTCTGGTTTTTGTGGATGTGTTCTTCCGGGTTTGGGGTGTTTCTTATCACCGTTTTGGGGAGTTTCAGTGGGCTATTTCTAGAGTTTTCTAGCATTCTATGTCTTAGGGATGGTTATGATGGTAGCATCAGTGTGGCTACTTGGGGAGGTTAATTATGAAGTAAAATATTTTTTAGTCTTTTTCTAGTTATCACGTTCCCTGGTTCGAGGTTTTCTAGTCAGAGATGATCTTTCCACTATTTAATCCAGTAAAAGCCTATTTTTTCTCTACTCTAGAACAAGGATTCCACTATTCTCTTTGAGGTGGAGCTATGCGGTGTTCTTCGAGGCTCTTTGGTAGGTGAGTTTGAGTGGGTGACATTGAGAGGTAGACAATGAAGACGATCGATCGGCTTCAGTGAGGCATGGTGTGACTCTAGTGATGAATACAATGGTTATTGGAAAAGATGTGTTTGAAGCTGTATGTGTGATGTGGGTGGTATCACTATCTGAGATCTCTTTTGAATTTTGAATTTTAGATCTGTTATACCTTTTGCCGGTCTTTTGATTTTTTGATTTTACAGTAGACAAGACTCTTGTAGTGGGTTGGTTATGGGGTTTACTTGGTTGGTCTTGAAACTAGTTGGATGTGTATTTGGTTCACACTTACCCTTTAAAAGTTCATTAGAAAATAAAAAAATATGGATTTTGGTTATATTATGATTTCATGATGTTTGTAAAACACATTTCATTCAATTGCTTATGATATGATAAATGATTTATTTTCTTGTGGAACATATATGTATGATCTCATTATAATATGGGAGGGAAATATATCTACCTCTAATGAATTGGGTAAAGATTTATATTTCATTAGATAGACATAAAGGACCTTTTTCTCCAAGATGGCTATGGGAGTGAACCATGACTACCAAAATGGTTATGGGAGGGAACCATGAATACCAAGACATTATGGGAAGTGAACCCATACTACTAATACAGAATTCGTAGTGATGCCTTGACTACTATAGAGGGAACTGTGAATACCAAGTTGGTGGTGACGCCTCATGATAAAGGAATGATCAGCGGAGATTCCCTAGTGATGATGATTTATAGTTGGAAGTATTATTCATTGTGATATATGGAAGGGGCATGCAAGGTAGGAGGGAATGAGGATGATATACTTCATATTCATGATAATCTAAAAGTTTAGACCTTTGATGTGATGTGGTTATAGAATGTTGCCAACTGAAGATGTTAGACCTAGGAATAGGTTGGGTTAAGTAGAGCTATGGTCTGACCCACATCAGAATGGAAGGGATGAAAGCATAAGATGTCACATATTAGAGAATGAGAGTGGTAAAGTAGTGGTTAAGTGGTTTTGTGGAACCTTGAATTATGTTCTTCTGATATTATCTAATTAAATCAGATGTGTTAATTATTAAGAGAGACTTAATGTGGTTGGGAGTGAACAATTGACCCTTTTACATCTATGTTAGTTCAGATGTTCATTTATTAGATCACTTTTATACTCTTTTCCCATTTTCACTAGAGATCTTGGGCATGAACCTAAAGAGTACACATTTTATTCTCAATATATATATATATATAAAATATTTTTAAGTAATTAGGAGGGATTTGATGACTGAGCTGGACTATAATAGATAATATTGGATAATTTATACTACATTGGAGTCTTTTGAAATTTTGGTTTTGGAGACTCTCATTCATTTCCATATATTACACTATGGTATATTTTTGTTATGGGGTCTTGGTTTATTTTATATAATTTGGATTTTATTTTTGTTTTATATCTTATATCCTATCATTAAATTATTAAATTGAGGGTAATTCCACCCATTGTCTATTTTATACCCTTTATGCTTGGATTCACCTAGGAGTCTATTGGAGGCAGGCTTTGAGGGTCACTCATTCTCTTCATTTCTGACCTAGTAGTGGTACCAGTGTGTGTGTGTGTGTGGGGGGGGGGGGGGTATAAAAATCTCTATCTAACCTAAAACCTCTAAATTCACCCTTTGAGTAACAATTAAATAAAAAAATATTTTCTAGAAGAACAAAACAAGACAAGTTTTGAAGTTCCATTATGGTAAAAAAAATTGTTTTTCTTCTTTAGGATGTGCTTCCTTTTGGTTTTCTTCAATTTTTTCACACAAAAATAATGAAAAAATTATGTTCATTTTACTATCCATAAGATAAAGAAAACCCTCTATTATGCCTCTATAAAGTTTGTGATTATCTTATTTCCCATATTCATCAAGATCAAGTTTGATAGAATTTACTATTAGAGTACTTATACTTGAACCATTGTGAAAATAAAATGTTTGAGTAAGTACCTAATAAATTTATATTAATTTAAAATGTTTCCATCCTATCTTTTAGTGATTTTAAAATGAAGAAATATGTTAAGTTATCTTATTATGATCATTTCAAAATCACTTTTCTTAACTTATGAAAAATAATCAAAAAGATTTTTTTGAGTTGAAAAAAAAGAATATCATCGACATAAATTTGAAAAATTATTGTCTTTGAAAACATTTTTTATAGTAATATTTGGACCAAAATTTCCCTTAAAAAATTATTTTGAATTAAAAATTTATCAAGTATACCATATTATAATCTTGATAATTGTTTAAGTATTTAGAGTTCTTTGGTAAGTTTGAATACATGATCCAAATATTTAAAACCAACAAAACCATTATATTATTTAATATAAACTTCATCACGAAGAAATCCGTTAAGAAAATTAATTTTCCCATCTATTTTTAATAATGTAGAACTTTGATGTGTTGCGAAGGTTAATGAGATCTGGATAGATTCAAGCCTAGATAAAAGTGAAAAATTCCCACTATAGTCTATGTATTCGTTTTGAAATTAACATTGAGGAACAAGTCCTACCATATTCTTAACTATAGTTCCATTCTCAGCGCCCTTATTTCTAGAAGAACATTTTAATCAGATTATCAGAATTTATTTAGGAAAACTAACCAAAGTTAAATTTTTATTTATTCAAATTGATCATCTCTTCCTACATTTACCTTATCAAACATTCATCACCAAAGGCATAATATATTGTTTTTGACTTTAATTAAGATAGTAAATCATGATGATCACATTAATTTATTTATGAACTTATAGGTTTGATTGGAGGGATTAGATCTCCAATGATATTATAAGTGGGATTAATCCTTAATATTGGATGGTTCTTAGGTAAAGTAATAATTTGATACTCAACTATTTTTTATATATTCTATTGAAATATTTTAATGATATTGAAAATCCATTGAGTTACAAAAACATTATTTAATACCAAAGTTTTTGAATAATATTTTGGTAAAAAATAAATGATTGTAAAAAAAATCTAGAGGATTAACTTTTGGATATTAAAAAAAATAAGTGTCATTTTCATCCAATTTCACATGAACAGTTTATTCAACAATATTTGTTTTGTTTATTAAACACATTTTAGGCCTTACTAGTTATAGAATGACTAAGAAATATTCCTTCATTATCCCTATGATCAAATTTATAATGTTGATCCTTAGTATTTAGGATGAATAATTTACAACCAAAGAATATGAAGTATGAAAGTCTTGGATTTATTCCAATTCAAAACTCATAAGGAGTTTTATTAATAAGGAGATGAAGTAAAATTCAATTTATAGTATAGAAAGCAGTAATCATTACCTTATCCCAAAAATATAAGGAAACATAATATTCACTTAAAAAATTTCAATAATTTTATGGATAATTATATTTATTTATTCAACTACACAAATTTTCCATCTTGTTATTGGTGTTAAAAATTAATGAGTAATTCCTTTATTACTATGAATGTTTTTAAAATAATAGTTCACAAACTCACCACCACGATCAATAGAAATTGTAATAAAAGGTATGTTTTTCTCATTTTTAACAGAATTTTAGTTTTTTTAAATTATAAAGTGCTTCATATTTTTTTGTGAGAAAATATAGCCATATAAATATAGTGTAATAATCATCAAATACATACACATAGTGTTCCCCCCAATACCTACCATTTTTATAAGACTAAATAAATCTATGTGTAGTAACTGTAAAGTTTCATAAGTTGAGATTTCACTAGTAGTTTTAAAACTAGACTTATATTAATTACTAAATTGATAAGGATCATAGACTCTGGTAGTCTTAAAACTAAGTTCAAGTAGTTCTCTAACATTTATTTTCCTAAAAATTTTATCTGAAGTTTGAAAGTTATTTTGTATTAATGTTATATGCCATAAACAAGATATATCTTTAGATTTACCAAAATAAGGTATGTTCTAATGTATTAAGTCTTCTAAGTTATGTTTATAAAAATTTTCATTCATATTAGAAAATAGAATGAAATTAATTGCTGAATTTTGAATATTAATTTTTTATTCATGAAATTAATAAGGAAAACTTCATCGTATAATTATTAATATTGGTAAGGTTATACTTCATAGGAAATATAAAACATTATAAAATAAAGTTTTTCCAAGAAAAGAATAATCACTAATTTAGATGATTTCACCCTGTGTAATATCTAAAAATATGACTCACCCTATATTTATTTTTTTAGATTATGGAAGTTGGACTTATCTAGAGTGATATCTCAAGAATAATCACAATACATATACCATTTATTCCTACTATTAGTGCTCAACCTCTTTTCCTAAAAATAATAAAACTATGTTCTTGGTACCCAATTTTTTTTGAGATTGGTTACATTAGAAAAATAAAATTTTAAGAACCCACACCCATTCCACCCTTTTGTGTTAAACAACTACTATTTATTCAGAAATAATATCTCTCTGAAAACCAAAAGATTAAACTCAGTTTAAAGAATAATATTTTTCCTAATGACCACCCAACTGAAATTTGGTGAAAAGGGTTCACTTTTAGGCACAAAGTAATTTTATTATAAATTTGATTTATTAGAAGTAAAAAATCTTATGTTTCAAGTTCTAGAGGGTTTAATTGTTTATTCATTTTTATCAAAATTTTATTTTCAATAATTAATTTTAGGAAATAGTTATTTTAAACTATTAACTTTGGAATTATTTTTAAAAAATAAATCCCAATAATCTAAATTTGAACTAGAATTAAACTTAGAATCTAATTCTAATGAAATTTTCAAAAATTTAGAAATTAAATTTGAAATTAAATTATTAGATTTTAAATGATTTTCCTCTCCACAATCATAATTATTGTTCAATTTTTTATTTTCTTTTTCCATAAAGCTTACATATCTATCCATTTTTCAAAAGTAGGAATATCATATTTATAATTTTGTGATTTTTCATTTTCATTCTATGATGAATTATCTATTTCATTATCTGATGAGGTTGAATAATCATCATCATTAGTGTAAGTTATTTTATAATTTAGAGTTAAGTTTATTAAATATTCTATAGTTACCTCAACCGAGAAGAGTTTTTCATCCTTTTGAATATTCAAATAGAAACCAAAAATCTTATGAATTACACTTCCACTATCTTTCAATGAGTTATCCGAAGTAATGTTACCTTTACTATAACTCCTAGTGTTTAAATATTTCATGATATTTTTACCTATACTCTTAGATTAATTTTATTTTTTATCTTTCTTTTTTAATTTTAGATAATCTTGTCGAATATAAACTACCTTCTTATATTAATAAAAAATGACACATGGACTCCCATTCTCGTCTTTTCTATTCTTTGTTTCTTTCCTATGAGTATATCTAAAATTATTATTTCTAAAAATCCTATTCATTATTTTAGAAAGTTGAGTAAGCTCATTATCACTATTATCTAAACTACTTCGATCTGAACAATTACATATAATATTTGAAACGTGAGGTCTAAAAGCATTATTATAGGAATTAAAAGCATCAGAAGTAGAATTACCAAAAATAGACGTAAAGTCCACTCCATTATACCTTTTTCCATTTTTAACATATCTCTTCAATCTGATTTTATATTTCATTAATGTACTAATCATGTCATCTAGAATTTGATTATTCAAATTTTTGGTATCATCGATAACCACTATTATTGATTTCGACTCCTTTACCATAATTTCAATAATTTTTTCAATAATCGGACCTTATATTAATTATTTCTCACTTAAATATTGTAAAATATTTACAATATCCATAAAACACTGATGAAATTGAGTCACTATTTCACTATATAGGAAATCAAAAGTCCAATAATCTTCCCTCAATACAGCTCTTTGAGTGTCTAACACATTAGAAGTTAAAAAATGTGTAACCTCTAACTTCATCCAAATTATATTTTTCATATCACATGATGATATCTAACTATAGATATTTTTTTATCAATAATTATAGAGTATTGTACACATTATTATTTTCTTGATATTCCATATTTTCTTCATGTAAAAAATGAAAAACTTATTTCTCTGGAACTTTATATCCTATATCCATCATGATAAAATTATCAAATCCAGCATTAATGATAAAATATTTCATACAATCATGCCCATATTCATAATCTAATTCCTTAAATATAGATGGTCTACTTGGATATTAAATTTTCAAGAGTTATAATCATAAATCCTTCAAAAACATAAACAAGTGAATATTTATTTTATTAAATTGTTTTTTAGAAGGAAACTAAGATAATTTCAAGTAATCCAATAGAAAATATGAAAAATCTTAGTTTTATTTAAAAATAGTTTTGACACCAAATATTAGTATCTGTCAAAATGAGATAACTCTCACAAAATTGTTGAAATAAGCTCTGATTCCAAGTGTTATCCCATATATGTTTTTCAGAATCACTACAAGAGAGAGATTTAATTACAATTAACAAAATAAACTTAATTTTTTTTTCAAAATCCTTAGATTTTACATTGATTGTAAATGATATCTTTCAATCAACATAAAAACAATCAGAGTATATATATAAAATTAGTTGAAATTCAAACCAATATAAATTTAGAAACTTTATATGATGTAAATAATAATTTTAGAATAAAATTATAAAAATAATGGGAAAAGTTTTGAATTATAATTATAACTTTCTTAAAATAGATCTTATAAAAACAACTCACTTTAACCTTATGTAGTAAGGAATTTTGTAAATCTACATTTAGGTATCCCAGATTTTATACATACCAGAAGGTTTGTCTTTTTTATCCTAAAAAAATCTTGATATAATCCTATAAGAAGGTGCTCTCTATTCATATCTCTATAAGACCTAAGCACAAAATTTAGATACATATTTAACACATCAGATTCCCTATATTAATTTACAGAAGCCCTTGACCTAGATGATTAGAAACTCAATGATTATAAGGGAAACTAAGATATATAAGGAAAACCTCACACAATGGTAGATCTTAGGTAAAATGAACAGAAAGAAAATTTACAATGATTAGAAGTACTCTCTTGGAAATAATCTATTTCATAATTTCAAAATGACCTGTGACATTCAAAGCATCAAGTAACACATGCTCTACTTCTCCAAAAATACATTGATATATTTATAGAATTCTTTATAAAAAACTCCCACATTTTAATTTCACTTTCTTCATAATTAGTTATAACTACATCATAATCATCTTCATAATCCTTTGATGGACTTATCTTAGTTATTTATCTGCTGATGAATTTATTTTTTCAACTCTACAGATCTCTTACATTAGATGAATATTTTTTACAAAACATAATATCATTATATTTTAATAATACTGATCAAGTGATTCATAATTTCATTAATAAATAATTCAGTTCTCCACACAAAAGATAACAAAAAAAAATATTCAAGTTAAATAAAATTCGTATGATGTGTATTGTGATTTTCAAAACAAAATAAGAAAGTGAATCATTTACTCAATAATCTATATTCCATAAATTTCCTATGGTCAATATTTCCTTGTAAATATCATAATAATGTTAGAACACTTAGTTGAATTCAATAGATTTTGATACATTTTATTTATTTTTTTGGTCAAAAATAAACTTTGATGGTTAGGGTAATACTTCTTTATTTTTGTTTTTTTATTCTCCAAGTGAAGTCCCACATCATTAGTGATCCACAACTTATTAAAAGCAGTGGTATTTTGAGGTTCAATAAAAAAATTTGTATTCTTTTTTTTGAGTAGTAGGAATTTAATTAAATATCTCTTTCAATTCACTCAGGATAATTACTCTTTTGTTTAAATCATTTCATTATTATAAAATTATTATGGTCAACCTTTGAAATTGGGATATTAATTTAAAAATGTGTATGTGAGATAAACTAGGTTTGCTTGTTCTTGAGTAAATATTAAATGATTTGTATTGATGTTAAATCATTAACTAGAATTATTATGGGATATTACAGAGTTATAAATGTGAAAAATAATTATAACAAGAATTTGGGAAAAATAAAATTAGTTGAATTGATTAGAATAATAAAATAATATAACTAACTGTGATGATTATTTGATTATTTTTTATTTATAATTTTATTGATTGAGTTCTTTAGGTGGTTGTTTTTTGGTGTGGTTAATCATGATATTAAGTAAAAAGTGTTTCTTTTTATATTAAGGATGTTAATTTTGGAAATCATTCAAAATTATTTTGAAAAAATGATTGTTAGTTAATTTAAATGTTTATAGAACATGATATATGGCAGAGTTTAAATTGAAATTTATTTCAGAAAATTATTAATATCACGATTATGATTTATATTTTTAAATATATTGTTAATTAGAAAATATATACAAAATGTGATTCATGATTTTGGGATAATACTTTTTTAAGTTGTGATATAAAGAATTAATATTTTAAAAAATGCAAATACTGATTATTTACTTGGCCATTGGGTGATTATAATTTATTTAGAATGATGTTTTGTGTAAATAATGAATTATCATGTTATGTGTTTGGTTTATTGATAATTATCAGAATATGATTTTTATGTTATTTAAATTGAAAAAATAATGATAGTGATTTTTTATATTAATTTAATATGTTTTTCATTTCATTATGGATGATGATGTGTTGGTTGAAATCACTAAATATATATTTTTGGATTATTGTTGTCATTGCTCCATTTTTTTGTAATATAAGTTTTTTGGGTAGATAATACTATTATGTTTGTGTTATTATAGTGCATGAAGTCATCGAAGAAGTGTTGTGGTGTTCAAAATTGATTAATAGCTAAATATGGTAAGTGAAGAAGATATTATGAAGGAATGAAATATGTTATATTAAAATTTATGTAGGATATTTTTTGTTTAAAAAATGAAGAATGTGTAACTTTGATTTATGAATCTTTATTTTTATGATTGTTGCTAATTATCAAGTTTTATCTTGATAATAATTGAAAAATAATTTAAAGATGGAAAGGGTGGTGAACATGAGGTTTTTTAATTTAATATGTGTTTTCATTCAATAATGGATTGTTTGTAAATTTTTTATGTGTATAGTAATAATTTTTACCAATTTTATAGTAAAAATAGTAACCCTTTAATATGAATTTTCATTCTTTGATGGATTATTTGGGTGTTTTATTTAAGGGCACCATGTTATTTTTAATAAAATATATTCTTTTATTACTATATATTTATTTAAATATAATTTTTATGTTAATGTTTAGGAAATCAATTGCATATTGATTAAATTTAGATTAAATTACCTTGAAACACATCTCAGTATGTCTAGGGTTTAGATATGTTATTGTATTTTGAAATTGAAAATCGATCCGTGTTTAGAAGAATAAAATGTCCTTGTTTTAAATATAAATTTGAACGATGGTTGAAGAGAGATGAAAAATTTGAGGTGTTGATATAAAATTAATTTTATTCTTAATATTTTTGGTGGACACTCCTTGGATAATATAAATTTGTGAAAAGTTTAAGAAGTTATGTTCAGTATTAGAATGAATTGGTTAATTCTCTAACAGTGGACATAGAAATTTAAAACATGATAAATGATGCTTTTGGAATAATAGGGAAACACCGTAAAGATATTGGAACATTATTATATGCACATATTGATCTTAAAACTATTAATTATGCTTATATAACTGTAGGAAAAACTGATCAAGATGATAACATATTAATGGATGATGTTTTAGAGACTAATACAATAAAAAATTAACTGATAAAACAGAGTCCTTTTTTGAATTAATCAAAGATGGAAATCAAAAATTAGATAAATTATGTTATAAGTATTCAAAACTATATTTTATACTAAATTTATACCACATAGAGTGTTTATGTTTAATTACAAATAAATTAATTTCCATGATATTGGAATTTTTTCATGATGTATTTTCTAAAGATAAGATCCCTGCACCATTTTCTGAGATGTATAATGTTTTTATCAACCTTGGAATTAGTTATGTGTATATACATGCATGTAATTTTTTTTGTTATACCAGGGATAATATTCTAGTAGTGAAGAGTAAAAAATATTATTTACTTATATATGGAAGTCAATAAATAATTATTTTAGTTTGAATATATATAATACCAATAAGAAACAGGAATAGAATGCTGGATCCAAGTTTTTAAATTACTTTCATTTTGATATTGTGATTTTTTATGTCATTTAAAACCATAAAAAATATGAAGTGGAATGCATTGAAAAATTAAAAAAAAGAGTTCATGTGTTGTCTAAGAAATTCCAAAATCATGGAATTCATTTGATTCATGTCATCCTATAAATTTGGGATTGGTAGTTGATAGATTAAATTATTTTAAGATTTTAAGTAGTAATTACAACATATGGATGGTTATTTTGATCCCTTATAGTTTACCTCCTTGAGTGTATACACAAAAAACTTCGTTAACCATATCAATGATTATTCTTAGAATATAAATTCCTAGAAATTTTTGTCTATATTTGTCCTCCTATCTAAGAATTGTACAAGTTCTGGAATGATAGTGTATAAATGTATGATGCTTATACCAATGAAAATTTCAAAATCCAAAATTCCTTATTTTAGATGATCAATGAATTTTCTGGGCTTTTGAAATTTTTCTATTTGGAACACAAACACTAGTTTGGATTTTATTTTTTATATCCCTTATTTTGATCATCAATGACTGATATATAGAAAAAAGTGGTGTTTTAATGTTTCATATTACTTTTATTGATAAATCTCATCGATTTCGGTTTAACAAGTGACTCTTTAATAGAATTATTTTGAGGATTCTACCAAAGTTATTATATGGATCATAGATCTTGACATAATTATCAAATTTCATTATAGATTTCAAAAAATAATTTCTGTTAAATAAAGATGAGAAAAGATTTTGAACTCTACCAGATAAAAACAGAAGACATAAATGGAGGAAAATGAGCATATTTTTTTATCTTCAATATTGAGAATTTAATTTTTTACCTAAAAATATTTATGTTATGCATATTCTGAAGAATGTGTGTGACAATTTTATTTATACAATAATTTATGATTTGGGGAAATATATGGAATATCTAAATTCTTGTAAAGAATTAGAAGTACTTAATAATAAGTGTGATCTATTGGAAAATAAGAATGGGAAGTATCTATTCCCAACATTTTCAATGAAATATTATTAAATTTTTTTTTATTAAAAGATAAAAAATTTGAAAGTTTTTGATGGATATTCAAATATAATTCTAATATGTGTTGATTTGAGTCATAAAAAATTATATTGTTTGATAATTCATGACCAACATATTCTAATAGAACGATTTCTACCTTTGGAAATATATAATTTATTACCCCAAAAATTATAGTTCTTAATGAATTTTACACTTTTTTAGATACCTTTAGGAGATGTACTTAATACTAATTAAGATGGATAATATTTAGGAAAGAATTATACAAATACTAAGTCATTTGGAAATAATATTTCCCCCATCATTTTTATCTTTGATGATTTATTTGAGTATTCTTTTGGTTGAGGAAGCTAATACTAGAATAAGTTTACATTATCGATGGATGTAGCCCATAAAGAGCTAATTTATTTTATTTTTCTTATATTTAAATAATTAAAAATTTTCAATTAAATACTTATGAAGTTTACTTAGTAATTTCTTAATTTTTTATATTATCTATATTGGTCATTTGATGTTATATGAAACAATAATGCTCAACCTAAAGGTTATATTGTTAAAGGCCACCTTGAAAAATAGTTCATAACCTTTTTATTGAGGTGTTTGGATTCAATAGAGTCAAGTCTCAATGAAGTAGGGAATGTTGATGATAATAATATTCATTCATAGACTCATGATAAATCATCAACCTTTCCTACTTTAGGCTGAGAAATTCGAAAAATATCCTCAATTTCATTGAAATAGTTGTATTTAAGAAAATAATATTGATATTTTTTTCCTAATAATGATTTTTAATCTATAAATAAAATAATTTAGGATGAAAATGAAAAGATGTCTTAGGAGTTGAGCTCAAAATTTGGCAGAGATAACAAAAGTGGTTAATAAAGAAATTATTGATTATATCTCATGAAATATAAGTTCTAAATCTAACACATATTTTTTATATAAATATGTTTATAATTATCTAAGATATGTAATAATATTTTATATCGATTTTTATAGGTAACCGATGATGATATTTAATCTAAAATATCAGAATATTTGAAATATTTATATCGAGGTACGATAAATCATTATAAGATATTCAATGCTTTTAATATTGATGGTTCCATGTTTTTTATTATAGATCACATGGATAGTTTCAAAACAAAAAATAGTATATTTATTATTACAGATTAGGTTTAATATTAAATGTTGGTTGATATTATCAACTCAAATTATCTTAGGAAATTTTCAATCTTGTTATTAAAATGAATTTGGGTCAATATTAATAGGGGTATTAGAGAATAATCATTACAATTTACTTGTTTCAACTTCTATCAATTGATTAATATATATTAACATGAATAACATGATACATATATTTTTATTCTCTAATAAAATGTCTTATATTTTGTCAATTATATTATAGATGAAGGGTACAATGTTGTTTTCCATATGAAACCGATAGATATGTATTATATGGGTGATGATGGTGAGTTAATTTGGGATAGTGAATCTCCTCAACAATATTACATTAATTTTTTTTTCCATGGAGATATTGAAAATTTCTATCTTTTAAGGGAGGGTGAAAGTAAAGAAGAATAAGAAGTAATGTTCCCAACAAAAGTTGATAAAAAAAAATTAAAATTCATGAAAAAAACTAATTGTAAGATTGAACATGAATTTTTTTTAATATTTAAATATATAAATATTAATGTAATGATTTGTAATAGAATTTATTGTTTTATTGTATTAGTTATTTTGTTGATATTTGTTTAAAGAATTCCATGCTTGGAGAGGTTTTGAGATGGTATCCACTCTATGGAACAAGACAACTATTCTACACTTTCTGCCCATAATACACTAGGATCCTAGGAGAGTCAATCTATCGATGATACAAATGAAAAAATTCATCATATTCCTTGCATACTTTTGTTACTTTGTCTTCTTATCACATTACACTTTCATTCACATGTATTTCTACTATTAAGGATGCTAGTGATATCAGACATTCAAACTGAGACTTAGTTACCATCGAGAGGATACTATAATGTCACTGATATCAAAATTCATTATGATGTGGTAACATTAATTTCTTAAAATTAATAAATTCATATTGTTATTTTATATTTTATTAATTAAATTTTATTGAGTGAAGTAGTCTCATTATCTACAAACATAAACACATTTCAAAAAACCTTATATTATTATTTTTAGTTTAGTTAGGGTATTTTTAGTTCTTTTTGAGAATATTTTAAAGAAAAAAATTCAACTCCCTATAACCCACTCTGATTATCATTTAAACATACTAATATATTTTTATTAAATGATTAAAAAAGATTACTTCACTCGAAAAAATTATCGTATAAATTTTAAACTTTAAAGTAGATTAATATTATCATAAAACAACTATTTAAAAGAGATCTTACTACCATAAATTATTATCTATATATAATTTTTATTTATGAACTATGCTAATAATTTCAAGGTAGTACATTCAATATACTCTATACACATACTTTATCAACTATCAAAAAAACCCAAAATTATATCCTTTATATTAAGTAAGGCCTTTTAGGTGTGAAAATAGCTTATAGAATAGATTCTCAATTTTGGAGACCCCAAACATATGATATAAACTACTAGATAATATAAAATTAACACTATCATAACATATCTATCTTAAGAGAAGGTATATCCTCATCCTCTCAAGTAGCAGAATTTATTTCAATCAAAGGGGAAAATGAAATAAACACTCAAAATTGATACACTATAGTCTTCTTTATATCTTTATTTTTCATTAGTTATCTTCTATTCAAATAATCTCAATTCATTTTTTTCAATTGTATTAGGTTTTGTGACAATATTTTTTTTAGACTGTTTAAATTATATTTAGTAATATTTATTTATTTTTTATTATTTCTTTGTTTGATTAGGTTCAGTTAATGTCTATTCATTTAGTTTTTTCGGTGTTATGTTTGATCAGTTAATTTCTCCCTAACCAACATAAAAAAGTAAAAGTAATCTAAACCTCCCTGAAAGAAGATAAAATCGAATATAATGTCCCGAACTGCCTTCCCGGGCCATGAACCTTGTTATCTGATCCCATGGGTCTCCTATAATACATTGGTTTCATTCCTAGCACACCATAGGCTTTTACTCACTAGGGTTGCTTATCAGACTAATGATTGTCCCCACAAGCCAACACATGTTCTTTCAGTGTATTTTTTCCTCACTCACACACACCGTGGGAAAATTCCCAAAAGGTCACCCATCTTGATTACTACTCCAGACCTAGCATGCTTAACTGTGGAGTTCTAATCAGGTAGGCTCCTTAAAAGAAAGGTACACCTTGTTGATATGGGTAGTAACATATAGCTTTTTAAGTCTCACTTTTTTAGGGGTGTTACATTATCCACCCCTTTAAATCACAACACCCTCATTGTGGACCCCAAGACTCAAACCCAGGTAGTGCCTAAGCACTTCCAACTGGGTATTGGATCTGATACTATTTGTCATGACCCGTCGCTCGGGGCCCGTGCTGTGACTACCCCAAGACCTCCCTCCATAGGCCAGGGGCTAGCGAACAACACCAAATGTGTATTCTCTAAAACTGGGAAGCCATTGCCTTTATAACCTGTAAACACACACAACCAAACACATAGAAAGATACGAAAGCAAGTCAACTATATAGTAAAAAAGTGAGTATAGTAATTAAAAAGTGGCTAGAATACAAGCCCAACTGGAAAGTACAAGTACAACTGAAAAACAATACAATTGAAGAAAGATAAAGACAACTACTAGATGTAGACAACAGACAGTGCTAACTGAGACTGAGAGTACCTGGACTGGATGGTGCCCAGAGGCGGACCATAAGACGAGTCGGTACACGGTGGAGACAGTTAGACGTGGTGTGGTGAGGAGAATATCTATACCAACCCTTCAGGTAGGAACCCCATAGGATGACCCAATAGTTGTATTTATCTTTCTTCAGTTTTATTGTTTTTCAGTTGTACTTATACTTTCCAGTTGAGATTGTATTCTATCCCCTTTTTACTAACTGTACTCACTTGTTTACTATACAGTTTACTTGCTTTCGAATCTTGCCGTGTGTTTGGTTGCGTGTGTTTATAGGTTATAAAGGAAATGCCTTCCCAGTTTTAGAGAATATGCCTTTGGTACTAGTCTCCAGCCCCTGACCTATGGTTGGCGGGATTGGGGTAGTCACGGAACGGGCCCCGGGGGATAGGTCGTGACATATAAACTCAAAATTTATAATTTATTCATCGAACTGCATTCATAATTTAAGGACTTTTTAGATATCATTTTTTGTGAATTTAATGTTGGGTTTATCTATATAATACTTTATAATAATAGAGATAATATTATACCTTAATTAAATAAGTTTGGTCTCCCTTTTAAGAAATCTATTATCGGGGAAACATTTCCATTATCCACTTTTATTCACTTGATTTATTATTTTGTTTTTTATAAATTTTATATATTTTTATTTATATCATAGAACAGACTAACATATAATTAAACTTTTTGGGAATACATTCATTTCTAGTATCAATTTAACTACTTTAAATATAGGAACCAAATAAATAATGTAGTTAAGGAGGTGATGAGAAACATGACCCATTTAGAGAGAGTGAATATGAGGGGTAGTGATGTTTGTGAATAATTACTAACTAAAATGTTGTATTACGGAACAACTTAGTAGTGTAATTTTCTTTAATTTTAATATATTTTAGTTATGTTATAGAAAGTTTTTTTTAATTTTAAAATTTGTGCTTCTTTTTTAATGTTATGTTATATTAGCTAGATAATTTATTGTGTATCTATTTTGTTGATGGGTGGAGTGTATTACGGTGGATATCTGGGAATCTATTATTTTCTATCTATAACATATTTATAGGTAGTTTAGAAAAATTCTAAATATAGTAAAAAATTTAGTTATAAGTGTTAATGTAGACCATTGCTAAATATGTAACCTCCACTAATTTTTTAGTGATGGTTAAAAGTGATGTTAAATGTGGTACATTAGGGATAAGTCTAGTGAATTTTTGTAAACTACCATTAAAAAAGGTGTATTGGGAAATACTTTATTGATGGTTTTTATAAATCATGACTAAATATAGAGATGGGTTTCTAAAACATTTATAAAAAATAGTAAACACAACAAAATATTTTTTCTTGATGGTTGAGAAAAAAATTGTGAAACAATTATCAGTGTGAAACTTAGTGGCAGTTATTATCTATCACAGTTAAATGATTTATTGATGGTTTTGATAGACTCTAAACCAAAAAAATAATCACTAAGAGTTTATTTTTATATTAGTGAAGGGACATGGAATATGAAATTTTTATAGTGGTTCAGTATTTTCAAGAAGCTTCCCCAACTCCACTCCATAAACACACAATATTGGTATGATAAATTTATTCAAATCTTTTTAATGGGGATATTAGATATGATTGCTTAAATTTTAACAATATTATTTATAGATTATAAGTTATTTCAACTAGTTTCTCACTTTTTCTTATATTAATTTCTATCCATGGTCTACACCACACTTAGTACAATAAGAATGCACTTAAGATATGAAAAAAGATAAAATGTTTGAGTAACATAAATAACAAATAGTTTTATAGAAGAAAAATGATATATAATGAATATTATTTAAATAAAAAGTATTTATCTAAAATGTATCTCTAAATATATCCATAACCATATATATATATATATATATCTTCAATAACACACAAAAACAACACGACTTTTTCATATTATACATAAAAAAACTCATTTTTCAAAATAATTAAGAAATCATAGTAGCAATACTTCGGTAATTAGAATTAATTCCAAAACAATTCATATAAAATATAAATATATATATTTATTTTTTGAAATAATATATATAAAAAATTGAATTTAATAGATCCAAAATATTCTCTTGAATTTTTTATTGAAAATAAGAATCTTTAAACCTGTTGGAACTAATCTGGTATTTAAAAAAAGAAGTCTCGATATAAACTCGATCAAACAATGAAAACCTAAGTAATTTTAAAAATAAATAAATTTTTTGTCTTATAAATAATCATGATTATATATTATGTATTCACATTCATTATAATAATTTTATATGTTTTTTCAAAGTGAAAAAATAGTTTTATTCTAACTAAAGTGTTTTACATATACATTTTGGTTTTTTAAAGGTTATATTTATAAATTTTAGAAATTAAAAATGATAAAATGGAATTAATTTTTTATATAATCATATTTAATTTATCTTATATTGAATTTTTGTGATTTTTTTAAAAAAATATTGATTCTTGGGTGAATAATGAAAAAATACCAATATATATATAATTATTATTTATTTTTAAGTAATTAAAATGTAAAATTCTACTTTAGATTTGTTTTAAATTGAAATTAGTCCCATTTAAAAAAAATATACAATGAAGTTTTCATGAATCATCATTATACTTTATTTTTTTATAAATTCATTTTTAGGATTTATACACATTTTTCTAAAAAATCATTTTTATTTCATTTTTCCTTATTATATTTAAATTATTTTTTGATAATTCTCTAGATTTAATCATAAAAAACTATTTAACATTTTTAATCAATAGGTTCAAATTTATTAGTGAGTTCAATTTTATTTCTTTTCATAATGAATAGTAACCCTAAAAAAATTGGTATCACTCCAATAAATGGTAAAATGGTTTAATTAGGGTTAAATATATATGATAAGGTCAACAAATATCATATTAAATCTTATTGGACAAGATTATTTCAACCCTTATCACCTTATGATATAAAGTTTACTAATTTAGTACTACTTTACCGTGATAATACATTTATAATATTTTAATGTTAAGAATAATTACAAGAGTGCCGCTCCCCTCACTTATAAAAGAGAACGTATTCTCCCACTTATTCAAAAAAATTGAGCATTATAGCTTGGAAAATTCCTACCAAAATACCTTATCCAATTTTAAAATCATTTTCTAGATGTTTTTCTTTCTCCCAAATACAAACCTATATGGATTACAGTGTAAGAAAAAGGATGTTTTCAAAAGAGGAGTTAAAATGTTTAACTGATTTATTTCATGTTTATTTCTTCCTAAACCTCCTTAAAACCTGTCATAACGATGAATATATAATAAAATAGAGAATTATATTTTTTATGTTTATTATAAAATCATTTTTCATCTCATTTTCATCCTATGGGAAATGAAAACATTGCTCGTGCGTAAATGTGGACCACCTCCTCTATGAAATGACATGTTTTATTTTTTATCACTTACTCACATTAAATATTTAATGAATATATATGATATTTATTAACTAATTATTATTATATAAATACAATATTTTACTTACCTTATTACCCTTCCATTTTTTGGAAAATGGTAACGTCGCTCGAGCGTACGTGTGGACTACTACCTCCATGAAGTGATGTGATTAACTTTTCATTTTTGACTTTTATGGACAGTTATAAAATTATATTTAATGTATAAAAGTTATAATTATGTCAGTATTAATGTTATATAAATTATGGAATAATGAAAAAAATGACCATGGTCGACCAACCAATTTTGTTTTGGGACTATGAATCGAACAACCTCAAAGCGTTTGACATAAACTTAACCGATTTAGTAACTATATAATACATGGTAAAAATGAAACAAATGGGATTATTATAATAGAATAAAACTGAATAAGTTATTAAATAAGTAAAAAATTAATATATTTTTATTATACTAGAGTTAAAGAACATACTTGGTGAGTCAGACTTAAGGTAATAGATTTTCTTTAAAACATTTTTAAAGTGTTTTAATGTTTTATTTTACAACTCCATTTCCTCTATATCCATATTTCTTAAAATTTATCAAGAAGGTTATTATTATACTAAAATTTTTGTTTAAAGTTATTTTAAAACTATATTTCATTTTTCTTATAGTTGTTTAAAAAGGTATCTTTTAGAATTTTTCAATGCTAGTTGTTTTTGAAAAAGTGTGAAAGGAAGTTGTTATAACATATGTGGAATGAATGGAACTTAGCACCATCATGACCATTATTATTTAATAATATCACTCTAAATTATTTCAGGGGTTTTTCATATAATATTCCATTTCCTAATCTTATTTTAACTGTTTCATTTTAAAATTTTTCAAAATAAAAATGATATTTACCATTATTTTTATATGAAGCTAGAAAGTGCTTCAACATATGTGCTAAAAACATATTTTATGAGATTTTATGATTGAAATGAGATACTATATATGTTTAATATATGTTATGGGACTCATAAAATTTTTATGATGATGAGTGAGTCTGATATTGATCTTCATGATGGGTGAGCCTGATATACCTCTCTAATGCATTAAGTAATGATTATGTTCTCTGAAAAATTATATTACAATTAATTGAGTTGTTTTTTAAAATTTTAAGGGTTATTATAAAGGTTTTATGAATATTATGTCACAAGTCACCAACATGAATTTTTAATTCCTGTAAAAGTGTTTTTTATTAATATTTTTATTTCATAAGGTATGAAAACAATCTTATGTTTTAAGAAAATTATGACTGTTTTAAGGGTGAAAGGAATTTTTTTCAAGAAAAAGTTCTTCATGGGTTCTCATGTTTTCTAAGAAAAATCCTCATGATTATTAATTTTCCTTAATTATTTTTTAAGAAATTCATTATGAAAAACTTTTGGGAAATAAATATGATTTCATGAGAAAGTTAATGAATATTTGAGCTCAAAGTTTATTATGTAAAAAGGGAAAATATTTCTCATATGTTTAATAGTTTTTTCAAATAGGATAACAGATTCCATTAAATTTTATATACCATAATGATATTTGTTTCCCTCATAACAAGTTTAATTTTTTTTTCACAGGGACTAAGAATGAGTCAGAATTATATTAATGTTTATATTTCCATTGTAGTGGCTTGTTTTAAATTAAAGAAAAATTAACTTGAATTAAACAAAATATTAAATATAAGAATCCCGTTTCTATATGAAAAATGGATATAGAGTAGAATTTTACACATTATAATGTATGGGTGTGATATGTAAGATTTTTTCTAAATTATAAAAAACTATAAACCTAAATGATCAGTAGAATTTGAGAAAGTAAAATCCTTGATATTAAAATCATAAATATGGTGTTTTAAAGGCTCGAGTGTGCTAAAATATGTCTAAAATCACTCCTTTGTTAAAAAACCATTTAAAAATTAAATTACTATATCACATACATCAAAAACTAAAAATATCTAAAAATATTAAATAAATAAGAATAATTAAAACACTTTATATGTATGAAAAAAAATGTTACTTATAAAGAGTATGTAAGAATAAATTCTTCTCAAATACATAAGAATAAATCTAAACTCTAATTTATGTGTAATATTTATCACTTAAATTATTTTTAATACATAAGAGAAAACCCTGAATTCCACTTAATAGGTAATATCCCATAATTTGTGAAACTTTGACTTGTAAGTGTAAATTTCACTTTAAACATTATACGTAAGGTCCAATAAATTAATAGTTTAATCATACATAATATTAATTTTTAACTTTGACTAAATATGTAATAGTAAATTCTATATAGATAATACTCTACACTCAAAAAAAATTCTCCAAATTAAACATGAAAAACTAAGAATATAAATTTACATTGATAATATATTTAGTAGTCAAATAAATAATATTAATCTAACTAAAAAGAAACTCATTAGTAAAAAAATAAATTGTTTGAGAATCAAAAAATAAGATTTGTTAAGGTATGTCGGATTAGAAAAATCTGTCCAATAATCTCCCAATTTTCAATGATCTCAAAAAGCATAAATTTTAAACATAAAATTTTATAGATTAATCATATAAATAGACTACTAATAAAATTTTTTGTCAAAATTATTTATTAGAGTTTATCCGAGTAAAATTATATGATACTACTATTCTACCCCTTTTTATTATATCAAAAATAAAGTAAATATAGTTAAATAATAGAATTAATTTTTTTCATTATAATATAAACTGAAAGAATATAACACCATGAGGAATTTGAATATGGAATTGAATAGTATTAAATTAACTATCAAAAAGAAAAAGAATAAACAAAATTTAGATTTTGATCAATTTATTTAGAGTTATAGGATTTTTAATCTTAAATATTGGGATCATGTTCTGTTTATTCAGTCTTTAAGTCCTTGATCAATTTATTATCAATAAATATTGTTCCAAAAATAAATAACATGATATATTTAGCCTTTATATCTCTTTAATACACAAGATATTGACTAAATAAATATTCTCAATTATTTAGACAGTGAAAGAGTTCACTTAAATCAACAAAGGTAAAGGTAATTTTTTTTTTCATTCTCATTAGAAGAAACATAATCTTCAGTACTTAAAAACAAAACTAAGAATTTTTATAAAAGTATAGTATCTCTTTTTTAAATATTTTTTATTATTTTAATATAGAAAATCATATTTGTGAAAAACTCAATAATTTCTTTAACAACAAGTTCATGCAAATAAATCAAGAAAACCTGATAGCCATACTAAGTAAAATTATTCATTCTAAACCATTTAATTTATATTTCTTCACACTCATAAAAGAAGAAAAAATATCAAAACTCTCTAACTTTCCTATGATCAACATAGTTTTAAGGTTCACAAATTTAGGATTTATATTAAATAAAGAGAGGAAGAGAATTAATTTTTTTTTCAATTAATTTTCAAATTTTGATCCAAAAGACTAGATGATATAAGTAATAAAGTAAAATGATAAGAATTTTAATCATTTAACATGAGAAGATATTATCTATTAATAGTAAAAAATATTGAATATTTAATATAAAAAATATTAATATTATTTAACTAAAATTTAATATTAAATTCCAAAATATCAATATTATGTATCAATATATTAAAAGTTTAATATTACATATAATTTCATGTAATATTAACAGGTAAATATATATAAAAAAGTTAGATATGTAAGATTAAAAATTTAACAATAAGAAAATGAAATATTAAAAACTTAACTAAAAAAAAACAAAAATTTGATTAATCATAAAAATAAAATATAATCAAAATAAAATAAAATTAAAAAAATCTAACTCACTCTTAGTAAATTTAAAATTATCATAAGAAATAGTCTTAGTGGATATATCTACCAACTAATGTTAAATGTTAATAAAATCAATATAATTATCAACCTTTTAGTATAATCTATCCAAAAATTATTTCTGATATCAATGTGCATGGTTCTATAATGGATTATAGGATTTTTAAAATATTTATAGTTCCAGTGTTATCAAATTTAACAGGTACTTGTTTTAAATTGAATCGAAAATACTTCAAAGTTGTTTCATCTATAATACCTGAGCCCAAAAAATACCATTTGAAACATATTCATCTTTAGCTATAGTCAATAAAATAGAGAATTGTTTCTTACTTGACCTATAAAGTAAAGATTTGGTTAAGAAATGGAATGTTCATAAAGTTATCTTACTATATAGTGTAAAACCATTAAATTCATCATTTTAATATGATATTTAAATAAGTATTGAGTTTTTAAGAAACAAAAGTCTAATAAAAAAACCGTTAAGATACCCTAAAATCCATTTGGTATTTTTCAGATAAGTTTCATTAGGATTATATTAAAATCATACATAGAGACACAAAAAAAAGATATATGATCTATAGATAATAAGATATAAGAATATCCTAATTATTACTCCATCAGATATTGCATAAAATTTATCAATATTATCCTTAGTTATCAAGATATAAACCTTCCATCCAAAAACATTAAAGTACCCAACTGTAGGTTTTATCTCATTAAATAACTCATGAGGTAGTTTCTTTATAATATGTCATATTATGACTTTATTTATGATATAAAAAATCTCTATTATTATCTCCATCCAAAAAATAAGTAGGTTATATATATTCTTAAACATAGTTCTTGCAATTTCTTTTTAGTTCTAGTTCATACTTTCAACAAATCTATTACATCATTGTGTTATAGAGGTTGGAAATTTATGTTCAATACCATGATTTGATCAAAATAAATTAAACTCATTAATTTAAAATTATTATCCATGGTCCCTTATCTAGGAAAACATTTGGGAAACATTTTCATTAAAAACTAGTTTATAAAAATTTATGAATTTAGCACAAGATTCACATTTAATTCTAAAAACGTAAACCCATGTAAATACAAAAAAATATCTCTAAAAAATAAAATAAAACACTTATATCCAATTCTTACTATTTTAGTAGTCCAAAAAAATCCTAGTGGAAACCTTAAAAAGTTTTAGAATTAAAAAGCATGTTGATTTATATAAAATAATATTTTTGTTTCTTTCTAATTTGACATAAATCACATAGAATCTTTTCATAAAATTTTAATATATTAAAATCAAAATTCTATTTCTTCTTAAACAAGTTCCCTAAAGAGTATTATACACTAAATCTAATATTAATTTATCTCTATATTGAGAATTTTGATATTTTATCAACCCAAATAATCATGATCTAAAGTGTTGGAGTTGGTCCATAAGAACTAACTGAATTTTTATTTATTATTATTATAATATATATTAACCTATGATCATGTTATGATTATTCTTCTGTATAACTTTATTGTGATAGTGTCCTTAGAGTATTTATGACATTGAAAGGTTATAAAAATTCATTTCTATAATGATTACCAAGAGGTGCTATGAAAATATTTTTAAATATATATTGTATAGTCTGGATAACATTAATCTAAGATGATACATATGATGTTTTAATATCAGGTGTTGAATGATAATAATACATTGAGACTATTCTCACTAAGTTCATACATGGTAATATCCAAAAATTGAGGTCATGAGGATAATCACACTAATAAAAATTCCACATGTTTATGTTTCATTAGATATTCTTATTTTTGAATGTGTGCATTAGTCTTTATAATTGATATATTATTCATATATATCATGAATTGCATACTTTGATTCATAGAAAAAAATTATAATGAAATATTCTTATAGTGAAGTAACATATATCATGTACAACATGTGTGATATTTTGATTGTGTCAAGAATGGATTTGATAATTACATTTTAAAAAAAGAAGATATATATAACCCTTTGATTGAAATGAAACTATCTTGTTAAATCTATTTCCATAGTAGTTTATAGATGAGTTCATTTCAAAATTTCAAAGAAAGATAAATCAAGCATTAGGATTATAACACAAGTATGTATCCCATTTAATGAGATATTAATAGAGAAAAGGATTATATTACACATCAATATTCATAGGAAGTTTTTTTAGTTGCTAGATTAACTTTGTTCACTATGGATTATTTGACGTGTTTCTAGACACTAATCTTAGAATTTAAGTTAGTTCATATAATTGAATTTCGAAATATACCTAGAGGAACACACATTAAATGTATCTAGAATCTCATTAAATTTTATTAAATTTAATATTTAAAATAAAAATTATTTCTGGTTCATTAAATAATAATTATTCAAGTAAATGTTTTAACACAAATTCAATCATAAGAAAATCAAGTTTTGGATGTGTGAGATAAATTTTATAACTTGTTTAATTTTTCACATGGTAAAAAATAAATATTTATTTATTCACTTATTTTTTGAATAGATGAATATAAATATTTTTTAATTATGTTAATAACAAAATAAATATTTATTCACAATTTTAGTGAATATTTATTTATTTTTTAAATGGATAATTTTTATTTGAATAAATATTTTATTATTAAAGGTTCAATAAAATTAATGGAGGACTAACAAGTTGATTTAATCACCCTATTGAAATTATATAATTTATTTAATATTATTTAAATATATAAATATTTATTTATTTATTTATGAAGTGATATTTAAATAAACCCATGTCCTGGAAATAATAAGAATAATAATAATAATAATAATAATTGACATAGGGATTACTTAGAATAAATAAACTGATAAAGGTTCTATATGAAATTATCAATTTTTTAACCTAATTATAAATTAAAAATTATATCATTTCACTGAGAGAGAGAGTGAGAATTATTGTTCACATAAAAGTCATATCTATAATTCAGTCTAGATTAATCCTCCCATTTTTCCACTCAAGGAAAAAAAATAATAGAAACCATTGTTTTGATTAATGATGAATGGTGTGAAACAATTGGTTACACTATGATATTACTCACTTGGTTACACTATGATTTTACTCAAAATTCCAATGACATCACTCATAGATTTGTGTATCACATGTGGATACATTTTGAAGAACCCTTTTTGGATTCTTCACCATAATTAACAACATACACAGAGTAAAATGGAAAACAATCAAGAGGATTAAAAAAATTAGTTAATTATTACTTAAATTAATTAGAAATTAAATGTTTAGGATCCTATTTTAAAGATTCCAAGGTGTATTCATCATGTTATTTAGATATTATCCATTGAAACTAGTGAGAATAAAAAATTAGGCACCCATCCAATGCTTTCGTTTTTCCCTAGAAACTTCTAGGTGATTCATAGTTGTCACATTCTAATTTATAATTATTTATAAATTTATTTAATTGATTTCATGTGATGGTTTGTATGTTTTCATATTTATATTTCCATTCACAATCTTATGGATGAGATAACATGTTCACCTAAGTTTTTATAGAAATAAACGAGCCAAAAAATATAAGAGTAATTCTCAAAGATCTCATTCATAGGTGACAAGGTTACTAGATACACTAAATGGTTCGACAACATGTAATAATAAATTATAATCTATGTAACCATGGTCTTGTCACAAAATGAAAAACCTATATAGATCCTATCTATCCATGTGACTCTGTATGAAAATCATTATACAATTTGTATTAACCACCAGTATAGCATACATTTTGACAGGGATTACATGATGTGTAACTAGTGTATACACTGTGTAACTCCTCATGATTTAATAAAACATGTAATTTGTTGAAATTTGTGTGGTTAATACATGACAAAATTTCTTGTATTGTATTGATTTCTAGTTGGGTGAAACAATATGATACGAACTACATGATATATAGGTAGCATGTATATGTTTTGTAAAACATGTTAACCTATACAATGAACACACTGAGTGATTTTATGCATTATATATGGGCTAATATATAGAGTAATTGAAGAGAAAAAATGAATACATGACATGTAGCTAGTTTTACATGCCATGTGTCATGATATTTTTACACTAAGTGAACATCGAGTGAATGTAATCATTTCGTGTGGGTCTATATGCTTAAAATTGCATGCCACATAAAATTATACCATCACACAACATATATCAGTCATCATAAAAACATGTACTAAAACACTTATTTACATGTTAAATGTTGTCTATATTTATAGAATGTTGTGTAGAAATACATGTTGCACAGACTATGCATATTGACTCATAGTACTACACATCATGTATTTCATAACATGCCATATGCGTATAGATGCCATGCAAGTACATAGTACATAATAAATACCATACACAATGCATTTCACATGATATATTAGGAGATATTACTTGTTGTGTGAGCATTAATGTTCCAGAAATGATATTTTAATATGACACTAAAGATACATTCCGTGTGGCCTCTAAGTAGACACCATGTACAAAAATAATTTTAAAAATAAAAATTAAACTTATTTAATTATTTAAAATTATCATGTCTGAGTTTCATTTATCATATAGACTATTGTGATAAAATATTAAGATATTAATTAATTAATTAGTTCATTAAATTATTAATTCAATTATTATTTTTAAATATTATGAAATAAAGTGAATAATTGAAATAATAAATGTGTTTGTTGTTGATTTTTGTGACTCATCATGATTTTTTCCAACCAATGTTTGAGTTAGATTTATTTATTTAATTAAATTAGTATTCCATGGTTTTATTTGATAATTTATTATTAAACTAAATATGATGATCTATGCATCACCTCTTTAATGAGCACCTGCCACGTGGCGATCAAATTTTTTTTGAACCTAAGAAAAATGAAGTAAAAGTGGGACTCACATTATATCTAGAGAAGAAAGTGTTGTGCGTGTGTTGAAATGTTAATTTTTGGGTTTACTTTTAAATAAACAGTAAGTAAACTTGGTTCATTTTAAAATCGATTAAATATTCAGTGGTCCAATGTTAGATTATTCTCTCATTCACTCATTTAATCATTATTCAATTGGTTTCTAATCATCCTCTCCTCAATTAAATCCAAATGATTACTTGCATCATGAAATTTTAGTTCAAATAGAGAAATATAATGATTACTATATTTCCTACCATTTTCTAGGTTATTGTTCAGATACCTACATTCATCCTTGAATTACCCCACCATTTTCTAACACATTTAGTGGGTTTAATAAAAGTGTCTTATGTGTGAAATTCCGATAATAAGAAAAAGAACTTAAAAAGATAAAAGAATAAGAAACCTATACTAAAAAACCATTAAATTCAAAAAAGGAGTAAGTAATAGCATTGAAAGATTAAAATTCATCAATAGGAGAGGTGAGGGGATTCTCCTTAGCTGAACCACAAAAGTTATAATAATCCATCATGAGAGATTAAATAATAAATGGGAATAAAACAAGAGTAGCAACGAATAATTGATGAGTGTTTTCCCCTTCTCAGATTCCAATAGTATCCCATCTCTTTCTAGTAGTTATTTCCTTATATAAATGGATGATCATCTTCCATGGTACTCCCCACATGAGGTGAAAATGATTCTTTATATAATTTTGTAATGTATTCTTTGATTACGGAGTATGTTTACTTTTTTCTAGATGGTTGACACACCTCCAAAAGGAATGTATGGAAGAATTTTGTAATGTATTTGTGCAACTCCACAATCTAACCCTGTATCATTTTAAGGGTGGAGTGATCCCATGCTTCATAGAATATTGGGTAAGGAAAAGTTGTGTTCGGATTTTAGTTGTGGGACTCATTATTTTTTAATGTTCTTGGACATAATTATCTTATACTCAAGGCATCACTCTTACATTATTTGCAACTTGGATTCTCCCATAATTAATCATATAATTCTTATCATTTCTTGTTAGTTGCTTTGAATTTTCTAGAATGACGTATTTTATCTATTACCTCAGGTTCAAAAATTACACCCACTAGTGGAACTATTTAATGGTGAATAAATCTTTTAAAAAAACATAGTTCTATATTACTCCCTTATTTCCTTTGGATTCTCATGGGAGCTTGGTCTTTTTTCACATGTATTTAGTGTAAAAAACAATCTCCTTTGTGAAATAGTGGAATTTTAGAGCTCCCTCATAGGATATACATAAAGGGAAGATTTTATCATGATGAATTTAGCTGTATCTCACCCTTGATTGATGCCAAACTCATACTAAGTCAAAGTATTGCTATAATTTTCACAATAATGTGAATTCTCTCAACCTTCACCTGAAATCTAAGGGTGGAAAAAAGAGTTCAAAATATTTTTTTTTCATTGGGGTGGAAGATAAATGGTCATGAAAACTTTTGGATTAGTTCCCAACCTCTATCTCATCACCAAGAATCTGTTAAGATGGATTTTGTTCTTGAAGTGAAGTAGAGTGGTGAGGTCTATTGATGGACACATAAAAAAGGAATAGTTGGAAGAGGTGGGAAAATCTTATAGTAATCATGCATAATGTGAAGGTCATAATTAGTGTGTTGACCATGAGATGGTAGTTGAAGAGGTTATTTACAGTAGGTATTCCAACTGTGAGAGTGGTAGTATGATCAATATAATTTCATTATGAGGTATTTGGTTTTTTTCCTTTGCATTATTTTTTAACATAAAGTCAGCTGATGGAACTCATGGTAGGTATTTCTACCGTGAGTATGGGGTGTGGTAAGGTGGAACAGTGAAAATGAGCACTTTACATGTTAAGTTAAAGGCATGGTCACAAGGACTACCTTGTGAAAGTAGGTTCATGTAAGGGTATCTCATGGTCAGTTCCCATGACAAGAATAATGACCATGGATGTCATTTTCACACCTGGTATTTTTAATTTTCCATCCTTCAAAAGTTCATTTTTTTGTTAGTGTATTATTTATATATAATTAATGTAAACCCTAATAATTAAAAAATAAATAATTTCCTTCAAATCATGGTTTCAAAATTTATACCAAATTGTGTACACATCAATAAACACCATATTTAAAGCCAATTTCTAATTAAGTTCCAATTTCATGAAGTAAAAAAAATTTAAAACTATCTTTGTTAATTGAGCTATAGTGTGGGTTATTTTCAATTAATAAAAGATATTAAATGTTGAAAATTAAATCTCACATCACTCCTACACACTTAAAATATTTCACTCCCGAACAATATTATCATTGAATTTCAATTTATTCAAAAATAATAGCATCCTACCAATATCTAAATTTACCAGTCAGAGAAGAAGTAAATAGGGGCCTATACACTATGAAAAATTATCTCACCTAATATGTGAATCAATCCAATACATCAATTTAATTTAATAAAATTTTTACTTTAGGAGTGTATCAAATTAGATTGAAGTGGAATCAAAATTTAATAAAAATAACCTCCATTTTCCCTTTTTACAATGTTTTCTGAAGCCAAAGTTCAATTTTCCACTTTATTTATTCAACTTAAATGAATGTTTTATAAGTAAATTTATTGTATTTATATGGGATAGATATTTCCCTCACCTAAATGGATTAATTTTTGACAAACACTTATTTAGAATATTTTTATTTAGTTATAGAAAAAACCTAATTCTCTTGTATTAGAGTTCTATTTTGGGTTTTAAATTTCCAATTTTTAGTCTAGGTTCAAAGGACATATATAATTTTCATTTAAGTTGGTTCTTTAAGGTGTTTTGTATTACATAGGCATGGTTACCTAAAATTAAGTTCAAATTTCCAATGATTCAAAGTTATAAATTTGATTCCACACAAATATTTTCACTCACAATATATCTCATAGTTCTAAGTCCATATTTCCATAAAATCAGTGAAAGACTCACTAAGTAATCACTTAATTCTTAAAGTTCAAGGATTTATGACTTACTAAACTCTAGAATAGTATTTTTAAACTAGGTAGGGAATAATTGAGGTTCAATAAAAGGGTGGAAAATCAAAATGAAAGACTATAAAAAGGGAGTAATGTTTTGAAATATATTTGCAAGAATTTTATTTATTTATTTATAGATTATGGTTGATCTCTTCCACCACACTTGGTTCTAATAATATCCTAGATTAATTTCAACATGCATTTGTTTAATAAATATATTTAAGAATAATTTTTTTCTAGAATCGAATGTAGGAAAGTGACAACCTGGAATTACTTATTTTTGAGAAGTAGGGCAGAGTATAGAATCCTCTACAGGTTATTTCCAAAATTACTCAGGATAATTATTTAGTTGTTAGATGTTCACCGTGAATGGTTACTTTTAACCTTATCCTTCCATATCAAGTAAACCAAAAGAAAATTTTTTTAGTTACTGTGTATGGTACAAACCATATGGAATGAATCTTACATGGGAAAATTTTCATCCTTGAAGAAAATAGTATCAATTTGTCTCTAACTTGAAATTATATTTTCTGGATCAACTTGTCTTGTGAAATGTCTAGGGTTTGTGAAATGTATGATATTAATGATAAAATATCATCACTTTTTGGGATAGTATGACTCCTACAACTATTTTGGACGCATCATATAGTATCTCAAAGGGTGAATCTATTTTGTTAGGTAGATGATGGTGGGAAGTGGTCAAGAATTTTTACAATTTGTCAAAATTTGTCCTATATGAATCATCAAATACATTTTTTATTTCTTGAGTAATTTAGTTATGGGTAAAGAAATTTTGTTAAATTACCAAACAAATCTTATATAAAATCCAATGTGGACTATGAATGATGTAAAGTTACTGATAGTGGTGGGGTAGGGTAGTGTTGAAATGACATCAAATTCAGATTTATCAACTTTAATTCCCTCATAAAATAAATTTCCCAAAACATTTCATTTCTCTACCATAAAATAACATTTTTCAAAATTCAAAACATTTCATTTTTAATAAATCTTTGTAAAACATTTTATAGAGTCTATATGCTGTTTTGAAAAGAAGTTCCATAAACAGTGAATTCAACAAGGAATACCTCCAAGAAACTATCAACCAGGTCTGAGAAGACACTTACCATGAAATGTTGAAAGGTACCTGGGGAATTATAGATTCTAGAAGGAATACTTTGGTAGGAAAATTTACTAAAGGGACATGTAAAGGTGGCATTATCTTGGTCCCAAGGAGTTATTAAACTTGAAAATATCTAGAAAAAACATCAAGGAAAAATCATTTATTTTCCTAGCTAGTATAAACAGAATTTTTTTTATAAAGGGTATGAGGAAGTGGTATTTTCTAGTCTCATGGTTTTATCTCCTATAGTCAAAACAAACTCTCCAACTATTCCAGGTTTTGGTGGGTACTTTTTTTCATTCTTCATAATTTTTTAATCGATTTTTTTTGGAATATTTAAGTAGGGATCACCCATTATGAATCTAAAATGGGATAAATTATTTCATATTTTTAAAATTATCTCTACTTCCTTTTTTTATACCTATAGGAGGGTTTCATTGAGCCTTATCTAAGGTTGTATTACAATCATGGATCCTTTTTCCAACAAAATTCTTTGCATACAGGTTATAGGGATAATTCTTATAGTGTCTTCTAATGTCTATCCTATTTCCATTGCATTGTTTTTAAGAGTACCCATTAGTTAGTTTTCTTGGAAAGGTCCTAAGTTATTGAAAAGTATGAATGAAATTTTCTTTTACCCTTTGAAAAAAAATATTTTAAATTTAAGGGAATCACCTTTAATTCTAATTTATGTGGGTTTTATAGATATGATTTCATTTCATTTATGTGGGTTTTCTAAAAATAAATGTTTCATTGACTCAAGGATGTTAAAATCTACTATCTCCTCACCAAATGTCATAGAAAGGGTGCCTTAATTGACATATATTATGGTTTTATTAGTCTTCAGGAATGGTATTACTAGAATACTTTGATAATGATATTTAAATTTTATATCTTCGTTGTTGAGAATGTAAAAGTCATCAGGGAATGGGTAACCTTGTATACTTACCAGGACATCCTCTAGGAAGAATACCTGATAGGAAGTGTCTCCATTGGAAATATATACAACCAAAAAGGCTGGTTTAATTTTTCCCATCTATACGGAAGATTAAATTGAATAAGGAATTACATTAATTGAAGCTCTCAAGTCACATAGTGCATTGGAAAAGGTGATCTTCCCAATTGTGTAGGGAATAAAAAAGTACCTTGGTCTTGACATTTTTTGGGGATTTCATATCATTTTAATATCCTTATAATGGTTCACATTCCTTGAATGAATTTTTCATAACTTGGAATATGGTGAACAGATTCTAGTAGGGGATATTGATCTCCAATTTTTTAATTAATTCCAACATCTCTTTGTACAATGATTACTACTTGGTCCTTATTGGTTCTTTATTTATACTAAGAAGAAAGGTAGGGGTTTTTTTGGATCTTACATAATTTTTATTTTTCCCTTTTTATGGTGTTATCCCTCACTCCTCCTCAAGTTCTTTTTCTTAGGTAGATAATTTAGATACTTAATGTTGTTTACTTCATATATCAATTTTTTGGGGAAATACTTTACTCTTATAGTTATTTTATACTCCTCAATGTAATAATATTGACATTCACCATAGGGTTTTAAATTTTCTAAGAAGGAAGATTACCTGATCCTTAATTTACCATATTATTTAGGGTGGTCATGAGCTGTTCGAATTTTTCATTTAATTATTTTAAATATAACCCATGAGTGGTGAGGGTGGCATGTTGATTATTTTAAGATTCTATTACTAGTCTTATAATGTCCTTCATTGAAGGTTCTTGTGGTTTTCCTTGCTGGTATCTTATAGATTGTTAGAAATTCTATCTTTGTAATAGGGATGAGGGTTGAAAAGATTATTGAGAATCTAGTTGAAATGGTGGTATTTTAGTCAGTTGGATCCCAACACTATATTGGTTAGTGAGAAATTCTATAAATACTTGGTTTCCAGTTGGTTGATTCTAGAATTATATTTGGAAGTTAGAATCACAACATTAAGTTTCTTGAACTTGAGGGAATATATCAGTGAAATTCTTATGGGAGTAGTAAAGTTGGAAGGCCCTTGGGGGTGTGGTGGTTGATGATTCCTATAATTTGTTCATAGATTAATATCTCACGAGGGAAGTTAATTATTCAATTTTTTTTTTCTAATAAAGGTGATTTAGAGATTTTTATCTCATGCACTCCTCTGGTTGAAGTTCTGGTAAAAAATTGTACATAAATTTGGGAGATACTTGTCAATGAGTTCTCTTACCTCAGTTGGTGAATTATCAGTCAGTACTCCTCTTAAAGATTCATGAAGTAGGTTTCTGTAATGTTTGATTAATAATTGGTAGAAAAATACCAAGAAGTGTTGTTATTTATATATCCGGTGTGGGATAGATGTGGTTAGTTTCCTTAATCTCTCAAAAAACTCATAGAGAGTTTCTCTAGTTTCTAGTTTGATTCCATAATTGTCCTTTATAAGTTGATAAATCCTTAAAGAAGGAAATAATTTCTCGATTAATGTCTTATATAGCTCATCACATGAGCTGACTTATCTAGGATTCATATTGTAGAGACACTCCATTGATGCTCTTTTAATTGTAAAGGGGAAAGCCTTATAGCTAATTTGAGCCTTAGTGAATCCTCTGGTTCTACATCCATCATAAAATTATTTAAATTCTCATAAGTTCCTATTGGGGTGTTCACTAGACATCCCATGAAACTTCGGTAGTACACAAATCATTCCAATTTTGAGTTCATAGTCATGTTAATATTTTAATTGTAATTTTTATTTATTAATATTGAAATTGGGTGAATACATTTATCTCAAATTTCTATTAAATTGTTTTAGATTATCTTAATTATTTTAAATATGTATTGTAAATTTTTAGTTGGATGAAATTGAGGATAGAGAATTAGCCAATGGAATGGTGGTAAACACTCTTTCCTATTGTTTTGTGTTCCTCAGGGTTTTGAGTCTTGCAAGTTAAGTTATCTCAACCTTTGGATAAAAACAATTGAGGTTGGAATAACTAGATCTGGTCATTTGAAAATATTTTTTTAAACAAATTAAAAAAAACACTAGCCTCCCTGATCACAACACATGGTTTTTTGTGCGCCCGTCATGGGGTGGTGATCAAAAAAAATTTTAAACTCGAGAAAAATGTAGTAAAAGTGGGTCTCAAATTGTCTCTAGATAAGATAGTGTTGTGTGTGTATTAAAATCATGTTTTTTGGGTTCACTTTTAATAAAATATCAAGTAAACTTGGTTGGTTTTTAAAATAGTTAAAGTAGTGGTCCAGCCTTGTATTATTCCCCCATTCACCTATATAATCAATATTAAATGGTTTTCTAATCATCCAATCATCAATTGAATCTAACCGATTACTTAAATTAAGATATTTTTCTTCATATAGAAAAATACAACGATCACTTTATTTACTACATTTTCCCAGCCTAGTGTTTGGAGACATCTATTCACCCTTTAATTACCCCCCGTTTTCTGTTATATGTAGTGGATTTAATCCAAGTGGCTTGTGTGTGAAATTCCAATAATAATTAGAATATATTAAAAGCTAAAATCATAAGAAATCTCTACTAAAAAAACCATTGAATTTAGCATAGGATTTAATAATAGCATTTAAAGATAATAATTCATCAATAGGGGAGGTGATAAGATTCTCCTTAGCTAAAACATATAACTTCTAGTGTTCCATCATTAGGGGTCAAATAATAAATGGGAATAAAATAAGAGTAGCAACCAGTAGTGTGTGAGTATTCTACCCTTATCATATTCTAGGAGTATCTTATCTATTTATAGTAATGGTTTACATATATATATTGATTCCTTAATTCCACGATTCTCTCCAAGTGAGGGGAACATGATTGTTTATATAATTTTTATAATTTTTTCTTTGTGTAGGGATCTTGTTTACTTCCAACTGAATGGTTGACATACATCCAGAATGAAAGGTCTAGATAAATTTTGTAATGTATCGACACTCATCCAAAATCCATACTAGTATCTGTTTGAGGGTGGAGTAATCCCATGCTTCACAGTATAGTGGGTAAGAAAAAATAGTCTTGGGAATTTAGTTATGGGACTCATATTTTTGAAATCATCTGGTCATAATTGTTTCATCCATGAGATGTAAATCTACCAATATCTACAACTAATATTCTCCCATCATTGGTTGGAAAATGAAAATAATTTATTGTTAGTGGATCCAAATTTCCTAGAATGATTAATTTTCTCTCTTACCTTAGGTTTAAAAATTACACCCTCCAGTGGTTCTATTTAATGGTGAAGAAATATTCTAAAAAACTTTGTTCAAAAATTCTCCCTTGTTTCATTTGGATTCTCATTTTATATTAGTCTTTTTTCACATGGATTAATTTTGAATAATCATTAGTATCCTTCTCGGTAGAGTGGAATGCCAGAGATCCCTCAAAGAATGTACATATAGGGTAGTTTTTCTCATGGATCATTTGGATGGATCTCACTCTTGATCTATATGGAGCTCATATTGAATGGAAGTACTACTGTAATTCACCTAATAAGGGGTCTTCTATCCATCGTCACCATAAATCTAGAGGTGGTATTAGAAAGTGGTATCTTATTTTTCCTTGGGGTGGCAGATAAATAGTGGTGGAAACATTTGGACTAGCACCTAACCTTTATCTTATCTCCAAGAATCAGTCAAGTGGGGTTTAATTATTCAAGGGAATTGGAGGTTTGGTGTCTGTTGATAGCCATGTTGAAAAGGCATGGTAGGTAGAGGTGGGTAAAGCTAGTGGTAAAATTCCTACCATGAAGGTCACAATGTTTTTAAAGATTATCCCTGTTTAATTATGTCATCTAACATTTCAATTCCCTCCCTTTATGAATAGGGGAGTTCAAAAGGTTATAAGGTGAAAATAGAACATTCTTTAAGTGGATGTTTCATTGAATCGAGTATTTTGAAATCTACTATATTATCACTAAATTTCATGGAATGTGTTTCTTAATTGACATTTATGATGGTTTTAATAGTCTTAAAGAATGGTTTACCTATAATAATGGTAAAATTATCCTTACATTTTCCTTATTCCATGGGGAGAATGTATATGTCAATAGGAAATGTGTAACCTTGTACACCTACTAATAAAGCCTCAAGGAAACCTATAGGATAGAAAGTAGAAATTTTGGAAATTTGTACAAACACATGGGTGGGTTTATATTCTATAATAAATAAAGAAGAATAAATTGAATAAGGTATTACATTAATCAATGCTCCAAAATCACATAGTGCATTGGAAAAAGTAATATTCCCAATTGTGTAAGAAATAGAAAAAGTACTTGGATCTTATGATATTGGGGGGGGGGGGGGGTTGAGTGGTGATAAGGGAAGAGAAATTCTTTCATAGTCCTACATATTCATTCCTTTTAATATCCTTCTAATAGTGAACATGTCCTTAATGAATTTCTCAAACCTTGGAATCTAGAAAATGTATTCTAGTAGGGGGATATTGATATACAATTTTTTGAAGACTTCCAACATCTTTTGCTACAATGATTCCTCTATGGTTATTATTGGTTTTTTTATCCTTACAGGTAAGGGAGGTGGTGGTTTTTTAGATCTTCCATGTTTTTTCTTTTCTCTTTTTATGGTTCCTTCCCTAAATATTCCTTAGGTTATTTTTCTTGGGAAGATTCTTTAGATACTTACTACTTTTTACTTACAGTTTCAATTTTTAGGGATAATATTTTACTATCCATGTTATTTTACACGTCTTAATGTAATGAAATTGAAATTTAACTTAGGGTTTAGAATTTTATGAGCCTGAAGCTTACCGAAGACTTGATTTACTATATAATTCAGGGTGGTCTTGAGATGGCTAAATTTTCCTTTTAATTCTGACCCACGAGTGGTGAGATTGGTGTGTTAATTATATTGATATTCTATTACCTATATTAGAATTTACTTCATGTAAGGTTAGTTTTCCCCCTTTCTTTTATCTTATAGATGGTTGTAAATTATATCTCTGTAATAGAGGTTGGGGTTAAAAAGGTTGTTTAGAAGCCTATTGAAATGGTGGTATTTGAGTCTATTAGCTCCCTTCTCCAAATTAGTTAGTAAAAAATTCTCCAAATCCTTGGTTTCTAGTCGGTTGGTTATAGAATTTCCTCTAGAACATGACTTAACAAAATAAAGGTCCATGACCTTGAAAGAATTCATCAGTAAAATTCTCTTCGAAGTAACATAGTTTGAAGTCCCTTGGGGGTGTGGTAGATGATAATTCCCGTACTTTTTTCATATAAAATTTTCTCACAAGGGATTTTAATTATTCAATCTTATTTTCTAAAAAATTTGATTTGGAGTTGTTTAACTCTTATACTCCTCTAGTTATAGTTTTGGTACCAAACTATTGAGAATTTTGGGATATAATTTTAATGAGTTATCTTACCTCAACTAGTGGATTATCAGTCAGTGCTCCTCCTAAGAAATATTCAATTAGGTTTTGGTCATGTTCTTTCAATCCTTGGTACATAAATAGCAAGAATTTATGTTTTACATATGGATTATGTGGGAAATATGTAGTTAGTTTCTTTAATCTCTTATAAAAATAAAAAAAGTTTTCTTAGTTTCCTATTTGATTCCAAAAATTTCTTTTCTAAGTTGATCACTCCTTAAAGCATGAAATAATTTTTTGGATGAATGTATTATATAGCTCCTCCCCTGAGTTATATTCCCTAGCCTGTAGATTTTAGAGCCACTCCTTGGTGGCTCTTTCAAGTGAAAAGGGGAAATACTTCCAATTTATTTGAGCCTTAGTGACTCATATGGTTCTAAATCCATTGAAAGTATTTTTAAATGCACTTAAGTTTCTGTTGGGGTCTTCAGCAGATAGACTATGAAACTCAAACAGTATCCCAATCACTCTAGTATTGAGTTCATAGTCTTTTTATTCATTTAATTGTAATTATTAGTTATTAATATTGAAATTGGTTGTATACATTTCTATCAGAGATCTATTAACTTGTGTTTGATTACCTTTCATATTTAACTTCTTATTTTAACTTTTCTAGAGGATGAAATTGAAGAGGAATAAATAACTAATAGAATGGTGACAAACTATCTTTTATCCTATTTTGTGTTCCTTAAAGTTACGATTCATTTCAGTTTAGTTCTCTCAACCTCCACATCCAAACCAATGAGGTTAGAATAACTTGATCTAGTCATTTAAAAAAACATTTTTTAAATAAAATTTAAACAAAATGTAGTAGAAACCAGAAAATGGTGTCAGGTTTTATGTGTTCCTTTCATGTGGTGTTTGAAAAACAATTTTTGAGCCTATGAAAAATGCAGTAAAAGTGGAAATCAGATTGTCTCTAGAGAAGAAAATGTTGCGTGTGTGTTGAAATATTGTTTTGTGGGATCAATTTTAAATAGATAGTAAGTAAAAATGGCTAGTTTTAAAACCAATTAAAAATGATGTTGTCCATCCTTTTATTGTTCCCTATTTTTCTTGTTGAATCATTATTTAGTTGGTTTTTAATCATACTCTTATTAATTGAATTCAGATGATTACTTATATCATAAAATTTTAGTTCATATAGAAAAAATATAATGCTCACTGTATTTCCTAAATTTTACTACACTAGTGACTGGATATGTCCATTCACCATTGAATTACACCACTATTTTCTACTACATTTAGTGGATTTAATCCAAGTGTATTTTTCTGTGAAATTCTGATAACAATAAGAAGAACTTAATAATCTAAAATCCTAAGAAACCACTGCTGAAAAAATGATTAAATTTGACGTAGGATTTAATAATAGAATTTAAAGATCATAATTCATCAACTAGGGAGGTGAGGGGATTCTCCTCATCTAAATAAGATAAGGTCTAGTGTTCCATCCTCAAAGGTGAAATAATAAATGTTAATAAAACAATAGTAATAACCAGTAGTGCATGAGTGTCATCCCCTTCTCAGAGTCCAAGAGTATACTATATCTTTCCAATAATGATTTCCTTATATATATGGATGATCTACCTCTATGGTTCTATCCACATGAGGGTCAAAAAATTATTTATAGAATTTTGTAATTACTACTTTGAGCATGGAGAAAGTTTACTTTCTACTGAATGGTTGAAACTCTTGTAGAATGAAGCATCTGGATGACTTTTTTATGTATCAATACTCCTCTATAATCCATACTAGTATATTTTTGAGGGTGGAGTGATCCTATTCTTCACATAATAGTGGATGAGGAACATAGTTCTTGGGATTTTAGCTGTGGGACTCATTTGTTTTTAAAGTTCCAAAACATAATTATTTTATCTGTGAGACACCACTCTATAAGTATCTTCAAATTGGATTATCCTATCATTATACAGTGAGTTCTAACCATTTTTTATTAGTGGATATAAATTTCCTAGCATGATTGGTTACCTTTCTTACCTCAGGTTCACAAATTAAAACTTCTAATGGTTCTATTTAATGGTGAATGAAGATTCTCAAAAATGTAGTTTGATGATATTACCTTGATTCCTTTGGATTTTCATGGGAGGTTGTACTTTTATCATGTTATTTTTCTGTTGTTGAGAATAAATATACTTTGTGATAGAGTGGAATACAAGAGCTTCCTTAGAGTCTGTGTAGATAGGGTGGCTCCACTCATGGCACATTCAGTTGGATATCACCCTTGATCTATATAGAGATCAAATTAAATAAAAGTAATGTTGTAATTATTCTAATAAGGTATATTCTCTCTGCTGTCACCTCAAATACAAGGGTGGAAGTAGAAGGTGTCAATAGTAGGGTAGGTAACATCCTTTTTTTCCTATGGGTGGCAGATAAATGGTGGTGGAAACTTTCAGAGTAGCACCCAAACTTTGGCTTATCTCCAAGAATAATTAAATAGGAATTTTGTTCATTAAGGGAAGTGGAGGCTTGGGGTATATTTATGGACACAAGGTAAAGGCATGGTAGGCATAATTGGTTAAATCTTATGATAAGAATGCCTACTATATTGGTTTTGTTAGTGTGCTAATCATGATATGGTGGTTAAAGAGGGTGCTCATAATAGGTATGTCTACCATGAGAGTGGTGACATGATCAATATAATTTTTTCATGCGGCCTTCTGTTTTTCACTTTGAAGAATTTATGAACACTTGGTCATTAGATAAAACTCATGGTAGGTATACCTACCATGAGTATGTGGTGCAGTAAAGTGGATAGGTGACCGTGAGAAGTTCTTGTGATAAGTTGAATGCATAATCACCTAGCCTACTGTGTGATTGTTGGTTCATACACGGGTAGCACTTGGTCACTACCCATAGTAAGAATAGTGACTGTGGAGGTGATAGTAACTCCCGGCCTTTGTAATTTTAAAACTTGAAATTTTTTATATTTTTTCTTAGTGTATAATTTCTATACAATTAAAGTCCACCCTAATAATTTAAAAAGAAACAATTTTCTTAAAATCATGGCACTATAATTTATATCAAGATATGAAACCATCAATAAAAACTATATTTACATACAATTTCTAATTAAGTTCCAATTTAATAATGTTAATAAAAAAAACAATTAACCTAGGAATTGAACTACAATGTGCGGGATTTTTAATGAATAAAATACAGAAAATGTTGAAAATTACATTTCACATTACTTTCCCACCCTTATTATATAATGACCAATGTGTCAATATTTTATCATATACAAACCACAATATTTAGTACCCCTCACCTATGTGTGAGTAAACATTTATAATGGACAGAGTTTCCAGTTAGAGGAGATGGTTTAGGGATTGAATCGAGATAAATCTGACCAAGGAGATTTATAGAAGAATAGAGAAATTCAACAACCAGAGCCAAGTGTAGGATTAAAGAGTTATTTCCAATATGATAAATGCTGGTTTATTACCACTAAATAAACCAAAAAATAGTTAAAATCACATAATCATATCTCATATTTCTTTTATTTTTTTAGGTCAGGGTTGTTTATTTATTTCTGCAATACATGGTTTCGTTAGATGATTAAACTTGATCACATAAAGTAAATAAATTAGCAAGCATGCAATGATAAAATGAAGTAAAGTGTATAACATATAATTTATCATTTATAATTAATTACTTATCTCACATAAAGTAATTAACAAGTATACATAGATATAATAATATATCTTATACTAATATTTTTGTAAATTATTTTACTAGACATGATTAATTAATTATCTAAGTTCCAAATAATATTAATATATGAACCCACCCCTCTATTCTGTTATAAAGACTCATTATTTTTTCCTTCATCATCATAAAATACTTATTTTGGATGTTTTTGGTCATAGAGAAGGGGTTCAGGGGGGTCATGGAGGTGTTTGAGAGGCTCAAGAGGAGGCCGGGGCATGTAGCCTAAAGGCTACAATGCCACCATATACCTAGGGGAATTTATATATGATATGAAAACTATTGGAATCCCAATAGATCTCCAATTATACCCACAAAATTTCTTGTGAGTTCTGATCTATTTTTTTTAAAAAGTGAAAAGGGGACTTTTTACCACTTTACCCCCTTTCCTTCTTAACTTGATCTTGGCCCTCTTTTTGGGTAGCAACAGCAGTGTGAGAATCCTCCTTTTCTCCTCTTTGTTCTTATGTGTTTCTCCATCAATCCACATTAGTTATTACATCCATCCATCATGTTGGATGGATCTTGTTATGTGTAGTACTCCTTTATCTTCCAATCTTGATGTTAATTTCCATCTAAATATCTTTTTCCCTGTTTAACATAAATGACTATTTTCAAAACTTTTGTCTAGTTTATCTATTTCTATCATTTTTTCTTGAACCGAAGGCTTAAAATTGACATGTGGGACTCTTATAACCTTAGGTATGTGGTCTTATGAATTTACCTTAAATTCTTGCCTTCATAATTCATTTGTCTTTTGCGGTCACCCTGACACATCATTTTCTTAACCTAAAGAATTAAATCAAATGGTATTGAAAACATAGTGATGAAATGGAACCTCTTAGACATAGTAAAGTGGGTTGGATTTATTATACCTTTGTTGAAACTATTCAAGTGGTGATTTGTTCGTTGTGCCTTGATTTTTGGTGATCTAATGGGGTATTCTAGGGATTCCCTTAGTGATATAATGATTTAATATGGAATGTTGGAGACTTAGGATGACCCCCTGGAACTATTAGTGTTTATGTCTATGAAATTATGAAATGAAATTGTGATTTAAACCCAATGGTGAACTTGGATTGAATTATAGAGTTTTTTTATTAATTTAATTTTAGAATAATGGATTGTTTTAAATCCTTTGAAATGGATGTGAGTATAAAATTAGATGGAAGGATTCCCTGGATTACTCGTGTATGGTATTGGTGTGGAATGCCACAGACTAGCCTAGGATTCCATTAGGGGATGAATGTGAAGGTCAAGGTGTGAATACAACTTTTTTATTGAATGAGGTATAATGACATGGAACGTGTTAAGATCATGTAGATTATACTTAGATTCATTATCGTTATTTCCATGGGGTGGCTCTCCCTTTTATTTGGGTAATGTTTTCACTTATTGAATTATATAGATTAATGGTGTTGATTATTGAGAGATCACCTTGTTGAATGACACAAGATGAGTTCCATAGACTCAGAAAGATCATATTGGTGTAAAATTTCTTGGGTGTAATCCTTGGATTCCAATCAATCAATTCTTTTTAATATCAAGGGTGGTCCCCTAAGTTCAGACCTGACTAATGGAATTTCCTATAATTTTTGGAAGGGAATTACCAGTTGAACCATGTGGATTCCTTTAGGTTATAATATTGTGGTTTTCTCAGTGGTGTGCCTTAGAACTAAATTGTTCCATGATACCTTATTTGTGTTCAAATATTAGCATTGGATGAAGTAGGTAGGAGAAACCAAGGTTGTCAACTTAAGACTCAAGGATCAAATTGGTTCCATTTTTTTGTATCTTACTAGTCTCACTAATTCACTTATTTATTGAAAACCATTATGGTTTACATGTATAGACTATATTTTCATTAGACACCATTTGTAGTGGCCTATTTAGTTGTACTCACACTCTATTTGGGCCACCGTTTGGTACATGGATAGACTTTATAGATACAAGTTGGGACAAGGGAAAGAACCTTATATTTGATGCTTGATGACATGGTTAGGATTGGATTTGGGATATGGGATCTAGGAAAAAACTTGGTACTTTTAATTTTTTTTGTATATTTTGGTTTTTTCCCATTTGTTTACTTTTTGGGATTATCAGATGTAACTTATATGTATGCATTAATGTTCTTTATGTTTCATCAGTATGATATTTAATGGGTCATGACTTGGTTTTTTAGAACCTATTTATTTTATCGAGATGTGATTTGTATGATGGTTCCTTTATTTATATTGTGTTAGACTCTAAAAAGTGGATATAATCTCCCCACCATACCACCTATCATCCCTCACTGATTTTTGACAGACTCTGGAAATGGGGAGGTGTATTTGGGGCCATGTGATGCACCAGCTCAGGGAACTAGTTTAGTTTATTTCAGGTCGTTGTGTCAAAAAATGGTATTGAAGGGCTCATCTCTTGTTTTACTATTTGGTCCTACTAAACAGGAGAATAGGATGTGTCTGGACTAGGAAATGAGTATAATGCCCCATAATATACATACATTGATATCACATCAAAGTTGAAAAATGTTAATTAAAAAATATAATAATTCCACAAAAGGACCGTATAGGTATAGTGTCTTTAGAAACCAATAAATATAAACAAATGGTTCATAATACATATTCACTGTCTTCCACTTATTTTGTCATAATTATACCCCTTTTTTAAATATCTTACTTAATACCCATCTTCATGACCTGGGAAAAAGAAACATATGAAAGGGTGATCTCATATTCTTAGTAAGGGTAAACAAGGTAGATATCAATCATATCATAATCATAAGACAAAGGAACATAACATTTGAAAATATTATTCCGTATATGAAAGACCGTGATATCATGCCATTGGAAAAATAATGAAAGTTCATAAGAATCAATGAATGTAATACAAAATGAAATAACGTAAGACATGAGATTTTGTGGCATACACATAAGCATAGAAACCAATTTCATATTAGTCTTGGATCATTTCTAAGACCATCATATCAGACAAAGTACATTACTAAAATGGGTTTACTTGCTGTTCCAACCGTTTATTACTGAACGAAATTTACTTTCCATTCCATTCATGTCTCTATAATGAGATATAAATCTTTACCCAATTAATTGGAGGTAGATATAGGTCCCACCCATCTCATAATAAAATCATTCTTATGTGTTCCACAAAAACACAAATCATTCATCATAGCATAACCCAAGGAATAAAATGGGTTTCTTAACTATCATTCCATCATAACATAGTCGAAATAGATTTCATAAATAGAATTCCATAATAAAAACAATCAAATCATAGTAATAATAGGGATAAAAACATAACCCTATTTAAATTATGTCATCTTAGATGGAAAATAGTATTGATATAACACATGAAATTATTTCTTGAGGAAAATATCTTTTCTTCTTTAATTTTTTTTCTTTTCTAAAAATGCCACACAATTTTAAAAGAAATGAATTTCATTGAAAATAAACTTGAAAATTTTTAGGGTAATGTACATGTAAGTAAGGTGTCATTAAAAAATAAAAATCCATTCATGCTATATAATTTAAAAAACATTCTTTTCGTACTTTTGCGGGTAAAGTCTAAAAGTACTTTGTACTGAAAATGACAAAAGATACCTTTCATAAAATTTAATAAAAATTAAAAAATGGTAAAATTGTCTTTAAAAAATTGTAGAATAATATAAATAAAAATAAACATTTATGTAACATGGATGTGGATGATATATATACCCTAGTAAATACTTACAAATTAACCATCTTGGATAATAATGAGATTGAAAAATTATCCCATACCATAGGTCTGATATCCTTCATATGTATTTGAAAATACTATATGATGATTTAAATAATTTTATTTAATTATTCAAGAATTATATTAATTTTTATGATATCATATATTATGATATTATAATCCATTTTTAGTAACATTTCATTGTTACTTGTTATTTGAGTATTAACTGCTTTATGTTCTTATACATGTTTTGTCAGATAAGTTTATGTTCCACTTATTAGTTTATAGTTATATCATTTAAAGAATTATATTAGTATAATATAAATCATATTTATTCATTATATTCATTTATATAATTATGTTTTAATTAAGATCATGTAGAATGAGTCGCATCGCATCGTGGAGATGGTAGGCCGTATGTATGCACGAGTGATGATATCATTCCCATAATTATTGAATGGTATTGAAGTGGATGGAGTATAATCTTTAAGAATTAATATCATGTTATAAAAATAATATATAGTTATTATTTCCATCATTATTCCCATCCAATTAATATGGTGGTGGAAAATAGATTACACCACGATGTGGAGATGGTAAGCTGTATGTACGCATGCGAGATGATTTCATTTTTCATAGGATGGATTAAAGGTAGAATATGTTTTTTTTCATAATTATAATAATATATCTGTATATGAGTGTTACTAATGTTATTAATTTATAATTAAATAACTAACAAAGAGGAAGTAGAATAAGAAAGAAGTTTGAAAGAATCAGTTGAAGAGATTGCCTCTTCCTCAACGTGCTTCCTCTAAATCTCTTCTTAGAGCACTAGAGTTGGTATTTCAAGAAGACCAGAACCTATAGAATGTAAATAAGAAATTTGAAAAGGGAAATGGTCATATAATGGATGAGATATAAATCTCAAATTGATGTGAATAGTTTAGGGATGCGGTTCCCTTTTATAATTGAGGTGAGGGGCACCCTTGAAAATTCTAAAAATATTAAATTAATATAAATTAATTTTTTAATAAAAATGATTCCTAATTTAAATTTGTGTGATATAAGATGAGGATAGTTCAAAATAATCTCATACAATAATTTTTAGGCATGTATTGATTTTATTTTAAACCTTATCTTTTCGATTTACCCTGAATTATTCTCTTTTTATTTTAATTATGGTAACAGTATTTTAAGTATTAAGAGGCTATATAATTTACTTATATAGGGTAAATTTCTTATAATTGGAATCTTAATGAAATTTTACACCTGATCATAATCACTTTAAGATTTTAAAATATTTTTATTATTTTAAAATAATTTAATAATTTACTATTTTTATAAAACATCAATTATGTCAATTGTTACACTATTCATTTTATTGAATTTAAATAAAATATAAATAGAAATATAAATTAGAAAAAATAATTTAATAATATTATAAAATATCATATTCACCTAAAAAAATTGTTTATTGCATAAATTATGTGAAATAATATTTATTTTAATATTTATAACTTCATTTATTTGATTGGGAAATGTTTGGTGACACACGTTGTGTACTTGGAGTACACGCCATGTTATAAGAGCCGTGTATCCACCCGTGTGACCAACAACATGGATGGATAAATCAGGTAGTACATGCTGTGTCCATCTTAAGCACACCATGTAGAGTCAACTGTGTCTCTGACCTGTAACTAATGACACGGGCAGTTGAAACCTAAGCAAGACACACCGTGTTTGGCAAAAACATGTAGTGTAGTTTTTTCCTAGGTGAACTGTGTGGTTTCACCATGTATGGGAACTCGGATAGGGGGAAAGGATTCAATTACACGCCATGTCTGAGAATGAACACGCCATGTGTTTAGGGTAATACATGACCAGTGTTGGAATAAGAACATGCCAATGTAAAAGCTTAAGGGAACACACCGTGTAGGGGTCATACACGTCGTGTATCCATTTTTTGAAGAAATTAAATGATTATTTATCTTGTTTCTTTATTTCAATTATAAGTTTCAGTCCTTGATAATCTTTATCTAAGGTGTGTGATTGACCTTATAGAGTCATTCCACCAAGTAGTCCTCTGATTTTACACCAAATTCAGGGAAATGATAAGACACCGGACATGGTAGATCAGGGACTACCAGCAGATCCTCCAATCATGCCTATCTTGGCACCAGAAATCATTTCGAAAATAGGTGCTAATGTACAGTTCTGAGAAGGCTTCATGAGGTTTATGAAGACCTTCTAGGGAGCATCACATCCTGCCCCATCTATAGTAGAGTTGACATGGGTTTTCCAGCAGCAACATCCTCCCACTTTCTCATGGGATGGAGGACCTCAGGCTACTGAGTCATGGTTATAAGCCATACTACCTATCTTCGAGAATCTGGAGACACATTTAGAAAGGAGGGTAAAGCTAGCTACTTACATGCTTCAGGATTCCTCCAAGAGGTGGTGGGATGTGATCTCACAGGAGGGACACCAGTAGGTTATGTCTTGGTATGAGTTCCAGCGTGTCTTCTATGATTAATTCTATCCGAAGACTTTGAGATCGATCGAGCCTGAGAGTTCATGAGTTTGGAGGAGGTTACTATGTTAGTCATGGAGAATTCTTCTCGCATCACAAAGCTGTAGTGATTCACACCCATTCCAGGAGGTGATGAGTTATTTCTGATGAAGAATTTTGAGGATGGTCTCAGGCATTACATCCGATCTCAGGTTAACATCTTCAGGTTGACTTCCATCACCTCCATAGTTAACTAAGTGCTGATCAAAGAGCACAACCTAAGGGATTCTAGAGCTGTGATCTAGGGAGTCTCAACATTCAGAGTTGGTACCACTACGAATGACAATAGGAAAGACCGCAGAGAGTCTACGTATGGAGATCTTAGGAGGCGGGATAATTCTTCTAGTAGCCAGGTGGTGTGCTACCAGTGCGGGAAGAGTAGGTATACAAGGCCACATTGCCCAAGAGACCCACTAGAGTTCCGATATTGTGGCATGTTGGGTTATCTTGAGCAATTATATTAGTTTTTCTCACCAGAAGATGGTGACAGAGGTTCTTCTATGACTCCACATTTAGGAGAAGGACCACCAGTTTCTCTTCAGTCAGGGAACTAGAGTTCTACAGGATGTTCAGGTCGAGGTGGAGGTCGTGGCTGCAGTGGTTATACACATGGTTTTCGATAGCTAAAGGGTGGATTCACTTAGGGATCTCAGTTAGCTTCATAGGGCTGCGACACAGGTTAGACTTTTGCGATAGAGCAGACCCAATAGGACCAGGATCCTGAACCCTCTATAGTTCTAGGTACGATTCTAGTTGCCTCAGTTATAGATTCTTCACTTTTAGATATAGGGGATTCCCATAGTTTCATATTTTTTGCTATTGTGGAGAGAATTGGGCTCTATATATTTACTTCTACTGATGTCTTTCCATTGGACACTTCATTGGGGACAATAATGACTAGTGTACATTAGTGTAAGAAGTTCCCTCTTGAGGTTGGTGGGTGTCACTTATTATGGGACCTCTATTTCCTAGAGATGACAGGATATTATTTCATTATCGGAATGGATTGGTTAGTTCTCTTCTAGGATTTGGTTGGTTTCTATTTCCTTAGGGTGAGTTTCACAACACTAGAGGGAAGATCATTTCTTCATAAGGGTGAACGAGATGTCCAGGAAAATAGGGCAGTACCTGAGCATCATGGGTTGAGAGGAGTTATATCCCAGATTTCTAGTCTATATCTGTATGACTATGGGACTTCAAATATGGACTTTCCTCCAGTGGTGTATCGTTTCATGGATGTCCTTACAGAGGACTTTTCAGGTTTTCCTCCATAGAGAGAGGTAAAATTTTCTATTGATCTTGTGCTAGGAGTGTCACCAGTGTCCATTCCTCCTTATAGGATAGCTACACCAGAGTTACAAGAGCTCAAGAAGTAGCTAGAGGAGTTATAGGAAAATGGTTTCATCTAACCTAGTACTTCTCCTTGGGGTTTGCCTGTCCTATTTGTGAAGAAGGCAAATAGTACCCTCAGACTTTTTTGTGGATTATCAGAAGTTGAACCAATTGATAGTCAAGAACTAATATCCCTTGCCAAGGATTGACGATCTATTTGATCATCTTTGAGGATATCAGGTGTTCTTGAAGATTGAATTGAGATCTGGTTACCATCAGTTGCACGTTAGACAATCCGATATACCTATTACAACCTTTCTGAGCAGGTATGGTCTATACGAGTATGTGGTTACGCCGTTCGGTCTCACGAATGCACCTATAGTTTTCAAGACACTGATGAACTGTGTGTTCCATCCATATTTGGATTATTTCATGGTAGTCTTCATGGATGATATCTTGGTGTACTCTCACACTCTACATGACCATACCACATATCTTGAGATCATTTTGAGTACACTGAGAGAGAATCAGTTATATGCTAAGATCTCAAAATGCCACTTTTGGATGGACCATATTCACTTCTTGGGTCATGTTATCTTAGAGACATGAGTATTAGTAGGCCCAGATAAACTGAGGGAAGTAGTTTCTTGGGATCAGTCAAAGAATTTATTTAAGGTCTAAAGTTTTATATGGCTGGATGGTTACTACAAACATTTCATAAAGGAATTTTCATGCTTAGCAGCACCACTGACAGGCGTGAATATGAAGGGTGTTAAGTACCTGTGGACAGATTCTTGCGATTCAGTCTTTCAGGAGATGAAAGGGAGGCTGGATTCAACACCGATACTAGTTTTTACAAATCCACACAAGAGTTATACTGTTTACTATGATGCTTCAGGTATCATTCTAGGAGTATTGCTTATACAAGGGGAATGAGTCCTTGTGTACAGGTCTTGGAAGTTAAGGCCACACGAGGGGAATTACCCGATGCATGATCTCGAGTTGGAAACAGTTTTTCTTGATTTACGCTGTTGGAGACATTATCTTTTGGGAGAGAATTTTGTGGGTTTCACCGACCACAAAAGTCTCAAGTACATATTTACTCATTGTGATATGAATTTGAGACAACAAAGGTGAATTGAGTACCTTAGGTCCTTTGAATTTTACATTTCCTACATGCCTGGGAAAGGAAATGCAGTGACTGATGCATTGAGTAGGAGGACTCAGATACAGACAGTTCCGGAGGCCAGCAGTGAGTGACAACTTATGGCTCTGTTCTCTGAGATGCATTTGGAGGTGCATGACAGACATGGACATACATTCCTTTCTTCTGTAGCTGTTACCTCTACTCTTCTTGATCGAGTGCGAATGAGGTAGCTATCAGATTCTAAAGGTCTAGTTATATGGGAGAGTGTGTTAGGAGAGGACCCTATTCCTATATAGACCGTAGGTGAGGATGATATCTTGAATTTTCACGGGTAAGTATGGGTGTCAGCAGACATACGTGAGGAGATGATGTGGGGTTTTCATTCTTTAGTTTGGGTAGTTCATCCTGGTGTCACCAAGATATATCGAGATCTACACTATCAGTATTAGTGGCCCGATATGAAGAGAGATGTTGCTAGTTTTTTCATGAGGTGTTCCACCTGTCAGTAGGTTAAGGTGGAACATCAAAGACCAATAGGGATTTTGAAGTAGTTACCCATTCCCGATTGTAAGTGGAATGATGTCATAATGGACTTCATGATAGGTTTACCGAGATCGCCTTGAGGGAATGATGAAGTTTGGGTTGTAATTGACAGACTCTCTAAGGTTTCACATTTCATACTAATTAAGGATACCTTCAGTGTCGATGATCTTGAAAGGTTGTACATTTGAGATATTTTACATTTGCATGGGGTTCTGCACTCCATCGTTTCAGATAGGGATTCCCGTTTTACTTCTCAAGTCTAGCAAGGACTAAAGATGGATTTGGGTACACATGTACTTCTGAGTTCAACTTACCATCCCCAAATAGATGGCCAGTTTGAGCATATGATACAGGTACTGGAGGACATGCTCAAGCATGCGTCCTAGATTTTGTAGGTTCTTGGGAGAAGCACATACCTCTATTGGAGTTTCCCTACAATAATATTCTTCAAGCAATTATTTATATGGAACCTTATGAGGCCTTGTATGGTAGGCCATGCTAATCACCCCTATGTTGGCTGGAAGTAGGAGAGTCAGCTATGCTGGGACATCGTCTTGTCCAGGAGACCACAAGGCAGGTGGAGTTGATTTGGAAGAGGATGGATATTGTACAGTCACGACAAAAGTCTTCTACTGATCGTCAGAGACTACCTCTAGAGTTCGAGGTCGGAGATCATGTTTTCCTACGTGTCACACAGAGGTTGGGACACATGAGGATTAGGAGACTGGGAAAGCTTTCACTGAGATACGTCAGGCCATTTGAGGTTTTGGAGAGAGTTGGGCTGGTTGCCTATCAGTTGTAGTTAACTCAGAGGTACCAGGCTATTCATGACATCTTCCATGTTTCTAAGCTACGATGTTAATTCTTAGACCCATCTCATGTTTTTCAACCTGAGGAGGTTGATTTAGAGGTGGATGCATTGTTCGAAGAGAATCCTATCTGGATTGTTGATTGAAGTGCGAAGGTTCTCTATGGCCGGTCTATTCCTATGGTTCGGGTGCTATGAGAGCACGAGTGAGTACAAGACGATACTTGGGAGAGGGAGGCCAATGTACGATTGTAGTGGATAGAGCTGATTGAGGATTTTTCTTCATCACCTTCTTATGGAAATTCGGGGATAAATTTCTTTAAGGGGAGAAGTTTGTAAGAACCTGGATATTCTTTTCAAATATGAGTTTTCTTTCCAAGTTGTTTTTGAGGAAAAAGGGAAGAAGGAAAGTTTTAGGAGTACACACCGTGAAATTCCTTGTACATGCCATGTACCCCGGAACTGAATCCAGGCTATGTTTGGCCATGTCATGGCCACATACACGATAGTGTGATGACGTGGTAGGGCCGCTTAAGTAGGGGACTGAAAAGGACATATACACGCCGTGTATCCTTAGGGAACACATCGTGTATTTTTTATTTTTAATTGTTATATCAGACTGGGGTCACATCTCATTCACAGATTACCATTTTTTTGGGTTTGTCTCATCTAGGAGGGACTGAAGCCAATGATTCTTCTCCAATCCCCGGACCCGCCATCCATTCTCCTATTCAACCACCGTTGATTGCGTTGGAATTGATACGGTGAGTTCTTCCTTCTTCTAGAGTCTCATCTCATGATTTATCCTCTTTTGTGAGATATCCTTGGTTGAAAGTTTTATACATTTTTGTAGATCTATGACATTCTAGATCGATTCAAAGGTTGAGGTTCAACTATATTTATCGTACAACATCTAAGTAGGTGGTTTGTGCATTTCCATATTTTATCTTTGAATTATATGTATAAAATTTCCCAATACCCAAGTTCTAGGTATTGCGTGTTTAGGGAATTTAACCCTGTTAATGCCTCCCATGCCTTCTTTTCTTGAATTAGGGCTCTTGATTGAGAATAGGGTTTATTTACCTTAATATGGATGTATTTGACTATGTTTGAACTGATATTGGACGTTGGGTCTAGTTTTTCCTGTTAGGATGCTCTTTTTTCCATGCCTAGTTCTGTTAGGATGGAGTGATATTATCTAACTTTCTTATTCCATGATTTGTAGCTATTTAACCAAGTAGCATATTGTGATTTACTTTGGCTGCTGGATATTGTTTGTGCACAATTGACTTACATAGGGTTGTGGGAACCTGGTGTAGTTAGACCATAGGGAGAATGAACGCCGAGGTCTTCCCTCGAGTGTTTGTTTTACATTTAAAATTATGAAACCATAGGGGGGATGGACATGAGTGCTCCCTCAGAGTGTCTGTAGTTCCAAGTTGTGAGACCACAGGGGGAATTGGACATTGAGTGCTTCCCCAGAGCGTCTGTAGTTTACCGTTAGGAGACCATATGAGGAATTGATAGTGAGTGCTTCCTCACAGAGTCTTCCTCAAGCTAAACCAGAGGGGTTAAATTGTGATAACTTCCCATAGGGTTGCTTGATATTTTTTGGTTGTTTATTTAATAATGGTAAATGAATGTAGTTAAAACTGTAGGATTGTTTACTTTTGAGTACTTACTTGTTTATTACTTTATTTTTCACATTGCATGCCATATATATTTACTGACAGTTAGGCATAGATCTTTGGGTGGTTGCCTAATGGGATTCGTCTCACACCCTATTTGGGTCATGAATTTGGACCCAAGTAGATTATATTATTGCAGGTATAGATAAGGTAAATATCCCTTCTAATTCAGGTACTTCATTGATGTGTAGCTCGAGAGCATGAGACTAAGATTAGGCTTGCGATGCTGATAGAGTTATTTACTTGTTTTCCTTTGTACTTTGATTTAGTACTTTATTCCAACATTGTGTCTTGTTTGATTGCTTTCCTAGACATATGTGACATGCATCATTTATATATGTGCTCTAGTTGTTTATCTACTTCCAGTCTTCTGCTATTTACTATTTCATGTTGTTATTACTACTTCTGTTACTATTATATGGTTGTTTCCACTATGTTACTCTGCCAATGAGGGCATAGTCTCATCACTATCACACCTATGGCCCTCGCTGCTAGTCGGCAACCTCTGGCATTCGGGGAAATGTGCTTGAGACCATGTGACCAACTGGGTATGTGGCACCTTTGGGTGGCACCTGAAACCAGGACGTTACAATTTCCTACAGGTATCAACATGCTCCCTCCATTAATATCTCTTGAGACATCCCTTTCTTCTATAGTCTCTCTATTGACCATCTCTATATAATTTGTTATACTAAGCATGCCAATATTCGAGTGAATTTCCTACCTCATCATCGATTAAAAAATGTGGGTGTTTGAGGATACACTTGCAGGAAATTCAGGTTAAAAATGGATTAAGTTCATGAATTTATCCATGCACTCTATCACTAAGAGGCTATCCTAATTTAGTCTGAAAAGTCTAGTCATTCTTGTAATCCTAAATATACGAGGATAGAATTATTTTTTGAACAATTCTTCAAAATCCTCCCAACAAATGCCTTGATCTAATTTAGCCTGAAGTGCTAAATCCAACCATTGTTATGAAATATCCTCCAAAATATATGTCAAAAACTTGACTTTTAGCTATACTGGTGTGCTGAGGAAACTAAATATTCGATTCATTATATTCATCCAAACCTCTACCTTCTCTGGTTATGAATCACCCAGAAAGATGCATGGATTATACTTCTGAAACTAGATCGAATGATATACTTTCCTTAGTTCATCCTTCCCATTTCCTATATCCACAACTTAAAAATATTATACTATACTCTTAACCAACTGTTGATTCACCCATGGCTTAGGTGCAACCACGTTCTCAATAGCCTCTTTCGGTTGTTTTCTATGATACCTACCAGGTTCCATTTTCTATAAACATAAAAAATGCCATAAGTCTCACTCTCCAGTAACTGAAGGATTAACAATTTCAAATTCTACCACATCATATATAACAACATTGCTTTCCAAAATTCAACATTCCCATGTTCAACCATTTTTAAAAAAATTTCACCATGATTTTGAAAATCAAACCATTTTCAAAATACCCATATCATGCCTATTTAAAAATATCACATTTACAAACAATTTCAAATTTTTTTCAAAAATTAAATTCTTTGAACCAAATCCTAAATCATTACTCAAAATGAAATATGCACTCCTAGTCGGAAGTAATTTCTAAAATGAATTTCATGCTTGTCTCATTGGCTAAACCCATGACAATGAGATTACAAATCCTATAAGTGTTTCTAAAACAATTATGTAACCACATCCTTGATAAATTGAAGTTTAGTATAAAAAGGTTAGCTACGTATTTTATGCTTTACATTTAAACTCCCAAAAATCCTACTCCTTTATACCAACCCAACTCAAGAACTCAACCAGAATTAATTTCAAATCCAAGGCAAAAAACCAATACCATTTGTCCTAAAATATATTAGGACTGACTGAGACTAATTCCACTTGTGAAAATGATAGATAGACTTACCATGACTAATACCATTTATAACATCCCACCCCGCCTCATTGGCTTGAGTCAAGGCATAATTTCTACTTGGCCTTAAGAAACATCTTTAAGATGCCAAAGGCTAGCAATAAATTCCAAGGAATTCAATACAACTGGGGGAAGATTTTCCGTTTAATAAAATAAACAACCAAACCAAACCCACCATAATGAAAAATACAATAAATGATGCATGATAAAAATGTAAGACAACTCAAATTAATACCATTTATATTAAAACCAAACTACAATAAAGTACTATAGTGGAAGACTACTAACATCAAAAAACAAAGCGGATGCAGAAACCCAAAGCTTGACATACATAAGCATTACATTACTTTTGAGGAATACTTAATATATAAAAAAACAATTTCCCAATGACCATATTAGTTTTGTGTCTTTGGAAACTTGGAACATAATCTTCTAATCATGGTGAAAGATCTTTAACATCTCCCATAAAGATCTTCCCTTTTTTTCCTACCTAAAACCTTCCTTTATATCTTGGGGGAAAAGAAAACATAAAAAGGGTGATATCAAATGATCAGTAAGGGTAAGAATGGAGAAAACAAAACAAGCCATATACATTTGAATGTAAAATCATGAACATAAAGTTTAAACATCACAATCTTGAGTCCTGAAATAAATCTTGGCAGTACATAAGGCATAGATCACAAAGGAACATTAATCATGATAAAATTTCATGGGAATACAACATTTAATTGTGACAAACCATTTAGCACATGATATTATTTCCATAGTAGCCAAGGAATTTCTGCCAATCCCATCATAGTGGAAAAAGTACATTACTGAACCGGGTTTACTTGCCGTTCCAGCCCTGTATTATTGAACCAGATTTACTTTCCATTTCAGCCATGTCTATCTCATGAGATATAAATATTTACCCAATGCATTGGAGGGAGATATAGTTTCCACCCATCTCATAATGAAATCATTCTTTCATGTGCCAAAAAATAATAAATCATACATCATTGCATAACCCATGTAAGAAAAATGGGATTCTTAAACATCATACCATCATAACATAAACTATATAAGATAAAAAAACTTCATAAAAATAATTCCATCATAATATAATCAAATAAATATAATAATAGGGATAGAAACATATCTCTATATCATCTTAGATGGAAAATAATTTTGATAAAACACTTGAACTCAGTTCTTGAGGAAAATATCCTTTCTTCTTCAAAATCATTTTATTTTCTCAAAATGACATGAAATTTTAAAAGAGAATAATTTTGTTGAAAATATTCATGAAATCATATAGAGGAATATTCATGGAACTAAGGAGTTATTAAATCGTAAAAATTCATTCATCCCGTATAAGTTAAAAAAACAATCTTCTCATAATTTTTCCGGAAAAGTAAAAAATTACCTTGTATGGTAAACAAAAGAAATATTCCTTCCATACCACATAGTAAAAGTCAGAAAGGGGTAAACATGACTTTAAAAAGACATATAATAATAGTAAAAAAATTATGAAAACATTTCTATATAACATGTCCATGGATGATAAATATAACCCCAGTAAATACTTACAAATAAACAATCTCAGATAAGAATGAGATTGGAATAATTATCCCTTACCTAAGGTCAGATATGCTTTGTACGTATCCAAACCTCCTCTTCTTCAACATGCCTCTTCTAAACCTCCTCTTAGGGCACTAAAGTTCGTCTTTGAAGAAGACCGAGACCTCTAGTATGTTTCTAGGGAAGTTTATAATGGAAATGGGCAGAGTTTGGACAATTTTGAAAGATCAAAATAGAGTGAAGCGAAGAGGGAGGAGGTGCCCTTTTATAAGAGAGGAGAGGGGCAATTTAGGAAACTCTCAAAAATATTAATTTATAATAAAATAAAACCCCATTTAAAAACCTCCAAAAAATGACTCAAATTAGAAGATAATATGAGATAGGGTTGTAATCTCTACAACCAATAAAATTTAGACATGTTTGGATTTTATTTTAAACCTTATTATTTTGATTTTTCCTTATTTAATCTATTTGATTTTATTTGTGGTAATAATTATCTAATTTTTAAATTGTTATAAATACTTACTTATGTGAAGTGAATTTTCCATAATTAGATACATAATTACATTTTATACCATATAATTTTCAATTTGTAATTTTTAAATATTTTTGTGATTTTTAAACAATTTAATAATATGTTATTTTTATAAAATACCAATAGTGTCAATTTTGACACTATTCAATTATTTGAATTTAAATAAAATCCACACAAAAGATATGTTTGAACAAAAATATTAAATATATTCCTAACATGTCATATTTATCTATAAAATTCGTGGATCACATTAATTAGTTCATATAATATTTATTTTAATATTTTTAAAACCATATGTTTGATATTTATCTTAATAAAATAATTACAACAACATTTTTGTATAATTATTTAATATACTTAATTGTTTCATAAAAATTAAAAATAAAATACTTTGATTAAGATAAATATAATAAATTTCATAATAATACTTTTAGTCGAATTAATATTCTAAAACAGCTAACTTTAAAAATGTTATCTTTATTAAATTATGAAGGTGATAACTTTGACATCATTTAAAATAAAATAATATAAATGTCATAATAAATTTTATAAGGCTCAAAATTATCAACAGGTTGACCCTTTTATGCATATGATTTATATATACTCTTCCAATAAGGTTTGGTCAAGTTTTTGGGCCTTTTTATGGGTATTATTATGTTAATAAAAACTATATTATTGATTTTTCACTAAATAAGCATCATTAATGTATAAGACATTAATGTAATTAAATATTTATTAAAAATTAAAAATAAATTACCATAATAAAGAAAAAAAATTTATATTTCAAATGATTATTTATAATTGAATTTATATTCTGTATAAACTTATATTAAAAATACTTTAATTTTTAAAGTTTGAGTGAGACATATTCCACTTTCCTTTAAATAAAATAAATTAAAGGTCTTAATCACATAAAAGTGGGTTCTAATAAATACCATTTAGACCCAAGTATATTTTAGGGCATAATATAATCATAAAATTATATTAATACAAGTTTTAGGGTAATTTTATAATATTATTTTTACCCTTAATTACCTGATTTACCTTTAACCGTGGTAAATAAAATTTACCGTAGTTACTATTCATAATGCCCAAAAATAAAAAGTTTCCTATTAACATAATTTAGACCTAATGATTCCAAATATGTAATCCATTTTTCCAAATTCAAGGCATATAAGTTTCATAAATTAATTTAAAATTAATCCTGTTGTCGAAAAAAACAGGTTTTTGTTTAAAACATTGCAAAAGATTGAAATGATTTTACTTTTGAATTCACTGTAAAATTAATGCTAATGAAATAAATTATATTAAATGGTAAAAATATATTCTATTTATTCTTTAAAACCATTAAATCTTAAAATTTAACTATATAAATTATCTTGATGAAAAATTTTTGTTTTTAATTAAAATTTAGCGTATTTTTATTATTCATCAAAATATGAAAGTTAACAGAAAAATATTAAAAAATTATCCAAAGTAAATTTTTAAATCCTTATTGCAATGAATAAGTTTATTTTGTTAAATTTAATTTATAAACAGGTCAAAAACTAGATTTAAAGTGGGTGTGCCATCAAAAGGTGACAAAACTGTATTTTTTGAAAAATACTTATTTTATCCGAAAAATTTATTTTCTTCTCATACCATGTTCTAGAAAAGTGTAAGATGAATGATAATTTAATAAAATTAAAAATGTGGTTAATACTATTAATAACGTCTAGTTCATAATAATATTATAATAATATATCATTGTTTAGTGAAACTCAGTATTGTGTACAACACAATCTATCGAGAAAGGTTGCTCTTGCGTGTAATACAAGCTAAGTCAGTGGTGCGTGTAGTGAAATATTTCTCTGGTGTTGTGTATATCATAATCAAAACATACTTCATTTATACATTGAACAAACTCTATAATTAATGTTGCGTAGAATAATTTCTACTAAAAGAACTTGAAATTGTGTGTAACACAAGCCAAGAATAGTGTTGCATATATTGCAAGCCAATACAGTGTTGCATATAGCACAAGCTAATCTTGGTGTAGTGTACAAAATAAGATATCAAAGAAATTAAAAAGAATATATCTCATAAAATCTTGGGGTGTTACAACGGAAGACAAAACCAACAAAACCAAAAGACTCTAAAGACATAACTCCATAACTCAAAACATGCTCCAAGATCTAACTCCAAAAAATAGCCCAAATATTTGGAAGATACACTAAAGAAATGCGATAATTTCTTTTTACCTATGTCTCGATAAAAAATGTCTATAAAATTACCAAATTACCAAATAAGGAGTGAGTAATGAAACTCAGTAGGATTCCCCAAATTAATTCCCTACCCACACCACTAGGATAGAACAAGTTATCACATTTATATAGAAAAATTTATATAAAACCATTTTTAAAAAATTCAAACATTTTAAAAAATTCAAACAGTTTAATACCAAAATAGTTTCTAATGAGGGAAAATAAGTAATTCTTTAAACCATTTCACATTCCTTTTTTTCATACCTATTCCATGATTCACACACACACACACCCAAATATGCATGCGTCACTGAAAGTTTCATACTCATGAGTGGTTTCTTGTCCATCCACTAAGTTGTAGCAAAGTGGATAATCACCTTGTTTCCCAATGATACACACCCCTTATCCAGGGTCATGTTCATTTGTACCCAAATGGTACACAACCCTTATTCAAGGTCACATCAAAAGCATGAACTCACACAACCCATGTATGAAAATACCATTTCAAACAAACCATTCCAATCCATTTAAACAAAACCATTATTTTATTGAAAACCTTTCAAAAAAACCATTTATAAATCCAAAAAATCCATTCTTAAAATTAACTTTTTAAAATAAGGAAAACCAAGCAATTTGCACAACCAATTTCCAAAAATCCAAAAATCCAAAAATCCTTAAACCATCACTAAAGAAGGTTTATATCATGATTTTCACACCAATTTCACAATAAATTTCATGCAATTTAATCAATTTGGAACTAAGCCTTAAATTTATAATTAGATGAGTTGAGATTGAAGCCACCTACCTTGGTAATTATGGAAAAAATGAAGAACAACACAAATTATTCAATAAAACTAAGTTGAATCTCAAATATCCCACCTTAGATCTCTTTCCCTAACATAAACATAGACAAATATCATCATGATTGGCATCAAAAACCATATATCTATACATAATAGACTAGATCTAGGATTTTAAGAAATAGAAGAAAAGTATATCTAAGAAAAAATACAACAAAAAAAGACTTACCAATGGAATAGGGCTTCAAAGCACTAAGAAAAGCCTTAAATTTATTCCTATTAGAAGGGGAGAGACTCTGAAGCATTTGGGAGGAAGAACTGACTCAAGGTCAAAAATAGTGGAAAACCAGAGGCCTGGAGATGAAAACGAGTGAGATCCACTTTTTTAGGATCTCACTTTTATACCATGCATAGTTAGTCGCACGGTTAGGAAAACTATGCATTAAACATGTTCTAACCTATGACTTAAGGATCTCCTCGCACATTTAGCCCACACAATTAGACAAATCATGCATTGACTGTGCAAAATACCATTACCTCACCTTGCATGGTTTCTCCTGGGTGACTGCTGGTCTGGCCAAACCCTGAGCCTAATTGTGTGCCTACCCAGAAGCCACTGTTTCACCTTTCATGGTTTCCTATAAGAGTTTCATGGTTTAAACTAACCGTGCTCAAACCATGAACCTTTGGAAAAGCCTCATAAACATCTTAAAAGTCTTCCAAACCCTCACAAACTTCACCCAAACACTTTACATACTTAAAAATAATAATGAAAGGGTTACTTACTTGAAACCAGGGTTTGTACATGATTAATTTTACTTTCTTTAATATGTTCATATATATTTTAACTATTGATATATTTAGAAAAAAGTTTTAAAAAATCCTATAATAACATATATAATATTAATCATGTTTGTAAATTTTTCCAACTATTATATTTATCATATTATTTTAATTTATACTAGTTAAAATATTTATTTATTATTCCATAAAAAATTATAAAAAATATTTTTAAACTTGTATTTTATAATTTATATAGAGTGCACCTTTAAATAGAATGAAAATTATTTTTTAAAATCACATTGATTAATTTCATAAGAAAGTTTCAAATCATTATTAAGTATATTAATTCACTTTATTTTTAATTCATAGTTCCCCAACTCTGTAAATTTTCACTTGTAGTAGTTGATTCCCATACTAAACCCATTGACGATTCCTTCCACTTTCATTTTAGTATCGGTTCCAATTAATATGCATTGCTTTATTTTCAGTGCGTTATTCCTTTTTTCACCACTCTCATTCATTCCAACCACTATTGTAAATTTCCCACTCTGATTATACTAGAAGTAGCCTTAGAATATATTTTCATACAAATAATTCATGGAAATAAGTCTAATTATAATGTTAAATATTTCAAAGAATAAATGAAATAACAAAAGGAGGATAATTATGGATTAAAATAAGTGGTTTAAATACTAAAAATATTTAAAATATAAAAAACTAGATAAATTTATCGAATTAATACTAAAAATATAATAGTATGACAGAATCATTGATGTATTGAAATCAACAGTGAAAAACGAATAATTGGAAAGAAGTTCTAGGGTATGAAGCGACTACGATAAGAAGAAAACTTTATTATCAAATAAGACTCTCCACTCCTCTTATGAAATATATAAAATTTATAAAATTTATAAAATTTATAATTTTATCCAATGAAAAGGTGAAAGTAAAAAAATTAAAGGATCCTCAATGATACTTTATAATCAACTCCCCCTTATTTTTGTACTCCCACATCACAAAGTTACAAAAATTGGTTGAGAGTTATTGAATCAAAAATGGTAATATTATTGAGATAACTTTGATATGATTAAGGCGAGGGAATAATTATGTACATAGAAAAAAATTGGAATCATGACCAACATTATTTTGAGATGAGGACTGCCAGAACTCTATTTAAAGCTCCACTCAGACTATCCTTTACTATTTAAATTGGTATTGTGAACACCATTCAAAACATCCATATATGATTCTGTCTTATTTAAACCTTACTCCTGGTTTCCACTCTGACATTTTTCTAGAGTTGATTCTCTATGTTGGTTCCACTGAGGCTGAGTTTTGTTTTATGGTGATCCCAAATATTTTGGCTCATACTTCAATCATTAGTTTGAGATGAGGATTTATATTAATTACATTTGTAAACTTCTTCAACTTGTGTTGAAGTTAATTTTTTTCTTTATTTGATAAAAGATCATAAAATTCGGTTCCTAAGAACCCTGTTAATGAAAAACCACCTGACTCACCATGTACTTAGTGAACAAATGAATAAACATCAACCACTCCCTCTTATTGGACTCCAACTTAGAAAGGTTACAAAAACCATCATAGAATTACCACCTTTTTATCCCGCACAACATCAAATCAAGAACCTGGACCACCAACCACATACTTACCCCAAGTTTTTTTTTCATGTCACCATTTTTTAAAATAATAAATTTTCAGGAATGATCACCGATAGAATTCAAATTTTGGGTTCCCCTTACTATAACTATCTATAAATTTCTCCTTTGATTATGAATATATTATGTGTATTTATTTATTTTTTGTAAAAAATGAATATTTTATGAATCAAATTTGATGAGTATGAATAAAAAATAGACAAATTATAATTTTATAACAAAAGAGTATGTATATGAAGTTAAAGATTCCATAAAGTTTGTAATAAAGAATGCATTAAAACCCTTCTAAATTACTTTTTATGTGTTTATATTTTTTTTATTCAAGACAAATTAGTCTGGAAGAGTTATAAGAACATTTGATTTTTCATAGAATAGATCATAGCTATACATGTTAAACTAAACATGAGGAAAAACTGAATGTGCACATTGATTGGGATGATACCATGGTTTATGAATCATTTTATATAAATACCAGTGTAAATGATAATGAAGACCTTATGGAAGAAATGAAAAAGTAAATTGAATATGGACTTTGTGATTGTAAAAATTTTATTGAGAAGTTAAATAGCTGTTCTAAGAGACCATTGTATATTGGTTATACTAAATAAATAACATTTTCAGTTGTATCGAAGTTATATAATATGAAATTTGAAAGCATATTGAGTGAAACCAGATTTACAGAACTACTTGGTCTCCTGAATGATATGACACTAGAAGAAAATGAACTTCCGTATAAAACATATGATGAAAAATGAATTTTATATTCAAGGGAAATGATCTCTAAAAAAATACATGATTTTACAAATGATGTCATATTGTTTCTCAAGGACCATGAATCACTCTTAAAAAACCCTAAGTGTGGCATGAATCGATACAAGAAAGATGAATCAAGTCTTTTGAAATCTGTATGGTACTTTACTACCATTCCATGGTTTTGATGACTATATAGATGTTAGGAAACCGTGAGACAATTGATATGGAATGCAGATACAAGAATTGAAGATGGGAAACTACGTCATCTAATAGACTCTCCTCAGTGGAAGAAAATTTATTATGGGTATTCTAAATTTAGAAACGAGTCTAGAAACTTCCATCTTGCATTATCTATACATGGAATAAATCCTTTTGGTTTAAAAATTAATGCTCATAGTACATGGATAGTTATGTTGGTAACTTATAACTTTCCACCATAGTTATTAATGAAGAGAAAATACATTATGATTTATCTTCTTATATTTGGACCAAAAAAACTTAGTAATTATATTGATGTCTAGTTGGATCCATTAATCAAATATATGGAATTGATGTGGGATATAGGTGTTACAATGTATGATGCTCATAGAAGTGAATAATTCACATTGAGGGATATGTTGTATGGGATGATAAATGAATTTTATTATTATGGAAATTTTATAGGCTATAACATTAAAGGAATGTTAGGATATCCCATTTGTGAATAATTAACACACTAATTTTGGTTGAAAAATTCCTTGAAGATTTTTTAGGACATTGGAATTTTTTTCCTTGATGACATAAATACTGATCCTAAACAACAACAATTTATAGGAATAATAAAAAAGGTACAACACCATCTCCACTAACATGTGATCAACTATTCGATAAAGTAAAATATATTGACATAATTTTTGGTAAACCATTTTCAAAAAACCTTATGAAATCATATGGGAAAAAGAGATCATTTTTTTGAATTATCACATTATAATTTTTTGTACGTCATATATTTTATTAATGTCATGAATGTAGAAAAAATGTATTTGATAGTGTCATTGTATTGTTACAAAATGTTCTTGGTAAAACAAAATATGTAATCAATGCTAGGTTGGACATGATTGACATGGGGATAAGGGAAGAGTTAGCAATAATAAAGGGTAAAAGTTTAAATTTTCTTCCTCCAACAGCTTACACTCTACCCAGATAAGAAAAATTGTAATTTTACATTTTCTTTAAGGGTGTAAAAGTTATAGAGGGGTACTAATCAAATATCAAGAATTTCATGTCAATGAATAATTTGATGTCACATAGACTAAAATCACATGAATGTCATGTATTGATGCAAGATTTTGTGTCTATTACTTTATGTTGCATTATTTCTAAAAATGTATGACATAAATTTAATAGACTCTATTTATTTTTCAAATTCATATACAGTAAAGTTATATACCTGGTGAAGTTTCAAATCACAAATAAAGAGGTTTCATTCATATTATGTGAATTAGAGATGTTATTCCCACCATAATTGTTTTGATATAATGGCCCACTTGATGGTTTAATTAGTTAGAGAGGTTAAACTATGTGGTCCTATCCATTATAGATGGATGTACACCATTGAACGATATATGAAGATTTTGAAAGGATACATTAAGAGTAAAAGTTGACTAGAAGGTTGTATTGTAAAATGTTATACTGTTGATGAAGCCGTTGAATTATGTACTGATTAAATATCATATTTTGATAGCATTAACCTAACAAAGTATAATCACAATAGATGCTTTATGAGAAAAGGGATATATGGAAGAGATGTTGTTACAATTACCATCATACAGTGGGATTAAGTTCACATTTAAATTTTACATAATAGAGAAAATGTTGATACATATGTTGAAGCCCAAAAATTAATTCTTATACATTTGAATCCATAAAGGGATGAAGGATGGATATCAAATATACACAATTAATAGTTTATAAGATGGTTATGAGATCATATTTATAAGGAGTTATCTGAAAATATGAATTCAATTGCCGAATGACTTAGATGGATAGCCAAGGGACTAAATGATAATGTTATATCTCATACTAGTATTGTAATTAATGGTTATACGTTCTATACAAAATAAAATAATGAACGTAATATAGTGAAAAATAGTGTAGTTCTGCTTATGGCAGAAGTGATGTACATATCTATCTCTAGGGATATAAATCCAATTTATGTGAATATGTCATATTTTAGCAACATCTAATGGATATATGAGTTGTATTATAAAACATTTCAAGTGTTTATTTTCCATTGTAAATGGTTTTACAATAGGAGTGCAATGAAAGTTGGTGGAATGGGCTTCGTGAAGGTTAATTTTAGTGTGGAAGGGTCAAGGATGAGCTGTTCATAATGAAATCACAAGTAGTGCAGGTATATTATGTCTCATATCTAGAAAATAAGAATTGTTCAATTGTACTTCTAGTGGCTAAAACAACTATAGGGTCAGATGAAAATTCAATTGAGGATGAACCTTTTTTGGGAGATCACAATCATTTCATAGTAGTCCCAATATAGACAATGTCTTGTACATTATAGAGGACCACAAAGAGGGGATTTGGATTCTCGATAGAGTATCCAAACCACTTCAACCATTAAATAAAATAAATATAGTTCAATGAGTAGGTTAAAGTGTTTTTTAATATACTATTATTTTCCTCATAATATTATTTGTTCTCTACTATATTTACATAATCTAAATTAAATGTATGTTTACTCATGTAAACAATGAATTCTACACATGATGATACTACCAACATAGGGAAGAATAAATAATTGATGCAAAACTATATAATTATTAGGGGATCAAAAACATATTGATGAAAAAAACAATAAAGATGTAGAATCACTGTGTTGGATAAAATTATCAAGGCAATAAGAATGGGTATGAAATTTGTGGTTGGATGGAATCAATGCAGCCAACCTGTTGACCCCAAAAATTCAATGTTCATTAGTTATGTTAGGGTCATAATGATGATAAATATACCAATTGATATAGATTATTGATTCCATGTCTATCTTATAATGAAGGAAACCGTTTATAAATATATTAAGGTAATTTTACAATATAGTTTCTCTATTTTATTGAAAAATCATATAATGAAACATTGATTTACATTTCATTATCACTTACATAGTTCATTTATTTTTTATTATTTCCATAAGAAATATATATTAATGTCCCCTAAAAAATCCCATAGTGTCTTCCAAAATCTTCTTACCAAGATTCATCTTAGGGATGATAAGGAGAAAGTAAAGCCTAATCCCCCAATTATGTATGAAAACATTATAAAGTAGGAAACATGAAATGATTTCATCAGTCATTGTGATGAGAAATAATTTCAGGTGCATTATAGTTGATGATATATTATTTGAAGTTATTTATTTTATCCAATTTTATTCAAAATTTTTAATTTATGAAACAATAAAGGAGTGATGAAAATAAACAATGTGCATCAAAACCAATGTAACCCTATCACAATGTAAGGATGAGGTACACTTCAATAGATAACAAAATAGTATGTATTTTAAATTTTCAATATAATTTTTATGTGATATGAAACAACATATTTTCTTTTTTTTATATTTAGATTTATGAATAAAAATATGAAGCCACTTCCATCCCATGTCTTGTGATATAGAAGGAGGCCCATATAAATAAAGAGGTCAAACTAGTTGATGAAAATAAACAAGAAGTATGAGAATAATGCGTAAACATGACATAAAAGTAATTATTTATTCTCTATAACAATATTATATACAAATATATATTTATGTTTGTAAATTTTTTATATGTTTTAGACACATGAATCAATAATGACCGTACTCGAAGAAAAACTACTTTCACTAATTTTGAAGCAACCATAACAATATGGTCATGTTAGAGGTGTAGGTTTTGGAGTGTCACCTAAAACACATTTTGAGAATACAAAGCCATAAGAAGATACATATCAGATGATGAAAGGAATGAATTTTAAAATAGATTATTTGAAATATATTATTGTCAAATATGGTTTGAAAGAACAATATATGTGAAAGCATCAAAGTGGACTAGAAATGTAACAAAGATCAGTGCATGAAGAGCTAAATGACCCCACTAGATTTGAAGCTAGTAATTCCCCTCAACTGCATACCTTATCCAAGGTAATAAATTTTTTAATTACTCTTTCTCCTAAATGTGAATCAAATAACTTATGATAACTTTATATTACTAAAATTCTATAGGGTGAAGTTGTATGTGAATTCTATCTCTCAACACCCACACACCACATTATTGTAAGGAGTATGGTGTATAATATCCCAGGAGAAATGATATACAATAAATAGCTTCCAAAATATCACATGAGAGTGGAGATTGAAGCAGATCAAGAGACGAGCGCTGAGTTTCATGTTCCAATTAACGATATGGATATTAAAAAGGTCGATGATGATATTGGAACTTTCATAGCATTACCATATAATTTTATAAATATACTTGAGGTATGTCCTTAACATTTTTTTTCAAATGAAAAACCTACAATTGTTGATGAAAAAAGCTCTTAAGCGAGGTATGATATTACTGATGGATAAAACAATAGGGAAACAAAAGGCCGCATCAAGAAAATCCAATGAATCAACCAATAAAACAAAAAGAACTTCCAAGAGTACCTTCTCCCCACCAATTCCACAGTACCATATATTAACATTATAAGTTCCTATAGACATGAAATTAATAGATGGAGATATGTCCTATATTAAATATGAAGAATAAATATTTTGAAGTTTCATTGTATATGTGGCTGGTCTTGAGAGTATAAATGATATTCTCAAGTTTGAATGGGTGGGATTCGTAGTTGTGAATATATACACGAGGTACATTTTCATAATCCATCTTCCTAATAAATGATCTACTATATTCATTAAAATTAATAACTATTCATATTTTCTATAGGCATTTATATTAATACTATATAAAGGGAAAAGATTGAAAATTTAGATTTGAATTCATTAACCCCTTTATCGTTTATATGTAAGAAATTTCTTTTGACATAAATAAAATTGATAAGAAAAAATATGAACTAAGTGAGGAATTTGAGAAGAAAATAATAGAATATATACTCTTCTTAATTCCTACAATGCAGGGGTAAAAATATATAGTATAATCATATAAAATATATTTTTCTTTTTTTCATTAATTATTTCATTTTTTTAGGAAGAACTGGATGATGATCACAATCAATTTGTATACCCCATATATTTATTTTTTTGATCCAATGAATTTATTTACATCAAATCAACCACACATAATTTGTATTTTGAATTTGTAATGCACTTTAATCAACATTTTATAGATAAAATTCAAATTATATGTTTCATTTTGTGTTTTAAAAAGAATTTTTTTCGATAGGGTGATATATAAATATAGGCTAAATCACGGTACAAGGTCAGTCAATGAACATAATAATCCTATGGGTTTATTCAAAAGGTAAAAGATTAAGGTATATATAGAAATAATTAACCATCAAAAAATATTTCAAAAAATTTTATTTATTTTGGTCAATTTTTCTGTAGTGTCTGAAGTAAGATAAAAACAATGATTGTGGATATTACATTTGAAAATTTATAAAAGATATCAGATACTATCAAAATACTAGAATCCCCTAAATAGTTAATTTCCAAATGAATTTAAAATTTCATTAAAAATATTTATTCATCATTTTTTCTATATTTTCTCAGTACTACTAATATTTACAATAATCTACATACTTAAAAGAAGAATTAATTTTTTTTAGAGATGAGTGGGCAGAGTACATGGTGTCACAATGTTTTCTGACATCAAATTTAGGTGATTACCTATTTTTTGGTGATCTAGTATGGGATATTACCTTAGAAGTACATTTCGGATCTGAAATATTATTATTGTAATGATTATATATTATTTTTGATATGTTTCTCAAGGAGAAGTATAATGGAGGAAATGAATTTGTTTAGAAATTAATGGGGAGAATATATGGTGTTAGAATGTATATAGACATCACAAAGAGGTGGATTCCTACCACTTATTTAATTAATTCTCTCATCATTTTATCTAATTTTTTTAGTTAAATTCATTATCATTTTTATCTGATACTTAAAGTTCATATTTTTAGTTTAAAAATGAAATTTTATTAAAAACGTGTTCTACTCACTAAAAAACCAAAAAAACTCTTAGATTGTTTTAAAACTTTAGGAAAATGACCTATAATTCATTTGTGATGTGTAGGAATTTACCACATGTAAATATGACACCTGATGTGGTTGGTATAAATCTAAGTACATGTTTTTAATATAAAAGTTCCATTTTAGTTTAAAATGAATGTCACATAGTCAAAACCAACTAAACAGGCTCATATTGTTTTAAAACTATAGGAAAATGATCCATAATCATTTTTCATGTGTAGGAATTGACCACACACCAATCCGCCACATGATGTGGTCAGTATGACTTGAGATATGTGTTTTCAATATAAAAGTGTCATTTTAGTTTAAAATTCATCACATAGCCAAAACTAAGAAAAAAAGCTCAGATTGTATTTAAACTTTAGGAAAACAATCCATAATTCATTTGTAAAATTTATTGTAGCACCCACAGTTTAGTACATGACCATTTATACGTGTTTTTTGAGTTTATATAATGTTTGAGTTATGTTTTGGGAGGTTTAGAGGGGTTTTGGAATGTTTTGGATTATTTTCTGGAGGTACAGAATTACTGCACGGTTAGTAGAAACTTTGAAAAATCTCTAGGAAACCATGAAAGATAAGACAATAGGCATCGAGTAGGAACACGGTTGGTGCACGGTTTAGAAAAACTATATGGATGATTAGGATAAATCTTGAAAGTTGAAATATAGGGAAATAAATGGTTGGTGCATGGTTTGTCTAACCATGTAGGCCAACCGTGCATGGTATGACTTTAAGAAAGTAACATCATATGGTTAACACATGTTTTTTCAAACCATGTGGCCTAACCATGAAGCATATAGTTAGTCCTCCTTAAAAAGTTGATCTAATTCGAATTATCCTGTTAAGACCTCATTTTCCCCCTAATCCTCGCATAACTCAGATTCCTTTTTCTCCTAAGGCATGAGAGGCAATCCCCTTCAATATAGAATCAATCTATAGGTGAATTAAAGTTCTTGGAAGCTAGATTCATCGATAAGTGCCCATTCTTATTCGTTCTTATATACAAGGATCTTATCTCTCTCAAAACCGTATATCTAGTCTGTTATGGATAGATTAATGTATTATGAATGATTTTATGATGATATATTGTTGGATCTAGTGAAGGGGACATAATATGTGATTGGATATTTAAGTTTGTTATGCCGTTCTTTATTTTCAAAAATGTTTGAGAGGTAGGTGACTTCTCTCCTGACTCCACTTGATTTAGAACATGAAGGATTAGTTTTAATTAAATTATTTTTTTACAATTGTTGTGAAATTATTTTGTGACTCTTGATGGAAATATTATTTCGGTATTGGCTTGGAAATTTTGGAAAGTTGATTGGTTTTTGGAAAACCCCTTGTATATGATTTCAAAATGATGTTTTAAAATTATGGTTTGTTTTTATGCATGTAAATTATTTTTTGAAATGATGTAAAGAAAGAAATGGTTTGATTGAAATGAATTGGAATGATTTTGGAATAAAAGGTTTGGTGAGAGTTAAATAGGATGGATAATGGTCGTGAATTACCTCCATCAATGGGATGGAGTATGGATGTGAATTTACACCATCAATGGTAAATCTAATCTTGAATGTGTGTGTGTGGTTGTGTGTGTGGACATAGAAAAGAGTATTCCAAATCAAATGAGAAATGGTTTAAAGGATTTGTTGATTATTTCCTTGGAAAACTGGTTTATGTATTTGATATGTACTATTTTTCTGCCTGAAACTATTTTATAAAATGTGATAATGAGTTTTTTTCTAGTGGCATGATTTGGAAATTCATTTGGGGAAAAACTACTGAGTTTAGACTCACCCCCTACTTGTGAACTTTTTTACATTTTTAGATGTCATCTATCGCGACACAGGTAAAGGAAAGATATCTCTATTATTTAGTGATGCTTCTTGATACTACAAGCTTGGAATGTAGAGTTAGAGATTGGAGAAAGTGGGGTGTTTATGGTTATTATTACTTTGGTGTTTTGAGTTTTGTGGAATTCTTAGTCCTCTTGAGTATGTCTTTTAGTTTCTGCTTATACTATGATATGGTTTACTAGTTTTTTATGTTTTTATTTTTATTTTGTACACATGCATCATATATAGGTTGGTTTGGTTATTGTTTTTGTGGTTTCTATATTTTATCTTTCAAAGCGAAAATAATCCCTCAAATGTTATTAAATCCCTTGGAATTTATTTTCAGCCTTTAGTATCTTGGGGATGTCACCTAATGACTAGTGACAACATCACCTATTCCCAAGACAATGGTTGAAGGGTGAGATGTTACAAATGGAATAAATCTTGGGCAGTCCAAAAATATTTTTGAGACAAATGGAATCAGTCTTGTCCAGTCCATAAATATTTTTGAGATAAATGATATCATTTTGTTTGATCCTAGACATAAAAAATGGTATCATCTTTGTTCGGTCCATCTATCATTTTGGGACAAATTGTTTTACCATTGTTCAGTCATTGACACAAGAAATGGTGTTACTTTTGTTTGATCCTAGAGTTGGAAATAGTATCAATCTGTCTCTTAGTGTGGTAGTATGAAGTATGATTGTTTGAACTTGAAATATATATCATAAAAAGGAATAGATAACCTCTCTATGTTGAGATTCAAGTTACCAGAGTGTTTGGGTACATGAGTGTTTTTAGACACTTCTAGGAGAGTTTTCAGCTCATCATGTTGGGTTTAGCCAATGACAGTTTCCTGAAATTCATTGATAGTAAGCCTTACCAATAGGAAAAAATTGATCATTCTATGTAAAATAGTTTATAAAATTTATAGAAAGTGTTGATTTTTTAAAATAATGAAAATTTTTGTTTTGAAAAGCATGGTGGTAGAATTTTAAAAAATGGTTAAAATGTTGACAATGTTTGAATTAGGGAAATCTATGTTGAAATATGTGTTAATGTGGTAAATTGGAATGATTAAGCCTATAGTTTCTAATGAGTGATATTAAATATAGTTTTTTTGGTTATAGTGAATGACATTGGGTTGGTGTTATAGAAACTAATCGGAATATACTACCAAAAATGTGGTTGTACCCGAGCCATAAGTGAACCAACAGTTGGTTTAAAACATTTTACAAAATTTTTAGGCTATGGATAAGGTAAATAGGAATGATGAACCATAAAAAGTGGACCATTTTATCTAGTTCTAAAAGTAGAATCTACCCATCTTTTGGGGGGATTATAAACTAGAAAAAGAAGAAGTCTAGTTTAATAAAATGAATTAAATCTTCCATTTCCTTGGGATGACAGTAGAGCTAAAAGTGAAGTTGGAAACATACATTCTAGAGGACTAGGCATTCCAATGGTGGGAATTAGTAGTTCTAGATAAATTAGACCAATTCCTAGCATGGGTGAATTTTGAATAATTATTTAACAAGTAATTATATCCTTACACCTTTTAGATTTGTAGAAAAATTGACTTATTCATTTTGAAGAAAGTGAATGTCTCAGTGTCAAAGTATGTGACTAAATTTATGAATTTAGTTTTCTTTGCCTCATAATTTACTGAAAGTGTGTTCTTGAAGGAACCCATTTTTGAGTCAAGATTATGATCAAATATTCACTCAAAGTTTTTTGTTATTTGTATAACGGATTATGTAGACATAGTAAAAACAAGAGACTATGAAAGAAAGGGATATCTTAAGAAATATGGTTAGAGGGATCATGTTTATCCCCATGGGAGTAGGTGGGAACTAAAATGATGGGAATAAATGGAAGAGGGATACCTACTTCTAGAGTGGTGGGACACCTCAAAATAAGACCATGGGATCAATCAATATTCCGCCTAAATCCAAAATTAAGACAAGATGTTTTTAGTGTGGTTCACTAGATTACTTTAAGAGAGATTATATAGAACCACCTAGATCATGTCACAACTACAACAAGATTGGGACATATTCATCGATATTTTTGCAGTGCTCCGAGGTCGGGTGCTAGATACATATCTCATGATTCTCAGGCATCATATTCTTCAAAGAGATGAGTGTAGTAGAATAATTCTCATCCTCAGAATTAAATTATCCTAGGTGATTCTATGAACACCATGAATCCTCATCTAGTGCAACCTCAACAAGGTAATAAAGAGAAAAGCATAGTGAGTAAGTAGTTGTATGGAGTTGAGAAAATGATTGTGGATGATCAATATAGTCCATAAATGGTGAGAGGTACACTTATTTTTAATTATAACCTTATTAAATATTTATTTTATATGCTCTCATCCCACTCATTCATTGCTTCTCGTGTTATTGATAATATGGGTTTGTCTGTTGAGATGACGCCTTTTGTTTTAAAACTACAAACTAATCTGAGAAAAATAGAGCATTTATCCTTTATATGTAAAGCTTGTTCCATAAATATCAATGGGGATAGGTTTATTTGGTACTTCTCTATGCTTGAAATGGATGTCTATAACTTGATTTTGTGTATGTATTGGTTGAAATCATTCTAGCCCCACATCAACTGTTATTCATGAAAGGTTTGTTTCACATATCTGGATGGTGTTGAGTATCTATTTAGAGGGGATTATAGTGTAAAGGCTTGTAAATCATGACTTTTAACACTATTGGTTTGGAAATATCTCTTATCAATTGAAAAAAATTACCATGTAATCTATGGATGATATTGGGAATGAAGATTTTCTATATATTGTTGATCAATTTTCTGACATTTTCCTTGAAAATTTCTTAGAGTTTCCACCCAAAAGAGAAGCAGGGTTTACAATTTATATCTTACCACGGACCAATCCTATATCACTTCCATCTTATCATATGGAAGAAATATTATTAAAGGAATTTAATTTTCAATTGGAATATTTGTAAAGTAAAGGTTTCATTTGACTAAGTACGTCTCTGTGGGAAGCACCAATCGTGTCTTTAAAGAAGGAAGATGGAAATCTTATACTTCATGTGGATTATATTAATCTTAACCAAGTTATAATAACGAATCAATATCCTCTTCCAACCATTGATTATTTGTTTGATAAATTGATAAGAGACTAGTGGTTCTCTAAAATTGACTTACGTTCGAAATATCACCAATTGTGAGTTCGAAAGGAGGATATTTCGAAGATAGATTTCAGAAGTAGATATGGAAATTAAAAGTATGAGGTTATGCATTTTGGTCTTACATATTCACCTACCATATTTATGGAATTTATGAATAGAATATTTTAGAGATATATGGATTCTTTTGTGGTGGTGTTTATTGATGATATATTGGTGTATTCTAGGAAAAGGCAGACCATGAGAAACACTTGACTATAGTGTTGGGTATCTTTTGGGAGCATCATATGTATGTCAAGTTATCAAATTGTGATTTTTGGATACAGTAGGTACATTACCTTGGCCATTTAATTTCTAAAAAATGTGTTTATGTATATCTAAAAAAGATAGAATTAGTTATCACTTGGAAACTACTAAATAATGTCTTTGAGATATGTAGTTTCCTTGGATTAGCGGGATAGTACATAAATTTTGTATGTGATTTTTCACATTTGGATTCACCGATGATATATTTAACGAGGAAATAAATTACTTTCCAATGGAATGATGAATATGAGAAATCCTTTCATGAACTTAAGGTTTGAATTAAATAAGAACCTATCCTCACATTTCCTGAGTCTAGACAGGGCTATGTAATATATTGTTATACATTAAGATCTTGGTTGGGATGTGTTCTCATACAGAGATATCATTTCATTTCTTATGGTTCAAAACAGTTATAGTTTCATGGGAAGAACTACCCAACACACAACTTGGAATTATTTACTATGGTCCATGCTTTGAATACTTGGCGCCATTACCTCTTTGGTGATAAATTCATAGTTTTTAAAATCATAAGTGTTTGAAACATATTTTCTCACAAAGATATTTTAATTTAATAAAACTCAGATGGATTGAGTATCTACAGTTTTTTGAATTTGACTTGATGTATACACCAGGTAAAAGGAACTCTATGGTAGATGTATTGAGCAAGAAGTCATTTTCTCAATTGTAAAAAGAGGCTTCAGAAAAATGGGAACTAATTTCAGTTATAATGGATATGAATCTATATTTCTCTAACCAAGGTAGTGTTGTGTTTTTATTTCTAGTTTCATTTGTTCATAATTTTGTTAAGTAGGTTATATTTACTCATACATCCAATTTATAATGTGTTACTATGAGGTAAAAACTTAATGGAGAGGAGACCATTGAGGGATGAAAGCTAGATGGAAGTTCATTATTATGGTTTATAAATCATGTCGTCATACCTTTGGATTGTTAGGAACAACTTCTTAGTGCCTAACAAAATTAAATATGGGATGTTCACCCTGGGATTCAAAAATTTTATAAAGTGTTGAAATCATAGTTCTAGTGGATTGGAATGAAAATATCTGTAGTGGAGTATGTTTCGAGATACCACACTTTTCAATAGGTATAAGTGGAGCACCAATGACCAACAGATATGTTACAGCATTTACCGATCCCCATGTGGAAATAGGAGAAGATAACCATGGATTTTGTAACAATCATACCAAGACAATTATGAAACACGATGCTATATGGGTTATTGTGGATCGACTCACAAATTAATCTCACTTCATCCTAATTCATGAAACTAATTTGAAAAAATACTTATCTAAAATATACATTTGGGAAATTGTAAATATGTATGGTGTTCCATTCTTGATAGTATCAGATAGAGACCCCATCTTTACATATCATTTTTGGAAATCCTTATATCAAGACCTTGGGACACAATAAATTATGATTATAACTTATCATCACTAAACAAATGGACAGTCTAAATGGAAAATAAAAAATTTTGAGGTCATTATTAAGGCTTGTGTGATGGATTTTAGTGGCTCATGGGAAGATCATTTAACATTAGTGGAGTTTTTGTACAATAACAGTTACCAAGACTTGATATATATGGCTCCTTTTGAAGCATTATATGAGTGTCTATTCTGTTCTACACTTTTTTGGGTGGAAATAGGTTAGTCTTCATTAATTGAACCCAGCCTTGTATAATAAACAATAGAGGAGATTCAGTTTATCATAAAGAGAATGGATATGGCTTAGAGTTGTCATAAATCATATGTGGATCATCATCAATGATTGTGTTCATTTTAGGTGAGGGATCATGTGTTCTTGAGAATCTCTCCAATGTGTAGGCATCATCATTTTGGTAAACACAGTATGTTATATCCTTTATACATAATCCCATTTGAGATACTTGAATGAGTTGTTGAGGTGGAATATCGGTTGGATTTTCCACCAAAGTTTATTTTAGTGCACAATGTGTTTTATGTATCTTAGTTAAATAAGTACCAACTTGATTTTGAACATGTGATTCTATGGGATCACATTGATCTAGATCTGGATTCTATATAGATTCATGTGTTGGTATATATTTTTGATATTAAAGATAAGATCTTTTATGGGAAAAGCATTGGTATAGTGCTGGTTTTATGGGAACATGTCTAGATTTAAAAAGAAATGTGGGAGCATTAGAAGGAAATGGTAGAGTAATATCCCAGACTCTTTTAGGAAATCAAGGGTTTTCTACTTTGTAAGGGAAAAAATCTAATGGTGGGGAGAATTTAGCACCCCTAGTTTCAAGTTCACGACCCTTTATACATGTATTTTGAGTATATATAATTTTCAGGTTAAATTGTGGGAGGTTCTGAGGTGTTTTGGATCATTTTGGAGGATTTTATAGAGGTGCATGATTAGTGAATAGTTAGTAGAAACCATGCATCATCTATAGGAAATCGTGCAAGAGAAGACAATGGGTACTATGAAGGTGCACATTTTGTGAACAGTTTGGTCAAACCATGTATATTATTAAGAGTAACTATGAAATGTGAAATAGAGGGAAATGAATGGTTGAAACACAGTTTGTATAACTATACGAGCCAAAAGTGTGAGGTACATACTTAAGACAGTAGCACTTCATGGTCGGTGCATGGTTTTCCAAATCATGCGGTGTACAGTTCTCCCTCCTTAAAAAAAGTGGATCTAACCCAACTTATCCCCTTAAGCTCATGTGTTTACCATAATCCTCCCTTAACTCAGATTCCTTTTTCTCCCAATGCATGAGACATGACCCCCTTCAATCTAAGAGTGATCCATAAGTGAATTAAAGTGCAATGGAGGCCAAATTCATCACTAATTGCCCATTCTTCTCTATTCTTATTAGATCCAAGATTACTCTCTCTCTCTCTAAGAACCATAGATCTAGTATTTTATGGATATATATATATATATATATATGTGTTATGAATTATTTTAGGATGATATATTTTTGGATTTAGTGAAGGGAACATGATTTGTGATCGAATCTTAAAGTTTTTTTGTGCTGTTCTTCATTTTCAACAATTTTTGAGAGGTAGGTGGCTTCTCTCTCGACTCCACTTGATTTAGAAATTGAAGGCTTAGTTTTAATTAAATTATTTTCTTTAAATTTCCATGAAATGATTATGTGACTCTTGATTGAAATCCTATTTTGGTATTGACTTGTAAATTTTGGAAAGTTGATTTGTTTTTGAAAAACTCATTGTTTATAATTTTAAAACAATGTTTCAAAATTATAGTTTGGTTTAATGAATGTAAAGTAATGATTTAAATTAATTAAAGAATGAAATGGTCTAATTGAATTGAATTTGTATGATGTTGGCATAAACATTTGGGCATGAGTTGAATGGAATGAATAATGGACGTGAAGTACCACCATCAATGGGGAGGAGTATGGAAGTGATGTTCCACCATTAATGGTAACACCAAGATTGATTGTGTGTGTGTGGACATGGAAAATAATATTCCAAATTAAATGAGAAATGGTTTAAATTATTTGTTGATTATTTCCTTTTAAAACTAATTTATGTATTTTATATGATTTTTTTACTTCTTGAAACTATTTTATAAAATTTTCTAATGAGTTTTATCCAAGTGGTGTGAGTTGGGAAGTCATTTGGGAAAAAATACTAAGTTTAGAATCACCCATTTCTTGGGAACTATTGTGTGTTTGTGAATATCATCCATCAAGTCATAGGTAAATTCAAGGTATCTCAATTATTTAGTGATTCTTATTCATACTACAGGGCTTGGCATGCGGAGTTGGAACTTGGAGTAGGTGGAGTGTTGTTGGTTGTTTTCACTTTGGAGTTTTGAGTTCTATGTCCTTTTTGGTCCTCTTGAGTATGTATTTTGGTTTTTGATTGTACTATGATATTTTTTGTTAGTTTGGTTATGTTTTTAGTTACATTTTGTACACTTTCATCATATATAGTTTGGTTCTTTATTGTTTTTGTGGTTTTGATGTTTTATATTTCAAAGGAAAAATCATGCCCCAAATGTTCTTAAAGCCCTGGGAATTTATTTCCAACCATTGACATCTAGGGGATGTTGCCTAAGTCCCAGTAACACTACTTCCTCTTCCCAATATAATGGGTGAGGGTCATGGTGTTACATTTAGGAATCAACCACATACCAATCCGACACCCGATGTGACCAGTATGACTTAAAATGCGTGTATTCAATATAAAGTGTCATTTTAGTTTAAGATGTGTGAAAATAACTAAAAACCTAGTAAAAATGCTCACACTATTTTAAAATTTTATAAAAAAAATCCATAATTTATTTTTGATGTTGTGGAATTGATATCACATCAATTCGAAACCCGATGTGGTTAGTATGACTCTATGTATTCTTTTTGAATATAAAAGTTCCATTTTACTTTAAAATGCATGTCACATCCCCGAAACTGAGAAAAAAAGATCATATTATTTTCAAACTTTATTAAAAGAATCTATAATTCATTTGTGACATGTAAGAATTGACCAAATTCCAATTTGAAACATGATGTGGTCGGTATGACTTGAAGTACATCTTTTTAATATAAATGTTCCATTTTAGTTTTAAACTCATCACATATCCAAAACCAATAAAACAATATTGGTTTGTTTTCCACCTTTATTAAAATGATTCATAATTAATTTTTGACAAGTAGGAATTGACCACACATCAATCTGGAACCTGATGTGGTTGGTATAACTCAAAATGCATGTTTTCAATATAAAAGTGTCATTTTAGTTTAAAACACGAGTCACTAGAAAAAATCAAGAAAATATGATCATATTGTGTTAAAAATTTAGGACAAAAAACAACAATTCATTTGTTATTTGTATTATTTTACCACACCTCAATTTGACACATGATGTGTTCGGTATGACTTGAAGTGCATGTTTCAAAATAAAAGTGCCATTTTACTTTAAAACTCATGTCACTTCCCCAAAAATATGAAAAAAATATCATATTGATTTAAAATTTATTAAAAATTTTTATAATTCATTTGTTATGTGTAGGAATCGACCACACATCAATTCCAAACACGACACAGTCAGTATGATCCGAATTTTAGGTTTTCAATACAAAAGCGCCAATTTTGTTTAAAACCCACACCAAATATCCAAAACTTAGGAAACATGATTTAATTGTTTTAATACTTTAAAAAAATGATTCATAATTCATTTGTGACATGTAATAATTTACTACACATCAATCCAACACCCGATGGGGTTATTATGACTTGAAATACATGTTTTAAATATAAAAGTGTCATTTTAGTTTAAAACAAGTGTCACATCGGAAAACCCAAGAAAAAAAACTTCGATTATTTTAAAACTTTAGGAAAATGATCCATAATTCATTTTTATGTTTAATAATTGATCTCACATCAATCGGACACATGATGTGGTCGGTATGACTTGAAGTGCGTGTTTTCAATGTAAAGGAATCATTTTCATTTAAAACACACATCAAATAGTCAAAATCAATAAAACAAGATCATATTGTTTTAAAACTTTAGTAAAATGATACATAATTTATTTTTTATGTGTCTAAATTAACCACACATCAATTTGACACCCTATGTAGGCAGTATGACTCAAAATGTGGGTTTTCAATATAAAAGTGTCATTTTGGTTTAAAACGCATGTCACATTACCAAAACTAAGAAGACAATCTTGTATTGTTTTAAAAAAATTGTATAATGATGCATAATTCGTTTTTGAAACTTAGGAATTGATCGCTCATAAATCCAATAGACTATTTGGTCAGTATGACTCAAAGTGTGTGATTTTAATACAAAAGTGTCATTTTAGTTTAAAAAACGTATCAAATAGCCAAAATCAAGAAAATGAAATTGGATTATTTTAAAATTTCAGAAAAAAGATCCATAATCTATTTTTGATTTGTATGAATTTACTGCATGTCAATCCGACATATGATGTGATCGATATGACTCGAAGTACGTGTTTTCAATATAAAAGTCCCATTTTACTTTAAAACACATGTCACATCACCAAAACTGAGAAAAAGATATTGGATTATTTTTAAACTTTAGGAAAATGATATATAATTCATTTTTATGTGTATTAATTGACCACATGTCAATATGACACATGATGTCGTTGGTATGACTAAAAGTGCATGTTTTCAATACAAAAGTACCATTTTACTTTAAAACATGTGTCACATCACCAAAACTAAGAAAATGAGCTCATATTGTTTTCAAAACGTAGGAAAATGATCCATAATTCATTTTTCATATGTATAAATTGAAAACATTTCAATCCAACGTACGATGTGGTCGCTATGAATCGAAGTATGTATTTTCAATATAAAAGTATCATTTTAGTTTAAAACCCATCACATAGCCCAAACCAAGAAAATGAGCTCATATTATTTTGAAACTCTAGTAAAATGATCTATAATTTTTTTGTGACATGTATAAATAGACCACACATCAATTCTACACCTAATGCAGTCGATATGACTCAAAATATATGTTTTCAAAATAAAATTGTCATTTCAGTTTCAAACACACACCACATCACTAAAATCATGAAAACAAGATTGGATTATGTAGTTTTCCCATTATGATTAGTGTTTCTAGTATCGTTCTTCTTAGTTTTAGTCAATGGATGGAACCTAAAGGAACCACATTAATGCTGAATGCGATGGGAAATACAATGATTTTCTTCCTGAGAAACCTAATGTTATGAAAGATGGAATGAAAAATATTATAGCTATGCTCGCACAAAATTCTCAAGCTATGAATCATACAGGACTTCCAAACGAGCAAAGGAGGGAACTATATTCTGTTGAGTTCTTCATGAGTCAGCATCCACCTTCTTTTAGTAGGTCTTCTGATCCATTAGTGGATGAACAATGGATAAATACCACTGAGAAAATATTTTTAGTTATCCAATGTTCAGAACATGATAAAGTCATCTTCGAAATCTATCATTTGGAAGGTGAAGATGATCAATGGTGGAACCTTTTCAAGAATACTAGGAAGAGAGATGAAATTGAATCCATGGAATGGGATGAGTTCAAAAATTATTTTTTAATAAGTACTTTCCTAGTATAATTCAAACAAAGACAGAGAAGGAGTTCCTTGAACTTAAGTAAAAGGACGATGAATCTGTTGGTATTTACGAAGAAAATTTTACAAGACTTTAAAGGTATGCTTCTGGAAATATTATCCAACCTGAGAGTAAAATTGATCAATTCTTTAGTGGCTTAAAACCAAGTCTCCGATGGGTATTAACCATAAGGGATTTAAATAGCTGTGAAGAAATTGTTTGATGTGCTCTCAAGGTTGATATAGATATTAGGGAAACCCATTAGTCATATGGGTTTTATAAGAAGAGAAAAATGGAATTCAAGGGAAAATATAAATACCACACTAAAAAGAATATGAGTTTTCCCTTATACTCAAAGTGTGGAAGAAACATGGAGGAAATTATCTTAAAGGGACTAGAAAATGTTTTTAGTGTGGAAAAGAAGGTCACCAGGTAGTTGAATGCCGAAGTGATGGAAAAAAGATGTCTGATGATGAGAATTGAGAAAAGGATATACAGAATGCACCTCCTACACTTCAATGTTACAAGTTCAAGGAAATGAGGAATTATGCCAATCAATTCCCTAATCCAAGGGTTATTGATGATGATCGACATCAATAAACTTTTAAGGAAAGAGATAAATATGAGTCAAATGTGATCAGTATTAGCGATGTGGAGTAAGATAATAGAGTGGTGAAAGGTACACTTACCATCCACTCTAAAGTATCAAATGATCTATTTTATTCTGGATCCACCAACTCTTTTATTTCTGAAGAATTTTCTAAGGGTATCACCATATTACCTCATCAATTAGATGTTGAGTTAGCTGTGACAACTCCTAATGTCATAGCAGTCACATCAAAAGTTTATAATTATTGTCCAGTTAAAGTTTATGGGAAATTGATTCCTTAAAATCTTGTGATCCTTCCTATAGTGGAATTTTATGTGATTCTTAGCACAGATTGTCTTTCTCTATATGGTTCTCATATTAATTTCAAAGGGAGGGAAGTCACATTTCATATTCCAGATCAATCTATGATCATCGATTGATGCAAGGATGAGTATAACATTCCAATATAAATTTATTCCATCTTATGGGTCTTGATACATATAAATGAAGGTTATCTATCTCAAATGGTTGGGGATAAACTCACAATTATGAATACACCCACTGTACGGAAGTTTAATGATGTATTTTTGAAAGATTTACCAGGTCTTCCACCAAATTGTAAAGTTGAGTTTTCAATAGAACTCATACTGGGTTCTATTCCTATTTCAAATACACCTTTTATAATGGAACCAATCGAGTTTCATGAATTGAAGAAGAAACTCCAAGAGAATCTTGAAAAGGGATTCATACGCCCTAGTGCATCATCTTGGGGAGCAATTGTTCTATTTGTTAAGATGAAAGATAGATCAATTAGACTCTGTATTGATTATCAATAACTTAACAAGATCACTATGAAAAAAACCCTCTTCCCCACATTGATGACTTATTCGAACAACTATAGGGAGCTCAATAATTTTCCAAGATTGATCTTCATTCAGGATATCAAAAATCAAGGGTCAAGAAGGAGGATATACCAAATATGACATTCTTTATAAGGTATGGACACTATGAATTTATAGTGATGCCTTTCCGTCCTAGCAATTCCACCACTATCTTTTTGGATCTAATGAATAGAGTCTTTAGAGACTATCTTGATCAGTTTGTGGTTGTCTTCATAGATGATAGTCTTGTCTATTCAAAGAGAAATAAGGATCATTAAGATCACTTGATAATTGTAATGGAGACCCTGAGAAAGGAGATTGTTTATGAAAAATTTACCAAGTGTGAATTTTGGTTTAAGAAAGTTTCATTTTTGGGTAATATAATCTCAATATAGGGGATATCTATGTATCCAGCAATAACAGAAGTTATTAAAAGTTGTCCAAGACCAACAACGATAACTGAGATCTGAAGTTTTATTTTTTTTGGCTGGATATTATTAAAATTTTGTGAAAGATTTTTCATGATTATCTAATCCACTCACCAAGTTGACTTGGAAAGGAGTTAAGTTTGTGTGGATGGAGGAATGTGAGGAGAATTTCAAAGATCTAAAAATAAGGTTACCCAGTACACCTATGCTCACACTTCCTTATAGTGGATAAAGGATTGTGATCTATAGTGATGCATCCAAGAAGGGGTTGGTTTGTGTTCTAATAAAAATTGATATGGTGATAACTTATGCCTCACGACAATTGAAAATCCATGATAAAAATTACCCAACTCATGATTTGGAGTTATCTGTGGTAATATTTTCACAAAAGATATGAAGACATTATATTTATGGTGAAAGATGTGATATTTATACTAATCATAAAATTTTAAAGTATATTTTTACACAAAAGGATCTGAATATGCATAAAAGAAGATGGTAGGAGTTGATTAATGATTATGAATACTTAATACATTACCACCCAAGGAAAGAAAACAAGGCGGCAAATTCTTTCAGTCAAAAGGGACATGCTATCCTATCCATGATGAGGATCACAAAAGATCCAATATGTATGGATTTTCAAAGGATAGATATTGAAATTTTAAAGGAAGGGGATAAATATTATCTTTCTCAATTAAATTTTCAACCATCTATATAAGTTAATATTAAGGAGGCAAAGAAGGAAGATGTAGAGAAAAAAAGAAGGTGATAAATGTTCCAGAATTCAACCTTGATTGTGATGGAATAATAAGGTTCAGGAACTAGGTTTGTATTCCTCCCATACCAGAATTAAAGAAGGAGCTATTGGTTGATGCTCATAGTTCTTCATTATCTATTCATCGTGGATGCACAAAGATGTACAGGGACCTAAAAGAGTATTTCTGGTGGGATGGAATGAAAAGAGATGTTTCCAAATATATCTCTTGGTGCTTGGTTTGACAGACAGTTAAGGTTGATATACATAAGTCTAAGGGGATATTACAACCATTACCCATACCAGAATGGAAATGGAAAAACATCACTATGGACATTGTCTTTATAATTCCCAAAACATATAAAGGTCATAATTCTATATGGGTTATAGTTTATCAACTTATGAAGTTGTCATGATTCATTACTATTAGAGATGATTTCTCTCTTGATCAGCTTTCCATGATATATATAAAGGAAGTGGTAAGATTATATGGAGTACCAATTTCCATTATATCTGATCAGGATCTAATATTTAACTCAAAGTTTTGGTGAATCCTTTAGTAGGATCTGGATATAGAGTTAAGTTTTAGTAGTTCTTATCATCCTCAGATAGACGGTCAATCTAATAGGATAATTCAAACTCTAGATTACATGTTGAGAGATTTCTCTATGGATTTCAAAGGTTGTTGGGATCAACACCTACCTTTGGTGGAATTTTCTTACAAAAATAGTTTTCAATATACTATTTAGATGGCTCCTTATAAAGCCCTCTATGGAAATAAGTGAAGAACTCAAACTTACTAGGATGAAGTTGGTGAAAGAAAGCTATTATGACTTGATCTTGTTGATGAAATGGAAGAAAAGGTTAGATATATTCAACAACACATAAGATCAGCTCCGAGATGATAAAAAAGTTATGCTGACAACTGAAGAAAAGACCTAGAGTTTGAAGTGGGTGATAAAGTGTTTCTAAGAATATCTCCCTAGAAGAGAGTAATGAGATTTGGAAAGAAGGGCAAGCTAATACCTAGGTATATCGGTCCTTTTGAAATTATGGATCATGTGGGGAAGGTAACTTACCAATTGGTGCTTCCACTGAATCTATCTAAAGTTCATGATTTATTCCACATATCTCTCCTGATAAAGTACATACCTGATCCTTCACATGTACTAAACACATAAGTCGCACCGCTGGAGAAATATCATATAATAAAGAACAACCGATATAGATTCAGGATCGTAGAAAAAAGGTTCTGCGAAACAAGACCACTCACTTGGTTAAAGTTTTGGGGAGGAACCACCAATTTGAGGAATCTATATGGGAACTTGAAGATATGATGATGGAGAGATATCTTCATCTGTTTGTATCCAACTGACAAATTTTGAGGGTGAGATTTAGTTTAATGGGGGTAGAATTTAACACCAAGATGTTTTTATGAAATATTTTCTTTAAATAATTTTAATCTTTCAATATGTTACATTGTACACAATCGTGAGTTTAAGTGAAAAAAATATGATGCTAGAGTAAAATGACCATTTTAACCTAGCAGTCAGTTTAACAGGAATAAATATAACTAACTTATGAAAATTTTTGGCGAAGTCATTCACTACCAATTATTTATGAAAAAATATAAATTAATTATATGTTTTTATTTCTGTATTAATAAGTCGAGTGAATTACTATTAGTAAATTTTTTATTGAAATATATATTTTATATATTTAATAAAATATTTTTTATATTCATCCAGTAGATACTTTTTCCATAGGGTATGAATAAACCCTATTTTATGTATAAAAACCTATATTTTTCAAAAGGGTAATTTTACACCTTTTTATGGAGAACCCATTTTAAATTAATATTATGGCACATTAAAAATTTTTATATGAAAATATAAACATTTTTTTTGGAAGCAGGATATAAAAATTTACTTTGGATGAAATTTTAATATTTTTCTAATAACTTTCAAACTTTGATGAATAGTAAAAATACATTAAATTTTAATTAAAAACAAATTTTTTCCACAAAATAATTTATATGGTTAAATTATAATATTGAATGGTTTTAAAGTATAAATAGAATATATTTTAATCATTCAATATAATGTATTTCATCAGTATTAAATTTACATTAAATTCAGATGTAAAAATATTTCAATATTTTGCAATGTTTTAATTTTAAAATCCATTCTCTCTTTCCGATAACGGGATTAATTTTAAATTAATTACTACAACTTATGGGTTTTAAATTTTTTAAAAATGATTCCATATTTAGAATCAGTAGGTCCAAATTATGTAAAGAGATTTATTTTATTTTTGGGCATTATGAATAGTAATTTCGGTAATTTTTATTAATATAGTAAAAGGGTAAAATGAGTAATCAAGGGTAATAATACTATTATAAAATTATCCTAAAACTTATATTAATATCATTGGATGAGTGTGTTTTGAACTAAATCATCATTGGGTCGAAATTATGTCCTTTGGAAGCCACTTAGATGAGATTAGGATATTTAATTTATTTTTATTTAAAGAAATGTTAAATATGTCTCACTAAAATTTTAATAACTAAATAATTTTTATATAAGTTTATACAAAATTTACATTTGATTATAAATACCAATTTGAAAGATAATTTTTTTTCTTTATCATGATAATTTATTTTTAATTTTTAGGTAATAAATAATTACCTTAAAGACTTATATATAGATGATGTAAAAATCAATTAATTGATGAGAAATCAATAAAACAATTTTTATTAAAATGATAATAACCATAAAAAACCCAAACACTTTATGAAATATTATTTGTTAAGTATATATTGACCATAACCATTCAAGGGTCATGTTAGTGACCATTTAGAGCCTTATATAATAGATTGTGACACTTATATTATTTTATTTAAAGTGATGTTAAAGTTGTCACATTCATAATTTAATAAGTACAAAATTTTAAATGTTGAAATTTACAAAAGATAACTTCTAATACAAATAATCTTCTGAAATATAATATATTCATATTCATAATAAAATTTTTAATTTTTATTCAACTAATAAGTATATCAAATAATTACACAAAATTGATGTAGTTATTAATAGAGATAATAAATAAATGTTATTAAAAATATTAAAATAAATATAATTTTTCCTAATTAATATGTATAATGAATTTTATATATGACCTTTAACTCTTAGGAATATAATAAAATAGTTTTTTTAAGGACATTGTTTATCTTTTTTTATGTGGTTTTATTTTAATGAAACAACTCATGAAGAGGAAGTTTAATGTTTTATTAAATTATTTAAAAATTATAAAACATTTTTTAAAAATATTTAATAATTATTATATGGTCTAAAATTTTCTAATTTATTTATTTATGGTGTAATTGATGTCAAATTAGTAAATATTTCACTATTTTAGTATTGAAATATTTGTTACCCTAGTTAAAAATTAAAGATAATAACTAAGTGTTAATTAAGATGATAAGGTTTAAATTGACATAAAATCTTGTATAAAATATATTTTTTTATGATATTAAAACCCTATATAATATCATATTCTAAATAAGGACATTGTTTATTTTTTTTATGTGGTTTTATTTTATTATAAATTATTTTTTTTGGAGATCCCAAAAATGCCCCTCATGTCAGTTTTAAAGGGAACCTCCTCCATCACCTATTCAATTAAATTTGAGCCTTAAATCTAGTCCAACCCATGGAATTTTTCCTTATCAACTTCCCTCGTTAAATTATAGAGGTTTTGGTCTTCTTCAAAGACCAACTCTAGTGCTCTAGGAGGAGATTTAGAGCAATCACATCGAAGAAGAGGTAATCTCCTCTACCGGTTCTTTCAAACTTCTTTCTTATTAAACTTCCTCTTCCTGATTTGTTTCATTATAAAGTAATAAATCCAATATAACTTATATAATGATATGTTATTATGATTATGTAATAACAATATTATACATTCTATCAATCCTATGAAAAACGAAATCACCACATATGCGTACGTACGACTTACCATCTTCACGGCATGGTGTAATATGTTTTTCATCACCACCTTGATTGGATGGGTATAATGATGGAAATAATAACTATATATGATTATTATAACACTATATTAATTATAAAATATTATACACCGTTAAATTAAATACCAACAATTATGGGAATGATATCATTGTTCGTGCGTACGTATGACCTGTCATCTCTATGATGCGATGCAATTCATTATACTTGATTTTAATTAAAAAATGATTATATAAATTTATAGAATGAATAAATATGATATATATAATGTTAATATAATTTTGTAATGATATAACTATGACCTATGAGAGAGAATCATAACTTATTTGACAAAACATGCATAAACAAATGAAGAAGTTAATACCCGAATAACAAGTAACAATAAAATTTTATTAACAAAAATATGATAATATGATAATATATGATATAATAAAAATCAATATGTTTATGAAATAATTAAATTAAATTATTTAAATTATTATACAAGAGGTTCAGATACATACAAAGGAAATCAGACAAAAAAGGTAAGGGATAATTTTGTAATCTCATTATTATATGAGATTATTTATACATAAGTATTTACTTGGGTATATTTTTCATCCACTTCCATTTTTCCTAAATAAGTAATATTATTTATATTCTTATATAATTTTTTAAATTCAATTTTACCCATTGGTGAATTTTTATTAAATGGTATGAAAGGAATCTTTTGTCGTTATTCGATACGAGGTACTTTTTGAATTTCCCGACAAAAGTATGAGGATCATGTTTTTTTCACTTATATGACATGAACATATTTTTACATTTTCATAACACATTATTTTCATGAATATTCCTCTACAATATTTCAATTTTATTTTAAAATAAATTCTTTTATTTTAAAATTGCATGGCATTTTGAGAAAAAAAATGTTTTTGAAGAATAAAGGATATTTTCCTCAAGAATTAATTTCATGTATTCAATAAAATTTATTTTAAATATAAGATGACATAATTTAATAGGGTTATGTTTAAGTATAATATACATATTATTATTATTATTATTATGGTGTTATTATGTTTTTTTGGAAATATATTTATGAAATCCATTTGTTTTACATGTATTATGTTATGATGGGATGATGTTTAAGAAATCAATTTTATTCCTTGGGTTATGATATGATGAATGATTTATGTTTTTGTGGAACACATAAGAATTATTTCATTATGAGATGGGTGGGACCTATATCTCCTTCTAATTCATTGGGTAAAGATCTATATCTCATGAGATAGACATGGCTAGAATGAGAAATGATTGTGGTTTAGTAATAACAGGCTAGAATGAGGAGTGAACTTGGTTTAGTAATGGACTTTGTCTACTATGATAGTCTTAGAAATTATCATTGACTAATATTAAATGATTTTCTATGCTTATGAACCAGTTATTTATGAACTAATTATTTCACAGTTGTTTCTATTTCCCAGTTTCTAAAGACACTATACTTATACGGCCATGTCTTGGATTTGTTATATTTTGTAATGAATATTATTCAACTTTGATATAATATCAATGTATGTAAAATATGGATTGTTATAAAGGATACTTGTTCATAATAGTTACATTATTCAAGGCTCTATAATTAGTGAAAAGTATCATTGAACCATCTTTCTTTTTAAAAAATCAAATAGAAGCACCACAAGGTGAAGTGCTAGGATGAATGAAACCTTTATCCAGAAACTATTAAAATTTATTCTTAAATTCTAAATGTTCTACTTGAGCCACTCAATAAGGTGATTTTGAAATAGTATTATCATCAGACACTATGTCAATAGTAAACTCAACCTTCCGATCAGGAATAACAATATAAAAATCATTAGAAAATACATCAATAAATTCATTCACTTATAGGATATCACTAATCTAAACTATTTATTTCTTTTAAATAACATGAGATAATTAAATTTGACTTCCATCTCTAATAAATTTCTTAGATTCTTAGTATGTTATCAAAGGTATTAAATCATTGAATAAAACATTCTTATCTCTAAAATATATATTAGCATGGAAAATTTAAAGAAAATCCATACCCAAAATAATATCAAACTCTACTATGGGCAGTTTGACAAGATTTGCAGGAAATACTATCCTTCTATTAATAATTTAAATATTTTGTATAAATCTTGGTTAATTTATCATTTCCATACAGAGTTTTCAGAAAAAGTTATATATTCTTTTCTTGAGGTGATATTATCATTTTACTTGAAAATTTCTCAAAAATGAAGAAATGTGAATATCCAAAGTCAAACATGAGATTGGAATAATTCCAATAAATAGGTAATATACCTTTCAACACTTCATTAGATGAACTAATATCAACTCTAGTATTAGAAAATGACTTTGAATTACCTTTTTGTTTTTGATCTTGATGATTTTCCACCTGATTAACTAACTTCATAGACACATTAACATAATTCCAAAAATCATTGAAATTAAAACATCTCACCATTGAATAATTATCTGTTTCCCCATTCTTAGATTGTTTGGGACTCTTTTCTTTTCACTCATAAAGCCTGTAACCAAACTTACCACACTAGTAACACTTTATAGATCCTCTTAAACATTCACTAAAACATATTTTACCATAATTGGAACATGTTGGGGGACTACCTCTAGAATTTTTAGTTGGTTACTTCTTTGTTTTTTGACACCTTGACTATTTCTTACTCTTGTCATCTCGAGGAACATAGGTTTTAGAAAACTCCATCTCAACTTTATTAGCATAATAAAAAACATTCTAATAAATTTTAAATTCTTATATAAAAAAAATATTCATAAACTTGGTCTCAATACTGATTAAAATCTATTAATTTTACTATAATGGTCACAAATAAAATTCAATACATACCTGTCCAATATTGTAAAATTTTCTTCATATGTAGCTAATGATTATTTATCCTTTTTCTTCAATTATATGAACCGTTTCTCCATCCTGAGTCAAATAACCTTAGGGAAATATTTATCTAGAAAAATATTTATAAATATATCCCATTCCATGGCACCATAATTATCTCTCTCTAGTATTCTTAACCAAAGACCACCATCGATCAACTCCACCTTCAAAATGATAAATTGAAATTATTACCTTTTAATATTCTAAACATCACATGACATAAAATACATTTGTTGAGTCAATAATGTTTCCTTATGACTTTTCCATTCCTCTATGTTTTGAAAATCACACACTTTTTTTAAGGCAAATTTCTTTTTCCCTACAAATTATCTTAATAAGGAAAATTTCCCTTCCCCAAGGAAATTTATCCTTATCATTATTTTCATTTTTCATTTCATAGTTTCTATAAATCTAACTCTTTTTATTTCTAAGTGTAAAATTTGGTTTCACTTATAAAACCTTGGAATCCTATAAATCCTTAGTTGTAGAGTATTTTGTTTTTAGGTTTTGAATTCAGACTCTGAATTCTATGAATTCAGATTCTGAATTCTCTAAAATTCTGACTCCGAATTCTCTGAAATTTAGAATCCAAATTCTCTAAAATTCAGACTCCGAATTCTCTGAATTCACATTCCGAATTATATGAAATTAAGACTCTGAATTCTCTTAAATTTAGACTCCGAATTATATAAAATTCATACTCCAAATTCTCTAAAATTCAGACTCTAAATTCCTCAGAATTCAGACTCCTAATTCCCTAGAATTCAGACTCTGAATTCTATAGATTTCAGGGTCTGAATTCTTTGAAAAAATAATCTGAATATCCATGATTTATAGTCTCTTAGTGTTTTTTGTCTAGAATCTAAACTTTGTTTTTTTCCTTAGACTCTATAAAAATGGATTTAGTCAAGAAACCATATTGTTGGGAAAAAATCCTTTAAGGTATCATTGAATCATTTTTGATATGACTGTGTTTGTTGACAATGCAGGACTCCATGTTGTGTTTGTTGACAAAGAGAGTCTCAATGACTCAAAATGTTGACAAAGGGGGTTTTCTTGGAGAATGGGGAAAAGTGTTTTTGGAAAAGGGAGTTGTGATCTTATGTTAAGGAGGTTTGTAATGTTGTATTCTAGGAATTTTTTGAATTTAGAACATCAAAAATTTGTCAAAGGAAAAGAGGCGCGCAAGTCCAAAAGTGGCACGCAAGTGTGGCGTGCAAGTCCAAAAGTGGCGAACAAGTCCTAAAGTGGTGCGCAAGTATGACACACAAGTATGGAACGCAAGTGTGGCACACAAGTCATATTTCAAGATCATGATATTAAAGTTTGACAAAGGAAAGAAAGAGGGGAGCGAGTCCTAAAGTGGCACGCAAGTATAACGCGCAAGTATGGCGCACAAGTGTGGCGCGCAAGTCATATTTCAAGATCATCATATCAAAATATGACAAAGTAAAGAAAGATACACACAAGTACTAAAGTGGCACCCATGTGTGGAACACAAGTGTGGCGCACATGTGTGGCACGCAAGTCCTCCAAATGCCTATAAATAGATGGTTACTCTCCTCATTTATTAATGAGCTCAACACTTAGAGAAAATCCAAGCTATAAACATGCAAGTGGAAGTGACGTGCAAGTTCAGTGTGTGCACAAGTATACTGCATAAGTGTACCATGCAAGTGTACCGTGCAAGTGTAACATGAAAGTTTACCATGTAAGTGGGGCACACAAGTGTACCGTGCAAGTGTGTTGTGCAAACAGTGTGGAGAGAAAGTTTGGCGCGATAGTGTGGCGCACAAGTGTGGCGCGCAAGTTGCTTTTTCCACAATGAAGGCATAGGTTGTGCACTAGTTAAAGTGGCACACAAGTCACCCTAGGGTTGCATGAAAGTTATAAATTGCCCAAAAAATATGTGGTAAAGAGGTATTCATTTGTGGATGAACTTTTAACTTCAATAGAGCATCTATAAACAGTTGAGAATTCATTCTTTCATGAAAAATGAATAGACCTACAGGTCTATAAACTGTGAGTGGATATCTTCCAAGTGTAGTGAGCAGAGGAAGGGGAAGAAGGTTATCCTTTCTACCGGTAGTGAGCCAGAGAGAGAGGAAAAGTGTGTGACCCTTGGGAAAGTAGTAAGCTGACCCTAAACATTGTAAAGGCAGTGATCCTAGGCATAGAATTGATCTATCCTGAACATTATTGGCAGTGAGATTTTGTGGATTTGGTACAGCGACACATCGCCGTTGTATGCTTCTTGGATGTATCCCAATGAGAGTGAACCAAGTAAAAAATCTCTGTGTTTGCCTGCTTGCTTCCCTGCATTGCATTCAAAGCATCATCATCAGATAGAGATGAAAAGAAGTGATCATAATAAACACACAAGTGAAAACAAAGTGACCCTTGTAATAAAGGGGTCAAGATCTATTGGGTCATGAAGAATTTAGAAAAAGAATATCCATACCCTGATTCACCCCCCTCTCAGGGTATATAGGCCCCTATTGGTCCAAACAATTGGTATCAGAAGGATAGGTTGATTTTATCAGATTTGTTTGCTCTGACTTGGTTTAGTCGATTGATTAAGTTAACTATCCGGTCTACTCTTATCTTGGTGTGCCATGGCAAAGGGAAGATCTTCAAAGAAGAAACAGAAGTCTTGTGAAATTCTCCAGTGTGTAAGTGTCAATAGAAAGAGTGTGATTCAGTTGAAGGAATCAAGTAGTTAAGAGAATAATGATTTCGATAAATCATACAATGAAAATACTTAATCATTAAATGATATAGAAGGAATGAGTGAAGAACCTGATATTACAAGTGATGTTGGAACCACTGATGGTGAAGAAATGCCAAGAAGTCAAAAAGTGGAAGTTGTCCCCAAGGAAAAGGAATTGGATCAGCAATTGGATGAAGAGATGAAATCTAAAGAAATCCAGATCCAAGAAATGGAAATTGAGGTTAACAAGCTAAGAGGATTAAATAAAAGGCTTATTGATGTGGCCACTGATCTAAGGGAGAAGAATGATTCTCAAGCCGAAGAACTGAAAAAGATGTCTATAAAGCAAGAAAACTCAAAGATGATGTTAAGGGAAAGAATCTGGACACAGATGAAATTCAGAATCTAAAAGCCAGAAATGATGATCTTGCTACACAGCTATCTGATCTAGTTTAGAAGAATCAAATGATACAACAAGATAATGCATTCGTCTCTGAATCTGTTGCTCAGGAAAAATTGAAAGTAAAGGATCAAGGTGGCATGGTGGATAAGATGACATGTGAATTGGAAGATGAGAAGGGTAGAGGGATGCTTATTAAGAAAGGAATTGATTCCCAACTTGAATCAAGGGATATGAAGATTAAAAAGTTGGAAGAAGATATTGAATCATTAAAGAAAGAATTGGATAATCCCAATACCATTGGAAAGTCTAAAATGAAGGATGCCTTGCACTTAATATTTTATTATCCTTCAACAAGTGATGAAAAAATGAAGAAGAAATATTCTATTTCTGAAGAGAAACAATATCATATTTTCTCATCTCAAAGACCATATCGTTTCAGAAAATATGGCATTGGATTTGATGAATCCCCTCCCGTGCATGACAGAATGTGAGCCGTGAATAGTTCCAGGAGTAGATAATAACTTCTAGGTGATGGAGATAGGCCTAAGAGGACAATTACAAAAAGAAGCGATGACATGTGCTATTTCTACAGGATTCATGGACACACATCTAGCTTATGTTTAGAGGCTCTAGAATACATTTCAGGCTGTGAAAGTAGAAACTTTGATAAATATGATAATTAGAAGAAGTGTCATGGGAAATCAGAGAGAAGAGTCTCTCAAAGGAAAGCATTCATTAGATGCTATTACAGGGGAAGAATGGTACACACCATGAATATGTGTCAGGAAGCTCAGAAACTCAATGTTAGAGGATGAACTAAAGATGCATCAACATCTCGGCTGAGAGATGATGAAATGAGGTATGACTTTAATGGAATATGTTTCATATGTTCTAATCATGGTTATTTTTCAAGATATTGCATCAAGAAGAATGAGATAAAGGAAAAGGAGCCCAGAAAGAGATTCTTGAATCCAGTGATGTATAAAGAGAAATCTTACATTGGGAGACAAAGTGGTAAGTCAGAGAAGAGTCTTAGAGCCTCAGGGTAATCACATGAAGCTGAACGAAATTTGTATCAGTCACACTCACAACCACCCTCTAAGAAATAACATGAACAAATATGGAAGAAAAATGGAGGAAACGCTATAGCTGTGAGTAAGAATAATGTACGTTCAGTGGAGTACCTACCACCAATGAAAAAATATATTTTATACAAGATTTTATGTCAATTTAAACCTTATCATCTTAATTATCACTTAGTTATTATCTTTAATTTTTAACTAGGGTAACAAATATTTGAATACTAAAATAGTGAAATATTTACTAATTTGACATCAATTACACCATAAATAAATACATTAGAAAATTTTAGACCATATAATAATTATTAAATATTTTTAAAAAATGTTTTATTATTTTTAAATAATTTAATAAAACATTTAACTTCCTCTTCATGAGTTGTTTCATTATTTTTAAGGACATTGTTTACCTATATAATATCATATTCGAAATAAGGACATTGTTTATCTTTTTTTATGTGGTTTTATTTTATTATAAATTATTTTTTTGGAGATCCCAAAAATGCCCCTCATGTCAGTTTTAAAGGGAACCTCCTACATCACCTATTCAATTAAATTTGAGCCTTAAATCTAGTCCAACCCATGTAATTTTTCCTTATCAACTTCCCTCGTTAAATTATAGAGGTTCTGGTCTTCTTCAAAGACCAACTCTAGTGCTCTAGGAGGAGATTTAGAGCAATCACATCGAAGAAGAGGTAATCTCCTCTACCGGTTCTTTCAAACTTCTTTCTTATTAAACTTCCTCTTCATGAGTTGTTTCATTATAAAGTAATAAATCCAATATAACTTATATAATTATATGTTATTATGATTTTGTAATAACAATATTATACATTCTATCAATCCTATGAAAAACGAAATCACCACGTATGCGTACGTACGACTTACCATCTTCACGCCATGGTGTAATATGTTTTTCATCACCACCTTGATTGGATGGGTATAATGATGGAAATAATAACTATATATGATTATTATAACACTATATTAATTATAAAATATTATACACCGTTAAATTCAATACCAACAATTATGGGAATGATATCATTGTTCGTGCGTACGTATGACCTGTCATCTCTATGATGCGATGCAATTCATTATACATGATTTTAATTAAAAAATGATTATATAAATTTATAGAATGAATAAATATGATATATATAATGTTAATATAATTTTGTAATGATATAACTATGACCTATGAGAGAGAATCATAACTTATTTGACAAAACATGCATAAACAAATGAAGAAGTTAATGCCCGAATAACAAGTAACAATAAAATTTTATTAACAAAAATATGATAATATGATAATATATGATATAATAAAAATCAATATGTTAATGAAATAATTCAATTAAATTATTTAAATTATTATACAAGAGGTTCAGATACATACAAAGGAAATCAGACCAAAAAGGTAAGGGATAATTTTGTAATCTCATTATTATATGAGATTATTTATACATAAGTATTTACTTGGGTATATTTGTCATCCACTTCCATTTTTCCTAAATAAGTAATATTATTTATATTCTTATATAATTTTTTAAATTCAATTTTACCCATTGGTGAATTTTTATTAAATGGTATGAAAGGAATCTTTTGTCGTTATTCGATACGAGGTACTTTTTGACTTTCCCGACAAAAGTATGAGGATAATGTTTTTTTAACTTATATGACATGAACATATTTTTACATTTTCATAACACATTATTTCCATGAATATTCCTCTACAATATTTAAAGTTTATTTTAAAATAAATTTTTTTATTTTAAAATTTCATGGCATTTTGAGAAAAAAAATGTTTTTGAAGAATAAAGGATATTTTCCTCAAGAATTAATTTCATGTATTCAATAAAATTTATTTTAAATATAAGATGACATAATTTAATAGGGTTATGTTTAAGTATAATATACATATTATTATTATTATTATGGTGTTATTATGTTTTTTGTGGAAATATATTTATGAAATCCATTTGTTTTACATGTATTATGTTATGATGAGATGATGTTTAAGAAATCAATTTTATTCCTTGGGTTATGATATGATGAATGATTTATGTTTTTGAGGAACACATAAGAATTATTTCATTATGAGATGGGTGGGACCTATATCTCCTTCTAATTCATTAGGTAAAGATCTATATCTCATGAGATAGACTTGGCTAGAATGAGAAATGATTGTGGTTTATTAATAACAGGCTAGAATGAGGAGTGAACTTGGTTTAGTAATGGACTTTGTCTGCTTCGATAGTCTTAGAAATTATCATTGACTAATATTAAATGATTTTCTATGCTTATGAACCAGTTATTTATGAACTAATTATTTCACAGTTGTTTCTATTTCCCAGTTTCTAAAGACACTATACTTATACAGTCATGTCTTGGATTTGTTATATTTTGTAATGAATATTATTCAACTTTGATATAATATCAATGTATGTAAAATATGGATTGTTATAAAGGATACTTGTTCATAATAGTTACATTATTCAAGGCTCTATAATTAGTGAAAAGTATCATTGAACCATCTTTCTTTTTAAAAAATCAAATAGAAGCACCACAAGGTGAAGTGCTAGGATGAATGAAACCTTTATCCAGAAACTATTACAATTTATTCTTAAATTCTAAATGTTCTACTTGAGCCACTCAATAAGGTGATTTTGAAATAGGATTATCATCAGACACTATGTCAATAGTAAACTCAACCTTCCGATCAGGAATAACACTAGAAAAATCATTAGAAAATACATCAATAAATTCATTCACTTATAGGATATCACTAATCTAAACTATTTATTTATTTTAAATAACATGAGATAATTAAATTTGACTTCCATCTCTAATAAATTTCTCAGATTCTTAGTATGTTATCAAAGGTATTAAATCATTGAATAAAACATTCTTATCTCTAAAATATATATTAGCTTGACAAATTGAAAGAAAATCCATACCCAAAATAATATCAAACTCTACTATGGGCAGTTTGACAAGATTTGCAGGAAAGACTATCCAGCTATTAATAATTTAAATATTTTGTATAAATCTTGGTTAATTTATCATTTCCATATAGAGTTTTCAAAAAAAGTTATATATTCTTTTCTTGAGGTGATATTATCATTTTACTTGAAAATTTCTCAAAAATGAAGAAATGTGAATATCCAAAGTCAAACATGAGATTGGAATAATTCCAATAAATAGGTAATATACCTTTCAAAACTTCATTAGATGAACTAATATCAACTCTAGTATTAGAAAATGACTTTACATTACCTTTTTGTTTTTGATCTTGATGATTTTCCACCTGATTAACTAACTTCATAGACACATTAACATAATTCCAAAAATCATTGAAATTAAAAAATCTCACCATTGAATAATTATCTGTTTCCCCATTCTTAGATTGTTCATGACTCTTTTCTTTTCACTCATAAACCCTGTAACCAAACTTACCACACTAGTAACACTTTATAGATCCTCTTAAACATTCCCTAAAACATATTTTACCATAATTGGAACATGTTGGGGGACTACCTCTAGAATTTTTAGTTGGTTACTTCTTTGTTTTTTGACACCTTGACAATTTCTTACTCTTGTCATCTCGAGGAACATAAGTTTTAAAAAACTCCATATCAACTTTATTAGCATAATAAAAAACATTCTAATAAATTTTAAATTCTTATATAAAAAAAATATTCATAAACTTGGTCTCAATACTGATTAAAATCTATTAATTTTACTATAATGGTCACAAATAAAATTCAATACATACCTGTCCAATATTGTAAAATTTTCTTCATATGTAGCTAATGATTATTTATCCTTTTTCTTCAATTATATGAACCATTTCTCCATCCTGAGTCAAATAACCTTAGGGAAATATTTATCTAGAAAAATATTTATAAATGTATCCCATTCCATGGCACCAGAATTATCTCTCTCTAGTATTCTTAACCAAAGACCACCATCGATCAACTCCACCTTCAAAATGATAAATTGAAATTATTACCTTTTAATATTCTAAACATCACATGACATAAAATACATTTGTTGAGTCAATAATGTTTCCTTATGACTTTTCCATTCCTCTATGTTTTGAAAATCACACACTTTTTTTAAGGCAAATTTCTTTTTCCCTACAAATTATCTTAATAAGGAAAATTTTCCTTCCCCAAGGAAATTTATCCTTATCATTATTTTCATTTTTCATTTCATAGTTTCTATAAATCTAACTCTTTTTATTTCTAAGTGTAAAATTTGGTTTCACTTATAAAACCTTGGAATCCTATAAATCCTTAGTTGTAGAGTATTTTGTTTTCAGGTTTTGAATTCAGACTCTGAATTCTATGAATTCAGATTCTGAATTCTCTAAAATTCAGACTCCGAATTCTCTGAAATTTAGACTCCAAATTCTCTAAAATTCAGACTCCGAATTCTCTGAATTCACATTCCGAATTATATGAAATTAAGACTCTTAACTATATTAAATTTAGACTCTGAATTATATAAAATTCATACTCCAAATTCTCTAAAATTCAGACTCTAAATTCCTCAGAATTCAGACTCCTAATTCCCTAGAATTCAGACTCTGAATTATATAGATTTCAGGTTCTGAATTCTTTGAAAAAATAATCTGAATATCCATGATTTATAGTCTCTTAGTGTTTTTTGTCTAGAATCTAAACTTGGTTTTTTCCTTAGACTCTATAAAAATAGATTTGGTCAAGAAACCATATTTTTGGGAAAAAATCCTTTAAGGTATCATTGAATCATTTTTGATATGACTGTGTTTGTTGACAATGCAGGACTCCATGTTGTGTTTGTTGACAAAGAGAGTCTCAATGACTCAAAATGTTGACAAAGGGGGTTTTACTGGAGAATGGGGAAAAGTGTTTTTGGAAAAGGGAGTTGTGATCTTATGTTAAGGAGGTTTGTAATGTTGTATTCTAGGAATTTTTTGAATTTAGAACATCAAAAATTTGTCAAAGGAAAAGAGGCGCGCAAGTCCAAAAGTGGCACGCAAGTGTGGCACGCAAGTCCAAAAGTGGAGCACAAGTCCTAAAGTGGTGCGCAAGTATGACACACAAGTATGGCACGCAAGTGTGGCACACAAGTCATATTTCAAGATCATGATATTAAAGTTTGACAAAGGAAAGAAAGAGGGGAGCGAGTCCTAAAGTGGCACGTAAGTATAACGCGCAAGTATGGCGCACAAGTGTGGCGCGCAAGTCATATTTCAAGATCATCATATCAAAATATGACAAAGTAAAGAAAGAGGCACACAAGTACTAAAGTGGCACCCATGTGTGGCACGCAAGTGTGGCACACATGTGTGGCGCGCAAGTCCTCCAAATGCCTATAAATAGATGGTTACTCTCCTCATTTATTAACGAGCTCAACACTTAGAGAAAATCCAAGCTCTAAACATGCAAGTGGAAGTGACGTGAAAGTTCAGTGTGTGCACAAGTATACCGCGTAAGTGTACCATGCAAGTGTACCGTGTAAGTGTAACATGAAAGTTTACCATGTAAGTGGGGCACACAAGTGTACCGTGCAAGTGTGTTGTGCAAACAGTGTGGAGAGAAAGTTTGGCGCGATAGTGTGGTGCACAAGTGTGGCACGCAAGTTGCTTTTTCCACAATGAAGGCATAGGTTGTGCACTAGTTAAAGTGGCACACAAGTCACCCTAGGGTTGCATGAAAGTTATAAATTGCCCAAAAAATATGTGGTAAAGAGGTATTCATTAGTGGATGAACTTTGAACTTCAATAGAGCATCTATAAACAGTTGAGAATTCATTCTTTCATGAAAAATGAATAGACCTACAGGTCTATAAACTGTGAGTGGATATCTTCCAAGTGTAGTGAGCAGTGGAAGGGGAAGAAGGTTATCCTTTCTACCGGTAGTGAGCCAGAGAGAGAGGAAAAGTGTGTGACCCTTGGGAAAGTAGTAAGCTGACCCTAAACATTATAAAGACAGTGATCCTAGGCATAGAATTGATCTATCCTGAACATTTTTGGCAGTGAGCTTTAGTGGATTTGGTACAGCGACACATCGCCGTTGTATGCTTCTTGGATGTATCCCAATGAGAGTGAACCAAGTAAAAAATCTCTGTGTTTTCCTGCTTGCTTCCCTGCATTGCATTCAAAGCATCATCATCAGATAGAGACGAAAAGAAGTGATCATAATAAACACACAAGTGAAAACAAAGTGACCCTTGTAATAAAGGGGTCAAGATCTATTGGGGCATGAAGAATTTAGAAAAAGAATATCCATACCCTGATTCACCCCCCTCTCAGGGTATATAGGCCCCTATTGGTCCAAACAATTGGTATCAGAAGGATAAGTTGATTTTATCAGATTTTTTTGCTCTGACTTGGTTTAGTCGATTGATTAAGTTAACTATCCATTCTACTCTTATCTTGGTGTGCCATGGAAAAGGGAAGATCTTCAAAGAAGAAGCAGAAGTCTTGTGAAATTCTCCAGTGTGTAAGTGTCAATAGAAAGAGTGTGATTCAGTTGAAGGAATCAAGTAGTTAAGAGAATAATGATTTTGATAAATCATACAATGAAAATACTTAATCATTCAATGATATAGAAGGTATGAGTGAAGAACCTGATATTCCAAGTGATGTTGGAACCACTGATGGTGAAGAAACGCCAAGAAGTCAAAAAGTGGAAGTTGTCCCCAAGGAAAAGGAATTGGATCAGCAATTGGATGAAGAGATGAAATCTAAAGAAATCCAGATCCAAGAAATGGAAATTGAGGTTAACAAGCTAAGAGGATTAAATAAAAGGCTTATTGATGTGGCCACTGATCTAAGGGAGAAGAATGATTCTCAAGTCGAAGAACTGAAAAAGATGTCTATAAATCAAGAAAAATCAAAGATGATGTTAAGGGAAAGAATCTGGACACATATGAAATTCAGAATCTAAAAGCCAAAAATGATGATCTTGCTACACAGCTATCTGATCTAGTTTAGAAGAATCAAATTCTACAACAAGATAATGCATTCGTCTCTGAATCTGTTGCTCAGGAAAAATTGAAAGTAAAGGATCAAGGTGGCATGGTGGATAAGATGACATGTGAATTGGAAGATGAGATGAGTAGAGGGATGCTTATTAAGAAAGGAATTGATTCCCAACTTGAATCAAGGGATATGAAGATTAAAAAGTTGGAAGAAGAGATTGAATCATTAAAGAAAGAATTGGATAATCCCAATACCATTGGAAAGTCTAAAATGAAGGATGCCTTGCACTTAATATTTTATTATCCTTCAACAAGTGATGAAAAAATGAAGAAGAAATATTCTATTTCTGAAGAGAAACAATATCATATTTTCTCATCTCAAAGACCATATCGTTTCAGAAAATATGGCATTGGATTTGATGAATCCCCTCCCGTGCATGACAGAATGTGAGCCGTGAATAGTTCCAGGAGTAGATAATAACTTGTAGGTGATGGAGATAGGCCTAAGAGGACAGTTACAAAAAGAAGCGATGACATGTGCTATTTCTACAGGATTCATGGACACACATCTAGCTTATGTTTAGAGGATCTGGAATACATTTCAGGCTGTGAAAGTAGAAACTTTGATAAATATGATAATTAGAAGAAGTGTCATGGGAAATCAGAGAGAAGAGTCTCTCAGAGGAAAGCATTCATTAGATGCTATTACAGTGGAAGAATGGTACACACCATGAATATGTGTCAGGAAGCTCAGAAACTCAATGTTAGAGGATAAACTCAATCTGCATCAACATCTCGACTGAGAGATGATGAAATGAGGTATGCCTTTAATGGAATATGTTTCATATGTTCTAATCATGGTTATTTTTTAAGATATTGCATCAAGAAGAATGCGATAAAGGAAAAGGAGCCCAGAAATAGATTCTTGAATCCAGTGATGTATAAAGAGAAATTTTACATTGGGAGACAAAGTGGTAAGTCAGAGAATAGTCTTAGAGCCTCAGGGTTATCACATGAAGCTGAACGAAATTTGTATCAGTCACACTCACAACCACCCTCTAAGAAATAACATGAACAAATCTGGAAGAAAAATGGAGGAAACGCTATAGCTGTGAGTAAGAATAATGTACGTTCAGTGGAGTACCTACCACCAATGAAAAAATATATTTTATACAAGATTTTATGTCAATTTAAACCTTATCATCTTAATTAACACTTAGTTATTATCTTTAATTTTTATCTAGGGTAACAAATATTTCCATACTAAAATAGTGAAATATTTACTAATTTGACATCAATTACACCATAAATAAATACATTAGAAAATTTTAGACCATATAATAATTATTAAATATTTTTAAAAAATGTTTTATTATTTTTAAATAATTTAATAAAACATTAAACTTCCTCTTCATGAGTTGTTTCATTATTTTTAAGGACATTGTTTACCTATATAATATCATATTCGAAATAAGGACATTGTTTATCTTTTTTTATGTGGTTTTATTTTATTATAAATTATTTTTTTTGGAGATCCCAAAAATGCCCCTCATGTCAGTTTTAAAGGGAACCTCCTACATCACCTATTCAATTAAATTTGAGCCTTAAATCTAGTCCAACCCATGGAATTTTTCCTTATCAACTTCCCTCGTTAAATTATAGAGGTTCTGGTCTTCTTCAAAGACCAACTCTAGTGCTCTAGGAGGAGATTTAGAGCAATCACATCGAAGAAGAGGTAATCTCCTCTACCGGTTCTTTCAAAATTCTTTCTTATTAAACTTCCTCTTCATGAGTTGTTTCATTATAAAGTAATAAATCCAATATAACTTATATAATGATATGTTATTATTATTATGTAATAACAATATTATACATTCTATCAATCCTATGAAAAATGAAATCACCACGTATGCGTACGTACGACTTACCATCTTCACGACATGGTGTAATATGTTTTTCATCACCACCTTGATTGGATGGGTATAATGATGGAAATAATAACTATATATGATTATTATAACACTATATTAATTATAAAATATTATACACCGTTAAATTCAATACCAACAATTATGGGAATGATATCATTGTTCGTGCGTACGTATGACCTGTCATCTCTATGATGCGATGCAATTCATTATACATGATTTTAATTAAAAAATGATTATATAAATTTATATAATGAATAAATATGATATATATAATGTTAATATAATTTTGTAATGATATAACTATGACCTATGAGAGAGAATCATAACTTATTCGACAAAACATGCATAAACAAATGAAGAAGTTAATACCCGAATAACAAGTAACAATAAAATTTTATTAACAAAAATATGATAATATGATAATATATGATATAATAAAAATCAATATGTTTATGAAATAATTCAATTAAATTATTTAAATTATTATACAAGAGGTTCAGATACATACAAAGGAAATCAGACCAAAAAGGTAAGGGATAATTTTGTAATCTCATTATTATATGAGATTATTTATACATAAGTATTTACTTGGGTATATTTGTCATCCACTTCCATTTTTCCTAAATAAGTAATATTATTTATATTCTTATATAATTTTTTAAATTCAATTTTACCCATTGGTGAATTTTTATTAAATGGTATGAAAGGAATCTTTTGTCGTTATTCGATACGAGGTACTTTTTGACTTTCTCGAAAAAAGTATGAGGATAATGTTTTTTTAACTTATATGACATGAACATATTTTTACATTTTCATAACACATTATTTCCATGAATATTCCTCTACAATATTTCAAGTTTATTTTAAAATAAATTCTTTTATTTTAAAATTGCATGGCATTTTGAGAAAAAAATGTTTTTGAAGAATAAAGGATATTTTCCTCAAGAATTAATTTCATGTATTCAATAAAATTTATTTTAAATATAAGATGACATAATTTAATAGGGTTATGTTTAATTATAATATACATATTATTATTATTATTATTATTATTATGGTGTTATTATGTTTTTTGTGGAAATATATTTATGGAATCCATTTGTTTTACATGTATTATGTTATGATGGGATGATGTTTAAGAAATCAATTTTATTCCTTGGGTTATGATATGATGAATGATTTATGTTTTTGTGGAACACATAAGAATTATTTCATTATGAGATGGGTGGGACCTATATCTCCTTCTAATTCATTGGGTAAAGATCTATATCTCATGAGATAGACATGGCTAGAATGAGAAATGATTGTGGTTTAGTAATAACAGGCTAGAATGAGGAGTGAACTTGGTTTAGAAATGGACTTTGTCTACTATGATAGTCTTAGAAATTATCATTGACTAATATTAAATGATTTTCTATGCTTATGAACCAGTTATTTATGAACTAATTATTTCACAGTTGTTTCTATTTCACAGTTTCTAAAGACACTATACTTATACGGTCATGTCTTGGATTTGTTATATTTTGTAATGAATATTATTCAACTTTGATATAATATCAATGTATGTAAAATATGGATTGTTATAAAGGATACTTGTTCATAATAGTTACATTATTCAAGGCTCTATAATTAGTGAAAAGTATCATTGAACCATCTTTCTTTTTAAAAAATAAAATAGAAGCACCACAAGGTGAAGTGCTAGGATGAATGAAACCTTTATCCAGAAACTATTACAATTTATTCTTAAATTCTAAATGTTCTACTTGATCCACTCAATAAGGTGATTTTGAAATAGGATTATCATCAGACACTATGTCAATAGTAAACTCAACCTTCCAATCAAGAATAACACTAGTAAAATCATTAGAAAATACATCAATAAATTCATTCACTTATAGGATATCACTAATCTAAACTATTTATTTCTTTTAAATAACATGAGATAATTAAATTTGACTTCCATCTCTAATAAATTTCTCAGATTCTTAGTATGTTATCAAAGGTATTAAATCATTGAATAAAACATTCTTATCTCTAAAATATATATTAGCATGACAAATTGAAAGAAAATCCATACCCAAAATAATATCAAACTCTACTATGGGCAGTTTGACAAGATTTGCAGGAAAGACTATCCTGCTATTAATAATTTAAATATTTTGTATAAATCTTGGTTAATTTATCATTTCCATACAGAGTTTTCAAAAAAAGTTATATATTCTTTTCTTGAGGTGATATTATCATTTTACTTAAAAATTTCTCAAAAATGAAGAAATGTGAATATCCAAAGTCAAACATGAGATTGGAATAATTCCAATAAATAGGTAATATACCTTTCAACACTTCATTAGATGAACTAATATCAACTCTAGTATTAGAAAATGACTTTACATTACCTTTTTGTTTTTGATCTTGATGATTTTCCACCTGATTAACTAACTTTATAGACACATTAACATAATTCCAAAAATCATTGAAATTAAAACATCTCACCATTGAATAATTATCTATTTCCCCATTCTTAGATTGTTCGGGACTCTTTTCTTTTCACTCATAAACCCTGTAACCAAACTTACCACACTAGTAACACTTTATAGATCCTCTTAAACATTCCCTAAAACATATTTTACCATAATTGGAACATGTTGGGGGACTACCTCTAGAATTTTTAGTTGGTTACTTCTTTGTTTTTTGACACCTTGACTATTTCTTACTCTTGTCATCTCGTGGAACATAAGTTTTAGAAAACTCCATCTCAACTTTATTAGCATAATAAAAAACATTCTAATAAATTTTAAATTCTTATATAAAAAAAATATTCATAAACTTGGTCTCAATACTGATTAAAATCTATTAATTTTACTATAATGGTCACAAATAAAATTCAATACATACCTGTCCAATATTGTAAAATTTTCTTCATATGTAGCTAATGATTATTTATCCTTTTTCTTCAATTATATGAACCGTTTCTCCATCCTGAGTCAAATAACCTTAGGGAAATATTTATCTAGAAAAATATTTATAAATGTATCCCATTCCATGGCACCAGAATTATCTCTCTCTAGTATTCTTAACCAAAGACCACCATCGATCAACTCCACCTTCAAAATGATAAATTGAAATTATTACCTTTTAATATTCTAAACATCACATGACATAAAATACATTTGTTGAGTCAATAATGTTTCCTTATGACTTTTCCATTCCTCTATGTTTTGAAAATCACACTTTTTTTAAGGCAAATTTCTTTTTCCCTACAAATTATCTTAATAAGGAAAATTTTCCTTCCCCAAGGAAATTTATCCTTATCATTATTTTCATTTTTCATTTCATAGTTTCTATAAATCTAACTCTTTTTATTTCTAAGTGTAAACTTTGGTTTCACTTATAAAACCTTGGAATCCTATAAATCCTTAGTTGTAGAGTATTTTGTTTTCAGGTTTTGAATTCAGACTCTGAATTCTATGAATTCAGATTCTGAATTCTCTAAAATTCATACTCCGAATTCTCTGAAATTTAGACTCCAAATTCTCTAAAATTCAGACTCCGAATTCTCTGAATTCACATTCCGAATTATATGAAATTCAGAATCTTAATTCTCTTAAATTTAGACTCCGAATTATATAAAATTCATACTCCAAATTCTCTAAAATTCATACTCTAAATTACTCAGAATTCAGACTCCTAATTCCCTAGAATTCAGACTCTGAATTCTATAGATTTCAGGTTCTGAATTCTTTGAAAAAATAATCTGAATATCCATGATTTATAGTCTCTTAGTGTTTTTTGTCTAGAATCTAAACTTTGTTTTTTCCTTAGACTCTATAAAAATGGATTTGGTCAAGAAACCATATTGTTGGGAAAAAATCCTTTAAGGTATCATTGAATCATTTTTGATATGACTGTGTTTGTTGACAATGCAGGACTCCATGTTGTGTTTGTTGACAAAGAGAGTCTCAATGACTCATAATGTTGACAAAGGGGGTTTTCCTAGAGAATGGGGAAAAGTGTTTGTAGAAAAGGGAGTTGTGATCTTATGTTAAGGAGGTTTGTAATGTTGTATTCTAGGAATTTTTTGAATTTAGAACATAAAAAATTTGTCAAAGGAAAAGAGGCTCGCAAGTCCAAAAGTGGCACGCAAGTGTGGTGCGAAAGTCCAAAAGTGGCGCACAAGTCCTAAAGTGGTGCGCAAGTATGACACACAAGTATGGCACGCAAGTGTGGCACACAAGTCATATTTCAAGATCATGATATTAAAGTTTGAAAAAGGAAAGAAAGAGGGGAGCGAGTCCTAAAGTGGCACGCAAGTATAACGCGCAAGTATGGCGCACAAGTGTGGCGCACAAGTCATATTTCAAGATCATCATATCAAAATATGACAAAGTAAAGAAAGAGGCACACAAGTACTAAAGTGGCACCCATGTGTGGAACGCAAGTGTGGCGCACATGTGTGGCACGCAAGTCCTCCAAATGCCTATAAATAGATGGTTACTCTCCTCATTTATTAACGAGCTCAACACTTAGAGAAAATCCAAGCTCTAAACATGCAAGTGGAAGTGACGTGCAAGTTCAGTGTGTGCGCAAGTATACCGCGTAAGTGTACCATGCAAGTGTACCGTGCAAGTGTAACATGAAAGTTTACCATGTAAGTGGGGCACACAAGCGTACCGTGCAAGTGTGCTGTGCAAGCAGTGTGGAGAGAAAGTTTGGCGCGATAGTGTGGCGCGCAAGTTGCTTTTTCCACAATGAAGGCATAGGTTGTGCACTAGTTAAAGTGGCACAAAAGTCACCCTAGGGTTGCATGAAAGTTATAAATTACCCAAAAAATATGTGGTAAAGAGGTATTCATTAGTGGATGAACTTTGAACTTCAATAGAGCATCTATAAACAGTTGATAATTCATTCTTTCATGAAAAATGAATAGACCTACAGGTCTATAAACTGTGAGTGGATATCTTCCAAGTGTAGTGAGCAGAGGAAGGGGAAGAAGGTTATCCTTTCTACCGGTAGTGAGCCAGATTGAGAGGAAAAGTGTGTGACCCTTGGGAAAGTAGTAAGCTGACCCTAAACATTGTAAAGGCAGTGATCCTAGGCATAGAATTGATCTATCCTGAACATTATTGGCAGTGAGATTTAGTGGATTTGGTACAGCGACACATCGTCGTTGTATGCTTTTTGGATGTATCCCAATGAGAGTGAACCAAGTAAAAAATCTCTGTGTTTGCCTGCTTGCTTCCCTGCATTGCATTCAAAGCATCATCATCAGATAGAGACGAAAAGAAGTGATCATAATAAACACACAAGTGAAAACAAAGTGACCCTTGTAATAAAGGGGTCAAGATCTATTGGGGCATGAAGAATTTAGAAAAAGAATATCCATACCCTGATTCACCCCCCTCTCAGGGTATATAGGCCCCTATTGGTCCAAACAATTGGTATCAGAAGGATAGGTTGATTTTATCAGATTTGTTTGCTCTGACTTGGTTTAGTCGATTGATTAAGTTAACTATCCAGTCTACTCTTATCTTGGTGTGCCATGGAAAAGGGAAGATATTCAAAGAAGAAGCAGAAGTCTTGTGAAATTCTCCAGTGTGTAAGTGTCAATAGAAAGAGTGTGATTCAGTTGAAGGAATCAAGTAGTTAAGAGAATAATGATTTCGATAAATCATACAATGAAAATACTTAATCATTCAATGATATAGAAGGAATGAGTGAAGAACCTGATATTCCAAGTGATGTTGGAACCACTGATGGTGAAGAAACGCCAAGAAGTCAAAAAGTGGAAGTTGTCCCCAAGGAAAAGGAAATGGATCAGCAATTGGATGAAGAGATGAAATCTAAAGAAATCCAGATCCAAGAAATGGAAATTGAGGTTAACAAGCTAAGAGGATTAAATAAAAGGCTTATTGATGTGGCCACTGATCTAAGGGAGAAGAATGATTCTCAAGCCGAAGAACTGAAAAGGATGTCTATAAAGCAAGAAAACTCAAAGATGATGTTAAGGGAATGAATCTGGACACAGATGAAATTCAGAATCTGAAAGCCAGAAATGATGATCTTGCTACATAGCTATCTGATCTAGTTTAGAAGAATCAAATGCTACAACAAGATAATGCATTCGTCTCTGAATCTGTTGCTCAGGAAAAATTGAAAGTAAAGGATCAAGGTGGCATGGTGGATAAGATGACATGTGAATTGGAAGATGATATGAGTAGAGGGATGATTATTAAGAAAGGAATTGATTCCCAACTTGAATCAAGGGATATGAAGATTAAAAATTTGGAAGAAGAGATTGAATCATTAAAGAAAGAATTGGATAATCCCAATACCATTGGAAAGTCTAAAATGAAGGATGCCTTGAACTTAATATTTTATTATCCTTCAACAAGTGATGAAAAAATGAAGAAGAATTATTCTATTTCTGAAGAGAAACAATATCATATTTTCTCATCTCAAAGACCATATCGTTTCAGAAAATATGGCATTGGATTTGATGAATCCCCTCCCGTGCATGACAGAATGTGAGCCGTGAATAGTTCTAGGAGTAGATAATAACTTGTAGGTGATGGAGATAGGCCTAAGAGGACAGTTACAAAAAGAAGCGATGACATGTGCTATTTCTACAGGATTCATGGACACACATCTAGCTTATGTTTAGAGGATCTGGAATACATTTCAGGCTGTGAAAGTAGAAACTTTGATAAATATGATAATTAGAAGAAGTGTCATGGGAAATCAGAGAGAAGAGTCTCTCAGTGGAAAGCATTCATTAGATGCTATTACAGTGGAAGAATGGTACACACCATGAATATGTGTCAGGAAGCTCAGAAACTCAATGTTAGAGGATGAACTCAAGCTGCATCAACATCTCGGCTGAGAGATGATGAAATGAGGTATGCCTTTAATGGAATATGTCTCATATGTTCTAATCATGGTTATTTTTCAAGATATTGCATCAAGAAGAATGCGATAAAGGAAAAGGAGCCCAGAAAGAGATTCTTGAATCCAGTGATGTATAAAGAGAAATCTTACATTGGGAGACAAAGTGGTAAGTCAGAGAAGAGTCTTAGAGCCTCAGGGTAATCACATGAAGCTGAACGAAATTTGTATCAGTCACACTCACAACCACCCTTTAAGAAATAACATGAACAAATCTGGAAGAAAAATGGAGGAAACGCTATAGCTGTGAGTAAGAATAATGTACGTTCCGTGGAGTACCTACCACCAATGAAAAATAGTGTGGTGACTCAAAAATATGCTAAAAGAAAAATAAACAAATAATGAATTGAAAAATTTGCAAGTCGTGTGCCACAACAAGAAGTGGAGGAAAGAGGAAGATCCCTACAATATAGGAAGGAACAAGGGAAGATGAAAAGAAGAGATATTACTGCTTAGAGAAGGAATCAAGGGAAATGGAATTTTAGTGGAACATCAAAGATGGAAATTTGTACTAGTGGGTTTAAACCCCAAATGGTGAGAAAGGCTAGGCCTACAGAATCTTCATATCAGAAAAATACTCAGCATGTAGGTGATGAATGCTTAGTCATATGGCCAGAGTAGTTGACGTTGGCTAGGCAGCTAGAAAAAGCAAAGAAAGAGTGTGATTCTTGCAATAAAGAATCAAAGGGTTGACCTATCAGGATCAACCACAATCCTCATCTTGAGGATTCCAGAAGATCCCCTCTCCGAATGTATATAAATGCTATTAAATGATGATTCATGTGTTTCAGGTTTTAGGGAGATACGATCCAAGGGGAAGTGGCATCTAAAGATGAAAAGTGGAGAAGTGATATACTTTAAAGATTCAATTGACTCAAAGCATGTATCAAAGTTAAAGAAGAAAGGGTGAAACAGAGAACAATAGAAAGTGATTGTGTTATTAACTTTATCTCTTGTTTCCTACACCAAGTTCCAACTCAGTAGGCTTAGAAATTTTGTTAGTGGATCAATGTCGTATGCCAGATTAGTATAAATGATATAGTTGGAGAAGAATGGTTATGAGTCTAAACAATGGGCCTAACTCCAGGAAGTGTTTCACAACATAGGGGGAGCATTCAATGACAAAATCAGATGCAAGATCCATCAATACAATAATCGTATGACTCAGCTCAGGTGTTGTCTATCAAAGGAAGACATATTGCAGGAGAAGGAACAATAATCTAGCATTCCAAGATTATTTATTTCTTTCTAATAACGTGTTATTAGATGACTGTTTTCAAGATACCAAGAAGCTGTGAGAAAGTATCAACAAGTTCCAACAAGAATCTCATAATAGTAGTTAAAAGAAATGATGCCACTGAACAATGACATAATGACTAGTTGTCTATTGAAAGTAATGAAGTGGTGAGAGACTCTGGGGGAGAAGAAGTGGAATATGATAATTAAGAAGCAGTTACTAATAATGAACCTGAGGAATTCAAATCTATATCAGCTTGAAAGTTGAAGAGTTGAGATACAACAGAACATGAAAGATATAATTGGCAATTAGACGTGGGAGATTGTTTTGAGGCCAACAAATAAAAATGTCTTCGAGACTAAATGGATCCTTTAAAAAAAGATGAATGAATATGGAATAGTGATTCAGAACAAATCACAACTAGTGTGCAAGAGATATTCCCAGATACAGGGAATAGATGTTGACAAGACATTTGCACTTATTGCAGGGATTGAGACAATCAAATTATTTCTAGCCATTACAGTGCAACAGAAATTTAGAGTGTTCCAGATGCATGTCACATCCACATTTTTGAATGTGGTTTTGGAAGAAGAATTGAATATTGAGCAGCTATAAGATCATGGTATTCAATGTTGGATCAATATTTGAATAATCTAAGTTTATAATGAAGCATAGTGAAGGTGGTTTTCAGAAATATGAAAAGAAGATTTTGAGAATATTTGGAATGGAAAATTACAAGGAGATGAAGACTCCGATTTCTACCCGGATAAAATTATCAAAAAATTAGGATGTAAAGGTAGTTAATATCAAAAAATATAGGCAGATTATTGGGCGTTTACTATACCATACAGTGATGAGGCCTGATATTGTTTTCGCCACATGCCAAGCAGCACGATATCAAATCAATCCCAAGGAAAGCCACATGCTTGAAGTGAAACGAATACTTTGGTATATCAAGGGCACAGTCGAATTCGGCTTGATGTACAATGGAAAATCTCAGACAGAGTTATTGGGATATACTGATGCAGATTGGGCCGGTTCAGCAGATGACAGGAAATCAACGTCAGGAGGAGCATTCAATCTTGGTGGACTATGTATTGCTTAGCTAAGCAAGAAGCAAGATTGCATTTCATTAATCATCATAGAAGCTGAGTATATTGTGTCCACTCAAGAATGCACACAGTTATTGTGGATAAAGCATCAGCTTGATGATATGGGAGTTGAAGTGATGTCTCCAATCAGAATCAAGTGCGATAACTCAAGTGCTATCAATCTCAGAAAAAATCCAGTCCATAACTCAAGGACGAATCACATTGAGATAAAGTATCATTTTATGAAGGTGAAGGTTGATCAGGGAGTCATGAAGTTGGAGTATGTGCCTACAGAACTACAGGTTGCAGACATTCTAATAAAGGCCTTACCCAAGGAAGCCTTTGAGAGGCATCGACTGGCTCTGGGAGTTCAGTCGACTCCTCGCACTTGAAAACATGTGGATGTGGAATAACCTCCCCCTCTCCCCGATGTATTGCATGTTTTTCTCTAATGCACTAATTTGTGTTCTTTCCAATGTTTCAAACTGCAAAGGGGTGACCTTTGAGTTCGTTGACAAAGGGGGAGAAATAGTGACTCCTCAAGGGGGAGAAACTGTGGCTAAGGAAGGGAGAAAACTTCTTGGTAAGTAAAAGACATGGGGAGAAGTTGATAGGTGGAGCAGCGAGATAGGGGGGAGTAATGAGATAGGGGGAGAGTTTGTAAATCAGACAATGCTAGACGTAAACGATCAAAGAATATATATCACAATAGCTGAGGATCGTGATAAAAGTAGAAGTGTGGTTGGTATCAGGTTGGTATGAAAATTTCAATTGATGTCAGGTTGGTATCAATAGAGGTGTCAGAAACGATGTGACTCATAGATGAACTTTTCATGATACTATTGTTTCTCACGCTGAGCATTGCTCTTGTGGGATTAGAGTATGTGTTGAGTAAATCTTTGATCACTATCTGTATCGCAAGAGGCGAATGGTGGCTGAAGATGAATGAAGACTTATTGAGGTATCAAAGAATGGATAATTTTTTTGAGAAGAGTTGTCAACAAACCCAAATGGGGAGATTGTTGGGAAAAAATCTCTCAAGGTATCATTGAAGCATTTTAAGATGATTGTGTTTGTTGACAATGCAGGACTCCATGTTGTGTTTTTTGACAATGCGAGTCTTAATGACTCAAACTGTTGACAAAGGTGGTTTTCCTGGAGAATGGGGAATTTTTTTTGGAAAAGTGATTTGTGCTCTTATGTTAAGGAGGTTTCTAATGTTGTACGCTAGAAATTTTTTGAATTCATAACATCAAAAATTTGGCAAAGGAAAAGCGGCGCGCAAGTCCAAAAGTGGTATGCAAGTCCAAAAGTGGCGTGCAAGTATGGAATGAAAGTCTTAAAGTGGCACACAAGTATGACGCGCAAGTTTGGTGTGAAAGTGTGGTGTGCAAGTCACATTTCAAGATCATCATATCAAAATTTGACAAAGGAAAGAAAGAGGTACAGAATTCTTAAAGTGGAACGCAAGTATGATGCGCTAGTATGGTGCACAAGTGTGGCGCGCAAGTCATATTTCAAGATCATCATAGCAAAATATAACAAAAGAAAGAAAGAGTCACGCAAGTCCTAAAGTGGTGCGCAAGTGTGGCACGCAAGTGTGGTGCGCAAGTGTGGCATGCAAGTGTGGCATGCAAGTGTGGTGCGCAAGTCCTCACAATGCCTATAAATAGACGGCTACTCTCCTCATTTATTAACGATATCAAAACATTGAGAAAATCCAAGCTCTGAATGGGCAAGTGGAAGTGATGTGAAAGTTCATTGTGCGAGCAAGTGTACCGCACAAGTGTACCATGCAAGTGTACTGCGCAAGTGTACTGCGTAAGTGGGGCGCGCAAGTGTACCATGCAAGTGTACCGTGCAAGTGTGCTGTGCAAGCAGTGTGGATAGCAAGTTTGACGTGCAAGTGTGATGCACAAGTGTGGCGTACAAGTTGGTTTTACGCAACAAAGGTAGAGGCTGTGCACTAGTTAGAGGGGAAAACAAGTCACCCTAGGGTTGCGTGAAAGTTATAAATTTCCTAGAACATCTGTGGTAAAGTGGTATTCATCAGTGGATGAACTTTGAACTTCAATAGAGAATCTATCAATAGTTGAGGATGCATTATTTCAGGAAAATGAAGAGACCTACAAGTCTATAAACTATGAGTGGATCTCTTCCAAGTGCAGTGAGCAAAGGAAGAGGAAGATGGTTATCCTTTCTACCAGCAGTGAGCTAGAGAGAGAGAGGAAAAGGGAGTGACCCTTGGGAAAGCAGTGAGATGACCATAAACATTGTAAAGGAAGTGAGCCTGGGCATAGAATTGATCTATCCCGAACATTATTGGCAGTGAGATTTAGTGGATTTGGTATAGCAGAACATCCCCGTTGTATGCTCCTTGGAGGTAGCCCAGTGAGGGTGAACCAAGTAAAAAATCTCTGTGTCTTCCTGCTTGCTTCCCTGCATTGCATTCAAAGCATCATCATCAGATAAAGAAGAAAATATGTGATGATAATAAACACACAAGTGCAAACAAAGTGACCAATGTAATAAAGAGGTCAAGATCCAGTGGGACAGGAAGAATTTATAAAAAGAATATCCATACCTTGATTCACCCCCCATCTCAGGGTATATAGGTCCCTATTGGTCCTAACACATATTTTTCTTACCCTTGTTATAGTTTTGAAACAATGTTGTACAATATGTTTCTAACCAACTGTTCTTTGAGTGACACATGTACAAGTCCCTTTGAGATTCAAGGAAAAATATGACCGTTAGAGGAGGGAACCGAACGTTGGAGATGTTCATATAAATAGGAGTTCATTTGAATGATCTCATACCCATTCCATCACTCTAGATATTTCACGCTGTTGAAGTGATTTCTAGAGAGAGAGACTCTCATGCTTTGTACGTACTGAACATCTTGTTCAGCTTGCTTCGTGTGATTCCGATTGTTGCTATGTACAATCGAGAGCTTCTGGGGATTGGAAGATAGAGGTGCCGACTACCTTAAAGTTTGAGGACTTCCTTGGATAGGATGACAGAGGTACCGACTACCTTGAAGTTCAAGGGATTTTGGGGATAGCAATACAGATTCAGATATTCATATCGAGGGATTACCTTGGTGTGGTTAAGACATACTTTTTTGAAAGTATAAATCATGGGACCTTTATCTAAGGTTGTTGGATACCCTACTCTTTGGGTTAAAAGATTTCATTCTTATTACTTGTTTTGTTTCAAGTTTATTTCCACTTCATTTTGATAAAGGAATAGTAAAACCTTCTTATAATTTCTTTTAATTTTTTATACTCTGATTAGTATTATTATATACACTTTAAGGTATAATATTTTCATTGTAAATTTTTCTTAAGTTTCATTTTCAGAACCATATTTCTGGAACCATATTTCTAGAACCTAGAAAGTTTGTAGAATAAAGAGGTCTTGTGAATTTACCTTGTTTAACCTTGTTAAACATAGTTATCCTTAAGGTTAAAAACAAAAGTTTTTAAACTTATAATTCACCCCCACTCTTGTAAATTGAGAATCTGAATTCATATTTCGATCCCACAATTTTTATCATAGGAGGTCTTTAAAATACTTATATTCACATATAAAAGTTTTCTTGTTTAGGTTTTCATTGTTCTATTTTTTTTTCTTTCTTAGGAATTTTTCCTTGTTTACAAACTTTTTCTATTAAAAAGTTTTTGTGGAAAGATGTTTTATTTTAGATGGCAGGAATGAATATTGGTTCGATTGAAAATATAAATCCTACCAGACCACCTATATTTGATGGGAATGATTATGAATATTGGAGAGACCGTATGAATACTTTTGTTATTAATATTGGATTGGGCAATTTTTTTATGCTCATCAGAGAATACAAGATTACTGACAAGGAAGTTAGAAGTTTTACTAATCAAGAAAAGTCAGAATATCAACTAAACTACAAGGTATACAATACTTTGTTATGTTATATGACTAGGAATATATATAGTTAGATTTATTCATGTGAAGCTGCCAACTGTATCTATAAGAAATTGTAAGTTACAAATTTTGGTACATCCAAAGTTATATAAACTTGAAGATCTATGCTTAGAGAAGAATATCATGGACTTATATTTCCTTATGGAGAACTAGTGCATAAGGTACAACGAAAGTTTATGACTATTGTTAATATTTTACAATCTATGGGTGAGAAAGGTCTAGATGATGAAGCACTTGTGGAAAAGATTATAGATATCATGCCTAATGAGTGGGAATCTAAGAGAACAACTATTGATGAGAATAGAAAAGTATATCAAATTACTCTCGATGAACTTTTTGGAACTCTTATTCAACATGAGACAAGAATGAAAAGTGATGCTAATATGAATAAAAATAAGAATGGAAATGGAAGTGTAGCCTTTAATACTACTAAAGAAAATAATACTGGAAGGTTTATAAGATCCAAGTCTAAGAAAGGCATTGTTTTATCTTAATCTATTGAAAGTGAACATTTTGAGAATGAACTATCTAATCTTTCTCGAAGGATGAACATGATAGTTGCGAAGAAAGAATTTCAGTGTAGATTTAAGAAGAAAGAAAGAAAAGACAAGAAAGACTTGAAAGTCACTTGTTATGAATGTAAAAGAGAATAGAATATAAGGCTATATTGTCCTATGCTTAAGAAAAAGGATAAAAAGGAAAATAATTCTAAGGGGAATAGAAATAAGTACTACAAGGCTAAATCTAAGAAAGTATTGAAATCTAATGACACCTGGATTTCCAGTGGTGGTAACTCTTCTGATGAATCCTCAGAGTATAAATCTTCTAGTCAGAAAAATCTTGGTCTAATAGCTATATTACCCATTGAAAATCATTGTCTAATGGATATGGTACACAATGATGAATCTATTACTAATGTATCTTTGAATGAAAATTATAGTGATAATAAATATTATGAATATTTAGATAAATAATCTTCTTCTGATAAAGATAATACATTACCTTCTTATGAAGAAGTGTCTAGGTTTGCTAAACTTCTTGAGAATGGAAATTCTAAATTCAAGAAAAATATTGATAAGGAAAATTCTATAATTTCTATTATTACTAAATAAATATCATATCTTTCTAAAGATCTTGATAAGAAATTTTTTTATTTTGAAAGTATTTCCAAAAACCATGAGGAAGTTAATTCCTAGAAGGATAAACTTTCTAAGGATCTTGAAAATGTAATTTATAAGAAAAATATTTTATAGGCTAACTCTAGTTCTAAAACTAATGTTATTGAGGATAAAAACTTGGTTATTAAACTAAAGTTAGAAATATTTTCCTTGAGGAAGTGTTTTTAAAACTCTACCTGAGGTAAGGAAAATTCTAATAAGATGTATTCTCAAATTCGACCTCTAAGGAATAGTTCTAGATTTGGTTATACTCATTCTAAACCAGTTTTTAGTAATAACTATATTGTTCCTCAAAGTGAGTCATTCTTTACTAAATGTCAGTGTGGTGGACATTGAGTGAATTTTTTTTCTTTAAACAAAACTCAGTCAATAGGTTTTCATAAATCTTATTTTGCTAAGAAAACGTGGATACCTAAAATTTTTCTTCCTGAAATTTCTAGATCCAGGAAAATTTGGGTTTCGAAAGTCTAACACTTTTATTTTCAAAAAAATAATGATACTACCAAAAACAATACATGGTATATGGATAGTGGATATTCCCAACATATGACTAGTAACAAAAACATATTTGAAAAGATTATCAATATGAAAGGAGGAAAAGTAACTTTTAGAGACAATGTTTAGGGAGTAATTATTGGTATAGGTAACATTGTTCTAGAAAAAACTTTGATTTCAAATGTTTTATTTGTAAAGGTTCTTAAGAATAAATTCATTATCAAAAGTCAATTATGTGATAAAGGTTACCTTGTGAATTTTAGGAATGAAAAATGCATAGTACACAATTCCAAGGAAGAGTTTATTCTTCTTACCCACATGCAAGATAATGTATACACGCTAAACTTAGAAGACCTTAGAAGACAAGACCTAACTTTCCTAAGTGCAATGGAAGATCAATCTTGGTTATGTAATAGAAGGTTATAACACTGTAACCTTAGAAACTTATGTAAACTCTCTAAGAAAAGACTAGTTAAGGATCTACTGGAGCTTATATTTTATTTTTCAAAAGTTTGTGATCCTTATCAATTTGGCAAGAAACATAAATCAATCTTTAAATCAATCGGTGAAGTCTCAACTATTGATGCATTATAGTTGGTTCATATGTATCTTTTTGGTCTAACACAAATTGGAAGTATTGGAGGAAAATATTATGTATTTTTCCTAGTTGATGATTACACTAGATTTACGTGGTTATATTTTATAGCAATGAAATCTGAAGCTTTTTATTATTTCAAAATTTTTAGAGCCCAAGTTAAAAATGAGAAAAACCTTCCATTGATAACTATTCATAGTGATCATGGAGGAGAATTTCAAAATTATAATTTTGAAACTTTTTGTAGTAGAAAAGGCATTACTCATAACTTCTCAGCACCAAGAACTCAACAAAATGGTGTTTTTGAAAGAAGAAATCGCTTTTTCAAGAGATAACTAGAACCATTTTGAGTGAATATTCTATAGCTAAACACTTTTGGGCTGAAGATTTTTGTACTACTTGTTATACTATAAATTGAGTTTTGATTAGACCTTTTCTTAATAAAACTCCCTATGAGTTATGGAATGGTAGAAAACCTAGACTTTCCTACTTCAAGGTATTTGTTTTCAAAGTATTCATTCTGAATACTAAAGATAATCTACATAAATTTTTACCCAAATCTGATGATGGAATTTTCTCAGGCTACTCCACAACTTCTAAGGCTTATAGAGTTTTTAACAAAAATACTTATACCGTTGAATAAATAGTACATGTTAAATTTGATGAAACTGATACTTTTGTTTTTAAACAACCTCAACCTACATATTTGGATGTGTTTTTAAAAACTGATTATCAACCCTTGATAGAAGATCCTTCTGAAAAGAAAATTTTCAAGAAAATATTTCTGAAGAATTTTTCCCAGAAGATTTCCTACCATATGTTGATAAACAGGTTTTACAAAACCCAAATCAGTTGTTTCTTAAGAATAATACCAGTGATAGTATCATTGGTGATGTAAATAAACCTGTAAGCACTAGACGTTCCTTAAAAAATTAAGTATAATATCTATCATTCCTTTCTCAATTAGAACCAAAAATCACCAATGAAGTTTTAAGTGATGATGATTGGATTAAAGCCATAAAAAATGAGATAAATAAATTTGAAAGGAATAAAGCCAGGATCTTGGTTGAAAGACCTAAGGAAATATCTGTTATTGGTGTAAAATGGGTCTTCAGAAATAAGTGTGATGGAAATGGAATCATCATAAGAAATAAGGATAGATTAGTTTCTAAAGGCTATAATCAACAACAAGGAATAGAATTTGAAAAAACCTATGCTACGGTATCTAGACTTGAATCTATTCGTATTCTACTTGCCTTTGCAGCATTCTTTAATTTTAAAATTTTCCAAATGGATGTTAAATGTGATTTCCTTAATGGTTATGTTCAAGAGGATGTTTTTGTTGAACAAACTTATGGTTTTGAAGATAAAAAACATCCTGAACATGTTTTCAAACTTACCAGAGCTTTATATGGACTTAAGAAAGCCCCCAGAGCCTGGTATGATAGACTTACAAGATTTTTGTTATAAAACAATTATATTAATGGAAATACTGATCCAACCCTTTTTATAAAGAAGGATAAGAAAAATGTTTTTATTATTCAAATTTATTTTTATGACATTATATTTGGTTCAACTCAATAATCTTTAACTGATTCCTTTGCGAATATAATGAAATCTGAGTTTGAAATGAGTATGACGGGTGAGTTAACATTCTTCCTAGGTTTTCAAATTTCTCAAAAACCAGAAGGAACTTATATACATCAACATAATTATATTAAAGATCTTCTTAAAAATTTTGGATATTTCAAAAGTAAAAGTATAAGTACTCCCATTGGTACCTCAAATTTACTTGATCTTGATGAAGTTGGGAAACCAGTAGATCAAACATCATTTAGAGGTATGATAGGAAGTCTACTATACTTGATAGCTAGTCATCCAAACTTAATGTTTTCAATATTATTATGTGAAAGATATCAATCCAATCATGAGGAGTCTCATTTAAAGGCAGTGGAAATAATTTTTTACTACTTAAAGGGAACTATGGATTTAAGACTCTTTTATACTTCTGGAAATGATTTTGTTTTAAAAATATTTTCGGATGCTGACATTAGTGGATGTAGAATGGATTGGAAAAGTACATCCATAACTTGTCATTTCTTAGGAGATTCATTAGTTACTTGGTCATGAAAAAAGCAACATTAAGTACCACTTTCCACTGCTGAAGCTAAATATGTAGAAGCTGGAAGTTGCTATGCCCAAGTGTTGTGGATGCAACACACACTCAGAGACTATGGAATGAGTTTTACCAAAACAAAAATATTGTGTGATAATACTAGTGCCATTTCATTAAGTAAAAACCCTACACATCATTTTCATGAAAAACACAAGGATATTAGGCATCACTTTCTTAGGGATCACACACAAAAAGAAGATATAATTCTTCAATTTATCAGAATGCAAGATCAAATTGCTAGTATTTTCACAAAATCTTTACCCTATGATAAATTTGAATACATTAAACATAAGTTAGGAATGATAACCAAAATGTAATCTTCCATATTAACTTATTTTTGAAACCGATCTCCTTACAGTATGAAACTTTTTTTCATAGGGGGTACATTTTCTTATTAATCAATTTTTTTTTCATAGTCAATTTTTTTTTGTAGTCAATTTTTTTCCGTGATCAAAATTTTTAGAATCTAATTTTATTTCCTTAAGAAAAATTTCAAATTCTAAAGTTCTTCAAGAAGAATTTTTCCTCATTATGAATAATTTTCCTTATAATCCAGAAGGAATATTTTCTTTCTTAAAGTTTTGTAATCATATTTTTACATGTTGGTATTTTCTTTTTGTTTTAAATTATTCAAATTCAATTTTTTTCTTAAATCCAAATATTTAATCTTAAAAACCTCAAAATATCAAGACCTATCAAAATACTTCTTCAGTTATCATCCCAACTATCAGATCTGATCAATAAGTGTTTTAACCGTTTGATCAATCAAAGAAGTTGAACCACCACCTCAAACACCTATATAAGGACCCCCTGATGTTTGTCCCACATCGATTTTCATGCCTTGGCATGTTGAAGCTCTACCCCTATACTTAAGGCCGTTCCGAATCTTCAGGTTTTCCACAGTTCCAAATGTCTGTTGAAGACTCTCCTTAGAATGATATATATTCAGTAAAGGAAATCTCCGAGTGGAAGATATATAGATAAAGGTTGATCGATCCAAAATTCTATGCTAATTTTGACTCTATAATTTCAAAGAATATAAAGTTGAATGGATAGGAGAGACTATGTGTTTCTAAATTAACGGTGGAAGATCCAATTTATCTATTATTTTTTATTGAATTTTATGAATTAGTAAGTTTTCTTAATGAAGGAGGGAGGGACAAGTTTTCCTTCAAGAGCTATGGAAAGACTTATTGTCTTTCTTATAGAAAGGCAACAAGTTTTATTGGAATTCCTTATAAAGGTGAAGCAGAGTTATGTACTCACAAGATACCAGATGTAGAAGGATATTTTGATAAAGAGAAAGCTCTAGCATGTCTTGGTATTTCAGAGGTGAAGACTCCGAATATTGTTCATCTATCTATGAATTTCTAGTTTCTTGAACTATGGGTTAAAGGGTTTATTATTCCAAGAAAAGGAGATATAGATACTCTAAAGAAAAGTGACATATATATTCTAGATTTCTTGGTGAACCTCAGGAAGATAAACTTAGTTAAGTATATCTTGTTTAGGAGTGATAATATCAATAATATGAATTTGAAGTCTCAAATAATCAAGTATCTGTATATTCTTTCCAAAATTTTAGTTCTTTGTTTAGAATCTTTCAAAATCTATTACAGTTCCAAGATGAGAAATTACAAGGTAATGTTGGTGAGTGATGACACTCTGAGAAGAATGAAGGCAGGCTTCTCTAAATAATTTAGAGAATTTTATGACCTACCTAAATAAGAAGTAGAAGCCTTATCAAAGAAACCAGAAGTGGATGAAACTTCTAAGAAGGGTGGAAGGAAGAGGAATGAAAAGGAACCATAAGATAAAGGAAAAATCCCCACGACTAAGGAAACTCAATCAGCAACCCCAAAACCAAAGAAGAAAAAGAATTACCCTGATTAAGTAGTGGCTAAGTAGAGATATAGAAGACATGATAAGGAAAGTAGAGGATATCATGAGAAAGAGATTCCTTTTGAGAAACTATCAATCTGAACTTCTAAAGTCGAGTCTTCAAAACTTGATACACTTGGAAAAGATGAGAAGGTTCAGGAAGAAGTAAACAAACCATCTAAAGAAGAAAGCTACAATCATGATTTCTTTCAACCAGAGGATATTGTGGAAGGTGCCGAAAAAGAAGAAATTGATGAAGATAAAATTGTTCAGTTATCAGATAGAGAGCATGAATCACCCAAGGAACAAGAAATAATTCCAAGAACTGATAAGGTAAAACAGGTGGTACTAGATACACTTAGTAAATCTGTTGTGAAAAAGAATGATGTTGGTACTTCATCAAAGAGGATAGCTGATGAGATAGAAAAAGAATCCTCACCAACCAAACTCTCGGATTCAGAATTGTCCTCCCTTGGACATGATTTTGTTGTTTAGTATTTTAAAAAGTTAGTTATTACTATTACATTATTCCCAAGTATAGACTCAAGATGCCAGATGCTTCAGCATTTGATAAATCAGAAATCAGATTCAGTTTCCATGATTATGGATAAATGTGTCAGACTCGAGGTAGATTTAAAATATTTCCTCATTGGTTATGAGGCTCATAAAAGATCATGAAAGAAGATTACAAGCTGGTCGAGGAAGAAAATCCAAGATCTGAGAGCCTTTTATGAATTTCATGATAATGTTAAGGATGCATTTGACACCGAAGATGGGAAGATCAAGGACCTTACAAATAGTTTTGAGGAAAAGATAATCCTTCAACAGAAAACTCAGAAACAAGAAGCCAAGTACTTGAATGGAAAGCTTAATTTAGTATCCATGAAATGGAAGAGAGAAAGGGATCTCAGAATTGCGATTGAAGAAAATCTTGTTAAGCAAGAAGAAGTCTTGAAGGTTCAGGTATATATTCTAAAAGATCAAGAAGAAAAGATAAAAGCTTTAGAGAAGAAAAGTGAAGATCAGGATTAGTTACTCAAGCGTATGGAAGAAGATCACAAGGAGATAAAGAAGCTAAAAACCATTGTCAAAAAGCTGATACCGAAGGAGAAATAAGGAAATTTTTTCCCAATTTTGATCTTTTGTTTTATTTTTTCCTTGTACAAATTCTTTCAATCATAATGTAATTTTGGTTGTTCATCATATTTTTTTGGTTGTTTTGTACTAATATTTTAGGTACCAAATTTTTTCCATTCCCTTTATTCCTTTTTGAAAATCAAAAAAGGGGAGAAAGGAATGATAAAAAAGAATACAAAGTAGAGAATAGATTTCCCTAAGTAAGGGGGAGTTCATCTAAGGGAAAGTTCTTATCAATAGAGATTTTTGTATGAAAGAAAATGTAAAATCTCATTCAGGAAATAAATAATATGATCCTTATGGATTTTAAAACCTAATGAGGAGTTAATCATATTCAATTTGATCCATAAGTAAAGGGAGATAAGTTTTTATTTACAAGTCCTGAAAAATTCTAAGTCCTTATATTTTTTTAGTAAGGATGTTTGTGCTTTCCAAAAAGGGTGAGATTGTTGAGTCAATAAGGTTTCCTTATGAATTTTCCATTCCTATATGTTTAGAAAATCACAAATAGTATTTTTTAAGGAAGATTTCTTTTTCCCTAAAAATTATCTTAATAAGGAAAATTTTCCTTCCCTAAGGAAATTTATCCTTATCCTTGTTTTCATTGTCCATTTTATAGTTTCTCTAAATCTAACTCTTTTTATTTCTAAGTGTAAAATTTAGTTTCACTTTTAAAACCTTGGAATCCTATAAATCCTTAGTTATAGAGTATTCTATTTTCAGGTTATGAATTCTGACTCCGAATTCTCTAAATTCAGATTCTGAATTCTCTGAAATTCAGAATTCGAATTCTCTGAAATTAAGACTCTAAATTATCTAAAATTCAGACTCTGAATTTTTTGAATTCAGATTCTGAATTCTCTGAAATTCAAACTCTGAATTCTATGAATTCAGACTCTGAATTCTCTGAAATTCAGACTCTGAATTATTTGAAATTCAGACTTCCAATTCCTCAGAATTCAGACTCCAAATTCCTCCGAATTTAGACTCCAAATTCCTCAGAATTCAGACTCCGAATTTCTTAGAATTTAGACTTTGAATTCCTCAAAATTCAGACTCCAAATTCCTTAGAATTCAGACTCCAAATTCTATAGATTTTAGGTTTTGAATTATTTGGAAAACAGAATCCGAATATCCATGATTTATAGTATCTAAGTGTTTATTTGTATAGACTCCAAACATTATTTTCTCCTTAGACTCTGAAAAAATGGATTTGGTCAAGCAACGAAATTTTTCAAACCCTTGTTATTGTTGTGAAATAATGTCATTAAATATGTTTCTAACCAAATGTTATTTGAGTGACATGTGTACAGGTCCCTCCAAGATTCAAGGAAAAATATGACCATTGGAGGAGGGAGCTGACCGTTGGAGAAGTGCCTATAAATAGGATCTCATTTAAAAAAGCTTATACCAGTTCCATCACTCTAGAGATTTCATGCTATTGAAGTGATTTCTAGAGAGAGAGACTCTCATGCTTTGTGCATACTGAACATCTTGTTCATCTTGCTTCGTGTGATTATGATTATTGCTATGTATAATCGAGGGCTTCCAGGGATAGTAATATAGAGGTACCAACTACCTTAATGTTCGGGAACTTCCTTGGATAGGAAGACAGAGGTGTCGACTACCTTGAAGTTTTAGGGTTTGCAGGGATATCAAGAAAGATTCTGATATTCCTATCGAGGGCTTACCCTGGTGTGGGTAAGACTGACTTTCTTGAAAGTATAAATCAAGGGACCTTTGTTCAATGTTTTTGGATACCCTACTCTTTGAGTTAAAAGATTTCATACTTGTTACTTGTTTTGTTTCAAGTTTATTTCCACAACATTTTGATAAAGGAAGAAAGTATAACCTTCTTATACTTTCTTGTACTTTTTTATACTCTAGTTAGTAAGATTCTATACACTTTAAGGTATAATATTTTCCTTGTAAACTTTTCTTAAGTTTCATTTCTAAAACCTTATTTCCGGAACCTAGAAAGTTTGTAGAATAAATAGGTCTTGTGAATTTACCTTGTTTAACCTTGTTAAACATAGTTCTCCTTAAGGTTAAAAACAAAGTTTTTAAAATTACAATTCTCCCCCACTCTTGTAAATTGAGCACCTACATTCATATTTCAATCCTACAATATTTTCCAAAGCATTGATTCATCCTTTATCTACCATTGGATCTAAAGATCCATAAAAATACAAAGGGTGATATTTCATGAAAATTCCAACTATTGACATGTTCCTATATGGTAAATATGGTTTTTCTCTAACATGAATGTCACCAAAATTTATATCAAGTATCAACTAATCTATTACAGTAAAAGATTATTCAATTCCAATTTCTATCATTCTAGGATGTAAATTTGGAAGGATATTTTAGTCTTAATACCTTCCTACATAAGATTCCTAGTTTCCTCTATGGAAAACCATACCATGTAGACATATATTAGATGAGGAAACATGGTAATTATTAAATGATATATCATTTCTACTTAACTATAAAGTAGAACCTTTCCGGGGTATTCTATTAACACTATCCTAAAATCTAAAATTATATAATCCTTTCCTATAACTAGTGCAATTTTTTTACGTCGGTTATTTTTTATTTTTCACATTGGTTTTTAGCCAAAGTTATTGTATGGGAAATTATAAATATTGTTTTTTTACATTGTTTATTTTAAAACCGACATAAAAAATAGAAATCCGAAGCCAATTTCACGTAGGTTCCTAAAAAACCGATGTGGAAAATGGTTCAGAGTCGTGATTTATTACGTTGGTTTTTAAATAACAGATGTAATATGTTGGTTATTTCGTCGATTATTAAATAACCGATGTAATAACAACCCCTCTGAAGAATTTTTTCACATTGGTTATTAGAAAACCGATGTGGAAAAAAAGGTTATCACATCAGTTATTTTCATAACCGACGTGATAAACCAGTCTGCGAAGCAGTTTTTCATGTCGGTTATTTTTAACCGATTTGAAAACATATATACTATGCTGGTTATTTAATAACCAATGTAAAAAACCATTCCCATGCATTTATTACATCGGTTATAAACTAACCAATATTAAAACCATTTTTTTAATAACACAGTTCAACCATTACAATGAGCTGCCAAAGAAGACCTGAGACAAGCAGAAAATAGACCAAAACCAGACTAAAACCACTAGACACCCCCACCCCCTAGACACCCCTCCCCCTTGGAAAGCCCCCACCCCCTGGACACCCCCAACCCCCTGGACACCTTCCCACCCCCTGAACCCCTCGGACATCCCCCACCCCCTAGACACCCTTACCCTCTTGGAAAACCCCACACCCCTAGACACCCCCTCTCCCTGGACACCCTCCCACCCCCTGGATAGCCCCTCCCACCCCCTAGACACCCCCGCCCCTGGAACCCCCACCCCTTAGACACCCCCACCCACTGGAAAACCCCCCACCCCCTGGACACCCCTAGCCCCTTTGACAGGCCCCACCCCCCTTGTACAACCCCACCCCCTGGACAACCCCCACACCCTGGACACCCTCCCACTCACTGGACACCACCCCACCCCACTAGACAGCCCCCAAACCCCCTAGACACCCTCCCACCCCCTGTACATCCCCCCACCCACTGGACACCACCCCACCCCACTAGACAACTCCCCACCCCTAGACACCCCTACCCCCTGGACACCCTCTCACCCCCCTGGACTGCCCCCCTGGACACCCTCCCACCCACTGGACACCACCCCACCCCACTAGATAACCCTCGACCCCCTGGACACCCGCCCACCCCCTCGATACCCCACACCCCCTAGATACCCCCACCCCCTGGACACCTGCCCACCCGCTGGACAACCCCTCCCACCACTGGACACCCCCACCCCTAGAAACCCCCACCCCCTGGACACCCTCCCACCCATTGGATTTCCCCCACCCCCTGGACACCCCTGACCCCCTTGGTCATCCCCCCATTCCCCTGGACACCCCCACCCCCTGACAACCCCTCCCACCCCAACCCCCTAGAAACTCCCCCACCACCTGGACACCCTCCCACCCACTAGACATCCCCCCCCACCCTTGGACACCCCTACCCCCTTGGAAATCCCCACCCCTGGACACCCCCACCCCCTGGACAAACCCCACCCCCTAGACACCCCCACCCCCTTGACAACCCCTCCCACCCCTGGAAATCCCCATCCCCTAGAAACCCCCCACCCCTGGACACCCTCCCACCCACTGGACAAACCCCACCCCCTAGACACCCCTACCCCCTTGGAAACCCCCACCCCCTGGACATCCCACCACCCCCCTAGACCCTCCCACCCACCCACTAGATCCCACCCCACCCAACTAGATAGCCCCCACCCCCTAAACACCACCCCACCCCTACCCCCTTGGACACCCTCGCACCCCTAGACATCACCCACCCCCATGGACACCCCCTACCCCCTTGGACACCCCCACCCCCTAGACACCCCTACACCATGGATATCCCCCCCTCCCTGGACACCCCACCCCCCATGAAACCATTACTATGCTCTGCAAAAGTATGAAACAAGTAGAAACCAGACCAAAATTAGACAAAAACCAGACCAGAATCCATACCATAAAAACATCAGAACTATACCAAAACAAGAAGAACTAGAGAAAAATTAAACATTCACATATATAACATTCAAAACTTACAAAGTAAACTAAAAAAATACTAAATCCAACCAAAAAAACTACCAAATACACAATTATAATTAAACTATTCAAAATTAAATTTTACACTACAAACAAACTAAAATCCAATCAAACCTATAAAATAATTTGACCATTCTACTTGTAAGTGTTTGACCTCTTGAGAACTATAGGGTTGAGGGTAATCAAATAGATACAAATTAAAATGATATTAGTTAACATGTATAATGAATAAATCAAATGAAATATTATGGCAATGTTTATAAGGAAATCATACTAGGTCAAACTTCACAAGTGTTTGAGTTGTAATTATTTAATACATTAATCTTAACATATAATATCTGCATTTGAAGCTACCTATTTGTTCTTGACAATTATGTTTAAATGAGTGTTAATTCAAAATATCATTTTTATGTAATATATCGAAAAGTACAAATTATAAATGGATATTTACCTTTACTTTTACATATTTGATCTTGGCACCCTTTTTCTATGCGTTTTTTTGAAAGTAGACCCATACCTTGTTAGAAAATAATATGAATGAGAGAAATTTAAAATTCATTATAATATAAACAACTATTAAGAAATTTAAACTTACTTTTCCAACATATTCTTAAAACTTTCCCGCACATCGCCATGGACAGAGCATATCCAATAAAGTGTTTTCCCCCTTGGAAAAAAACACCTAACATCCAATGATCACTGATATAACTGAAAATTTAAGGTTAGTGGTTTTTTATGTTAAAAGATAATGAACAATTTTCTAGATATATGTTTTAGACCTCTCACAAAAAGTTATCATCCAACATTGTGTGATTATATTCTGTTCAAATCTTTCAACAATATAAAGTGTTATTTGTTCCTCATCCAATGCATGTGCTTCATGGGAAATCAAATGCGGGTTCATGAATCCTTATACATCTTTCCACTCATTCTTCTCACACATGTTATAAATATACCTAATAAAAAATAGACATAAGTATACATTTTTAATAAATATAACGTAGGGAAAGGTGTTAAGACTTACATGGAAAAAAATATACACCACGTTGATGCCCAACATATCTACAGTAACAAGCTCTATGATATAATTTTTCACAATCCCCACATTTATTGCACATCCAAAAACATGAGCTTCCATTGGAAACTCATAATGATCCGCCAAAAAATTTGAATATCTTGACAATCTGTCAAGACTACTTGAATTTGTATATAACTTCATAGCCATTTGTCTTTATTGTTGTCTATATAGTATTTCTTTACCTTTGAAGTATTCCTGTAAAAATAAATAGAAAAATATATTAGTTTTCAAATGTTAAAAAAACTTTAATAAAAAATAAAATAAAAGATATAACATACATACCTCTATGGAAATGAGTCATAGAAGTCTGGATGGACAAACTAAAAAGTGTTCGATACTATGTCCAACAGTCATCACCTCATCTGTAGGTAATGGTAGTCAAGCTGATCTATCTATAATATCTGGTATAGTGACCCTATGATGCTCTACCTCTAATTGTTGATGATGAACTGTATCTTCTATACCATATACCAGCCCATATGAAACTATATGATGGTGAGGATCATCAACATACAACTCACAATAAGTAGGAAGCTATGGTGGAGGATTAGGATAAAAAATTGGGTCTGAAGGATGAGGTGGGGGAGTGGGAGCTACTGGCGGAGGTGGAGGATAAATAATGGGGTCTGCAGGGGGAGGTGGAGGAGTAGGAGCTGCAATATGAAATTGTATTTTCATGTATGCAAACTTAGACTGTACTGAAAATCTAATATTTTCCTCCATAGTTACATTAATATTATGAACTTCAGCCTACAAGGATTCTATTTTTTTTATAAACACCCTAAATGGAAGAAGTTTAATAACATGAAGCACTTTTCTTACCGATACACCCGTTAGATATCCTCGTACATGACTAGGGTGTTCGGGCTTTCCCAATGCTGCAAAGAAAATATATTGCCTCCCAGCAGCTGTAGATATTCCCTGTGAGTTATGCTCCTCAAGAGAATCCTATATCAATTAATTGAACATTTCTATAATGATTCAAATTTTATAAAGAATATAATTAACTTAAATAAATAAAATAAATATCTTACAATCCTCTCAGCTATGATTCTCAATTCTTCCGAAAGATATTATCCGTTTTTGATCATCTGAGCTTTCTTTCATTTTTCATGTCTAGATGGAGGGTGTGGAGGGGCAACCTCCCCAGAGTTTGAAGACTCAGCTCTCAGTTTTTGTAATTTTTCCATCATCATTTGTTCTTCCAATAATATATACCCTCCCCAAGATAAACTATGCGGGTATACGTTTTTAGATTGGATCTCTTGATGAGATGTCCTTTTTTGCTATAAATTAAGAATAAGAAATCATTAAAAAACATTAATAAGATCATTTATATAAGAAATATTATAAAAGTTTACATTTCCCTTACCAAAAATGAATCTTTTCTTCCACTTTCAAAAAATTTTATCCATGTGTCTTCATCTATGAAGGGATATATATGACATGGATTTTCATTATTCCTATGACCAAAAATGAAATAATATGTGTGGATTGATTTGAAATCCCTCCATCTCCTGGTAGACATCGATAAACATTTCTTCCTGACTCCTCTAGTGTTAGGAATATCAAATGTCATCTGATAAAGAAGAGGTAAACATATTATACTAGAAACATTTAAAGATTAGTTAAACAATAACAAAAGATCTTACCAAAATCATCTCCCACAACTGAGATATTATCGCTTTTTCCACACTTCTCCAATCATCATACAAAATTCTTACTTTTCTTTTACCCTAAGTTGATACAAAACTCTTAAAATATTTTTCATTTGGACCTCTAGGAATATCATTCTCATCAAACTCAACCAGTATCCTCTGGTCCTAGCTACAGGCAAGTGATAATTTTGGTAAACATGTGCAGCCACATTTACCAACTCTTGAACTCTTATTTGACGTTATGGGAGCACATGAGGAAGATTGGGGAACAAAAAGAGGAGCACATGAGTGTTCTTTCCCAAAGTTATGACCATGATGATCATCTCCAGAATCATGTGCTTGATCAACTAATTGATTTTTCATTATCCTTCAAATAAAGAAAGTAAAAATTAGTTCACAAATATACAAATTAAAATATTACAATACTTATGTAAACAAAAAATGTAAAATTGAACAAAGTTACGTAATAGTGAACATGGTAAATTTGGTAATCATGTTAAACAATGGTAAATATGGTAAACATGGTAAACATGGCAGTGAAATTGTCATTCAACAGAATAAATAAATATATAAGTTACGTAAAGGTAAACTATGGTAAACTATGGTAAACATGGTAAACATGGTAAATATGGTAAACATGGTAAAGTAATTTTCATTCAACAAAATCAATAGATATATAAGTTACCTAATAGTAAACATGATAAAATAAACTAAAAAAATTTCAAATAAACAAAAATTTCTACTTATTTGTTTTAATACTCATTTTAATAAAGAAAAAAATTACAATATATGACATTTTATGAAAATAATATATCTAAAAAAGAAATAAACATATGTTACCTATAATATTAGGAATGTACAAATGGTTTGTTTTCCCAAATTCATTCATCATGATCGTTCCTTATGGAACAAACCATGTCTTCAACATGCTCGTCATTATTTTCTGCTAATATTTCCATGGAAGTAGGTATCTCACATAAATTAGCATCTTCATCAAGTTGATCCTCACCAACATATTGTTTTTTCCCTTGTAAAACAACAAAACACTGCATATCTGATTGATCAACTACATAGAAAATTTGTTTTGTATGCGATGCCATTATAAAAAAATTTTCTGTGTCTTCCAATCTATTCAGATTAAAAACTGTCATTCCAAATTCATCATGTCTGACACTATTGTTACCGACAAACCATTTTTAGTTAAAAATAAGAACTTTAATTTTAAAGCAATCAACCTCCCATATTTCTTCAATGACTCCATAATGTGCACTTGATTTAGAAATTGGGTTTTTTGTCTTTAGAACTTGAAAAATACATTGCTTATACAAACACCAATACACCACTATTATGAAATACACTTCTATTGTCCTAAGATTTCATATGAAATGTACAACCATTAATGTCATACACTGACCATGTTATCACATTTAAACTTGGACTACCCACTAAACATCTTAATGTCTCTGATACATCTAATCTACTGAGCAAGGTCTTTTTAAACCATGAAAAAAATGTTTTGTTGTGCTCATTCAAAATCCACATTTCTTTATTCTTTGGATGACATTGTTTCTACTCATTAATATGCAATGTGATATAAAGTTGAGCATCATCTATGTTATTCAAGATGTATAATTCTACCTTCTTCATCTGTTTAGCTAACAAATATTTGAATTTCAAGCCATAAATCCCCTTCCCTCATTGTTAACTCATTCATGGAGAGATGGAGGCAAACCTATGTGCTCCGCTATAGCCAAGTATCTCGTACAAAACTCCGCAACCTCCTCAGAAATATACTTTTCAATAATGGAGGCTTCAGGTCGATACAGATTCTTAACATACCCTTTCAATATTTTCATATACCTTTCAAAAGGATACATCCAACGAAGATATACTGGTCCACAATGCTTTATTTCTCAAACCATATGAACCATTAAATGCACCATTATATCAAAAAAAGATGGAGGAAAATGCATTTCTAATTGAAAAAGAATAGAAATTGAATCCTTTTCCAAAATTTTCAAAGTACTCACATCAATCACCTTATTACAAATTGAATTGAAAAAATAACACAACTTCATTATAGTCTTTTTGACACGGATGGGCAATATTCCACGCAATGAAATTGGTTGAAGTTGTTGCATCATGATGTGACAATCATGGGATTTTATACCTATCAATTTCAAATACTTCAAAGAGACAAAAATTTTTACATTTGAGTAATAACCTTGAGACACTTTGATATCATGAAGGCACTGAAAAAAGCTAATTTCTCCCTCTTAGATAATGCATGAAAAGCTGGGGAAATAAATGTTCATCTTCCATTAGGAGTGGGAGATAACTCCAAAAATATTCCTATTTATAGTAAGTTTAATCTTGAATTCAACCCATTTTTAGTCTTTCCTTTAATATATAACATTGTTCCAATCAAACTGCCATAGATATTCTTCTCCACCTACATGACATCAATATTATGTTTCAATTCATGATATATCTAATATGGTAGCTCAAAAAATATTGAACATTTTTTCCAAATATGTCTATCATTACCAAATTTATGTGTCTTTCCCAATGACACTTCAATTTTTTTTCACCCTCTCAAAATACACATCAAGGGATAAAGGTTTTGGAGAAATATAAAATTATTGTGAGCCATTGAATGCATTTTTTAGTCTTATATAAGAGTGATTCATAGGAAAAAACTTTTGATGACCCATGTATACTGTTTTCCTCCCATGATGAAATTGACAATATGGAGTATGTTGTTCGAAAATTGGACATGATTTATGCCCCTTAACACTATATACAAACAAATTTCCATATGATGGAAAGTCATTTATAGTGAACATAAGCACTGGATGTAGTTGAAAATATTCCATTTTATAAGAATCATACACCCTAATACCATCATCCCATAAAAGGTTCAAATCATCTATCAATGGTGACAAGAAAACATCAATATCATTTCTGGGTTGCTTCAGGACAAATATCATTATACTCAACATGACATATTTTCACTTCATACAAACTTCAGGAGAGAGGTTATAAATTACCAATAAAACAGGCGATGAACTATGTGTGCTACTGAGGGTTCGGTATGGATTCATTCCATTTGTGCACAACCCAAGTATGAGATTTCTAATTTCAATTCCAAATGTAGGATATTGCTCATGAATTTTCTTCCATTGTGGATAATCAGCTGGATGACGTATTTCTCCATCACATATCCACTCATCAGCATGCCATATTAACCTTTTTCATCATGTGAATTAGAAAATAAACATTTCAAATGATGAATTATAGGAAGATACCAAAATACCTTGGCATGGATCTTTGTAATCTCTACATCAGCCTGTGATTTTTCTTTCAACTTATACCAGGATGTCCCACATTTAGGAAACTCTGATAGAAATTCATATTCCTTCCTACATATCGTACAATCATTCAGATATGCATGTATTTTATTGTATCCTAATCCCATCGGGCATAATATTTTATTGGCCTTATAATGTGAATCTAGAAGATCGTTGTCTTTTGGAAGATTCACTTTCAACAATTGAAGTAAATTTATAAAAATTATGTTACTCCATCCATGTTTCAAATTCAGGTTAATCAATTTTAACATCGCTAATAAAACTATAAAATCCATACAACCAGGATACAATGGTTTTTTAGAATCACCATATAAACGCACAACTGTCAATTCTATCTCAATTTGTTCTACTACAATATCATGGATCATTTCTTCAATTCCATCGGAGTTACCATCTAGAGAATCATCATCATCAGTAGATCTGACATTCTATCCAGTTTCACCATACCAAATCCAAGGGATGTAACACGGATTAAAACCATGAAAAATCATATGATCTTTGATCTCTCAACTTTTCAACTTCTTCATATTCAAACATTTCAGGCATGGATAGAAAAACATGCCGCTGCTTGGAACATTTCTTTTAGAAAATTCCAAAAAGGCATCAACACCTTCTTCATATTCATTACTCATTCTATGTGTCATAATCCAACTTCAACTCATTATTACCTATAACAAATATAAAAATTATACATCTTGTGAAGATAATCCAATTTTATATTTATATGAAAAATATCATAATTTTAATGTAAAATAATTTTGAAATATAAAAAAATTTATGCGTATTTGAAAAATATATGCATGAAAATGTTTTTTTTAAAAAATATAGTTAGATAAAAAACTTTTAAATTCATATTGGATCCTTTATTCTTATGGTACACAAATAATACATCTTGGTGCAACTGGATACCAAATTCACCCTTCCTTAAAGAAGAAATATGATGTATAAATATTAAATTATGTATACATTCACTACTAAAAATTACACCTATCCCAACGATTTGAAACCATTGGGATATAATATCCCAATGGTTTCACACACCGTTGGCATGATGGTCGTTGCAATAGCCTTATACTATTGGTTTTATAGGAACCATTGGTATAGACTGCCTGAAGTTAACATATGCCAAGGGTTTCAATGAAACCGTTGGGATATATATATACCAATGGGGTGTCCAAGGGGTAGGGGTTGTCCACGGGGTGGTGGGGCCTGTCCAAGGGGTGGGGCTATACAAGGGTGTAGGGGGCTGTCCAGGATGTCCAAGGGGGTGTTCAAGGGGGTAGGGGTGTCCAGGGGGTGGGGGGTGTGCAATGGGGTGAGGGGGCTGTCCAACCCCCTACACCATTGGACAACCCCTTAACCCCCTAGAAATAGCCGCCACCCCCTTGCACACCCCATGGACACCCCCTGGACAGCCCCCACCCCCTAAATAGTCCCCACCCCTCTGAACACCACCACCCCTAGAAACACCACCCCCGGATACCCCGTACCCCCTTGGACAGCCCACTCACCACCTGGACAGCACCCCCACCCCCTTGGACACCCCATGGACACCCCACCCCCTAGACACCCCCACCCCCTGGACACCCCCACCCCTTGGAAAGTCCCCTCACCCCCTAGACACCACCCCCACCCCTTTAGACACCCCCTAGACACCACCACCCCCTTAGAAAACCCCCATAACCTGGAAAACCCCCAACCATCTTGACACCCCCACCCCCTGGACACACCCTACCCCCTTGGACAACCCACTCACCCCCCTAGACACCACCCCACCCCCTGGACACCCTACCCCCTTGGATAGCCCCTCACCCCCTGAACACCACCCCACCCCCTTGGACACCCCTTACCCCCTTGAACAACTCCCACCCCCTGGACACTACCCCTACCCCCTTGGACACCCCCTGGACACCCCCACCCCCTTGGACAGCCCCCACCCCCGTAGACACCCCCACCCCCTGGACAGCCCCCACCCCCTAGAAACCCCCACCCTCGGACACCCCCACCCCTATGGACAGCCTCCCCAACTCCTTGTATAGCCCCCCAGACACCCCCACCCCCTGGACACCCCCTACTCACCTTGGAAAGCCCCTCATCCCCTGGTCACCACCCCCCCTTGGACACCCCTTGGACACCCCCACCCCTAGAAATCCTTGTATCCCCTTAGACATCCCCCTCACCCCCTGGACACCACCCCCACCCCTGGACACCCCTAACCCTTTATAAATCCCCCTCACCCCTTGGACACCACCCCCACCCCCTTGGACACCCCCTGGACACCACCACCCCCTTAGACATCCCCCCACCCCCTGGATAGCCCCGACCCCCTAGACACCCCCACCCCCTAGACACCCCCACCCCCTAGACACACCCTACCCCCTTGGACAACCCCCTCACCCCCAGGACACCACCCCCCCACCTAGACACCCCTACCCCCTTGGACAACCCCCACCCCTGGACACCACCCCCACCCCCTTGGACAACCTCCACCCCCTGGACACCCCCATCCCCCTGGACACCACCACCCCCCACACACACGCACACACACATGATATAACACAAAAAATCATAAACTTGCATGATATCACTTTCATGGTTTATTTTATCATAAAATAATTTAGCATGGTAAAAAAGAACACGACGACACTTACCATTATAACAAGAAAAAATATAGAAAAATAACATCTCAAAACATTAGTTTAGGACATCGCAAAAAAATAAAAAATGAAACCAAGCTGTGTGAGGATTACTTGAGTGTTGCTTGTCGACCTAATAGATCTGGTGATATTAAAGATGATGAATGATATTGTAAAAATGAGGTTGGAGGGCATGACTTTTAATAATCCTTTCTAGGTTTTCCACGTGAGAGAGACGAGTAACATGTCGCCTAATCAAAGAAAATATAATGACTAAATACGAGGCATGATAAATCATTTAAAAGATTTATCACATCAGTTATTTAATAACTGACATAGTAAACTATTTATTTATGTTTATAATGTCTTTTTTTTAATAACCGATGTAGGAAATTATTTATCACGTCAGTGATTTTATAACCAACGTTATAAATGGCGCTTTATCACATTAATTATTTTATAACTGACTTGATAAATTGCTGAGATTTGATTTATCACATCAGTTATAAAATATCTGATGTGATAAAGTGATCAGATTCAATATTTCACATCGATTATAAAATAACTGATGTGATAAATCTAATCTCAGTATTTTTTATGTCGGTTATTTTATAACCGTCGTAAAAAATTGATTCTCATCAATTTATCACACAAGTTATTTTATAACCGATGTGATAAAATGATTTTTAAATCTTTTCACATTGGTTATATAGAACCGATGTAAAAAATGCAGACGTGTTAAACATTTTTTTTTCCACTAGTGTATGATACCAGCGGTAAGGACTTGACCTTAAAACATTACTTAATCTTGAGTTTTTAGTTAATAATTCACTTTATTTCTTTGTTAATGGTCTTTACACTTTATAGTTATTGAGAATTAGTTCATAACTCTTACATATCAAACCAATATATTAAAAAATGGTTATTTTTATTCATTATCCATTTTTCCACAATATAAAGCTTTTGAAAAGAAACACATTTTCTTTTCGTGAAAAATTTTCAGAACTTTTAACTCGACTTCTTCTTTTTTCCCACCCAGCTTTAAACCCTATGAAAAAAATTTTAAAACATGGGATGAGCACAAAAAAATACAAGTCTGGTAAAAAAAAAGAAATTAGTTAGTATAGTGAAAAAATGAAAACCCATAAAATACTTAACTTTATAAAATTTTTCTTTAAGAATATGAAATAAATCATTTCCTCATAAAAAATACACTTTTTTATCAAAGAAAAACTTTAAAACCCATATAAAGAAACTGTAAACCCATTTTAGGCTACTTAGAACATCATATTTATACCCCATATTAATACCATGTCAAAAATAACTATAGACTAGTTAAATAAAGAGGATAAAACACATAGGTTAACTCCCTCCTTCTTACATTTGAAGATAAGGAACATTAATCAATGCATTAGAGAGATATAATGGGGATCAACCATCATATAAGACATATCATGCTGGCATGTTTCTTATATATAATGATAAATTAACATATCATGAATAATTTTTTTTATTCTTTATCATTTTAATCATAAAACTCTTGAAAAACTCTATCAAACTTGTATTCAAAAAATTTTCACATATCGAAATAAAATTTTCTTTAAAAAACCATTTTCAAAACCAAAATACATAAAAAAGGGAAAGAGGGGTTTTCTTTGAAGAAAAATTAAACATTTTAATGAAATCCAAACATCAAATAATGGTTATTAAATCAAGAAAGGCTATTGATACCGTATGTATTAAAATAGAATATTTCTTTTGTGTTTTGTAAAAGAAAGTCAAACTGTTCTATATAAAATATGTAAAAGGATTTATTTTGAAAAACTTTGAAATAAATTTAAAAGAAACATAAAATATCCTTTATATTTCATTAATGTCCATATAAATACATATAAAAATTATTTTTATGAATATGGACATGGAAGAAAAATATTTAAAAAATATATATTTGAAACATTTTAAAACATGGTTTTAATGTAAAGTGTCCCTTACCTAAAGTCTAAATCATCATGTAAATTATTTATATTCAAAAATAAAATAATTGTTTTAATTATTTAAATTTTTGATAACCTTTTTCAAGTTCATTATTCCATTTTTTCTATTTAATACAATACTATATTCAGTTACTTAATCAATTAACTTCATGTCAAATGTTTTGATGATATTCAGCTCCTATATCCCAAATGACTTAAGTAGGTTAACTATGGTAAAATAGGTCATTATTTAATCATATCCATAATAATAAATAAATAAATGAATATAATTTTTGTAAATCATCTATACTTTTAAAACCACCCATGAAATAAGGTTATGAAAAATGAACTACATTACAATCATGGAGACAATAGGTTGTATGTACGCATGAGTCACATTTCCATTATTTAATGATCATTAAAAAAACAAGGTAAGTATTAATTATATTTCCATAAGAATCATAATATTATAAATTCCATATTATTATTTTTAAATACACTTATATATACTATCCATGTGATACGGTAATGAAAAATGAATCACATCACTTCATGGAGGTAGTAATCCACATGCACACATGAATGATGTTATCATTTTTCAATGAAAGGAAAAGGTAAAAATATATATGATATATTAATTTTTCAAAATGATAAAAAAATTATGAATATAATATATATACATTAAATCCATATTCATTAATATCATTTAGAGGTAGTGATGGAAAACGAATTACATCAGTTCACGAGGCCGTAATCCTCCTTACACACGAACGTTGGTTTCATTTCCCATTTGATGGAAGAGGAGATGGATATAGGTTAGTACATTAATATAGAAACATATAATTATATGTCAAATACTAGTTTTATTATTTCAACATGTTTGAATAATATTTGAAGGAGTTAGAAGAATAAATAAAATGAAAATGCTTGGTTAAGAACTATACTTAATCTTTGGACAAACTCTTAAGGTTTACACCAAAATCATTTATAAGACGATTTTATGATAAAAAAAGGCCTGTAGGAAATGTGTAGGTATTTAAGGAATATATTTTGATAGATATTGGATGAACCAAAATTTTTTGAAGTGTGAAGAAATGAGGTGAGGAGGTTACCTTTTATAAGATGGGGGGAGAACTCTTAAAATTTATTAAATATTAATTTAAAATTAATTAATATTTTATATTAAAATAGCCTAAAAAATTATGTATTTATAACATGTGATTATTATAGGTTTAAATAATATCATCCAATTAAATTTTTACAGGTTTAGGTGATTTTTTAACCCTTATTCTTTTGTTTTAACTCCCATTAATGCTTTTGTTGATTACCACGATAACAAAGATTTTTACTATTTAGGGGCCAAGATAGTTAATATAAAAGAGAAATTAGGCCATAAATAGACCAAAATTAATATTTTAAACCATATTCAAATCAATTTTATAAATATAATATTTTTAGTAATTTTAAATCATTTAATAAAATTTTATTTTTTTTATCAAATATCATTATTGTTTTTCTTGGAACAATTCATTTAATTTGACTTTGAAAAGAACATAAAAGTAAAATAATTAGAATATAATTATTTCACACACTCCATAACATGTTATTTTATCTAAAAAATTCATGTATCGCAATAATTTATTTAAATTATATTACTTTTAATATTTTTAGAATAATTTATTTTATTTTTCAGTTAATTGAATAAATACTGTGTTAGTGTTCTGTAAGCATTTAAGGTAATTATTTCATCACTAAAAATTTAAAATAAATTTACATGATGAAAAAAAATCATTTATATTTAAAATGAATATTTATAAATAAATATTTTTTTATTATTCTCACAAAATATTATAGATATTAAAATAAAAAAGTGAGGTTTTTGACATTATCATTTACTTTAATACTATAAAGGTCAATATCAAATAAATATGGCACCAAGTTGACATATTTTTGAAAATCAGATGGAAATGGACAAAAATAAACTCATAAAATTGGATAAAGTAAAGTGTTATAGTCATTTTATAGTCTTAAATATTTTTTAACCTTAATTACCCAATTTACCTTTATCATGTTGAATTTTTTTTCTAAGGTTTATGTCCACAATGAAAAAAATATAAGGGAAATATTTATAAAATTTAAACCTCCTAATTGAAAGTATAGGATAAAATTTTAAATATTAAATATGTATATGCGGCATAATTTAATTTAAAATTAGAACCACAAAATGTGATGAAAAACAATTTTTCCGAAAAATGGGATTTTAAGTATAAAAAGTTTGTATACAAAATTCAAGAATAATATTCATTCCAAAAAACATAATTGGATTATTTTAAATCAAAATAAACTAATAAAATTTTAAAACAAATCCACAATTGAATTTTAAATTTTAAATTCTTGAAAATAAAATACAGTTTCAATAAAAATCAGTATTTTTCTCTATTCATTGAAAAATAAATATTTTTAAAAATTTCAAAAAAATCGATTCTAATATAAATTTGACATGTTGAATTAAAAAATTAAATTTATTTTTTCAAATGAAAATTCTATATTTTGAAAATCTGGATTTTGTATAAAACTATATAATTCCAATTTGGTTACAATTTTTTTTTAATTTTTGAATGAAAAATGACATAATATTCTTATAATAATTATAACTACATAAAATATAATGAATGAATATTTATAAGATATAGAAATTTTTTATATTGACAATTATTGGGTTGTTACATCATTTATACACTAATTTTTTAAGAAGAATTAGATCACATAGAATGACCTCAATTGCATCAAAGTATAAGTTATTTAGGGAAGGAAAAAATTACATCAATTGCCTCAGATTATTTTTCGACTAGGATGATATATCACCACCCAATGATGTGGTGATTGGTGTATCTATCCTCAATTTCTCAAGTTATATTCAGTATAAAGGTAAACTCAGAGTAGTCTTGACATGGGGATGACCTTCATGATGAGAATATAAATCAATATGAGGATGAAATTCATAATTATCACCATGGATATGATCTCCAAAGTAATTTATTTTTGATTTAACATAATAGGGGAGTAAATCCACATTGGATATTTTCTTTATTTCAGGGATGACCTCTGTAAAGTATACCATAGGGATGACCTCTATAGTTCATTGTTTGGTTCTCAGAGGAAGAGTATCTGTTGTTATTGGTTATTGATGAGTTAGAAATGAGAGGACCTCTTTATTGGTTAATATACATGCTACAAAGCGGACTTCTAAATATGGTGTCATAAGGAAGATCTTTATGATTGATCTTCATATTACTAAATAAAGGACCTTCGTAGTGTTTACCCTAAGGAGGACATCCAGTGTTGCTGATAATGATACTACAATGGGGACCCCCATAACCATAGTTCCTTATCTTATTAATATGAAGTCAATATATTTTTGGGTCACTGTCAAAATATTCCTAAGAACCTTAATAATAATATCCTATTGTTCTAAAAAAATTAGAATAATTAATGATAGTTTATTCTAGAAAAAGAGTAAAAGGGATAAAAATAAAAATGAATAAGAATAATAAGAACACCTGAATTATGTGGTTTAGGAATAACCGCTATAACCATAGAGAGGTAGAATATAATTTAGTATACTTGGGATCCAATTAGGGGAAAAAACACTGAGTACTAAAACCCTATCTTAAAATAAGCTCATAAAGAAACATGGTTCTATAGTAACCCAGATTACTATAGTTAAAATTCACATAGTTTCTCCAATTTTCCATAGTAACAATTCCAGTAAAGTCTTAAAATATATGGTACTCATTTTAGTAAATTCCATGATACTATATTACTTTTTCAAAGTCCAAAATTATACAGTACCCAGGATCAGTGTTAGTCAGCTCTTCTATAGTTGGCCAGCTCTTCTATAGTGCCTCCAAAATTTGGGTTGGGGACCTTCAACCCCCGTTACTCCTAAAAAGAGGGGATATTCCCCCCCTAAACCCCTAGGGACCTCATCATGGAGGTTGAACTATGAGAGTTGCATACTAGTGTATAATACAGGCTGCTTGCAGTTAGCCCAAATTCATCAAATGTATTGGGCTCCACTATTTAAACATTTCTATGGGGACATAGACCAACTCATGGATTTCCTCTTTTCCCTGATGAGAGTTATTTACGAACATTATCAATGAGGTGACTAGGGTTGGAACTATGATCATGATTGAGGGTGTGTGGTGTGGGAAATGAACCTCAAGAGTGGGATCCCTCTAAGGAAACTCCCGAGTTTCCTCTATAATATGTTAGTGGCCTTTCTGCATGGAATAAAGGATGTTATATCATTCCTACATAGTAAATAGATTAGAAATATTTTCATACATCGAAACATTAATGGGAGTAGGGATATGAGACTAATCCTAGGCTACCATCAAGATATGATAGAGGGTTTCATAAGTGGGATAAAGGATATGATATTTCCCCTCAATCACTATTGAGATATTCTAGCAGGATTTATGAATCAAAATAGGGATAGTGGTACATGAATAATCCTAAGATGCTTTTATAATATTCCAATAGTATTTGTAGGAATAAGAGTGAATGCAGATATGATCCTATTATTAAGATTCAATTTTCCATCACCTATGGGGATATATCCTCTAGAATTCACTCGTTTGGGAAACTAGGGTTGATATCTACAAGGTGGTATCCTCAGCATATTAGTGAAAGGATGGTGCAATAAGACATTAGTGATGATGACTTATGGGAAGATCCCACCTTGGAAGCTTCTGAATAGTAGTGGGGATGTCTATGAAATTTTCCACCATCCTAAGGTAAGAGAGATATGTGTTCCCGCACTTTTAGGGGAGGATCCCGAATCAGTTTTGAGGTGTAAATAGATTCAACCTACTTTTTTGTATCCATTCATTGATAAAATGACCAAAAAGATTCATCTCTTATAGGTTTTTTCAAGTCTCCATGAAAGTTGGGATGGATCCATCGAGATGACACTCTAATTTCAAGGCATTATCTAATTGATGTTAGAGGTGCTAAGTAGGTGACAACATACATTAGGGCTTTGAGGCCACAAACTTCATGTTAGGGAAGAAATATGTCTGGCATGCTAGCTAGATGTGTGCAGTTACTTAAGGTGCCTTATGGATATTACCATCTTATCCAAGTAGCTTGGTATACAATGGTGCATTTAGTGATACCGTTTGGATTAAAGGAATTTCTTGAAGGATAAAAAAACTACTCTAAAAAAACTATTAATAAAACATAAAAATTAATTGTGAATGGTTGATAGATATCTTTTATAGGTAAAGGATTCATGTCAGGTTCACTATCCAATTTCGAAAAATCCCCTATGACCACAGTTTTTGATTTGGGGTAGACCATATTTCTAAATATTGATGGTTTTTGGGATGTACCAGTGACACTTTAGGTTGCACATTGGTCGATAGGATGAGAGGTTGGCTCATCACTTAAGGGGTTTGATTCCTATTTGGGGAATCTATTATAGATTTAATTTATATTAAATAAATACTTCTTAGTTACAATAATATTGGTTACTTTCATGATAATTATCAGTCAGTGACATGAATTGATGGGAGAATATATGTGTATTAAATTTTCTCCATATATCTTCTGATACTATGGTTTAAAGTTATACCATTGAGATCTATAGAATTTTTAACCATCTATGGAGGTGGTAGATGTTCTGGAGATAGGATCAAGCCCATGAGAGGGGTATCCTATGTATACCTTAGAAGGTAATAAAAACCCACATAGTTTGGTACCACATAATGGGACACATTGTACTTCTTAAGACCATGTGACAAGGACTGTTGTGGTTTCTTTTAAAATCACACAACCATGAACAAAAAAAGTTCCTTTTAATTCCATACATCAAGGACCAATGGTACACTTTTTGAAGTTGTGTGTATAAGACATATTCCCATAGTTTTAATATAATAAAAAATAGACTATATTTAGGGGAATTAGGATTAAAACTCAATGGGATGTCATATGTTTCCTAACTAAAAAGAATCAAAACCCACATAGTTCAAGTTGAAAAATTCATGATCATGTGATAGGAGTAGTCCATAAAGTTTTGAAATTTTTTGGTAAGGAGTTTTTTTATGCATTTCTGAGTTATATAGTTTGGTTTAATTGGTGAAAGGAACCTAATAGTTGTTTTTTGTGAGACTTAAACATGAATGGGCCTTTCTAGTCTATCCTATTTATTTGTAACTAAACATACGAGGGTATGGTTGGGGATTACACCTATAAAGAGGCCTAGTATATTAACATACACATCCTTTATGTTAGTAACTCTATGATGAAGGAACACTGGAATCATGGGGAACATGGTCCAGTGAAAATGGATTGAGAAATTATATTAAATCGAAGACCAATTTTGAGGTACATGGCTCATTGAATAGATTAAGGATAGAGATATAAATGAAGATATGGTTAGGAATTACACCTAGTTTGAGGCCCATTTGGATACCTATATCATAAAGTACACTAAAGAATCTATGATTAATTATTAAAGTCTATAGAGGCCAGTTTTTCGTATCCATGATGAGTTTCTTAAGCACGGGGAGATTTTTTCAACTGCCTAATGATATGGACTATAACACCCCAAGATTTTATAGTGTGTATCCTCTTAAATAAATTCAATCCATAAATAGATTAAATTTTACACAAAATTATTTCATGTAGTATAAATATTTAAAAATCACATAGAGAATACAAAACAAACTTTATAAATGAAGAATGAATGATATAAGAGTCCTTTTATAGCAATTAAGGAACATATACCAATGAAATAATAACTTTACCTTTGGAATAGTAATGTGAACCTTAAGAATAGGAATTCAGAAAATAGACTATTAATCTATACTATGAAATTATAAATAAAATTTAGGCATCTTATAAATGAAAATTTGAAATAATTATATCATAGTATAAGTAAATAAATAAATTAAGTGTTGGTATTTTTATAAAACACAAATGTTTATTTATAATTTTATGATTAATATAATGATTTAAAAGAAAAATTATTTTCCTAAAATAGATTCATAATTTAATATTTTTTTGTCTTATTATTATAATATAATTTTATGAGACCTTAATTAATTTATCAAGGTGTTACAAAATCAGTTATAATTATAAAATTGGCTTTTTTTGAGTAAATGCTGATTTTAATTAAAAATTAAATTTATCATATTTAGAAAATTATTTTCATAAAATGGATTTCATTTTTTAATTATAAATTTCAAAAAATTGTTAGGGTAATTTTTTTGAATTTTTCTAAAATAGTTGAATTTTTGGTGAATAGTGAAATACAATAATTTACATTATAAGATGAATATATGAATTATTGAGTCATAGAAGATGTATGACTGATATAAGCCCATAATATAGAAATATCCTTCATTATTTTAATATATATAGTAATAAGGTTGAAACTATTCATAATCTTGAGATGAAATAATAAACAAATGAATAAAATAATAAAAAAGCACCCCTATCCTCCACTATAAATACCACCCCTCACCACCCATTCTCCTCACACATTATAAGAATTTAATCATGTTAAATTTCTTCCAATACTGTTCCTATGTCTCCCCCATGTACAATATCCGTTTTTCTCACCAATATACCAATCTCAAGCCCCTTAAGGAGGTTCTCAAGGAGAAAAACTTAGGAGGTAAAACCCTTAACCCTTCTCTTTCAATTTTGTTCAATTTAATTTTTTTATTATCCTCCTCTAAAATCATCAATAAAAACATTCATTATAACTCCATTATACTATATATACTTTAATTTTATTATTTTAATGGAAAATAAATCATCCAACCCCTTCTCCCCTCTCTTTTATTCTCCAAATGAAAATATCGTCCGTGATGTGCCAATTTACCGCCACCGTGGATGATGTATTTTCATTTTTTTATTACCACCTTAAAAGATCGTCATAAAACCATTATAATGGTTGAAATATAATTTTAAATGTATATTAAAACTTTATTTATTATTTTTAACTAGTACATATATATAATATTAACTAATAAAACAAAACTAGTGCACGATGATAAAAAACGCCAAAATAATATAAGCAGTTATCATTAACATTTTATCTAATGAATAATCCTTATTACATATAAAAAAATGATTTATGAGACCATTTAATATTCTAGAATCTCATTAATACTAAATAATTTCACTTATGGAGTTTTTATTCCATTTTACATGAATTCCCATAATTATACACAGGGGAATCAATCATGAAAATCAAGGAAACACACACTTCTGAATGAAAAAATTGAATCTTATAACTCATAAAAAGGCCATAAATGAACTTAATTAAATTATAATAAATAAAATAAATGTTTAATAGGTTATTAATTAAATTTATAATAAATATAATTTCATTATCTAGGAAATTAAGTGAAAGTGAATAACACTTTTATACATAAGGTAAGGGATTCTCCCTGAATCTCCATTTTCATCTAGGTTGTATTTTAGACCTATTTACCCTAATTTAATTTTTATTTATTTATATATAATTATTCTAAATTCTATTTATATGTTCCAAACTCATTTGCCTATATCATTTCATTTTTATTTGATGGGGAAATACATTTTTTATAAGGTTCTCTTTTCAATTCACTCCGATAAGCAAACCCGATTAAAGGGAACTTCACAATTTCATACCTATTTTCAAGTACAATACATAATTAACTTTAATCACCCATTATTTTTCTAAAATAAATATTTTATCATGAAAATATATCTTGGTTCATTTCTGGTTTTATATAAAAGATTATCCCTTTTCTTCTTTAAACTCTTCTTAATATTTTCCTTAAACCGCACTAAAAGGTTTCATTTATAATGTTTCTTAAACACTCTTTTTACATGTTTTCACTTCATTTGGACATCATTTATCCTGCTTTATTACTATTAATTTCTAATTATGATTTTAATTCCTTCTTACAAGTAAACCAATATCCTTTTTGACCATTTATTCATTGTGTGTGGTGTATGTATACTTCCCTTTTACGATCATCATTCGTTAAAGATTTCATTAAATATCCCTATTTATTGTATCATGGATATGATTATTGTATTATACATATACTATTTTCACGTATGGTTTTTTAAATGATGTTATTTAATTGAATATATGTATGAATAATGCTTTGGTCTTGCAGTTATGGGCGGGGCTCGATTATAGATAACCCCTTGATGCATCGACAAGTCTCATGAGACAAAACAGTTAGTGAAAAACACTTCATATTTTTTTCCTAGAATTAGATGGGTTTTTACCCAAAAGATTAAATCATCCTAATGATATAATGGTTTGTGTTCCAAATACATTACTTCCAATGATTTAGCATTTTCTTTATTCAGAATTCAGTTATTACTTTCCATGAGATTTTCACTATGAAAAAATCTACGATTTCATTTTCATTTTTAGTGTATTAATGGAATGTGTTTTTCATATTATTTACTTTGGAATAATTATTATTCTATATTGACTTTTCTTTACTTATTATTGATTAATGTAACCCTTACCGAGCATTTGAGATGAACCTTTAATTTGTTTTCTTTTCCCAGGTTATGAAGAAGTAATCTTTGAATAAGTGTCAAGGAAGCAGTTTATTTTTCTTTCCATGTTTTATTTTTAATTACCAATGTAATAATGGAACCATGTATGTATCTAGTTATTCAATACTAATAAACTAATCGATTTTTGGTGATGTGATCTCTTTTATCTATTCCATTGTAATACAATGACCAACGACTTTGGGATACTAGGGTTGGGGTTATTACATAGACCCTCATTATCAATGGAATACATTATTTTTATTACCCTTGGAGTTCCATACATTGAGGAGGAATTCTTAGAATGGATCTATTTCATGATTCCTAATTCCCATTATCAAAGGAATACTTGATAAAAGTGAAGCACTCTAGAATTCATAACTCAATTATATATATCAGGAGTCCATAGAAGAGGCCTGAAGGGATGACACTCATGGGTGAGTTGATCCAGGATAATGAGTGTTTTAAGGCTTTTTTGGAAGTTTTTAAACCCAATTTAGAGACATAAATGAATGGGGTTCCCAAGTAGGTTTTTATTTTCTAGGTATCAGGAACCAAGAGAATGACACCACGATATTAGCTTAAAGATAAGTGGTTACCTAGTATTGGAAAAAGGTGAAATGGATCCCTAGTATGGGACTAGGGTGAACTGGTTCCCTAGTACGAGAGTAGATAAAAGTTATATACTAATATGAGACTAGGTTGAAGTGGAGCACTAGTATCAGACTTGAGATAAGAAGATCCATGATATAGAGGATTGGGCAAATATTCACCCTAATATGGAGGTTGGCAAAAAGTGTCACCCTCGTATGGAGTCCCTAATATTATTGGGACACATGAATCTATAGTATTAAACCTAAGAGGTATCTTGGGAGCATGGAGCCCTAATATTTTCCTCCAAATATAGGTTGGTTATAATTATCCCTAGTATTTCCACCAAAAATAGTTTGGTTGTGGGGATCCATAGTATTTGACCTCAAGGATGGGGTCCTTCACCCCATTTTTTATGGGGAAGAGGTATTTTGTGAGGGGTTAATATTTAACCCTTCAGATGAGAAAATAACTCTAATTTCCTAAAATTTTCTTTAGGTTTACACATAGGGAGTGACATAAATGAGAGGAAGGAGAGTGGTGCATTCATGAAAGTGTTATATTCTCCAAAATTTTGAGATTGGGTCCTATCGATCAATTAATTTTTTTATTTCCCATCAAAATGAGAGGCATGGAGGAAAAAGACATTCACGACCCATCCTCAGGGCCCGTGCCATGACTACCCCAAGCCAGCCTTCCATAGTCCAGGGGCTAGCGACTAGCACCAAAGGTGTAAATCCCGATAACTAGGAAGGAATTGCCTTTATAAAAGTAAACAAAACTCCACAGAGTACAAGCGGAAGTAATACACAAAGTAAAAAAGAAAGTGCTGAAAAGTAAATGGGCCAGGATACAAACCCAACTGAAAAGTACAGCTACAACTGAACAAAAGTACAATAGAAAAGACCAACAGGTGGAAGAATAGAAGCAACTCATGGGTCGTCCACCTTGGATCCTACCTGAAGGGTATGTATAGTTAGCGTATCTTCTGGATTGTCCACCATGGATCCTACCTGAAGGGTAGGTACAGATAGCCTCTATAAGGCTCTCTCTCGTCTACCTCCTCCGAGTATCATCTCGTCGTGAAGTCCACCTCCGGATACTAACTCGTTGTGAGGTCCACCTCCGGGTACCATCCCGTCCTCGAACACTCGGCCTCTGTCAGCGCTGCCCGTCGTCTACAACCAACAAAATGAGGTGCGGGCATAGCCGTGCAGGGGTGAGTATACGATACTTAGTAGGGACCCTGAGACCCTCAAGGTCTCACTAAATCCAACAAGGATAACCACAAAGAAGGATCTCAACAGATAACCCTTACTTAGGTATAAGCTCATACTTATACCTAAGTTATCAAGTAACCCAACTCAACCATGAGTAAACAGAAAGGTTATGAAATCAACGGATAACCACTACCTAGGTATGTACCCATACATATACCTAAGTTATCAAGTGACCCATATCAAACATGAGGTAAACACAAAGGTCATAGACTCAGCTCAAACCAGGATTTTCACTATCGAAACCGTAACTGCTGAAGAGCTTCATCTCTAACAAGTACAGTGATCCTGTCACGACTCTGAGGTACTGCTCACTAACCTAAGACTGCTGAGGTACTCCTCCTGTCGAGTACCGCGGGTCAGCCACCCAAATACAGTAGTGCTTCCCACCGGTGTCTGCCACCCAAACACAGTAGTGCACCCCCCCAATAGCCTGCAGAGGTACTCCTTCTATTGAGTACCGTAGGTCTGCACCCAAACACAGTAGTGCTCCATCTGCCATGGGTCTGCACCCAAACACAGTAGTGCTCTGTCCATTGGGCTAGTCGACTCACTCCAAGTCGAGTTGGTCAAGAAATCGTCAGGTCTCAGCCGGCTACACGGTCTCCGTACTCCATACACTCGTCTCCGGAAGGGTCTGCTCCACGAGCTACAGGTCAATACTCCAAGTATCTCAAAGTCCCACGAAGAAGTATCTCAAAGGACCACCTCGCCATTGGGGTCTCAACGCAACAGACTACGCGTCAATCGGACACCCGGTCTGTGAGTTATTAGCCTTTTCGTCCCAGGGGCCCGGTTGGTTTCGTGTACGAACCAACCCGACCATATCTCAACTGTATCCCGAACACAGATAGGGTATACTCATAGGGACTGTTTCTCAACGTGATCACCAACGCTGCTGATGGTTCGTCAAACGAACATCCAGTCTGAAAGTTATCGGATTTTCCGTTCCAGGGGCCCGGTTGGATTTCGAGTACAATCCAACTCGGCCATACTCCAACTGCATTGAAACCTCGAGCGGAGTAAGCCAAAAGGTTCATCTTACTAAGAGGAATCCAACAAAGTCGACAACACATCAATCAGACGTCCGAAGCTCAAGTTATAGGCGTTTCCACTCTGAGGGCCCGGTTGGTTTCGTGTTCGAACCAACCCGGCCATACCCAAAGTTCTCCGAAACCTTGAGTGTAACATACTGAAACAACTTTCTCTATACATGGATCACAATGTAACTGATGGTGTGTCGATCGGAGGTCTATAGCACAAGATATGGGCAAAAGACTGGAAGTGATCCGAAAATGGGGGGTCTGAGCCCGGTCCGACCTGGCCCAATCCCCCCTAGGTCGGCCCAAACCGGGTCGACCCGAACTGAGTCCGGGTCTGACCCGGTAGGGTGCGGCCCGACCTGGCGATGCGTGGCCTGACCCGGCTGGGCGCGGCCTGGCCCGGTCTGCGCAACCCGGCCCGGCCGGGTGGCACCCTGGCTCGGCCAGTGAGCCGAGCAGGGGACGCGGTCCCCCGTAGCCTTTGTGCTCTATGGACGCGGCAAGCGCCACATCCTGCTCCTCTGGATCCCACGCGGCCACGGGATCCGGCCGCCTGCCACTGCGGCTGAAGCCGCGGCGGTTCCTCCTGGAGGCGCGTCGGGGTGCCGCCGCGCCAGCGACCCTCACCACCGGTGATGTCTGCGTGCCACCGGATTAGAAAGGGTTTTACGAAGAATGAATAATCAATTTTATTTAAATAAAATTGAAGCAAACCATTCCACGATCCGTCAAAAAAATTGAAGCATACCAAAAATTCCCAACCCACAATTAAAACATTCGCGGATCAACATGACAACAAGTTGAACCGCATTCTTTGTTTTCTTTTTGAACGAAAGAAATAAGGGAATTAAATTATACATAAATAAAAACCCTACCTCTAAGAATTCGTCGAACGAGGATCGTCACGTAAAAAGATGTTATGGAAGACGGCGTTGCGGAAAAGAGGATCGTGGGCGTCGCGGTACACGACGTCATGGAGAAGAGGATCGTCGGCGTCGCGGTACACGGCGTCGCTCGTCGATCTCCGAGGAACTAGCGTTCTTTGTCGTCTTTCATCAGAGGTCGGCGTTCTTCGTCGTTATTCTTATTCTTCAACAAGGAAGAACGTTCTTCAGGACTAGAGTATTTCTCCCCAAATCTTTTCTCACAACAAACAACAATAATAAAATAAGGTTTCCCTTATTTTATTCCTCATGTCAACCTTTTCAAAATTCAAAATAAATTCACGAATTAATTTACATGTGTTGACCAATTAATGAGGCGTTTAATACACCAGATAAAATCGAGAGTTGACTTGGAATTAAGTGGGGGTGCGGGGGTGTTACTTAATTAATTGCACGAAGGAGGTTTTAAGGGATTTGAAGGGGTGGGGCTCGTGTGGGCCCCACCTCACTAATATCCTACCTAGTGGAGTTAGGATATAGTGGGTCCTACTCCAACCATGATGCTTAGGTTTAAAATACTTAGAATAGAAAATAAAAATTGTTGTACAAATTTTATTTTTATTCATTAGTTAACCCCTTTTTTTAAAAAAACCACACCCGAGAAAACGCAACTCCAGAAAAGGTGTTCCTAAGAAATTACCAGCGCTGCGGTTTCATCGGTGGCCTTGGATTTCGATTCTGAGCACCGGTTCAAAAGTTAGAAAAACCCGCTCATTTTTTCACTGAACATACCCGAGCTAAACTTCAGAAATTTATTCTGGGCACACCGGGTCTCGGAATCAGGTGCCGTCAGAAACCGCTCCCTCGCAAAATTCCAAATAAAAAAAGAAAAAAATTTCCTTAAATTTCCGGGTCTTTACAAAGAATAATAGGGAATGTAGCTAGATGGGTAATATCCCTTTGTTCCCTTATAACTGAGTGCCTCAAGTAATTGGGAATACGTGCGAAAGTAAGTCATTCAGAAGAGCTTAATTTAAGGGATCTAGGGTGTGCTAACAATAGATGCCTGAAAGGATTCATACAAGGGAGCTAGGGAATATAGGGCATGGGTATATGAAGGGAAATTAACATAGATATGGTATTTGGGAATATATAAAGGTACTGGATGCTATACATCCTTTACTAAAAATTTGTAACATCTTTACCATTAGAAAATGTGATTTCCAACATTCATCTTATTGTTTCAATATTTGAAACACTTTTGAATATTAAATTGAATTCATTATACATCTCAGTTTCTATATTTTAATCTATAAAAAAAATTAACCTTGTATTAAAAAAAAGTAAAATAGTGTATATTAGTTGGAGAATTTTTTAAACCAGTTCAAAACTAATAATTATTTTTTTGATGAATATTTACATTGTATTTGACATTTACTAGCCCTGTATAGACTTTAAGTAAGTTAGAAACAAGGATGAGTGTGCCTCCTCAAGCTTGTATATAATATTCTAGAGGTTGGTGACTACCACTAAGAGAGAATAAACAAAATGTGAGAGGCATTCACACATATAATCTATAAAAATTCAACTACAACTTCACTAGAAACAAAAATAAAATGGACATATGAATGTAGACTAAAATGATTGATACTATATTTAACAAACATTAATCAAGAATATAAAAATATATAATAAATTTCAAAAAAATGATAACTATAAAGTGATAACGACTTAAAATAAATACAAGTTTCATGAATGATAAGACAAAGGGAATGTGATCAACCAACATATATTGAACCCTTTTAGAAGACACCTCCATATACTATCAAAAGACCATAACAAAAACTAATACATCCAACTCCACAACCACCATATACTCTTAGAGATAATGAATTATTTTCACAACCAAAAGTATGTCACCATACAATTTCTTGTGTGGATGTATGTAAAATCTCTTAGTAGGTCTTACTATGTATTGAGAAACACTATATCCAAGATCATTCATGAAATATAACCAAATTAATAGAAAACATAATAAAAGTAAAAACTTTTAAACTCAACACCTATAGAAACCTGATCCCACTAAGACCCCACTTAAGTTGGAAATGAAATTATATGTGAACCCCAAAGTCCACCACTAATAGGTTGTATATTTTTTACTAGAACCAGGGGTAAAAATAAATCAAATTTGAGGCATTTACCTCTAAAGAGTATAATGAAAGACTTTGAATGATACATAAACCCTAAAAATTGAGTAATAAATAATCCATAATCAACTGATATTATGAACATTGTATACTTCATGAATGTCATACATCATAACCAAGGTAATTAAACTACCTATTAAAAAACAACTATGAACCCCTAATATATAGAAAATCAAAAAATCTAACCTATATAATACCTCTATGATATATGAAAAACAATAACGAACTCCAACTCCTATGAAAAACCCATGAGATAGAGTTAACACTACCCAACTTCTCCACTAACATTATCCTGTTGCCCTGTATGTAAATTTAGTGGTTAGTATATCTACATAGTCAGTAGGACACCACTTATGGATGAATAACTAAGTCAATAATATATATTCATAAACATTAATACAATAAAAATATAATATATAGTCACATCCCCATATATCTATACCACCTAGGGAAATATAGGTTTATAAAAACTAGTGAACCATCTCATCCTCACCCTTATAAGATACTATGTATGAGGATATATCACTCTAGATGTCTATACATCATTATTATTATATCTAACTTGTTTAAGTATTCTATTACCAATATTTCTATAAATATTAATCTTCAAAATCTACAAATATATAATATAACACATGTTGTCAAAATATAGAAGGGACCCCACAAACTAACTCTCACATTATAGGTCCATCCCCCCTTAGGACTAATGACCTAACACCATACCCAACGTCTATATTGGTTAACATGAAATACGAGAATTGGTGTTATTGTGTGTTGGAATTATTTTCAACCTTCATATGGTAAATTATAGTATACTAGATTTATTTTTCACCAAGTCAAAAGGTGATTGATGTGTTGGATTTCCCATTGGACGAACACATGGAATAATGGATTGATAAATCCCAATATATAAACACAAATGTTGTTTACATGGACATGTAAGATGTTGTTCATTGATAGGGATAGTTGGAGTTGTAAATATAGATGGTATAGAGATGGAATGACAAGGAAAATTTCTTGAAGACTAGAGTGTCATATTAGGATCCCAAGATTTCTATCTTGGGTATTCAATATATAAGAAGGACAAGGCTATCTGGATAAGTTTTTTTGGTGGGGGGAATTCATTAATAAGCGTTGGTCTATGTGGTGATTTAAGTTAGATATAACATGTGATGACTTATCCAAAAAAGAAGAGTATCAAGATAGATCTTTACCATTATCAGTACATAATAATTTTCTAGGATTACTAATACCTTAATACATTCATAAATGTGTAGTCTCGTAGCTGTGTGAAGGTGTTCAAGAAGTTTAAATAGAAAATTGAAGAAAATAATGTATTTCCACCCAAAGGAATATGGATTCTCAAGAAAATTTTCAGTTTTAAAAAATAATTTATTATTTGTAAAATGGAGACACCAAAAAAAGTTAGTGTTTCACATATAAAGGTTTTATGAAGAAGATTTGTGTGAATTAAGGATTTCACAATGCATGAATTGTCGGGATTTTGTCTTTAAATACCCCATCCTCAAAGAAAAAATACAAGTGATGAGTTTAATACCTCAATATTGAAATATTTTATTCTCATTTAAATGAATACTATGTTCGATAGTGTACATCATGCACAACACTGATCCTAAATGAACCGTGATATACTATATAAATATTATTATTTGAATATGAACGCTATAACCTAGCCATTGGATTGGAAGGTATGAATATGAGTAACTGCATTATGAAATATATGTAGAAAATTTATTTTAATACAAATTTATTTATTATTTCTTAGGAAATAATTACTCAATTTTGAATGATAATAATAAAATCTTATAAGGTTATGAAATATTATAATTTTAAAAGGGCAATTTTTCTATAAAATTGGATTTGCTGTATATTTTGTATTTTCATTTAAAAAATTTATTTTTTAATTTTAAAAGTTGAATTTTATAAAAGTGATTTTATTTTTAGTTTCTTAATTTTAAAATTAGATTAAGTTGATTTTTTAATATTTTTCTAAAATAGTCTATTTTTAGGTGAATAGTGAAAAAATACTGATTTTGCTAATAATGTCACTTTTATGTAATTATCATGAAATAAGAATGAATTGATAGTTTATTAAGCCTATTTTATAGAAAAAATATATATTTAATAAGTAATATATTTAATTTAAAAAATATAATATTGAACTTATATATATATATATATATATGTTTAACATTTTGGAAATCTAAGTAATGTTTTTATTCAAATAAAAAATATTTTCAGTAATTTTATTTTAATAAAGTTTTTAGAAGGGTAATTTTAGTTTTTATTCTATTTTAAATACAAATGGGAATAATTTTATTTATTATAGTACAATTAATTCAATAATAATCAACATAATACATGATTTTGGTATAAAATCAATTTTATGCTTAAAACATGCATTTTTATAAAAATGATTTTCATTGAATTTTGTGAACTTATATTAAAAGTAATTTTTAAAAATTTTGGAAATTTAATCTTAGAAAATTTTCTCTCTATTCAAAATCAACATGTAGGAATTTGGGTTTATGACCAATTTCATTTTTGGTCATGATAAATAGTAACCATGGTAAAAGTTTATCAGCAGGGTAACTAGGAAAATGGGTTAAAAGGGGTTAAAAATATGGGATAAGGTCTCAAAATATCTCAAAAACTTGACTTTATTAAATTTTATGAGTTAATTTTGACTAACCGCAACCTATCTTTGAAAATAAGAAAGTTTTGTTCTATTTTCCTTTGATAATGGACTTTATATTATTTTAAGTAAATAATAAGTACACAATGTCACACTTTTTCTTTTAATATATATAATATATTTTTATAAGAATAAAACATGTTATTAATGGTTATAAATGGTTATTATAAATATGAATAAATTATTTTTTGGATATATATTTATTTTTAATTTTTGGTGGTGGAATTACTACTTAGATTGCTTACTCATTGTCAATTCATAACTTGTGCAAGAGGGTCAAAAATCAAAGTAAAACATTTAAAAAATATTAAAAGTGGTGTTTTTACAATATTAAAAATGAAAGGTGAGAAATGTTTTAAATATTCAAATTCTAAATTCATGGTTATCAAGATGTCTTTAAAGTCAAATTATGGTAATAGTTCAAAAAATGACTTTAAGGATATTGAATGTTAAATAATATTTTATAAATTGAACAAAAAATCATAAAAATCCTATAATTATTCAAGTGAATATTAAAATTTTTGATCAAACCACCCAGTTTCCATTTTCTAACCACATATAGTTTTAAAATTAAATTTTTACCCTGAAAGACTAATCAGTTATGAAAATGCCGGTGATTTTCCATATAAAAAGGGAATTAATCTAACCCTTTCAAAAACACACATGAGTTCAGTTTTCTCTCAAAACACTACAAAAATACATCTCTAAACTTCCCATACCATATTCCTAATCCCCTAGCATGACCATAAATACCTCCTCTAAAGTCCTTAAGTTTAATCAAAATAATGATACCTTAAGAATAAGTAATTATATTTACTGATCTATTAGAAGTTTATTTCTTCTTCCACAAACTCTAAATATTCTATAACCATATTTGAATCAATATATAATTATCATTAATATAATAAAATGTTATAACATTAATGGGAAAACCATTTCTATCTAATTTTAATTTAATGGAAAATGAAAACATCACTCATGCATATGTACAAACTACCATCTCCATGAAGCGATGTATTTTATTTTTCATCACCAACTGACAAGGATGGTTTTTCATGATTTGACCTTGGTCATTCTTGAACCAAAAAATCATTTCAGCCTATAGAATGGTATAAATCTCATTATTAATCCACATGTGCTGGAGAGAAGCTCCCGGGCATCAAGAACTACCCTTGGGAATTATTTCTTCCATAATAAATAAAGTATTAAAAAATGGCATATAATGGAAATACAACATTCCAAAATAAAGTTAGACAGTGGAAGAATAAAATTATAGGAAAAAACAAGTGCTAATCTGAAATAGGTAATCTATATAAGCTAAAATAGATGAGGGAAAATATCCTCACATATCATATCCAAACTCCCACACCATAATAACATAGATACCCACCACCTCCATGAGATGCCTTTTCCTTTAATTGTGTTAGATAAATAAATATCTAAAAATTCCCAAAGGTATGTATAGGATGTGAGAAAAATAATCCCAATAGGATCCCACCAGGTGTTTCATATTCATTATTTAAAAAATAAACCAATTATGATCATTTATAGAAAATATAGGCATAGAATATAGATTCACATAGTTTTTAATAAAATATAAAAATTCACCCTTTCATAGAATCTCATAAAAGATGGATAACTAAATAAACCATTTTCTTTTAAAATCACATTTGATCAGAAAATTTATTAAAGAATGCATGAATAATAATTTCAAAATAGTGCAATATGAAAACTATTCCTAGGGTAGATTAGGTCTGGGTTGGATAGGATCCTCACACATTAGTAATAAAATGGATAAGTGTGTATATATCCCTATAACACTAACCTTGAGGTAAGGGAAACACCCTAATATTTAAACCCCCTATCATAATAAATTTTAGTTAGAGTTATATTATAAATACATGCTAAATAGCTACAAACCATTGTATCATACTTGTCTCATTATATACCCTTTCTAGTACCCTAGGTCCCCATGTTCCATAATCCAAACTTGTAGGATTTAAATTTCAAAAAAACTGACACCGGTGGCTTAAATGTAATAGTTTCAAATCATTTTAGTGTATATCACACATCAGTAACAAAACTACCCATGTACATAATAAAATCATGAATTGAAATCCATTTTCATCATCAATAATAATGTGGAAATCCATTTTAAAAATAATACCAAAACCATAAAATTTAAATAATCACAAATCATTCCATTAACCAATTTAGAAAACCAATTTAAAATGAGAAAGGAAGCATAATTTATAAAAAAGGATTTTCCTGAAATAAATTACCTCAAGCAATTGGAATTTCTAACAATTGAATGGGATACAAAAGACAAAGGGAAAGAGGGAAATTATTTAGTAATATAAGACCATAAAACATGAAATCCCTATTAAGAAATCCATATTTTACAAACTATATATCAATTTTGAAAAAGAAAACTTCTTACCAAGACAATTCCCAAAGATGTGCACACAGATCTAGATAGATCTGATATCTACCTTCATTTCTCAAAATAGATCTATAGAAAACCTTTATATCAGGACCCTACCCATTGATATGGACATAAAATCCTTTAAATGTGGTTCCATTCAATAATAGTATAGAATATATAAAAAAACGATGAAGAACAATGAAGAATGATCTCTTACCATGAGTTTCCTAGATCCGAAGCCTCTAGATCCATCAAAATCAGTCAACGAAAGGGTTAGGATCTCCAAAATATCTAAGATAAATACATAGCATACTGTTATGATGTTTTAAGAGGAATAATATGTTTAATTTTATGTGTTTCAGGTTCAAAAAATAATTTTTATATTAATTAATTCCCATCACATGTTTTGGATGCATGGTTTGGAAATCTGTGGGCCAACCATGTGCCCATTTCTATACACTGGAGAAGCCAAATTTTTTTGTCCGCATGATTTGGTAAATAATGAACCAAACATGAAAAATGAAACTACCACAAACCACCACAATCCTCAAAGTTTCCTAGGAATTCCATATGGTTTGGCATAACTATGTCTCAACCATGCACATTCCTATAAAACTTCAAAATTTCCCAAAAATCACCCGAAAAAACCCAAGAACAGTTTAAAATAAAAGATATTAAAAATAATAATATATGTACATGAAAGTGAAATCATAATGAAACATGTTTATAAATATGTATTTCTTGGATATATATTATATTAATGAAATAATAATGATTCTATAAAGACAAAATATTATCTACTTTATTACCCTTCCATCCATCCAAAAATGATAACATCATATGTACATTAGTGTGCACCACCACCTATAAAATGCAACATGATTTTAATTTTATTACCACATCCACAAAGAGATGTTATTTTTTATCTACCTTCTTACCCTTCCATCCATCCAAAAATGACAATGTCGTATGTACATTAGTGTGGACTACCACATCTATAAAGCGATGCGATTTTTTTATAAACACATTAAATGGTTGATTCAAAAGGTATATTGAATGTATAAACAAGACTATTAAAAAAAATTAATGACCTTTTATCTAATTAAACTACAATCAAGGTGCAAGGAGTGTGACTAATAAATCAAAACATTCATAATAAATAGAATAGTTAACACCTAAATACTTGATTTTAACAAAGAATTTTGAGTGAATAGGTAAAATAATTTATGAATAAATGATATATATATATATATAAATGTGGATCTAATATATAAAAATAATACATATAAATGTATTATACAGGAGGTTGGAACATGTCTGACCAAGCAGGAATCCAAGGTAAGGGTTTCTCGCCTCAGACCTCCTTGTTGGAGACAAGTTTAGAATTACACAACTATTTAAATTATATAGTGTATATTATACCAATTTTGAATATATATATTGATAAAATATTTAATCATGGTAATTAAATTTATATGTCTTGTTATCTATTTCAATAGGTTTTGATAGAAATTTTATGAAATTTGCAAGGGTTCTTGGTCTCAATTTCGATTCCTTGAGGCACGATTCATATTGCATGCCATGTTTTATTTTATATGGTTTAATAAATATACCAATAATATATTATAACATAATATTTAATTTATTTAATTTTATTTATATAACCATACCGTGTTCTAACTATCAATGGAATTTGATTTAGAATTTACCAAATCCATAAGAATTTATGTTTCAATATCACATTTAATCAAGATTATTTATGATTGAATCTTATTTGGGGAAATTATATTATATTTATCTCCAAAAAAACATATATTTTCTTCTCCTATGGTTATTTCTAGGGATTAAAATTATTCTTTCCATTTCCCCCCTCTTTGGTACTCAAAAGGATGAAAGGTTGTTTAAAGAAAAACTGACCTTATTTCTCATTTTTGAATGGGAGCCTTTCTCTTCCATATCCATATTAATTATTATGTTTTAAGAAATATGTTTTATATAATTTATTGATTTATAAAGGTCAATTATTTTTCACTTTGAATTTCAATTCAAAATTTTAAAAGGAGAATTTTTAATGATTTCTGACCAAGTCATTTTTGAATTTCTTTATGAAAGTGTGAATATTTTTAAATTATTTCAGAATGAATAGATTTTGCTTCCATAATAACTCTTATTCATGATTAAAATTATTTTATATGTTTTTATTATGTTACAAAGTAATATATATTCCCATTATTCTTTGAATTTCTCAAAATAAAAAGTTATTATTCTCTTAAATGTTTTGAAAATGGATCACAATCCACTTATATGTATTTTTATTTTCCACACCACATTTTCTTAATCAAGTATAGTTTATTTTCAATATTTTATTATTAGATAAAAATAATATTTTAAAATTATTCTTTATATCAAATTATTTTTTTATAATTTATTTATAGTTTCATTTTTAAACAATATTTCAAAATCTTTATGAGAAATTATTTTTAAATATTTTCTTATATTTTACTAAATATTTTCTAAAAGACACACCTTTACTATAACACCTTAATTTTTAATGAATTTTTGGTCTCATTTATATCTACATTCCTTATTATTATAGATTTATTCTACATCATTTTATTATTTTCTTAATTGTATACCCATTGCTCTATATGGTGTAAACACCCTATTTTACATTAATTAGATTAGGGGTGTTTTCCAAGAAATATAGATCCTTTATTATCTAGGATACATAAAAAATACATATACTTGTTAGTTATGTAAGGATTATTATTAACTACTATGGAAGGTTGAATATTTACTTGGAAAATATTAACATTTTTCATGTTATTTTTCCAATATGAATGTTTATTGACAAGTCATGTTTATTGAGTATTGAAGTGTTATTAATTTCATTAAAATGATGAATGCATTTTAATTATTAAGTTATGGGTGGGTAATTCTATTTTATATCCCCTAAATGAATTGGTAGGTACCATGGGGAAAACTAACATGGGTATTTAGTGCATGCCTACCCAATTATTTATGATTTCTTAGAACAAAGCCATGATGATAAGATTATGATGTCCAAAATTATTAATTCCATCATTTTGAAATCATTTATAATTTTTCGTGTGATCATTTATGTTGTTATGTTATTCATGGAAAATATTTATGCTCATGTTTTAAGTTAAATGACATATTTGATTATTATATACTCTTATTGATCATGCCCTATTTATTCTATGATAAATTATACTGTACTCTTTCCATTAGCGAGCATTTCAGATCACCATTATTATGTTTTTATTTCCTAGGTTATTAAAACTAATAATATTAATAATAATTATATAATATTATTACATGGGAGATGTTGAAGTCTTATTATGGAATAAGAAAATCTGTGTATAGTGGGGAAAATGTTCTTTGCGTGAGAAAGATATGATTTTTATTGAGTAATTATTTTTCTAATTCTATAAATCTATATACCAAAAATGAAATATGAATGTAAGTGAATCAATAATTTCTTAGATGAAATTATATATGGATAAAATTGGGTAACTTTAGTTGGTAACAAAACATGTATATAAAAGATTATGTTTTTAGAACAGGATTTGGGTTTATGGGTTTGAGGTGCTACAAAGAGACTAGTTTGAGAAAGATTCTAAGGGATCTAAAAACTATGTTTTCAAAAAAGGGAAAGTTTTGAAAATGTGTTATGTGAACTAAAATATTTCATGAGTATCTTGAGTGAACCACTATGTTCTCTAAACACACTATTTACATAAACGTTTATTTTGTGTGAATAAATATCTAGAATGAAAGAGATAATATTTAATAGGTTCATGTGTATGGATTTCCATCAGCTTAATTATGTAAAAAAAGTGGCAGGAATGTTAAAATTTTATATTCATAATAAGTGAATATTAAAGAAAGTGAATTGGCACTCATCAAAGAACTTTCCAAAGGAAGAAGTTATACCTTAAAGATTGGCTGGATAACATCAAGGAAAATAAAGCTTTTTTCATAGAGAATTTCACATTTCATGTGTGAATATTAATAAGAACCTAGCCATAATTGTATAAACATAAAGACAATCAAGTCTTCTATTGGTGTGTGTACCATAGTGTTTCTTCTCTACAATTAGTGAGAAAAGGAGAGGAATGAAGGAGTGACCCATAGGATGAGGAGTGATCGAACCCTAAATCATTTTAAATTAGCTAACCCTAGATGGGTATTGATCCATATATAAATAATTTTAAGGTAACTTACCTTAGTATTGGAGTGTCATTTCATAAACCCACCATTGAATAATGTGTTTAGTGGCTTCCATTGTATTGGAACATTACCATTTCACGCTCCTTGGATTATCCTAGTGAGGTTAAACCAAGTAAAATTATTGTGTCTTGTGTGTATGATTTATTTAAAATATAAAATACATAAATATGTGAGTGTGGGACAAGTAAGCATTGGTCAAATTTGATTAGGGTAGTATACATGAAATAATAATTAGATCAATATAAATAGAAGAACTTAAGTGAGATCCTACTAATAATGAGGACAAGATCAATTAGGGTGGTGAGAGATTGAGGATTAATGATTTTAAATTTAAATGAGTTTCATACCCTAATTTACCCCCATCATTAGGTATCTCTCACTAAAGACCCCCGTGGGCATAACATGTGGCATCAAAGAATACGTCTTTCTTATTGGATTTTTTTTGTTTTGAATTGATTTTATTTTTTCTTGGAGATAAGTTTTATCATGCTATTTTAATATTTTGGTGACTTGGATTAAATAATGAATCTTTTTTTTAAAGTATCATTGAATTTTATAGATGAAAAAACGAGATGTATTGGTTTCTATAGGCTTTAGGTAAAGAGATCATGGAATATGTCCAATGAGATACTGATTTTAGAAATCATACTGAACAAGTTCATGATGTAGAGGAATATAAATTTTTGAATAGAGGTATATCCAATTATGTGTTCATGAAAACCATTAATTTTTAGAATTCTTTTGATATTTGGGTTATGTTATAAAAGATATATGAAAAACCAGAGGGAAAAAAGAAGATTTTAAGGGTTACCATAAGAAATGAATACCAATATGGTTTTTATGAGAAACACTAAAATAGATCAGGATAAGAATGCCTTATGTAAAAGGACAAAAAATATTGTAATAGGAAAAATAATCTCAAAAAAAAATAACAAAACCCATATGGTAAGTGAGTTTAATAATAGTGTTAAATATTTTTCTAACATTGTGTAGTATTATTGCACATCTAGAAACTAAAATTTCCACATTATAAAAGTTATTGATATTGATTCAGTGGAACAAGTGGCAATGGAATCTAGTCTTTGATCTAAATAATGTTCATGAAATAATCAAGACAATATCCAATCACTATATGAGAAGGTGAGTTAGTTAGAAATCATTCATCAAGTAGACTATGCATTTATATAAGATCTATACATAGAAAATAAAATATTAAAGAAGGTGTAGGTGACCTTAAATATAGACTTTATGAAAAGGGGTGAAAGAATTAAGGATCAAAGTGTCTTACGTAAATAAATTTCACACAAAGTGGGAAACAAATGCCCATGGAAAATAGCTAAATGTGAGCATTATCCCTCTCAAAACATAACTTGAAGAGAGGATAAACACTGAGAAGGAAGTTGGTCCAAGGTTGAAGGAAATGGAACCCTAGTTAATAGATAAGGATGAGAAGATAATGGAGCTCTATGGGAAGTTAAAAACCCATAATGGAAACAAGATTCCTCTCATGGTATCCTCAATATGTGTAGTTTTAAAATGTGTAAATATGGAATGAGCGAGTAAAAAAAATATTCTTTTTAAAACTAAAATTAAAGATTCTCAAAGGAATGTATAAAAAAAGTTCCATTATTGTGGAATCATGGGATATAATATGAGTCTATGTTTAGAATCTAAAGGGATCAAAGTGGAAAGAAAATATGCTGCAACAATATATTAACTAATTCATGACTATATGAGGCATGTTTTTAATGGGAGATTTTTTTTATTATAATCATAGTCATATAGGTAGAAATTTTAGCATGATCGGGGTTATAAACTTTATAATAAAATCCTCTATTCCAATCAATACCTAGAAAAAAGTTTTCATAGGAATAAAAATTATTTTGTTAGAGAATACATTTAACACTTTCAGGGAAAATAATTGATCTCATAGAAGGATGAGCCAATAAATAATAATTCTTTACTCACAGTTACTCCCTTATAAATAATGAAGAAAAGTTTGGAGGAAAAAGAAGGAATCTTCACAAAATATGATAAAAACGGATGAGTAGATAAATAAAGATCCAATAGGGAAAAAAACTCCAATTTAATTCTCATGGATATCAAAGAGGATGGGCAAAAAGAATACCTAAGTTGTATCAACAATAAAACTATAATAAAATAAGTGAATACTGATAGAAGAGACCTCATATTGTGGGAGAATCATGATAAATAATGTGTCAAAAATGAACCAAAATAAGAAATATATACAAGTGGGATTAATATCACAAAGGATTTTGATCCTAATCCAATAAATATGAAGTCTAAATAAAAAATTTGGAATGAAGTTTATGTAAGTGTTATAACTTAAAGAATAACCAATATCAATAAATGATAGTAAGTTGGAAGAAAATGGTTGGTTCAACATGACCAACCAAATTCCTTAACTTGAGGTAATAGAAGTACCCCTTAAAACGAACTAGCTCATGTTGATTTGTTACAATTGGTATCAGAGCCATGTTCTTCTTTCAATAATGACCCATGATATTTTGTGAGAGTACCTTTTGTTATTTAGCGTTTCAGAGTAATATTGAGTTATAATTGACCATTGGGACTCAGGAGGTAGTTGTGGGGAGAGTCTAGTTAGATATTTTATACCCTAATCATTGAGTTTCCATAGGAAGTATGTTTAAATTTTGAATTTGTAATTTAATTAGAATCAACATTAATATTGTGTTGATCCTCAGTGGAATAGCTGAGTTTCCCTAGGGGTTGGGTTGGATTTTGAGATAAAAATAGAGAATATATCAGCAGCTTGAGGTTGGTTTACATGGTTTGATAAACTGGGGAAGTGACCAAATTCATGATCTTGAGAATATAATAGGGATTTTTGCATGACTTTCCCATGTCCCATAAAACCATGTGGTCAATTATGACATAGTTATGTATCTCATTTTTCTTATTGTTTAGACCACTATCAAGAGATAAAAAATGGAGTGGGAAGATCTAGGATGACTCTTGTGATATGTTGGTCATGTGGATTTATAATTATGGAGTCCCACCATATTTATGTGGTGGTTGATTAAACATGGGATTTTTGTAAAAGAGGGATTTTATAGAAAATGTTTTTGTGTTTAAATGAAGACTTTAGGCTATTTATAAAATAGATTTGAATTTTATGTAATCATTTTGGTTTGGAAATTAGTCTCTGGTATTTTTTATAAAATGAAATTGGATTTATAGAAAAGTTTTTGGATTTTAATTATAAATTGGTTGATTTGGTTTTTCTATGAAACGTTTTTATTCTAAAACCCATTGGATGATTAATTGATAATGAATTTGGAAACTATGGGAGGATTTTGAAGATATTATTGATTTTATTTAATAAAAATTAAGTGATAAATGTTTTTGAATTTTTTTTAAGTAATAGGCTTTGAGAATCTCAGGTGGGTTCCTTGTTTTGTAAAAATAATTGGTGGTTTTTAGAACTAGGTGAACGTGTTTTTGAATTACCTTGGGGAATTGGAGATTTGAAAAAAATAATTTTGGCATGTGAGTTTCCTTGTATGATTATATTGCTGTATCTTATCCCTTCATGTGGGTTGTGACCATTTGATGTCATTTAGTGAAAATTTCTAGGTTGTTTTCATGTTCCATTGTATATACTATCTTCCTCCCATAAAGGTCTCCGTAAAGGTTGATTATTTTCCTTTAAAGGTAGTTATTCCATTTGATTAAACTATATGTAGAGTGACATGTTTTGATTCCCATTCCATGAGAGTTAGATACTCAACTTATGTTTGGGAGACTAGTCTAGGTGATCCTTGGCTAGTCATTTGGATGAACTGATGATGATCGAAATGTTTCATCTCATGGGTGAATGTTTTATCTTGAGATGATGATTTATTTTGTGGATTCATGCTTGATGGGTTTAGATTCATGTATCCTTGAGGTGGCGTTTTATGAGACCACTTTTGGTTTCGATTTTGTGAGGGGTTTTGGATAATTAAAGAGGATTTTTCCTATTGTTTTTAATTGTGGGGTGGTTGTTAGGTTTTTTTATGCCTCTTATTCTTTGTGCTATATGTGGTAGAGTTCAGTGATGTTGGACCTATGGAGAAGGAATTTCATGAGTTTTACTTCATTTTTTGGATGTGGGATGATCTTGGGAAAGTTATTTGGGTGTCTTGGACTGGTTTAGAACCAATTTAGGTCATGTACTGGTTGGTTTGGGATCAGTTTCTGTTGGGTTCACCATGAGAGGGTAGCCTGAGTATGAGGCCCTAGTTTTCCCTATTATCTATTGGTCGTTGTCCATGGTTAGAGTCAATTTCATTTCCTTGGTTGAGGCATGTTTTAAATGTAACGATCCAAAATTTCATTAATGGGAATCCCTCTTGATCTAATTAAATGTATCTTTCTGTAAAATGTTTATATAAAATGTCAAATTCTTTGGTTTTATGTTAAGAATTGGGACCGTTTCTAATATAGCCGTTGAACAGTGATCACACGATTAGTATAAATATAGGGCTTTAAAAATCTAATTTACTCATACAAAGGAAGAAATTGCCTCATCCAGTAGACGTGCCCCATACGAAGCCCATTTTCCAGAGCTCAAAAAGGAGGTGGTGACATTGGGCTTCTCTCTTGACCAAGCCCAAGATGATATTGAATACGTTAAGCTCAAGCGGAACTGCCTACGAGAGAAGTGGAAGTTGATAGAGATTACCAACTGAGCAATGTTATGCAAGCCACCCTAAGAGTCGGTCACCATCGCACACCTTACCCTTAAGTCTTATGCAGGTGTTATAAGGGGTTATGTAACAAGACATTAGAACTATGGTTATGTACATTATTTTTGTATATAATAATGAATATACTTTCATTATTATTGTTACCTTGTAAATAATTTTTTAAAGCCCAAATAGAATTTTTAGTTAAAGTTCAATTAAGAAATATATTTTGATGAATTAAATAATATTTTAATAAAATATTATTATTATTATTATTAAATTAATTTTTATTAAATATAAATTACCGTATAATTTTATGAATGCAGTTGTAATTTTTATTAAGGTTTGAAAGCCATTTTTGTCAAAACCCGTGAATTTTCGATAAATGTAAGTTTTTATTTTAAAAGTGAAAATTAACATATTTAGAAAATTATTTAGATAAAATAAATATTATTTCTTGAATCAAGACTTCAAAATTATCTAATGGTGATTTTTCATAATTTTCTGAGACAGTCAAATTTTTGGGTAAAAATTAAACACCGCTTAAATATATTATGTGTTTTATGACATCATAATGACCCAATGGTGATGTAATAAAATAATATAAGCCTTATGTTCTTCCAATATATGTTTTACCAATAAAATAATGTGATTTTGGGTGTTTTTTACTTATTTTACAAAGCATTAATGAACCTTTCAAGGCTTATTAAACATCTTGTCTTTTTAAATTGTTTTCCTTGGGAGTGTGACTCAACTCCACATAATCAACCCCATTATTTTAAGAAGTTTGGACCTTGGACTTATAAAATATTGTTTTACACTTCCATTTTCCAAAAACCATGTGCAAAAACCATGTGCAAAAACCATGGGATGATTTGTGGTTTGGATTAGTTTAATGTGAGGTGTCCCAAACCTAAATAATAAAGAATTCCCTCACCTGTCCTATATAAACCCACCCAAGATCCCACTTGCTCCACACTCAAATCCTTTGGAGTTCGTCCAACCTCTTCCTTCATCTCTCTGTAATCCTCCCAAAGTGCCCCAATATCCCAAGAAGCCTCTCTCAAGCCTCTCTTAAGCCTTTGGAAGCACACTTCCAAGTAAGGGTTTTTTCTTCCTTTCTCAGTTTTATCCAATATTATTTAAATTGTTATGCCCTTTTAATTTCAATTATAAATGTTAAGGTATAGTTTTTTACCTCCCCCATACTACCCTCTTTATGTTTTAATGATGTTATACCCCTTTCTCTCCCATTAAATGCCTCCCATGTACACCTGTTACTGTGCCAAAATTCCAAAAGAAATTTCTCTCTCCTCATTTATATTCAAGAAATTATTTTCTATCATGAATCTAAATTCTATTAAATTTTTTGGGAAATGTATCTATATGTCCCCCTTATTTTCCATATCATGTAAATATTATGAGACACCCTTTTATCTCTCATCAACCATTTTTATGAATTCTTATGTCACACCGTTATACTAATGAAATTACACCACATTTTTCCAAGCCAAAGTCATTGTCTAGTAAATACCATTCCCATTTCTATATCAAGGGTATTAACCTTTATTCACATTCACTTATTTTTTAAATAGTTTCATGAATGTATTCCACATTCATTTATCATGTAATAAAAGATTATGTTGAATGATTCAGTGTTTTATGATCCATGTGGCTCACTTATGCATGAAATGAAATGTTTAGGAAGGGTGCGCCCTTATAGCGCTCCAATGCATTGGGTAAAGTATAGTATCATGATACTTCATGTGAAATGGTTGTTGAATCATGACAATTCAAGTGCAATGAGGTTTTACTCATGCTTCATGTGCAATGAGGATTTACTCATGCTCTATGTGCAATGAGCCTTGGCTCATGCTAATTCCATGTTAAGTGTTGTTGCCACATTTCCATGTTATGATTATCATGCTTTATCATGCCTTTATGTTTATGCTTCTCTTGTGCTCTTTTTATATGCCTATTGTCTATCATGTATTGTATTCCTGATGTTATTCCATTATTATTCCCTTACTGGGATTTATAGCTCACCCTTTTTTTATGCTTGTCCTCAGGTTATCCCATGCAATGCTAAGTATGAGGGAATGTAGTAGTCATGTAAAGGAAGTTTTCAATAAAGATGTTGTATTTGATGTTTTAAGTTGTTATGTTATGATACTAATCCCCAAAGACACTAGGCCTCTAGATCTTATATGTTGTATCAAATGAAGTTTATGTAATAAATTATGTTTAATTGTTTAATAAAAAGTAGGGTTGTCACATTTGGTATCAGAGGATAGGTTTAGTTATTCTTGGGATTAGGATTAGAAAACCCTAGTGAAGCCTTAGAGACAAGACTAATTATAATAAAAACATCCCTAAGTTTTGGTGAGTATTGAGTAAGTGTTTTATCAAGAAAATACATCCCTGTCTGGATACGAGCAGGTAGAGGCGGCTCTGGCATAGATGTATCCTAGGGGTAAAACCTAAAAACACCGCTTTAAGCTAGACTCGAACAAGAACTGGTGCATGACAACGGGCCTTGATGCACTCTTGGTTATGACACTCATGGGGGATATGCTTTAGTAAATTCACAAGATTAGTATGAACCATTATTATGGGACAAAAAAAAAATCCCTAAGAATATATGTTAGAAAGTAGATCATGGATAACATAGACTGAAGCCAATTGATTCATTTGTTAAGGAAATAAGAGTTATTTATAAGTCGTTAGTTTTTTCCTTGGATTACCTTTTATGTGTTACCCATAACTTTCCTTTTATTCCAGCCAATGGCTGATAATCGGAGGACTCGAGCTAACAACCGATGTGAAGATTAATGTGATGGCTATACTAATGAGATGCCCAATCCAATGGGAGCAGGAATCACAAACTTGGTCACGCTTCTCTCTCAGATAACCCAAGATTTGAATAGAAACATGGGTCAAGAGGAATTTTCAACCCCCCATAATAATGAACAAGTTGCTATAGAGAGCTTCATGAGACAAATACCCCTACTTTTAATGGATCATCTGATCCCTCAATTTCTAAACAATGGATCAACTCCATTCTTCAATGTTCTGAACAAGAGAAGTTTCTCATGGATACTTATCATATAGAGGGTGAAGCTGATCAATGGTGGATATTGATCAAAAATAGGAAGCCTGAGGAGGAGATCGAGGTGTTGGAATGGAAGGATTTCCTAAAGATGTTTTTTGATAAATATTTTCCATACACCCTCCGACTAAATATGGAAAGGGACTTCCTTTACCTCAAGAAAGACGACGAATAATCTATTGGAGCGTACGATGAAAAATTCACATAGCTTGCACGATATGATTCCGGCTTTGTCATTACCCCCAAATGCAAGGTTGACCGCTTCTTTGGTGGGCTGAAACCTAGCATGCGGAAAGCGCCAGCGATCCGTGACTTCGACAGCTATGAGGAAATTTTCTGATGTGCCCTCAAGGTTGAAATGGAGATCAGAGAATCTCAGGGGTATCATGGGGATAATAAGCGTAAGGTTGAATTCAATGCTGGCGGTTCAATGGATAAATCCAACGGTGCTAAGAAGATCCAGCACCCATTTTCCAAAGGTGTGGAAAGAAGCACCCTGGAAATTTCCTGAAGGGTAGAAGAAAATGATTTAGGTGTGGAAGAGAAGGGCACCTGGCTGTTAACTATCGGCCAGAAATACCTACGACTGCGATAGAGGAGAGGAATGCTCCATTCAATCCTCAACACATTGTTCATTGCTACAAGTGCAAAGAACCATGGCATCTTTCAAATCAGTGCCCTAAGCCAAGGGTTTTCGGATGCAACCAACAACCTCCAAGGCAGCAAGGGCAAGCTTTTTCAATCACTACTGCCAAAGTGAACCCTGACAACGAAGTGGTGATGGGTAAGATATTTATTCATTCATGAATAAAAAAATATTTTTTGATTCAAGTTCTACGCATTCTTTTATATCTCGAAAGTTTAGTAGAAAAATTCCATCACCACCACAAATCATGGAAGTGAAGATGTCGGTGAGTACAAGAAATGGGGAAATCATTGAATCCCATGAATATAATTCCTCCCCTGTCATAATTAGTGAATTGAAATTCCCAGTGAACCTCATCATACTCCCTCGGGTTGAATTTGATGCAATTCTTGTCATGGATTGGCTTTCCTTATATAGAGCCAACATAAATTGTCGTTAGAGGGAAATCACTCTCCATGTGGAGAATCGACCCCTGATTATTTTCAAGTGAAAGGAGGAAGATGAATCTTCTTTAGATCCATCATCTCAAGCGTGGATATTACTACCCAATGAGTATGCGTATCTAGCTCAGATGATTGAGTCTAAGGAGGCAACCATCCTAGAAGACATGCCTATTGTGAGGGAATTCGCTGAAGTGTTTCCCTAGGAATTTCATGGTCTTCCTCCTAGAAGAGATGTTGAATTCTCAATTGAACTTATACATGGGTTTTTGCCAATATCCAAGACTCCGTATAGAATGGCTGTTGTGGAGCTTGAGGAGATGAAGAAACAAATACTGGAGAGTCTGGATAAATGGTTTATACGCCCAAGTGCTTCACCATGGGGTGCACTAGTCCTCTTCATCAATAAGAAAGATGGGTCAATGCGCCTTGGCATCGATTATCGTGAGCTTAACAAAATCATGATAAAAAACAAGTATCCTATCCAATGAATAGATGACATGTTCGATCAGCTGTGTGGAGAACAATACTTCTCTAAGGTGGATTTGTGGTCGGGATATTATCAAGTAATGGTGAAGAAGGAAGATATCCCCATGCCCCCTTTTCATTCAATATATGGACACTATGAATTCATAGTAATGCATTTAGGACTCACTAATACTCTAGCAATCTTCATGGACTTGATGAATAGTGTCTTTAGATATTACCTCGACAAATTTGTGGTAGTCTTCATAGATGATATTCTGATATAATCCAAAACCAAGGAGGATCATGAAGAGCATCTAAGAACTGTACTAGAGACCTTGAGGAAGGAGAATCTCTATACAAAGTACAATAAGTGTGAGTTCTGGTTGAAGGAGGTCTCATTCTTGGGCCATACTATCACAAGCAATGGGATATCTGTGGATCCCTCCAAAAAAGATGCAATTGAGGGGTGGTCGAGGCCAACATCGGTAACAAATATCCATAGCTTCTTGGGGTTAGCTGGATATTATCGACGATTTGTGAGAAATTTCTCATGATTGTCCAACCCTCTTACCAAGCTAACTCGGAAGGGAGTAAAGTTTTATTGGAGTGATGAATGTGAAGAAATATTCAAGGAGTTGAAAAGGAGGATTATCACTGGGATAATCAAAGACTATGACTGCTCAATCCATTACCACCCTCGGAAAGAAAATAAGGTGGCAGATTACCTTACTATAGAGGTCCCAGGGATTCTATCATTGATGAGAATTGAAAAGGATCCAACCTTCTTAGATTTGATTAAGATAGACATGGGAATCATAAATAAGGGAACATCATCAACACTTTCACAAATTATTTCTCAATCATCACTTTTGGAAAGGTTAAAGGATGCTCAAAAGTATGATGTGGGAATTCAAGAAAAAGTAGAAGTTATTGGAAAAGGGAAATCCTTGGAGTTTAATGTTAATGAAGAAGTAATTGTGAGATTTGGGAAAATAATATGTGTTCTATAAAGTCCAGAGCTCAAAAAGGAACTTTTGGATGATGCACATAGTTTAAATTTCTCTATTCACCCAGGAAACAAAAAGATGTATCGAGATCTCTGAGAGAATTATTGGTGGGATAATATGAAGAAGGAGATCACTGAATATACATCAAGGTGCCTGGTTTGTCAGCAAGTGAAGGCAGAGAGGTAGAAGTCTAAGGGGATGATGTAACCATTGCCCATACCAGAATGGAAATTGGAGAACATCACCATGGACTTTGTCACCGGACTTCCAAATACATCCAAAGGAAACAATGCAATATGGGTTGTTGTGGATCATCTTACAAAGGATGCACACTTCATTGCTATTCGGGAGGATTTCTCATTGGATCAACTGGCATAGATATATATCAGGGAAGTGGTAAGGATGCATGGAGTTCCACTATCTATTATGTCAAATTGAGATCCAAGATTCACCTATAAGTTTTGGAAGAATCTTCAACATTCTTTGAATACTGAACTGAAATTTAGTACGGCCTATCATCCTCAAACTAATGACCAATCCAAGCGGACTATCCAAACACTTGAGGACATGTTGAGAGTGTGGTCAGTGGACTTTAAAGGAGGATGGGATCAACATCTTCCTCCGGTTGAGTTCTCTTATAATAAAAGTTTCTAATCAAACTTCCAAATGGCACCATATGAATCCCTTTATGAGAAAATATGCAGAACACCAGTGTGTTGGGATGAGGTTGGTGAGCGTAAGCTGCTTGGACCAGAAATGGTCAAAGAAATGGCGGAGAAGGTTAAAACCATTCAGAAACATATCAAGGAAGCCCAAAGTTGATAAAAGAGTTATGAAGATAACCATCGACGAGACCTTGCGTTGAAAGTAGGAGACATGGTATTTCTATGCATATTAGAAAGAAAGGGAAGTTAATTCCAAGGTACATCGAACCCTTTGATATTCTTTATCATGTTGGGGTTATGTCCTATCGACTAGCACTTCCACCTACCATGACCAATTTACATGATGTCTTTCATGTATCCCTCTTAAGGAATTACATATCAGACCCTTCACATGTACACTCTTCAGAGGTAATAAATTTAGAGGATGATCTTTCTTAAGAGGAGCAACCAGTGAAGATTTTAGATCATAGAGAAAAAGTTATATGGAATAATACAATGACCCTCGTCAATGTGTTTTGGAAAACCACAAGTTTGAAGAAGCAACATGGGAATCAGAGGAACTGATGAAGCAGAGTTACCCACATATGTTTTAGTGTGGGGAAAATAAAATTTCGAGCGCAAAATTTTTTAAGGGGGTAAGATTGTAACGACCCAAAATTTCATTAATGTGAATCCCTCTTAATATAATTAAATGTCCTTTTATGTAAAATGTTTATATAAAATGTAAACTTCTTTGGTTTTATGTTAAGAATTGTGACCGTTGCTAATATAGCCATTGAATAGTGATCACATGATTAGTATAAATATTGGGCTTTAACAAATCCAATTTACTCAGACAAAGGAAGCGATGACCTCATCCAGTAGATGTGCCCCATATGAAGCCCATTTGTGAGATTTCGAAAAGGAGGTGGCATCATTGGGCTTCACTCTTGACCAAGCCCAACCTGAGCTTGAATACGTTAATCTTGAGTGGAACCACCTACGAGAGAAGTGGAAGTTGATAGAGATTAGCACCCGACCAATGTTATCCGAGCCACCCCAAGAGTCGGTCACCATCGCACACCTTACCTTTCGGTCTTATGCCGGTGTTATAAAGGGTTATGTAAAGATACATTTTCACTATGGTTATATACATTATTATTTTTATATAATAATGAATATACTTTCATTATTATTGTTACCTTGTAAATTGTTTTTTTAATCCCAAATAGAATTTTTAGTTAAAGTTCAACTAAGAAATCTATTTTTAGGAATTAATGTATTTTTGAATTAAATAATATTTTAATAAAATAAAATTATTATTATTAAATTAATTTTTATTAAAAATAAATGATCGTATAATTTTATGAATGCAATCGTAATTTTTATTAATGTTTGAAATCCATTTTTGTCAAAACCTATAAATTTTTGACAAATGTCGGTTTTTATTTTAAAAGTGTAAATTAACTTATTTAGAAAATTATTTAGATAAAATAAATATAATTTTTTGGAATTAGACATTGAAATTATCCAACGGTGAATTTTTCATAATTTTTCGAGACAGTAAAATTTTTGGGTAAAAATTAAATACCGTTTAAATATATTATGTGTTTTATGACATCATAATGACCCAATAGGGATGAAATAAAATAAAATAAGATTTATTTTCGGCCAATATATGTTTTAACATTAAAATAATGCGATTTTGGGTTTTTTTGACTTATTTTACAAAGAATTAATAGACCCTTCAAGGCTTATTAAACTTCTTGTCTTTTTGAATTGTTTTCCTTGGGAGTGTGACTCACCTCCACATAAGCAACCCAATTATTTTAAGAATTTCAGACATTTTCATTATAAAATATTTTTTTCAACTTTACTTTTCCAAAAACCATGGGCAAAAACCATTGGCTGGTTTGTGGTTTGGATTTTTTTAATTGGAGGTGTCCCAAACCTAAATAATAAAAAATTCCCTCACCTTTCCTATATAAACCCACCCAAGCTCCCACTTCCTCCTCACTCAAAGCCTTTGGAGTTCGTCCAACCTCTCTCATCCTCTCTCTATAATCCTCCCAAGGTTTCCCAAGCTCTGAAGAAGCCTCTCTCAAGCCTCTCTCAAGTTTTTGGAAGCACATTTCCAAGTAAGTGTTTTTTTCCTTTATCATTTTTTTCCAATATTCATTAAATTTTTTTGCCCTTTTATTTTCAATTATAAATGTTAGGGTATGGTTTCTAACCTCACCCATACTTTCCTATTCGTTTTTGAATGATGGAATACCCCTTTCTCTCCCATTAAATGCTTCCCATGTACACCCGTTACTATGCTGAAATTCCGAAAGGAATTTCTATCTCCTCATTTACATTCAAGCAATTATTTTGTATCATGAATCTAAATTCCATTACATTTGTTGGGACATGTATCTATATTACCCCTTATATCCATTTCATGTAAATATGATGAGAAAACCCTTTCTCTTTCATCAACCATTTTTATGAATTCTTATGTCACGCCGTTATACTACCGAAATTGCACCGCGCTTTTCCAATCCAAAGTCATTGTGTAGTGAATACCATGCCCATTTCTCTATCAAGGGAATTAAACTTTATGCACATTTACTTATTGTTTAAATAGTTTCATGTATGTATTCCACATTACTTTATCATGGAATAAGTATATTATGTTGAATGATTCAATGTTTTATGATCCATGTGGCACACTTATGCATGAAATAAAATGTTTAAGAAGGGTGTGCCCTTATAGCGCTCCAAGGCATTGGTTAAAGTATAGTATCAGGATACATCATGTGCAATGGGTTTTGACTCATGCTAATTCAAGTTCAACGAGGTTTTACTCGTGCTTCATGTGCAATGGGGATTTACTCATGCTCCATGTGTAATGAGCCTTGGCTCATGCTAATTCCATGTTCAGTGTTGTTGCCACATTTCCATGTTATGATTATCATGCTTTATCATGAATTTATGTTTATGATTCTATTGTGATCTATTGATATTCCTATTTTCTAACATGTATTTTATTTCTCATGTTATTCCATGATTATTCCCTTACTGGGCTTTATAGCTCACCCTTTTCTTATGCATGTCCTCAGGTTATCCCATGCAATGCTACGTATGAGGGAATTTAGTAGTCATGTAAAGGAAGTTTTCAATAAAGATATTGTATTTCATGTTCTAAGTTGTTATGTAATGATCCTAATCCCCAAAGACACTAGACCTATCGATCTTCTATGTTGTATCAAATGAAGTTTATGTTATAAATTATGTTTAATTGTATAATAAAAAGCAGGGTTGTCAAATTCAATCACTTGTTTCTCTAGGTGTTTTGATATGGGATTATTTTGGTAACCTAGTCTATTGACCTTTGGTTGTTTTGGGAGTATTGGTCATGGTTTATTTTGGAGAACTAATCTTAGGGTATTGGGTGATTCCCTATTTTTGGGGTCATCTAGGTGCTTATTAGACCACACTTCCTCTTAGAGATAATTTTTTGTATGTATGTGGTTATTAGAATCCTATGTTTTCTATTTTGGTTTCAAGGAATCATAGTTATCTTGGTGATGATCCCATTTTAGTAGTGGTCATTTATTGACTCACCATTTAGATCAATTCTAAATGGTGGGGAGATATATGTTCGATCTCCCTTCATTTAGATTTTCTTATTGGATGTTCATAGTCAGAACCTTTTTAAGATTATTATTCTTATTTGATGATTTTTAATGGTTATTTGGAGGATGTAATTTTGGTTAGTGTTTTTGTGATATTAGGATCTCTTGATAAATTCATATAAAGGAGTGACAGGTGTTTATCTTTGTTTTCTACCTTTAACTTGGCTGGGGATTTTTTGGTGGTAGAAAGCGACCTGGTGGAGAGAATTGTGACACTCTTCTATCAATGTAAAATTATTTAATAGTATTTTAATTTAATTTTTGGATAATTAAAATTTTAGAAGTCCCGAGCCTTAAATTTTTATTTTTTGGAAATTTTATACTACACATGAGTTTTGCATGGTTATGATTAATCATGATAAATCTTTTTATTTTTATCTTTGTTTATTTTTTATTATTTAGTCCTTTTTTATTACTTTAATTCACTTCTCCTCTCATACTTCTCATCCGAGTCATGCAACACTCCCTAGGGTGGTTCCCTCATGCGTGCTTCTCCCTTTTCCTCCCTTACGAATTTACCTCAACTTCCCTCAATTTTGGGTGTGATCTCCCTAGGTATGGGTTTTTCCCACTCCATTACCCTATTTACCTATTTATATCCACTACATTATGTCATATTGGACTAGAATACCCCTAAGGGTTACAGGTTGTTTAATTTTGGCTTTAGTTCTTGGTTTTAGGGTTCACAAGGGTTCCTAGGTGCTCAATTGGGAATTCACCATTGGAGGAAACATGTTTTGGAAAATTCACCAACATTTTATGGTAGTTTTTTCTTTAAAAGTACTTTATATTATATGTTTTTAAATTTATAATGGATTTTAGGTGTTTTATTTTGAATTAAGAAAATTTTTATATGAAGAAAAAATCTTGAATCATGGTTTTAATGTATTTTTTTCTTGGAATAGGTTTATGGAACATTCCAAGTTCTTATAAAATTACATGAGATGGTTTTTTGAGATTATAAAAGTGTTTTAAAAAATTTTCTAATTTAATTATTTTACTTGGCATGCCCTACTAGTTTTAGTTGTATTTCAAATGGTTTAGTGAATTTATAGGGACTTAGGTTGATTCCAAGTGTTCTTTAAATGACTCTTTGGATTTCAAAAATAGGATTTAAAATTTTGAAAGAATGTTTAAAGCTGGATCCATTTTTGAAATGGGTGTATAATTTTTTTAAGGATTTTTTTATAATAAGAGGAGAGTCATATCTATTTTGAAATTATTTTGAGATCACAGTTCTCTTAGTGATTTGAAAATATCATTTAAAAATGAATTTGAGGTTTATGAAATGGGTTCTTGGCACCATTTGTTTTTTTTGAAACAATTTATTTATTTTAAAAGGGTCAGGGGTATTAACACTTATAAATGGTATTTTAAACCTCTTTACAACCTTGGTTTATTTTTAAATCAAATGTTTGTGGTGTTTAAGAATGTTGAGATAATAAAAATGGGTTAATTGGTTTCAAAGGGGTTTGTTATCCCATTTAGATTATATTTCGAAACTCATTTGTGGATTTAAATGTTTTCAAAAGTGATTTAATGGGAAGTGTGAGTTCCCATTTGAGTTTCAAGGGTGTTTTTCTTAAAATTTGTCTCAAGAGTGGATTGAGATAGATTTTAAGGATGGTGTGTCAGCTTGGAAGTCCAATATTATTTTAGAAAAGTTCCATTTGGAACATTATTAAAAATGAGTTTTTTATAAAATGAGTTAGACCTTATTGATCCCCATGTGTTTACTTTTCCTGTGGTGTCTTGTGACCCCATGGGGGAATGTTTTATATTGACATGAATATTGTGATATTTATTCTTGGATATGTGATTAGGGTTGTTTCTTATGAAATTTTAGAAGGTGAGGTGTGGGTTATTTTAAAATGTTTTATATTTTATGGATGTGATTTCTCATTTATCACCTCCCTACATGAATTTTCATCGGTGTACTAGGGATATAATAGGTGACCTGTGTGAGGGAAAAACTTAGTGGAGATAGTAGGTTGATTAGGGAGTATTGTATATCTACTACAAGATGGTAAGATTGAAAGGGTTAACAAAACTTTATGCTAGAAATATTATTTATCCCATTAATTAAGGAATTATAGAGACCTTTTGTGGCTTATGGTTTAGGAAACGTCCCCAAGAGGTTTATTTTTGTATTGTTTGTTAGGAATTTTAGAGTGGCGACAAGGTCTGTAGTGTCTACTTGGGTTCTGTGAGAACCTGGTCTTTATTCGAGGTAAAAATCCTTTTAATTTAAGCCTAACTCTTTGTTTTGGACCTAATATGGATTCCATATGAGGTTATAAGGATTTTTAGTGTGTTTAGGGATTTTTGGATGTTAGAATCCCAATCGATTGAGAAAAAAACTTGGATGCATAGTTAGTAGAAACTGTGCGACCCAACCTCTATGGTCTCTCCAAATCGTGCATGGATAGATATAGGGGTGAAGTAGGGAGAAATATTTTAACTAACCATGCTCCAGGGGATACATGTCCATAAAAAACTTTTATAGTTTTTAGCAGAGGAATATCACATGGTTGGTGCATAGTTTACCTAACTGTGTGGCCTAACTGTGGAGGTCCCCTTCCAAAGTAGTGATCCTAGCACGATTGGAGCACAGTTTATCCAACCATGCAACCAAAATGTGTGCCTATATTTTTCTTGGGTAAAAATACCAAAATTCCATTAATTAACCTTATGTTTAATATCCTTCCTCCTTTGATCATTCTAGTGGATAGTTTTCTCTTCCCTTCATGTTGAGCTCCCAAAATCCTCCTATGTAGGTTTTTATCTTGACTCTTCATCTGGTTTCTGATTGAAGTGTCATTCATCTCTTTAGATTCCTCTAGGTAAGAGCTAAATTAATTTTCTTTCATTCTCTTCTTTACTTCCTCTCGGTAGAGTTATCAACGTGCGAGCCCATATTCCCTATTTTTAGGTTGTTGATCCATTCTTTTGTTTCTCTCAATATGGAAACAATAAAGGGTCAAAAAGGGATGGGGAGAGTTTTATGTGTATGAGGAAAGTTTTATATTAATTATCCCTCAAGTTTTGATGTTTTATAACATGTGATATGTGTCGTATTATAATTTCATAATGTGTTTCCACTAAATTATATATTCCTTGAATTTTTTGCCTTTCTTGGAGCCTAATGACTTGTTAGAACCCAAATTCTTATTGAGTTTTCAGCCTTAGAGTTATCCATCCCTTTGGGTGGTTTCTCATACATGAATTTTTGGCTTCCATGAGAATATTTCCAAAGAAAATATTAGAGTGTTTTATCATGACCCACCTTCATCAAGATGAGGGAAGGGATAGAAAACTACCAAACCCTTCCTTATTCATGTTGAAGGAGAGATAATGACCCCCCTAAGTCCCACCTTCAATTTTCCCCGGTGTGGATACTAGCACCAAGGTTATATAATCTCACTTACTATGGATGACATTACCCCTTTTTGTAAAACAATATTAGGAGATAAGAAGGTAATACCCGAACAACTCTAAAAGTTAAAAGTAAAAGTAAAGAAAAAATTCTATTCCCATATACATGTTCAAAATAAAGTAATACAAGTACAATAAAACTATGAAGAAAAATACCAAAAGAAAAGAAAATCAACAATGACGATTCCCAGCGCTCAATCTAGTAAGCTCCCACACAGTCCCCAAAGTCCTCATAGAAACCTGAAAGTATTTCTATATACGTAGGGTGAGTATACAGGTATCATCAATAGGGAAACCAAAATCACTCATGCCTAAGTGGGGGAGACATTCTAATACCACGTGAGAAAATAGGTAACCAAAACACCTATAAAGGAGACTGTCCACCTAACCTCACCAAGGCACACTCCCCAAATAATGAAAGTTAGATAAATTAATAGTATTAACACATTGATATTTGGGTACCCAACACTGCTTTACCACTGGTTATTTAAGACATCCTACATGTAAGATATCCCCCACCAGTTTCACTGAAGTCCCACTACTGCCCCAACAACAACCTTATGGTCCACCACAACTACACATCCCACCCGCAGACACCTAGGCCATAACAACCACACATAACCATGCCCTAAGAAAACTGGTCCACAAAAACTATTTCCATTCTTGAAGTCACCTGGGCCACAATAACTACTACCATTCCCAAAAACACCTGGGCCTCATCCCGAAGACACTTGGGAAACAAACCTACCCGCACACACCTGTGCCAACCTCCACAACACACCCTTCCTAAAGAGTCTTGGTCCATAACAAACCTTAGGTTGTCATATCCCACCCGAAGGATCTTGGGATACCTATGAGAGGGAGAAGAAAGGAGCTAATAACCAACTACTCAAAATAATTTTGGGAAGAACACCCCCATGAAATGGGGGTTTTTAGCATGAAGTGCTCAACATGGGTGGGATATGTATAAGAAAAACAAGAACTAAATATTATACATATAGTTGAACAAGAACTCATCCCAACCTAAGGGTTCCAAAGCAGATAACCAGTCCATACACACCCACTCTCACTACTATCACTACATGCACAAATACAAAACAACCACAACTAGAGTAAAACCCATTTCTGTAAAATAACCCCCCCCTATACCCATTCTTGTTATCATGTTCAAGTTATTACATTGAGAAATATTCTCCACTATCGGGAAACTAACATGCACAAACACAAGCGAAAACAACATTGTACTGAAGAAGAAAAGGGCCAAGTAGCAATTTAAGCATTCACACCTGGTTCTCTTGTAAAGTCACAACAACAAAAGGGATCAGTGGGATCCCTTGAAGAACTAGAACCAAACCAAGTCCCAACATACCAGCTCTCCATAGACTCAGATTCATAGGCCAAAAAATTCTCAACCAGAACATTCCACCCCCTCTACTTCACTCCACAAGGCGTCAAACAGAGCCACCACACACATCCCAGAATAGAGCAAGGAAGTTTTCAGATTACCACACCATTCATTAAGATCCTTATTTCTGTTTGGTTATCCGGGGTGATCACATAGGGATTATTATTCATTGGGAATACATTTAATCAACCCAGTTTACGTGATTAACTATTTTCCATGTTACATCCATTCTATCATAGGATTATCCAAAAAAGGGGTTCATTAGTGCGCAGGAAAGGGCCACCAATGGCCACGATTTTCTGTGGACATAAGACCGTGAAATTCACAACATAAAAGCAAATATTTAACACATAAAAGATCATAAAATTTACCACCAATTAATTTTTTATCATCCCACTTATTATGTTATTTAGGGTTGGTTTTATCTATTCTCGAAGGATAATCATCTTACCCACCCCGCATGATACACAATAAAGAGATATGAAGGAGAAAACCCCTACTTGGATGATCAACGATCGAATTTTTCTCCTTGTGACAAGAACTGGGGATGCACAACTTGCAGAGGATGAACTCCTAGGACTCCAAGACTAAGTGTGAAGGGCTCTAGCATGGGTGCACGATTCATCTCAGAAGGAAGTATCCAGGTGAACTAAGAGAGATTAGAAGGAAAAAGAAAGAGAGGATCTCAGCTTAAGAAAAGCCCTGATCCTAAAATCAGGGAGACGATTTCAAATTACTTAAAAGTTAGATCATGGATCGACCACATAGTTGGGATGTTTTACACATTGGGATGAATTGAGATTTAATAATTCTTCTTAGAGATGGTGGACAAAATATCTGTGAGTTAATATATTTTATTTAAATAGAGAAAACACATAACAAGGCTCAAACTGGAAAACATACTAATCTGGAATACGTGGTAAAAAAGGTGATTGGACACACATTTTCTTAACCTAATGGTTTCTCTAATCTTAGTGGATTTAAAACATCATTTATGGGCTTAAAATAACCTTAACCACTTTAGATAGGTATTAAAACTTAAAAGAGGCCTTACGGGAAAACTGGGAAATGAACCCCGACAACCCTCTGTGGCACCGATCGGTGTCACCGATAGGTGACACCACGGTGGAACCCTTCCACAAACACTAATGCCACCCTGACTCACCGGTGGGGGTCTAGGACACCACAAACATCATAATTTGGAAAAGTAATGGATCAACTGGGTTCGATCTATTATATTTTGGTTTTAATTCTAAATGGTGATATCATTTTAATATGGAATAAAAGTAGTGGCATAACACGACTAGTTCCCTTGACAATTTTAATGAATTGAATTGAATTTAGTGGTGAGACCACATAACTTTATTAAACTAAAAAATTGTTAGTCCCTTATCATTATTAAATGTAAATGAATTATGAATTATGCCTTGGATCATATTAAATCTAATGAATGTTATTACTAAGGATGTATGGGAATTATGATCCTATTAAATTATAATAAATGGGAATGGAGCCCCCAATGCATGATAAATATATGAATGGGTATGGAGTACCTCCCTCTTTCTAACAAATGGGATTTAATACCCTTAATAATTATACTAAATGGGCATCAAAAGCCTTTAACATGTTATATCAATATGGGAATGAAGATCCTCATATAAAAGTAACAATATATGATCATGACATCCCTTGTGATACTATAGAGGCATGATGTCCCTGGTGATATTAAATGGGCATGCTGTCCCTTTTGATACGATATGGGTATGATGACCCTTATTGTGATACCAGGCATGGAGACCCTATTATGTGATACTAGGCATGAAATATCCTCTATTACTGTGATACCGAGCATGGAATACCTATTATATGATATCAAGAATTTCATCCCATATAATAATGTGATAACAGGCATGTAATCCATTATAAATGTAATACCGGGCATGGTGTCCTTATAAATGTGATACTGGGAATGAAGTCCCTTGATACTTGTTCAGATTTATTTCAGCACAGGCTGAAGCTAGTAGTGTCATCCTAGTTTCATTGAGGAACTAGAGCCGAACCATTTACAGTTTTTATTACTACTTTACTTTATTATATCTATACACTTCCATGTTATATACACATATTGGATATTTATAGACACCATTTGTGGTGGCCAATTTATATTTATGTCGTACCATATTCAGGCCACCTATGGTACATGGGGAGACTATATTCTTGTAGTTGTAGATAAGGGGAAGCATCCTCTTATGGATGCATGATTTCTTGCATGACTTAGGATGGAGGATTGATAGCATATAACCATACAGAAGTACATGATTCTTGGATAGACATTTGGCCTTTTCATACCTATTATTTATCTTGAACAACATGTATTTACTAATGATTGAACCAATGTTTTCCTATTTTTTAAACACATGAAATTATAATTCATTATATATGATTCAACTTACTACATTTGATTATTATTTAGTGCTTCGTTATTCATGTCTGTTTCCACTGCTTATTCACTATTATAATTCTCCCACTATTTATCTATTAATTGTACCACTGTGCTACTCTATTAATTAGGGGATAGTCTCCCCAAAGAAAAATACAAGGCCCTTTCTACTAGTTCATAGCTTTTATCATCTTAGGAGATGATCTTGATGCCATGTGGTCCACTAGAACTGGGTCACATCAGAGTGGAACCCTGGTATGGGACGTCACAAAGTGGTATAAGAGATTTATTTTCTTGACTTACTATTTTGAGATAATAGATAAGAGATTAAAAATACTATGATATTTTATATTGATCTATTCCTGGGAGTAGCTAACCTATGTATAGAGAAAATCCAAGTTTCTTTGAATGAAAATTGATATTTTTTGGATTTTGATTATTATAGTTGATATAGTTCCACCATTGGATGAAGAACTTGAATTATGATGTTACTATTGATATAATTGGGGTTTATCATTTATCCTTGGCCAGATGAGATAAGGGAAAGGAAGCATTAATCATGCATCATATTAGGTACCTTGTAGGAAATTCACATGACATATATATGCCATGCCATCTAGAAGCATTATGTTGATTGCATTTCCTGTGATTTCATGATTTCTTTGATTGCTATAAATAGAAATGATAATGGACTGAAATTTTAGGTAGGGTTTTGAGAAACATATTTGATACTTAGAGTTCCTACTGTAACTTAATAGTGTTTTCTAGCATAGGCCACATCAGACACCCTTAGCAGTCAATTATGGAATGTTGAGTCATGGACTATTGGTCACATGGACTGGAATGCGTTATGGTGTTGATCAAGTGGACTCCACATTTCAGTTCATAAGGTGTATGGGAACTTATAGATTGAAAGTGGTGAAAAATTTGGTTAAAACTTCTAAATAAAAATTTAAATATAATATAAATATAAATTAAATGAAATTGAAATTGAAAAACATATAGCTTGACCCAGTCTCGGCCTTAGTAGTGGGAAGTAGGTATCATCTCTTATGTACTATATAAATGTTATTATCACCCATAACTAACTATTTAATATGATAGAGGGGTGATATTATTACATATGAAGTCTTTGTACCTGTTATATTTCTATATCCATTCATTTTTTCGTTATCAAATCCTTTCTAAGGCATGTGTTTGTAATTTGTAGAGCAATTACACCATGACATCCTTCAGTCATACGCTATGAGGGTGGTGATGAGAATGCTATGGAGGTGGTGGTAATTGATCTTATAGTGATACATCCAATAGTGCCTCCCATGGTACCTCTTCCTATCCGAATACAGGCGATGATTCTTGGTTTCAAGGAGATTTCCTAAGACTTATGTAGACCTTATAGGGAGCTTTATTCTCTACCCTTTCCATGGGAGAGTTGACTTAGGAGTTCAAGTAGTAACATCTTCCCATGGTTTAGGGGGATGGGGGACCATAAAATGCAGAGTTATGGATGGAGATAGTATTTTCAATATTTTATCTTTTAGAGACACCTACTAATAGGAGAGTGAAACTCGATACATACATGCCGTGAGGATCTTCCAAATACTGGTGAGATATCCTAAACCAGGTGGGTCAGTATCAAGAAGTGATGTGGAGGGATTCATAGTCGATATTATTTGATTATTTGTTTCCAAATATCCCAAGGGATGATTATTCCAGGGAGTTCATGAACCTGTAGTAGGGTTCAATGATAGTTAGGGACTATTCATTTTGTTTTACAGAGCTTCAGTGCTTCATTCCCATCTATATTATGGATGAGCAAGAGAAAGTGAGATGATTTCTGGATGGTCTAAGGCATACTATTTGTTCTCAAGTAAATGATTTTTGGTTTATTACCATATCTTAAATAGTAAACAATGACTTTATCATTGAGTGGAACCTAAGAGAAGTAGATGGTGTGAGATAGGGAAGTTCAGAACCTAGCCAATGTAGTGGTTCTACTAGTGGACTGATGTGACGCTTTGAGACCATGGGCATGAGCAGCACTAGATAGATGACTTCCACAGATTGTTACGTGGTATTTTAACAGTGTGGGAAGGCTAGTAATAAGAATCCCTAGGGTCCCTGAGACCCCATCGAGTGTCGAGGCTATAGTAAATTGTGTAATCTATAATAATTATGAAGAACACTCCCATATATGTTGAGTGGGAGAGGATCCATGCTAGCTCCACCCACAAGAGTAGGTTCAGTATCACCTTGACAGGTTCATATCTGGAGTACTACTAGATGTATAGGTAGAGCAGGGAGTCATGTCCGTGGTATCCAGACTTCATATATACAATTCCAGTAGAGCAGAACTACTCCAGGTAGTCAGGTTATTGTACAAGGTCATAGATTATGCCATATCTATTTAGTGAAACCTATACTATATGATTAGGATGCTGGGAAATCTACTATTTGAGGTAATATTATAGTATATTATACTATCATTTCTACCTTATTTGATATAGGTGTATCAAAATCCTTTATATCTATGCCTGTTGTGGAGATCCTTGGGCTTCCTATTGAGTACTCTTGTTGAATTATGACACATGATACACCTTTGGGTATACAAACAAAAAGCGTATGATAATTATAGGACTATACTCTTGAGGATTTAAATCATCATTTCTTATAAAACCACTTCTTCCTTGAGATGATATGCGTTGATTTCATTCTCGGGATGGACTGGTTGGTTCCCTATCATACCTATGATGATTATTATTGATGGAGGGTGTCGTTTACATCACTATAGGGTGGTACATATCTCCACAAGGGTGACTGTGATGTCCATACTGGTAGGGATGAACTAGTTCATCTTAGGATAGGTGGTTTGACTACCCATATTTCCTATTTTTACATGAATGATCAGGGACTACATCAGATTGTGTTCCCTCCCATACTCGATTGATATAGGGATGTCTTCCTCGATGAATTTCCAGGAATAACTTTTGAGAGAGACAGGTAGATTTTACTATCAAGATAGTTCCTGGAGTTTCACTAGTATCCATTCCTCCTAACAGGATGGATACTACTAAGTTAAAGGAGCTCAAGATGTATCTTGAGGATTTAGAGGCTAATGAATTTATACAACCTAGTACTTCACCCTGGGGTTCAACGGTCATTTTCTTGAAGAAGGAAGATGGAACCCTCAAGATTTACGTGGATTACCAGAACTTGAGTTAGCTTAAAATGAAAAACTACTATCCTTTACCTCATATTGATGATATTTTTGACCAGCTCAGAGGAGCAAGGGTATTCTCAAAGATCAACCTAAGATAGGGATATCATTAGGTTTGAGTTAGGCCTTCAGATATTATATATATGGATTTATATAAGTTGGTACAACTTATATGAGTATCTTTTAATGCCATTCGGTCTTAAGGACGTGCCTGACATCTTCATGGATTTGATGAATAGGGTTTTCCATCCCTATTTGGATTCCTTTGTCCTGGTCTTTATAGATGAAATCTTGGTGTATTCTTATACTCGGAATGACCACGCCACTCATCTTGAGATAATTTTGAATACACTATGAGGCCACTAGTTGTATGATAAACTCAGTAAATGGTATTTATGGACTAAAAATGTCCACTAATTAGGTCACATTATCTCAGTGGTAGGAGTTTTAGTTTACCAAAAGAAGGTGAGAGCTATGGTTACCTAGGAGCAGCAGAAAAATGTATTTTAGATATAGAGTTTATTGGGGATATTTGGTTACTACAAGAATTTTATACAAGACTTATAATTCTTAAAATCACCTCTTATAGGCTTTAATAAGAAGTTTTTGAAGTTTATAAGGTCTAAATCCTACGATAAATCCTTTTATGAGCTGATAGGGAGATTTACATCAACACTGATCTTGATTCTTCTAGAGTTGGGAAGAAGCTATACATTCTATTCTGATGCATTAGGTATCAGTATAGGAGTAGTAATAATGCATGAGGATTGAGTATTTATGTATGGGTCATGGAAATTGAGTCCTCATGATCAAAATAACCTAACACATGATCTTGAGTTATCAACTATTGTAGATGCCTTGTGCTATTGGAGGAATTACATATTGGGAGACAATTTTGTGGTATTTGTGAACCACAATAGACTCAGGTATATTTTTATAGAGTGAGACTTAAATATCAAACAGAAAAGATGGGTTTAATATCTATAGTCCTTTTACTTTGAGGTAGCCTATACACCTGGGAAGGAAAATGCTCTTGCCGATGCTCTAAGCAGGAGGACTCAAACACAGATTGTTCAGGAGGCCAGTAGTGAATGGAAGCTTATGGCTATATTTTCTGAGATGCATATAGAGGTTCAAGAATGTCATGGATAGTCTATAATTTCATTACTATCAGTGACCTATTCACTTAAAGATAAGGTAGAGATGATAAAGTTTTTAGATACTGAGGGATTGGTCCTACAAGAAAGAATTTCTAGGGAGGACCCACCTATGTATTGAACTATTGATGATGAAAACATCATGCATATACATAGGAGTATATGGGTTACCAAAATTATGATAGTGGAGATAATGCATGTGTCACATGATTTATAGTGGGTAGTTCACCTAGGTATCACCAATATGTATTGTGACATGAACTGATATTATTTGTGGACTGGGATGAAGTGTTAGATAGCAGGTTTTATCACTAGGTGTTCCACCTGTCAGTAGGTGGGGGTGGAACACCAACAACCTACTATATTTCTAAAATAATTTCCAGTCCTAGAATATAAATGGGAAGATTTTGCAATGTATTTTTTCATCGACTTACCAATATCACCCTGAGGTAGCAATGTAATTTGGGATATCGTGGATCGATTGAAAAAAGTATCCCACTTACTTCATATCTAGTCAAATTCTTAGTGGATGAGATGGATAGATTATATTTCCATGAGATTATTCGACTACATGGGGTACCTCATACTATCTTTTCATATAGGGATCCTCTCTTCACATCAAGGTTCTGGAAGGGGTTTCAGAAGGCAATGGGTACATTGGTGCTTCTGAGAACATACTTTCATCCTCAGACTGATGGTCAGTTAGAACAGACTATACAGGTTCTATAAGACATGTTCCGAGAATAAATAATTTATTTTGGTGGTTCTTGGGAGAAGAATATTCCTCTCATTGAGTTTTACTATAATAAAAGTTATTAGGTGATGATATTGATGTCTCCCTATGAGGCGCCATACTAAAGGTCATTCTGTTCACCTATGTACTGGTTAGAGGTAGGAGAGGCATCACTACTGGGTCCTGTCTTGTTCAGGAGACTTCAGAGAAGGTTCATATGATTAGTAAGTGGGTACCTACTACTCATTCTATATAAAAATCACATGCCTATCATAGTCAATGAGCCATGGAGTTCAAGGTTGGGGATTGTTTTTTCTTACAGGTGTCACCTAGACTTGGGGAAAGACGGATATCGAGGTAAGGGAAGCTTCCAATTTAATTTTCTTGGCCGTTTGAGATTCTAGAGAGAGTCGGGCTAGTATCCTATCAGTTTTTGTTACCTCATAGGTATCGTTATATGAATGATGTCTTCCATATTTCACAAATTCACCAATATCATGCTAATTCATCTCATAATTTTGATCCTGAATATGTTAAGTTGGATAATAATTATTCTTTTTGAGGATTATCCTTGACACATTGTTGATTGAAGCGTGAAGGATATCTGAGGATGGTCTATTCCATTTGTATGGGTTCTATGGTAGCACAACCTGGTATATGATGATAATTGGGAGTGGGAGGACCATGTACATTCTCAGGGTCCAGAACTATTTTAAAATTACGTTTTGTCACCGCTGGAATGAGAATTTAAGGATGAGTTCCTTTAAGGGGGAAGACTGTAAGAACTCAGTCATTATTCAAGGTATGAATCCTTTTAATTTCTGTCTAACTCGGTGTTTTGGACCCAATATGGACACCTTATGAGTTTATAAGGGTTTTAGGGGTGTTTGAGTATTTTTTGGACCTTAGAACCCCAGTTGGTGGAGAAAAAACTAGGACACATAGTTCATAGAAACCGTGTGACCTAGCCCACATGGTCTCTCCGAACCATGCAGGACTAGAAAGAGGGGTAAAGTTTGATGAAATATTTCCATAACCATGAACTAGTGGAAACACACCTATAAAAAACACCTACAGTTTTTAGTATAGGAATATCACATGGTTGGCATGGTTTCCCTAACCGTGCGACCTAACTGTGCAGGTTCACTTCCTAGGTAGTGAGCTTAGCACGGTTGGAGCACGATTTGGAAAAACATGTGGCCAAACTATACACCTATATTTTTATTTGTAAAATTTAAAAAATTCCCTTAGTGAACCTTATTCTTTAAACTCCTTCCACCTTTTCTCAATCTAGTAGACATTGACCACTCCCCTTTACATTGAGCTCCCAAAATCCTCCTCTATAGGTTTTGATCCAAACTCTTCATCCACTGTCTGATCAAAGTGCCATTAATATCTTTGGATTCCTCTAAGTTAGAGATACATTACATTTTTTTCATTATTTATTTTACTCCTCTCAATTGAGTGATCAAGGTGCATGATTATATTCCCTATTTTTAGGGCATTGATCCGTTTTCCCATTTTCTCTTGATCTGGACTAAATCAAGGGCCAATACTAGATAAGCAGAGTTTTATGAGTACACGTTAGGTGGTCGATTGATTATCCCTCAAGTTTTTATGTCTATAATATTTAATATATTCTCACGCTGATTTCACTGTGCATTTCCCCTAAATTTTATATTCCTTGAATTGGTTTCCTTTATTCGAGCTTAATGACTTATTAGAACCCAACTTCATATTGATTTGTAAGCATCTTAGTTATCCATACCTTTTTGTGTCCCCTTGTACATTCATTTTTGAATTACATGAGAATATAACCAAAGCACCTATTAGAGTTTTTGGTTTTAATTATAAATGGTGATATAATTTTGATATGGAATAAAAGCAGTGTCATAACATAACTAGTGCCCTTGAAAATTTTAATGAATTATATTGAAGTGAGTGGTGATCCCACATCAATTTTATAAACTATAAAATTGTTACACCCTTGTAATTATTAAATTTAAATGAATTATGAATTATTCCTTGGCTCATATTAAATCCAATGGATGTTATTACTAAGGATGTGTGGGCTTAATGACCCTATTAAATTATAGTAAACAGGCACGATGAACCCTATGAATGATTTATATATGAACATGCATGGGATACCTTCTTCTTTATATCAATTTGGCATGATGACCCTAAGTAATTACACTAAATTGGCACGATGACCCTTAAACATGTTATATCAACAAGGGCATGATGAACCTCATATAAATGTGACACTATACTGGCATGACGCCCCTTGTTATAATTTACAGGCATGAAGTCCCTTTTTATACTATACGGGCATGATGTACCTTATGATACTATATGGGCATGATGACCCTTACTATGATTCTGGGCATGGCATCCCTATTCTATGATACTGGGCATGGTATACCCTATATTACTATGATATTGGGCATGGGGTCCCATTTTGTGATACTAGGCATGGATTTCCCTATAAATCTATGATAAAGAGCATGAAATCGCTTATAAATGTGATATTGGGTATGATGTACCTTATAAATGTGACACCGAGAATTGAATCCCTCCATACTTGTTTAGAGTTATTCCGACATGGGCCAAAGTAGGTTGTGTCAAAATGGTTTTATTTAGGTACCATAGTGGATCCATTTATAGTTATTATCCTTGGTTTACTTTATTATATATGCACATTACCATGATATATACATAGAATAGATATTTATAGACTCTGTTGGTGGTGTCCTACTAAGATTTACCTCACACCCTATCCAGGCCACCTATGGTACCTGAGAGGAATACATGCTTGTAGGTGTAGATAAGGGGTAGTTCCCTCTTATGGATGCATGACTTCTTGCATGACTTAGGATGGAGGATTGGTAGTAAATGATATGTTAGGAGATCGGGATACTTAGATAGACTTTTGTACTTTTTTATATTGTGTTTATCTTGTAAAAAATTTATTTCATACTACCTATATCCATGTTTTCCTATATTTTCAACACATGAAATTATCATTCATTGTATATGATTCATTTTACTATATTTTATTATTATTCAATGTTTGGTTATTTGTGTTTGTTTCCAGTAATTATTTACTATTATACTGTTTATGATATTTATCTTTTGATTGTGCCATTGTGTTACTTTAGTAATGAGGGAATATTTTCCCCAAGTAAACACCCAAATCTCTCACTACTAGTTAGCAGCCTCTAGCATCTAGGGACATGCACTTGGGGCCATGTGTCTCACCGGGCTCTGGGAACCTCTGAGTGGCACTGAGGTCTGGGATTTTACAGGTTCCTTATAGAAAGTTCAGGTCATTTATTACTAGATCCTAGGTACGATTTCAATGATTCTTAGGTTCTTCTTAGGATATTATAGGGGGATTTTTTTGTAATTTTATTTCATCCCCTAGAATGATTGATTGTATTGGAACCATTGTTTTTTTGTGTTTACTTGATTATTGAGTTCCTTTTTGTGGTTTATGCATCACCATTTGTGTGTATTTTAGTTTACTTTCAAATTTTTTATTTCTATGTGGCATGAAAGTATTATTTTGAAAAGGGAAAAATTGTTTAATTATGTATTTATGAGTTTTAATGAAATGGTTTTCATTGATTTTTTTATGAAAATGGGATTTTCATGAGATGTTTATGAAGAGGGGAATAGTGTTTTGGTTTGTTATTATTATTTCAAAGGCCTTATTTCCATGGTTTAAAAAGATTAATCTAAAAGTATTGGTTTGAAAGTTTTTTTCTAAAATGTTAATCATCATTTTTTTATTTTATAATAAGGGTGATTGTTTAGAAAAGTTATTGTGGATTGTTGTTTGGCCTTTTTATATTTACGAATAATGTAAAAACCTATTTTATATCTTATGTTCAGACTATAATTTTATAAACTATTTTAATATGGGTTTTACATAGTTTTAGTGGGTTCCTAACTGTTGTTCATATTTATTCTCACACCTATATTATCTCATTTTCAGGTTCTTGGTTTAGCTATATGCTCTTGAGAAAGTTGATTGATTGAGGTATTTATATTTTATCTTTGGTTTCATTTTTTTACTTTGTCCAAATAGGATTTTAATTATTTCTATAGAATATGGGAAGTGGTTTATTATGGTGTCCGAAGCAAAGAAATTTTGAGGTGGATTTTCATCTTTATATATGTAGGAGAGGGAGACCAGGGTGAGAGGTGGGATTGTTTCTTTAATTTTATTCACTGCTTTATTTATTTATGCATATCTGATTTGGAATGGATGTATGATATACTGACCAATCACGCTGATTTTTATTTAGTTTTATGATAGTTGTTTTACTCTAATTCAAGGGTGAAACCATTACCAAGTGCATTCTTGTAAGGCCTAGGCACTAGTTGCCAACCCGTGGGGGTCGGTAATGCCCTTCAGGTCAGTAGTGCACCAGTTTGGGAATTTGTCAGATGGATGGCCTGGGCCAGCCTACCATTGAAATATTTTATTTACTATTATTTTAATTTAATTTTGGTTTAATTAAAATTTTAGAGTCCTCAATACTTAAAATTTAAATTTTTAGAAATTGTTTACTTTACATGGGCTATACATGATTTGGAGTAACCATGAGGCAACCGTGCATGGGGGTCTATTACCAGGATAAATCTATTTGGAATGGTTTGTGCATAGATGGCCCATGTGGGGTCCTAGGAAAAACTATATTCATAGATATTTAGTTTCTATTATAGGCCACATGGTTTCCACATGGTTTGTTAGATCATGTGGGTAAATCATGCATCGAGTCTAGAATTTAGAAATTTATTTTTATATTTATATATTTTATTCTTATTTCCTTTTATTTTTTATTATTATTAATAACTTCTCACCTCCTTATTCTTAGTATATTTGTGTGACACCCCCTAGGATGAGCCCTCCTACGCACAACTCTCTTCCCCCCTCACTATATGGTCTCCATTTCCCTTGATTTTGGGTGTGATCTCCCCATGTAAGGGATTATTCCCCTTAGTTTCCCTATTCCCCCTCATTTTTATCCTCTTTATTGTGAAGGTGTAGACCAAAAAAAACTCTAAGGGATTTTTTTCTTCTGATTTTGACTTTAGTTCATGGTTTTAGGGTTCATAGGGGTCCCTTCATGCTCAATTGGGTGTTCTCCATTGGAGGCGACATGTTTTGGTCTGACCACCAAGGTTTTGAGGTTAGAATTTCTTTGGAACTCACTTGTATTACATGTTATTAAATTTATTGTGTGTTTTAATTGATTTATTATGAATTTATAAACTTCTATGCTGTATTAGGATTTAATCATGGTTTTAATGGATTTTTTCAGTTGGCATGGGCTCAGGTTTCATTCCAAGTGCTTGTAAAATTTTCTGAGTGGATATTTTGAAATGATTCATATATTTTTTTAAAATATATATAGTGTAATTCATGTACTGAACTTATCTTGTTGATTTTTTGTTGTATTTCAAATGGTTTAATGACTTGGAAGGGACATATATCGCATACCAAATGTTATTTAAATGACTGTTTGTCTTCACAAAAATGTATTTTAATATTTTTTAAGCATGTGTAATGCTAGTTCCGTTTTTGAAATGGGTACATAATCTTTAAAGGTTTGTTTTATAACAAAAGGGGATTTATACCTCTTTTAAAATTATTTTGAGACCATGGGTCTTATGGTGATTTGAAAATAGCCTTTAAAAATGATTTTTAGGTTTGTGAAACGGGTGTTTGGAAATTTTTGGTTTCTTTTAAAATAATTACTTTATTTAGAAGGGGGGGGGGGGTATTAACCCTTAAGTGTAGTATTTTAATCCTTTTTAGAAACTTGGTTGATTTTTAAATCAAATGTTTAAGGATTTTAAAACTTTTGAGATAATCAAAATGGGTTGGTTGGTTTTAAAGGGGCATATTATCCCATATAGATTATATTTTGAAACATATTAGTGTATTTTAATGTTATCAAAAGTGTTTTATAGGGAAGTGTGAGTTACCAATTTATTTTAAAAGTTGTTTTGATAAAATTGTTATCATGTGTGGATTGAGGTAGATTTTGAAGATGGTATGTTGGATTGGAATTATAATATTATTTTATAAAATTCCCATTTAGAACATTATGAAAAATGATTTTTTATAAAAGGAGTGATACCCCCTTGAGCCCTGTGTGTTTACTTTTCATATGGTGTCTTGTAACCCCGTGGGGGAATTATTTATATTGATATGAATCTTATAATGTCTATGTTTGGATATGTAGTTGGGGATGTTTCTTGTGGGGGAATAATATTTGTGGTGTGGGTTATTTTCAAATGCTTTATATTTTATGCATGTGATTCTTGATTGATCACTTACTTACTTGAATTTTCATGGGAGTCCTAGAGATATAGTATGTGACATATGTGAGGGAAAACCTAAGAGCTGATAGTGGCTTTTCTAGGGAGTGTTTTCTGGATACTTTGAGATGGTTAGACCAGAAGGGGTAGAAAGAAATTATGTTAGAAAGTTTCCACTATTCCAAGGAAGAAGGAATTATAAGGACCCTTTTTGGCTTGTGGATAAGGTATCCTCCCTGGGAGTTGTTTATAGATAACATGATGAGACTTCTGAAGATCTGATAGGTTAATTAATTCAGACCTAGGTTCCTTTTCGCCAGTTTAAGTCCTTTTTTACTAGAGTATAGGTAGGATTCCCATGACTCTTAGGTCCTTATTGGGATATTTTAGGGGATTTTTTTAATTCAATTGTATCCCCCATAAAAATTGATTATATTAGAACCATTTATTGGTTGTGTTTTTTTGATTCTTGGGTGACACTGTGTGGTTTTTTCATCACCTTAGGTGTATGTTTGAGTTTAATTTCAAATGGGTTTTTATATGTGGTTTGAATGTATGATTTAGAAAAAGGACAATGGTTTGGTTATTTACTTAATAGTTTTAAATGAGTTTTCCGTGAAATTGTTTATGAAAATAGGATTTTCATGAGATGCTGGGAAATAGTTAAAAATGTGTTTTGGTTTTTTCATCGGTGTAAATTCCCTCTTTCCTTGGTTTAAAAATATTAATTTAAAAGTCTTGCTATAATTTTTTTTATAAAATGTTGATCATCCTTGTTTTTAATTTATAAGATGAGTGGTTGATTATAAAAGTTCTTGTTGCTTTTTTTGGACTTATTATATTTTTAAAGCATATGAAAACCAATTTTATACCTTTTGATCAACTATAATTTTATAAATTATTTTGTTAATGGATTTACATAGTTTTATAGGGTGGTGACCTACTAGAATTTTTTATTATCATACCTATATTATCTCAGTTATAAGTTCTTGTTTTATTTCTTGGACACTCTTGAGACTATTGATTTATTAAGGTACGATTGTTTTATTTTTGGTTTTATTTTTTACTTTGTACAATTAGGATTTTACTATTTTCTATTGAAATACAGAAGTGATATCTACTGATGGATGAATAAAAGGCATCTGTAGGCTTCTTTGCATCTTTATATATGTAGGGGAGGGAGACTAGAGGTGAGTTTAGGGATTTTTGTTTACTTTTATTTACCACGTTTTATATTTATATATATATATCATTTAGAATATATGTTCAATATAAATAAAGTCCTTTCAAAATTTTCATTATTTTTATACTATTTATATTACTTTGATTCAAGGGTAAGATCATTCCCAAGTGTGTTCCTATGATACCTGGGCCCTAGTTTCCAGATTTTGGGGATCAGGATTTCCCTTTGGGCCCATGGTGTGCCGGTTCATGCATTCTTTAGATGGAAAGACCAAGTAGATTCATCACTCCCATCTCCCCATATATTTAAATTCTATAAATACCATTTAATTTGTGTATTTATTATGGGAGATATGATTTATGGGGAGATTGTAGTAAAAAATAAGTGGTATTAAGGAACGACCCTAAGTTCTAATTTGTGTTGAAATAGTTCAAGTGGTTTATTTTTTAATTTAAAATTGAAATAACATGAGTGAAACAAGAGGTTTTATAGCAATAAAAATGGTATCAAGTTTTAATTTTAGTGTTGGGGTCAAGAGAACATATTATTTAATTGGCATCAGATATTGATGGATAATTAAAAACAAAAAGAGTTTTCATGACTTATTTTTTATCTAACATGTAATGTCATTTAATTTTTTTAGGATATCAAGAGATACTATAGATGGATGAATATCATTCTAAATATCAATTATATATTTAGAGAGAGAATTAGTACATTCAGATGAAGTTAATTGGTAAAATATTAATATTATAGCTACTTTAAACTTATAGAATTAAGTGAGTATAATGGATAACATCGATGTTCTTATCTCTCACTCTTTTTTCCTACACCATGTTCTCACTATGTATTATTAGAGGTTTTATTATATAATATTTACTACATAGTAAGTTAACCCACTAAAAACCTTTCATAATTTACCTATAATTGAAAAATATTTTTGATCTTGAGATATTACTCAAACCTATAGCCAAAGAGAGAGAAATGATGTAGGGAAAAAAGTAAAGTTCAATATCTATATGATTAGTAGATCTAGAATATGTGTTAGAGTTTCATATCATAGGGGAACTTGGTCTCTCTAAATATGATATAAGAACCATATTGATAGATGGGGATACAAATTTTCAAAATAACCTATGATCATCATTGATAAAAGAGAATGAGTTCATTAAAATAATATATGGTCATAGTGCTGTTAAAAGCATGAAGGAATTGATAAGTTTGACATCACTAGACTGGGAAAGAATCAAAATGAAGTTTAATGTGAAGCCATTGTCTCCCAAGGTATTTTTTTTCAAATATTTTACACTTTTCATGGTTATGGAGGTTTTTTATTAGATTTGATGTTAAAGGGGGAGTGGGAAACATCATGAATACAAGAATTTTTCCTTCCCAAGAATGGGGAGATAGAATTATATTTATTAATGAGGGAAATGAATCATAAATGGTATCTCATTGGATATTCATTTATGGGTTAAAGTGTGGTTCTTTAATTTATGATAGTGTTGCTTAAAATACAAAAGGGGATATTATTAGCATCCAATATGAGAATTGGTGTTGTGTGTATTGTGTTTGTTATCAAACTTGATATGGTGAATTAGAGTATGATTGATTTATTATTCACTATGATAACAATTTATTGATCTATTGTATTTCCCATTATAGTAACTCTTGGTATAAAGCATTGAAAAATCACATCGTAGGAAAAAATGGCCATTTTCATGAATATGAAGTATATATTTCATGGAATGTGATAATTGGAGTTGTAAATATGAAAGTTGTGAAGATGGAAGGAAAAGGGAAATTGAATGAAGATTGGTGCATCATATTGGGTGCCTAAGATTTCTATTATGGGTATTATATGAGAGAGAGGGATGAAGGTATCAAAAGGAGTTTTAGGGAGCATTAGAAAGTAAGATTTGGATAATGTGGTAATTTAAGTTAGTGTTAGCATGTCAAGACTTATATAAGATAGAAGAACATCAAGATAGAGTTTCACCATGAAAAGTCCATGAAAAAGTTCAAGTACTATGAAGACTATACTATATTCATGAAGGAGTGGGTTTGGAGGTATTTAAAGGTGTTTAGGAAGTTTTCATAGAAAATTAAATCAACTGTGGTATTTTAATGAAAAATCATGTAGGATCACTAAAAATGTATAATTTTTCAAAATCATTAATGATTGGAGAAATAGATACACCACATAAAGGTATAATTTCATATATGAAGGTCATGTGAAGTAGAATTGTATAAAGAAAGTATTTCATGACACAAAAGGTTTCATATTTTTCATATAAATACCCATGATCTAAAGAAGAAATAATAGTGAAGAGATTCAGCCAAGGAAGATTCTTATAGAGATAAATGCTATATTTTCTTAAAAGAATAATTTTTAGGAAAGGTTTATGTGAAGCACTATATTTTGCAAGTATCTTGTTTGAACTACTAATCTCTATGATCATACTATTTGTAGGAACCTTTTTTTTTGTGTAAATTACTATATTGTATAAAATATCTAATCTTAAACAAGTTTTTGATTATGGAATTTCATCAAAATAATTACATAAATATAAATTTAATGAAATGAACCATTGGAAATTCACAATAAGTGAAAAATAATGAAATTAAATATGCACTCATTGAATACCTTTCCAAAGGAAGTCAGTATTCCATGAAGGATGAATTTTAGATCATCAAGGAATATGAAGCTTCTTTCATAAAGGATTTCACAAGCCACGAGTGAAATGGACATGTGGAGATCAATGAGAATCTACCCATACTCGGTGTAACATAGAGATTGTGAAGTCTCTCATTGGTTTGTGAGACAAAGTGTTATCACATAATCAGAAGTAAGAGAATGAGAGGAAGGAGGGAGTGTACTTTGGAGTGAGGATTGACCGAAATCTAAATAATTATAAAGGATTTGACCCTAGGGATGTAGTATATAATAATTGAATAGTTGTAAGGGGATTCACTATATTCTTGGAGTTCCATTTACTAAACCCACAACTAAAAAACTAGTTTAGTGGATTTTGGTACATCAGCGTATAAAAATTGTATGCTACTTAGATTATCCCTGGTAAAGTTAATCAAGTAAAATTTATGTGTATTTTGCGCATGATTTACTTTATAAAAGATATAAATCGATGTGTGTGGGATAAGTAAGCACTGATAAAATATGATTAAGTTAAGGATAAGTGAAATAATAACTAGATCAATGTTAAAATAAGAACTTGAGCATGCCCATACTAATAATGAGGTCAATATCAATTAGTTTAGTGAAATATTTAGGATTAAAGATTTTAAATAGGAAAAAATTTGATACCATAATTCACCCCCTATTAGGGTATCTCTAACAAAATACTCTTTAAGGCTTAATAGTATGTCTAAGAAATGGGGGTTGAGTGAGGAATAAATGATAAGATATCCATCCAGTTACTGCATGTTAACTGGATTTTTAGTCACACATGAATTTTTTTCCTTAAGTGAAAGATTCAAAGAGAATAGTAGTCTCTTCATTTACATAAAATCTGAAATATAATAATAAATAACACATAAAATCCCTACCCATAATCAAACTACCATACAAACCATCATCATACCAAGCACATAATCATAATTTTATCAATAGAATCCTCATATTAATAAAAATGCAATTTAATCATGCCAATGGGGTCTCAAAGTAATGTATCAGGTCATCATTATAATTATTTGACATCATCCTCACAATAAATACCTCAGAGAAAAAAACTATCAAGGTTAAAATTCTATAATTAAAAAAGATGGTTAAAAACACACTAGAATAGTGGTACTCACAATTCAATCATCCTATCATAGCTACGTAACATAACATCCTGAATTACTTTCCATTATTCCTGAACCATCATACAATAAACCCGAAGAAATGTTCCTAATATCCATAGGCTATCACATGTGATGTGGGAATCACACAATAAAAATAGAAATGATTTACTCTTTATTAATATAAATAATAAATGTAACTAAATAAGAATGAACTAATCAAACCAACATTAAATTACATAATATCTCTACAAGACATAACATAGAAAAGAAAAATTCAAAGACAAGGTCCACATACCCAACACAAGATTATACCTAAACAAAATGAAATACAATATTAACCCCATATGACACACAAGCATTATCATATAACTTTCCTATATTTAACTATAACTGAGCTAATTATCACAACCCCACTGTAATGGTATCCCTCCTAGTCCAACAATGAAGAGATAGAGTGACCCCTCGAATCCCACCTTCAATGAACCCTAGGGTGATGACTAGTATTGATGGTATAAAACACATAATGGGAATCATTACCCTTACAATATAAGTTAAGTAAAAGTGATAAAATGAAAACCAACAACCAAAACCACATCATATAAAAAAACCAATATCCCATACAAGTAAAACAGAAAATGAATGAAATGAATTACATAAGAGTATCCCAAATAAAGAACCAAAATACACATATGTAGAAGTTCCAACAACAACTAACCACTCTAAGATGGTATGATTTAGCTCATTTAGAAAATCCATCATGATCGCATGAAAAATAGTTTATATTTATAGGGGTAAGAATAACATGTATAGTTAGTAAGATCCTCCTTAGGACCTCTCTAAAATTTTTAGAAGAGAATACTAATTATCTAGTGAAAATTAAACAAAACTGACAAGAAATTATAATGTGAAATACCAATTACTTACCTTAATAAGGCCCACTCACTAAGTGAAAAACACAATGTAAGAACATAAAAATGAAACAATATAATCATATGAACCACATAACTGCTTCCCCACTAAATTTCGATGATCATACCCCAACATCAAATGTTATGTGCTCCCATCCCTTCCACCAGAGTAGTAGGGTATAATGGACCTGAAATGCATCAATCTTATGCCCTCCTCATATCATACATAACCTACACTAAATAAAATCACCACTGGGAATCGATACCAACAGTACTGTATACTAAAAGGAATCACCTACAACTATTCCATATACAAAATATGCATAACCCCTAACTATTCCATATAAAAAATGGATCACCCCCAAGCGTTCTATCATAATATTTAAACACCCACAAAAGATAAATACACTAATTCCAAATAAAGAGTGAGGGAGAGGGGAAAGACATCCATCCACCATTGCAAATCTGTATATTAGGGAAAACACCTAGAACCTAAATATTTTACAATGATATACAATACTTGACTTGGGTAGGGTGTGCATATAAATCACAATAAAATACAATGATAGATAGTCACACACAATACCCAACCTATGGGTGCACACTAACATCCCTATAAAAGATCACGAACTCTATTACATCATCTATACTAACCATATACAACCAACATTCCCCCTTTAACATAACCAGACTTAAACCATATAAAAACAATCCTCATAGCCCCATTTAAACATTCATTTAACTAATTCCAAATTTACATGATGATTCCACATCATTTCCATTAGTCTTTTAATTACCCATATTTAATGAAAACCACTCACAAGCCATAACCCACATTTATTCCTTACATTATTCATTCATTTAAAGCATTTATATTTTAATTTAATCATAAATCCATATTTTCTAACCATCCACTTTTTATATTTAATTACAAACCCACAATATTTTATTCCATCCACAACCCAGTTCCAGATTTATCAATTTTTTTCAATTCCAATTTCATCAAGAATCACTACTACCACAATATATTCCAACCAAAACAACACAATAAAAATAAAAGTATCTTACCAAGAATATAATATATGGGGTATCATAATAATCTTTTCAATTCAAAACTAATTCAACCAACACTTTTTTTAAAATCATTGATTTCCATTGAATTGTGAATGGTTATTTTATTACAACAATAATCAAGGATTTCCTATAAATCAATTCACACAAGCAAGGGAATCACATAAATAAAAAACAAACAAAAATTCTTTAATTCCAGTTTGTGTGTGTGTATGCAGGGGGGAGGGGGGTGTTAGTTATCTAAGATATTCATATTCCCATCATGTATCATTCTGATAGATTTTATATCACGTACATGTTATTTATTAGTAATTAATAATTATTTTACTAAGTATATAAAAACAAAAATAACACATAAAATGATAAATAAAACATTTAAATTAAATTAAAAACACTTATCTTTATAATTTTTATCTTTTTAATTATTTATCCTATTAGGTTAATTCATTCCAATTACCAAAAGAACCAAAATAATTATAATCTAAAAATTTATATAAAAAAAGATAGATTCTTAAATCCCCTACCTCAACACGAAGCTTCAAATAACTATCACACAAGAACAGAAGAAATAAGTCTTAACCAACACTAAATTAGAAAGTCATCTCTCTAGATCCTATCCACAATAATTCACCATCAATACATTCTCATAACATGACTAAAAATTTAGGATATTCACTAAAAGATCCTTTAAAAGAAAGGAAATCAAGAAGAATGAGGAGAAGAGAATAAAAGAATACCTCAAATCAATAGAATCAATCTCGAGGATCCAAGAGGTTTAATTTTATTAAAGGAGTGACTAGATTATGTTGAGATGGTGAGGCGTTGAGTAGTATTCAAAGGTAAAAGATAGAAAATCAAACAAAAGGGATATATGAACCTCTATATATAGAGGTGGTCCAAATAGCCTCCACCATGATGTAATGAACTCCCTATATATTGTAGCCCCCCTTGGTCAAATCAGATCCTATATTTAAGGTGTTTGAAACCTCAAGGATCATATTTTTTCAAAACTTAATCAAACACCATTGACCACTACCAATCCATGGATTATGACACAGTGGCATCCCCCTATCCATTTCATTCTGCTATAATTAAGACCATGATTTGGTGACCCCACACTCAGCATTTCACCCATCCTTGCATGATCAGCCTCACGACACCCTCACACATTGACTTGTCTAATGAATTTCTCATTTCACTCATTGTTTTTTTACATATGTAGAATCTGAACAAAAAAACCTTACACCACAAGTGTTTCAGAACCCATGGTGGACCATTAATAACATGGCCGACCCAAAATGACTACCTTAATGGGAGGATCCGTATACATCTTTCTTGACCTGTGGGCCCTTATAAAACTACCCTAATATGATTTCCACTCCTCTAAAAAATAAATAAATACGTTTAACCTGATATTTCAAAGGTCCCCATTTCACATAGGTGAAACGTGCAACAGAAACACCCCGTGAAACAAACACCCTAGAAATTTAACTCCCATAGTGAACCCCAAAAGCACACAACCAACATAAATTTACCAAGAATAAAAAACCAATACCAAATGACCACATCTCACTCATATCTCTAAGACACTCAAAACAGCTAGCACCACATTCTATATTATGATGTGTTGACCCTAAAAAGGGCTATAAATATTATCTAGTTTTCGAAATGACTCTTAACTCCATAATGACCCATCCAAACCTTGGTAAAATTAAAAGGTAAGTATTCTATAAAAATCAAACCATTATTTAATATAACTCTAAAAAAAATTTCATCCTTAATAATTAATACCAAAACTGAAAAGGGATGAGAAAGGGATACATTAACAACCAAACCATGGGATACCTCTAAAAAAAATCTCACTATATCTAGAAACATTACATCGACTTAAGAAGACTGGGGTGCTGATAACACACGACATAAACATCCATATAACACTTTCCAAAATATACCTCTAAAATAGAGGTAACACCATTAATAAAATATAAACATGATGGAAAGAATGACCAAATCAATTATAAAAAAATTAAATTAATTTTCACCAATAAATTTAACAAGAGAAATAATAATTTTAAAATGTAACTACTATGGTATATACCATGTTAACAGGACCAACACTAATGAAATAACTACTCCCCAACCCTAGGGAGGATTGGACCACTAATATGGCCACCTCTAAACAGTAGATATTACTGTGATCAAGGAATATCATAAACATGAACTTACCACCCTTGAACCAATAATTTTCACTATAAAATCTAACCCGATTCTAATCATAAAAACATTAAAATCCCTTAACCACATGAGGCACCTCTCAAAAAAAGTAGAAACACTATCAGTTTCCATTAAATAAGAGGTCAAGATATGAACCTGAATCAATTTAATCAATAAATATTATTAATTAGAAACCACACTAATATGAAAAACTAAATAAATTAGGAGTGGTTGACACAAACCATTATAGCTCAATCTCATCCTCCCTCTATCAATCCATTAATCCTTTTATAAGGGCGATTGTTTTTTGAATTTCTCATTTATAACCCATATTATTTAAAAAAAATATAACTCCTAGTTTAAAAAATACAACATTTTTTTAGTAAAATAGAAAACATATTTTACACACACCATCAAAATTAAATAATTTCAAGTTAAAATACACATCAAAATATTCAATGAAAACTTCAAAACCCATGTTGATAGAAGAAGGTTGTAATAATTGCAAAGTAAACATGTTAAATAAAAGTCTTAAAAATAAATAATTCAAAAAGAAGTTTCTCATTAAAGGAATAGTGTTTCAAATAAAAAAATACCCAGAAAACCTTAAACCAAAAATTCCTTAAACTAACCGACAACCCAAAAAACTCAACTTTCCCACTGACCACCCTAGAGAGAAAAACTACTAAATCCAGGTTCACCAAGAATCACGGGGCACTAAAATTGTTGGTTACCTACACCACTCCAAATGAAACATATCATCCTACCCATCACAAAATTCTTAGAGATACTCTAATTTAAGGCTCAAAGCTATGGTCAAACCTTGAGATACAACTTTACTTCATGAATTTGCTTACTAGAAGAATTTTTTTTGAATATATGACCCTAAAATTCTTATAATCATGGATTAAACCCCTCTCAATCATCTTACTACAACCCCTCAATTCTATCTAAGACTTCAACTATAAGATCTCCACCCTCTGACATACCTATGGCCTGAAGTCCAACTCAATGTGTTGTTCCCACATTTCCTCACCTTCCAAGAGGTCAAAAAACTAGGAAACCAGATAGAAAAAGTGAATCCAAATATCACACACATTGGACCCCCTTACCAAATCTTCATTAGATACTCTATTAATTTATTCCTACTCACCTAGGGAAAAAAATCCTCCTCAACAAAGATAAGGAATTCATCCCAAGATACTCCCTATGTCAGAACATGATTCATCTTATACCATGCTCAATCCACCCCTCATAGAAATCCCACAACTATGGTAACTCAAAACAGATCTAGATTATTTTTCAATTTGAAAGCAACCTCAACCTCCTCTATCCACTCAAAAATCATGGGGCATAATACTATCTCCAGGAACTTTATCACTCCATACTATTGAAACTTAGTTAGTACCTGATCCCATGACTCCTTATTTCACTTCTTGATAACAACATATAGACATAATTCTATCTTCATGTTGTCACCAAATCATCAGAATAAAAAAGGCCAGTTCAAGTAACCAAATCTCATAATCAAAACAAGGGGAATTAAAACAAAGTACACGTACCTCATTCATACATCTACACCAAATCTATAAACTAAACCACCCTTCAATAAAACAATAATTCTTTTATATAAATTACATCACCTTAAGAACATTTGAAATAACCATTAAAACACACCAACCTTTTGAAAACCATACCAAATATAACCCTCTAAATATTTATTTAAAAAATGGTGGAAAAAAACTCTTCTATAAAACACACCAACTCTTTTTTATTAAACACCCTTAACCCATTTTGTAAAACCAATTTTAAAATTAGTTCAATTTTTATAGAAATAAAACTGACCACCTTTTTAGGAAAAAATATTTCTAATAAGAACACTATAAACTAGGTAAGTAAAATAATAATACTTATGTCACCCCACATACTAAGACATAAAATTTAAAAAATTTACAAAATCAATATATTGATTTTTAAATTATATTCCATGAAAAATTACAGTACTAATTTAGATAAAATTGATCATTTAGTATATTATGAAATTAATATTTACACATAATAGGTTTGTGAATTTCAACCATTAATGGATTCAAAATTTACATTACTTCTTTAATAACTCACATATCAAGAAAAGGTTACATGATTTAATCACATTTTTTTTATTCAACTAGTAAAACCCTTTCATGATCTCTATTAAGATAATATCCGAATGTATAACTTATAAACTTGAATCATCTAGATTAACAAATGACATGATTTAAGAATATGAAGTAAAACTAATTAATTTTATATGGCTTAATGATCTTCCATTTTATTAACATATCAATAATTAACATGAATACGCCAAAATAGTCATTAAAAAAATGAATGTTTCCATTTTCCATTTAAATTAAGTGGAGGTCATTAGTCCTCATAATTTTAAGTCATAACCACATTATATTCTTTCGAAAATACAAGAACCTTCATTAGTATAAACAAAGTTGCTGCAAGAATACAAATCAAGGGAACCCATCCACCACACCATGATATTGTTTACTTTGGAAGGCCCTGACTCACCCATATGTATTTAAAATACATTAAAAAGATAATGTGTCTATATGTTAGAGGTTTAACCTACTTTATATACATAGAATCCATAAAATAACTTAGTAGTAAAATATATATCCTAAGCCTAGTAGTATGGAATTCATTCAAAATAATTTAATTAGGTTCATTTAATTCTCAAAAATTCACTCATTAAATCACAAGATCAAAACAATTATGATGCATGTACATATCTTTTATCTTTAACCTGCAAGCACTAACACCTCACTTGGACATTCAATAGACTCAAATTTTCTATGTTGGATCACGATCACCCTTAATATCACATGTACCAGTCAGTATCCTTGACCTATGTCACACAACAAGCACAATTGATATCATTTACCTACCAACCCCTGAAATCCTCATAGTATCTAAATATTTTATCATTCCTATCACTCAACCATTATATTTGATACATATCTATCATGAACCCCTCTCTATTGGGACCCTTACTAGCTTGGAAATAAAAAATTAGTGACCCATGAAGCCTACATCCAATATGCCCCAGGATAGAGACTAACACTGATAGTATTAAACACAAAATGAGAGGAATTAACCTCATACTTTAAGTTAAGTACAAGATATAAAACTAGAACCATTTATTATCACCATATCATATAAAATAAACCAAGATTCCATACACATAAAACCCACAAATCATGAAAAAATACATAAAAGTCTCTAAAATAAAGCATAAAAAGGATCCTATATAGGAATACCAATAGAAACTAACCACTCCAAGATAGTATGGTGTAGCTCAGTCAAAAAAGATATTTTGATCACCTAAAAAAATTATATATATATAGGGGTGATCGTAATATGTATACTCAGTTGGATCCTCCTTAGTACTTCTCATATAGATGTGAGAAGAGAATACTAATGCTCTAATGAACAATTAGTAGAACCAAAAAAGAATCTAAAAGTTCAACTACACATTTACAGCCTCACTAAGACTGACTCACCAAGTAAAACACACAATTTAAGAATATAATTTCATAATAATATAATCATAGGAACCTCGAAAACACTTCCCCACTGGTCTCCACTCTCACACTTCAATGTAAAATATCCTATGCTTACATCCCTTCCTATAGAGTAGTAGGATATTTTGAACATGAAATATATCAAACTCTTTCCCCCATTCCATGAAGGACCCCTACTAAATAACATATCCACCAAGAATCACAACTAAATATGTTATATAATAAAAGGCATCACCCCCAATTGTTTCATATATAAAAAATCACCCCAAAATTCTCCATATACAAAAATTCATTTCCCCCAATTATTAAATCATATCCTATACTCTCCCCATCAACTATACCATATACTAACTCTGAAAGAAGATCGAGGGAGAGGGGTAAGTCTCCCATCTCCCCTCTCCAACTTGAATATATGGGAAAACACCTAAAACCCAAACAAAATGCATTGGTATATAATACTTAAATTAGGTTGGGTATGTATAGAAATCATAATAAAATACATGGATAGATTGTAAGAATAATAACCAACCCATGGGTTCATTTCAATAGAATGGTAATAGCTCATTTACTCCACTAAATCATCACTAATACCCATATATAACCAATGCTTCGCCTATAACACAACCAGTCCCGAGCTTTATGAAAATAACCATCATAGCCCCATTTAAACAGTAATTTAACCAATTATAATTTAAAACTATCATTATAAATAATTTATATTATTATTTTCAATCCCTATATTTAATAAAAAAACAACTCACATTCCATTACCCACATTTATTACTTCCATTAGTCATTTATTTGAGATATATATATTTCGATTTTAGCCTACAACAATATGTTCCAACCATGAAACCTTATATTTTTAATAGAAAACAAAAAATATTTTATTAGAATCAAAAATTAGTTCTATATTTATCAATCCAATTATATTATCATGTCATCAAGAATCATTATTACCAAAACATATTCTATCCACAAACACACATCAACTAACAACTCTAACTCCTTGTACATATAATACATGGGCTAGAAAAAACATCATTTCTATTCCAGAATAAATCAAAAAATAATTTTCTATTTACTTTATTTGATTAACATTAAATTATTCATAGTTATTTAGTCACAAAAAAATCAAGGATTTCATAGAAATCAATTTATTAAAGAAAGAATAAAACATCAATAGCAAACGAAAAACAATTCTTCAATTCAATGGGGGGGGGGGGGGTTCGTTATCACATATATTCAGATTCACATTACACTTCATTCTCATAGATTTTATACCGCTTATAGTTCTTTTATTAGTTATTCATACTTATTTTACTAAGTAACTAAGTATACAATGACATCAATTACACATGAAATATCAAGGAAAATAAGTAAATTAGATGCACAAAACTTACCTTTCTAATTTCCATCTTCTCAATTATTTTATTATTAGGTTAATTCATACCACTTACAAAATGAACTAAAAACCTGGTAATCTAAAAATTATCACAAACAAAAATAGATTCTTGAATCCCCTACCTCAATAAAAATCTTTGAATAACTATCACATAAGAGTGAAAGAAACAAGGCTCATCCACCACCGAATTCGAAGCAAATCTTTATAGATCCTATACATCGAAATCAACCATATATACATGATAAAAAATAGATTCAAAACATAGTAACTTCACCACATTATCCACTAAAATAAATTAAATAAATAATAATAATGGGAAAATTAAAAAAATACCAAAAACAAGAGAATCAATCCTAACAATTCAAGAGATTTAATGTTTTCAAAGGAATGACAAGAGGATGGTGTGTGGGAAAGGGTTCAAGTTGGGTTTGAAGGGGAAATATAGGAAATTAAACCAATATAGACATGAACCTCTATGAACCTCTATAATATAGTTTAATCCTTCTACACTATAGTTCCCCTTGGTCAAAGCATATCGTATCTTTAAGGAATTTGAATCCCTTAGGATCATGCATTTGAAAAACCGAATCAAACAACCTTGACCACTACCAAATCCTGGACTATAGTTTAGTGGGACCCCCTATCCATTTCAACATACCATGTTAAAGACCTTGATATAGAGACACCATACTCATCATTTCACCTTACCTCACATGCTTGGCCTTACCATGCCGTCACACAACGACATGACCAATGCCTTTGGTATTTCCATCACTCCCATTTTACATAGGTGGAGTATTCACAAAAAAAATTCCACTATGAGTGTTTCATACCACAAAATGGAAAATCACAAACATATCTGACCAAAAATGGATACACCGATGTGAGGTACCTTACATAGATACCTTGATTTGAGTACCCTTATGCAACTTCCCTGAAGTTAGATCCACCTATCCATAATGATCACTCAATATGTTCAACCTGATATTTTGGATGTTTCTATTTTATACAAGTAAAACACCCAGCTAAAATTCCTAATTGAACACCTACCCTATCCTTTTCACTCCCCATGGTTTGCCCTAACACCATGCAAAAAAAACAAAAATTCCCAAATATAAAAAATATCCAATACCAAATGTCCACTTTTCACTTTCATCTATAATACACTCAAAATGTAAATCACCAAGCTCACTCATGTGACATGGTGAGCCTCAAGATGGAATGAACTATTCTATATCTTCCAAACAACCAATAATTCCCTCCAAGACCTCTAAGCCTCTGGAAAATACAATGGAAGGGATTCTAGAAAAACTCTTCCCTTATACTAATGGTCAAATCCTTATACAATGTAAATTCATTATCTACACTTATAAGACAATTAAAATAGTGGTGTGCGTGTAGGAAGTGATACAAAATACCAGTAGGAGAAATCTAAGATTCTATCCATTTAATTTTATAAGACAAACCATAAATACTAGTTTGAGAAATAAATAATGAAAATAATTTTATTATATTTTGGTGAATAAATAAACCAAAAAAATTGTTAACATTCCTATTTCCATAAAAATCACTAGTTTAGAAACGAATTCAAATAACCGTTTTAACTTTTTATTTTATTTTATAAAGTGAATATCATTATGAAAACAAAAAAACAGATTTATATTAAACATCTTGGAGTAATACAAATATTTATCAATAATAAAATTAAATAATCAACATGCACCAAGAATCACACATATTGAATCATGTGAAAACTTCCTTGGGCCAAATGAAACAATCTTTTAATTCACTCATGGAACCATCTCTTTATCAATATGATGCGATCCTAATGAAACACACTTGTCTTACCCCAACTTCGGATGTATATGTCACCTAAATCCAATATTTATATGATGTATTTTTAATATATCATATGAGTCAATATAAATATATCATATTATACAATATCCATGTTATAAAAAGTACATCACATGACTTAAGGGTATATCATTGGATATGATATAGGATATCATATATCTAATAACATTTCAATATCTTTCAATATGATATATTTATATTGTCATTCATTAGTACGGATTAATCATATTTAACAATTATCAAAGGCATACAAATTTTAAACATTAGCATTATAATTATCTTCCACATAATATTATCTTTAATACTAATGTTTCATATGATAAAAAATTCTAGTGATTTTTATTAGTTGAGAGTTTATAAAGATTTGTAACCATAATTAATTTACTCATATGTTAGAAATGTATGAGTAATTTCTTGGGAGGATCATGGAGTGTTCCTAAAACCCTTATAAGAAGGTCAATATCTATGGTATGTGTGTTATTGTGTGATCCCTTCTCAAAAATTATGCTGATTCTCTAAAATATCTCTTCCTCCTTTTCCCCTTTCCAATAATATGTACTAGTATATTATGGAAGTTATGAAGAATATCACTCAATTAGTAGATGATTTAGATCAACCATTCATATGCCTCAGATGGAAGATTCCTTGGGCTATTCCTAAAGGATATTCATTATACCACAGCGATTAAAAGTAGTGGTATATTCTATCATTTTTGAAAGTTACATGTTATTACTTTATTTTATATATGTTTTCAATTTTTCATAGCATGGTGATCTTGGGAATTGAGGTTTCTATTGTCTTCTGCTATATTGAAAAAGTGTTTTATGATCCTTAGAAACCATTTAATAGTACCAAATAAAAGGTTAATGATTAAAATGATTATTGATGACTCTTATGCATGAATGTTTGAAAAGTAAAACTCTCCACCCAGGAGCTTTATTTTTGATGCAAAGAGATTCATAGCCTTTGAGTAGGGACAATGGAATGCTTTGATAAGTTCATATGGATTTCATGTTGGATATTTTCATATAACTAAAGGTGTTCCCACCAATCCAATGGTATCATATCTTTATAATACTTCTTGATTCTCAATATAATGTTTTAAAATATATAATAATATTATATCATATTACCTATAATTGAATATGATATAGATAACGAATTGTGGATAGACTTACGATATGGTCTATCATAATAAATGATATGTAGTTTTGAAATATACCTTGTTTTATAATAAGAGATATCATAAAAATTTATATTATCAAAAAATAAAATGAAATATACCTATCTAGTGTCATAATTAAATCCATCATTAACATTACCCAACCCACTAAGAACCCACTGGGATGATATTAATTCAAATTTACCACCCAAAGCATACCTCTAATAGAACAATGGTTGGTGACTAGAACTACGTAGGCATTTCACACATCATGAGTGATCTTAGCCTAATGGACCTATAAAAAATAGATATACCACATAGGATATAATAATCCTGGTTAGATAATAAAAACCAACTGTATGATATAATTCATCCAAAAGATGATAAGATCCAAAAGGGGTAACAAGTGTATAAACCATAAAGTAAATGGGAAAATTTAGACCAAAAAAACATAAGGGAAACCGTCCTAAAGAAAATGAGGTTAAATGATCTATATAAATAACTAGCACCAGACATGAATTTCATCACCTATTTTCACCTTCGGGTACTAATAAACACATGATCCCTCAACAACATGCCCACTGAGATCACTACCAAACTATCCATCGTCTACAAAATACCCGACACATGTTAACAAAACACCCATGAAGGGGTGTGTGTATATACCCAGTAGGACACATTGATAACTTAAAGGAAAAAATAAATATTCCATCTAGATTAAAACCATAAATGCAATAATAAAGGTCTAGAAAGTATTATAAGGTGAGGAATAAAAATATAAAATAAATTCCCACTCTGCAGAACCCATATATAAAAGGGTAAAAACCCCAATAACAAACCAAGATTTTGAAGTAACTAGATGTCACGACCCGTCCTTGGGGCCCGTGCCGTGACTACCCCAAGCCCGCCTTCCATAGGCCAGGGGATGGCGACTAGCACCAAAGGCGTAAATCCCGATAACTGGGAAGCATTGCCTTTATAAAAGTAAACAAAACACCACAGAGTACAAGTGGAAGTAAAACACTAAGTACAAAGAGAAGTGCTAAAAGGTAAATGGGCCAAAATACAAACCCAAATGAAAGTACAGCTACAACTGAACAAAGTACAACAGAAAAAGAAAACAGCTGGAAGAACGAAAGTGGCTCCTGGGTCATCCTCCTCGGATCCTACCTGAAGGGTAGGTACAGATGGCGCAGCTCCTGGATCGTCCCCCACAGATTCTACCTGAAGGGTAGGTACAGATAGCCTCCACAACACTCTCGCTCGTCAACCTCCTCCGAGTGTTGTCTCGCCATGAAGTCCAACTCCAGATACTAACTCTTCATGTAGTCCACCTCCGGGTACTAACTCGTCATGTAGTCCACCTCCAGGTACTGACTCATCATGTAGTCCATCTCCGGGTACCATCCAGTCCTCGAACACTTAGCCTCCGTCAGCACTGCACGTTGTCTGCAACCAACACAACAAGGTGCAGGCATAGCCCGTGCAGGGGTGAGTATAACGATACTCAGTAGGGACCCCGAGACCCTCAAGGTCTCACTAAAACCAACATGGATAACCACAAATAATATCTCAACAGATAACCTCTACTTAGGTATATGCCCATGCATATACCTAAGTTATCAAGTAACCCATCTCAATCATGAGGAAAACACCAAATCATGAAATCAACGGATAACCAATACCGAGGTATATGCGCATACATATACCTAAGTTATCAAGTGACTCATCTCAATCATCTGGTAAACACAAGGGTCAAAAGTCTCAGCTTAAACCAGGATTTTCATTATCGAAACCGTAACTGCTGAAGAGCTCCGTCTCTGGAGTGTATAGTGGTCCTGTCACGACTCCGAGGTACTGTTCACTAACCTAAGACTGCTGAGGTACTCCTCCTGTCGAGTACCATGGGTCAGCCACCCAAACACAGTAGAGCTTCCCGCCGGGGTATGCCACCCAAACACAGTAGTGCACACCCCCTAATAGCCTATAGAGTTACTCTCCGGACAAGTACCGCGGGTCTGCACTATCACACAGTTAGTGCTCTGTCCGCCATTGGTCTACACCTCACAAAGTAGTGCTCCATCCACTGGGCTAGTCGACTCACTCCAAGTCGAGTCGGTCAAGTAGTCGTCAGGTCTCAGCCGGTTACACGGTCTCCGCACTCCGTACGCTCATCTCCGGGAGGGTCCACTCCACGAGCTACAGGTCGATACTCCAAGTATCACAAGTCCCACAAAGAAGTATCTCAAAGGATCGCCTCGTCATAGGGGTCTCAATGCAACAGACGGCGCGTCAATCAGACGCCCGATCTGTGAGTTATTAGCCTTTTCGTCCCAAGGGCCCGGTTGGTTTCATGAGCGAACCAACCCGGACGTATCTCAACTGTACCCCGAACTCTCATAGGGTATACTCATAGGGATCGTTTCTCAACGAGATCACCAATGCTGCTGACGGTTCATCAAATGGACGTTCGGTCTGAAGGATATCAGCTTTTCCGTTCCAGGGGCCCGATTGGATTTCGGGTACAATCCAACCCGGCCACTACCCAACTGAATCCAAAACTCAGGAGAAGTATTCCAAAAGTTCTGTCTCATCAAGAGGAATTCAATGAGACAGACGGCGCATCAATCGGATGCCCGGTCTGTGAGTTATTGGCTTTTTCGTTCGAGGGGCCCGATTGGTTTCGTGAGCGAACCAACCCGACCGCACTCCAATGACATCCAAACCTCGATCGGAGTAAGACAAAAGATCCATCTCACTTAGAGGAATCCAACAAAGTCGACGGCACGTCAATCGGACGTCCGGAGCTCAAGATATAAGCGTTTCTACTCTGAGGGCCCAGTTGGTTTCGTATCCGAACCAACCCGGCCGAACCCAAAGTATTATGAAACCTTGAGTGTAATATACCTAAACGACCGTCTCAATCCAAGTATCGCATCGCCACTGACGGTGCATCAATCGGAGGTCTACAGCTCAAGATATGGTCGAAAGACCGAAAAGGGTAAAAAACGGGGGGTCTGGGCCCGGACCGACCCGACCCAACCCCCTAGGTCGGCCCGAACCGGGTTGAACCAACCCGGGTCCGACCCGGATGACGCGACCCAGCCGGGGTGGCCCGACCCGGCCTGGGCGTGACCCGGCCCGGCCGGTGGGTCGGGTCGGCCGGTTACGACCGATCGGAGCAGAGCGGGGCGCTGCCCCTACGTGAAGAACTGCGACCCCGCGTGGGGCTGCCCGTGCCAGCAGACGCGGCAGCCGGCTACGTCCCGCCGCCCCTCTCCGGTCCCGCACAGTCGCGGGACCGCGCTCCACCGCCGCGGTTTCAGCCACGGCGGATTTTTCCGGCGGCGCTCCGGGCGCCGCCGGCGTGGCGCGCCGGTGGGGGCTTCTGCGGACCATCGGACGCACTCCGGTGGTCCGATTCGCCTGCGGTCTTTTCCAGAGATCACCTCATGACCCAAACTTCGTTGCAAAACCTTCAAAACGCGTTCGTGGCCCGCCTCACCATCGTCCGTCGATCCACACTTCGACAACAAAACGCGAGGTCTTCAAATCGCCTCCTCGGCCCCGACTCCACCCGCGGTTTCGTTCGGCCCCAACGACGCAGTGCAACGGCGCCGCGCTTCTTTGCTGCGTTATTTCTTCTAATTTTCATGCGGTGCAATGGCACCGCGCTGCCTTTCATGTGCCGCACCAAACTCAAACAACAAGGGGGGAAGGAGGGTCGGCCGTGTTCGTGCGGTCCGACCTCCCCCCGTTAGTATGATAACAGGCTGCCCAAAAAAAAGAAACTAATAAAGGTGACAGATGAGATCATGATTAATAATAAAATAAGCCCTCACAACTTCCCATAACAAAAATTCCCAACCCACAAGGAAACGTGCGCGGATCAACTAGATAATAATTTGATCCGTGTTTCCTTGTTTTCTTTAGAATGAATGAAACGAGGGAATAGATTCATTATCAAAATTAATTCCCTACCTCAAGTGTTGTCGTCGAACGCGAGTTCGTCGTGGAATTAACCGTCGTGGAAGAAGAGGATCGTCGCGGAAGAAACGTCGTAGAAGGAGCATCGCGGAAGAAGCGTCGTTGACGTCGCGGTACACAGCATTGCGTCGTCGATCTCCGAGGGTTTGACGTACTTCATTGGAGGTCGGAGCGTTCTTCATGTTCTTCGCGTTCTTCGTCGAAGAAGAACACTTTCCTCCAAATTCTCTCCATGCCACAAGTTCCAACAGAAATAAAATAAGAGTTATCTTATTTTATTAACGCACACGACACGTTTTAATTTCAAAATAACAAAAACGAACAATTAATTAAATGAATTAATTGTAACGATTTAACTGCCCAATTAATGAGGAGTTTATTAACCATAAAAATGCACGAATGACTTTCATTAAAGAGGGGGTTGCTGGTGCGTTACTTAGAAGGAAAGAAACGATGGGGCTCGTGTGGGACCCACCTCACAAATCTCACCACTTTATTTTATTTCTTAACTTAACCCCAAAAATTAAAAAAAACCACACCCGAGCAAACGCAACTCCAGAAAAGGCGTTTCTAAGCAAAAATCGGCGCTATGATTCCATCGGTGCCCTTAGAATTCGATTCTGAGAAGCAGTTCAAAAGTTAAGAAAACCCGCTCATTCGTTCACTGAACGTACCCGAGCTAAACTTCAGAAAATGATTTCGGGCACACTGGGCCTCGGAATCAGGCGCTGTCAGAAACTGCATTCTTGTAAACTTCCAAAAAAAATTAAGAAAAAAATTTTTCTTGAAATTTCCAGGTCTTTACATTACTCCCACCTCAGGGATTTACGTCCCCGTAAAGATTCAACACAAACTAGGGTCACAAAAGCGGTATTGAGCACGCATCTAAGCCTTCCGCTCCCATGTGCTTACCTGGAGGTTCCTATACTGCCAGTGAAAGCGCACCCGAGGAATAGGCCGTTCTCTTAGGATCCACCCCTGTCGATCCTCGATCCCCACTGGAAAGTCCGTGAAAGTCACCCCATCGCCATCGTCCAGCTCCCCATGGTCGATGATATGCGAAGGGTCGAGCACGTATCTCCTTAGTTGAGATACGTGGAAGTCGTCGCGCACCTGGTGAAACTGAGGTGGATGGGTCAAGCGGCAAACCACCACGCCTACCTAGCTGAGGACCTAAGAAGGTCCGCTGAACCTCAGAGTTAACTTGCCGCCTTGGCCACATCTCCGTAAACCTCATCGAGGTGAGACCCATATAAGGACATGATCGTCATCCTCAAACTCTAGAGATCTCCAATTCCTGTTAGATCTGGAACTCAAAACGACTATTGCCACTAGGGTAAGGTTGACCGACTCAAGAGTGATCGGTCGCACCCTCCTGTGCATAAGTTTATCTTGTACTGCCTGGGGTTTCCTTTTCACCGACCAAGGAAAACCCATTCTGACGTCGTAGTTAAACCACAAACTTTTTTCCTAATACCGTCAATTTGTGTATGAACTGTGATTGCCCAGTCCATACTAAAACCAACGTCGTAAGGCCTCGACGCTGCCACTAAGAGATTCCAACCGAATCTATCTCTTCGAGGGTCTGACCACACTGTCGGCGTAAGTGTGATTATCGAGTCTCCTCCCAAGGTATCTCCAGACGTGAGGGTCAAGTCCACGGCTTACCGGAAACTCTAGGTCTGGAACAAGATTTGTGAAAGCAAGGAATGATTCATATCAACGTCCGTTACTACAGCAGCTAGTAGTGGACACAGACTGTCCCATGAATCATTTTTAGATCCATTGGGTCACACTCCTTAACCACATGTGGCCGCACTCTTCCTCCGCCCTCCAGCTCCCTGAGCCTGGCGGGGATAACTAAGGCGGGTGGTTGTAGCATGTTAAAATATACACCACCTCATGCTGCTCTCCTAGCTCTGCCTCCACGTCTGCTGCTTCGTAGACTCATATCTCCTTAAAGATTCCTCTTCTTGAATCATTTTAACACGCTCGAGTCTCTAAGACTGGCGCTAGTTTTCTGTTTCTTACTACACTGTGCAGTCTTCATCTACTCCTGGATGATCTGTACCTTCTTTGCCTATGATCTGAAAGAGCTGCAAAAATTTCTCCTTTTCCGAAAAGAGAATCTTGGTCTCATCCCCTGGATGAACCATGCCCATTGCCTAATACAGTCAATCCGGACATGAATGATGTATTCATGCCATGGATGACGTCGTAAGGCCTCGACGTAACTACCAAGAGATCCAACTGTCACTCTCGCCTCCAAGGGTCGAGTCACACTGTAGGAATCAGTGTGAGGTCACTAGGTCTCCTCCAGTAGAAATCTCAAAAGTGAGGGTCAAGTCAACAGTTTTAACTGGGACCTCTCAGTATCAACCAAACAAAAGGACAAGAAATAAAACATCACAAAGATAAGTGTCTTTTTATTATTGCAGCTCATAGTACAAAGACACGAATATAACAGCAACATGGAACTAGAAGTACAAGGGACGTATCCACTAGTTCCTCTGCTATCCACCTGCTCCCGAAGCTCTACTACCTTGTCCACTACTCGACTGTTGCTCAAGCACCCACCGCTGCTTCTGCCTCGGTGGCTCCTCCAAAGCCTGCAGATCAACTGTACGAGGAGTGGGACAGTCACGTGCCAGGTGACCCTTTACTCCGCATTCATAACACTTCCTTCTCCTCGTACGGCTGGCTCTGGCCCTCTTGGACCTCTGCATCATCTGTCTACTTCCCACAGATGACTCGGCTACTGATCGAAAAACACACGGCAAAGGCAGCAGCTCTTGAACACGCTCAGTGTGTAGAGCTACTAGCACAAACTCCACCCTGAAGAAGGTCTCGAAGTCTTCCCATGTGAAGGTAATACCATCGAAAAAACTGGAACAAGTTGCTCCACCAACTGCTTGCTACTACCTGAAGAAGGCTGGAAGCAAAGATCACCATGAAGTCTGCAGGCGTCCCCACTAGCCTGAAGACTCTCACCACAGCCTCCAACCAATCCTCAGCCGCCTGCGGGTCCGTCTCTCCCCGGAACCTGGGTGGCCTCTGGCGCTGGAACTCATGCAGCGTGCTCAAGTGGCGTGCATCGCCTACTACTGGGGCTAGTGGCATCGGTGGCCCAACGTATTGTAGTACCGCTGGTGCCTCCGTTGGTGCCTCAACTGCAAGAGGGCCCTGTACCGAAGCCTCGTCGCTCGGCAGGCTGTCAGTACGCACATCCCTCTGGGATCTAACTGGTCGTCTGTGAAAAGGAATCCTGAAAGAATCAACGTGACACTATCAAACGATTATACCTAGTGAGCTGACCTGGTTTGAGCTGTTTTAAGGGAAAAACTTTGAAAACACACACGTAATCAGTGTTTTTGTGCACAATGTCGGAAATCAGTTGTCAGGGTCCTGGTGTATGGATACGTCGGCCGCCCGTACCAACACTGGACTCCCTGAACTGAAGACCACACTTGGTACCCTTAACACTATTGCTTCACAGAAATAAAAATATCAGAGTTATAAGTTCTGCGGTAGAACCGACTCCGTTGATACCAATTTGTCACGACCCATCCTCAGGGCCCGTGCTGTGACTACCCCAAGCCTGCCTTCCATAGGCCAGGGGCTAGAGACTAGCACCAAAGGCGTAAATCCTGATAATTGGGAAGGCATTTCCTTTATAAAAGTAAACAAAACACCACATAGTACAAGAGGAAGTAAAACACTAAGTACAAAGAGAAGTGCTAAAAGGTAAATGGGCCAGAATACAAAACCAAATGAAAGTACAACTACAACTGAAAAATGTACAACAGAAAAAGACAACAGCTGGAAGAACGGAAGCAGCTCCTGGTTCGTCCTCCTCAGATCCTACCTGAAGGGTAGGTACAGATGGCGAATCTCCTAGATCGTCCACCACAGATCCTACCTGAAGTGTAGGTACAGATATCCTCCACAATGCTCTCGCTCGTCAACCTCCTCCGAGTGTCGTCTCACCGTGAAGTCCACCTCCAGATATTTACTCGTTGTGTAGTCTACCTCCGGGTACTGACTCGTCGTGTAGTCCACCTCCGGGTACTGACTCGTCGTGTAGTCCACCTCCAGGTACCGTCCAGTCCTCGAACACTCGGCCTCCATCAACACTGCACGTTGTCTTCAACCAACACAACGAGGTGCGGGAATAGCCCGTGCAGGGGTGAGTATAACGATACTCAGTAGGGACCCCGAGACCCTCATGGTCTCACTAAAACCAACATGGATAACCACAAATAAGATCTCAATAGATAACCTCTACTTAGGTATATGCCCATGCATATACCTAAGTTATCAAGTAACTCATCTCAATTATGAGGAAAACACCAAGATCATGAAATCAACGGATAACCACTACCCATGTATATGCCTATACATATACCTAAGTTATCAAATGACCCATCTCAATCATAAGGTAAACACAAGGGTCAAATGTCTCAGCTCAAACCAGGATTTTTATTATCGAAACCATAACTGCTGAATAGCTCCATCTCTGGAGTGTACAGTGGTCCTGTCACGACTCCGAGGTACTGCTCACTAACCTAATACTGCTGAGGTACTCCTCCTGTGGAGTACCGCGAGTCAGCCACCCAAACATAGTAGTGCTTCCCGCCGGGGTATGCCACCCAAACACAGTAGTGCACACCCCATAGTATCCTGCAGAGGTACTTTCCGGACGAGTACCGTGGGTCTGCACTGTCACATAGGTAGTGCTCTGTCCACCATGGGTCTGAACCTCACAAAGTAGTGCTCCATCCACTGGTCTAGACGACTCACTCCAAGTCGAGTCTGTCAAGCAGTCGTCAGGTGTCAGCCGGCTACACGGTCTCCGCACTCCGTATGCTCGTCTTCGGGAGGGTCCGATCCACGAGCTACAGGTCGATACTCCAAGTATCACAAGTCCCACAAATAAGTATATCAAAGTACCGCCTCGTTATAGGGGTCTCAACGCAACAGACGGTGCGTCAATCGGACACCCGGTCTGTGAGTTATTAGCCTATTCATCCCAGGGGCCGGGTTGGTTTCGTGAGCGAACCAACCCGGCCATATCTCAACTTTACCACAAACTCTCATAGGGTATACTCATAGGGACCGTTTCTCAACGAGATCACCAACACCACTGACGGTTTGTCAAACGGACGTCCGGTCTGAAAGATATCAGCTTTCCCGTTCGAGGGGCCTGGTTGGATTTTGGGTACAATCCAACCCGTCCACTACCCAACTGCATCCAAAACTCAGGAAAAGTATGCCAAAAGTTGCGTCTCATCAAGAGTAATTGAACGAGATAGATGGCGCGTCAATCGGACGCCCGGTCTGTGAGTTATTGGCTTTTTCGTTCTAGGGGCCCGGTTGGTTTCGTGAGCGAACCAACCCGACCGCACTCCGACGGCATCCAAACCTTGAGCGGAGTAAGCCAAATGATCCGTCTCAATTAGAGGAATCCATCAAAGTCGACGGCACGTCAATCGGACGTCCGGAGCTCAAGATATAAGCGTTTCCGCTCTGAGGGCCCGGTTGGTTTCGTATCCGAACCAACCCGACCACACCCAAATATTTCGAAACCTTGCGTGTAATATACAAAAATGACCGTCTCGATCCAAGGATCGTATCACCGCTGACGGTGTGTCGATCGGAGGTCTACAGCTCAAGATATGGGCGAAAGACCGAAAAGGGTCCGAAAACGGGGGGTCTGGGCCCAGACCGACCCGGCCCAACCCCCCTGGGTCGGCCCAAACCGGGTCGACCCAACCCGGCTCCGGGTCTGACCCGGATGGCGCGACCTGGCCCAGCCGGTGGGTCGGATCGGCCGGTTACAGCCGAGCAGAGCAGAGCGGGGCGCTGCCCCCGCGTCACGAACCGCGACCCCGCGTGGGGCCGCCCGCGTCAGCGGACGCGGCAGCCGTCCGCGTCCCGCTGCCCCCTCCGGTCCTGTGCGGTCGCAGAACCGCACTCCAATGCCGTGGCTTCAGCCGCAACAAATTTTTTCGGCAGCACTCCAGGCGCCGCCACCCCCGACCGCCGGCGCCGCCGCGCCTGCAGGGGCTTCTACGGACCACCGGACGCACTCTGGTGGTCCGATTCGCCTGTGGTCTTCACCAGAGATCACCTCGGGACCCGACCTTCGCTGTAAAGCCTTAAAAACATGTTTGCGGCCTGACTCACCATCTTCCGTCGATCCGCACTTCGACAACAAAACGCATGGTCATCAAATCACCTCCTCGGCCCTGACTCCGCCAGCAGTTTCGTTCAGCCCCAACGGCGCGGCGCGACGGCGCCGCGCTTCTTCGCCGCGTTGTTTCTTCTCATTTCCGCGTGGTGCAACGGCACCACGCTGCCTTTCACGTGCCGCAACAAACATAAACAACAAGGGGGGAAGGAGGGTCATCCGTGTTCATGCGGTCCGACCTCCCCCTGTTAGTATGATAACAGGCGACCCAAAAAAAGAAACCAAGAAAGGCGACAGATGAGATCACGATCAATAATAAAATAAGCCTCACAACTTCCCGCAACAAAAATTCCCAACCCGCATGGAAAACGTGCACGGATCAACTAGATAAAAATTTGATCCGTGTTTCCTTGTTTTCTTTAGAATGAATGAAACGAGGGAATAAATTCATTCTCAAAATTAATTCCCTACCTCAAGTGTTGTCGTCGAATGCGAGTTCGTCGTGGAATTAACCATCACGGAAGAAGAGGATCGTCATGGAACAAACATCGTGGAAGGAGCATCGTGGATGAAGCGTCATTGACGTCGCGGTACACGACGTCACGTCGTCGATCTCCAAGGGTTTGGCGTTCTTCGTTGGAGGTCGGAGCGTTCTTTGCATTCTTCGCGTTCTTCGTCGAAGAAGAATGCTTTCCTCCAAATTCTCTCCACGCCACAAGTTCCAACAGAAATAAAATAAGAGCTATCTTATTTTATTAACACACACAACACGTTTGAATTTCAAAAGAAAAGAAACGAACAATTAATTCAATGAATTAATTGTAATGATTTAACTGCCCAATTAATGGGGCGTTTCTTAACCAGAAAAATGCACGGTTGACTTTCATTAAAGAGGGGGGTTGTGGGTGCATTACTTAGAAGGAAAGAAACAGTGGGGCTCGTGTGGGACCCACCTCACAAATATCCTACCAAGTGGGTAGGATATTTTGGGTTCCACCCTATCCGCTTAACTTAGCTTAAGTGGATTTTAAGTGGCTTTAAGTGAAATAAAATAAAGTTGTCGCACCACTTTATTTTATTTCTTAACTTATCCCCAAAAATTTAAAAAAACCACACCCGAGCAAACGCAACTCCAGAAAAGACGTTTCTAAGAAAAAACCGGCACTACGATTCCATCGGTTCCCTCAGAATTTGATTCCGAGCACCGGTTCAAAAGGTAGGAAAACCCGCTCGTTCGTTCACTGAACATACCCAAGCTAAACTTCGGAAAATGATTCCAGGCACACCGGGCCTCGGAATCAGGAGCCGTCAGAAACTGCGTTCTTTTAAAATTCCAAAGAAAATTAAGAAAAAAAAAATTCCTTGAAATTTCTGGGTCTTTACACTAGATTTGAAACCCATGTCACATCTTAGAAAATATAGTGGAGGATCCACACCTCACCATAGTATAAGTGTAATTAAAGGGAGTAACCAACAACAGTGGTGGACCCATACTCTTTTAAGTAGAGTTCATTAGAAGAGGGACTACCCAACGTTATAGATATAAGACCCACACCACATGAGTGAGGGAGTTTTTAACTCTACCAGTCAAGTAGGGGATATAAAAACATCACCAGAGGAGTTCTTAACACAATCTATTCTCTAATAATCTTTCCTAATACCTATCATAAATTATTTATAAATTAAGAGAATAAACTACCTGATTCACCTCACATATCACCATTGATGCAAAAGAGGAATGAACCAAACTATTTTACATAGAACATGATTAGAATGGACTACTCATGTTCCCAAATACAAGTCATGGACAATAATATATAAATAATTATCAAGTCTTTACAATGTACAAAACATGTACTTTTTGAATTCATGGTGGGTAATCCTTTAATAGTCCATCGGTCATACACTATCATCTATATGTTGTGTGAATCCAACATACACATCATGATTATTAGGGTATATAGAAATATATGGGAAAGTTCTACATGATTTATTCTCATGTAAGTAGATGAAGTATAAGAGTTATTATTACATATAATACATGTCATGGAATAAGGTTAGAACATGAAATGTACATCCAACTGTATTACTTGGCATGTATTACCTAGAGGCCATTTCATCTATTGGAAAAAGTACATGGAATGTGGTAATGACCCACATGTAGTGTATATATAAATGAATATCTGGGCATTTACCTCTTGTAAATCCCATGTTATGCCTGCTAGGAATAAAAAACATATGTACTTAAAATATATTCTATGTGATATTTAACTTTGTTTAAAACCCTAGATGTCATTTCCATCACAATACATGGTGAGTAGATCAGAAGCACACACTTTGTGATCACATATTCAAGATTAATATCTTTATAATTATTGAAATTGAACCTCTATTTCCATTTTATTCCTTGTTTGTACTCAAATTATTACCAAATACCTTTTCTTATCATTTTTATGCCTCTCTTGGTCATTTTCTGACTTTTCTCCACTTAAAAAAACTCCCAAAAAGAGTTTAAATACATTCCTAATGCCATGGATGATGATACCATTTAGTAATATACATCAAAATGCCTATTTATGATCCTATATTTCAAGATAATTCTCTTTAACATCTTGATTTTTATTTTTTTCCTAGATCCAATGATCATAGGCCTAAATTATGATCGTTCATTGTCCTAGGTTGAGATTCACCAAATCTCCATCCATGATAAAGGATGATGGTGAAGTCATGAAGAAAGGAAGTATATTAAAGAATAAAATCCATAGATGAAATATTTGTTGGCCTATATTAAGATCTATCCACCATTCATTTGGTGTGGATTCACTAATGATGAAGAACACAAGGTGAGTTATAAATTTTAGGAAATAATTGAATGAATGTAACTACTTTAGGGATATTCAATTATTTTAACACAAAAAAACATAAAAGTGACATAATAATCTTAATAACTGGATAAATAGATCGAATTAAAGATCCTTACCTTGAATATGAGCTTGTTTGTTGGTGATATTTATTGAAGAATGCATTCAATGGATCCCTAGATCTCTGGATCTCCCTTTGATCTCTCTCCATATCTCTTAAGCTTGTTTTTATGGGGGATAGAACTAGAGAGATAGAGATTAAGGATGAGTAAATTGAGATTATCTTGGTTTTGAATATAAAATCAATCAATAAATTATTTAATTTAATTAAAAAATTTAAACTAGTGATGGTTTTCCACTGGGGACCTTGAATGAGAATAAAAATTATATCACCCCTAGGGTAAACCCCCCCATTATAAATTCATCCATTTTTTCATATGAGGATACATTTATAAGTAAATGGAACTTTCCCATGTCAAAAAACAAATAAAAATGAAATAATATATTATATTTGAGTATTTGAAGCACCAATTCAATAAAAATAACTCAGTTATCCATTAAAATAGTATTATTTAAATTATTCTAAAGGGTTAAAAAAAACATAATATGGTATTTACATCATCCCCTCTTTCAAGTATTTTATCCCCATAAAATCTATTTAATCGAAAAACTATGGGTGCTAAAGTGACCCAAGATAAACATGAAAAAATAATACATTAATCTCATGATTTCAGAAATACATATCATAAATAGTAGCAAAACCCAAGTACTTAAAGTTTTAGCATATTATAAATCATATATCATTTTTTTTATTTTAGGACACTTGAAAATATTTCTCTGTAACCAAGTTCCTATAAACCCTTTAAATACATCTCACATGATATAATCATATTCATAACTTGGGGAATGGAAACATAAGAAAGGGGAAATATTATATGCTTAGTAAGGGAAAAATATATCATAACGTGTCAGAACATAAACATGAAAGAGAACACGAGGAGGACATCAATATCTTAATAGAATATTAAAAGACCATATATGATAATCATAATACATGTCAGAGTAACACAAGATAATAAATATATCATTAATAAAACATAAAATATATTACAAGGTTCAAAATACTTATCAATAATCATAAAACATGTGATCATGATATTAGGGTAAAAAATACTTTAAAAATAAGGCATAATGATAAAAACATGGAATTTCATGGAAATGAAATGCATCTCAAAAATATGGAATAACATGATAAATAACTTTTAAATTTCTCACAAATATAATAATATGAAAAAAATTATGAGAAAACCCATTATTCTCACACCTATGTGAACAAACTCATTATATCAATTCCTAAAGATAGGAGAAAACCCATCATGCCAATGCATATGTGGAAAAAATAATTATTTCTAGTCCTAACTATGTTTTTAGACATAATATTAAACTAATGCATTTTATAGTGATATAGGAACCTTCCCATAAGTATCCATACATATTTGTGCTACTTAAAATCATTCATAAACATATCTTAATGAACCCATGTTAGAAGAACAATATTCTTAAAATTTCCAAAAATAACACATAACATATACTTAAAATTTCATAGGATATAAAAATCTCAGTTTAAAAGATTAATAATATTATAATAAAATATAGTGTATTTTCAAAACATGATTTCTTTGGCGATAAACCTTTCAGAAAAAATAAAAGTGAAAACAATTTTTTTATGAACCATTTAAAACATTATCATAAAAGATGAAATGAAAATTACATTAAAAGATTTATTTATGGAGGAAAATATAACAATTTTAAAAAATTATTATAAATATATCCAAATAAAATATCATATAAAAGATATAATTTTTTTCAAAAAAATGTGGATTAGAAGATAAAACATTTCTTTTTGAAAGGATAGAATACCTTTTTTCAATACTTTGAAATACCTTGACCCAAATCAAAAAAAGTGTATTAAAAATTAATTTTAAAAAATGGTAAATAGAATTATGAGAATCATATAATATAATAAATATCTTATTTACAAAAAATATAGGGGAAAAGTGTGGGAAGGAAAATATGGTCATTGATAACAAGTTTCATTTGTAAGAATAAGAGTTATTCTTACTAATGATATAGTTTTAATTTTGAAATTTTTTTATAAAATAATTTAATATTGATAATTAAAAGTAATTTTCCTAGATAAAAAACTGAAATACCAAATAAAATATGGTAATGATGGGATCAATGAGATCTTGAAAAGTATATTCATGTAAGAAAGGCTAAGACCTAATGAATCAGAAATTGAGTTAATAAAACCCTTACCTTGAATTCTTGCTTAGATGATCATAACATAACCTAATATATAAAGAAATAACTATCTTAATCACCTATTTTATAAACTTTTTCATATACATAATATTTTATAAACATCATTTATATGGATACCGATGAATGAAATTGGACTTGGGTATTTACAACATGCAGACAAAAAATCAAAAAAATGATTTTGGAAGCATGGTGATTATAGAAAATGGATTATGAAATGTATTAATAAGAGATAAATATATTCTATTATCAATATGGAATCATTAGTATAATAAAGGATTTATCTTGAACATATGTATACTTAATCACATGTAAACCTAAAGTCTTATAACAATGGAAGTGCTTGAATTGAAAAGAGGAGGGAGAAAATCAAGGAGTGATTTTATTAGAATAAAAAATATTTTTTTATAGGTTGTATTTAATGGAATATGAGGGCAGTATCTTATTAATATGGATTCATTTGGATATAAAAGGGTTGATTATAACCATATTAAATCATAATAAAATGAAACTAAATTATCCTATCACAAAATAAGTATATGAATCAAAAATAGGAGGATAACAGTTACCTTGATAAGTAGCTTCTTAAATTTTGGGAGTAATCATTAGAACCTTATAAACTCCATAGTATGAATTTTGAGAGGGATAGTAAGGAAATTTTATGATTAATTCCTTTGGTTTGTAGTGTTATGAGATAAAGGTTAGGAGTGAGCACCTTTTATAGGTGAATATGTGGATTTTTCATGGAAAACTAATAGTAGGTAATGGGTAAGAATGGAATCACATGTGTGTTAGGTGGGTTTGGTGAGTTAGGTGAATTAGGTGAAGAAATTGTAGGTGAGACATGTGGGTCTGTATTTAACACCTAAAAAGGATTTATATATGGTATAAGTTACCTTTTAATTATTAAAAATTCAAGATACTTTTCTTACCCAATTTTACCCTTATTAATATTAGTTAAAAATTAATTATTGTAATTTTTAATTACTAAAAATAAAATATGTACATTATTACTCAATTTCAATGTGATTAATCTGAATTTTGGATCAATTTAACCTAATTAAATTTATAATTATGAAAAATTAACTTTTAACTTAAAACATATAACATGTTGAAAAACTGTTTTTATAGAAAAAACATTTTAATTGTTAAGTGTTACTAAAATTGATTACAAATTTAGTAAGAGTTAATTAATTTTTACATATGCTTAAGAATAATATGATAGTATTAATTTAAATTATATTCATTTAATTTTAAAAAATTCACAATATTTAGATAGGTATTGTTCTTTAAAAATTAACCATTTTACAGTGGTAACTAATATTTACCTTTAAAACTTAATATTATGACTAAAAAGATATTAACCACACTACTTAATTTGATTATTCTGTTTAAAAACATAATTTTTTCCAATTTAATTTCTAAAAGTGATAATAATTAATTTTAATATAATAATTAGTAAAAAACTAATTTTAAGAAACATATATTTTCTAATGATAAAATGAACATTATTTTATTAAAACCTTTAGCTAATTATAGTGATACCTTTTAATTTAATGAATATAATATAAAAAAAATATTTAATAATTTTTCTAAGGTAATATAGTTTTTTATTTTAGTTTAATTTTTAATGAAATATAAGCTACTCACAAAATATTTAATTAATGAAAATTAATTACTGAAATCATGAGTCGTTACGTTCTACCCCTTAAAAATAATTTCATCCTTAAAATTTTATTATATTTAAGAAAATGAGTGCGGGTACTTATCTCCCATAAAATCCTTATGTTACTATGGAACCTCATAATATTTATGAATCCTACACAAGACTTTGACTAGATGGGTGGTCTTATTCATTAGAAATTTTTCTTTTCAATCTAAGATTTCCACTGGTTGTTATTTTATATGAAAGGTTATGTTTTAGTTATACAAATTTTGAACTTAGAACATGTGATGGATCTATAATGTACTTTCTTAAAAGAGATATTTGGAACATTCCATGAACTTGAGAGAGGTTTTTAGATATCACTAAGTGATAGGCTATTAACTCGACACGATCAAGGATCTCAAAGTAACCGATGTTTCTAGGGATTAACTTCCCTTTCTTCCCAAATATGATAACCCACTTCTGTGGAGATATTTAAAGGAAAACCTTATCCCTAACTTAATATCCAATATATCACTAATAATTATCAATATAAATCTTATTTCGACTTTGTTTTATATTTATATATATCCAAATGGTTTAAAACTTCTCCGTAATATATTCGATAAAGTCAGGACCTATCAACATACTCTCTCTAACTACTTCCCAAAAAGTTAGAGTTGTATATCTCTTCTAATACACATCCTCATTCAGTTCCATCTAAATGATATAATAGAAACTATTATTACATGATAACTCTAGAATGGGGAGGTGTTTATCCCAACATGCTTATGAATCCATCAAAAAATATCTCATCATATCATTTAGAGTTTGAATTCTCCTCTCAGACTAGCCATCTATATGAATAAGAAAAATAGTGTTAAAACATAGCTCTATCTCTAATGATTTCTAAATACTTATCTCTAGATCCTCAAGGTAAACCTTGGACACCAATAAGATACAATGGATAATGGTACTCCATGAAGCCTCATCAATTCCCTTATATATATATTAGTGAGTTGGCCAACAGAGAAATATTATTTAATGGAAATTAGATGCATTGAATTTTTAAGGTGATCAATTACAACTAAAATAACATTATAGAATTTAGATGTTTTATTGAGTCCTATGATGAAATACACGATGATGTTTTCCCATTTCCAAACTGGTGTGGGTAATGGTTGCAACACACCCTTATGTTTTTTTCATTTTTTCTTAACTTGCTGGAATACTAAGCATTAAGATATATATATTCCTCTATTTTCCTCTTCATGTTTTCCCACCTTAAGTTTTTCTTCAGATAACTACACATATTTTTTTATTCTAGTATAGATCTATAAGTATGATCTATGTGCATAATCTAAAAGTTTCTTCTTCAACTCCAGATTTGATGGGACAGATATTCGAGTTCCAAACCATATAAATCTATCCTTATCAAAATTAAAATCCAGAATATTCACTATCTTTTTCTATGTATCCACATCATATTTATGAGATTATCTGACCTTTATGTGAATGGAGGTTTGATAAATTAGGAAAGATAGGATTTATTGCCTCCCATCATGAATTAAAGATTCATCCTATGAAAATTCATGAGTATTTCATCTCTTTCAATACTTATTAGGGATAGGGTAGAATGCTATTTATTTATCCAATAATTGGCCACCATAATTTTCAACCCTAGGTGGAAATGTATAGATAAGTAAGAATATTTTATCAATTACAACCATCTCCTATTGCACATATTCAATTCCTTCTATGTGAGTATATATTTCAACCACTTGTGATCATTATATATATCACACATTTCTCTATAGAGACAATGTAACCAAATGTTTAATATAAAGATCACTACTTAAAACTCTAAATCAGGTGTTGAGTAATTTTTTCACGAGTCTATAATTAGAGTGAATCAAAAGTAATTACCATGTCATTTTTCATGAGGATACAAACTAAACCCTTTTTTGAATCATCACAATATAATAAAAAATCTTCCCAACTTCAGGGTAATGTAAGTACAAGAGCAGTGACGAAACTATTCTTAAGTTCCTTAATAATTTCATCACATTAATATATCTAAAATAATTTTAATCCCTTCTATTCCACTTGGGTTATTGCATTTTTTATCCATGGGAAATTTGTCACCAAGCATCGATAATATCCTACTGACCTAATAAAACTATGGATCTTAGTTACAGTGGTCAATCTAGTCCATTTCTCAATAAGTTTCATCTTTTATAGATCTACTAATACTATGTTTATTGTGATTATATGACCCAATAATGATTCTTTCTATAAATAGAATTCATATTTGAAAAACTTGATTTATATTTTATCTTTTAGAAATGTCTTTAAAAAATATGAAAATAACATTCCTTGTATTCCTTGTTATTTGAATATATAATAATATATTCTATAAATATAACTAATAATTTATCAAGGTAGTCTATAAATAATACATTCATCAAAATCCATGAAGATATCTGGAGAATTCAAAAGTCTAAAGGGAATCACTATAAATTCATAGTGTCCATAACTCATATGGAAATCTATCTTGGAAATATCCACCGTTTTGACCCATAAATGATGGTATCCATAATTAAGGTCAATGTTTGATAATTATTGAGATTCCTAGAGTTTATTTAATAGATCATATATATGGGGTATATGGTACTTGTTTTTATCATGTTTTTATTAAGCTCACAATAATTGATACAAATATTCATCAACCAATTCTTCTTTTGAAAAAAGATGACTAGTGAAATCCATAATGAAGCAATGGGGTATATAAATTTCTTATCCAATTTGTCTTATAGTTACTTCATTAACTCCTCTAATTCACTAAGATCCATTATATAAAAACTCTTTGAGATAGTCGTGGATCAGGTATGAGTTCAATTAAAAACCCGACCTCACACTCTAGAGGAAGACCAAACAGTTAATCTAGAAATACCTTACTATATTCCTATACAATAATGATTCCATTAATATTGACTTACTCCATAATAATTTGATCCAGTATTACCTCATTGTTGGGTATCATAACCCAAATTATATAATTTTCTTTCACATGGAGTTATTAATACCCTTACATCAATACATTATAATATGATGATTTGTGATATGAATAGATACTTTCTTAACCTGATATTTGATATGTTATTTATATAGGGAAATATAATCCATATGTAATATTATGTAAAATTCAATTAAAGGAAGAAGAATTAAATCTGTAAGAATTATCCTCCCAAAAATCTCAATCGGAGTAGATTTATAAATCATAGAATCAATCATTGTGCCACCATGGGTTTTTACTATTATTTTAATATTCATTGATTAGGGTGGAGATCCCACATTATTAGAAAAATTATTTGATATAAAATAATTATATTAACCAAAATCAAGAAAGGTATTAAAAGATATTGAAAATAGATCAAGTGTACCACACATCACTTCGTTATCATGATCTACCTCAGTGGTTGTGATTGAAAATGACCTTCCCTGTTCCATTTCATTAGAAGGTTATTGGGGAATATTCCATTTATTATCTTGAGGTTTGGGGAATTGGTTTTCATAATGTATGAAACCCTTTCAGTTTAAGATTTTTAGTGTGGGTTGATCATTATCTAGAACAATATTCTCTTTTGTTTTGTTAATTATCCTCTTAGAATTAGTTAAAAAATTGTGGGTATGGTGTCCTACTTTACCACAATTTAAAAAATTCCATAACCCCTCAAGGAAACTAAATAGTTTCTTTCTCCTACATTTATTTCATGTAGGAAAATGATATCTCTTTCCATTAAGAGGCTTATCATTAGTTATTCCATTATACTTAACTTTCATTTTATTTTCCCTAAATTATCGAGAGGTTATTGTTTCTATTTCAACCTTAAGAGCATGTTAAATAATCTCTTCATAGCTATTGAATTCTCTTATAGATGACGCACTTTAAAGAAAATTATTTAAGATAGAAAATAAGTGATCAATTTTATCTTAGTATCATAGATGAAATTGGAGGCAAAACTCAAGAGTCTTGTGAAAATTTCTTCATATGATCCCATAGATTCATCCTCTTTTTGCTTCAATTACAATAATCCCCTCTCCATTTTTGTGTGAGGATTTTGAGGAAAACACTTATTAAAAAATATCTTCTTGAAATATTCTAATACCATAGATTTTAATTCATCCTTTTATTTGGAATTATTAATAATAATCCACCACTGGTCAAAATCACCTTCTAAATGAAAGACTTCCAAAATGACCTTCTCATGGCCCTATCACCAGAGAATGGAAAATATCTTTTCTATTTCATTGACCCACTGCTCAGCAACCAGTGGGTTAAAAGACCACTAAAAGTGGGTGGACATTGTCTCATAAATGGATCGATAATGAGTTTTTCCCTCCTTAGTGAGTTTAAGAGATCCACACAATTTAGGTTATTTCCCACACCTTGAGATAGCTGGCTGAAAATTACCATGAATTTTTTCATTCTAGCCCTAATCTCATTAGGTTTCCCATTGGGAAAATCTGTGAATTGTCCATCTCACTAATAATTAACTCAGTTATTTTGTGTTCTTACCATTACCTTAACTAAATTAAACATTGTAATTAGCATACTAATATAAATTAATACAAATAAAGATGGAAACTATAAACTTATAAGGAGGATTTCATATATTACGTGCACATGTTAGCCTATAAATCTTTAAGTTTCAGTCTATTTTATCCATGGTTCAATTTATAATTAAAATAGTTATTTATATATTCAATTAATTTTTAATGGTTTTTAAATATAATTTGATTAACCAAGGAATATACACTCAGAGTGTCAAACTAGGTGTGCAGTTAGACCTTTTTTTCATGTACTAGGTAATAGTTCAGTTAATACCCAACATGTCCTCTTTAGGGTTTACATTCCAAGGTATATCTATTATAGATCATGAATCCATCTTTATTATCTATACATGGATTTAATTACTAGGATATCCACATAATATCTACTTTACAAAAACATCAAGATGTTATCCTATACATAGAACAATCCCTTAGACTTTTCCCTAAGTTTTTAACTAAATTTCTCTAAACTAATATAAAAAATAACTAAACCCTACTATGATACCAAATAAAGTGACCCAAGATAAATATGACATGAATAATACATTAATCCCATGATTTAAGTAAAGTATCTCATAACTAGTCACACAAACTGAGGACTTAAAGGGTTAAGGTCTTGGAAATTAGTTAGATAAACATTTTACTTTACAAAACTTCCAGGCATTTCTTCATAATCGTGCTCCTATAGACCCATTCTAGAAATCTCACATGATAATATTATCTTTATAACCTTGGTAATGAAAACATAATAAAGTTGTGATATCAAATTCTCATTAATGAAAAAATATATCATATTATTTAAAATCATAAACATGATGGAGAACATGAAAAAGACATTAATATCTTAATAAAAAATCACAAAATACTATATGATGATAATAATATATGTTATAGTAACATAATTCCATAAATATATCATTATGAAAGCATAAAAGATAATACATGACACAAAATTCACATAAATAATCATAAAACATGCAGACAAGATATATGGGTGAAAAATACTATAAAAATAAGGCATAATCATGAAAACATAAAATTTCATTGAAATGAAATGCATCTTGAAAATAAAACATAACTTCATAAAATACATGGGAATATGGAACAACCATAAATCCCATTACTATTTGAATAAAATCATTATTTCTATGCTTAAAAATGTGAGAAAACCCATCATACCCACACATGTGTAAACAAAATCATTATGTCTATGCCTAAATAATTTATGAGATAAAATATTAAAATAATTCATTGGATGGGGATATATTACCCACCCATCATCATCTATACATATGAGCACCACTTAAAATCATTCATAAAAATATCTTAATTAACCCATGGAAAAAGAACAGGGTACTTAAAATTTTACAAAAATCACATAAAATAAAAATAAAAGATCAAAATATATAGAAATATCACTTTAAAAAAGTAATCATATCATAATAAAATATATAATGTTATCAAAAAATCATTTTAAGAGAGATAAACCTTAAAGGGAAAATAGAAGTTAAAATAAAAATGTTTTCAAAAAACCTTTCAAACATTATTATAAAAGATAAAGATCAAATTATGTTAATTTTTTAAGGAGGTAATGAGAATAATTTTTAAAACCTTATTATAAATGGAAGTAAATAAAATATAATTTAAAATAAATAAATGTTATAAAAAAATGTGGAGTGTAAGATAATACATTTGATTTTGAATGGATAGAAACCCTATTTTTTAATATTTTTAAATAGATTTACCCACATCGTAAAAAAAGTATTAATCATTAATTTTAAAAATGGTTAAATATAATAATGAGAATAATAAAAAATAATTCATATTATCTTTCCCAAAAATATAGAATAACATTGGTGGGAGGGAACACATGGTCATGGATGGAAATAATCATTGGTAAGAATATGAGTTATTCTTACCAATAATACAATTTAATTTTAGAAAACATTTTATCAAATAATTGAATATTGAAAAGGAGAAGTAATTTAAGAATAGAAAAATGGAAATACAAAATAAAATACCAAAATTATTGGATTATAAAAATATTTAAAATTATATTATTGTGATAAATTCTATAATCCAATGAATCAGATATTGAGTCGATAAAACCCTTAGAATTCTCTCTTAGTTGATCAGAATCTATCCTTATGTATAACAAAATTAATTATATTATTCACATAATTTAAAACCTTTTTCTTATCCATAAACTTTTATAAAATTAATTTATATTTATACCCTTGAATGATATTATATATTGGTATTATAAAAATGAATAAAAAATCAAGAAATGATTTTGGTAGCATAAAAAATATATAAAAGGTATTATGAAATGGATAAATGACATAAAAAGATTGTATATCTTAAATATAAAGTCTCTATGAAAATAAAGGATTTACTATGAATATATGGATTCAAAATATCATTAAAACCTAAATTTTTATGATGATGTAAGTGCATGAATTGAAAAGAGGAGGGAGAGAATTAAGGAGTGATTTCAGTAGCATAATGACTATACAAAATATTTAATAGAATGGTTTTAATGAGTGGTAAGGGTAATATATTATAAATAGGTAATTATTTGGACAATAAAGGGTATATTATGAACATATTAAAGTATAATAAATTGAAACTCAAAGTTCTTATCGTAAAATAAGTACGTGAATCAAAAAATAGGAGGAGAACCCTTACATTTCTAAGTAGATTATTAAATATTTAGAGGAATACATAGAACCTTATTAAAACCTTGGGAGGTACTTGTAAAGGTATAAGGAATGTAATTTCATGATCAAAGACTTTTTTTAGAGTGGGATGAGAGAAAGTTTGGGATTAATCTCCATTTATAGGTGAAAATAGGAGCTTTTTAATGGAGAACTAGAGTTAAGTGTGAGGTAAGAATGGAATCACATTTGATTTAGGTGGGTTTAGCAAGCTAGGTGAATTAGGTGGATAAATGTTATGTGAGAAATATGGGTATAACTTTATTTTATAAAAAGTATTTCTGTAAGGTGTAATTGGCCTTTTAATTATTAAATATTATAGATACTATACTTACCAATTCTCAGCCTTATTAATCTTGGTTAAAAATTAACCATGGAAATTATTTTTTTACTAAAAATATTATATAACCATTATTACCCAATTTCTATATGATGAATCTATGTTTTGGATCCATTTATTATAATTCAATTTATATGTATGAGAAACTTAATTTTTAAATTAAAACATATAATGTATTTGGAAACTATTTCTATAGAAAAATGAAATTGTAATTGTTATGTTTTCCTAACAGTGATTTCTAATTAAATGAGAGTTAGTTAATTTTTAAATATGATTAAACATAATATTATATTATTAATTTTAAATACATTCATTTAATTTAAAAAACACACAATATTTATAAAGGTGTTATTCTGTGAAAAATAACTCTTTTTCCATTGTAACTAATATCTACCATTTAAACTTAATATTATTCCTAGAAATAGATTGTCTACTTTACTTAATTTTATTATTATGGTTTAAAATATGAAAATCATTTTATATGATTCAATTTTTAAAAGTGATAATGATTAATTTTAATATAAGCGCTCATAAAAACAATTTTAAGAAATATATATTTTTTGGGAATAAATGACCATTATTTTATTATAAACTTTTATATAGTTTTGGAAATGTTCGCTACTGGAAAAATGATTTTTCCCAATGGTTCTATACCAACGGTTTGTCAAACCGTTGGTATAGGTACCATTTCCCAACGGTTTGGCCAAACCTTTGGGAAAGCCCATATTTTGGCCACCTTTCCCAATGGTTTGGCCAAACCGTTGGGAAAGGTTGAATTTTGGAGGACCTTTGCCAACGTTTTGGGCAAACCGTTGGGATAGGCTACCCTTTCCCAACGGTTTTCCAAAACCATTGGGAAAGGGCTTGGGAAAAGTTTAGGCCTTTTCCAACGGTTTTGAGAACCGTTGGGAAAAGTCTAGTGATTTTTTTTGGAATCAACCTACGGAGAACATTATATATATCAAAATTTAAAATAATTAGAACAATACATATATATTTTTATGGAATTATGTTAACAAAAGTCATGTTAGGTTAGTGGTTAAGTCTTTCAGTTATAAACTAGAGGTCCTGGGATCAAATCCCACCGGGTGTTTCTTTTTTGAAATACATATACCAACAGTTTTGAGAACCGTTGGTTTAGATTTTCTAATTAATTATACCAACGGTTTTCAAAACCGTTGGTATAGAGCCTATACCAACGGTTTTCCCAAAACCGTTGGTATAGACCTATTGTCACGACTTACTTTCCAACGGTCCCCCAAACCGTTGGTATAGCCTATACCAATGGTTTGGGGACCTATACCAACGGTTTGGAACCGTTGGTATAGGGTATTTTTCCAGTAGTGGTTTTTTACTTGTAGTGTTAATAAAAATTTTAATTTTTATAATATAATGATATTATTTAATATTTTTTGAAGGTAACATGGTTTTTTATTTTAGTTCAGTGTTGTTTGCAAGAACTTCCACTCACATGATATTTACTTATGGAAAAGTAATTACAAAAATCAATATTTGTTGTAGGTAATAAGCTCATATTTAGGTCTTGTGATCCCATAATCTCTCCTAAATGCCCTGATTATTCTAAAACACTTTGACATCCCATAGATCCCAATATCAAAGCATCATCTCCTTCCAATCATGAATCACCACTAAGTACTCTAAGAAGGTAACATGATTCTTGATATCCAGATCACCCCAATTGATGACATTAAATGGGTCTTCACATATCTCCTCTGCTAAAAACCATGGAATATGTTGTGCAGTCAATTAAATAGTGGAGGAAATTCTAGGTGATAAGAAACATTTTCCACCCTACTTTGATATGTAATTTACTATTAAATTTAGAAGAAAAATTACTCCCCTAACCAAACCTCCACAAACCAAACTGTTGATAGACCTTAAAGAAAACATGATATCTATCCACAAACTCCAAAGGAATCCATCATCAGTTTTTATAGGAAGTCTTATGGATTTGCATTATTCTCATCCACTTCAAGATCACCTACCCCTTCTTATTCATTAATCACACTAACTATGTATCCATTAGAGATATCCATCTGATGTCTATCGAGTACAATGCTAACCTATAGGGTCTTCTATATGGGTCCTTGAATGGTTTCATGCTAATACTAGAGTGGTAGCTATTGTTGTATGAAAACTATACCAAGGGTAAGTGATCTTCCAAGTTTTAGATAAAATATGACACACAATACCTTTATATATACTCAATAACTTAAACGATTCACTTGGTTTGGCTATATGTCTAAGGGTGGAATGATGTATTCATCTAAAACTGTATCCCTAATAACTCCCAAAAACTCCTACACAATTTGCACCTGATATGAGAATCATGATAAGAAAGAATCATCAATAGTATCCCACATTGAGGAATGATCTCCTCCACATATAAGTGTCCCAATATCTCCACTGAACTCTACTCCTAAATGGGGTGTATACGGGATAGCTCGACTAGCCGGTTGATGATCACCTAGATAGAGTGATGAACTCTAAATGAATATAGAATCCCTGTCACAAAGTCCATTGATATACCATGCCACATACACTCTTAAACTTCAAGGGGTTGGTCTAAACCTATTGGGACCTGGTGATCAACCTTCACCTAGTGAAATGTGATATGTTGTGTGACAAACTTAGTAGGACTCCATTTTGTACTTGACAAAAAAAATGACTCCTAATATCCTAGTATAGATTCATCATTTGTTGGATACACTGATTAGGTGGAAGTGTGTAACTTCTTTAACACCTCCTAATACAACACAATGGGAACTACTGTACCCCCTCCAAATAGGATGATGTGCTGCCCAATTTTAAAAAATCCATCTAGGGTATCACTTGAGGATATCTGAGTATACCTGAGATTGAAAATTACATCTCCCAACTAGAAATTAATTACACACTGATGTAACCAAGGGACCACCACAATTGATTGAATATAAATTACTCCCCATTTATCCCCCAAGGATAACTCCATTAAGGATAACTACTCATCCACTTCTTCTATCAGCTAAGCATGTGATTTTCTACTAAGGGGATACACCACTACATTTTCCCTTTGTGGGAGTAGAGAAAATATTGAATGAATATTCCTTACAAAACAATAACAAAAAAATCTTCTTTATATTAAGATATCTTTTGGTAAAGATATATCTTGGAACCTTGTGTTTAGTGTAGACTATGAACCACTCACTGAGAAGGTAATTTATTTAAGTATAATATGTTAACACTATCACAACCAAATCAAAATATTTAGTTGTATAGTTATACTCATGAGTTCTCAATGATCTAGATTGATAAGAAATCATCACTTGAGTTTGTATCATCACAAAACCAAGACCAACTTTAGAGAAATTTTATAACACTACATAATCAAATCCTTCCTCTTGAATACTCAAAACATGAATACTCTTCAATATACTCTTCATTTTATTGAATATTCTCAAAAATCACTCAGAATAAATGAAAGAGTACTCCTTTTGGGTAATGTTAGTCATGGGAGTCAAAATCCTAGATAATTCTATATAAAATATATGGAAGTACTTGTATCACCCAAGGAAACCTCACACATCAAATAAAATCTTGTGTGGAACCCAAGAAATAAATTACTTGATCTTTATTGGATCCAAAACTACTCTACCCATTGAGAATACATACCTCATAAAATGAAACTCTCAAATATAGAAATAAAACTTTTAGATATTTTCATACAAATAGTTCTCTTGGAGTAAGTCTAGAATAATTTTGATATTCTCAACTTGATCTTTCTATGATTTCAAAAAAAACTAGGAATTAATTATTGAAGATAACCATGAAATGATATAAGAATGGATGAAAGATCTAGTTCAGGGGTCCCATATACATGGTTGGGGAATTTATCACACCAAATGGAATCACTATAAACTCATAATGTTCATGCAGACATTTGAAGTATATTTTTAGGATATCCTCCTTTCTAACTCAAAGATGGTGATAACTAGACCTAATATTGATCTTAATGAAAAATTTGTCCCATTTTAGTTGGGGAAATAGAATATCAATCCCCATCAGAGGGTATTTTTTTCTTGATTTTCACCTGATTCAGGTGATAATAGTTAATGAAAATCTTTAAGATTATATCCACCTTCTTGGAAAATAACACCAGATCCCCAAGGGTGATACACAAGGTCTGATAAATCCCTTGTCTATAATTCCCTCCGCCTACAAATTCAGACTCTTAATCTAAAATAGGGAAATTTGATAAGCTAAAGATGATATCAGAGTGGTCTTGGGGTCTATTTAATTATATAATTAAATCTCTTAATGAGGAGGGAATATAGGTACACCCTTAGGAAAGATTTCCATATACTCTGCCACAACAACTATAGAAATATGATCTTATGAAGAATTAACTACACACACATGAAATCTATCCAAATGATAGGTGATTGTATAAAACTTCCCCTGCACTGAACCCACTTGCGTCGACTAAATATAACACTATCCCATGGAGGAAAACAATGATCCATTAGCTCAGAAATACATCACTCTCCAACAGTATTAGTCCCTCTAGCCACAATCTAAGGATAACTAGTCCATACCAAGGAAGGCATCTTAAGGCTTAATCCCAACCATATTGAGGTCCCAAAAAATCATATTCCCACTAAGTGTAAGATCATATCATCGGTAGATGTGATTACATGTGATCACTTCTAGTGGGATTTTATAGGCACAAAGGTTCATCTATGACTCTACAAGAATTTTTAGATCTTTAACTATGGATGTAAGAATAATATAGTGGATTACACTGGTATAAAAAACTATGGGTTATTGTGTATAAAAGACACAAATTATTCCTCAAGCCACATCAGATGTTTCATGGTTGTAATCCTCAATTTTTTTCCATCTGGTCAGGGCCTTAGACACTAAATCATTGAGATTGGAATAGACCTCATGAGGGTGGTGGTAGGGGAAGAAAATAAAAAAAAAATCACCTCTAGTTACTCCTCCAAGTGTACCACTATCTCCTCTACCATATCTACCTTCCTTAGGAACACCCTTTTTTTCTCAGAGAATCCCTTGATCATTTTTCCACCTCTGATGGGGAGATCCACCTACTGATTGATTTCCCTCTACTTCACACTAGGTTAAGAAGTTATTTTATCATCATCCTTATCCTCTATAGGCATAGAAAATCCTATATCCAGGATGATTTTACCCTCTACATGACTCCTAAACACCTAATCCTTGGGTCTGGGACCAAACTTGCATATACCTCTAGTGTCATGATCTTGAAGTTTTCTACTAGTTGGACAAAACTAATATATCTTCTCTAGGATTCTCTCCACTAGTAAATTCTACCTACCCCCCCCCACAAATCTCTAAATCACTAAGGATATGTCTATAACTTCAATGTATCTAGGGTTGTAAATGTGGATAATGATGGATCCAATGCCTCTCATGAACTTCCACTCTCAAAGGAATCCATCATAAATCAATTCAATAGTGTACCTAGTGAGGTTAGTATATATCGAAGAGTACTCCAAGATATACATTCCACCTTACTGTAGTATCAAATTCTCTTAGATGAATACAAAACTCAATATTGTTGGGTAATAACCCTTATAGAAGGGGAACTCAAACTGTAAATTTTTAAGAGTCACCTCTTCATGGGTATGTATGATCACGGTCCACCAGAAACCCTATGTTCTCTGTGGAAAGATGGATACTAGTGCCACCATCTGATCAACATGTGTCTCCACCAAAAATGACACATAGGACATTATCTCTAGCCATTCCAAAGATTCGCGAGGGTTGGGATCACCATGGAACATGGGTGCTATCTGTCACTAGAACTCATGAAGCATAGTCATCCTACATGTATCCTCATAATAACCCATGGGAATCATCTACTAATTAATATGTGGGGAAAGGTTATCCCACACTGTATATGGTGGGTTTACTTATTTCAAAATAGTAGAAGGTACTACTACTCAAATGCTTGGTTGTGGTATCTCTTGATCTGGTCCTTATATGGAAGCCTTATCACTCAGCTGGTAAAAAATGGGAGGCTCTATCCTAAGCACCAAAATACCATGACATACCTTGAGAACCTATTTAGATATCTACGTGGTGAAATCCTATAGTTGAAAACATGAAAAAGGGTTACTAAACCATATCTGAGGAGACTAATTTAGAAGTACATGAAAATAAATGACCAATTCATATAGGATGTATGGAACTTTTAGTTGTACCTTGAAACTAGTTCCTTAAATATCTGAGTTTATAAGTTGGATATCGGAGTTCTCATGAATGGATATGTTTTCCATTGAACTAATAGTAGGTTCCTTGACATGAAATTTTAACTCAATACCCCTATTTTCCCCCTAAGTTCCTGAAACATTCCCCAAATGAAACAAAACTCTAAACTCCATCCATAAGATAAAACCACTCTGATGTGTCTCTGACATGATTCGACCCATTACAACCCAACTTGTTCCACTAGTTAGATGAGTGTTCCACCCCAAGAAAACCTCTAATATGCCTAAGGATAGTGACTAATACTGAGTATACATATGACAGATGATCGGAGGCCTTATCCTAATGAACCTATACACATCACAAATATCTATATAGAATATAACAATACCTACTAAAAAAATAAAAATCAACTAAAATATATATTTCATATAACAGACATTGAGATGTAAAAAGGAGTAACAAATCTATAAACCATAAAGTAAAGGGAAAAAATATAAACATGAAAAACCCAAATGGAAACCAACATAAAAAAATGTGATGAAATGATATATTTAATAAACCTATATTATTCAAAAACATCGCCTTATACTATCACCTCTAGCCACTATTAAATTCTTGCACCACCAACACCATGCCCACCAGGATCGCTTTCAAACTATCCATTTTCTGGATAATACATGACATGTGTGGGTAAAAACCTATAAAATGGTGAGTGTATACATAGATAATAGGGAACCAAAAGAACCATATGAAAAAAATAAAGGGACCAATCATCTCAAAACAAAAAAAGAAAGAATAAATTCCAATACATGCTTATAAGGTGAGAACCCATCACATAAAAGAAATCCCACTCTACAAAACATTGTTATAGTATGATAAAAACTCCAAAAAAGAAATATAAAAATATAAACTATGAATTTTTCAATCCATGTATCCTCTTAGAAACTGTAGTGGGGGACTCTTTACTTACTAAAGGATAAGTGTTGGTTGAGAGAGTAACCAAAACAAAAAGAGGAAACATGATCCATCCAACAAGGCCCATCATATGAGGGAGTAACCAACTCCATAGATAGAGGACCCAAACATCATGAGTAAGGGAGTTTCTAACTCTATCAGTCATAGGGTGTCCATTCCCTATCATACCCATATCATCATGGGAGCTCCTATCCACTCATTACACACAAACTACATCTTCAATGATACCAAGAGAGTAATATTGAATTGCCCAATTCACCTCACGATTCACCATGGATTTTGAAGTGGTTTGAAACTCTTTGAACTTAATTTTTTATTATATTTAGGAAAGTACATGATATAAAATAAAACAAAGGCATCGTAATAAAGGCGGTCTAAAATACTGAATCCCCAGAGCATTCACTCTCACCAGATTAACCCCCTATGAAGGAAAGGATCCATGACTAGAAAAGTATACAATTCACTCACATTGAGTCTTCTTAGATGCCGTGCGATCAGAAATTACATTCCCTTCAAGCCACGTATGAAGAATCTCCATGTGATGACTCACAAACCCCTTAAACTTTCTTATGATATAATCTATTGACAAAGGGATGTTTTTAGTGTCTTGAAGTACCTTGTAAATAATCATAGAGTCTATCTCAACTAATCCCAATTGAATATTTCTCTTATTACATGCCATTATCCTAGTGAGCATCGACAATGATTCTACTTGAAGGGAGTCACCTATTCCATAGGTATCTGAAAAGGCTAGAATGATTAAACCTTGCTTATCCTGGATAAGCCCTAACCCTCACATGACATCCATGAGGAATGATCCATTAATGTTATGTTTTTGTCCATTAAAAGGGGTCTTCCACCGAACCCCACATCCCTTCTCTGTGTAGGATCAAAATATGAATGTAGATGCTCAAATACAAGGGGGGGGGGGTGGATTGTGATTTTAAATTTTTTTCGTTTTTAACCTTAAAGAAAAATATTTTTAACAAATTTAAACAAGATAAATTCACAAGACCTCTTTTAGTTCTACAAGATTACTAGGTTCTAGAAATGTGGTTTCAGAAATGAAACTTAAGGAAAGTTCACTTATGTAAAGATTCAAACTTAAAGCGTATAGAATCTTATTTATCAGAGTACATAAAAGAACATCCCTTTCACTTATGAATTGTCGTGCCAAATCATTGTGCTCAAGTAGCATATGTTGTAGTTTAAGTAAAATATTGTCATCAATAATCGAATGTTGATTACTGGCATCAAAGCTGAATCGATATCATTATTAGCTAATATTAAATGAGGAAAGATTTGAAAATTTAGTATGTAATGTTGAAATAGACTGATACACAATTCTACGGACCCTATTCTAACATTCATGTGTAGTATCATACACATATAGTTGTGAAAACCATGGCGGTTGTCCATTAGGTGGACATAAACTACTAATACAATGGTAATTTTGTCCATGTAGTCTGAATATACATGGACCTCAGCTGTTATTGAATGACCTATCTAACTTTCCACCCATGGACATGAAATAAAACATTGAGTTGTAACCATGCATGTGGTCTTGGAAAGATCAAGACTCAACAGTTGTTCGATTGAATACCAACATCCTTAGGTACACATGACATGACAGTAGTAAGTCCAAAGATATTTTTCCCATAGAGCAGGATAGTGAGAAACACAGATTTTTCCTATTACTATAGTTCTTATTTCTCTTATCAAACCACATAAAAGAGGGACAATATTGACAGACTTTAGAAGGGTCACCAATATCCTAATAACCTAATTAACAAATAGTATATTGTAGAACATATTAATTAAAAAGCATAGTGATATTCTGAGATGATTATGGTTGATTATAGAACAATAATACAGGGTTAGTAATCACACTAACCTATGATCTCGACATTATGATTCTCTAGTGATTTTTCTGTAATAGGAAATGTTAGGTTCACATGTATAGGAGAAAATAACTGTAATTTGATTTCTTATTATAGAGAATATTGTTAATTGACATACCTATATTTTTGTTTTCATGAAAAGAATAGGTAACACAAATTCATTTTGTTCAAGAAACCATTAGAAATAAAAAATTAACTAATAGGGAAATCAACTTTAAGAGAAAATTTTTGGCCTTACTGTGTTGACGAGATATGCGAATCATCTGTCGGCATATCTTCGTCAATCATTAAAGCTTTGTAAAAAATAGAACGGACTATTATACAGTGAATTCCAAGTTTAAACAAATAACATTTTGTTCATCAAAAAATTGAAGATAGTCTACTTACAGAATAACAGTGGAGATAGTGTCATGTCCTGTGGTCTTTGTTTTTGTTTGTTTGTTCTTGAACATAGTGTTGATGGACGAGCATATGGTTCTGGCACTATGATCAATTAAGAAGTTTAATATTAGAAGGTTATGTAATTATTAATTTGTTTGTGAATAGTAATAATTGATACTGGTAAATTTAAAAATCTACTAACCATATATACATAAGATAGATGATGGTGCACATGTGACTCCATCTCTGCCGCAAATATTTTGTGGCACTGCAGTAATTGTAGTAGTAGAATGATTGGTACGCATCACTGAAGATATTCCAGTAGGAGTTGGTGTTGATTTTCTAGCCACTATAATAATTAAAGTTGTAGTATTGTTATTTATTTTGAAATTTAAATAGAAGTGTTTATTGAAAAAAATCTTATAAAGGCTTACCTATGAACCGACGTGTGATGTCATAGTTTGATACCAGTTTAGTTATTTGAGTAGAAGACTCATAGAAAGATATAACTGAAGCATTTCCAGTTGTTGTAGACACTATTAACATGTAATAAATAATGAAATTAAATATTGAATAAGTCACAACAAGTAGGACATTCTATGGTGAACAAAAAGTAGTACTTACAAAATTCTTTTCATTCCTTTATTAGTTGTCTCCGTAGTAACCTTTCATGTCTGGTGGATGATGATCCATGCATGTTTGTACTTGATTGAGGAGAATCATGTTCAGGGACTGTTGTCAAATATGAAGTTACATAGCCATCAGTTGTGTTAGTCTGCACAACCATTGCAAGTGTTTTGTACTATTATGTTAAAGATAACATAATTAACCGTTGACACAGAGAAACAAAAATGGAATTTTTGTCTGTCCGTGTGTGATGACATCAGTTGATAGTGGTCCAATTAATGCACTTGTAGTCATATTGGTAGATTTTATTGAACAATTTGCTGTAGATGTTGACATAGTTATGTTGGCAGTTGTAATGAGATGTACTAATGAGAAAACGACATTTAGTATCACAATTATAAACAAACATATAATTGTAATGAATTTTTTTTATTATTTTCTATTTATTAGTTATAAAATTTGATGCAAAAATAATATATGACTTACAAACATTATGTCGTTATATTATAAGTTCCCTCCATTGTAACCTTGCATCTCTTGAGCTTGATGGGCTATACATGTTTGTATATGGTTGAGGAGTAGATATTTCAGGCACTGTCATCAATGATTAAGGTAGGTATTAGTGATTTGTTTTAGAACAAAAAGCAGTTGGTAGTGTAATGTTTTATTCTGTGTAGTATAATAAGAACTAAACATTGACAGACAAAGATGATAACGGAATTCATGCGACTGCATGTGTGATTCCATCAGGTGACAATGGTTCAGTTGATGTAGTACCTGACATTTATGTAGATTTCATTAAACAAATTTTAGTTATGCTGAAAATGTTATTATGTCGGTTGTAATTAATACATATAGTAAAATAATGATATGAATTAGGACAAGAGATAGAGAATAAAACCAAGCACTTACCATATTTATGTTTTTTTCATAAGTTGGCTCTGTTGTAACCTTAACTCTGCTGAGTTTGTAATGTGAGACATGTTTGTATTTGGTGGAAGAACAAATTTCATAGCTACTTTTGTCAAAATAGATGTTAAATACGTCTAATTTACGTTAGTATGGAAACAAGTTATTTAGTTTAGTGTTTTATTCTACTAAATTAAGTCACAAAAAACTGTTGACAGATAGAGATCACAATGGCATTTCTATGACTACAAGTGTAATGACAACAATTGATAGTGGTTATGTTGACCTAGTACCTGAGAAAATAGTAGAAGACATTGAATAATTTCCAGTAGATTTCAGAAATGTTATATTGGAATTAATGATGAATACTACTAATGTGAAAAAATGGTAGTAAGTTTAAGTATTTAAACGGAACAGAATAGAGAACACACAAACTTTTTATTTTCCTTACTTATCATCCCTCGACTATAACATTTTTTCTCCATAAATTTATGGGGAAAACAGGTTTTTAATTTTGTTCCTTATATATGATTGTCAAGGTGTGCAATGAAAAATATGGACAGTTGAATGTATTGATAATGTAATGCACAATCCATAGGCAAAAATAAAATTATCTAAATGTTTAATTGTATTGGAGTATAGTGTTAGTAATGAGAAATATATGAACTGTGACAAAATAATAAAGTGAAAATTGATTAATGCAATTCAATAGATTAGCATAAACCTTTCAGATGATATTATGTGGTGGAAAAGAAAGGTTAATTTCCTTCTATGCACGGAGGTTGTAGAATATATGTCTATGTAAGTGAGTGATGTTTACTTGGCATATGCACTAAAAATAGAGAATCAGGTCACATAAGTAATTGTAGTTGATGTAATATACATATATTTGGAAAAAACAAAGACGCGTAAAGAGGTAATTGAAATTATTTAAGGTAATTGAAATTATGTAATTGCAGATGTTTAGTTGCACAGGAGTGTAGTTTTAGTATTGATAATTACATGAATCATGGGAAAATAATATTGTGAAATTTTTTACTACAAATAAATAGATTAGTAGTCACCTGTTAGAAGATATTATGTGGCGTAAAAGATAGCTGCAAAATGCATAAAGGGATAATTGCAATTTGGTAATTACAAATGTTTAAATTGTGAATAGCAAAATAGATATGATAACATGAACATCAGACCCATAATTTTTTTGGGATTTAAGTAGATAGGCTCGAGTTACCTCTTTCTGCAGAATATAGATAGATGGAACAACTTAAATTCGAAGATAATATGTTATATGACAAATCCATGCAGTGGGTACTATAATTCGATAGCGTGATACAGAACACGAACACGAACATGAACATGAATAAAAAACAGAAGAGACCGTTAGAATAACCTTAGTACACTAAAAATAGAATCGCTGGTGATGACATAGTAAAAATCAATAACTAGACACTAAATCAATCAACAGTTGAGAGTAAAGAAGGTCTGGGTAAATACAGGGTTACCTCCAATTTTAATTACCCAATTCATGATCAGAACCTGTATCACTGGAATTTATTGATATCGTTCGGTTGATGCTGAAGCGAGTCATCATAGGAGATAGTGAGAGCTATAAGTCAACTACAAAGACAGTTGCTGGTAACAACACAATGAACATTCAGGAATGGCATTTTAATTAATAAACAGACAATAATTTAGAAGGTTTCCATAAATGCACAGTTTCCTACAAATAAGGCGACAAAATTACCGACCAGAATCAATCTTGAATGAATCGAATGATATCGTATGAAATTTTAGGATTCTGAAGCGATTTGTTGAGGGCCTAGGACCTGGTGGATCACGTGGAGGTGGAGTCACGAGCAGGAGAGGGGATTCTGGGAGGGTAGCAGGAACCCTAGACCGGAGAGTGGGGATTCAGAGAGGGAAGTTGAGGAGGGATACGGGAGGGCAGTGAGTAGATGGTGACTCTGTGATGTGATATCCCTAGGTCAAGAGAAGGAGAGGGAGGAGAAATCTAGGGAATAGTTGGTAGGAAAATGGAGTGAATGACAGATAATGGTTTTCCCTACTAAGGATGGATACTGCATGGAGGCGGAGTCAAAGTTGGACGGTTGAGTCCTTAAAGGTATGGTTTTCTCGGCTAAGGAAGGATGTTGTGTGGAGGATTCCCCAAAGCCTAGATGGGGACGTTGTTTCTCACATGAGTACATGTAAATTAGATAGAGTCGAATCGTGGAGGATTTAATGTGAGGTACGTTGCAGTTGGAAAATTGTATCTTTAGTATATTTAGTAGATATTATAGGATCAATTTTTTTATATTATGAGGTGATTAATGATATTTCTAGAGATTTTTTATTTTGCTGGGTATATACATCCTTTAGGTTTAACATACATGATTATTTTGGAAGAATTATATCATATTTTTAGATATGTAAGATGAAGGGTATGAGATAACCTTTGAGGATATAACTTTATTTAATGTCCATTTTATTGAGGTTATTTGGGAAATAGGGTTATTTAATTATAGACCAATCTATGTTAACCATTTGGTATTATTATTGAATTTTATAAATTAATGTATTATTTATTCATATGAAGGTTAATTAATTTTGGGTATTATATTAAATTCTTCGAACAATTTTGGTTTTATTAAATATAATAGGAAACCATTTTTTTATTTTTTTTATGGATTTTGTAATCCAATAGAAGTTGATTTTAGTGCTTGAGGCATGAAAGATTCATCTTAAGTACTCAACATTTAGGAAAATAATATAATATTGTAGTGGAAATTGATTAAAGGATGAAATTATACTTGTCATATATGTATATTACCTTATGTTTTTAGTCTATATGTTAAATTAATTCCTAAAATCTGGTAAAATAATGTTGAATTAAAAGTGTTCTAATATTACATTCATTTGTGATGAATTTATGATTTTCTTCAAACCTTACTGATTTATGGTTTATTGGTCATTAACTTTATCATTACCATGTTATCTATTACCATTTATAACTCCTTTTATGTTTATATTCTCTTATACATGTATATTTTAACTTCCAACCAATGTTCTCCTTATATGGGAAACCAAATATGTGATATTTTAGGAAACCATTATTTTTCCCACTTTCCCTTTTCAAAAGACATTTTATTATCACTATGTACAATGTGAATTTTAAAAAAATGTTGGCCATTTTATGACCAAGATATAATTTAGAGGGTAAAATTTATTTAAGTGGGGTAGATTGTAACACACTAAGATTTTATGATATATTTCTCTTTAAATAAATTTTATTTCTTTAATAGCTTTTGATACATGTAACACCAAGCTTAAATAACACATAATATAGTATACTATTATAGACTAAATGTACTATTTTCAGAATCAATAAGAGCAATTTTTTTAAAAAAATGTACAAAGGTTTTAGACAAATCAATTATATTTTTATTGAAGTCATTATATGTTTTCAAAATACATTTTACCTCAAAATGGATTTTATTGCTTTCCTGAATAAATTATATAAAAATTTCTGTTAAATTTTAAAATATTATTTGAGAAAATGAAGTTAATTTTTAATATCATAATTTTAAAATTATCTTAGAGTGCATTTTTGATAAAATTTTGATAAGATTGAGTTTTTTGATGAATAGTTAAAAATACCATTTTTTATTGAAAAATATATTTTTGTTTAAAGAATTTAAAAAATTACATTTTTTAGAATGGTTTTAAAAGTAAAATTTTTTCATTTATATTATTAATAATAAAATTAATGTCATTATAATTAATTTTTTTTGAGTTTGATATAAAAACCGTTACACTTCATAATTGTTTCCCAAAGAATTGTTTTTCAACACATTTTGCAGGTTTAATTATAAATTAAATTATTTTATTTCTATGAATTGAATCTTGAAAAATGGATTCCATATTTGTATTATAAGGATCAAATTTTTTAAATACATTCCTTTTATTTTTGTCCTTTACAAATAATAACCTTGGTAAATATTTATCACCTTTATAAGGGTAAAACATGTAAAATAAGATCAAAAATTTGGAATTAGTCTTTAAAATTTCTCTAAAACTTTATTTTATTCAATTGTATTATTTTAGGTCTTCCATTTACATACAATAAATGAATATATGTTAATATGTTTCCATTTTTCTTTGACTATTACAGATAAATTTTTCTAAGAAAATAGTAAATACAAAATGCCACTCTTGAATTTAATATTTCTAAATTTTTTACATAAGATAAAAATAGGATAAGTTCAGTTTTAAATGTTTTTTTGAATTTTTTTTATTATTTTTATCTTGGTAAATTATTTTTAATTTTTTGTGATGAAATAATTACATTAAATTCTTATGCAACACCGAACCAATACTTGTGAAAAATATAAAAATATCAAGTAAATGATTTTAGAAAACTCGAAAAGTAATATTTTTTGGGTCATTTAATGTGTACCATGAATTTGGAAGATATATATATTTAATATTTTAGATTTTTGAAAGGTTTATATTATAATTTCATACTTTTCATGGTGTTTCAAAAGTAAAATTATGTAAATAGTTCTTAAATTGACATTAATAGTATTTATGTTAAATATATTTGATTAAATTATTTAAAAATATAAAACTAATTAAAGAGGTAAATTTGGATGATAAATGGTGAAAAATGTCATCACATGAAAATTTATGAGTCAATGGTCAACTTATAAGTAAACTTATAACTCTTTAATATTGAAAAAGTGAGTACCACAATTAAGGTGAAAATTAGTAACAAAGGGGTTAAACCAAAATATAATTTTTAAAATGATATCTAAACCTAAAAAGGATTAATTTGAAAATTTATTTAAGAACATATAATTATTATCCATGAATCCTTGTCTTTTTGACCCATTTTACCTAAGTTGGACACATATTATATTATAATATTTCATGTATTTCTAAAAATTTTATTAATGATATTTTATAATAACCAATATTTTATTAAATAATTTAAAATCCATAAAAATATTATATTCATCCAATAGAATGGGTTATAGTTGAAAATATAAACCATGGTCCATTTTTATTATCTACCCTTTTATAGTTACATTCTTGACCCTTAAATAGTATAAAACTTTTATAATGCAGTAATTGTTAAAATGACTAATGGGGTGGGGGGTGGGGTGGGCATGTTAAAAATAAGAGAAAAGGATTAAAAAGCCACATAAATTTTATAAATATTATTGTATGTGATTATTTAGAATTATAATCATCATATATTCTAAATATATCAGTTTGGTATCACATTATTATAAAATAATAATTTATTTTAATTTAATACTTTAAGTGATTCAAAGATCCCCATCACTTATAAATGAGCGCCTATTCTCCTCTCTTACCCAAACCTTTTTAAAATTATATATAATAAAATACATATCTTTATACCTTATTATATTCCTTTAACACATCCTATATCTTATGGTATTTCAAAAATACCATCCCTTCAAGACATCTGGTGAAATCCAGAAGAGGTTTCTCAATGAAGCCCTATAACTCTTAACATAGTGTTTTCAATTTTATTTCTTCTTATATCACCTAAAAATACATTTTATCCATTATAAAATAATTAATTCAATATATTAAATATATTAAAGTGTTATTATGATGATATAAAATCCACTTTCCACCTTCTATCTATAATACGGAATATGAAAACATTACTCGTGTGTACGTATGACTTACCATCTCCATGTAACAGTGTAATTCATTTTTCATCACCACTTTAATTATATGGTTATAATGATAGATTTATAAAACATATAAATTATTTATGATATTATTATTATTATGTAAAGGTGAATTATTATTTACCATTAGTTTGTTCCATCGATCGAAAAGTATAAACAACGTTCATGCGTATGTACGACGTACCATCTCCACAAACGATTTACTTTATTTTTCAATGTATACCTTTTATGGATGGATGTATATATATATATATAATGAATATAAATGATATTTATATCATGGTTAAAATTATTGAGATTATGAAACCATAGTAAAAGTATATGGACCAAAATCACATAATCGAAACTTCTATGAAAAATGAAACAGTTAAAACCTAGAAAGAATGATTTTAATATAAAATTATTAATAAAAGGGTACTGTAATTTTATAATTTGATTATATATGATATAATAAGTATGTATAAAGTTATTCTATATAATTACAATAAATTTAAATTTATTATACAGCAGTTTAAAATAACTTATGAAGAAATTCATACCAGAGGTAAGGGTTTCTCATCTTATATTTTCTTTATTGATACATATTCCATATTCATGACTTGTTTATTCTTTAGTGGTTTATTTACTTAAAATTTTATATATTATATCATTTATTTATTTATCTTCATGGTATTTAAATTTTCATTTGATGTTGTTTATTTTATAGGGGTTATAAATGTAAAGTTACTATAGCGGTAAGAGTTTTTTTACAATCACATCCTCATTTGACATTATTTATGTTTATGTTTTATTTATTATAATTATATAATATTTATATCTCAAAAAACATAAAATTTATTATCTTATGATTATTTATTCAATTAAAAGTATTAGTTAAAGTTTTATAATCTTTGGCACTGAAAAATAAAAAATAATAATTTTGTTTAGGGAAAACTGCATTTGTTTTTTTACATTCGGTCAAGAATATTTTTCTTCCATATAGATATTTTATTTAAAAATATTTAAAAATGTTTTTAATATTATTCTATGATTTTTTATTCTCATTTTTTCCTCTGACTTACTTTCTTTATTTTTTTCAAGGTAATCTTATTGTCATTTTCCGAACAAGATACTTTTGGACTTTTCACTGAAATGTGACAAGAATATTTGTTTTAATGTATATAGCATGAATAAAATTTACACTATCATTATATACCTATTATTTTAAGATTAATTTAAAATTTTACATGATTATTTTCAAATAAAATGTTTTTCTAAATAATATATAATTTGTTTAAAAGTGAATTTCATTGTAAAAAGGTAATTTCTTCAATATTTTTTCAATGATATTTTTATGGTATTTATATTCATCAATGACAATAAACATTTATTTTACTTATGATACATTGTGTATATTTTTTAATGGTTCCATACTTATTTCTTCTTTGGATGGTTTATGATTCGTTTGACTCGGGAAAATAGCGACATTTTTTATACTAATTATTTATATATAGGTATATTTTGATTATTATGGAACGTTGATTATGTTTTATTTTTTATTCATATGATGAATATAGTTAACTTATTAATTGATGGGTAGAGGCTATAATTATATATGTACTTAATGCATTAGTTGGTCTCATGATAAAAAATAGATTGAGTATTTAGATAAGGCCTTAATCATTTTTATTAGATGTCTTGTCATGGGGCCCAAATGTTATGTTTATGATGTCTTGGTACAAGGCCTAGATGGTAATATTAAGATTAATTTTATTATATAGTTCATTATTATGAAATTATTTATTAATTTACTTATGACTATTCGAATAGTTATGATATCCATGGATAAGTTTCAAGCTCATGTAATTATTTATATGGATTTTTTGATCATCATTTATTCCTTCCATATTATTATTGATGATCAAGTTATTTATTAAATATAATTCATTTTTATATATTTAATATTTCATGTTATTAATACCTTATTTATCTTTTGAAAGCTTTTGTTGTATGCATACCCTCACCGAGTAACTAATCTCACCAATTTATTATGTTTCTTTTCCCCATGATGCTAGGAACTATACTATGATTGATATACAAGTGTATTCTATAGGTAATAATGATTTTCTCAAAGAAAATAATATATTTTATTTTTATATTTTCAAATGTAAAGTGAATTAATGTATGTATCTATTTTAATAAGACTACTAACTATTCGGTCCTTTAGGATGCAATCACTTGTATCCAATTCAAATATTATAAATTAATTTATGACTATAGGATACTAGGGTCAGGGTACTTACAAATAATATTTAAAAATACATTATTGGGAGAATAATTAACCTATATAAATGAAAAAATAGTGCAAAACATGAATCGTGTCTCAATAAATTGAAATTGTGACATAAAAACCCTTACAAACATCAAAATTTATGAAGAATAGATCTTTTAAAAATAGTTTATGAAAGAGAAATGTAAGTTATTATGAAATAAATAATAAATAAAATACCATAAATTCCTAGGATAGAATAAAAAAACATATAATTAGGTTCATGAAGAAATACAATAACTCAATGATAGAAGATTGAGTGATGAAAGAATATTACCTTAGATTATCACTTGGTAAAAAATGCTCCAATATTTTATATATTAAATGTAAATATATTAATAAATTATATAAAAACATTATTCACATCTATTACTATTAATAAAATTCAATTATAATCATTCTTTAAATGTATATTAGTTAGTTATAGTTTATTTTAATCCTTAAATATTAATAGTATTGATTTTTTGGTATAAGTTTCGTAATAGTGATGCTGGTACTAATTATTTGATACAAATGTAATCATTAATATATTAATAAAGGTAATTTAATTAATATGTTTTAATTACTTATGAAGTCTCATTTTAATTTTATGGAATATATGGATATGGTTTGCATGAATGGAATACATGATGAGATTGCTTACAATAATTTACTGATGTCAACAAATTACTTTATAATAACCATTAATTTTTGTTTAATTATTTAAAAACCATATTCATAACATATTTTAATCCTTAATATAATATTTAATTATAATAAATGTTTTTATAACTATCCATGTAAGTCGGTGATGAAAAATGAAATACATCATTCATGGAGGCGGTAGTATTCACTTAACATGAGATATATCTTCATTTTTTGAATGGATGAGAGGAAGGTTGATGATGTTTATTATCCAAAAAATAATAAAATTTCAACATAATAATGATTCTAGTGAAATTTTTTGTATTATTATAATATATTTTAAGGTTATATAAAAAATAATTAATGATATATAACTGTAAAATGATTGATTTAGAGTTTTTACCATACTCCTTAGGGATAGTCCTTAACCCATATTATAGTAGATTTTTTGGGGGGGAAGAACTTATATAATGTTGGAAAGGGATATGGAGAGGTTTTTTGTAGATTTTTTGAGATAATAGGATTTATATGAGATGATATGTGGGGTGGTGAAGGGATTTTTTATAAGTGAGTGGAGTGAATTTTTATAAATACTATGTAATTTATAATAAAGGCTTTTCACTTTCAAAGACAAGGTTCTCAAAAAGTGTAACATAATTTAAATTTGATGTGTATTTTTAATACACCTATGACCCATACAAATAATCTATATTTTTTTGATATACATTAGGCTATTTCCACTAATTTAATATTTTAACATAATTTACTTTTACAATGGTAACTCATTTTTTTACCTGAAAAACTAATTTTTATGATGAAAAATAAAATATATATTTATATATAACTTTAATAATCTAATTAATTTTTATAAAAAATATTCAACTTCTAATGTTTATAAAAATTAATATAAAAAAGTACGCTTAACACAATAAAAACAATTTCCATAAAAATTTCCCTTTTAAGCATAAAAATGTATTTAGACTAAAATCATGTATAGTATTGATTACCAAGAAATATGAGGGTTTATGATTAATAAAATTATTATTTTTTAATTTAAATAAAATAAAAAACTGAATGGAAGCATATGAATACTTAATTAAAGGTAAAAGACCAAAATTATTTTTTTATTAGAATAAAATATCACTTATGTTCCAAAATGTCAAACATGGGGTTTTAAATTCAACATAGTATTTTTAAATTAATTGTTTTAATCATTGAATACATATTTGGTCAATATAAATGTTTTAATTTTTTCGAGTCATTCTTATATCATGAAGATACCATAAAAGATATGTTATTTTTAAAAACAATATTTTCACAATTCACTTGAAAAACAATTTTTTTTAGAAAAGTTAAAAAATTCATAATAAGATAATTTTAAGATGATTAATCCAAAAATGAAGTTAATTTTATAAAACTAAAATTTTAAAAATGATAAAAGTTAATTTTAATATAAAAATACATAATTTTGAAAACAATTTTTAGAAAATATATTTTAATAAAAAACTCAATTAATTATATTTTATTTCCAACTAAAAATATATGAATGTTAATTAATTTTTAATATATATCATCAATAAATATAAATTACAAGATTTATTTATCAGTGATTAATTTTTTCATGGTAAAGATACACAAATCATAAAAAATGGTTCTATAAAAAATTCACTTTTAAATAATGTTCCCCAAATACTATTAAAATTAATTATTTACATCATAACTATTTAATTTTATCAATACATTGATATTAAAATATTTCTTTTATTTTTATAAATAGATTACATCATATTTTAATAATAATACTATATAAGAAACAAAAATATTGTTATCAATGAATACTTCAATTAATTATTTTATTTTTTGATTCATTATTTTTTATTTGATAATTCAATTTTTACTAATAATTACACAACTCTAGTGTACATATTGGATATGAACATATTTACAATGTCTATATTTCAAATAAACCATATTCCCAATGACTATATTTTCTTTTATAACAAATATTTACCAACTATATAACCCCATTACATCCTATAAATTCATTCCATTCAAACTTCACAAAGTATACTACTCATTTCTTTACTCTTCATCTCTGCTTTGTATAATGGTTTCTCCTTTCATGATATTATTTATCATTACAGGTTTTTTTTTTCAAAAATGGTGAATTTCATTGGTAAATATTATCTTGGGGATTTCATATTTGTGAATATATTATTCATTTATATTTATTATCCCATTTTAATAAATGCACTTTTAAAGTATATAATCAACCATGATATATAATAATTTATTGTATGAAATAAATAGTTTCATGTAATTTAATTTTAATCTCCCATTATGATTAAGCAATATGTTATTATATTTGTTTATATCTTATGTAACACATCCTCTATTGATGTTTCAATTTTTTTAAAAGAATTATTTTTTATAAAAGATATAAATATAGTTTTAGGAAATATTCTTTTTCTCTAAAACCTAGGATGTTACAATATCCCACCCAAAATTAATTTAGTCCTCACAATTTTAATTATGTTATTATTAAAAAGAGATTGGGTAATTATTAAAACAATAGTCACTCGAGATATAAATAGTAATGATAAATCTACCTTACTAACTTAATAAAGATAAAGAAACTCAAATTTTACTCAACCATTCATAAAAAAAATACTCCTATTGAGTGGGTAGTAAGACCCATTTATTGGATGTAATCTCCATAATAATCTTAATGTCAAATTTACATTGTTGGATGATCATAGATTGATTTGATATATGAAATGTGATTTCCCTATTCTAGAAATAAATTTGGATTTTATACAGAGGGAGGTAATCTATTCCTAACATCAGATACAATTCAACTAAAGGGAGAATATGTTTTGTGTAAAGTACATTCAAATAAATTTCTATCTAAAAAGAGTTACAAACTTGAGATTCATTCGTCATAACAGTAAGATTTTTCACAAATAATTCAATATTAAATCCTTGGGGTGTGGATTTGATGCTACTAGCTAGGATTATAGATATAAAAGAGTGTATAGAAAAAATATAAAATATGATATCTTTACTTCTTACATGTATGATGAGTATACCCTTTACACTTATTTTTCATGTCCATGTTTAGTATTTGTGATTCCATAGGATTTTATTTTATCACATATATAAATAGGTTGTTAATTTATATTATCCTAGTTATCCCTCAGGTTAGGGAATCTATTTTCATAATGAAAAAATTCTTTGCATTTGAAACATTGAGTTTTTAGTGGTACCTTAGGAAAAAAGCTATTTTACTACATCATGTTAATGAAACTCTTCAACCTTCTTGAATGTTGACTACTCGATGACATCCTTTACCATAAATAAAACATCATTTATATCATTTGAAAAATTTACAAGGGTTCTTGTTTCCATATTCATTATATGTAAGAAGTTTAGTCGTCTACCCTTAATGGTTATTATAACACGAATTCCCATGAAACATTATTTTTTTCTTATTTGGTGTGTTTGTAAATTCAAATATGTTCAAGATTTTTATTATAAATCGTTATAGTTAGTTTGGCATAATGACATGTTTTATCATTGTAATTACCATTTTATTTGGTTTTCCATTGTATAAATCACCACATTTTCCATCACAACTATTAATAACTTGGTTCCTCCTAGTTTTATCCATTCACTAAAACATAAATAGGTTAACATGGGTAATATGAAATAATATCTTAAGATAAATATAGTGAATAACTTTATAAATTTTAATAATACATCTTATTATTGGCTTACTTGAAGACACCTTATTCTTAGACTAGGTTACTTTTAAGTAATTTTGATTTAACTGATATCCCTTTTTGTTCACCCTAGATTACTTTAATTTGGTCTCTATTATGCTTCTTAATGTAATCCCAAAAAAATAAATAAAGCTTTCTATGATGAAAACAGAGGAAAACCATGTTAGAATTGCATATATAGTAAATTGTTTTATATGAATATACATTATATATCATAGTAAATTGCACCATAAAACCTTATGGTTTAGTGTATTTAGAGTCTAATAAATAATTAATACATTTTAAAAAATATTACATATATCCAAAAAAAGTATTATCACATGATACCAATTTAGACACATCTAACATAATATTGTTCTTTAAAACTAGGGGAATAGAAACATTAAAAAGGGTGGGTTTATATGCTCAGTAATTTTAAAAATTATAGAAAACAATCAAAGATCATATGAAATTATAATATAAACCTGTGGATATGGGAACATTATCTAGGTTCATAAACCTAACACAGGAGAATCATTCCCAGAAAAAAATGATCTTAAATCATAATTCACAGAATAAGATTATAGGATCATTAATGGACCATCATGAAAGATATAAAAAGCTTTGAAACATGTAAAAATATTCATAAACCATGGAAACATTACATTAACACATTCCATAACATGGAATAATGGCATAGAAAAAGTATAGGTTATAATAACATTGATATAAAACCCAATCATCCCCTCAAATTAAATTGTGAAAAAGCCCAATTATTTCATCCTAATATAGTGTGATCAACTCCTAAAATTCCCATGAATTAAATTGTGAACAAAATAAATCATTCCCACATGTTATAATATGAGAAAACCCAATCATTCTCACACATTAATTTGGGAGAAAACCTAATCATAAGCACACATTATTATCTCATGATAAATTAAAATTTAATCAATGAATTATAGATTTATACAAGACCCCAAAAATCAAATAATGATAAATCATATTTACAAATTTCACAATAATATAAGAACATACATCATTACTTCATATATAAATTAACCCATGGAGAAGAAAAAGGTTACATGAAAATTTTCTCAATAAATTATCATATGACATCGAGAGAAATAATGTGGATAATAGAATTAGATAATATCACAATAAAATTAGAAAACTCATAAAAATATGTACACATATATGAAAATAATGCTTATAAATTCATCAAAATACTCATTTAAAAAAAAGAAAAAATATTCTTTATCATTGGAAGACTTTAAAAATGAAATATCCTGAGAAAAATGGGGATATAACTTTATTTTAAAAACTATGCCCACTTAGAAAGGAATATTGATAATTAAGACTATACATAACATTAGAAAAAAGTGATAAAATACTAAAATTAAATATTTATTCTTTGAGAACCTTTATAAAGAAAGTCAAAAATAAATCTTACCAAAATTATTAGTAGGATTTATTTTTAAACCTTTATAAAAAATAAAAGATAACTGAAAATGACCTTAAAAAATTATATAATTATAGATAATAAAATTAATGAAATAGTACAAAGAATATAGATATGTAAGAGATATAGTCGGGTAAAATAAATCAAAAAATTTAAAGAAACAATTTTAAATAAAAATCCTTATGACATTTAAAATAAAAAACACATGAAAGAATGACCTAAAGAGTAAATTAAAATAACATGAGTATAAATAGATTCATGATATAATTTTTCCAAGACGTATTATATACACCATATAAATGAAAATAGGTGCATAATATGAAGCATGCCTTAACATTGTGAAATTGAGATGAAAACACCTTATGGCTTTGTTAAGTTTTGAATCAAAATATGATGAAGAGGAAACATGATATGGGAATGTAAATCCCTTTATGTTTATGAAAGGCATGTTGAAACACATCTATTGGAAGTATATATCTAACACAAAAGAATGTCGGTGGAGAATAAGGAAGATATCGTAATGAAAAGAAAATTGTATAGAGAAAGACTTACTACTTTTGTAATGATTGAATCAAAATAAACTGACAAAAGAACCTAACATGGTTATATAAATAATATTAATTTCTTGAAATAATATTTCAAGAAAAAATAATGGGGACTTAATTAAACTATATAAAGGAAAATATGGTACACAACATGAAACATGTCACAAGAAATAGAATTTTAGAAAAAGAAATAGTTATGAAATTAATGATTTATGAAGTATGGATATTTTAAAAGATGTCTGGTAAAAATGTAAGTCACCATAAGATAAATATTAAAAAAATATAAAAAATTATATGATAGTTTAAAATAAACATATATTATGTGGTTCAATAAGAAAAATTATAACTTAATGAAAGGATATTGTGTTATGAAAACTCTTACCATGAATTATTGCGTGAAGAAACTCATTATAACATCCTGTATAATATAAAATACAATATTTATCAATTATATCATAAAAATATTCAAATATATTAAGTTTTATACACTTAATTTATAATATTCTATACAAAATTTTTGGTTTTTATAGTATATTTTCATCATCTGATGTTAATAATTTTGATTGTTTTATATAAGTTTCATAATGGAGATATCGATCCTCATTATTTGATACAAATATAATAATTCTTATATTACCCATGTTAATAGAAAAAAAATGATATTATATAACTTATGAATTCCCATTTTAATTTTATGAAATATTTTGGTATGGTTCATGAGAATGGAATCCATAACAATATTTTTTAGGTAATTTACCAATATCAAAAAATTAATTTATAATGGTTATTGATTTTTTTAAAACTATAAAAACTATACTCATGACATATATTATAACTTAATATAACATTTATTTGAAAAATATATTTTAAAAATATTTATCTATAATAGAGATGAAAAAAGACATCATTCAAAGAAGTGGTTGTACACATATAAAACAAGAAGCATTTTTATTTTTATAATGAATGAGAGAAAGGTAGAAAAAAAATTATTCCATAAACTTAATAAAATTTAAAAATAATAATTATATTGATATAATTATGTTTTTATGGTTAGAATATATTTTAAGTAGGTATAAGAATAATAGATGGAATATAAATGAAAGAGGAGTGATTTTGTTCTTACCTTACTCCTCGAGGCTACTCCTTGGTCATTATTAGATTTGTTTTTTGTTATACTTGAGCCTCTAAAATATGGTAAATAAATATGGGATGGGGGGTTTTTCATAGATATATGGATATAATATGATTTATTTGTGAGTAAAAGTGGTGTGGTGAAGAGCCCCTTTTATAAGTGTGAGGGGTGGCATTTTTTTGTAAATAATAATTACTTTACATTAAAGGAATGCCACTTTCAAAGAAAATTTTCTCCAAAACTGGAAAATAATTATGAGGGGATGATTCTTGGTTTATAAAACTTTCATAAAAACAAATAAGGTATAAAATATTTTATATTTTAGGCCTCTGTTCCTTAGAATAACTTTTTACCATAATTTACTTTCACTGTAGTAGCTCGTTTTTTGCCTCAATAAAATATTTTTACACGTAAAAAATGAACCTAATTATATTGTTTCAATAATCTGATTCAATATATTATTTTTTAACAAAATTTAATTTATAGATTTGGTAAAAATTAATTTTAATTAAAATATGTTAAATTCAACATAAAGAGATGTTTAAAAAATTCCATATTTATGCTGGGAAATTAACTTACAGTAAAATCATGTATTTTATTGAATACCATGAAATATGTTTTTTTATAAGTAAAAAGGATATTTTTTTAGTTTAAAATAATTAAAAAAATAAAATGGAACCATTTAAATGATTAATTAGAGGAAAATACAAAAAAATATTTTTTATTGGAATAAAATATCACTTAAGTTACAAAATAGAAACACAGGATTCTAAATTAAACATATTATTTTTAAATTATTTATTTTATTTCTCAAATACATATTTGGTCAATAAAATGGTTTTATCAACTTTTAATTCATTATTATATCATGATGAAACAATAAAAGTTACGGTATTTGTAAAACATGTATTGTCACTATTCACTTAAAAATAAACTTTTTAAGAAAAATCCATAACAATTATCCTAATTTAATTTTTAATTAATTATTTTAAAAAATAATTTAATTTAATTAATTTGAAATCCTAAAAGTGATAAAAAAATTTAATTTAAGAGCACATAATTGGGAAAATGTTTTTGGAAAAACATTTATCTTAAGCATAACATGAAATAACTCTTATTCATTTCCAAGTAAAAATATATGAATGTTAATAAATTTTATTTTATATATTATCAATACATTTCATTTAAAATAATTATTTAGTAGTGATTAACTTTACTAAGGTAAAGATACTCAACCCTAAAAAAATATTTCTTCGAAAAATATGACTTTTAAATAATCTTCACCAAATACCAATAAAATTAATTATTTATACCTTAACCATTAAATTTAATCAAAAAATTGATATTGAAATATTTTTTCAAATTATTTAAATATATATTATAATATTTTAAAAATAATAATATGTAACACATAAAAATATTTTTATAAATAAATATTTTATCTAAATATTATATATTTTTCATTATTTATTGTTTGTGAATTTAATTTGTTACTAATAATTACACAACCCTAGTAGACCTATTGGACATGACCATGTTTTCAACATCTGTATTTCCCATGACCATATTTCTAATGAATATATTTCCTTTTATAATGGTTTTATAACAATTATATAACCCATTTTACATCATAAAAATTCATTCCATTCTATATTTACAAATCGCACCTCTCATATATATAGTTTTTATTTAGGATTTTACATAATAATTTATTCTTTCATGATGTTATTTATCATTGTAGGGTTTGTTTCACTAATAGTTATTTTTAATGGTGAATATTAAATTGGTTATTTCATAGTTGTGAATATATTTTTCTCTTCTTTTTATTGTCACATTTTAATATATAAATTCTAATGGATGAAATCATCTATGATATGAAAAAATTGATTATATGCAATACATGGTTTCATATATTTTTTTAATGTTCCATTATGATTGAAGAAAAATTAGTTTGGTTCATATCTTGTTAGACACATCCTTTATGTATGTTTTCATTCTTTTTATAGAATAGAAAAACATTTTTAATATATATATATATATAGTTGAAGGAAATATTTTTTTCCTAAAAACTTGGATATTATAACTACCGAGATGTTGATCTATACATTGGTTAGAGTACATGACATATGGTTTTGTATCACATACTATGTATATATAATAAATTTGCGTGGGTATCCTTTATAGATTCTGAATTGGGATTCCAAGGGATACACAATGAGTATAATTAAGTTACACACCATGTGATATTTGACTTGTTCTAAATCCCTAGATGTTATTTCCATTATCATACATAACACATTGCTTAGAAGTATGTGATTTGTGATTCTATCTTTATGATTCATATCCACGGACAACTTGGAATCATAGTTTAATCACCATTTTCACCCTGATCATGCCTAAAACACTACCAAAGGACTTCTCCCATTGTTTTCATGCCTCGACCAGTAATTGGCTTCCTGTCGATCACCAAAAAATAATAGTAAAAGGAGTTAATATCCATCCATGTTCCTCCAGGGTAAAATAACCTTTTCAAACCATAATAAAAATGCCTCATGATGATCCATAATCACTCATAGATCCTACCACACACCTTTATTATTTGTTATCATTCATGAATCCTTATGTTATAGGGACTGATTTTGATCATTCATTAATATAAATCCAGACTTATTGAACTTCTGACCATGATGAAGGATAAAAGTGAAGGTGAAATTAAAGGGGAATAATAAATAAGAAAATCCATATTTATAATTATTGGTGGCTAGTGATAGGGTTTAACCACTAATCATTAAATGTGGATCCACCAATGAAAAAGAACACATATAAAATAATAAATTTTATGTATTAATTTAATGAATGTAACTAATTCAGTGATATTAAATTATTGAAACACTAAAAATAATAAAATTGACATAACAATATTAAGATGATGTTTTATAGGTTGAAGGAAATATCCATACCTCAAATATCATATTGTTCATCAATGACAATTCCATCCATACCATGTTTGTTGATGATATCCAATAAAGAATGCATTCATTGGCTCCTATGATCTCCCAATTCTATCTCTCTCTCTATATATCTCTCTCTTAAGCTAGGGTTTATGGGAGATAACCCTAGTAAGAGATCCTAAGGGTGAATAAATAAGGATTAAATATCCTTAGTTAACAAAATCAATTAATTAATTAATTTAATTAATCAATTTCAACCTATTACGATCATCCCATGGGGACCCAGACATGAATAAGGATTCTACTACCTCTAGGGTAAAACCCCTATTACAGACACAACTTCGATGCAAGATTTTCTATATGAGGTTTTATTTTGGATGTAATGGTAATTTCTTATGATCATTCACATGTGGACTGAAAATAATATATTATATTTAATACTATATTATGGAATTTGTGACACTAATTGGAAAAAAAATAAATTAGTAAGACCTTCATAAAATATTTTTTAAGATATTATAAATCGATCAACTTAAAATTTTAGGTTCATTGCATTCGGTTTTAAAAATATTTTTGCCTATGTTTTTAAGATTCTTAATATATAATATCATCGATCTGGGCATGCAGAAAAAAGAATCACATCATCTTAGTGATATTAATACAAATCATAAAATAAAATTCAATGTTATAAAGGGTGTTACTAGAGGCCTTTCAAAATGAGAAATATAAATATTTAAACAATATTAGGGATTATAATATAAGACATTGTAAATTATAATAGATAATGAATAAATTATATATTGTAGGATGATCAGTATCTATTATAAAACATGATATCACTTTTCAAATATAAAAAAGGTTAAAATTGAGTTTACATCATTATATATATATAAATATATTTAAATTTTATTTATAAATTAAATTTTTTAATTTATAAAATGTTTATAAAATATCTAAGAATTATTTTTGTGATATTTTTTTAATTTTAAAAGAGTTTTTAAATTAATTAATTCTCTTTGTTTATAATTAATTATTAATGTTTTAAGAAATATAAATTAAATTAATATTACATAATATCAATTATTAAAAATAAATACCTTTTAAAATTATATAGAATGACTTATAGTTTGGATATGAGGTGTTTATATAGAAATTATACTGGAAATTTATAATGTGTTTGTAAATTTACAAATAAGGAAAAACATAAGGGAGTTTATATTAGTTATGAATTATTCATAATTTTTAATTTAAAATGTTCAAATCAGATGCCTTATTTAATAATTTATTTAAACTATATCCAAAGAATTTTTGATAAATTGATATTATCAAAATTTAAATAATATTAAATGGATTATATTCTAAATATTTACATAACATATAGATAATTTTTAAATAGAATTTTAATATTTTAGATATCATATTTTTATGTAAAATTCAATATATATGTCAATATAAAGGATTTCAAGTCAGAAATAATTATAAAGTGTTCATATTTATTTAATTATGGGGTCACCATAATGCGTGGATAAATTATAAAGTGTTTATAATTTCTTTATTTATGAATTAATCATAAACATTTATCTCATTTTTAAATATATCAATATTCATTTATTATTTTTATTCCCTTATTTTCATAGATATAATTATTATATCATGGATATGTCTATTATTTATTTTATAAAGTTTGTATCTCTTCAATGAATTTTAATAAAATAATTTACTACATTAGATGATAGGTATGATAATTGATTTGGTTTTACTCTACCATAATTCTATCTTTTCCATGAGTTGTGCAAAGAGATATATGTTAATATGATTTGATTATAATGATTTTGTGGAAGGAATATGGATTCCAAACTAAATCATTATAATCATGCATACATATTAATTGAATAAAAATATAATATGGTGAATCGAGAAACCCCTATGAAATATACTATAGTAACAGTGTTGAGTTTATCTATACAATGGATTGATAAAGGAGTTGTCTACTCAACAATCCAAGATTATTATATAATATGATTGGAATGATGGATTACTCACATAGCTAATTAGTGTGAGTAAAACTAAATAAGACCCATTTCTTGATGAAATATTGATCTTTTAGCACAGATGGATATGATATAATTTAAAAGGGGTCATCATTTTAGTGGGAGATAATTAATAAAATTACATATTAAATAAATGTAAAGCTTTATAATAATTTTATTAATGATTTTTTTGTAGATAAAATGAAATTTTCATCATCTAACAAAGCTTTGAGATCAAAACATGATTCCAAAAAACTTAATGGAAGAAATTTCTTAATTTTTTTTAAACATTATTAAAATTCATAAGAAAGAATAAAAATTCAATGTGTTATAGAAATACCCTCCCATGTAACAAAATGTTAAGTCATTCAATAAGTTAATCTAGACGATTATAAAAACAATAGATGAATTTACTTAAAGTTTCCAGTGAATTAGATATTAAATGACCATAGAAACTTTATTATCCTATCATCTTCCTTATAATATTTATTATTCCAATGACTTGGAGAGACAAAAGAATTCATTTTTGGATTTTTTTGGTAATGAAATTCATTTTGTAACCATAATTGGAAATGTTTTGACAATGTGGATGAGTTAAATGAAAGTTTACATAGTTTCTAAAAAGTGATGGGGAAAATGTTTATGGAATATGTTTTTTAAAATATTTATCCTATGTCATTATAATGCATAACACATGTTATAAAGGAGGTCAAATGATTCCATATGTGATGGAATTATGTAATACACTAGATGCGGTTTTAGAATCTCCATGGAAATTTTAAATTATTTATTAGTTTCATAGAAATAAATTATTTTTTTGATGGGTATTTGATACATAATGTACACTTTAAAAATATTTTAAATATAAAGGAGTTTGAAACCAAGGAAATAATTTATAGATCCCATTGTTTTAATTAAAATAATGGCACAAAGGGTTGTTGATCCATTTTTGTGAATATAATATAATATATCATGTTTATATTTATCTAAATAAGGTTTACATATATTTATATTTTTCTATTATATTATAATAGTTTTTTTTGTAAATTATGAGTTTCTAGGAACAATATTAAATAATTTATTTAATACACAAGGTTTATGATTCATAAAATCATTTCATATACATAAATATAAAATAAGAATAAGAATTTTTTATCATGGATAATTGAGTTTATTTTAATTATTTTTCAAATATGAGGGAAAAAGATCCCATAATCATCAGTGAAATATTTTAAAAAATAAATTTTTATTTTCATAATATTTATATAAAACACATAAAATACCATATAAGATATATAAACAATATTTTATTTATTTATAAATATTATCACTAAATAATATAGTTTTATTTCATAACAAAAAGGAGTTTGTGTATCTTATCATGGTATTCCAAATATTATATAGGTTTTTAGCATCTACTTGGAGTTTTTTGTACTAATATAATTTAACTATATAAAAAATAAAATATTAAACCAATAAAATTTTAATTTAATGTCACTTTATCTCTTAAAGGATTTTAGGATGTTTGGGTGAAGAAATAATGTAAAGAGTTATATTTTTTCATAAAAATGATCTCAATATGAAAAATTTATAGAAAATTTATAAGATTTATAATGATGCTAAAATTAGGAAGAGTTCTCAGTAAAAAACAAAATTTATAACCATTATGACATGTGATGTTGTGATTAATAGAGTTTGAAAACTATTTTTATGAAGTTGAGAAATTAGAATATGGTTATAAAGTATTATAACAATTGAAACAAAATATCTTCATAGATTTTACCAATTAACGTGTTTATTGGGAGGGTTTTATCAGATGGTCAATATAGATATTATAGGGTTTACAAAGATATATAATGTGTTATAAAAACCTTGGAAGTGCTATAAACATAATGACGATTTAGAGGTCATTCATATGAGATATAATTAGATTATTTATTATGTGTGAGTTTATTAATATTCTCAAAGGAGTTAAAGAATATAATTTGTATTATATTATTAAAAAGGTAGTATCCACTTATATCAATATTTTATATTGACATCATATGTTGTGTGATGTGAAATGATTATTAACCTCTCAAAGTATAAATCTATGTTACACCTTAATAATGTTTTTCATGGATTATTATAAGCTATAAATACAAGTTATGATTTTAATAATTGTTATTTCATATAGTGATAAAATATGCTAATGAGGTAAAAATGAGTTTTCTATGCTGGATTACCCACCAAGTAAACCATAAGTAGTTTCATAGAATATGTCTTTAGTACAATAGAAGTGAATGTTTCATACTGAATCCATGTACCTGAGGTTGGAAATATATGTATAATTAGAACCTCTATATATTTATACCTTTCTTATGAAATCCTTGGTTCTTATCTAATTAATGGGTGGATGATTATTTTATTGATCATGTATTCAGTTAAGGATTAAATAAGAGGAAAATTTTCTTCTCATATGATGTTTATAACATCTCTACTCATGATTGATATAAACTAAGAAGGTGTATTTATATAACTAGATAATGTTTATGCGACATGATTATCTATTTTATTGAGGGTCATGTGATGTTCTCAACCACATTGATAAATGAAATGTGATATATTTATCAATATGGGAAGTATATACTCATAGAACCATGAATAAATAAGAAGGATCTATGAGATTGAAATACTTTCTGTCCCATGGTCATTAAATGTTTTGAAAAAAGTATTATATGATTATGTATACATTTATACAATATAAAAGGTGGAAACTGGTATAGAGATACATGTGTTTTATGGAGATCATACCAGATTCCTTAGTATCTTGAGTAAGATTGATGCTTTTATAGAGGTAACTCTTTACTTATATATATTATTTATAGAATTCTTATTTTTTTAATGAAAAAATTACAATGGGGTAACAATTTACAAATAATTGAATGGGTATTAAGTTTTTTGAAACTTATATAGCTACTATAAAAGGTTTTTTAGAGTTTATCTAAAAGGTCTTTTGGATGAATATTTAAAACACATTAAATATGAAGTGATACATAGTGAATTTGATGATTACTTTCTAAATGTTTTTTTAGAATATATCTAAAAGTATATTTGGATTTTTTTTCAATTTATTGAATATGATATTATATAAGATGCGATTGAAAAAAGACTATGAGGTTTTTGTGGAGGTGAGACATTTAAAGAGATATTCTCTAAACCCTATATGCAAATGTTGCATTTGGAAAATACTGTATGAGTTGATATAAGGATATTGAACTATATGATACCCATATTTTAAAAAGAAAACTTTATTAATTGAGGGTATATAATTATATATCATATTGGATATCAAATCACTGATACCTTTTCCATATCATGCCATATGATATATTTATATCCTAATACAATGATATGCATAAATTATAACAACCATGCTCTTTATTACACACATAAACCTGATTTATTACATTATCTTGTACTTAATACAACTCTAAGGATCGATAGGTCTAGTTTCTTGGGAAATTAGGAACATTACATAACAACTTAGAACATAAAACACAACAACTTTATTGAAAAATTCTTTTACATGACCACACACTTTCCTTCATACTTAGCATTGCATGGGATAACCTGAGGATATGAATAAGAAAAGGGTGAGCTATAAAGCCTAGTAAGGAAGTAAACATGGAATAACATGAAGAATACAGTACATGCTAGGAAATAGGCATATCAATGGAGTATAAGAGAAACATGAACATATAGGCATGATATTTCTTGATTATCATGACATAGAAATGTGGCAACAACTTTTAACATGATATTCGCATGATCCAAGGCTCATGATACATAAAGCATGAGTAAAAACTCATTTAAATTGAATTATCATGATTAAAACCTCATGGAACTTAACGTATCATGATATTAGTCTTTACCAAATGCATTGGAGCTCTATTAGGGCATATCCTTCTTAAACATTTCATTTCATGCATAAGTGTACCACATGGATCATATAACATGGATTCATTAAACAAAATCGTTTATTAAAAAATAAATAAATGTAAAATTAATACATGAAAATATATAATCAATAAGTAAAATTGAATAAAGGTTAATACCATTGATAGAGAAATGGGTATGGTATTCACTGCAGAATGACTTAGGCTTGGAAAATCAAGGTGCAATTTCAACAGCATAAATATGTGACACAAGCATTCATAAAAACAATTGATGAGAGATAAAAGAGTATCTCATAATATTTACCTAAAAAGGATAGTAATTGTGTCATATATATACATGTCCCAACATATGTAATGGAATTTATATGCATAATTTAAAAGAATGTCTTGAATACAAATGAGAAGAGAGAAATTCCTTAAGGAATTTCAGTATAGTAATGAGTGTGTGCGGGAATAATTAATGAGAGAGAAATATGTCTCTCATCATTAAAAAATGAGGGGGGAAGTATGGGGGAGGTGAAAAATCGTACCCTAATATTTGTAATTTAAATGACAAGGGTATAGCAATATAGAGAAACTTGGAAAAAAATGAGAGAGGAAGAAATCCCTTAGAAGTGTGACCCCAAAGGATTGTGAGAGGCTTGAGAGAGGATTCTAGGGAGATTAAGGAGCCTTAGGAGGATTAGAGAGAGAGGGGGAGTATTCAGAGTTTGGTCAAGCTCCCAAGGCTTTTGGTTAAGAGGAAGTGGGGTCTTGGGTGGGTTTATATAAAAAAAGAGAGGGAATTCATTATTATTTAGGTTTTGGACACCACACATTAAACTAATCAAAACCACAAACCAACCCATTGTTTTTACCATGGTTTTTTACAAATGGGAATGGAAAACATTATTTTATAAGAACAATGGCCAAAATTATTAAAATATTTGTCTTCATTATGTAGAAGTGAGTCACATTGTCAAAGAAATTAATTAAAAAAGCTAAAATATTTTTTAAGCCTTGGGGGGTCCACTAAATATTTGTAAAATAAATAAATAAAAACTAAAATCAAATTATTTTAATGGCAGAAAATATATTTTCCCCACATCCCATTTATATTATTTTATTACATCAATATTGGGTCATTATGATATTATAAAACACATTATATAATTAAATGGTGTTAAATTTTTACCCAAATAATTCGATTGTCAAATAAAATTAAGAAAAATTCACCTTTGGATAATTTCGACATCCTGATTTCAAAAATAATTTTAGTTTTATATTAATAGTTTTATAAATATGTTAATTTATACTTTTCAAATTAAAACTATAATTTATAAAAAATTTACAGGTTTTGAAAAAACAACTTTCAAACTTTAATAGAAACCACAATTGTATTCATAAAAATTACATGTTAATTTATATTTAATAAAAATTAATTTAGTAATGATATTATTTAATTAAAAAATACATTAATTCCTCAGAATATATTTTTTAATTGAATATTAACTAAAAGTACAATTTGTGATTTAAAAACTATTTACAAAGTAACAATAATAAAATGAATGTATATTCTTTATTCTATGCAAAAATAATACACATAATCATAGTGCTAGGGTATTGTTACATAACCCTTTATAACACCAGCATAAGACCGAATGGTAAGGTGTGCAATGGTGATAGACTCTTGGGGTGTCTCAGATAACATCGCTCGGGTGGTAATATCTATCAACATGCACTTCTCCTGTAACTGGTTCTATTCGAGATTAATATGTTGAATATTATATCGGTCTTGGTCAAGATCAAATCCCAATGACGCCACCTCATTTCTGAGCTCTGAAAAATGGGCTTCGTATGGAGAAATTCTACTGGATGAGGCCATCACTTCCTTTTTCTGAGTAAATTGGATTTGTTAAAGCCCTATATTTATACTAATCAATTGATCACTCTTCAACGACTATATTATCAATGGTAACATTTTTTAATGGGATTTTGAAATTAATAAAACCAAGGAAGTGTATATATTTTATATATCCATTTTACAATAATAAATTGAATTTTATCAAGATAAAGTTTTATTAATAAATGTATGGGTTGTTACAATCTTCCCCCCTTAAGAAATTTCACCCTTGAAATTTTCTTTTCCCACACTCAAACTGATTAGGGTAACTCTGCTTCATCACTTCCTATGATACCAACTATAACAACCCTACTCTTTATTACACATATAAACATGATTTATTACATAATATTTCACTTAATACAACTCTGAGGATCAATAGGTCTAGTTTCTTATTAAATTAGGAATATTACATAACAAATTAGAACATAAAACACAACAACTTATTGACAACATTTTTTACATGACCACACACTTTCCTTCGTACTTAACATTGCATGGGATAACCTGAGGATACGCATAAGAAAAGGGTAATATATAAATCCCAATAAGGAAGTAAACAAGGCATAACATGAATAATACCATACATGTTAGTCAATAATAATATAAAATGATAATAAGAGAAACCTGAACATAGAGGCATTATATAGCATGATTATCATGACATGGAAATGTGGCAACGAATTTTAACACGATATTAGCAATATCCAAGGGTAATTGAATGTGAAGCATGAGTAAAACCTCATTTCACTTGAATTATCATGATTAAACCCTCATTTCACTTTACGTATCATGATATTAATCTTTACCCATTGCATTAGAGCACTATCAGGGTACACATTCTTAAAATTTAATTTCATGCATAAGTGTGACACATTGATCATATAACATGGATTCATTTAAAATATTCATTTTTTCCAAGATAAAGGAATGTGTAATTAATACAAGAAACTCTATAATCAATAATTAAATGTTTATAAAGGTGAATACCCTTGATAGAGAAATTTGCATGGTATTCACTACATAATGACATTGGCTTGGAAAATCATAGTTCAATTTTTGCAGCATAACGAAGTGACATAAGAATTCGTAAAAAAATTTGATGAGAGAGAAAGGGGTATCTCATAATATTTAAATTAAATTTAATGTAAGGGGGTCATATAGACACATGTATAAACATATTTAATGGAATTTAGATTCATACTTTAAAAGAATTGCTTGAATGTAAATGAGAAGAGAGAAATTTCTTATGTAATTTTGGCATGGTAATAAGTGTGCATGGATGACATTAATGATATATAAAAAGGTATATAATCATTCATACATTAGTAGGGAAGTATGTGGCAGTTGATAAATAATACCCCACCATTTTTAATTGAAAATATATGGTTATTAAAATATAAAGAAACATGGATAAAAATGAGAGAGGAAGAAATCCCGTACTTGGAAGTGTGATCCCAAAGGCTAGGGAGATGCTTGAGAGAGGCTCTTAGGGAGATTGGGGTGCCTTTAGAGGATTTTATAGAGAATATGGAATAGGTTTTTCTATCTCCAAAGGCTATGAGTGAAGAGGAATTGGGAGCTTAGGTGGGTTTATATAGGAAAAAGAGGGAGGTATTTATTATTTAGGTTTTGGACACCACACATTAAACTAATCAAAACCAAAAACAACGCCATGGTTTTTTCCCATGGTTTTTGCAAAAATAGGGTGGAAAAAATTATTTTATATGTGCAATGTACTAATGTTTGAAAATATTAGGCTTGCTTATGTGGAGGTGAGTCACACTCTCAAGGAAATCAATTTAAAAAGTTAAAATATTTTATAAGCCTTCGAGGGTCCCCTAAAGATTTGTGAAATAAATCAAACAAACCTAAAATCACATTAACTTAATTATGAAACATATATTGTTTGAACACCTTATTTACAATATTTTATTATATCTCTATTTGGTCCTTATGATTTCATAAAACACATTATATAATTAAACGATATTTAATTTTTACCCAAAACATTTGACTGTCTCAAACAATTATGAAAAATTCATCATTGGATATGTTTGATGTACTGATTCCAAATATAATATTTAATTTATCTCAATAATTTTATTAATATATGAATTTTTTACTTTAAAAAATATCTATATTTATTGAAAATTCATGGGTTTTGACAAAAATAGATTTCAAATCTTAATAAAACTCACAATTTTATTCATAAAAATTATACAATCATTTATATTTAATAAAAATTAATTTAGTAATAATATTATTTAATTAAAAAATCCATTAATTCATAAAAATATATTTATTAATTAAATATTAACTAAAATTACTATTTGGGATTTAAAAAATAATTTCATAGGAACAATAATAAAATAAATTTAAATTCTTTATTCTGTACAAAAATAATACACATAATCATAGTTCTAGGGTCTTGTTACATAAACCCTTATAACTCTTGCATAAGATCAAAGGATAAGGTGTGCGATGGTGAGAGACCATTGGGGTGACTCGAATGACATCGCTTGGGTGGAAATCTCTATCAACTTCTTCTTCTCTCATAGATGGTTCTGTTCTTGTTAATGTGTTGAAGCTCGCCTTGGGCTTGGTTAAGAGGGAAGCCCAATGACGCCGCCTCATTTCTAAGCTCTGAAAAATGGGCTTCATACAGAGAAATTCTACTGGATGAGTCCATCACTTCCTTTTTTGAGTAAATTGGATTTTTAAAGCTCTATATTTATACTAATCAATTGATCACTGTTCAAAAACTATATTAGCAATGGTAAAAATTCTTAACGGTATTTTGAAATCCATAAAACCAAATAAGTGTATATATTTTATATAACCATTTTAAAATAATACATTAAAATATATCTGGTGGAATTTTCATTAATAAAAATTCGTGTTATTACATAAATCATATCTGATGATTATCAAATGTAGTAGAAACATTAATGTTCATGTTATTTTATATATAAGGATACCATTTTTACTAATGTTTCATATGAAGGACTGTATGAGGTATTTGTATTGGAAAATAATTTATAAAAACTTGTAACCATAATATGTTATAAATATTTGAGAAAATTACATGGAGGCTTGGGGGGCATCCTGGAACCCTATATAAGGAGACAGACACCATTGAGATGTGTGTTCTTGTGTGATCCTTGCCCAAGCCTTAAGGCGATTCTATCAAAGATATGTTCCTCCTTATACCTTTTTCACTAAGAAGTAATAGAGTTCCATGGTAGTTATGGAGGATCCCAGTCATGAATTGGGTTATTTAGATGAACTGATGGATACTCCTTAGAGGGAAGAGTCATTTGGTTGTTCCTCAAGTATCTTTATAAAACCACTATAATTGAAGGATGTTTTATAGAACAACTTCAATATAAGGTAAATATTATTCATTTAGTTTATACTTGGTTTTATATATTCATAACATTCTGATCTTGATAATTGAGGTTTACATTGTCTTCCACTGTATTGAGTAAGTGGTGTTCGATTCTTAGAAACTCTTCAACTTGGCCTCATAAGGAGGTAAATACTATAGACATTATAGTAATATAATCTAGGGTCACTAGAAGTGTATAATATTACTATTTTAATAGTTATCCATCAAATTTTCACTTAGAAACCTAAATATTCGCACGTAATTTACTAAAGGTGGGTGAAAAAATAATTCAATATATAAATCCATTCAATATTAATTCATTATAAAGCACCAAACTGATCAAATATAATATTAAAACACCCTTTAAAGAATCATACACATTCACAATAATATAAATAAAATATAATAAGATAATACCACATTGGCATAATCAATAATAATGATCACAACATCAAGGGAGTAGGAAAATCACATAAAAGTCATTTATTTCATGTAAAATAGGCCTTTAGACTTTGAAAACCTCAATTAAATAATAATATAACTTCTTTATAAATCATTATAAATCATTCTAACAAAGAAATTGGATATATAATAAAAAACATATTAAAAATTTCATCAATCACCTCATGTACATAGAAACCCATGGGTATAATTTTATATCAACATTCCTTGATAACCCCTTAGACATACAAAGAAATTGAAAAATATATATTTGAAACCTTTTAGAAACCTAAAATAAATAATTTAAATATGAAGTTTATAAGTGAGGACTCAATTTTAATTGATCAATAACCCATGGTTTAATCAAATAACTGGAAAAGGATAGAACCACCTAGTGAAAATTAGGTAAACTTTAACACCTTCACCAAATAAAGATGGATTAGGGTTAGATATTGAATTTGTATCATTGAAACATGAAAGCATCAAGATTTTATGGGTTTTTTCTTAATATGGAAAAAAATATTCCATCAACCTTGACATGAGATGAGATTAAGAGGAAGAATAATAAGGGAGAAGAAAAAAAGAGGACAAAAATAAACCTAAGACCATCTAGGGTAGATCCCCATCCTAAATAAATAAGATAATGAATAATGAGAGCTTCACCCACACTTAGATTCATGGGTATAGAATAAAATGAAATGGTTAATGTGGTTCTCACCTTTATGTTATAAACATATAATAATATTAATAACATAAAAATATAATAATAAGGAAGGCATACTTTTAACAATATCTAAACACTCATATAATTCCATTTAATAATAATAATAATGTCACTTTACCAAAATCATATATATATATATATATATATATATATACTAATATCAATAATTATAAATAATTTTTTATATCTATATATATTAAAAAAATACCCAAATCGAATATTTATAAATAATTCATAAGTATAATAACCATAATAAATGGCAAAAAAAAATCATTACAATAATTCATAAATCAATTTAGGTGGATACCAAGAATTCCTTACATGAAAAAAAATTATGAGTAAATGTTCATGAATGAGTGGTTGACTTGGATGGTCTTAGAGACTATTCTAAAGGCCATGAAACTCACACTGCCTTTTAAAGCTAACATTATAGAGTCACTATGCATAGTTTTTGGGACTGTGAACTGACTATCAATCACCTAAATGTTATAAATTTCTTAAAATATTTCACTATGTTCATTCTAAAATTTATTATAATAATTAAATATACCCAATATAGAAAGAACATGGTGTCAAAGGTTACTCTTAAAAAAATTGAATATTTCCCTAACTATCATAGAACCACACTCTTGGTACGCTTTATTATTATTATATAGAATGAGTATAAAAAATAATCTCATAAAATTCACCAATTAATTTTAGAAAAACATTAAAGCCCATAGATCACATAAAAATACAATACTCATCAAATGTATTTCATTAATTGGTAAAGGTTTAACTACTCACTATGTCATGTCTAACCCACCTCTATATAAAATACACACTATTACTATGATATGAATAAAAGTATTTCACCACCAATTACCTCATAAGATCAACATAACCATAAAAAATTATACACAATCATCTCTAGACCCATTGTATATTCCCAGGATTCTTTACTATTTTTTAATCATGAATAACATCATCAAACCCCTATATTCTGTTAAATCCCTGATCAATATTATTCATTGTGTTTATCCTCATGATAATGAGTTTGAAGTATCTTATTATTTCATAATACTAACGAAACCCCCTGAATTCCCATATTTATACTCATGTGTATGTTTTTTGGTAATTTTATAACCTTAGAAACCCAAAATCACTAAAAATCATTGCATTCTACTCGAGAAAATGAAAAAACAATAGTTCACTTAGTAATTTTATTGTTAAAGGTTACCATTAAATTCAGTATATAATAATTTACAATACCAAAATAGTCTTATAAATGATCTATTGTCTTAAAAAATATTATCATCACTATCTATGAGGTAAACAACATTAATTGATTATTTATTTATTAAAAGAGGACATTGAGTTGAACAATTATATTTATATCCATTTATATGATTGCATATATACATACATAAATACCTACATACATACATATATGTGTATATATATCTCTACTAATGAATGACAATTAAATAGAACTTAAAAAGGATTGTCTGAGTGCTATAAAAGTGATGACATTGTTCCCCTAGAGAAAAATTCACCACTTTTATCACCACTAAAAAAGTATTGGTAAAGGGGATCATTTATCAACACTAAATTCATGATGATAAAGTATAATTTTTACCAGAAAATATTAGTTATAATAAATGTTTTTCCTTCTCAATGATAATATCTAGAGCTAAGATAGGCCTTCTTTAACTAGATATTATAGTATTCTATAGAATAAAAACAAACTATAACAGCAAAATAAGAAAACCTATATTTTAGTAAATAATCTATACATTTTTAAATTTTAAACATATTTTATTATGTTTTATATGTTATATATATTTTATAATATGAGTAATTATTTATCTATATCTATAAATAAATAGTTGAAATTATAAAAATTATTATTAGTTACAACAACTATAAATAATATAAAAAAAACAAAACACATGAAGGAGATCATGTTATATTGCGATCAACTATCTATCGACATTATCCAAACCAAAGAACTGTTTTCCTTCATTATAGAAAATAGTTTTTATTAATAAAATTTAAATAATATAAAAACTAATCATAATTAGATCATTATGTAACAACATTATAAGACTACAAGAGTGAAATAATAACATAGCTAAAATAGGATAACATAAAAGATGAAAACATATCACAAATTAAAATAGAAAAATTAAGAAAAATGAAAAGTATATTTAATAAAATTCTATTTTAATCATTTTAGTCATATCTCATTTCGAATTGATATTTTTTGGTCTTATAGGTCAGAGACTAATTAACCATCATTTCCCCAAATTTTACTGATAATCCAAAACTATTTTCTCATTTTAGATCATATGATGTCTACTGAAAATTTAGAAGAGAGCTGTAATTATGAAAATATTATTTAGATCATTTCATGAAAATTTCTTACTGGATTGGTATGAAATTTGTTCCTATTGATCATATATAAGATAAATATTATTGTGCTAAATTTTCATGGTACTATTTAAAAACAATGATATGTTGACCCATGTTTAAAGAATTTAAAAATAGTTATAATTATAAACTGATTTTTTTGGATAATTATAGTAAAATCAAATACTGGATTTTGTATTCTAATAATTGTTTCCTTAGATCTCACTAACCCAATTTTTTATTCCCCCTTATGTAATTACATACATTAGTTAATACATTTTGTATTCATTATAAAAGATATGGAATATTATAAAATTTAGAAACAACATACCCATTTATTAATATGTGGTACTATAAGATAAAATAGACATGTTATGAATGTTAAAATATCATGTTCTAATATTTGAATATCAACATCATTAATGGGAATAAGTATCTCAACTCTCATATAATGAGCTACCTAAATCCAAAATTTGACATGATATGATGGTAGTTTTTTATTGTGTAGGATATCACCCTAAATATTGTAAACTATACTACTTTTAATAGTAAGTGAGCCAATATTAATAAGTATAAATCACAATCAATTCCACTCAATGATATTTTAAAGTAAGAAAATTATCATTAATAATTTTTTAAAAAATGTTATAAATTTTTTGGAGAAACTTGATTACCTTGAGTAGGGTAAGATTTGTTGTAGAATGACTACCCTTAAAGCCCAAGATGCATGGATATATTAAATGTGGTTATTGTTATGTTGACTATAATTATTGATCCATTTAATAGAGAATTTTTATTAATTCGTTTTTTCTATGTATTTTTTTACCATAAGTCTCATCATTATAATATATCATTTTGAATTTTCATCCAAATGTGTTAGTGTTCATAAATTATCAAATTAGTCACTTGATTAGACTCCAACACACAACACTTAACCACGCACATACATTATGTCATTGAGGTGAAAATATAGGATTGCCAAGAAATACTATCATAAAATAATGTTTAAAATTAACTTAGTTTGTACCATATTCATATATAAGATACCTTATCATTTTTTGAATGTTATACCTAAAAAATACCATAATTAGGAATGTCAATGATCATATTAAACAATATGGATCTCAATAAGAAATATTCATTTTTATGAGGATCATAAATCAAAACACCCATATCCCATATAAATTGATAATATTATATATATATATGGATACATTAATAGTGAATGGATGGATCCTTTTAGTAAAGATACCATTTAATCATTTTTGAAAACAATCTATTGCTCATCCCTCCTTTATTCCTATCATTTTACCTTATATACAATATATCACCTAAAGGGTGTTCTAGAGGCCCAATTTGATAGAACTGATGGTTTGATATAAGATAAAGATATAAATTTCATGTTGAGTGGAAATTTATTTAATAGTTAACCTACCATATCCCACTACAAGAAAACGGCTGTTTAGCGGCGGTTTTTTCGTGGCGGTTTTTAAAACCGCCGCTAAATGCGTTTCGGGCCGCCATTTCACAGCGGTTTAGAAACCGTCGTGAAAAAACCACCGCGAAATGCCAAAAAAAATTATTTTTATTTTTATTTTTTTAATTTTTTTTTTAATTTTATTCGAGGATTAGCGGCTGTTTTTTAAAAAACCACCGCGAAATAGCAGCAGTTTCGGTAAAACCGCCGCGAAATGCAATGAAAAAATAAAAAAATACAAGAAACCCTAAAATCACTAAAACGACCATAATTTTTGATCCGGGCGTCCGTTGAAGCACCACGACTAGTCAAATCGAAGCTCATGAATAGATATAGAGGCACATATAATCAAAACCGTGAGACGGTCTAAGGTGCAGAAGATATTAGAGTTATAAGAAAGTTGAAAAAAGTTCTCCAACTTCAAACGACAATATCTTTCGCTCCAGGTGTCTGTTTGGGCTCTACCACATATCAAATCGAAGCCAGCAAAGAGATCTAAGCACCAAAATGACACAAGAAAGCTTCTATTGTGTGTGTCGACCCCAAAAACCCCTCAGAAGGCCTCCAAAACCCTGTTTCTGTCACCAGTGTCCCGTCGAACATGTCTTCAAACAGACCTAACTTTCGATCCGCGTGTCAGTTCGGCCTCTTCCACCTGCCAGATCATAGCTCGTTCCATGAGCTTCAGTTTGAGTGGTCGCGACGCCCACATGAACTCCTAGATCATATGTTAGGGCTATTTTTGAGGGTATCGGGTTTGTTATGTTTTTCAATGCCTCGTTTCTAGCACCCGTTCCCTATCAGCTTTTTTTAAATGGCCGTAACTTCTGATCCGCCTGTCCATTCGGACTCTTTCACCTTTCAGGTCGAAGATCATTTCAGGATCTTTGATTTGATAGGTCGTGGATCTAAAACAGACTCTCGGATCATATGTTATCTTCATTAATGTGAGTCCAATGTTTTTGTATCTTTATGACCGTTTTGACTGGTTTTAACGGTTGCTCCATTTATTACTGTTTATTTGGGTTTCCATGACTTCTTATCTTTATCGATGGTTTTTTGTGGGTTATTATGATGACTATGTTGAATTCATACGGAGTATTCCAGAGTTGTCACCAGTTTTCATGCGTTCTCATTCTTTCTAAGGCCTCATTCTTCATATGCTTCTCCATCCTTTTTCATGCGTTTTCATGATTTTTAATCCCTTATCACGTCTTTTCGTACTTTTTCATGTGTTTCCTTTATTATTTATTATTTATAATATACTTTAATTTATATATTATCTATTATTTGTAACTGGTTATTTGTTATTTATTATTTATTATTTATTATTTATTATTTATATTTATTTATTATTTATTATTTATTATTTATATTTACTTATTATTAATAATTTATTATTTATTATTAATATTTATTATGAATATTTATTATTAAAATTTATTATTAAAATTTATTATTTATTTATTAATTAATTATTAATTAATTATTAATTATTAATTATTATTTATTATTACTAATAATAAAATAATAATAATAATAATAATATTTGTTACTGGTTATTTATTATTTATTATTTATTATTTATTATTTATAATTTATAATTTATAATTTATAATTTATAATTTATAATTTATAATTTATTTTTTATTTTTTATTTTTTATTATTTATTATTAATATTTATTATTAATATTTATTATTTATTATTTATTATTTATTTATTATTTATTATTTATTATTTATATTTATTGTTTATATTTACTTATTATTTATGATTTATATTTATTATTTATATTTATTATTTATTATTTATTATTTATTTATTATTTATATTTATTTATTATTTATATTTCTTTATTATTTATATTTATTTATTATTTATATTTATTTATTATTTATATTTATTTAATATTTATTATTTATTTATTATTTATGATTTATATTTATTATTTATATTTATTTATTATTTAGTATTTAGTATTTAGTATTTAGTATTTATTATTTATTATTTATTATTTATTTAGTATTTATTATTTATATTTACTTATTATTTATTATTTATATTTATTAATTATTTAATATTTAAATCTATTTATTATTTATTATTTATATTTATTTATTATCTATTATTTATTATTTATTATTTATATTTATTTATTATTTATTATTTATTATTTATATTTATTTATTATTTATAATTTATATTTATTTATTATTTACTATTTATTATTTATTATTTATTATTTATTATTTATATTTATTTATTATTTATTATTTATTATTTATTATGTATTTTTTATTATTTATATTTATTTAGTTATTATGTATTATTTATTATTTATTATATAATATTTATTATTCATTATTTATTATTTATTATTTATTATTTATTATTTATTATTTAATATTTAATATTTATTATTTATTATTTATATCTATTATTTATTTATTGTTATTTATTTATTATTTATTATTTATTATTTATTATTTTTATCTATTATTTATTTATTATTTATTATTTATTATTTATTATTTATTATTTATATTTATTAATTATTTATGTTTATTTATTATTTATTATTTATTATTTATATTTATTTATTAGTTATTATTTATTATTTATTATTTATTATTTATATCTATAGTTTATTATTTATTACTTATTATTTATATCTATTATGTATTATGTATTTATTATTTATTATTTATTATTTATTATTTATTATTTATATTTATTATTTATATTTATTATTTATATTTATTATTTATTATTTATATTTATTATATTTATTTATTTATTATTTATATTTATTTATTATTTATTATTTATATTTATTTATTATTTATTATTTATATTTTATTTATTATTTATTATTTATTATTTATTATTTATTTATTATTTATATTTAATTATTAATTATTATTTATATTTAATTATTATTTATTATTTATTATTTATTATTCCTTATTCCTTATTTATTATTTTTTATTATTAAGTTTATATCTATTATTTATGTATTATTTGATTTTTCAATTAATATATATAAGTATATTTAATTCTGTTTATTAACCACATGGCGAATTTGCTAGAGTGGTAAAGTCTTTAGAAAATATGCAAGAGGTTAGGGGTTCAAATCTCACGAAACACAGAATTTCGTTATATTGCATGGGCATGCATGTGCATGTGAATGGGATGTGCATGCATGGATAAATAAAGTAAATAAAATAATACAAAATAAATAAATAAATAAAATAAAGACGAAATAAAATAAATACGAAATAAAAAAAATAAAAAATAAATACGAAATAAAATAAATAAAATAAATAAAATAAATAAAATAAATAAATAAAATAAATAAAAAAATAAAATAAATAAAATAAATAACATATATAAATAAAATATATAAATAAAATAAAATATATAAATAAATAAATAAAATTAATAAATAAATAAAATAAAATAAATAAAATAAATAAATAAAATAAAATAAATACGAAATAAAATAAAAAAAATAAGTAAATAAAAAAAATAAATAAATAAAATAAATAAATAGTAAAAATAAATAAATAAATAAAATAAATAAAATAAATAAAATAAATAAATGAATAAATAAATGAATGAATAAATAAATAAATAAATAAATATGATAAATAAATATGATAAATAAATAAATAAATTAATAAATATATAAATAAATATATAACATTAAAAATAAAAAAAATTAAAAAAAATAACAAAAATAACAAAAATAAAAAAAATAAAAAAAATAACAAAAATAAAAAAAATAAAAAAAATAAAAAAACCGCCGCTAAATCATTTAGAGGTGGTTTAAACCGCCGCGAAACGTTCTGCGACGGTTTTGAAAAACGCCGTGAATAGTTTCCCGATGCACGATTTCGCTGCGGTTTTTCAAAACCGCCGCTAAATGCCTTTTTTTCCATAGTGTCCCCATTCAAAAGTTCTTCAGACCAAATTAGTTTTAATCGAGTCTGGATGAATCTCATTAATGAATCTAATTTTCAGTTTTTATCTTAATGTGAGGAAATATCTTAATGACTTTTTAAGAGAAATATATAGGTAGTTTAGGGAATTTATATAAGGATAAAAAATGTTTTTCTTATTAGTTTATATGTTTGGAAACATTAATTAATCATATATAGATTCCTTTAATCAGACATCCACTACACTTATTCATGATTGAAGCACTCAAATCAACTTGAAGAATGACTAGTATACCTATAAAATATTATTTAGAAATAATTTTTATCTCTAATACATTGGTAAAAATGATGTTTATTGAGGTGGATGTTTCAAAGGATATTTCAAAATATATCTAGATTCAAAATGGATAATGTTTTCTAATAAGTAATTTAAGAGAATCATATTCTTTTTTATAATATTTTCTTTTGGTTTGGTCAATGTTTATCTAAATACACTCTTCTACATTCTTTTTTCTAATTTCCCAAAATTTAAGGAAATATACACTCAATTAAAAGTTAAAATTGATAAATTTGTTCTTTTGTGTAGAGTTTTTCATCATTTTTCCCCAATCAACAAATATATTATTGTTAAAATTGATATGGTTCATCAATTAGCTTCAAAGGGAAAATATAAAACAACATGTGTGATGTCTGGGACTAGTGATGACCATATAATATAAGTTAATTTGGATTTTTATAAAGGAGAGTCATATTTAATTTATAATTCACATTTTATTGAGAAACAAAATCAAACACAAGGTTGGTGTGGCTGGGAGAAAACTAATTCTGATCCTAATGAAACAAAAAATGTTGTCGGAAATGCACCTATTTTATTGCTTAATTATTAGGTGAATATAGTATAAGAAATATTTATTTAAGGGATAGTACTATCTGTAGTCGAATCTATCACCCTATATTTAAAATCTAAATCACATAGGCTTCAAGTCTCTATTATTGACCCAACCAATAAATATATTAGTTTGGAGGTTGATCTGGTCCCTTTGTAGCATGATCCCATCGATGATGACTTGGAAAATGATAAAGTTACTCCTATGGTTGTGTTACATTACTTCATAGTGCTACTATTATAAATGATCAATAGGTTTCCACTACATTGAATTTTCTTTAGATGAACTCCAATTTTTATACAATGGTGGTGGATTCACAGGATTCCCCCCATTTTTCATTCAAGGAGTTATATCTAGAAGAAAAATTCTTCTTATTAATTGATAAATGGGAATAAATACTCTAGTGGATGTCGATGGCATCTCTTTCCCCGAAATTAAATAGACAATTTATTGGGAAGATCGCTCCAGTATTAAAAGGGTAGAAGTCACCGGAGGCTCTGATAAAGTTGTATCCTCACTCATAAATCATTTATTGAGGTTATATCATAGTCATACATTAATGATCCTTCTATATGAATTTTAGATATATTTTCAAAGAGTTAATCAAATATTTTGGGCCAATATGTTAAAGAAATTATGGATAATAAACCTCCAAAGAAATACCGAATATCAATTTTTTTATTCAGGTTATAGACATAAAATGTTTTTTGTACCTAGGAAATAATTTATTAGTATTAATTAAAATTTCGGATTTCATGGTGGCGTTTCTTGGTCATCAGTTTTATCTTTCTATCCTTTATGTGTGCTTTGTTCTTCTGATACCTTTTTTGTGTTAAAATTTTAATATTCATGTAAAACCTCTACACTGTTAGACACACACACACAAAAATGTACATATACATATTACATATGTGTATATATATGTGGATGTTGTTTATTTTACACACACACACACATGAAACTATCAATTCTTTGAAGAATAAATTAGAATCATAATAAAAAAATTATATTCTAAAAATAAATTAATAAATATATTGATAACATTTTTTCAGTTTCTAAATTGATTCATCCATAAAAAGATAAAGATACAATAATTTTTTTAACATGGATTTATGTAAGAGATATGTCTTCGGGGATGTAAGTGAATAATTCTGGGACTAGGTTTAAATATAAAGGTGATGACCTCTATCAATGCTTAGATATAGAGTGATGATAAAAGTACAATTTCTTAGAGTAAAATAAAATAGCACCAAAAGGGGGTCTTTCTTTGAGATTTTTTTTTGGAATTGAGAAAGGAAACATATATTAATGTTTATCATAGTGTTTAGAAATGTTTTCATAATTAAATAAGTAATGATCTTTGGTGGTCAATGGGATTCAAAATTGGGTTTCTAAAAGCTGAGAATGAGTCAGAAAAGCACTCGACTCAGTGAGTTTATCACAAATATATAACTCATAGTATATATAATCAAATATTTATATAAGTACATATGTATGTATGAATTCATGTATTTATATTTATATATATTCATGTATCTATATATAGTCATATGCATTTATAAGGATATACAAATTTTTATTTCATTATTTATTTATAGTTAAATTAACACACATACATAGAGACAGACCCAGACCCACACAAACACACAATATTATTTTCATTAATTAACATATATAAATATATCAACCATGTTTTATTAATATATATTTAAAATCAATAAATTTATTATTTTATTTTCCATTTTAGTTTTTATTTTTTTTCATAAAAATAAATAGTTAAAATTTTAATCATATTTTTATGTTCATATATAAATATCTAAATTTTATTTTAATGGATATATTATTTATATATTTAAATACTCAATATATATGAATATACATTGAAATATATTTATATGAATCTATAAATTATATTTACAATAAATATATATAAATGTAATTACACATAAAAAATATATTGTTAATTATATTTAAATATAATTCAAACTTGTTGATGGTAAATAATAATTTTTTTTATAAAAAATATTTTGAAATTTCAATAATTTTATATTTAATAAATAAATAAATAATGTTTTGATTGTATTATAATATTATAAATATAAATATTGAAAGATATATTATATTTACACTTATATATATATATGCATATAAAATTATTATTTATAATAAATTTTAATTTAAAAGATCAATTTAATTTTTTTTATATATTATAAATTATATATATAAATATTGTATATCCTTATATAAAAAATTTTTAAATTTTAATTTCATTAAAAATTTCAACTTAATAAAATTGTATATATTATAAATTTAAGAAATATGTTCGTATGTTATATATTATACAATTTGATCCATGTGCCAATTTATTTATAATAAATATTTTATAATTTTACAAATATAATGTACTATTGACACCTAGATTTTTTCATGGATAAATATTTGATGGAGTTCAAGAATTTTTCAGGGGAATAACTAGCACGAAGCCTTCTCCATTCTCACATACTGAGAGTTGGGCCTCATGATCACATGATTCATTCCCAGCCCTTAACAACACACATCTATCTCACACTTGACCTCATTGCACCCTTTTGGCCCTACATCATGCCTTACTTGTGACAATCCATGCCTGGTAACCTCCGTGTGCCCATACAATAACCTAGGAACCATAGATGGTAATGATATTTTACTTCACTAGCTCAAGTGAACAACATTCCTTTGCCTATAGAATGACCCCTAGCCACCCTTTGACAATGACGGAGAATCTACAACACCTGAGTGAATGTAAAAAAATATTATGTTCTATTACCTTCAAAGACTTATATTAGTATATTTTTAGATTAAAAGACAAGAAAGGTATGTAAGATCAGTAAATTTGTTTCATTTGGATGTTTTGACACATAAAAATATCATGATAGACTGTTGTTCCCATGTATCATCAAGGCTAGGGTGAATGACCATCTATAGGAGCACTACTAGGGTTTCACATCACCTAGTATCACCTAGAAGAACTATATGATCTCCATTTTTCCTAGGGATCTAAGCAGACCCTCTTTTCCATATTATCACATAACACTCTAATGGTGTCCCACTAGGGCATCAATTTTCTGAGGATAGATTCCATAATGTACCTGTTCTCCTAGGTATCCAATTTCAAAGCTTCTCATAGGATAATTATCCATGGTTCTCAATGATATCTTGAAATGAAGTTTCACCCAACCTCTAGGGATATAATTGGGTTCCTTATTCCCCCAACCTTCCACCCTAATATCTAATCCCATATTATCCTCCTATAATGGATAAACTTTATCCTTTCTCCCTATAGGTCCAAAAGACCTTGTCATCACTCCATTTCCTAGGTCAAAATCTCGAAAATTCCATGTTAACTGGGCCTCTTCCATGTAATTTCATTAAGCATGACAAAACCATCCATCACTTCAATTTGGTTCCCTCAATCCTAAATTCCTTTGATAATTGAGGGTTCTCATGCTCTATGAAATCTCTCTTTGTTTTCATCATCAAATGGTGGGATACATGGAGTAAAACTAATCATATATTCCATTGATAATGGGGAAACCCATACTTAGACAACCATTATGACTAATATCAACTTAAGACACTCATCCCACCCATTCCACATTGTCCTTTTTAGTTCTCAGGCATTTGATCAGTGATAAAGTATAATAAATCATCCATGGAACTTCATAGGCCAAAATATTGTAGTAAGGCTTGGCCTATATTTACTCGAATCAAGTTTTAGATCATAATAGTAGGGGAATTTAATTTATATGTTTCACACTAAACCATTTCTAGAAACAATATCATAGTATTCCACTCTGTATGAGTCACAAACTGCTCAAAATCAGTCCTAATCATATGGAGTTAAACCATAAGACATAAACATCCTTAATTTGGGACCTTAAAAGGAACTAAATTGGTCTAGGATGAATGATAGTAAAGTAACTTCATTGGTAATGGTTATATGACCTTAAAAGGATCCATTACATTCATTTTCCCATGATCATAAAAGTTCTTAAAATCCTAATTAAATGGAACTGAACTACATGGGTTAGAATTCACTTATATGGATATATAGGAATCCATTTTCATGGACCCAATACTAAATCCATAACTCCTACCACCTCTTAAAACGTTGATAAATTCTAGAGTACCCAATTATACATAATTAAACCATAACATACCAATCAATGAGGGAGAATATATAAAACCTTATATATTTACATGAAGAACCACTAATAAAAGTTCTCAGTGAATGCATGATGTTAATAAATCATTTTAATGATATGGATATTTGATATATTTACTAGTAACGACTTAATGAATAAGATTTAAATATATAACAGAGTAACATACTTGGCAATAATAACCCTCAGAGGATGAATTGACCTCCGATACTCTCCATTTTCCTATGAAAAATAACAGAATCATTATTTCATTCTAACAGTTTCTCACCTTCATAAAGTGGTCCCACAAGAAAACCAAATTTAAAGTAAAAATATTTTAAATAGAAAATGGTGAAATTGACATGAAATCATTTATGGATGAAAGATATAAAATAACTATGTTATCTTAATTGTGCGGATGTGTAAATGGGTTCCTTATTTGTGTTCCCCCAACTATTTACTTTAATATTGAAATTCCATTTTTTTTGTAGGTGCACCATAAGTAAAAAGAGTCCTCATATAGGCTAGAAGAAACCATAATTCAACCCATGTCATTGTGAATCACTAGTATACAATTTATTTAATATAAAACAACTACAGAATTTATACATAAACATGAAATACTAGGGAACATTATCATGAACTCAAAACCTCTAATTCCAGAAGGTAATTGCATTGGTGCATGAATATATGCATAAGGTAATTATTATCATGATGGAATCCACTTGTGTTAGCCTTTAAAAATGAATGAATGACAACCACCATATCAATGACAGGCTAGTATAGAATAGGTGAACCCAATCAATACCTCAAACAATTTTAGGATGCTATCACAAGAGTGTGGCAACACATACTTCCCTTATCATAAAGAGGTAAAATATGATTCTTGAAACATCCCTATGACCACTCAATATGCATCTATAAGTTCTATTTTTGATCATGGTTTTCATTATTATTACCCAATCTTAATTCCTAAGGATTCCATAGATAGACCCATCACTACTCATGTTATCTATAACTGAGTGACAAAGGAAAATACCTATATGTGGATATTAACTATCAATTCCTAAGATTGGGTCCCTAATTTTAAGTCCACTAGTTCCCTATACACCTTTCGACATACCATGATGATCAATTTTGAATGATTCAAGGAAATTATACGAAAGAATCCTTATATCCTGGTAAGAAAAACATTAGTGAACAGTCAAGAAAACCACTCATTTTAAGGAAATACACTATTCACTATGGAGGTATTATCTATAATGGAATATCAAGTATATTTGGAGTTCCTCCTCAAGGTTATTTCTATAAGGGTCCTATTTGAGATGGAATGGACAGATGAAATAAAGTTCATTCTCATATTAGTGTTCCATAAATCAATAACCATAAAGGCCCTCCTCATAATTCTAGCTATGGTGGTTCTCCTCATAATATAATGACTAACATAAAGGGAGATCCTAACATTTTCAATGAAATAGAAATCAATAGCTCTATAGGAACTCTCTATGGTTCCTTACATGTGTGTTCTCATTGTGAAAAAAATGAAAAAATGAAATATTAGTCCTCTACATGTTGGTGGATAATAAATCAATAAACATGGAGGCCCTCCTCATAATTGAAACTATAGAGTCCCTACTTTCAATGATATGAAACCTTGAATTAGAAGCCTTCCTATGTTAGTGGTCAACCAATATGTAACCATAGAGGTCATCCCCATGATTCTATCCATATGTGTCCTCCATGTAATGATATAAACAATAAAAATAGAGGCACTCCCCATATTTATGGTCAAACAATTATCAACCATTGAGTTTCCCTCCTACAATTATAGCTATGAAGGTCCTACCTAGAGTGCAATGACCAAATAATAAGGAAGCCCCATTATTAATCAAACAGTAATCAATATCTTTGGATATCCTCAATTGGGTTCCCACTATGAGGATTCCTATTATAGTGATATGAAGAACTAAAATAGAGTTACACTTTATATTGATGATCAATAAATCAACAATTACATGGATACTCCTAGTGATTCAAGCTATAGGGTCATCCTCATGAAAACATGAATAAATGGAGGCATTCTCTATACTAGTAGTAAAAGAACTAGAAACCATGTATATCCTCTTTTTGGTGTTAAAAAACATCCAAACATAGTGGTCCTCCTAATACTGATGAACCAATGAACAATAAATATAGAAGTTATTCTCATGGAACTGATTATGAAGGTCCCAATTGTGATGATACATCTTCTAACAAATGTTTAACCCCATGTTATGGTAATTCCAAATAATCCCTCATACTGAGGGTTACTTCAAATGAAGAAAAATACATTATGTTCTCCTCCTTCAAAAAACAATGTTTTATCCCAGCTAATGGGAAAACTGAGGTAATGATCATCACCAATGCCTCCAATAGACCATGAATCCATAGATGTCACTAAAAACAAACAAAATTACCCTTCCCAACTTAATAAAAAAGTGTAAAATGAATTTTATAGTAGGAACATGTAGAAAAATCACTCACATAAGATGGGTAAAAATCCATCATCATTTGGGTATAATTGGTTATTGATAAAGTACCTATCATGTTTTAGCTCATTTTCACTCCTCAGTATGATAATATTAAGACTTTAGAAGAGGAATTTATAATTTATCCTAATCATAACTTGTGAGAGACATTAAATAATCTCAAATATAGGTACCTAATTCATGAGGGATATTATAATCACCTTAATAAATTGGATGAAAGATGATATCATGTTTATATAGAAACTCTCTCAGTAGCTTGGAATATAAAATCTTAGAGATAGTGAGATAATCTTCAATAGGAAATCCAGGATAGAATAATCTCACTCTACTTAGAGATACAATATTTTCATCTAATTTTAGTGTCAATGGTTGGGGAAAATATAGAGTTATATAGTTTACCCTACTCAGCATCAAGTGGAATCATTCAATAAGGGCCACTTGTAGTGTCATTACTTTAAACCAAGTTTCAAATATTGGATTTGGGAAAACTAGTTGGAATATCCAGTGAAACTCCACTACATTGAGGGCATAGAAAATATGAACATGGTAGGATTCAGAAATCGATATAATTTAACATTAGGCTACAATCAGGTGATTTAGTAATATAATTTTAGAAAATAAATTTCTACAATAATATAACCACTTCTAATGGAAAATATATATTCTATAAAGTAGTCATAATGTATTTTACACCAATATTATATTTAGGTACATCCCAGAAGTAAATAGGAGATATCAAAAAATTTATAATGATAATGTAGGGAAATCCACAGTCTATAGGGATGGAGGTAGTTTTTTCATCAACCACCATCTTTGCAACCATAAAGAATGAAAAGACACACATATGTAGTCGTAATGGAGTAGAATAAAGTCTATACTATAAAGATGGGGGGACTTTACATTTTCCACTAAGGATATCAGCATTCTCCAAACTAGGGGTATCCCCATAGTAAATTCTCCCAAAATCTTCTCCAAATTCATTTCATGACCCAATACCTCTATCTTGATCATATTCAATGGAAGTTATAGGATATTTAGTTTGAATCCGGATCTATAATAAACCCATAGATTCATCACATGTGGGTAGATAAATTGAGATTTTTAATCCCTAAAGAAGATAGAAATCAAAATGATCCGTTATATTAGTGGAAGTATATTAAGGTTATAGTCTCTCCCTTGAGTTGTATTCTGATGTTCATGAGGAAAAATACTACTCTAACATATATGGGGGCCCAGCTCCTACTATGTGATTCTTTTTTATCAATTTAGTAGATAAAGATATTATGAAAATCATAGATTGCAACACTAATATAGAGGAACATGAAATTTAGGAGACATATTCTTGAAATGAAATCCACACTATAGTGTGATAAGAATTCATTTATATCTAGAATCAAAGGAATCCTGATTTATTATATCCTCTAGAAATCCCATTACCATCCACTTGGAAATCCCCCGATAAGGAAGAGGGGTAGGGTGTGCCTATGTCAAAAAACAACCCACCACCGGAAGAAGTTGAGCCCCATTCAGTCGAGTAAAATATTTCAAGAAACGAAGCCAATAGTGAAAGGGAAAAACAAATTAATTTTGAGATAATTAAAGAAAATGCAGTTTAAGAGTGAAATAACTAAGTGATGAAATAAATAACTCATTTATAGGAAATTTATTAATAATAATAATATTTTTTAACAATATGTGCAATATCAAGATATCCAATAAACCAGAGATCAAATGAACCGATCTACATAAACCTTGTGTCGACCAATTATTAGGAATTCCTTCCACTAGTGAAATAATAAAAACTTGTTTAAATAATATTTCCTTGTAAAACTCTAGATAGTTACTGAACATATTTATAGATAGGAGCACTATACTAGGAACCACAAAATACCCCTACTCAAATGGTAGCTCAAATAGATATATAAAATGTTTTTCAGGATTCCTTTATTGTATAGATGGAAGTTATAAAAGGTTTATATGTTTTAGTGTACCTATATAGAAAAATATAACCCAAATGGGTGGATTTGACTCCTCTTTCCAACTTTTGGAATCACAATACACTAAAATTAAATGGAATGAGGTTCCTATGAAAATTAAATATATATGTTGTATCTCGATGTGTACCAATGCCAAGAACACCAAATTATTAAGAGGTAATGAATGTAATATGTTTCATGAAAACTTTGGAAGGGTTTGTGCTTTTTTATTAGAACAAACTGAAATCTATATTCATTGAAATTTAGTAAAATAGTTAAGGTAAGATCCACTATTATATTAGTTTAGCTTTTATAAAGGTGGTCATTTTTGAACTCATAAATAACAAAACATGAAAATGATAGGGTTGTAGATCCCATCACTATATTTAAAGGTTAAACCTATTAATGAACATTAAAATCTCACCAAAATAATTGAAAGAGGTTTCTAAAGATAATATTTTAGTGTATTAGAAAATATTACACATTAGATTAAAATATCCTGATGGATTTTGAGAGTTTTTTTGTAGCATAATGTTAGGAAGATTCACTTCATAGATCCAAAACATAATCTTAGATTACATTGTCAATATAGAAAAATAAATATGGAAAATCAGAAACAATGATCATTACTTTCAATCTAGCATTAGTTCTATAAGAAACTCATAATATTTATAAATGCAATGTAGTGAATCCTATTAAACAAAAAAACACCCTCATTAAAAAAATATATGTAAAAATTCAATTGAAAATATAACAATAAGATGAATAAAGTATAATAATTATAAAAGGGGGAAGTCTTAGGTTATTTTATTTCTACTTTAGAGGATTTTTTTTTATTTTTGAAGATCAAAAGGACAAATAGGATGGGGTTAAATGATCTCTCAGATTACCTACCTTAATATTAGACTTTAGAGAAAAAATTTATGATTTCTTTTTCTTCAAGGATTTCTCTAGAAGGTGAAAGATAGTGGAAGAGTAAAATTGTAAAACTCATTGATAAGGTGACCTATGTCATTATTTATCCACTTGAAGAACAAGGTTAATGGTAGGGGGTCCTAAATAGGAATTATTTTTTGATGTGTTCATGACCATTAAATCAGTTAAATTCATGCATGTAATCATCCAAGTGTGACAAAATCAATTGCCCATGACCAAAATCCCCTTCGTATCTCTTAAAATAACATTTTATTATTTTTAAATATCATTAACCACCCCCATTGGTACACCTACTATGCCACCAATGAAGACAACAATGAACACTAAATCTTGCCTCCAATAGGCTATGAGTTAGTGACTATCACCAAGGTTAGAAAATATGCACATGTATGGGGAATTACTCTTAAATTAAAATTAAAGATAAAAATACAAAAATAAAGTATATAAATAGAAAAAAATCCCAATACATTTAATATCATACAAAACATGGCTAAAATGTGAAACAATAATGAGAAACTATTATAGAAGAAAATTTCATAAACTGGTAACCTCAAACAAAATTTAGGAGATAGTGACATCTAGCCTGATCACTAACTCCCTACTATAAACCTGGATATATATATATATATAAGGGTGATAATACATGTTACTTAGTAGGATACCCACCATAAACAGAATGTAAGAGTGGAATTAGAATAAAAAATAACCAATGAAAAAAATGAAACCAACTCATTATGTAAATTAGGCTATATAAATTACCAACCTCATGAAGTCTCAATCACAAAATATCACAAAGAATAAGGTGACATATCATTAAAAGCGTATATTTAAAGAAATTTACCATGATTTCACATTCCCACTAAATTAGTTTCTCTAAAACCAAACACCACACGTCATGGAACTCTCATCCAATCTATAAGTTATACTACACAATTTTGTAATCTAATCATATCCATATCCATATAATAACTACCCCAACATCACATCATGCTATCATATCCTCATAATCACACACCAAAACTGAGATCCATTATATCCTATGTAAATAAACACGACACCTCTTTTGAGCTTTGTTGGAAGAAAATCTCATGTGAAGGATGTGGGATGATAGGTCACCTTGTCAACCTTTGTTGAAGAAAGTCAATGTTAAAAGATACGGAATTGAAAAAATCCAATGTTCATAATGGAAATCCCCTTGATGAGTCAACTAAAAATGTGATGGATGTTTTGAATCCCAACTCTCAAGAACCTAGGGGCAAGGGACTGATGGTCGAGGATATTGACCGCTCAAGTGATTCAACTAATGTCAATGTCTCCAATTCTGGAACCAAACAGAAATCTTGGGCTACTATTTTCTCAGAAGAAGAAAATGCCATTGATGCCAACCAACAAAATTCTAACTTGGAGCATGCTCATCCTCAAGTCAAAAGTAGTGATAATGACTTCAGGGTTGAACAAATCAATGAACAAGAAATACAACAAGTGGTTGATTATCAGATTCTTCATGAAAGAGTGGTTGATTCAGATAACAGAAAGGGTAAACATATTTTATAGGTTGTTCCTCTCTCTTCTAAATTTTTTACTGCTCCATCAAAACCTATCGTGGATAGCGAGGGCTTCCAACTTATTTCCTACAAGAAGACAAGATCTTCATGTGACCTCCAAGTGGAGGTTGAACAACCAACAAATGATAATAAGTGCCAATAAACTCCTCCTCATACTGGACCACTGGAGGTTAAGGGATTGCGAGACAACTCTACTGAAAAAACCACCAAAGAATAGGTTGATATCTCTGACTCTGATAGCACTGATGTCGAGACCCTAGTTGGAAGGATTAAAGCTCTTCCGTAAAGTGGGGGGAGATCTAGAGGTCGGGGGTGTGGACACAGAAGATCCATTTCTGAATGTAATTCCATGTGAGAGGATGAAAGAATACTATGTGAAAGATTGATGAAAAAGTTAGGTAAATAGATTTTATGCTTTGGGCAGTTTGCTTTGTATTCCCGCTCCATATCTGGTTCCTTGCTTTGTCTGTTTTTTTCAATAAAAGAGGCAATGCCTCCACCTTTAAAAAAACAAGGATGCAAGTATAAAAAATAACCATAAAATACCAAAACACACACACACACACAGATATATATATATATATCATAACTTTGAGATATATTTACCCTATAAGTTCATATAGTATAACTATAAGCCATTATATGCTGGATATTCCTACATGCCACACCATGAATGAAAGAGAGAGAACATTATGGGTAAAGTTTGTCAGCCACATTATTGACTGACTAAAAGTTAGTAAAACACCCATAACCTACGGTGAATTATAGGAATCAACCACATTATCTTACTTGAGTGGTGGAGAAAAACAAATAATAGAAAATAAGTATAATTTATAAACTAAATACCATTCTAAGGGAAACTATCCAATTTAAGACTAAAAATATTACCAATATCTCACATAAAAACCCAAATAAAAAACTAATAATTAGGAATCTAATATACACTTAAGCACAATACAACCATTATGGATAATTCCTATAATTTGTTTCTTATCCATTTCCTATTATTACATAATACCATGTCACCAAATTTGAGTTAAAATTTACATTACTCATATAATTATAAGAGGTTTCCCTTTAATTATCATATATATAGTTACCATAACCAAATTAATTCCATATTATGTTAATATTATTAATTTTAAACTCATTATTCTCCTAATACATAGTTACTGCAACACACATATTAATGTTATATCATATCCATAATTAGTTTTTTTTTCTTAACCATTATATTATTACTATAATTCTAGTAAATCATACTAAATATTTCCCATTATCTAATGCATTAATTATTTACTATTCCATTATCTCGGGAACTAAAAAAGAACTAAAACTATTTCAAAGAAATACAATACCCAAAATGAAATAAATAACAAGTAGAAAATTAATCAAGAAAACAATAGTCAAATATTAGGATTTCTAAGGCTAAGTAATACTTTTAGCTCATTCTATCCACCATGAAATAATCCCCAACACCACTAAAAAACCATCCATACCATCTTGGCATAAACCAAATTAAGATTTTACTAAGAAAATATCAAAAACAACTTAACCCTCACCATGAAAACCAATTATACCAAGTTTCTATTTAAAAACATAGAAAGGGTTCTATGATAATAGAAAACATGGTGGAAAATAATAGTTCCTATGATTTTAAGCTATAAATAAATATCACCCATGTCTTCAACCATATAAAATAAGATTAATGCAATCAAGAAAATGCTTGTACTGCCCAAGAAATTAATTTCAATATTCAATATATTCCTTCACCATAATGATTAATTTTTTAAAAGGTTAAAGAAACCATCATAAATTAATACTTAAACAACTCCTAGTAGTGATATACATTAATTCAACATTTTTGATGAAAGTCTTAAACATATTAAACAATTCTATGTATGAGTATTAGAATTCATTAATTTTATAATAGTTATCCTATTCATTCACTATCTTTAAATTTACTATTGAGTTTTAGGTATGGTAATCAAACAATTATAATTTAATCACAATAGTGATTTACCACACAATCTATAAAATATCACAAAACAATTTCATGAATATAGGAATAATCACATGTGAATAAAGAACACCATCCATTCCAATTTAATCAATTCAGGTTTATAGTATTATTTAAGACAATATTAACTATTTATTCATTGAAAAAAAATAATGATAATCCCAAATTCACATAAATAAAATAGGGTAGGTCTTGCATCCTCTACCTTGATGTGTTGCTTCAATGATCACCATGAAAGGTAGAATGATGGTTGATGAACACCAATGTAGAACCTCAAAATGAAAAAATGAGTCCTATGGATTTCATACATCATGAAAACAATATCAATCATAGATGATGAGTCAATATATATATATAAAGAATAGGTACTGCCATTAATTGGATAAAAGAAGTAAGGGAAGAATAAAGAGAAATAAAGTATGAAGGGTGATACCTTTGATTGAAGGTAGTCATTTCATATGGTAAATTTATAAGGATCAAACACACAGGTGAAAGATCATAAAAAATGATCCCATAGTTTCCATGGGTTTGAGGGAAGGAAGAAATAAATTGAAATCAATAGGCACACCAAATTTATAAAAAATCCTTGAAGACACCGTGTTATAGTGTGATAAGGATTCATTATACCACAATCTTCCCATGTAATTATATTATTAAACAATCCCCCCACTCAGATACCCTTTTCAAAATGTTTAATGAATGTTATTTTGTCTGAATAAGGAGGTTCATAATGTGTCTAAGGGTGTCACACTCTAGCTCGTAGACCCCTATAAATCACAACGCGAATCCCCATGCTTTTACCCTAACTTGATCTTCCCATAAAAAATCTCACAGTGTAACCTAGATGCCGTAACATAATGATGTTACCGACTAATTTCATGCCTTCAATTGTTTTGATTTAATGAAGTCATGCTTCCTAATGGTAGGCGGTGATAGAGACATTGCTGGAGACATCTTAGAAAACACTTTGGTCAAGAATATGGGAGGTCGACCACACCATACCCTTCTATGGGGGATTATTTACTCCTCTAAGACCCTCTTATAGATTGAAGACATATTTGGGTAGTCTTACCAAATCCCACTATGGGACTGGTTACCATGTAACATCCCAAAAATTTTAGCATATTTTTATTTAATAAAGGTTTTGTAAAATGGTTTGTTTCATAATTAAAACCAACTAAGATACATTTTAATAAAAAGAATCATTTATGAAAGTAAATTATTTTTTAATAAATATAAGTTTTGGTTATAAGTTAATATTCAAATTATAAAAAATACTTGCTTTTTATTATTATCCAAAAAACAGTATTTATATTGAAGGATATAAATTCTGATTTGAGGAAAATATATTAAAATTTCAATATATTCTATAGTTAAACTTGCTAAAATATATTTTCATTCAATATTTAAAATGATATAATTATTATTCGAAATCAACATTATTGTTTATAAATGTAATTAAAAATACTTTTTTTGATTAATTTATAAATTATAATCCTTTCTTAAAAAGTATATTTTACTATCAAAATGATTAATTATTATATAAAATATATTTTATTTGGTATGAAATTTATAGTTTTGATTAAAATTTAAGAACTGATGTTTTTAATACCAATAATTTTGTATATATTTTTATTTTTTGTCAAATTATAAATATATAAGTTCATTAAAACATGTAATTATGAGATATATAATTTAATCAATAATATTTTTATAGAAAAATACTTTAATTTCAGTTTTATCATAAAAATGCATTATTTCTATAAAAATAAATATTTAATAACATAAATGGTAAAAGGAATAGAGAATATATTTTAGGAATAAAAATATTTTTTTTTACATTTGTTATATTAACATATAATCTAGTTTATTCTTTAAAATTTACTTATGTGTAAAACATTGGCCAACCATGATCCCATAAAGGATCCACCTCAACCACATGTGGAACCAGGGGTCAAACACATGGGAGGTTGGTTTACTAAGTAGACCACATGGATGCATGATGTAAGAGAACCTTTATTAGTATGAGAGTGAGTGAAAAGTTCATGTAGTGTTCGTAATTGGGTGAGCGCATATGTGTGATCCTATATGGGTCGACATGACCTACTAGCCTAGTGCGTGTGGTGTGGATATGAGTGAGGATCCCATTATACTTTCATTTAACAATCCATTGAAACTAATTAGACTATATATGGTCACCTAACCTTCTAATTTTTCTATGTGGGATGGGGAAAACATGTGATGTTCACAATTTTCTAAACTCTTTCTTATATCCTCAATGTTCGATAAATTTCATCTGAGTCAACCGATCAAACTGAGTATCATATTCTTCTTTGAGGATAAAACCTATAATATTCAAAGATGTTTTCACCTTTATCATGACAACACTAATATAAATATGTATACAAAAAAATGACTCTACTAATCTGTGTTTTTGACAAAGGATTTATCTAATGGTGCTTTATAAACCATAAAATTGACTTGGACTATGTCGTATTACTCTTATTAATTATTATATTGGATTTAAATTCTAATTATGTAAATCTATATATTTTTTCTAAAATTATATATCCTTTACAATTAATGTGAGATGAAAATATGAATGAGATATAAACATATTAAAGAGAAGGTGATGTGATCACCCATGACTATCGTAATGAAATCCTATTCGTCATCCTCCTTAGGTGACATTGATACTGGCTTGCTAGTTGTCTGGTTTTTCTAGTTCCAAGGAAAAGGTAGATTTTTTTAAAGGTTGGGGCCGAAGCCTCATTGTTATTATTAAATCAAAGCAATGACCTCTTTTAACTGGGTAGAGGGAAACCCATTACATAGCCTGAAGGCCTAGTGGGATTGTAGCCAATTACATAGCCCGTAGGCCCAAATTCAAAGGCTAATTCACATTATGTGAATAGTAACCTACTGCTACAGTACCGCATAGTATCACCACAGCTATAGTGCCCTGCCGCCGCTACAGTGCCCTGCCGCCGCTACAGTGCCTGCTAATGAACAGTGCCACCGCTGCTACAGTCCCGCTACAGTACTGCTACAGTACCTGCGCCCCATGGGTTTTGAACCCCCATTTTCCATGTAGATATATATATATATTATTTTTATTATATCAAAACATATAATTATCATTTAGATCAAATACTATTTTTACATATAAGATTTAAAAAAAATTAGCATTTTAAGATCAAAAAAATAAAAATTATATTTTATAGGAAACTTGAAGTCCAAAAACAAATGAAATCTTATCAAAATCATGATTTATTATACATATATTTATGAATATAAAAACACCAAGAATACTTGGTGTATGATAATTCCATGTAAGAAAGCAATAATAATATGATATTTTAGAAATAACATTATAAGATATAGAAGTATACCTCATCATTAATGAAGGAGTAGGATTCATGTGAAAGAACTTTCAGAAATAAGGATATATAATGGGATTCTATATGTGTATAATACTCCCTCAGGTATGTTGTTATGTTTACATTTCATATAATGTGCAAAATGGTTATTTTCAGAAGTTGGAATGATTGAGTCTTACAAGAAGATATTTGTCAACTTAGACTACTCTGGTTCATCATAAATCCTCATGATGAAAATGTTGTAGCAATGAAAGAGAATATATAAATATGTATATGTTATATTCATATTTGATATATATATATATATGTTAAATACAAATTGTTTTGTTTGATTCAGTATTTATAAAAAAATTACACAATTCCTCAAGCCACCATTTCATAATAAGACAGATAAGATCTTACTCCTGATATTTATGATGATATTCTTAGAATTTATCTAGATCAAAATATTAACTACATTAAATATACAAACTATTTCAGTTTTAGTTCTTAATATATTCTTGAAAATTTTAAAATATTTCATATTTGGTAAGTTCCTCTACATAAGGTATTTATGCCTTCTCTTCACTCTAAAACACCCTCAAAATATGTTATCTTTACCCATTTTATTTTTTATCCCCTGTTACAAATTATAGAAAGATGTAAAGCCTATGTTTGATTTGGTTTTATTATGAAACCAAAATTATAAGGTATGGGAAATATTTTTGGACTCCTATTTTATGAATATGTTTTTGAGGAAAATCCTCTTCTAAAATTTTAAAAATCATATTTTGTAACGAAATCATACTTGAAAGCTTCTATTTTTATTTTCTAAAAACTATAAGCATTGGAAAAATGTTTTATTCAAATTTTAAAGCCTATATTTAAAAGGGTTGTTTTTATGAATTTTATGTACAATTTTTATGTGGGTTTTAAAGTTATAATTTTATGAATGAAATGTTCTTAACTTATGGATTTTATTCATGATTATGGGCATGGTCATACACTATTATTAACATAAACATTACAAAATTTTATGAAAATAAATTCCCTTTGTTTAATTCCTTCTTTCTAGTAATTATTATAAGTATTAATTATGAAATATGGATTTATCCTAATCTTCATGGGGTTTTTAAAGGTAGTTCATTCAAAATTTATGAGAAATAAAATTATTTTCTTCTTTGAAACTAATTTATAATGTTTCTAAAAGTTTATTTTAATTGATTATAAATGAGAAATAAATTTATTGAAAAATTATTTATCTAAATTATTTAGAACTTGGATATTGGTTATGTTGTTGAGGAATAGGGAGTAAACCCATGACCTTAAGAGGACTTTGTCTTAAATTGTAATGTTTAATATCCTTAGTGCCGCCATGGGTTTCTCAAATTCTTTCCATGTATCATTATACTCCATAAAAATATATGATATTCAAAAGTATTTAAGGTTTTGAAATAGATTTAGTGTTGAATAAATGATCATCGGTGTTTCTTCTCAATTATTATTCTATCACTAGTGAAGCCATATAGTTGTTGTAGAAATTTTTTATAACTCTAATATATTGTAATCTTTTCCTAGTACTCCAAAACCTAAATCTAAGAGATCTTTGGGTGTGTAAATTAATCTATATATTTAGTTATTATTTTTATAAAAACAATTATAATATAAAATTATTTATTGAAAATGGATCCTGGAGTGTAGGTCTCCGGATGTTGTATTAAGTGTTATAGTTTTTATTTACAGGTTATAGTTAAATAATAAACTCTTAAGAATATTAATTTTTTGTGATCTTAGTTTTTATAATTCTAAAAATTTAAATTCATCATTTCCTTAAGTATGTAGAAAATAATTTTAAGGATGAAATTCCTTTAATGGGGTAGAATATGGTATCCCAATAATTTTATCATATTATCATATTTTTAAATTCTTAGTAACAAACTTTTTTATAATTGAAACCAACTAAGATATTTTTTAATATAAACAATATTTTATTAAATTAAACGATTCTTTCAATCAATATATGTTTTTTTATAATTTATTATTCAAATTATAAGAAATACTAATTTTGAATTATTTTCCAATAAATCATATTTTTATAGAATAATATAAATATTGTTTTGATGGAAACATATTAAAATTTTAAAATGTGTTATAGTTGATCAAGCTAAAATATATTTTCATTCAACATTTAAAATTTTATGATTCTTATGATAAATCTACATAATTGTTTTTAAAAGTTATTGAAATACCATTTGATATTATTTCCTAAATTAGAAACATTTATTAATAATTGTCTATTTTCATATATAAATGACTATTAATTACATAAATGAACTTTTATTCAGTATGAAATTTATAGTTGTGACAACAATGCATGAACTCATGTTTTTAATATCTTTACCTTTTAATATATTTTTATTTTTGAAGAAATAAGGTATACATGTATATATATAAGTTTATTGAAGCATGCTATTTTGTGATTAGTAATTTAATTAATAATTTGTTTACAAAAAATATTCTAATTTCAGTTTTCTTATGAAGAAAAGGTTAAATTTCAATAAAATTAATATTAATTAACATAAATTTTAATGATAATAGTGAATATATTTTTTGAATAAAAATATTTGTTCTTTTATTTTTTATAGTAACATAGAATGTAATTTTAGTGTTTAAAATTTACTAAAGTGTAAAACATTGGCCAACCAGGATCTCACAAAGGAATCACCACATAAACATATGGAACCATAGGTCAACCATATTAAAGGAATATCTACTAAGTACACAACATGGAGGAATGTGGTGATAACACCTGTATATGTAGGGTGATGAGTGCACAATGCCTGCAATGTGCATGATTGGGTAAGCAAGTGAGTGTGCGCCTGTAGAGGTCGGTACGGCCTGTGAGCCTGGTGTGTGTGAAGTGTGGATATTGTAGTGGTCCCCATTTGACTCTTATATTTTGATCCATTGAAATATATTAGATTATATGTAATCACCTGGCCTTATAATGTTTTTATATGGGATGAAGAAACATTTGAACTATTCACCCATTTAAAAACACTTTATTATGTTCTTACCGTCCAATCAATTTCATCTGAGTTTTCTGATTAAATAGACTATCATCACCTTCCTCAATGATAAAACCTATAATATTTGAATCATTTTTTTAAAATTAGCATGATAATTCTTATTTTATATTTATATATACATAAAAATAATTTTATGAAACGGTATTTTTGAGAAAGGATTCATCAAACTATTATTTATAAATCATAAAAATGACTTTATCAATGTCATCATCTTATTAACATCCTCTATATTCGATTTTAATTAAAATTATAAAAATTTATGAAGTTTTTTATGACATTATAGATCCTTATCAAGGAAATTGAGATGAAAATATGAATGATATACACTTATAAATGCAAAGGTGATGAGAGCACCTAAGAATTTCATAATTAAACCCCATTCTTCATCTTCCTCAAGTGACATTGATAGTTTCTTATTAGTCGTTAGGTTTTAAAGGTTTCATGCTTGAGGTAGAGATATATATATATATATATACATATATATATATATATTTGATTATAAAATACAATTATTATTTAGAAATTATACTATTTTGACATAGAATATTTATAAAATCCTAGCATTAAAAGTATAAAAAAAATAAAAATTATATTTTATATGAACCTTGAAGTCCTATAGTAAATGAAATAATATTAAAATCCAAAGTTTTTACTCATATATTTTTTCAAATAAAAATCCAACAATTATTGGTGGAAGATAATGACATGTAATAAATTAATAGTAGTAAGAATCCTTTTTTAGACATCATGTCATAGAGATAGGAATAAATCTCCTAATTAAATAAGATGAAGGATTCATGTTCCAGAATATTAAAAAGATGTTATATATTATTAGATTTTACATATTGAAAATAACCTCTCATGTATCATTTTATATTTCTCTTTTCTTATAATATACAAAATAGTTTTTTTGGAAGGAGGAATGAGTTAGACTTCTAAGATGATATTTTCACCGTAAACTACTCAAGTTAATCTTCATTCCTTATGATGTACCAATTGAAATGATGAAATATAATATATATATATATATATATATATATATTATATTAATCTTTGGTATATATATTTAATACATAATTTTTTGGGTGATTTGGTATTTATCCAAATCTTACACAGGACCTCAATCCACCATTTCCTAATAACACAAGGTAAATCCTACTCCTGATATTTGGAATGAGATTCCAAGAATTTATGATGATTATATAATTATATTAATTTAATATAGTGAATAATTAATTTTTAATTCTTAATATGTTCTTTAAATTTTAAAATATTCCATGTACACCCACTTCCTCTATATAAATGTTTTAGGCCATCTCTTCGCTCTAAAACCCCATAGCCTAGGTTCTCTTTACAAATTTCCTTTTTTCATCATTATGTTCTTAATTATCAAAATAAGTGAAGTCAAATATGTATTTGGTTTTAGTCCACTAAATAAATTAAAAGTCATGGGAAATTATATTATACTCTTATGTTATTAATTTAATTTTTAGAAAACACTTTTAGCATGTTTTTTAAACCCTGTTTTATTAATAAACTTATGCTTGAAAACTTATTTTTTTATTCTCCAAAAAACCTAATTATAGATGAAAAGTTTTATTCAATTTTCATAGATTTTTTATATAATAGTATATTTTAATAATTCTATTTACAATTTTTATGTTGGTTTTAATGTTATCATTTTATATATGAAATTTTATTTAAAAATTTATGAATTCTATTCATGATTATGGGTATGTAAATATAATATAATTACTAGTGACATTCCAAAATTTTATTAAAATCATTTTTCTATGTTTAATTATTTCTTTATAATAATTATTTTATGTATTACTTATGAAATCTGAATTTTTACTAATCATTATGGGGTTTTCATAAAGGTAACTCTTCCCAATGTTTATGAGATATAAAAATATTTTTCTCCATGAAAATATTTTATGACTTTAAGGTTATTTTAGTGGATTATAAAAAATAAAGGAAATAATTGAAAATTTATTTATCTAAATTTTATACCACTTGGATATTTTTTCTGCTAATGAGGAATAAGGAGTTAACCCACAACCTTAAGAGGAATTTATCTTAAAATATGATCTTTAACATCCTTCGTGGTCCCATAGTTTTCCTAAATTATTTACATGTATCATTAGAATCCATAAACATATATTAATTTCAAAATTATTTAAAATTTTCTAGGATATATTGCGATTTATTTAAAAGGGTTTTTTTATTTTGAAATAAAATTGGTTTTCAAAGCGATATATCTTTTAAATGTTTTAAATAGTATTTCTCATAGATCTCTTTTTTGGAAATATTAATTCCTTTTTGGGAATTTTTTTATTATATCAAATGTTTTCTAAAATTAAATGTGTTCAAAATGATTTATATAGTATTTATAAGAAAATGATATTACCCCTAGTTTTAAAACCCCTTACTAAGAAATGTTCTACTCAACCTTGGTTTTCAAAATGTTTTTTACTTTTTTAGTGATGAATGAAACACTATTGATTTTTTAATTGATTATGAGTCTAGATCAATTGGATTCGAATAGTTTTTGTATACAATTTTCTTAACTATGATATATTTAATGATTTTATTAATCCTCCAAAACCTAAACCTAAAAGATCCTTAGTTGTGAAATGGGATCTATTCTTTTAGTCATGTTTTTTATATAATTTTTTTAATAATATATAACATGTTTCTAGCACCAGATCTGAGAGTGCGAGCCTTAGTATGTTTCATACCCTTATTCCAATTATATGATAAAAATCTATATGGATATTTTAAAACCTATTTGTTTTAAAGGTTTTCCATCTTCATCTTATTAGTTCATGATGATTTGGATTAAATTTGATTACTTGTGCTCTATTGATTTCATCACCATCTAGGGAGGTAGATAGTGTTTTTGAGTTGGGGGTGAGGCTCACAAAGGAATCTTTCATATCATTTAACAATATGAATTGAAAGCCCCCTAGTTCGATAGTATGGTTGGGTGTTATGCCTGAAAAGGAGTCCCATAATGGAGGAACTTTGATAATGTAGATTTAATGGTCATCGTAGATCTCTATTACAACAATAATCATTCTCAATGTGAGAAAAAAGAAATCACATAAGATCAATGAAATTTCATGAAGGTGAAAAATGTATTTAAAAGTGGGATTAAATATTAAGGATTCCATTATAAATTCATGTACCATAAAAGGGGTGAAAGCATGAGATAAATAGGGTATTATGCATGAGTTTACATGAGATACCTAACTTGGTGGGTGAGTTTGCTAAAAAAATATTTTAGGTCTACAACCTATGAGTATACCCATAATTAGTTAATTATAGGAGTATCACAACTCATGATTTATTAAGGACTGTCTGGGGATTACACCCAGGAGGATTCCAATAGACTCTATAAGGCTTACACCTAGGGGGATTACCATATATGGACCCATCCCATATATTCTAATGGATGAGGAAGGATTATCAAACTCAGGGGTGGATGTGTTCTTATAAAATAGAAAAATTAACTAGGTTAAACCGAATTTTATTTCCAAACATAGTGGATTATATCAACTCTAAGTGATTACATGGGGATTATGCATAGGTTTTGTATTTGGAGTAATTTTGGGGCTTACACCTAGTAGGAGGACTATAAGATAAACCTAGAGGATAATCTAAACACATTTTATATGGTTAATCTAAAAGTGGACATACTAATTAAATTCATATGAGGCAGTCCACATAGAGAGATCTCAACATGAGGTAATATGATAAAAAATATTTAAGGAAGAATTTCACATTTAAGATAAATGATAAAACTAAAAGGGGGAATGATGAATTATGGTGTTTGAGGGTATGGTTAGAAATTACATCAAGGGGGATTTCTAGACATAGAGGAATATCTAAAATATAAGTTTATATAGCATTAATGAATTCCCAGGAATTTGACTTGGGTGAATTGGATCATATCCCTTGTGAGTGTTAACAACGGTTCTTATCCCCAGTGAGGGATAATGAATTTTCTCATCCATAGTAAGAGAAATAAATTGTGATTTATCTCTAATTTACCCTAGTATTGGACAAAGTGAGTTTCCTTGCTTCACCCCAAAAAGGGTTCTTGGGTTATTATTCCCCAGGTGGAGGGGCTAAGGTGTCCAGTTTCCTATGTGAAGGGCCCCCAGAGGAAGGCCTACAATGTGAAGGGTCCTGGGCAGAAGGTTGCCTTCTTGGAGGGACCCAGGCGATTAGTCTCCTTAGTGGAGGGATTTGGGAATACGGCCACCAAGGTGAAGGAACCTAGGAGATCAGTCACCCAGGTTGAGGATTTACAATAGATGGGGAAAAGGGAGTTACAATATGTCTTAGAAATATATCTACATAGGTGTATATACTCTAAAAATAATGGGTGAGGGATTATATTTATAGGACAAGTGATGAATTTGGAAATAAGGAGCTTCTTGGGATAGATGACATACATTGGTGACCTGGGCTTATGGAATTTAGAAATGCAGACTTAAAATTTATTCCCAACATCACCTGCCCATACATTTTGACCCATAAGTCTATTTAAGATCACTGACTGGTCAAATTTAAGAATGGGAAGAGAAATAAACCCATAGGCATAGTTTATACACCTTATAGATATGTTTTATAAGGATAAACAGCTCACAGATAATACTCAAAATGGGTTTTAAGGTTCTAACACACTTTTCACTAGCATTTAGTGAAACCCATAGCATACTCCTAGAGGGACATTATCACCACCATGTAACCATATTGGGAAATATTTATGAGGAATCTCTATCACTTGGTGTGTGATAAATCTTACACCACATGGTATAACTAATATCTTTTACATTTTCCATGGAGATTATTTTTTACTCAAAACCAACTTTTTCGTTTGAGTGAAGATAAAATCACGAGTTATATGGAAAAGTGTGTGGAATTATTTTTTTTGATGACAGAAAAATAAACTAAATTAAAATTGGATCCATTTAGAATGAAAAAGTTATGATTCTAATGTAAATTTAGGGAACATTGTTGGATTCCTAAATCACCTAGTGGGATTTGGAGCCGTATCACTAGTGAAATTATGATTTACCAAAAGAATTTTTATAACATAGGGGTTTCATGTTTCACTAAGAGGAGAATATCGACCCAAGGTGTCTTGGATACCAAGTGAAATAATTTACTTGGAGAGTTTGTGTTTCCAAAAGGAGTAATTTGATATCATGGAAAATATATACAAAATAATAAAAGGCATAAATTATAGGATGGAAAAGGGAGTGGAAGGAATGTGTATTTTTGGTTGGATCCAAGGGATGAGATTTGGATGTTCCTACACATCATGTGAGAGTAGGAATCAAGCCACATATTTTTCTGATAAAGGGGCCCTTATGTAGATCATGTTCATACAGATAAGGAATGATTTTTTTCATAAGTTTTTTGGTGAATAAATATATGGTGGAATATCATATATAGATCTATCTCATATATAGAGAGGGTATATCATCATTTTTCTATAGAGTCATGATTAGGTGACCATGTGAATATTAGGTTGGTTCATGAATTTCACTTTCATGTAAATATTTCATGCTGCACGGGGTAGGTTGCTCTAAGTATTTCAAGGTAATTTCAGATAGCCCATATATTTTGTATATTTTTAGTCATGAAATGATGGCTTGGTACCCAATGAGATTCCTTGATGAGAAGATATTGTATCAAATCTTTTCCTAGATTGTTGGACCTAGTGAACATAACTCAATTTTCTCAAGGGACTGATGTCTATCCTTATGATATTTATATATTTTTTATTTTCAACCTAAATTTTTCTTATTCCATTAATGGGTAGGCCTATTTGGAATTAAGATGGATTTAACTTAGGCTCACATTTTGATACATTTAACCTAATAAATTTTATGCTTTTGCTTTTATTTTTGATACTCATGCTTTTCATAGGCTATGTAAGGTACATACCCAGCGAGAAGAGACTAACATTTTTCACACGTATATTTTTGTGGGTTATCAACTTGGTGAGAATAATTCATCTTTCCATGGGAATTTTATAATATTGAAAGTATCACCTATATAGATGATGTTTAAAGATGGAAAACTTTTACCAAAAGTGAGGCAGATATTATAGTAACATGGGTATAGAAAATCTAATGTGAATTGAGTTCCCAATATCAAGAATGCAGAAAACCTTGAAGAGATGTGTACATAGTTTAATTTAATTAAACATAGTATATAAGATGATGATATTTTAGTTCTAATATATTTGAAAAAATAATTATGTAGGTCAACTTCACATTGATTTTATAGAGAAGGTGTGTAGAGACCCGTATCTTGACGTACATGGAAATTTCCATTACTTTTGCGGAATACTTAGTACATAACAAAAACACACACACAAGGATCGTAATAGTTTAGTGTCTTTGGAAAATCGGAACGTAATCTTCTAATCGTGGTGAAATATCTTCAATATCTCCCATAAAGATCTTCCATTTTTTTTACCTAAAACCTTTCTTTATATCCTGGGGAAAAGAAAACATAAAAGGGTGAGCTCAAATGCTCAGTAAGGGTAAAAAAAAGAAATATAAATCTCATCGTATACACAAGCACATAACTTTTGGAAATCTTAACATGCAAAAGAGATCATAATTTCATAACATGGGATAAATCATGGAAGTGAAATGTAATTACAATAATCATAACTTAAAACATGAAACTTTGTGGCATACACACATAATCATAGAGAATCATTTCTTGTTAGTCAAGACTCATTTCCAAGACTATCTTAGTGGACAAAGTCCATTTCTGAATCGAGTGACCCTCGTTTCAGTCCTGTTTCACTGAACCGGTATAACCTACCATTCCAGCCATATCTATCTCATGAGATATAAAATCTTTACCCAATGCATTGGAGGGAGATATAGGTCCCACCCATCTCATAATGATACCATTCTTTTGTGTGCCACAAAATCATAAACCATACATCATAGCATAACCCATGAAATAAAATGGGATTCTTAAACATCATGCCATCATAACATAATCCATAAACAATTGATATCATTTCATCATAAGAAAATTGAAACCATTTAAATCATAGAGGCATTTTACTTGAAACATACACATATGAAATAATTTCATCTTAGATGAAAAATATTTTTGACAAGACACTTGAAATGAATTCTTGAGGAAAATATCCTTTCTTTTTTTAAAATCATTTTCTTTTCACAAAATTCAATGCAATTTTAAAAGATAAGGGTTTTTGTTGAAAATAATCATGCAATCTTGTAGAGGAAGCTTCTTGAAAATGAGGCGTTATGAAACTGTAAAAATCCGTTCACGCCGTATAAGTTAAAAAAACATTCTTCGTACTTTTGTCGAAAAAGTCAAAAAGTACCTCGTATGAAAAAAACGACAAAATATTCCTTTCATATCCTTTACAAAAAACTTACCGAAGGGTAAAATTGGATATAAACTATTGTAGAAGGACGGAAATAATATTACATATTGAGGGAACATGGATATGGATGATAAAATACACCCCAGTAATTACCAAAGTAAAAACAATCTCGGATAAAAGTGAGATTGTGATATTTCCCTTACCTTAGGTCCGATTTTCTTCGTAAGTGTCCGAACCTCCTCTTCTTTGAAGCGCCTCTTTGAGACCTCCTCTTAGGGCACTAAAATTGGTCTTTGAGGAAGACCAGAACCTCTAGGATGTTGCTAGGGAAGTGGAGAAGAGATTTTGGCAGGGGTTGGCCGAGCTTGAGTGCTCAAATTGGTGTGAGGAGGAGGGGGAGGAGGTGCCCTTTTATAAGGGAGGAGAGGGGCACCTTAGGAATATCTCAAAATATTATTTTATATTAAAGTCAAAATTGGTTTATAATGGTTCCAAAGGGTCTTATTTCGAAGCTAAAGTGGGGATGGGTCGAAATCCTATCAACCAATAGAATTTAGACAAGTTTAGGATATTATTTTAACCTTATCAATTACATTTAACTCTAAGTTAAATAATTTAACATTTACCGTGTCTTTTTGTTTTCTTTCACTATATGGTTAATACACTTACTATAACATGCCAAACGAACCCCAAATTATTTATTATTAATATATATATCCTTATCTAAGTCATTTGGCCGAACCTTAGATTTTTAGGAATAAAATAACAATTAAAAATGTTTTAGTAAATATACTTTGATTTTAACTCTTTTAACTCTTCTTTGAATTAAATAATAATAAATGTCCTAATCTAATCCAAGTGGGCCTAAATGATAATATTTTACACTTAAGGTTGTTTTTGGTCGAGATACACTTGTCCAATAGGATTAGGACATGTGTTAGGGTAATATTAATATCATATTTACCCTTAGTTACCCTATTTACTATTAACCGCGGTAAAAAAAGTAAAAGTTACTATTCACCAAAAATTATTTTCATCTCATTGAACCACATTTTAGTCCTTGATATTAACCGTGTCTCTCGGATTTTTGAAATTCCATTCACAGAAGCGGTAAAATTATGTTTTATGAAAAATTCAGTTTTTAACCTACCACTTAGTGGTTTCACTATTCATCAAAAATTGAAAGTTTTCAGAAAAATACCAAAATTTCATCCTAAGCTATAATTCGATACTCCGAATCCAAAAATGAAGTCCATTTTGAGAGCTAAAATTTCTAAAATTTAAAAAGTGTTTATTACTATTCATAACGGAAAGTTTTAATAATAGCGTATCGTTGTTTCGTGAAACTCAGTATTGCATACTACACACGCTATCGAGGAAGGTTGCGATTGCGTGTAATGCAAGACAAGTCAAGGATGCGTGTTGTGCAAGCTCCTTTTGGTGTAGCGTACAACAAAAGACATTAATAAAATTAAAAAGAATATTTTTCATAAAATCTTGGGCTGTTACATTCTACCCCCCTTAAAATGAATTTCGCCCTCGAAATTCGTCGGGGTTATAAATGGTTTACTATTCGAAAGTTTCTTTAATAGAAACCCACATCGTAAAAAGGAATATCAAAACCAATCTTTAAAAACAAAAGTATGAAACGTAATGGTTACCCAAATAAACTAATCACTGGGTTTCCACATAGGTGAAAATATGGATATGGAAGAGAAATCTAACCATCATGTTCTGATGGAGTGTGGTAGAGAACATGGCTATGGAAAAGCCAGTAATCACAAAGCCATAAATTTGTGACGATCTAAAGTACCATCTGATTCATCAGATAGAAGATCACTAGGACAACATTTTTGGTTTTCAATATCGTTTCCCTAAAGTTAAAGAATTAGAATAAATACTTACTTTATTTTGGTACAATTTCACTGTTGTTCGTGCCTTTAACAATTTCCACTTCATCTCTTAAATAAATGAAGTTGAATTTGTTATTCGTGAAATGTTAACAGATCATGTGATAGAATGACGGGTCATTCCATCTGTCTCAAACAAAAGGTTAGCAAAAAATTATATACATAAGTCGATCTATAGTGAGATTAATCATATATGGTTCCTAAAATGGACTTATACTTCATATATCATACTGCTTAATATAATAAAACTAGTTTCTACTAAACAGGGACTTCCTGTAGGCCAGTGGTAGGCGATAAAGGCCAGTCGCACTTCGGTTGTGGGTTCGATTCCCACAGCCTCATCCGAAGCGATGGGTTGTCACCCGTCCAGTAGGTTGTCCTTTTTCTAAAGCTATATTACTATAACATCCCATCAATAATATCGAAAAAACGTTTTATCCTAACTTATGTCCAACATAATCCATTCTAATCTTAGGCTTATCCATAATACTGCAGTCCACTCTCATAACATGGTGAAAACGATTACCAGAGATTTAATACCATCGTTGATCCCCATATATCATATGATATGTTTTGTTGGTCACATTCCAAACATTCAAAGTCCTTAATCATGTATTCTTTTGAATACCCATTGAACCTTAGTGAAAACATGAATGCAGTTAAAAGTTAACACTTTCCACATACCAAAATCCTCAAAATTCTATATACTCAAACCATGATATCACTTAGTCCTTATATCAATCATGAGCTCATGAATACTGTTAAACATTTCATTCGTTTTCCCTTCATTATGCGCATATCATCTTATTTCAAAAAATATCTCAATCACTTTGAATACCACATTAGACCAATACATAAATATTCCAATACTCCATGATACAATATTATTTTGGAATCCCATTACATAAACACTTAATCATTCCACCACATTGTTGTCATATTCAACATCACCAATAGTGATCGCATGTGACTTCCCTTTGTCCTTTGCCTTCAGTGGTTGCTCATGTTGATCATCACTAACCCTTGGATTAGGGCATTTATTAGCATAATGCCCCATTTCCTTGCACTTGAAGCATTGAAGTGTTGGTGGTGCGTTCTCTGCAGCGTTTGCTTTATTCACATCATTAGAAAACCTTTTTCCATTACTTCGACACTCAGCTGCTCGATGACCTTCTTTTCCACACTTAAAACATTTCTAGTCCATTTAAGACAATCTACACCATGCTTCTTTCCACACTTTGTGCATAAGGAAACACTCATCTTCTTTTCACCATTATTCTGAGATTTCTCCTTGAACTCCATCTTTCGTTTCTTTTCAAAACCATGAGATGGATATGTAACACCAACTTCTATTTCTACCTTGATAGCACAACACAAAATTTCTTCATAGCTACTAAAGTCTCTTATAGCTAATGCCCTTCGAAGACTTGGTTTTAAGCCACTGAAAAATCGATCAACTTTACTTTCAGGTTAGATGATAATTCCAGATGCGTACCTTGCAAGTCTTGTAAAATTCGCTTCGTATATACTAACAGATTCATCATCCTTCTGCTTCAGCTCAAGAAACTCCTTTTCCATCTTTGTTCGAAGAATACGAGGGAAGTACTTACTGAAACACAAGTTCTTGAACTCGTCCCATTCCATGGACTCAATTTCATCTCTTGGCCTCGTATTCCTGATAAGATTCCACCATTGATCAGCTTCACCTTCCAAACGATATACTGCTAAGATGACTTTATCATGTTCAGAACATTGAAGAACTGAAAATATCTTTTCAGTGGTACTGATCCATTGTTCAGCAACAAGTGGATCGGAAGACCCATTGAAAGAAGGTGGACGTTGCCTCATGAAGGACTCAATAGAATATTGTTCCCTTCTCTGATCATTTGGAAGTCCAGAATGATTCATAGCTTGTGTAAGTATAGCAATAATATTTTGCACTCCATCTCCCATAACATTTGTTTGTTCAGGAGGACAATCATTGCATTGTCTATTGCATTGATCAACACGGTTCCTTCGGGTTCCAGCCATCATCTAAAACCCAAAAAGAATAGTGTGAGAGGCAAAAATCACGCTAGGGAAAACAACATTATAAAGGGGAAGTATCCTCAATATCTAACTTCTTAGGTTAAATTCTAATATCGTTAGCGCAATTCTAGTACTATAACCTATACGTATACTTAACCTTAGGTACATCCCTAGACATACCTTAGAAATATCTCTAGGGATCTCACTAAAGTTCTCGCATCCTAGTTTAAAAAAAGGTTGACTAAACCTTTCCTCTGATACCAACTGTAGAGACCCGTATCTTGACGTACATGGACATTACATTACTTTTGCGGAATACTTAGTACACAACAAAAACACACACACAAGGATCGTAATAGTTTAGTGTCTTTGGAAACTTGGAACGTAATCTTCTAATCGTGGTGAAATATCTTCAATATCTTCCATAAAGATCTTCCCTTTTTTTTACCTAAAACCGTTCTTTATATCCTGGGGAAAAGAAAACATAAAAGGGTGAGCTCAAATGCTCAGTAAGGGTAAACAAAAGAAATATAAATCTCATCGTATACACAAGCACATAACTTTTGGAAATCTTAACCTGCAAAAGAGATCATAATTTCATAACATGGGATAAATCATGGAAGTGAAAGGTAATCACAATAATCATAACTTAAAACATGAAACTTTGTGGCATACACACATAATCATAGATAATCATTTCTTGTTAGTCAAGACTCATTGCCAAGACTATCTTAGTGGAAAAAGTCCATTTCTGAATCGAGTGACCCTCGTTTCAGTCCTGTTTCACTGAACCGGTATAACCTACCATTCCAGCCATGTCTATCTCATGAGATATAAAATCTTTACCCAATGCATTGGAGGGAGATATAGGTCCCAACCATCTCATAATGATACCATTCTTATGTGTGCCACAAAATCATAAACCATACATCATAGCATAACCCATGAAATAAAATGGGATTCTTAAACATCATGCCATCATAACATAATCCCTAAACAATTGATATCATTTCATCATAAGAAAATTGAAACCATTTAAATCATAGAGGCATTTTACTTGAAACATACACATATGAAATAATGTCATCTTAGATGAAAAATAGTTTTGACAAAACACTTGAAATGAATTTTTGAGGAAAATATCCTTTCTTTTTTTAAAATCATTTTCTTTTCACAAAATTCAATGCAATTTTAAAAGATAAGGGTTTTTGTTGAAAATAATCATGAAATCTTGTAGAGGAAGCTTCTTGAAAATGAGGCGTTATGAAACTGTAAAAATCCGTTCACGCAGTATAAGTTAAAAAAACATTCTTCGTACTTTTGTCGAAAAAGTCAAAAAGTTCCTCGTATGAAAAAAAACGACAAAAGATTCCTTTCATATCCTTTACAAAAAACTTACCGAATGGTAAAATTGGATATAAACTATTGTAGAAGGATAAAAATAATATTACATATTGAGGGAACATGGATATGGATGATAAAATACACCCCAGTAATTACCAAAGTAAAAACAATCTCGGATAAAAGTGAGATTGTGATATTTCCCTTACCTTAGGTCCGATTTGCTTCGTAAGTGTCCGAACCTCCTCTTCTTTGAAGCGCCTCTTTGAGACCTCCTCTTAGGGCACTAAAATTGGTCTTTGAGGAAGACCAGAACCTCTAGGATGTTGCTAGGGAAGTGGAGAAGAGATTTTGGCAGGGGTTGGCCGAGCTTGAGTGCTCAAATTGGTGTGAGGAGGAGGGGGAGGAGGTGTCCTTTTATAAGGGAGGAGAGGGGCACCTTAGGAATATCTCAAAATATTATTTTATATTAAAGTCACAATCGGTATATAATGGTTCCAAAGGGTCTTATTTCGTAGCTAAAGTGGGGATGGGTCGAAATCCTATCAACCAATAGAATTTAGACAAGTTTAGGGTATTATTTTAACCTTATCAATTAGATTTAACTCTAAGTTAAATAATTTAACTTTTACCGTGTCTTTTTGTTTTCTTTCACTATATGGTTAATACACTTACTATAACATGCCAAACGAACCCCAAATTGTTTATTATTAATATATATATCCTTATGTAAGTCATTTGGCCGAACCTTAGATTTTTAGGAATAAAATAACAATTAATAATATAATATTTGATTTAAAAACTATTTTGTGTCAATTTTGACACTATTTGATATATGATTTTTTTGAAAGTCATAACAGAATTATATGTTCGAACCAAGTTGATTAAATCAACACTAATATATCATAATAACCTAGAAAATTAGTGGAATTCATAAAAAGTCTTAAATTACATTTATTTTGGTGTTTATAACATCAATTATGTCAATATTTCATTAATAAGACACTTACTGCATTATCTTTGTGTCATAAATAAATTAAATTATTTGATGTCTAAAAATTACAAATAAAATACCATCATGTAGGAAATCTTTTTAGCTTTATAATGAATATTTACAATCTAATTTATATTATGTAAAACCCTATATTAAAAATGTTTTAGTAAATATACTTTGATTTTAACTCTTTTAACTCTTCTTTGAATTAAATAATAATAAATGTCCTAATCTAATCCAAGTGGGCCTAAATGATAATATTTTACACTTAAGGTTGTTTTTGGTCAAGATACACTTGTCCAATAGGATTAGGACATGTGTTAGGGTAATATTAATATCATATTAACCCTTAGTTACCCTATTTACTATTAACCGCGGTAAAAAAAAGTAAAAGTTACTATTCACCAAAAATTATTTTCATCTCATTGAACCACATTTTATTCCTTGATATTAACTGTGTCTCTCGGATTTTTGAAATTCCATTCACAGAAGCGGTAAAATTATGTTTTATGAAAAATTCAGTTTTTAACCTACCACTTAGTGGTTTCACTATTCATCAAAAATTGAATGTTTTCAGAAAAATACCAAAATTTCATCCTAAGCTATAATTCGATACTCCGAATCCAAAAATGAAGTCCATTTTGAGAGCTAAAATTTCTAAAATTTAAAAAGTGGTTATTACTATTCATAACGGCTAGTTTTAATAATAGCGTATCGTTGTTTCGTGAAACTCAGTATTGCGTACTACACACGCTATCGAGGAAGGTTGCGATTGCGTGTAATGCAAGGCAAGTCAAGGATGCGTGTTGTGCAAGCTCCTTTTGGTGTAGCGTACAACACAAGACATTAATAAAATTAAAAAGAATATTTTTCATAAAATCTTGGGCTGTTACAAGGTGGGTTAGACAGTCTATATAAAAAGGGAATGGGGAAAATCAATGTGAATGGAGAGGCCAATACTAGTATATTAAATTTCATAGATAAGTACAATTTTTTTAATGTCATAATGCTCATACCATAGGTTTCTGGAATTTCAGGTCCCACTACTTTGACCTAATGAGTGGGGAAGTCTATGGAGGGAGAAAAAGAAAAAAACCCAATGTGAATGAGTGTCAAACACTATCATAAAATATCCTAGAAAAGTGAGGAATCCATTATTTTTTCATGATTCATAGGATATTTTTCATACTATTTTAGGTCACAAGAAAAATTCCTTATTTCATAGAGGAGTTTCTAATAAGATAATATAAGATTAAGGTTTGTTATAACGTCCTGGTTGCGGAATCCGCCTAGAGGTTCCCCACACCTAGTTTTTCACATGACCTCAAGCACATTTCCACGAATTCTAGAGGCTACCAACTAGTAGAGAGGGCCTTGGGTGTGATAGTGGGGAAATTATTCCCTCATTGTCAGAGTAACATGGCAGGAGTAAAACTAATAACAATAGCGGAAGCGGTAAAATACCATACAACAATAAACAGCGGAAGACTGAAGAAAGAAATGACTAGAGCACATATATAAATGATACATGATACATATGTCTAGGAAATAAGCCAAACAAGTCACAATGATGGAATACAGTACTAAACCAAAGTATAAAAGAGAAATAAGAAATGACTCCTCAGCATCGCAAGCCTCAGCTTGGTCCCATGCTCTCCAGCTCCAAATAAGTCAAGTACCTGAGGTATAAGGGTTCTTTCCCTTATCTAGACCTACAATAATATAATCTATTTGGGTCCAAAAGCATGACCCAAATAGGGTGTGAGAAGAATCCTAGTGAGAAACCACCCAAAGATCTGTGCCTAATAGTCAGTGAATATATATGGCAGAAAATTATAAAAAATAAGCAATAAACAAGGAATTACTCAAAAGTAAACAATCCTATAGTTTCAATGCATTCAATTTCATGTGTCAAGTAAACAGCTAATAAAAATAAGGTAACCCTTTGTGAGTACTCACAGCCTAACACCTCTGGTTCATCCAAACAAGTATAAGAAACCTTGTAGGTAGTTATCACAGCCTAACCCCTCTGGTTCACAATACAAGAGAAGATATAGCAAAGACTCTATAAGGAATAACCCACCTTCAATTCCCCCCTATAGTCATGTGTGACTAAAGAATCTCTAAGGAAGCACTCACCATCAATTCCCCCTATAGTCTTTCAGTGGTAAACTACAGACACTCTGAGGAAGCACTCAATATCAATTCCTCATGTGGTCTCATAATGTAACTATAGACACTCTAAGGGAGCACTCAACATCAATACCCCCTTTGGTCTTGCAGCATGATAATCATAACAGACACTCTGGGAAAGCCTTCAACTTCAATTTCTTATATGGTCTCACTACACTAGGTTCCCGCAGCCCCGTGTAAAGAAAATGTGCACAAAAATAATCACCAACCAAAGTAAACCTCAAGAACTACTTGGATAAACAAACTACAACATATCATAGAATGTCAGTTAATAATAAATCCACCCTAACAATACTAGGCATGGAAATAAAGGCAACAACCTAATAGGCAAGGCTAGAACAAATGGTCAAAATAAGAAAACATGGGCAAAACATCCATAGCTTAGCAAAGCTAACACTATTCTCAACATATAACCTCTATCCAATCAAACTAGGCATAGTAGGAAAATAGAAGGCCTAAATCCATAAACACACAATAACCCAAACGAGGGTATTGGTAACTTTTGCACATATAACTCAAAGAATAGCTATGGAAAGGAACAAACCACCTACCTCAGTGTTGCACGATCGATATACATGAACATCAGTCCTTGAATCACTCTAGAATGCGGTATATCTACAAAAAAAGTCTAAAACATTCAACCCACAATAACTCTTGAATGAGGAGGAATCTAAAAATGAAGCTCTAGAAGAAGGAAGATCTTACCATGGTGATCCCAATGCAATCGACGACGGTTAAATCAGAGAACAGATGCTCGATCAAGGGCTTGAGAAAGGATTGGTGTCGTACGGACACTCTTGATTGAAGAAGTTGAAGAATAAGACACTTCTTCCAATTAGATGAAACCTTAGTCCATTTAATGAAAAAAAAGAAAGTACACAACATGTACTTTATAAGTACATGCCGTGTACTTTCCTTTACTGGGCCTTGGTTTTGGCAGCCTCTAGGTCACCACACACGACTGTGTGCTCGACCATTACAAAGCCAGCACATGGCTATGTGCATCAACTAAGTACACGACTTGTACATATAAGTATACAACGTGTACTTCAAAAATTTCCAGAAACTCCTATTTTTCTCAAAAACACTAGAAAAAGGAAAACATACCTGAAAGTAAGATTCAGGTTCTTACAAACTTCTCACCTTAAATAAATTTGTCCCTTAATTTCCCTAGCAAGGTTGTGTAGAAGAATAAACCTTGAATAGCTCCATCCACTATGGTCGTACATCGGCCTCCCTCTCCCAAGTCTCGTCCTGTACTCGACCGTGCTGCCATAGCACTCGTACCTGAGGAATGAACTGACCACTAAGAACCATCTCACTACGATCAAAAATACTGGTAGGATTCTTTTCTAAAGATGTATACACCTTTAACTCAACCTCCTTGGGTTGGAAAACATGATACGAGTCTGAGAAGTAACGTCGTAGAGGAGAAACGTGAAAAAGTCATGCATAGCCTGGTACCTCTATGGTAACTACAACTGATAAGCAGCCGGCCCGACTCTCTCCCAAAATTCAAGCGGCCCGACATACCTCGACAAAAGATTACCCTATCTAATAATCCTCCTATGTCCCAGCCTCAGTGTGACACATAGGAAAACCTGATCTCCGACCTTGAACTCCAGAGGTCATCTCCATCAATCATCATAAGACTTCTTTTGGGACTGTGCAATATCCATCCTCTTCCGAATCAACTCTATCTACTTTGTGGTCTTCTGGACAAGATGAGGTCCCAACATAGCTGCCTCTCTAGCCTCTAGCAAGCATAAGGATGATCGACATGGCCTAACTTACAAAGCCTCATAAGGTTCCATCTGAATAGTTTCTTGAAAACTACTGTTGTAGGAAAACTCCATAAGAGGTATGTGCTTCTCTCACAAACCTCCAAAAACCAGGATGCATGCTCGAAGCATGTCCTTAAGCACCTGAATCGTACGCTCGAACTAGACATCTGCCTAGGGGTGGTAAGATGTACTCAAAAGTACCTGGGTACCCAAAGCCTTCTATAACCCTTTCCAGAATCGAGAAGTAAAATGTGCGTCCCTGTCTGAAACAATGGAGTGTGGGACTCCATGTAAACGTACAATCAATCAGATGTTCAACCTTCCCAGCTCATCAACACTGAAGGTATCCTTGATTAGAAAGTAGTGAGAAACCTTCATGAGTCTATCTACGGTGACCCATACCACAACATTCCCTCGAGGCGACCTCGGTAACCCTGTCACATAATCCATCAAAACATTATTCCATGTCCACTCAGGAATTGGTAAATGTTGCAAAAGTCCTACTGGTCGCTGATGCTCAACCTTCACCTGCTGGTAGGTGGAACACCTCATGAAAAAACCAATAAAATATATCTTTATACCTGGCCACCAATACTAACGGTGTAGATCATGATACATATTGGTGACACCAGGATGAACTAGACCAAATGAGTAATGAAAGTCTCGCATTACCTCCTCGCGTATGTATGCTGGAACCAATACGTGCCCATGAAAACACAATATCTCGTCCTCACATATGGTCCATACAGGAATAGGGTCTTCTCCTAACATGATTTCCCATAGGAATAGTCCTTCAGAGTTAGATGGTTGCCTCATTCTCACTTGATCAAGTAGAGTAGAGGTAACAACTAAAAAAGATAGAAACGTCTGCCCCTTTCTATCGTGAACTTCCAAATTCATCTCAAAGAATAGATCCATAATATTCCACTCACTGCTGGCCTCCTAAACTACCTTTATATGATTCCTCCTTATCAATGAATCATCCACTGCATTTCCCTTCCCAGGTGTATAAGAAAGGTCAATGTTAACAGACTGAAGGTACTCAACCCACCTTAGCTATCTCAAATTCAGGTCACATTGAGTGGATATGTACTTGAGACTATTTTGGTTTGTGAAAACCACAAAATTATCTCCCAGAAGATAATGTCACCAATAGCGTAATGCAAGAACAACAAATTCCATCTCGAGATCATGCATTTGGTAATTCCTCTCATGTGGCTTCAACTACCAAGACCCATACACAACGACTCCTTCTCCCTGCATAAGCACAACTCCCAGCCCAACACCCAAAGCATCACAGTAAAAAACATAGCTCTTTTCGGCTCTGAAAAAACTAGTATCAGTGTTGAAGTCAACCTCCCTTTCAGCTCCTAAAAGGCTGACTCACAAGAATCTGACCACAAGTACTTCACACCCTTCTTAGTCAGACTCGTCAATGGTGCTGCTAAGAATGAGAAGTCTTGTATGAAACGTCTTTAGTAACCAGCCAACCCTATAAAACTTCATACCTCAAAGAAATTCTTCGAATTCTCCTAGGATACTACTGGTCTAACTTTCTCTGGGTCTACTGATACTCCTGTATCTGTGGTAACATGACCCAAGAAGTGAATCTAGTCCATCTAAAAGAGGCATTTTGAGAGCTTAGCATATAACTGATGCTCTTTCAATGTACTCAAAATGATCTCAAGATGTGTGGAATCGTCGTGTCGAGTGTTAGAGTACACCAAGATATCTTCCATGAATAATACTATGAGATAATACAAGTATGTATGGAACACTCAGTTCATCAGTTCCATGAAAATAACAGGCGTGTTCATGAGACCGAACGACATAACCACATACTCGTATAGACCGTACCAACTTCAGAAGTCTGTAATAGGTACATCTAGTGGTCTAATGCACAACTGATAGTAACCAGATCTCAAGTCAATATTTGAGAACACTCAGGCTCCTCAAATATGATCAAAGAGATCATAAATCCTCAGTAAGGGATTTCGGTTCTTGACTTTCAACTGGTTTGACTTTCAATAATCCACGCAAATTCTGAGGGTACCGTCCACCTTCTTCGCAAATAGGACAGGCGAACCCCAAGGAGAAGTATTGGGTTAAATGAAACCCTTTACCTACCACTCCTATAACTACTTCTTGAGCACCTGTAACTCTTGTGTATCCATACTATAATAAGGAATGGACACTAGAACCACTCCTGGAACAAGCTCAATAAAAAATTCCACCTCTCGCTCTAGAGACAAACCTGAAAAGTCCTCTAGAAAGACATCACTGAAACGATCCACCACTGGAGGAAATTGTATCTGTGAAGTCCCCTGGAAGTCTAGATATAGACTACAAATCTGGGCTGAACTTCTCCCAACCCATGATGCTCAGGTCCTGCTCTACTCACCTGAACATCCCATTCTCCCTTATGAAGAAACTATTTTCCCTCTAGTGATGTTAAAATCACCCTACGGTGATAGCAGTTAAAAATTTCCTAGAAGATAACTAACCAATCCATTCCGAGAATGACATTTTAGCCTCTCATCTCTAAGACATAAAGGTCCCAAAAGAAGTGACACCCACCAACCTCAAGAGGGTACTCCCTGAACTGACGTGCACTAGCCATTCTAGTTCCCAACAGAGTGTCTAATGTCAAGATATCCGAAGAGGAAAAGATATAGAGCCCAAGGATATCCAAAAAATCAACAGATATAAAGCTATGGGAATCCACTGTATAGAAAGGAGCAGAAGCTAAAACTGAGGCAACTATAATCGTACCTCGAACTGTAGAGGGTCCGGGATCTTGCTTCTTCTAGGTCTGCTCTACTGTAAAAGTCTAACATGCACCGTAGCCCGGTGACCCTTCTCGACCACCCTAAGCTGATCTACCATGTTTTCGCTGAAAGCATATCGATTGGATACCATGGCTTTGACCTCCACATAGGTCTGATCGTCCTAAATAACTCCAGTTCCCATACTAGTCAGAAACTTCTGGTGCTTCTCCCGAATGAGGAGTCATTGAAGAACCACTATCACCAGCTAATGGGGAGAAGATCTTATAGAAGCACTGAAGATGGACAATATTGTTGTAATATCATCACTCCACTTGGTCTCTTGGGTAGTGTGGCCTCATATGACTGACCTTTCCACACTGGTAGCATACCAACTGGATACCTGAAGGTGCATCATTCCTACTAGGATATCCGCATGTAGACTCCCTACAATGCTTCCTGCTATTAGCTGGAGAAGCACTATCTATGGATGCAGAACCACCCTAGATCACAGCTCTAGAATCCCTGAGGTTGTGCTCTGTTATCAGCAATTGATTAATGATTGAAGATATCGAAGTCAACCTGAAGATGTTCTCCTGAGCTCAAATATCTTTTCTGATACCATCCTCAAACTTCCTCGCTAGGAACAAGTCATCTCTCCCAAGAAAGGGTGTGAAGTGAGGCAGCTCTGTGAAGTGAGAATAATAATCCATGACTGAAAGAGTACCTGACTCCATACTCATGAACTCTCGGGCTCGATCGGCCCTCAAATTCTCCAGGTAGAAGTAATCATAGAAGGTACGCTGAAACTCGTCCCATGCCATAACCTGTTGTCGTCCTGCCTATGAGATCACATCTCACCATCTCTTGGAAGAGTCCTGAAGCATACAAGTAGCGAGTTTCACCCCTATCCCTGGAGTGATATCTAGATGATTGAAGATAGATAAAATTGATTATAACCATGACTCTGTAGACTAAGGTCCTCCTTCCCCTATGAAGGTGGGAGGATTCTGCTGCTGGAATACCTAATTCAGCTCTTCCATAGATAGGGCATGATATGGTACTCCCTAGAAGGTCTACATGAACATCATAAAGCCCTCTTAGAACTGTGCATCTGAACCAATGTCCGGAATAAGGGCTGTTGCCAAGACTAGCACAACTGGAGGATCTACTGGTAGTCCTTGATCAGCCATGTATGATGTCTAATCATTTCCCTGTAATTGGAATAAAACTGGAGGACGTCTCAGTGGCATGACTCTGCAAAGTCAAGAGCACACCTTAGATCAAGATTATCAAGGATTAAAAACTACAAGTGTTTTAAGGGAACAATAGAAAGAAATCATTCAAGTTTTTCAAAACATGGACACACAACGTGTATAATTTTTACACAACATGTTCCCTTAGGCCTCCACATGGGCATTTACTTCTTCCAAAACTGGTCATGTAACACCCCATACACATGGTGTGTTGTCCTAACACATGGCATGTACTTGATTACTCTTCCCCTTCTCGAGTTATCTTATACAACTAAGCTTCACGATTCTCCTAGAACAAGACTACACGGCGTGTTAATGCCAGACACGACATGTACTAGACAAACTTCACCAACTCGTGTTGTTAGTCACATGGTCGGTTACATGGCTCACTCTACACGGTGTGTTCCATATGGAAGTGATGTGTAATTGAAGGATTTCAAATACCCGTGTAGTTAGTCACATGGGTGTACACACAACTGAAAATACACAGTGTGTTTATTCTAGAAACGGTGCGTACAAGAAGGTTTCCACCAACCCGTGTTGTTCATCACACAGTCAGATTTAAGGGTTACACTACACGGTGTGTTCAATATTGACACGACATGTAGAACCTATGTTTCATCCATCCGGGTCGTTAGTCACATGGGTGGACACATGGTCTCTACAACAGGGCGTGTACGTCCGGTACACGGTTTTTTCCACCAAGATTTTCCCAACCCCATGTCTCTTCCCACAAAGTTAGTGACACAGTTTGGGACTACATGGTGTGTACATAAGTACACAACATGTACTTAATAAAAACATCTCCTTCCTGAACATAAGGACACATGGTGTGTATTCAACATTACACGCCATGTATTATGGGTTTTTTCAGACAATAAGCCTCAAAAACTACCCCAGAACCCAAAAAACCACTGATACAAACATTAAGGTGCCAAATTCCCGTCCGTGAGGGCCCATAATCCCTACAAATCAAATCTTGGAATCTTATACAAGTCATACAAAAGAAAACCAAGGAAATGATCCACCAAATTACGATCCATGAGGGCCCATAACACCTTAAGAACCAAAGTTTGGTGTTCATTCAAACAAAAACATAAATAGTCCAATACCCTATCAAATAGAAGGTATTGTATCAAGGCATCTATCACAATAGGATTCATATCTTACACAATATCTAACAAAACAACATAAAATCACCAATGAACCCTAAATGGCATGGAAAGAATGCATGACATGTGACTTCTAAAAAGAGCCTATATGATGCATGAGATGGAATACCCTCATCTCATCGGGTTGTAATAAAAATAGAACCTCAATATTATCAAAAATAATAACACAAAACATGTGAGTCACCCAACGGTGAAATCAAATCAACTATAAAATTGAAAAATCAGAAAAAATGCAATAATAGAGGTAAATTTGTTTTTTCCCTGTACACAGGTCAGCTAATCCTGAGCACATATTATTACTAATTTCCTATTTACATCCTATCCCAGGATATGGATACAAATAGTAAGTCAAGAAGAAAAGAATCCATATGATACCATTTTGTAACGTCCCTATTCTAGAAGGCACCCAAAGACACCCTGAACCTGGTTGGTCACATGGCCTCAAGAGCATTTCTGCGAACACCAGAGGCTGCCAACTAGTAGTGAGGGCCTTGGGTGTGATAGTGGGGAAATTATTCCCGCATTGGGAGAATAAAACATCAAAAGTAAAATAGATAGAAATAGTCAAAGCATTATAATACCATACAATAGTAAACAATGGAAGACTGAAGAAAGAAATAACTGGAGCACATATATAAATGATGCATGATACATATGTCTAGGAAAGTATCCAAATAATTCAAAATGCTAGAATAAAGTACTAAACCAAAGTACAAAAGAAAAAAAAGAAACGACTCCTCAGCATCAGAAGCCTTAGCTTAGTCCCATGCTCTCCATCTCCAAATAAGTCAAGTACCTGAGGTAGAAGGGCTCTTTCCCTTATCTAGATCTGCAATAATATAATATGTTTGAGCCCAAAAGAATGACTCAAATAGGGTGTGAGATGAATCCTAGTAAGCAACCACCCAATGATCTGTGCCTAACAGTTAGTGAATATATATGGAAATAAATAATAAAAAACAAGCAATAAACAAGGAAGTACTCAAAAGTAAACAATCCTATTCATTCAATTTCTTATGTCAAGTAAGCAACTAATAAAAAGCAGGTAACCCTCTGGGAGTACTCATAGCCTAACCCCTCTAGTTCAACCAAACAAGTACCAGTAACCCTTTGGGTAGTTCTCACAACCTAACCCCTCTGGTTCACAATAGAAGAGAAGATATAGCAAAGACTCTATGAGGAATAACTCACCTTGAATTCCCCCTATAGTCATGTGTGATTAAAGACTCTCTGAGGAAGCACTCGCCATCAATTATTCCTATAGTATTTCAATGGTAAACTACAGACACTCTGAGGAAGCACTCAATGTCAAATCCTCATGTGGTCTCGTAATGTAACTATAGACACTCTAAGGGAGCACTCAACATCAATTCCCCCATTGTCTCGCAACATGATAATCATGGAAGACACTCTCGGAAATCCCTCAACATCAACTTCCCCTATGGTCTCACTACACCAGGTTCCCATTTCCCCATGTAAAGAAAATGTGCACAACAGTAATCAGTAGCAAAATTAAACCTCAAGAACTACTTGGCTAAATAAACTACAAAATATCATAGCATGTCAATTAATAATCCCTCCACCCTAGCGATACTAGGCATGGAAAGCAAGGAAAAAACATAACAGGCAAGGCTAGAACAAATGGTCAAAACAAGAAAACATGGAAAAAACATCCATATCTTAGCAACGATAACCCTATTCTCAACATATAAACTTTATCTAATCAAACTAGGAATAGTAGGCAAATAGAAGGCCTAAAACCATAAACACACAATACCCCAAACAAGGGTATTGGGAACTTTTTCACATTTAACTCAAATTCGAGCTATGAAAAATAGAGACGAGAGGTAATAGAATAACCTCTGAATGTCTCAGTAAATTCAAAATAGAGACCAAAGATAATAGAATAACCATTAGTAATGGAAGAAAACTAATTCCATAATTAGTCAATAGACACTAGCGGGAGTGGGCTAGCCATTACTAGAATAACTATACAGATAACATATGAGGTTTAAGTGGAGAACATAAGGAGTAGAATAACCATTAGTAATGGAGTAAAACTACTTCCATGTCCAATCAATTGAAACTAGTGAGAGATCTTACACCCAAATATTTTAGAATATATTTCTCTTTAAATAAATTGATTTTTTAGATAGATTATATTACCCACAACAACGAGTTTAAATGAATTGTGATATACTATTAAAATATTATTATAATATATCCATTGGATTTGTGGATATGAATAACATTAACTAATTTATGAAAAAAATTCTGTTCAAATAATTTTAAAATAAATTCTTTAGGTAAAAATTAATTAAGATTAAAAATAAAAACCATTTAGAAGTAAAATATATATTTTTACAAAAAATTATTTTTATACACACAATGTATATTTAACTTAATAAATTAAAATAATTACTATTTTTAATGAATTTAATTAGAGTTATATATTATATATTCAATCAAATTTTTAGCATCCATTTTTTTTCTAGAAACAGGATAAGACTAAATGAAGTAATATGATTAAAATGTATTTTTCTAAAAAACCATTTTCATCACCTTTTGTGAACATATTTTAAAATTAATTTATGAAAATTATAAAAATTGAATTGAAGAAAATGGATTCCATTTTTGGAACTAGGAGTTTAAAATTTACTAAATAGGTATCTTTTATTTATGGAAAATATGAACACTAACCATAGTAAAATTTATTACCCTGGTAAAGAATAAATTGGGTAAATCTAGTTGAAAATAAGTGATAAGGGCATAATTTTCATATGAATTCTTATTGGATAAAGGAAATTATAACCTTATCATGTTTGGGAAAAAATTGTTTTGTTTAATGTAGACGTGTCCATGAAAATGACCTATATAATATTTAAGGAAATGAAAAGAATGAAACTCTCCTACTTTTATATATCTATTATGTGTTCGTGTAGGCAAAAAATCAATTGGTGAATGAATATAAATGTTAATTTTCTATATAATTGAATTATATTCATTATTTTAATTTATTTTTAAATTATTGTGGATTAAATGTTTAACTTAAATTCTTGTGGAATGCTAATATAATATTTTTTCAATTAATAAGAATATAAAATAATTTAATTTAAAAATGTTAAAAGTTTTATAATTTGAGTGATTTACAGTGTTACAAGAATTTTATAGATAAATATAACATATTAGTGTTGTTTTAGAGGATTATATTTTAATTAAAACTTTGTCTTTATGTCTTTTAAGTCACATTAAGCGAATAGTGTCCAAATTGACATTAATGTTATTTTATCAAAAGAAAATTTTATTAAATTATATATAATCATAAAAATATCGAAATAGGATAATGTAGATAATATATAGTTTGAAAAATTATCCCTTTTCCATTTATATTCAAAATTTTACCTTATATGTAAAATTATAAGCCTTTAAGAATAAAAAAGATGATACCATGGTTAAGGTTAAAATGAGTTATGTAAGGTGTTAAATCCAAATATAATATTTAAAACACTATTTAAACGTGTATAAATTTTACTATTTGATGGTATTTCACCCCTTAATATCCTATATTTTAATACGTGGCCTTTTTGAATCATTTGGGTTTTAGAATGAATTTATTATATTTTAATTATTTAAGAAATTACAAGAGTTCCCCTACCTTATGTTATAAAAGGTAACCACTCCTTTCTCTTCTCCACACCATTTGAGACTTATATATCTATAATAACCTAAAAACCCATTTAAACTTCATTATAAACATTTAATAGGTGTTTTTATTCCCAAAATACCAACATTAGGGTCCTTAAGAGGACATCTAATAGAGTTGTTTCAAAGAAGAGCTAATCACCTTAATCGATCAATTTCTTATTAATTCTTCTTTTAACTCATATAAATCTATTATATTATTTTGAAAAATAATAAATTTATTGTTATAAATATGATAAAATTTTATTATAATTATTAAATCAACTATATTCACCCTCTTTCAGTAAAATGCAATGTGAAAGCATCCCTCGTGCATGCATATGATTTACCATCTCCACATAGTGATACAATTCATTTTCCATAACCAGCATTCATGTATAGTAATTATGATGGGTTTAAAATTTATATATGATTTTTATGAAATAATTATTCTTATTTAGTGATAATATGATATCTACCTTCTTACCTTCCAAATCATTGGTAAACGATATCTTCGCTCGGGCGTACATGTTGACTATTACCTCCAAGAAGTGATGCAATTAATTTTATTTTCCATTTTAAATTGATGGTAATAAGGATATATTTATTGAATATATATGAAATATATTATATAATAATTATTCTATGAAGGTGAGTTATTATTTACCTTTCTTTTTTATCATTCTTTTGAAAAGTGAAAACATCATTCATGCGTACATATGAATTTTCATCTCCATAGATGGTGTAATTAATTTTTATATCATGGAATTATTTAGATAATTTTATATATATATATAATGAATATATATTATAATTATTTCATGATTAAAATTTTGGATTTAATGGAACCATATTTAATGTAAAAGGACTGGAACTAACAAACCTAAACTTACGTGAAAAATGAAGAAATTATCACCCACTATAGTGATTTTAATAAATCATTTTTAATAATCAGGTGAGAAAAAGGTTATAAGTAAATAATACATGGTATCATATATGTGATTATAGTTCTATAATAAAACTAAAATAAATAAATAAGTATTATATACTAGGTTTGAATGTGTATAAATGATGTCAGACCTAAGGTAAGGGACTTTCATCTCACTTTTATTCATGTGAGACACATTCCATATTAACCAACTATTTCTTTTATGTGGTGTATATACTACACATGAATAAATTTTGTGATTATTTTTATTAAATTTATTGTTATTCCCATATCCATATATGGTTATTTCATTTAGGGGGATTATGATTAAAATGTTCCCAAACTAGTAAGGGTTTTATATTACAATCTCATTATTTTTTGAGATTATTTATGATTATGTTTTTGATGATGAAATCTTATTATATACCTCTCAATAAACTCATTAATATTATTATAATATGGTTATTTATTTAAAATACATGTTTTAATTTCATTTTCCTCACCTTAATAATTCAAGACTTTATAAATAATTTTTTAAGGAAAGTGACTTCATTTGTTTATTCAGTCGAAAATACTTTCTATTCCATGTCCATGTTTTATAAAACAATTTCAAGATTTTTTTATATTATATAATAATTTTCCAAATTACATTATACACATGTTTTAAATTTTACAAAATGTTTTAAAATGGATATTCTTGTCATTTTTCAAATGATGTATTTTTTGAATTTTTTAAAAAAGTGTGATATAAATGTTTTTCTATTAAAATTTATGGCATGGAAAAAATTTCATATCATAATGGACACTTAATAATTTTAGTATTCCTTTAAAAATTTTATGTTCATTTTCAAAGAAATTTTTTTCCGTAATATTTTTCAAATTTTTAGATTTTAATGAAGTTATTTTAATATGAAAAGGGTACTTTTTTCAAGAAATATTCCATTGATCGTTTAAAGAAAATTTTCATCCATGATAACATCTTTTGATGTTACATAAGTTTTATTTATTATATGATCTAATGATACCATCCTTACTATTCATTTTATGGTTTATCATGTTAATATTTTTATGAAACCCATTTCCTTCGGATAGGTTACGATGAAATGTTATAAAACTAATCTATTTTCTTAGGTTATGATATAATTATTGTTTTATGATATTGTTACACACATATGTATGAATTTTATTATGTGATGGGTTGTCATATAATTATATATCCCTCCAATTAATTGGGTAATATATAGATATCACTTGAGATAAACGTGACTAAAATGGAGAGTGAAACCAGTTTGTTAGGGAATCTATCCACTATGATAGTATTAACAGTGAACCATAAAAACTAAGATGGTTTTTGGAGTGAACACGGTCTCTTATAATAGTCTTGGGAGTGAAAATTGACTACAAAAACGGTTTGGGGAGTAACCACAATCCACTATGATTGTTTAGGAAGGGATCCTTGACTACAAATAAAATAACTTTCTATGCTTATGTGTATGTCATAATTCCATGTTTTAGGATAATGTTATGATCTCTTAGCTCATGTTTGGTTATTTATTAATGATTAATATATTATGAAATTAAAATATTTATACCATGACATAATATTATGATCTATCATATGTAGGGTATGTATTTCAAATATTTTTCTCATGTTATCATACCATTTTGTTCATGTTATGATTATGTGATCATTTATATCTCTGTTGTTACTCATACTAATAATCTTAGCTCATCCTTTATTATGTTTCCTTTACCTAGTTTATGAAGAATTATTTTACGAATGATATGTTTATGAAGGGTTGTTGTTATGAGTAACTTAATGGGATACTCTTATAAACCATTTGTTTATGTCTACACAATTCCAAATATACTAGACCTATGTAATTATGGCATTGATCATTAGAACATGTGATGAATATTCACCTAATAAGATTTAATATCTATAAATAAAAATTGTGGGTCATTATAGTTGAAATCATAAAAAGGTTTAGTTAACTTTTGGAAACTAAGATAAGAAAAATTTACTTAGAACCCCAGGGCTAAGTCTAAGTATATGATATCATTTTAAATTTTTCGTAATGATCATATATGACCTAGATTAAACCTAAGGTTTCATAGATTTAAAATAATGTGACACGATTTAAACATATAATAAATGTGTTTTCCTGATTATGTGATTTTACAGTTTGATTTTTTTCTCACACTGTGGTTTTGGTTTATTCAATGGATAGAACCCAAAGGAATCACGTTAATTTTAAGTATGATAGATAATGAAATGCATGTGATCATGAGAAACTAAATGATAAGGTAGATGGAATGAAAAATATCATTTCTATATTTACTCAAATTTCTAAAGATAGGAATCATGTTAGACTTCCAAATGACAAATGGAGGGAATAAAAATCTATTGAGTCCCTTATGAAAAAACAACCACCTTCTTTTAGTTGTTATTCTGATCCACTCGTTTCTGAGAAAGGTATCAGTTCTAATGTAAATATATTTTTTATTATCTAGTATTTAGAACATGAAAAAGAAATTTTTTTGTATATTTTTTTTGAAGGAGAATAAGATCAATGTTGAACTCTTATCAATAATATAAAAAAATAATTTTAAATTGATGCCATAGTGTTTGATGAGTTTAAAAACTTATTTTTAGTCTGTTCATTCCTTTTATTCCTCATTCAAAAATGGATTTGGAATTACTTGATAAAAATAAGATGGACAATTAATCCATTAGCACCTATGATGAATATTTTATAATACTTTCAAGGTATGATTATAGTATTATAATCCAAACTAAAAGCAAGGTTGATTCATTATTCAATGTCTTAAAATCAAATCAATGAATGGAATTAGGAATAAGATACTATAATATCTAGGAATAAATTATTCAATGTGAAATCAATGTGGAAATAGATATTGGTGTGACCCTTTAATCTCATGATTTAGATAAGAAAAGAAATATGTAATTCAAAGGAAATCCAAAAAACCATGGAGAGAAGAAGATAAATTTACCTTATGATCAAATTGTGGAAATAAAAATGGTGGAAATTATGTTAAGAGGACTGGTAAATGTTCTAAGTGTGTAATGAATTACATAAGGAAATTTAATGCTAAATTTATGGGAATAAGTTATCTAATGATGTGAATTGAGAGAAAGATCTATAGAATACACCACCCACACTCAAATGTTTAAAATAAATTGAGTATGAGTAATATAATAATAAGTTCTCAAGTCTAAAGGTTAATATTAATGATTGAAATCAGAAACCTCTTAATCAAATATATATAGGGAAATATTATATGATCACTATTGGAAATGTGGAGTATGATAACAAAGTGGTGAATGGTACATTTACCATCCACTAAATAACTGCTAATGTATTATTTGATTTTGGATCTACCAACTATTTTATATCCGAGGACTTTTCAAAGGGTATCATAGAACCACCACAATGATTTGATGCTGTGTTTGTAGTAAAAAACCTTAATGGTACAATTATGACATCTAATGATTATGATTATTCTCTAGTTTAAGTTTCTGGGAATGTGTTTCCAACAAATCATGTTATTCTCACTCTAGTTGAATTTGATGTTATTTTGGGAATAGATTAAATCAATTTATATAAAGCCCTCATCAATTATAGAGGAAGGTATTTCAGGGTTCATATTATGAATTAACCTATGATTTCTTATCAGTGAGATGATAAATACGAAATTCTAATTGAAATCACATCAATTTTATGGGTCTTGAATCCCATTCAAAAGGGTTGTTTATTTCAGATGGTCAAAGAAAAACTAAACATCAAATATTTTCAGATTTTATGGGAGTTTTTTTGATAATTTTATCAAATTGTTGTATGTTATTCCACCAAATCATGAAATTTAGTTCTTAATCTATCTCATAACAAGTTCTTTACCAATTACAAAGGCTCCATTAGAATGGACCTAATTGAGTTGCAGGAATTGAAGAAGAAACTATGATATAATCTTGATAAGGGGTTATTTGACCAATAGAATCACCTTGAGGTGCACCAATTATTCATGTTAAGATGAATTATGGATTAATGAGACTTTGTGTTGTTTATTGGGATCTGAAAAAGGTGACTATGTAGAAAAAAATTCTTATAATTAGTATTTATGACCAATTTGATCAGTTATGTGGAGGTAAATACTTTTTCATGACTGAACATCATTCTAGATTTCATCAACTGAGGGAAAATAAGGTGGATATACCCAATACAACATTCTATACAATGTATAGAAAGTATGAATATATTGTCATGTCATTTGGTCTTACTAATGTCCCCATTATCTTTATGGATTTAATGAATATAGACTTTAGATATTACCTTGATTAGTTTGTGGTAGTATTTATTGATGATATTATTATATATTCATATGTAAATGAAGAGCATGAATATCAATTGAGTGTTTTACTAAAGACCCTAATTAAAGAGAAGTGGAATGAAAAATTTTAAAACTGTGAGTTATGGTTACAAAAGATTTCATTTTTGGATCATGTAATTTCAAGTGACTGTATATATATGGATCCATTAAAGATGTTTGTTATTAAGTGTTGGATAAAACCCTCAACTATGACTAAGATATGATGTTTTCTTACTTTGTATGGATATTATCAATTCTTTGTGGAAAATTTAGCATGACAATCTAATCAACTCACATAGTTAATTTATAATGGAGTTAAGTTCCTTTAGACAAACGAAAGTGAATAAAATTTCAAGGAGCTAAAGAGATGATTAGTAAGTGAACACATTATTAATTTACCTTGAATTGTAGAGTGTTTTTTAATAGATAATGATGCATCAAATAATTTACTGTGTTGCATCCCCATGAATAATGAAATAGTAAAAGCTTATTCCTAATACCAACTGAAGGTACATAAGAAAAATTACCCTACTCATGATTTGGATTTAGTTGTGGATTTTTTTGTTAAATTATTGAGGAATTATCATTATAGATAAAAATGTGATACATATAATAATTATAAATTTTTAAATTATATTTTCACACAGAAAGTGTTGAATATAAACCAGAGAAGATGGTTTAAACTGATTAAATATTATGACTGTGCAATACATTACTACCCTGAGAAAGCGAACAAGGTAGAATATTGTCTTACTAGTAAGGATCATTATAGACTATATATGATGAAGTTTACAAGAAATTTAATATTTTTTTATTTTTAAAAGGTGATTATTGAAATATTGAATGAAGGGGAGAAATATTATATTTCTCAAATGAGTGTTCAAGCATATATCAAAGTGATGATTAAAGAGGAAAAAAAAGAAGATGTAGTGATACAAAATAAGGTGATAAAAGTTCATGAGTTTAACATTGATTATGATGGAATAAAAAGGTTTATGAATAATGTATATGTTTTGTGAAAACCATATTTTAAGGTTCTATTGGATGATTCTCATAACTCATCATTATATATTCATTAAGTAAGTAAAAATATGTATATATATTAGAAAGAGTATTTATTGCGTGATATAATGAAGAGAGATATTACAGAGTTTATATCTCAGTGCTTAGTATATAAGTTAGTTAAGTCTAAGAGAAAAAATTCTTAGGTTATGTTTTAAAAATTACCCATAATATAATGGAAATAGAAAAACGATACCATTAATTTTATCATCAGATTCACCAAAATATCTAAATGTAATAACACTATATGGGTTTTAGTTGATCTATTTTTGAAGTTATCACACTTAATCACTATCATAGAATATTTCTCTCTAAATAATATTTCCAATTTATACATTAAGTGGAAAGGTTTCATGGATCCCCACAATCTATTGTATCTAGTTAGGAGATGAGATTTACCTCAATGTTCTGGGGAAGTCCTCAGTAAGACATTGATATAATGTTGATTTTCAGAAATGTGTATCATCCTTATACAGACATTCAGTCTGATAAAGTCACTAAAACCTTGAAGGATATTTGTATTTATTCTTCTCTATAATTCAATGGTGGTTACGATCAACAACTTCCTCTAATCATGCTTTTTATGATAATATCATTCAATTGAGCATTCAGATGGCCCCTTCTAATCCCCCAATAGAAATAAGTGTAGAACTATGACCAACTAGAATTAAGTTAGAGATATACTGAGTTTGGGAGCTAAGGTTTCTAGAGAAATGAGATAAATTTGGATCCATTGAAAATCATATTAATATAGCACAAAGTCAATATTAAAGGAATACATAAAATCTTCAATGTAGTTAGAAACTTGAAGTTTTTGAGAAAGTTTCTAATGAATTTTTCAATGTAAAAAAGTTATGGGATTTGGGAATAAGTCAATTATAATCCCTAGGTATATTGAAAAGTTTTATATTCTTGATCTAGTAGTTATGGTAGCTTATCACTTGAGACATCCACCAAACCACTCCCAAGTTCATGATGTGTTTCATGTGTCTCTCTTGAGGAAGTACATACAGGGTCCACCACATGTACTGAACATAGAGGTAATACCATTATATAATGATAATTATTATGATGAATAATTGGTATAAATCATGGATCATTGAGATAAATTTTTACAATACAAGAATACTCACATAGAGAACATTATATGGAGAAATAAAAAAAATTCAAAGATGCTACTTGGGAACATGATGATGTAATGAAACAAATATATCCTCATTTTCTATTATATCAATGTGAAAATATTTTATGGTGAACTTAATTATATGGGGGTAAAATGTAAACCCTGATATTTTAGAATATATTTCCATCTAAAATTTTTTATTTCTTTGATATCCTCCATTACACGGAATACTGAGTATAAACAAACCATGATATACTATTAAAATATTATTATCACCTCGAAATTTAGATGGTGGGAATGATTAGAAATAAAAAATTTATGAAAAATTTATTATTTAAATATGTATAATATAAATTATTGGGTATCAATTAATTATAAATAAAAATAAAAACAATTTTAAAGAAAAAGAGATATGTTAATGGAAAACTATTTTTATACGTATAATGTATTTTTATATTAATAAATTAAATTAATTATGATTTGGGAAATATTTCAATAAAATTTAAATATTATATATTCCATAATTTTTTTTAATATTTATCAAATTTTTTTTCTAGGCATGATATAAGAACAACCCAAATATTATGCTTACAAATTTATTTCTTTAAAAAAAGTTTTCATCAAATTATGTGTGATTATTTTAAAATTATTTTATTCCAATTTTAGAAATTTAATTTAAAAAAATGTATTCCATATTTTTAATTATGAGGTTAAAATTTTGAAAATAAGTCCCATTTATTTTGGGTCATTATGAATAGTAATTGCGGTAAAATTCATCACCACTTTAAAGGGAAAATAAGGCTAATATTGGTTAAAACTAAGTGATAAGTCCATAATTTTTCATCTTAATTTTTTTGAATGAATTTTATTACAAAATTATCACCATATGATCATAATATATTGGTTTAAGGGACTATTTCATGAAAATGACATATATAATATGTAAATTAATGAAAAATAAAAAATGGAACTCTCTTTATTTTTAATATATATTATGATTTCATATAGGTAAAAAAAGTGCTGAACAAATATAAATGTTATTTCGGCTAATAAATGAATTATCTTTATATATTAATTTATTTCTAGTTTTTGTGTGTTAAATAATTAACTTAAATTATTTTTCATCGTTAATAGAGAATTTATTCAATTAATAAATAAAATAAAATAAATGATTTTGAAATTGTGAAAAGTAATATAATTTGAGTGATATATTGTGTTAAGTAAATTTTATAGGTAAATATCAAATATTATAGATGTTTTGAAGGATTTTATTGTAATTATAACTTTATATTTATTTATTTCAATTTAAATTTATTGAACAGTGTCAAAATTGACATTAATGATATTCTTTCAAAATATTATTTTATTATATTATATACATATTATAAAAAACCTGAAAGAGTATAAGGAGGATAATATACGGTCAAAAATTTTATCTTTTATCCATTTAACTACCAATTTTAACTTTATATATAAAAATATAAATCTTTAAGAGTGAAAAGCACATTACCATTGGTAAGTTTAATTTTTTTAACAAAGGGGTTAAACCAAATGATAGTGTTTAAAACGCCACATAAAACTAATTTTTTTTATTGTTTCATGGGATTTCAAACACATAGTATCTTATATTTTTAAAATTTCCCATTAGATGCATTTGAGACAAATAATGGATTAATTATAGTTTAAATTTTAAAGAAATCACAAGAGTGCCCCTCCTCTCATGTAAAAAAGGCACCCTCCTTTATATCCTTTAACACATACTGATTTATAGCTCAAAAATACCATAAAAATATCCCATAAAAACTTCCTTAAAAAATTATAGAGTTTCAGGTCATCCCAAAATACTAAACCTATAACCCTTAAGAGGATATATAAAGAAGTTGTTTCAAAGAAGAGGTAACCACCTTAACAGATCACTTTTTTTTAATTATTATTTTAACTACTCTATATTATGTATATCATTCATAAAATAATAATTTGAATATAATAAATGTAAATAAATTTTATTATATTTTTTAAATCACATTTATTCACCCACTTACCATCAAATGAGATGTGAACATATCACTCATGCATATGTACGACATACCTTCTCCACATAGTGAAACAAGCCATTCTCCATCACCATCATTTTTGGATGGTTATTATGATGGTTTTAATTTTTATAAATTTTTTTAGGAAATAGTTATTCTTCTATAGTGATAATATAGTATCTACCATCTTACCTTCCAAACCATTGTAAAATGATAATGTCACTCTTGCATACATGTAGACTACCACCTCCATGAAGTCATGTGATTCATTTTTAGTTTATATTTTATTTATATGGTAATAATGATGCATATAATAAATATATATTATATATATGATATAATAATGGTTTTTAAAGGTGATTTATTATTTATCTTTATTTTTTTCCGTCATTTGAAAAGTAAAAATATTGTTCATGCATACGTACAACTTACCATCTTCGTGAATAGTGTAATTCATTTTTCTATATATATATTTTATAGAGAAATATATATATATATAATTAATATATATGAAATAAATATCATGGTCAACATTATGAATGTGATATATCCATGATCAAAGTATAAGTACCATAACTGTTGGACCAAAACATACATGAAAAATGAAACCATTATCACATGAAACAGTGATTTTTATAAATAATTGTTAATAAATTGGAAATACATGGTTATTAGTAAAAATATATTGTACAATATATATGATTATTATTTTTTAATATATATTTATAATAAATCTATATTAATTATATAGTAGGGTCGAACATGTATGAAAGAAGTCTGACCTATGGTAAGGGATTTGCATCTCACATTTGTCACTATGAGACACAATACATATTAACCACTTGTTTATTTTATGTGGTGTATATGATTATCATGAATGTATTTTATGATTTTATTATGAAATTTATGGATATTTACATATCCATGTATGATAATTTCTTTCACTGGGATTATGATTCAAATGTTACCAATGTGGTAAATGTTTTATGTTAAAATATCATTTTTTTATCCGTATTGTTTATAATGATGAAATATTATGATAAAACTCTCAATAAACTCATGAATTTTATTCTATTATGTTTATATCTTGAAAATACATGTTTTAATTTCATTTTCCTTACCTTAAGTGCTCAATATTATGAAAACATGTTTTTAAGGAAACCTATATTCATTTATCTCTTTGGTAAAAAACCTCTCTCTTACATATATATGTTTTATAAATTTTTTTTCATAAATGTTTAAAATATTTTAAAATGGTTTTCAAAGTAATTTTTACCCGTGTTTTAATTTTTTAAAAATTTATTAAAAGGAATCTTCTTATAATTTTCTAAACACAATATTTTTATAACTTTTTAAGAAAGTGTGAATGTAATGTTTTTAAACTTATAAGTAAAAAAAGAAATTTCCACCATCATTACCACTCAATAAATTAAATATTTATTTAAAATTTTCGAGCTTTCTATTCAAATAAATTTTTTTCCATAATATTTCTCAAATTTTTATATTTTAAAGATATTATTTTAAAATGTAAAGGGTATTTTCTCAATAAATATTACGCTGATATTTTAAGGAAATTTTTCAACCATGATAAGATAATTTGATGATAATTTTTATTTATGTTATTATCCACTAATACAATCCTTATAATTTATCAAGATTTTTTATGATGAAAAGATGTTTATGAAACCCGTCCCTTTTTTTGGTCTTTGCATCAATAAAATGATGAAATGTTTATAAAACCCATTTATTTTCATGGGTTCTGATATGATGATTATTTTATGATGTTGGGGAACACATATGTAAATATGTCATCATGTTATTAGTTTGATTGGAATTATATACCCCTCCATTGTATTGGTTAATGATAGATATCTCATGAGATAAACATGACTTTAGTGGGGAGTGAACCTAGTTCATTATAGGAATTTGTCCACTATGATAGTCTTAGGAGTGAACCTTTAATACTATGATGGTTTGGGGAGTGAACCCCATACACTATTCTTGTCCTGGTATTGAACCATAAATGATATTATGGTTTGGGGAGTGGACCAAATCCACTATGATAGTATTGTAATTAACCATTTAATACTAAGGAAATGATTTTGTATGATTATATTAAATTCCAAATTCTATGTTTTATGCCATTGTTATAATCTCATGTATCATGTTGTTTGATTTATTTATGATTCATATATTATGAACTTATAGGGTTTATTACATGATATAAGATTATGATCTATGATATACAGGTTATGGATTTCCATTGTTGAGCTCATGTTCTCATATAATTATACTCATGTTATGTTTGTGTTATCATTTATATGTTCCTTGATTACTCTAAATGATCATCTAAGATCACCCTTTATTATGTTTTTCCCATGTTATGATGAAAGGTTTTAGGAATTATATTCGTATGAAGGGTTCTATTAATGATGAAATTTATGAGAGACTCTTATAAACCAGTTTTTATGTGTATAAGTTTCCAATGATATGAGTACTATATGATTATGGTATATATAATTATGATATGTAATAAATATTCATGTAATAAGAGATAATATCTATATATTAAATATATGTGACACTATAGGGGTTGGTTGGACATTACCACACTTAGTCCATCCCTATTACCAGTTTTTCTGTGAAATTGAAAACCAATAGGATTGATAGACTCAAGATTAAGAGATTTCAAGATATTTATATTAACTTGAATAATTATATGGTGGTTAATCACACTTTAGAGATATGAAGTGGATTTCTAGAGAATAGTAATATTCATGAACGGTTTAACAGATCCAAAGGTTATACTAACATGTATTGAAAACATTCTAGGAGGGAACAAATAAAACTTGTGGTTATTGAGTACATGATCACTTATATGAGTTGCATAATCAATGTTAAGAGGTAATGTTTTGAACCCCATGAGTTATTAAACTTATTATTTATGTTCTAAATTTTTCATAAACCTAAAATGTAATGGATTAGATATAAATGACTTGAATTCTACATAGTATTCCCTTTACAAGTTTCAACTTGAAAATCTTGTGTGAGTCTTTAGATTTTTATTTTAAGGTATTTTAATTGGGAACATATTGGGATATAATTTAATGTAGTATAAATTTTACCAAATATTGTTGAGGTTTTATGTTATACAGCTTGGACCATAAATGTGGGACATCATTTATATAAATATAGAGGAAAACCCAACAATATCTGATAGCCTAATGATAGTATAAATTATCCCATGGTTAAACAGAATCCAATTAGCGTCATAGTGGTTAAACTAAATGTTTGAGTTTGTTACTATGATGTGGGATACCAATTAAACAATGTATCTAATCACTATATTAAGGATGAAAAATATAGTTCTCAATAATTAACTCCCCACAAAAATCTAGCTTTTATGTATGGAGGATGGAATTTCATTTTGATTCTATAGATAGTCGTAGAATGGGTAATCTCAACATCACTACGTATCTAATCGAAATGAGAACCATTAAACTTATTATTCTTGGAAAAAACAAGTCTCCCTACACAAATATAACTCTTATGTAGGGGAAGGGAAATTTTATTCTTAGCACATGTCTATAAATGAGAGAACCCATGTTGGAATATCCTACACAAGTTTGACTCATACACAGAAGGGGGTATGTTCATATTTTTATTAAGAGGATAGTGGCTGGGACCATAGTATAGTATTTAGACATTGCTACATATGCCATAGTGATGGAAATCAACCCTACATATAGTAATTTTCAAGGATGATTCCTTTTATATATCTATCTCATATGCGAGGAATATAGATACAACCCATTCATGATCTATGTCACAAGCTCACTGTGTGCCAAATACTTCTACATAGATTGAGCTCCCATATAGGGGAGTGGATTTTTTATATTTCATCTTGGTATGAAATTGGGATAATGAGAATCTCCATAGGTAGTAACCAATATATAAGATAAAATTTTCTTTATAAAAAGAGTATTCAATACTACTTTTGATTTGTAGATAAAGATCATATACTAGGTACCTTTACATGGATATAGCTCTCATGTGTGTAATGGATCACATAGATTTGAACATGTTTCCTACAATTTAATTTCATGATACAAAGAATCAGATGTTATATATTTTATGGTCATTTGATGATGACCTATTTCTATGAAGTTTAATATGATGTATCTAGGACATAGTTTTAGGTAGTTTAATGTCATGAAACTAGAACCATGTTCTCCTTCAATGAATACAGTACATATCAACTGTGATAGTTTCAGTGAATTTCTATGTCATATATGATCATGTGAGTCATAATCTACTTGATAAAAAAAAGTAAAAGCTTGAAAATACATGAAAATTACCCTATGGGTTAGAAATAAAACATCTAGGAAGCTCTACATATAACACAAAATAGGAATCAAGACACACATACTTATTTAAAAAAATTACCCTACATAAATCTAACTCTTGCATAGGGGGAAGGATTTTTTTACATTTTATATGGTCATAGGGTTTGATATCTGGGCATATCTATATATCATATGTTTATAAGAATCAATCCACAAGTAGTTATTAAAAATGAAAGGTTCATTTCATAGATTTATCTTATATGTAGGGAAGAGGGTGTTAATTCCTTAGGTCATATAGGTTTTGTGCCAAAAAATTATACATGGATTGAGATCTCATGTAACGGGGAAGTATACAATAGAGAATAGGCCTCCCTAACAAGTTTAGAGTTATGAATGATGGATTTCTAACTTGAAGATTAATTTCATGTGGTAGGGATAGTAACCATGAAATTTAACATCATATAGTAAGGTTATTAGTTCTATATAGTTTAAATTATTATTACCAAGACTTAGATATCGTTAATTCTAATGTATTTCTTCTAAGACCCATGCTATGGAGCTTAAAGTCATGTACCTTGGACTATGGTGTCTTGTAGTTTTAAATCTTATGGCAAGGATCATGATCCATAACTCATAAAGCATGGTGATGTTCTTTTGGATTTATAGTTTCTCACATGCATATAGAATTAGTATTAGGAATATATAAATCTTTCATTGATTTATCTACCAAATTATTGAAATAATCTTGAATGATAATGAAATCTATAATTTTATATCCCATAAGTTGGGGATAAATAGAATAATCCATATGAACTTTCATGAATGCCTCCAAGGGTCTCCTAATCCTCAAAAATATCAAAAAAATGTACTATAGTGAACATGCAAAGTATGTAGCCACATTCTTATACTGGATGAAATAGACCATTTTATATCTACCATCGAGTAATGGAAACCATCAGTTCTTTCTATTGATTTTGGTGATCTACTCAGGGAGCTTACATGGTTGAAGTAGAGAATAAGGTATAGTTAATCCAATATTCATTTATCTATGTTCTTATAAAGCCAATCTATAAATAAAAATAACATCTTGATTGTATACCCTAACAATTAGTGTTAGGGGTATTCGTTTGGATGTTCTCTAAAACATGACTTTTTAGGTTTCTTAATCAATGGTACCGCTATCAAATTATTATCCATGAGAAGGTGAAATACCTAAGAACTTGCAACATTTGAAAGTGATATTCCTTTATTTTCCCATTTTAGAGATATGAAGAAAAATGATGCTTCCCTTGTGTAACACATTTTCATATATTTTTATGGGTAAATGGTTGAATTTGGTGTCTTGGTGGTGGTTCCTTGATATTGATCAATTTAAGGTAATATTTCAAGGATACCAATAAATTTGAATTCATCTAGAGAGAGGTTGTAAATTAAAAAGTTCCCCCAGCCTTATAGGTTGGGGTGAGGTGGAACAATGTCTAGAATTACCTTTTAATGGGGAGAAAATTTGGAAAATACCCCTAGGCTTGTGGTCTAGGTTACTTCATTGCAAGGAGGAACTATATAAGAGGATGTTGTTACATCATCATGGGTAAAATATCCCATAATAATTACCATAATTATTTCTTAGAGATCCTCATTCAATCACTGAAGAAGATCAGCCATTTTTTTAGAAAAAAAATATCTGGTCATATCCAGGGGAATGAATGGAAAAATATGTGACAAAAACCTTTCCTTTTTTAACTATATATGAGTGGATGATGATGGGAACCACAACGTGGATCTTAGAGACTATATATACTATTGGCATTGGGAATATTATCCATCAAATTTATACAATGAAGCATCAAGATAGTCAATAATGCCTTCTATAGATGAAGGAAAGGTATCACTAGGACCCTCTTTACAAATACTTGGAGAAGAGGACGAGACAACCTACTAGGTATTAGAATATTGAAGTAATGTACAATAATCATCATCAATATTAAACTCATCAAAAGCTAGTGGAATGTCACTCGACCATGTTGATACCATATTGATGGAGTTATATGTGAATCAATGCTCATCATCAGTTGAATATATCATTTGGTTGGATGGTTCTTGATGCACTATTAGGAGGGATGGGTCCGATTGGACCATTTGGGGGGTTAGTTCCCATTGTAACATTTTTCGTGATGGTTCCAAAGAGAATTATTCTTCTTAATTGGGGATAATGGATGAAACATATGACGTATGTTCCATATAATTTTATAATGGTATTTGACCATAATAAATCAAATTTTATAGTAGATATTTGAGGATGATGAATTCCAGGATCATGAAACCCATCATATGTTGGAAAGGGATGTAATATAGATGATCATCCTACCTTATGCCTTTTGGATTCTGGATTTCTAGAAATTTGTTTAGGTAATCTTATAAAGAAAATGTTATGTACCCTAGAACCTAATCATTAAATTAGGAATAAATTTTTTCATTCCTTCATTCATGTTCATATCACTTTATCCTTTTCATCTCGATAATGAAAAAAACTAGTTGAGACTTATCAAAATTCCATATTCATGCTAGTGTTTCTTTATAACTTTGCTCCATTGTTCTATTAGTAACATCCTCTATACATTGTGAAATATTCATAAAATCTCATAATACACCAGGATAATTCAAATGAATAAGTACCTTTGAAAACCCATCCTATAGGTTTTCCAAATAGATCAATAGTAACTATTTCTGAGGTAACTATCTTTCTATGGAATAGATCAGACCCTTTCATCTTGAAATAAAATCCTTGATACTATCATTTTCTTATTTCTTATAATTTTAGAGGTCAAGGATTTTTTCCTTTAGTTTATAGCTAAATTGGTAGAGGTGTTTCTAACAAAGATAATCCCATATTGAGATATACAAAGATAGAAGGTTATTATACCAAGAAAATTTAGGGCCTCCCAATGTCTACATAAAGCATCAATTCATGGAAAACTATTATCATTATAGGGTTCCCAACATTGGTTTACACTAGTATCAAATGTTGGTGATATGATATTATGGATTACTCATTTAATCAAATATAGAGATGTTTGGGTTCCCAAATTTGGTACGTCGAAGATTCAAATCTTCCCACTAACATTATTTTACAAAATTGATAATTGATATCATCTAGGTGGTGGGAACACTTGGTAATAAATTGACATTGTAGTAAAATGGGTTGATTGATGTGATCCCAATTCAATTAGGTGTATTAATTTTTCCATTATGGGTTGATCAACCATATTTCATTGAAGTGGTTTAGTTTAGGTAGGTATCATGTCTTTAAATAGATGGCCATTGTCAAAATATTTGTTTTCTCTGAGCAACTCAGTATTGATTAGATGAAGCTCTAGTATACTAGATTTAAGCTAATAAATTTTCTCTTCTATTGAGATAGCTTTTCCATGGTCAGATGATGGGTGGGTGGTGAATGTGGAAACACATTTTCCCTTTTCAATCATTGCTAACATGAAAGGTTGAAGTCTCTATTTATTCCACCTATTTTTCACATTATTCAACAATATCATGTTTACCAACATTAATTTATCCAATAGTGATAAAATTCATTGATGTAAAATATGTGTGTTGAAACATATATTACTTTTGGGGGAGCAATATATGTGGTCTAGGTATTTTAATTACAAATAGATGATACTATAGATGAATTAAAGGGTTAAAAGTGATAAACATTTCCCCAGATCTTGTGGTTGGGGTTTTCTTTGGTATTTTTTTAGTCCCACAGGCTAGTTTGGATGAACACTAAGTATTTCAATTATTGGTGATGTGGTATTTTCCTTAGGTTGTTATCAGGATTCGCTACTGTGCCTTGGGACTATTAGAAGTAGAAAGGACATGGAACTTCTCTGGAATTTCTATGGATACATGCTCCCAAACGTCTCACTTTATGTATGGATGAATATGGATTTATGATAAATGCATAATTTCATCTTCAATTTATTTTAGAATTGAGTTCACATGTCAATGGTGATGATCACAATGGATAGGGTCCCTCCTAAATATCTAATGGGTGGTTTCCTTAATATGGGGGATTTCCACCTCTATATCCCCAAGATAAGGAATGAATGTGTTATTTCACTCTAGGGATATGATCATGAAATAATAGAATGTGGAAATTGGTTCCAATTTCTTCTTAATAGAAAATCATTGGTCTGATTACGATAGGGACTTCATCCTCAAGGTACCTTCAAAAGATTCCTGAAGTGTTGGGATGTATCCATTGTAATGATACTTCTACACCATGAAGTTTAATCTCTTGTGCTGAAGGTGTCAATTTGATGATAATTTGTGTTGAGACCATGAGGCCATGGTATCTATGGAAGTTTAAGCATATGTTTTCCACATATGATGGTTTTTCATAATGACTTTAAGTGATCTACAAGTTTGACTATATTATCTCATGAGAATGGAATTAATTGGTTGACTCAGAGATTCCATGTGGATTACAGGGACTCTGGGATGTACCAAAAGGAATAAAAAACATGAAACCCATCAACACAACATCACATATAAGAGTGCATGATGGATCAATATCTTTGATGGTTAAAGGTTACATGTTCAGATTTTTTTTCATGTGATAATTTTCTAGAATCAAAATGTGAAAGTCTAGAAACCATAATATATTCAAATTAGGTTCACTATTGTTATTTCCATGGATTTCATGGAAATATTCATTTTGAGTCAATGCAGAACAATTTAATAATGGAAGGCAGTAACTAGGACTTTACTAGTGATCTCTTAGAAAATGATTTGTTCGAGAGGTTGGAAGGTCTATCCCACTAAACACTTTTAAGGATATTATTTCCTTCTATGGGAATCTCTTATAGATTTAATATGTATTTTTAATTCCTTCATTAATTATACTGTGTTACTAGTTACCCCTTTTCCAATGAATTATTAAAAACCTTTTTTATTTGTTAACACCACTATGTATTATAGGGTTTTCATATTCCTCTTATTAGTTCATGATGCTTTGGTTTAGAGCCGATTACCTAGACTCTCTAGATTTTTTCACCATATAAGGCGATGATTGGTGTTTTAGTGTTAGTATTGAACTTCATATAGGTGTCATGCATTTCATGTGAGATATAGAATCAAAATATACTTAGTTCATTAGTATGGTAAGGCCATAAACCCGAAAATGGGTCCCATAATGGAGGCACATTCATAATAATGATGGCATGGTTATTTCCAATCTACAATCCCACATTATTCATTATAAGTATAAAAATAAGGGATAAAAAAAGATCAACCACATCATATGAGAGTGTACAATTGTATTTAAAAGGGTTCAAAACACTAAGGATTCCTTGAGAAGATTTCTATACAGTAAAAGGGGAGATAATAAGAGATTAAGTGGGGCTTATGCATGAATATTTCTAAGATACCTGAGATTATGGGTGAGTATGGTGAAGATATGTTTTAGATATTACACCTTGGTTGATTTCCATATTTGGTAACCAAGAGCAGTATTTGAACATGAGGTTTATTAAGGAATTCATAGAGATTACACCCTAGAGGATACCTGTAGACCGATCAAGGATAACACCCATAAAGATACCCCTGTATAAACTGATTCGTTTTTCTCTAATAGATGAGTAAGGATGATAAAACAAATAAGATAATTTTTTCTTATGAGATAATTTTTTGGGGGGTTTACACTGAAGTGGATAACGAAACATAGAGGAGGATATCAACTATAAGTGATTATGTAGGGATTATATATAGGTACCTCCCTTGGGGAAGAGTTTTAGATTACACACAGAAGGGGGCCCATAAGGGGAACATATAAGAGTATCTCAACACTTCGGGTATGGTAAATCCAAAAGGAGGCATCTCAACTAAAGGTATATCGAGGAATCCATGCAGAGAGATCTCAATATGATGCAATAAGATAATAAATCAAAAAATATGAATGTAAACATGATAAAATATGATAAAATTGAAAGGAGAAATACCAAATTAAAGTGTTTTAGGATATGGTTTAAGCTTACACTTAGGAGGATGCCCAAACATAGAGAAGTATCTCAACTCTATGTGTATAAATTGGGAATTGATTCCCAGGTATGAGACATGGGTGAATTAGTGTCTATCCCAAATGAGGGTTTGAAAAGGTACTTAGCCCTAGTGGGGACTAGTGAAAGTGATTTTCTTAAGTGAGGGATATAGTAGGTTCTTTCTCCTAAATTCACCCTAGTTTAGGGATGCGAAAATGGGATTACTTCAACCCCGTATAAGGTATTGTGTGATTTGTCACTGTAGTGAAGGGACTGGGTAATTATTCTCCCGTGTGAAGGGACTTGGGGTAATAGTCTCCTAGGTAAATGGCCCCAAGTGGAAGGCTACCTAGGTGAAGGGCCTTGAGTGAATGGTCGCCCAAGTGGAAGAGTATGAGCGACTGGTCACCTAGGTGAAGGGAATCTAAAGTAAATCCACCCTAGAAAACATTCCTTGTTGATTGGTCACTATGGGGGAGGATTCATAATAGGATGGAAAAAGGGATATATCACCTCTCTCAATGAACATTCCTTATAGGTTTATTTCCTTTTAAAATAGGAGGTGATGAGATATATTTATAGGCTTTTGGAAGGACCTGGGTTAGTAGGATCTCCACAGGAGGGGCAATGAGTGCATATAACCTATGATAGGAAGCCTAAATGTCTATTAGAGAGTTGGGTGATGCCGGATGTGTTACTAAAGGAGACGTAGGAGAATGGACCTTAGGTAAGGGGATTTAATATTTATTCCCAACTTTGAATGTCCATGTGTTTTGATCAGTATTTATGATTAGGCTCCATGAGAAGTAAAATCAAAACCTATAAATTGAACTACACCCCTTGTTACAATGTATCCACCGAATAATGATGTTCCATGAGGATAAAAAGTCCCCAAAAGACCCTTAAAAAAGGAGTTTAAGGTTTAAACACCCTTTTCACTTTCATTTAGTGAAATCAATTTCCTACTCCTAGAGAGTGGTTCCCACCACCACATCACGAGATGAGGAAATGTTTCACAGGAACCTTTATCCCTCGATGTGTGATCTGTTTTGCAGTACATGGAAGCACAATTTACTTTTCTCTTCATTCATGGAGATAATTTTCTATGTTGACTCTACTTGTGTTATTTGAGTGAGGATCACATCATGATTTGTACAGAAATGTGTATGGGATTAATTTTTTTTATGACAACAAATGGATTATAGAGAGGAATAATTATTGAACTCATCTTGTAGAACTCTGAAACACACAACCTATAATCACAGTTGAACTTTAATCCAAGATAGGATGTATTTGGATAACTATATTGTAATGATAATAAAGTGGAATAATAATGAAATCATCCCTATGGATTCCCACCATAATATATGAGACATTTTCAGGATGCAAACTCATGAAAAATTAAAGAAACCCCCAAGAACCTTCAAAATAATACTGAATCTACTCACAATATAACCTAAAAAATTATGGTGTAATAAAAAAGACCAAATTAAATAGAGAAAACATAATTTTCATGGCCAACACCCCCATCTGATACACAACACTCCATATTTCAAGAAAAACAACACTCCAAAATCTAATCATTATGGATTAATACAAACTAAAACATTATAGACTCCTTCCCTCACCCTCAATACCACCACTAAACATCCCAAAAGTCCGTAAGTACCTAAAAAATGAAAAAGGAAGGGTTTAGAAAAATATAGGCCCATATATCAAATATCTCCCAAATGATTATCGTCCGTTAGAATCAAAACGATCCATGGGAAAGAAACCAAAATGGTTAATAATAAAACACCCCATGAGACACCTATCAAATATGGATTCGTATATAATAAGATCACATACAACTCATTATAAGAGAGGGAAACAAATCAAATAACATCATTAACATCTAATAAATATAGAAATGAGTTTATATATCATTTCAAAAAAAATGAAAATTAAAAAAACTCAGAATATTTAGTATGGATTTATGAATCACATTCCCAAGAACAGTCTTCCAATCCACCATGTTTCCACATGACACAAACCAAGAGACTAAATTGTTTATGTAACACCTTGTACTCATGGTCATGAATCTCAATAGAATGTTCCTCTACCTTCACATCATCCTAAATATCTAAATCACCTCATTAAATGACATGATATTTATCCTAAAGATATCTAAGAATATACAACACATGGAAAATTTCATTGATCCAATTTTTCTGAAGTGAATGCACCAATCTATGCACAACATCAATAATGTACTTAAAAACCTTGAAATGATAAAAAATTGGGTAGATATATTACTCCCTTAACCAAACCTTTATGTACAATTTCAAGGTGATACCTTTAAGAATATATTATTTTTAATTTCAAAATACAAAGTTAACCTATAATCTATATATGGATTCTAAATATACCAATCTTCATTAATCTTTCCTCTAATTACCCACATATTCTTTATCATTGTCTATGCTAGATTGAGTTAGAGAAACAAAGGTTCATTAATGTCAGTCTAAACCAGTGGAGAAATTTATAGTGGACCATGATACTCATTGAGTGGGGCTATACTAATAGATGAGTGATAGTTATTATTCTGATAAAACTTGAATAAAGGTATGTGCTTAACCCCTGAACCTATAAAATCAAGATGGAATTCATGCAACATGTCTTCCAATGTTTAGATAGTTTAATACACTGATCAATATTCTATGGGAGAAAATATTTGATGATTCATATATGATCATCATAATCATTATAGGTAAATTTCTATTCATGGGAGGTAAATTAAGAATCGTGATAGTGATGATCATCCCTAGAACCCCATGGAACCTCAAAATCCCTCCCAAATATGACATTAATAGGTAATATACTTACTCTTAACTTATTAATCACCAATAAGTGTGTTTTATTTATAAAATGATCTAAGATAACTTGTATAGAATCATATACACCCTCAAATAGTCATAAAGAAATTATAAATTTCCTACCACTTCCACTGATGAACATCTAGTGACTAAAGAAAACAACCAAGAACATAATGTTAAACCTTTACCTTTTGATATACCAAACACTAGAATTTGAACTCTATGACTAACCTCTATATCCCTAAAAAAATTAACTCTTTAAGTAATGATACGTATTAGAAACACCATGATGAAGTACCAAGGGAGTACTGTGAACCTATTCAAGAACCACCTCATTTATATCTAAGGGTACAAAGATCCACCCCCAAAACAACTCCCAAATCTAACTATCCTTAGACCATCCCTCAAGGGAATCCCCACAAACAACACGATCCATCAAAACTTCTTCCATAGAATCCCCCAACAGAGATTATTACACTTATTTCACGAAGAATTACTTTACATTCATTTAATAGAGATACCCTCTCCCATAGAATTCTTTCATATCAGGATATATTACTGTAAGATCCTCCATCACTCACTATACATCCTTTAACTCATGAACTACATCACTACACAACGTTATTATTAGTTCATCATTGACAAAATTCTGTTTTACCAATGTATAAGAAATCATCAAGGCATAATACTACATGAATTCCATCTACTTCTATTTATAATAGTGTTAGTGATGCTGTATAATATATATCTCAAAATTTTTTGTCCGTGAAGAACAAAAATCAATCAATGATGGGGTGGTGTATCCATAAATTCAAAAAAAATATAATTGTATCAAGATTGTGATCATAGTTAGAATTGTTATATTCATGTGGTTATAGATTTCAATACTTATTATAGATAAATGATCTTTACCATATCCTGAAGCAACCAAAGACAAGGTATAAAGCAACACAAAAAAACACCAAACATAAGTCCTTCCAATTGAAAATAGAGAATAAATGTACTTAAAAGATTCCACATTAGATACTTAAAATAATACCAGAATTGTTTGGTTCAAAATAAAGCATAATACATTTTAGTAAAGGGTATCAAAGGAGTTATAATCAAAGAAAAATTAGGCACAAACCTCCTTTAAGAGTATGCAAGACTTAGGAACGCGCACCATTTGTCAGCGAACCTCTCGTCCCCTCGACTCTGTGGGAACTGGCCCAAGCCCAAGGGTTGGCCACCTTGGGCCTAGCTGGGGGTGTGCGGCTCGCAGGTGGGCAGGCCAGCCCTATACCTCGTTACCCATACAACACGTTTCGCGCACCATTTGTCAGCGAACCTCTCGTCCCCTCGACTCCGTGAGAACTGGCCTAAGCCCAAGGGTTGGCCACCTTGGGCCTAGCTGGGGGCGTGCGGCGCGCAGGTGGGCAGGCCAGCCCTATACCTCATTACCCATACAACACGTTTTCCCACAGGGGATGGGTGAGTTGGTTCAAGGCGGTGGTGACCCGTCGCTGAGGTTTCGGGTTCGATTCCTCACAAAGGCAACGCGCACCATTTGTCAGCGAACCTCTCGTCCCCTCAACTCTGTGGGAAATGGCCCAAGCCCAAGGGTTGGCCACCTTGGGCCTAGCTGGGGGCGTGTGGCGCGCAGGTCGGCATGCCAGCCCTATACCTCGTTACCCCTACAACACATTTGCCCCTGGGGGCTGGGTGAGTTGGTTCAAGGTGGTGGTGACCCGTTGCTGAGGTTCCGGGTTCGAGTCCTCACAAAGGCAATGCACACTATTTGTCAGCGAACCTCTCATCCCCTTGACTCCGTGGGAACTGGCCCAAGCCCAAGGGTTGGCCACCTTGGGCCTAGCTAGGGGCATGCGGCGCGCAGGTGGGCAGGCCATCCCTATACCTCGTTACCCATACAACACGATTTTTCCCATGGGGGCTGGGTGAGTTGGTTCAAGGCGGTGGCGACCCGTCACTGAGGTTCCGGGTTTGAGTCCTCACAAAGGCAACGCGCACCATTTGTCAGCGAACCTCTCGTCCCCTCGACTCCGTGGTAACTGGCCCAAGCCCAAGGGTTGGCCACCTTGGGCCTAGCTGGGGGCGTGTGGCGCGCAGGTGGGCAGGCCAGCCCTATACCTAGTTACCCATACAACAAGTTTTAAGATAATGTATAGTTTCTTGAAGATGCACCCGTAAGGGTCTCTCTCTCTAGGTTTCCCTCTCACCGCCACAGGCTCCTCCGCAGCGGAGGGCGCGACGCTCCTTCCCGATCTCGGTGGGCTGGTGGAGGTTTCCTGCTACTGGCTTGAGTTTCGTGGTTCCTCACTGGCTGTGGAGATGCACTAAGGACGGCGGTGGTTTCGGGTTCATATCTGCGGGTGTAAGACCGGTCTCCGTCGACGGCATACTCTCCGGAGCGCCTTTGGTTCTGTTCTATGCAGCTTGCTGTCATCCTCTGGGGTGTTTCTCAGCGGTTGAGGTCTACGCTCATGCGTCGGTGTTTTGGGGGCTCTGACTCTTCTCAGGTGAGTGAGGGGGGGCTCTGTTGCGTCTGATGCGGTCGATCTAGTCGGTGGCGGCGGGGTTCCCGTTTTAGGGTTTTGTATTTTCCTTTCTGGATTTGAGGTTCTTCACTCTGTGTGGCGGTGTGGTTGTTTGGTTTGCGTGGTTTTTCTTTGTGGTTTTGCGAATGGATGATTTTCTGAGTGATGACGGCGGTGACGACGGTGTCGGATTGGTTTTTTCCGGCGACCGGTGGGATTTTGGGAAGGTGACGACGACAGTGATGACGGTGAGGTGCTCTGGTGATGGTGCTCCGGCGACGACGGTGAGGTGCCCTGGCGACGATGACAGTGGTAGTTCCGAGATACTGTGGATGATGTTTACTGGTTGGCGACTCGATGGGGATTTCGACGTCGACTTGAACTGCGGTGGGTGACGATTTCCACGCTCGCGTCTCGAGGTGGCTCTTGGAAATGATGAAGGGGGACACGCGGTCAGGAAAAATGGAAAGCGGTTTGGGTTTTATGAATTTAAATTTTTTTCATTCTGGTTTTTGAAATGTATGGCACGGGGATGTTTTGTAATGGGTACCGGCAACCCTTAAACCGGGTTTCTTTCTCTTTTTAATAAATGGTCAGAGGGTTATCCTCTAACGACTTTTCTGGTAGGAAAATATTTTTCTATACAAAAGTATGTGGGGATACATAATAAACCATCACTGTGATTTTAGATTGATCCATAACTACTCCCCACTAAGACATGAAATTCACCAATAAATGAAACCCATGGTCCCAAAAAATAAAATTAGAAATATTTAATGAGAGATGGAAATGTAAAAGAACCTCTAAAATAGCTCATAGTTTCTCTTTATGATATTACTCATACTCATAATACTCAAATTCTTCATTAATGAACACCACCACAAACTAGTTGAGGAGATCATTAAGCACCAAGTTCATAAAACCCATGAGCATGAATGGAATGTTTGCGACAGTGAAATTCATTTCCATAAACTTGTAGTGCCTATGATGGCATCTAAATGTAGTCTTTGGAATATCTTCATCTTTCACATGCATTAGATAATACCCTAATTTAAAATTAATCTTTGAGAACTAGATTTATATATTTATTTGATAAAATAGATCAGTAACTACCATTGTTTTAGAATACATTAATATTTTTTCAATAATTATAAATAATTTTTGTCCATTATTTAAAAATAATTAATACTTATTTAGAGATTTGGATATACAAGATAATAAGAAATCTAATGGAACATTATCCAACCATATGTGGAATATTACAAAAAGTACATAAACCTATTTTTTCACAACATGGATTATTAATCTCCATGGATAAAATACATCCATTAAAATTTCATAAATCAGTAGGTGAAAATAGATATAAAAGAATACAATATCCACTACTAGGAAATCCCCTAGATCATTTTCAACCTTGAGGATCTTCAATTGTAAAAAAACATATAATAAAGATGATCACCATGAAAGGATCAATAATTAGGAAAAATCTACAATATGAAGTAAGAACTATGTCTTGTGAAGTTATATTGGAATTAACGAATTATTTTGTAAGTATATATATATAGGAAAGAAATCCAGTAGTTTCAATTATGGTTGTTGAAAATACTGTCAATGCAAACATGGTTGTTGTAAATATAGTCATTGAAAATATATTCATTTGTCATATATCCAATATTTATAGTGATGTCATGTATTTTATAGTTTTAAATTTAAAATTAGTAAATCATAATGAAAAATACAATATTAAAATACTATAAATATATATTTATGTGTTAGATATAAATAAAAATATTATTATTATCAAAATATGGCATGATATATATATCAAATTTAATAAATATTTTAATATCAATGTTGTAGTCAAATTAAATTTTAAAATTTTAAAAATTAATTATAATAGCATTTATTAAAGCATATTTAGTATAAAACTAATATTAATTTTATTTTTATAAAGCTGTTTGGTAAGGTATTTTACATTTCATCCTAATAGATTAAATTTAAATCTTTTAAAACATTATTTTATATAAAACAATATATTAACATCTTTTAAATTATAAATTTATATGAAATAATGTTAAGAACGCTTAATGATTCAAAATTTAAATTTTCAACAATAGAAGTTTTTTTTATATTTTTAATTATCATTTTAAAAACTAAATTTATAAATTTTGGGGTGTTAATTTAAAAAATATAAATTTATTTTTGGATATATAATGGAAATATCAGCTTAATATTAATTTTTTAGATTTTTCTAAAATTTTGATTTTTAGGTGAATAGTGAAAAACACAATTTTTACAAATATCATGAATTTTATGAAATTATTAGTATATAAGTATGAATTTTAAATTCCTAAAACCATTTTATAAGGAATTTGTTTTATTTTAGAAGTGGATTTATAATTTTTAATATTTTTAATTTAATTTATTATCCCATATTCGTCATGTTATAACATAAGTTATATTTAGAAAAACGTAATACATTATACATTTTGTATATTAAAATTAATATTTATGGCTTTAAAAATTTGAAACAACCAAATTTTATTTCAAAATTTGGAATCATTAGGTCCAAATTTTATAATAACCATATTTTTTTGGACATAAACGATGAATTACCATGGTAAAAATTAGTTACCATGCAAAAAACCAAAATGGTAAAAATGTGTAACCTAAGTGGTAAGGGGAATAACATGTTGAAAAAATGTTTTAATTGATTTTATGAGGTGTTTCAAATACTTATCACTTATTATATACATTATTTTTCAGTTATGGATCAACTTCAATTGATAATAACTTCCGATTGTTGAAAAGGTTTGGGTATTTATAAAAATTCAATCCCTTTTCACTTATATATGGGTCACTCATCTCCTAAACTCCCCTCATTCAAAAAACCACATTGTTTCAAATAAAATATCAAAAACTCTCCTAAACATTCTTATCTATTGGACTCACCTGTTTTCATAATCCTAAATCATGTTTTATTTATATAAAGAATCCTGTTTCTCTTACTTAATAATTTATGTGAAAATCATGTTTATATCAAAGTAATAACTATGTAATTTTAATCTCACTGCTCCCTTGTTTATGCCCACAGTGCAAAATTTCTCTAAGTTTGAAAGATCATCGATACAAAGGTCACTGATGTAAATGTCACTGTTGCTAAGGTCACCGGTTTAAAGGTCACCGATGTAAAGGTCACCGCTGAAAAGGTCACCGATGAAAAGATCACCAATGCAAAGGTCATCGATGCAAAGGTCCCCGATACAAAGGTCACCAATGCAAAGGTCACCGATGAAAAGTTCACCGATGCAAAGGTCACCGAAGCAAAGGTCATCGATTCAAAGGTGACCAATGAAAGGTCACCGATGAAAGGTCACCACTAAAGGTTACCGTTGAAGGCTACCGATGAAGGATACCGATAAAAACCTACTATTGATGGTTACCATTGTGAAGGATACCATTACCAATCTACTGATACTCTTTTACTCCATACATTTTCAAATTCTTAAGATTATTCTAACAGTCATGTCTGGTAAATTTCATTCTTCTGACATTAAATAATGCTAATTGTAGACATATCAAGAGACCATATCTGGGGATTGTACGAGGTATGAGGAGGACTGCACATGATTTACTTATTCCTTCTGTCAGACCTCAAATATAAAATAGAAGGTCATGGAAAAGAAGAAGTGTGTCCAAAATTGAAGAAAGAGGAATACATGAGAAAGAGCTTACTCAGCAGATCAAAGAGAACAAGGAAGAACCATTCAAGAACTTACACTATGAACCCAAGGAGTCTCATGAAGATAATTTCAGGAGAAAAATTTCAAGGATGCCTTCTATGCTTCATCAACTCTCAATAAACACAAGAAGTAGAACAACTCTGTTCTTGAAAGCTAGAACCTGGAGTTGCGACACTTTGTTTTGAGGAAAACTTCTAGAAAAAGACTCAAACTGCAAATTCTTCACTCCAAGGAGTCAAGAGATGAACTGCAAACACATATAGCTTTCTAAAATCAATCCTATAAGTTTAGATCTACTCTGTTATTTTATTTTACATTTCTAAGAAGTGTGTGTCTTTCTGTTATACACACTGTCTCTTATTATTGAACTGGAGGATACTTCAAATCCTCACATCAAATTTCAACTACATTTTATTTCCCACGTATAAATGTGTAAGAGACCGTGTGTGGTCTGTATTGTTTGTTTTCCCACGAAGGACTATGGTATAGGGTGTGAACCCTAGAAAATTTGTGAAAACTGTTGTAAAGCCCGATATAGACTGTGTATCAAGTTTATTGTTAATATAAACTGTTTGGTAGAAGGTGATCACCAAGTAGAGAGGATGATGTCTCGGCTTGAGACTGAACCTCTTGTTTAACTTTATTGTGAACTATTTTTTTATACTCTGTTTTATCTATTTTCCACTGCTTATAATTGCTAAAACATAAAAGTGTTTTACATTCACTTTGATAATTATTTTTGGTTACTGTGTGTATATTTTTAATTCAGTAAACTTTTTTCAAAGGATGAAGAAGTGTTTTACACTAATTCAACTGAGGACTAATCACCCTTTGAGAAACTTGTTGACCAACTAGATATTTACATCTCTACTGCCTTAATTAACTAGGTTGTTTCAAAATTGGGGGATCTTTATCATAATGTTTTTAACAGAATTTTCAAGTAGGAACTCAATTGACCCCCTCTTGAGATTCCACTCTGACCATCATTTGGTATCATAGGTTTCTTTTTATTACTACTATCTGAACTGTAGTGCATGTTTTTAAAAATCTCATCAGCTATGATTTTAGTTGTATCTTAAAGATCTTAAAATTTCTTTCATATCTAAATTTTTAGTTCTTTAATATTCTAATTCACTATGGATAACAGAGTTGAGGGTGCTGCTACTAATAGACCACCTTTCATTAATGGTAATAACTATGCTCAGTGGAAATTGAAAATGAAAATGTATCTAGAAATAATGGGTCCTAAAATCTGGGACACAATTGAAGAACATCATGCATTGCCGGCTACTGCTAGGGACACATGGTCTCAGTTGACTAAATCTACATATACCAATAACTGTAAAGCAATGAATGAACTGTACTGTTCTCTAGGTGATGAAGAATTCAATAGAATATCTTCCTGTAAAACTACTTATGAAATTTGGGAAACTTTAGCTGTTTCACATGAGGGAACAACCAATGTTAAAGAAATGAGATTAAATACTTATACTATTAAATATGATAATTTTAAAATTAATCCAGATGAACTTATATAGAAAATGTATCTCAGGTTCAATGAAAAAGTAAATCCCATGAGTCTACATAAGAAACTAATAGACAAAAAGGACCAGATTATGAGGTTGCTTTGATGCCTACCTAAAAAAAGGAGAGGAACTTATGTTTCTATCTGAGAATCCCATGACATAGGCAAGTTTCCAGTGAAAGAACTAATTGGAAAACTTATGATGTACAAAGAAGATCTTAAGGTAAATCATGAAGTAGATGAATAACCAAGAAAGGAATATTTAGCATTCAAGACTGCTACCTCAAATAAAAAAGGCAAAGAAAAGGTTCAAGATACTATAGACACTTCTACCAGTGAAGACTCAGACTCTGACAGTGATGATGAGATGGCTCATCTTGCTAGGATATTCAATAAGTTCTACCAGAAAAATAAGTTCTTTAGAAAGAAAAATTATAAATAAAGGTATGATAGAAATGGATAGTGGAAAAATGACAGAAAGTGGAATGATAATAGAAATGATATAGTCTGTAATATTGTAAACGAAAAGTTCATGTGAATACTGATTTACCCAAGCTGAAATTTAAGAATAAATATGAATAAAATTAAAAAGGATATAAAAAAGCTATGAAATCTACTTAGAGTGCTTCAGAATATATCTCAAGTGGATCTGAAACATCTGATAATGGAAAGAACAAACATGCAAACCTCTGTTTCATGACAGAAACAGCTAAGGTAACACTTAATTCCCCTACACATAATTGTAATTGTTATGGGAAAGAAAGTGAATCAAATAATGATGAGAATATGACTAAGGATGAACTATTTGAATACTGTGGAATGATTGAGGAAACGTTTAATGAACTCAAGGACAAATATAAATTCTTGAAAAGGAACCATGCTTTACTTGCTAATTATAAGTCTGATTTGGATATTGAGAAAGAAAAATGCACTTAGATTTTAAAATAAAATAATGAACTTAAATTATCAAATGAGAAATTAAAATTGGATCTTGAAAAGTTTAATGCAGGTAGAAATACCGTGACTTAGTTTCTAGGAAAATATATTATTCCAAAATACATAACTGGTCTAGTATATCTGCCAGGACAGAGAAGGGTTATTAAAAATAAATTTGTTCCACGATCTGGATAGTACACTTCGAGTTCATGTTCTGGATCGTATTTTGAATTATTTAAAGGAAAAAACAAAGTGTTCATGTCTCAAAACATAGCTATTTATTATAGGAAACCTATGAGACAAGTATGGGTTCCCAAAGCATTACTTGCTAACCTCTCTGGACCCAAGACAATCTGGGTACCAAAGTTACCATACACTTAATCTGTTTTGTAGGAAAATTTTCTAAAGAGCTCATTTAAAACTATATGGTACTTGGATAGTGGATGTTCAATACATATGACCTGATACTATTCATGCTTCAAGATCCAAATTAAAGTTGATGGTGGACATGTCACATTCAGTGATAATTAAAAAGGGAATATCATCAGCTTAAACCAAATTGGTAATCCTAATACTATATTAATTTCAAAAGTACTTTTTGTTGATGGGTTAAAGTACAAATTACTAAGTATCTCTCAGTTATGTGATGATGGGTTCAATTTTAAGTTTTAAAATGTTGCGTGTAATGTTTTTAATTCTAAAAAAGATTTAATATTTACTGCTCTTAGAAATGAAATTGTGTATGCTGTTGATTAAAACTCTTTATCCAAGAAAAATGTTTCTTCTCTAAATTCCTTTCATTAAGAATCCTGGTTATAGAATATAAGATTAGGACACTTCAATGTGCACTCACTTAGGAAACTAACAAGGAAAGATTTAGTTAGAGACTTAACTAATTTTGGATCCCCAATTAACAAAGTTTGTAATCCTTTTCAAAAGGGAAAACAACATAAAGTTTCTTTCAAACTAAAGAAAGAATTTTCTATTTCTCAACCGCTTGATTTGGTTCACATGGATTTGTTTGGACCATTTAGAGTTTCAAGTTTAAATGGGAATCACTATGTTTATGTTATTTTGGATTATTTCTCTATATATAATTGGGTATACTTTCTTTCTCTCAAAAGTGAAGCATGTTCTTACTTCATTAAATATTTCAAGTCTGTAGAAAATCTTAGTGGGCTTAGAATTAAGACCATGAGAAGTTATCATGGCTATGAGTTTGAAAATATGTGATTTGAATCTTTTTGCTCAAAAAATATCTATAATCATAATTTCTTTTCTCCTAGAACACCTCAACAAAATCGAGTTATCGAAAGAAAAAATAGGACACTTCAAGATATTTCCAAAACTATGCTTAATGAGTACAATATACCTATCTATTTTTGGGATAAAGCTATTAATATAGCTTGTTACATCATCAATAGAGTCTTAATTAGACCTATTCTTAAGAAAACCCCTTATGAGTTATGAAAAAATAGGAAGCCTAATGTTAATTACTTAAGATTTTTTTGGTTGCAAAGTCTTTATTCTCAACACTAAGGATAATCTTGACAAATTTTCTTCCAAAATTGATGAATAAATTTTCCTACGTTACTCAATCTCTAGTTAATATTATAGAGTATTCAATAGAAGAACCAAATGTGTGTAAGAATCAGTTCATGTCAAATTTTATGAGACTGATCCACATGAACCAAAAAGATCAATTGAAAATCTTGAGGAATATATGTCAATTTTGGACATTAATAATAAATAAATTGAACCCTTAGTGAAAACATCCAGTTCTAGAAATTTTCCAAAACCTATGCATGGTGAATATGAACCAATAGACAACCATGAGGAGTGTAGTTCAACTCTTTCTAGAGGTGTCCAAACTCTCAATAATCATCCTTTAGATGCGGTAGTAGGTGATCTAAATTGAGGAACACAAACAAGAGATTCTCTAAGAAACTAGGTTTAACATCAATTCTTTCTTTCACAGCTTGAACATAAAAATATCAATGATGCAATCAATGATGAATTTTGGGTGATATCTATGAAAGAATAATTAAATTAGTTTTAAAGAAACAAGGTTTGGGAATTAGTAGAAATACCTAAAGACACTTTGACCATAGGCACTAAATGGGTGTTTAGAAATAAAGTTGATGAACCTGGAAACATAGTTAGAAATTTGGCTAGACTAGTTGCACAAGGATATAGTCAATAAGAAGGAATAGACTATGAGGAAACCTTTTCACCTATAGCTATACTAAAAGAAATTAGGATATTACCTTCTTATATAGCTCATATGAATTTCAAACATTATCAAATGGATTTCAAAAGTGAGTTTTTAAATGGGTACATAGTTGAGGATGTATTTTTTGAACAACCCCATGGTTTTACAAGTCCCCATTTTTCAAATCATGTCTTCAAACATTCAGAATCCCTATATGGTCTTTAACAAGCTCCAATAGCTTGGTATATCGACTTAGTTATTTTAATATTTCAAAAGGTTTTACAAAAGGAATAGAGGATCCAACACTCTTTATTAAAAGGATTTCCATATATGTTTTAATAGTACATATTTATATAGATGAAATTATTTGTGTATCCTCTAAAAATTCATTATGTACTGATTTCTCAAAAATGATGTATGATGAATTCGAATTGAGTTTAATGGGAGAACATAAATTTTTTATTATATTTCAAAAATTTCAAAGTAAAAATGGTATTATTTTAATTTAGAGTTAATATTCTAAGGTTCTTTTAAAACATTTTGGTTTGGACAACAAAAAAGGTAGTGATACACCTATGATTACCACTTGTAAGTTGGATGCTGAAGAAACTGGTAAACTAGTGGATCAAACAAATTAAGGAGTTATGATTGGGAGTCTTCTCTATCTCACTGCCAATAGGCCTAATATTATGTTTAGTGTATGCATGTGTTCTCATTTTCAATCCAATCCCAAAGAGTCTCATTTAACTATTGTTAAAAGGATTTTTAAATATCTCAAGTATACAAAAAACTTAGGACAATTTTATCCAAGAGGACAATCATTTGATTTAATAAGTTATTTGGATGCTGACTTTGCTGGTTGAGGGTTAGATAGAAAAAGAACCTCAAGAACATGTCAAATTTTGGGTAAGTCACTAGTATCGTGGTGTAGTATGAAATATAATTCTGTTGCATTTTCTAATTTAGAAGCTGAATATATAGCTTCTTGTAGTTGTTGTGCTCAAATTCTATGGATGAAACAAACTTTACTAGACTATGGATATCAATTAAAACATGTTTCTATAAAGTGTGATAATACAAGTGCTATTAACATCTCTAAAAATCTATTATCTCATTCTAGAACAAAGCACATTGATGTAAGACATCACTTCTTGAGGGATCATTATCAAACAGGTGATACCACTCTTGAATTCATTGGAGTTGAACATCAATTGGTTGATATATTCACAAATACTTTGAATTATGGGAGTTTAAACTAAATCAAACATGAGTTATGTATGATAAACTTTTAAGGTATAGAACCTCACCATTGGAACCTCACCGTTAGACCTCACCATTGGAACCTCACAATTAGATCTCACTATTGGAACCTCACCGATAGAACTCATCGTTATGACCTCACTAATAGACCTCAACATTAGGCCCTCAACGATAGACCTCAACATTAAAAACTCAACGATAGACCTCAACATTAGGACCTCACCGATAGACCTCAACATTAGGACCTCACCGATAGACCTCACTATTAGGACCTCACTGATAGGCCTCACGGTTTGGACCTCACCGATATACCTCACCATTAGGACCTCACCGATAGACCTCATCGTTAGGACCTCACTGATAGACATCACCTTTAGGACCTCACCGATAGACCTCACCACTAGGACCTCAACGATAGACCTCACTTTTAGGACATGACCAATAGATCTCACCATTTGGACCTCACCATTAGGACCTCACTGATTGACCTCAATGTTGTCACCTTACCAATATTCAAACTTTTCTAGGACTTCCCGTTTTTTTTCTTCCAGAATCTGAATGGTTTTCTGTATTACTTATTTCTATTATCTGATTTGTTTTTAGATCCCTAAGTGATAAAATTAATGAACATACCACATTTTGATCCACTTCTCTCTCAAACCTCTTTCTCTCTAACCTAAGAACCTCACCTTCTGCGGAAACCCTCGAACTACTCCAGATTTAAATGACAATATTGAAGAGACAGTTGGTCAGTGATGAAGGAGATGCACCAAATCCCAAGAGACCTCAAGATGAGTCGAGTAGTGGAATCCAGGTAGTGGAAAGGTGATCAATCCGCATCTGTCTAAGAGAGAAATCGTGGTTGAGAAGGAACTCATATTGGAATGGCTGATGTCGAGGAAGTATTAGTGCTGAAGGCACTTGAAGATCAAGGTTGGGTCGAATTCTATGCAAACAACAATAGACAATATTACCTGAAGTTAGTGAAGGATTTTTATGAGTTTTTGAAATTTGAACAGACTGAGAATGAAAACAGAATGTCTTCTAGGATAAATGGAGTAAGTGTGAGCTTTTCCTATGTTGAATTGGATGAGTGTTTGAGAGTACCACATGAAGGGATTTTTGACCACTAATCAAGAGTGGTGCCTCCCACTAGTGAATTAATCTGTTATGAATAAGCCTTAGTCAAACTGACGGGGAATGAGATCCCTAGGAAAGTCATTATTACTGAAATAGAAGGAGAAGACAAGTTTTTGTTTAAATTTGTTCAGCATGTCTTGAGTCCCAGGAGATGGGACTTTTCTACCTTGAAATTTTGGGATATATTTATTTTGAATTTGTTAAATCTTGTATAGAAGATAAATTCTTGTAGTTTGCTGATGATTCAATTAGAGTATATAACAAAGCCCAGTTCCAAGTCCAATGCATTGTTTCTTACCAGATTGATATCCTTGATGTTAAAGGTGAAAGGAGTTGCTGTAAACAAGGAGGAAACAATTGTTGTGAGGGACAATTTCATTATTACTAAGATTATTTTAAAGTTGATTAAGATTAATTAAAACCCTTGGAAAAGAATATGGGTGCATGATGAGGCTATGATATATAAGGAAATCAACATTGTTACTCATCCTATTAGACCTAAGGATAAGATTGACCATGTTCTAAATCCTGATGAAGTGGAGCCTGCATATTCATATGAAGAAGAAGATGATGTTGTTGTACAAGAAATAAAGGATTCTCTTATAGATGATATGTAACACCCCAAGCTTCTACGGTACGCTTCTCTTTGAATAATGCAATAACGTGTGTTGTACGCAACATCGAATTCTAACACACCACAACCAATCAAACTAGCCGTTATGAATAGTAATACCTACTTTTTGAAATTATATATATTTTATATTTCAAAATGGACTTCATTTTTTGATTCGGAATATCGAAATTAGCCTAGGGTGAAATTTTGGTACTTTTCAGATAACTTTCATATTTTGATGAATAGTGAAAATTACTAAATTTTTAATTAAAAACAACTTTTTTTAATCAAAATAATTAATATTGATAAATTATGAATTTGAGTGGTTTTAAAGTATATTTAGAATATATTTTTACCATTTAATTCAATGATTGTCATTGGACATAATTTTACAATTAAACCGGACATAAACAAGTGTCAATCTTTTGATAGTTATTATCTCTTAAAAACAGGCTTTTTGTTTTAACAACGAGAATTAATTTTAAATTAATTTCTTCCACTTATGTGTTTTGAATTTGGAAAAATGGGTTCCATATTTGGAATCAGAATGTTCAAATTGTGTAAATAGGTAACTTTTATTTTTATACATTTTAAATAATTACTGCGGTAAATATTTTATTTACCATGGTTAAGGGAAAATATGGTAAATAAGGGTTAAAAAATAATATTATAATAATACTAAATTACTCTAAAACGTGTCCTAACATTATTGGTGGATACATGTCCGACCATGGGCATCTTTGGGTCAGTTTTGGGACCTCATGGAGCCACTTGTAGGTGATAGGGACACTTTATTCTAATTAAGTTAAAATGAATACAAAAATGACACAAGCATATATCTTTTAGTAAAACAATTTTTACATAGGGTTATATATGTTGGATTTTAGATTATAAATATTAATTAGAAAGATAAAAAGATTTAATACATAATGATATTTTATTTTTAATTTTTATACATTAAATAATTTAATTTAGTTATGACACAATGATGATGCAGTAATTAATATAATAGTGAAAAATTAAAATAATAGATATTATAAATACCCAAATAAATATAATATGAAACTTTTAATGAATTAAACTAATTTTCTAGGATAATATGATATATTAGGATTAATTTAATTGACTTTTTTCGAAGTAATAAATTTGTTATGAGTTTCAAAAAAATCAACTATTGAATAGTGTCAAAATTTACATAAAAGGGTTTTTAAAACAAATATTATATTATTAATTGGTATTAAATTCTTAAAAATCTAAGGTTCGGCAAAAAGACTTATATCATGATAGTTGTTTAATTAATGTACCACTTGGGGGTCTCTTGGATGTATATGGTAAGTTTATTAACCATATAATATAAAAATACAAAGAGACATTGTAAAAGTGAAACTAATTAACTTAGAGTTAATACTTAAAGATAAGGTTAATATAAGTACCCAAACATGTCTAAATTCTATTGGTTGAATTTTTTTCGACCTATACCCACCTTAACCTTTGAATAATCAACATTGAAGCCATTAGAAACTGAATATGAATTTATTATAAACTAATATTTCTAGCTTTTCCAAAGGTGCCCCTCACCCCTCTTATAAAAGGGCACTCCTCCTTATCTTTTCTTCCCACTTTCAAAGCCTTTTTGTTCGGAACAAATCTGCCTAAATACTCTCTTAACTTCCCTCACTACAACCTAGAGGCCTTATTTTGATCAGAAAGCCAACCTAAGGAGCCCTTTTTATCACTTCAAATGGAAGAACCCGAAGAATAGGTAATGATTTCACCACCCTCTTCCAAGTTCCTTTCTTCTTCCACTTCTTCTTTCTTTGTTATTACCATTATAAAATAATAACTAAAGTATCTTATATATACTGTGATATTATTATAAATATGTTACAACCATATTCAGTATTCTATCCACCCTTTGAATAAAATTTCACCATACGTGCGTACGTACGGCTTACCGTCTCCACGTCATGGTGTAATTGTTATTGAGTATATTATTATTTGGATGGGTATAATAATGATGTGTAAATCATGTAAATAATAAATATAACATGATAATGATTCTTTATATATGATATACTATCAACTTATATATTATTTTAATATCAAAATAATGATATTGTCGCTCGTGCGTACGTACGGACTACCGTCTCCACGAACGCGATGAGATTCATTCTCCATCGTATCCATTCAAATATAATTATTATTTTTTGATTTAAAAATGATGTTTAAGGACTTGATATCATTCTATATATTAATAATATACAACCTATACATTACAAACATGGATTACATAACAAAACATATAAAAGAAAACGAGTAAGTTAACACCCAAAACAACGATAATACTAAGATATTATTAACAAAGCAATGTTAAAAGATCATATATGATATCATATGAATGTATATGATTCTTGTATAATTTATTAACAATTATTTCACTATTATACAGGAGGTTAACCTACCCCAACCAAGGAAAAGTACAGGTTAAGGGTTATTTCACAATCTCTTCATTGTCCGAGGTTGTTTATATGTAATAATCTACTGGGATCTCTTTATCATCTACATCTATGTTTCTTAAAAATGTATTTCAAAACATTTTTACTATTTAAAAGAATATGGGTTAAAGTCGTTTATACCCTAGTTTGACTTTTTATAAAAGGTTTATAAAGGAATATTTTCGTCATTTTCCAAACAAGGTTCTTTTTAACCATTTCGACAAAATTAAGGTAAGAATGTTTTTTTAACTTATATGGCGGGTGCGACTATTTTCCGCCGTTATAAAATCATCGAATCTTCCCTTATAAGCTTATAAGAATATTTTCAAAGAAAATGTTTTATTTTATAAATATATGACTCTTAAATGATTTCAAAAATAGAAAGAGATATTTCTCTAAAAAGAGTTTTGATTTCATCTATGTCAACATCCTTTGATGGATTTTATGCTTATTTGTAGTTGATTTATTATGATACAAAACTTCTATATTGTATTGAAGGTTTTGTGATATGTTTGACTGTGGATGTGCTATTTTTATACCATTCATAGTTTATGATGAAAGTATTGACATTTTGTATGCTAGTTTTAATACAAATGTTTATGTTATGTTTAAACCTTTTCATATGGGAATGCATTGGACTTAATATGTGACGGGTGGAGCCCGCTATAGCTACTCGATGAATCGGTAGGTCTTATGAGACAAACTAGTGTCTTGGCCCAAGGCCTTGACAAAATCTTATTTGTAGTCTTGACACAAGGCCTTGGCTATGTGGTTATGATAGTCTGGCATTATGAATTCCATCATTATGAATGTGGTTATTGATATTGCATGTGATTATTAGATTGGTAGAATATCCATGTGAATAAGTAAATGGGATTATTTCATTTTACTTTTTCCATACTATGTTGAAGTTCAAGTTTAAAAGGCATTTGTTTTAGTTATACTTTTCCTTAAATGTTTATTCTTATTTTTGAAAGTTTCCGCTATATTTTTATCCTTACTGGGCACTTGAGCTCACCCCTTTTCTATGTTTTAATTTTCCCAGGATGTGAAGAAGTAAGTTATGAATGACCTGTAGGGATAGTATGTGGGGATATGAGTGTGAAATATGGAGACTATATTGTTGTAGTAGTTTTTCACTTTTTCATGTAATTTAAAACTTTATGAATATATCTAGTGTTTCCAAGTCTATTAAACCAATCAGTCTTTAGAGATTTGATCTTTCTTGTGATCATGCCAATGTAATGTAATAATGCACCGACTCTGGGTAACTAGGGTCGGGGAGTTACAGTTGGTATCAGAGGAAGTTTAGTACAAACCTTAGAAGCTAGATTTAGATAAACTCTGATTAGAGCACGTAGACCTAAGATGAACTTTGAGGATTAGTATAGAAGAACTTCCTAGAATTTTGGTATTGTAGAGATTTTGGGAGTTTTCCAAGCAATACATCCCTGTCTGGATACGAGCAGGTAGAGGCGGCTCTAGAACAGATGTACCTAGGGGTAAAACCCGAAAACACCGCTTTGATCTAGACTCGAACGGGGACTGGTGCACGACACCGGGCCTTGCTGCACTCTTGGTTACGACACTCCTGGGGGATATGCTTAGGATAACTCTCATTTTCTTTACAAATCATTATGAAGGGTTTATGAGTATATACTTTCTCAAAGGAAACATTTTTATGATTATGGATTATATCCATAAATAGTTCAATTTATGTTAAGTGTTTTATAAGTATGGGATTATGTATTTTGATTCATAAACTGATCTAGTTTATTATATTGTTTAGAAATGGCGCCTAGTGGAAGAAATGGAAACCGAATCAATGCACGCACTCAATGTAGGGATTGCCCTCCTGCACAAGATAATTATAGTGGAGCTGGTGATGCAACTGGTACCGATAAGCTAATCACCATACTCGGACAACTCACTCAGGTTATGAATAATCACTACCACAAAAACAGTTTTTCGCAGCGCCCCCCTTTATCAGCGCTAACGAAAAAGCGCTGATAAAGGGGGGCCTTTATCAGCGCTTTTTTAGCGCTGATAAAGGGTCGGCTTAAAAAAAAATTTAAAAATATATTAATATATTAATATATATATTGTTATATAAATATAATATATAATTTTTAAAGATATTTTAGATAATTATAAATGTACATTTAAACTTATTATACTTAATATATAAGATATTTAGTAAAAATGACTTCTTAAAAAATTAAAAAAAAATATTTTTAATTAATATTTTGATAATAATTATGGGGTAATAGTCACTTAATAACAATTTGAGGACTAAATAAATTAAAAAATTAAAAAAAGATCCAAAATATTTTGAAAACGCAACTCAATCTTCAAACGGCCATAACTTTTGATCCGGGTGTCCGTTTGAGCTCTACCACATATCAAATCGAAGCCTGCGACGAGATCTACGTCGTTGTGTTTGGGGATAACCTCGGTCAAGCGTTTTTCGAGGCCAAAAGAGGCCCAGAAGGCCTCCGAAACCGAGTTTTTTGTCGGGGTACCCATATTTTTTTTAACATTTTGTGGATTTTCAAACTCATTTAAAGGGGTATTATTGGCTTTTCTTGGCGGGGACTGAATTTATTCCAAGGTATTACATTTATTTTGATATTATGTCTTTGAAATTTCATCCTTTTTTATAATGAACTGCTATTTATAATCAAATATATAACTATATGTACATATTTTTTATATATTCACACCTAAAAATTAAAATTTTTAAATAAATAATTAAACATATTTACATATAAAATATATTAGCTTTATCTAAATAATAAATAATATCCATTTTATTTAGAATACCAATATATGAATATTTATATACCTATATATTAATCTAACTATATATATATATATTAATCTAACTATATATATATATATATATTAATCTTACTATATATATATATTAATCTAATAACTATATATATATTAATATAACTACATATATATATATATTAGTATTACTATAAAAATATATATTAATATCACCATAAATATATATATTAATATCACTATATATATATATTAATATAACTATATAACTATATATTCATATAACTATATAAATATATATTCATATAACTATATATATGTTAATATAACTATATATATATATTAATATAAATATATATTACTATACGAATAAATATAACTAAATATATATATATATATAGATATATATTAATACTACTATATATATATATATTAATATTACTATATATATTATAATATAACTATATATATATATTATAATATAACTCTATATATATATATTAATATAAATATATATTACTATACAAATAAATATAACTAAATATATAAATATATATATATAGAGATATCATGAATTGGAAAGCAAATCAAAATAGAGTAGTGGTAAGGGCTTAGGCGTGCAGGGGTGCGCGCGCATGGGGAATATTGGAGCAAGCGCTGTTAAAGGGTGGAGGGCGGTGCGTGGGGTGCGTGGGGTGTTGTATAGGGGCCGAAAAGCACTGTAAAAGGGGGGGGGGGGGGGTTCAAGCACTATAAAACCCCCCCTGATTGGTAATATTTTTTAATTTTTTTAATTTTTTTTAATTTTTTTAATTTTTTTAACTTTTATCAGCACTAAAACAAAAGCGCTGATAAAGGAAGCGCTGATATAGGACCCCTTTATCAGCGCTAAAAAAAGCACTGATAAAGGGGTACTTTTATCAGCGGTTTTTTTTTAGCGCTGATAAAAGACCCCTTTTATCAGCACTTTTTTTAGCGCTGATAAAGGGTTCCTATATCAGCGCTTTTCGGAGCGCTGATAAAGGGGACCCCCTTTATCTACGCTGGCTTTATCAGCGCTTTTCTAGCGCTGATAAGGGCCATTTTTTAGTGCTGATAAAGGCCGTGTTTGTAGTAGTGAATAACCTTACCCGTATGGAGCACCCTGATCCGCATCGTGGAGGATCAATGTTATATCGATTCATGAGGAAAAAACCACCAACCTTCAATGGGGGTACAAATCCCTTAGTAGCTGAGCAATGGATATTTTCACTAGAGAAAATATTTCAGGCTTTGGGGAGTAGTGAAAGGGAAAAAGTTATCATGGTAGTTTACCGACTCACTAGAGATGTTGATCAATGGTGGTCATTGATTCAAAACACGAAGGAAGATGATGAAGTATCAAATACGGAATGGAGAGAGTTCAAAGATCTAATTTTAGAAAAATACTTTCCTCGCGACCATCAAGCAGATATGGAAAGGCAATTTCTGAGTCTGAGACAAAAGGAGGATGAGAATGTCACAAAGTATGAGGCTAACTTTACAAGGTTAGCAAGGTATGCTGGAGATTATATACGTAACCCAAGAAGTAAGATTGATCGTTTCTTTTATGGGTTAAAACCATTTCTCCATCGAGCATTAGTCTCACAATCCTTCTCGTCGTACGAAGACATTGTATCATGTGCTATCAAGACCGAAAATGAATTCTCTAAGTCTTATGACTTTAAAGCAAAGTAAGAGAAGAAGAGACCTGCTGATCAATCTGGGAACGGAAATAAGGGTAAGAAGGGAATGGTTTAATATCAATCCTGTGGTAAATGTTGGATGAAACACCCCGGTACTTGCTTGAAGGGAATGAGAGTCTGTTACAAGTGTGGTGAAAAAGGCCACCAAGCTCGTGATTGCAAGGGGAAAAAGGAAGATACCAACGTTCAGTGCTAAAATTGCAGGGAGATGGGGCATTATGAAAATGAATGTCCTAAGCATCAAGAGAACTTACCTCAGAAAAGGCCAAGGGATTAAGGCCAAGCTTATACTATAACTACTGCTGAGGTAGAAGCTCCGAAAGATGTGGTGGAAGGTAATTTAATGGTTTCCTCAAGTTTAGAAAATGCATTATTTGATTCTAGATCATCGCATTGTTTCATATCTTCCCAGTTTGCTAAGAAAATTAGATATTTCCAATTTGATTTAACAAAGGAGTTGTCAGTTAAAACTCCTAAGGGAAGTATCATTACAACACCATTTTGTGAATCAGTCCCCATTAGAGAACATAAATGTTCTTTATCTGCTGATCTCATCGTCATACCTATGATTGAGTTTGATATAATCCTCAGTATGGACTGGCTTTCGGACTATGATGCGGAGATTTATTGTAAGAATAAAGAGGTTGCGATTCTTGATGATAATGATAAAGAACACCTTATCTTTAGAGCAGAATCGTCACCACCTAATTCTTATTTAGATCCACCCCCAGTGGCTCAACTAAATTCAATTATTGGGGAGGAAGAGAATGAAATGACTGTGGGTGAGGAAAGGAATGTTCAAATAGAGTATGTACCTGTTGTGAAAGAATTTGTAGATGTATTTCCGGAAGATTTACCTGGACATCCTCCAGAACGAGAAGTTGAGTTTTCCATTGATTTAATTCCTGGATCAAGGACTATATCAAAGACCCCTTATAGAATGGCCACTGAAGAATTAGTTGAACTAAAGAAATAACTAGAGGAATTGAGTAAAAAAGGGATTTATTCGCCCTAGTGTTTCTCCATGGGGAGCCCCTGTTCTTTTTGTTAAAAAGAAAGATGGATCTATGAGGTTATGTGTCGACCACAGGGAGATCAATGCTATAACGATAAAGAACAAGTATCCCCTACCTCGCATTGATGATTTATTTGACCAACTTCATGGAGCTCAATACTTTTCAAAGATTGACCTTCGATCTGGATACCATCAGTTGTGTGTGAAGAAGGAAGACATTCCGAAGACAGCATTTCGAACCAGGTATGGGCATTACGAGTTTACTGTAATGCCTTTTGGATTGACTAATGCACCCTCTGTATTCATGGATCTGATGAATAGAGTTTTCAAGGAGTATCTCGATGAATTTGTGGTGGTATTTATTGATGATATCTTGGTATACTCCAAAAGCTACGAAGATCATGAAAATCACTTGCGCATTATCTTGAAGACTCTGACAAGACATGAATTATATGGAAATTTTAGCAAGTGTGAATTATGGCTTTAGGAGATTTCGTTTCTTGGCCATATTGTATCTAAAGATGGAATCTCTGTTGATCCTTCTAAGAACAAGGCCATCCAAGAATGGCCAGCACCTACGAGTATAACTGAGGTACGTAGTTGTATTGGTTTAGCAGGTTATTATCGACATTTCGTCCAGAATTTTGCCCGATTGGCTAACCCATTATCAAAGCTCACACGTAAAGGGGTTAAATTTGTTTGGACAAAAGAGTGTGAAGAATGTTTCGAAGAACTGAGGAGAAGATTAGTTAATGCTCCTATATTGACTCTATCATCGGGGAATGATGGGTTCGTTATTTATAGTGATGCATCGAAGAAAGGACTTGGTTGTGTCCATATGCAGAATGATAGGGTTATTGCCTATGCATCACGACAGTTAAAAATTCATGAACAAAACTATCCTACTCATGATCTCGAGTTAGAAGCTGTGATCTTTGCTTTGAAGATATGGAGGCACTACCTCTATGGTGAAAAATGTGAGATTTATACTGATCACAAGAGTTTGAAATATATTTTCTCACAAAAAGAACTCAACATGAGGCAAAGGAGATGGATTGAATTACTCAAGGATTATGATTGCACGATACACTACCACATGGGGAAGGCAAACAGGGTGGAAGATGCTTTGAGCAGAAAAGACCATGGAGTTTTGAACAATATGAGAATTGAAAGGGAGCCAATTTTCATGGATCTAGTGAAGATGGACATGGGAATAACAAGGGAAGGCGAAACATCAATTCTTTTTCAAATGGTTTCCAAACCATCTTTACTAGAAAGGATTAAGAGTTCTCAGACCGATGATGAAGAATTTAAAAAAAAAGATTAATGTTGTGAATGATGGGAGATTGGGAGACATTTTGTATGATGATGGAATTTTGAAATTCGGGAAGAGTCTTTGTGTTCTCAATTTACCTGATCTAAAAAGGGAATTTTTGGATGATGCTCATAGTTCCAATTTCTCTATACATCCTGGGAGCACCAAAATGTATAGAGATTTGAAGGAACATTTTTGGTGGGACAACATGAAGAGGGAGATTTCTGATTTTGTGTCAATATGTATGGTTTGTCAACAAGTGAAAGATGGAAGGCAATAGCCTGGATGAGTCATGAAACCTCTTCCCATACCAGAGTGGAAATGGGACAATATTACGATGGACTTTGTCATGGGACTACCAAAGACTCCTAGAAGGAACGATGCAATATGGGTTATTGTTGATCATCTTACCAAGTCATCACATTTTATTTCTATAAGAGAAGATCTACCACTGGAACGTCTAGCAAGAATTTATATTAATGAAGTTGTGAGACTTCATGGATTACCCCTATCGATTGTTTCTGATCGTGATCCTCGTTTTACTTCAAGATTCTGGAAGAGTCTTCAGAAATCCCTGGATACTGAACTTCATTTGAGCACTGCCTACCACCCTCAGACAGATAGACAATCAGAACAGACTATTCAAACCTTAGAGGACATGTTGAGATCATGCTCACTTGACTTTCAAGGTATGTGGGATCAATATTTTCCTATGGTATAATTTTCCTATAAGAATAGCTTCCATTCGAGTATTCAGATGGCACCATATGAAGTGTTATACGGAAAGAGATGTCGCACACCAACCTGTTGGGATGACGTTGGTGAAGGAAAACTTGTAGGTCCAGAACTGGTAGAGGAAACGATGGAAAAGGTAAAGGTAATCCAAAATCACATCAAAGAAGCTCAAAGTAGGTAGAAGAGCTATGCCGATAATCGAAGGAAGGATTTGGAATTTCAAGTCGGTGATCATGTTTTCCTGAAGGTATCTCCATGGAAGGGAGTCATACATTTTGGTTAGAAAGGTAAATTGAGTCCCAAGTACATCGGACCTTTCAAAATTCTAGAACGAATTGGGACTGTAGCTTACCGATTGGCAATGCTGCCAAATATCTCCAAAGTTCACGATGTGTTCCACGTATCTCTGTTGAGGAAATACATGCCTGACCGAAAGCATGTACAATCCTATGAAGAATTAGAACTGGAACACGACCTATCCTATTATGAAGATCCCATCAGGATTCTTGATATGAGAGAACAAGTACTGAGAAACCGGACGACGCGTCTAGTAAAAGTTTTGTGGAGAAACCATAAGATGGAAGAGGCAACGTGGGAACCCGAGGAACTTATGATGAAGAACCACCCGAGTCTTTTCATGTGATAAGTATTCTAGAAATTTGATGGAAGAAATTATTTGAAGGAGGGAGAATGTAACACCCCAAGCTTCTACGGTACGCTTCTCTTTGAATAATGCGATAGCATGTGTTGTACGCAACATCGAATTCTAACACACCACAACCAATCAAACTAGCCATTATGAGTAGTAATACCTACTTTTTGAAATTATATATATTTTATATTTCAAAATGGACTTCATTTTTTGATTCGGAATATCGAAATTAGCCTAGGGTGAAATTTTGGTACTTTTCGGATAACTTTCATATTTTGATGAATAGTGAAAATTACTAAATTTTTAATTAAAAACAACTTTTTTAATCAAAATAATTAGTATTGATAAATTATGAATTTGAGTGGTTTTAAAGTATATTTATAATATATTTTTACCATTTAATTCAATTTTAGTCATTGGACATAATTTTACAATTAAACCGGACATAAACAAGTGTCAATCTTTTGATAGTTATTATCTCTTAAAAACACGCTTTTTGTTTTAACAACGGGAATTAATTTTAAATTAATTTCTGCCACTTCTGTGTTTTGAATTTGGAAAAATGGGTTCCATATTTGGAATCATAATGTTCAAATTGTGTAAATAGGTAACTTTTATTTTTAGACATTTTAAATAATTACTGCGGTAAATATTTTATTTACCATGGTTAAGGGTAAATCCGGTAAATACGGGTTAAAAAAATAATATTATAATAATACTAAATTACCCTAAAACGTGTACTAACCTTATTTGTGGATATATGTCCGACCATGGTCATCTTTGGGTCAATTTTGGGAGCTCATAGAGCCACTTGTAGGTGATAGGGACAGTTTATTTTAATTAAGTTAAAATGAATACAAAAATGACACAAGCATATATCTTTTAGAAAACCAATTTTTACATAGGGTTATATATGTTGGATTTTAGATTATAAATATTCCTTAGAAAGATAAAAATATTTCATACATAATTATATTTTATTTATAATATTTATAAATTAAATAATTTAATTTATTTATGACACAATGATGATGCAGTAATGACTATAATAGTGAAAAATTAAAATAATTGATATTATAAATACCCAAATAAATATAATATGAAAATTTTAATGAATTAAACTAATTTTCTAGGATAATATGATATATTAGGATTTCTTTAATTTACTTTGTTCGAAGTAATCAATCTGTTATGAGTTTCACAAAAATCAACTATTGAATAGTGTCAAAATTGACATAAAAGAGTTTTTAAAACAAATATTATATTATTAATTGGTATTAAATTCCTAAAAATCTATGGTTCATCCAAGAGACTTATATCATGATAGGTGTATCATTAATGGACCACTTGTGGGTCTCTTGGATGTAGATGGTAAGTTTATTAACCATATAATATAAAAATACAAAGAGACATTGTAAAAGTGAAACTAATTAACTTAGAGTTAATACTTAAAGATAAGGTTAATATAAGTACCCAAACCTGTCTAAATTCTATTGGTTCAATGGATTTCGACCTATAACTACCTTAAACTTTGAATAATCAACATTGGAGCCATTATAAACCGAATATGAATTTATTATAAACTAATATTTCTAGCTTTTCCAAAGGTGCCCCTCACCCCTAAAAGGGCACTCCTCCTTCTCTTTTCCTCACACCTTCAAAGCCTTTTGGTTCGGAGAAACCCTACCCAAATAATCTCCAAAATTCCCTCACTACAACCTAGAGGCATTAGTTTGATCATAAAGCCAACCTATCGAGCCCTTTTGTACAAATCAAAAGGAAGAACCCGAAGAAGAGGTAATGATTTCACCACCCTTTTCCAAGTTCCTTTCTTCTTCCACTTATTCTTTCTTTGTTATTACCATTCTAAAATAATAACTCCAGTATCTTATATATACTGTGATGTTATTATAAATATGGTACGACCATATTCAGTATTCTATCCACCCTTTGAATAACATGTCAACATACCTGCGTACGTACGGCTTACCATCTCCACGTCGTGGTGTAATTGTTATTCAATATATTATTATTTGGATGGGTATAATAATGATGTGTAACTCATGTAAATAATAAATATAACATGATAATGATTCTTTATATATGATATAATGTCAACTTATATATTATTTTAATATCAAAGAATGATATTGTCGCTCGTGCGTACGTACAGACTACCGTCTCCACGAACGTGATGAGATTCATTCTCCATCGTATCCATTCATGTATAATTATCATTTTCTGATTTAAAAATGATGTTTAAGTACTTGATGTCATTATGGATATGAATAATATACAACCTATCCATTATAAACATGGCTTATGTAACAAAACATATAAAAGAAAATGAGTAAGTTAACACCCTAAACAACGATAATACTAAGATATTATTAACAAAGCAATGTTAAAAGATCATATATGATATCATATGAATGCATATGATTCTTGTATAATTTAATAACAATTATTTCACTATTATACAGGAGGTTAACCTACCCCAACCAAGGAAAATTACAAGGTAAGGGTTATTTCACAATCTCTTCATTGTCCGAGGTTGTTTATACGTAATAATCTACTAGGATCTCTTTATCATCCACATCTATGTTTCTTAAAAATGTATTTCAAATTTTTTTTACTATTTACAATAATATGGTTTAAAGTCATTTATACCCTTGTTTGACTTTTTATAAGAGGTTTATAAAGGAATCTTTCCATCGTTTTCCAAACAAGGTGCTTTTTAACCTTTTCGACAAAATTAAGGTAAGAATGTTTTTTTAACTTATACAGCGGGTGCGGCTATTTTCTGCCGTTATAAAATCGTCGAACCTTCCCTTACAAGCTTATAAGAATATTTTCAAAGAAAATGTTTTATTTTATAAATATATGACTCTTAAATGTTTTCAAAAATAGAAAGAGATATTTCTCTAAAAAGAGTTTTGATTTCATCTATGTCAACATCCTTTGATGGGTTTTATGCTTATTTGTAGTTGATTTATTATGATACAAAACTTCTATATTGTATTGAAGGTTTTGTGATATGTTTGACTGTGGATGTGCTATTTTTATACCATTCATAGTTTATGATGAAAGTATTGACATTTCGTATGCTAGTTTTAATACGAATGTTTATGTTATGTTTAAACCTTTTCATATGGGAATGCATTGGACTTAATATGTGACGGGTGGAGCCCGCTATAGCTTCTCGATGCATCAGTAGGTCTAATGAGACAAACTAGTGTCTTGGCACAAGGCCTTGACAAAATCTTATTTTTAGTCTTGGCACGGGGCCTTGGCTATGTGGTTATGATAGTCTGGCATTATGCATTCCATCATTATGAAAGCGGTTATTGATATTGCATGTGATTATTCAATTAGTAGAATATCCATGTGAATAAGTAAATGGAATTATTTCATTTTACTTTTTGCATACAATGTTGAAGATCAAGTTTAAAAGGCTTTTGTTTTAATTATACATTGCCTTAAATGTTTATGCTTATTTTCGAAAGCTTCCGCTATATTGTTATCCTTACTGGGCATTGGAGCTCACCCCTTTTCTATGTTTTAATTTTACCAGGATGTGAAGAAGTAAGTTATGAATGACCTACATGGATTGTATGTGGGGATATGAGTGTGGAATATGGAGAGTATATTGTTGTAGTAATTTTTCACTTTGTCATGTAATGTAAAACTTTATTAATATATCTAGTGTTTCCAAGGCTACTAAACCAATCGGTCTTTCGAGATTTGATCTTTCTTGTAATCATGCCAATGTAATGTAATAATGCACCGACTCTGGGTAACTAGGGTCGGGGCGTTACATGATAAGAGTGATCTTGACCTTCCCTCAAATCCTCGTGCTAACACTATATCCTTTGGTGTGCCTAGCCTACCAAAGAGATTTCCTAGAGGGGAGATTGTCCTAAGGGATAGTGATGATGAAGAAACCAGTGAAGAAGAATGGGAAAAAATGTATTAAGAGATATTAGAGAGACCTCAAGTGAGGATGAGGACATTGAATCTATTCATGATGACTTTGAGACTGATGTTGATGTGAGTGAAGAGGAATGTCTAAGTCTTAGTCCTCTAATAGGGCATATAGAAATTTTTTAATGTTTAGATGAAGAGGCTGCAGATTCAGTTGAAGTTGGAATTTTTTTGGAAGTTTTTGAAGATTCTGTAGAGGAATTGGCAGTTGACCCTCTTATTGATGCAGTTGCTCAAGGAGGTATGGAAGAGGTAAATGTGGTTTATCAGGGTATTACTCCAAGTGAGGGGGAGAAACTTGTTGCGACAAGTTCATTTGTTATTGCTCATGGGATAGAATAATGGTCAGAAGACCCTGGATTTGTGGTTTTTGGTTTCGAGTATGGTGATTATGATGATGACCAGCCTATTAGAAGTCCTCCAATCCCTTCAGTTATAGAGACTACTATTGTGCAGCCAGTAATACTTCTATCTCGAGACTATGTGAAGAAGAAAGATTTGAAATCATTAAATTTATATTTGAAAAGACACTTTGATGAGAAATCTACTGAGATAGAGAAAACACTAGCTCAAAATCAAGGACTCATGAAATCTGTAGTGGAATGACTAGTTTCTACCTCTCACTCGGCCGTGCTACATGAAGTCAAGGAATTTTAGAATCATGTCAGAGCATAAGACGATTATATAGAATTCGTGAAGTAGTCTATTTCTATATTAGACTCCTATATGGATTCAAGGTTTCAAGTGGAAAAAGCTCTTAAATATGTTAAAATTGTGGTTCACTAGATGGTCACTATGTTTGAGGACTCTAAGAAGTCTATGGAGACACATGTGAGTTGCCAAGATGATGATGTGAAGAGGCTGATCAGTGGGCTGACAAAATCATTTAAGGAGACAGTGGATTTCACTATGACACCTCTGTGTGCATCTTATTTATCTTCATATTCTCCTTTTGTTGATCTAGAAGATTTTAGATCGGTTGTCAGAGAAGAAGTGGACAAATTTTATGGTAAAAGTACCGCAGACCCTCAGTCTATGACTTAGGTTATTTCCACTGCTAGAGAAATTCAAATCCTTGTGGGTAATTATTTAAGGGAAGCTACTCAAGATCAGAAAGACATCAAAGAACAAGTTGATTTCTATTACAAAAGGGTATATAAAAAGCCTCATATGGATAATCACTTTAAGATACTATTGGTAAACTTATGGATTCCACCTGTCACTCAATCCATTAATGATAAAGTTAGTAGGCTTAGAGAGTTGAATCATGACTTAGATAGATTTATGGAGAATAAGGATAACATTATCTCATCCATAGAGAGAGGATGAAGTATTATTATGGATTTCAGAAATATTATTTTTCACTTCCTCCATGTGGACTCCACTCCCATCATTGTTCCTCCACCCTTACCTTCTACCTCGGCTGCTTCAGGATCTACTAGTACTACAACAATGGTTAATCTGACACAAGCCATTATAAGTTTTACCCCTATGATTCCTCAGAGATCCACTAACTATAGGTCTATTGATGCCTCAATAGTAGCTCCTCCAACCCTACTGACTTCCATCCCTCAGCCTATCCCTCTATCTTCTAGACCTGACTCCTTTTATTCCAAAGGTAAATCTACCTTGGACATCATTGATGTGGATTGAATGTGGGATTTCTTAGTTGATAGAGATCTTTGTACACTTTTCGTATATGGTAATCGTGCTTCTTTGTTAATCCAATCCACTTTTGTCATCTCTTTTGCCTTCCAGTATTTTTGTTAATCACAAAGGGGGAGAAGTTTTAACTTTAAGTTGCCTACAAGGGGGATTTTTTTTATGTTAAATAGATTCTTTGAATATATATACTCTCTACAATGAACATGGTTCAATTTTACTCATTTCAAATGTGCTTAACCCTAATTCAAATATAATGGCATAATTTGTGATTATCAAAAAGCGGGAGATTGTTGGACTCACCTATTTTGATAATCCCATATCATTTTTCATTTATATATATCATCTTGTTTCTCTTACATGATAATTATTTATGTGAAAATCATGTTTATATCAGCAATAACTATGTACTTTTAATCTCACTGATCTCTTGTTTAATCTCACAGTTCAAAATTTCTCTTAGTATGAAAGGTCACCGATGCAAGGGCCACCGATGAACAGGTCACTGATGAAATGGTCACAGATTCCAACGTCACCAATTCAAAGGTCATAGATGGAAAGTTCAACGATGCAAAGGTCACCGATGAAAAGGTCACCAATGCAAAGGTCACCGATGTAAAGGTCACCAATGCAAAGGTCACCGATGAAAATGTCATTGATGCAATGTTCATCGATGCAAATGTCACTAATTCAAAGGTCATTGATGCAATGTTCATCGATGCATTGGTCACCGATGCAATGGTCACCGATGCAAAGGTCACTGATGCAAAGGTTGATGATGAAAATCCACCGATGAAAGGTCACTACCGAAGGTTACCGTTGAAGGCTACCATTGAAGGCTACTAATGCACACCTACTGTTGAAGCTTACCATTGTGAAGGATACCATTACCAGTCTAAAAATACTCTTCTACTCTATACTTTGTAAAATTATTATGATTATTCTGATGGTCATATTTGGTAAATTTAATGCTTCTGACATTAATCAATGCTGATTGTAGACATATCATGTAACACCCTGAGATTTTATGAGAAGTATTCTTTTTAATTTATTTGATGTCTTGTGTTGTATGATACCCCAAGATTATCTTGTGCTATACGCAACACCATATTAGCTTGCAGTATATGCAACACTAATCTTGGATCGTGTTACACAGAATTTCAAGTTTGTTTGATAGTAGTTATTCTACGCAACATTGAGTATATATATATATATTCAATGTATTAATGAAATATGGTTGGATTTTGTTATACGAAACAACAAAGGAGTTGTGCACTACACGCAACCCTGACTTGGCTTGCATTACACTCAATCACGACCTTCCTCGATAGCGTGTGTTGTACGCAATACCGGGTTTTACTAAACAAAGATACATTATTATAATATAACTATGAACTAGCCATTATGAATAGTATTAAATAAATTTTAAATTTTATAACATTATTACTCATCTTACATATTTTCTAGAACATGGTATGAGAACAAAATAAATTTTTCGGGTAAAATAAGTATTTTTCAAAAAATGCAGTTTTATCGCCTTTTGATGGCTCACCCACTTTAAATCTAGTATTTGATATGTTTATAAGTTCAACTAGAAAAAATAAAATTCTTATTTGGAATCAGGATATAAAAATTTACTTTGGATAAATTTTTCATATTATTCTGGTAACTTTCATATTTTGATGAATAGTAAAAACACGCTATATTTTAATTAAAAACAACTTTTTCCATTGCAATAATTTATATGGTTAAATAATAATATTTAATGGTTTTAAAGTATAAATAGAATATATTTTTACCATTTAATATAATGTATGTCATTAGCATCTATTTTACATTGAATTCGTAGGTTAAATCAATTCAATCTTTTGCACCGTTTTAAACAAAAACCCATTTTCTTTCGACAACGAGATTAATTTTAATTTAATTTCTGCAACTTATGTGTATTGAATTTGGAAAAATGGATTCTATATTTGGAATCAGTGGGTCCAAATTATATTAATATACTACTTTTTATTTTTGGGCATTATGAATAGTAACTACAATAAATTTTATTTACCATAGTAAAAGGTAAATCGAGTAATTTAGGGTAAATATAATATTATAAAATTACCCTAACACTTTTCTAAATACAATTGGATGATTATATTTCATCGTAAGTCATATTTGGGTCAAAATGGAATCCATTAGAACCCACTTGGAGGTGATTAAGACCTTTAGTTTATTTTATTTAAAGGAAAGTGAAATATGTCTCACTCAGCTTTAATAATTGAAGTATTTTTAGTATAAGTTTATACAGAATATAAATTCGGTTATAAATAATCATTTGAATGATAAAATGTTTTTATTTATCATGGTAATTTATTTGTAATTTTTAAGAGTTATTTAATTACCTTATTATCTTATACATTAATGATGCAGAAATTATTTATTTAGTAAAAAATCAATAATATAGTTTTTATTGAAATAGTAATACATATCAAAAGGCCCAAAAATCTGCACAAAACTTATTAGTAGTGTATATATAAACCCTAATCATCCATTGGCCGAATTTTTGACCATTTGGATCCTTATTAAGGCGATTATGACACTTATAATATTTTATTTTAAATGATTCTAAAGTGGTCACCTTCATAATTTAATAAAGATAACAATTTACATGTTGTTATTTTAAGATGATAAATTCGAGAAAAATTATTATTATAAAAGATTTGATATTTATCTTCATCAAAAGATTTTATATTTTATTTTAATGTAACAAATAAATATATTAAATAATTATACAAAAATGTTGTACTAATTATTTTATATACCGAATAAATGGTTTTAAAAATATTAAAATAAATATTATATGAACTATTTAATGTGCTCCACGAATTTTCTAGAAAAATTTGACAGGTTAGGAATCTATTAAATATTTTAGTTTGAATATATCCTCTGTGTATATTTTATTTAAATTCAAATAAATGAATAGTGTCAAAATTGACACTATTGTTATTTGATAAACAAACATATTATTAAATTGTTAAAAAAATCACAAAAATATTTATAAATTATAAATTGAAATTTATATAGTCTAAAATGTCATAAAGTATCTAATTATAGAAAATTAACAACACATAAGTGATTATTTATAACCATTTAAAATTTAGAATTGTATTACCCCAAATAAACTTAAATAGATTAAATAAGGATAAATCAAAATGATAAGGTTTAAAATAAGATCAAAAATGTCTAAATTTGATTGGTTGATGATATTACAACCCTATCTCATCTAATATTAGAATTGAGTCATTTTTAGAGGTTTTTATGTGGGTTTTGAATTTATATTAAACTAATATTTTTGAGGATTCCAAAGGTGCCCCTCTCCTCCCTTATAAAAGGGCACCTCCTACCTCTCCTCCTCACACCACTTTGAGCCTTCAAGATCAGCCAACCCCTGACAATTTATCTTATCCACTTCCCTAGAAACATCCTAGAGGTCCTGGTATACTTAAAAGACCAATCTTAGTGCCCTAAGAGGAGGTTTTAAAGAGACGTATAGAAGAAGAGGTAATATCCGTTACCGATTCTTTCAAATTTATTTCTTCTTCTAGATCCTCTTCTTTAGTTGTTTCATTATATTGTAATAACATAAGTATCAATAATATATTGATATGTTATTATAAATATGAAACAACCCCATTTCACCTTTTATCCATCCTAAGGAAAATGAAATCACCGCGCGTGCGTACGTACGGAATACCGTCTCCACGTCGTGGTGTAATTTTTTTTCCACCATGACCTTTCTTGGATGAGTATAATGGTGCAAAGAATAAATACATATGATTATTATAAAATCAAACTGATTATAAGATATTATATCATTCACTTCAATTCGATTAAAAAAAAAATGGGAACGATGTCATCACTCGTGCGTACGTACGGATTACCGTCTCCACGACGCGATGAGATTCATTTTCCATGTTAACAATTCAAGAATGATTATAAAGTATATATAATAAGTAATAATGAAATATATGACATAATAATTCTACTGGATTTATGTATATATATATGTATGTCATATACTTAATTCCATTCAATTCAATAATGTAACGAAAACAGAGTTCATGCGTACGTCCGACCTACCGTCTCATTGAACGGTGTATTTCATTCCATTTATCGATCGATTATATATATGTATATTCTGAATATATTATATATAAATCATGTTTTAGATTCTAGAATTAAATAATCATGATCTAAGTAATCATATGAATAATTACAAGTCAAAACACGGACGACAAAGGAAACAATTTTACCCAAAACGCTCTTTAACATGGAATTTACAAAAGAACTGGTAATATAAAGTCACAAGTGAAACATATATGATATCATAACAATGAATATGATCTTGTAATAAGTCAATGAGATTATTTAAATCATTATACAGGAGTTTCAAATACATATGAAGCATATCGGACATAAGGTAAGGGATAATTTTGAAAATCTCATTTTAATCCGAGATTGCTTATTCGTAAGTATTTACTGGTTTTATTGCTATCATCCATGTACATGTTTTATAAAAGTGTATTCATGTATATTTAAATTCCTTTTTACCCATTTTGACTTTTTTCCCCATGGTATGGAAGGAATCTTTCTTTTATTTACCCTACAGGGTACTTTTTGACTTTTTCGACAAAAGTATGAGAAGAATGTTTTTTAACGTATATGGCATGAAAGGATTTTTACAGTTTTATAAATCCTTATTTTCATGAAGCTTTCTCCAAAATATTTCATGACTATTTTCAACAAAATCATTTTCTTTTAAAATTGCACGACATTTTGTGAAAAGAAAATGATTTTGAAGAAAAAAGGATATTTTCCTCAAGAATTTATTTCAAATGTTTTATCAAAACCGTTTTTCATATAAGATGACAATATTTCATATGTGTTTGTTTCAAGTATCATGTCTCTATGATTTAAATGGTTTCACTTTTCTTATAATGAAATGATATCCATTTTTTTGTATGGATTATGTTATGATGGAATGTTGTTTATGAAACCCATTTTATTCTTGGGTTGTGATGAATGATTTATGTTTATATTGTGGAACACGAAAGAATGATTTCAATATGACATGGGTGTGACCTATATCTCCCACCAATTAATTGGGTAAATATTTATATCTCATGAGATAAACATGGCTGGATCAGAATGTTAAACTAGTTCAGTAATATAGGACTGGAACGAGGAGTGAACTCGATTCAGAAATGGACTTTGTCCAGAAAGATGGTCTTGGCAGCAATGTCTTGGCTACTATAGAAATCATAACATGTGCTTAATGGTTGCCACAATTACATGTTTTATCCCCATTCTATTTTATCATGATTGATGTTCCCTGATGATATATTCCTTACGTACTTCCAAGATTCGTGTCTTTGCTCAAGATTTTGATGTTTAGATTTTGTGTTCAAGTTTTTGCATTCAAATGTTTATGGATTGTGTTATGTTTTCTATGTTTAACCTTAATGGGAATTTGAGCTCACCCCTTTTTATTTTTTCCTTTCCCCAAGATTTAATGAAAGTTTTTATGTAAGAAAATAAAAGGGGAAGATCTTTATGGGAGATGTTGAAGATCTTTCACCAAGATTAGAAGATTATATTATGGGTTTCCAAAGACACTTAACTATTACGGGCCTTTGGTGTCTGTTATTTTATGTATTAATCATTCCTCAAAAGTAATGTAATTTCTATATACGTCAAGCTTTGGGTCTCTACAGTTGGTATCAGAGGAAAGGTTTAGTTAACCATTGGAAACTAGGATGCAAAAACTTTAGTGAGATCCCAAGAGATATTTATAAGGTATATCTAGGGATATTCCTAAGGATAATTATACGTATAGGATATAGTCCAAGAACTATGGTAACAATCATATAATTTAACCTAAGATGTTAGATATTTATGGTACTCCCCATTTACTATGTTGTTTTCTCTAGCATGATTTTTTTGTCACGCTATTCTTTTTGGGTTTTGGAAAATGGCTAGAAATAGGAAGATTCACGATAATGGAGGATATGAAGGACAATGGAATGATATTCTTCATGAGAAACCAAATGAAATTGGATCTGGAGTTCCACATATCGTTATTATGCCTAATCAGCAGTATCATAATATGATCAATAATCTCAACTTTGGTAAGTTTCCTGACTCATCTAATAAGAGAAAGATGGAGTTTCATGATGATCATAGAGGAAAGAAAGTTCAATTCCACTAAAGTAAATCATGTGGGAAGAGGCATCATGGAGAATGTTTCAAGGAAACTGGAAGATGATTTGGGTGTGGAAAAGAAGGACACAAAGCCAGTAATTGCCATGGAAAAGGTTCAGTTAACACCATGGGCAAGGATAATGGTATTTCTAAGACATCAACAATGGTTAAATGATTTAAATGTGGAATGTACGTGCATTATGAAAACCAATTTCCTAAGGGAAAATCTCATGAAGAGAATTAACATGGTCGTATGGGTAGTATTTATATTGATGATGATGAAGAGACTACAAATGATATGTGAGATGAGAAAAATTGTTCATGATCGGTCAATGGTTTATGAATGTAGTGGAATGATTATATGTTTATCAAGAGTAATATTGTATAAGTAATCTCATGGTATTATGGAATAATGATACATCTAAGTATTGTTACACTATTGTTTTTCATTATGTTATTGAATGTATATGTTGAATTGCATCGGTAACCATGAAAAGTGATTGAAATATTTTTGGAAAGAAGATGATATGCGCATAATGAAGGGATAAGGATAAAATTAAATGTTTGATAGTATTAATAAGCTCATGAATAGTATAAGGACAAAGTGATATCATGGTTTGAGTATATATAAATTTTGGGATTTTGGTATGTGGAAAGTGTTAACTTTTGATAACATTTATGTTTTTACTAAGATTCAATGGGTATTCATTTTTAAAAAGAATAAATGATTATGGTATTCAAATCTTTGGAATGTGACCAATAAGATACATCTTATGATATATGGGGGATAAATTACAGTGTTCACAAGCTTGTTATGTGACCTTTTCTGGTAATTGTTTTCATTATACTGTGAGATTGGACATATGTATTCTGGATAAGCCTAAAGATTCGAATGGATTATGTTGAACATAAGATAGTATTATTTAAGGAAATAACTCTTTTCGATATTATTTTTGGAATGTTATAATAGTGTATTTTTAGAAAAAGGACAACCTACAGAACAAGCGACAACCCGTCATGTCAAACAAGGTTGCGAGAATCAAACCCACAACCGAAGTGTGACTGGCCTGTATTGCCAACTACTGGCCTACAAGAAGTACTTGGTTAGTAGAAACTAGTTTTATTTTATTAAGAGGTATGATAAATGAAGTATAAGTCCATATACGATTCATATCAGCATAGATTGACTTGTGTATATTTAATAACTTGTGATAGAGGCAGATGGAATGACCTATCTTTCTATCCCATGATCTGCTAACACTTCATGGAAGACAAATTCAACTTCATTTTTTTAAGAGATGATGTAGAAATTGTTCAGGCACAAACTATAGTGAGATTGTACCAAAATCAAGTAAGTATTTCTTTTAATTATTCTTCAACTTTAGGGAAATGATTTTGAAAACCAAAAATGTTGTCCTAGTGCCCTCATATCTTATGAATCAGATGGTACCTTAGATCATCACAAATTTATGGCTTTGTTATTGTTGGTTTTTTCATAGCCATGTTCTCAACCACTCTCCATCAGAACATGATGGTTAGATTCCTCTTCCATATCCATATTTTCACCTATGTTCTCCTTTGTGGAAACCCAGTGATGAGTTAAATTGGGTAACCATTACGTTTCATAATTTATTTTTAATGTTAAGTTTTGGTATTCCTTTTTACGATGTGGGTTTCAATTAAAGAAACATTCAAGTAGTAAACCATTTATAACCCCGAAGAATTTCGATGACGAAATTCATTTTAAGGGGGGTAGAATGTAACACCCCGAGATTTTATGAGAAGTATTCTTTTTAATTTATTTGATTTCTTGTGTTGTATGATACCCCAATATTATCTTTCACTATACGCAACACCATATTAGCTTGCAGTATGTGCAACACTAATCTTGGATCGTGTTACACACAATTTCAAGTTTGTTTGATAGTAGTTATTCTACGAAACATTGAGTATATAAATATATATATTCAATGTATTAATGTAATATGGTTGGATTTTGTTATATGAAACAACAAAAGAGTTGTGCACTACACGCAACCCTGACTTGGCTTGCATTACACGCTATCACGACCTTCCCCGATAGCGTGTGTTGTACGCAATACCAGGTTTTACTAAACAAAGATACATTATTATAATATTACAATGAACTAGCTGTTATGAATAGTATTAACAAAATTTTAAATTTTATAACATTATTACTCATCTTACATATTTTCTAGAACATAGTATGAGAACAAAATAATTTTTTCGGGTAAAATAAGTATTTTTCAAAAAATGCAGTTTTACCGCCTTTTGATGGCGCACCCACCTTAAATATAGTTTTGGATATGTTTATAAGTTCAACTTGACAAAATAAAATTCTTCTTTGGAATCAGGATATAAAAATTTACTTTGGATAAATTTTTCATATTATTTTGGTAACTTTCATATTTTTATGAATAGTAAAAACACGCTATATTTTAATTAAAATCAACTTTTTTCATTGAAATAATTTATATGGTTAAATTTAATATTGAATGGTTTTAAAGTATAAATAGAATATATTTTTACCATTTAATATAATTTATGTCATTATCATTGATTTTACATTGAATTCGTAGGTTAAATCAATTCAATCTTTTGCAATGTTTTAAACAAAAACCCGTTTTCTTTCGACAACAAGATTAATTTTAATTTAATTTATACAACTTCTGTGTATTGAATTTGGAAAATTGATTCCATATTTGGAATTAGTGGGTCCAAATTATATTAATATACTACTTTTTATTTTTGGGCATTATGAATAGTAACTATGACAAATTTTATTTACCATAGCAAAAGGTAAATCAGGTAATTTAGGGAAAATATAATATTATAAAATTACCCTAACACTTTTCTTAATACAATTGGATGATTATATTTCGTCCTAATTCATATTTCGGTCGAAATGGAATCCATTAGAACCCACTTGGAGGTGATTAAGACCTTTAGTTTATTTTATTTAAAGGAAAGTGAAATATGTATCACTCAAATTTTATAATTAAAGTATTTTTAATATAAGTTTATACAGAATATCAATTCGGTTATAAATAATCATTTGAAAGATAAAATGTTTTTCTTTATCATGGTAATTTATTTGTAATTTTTAAGAGTTATTTAATTACTTTATTATCTTATACATTAATGATGCAAAAATTATTTATTTAGTGAAAAATCAATAATATAGTTTTTATTGAAATAGTAATACATATAAAAAGGCCCAAAAATCTGCACAAAAATTATTATTAGTGTATATATAAACCCTAATCATCCAATGGCCGAATTTGTGACCATTTGGATCCTTATTAAGGCAATTATGACACTTATAATATTTTATTTTAAATGATTCTAAAGTTGTCACCTTCATAATTTAATAAAGATAACAATTTATATGTTTTTATTTTAAGATGATAAATTCAAGTAAAATTATTATTATAAAATCCTTTATATTTATCTTCAACAAGGGATTTTATTTAAAAATTTTATGTAACAAATAAGTATATTAAATTATTATACAAAGATGTTTTACTAATTATTTTATATACCAAATAAATGGTTTTAAAAATATTAAAATAAATATTATATGAACTATTTAATGTGATCAACTAATTTTATAGACAAATTTGACATGTTAGGAATCTATTAAATATTTTATTTTTAATATATCCTCTGTTTATATTTTATTTAAATTCAAATAAATGAATAGAGTCAAAATTGACACTATTGTTATTTAATAAAAATATCATATTATTAAATTGTTTAAAAAATCACAAAAATGTTTAAAAATTATAAATTGAAATTTATATAGTCTAAAATTTCATAAAGTATCTAATTATGGAAAATTAACAACACATAAGTGATTATTTATAACCACTTAAAATTCTGAATTGTATTACCACAAATAAACTTAAATATATTAAATAAGGATAAATCAAAATGATAATGTTTAAAATAATATCAAAACATGTCTAAATTTGATTGGTTGATGATATTACAACCCTATCTCATATAATCTTCGAATTGAGTCATTTTTGGAAGTTTTTATGTGGGGTTTGAATTTATATTAAACTAATATTTTTGAGGATTCCAGAGGTGCCCCTCTCTTTCCTTATAAAAGGGCACCTCCTCCCTCTCCTCCTCACACCACTTTGAGACTTCATGCTCCGCCAAACCATGAAAATTTATCTTCTCCACTTCCCTAGAAACATCCTAGAGGTCCTGGTCTACTTAAAAGACCAATCTTAGTACCCTAGGAGGAGGTTTCAAAGCGACGTATAGAAGAAGAGGTAATATCTATTACCGATTCTTTCAAATTTATTTCTTTTTCTACCTCCTATTATTTAGTTGTTTTATTATATTGTAATAACATCAGTATCAATAATATATTTATATGTTATTATAAATATGAAACAACCCCATTTCACCTTCTATTCATCCTAAGGAAAACGAAATCACCGCGCGTGCGTACGTACGGAATACCGTCTCTACGCCGTGGTGTAATTTGTTTTTCCACCACCTCCTTACTTGGATGAGTATAATGGTTAAAGAATAAATACATATGATTATTATAAAATCATACTGATTATAAGATATTATATCATTCACTCCAATTTCATTCAACAAAAATGGGAACGATATCATTGCTCGTGCGTACGTACGGATTACCGTCTCCACGACGCGATGAGATTCATTTTCCATGTTAACAATTCAAGAATGATTATAAAGTATATATAATAAGTAATAATGAAATATATGACAAAATAATACTACTGGATTTATATATATATATATATATATATATATATATATGTATGTCATATACTTAATTCCATTAAATTCAATAATGAAACGAAAACAACATTCATGTGTACGTCTGGCCTACCATCTCCATGAACGGTGTATTTAATTCCTTTTATCGATCTATTATATATATGTATATTATAAATATATATTATATATAAATCATGTTTTATATTCTAGAATTAATTAATCACGACCTAAGTAATCATATGAATAATTACAAGTCAAAACACGGACGACAAATGAAACAATTTTACCCAAAACGCTATTTAACATGGAATTTACAAAAGAACGGGTAATATAAAGTCATAAGTGAACCATATATGATATCATAACAATGAATATTATTCCTTAATAAGTCAATGAAATTATTTAAATAATTATATAGGAGTTTCAGATACATATAAAGAATATCAGACATAAGGTAAGGGATAATTTTTCAAATCTCATTTTTATCCGAGATTGCTTATTCATAAGTATTTACTGGGGTTATTGCTATCATCCATGTCCATGTTTTATAAAAGTGTATTCATGTATGATTAAAGTCTTTTTTACCCATTTTGACTTTTTCCCCATGGTATGGAAGGAATATTTCTTTTATTTACCCTACAAGGTACTTTTTGACTTTTCCGACAAAAGTATGAGAAGAATGTTTTTTTAACGTATATGACATGAAAGGATTTTTAAGGTTTTATAAATCCTTATTTTCATGAAGCTTCCACCAAAAGATTTCATGACTATTTTCAAGAAAATCCTTTTCTTTTAAAATTTCATGAAATTTTGTCAAAAGAAAATGATTTTGAAGAAAAAAGGATATTTTCCTCAAAAATTCATTTAAAGTGTTTTATCAAAACCATTTTTCATCTAAGATGACATTATTTCATATGTGTAATTTTCAAGTATCATGTCTCTATGATTTAAATGGTTTCACTTTTCTTATGATTAAATGATATCCAATTTCTTTTTGTATGGATTATGTAATGATGGAATGATGTTTATGAAACCCATTTTATTCTTGGGTTGTGATGAATGATTTATGTTTATATTGCGGCACACGAAAGAATGATTTAAATATGAGATGGGTGGGACCTATATCTCCCTCCAATTCATTGGGTAAAGATTTAGACCTCATGATATAGACATGGCTGCAATGGCAAGTTAAACTGGTTCAGTAATACAGGACTGGAACGAGGAGTGAACTCGATTCAGAAAGGGACTTTGTCCACTAAGATGGTCTTGGTAGCAATGCCTTGGATACTATAGAAATAATAACATGTTCTAAATGGTTTCCACAATTACATGTTTTATCCCCATGCTATTTTATCATGATTGATGTTCCCTTATGATATATGCCTTACATACTTCCAGGATTCATGTCTTTGCTCAAGATTTTGATGTTTAGATTTTATGTTCAAGTTTTTGCATTCAAATGATTATGGATTGTGTTATGTTTTCTATGTTTACCCTTACTGGGCATTTGAGCTCACCACTTTTTTATGTTTTCCTTTCTCCCAGATTTAATGAAAGGTTTTAGGTAAGGAAATAAAAGGGGAAGATCATTATGGGAGATGTTGAAGATCATTCACCAAGATTAGAAGATTATATTCTGGGTTTCCAAAGACACTTAACTATTACGGTCCTTTGGTGTCTATTTTTTTATGTATTAAGCATTCCTCAAAAGTAATGTAATGTCCATATACGTCAAGCTTCAGGTCTCTATAGTTGGTATCAGAGTAAAGGTTTAGTTAACCTTTGGAAACTAGGATGCGAAAACTTTAGTGAGATCCCTAGAGATATTTCTAAGGTATGTCTAGGGATGTTCCTAAGGATAATTATACGTATAGGATATAGTCCTAGAACTACGGTAACGATCATAGAATTTAACCTAATATGTTAGATATTCCTGGTACTCCCCCTTTACTATGTTGTTTTACCTAGCATGATTTTTTCCTCTCACACTATTCTTTTTGGGTTTTAGAAAATGGCTAGAAACAAGAAGATTCACCATAATGGAGGATATGAAGGATAATGGAATAATATTCTTCGTGAGAAACGAAATAAAATTGGATCTGGAGTTCCACATATCGTTATTATTCCTAATCAGTAGTCTCATAATACGACCAATAATCTCAACTTTGGTAAGTTTCCTGACTCAGCTAATAAGAGAAAGATAGAGTTTCATGATGATCATAGAGGAAAGAAAGTTAAATTCCACTCATGTAAATCATGTGGGAAGAGGCATCAGGGAGAATGTTTCAAAGGAACTGAAAGATGATTTGGGTGTGGAAAAGAAGGACACAAAGCATGTAATTGCCAAGGAAATGGTTCAGTTAACACCATGGACAAAGATGGTGGTATTTTTAAGAAATCAACAACTGTTAAATGTTTTAAATGTGGAATGTACGGGCATTATGCAAACCAATTCCCTAAGGGAAAATCTCATGAAGAGAATCAGCATGGTCGTATGGGTAGTATTTATATTGATGATGATGAAGAGACTACAAATGATATGTGAGATGAAAAAAATTGTTCATGATCGGTCAATGGTTTAAGAAGGTAGTAGAATGATTATATGTTTATCAAGATTAATGTTGTATAAGTAATCTCATGGTACTATAGAATAATGATACATCTAAGGATTGTTACACTATTGTTTTTCCTTATTTTTTTGAATGTATATGTTGAATTTCATCGGTAACCATGAAAAGTGATTGAAATATTTTTGGAAAGAAGATGATATGTGCATAATGAAGGGGAAGGATAAAATGAAATGTTTGACAGTATTCATGAGTTCATGACTAATATAAGGACAAAGTGGTATCATTGTTTGAGTATATATAAATTTTGGGATTTTGGTATGTGGAAAGTGATAACTTTTGATAGCGTTTATGTTTTCACTAAGATTCAATGGGTATTCATTTTTAAAAAGAATAAATGATTATGGCATTCACATGTTTGGAATGTGACCAACAAGATACATCTTATGATATATGGGGGATAAATGACGGTGTTCACAAGATTGTTATGTGACCTTTTCTGGTAACTGTTTTCATTATACTATGAGATTGGACAGATGTATTTTGGATAAGCGTAAATATTCGAATGGATTATATTGAACATAAGATAGTATTGTTTAAGGCAATAACTCTTTTCAATATTATTTCTGGAATGTTATAATAGTTTATTTTTAGAAAAATGAAAACCTGCAGAACGGTCGACAACCCATTGCATCAGACAAGGTTGTGGGAATCGAACCCACAAACGATGTGTGACCGGCCTGTATCGCCTACCACTGGCCTACATGAAGTCCCTGGTTAGTAGAAACTAGTTTTATTTTATTAAGAGGTATGATAAATGAATTATAAGTCCGTATACGATTAATATCAGTATATATGAACTTACGTATATTTAATAACTTGTGATAGAGGCAGTTGGAATGACCTATCTTTCTATCCCATGATCTGCTAACACTTCATGGAAGAAAAATTTAACTTTATTTTTTTAAGAGATGATGTGGAAATTGTTCAAGGAATAAAATATAGTGAGATTGTACCAAAATCAAGTAAGTATTTCTTTTAATTATTCTTCAACTTTAGGGAAATGATTTTGAAAACCAAAAATGTTGTCCAATTGCCCTAATATCTTATGAATCAGATGGTACCTTAGATCATCAAAAATGTATGGCTTTGTAATTGTTGGTTTTTTCATAGCCATGTTCTCAACCACTCTCCATCAGAACATGATGGTTAGATTTCTCTTCCATATCCATATTTTCACCTATGTTCTCCTATGTCGAAACCCAGTGATGAGTTAAATTGGGTAACCGTTACGTTTCATAATTTAGTTTTTAAAGTTAAGTTTTGGTATTCCTTTTTATGATGTGGGTTTCAATTAAATAAAATTTCATGTAGTAAACCATTTATAACCCCGAAGAATTTCGATGGCGAAATTCATTTTAAGGGTGGTAGAATGTAACACCCTGAGATTTCATGAGAAGTATTCTTTTTAATTTATTTGATGTCTTGTGTTTTATGATACCCCAATATTATCTTGCGCTATACACAACACCATATTAGCTTGCAGTATATGCAACACCAATCTTGGATCGTGTTACACACAATTTCAAGTTTGTTTGATAGTATTTATTCTACGCAACATTGAGTATATATATATATATATTCAATGTATTAATGAAATATGGTTGGATTTTGTTATATGAAACAACAAGGAAGTTTTGCACTACACGCAACCCTGACATGGCTTGCATTACACACAATCACGACCTTCCTTGATAGCGTGTGTTGTACGCAATACTGGGTTTTACTAAACAAAGATACATTATTATAATATTACTATGAACTAGCTGTTATGAATAGTATTAACTAAATTTTAAATTTTATAACATTATTACTCATCTTACATATTTTCTAGAACATGGTATGAGAATAAAATAAATTTTTCGAGTAAAATAAGTATTTTTAAAAAAATACAGTTTTACCGCCTTTTGATGGCGCATCCACTTTAAATATAGTTTTTCACATGTTTATAAGTTCAACTTGACAAAAGAAAATTCTTCTTTGGAATCAGGATATAAAAATTTACTTTGGATAAATTTTTCATATTATTCTGGTAACTTTCATATTTTTATTAATAGTAAAAACACGCTATATTTTAATTAAAAATAACTTTTTTCATTGCAATAATTTATATGGTTAAATTAAAATATTGAATGGTTTTAAAGTATAAATAGAATATATTTTTATTTTTTAATATAATGTATGTCATTAGCATTGATTTTACATTGAATTCGTAGGACAAATCAAATCAATATTTTGCAATGTTTTAAACAAAAATCCATTTTCTTTCGACAACGAGATTAATGTTAATTTAATTTCTACAACTTTTGTGTACTTAATTTGGAAAAATTGATTCCATATTTGTAATCATTGGGTCTAAATTATATTAATATACTACTTTTTATTTTTGGGCATTATGAATAGTAACTACGGCAAATTTTATTTACCATAGTAAAAGGTAAATCAGGTTATTTAGGGTAAATATAATTTTATAAAATTACCCTAAAAATTTTCTTAATACAATTGGATGATTATATTTCATCCTAAGTCATATTTGGGTTGAAATGAAATCCATTAGAACCCACTTGGATGTGATTAAGACCTTTAGTTTATTTTATTTAAAGGAAAGTGAAATATGTCTCACTCACCTTTAATAATTAAAGTATTTTTAATATAAGTTTATACAGAATATAAATTCTGTTATAAATAATTACATGAAAGATAAAATGTTTTATTTATCATGGTAATTTATTTGTAATTTTTAAGAGTTATTTAATTATCTTATTATCTTATACATTAATGATGCAGAAATTATTTATTTAGTGAAAAATCAACAATATAGTTTTTATTGAAATAGTAATACATATCAAAAGGCCCAAAAATCTGCACAAAACTTATTATTAGTGTATATATAAACCCTAATCATCCACTGGCCGAATGTTTGACCATTTGGATCCTTATTAAGGCGATTATGATAGTTATAATATTTTATTTTAAATGATTCAAAAGTTGTCACCTTCATAATTTAATAAAGATAACAATTTACATGTTGTTATTTTAAGATGATAAATTCAAGTAAAATTAATATTATAAAATCTTTTATATTTATCTTCACCAAAGTATTTTATTTTTAATTTTTATGTAACAAATATGTATATTAAATAATTATACAATGATCATGTACTAATTATTTTATATACCAAATAAATGGTTTTAAAAATATTAAAATAAATATTATATGAACTATTTAATGTGATCCATGAATTTTATATAAAAATTTGACATGTTAGGAATCAATTAAATATTTTATTTCGAATATATCCTCTGTGTATATTTTATTTAAATTCAAATAAATGAATAGTTTTAAAATTGACACTATTGATATTTAATAAAAATAACATATTATTAAATTGTTTAAAAAATCACAAAAATATTTAAAAATTATAAATTGAAATTTATATAGTCTAAAATGTCATAAAGTATCTAATTATGGAAAATTAACAACACATAAGTGATTATTTATAACCATTTAAAATTTAGAATTGTATTACCACAAATAAACTTAAATAGATTAAATAAGGATAAATCAAAATGATAAGGTTTAAAATAAGATCAAAACATGTCTAAATTTGATTGGTAGATGATATTACAACCCTATCTCATCTAATATTCTAATTTAGTCATTTTTGGAGGTTTTTATGTGGGGTTTGAATTTATATTAAAATAATATTTTTGAGGATTCCAAAGGTGCCCCTCTCCTCCCTTATAAAAGGGAACCTTCTCCCTCTCCTCCTCACACCAAATTGAGCCTTCAATATCGGAAAAAACCTGCCAATTTATCTTATCCACTTCCCTAGAAACATCATAGAGGTCCTGGTCTACTTAAAAGACCAATCTTAGTGCCCTAAGAGGAGGTTTCAAAGAGACGTATAGAAGAAGAGGTAATATCCGTTACCGATTCTTTCAAATTTATTTCTTCTTCTACCTCCTCTCTTTAGTTGATTCATTATATTGTAATAAAATCACTATCAATAACATATTTATATGTTATTATAAATATGAAACAACCCCATTTCACCTTCTATCCATCCTAAGTAAAATGAAATCACCGCCCGTGCGTACGTACGAAATACCGTCTCCACACTGTGGTGTAATCTGTTTTTCCACCACCACCTTACTTGGATGAGTATAATGGTATAAAGAATAAATAAATATGATTATTATAAAATCATACTGATTCTAAGATATTATATCATTCACTCCAATTCGATTCAATAAAAATTGGAACGATATCATCGCTTGTGCATACGTACGGATTACCGTCTCCACGACGCGATGAGATTCATTTTCCATGTTAACAATTCAAGAATTATTATAAAGTATATATAATAAGTAATCATGAAATATATGACATAATAATTCTACTTGATTTATGTATATATATATGTATGTCATAGACTTAATTCCATTCAATTCAATAATTAAACGAAAACAGCGTTCATGCGTACGTCCGGCCTACCGTCTCCATGAATGGTGTATTTCTTTCCATTTATCGATCTATTATATATATGTATATTTTGAATATATATTATATATATATTATGTTTTATATTCTAGAATTAATTAATCATGATCTATGTAATCATATGAATAATTACAAGTCAAAACACGGACGAAAAATGAAACAATTTTACCAAAAACGCTCTTTAACATGGAATTTACAAAAGAACGGGTAATATAAAGTCATAAGTGAACCATATATGATATCATAAAAATGAATATGATTCTGTAATAAGTCAATTCCATTATTAAAATCATTATACAGGAGTTTCGGATACATACGAAGCATATCAGACATAAGGTGAGGGATAATTTTGAAAATCCCATTTTTATCCGAGATTGCTTATTCATAAGTATTTACTGGGCTTATTGCTATCATCCATTTCCTTGTTTTATAAAAGTGTATTCATGTATGTTTAAATTCATTTTACCCATTTTGACTTTTCCCCATGGTATGCAAGGAATCTTTCTTTTATTTACCCTACAAGGTACTTTTTGACTTTTCCGACAAAAGTATGAGAAGAATGTTTTTTAACGTATACGACATGAAAGGTTTTTTATGGTTTTATAAAGCCTTATTTTAATGAAGCTTCCTCCAAAAGATTTTATGAATATTTTCAACAAAATCCTTTTCTTTTAAAATTGCACGACATTTTGTGAAAAGAAAATGATTTTGAAGAAAAAATGATATTTTCCTCAAGAATACATTTCAAGTGTTTTATCAAAACCATTTTTCATCTAAGATGACATTATTTCATATGTGTAGGTTTCAAGTATCATGTCTCTATGATTTAAATGGTTTCACTTTTCTTATGACGAAATGATATCCAATTTTTTTTGTATGGATTATGTTACGATTGAATGATGTTTATGAAACCCATTTTATTCTTGGGTTGGGATCAATGATTTATGTTTATATTGTGGAACATGAAAGAATGATTTCCATATGAGATGGGTGGGACCTATATCTCTCTCCAATGCATTGGGTGACGATTTATATCTCATTAGATAGACATGGCTGGAACGACAAGTTAAACCGGTTCAGTAATACAGGACTGGAACACGGAGTGAACTCGATTCAGAAAGGGACTTTGTCCACTAAGATGGTCTTGGTAGCAATGACTTGGCTATTATAGAAATCATAACATGTGCTTAATGGTTTCCACAATTACATGTTTTATCCCCATTCTATTTTATCATGATTGATGTTCCCTTATGATATATGCCTTACGTACTTCCAAGATTCATGTCTTTTCTCAAGATTTTGATGTATAGATTTTATGTTCAAGTTTTTGCATTCAAATGTTTATGGATTGTGTTATGTTTTCTATGTTTACCATTACTGGTCATTTGAGCTCACCCCTATTTATGTTTTCCTTTCCCCAAGATTTAATGAAAGGTTTTAGGTATGAAAATAAAAGGGGAAGATCTTTATGGGAGATGTTGAAGATCTTTCACCAAGATTAGAAGATTATATTCTCGGTTTCCAAAGACACTAAACTATTATAGTCCTTTGCTGTCTGTTTTTTTATGTATTAAGCATTCCTAAAAAGTAATGTAATGTCCATATACGTCAAGCTTTGATTCTCTACAGTTGGTATCAAATGAAAGGTTTAGTTAACCTTTGGAAACTAGGATGCGAAAACATTAGTGAGATCCCTAGAGATATTTCTAAGGTATGTCTAGGGATGTTCCTAAGGATAATTATACGTATAGGATATAGTCCCATAACTACGGTAACGATCATAGAATTTAACCTAAGATGTTAGATATTGATGGTACTCCCCCTTTACTATGTTGTTTTCCCTAGCGTGATTTTTTCCTCTCACACTATTCTTGTTGGGTTTTAGAAAATGGATAGAAATAGGAAGATTCACGATAATGAAGGATATAAAGGACAATGGAATGATATTATTCATGAGTAACCAAATGAAATTGGATATGGAGTTCCACATATCATTATTATGCCTAATCATCAGTCTCATAATATGATCAATAATCTCAACTTTGGTAAGTTTTCTGACTGATCTAATAAGAGAAAGATGGAGTTTCATGATGATCATAGAGGAAAGAAAGTTCAATTCCACTCATGTAAATCATGTGGGAAGAGGCATCAGGGAGAATGTTTCAAACGAACAGGAAGATGATTTGGGTGCGGAAAAGAAGGACACAAAGCCAGTAATTTCCAAGGAAAAGGTTCAGTTAACACCATGGACAAGGATAATGGTATTTCTAAGACATCAACAACGGTTAAATATTTTAAATGTGGAATGTACGTGTATTATGAAAACCAATTCCCTAAGGGAAAATCTCATGAAGAGAATTAGCATGGTCGTATGGGTAGTATTTATATTGATGATGATGAAGAGACTACAAATGATATGTGAGATGAAAAAAATTGTTCATGATCGGTCAATGGTTTAAGAAGGTAGTTGAATGATTATATGTTTATAAAGAGTAATGTTGTATATGTAATCTCATGGTACTATGGAATAATGATACATCTAAGGATTGTTACACTATTGTTTTTTCTTATGTTTTTGAATGTATATGTTGAATTGCATCGGTAACCAAGAAAAGTGATTGAAATATTTTTGGAAAGAAGATGATATGCGCATAATGAAGGGATAAGGATAAAATGAAATGTTTGACAGTATTCATGAGCTCATGACTAATATAAGGACAAAGTGATATCATGGTTTGAGTATATATAAATTTTGGGATTTTGGTATGTGGAATGTGTTAAATTTTGATAGCATTTATTTTTTCACTAATATTCAATGGGTATTCATTTTTAAAAAGAATAAATGATTATGGTATTCACATGTTTGGAATGTGACCAATAAGATACATCGTCTGATATATGGGGGATAAATGACGGTGTTCACAAGCTTGTTATGTGACCTTTTCTGGTAACTGTTTTCATTATACTATGAGATTGGACAGATGTATTTTGGATAAGCCTAAAGATTAAAATGGATTATGTTGAACATAAGATAGTATTGTTTAAGGCAATAACTCTTTTTGATATTATTTCTAGAATGTTATAATAGTGTATTTTTAGAAAAAGGACAACCTGTAGAATGGGCGACAACCCGTTGCGTCGGACAAGGTTGCGGGAATCGAACCCACAACCGAAGTGCGACCGGCCTGTATCTCCTACCACTGGCCTACAGGAAGTCCCTGGTTAGTAGAAACTAGTTTTATTTTATTAAGAGGTATGATAAATGAAGTATAAGTCCATATAAGATCAATATTAGCATATATGGACTTATGTATATTTAATAACTTGTGATATAGGCAGATGGAATGACATATATTTCTATCGCATGATCAGCTAACACTTCATGGAAGACAAATTAAACTTCATTTTTTAAAGAGTTGATGTGGAAATTGTTCAAGACACAAAATATAGTGAGATTGTACCAAAATCAAGTAAGTATTTCTTTTAATTATTATTCAACTTTAGGGAAATGATTTTAAAAAACAAAAATGTTGTCCTGGTGCCCTCATATCTTATGAATCAGATGGTACCTTAGATCATCACAAATTTATGGATTTGTTATTGTTGGGTTTTTCATATCCATGTTCTCTACCACTCTCCATCAGAACATGATGGTTAGATTTCTCTTTCATATCAATATTTTCACCTATGTTCTCCTATGTGGAAACCCGGTGATGAGTTAAATTGGGTAACTGTTACGTTTCAAAATTTAGTTTTTAATGTTAAGTTTTGGTATTCCTTTTTACGATGTGGGTTTCAATTAAAGAAACTTTCAAGTAGTAAACCATTTATAACCCCGAAGAATTTCGATGGCGAAATTCATTTTAAGGGGGGTAGAATGTAACACCCTGAGATTTTATGAGAAGTATTATTTTTAATTTACTTGATGTCTTGTGTTGTATGATACCCCAAGATTATCTTGCGCTATACGCAACACCATATTAGCTTGCAGCATATGCAACACTAATCTTGGATCTTGTTACACACAATTTCAAGTTTGTTTGATAGTAGTTATTCTACGCAACATTGAGTATATATATATTTTAAATTTATTAATGAAATATGGTTGGACTTTGTTATATGAAACAACCAAGGAGTTGTGTACTACACGCAACCCTGACTTGGCTTGCATTACACGCAATTGCGACCTTCCTCGGTAGCGTGTGTTGTACGCAATACCGGGTTTTACTAAAAAAAGATACATTATTATAATATTACTATGAACTAGCTGTTATGAATAGTATTAACAAAATTTTAAATTTTATAACATTATTACTCATCTTACATATTTTCTAGAACATGGTATGAGAACAAAATAATTTTTTTGGGTAAAATAAGTATTTTTCAAAAAATGCACTTTTACCGCCATTTGATGGCCCACCCACATTAAATATATTTTTTGACATGTTTATAAGTTCAACTTGACAAAATAAAATTCTTCTTTGGAATCAGTATATAAAAATTTACTTTGGATAAAATTTTCATATTATTCTGGTAACTTTCATATTTTTATGAATAGTAAAGACATGCTATATTTTAATTAAAAACTACTTTTTTCCATGAAATAATTTATATGGTTAAATTATAATTTTGAATGGTTTTAAAGTATAAATAGAATATATTTTGACCATTTAATATAATGTATGCCATTAGCATTGATTTTACATTGATTTCGTAGGTTAAATCAATTCAATCTTTTGCAATGTTTTAAACAAAAACCCGTTTTCTTTTGACAACGGGATTAATTTTAATTTAGTTTCTGCAACTTATGTGTATTGAATTTGGAAAAATTGATTCAATATTTGGAATCAGTGGGTCCAAATCATATTAATATACTACTTTTTATTTTTGGGCATTATGAATAGTAACTACGACAAATTTTATTTACCATAGTAAAAGATAAATCGAGTAATTTTGGGTAAATATAATATTATAAAATTACCCTAACACTTTTCTTAATACAATTGGATGATTATATTTTGTCGTAAGTCATATTTGGGTCAAAATGGAATCCATTAGAACCCACTTGGAGCTGATTAAGACCTTTAGTTTATTTTATTTAAAGGAAAGTGAAATATGTCTCACTCAACTTTAATAATTAAAGTATTTTTAATATAAGTTTATACAGAATATAAATTCGATTATAAATAATCATTTGAAAGATAAAATCTTTTTCTTTATCATGGTAATTTATTTGTTATTTTTAAGAGTTATTTATTTAACTTATTATCTTATACATTAATGATGCAGAAATTATTTATTTAGTGAAAAATCAATAATATAGTTTTTATTGAAATAGTAATACATATCAAAAGGCCCAAATATCTGCACAAAACTTATTAGTAGTGTATATATAAACCCTAATTATCCACTGGCCGAATTTTTGACCATTTGGATCCTTATTAAGGCGATTATGACACTTATAATATTTTATTTTAAATGATTCCAAAGTTGTCACCATCATAATTTAATAAAGATAACAATTTACATGTTATTATTTTAAAATGATAAATTTGAGTAAAATTATTGTTAAAAAATATTTTATATTTATATTCATCAGAGGATTTTAGTTTTAATTTTTATGTAACAAATAAGTATATTAAATAATTATACAAAGATGTTGTACTAATTATTTTATATACCAAATAAATAGTTTTAAAACTATTAAAATAAATATTATATGAACTATTTAATGTTCTTTACTAATTTTATAGAAAAATTTGACATGTTATGAATCTATTAAAAATTTTAGTTTGAATATATCATCTGTGTATATTTTATTTAAATTCAAATAAATGAATAGTTTCAAAATTGACACTATTGTTATTTAATAAAAATAACGTATTATTAAATTGTTTAAAAAATCGCAAAAATACTTAAAAATTATAAATTGAAATTTATATAGTATAAAAGTCATAAAGTATCTAATTATGGAAAATTAGCAACACATAAGTGATTATTTATAACCATTTAAAATTTAGAATTGTATTACAACAAATAAACTTAAATAGATTAAATAAGGATAAATCAAAATGATAAGGTTTAAAATAAGATCAAAACATGTCTAAATTTTTTTGGTTGATGAGATTACAACCCTATATCATATAATATTTGAATTGAGTCATTTTTTGAGGTTTTTATGTGGGTTTTGAATTTATATTAAACTAATATTTTTGAGGATTCCAAAGGTGCCCCTCTCCTCCCTTATAAAAGGGCACCTCCTCCCTCTCCTCCTCACACCACTTTGAGCCTTCAATCTTGGCCAAAACCTGCCACTTTATCTTCTCCACTTCCCTAGAAACATCCTAGAGGTCTTGTTCTACTTAAAAGACCAATCTTAGTGCCCTAAGAGGAGGTTTCAAAGAGACATATCGAAGAAGAGGTAATATCCGTTACCGATTCTTTCAAATTTATTTCTTCTTCTACCTCCTATTCTTTAGTTGTTTCATTATATTGTCATAACATCAGTATCACTAATATACTGATATGTTATTATAAATATGAAACAACCCCATTTCACCTTCTATCCATCCTAGGGAAAATGAAATCACCGCGCGTGCGTACGTACAGAATGTCGTCTCCACGCCGTGGTGTAATGTGTTTTTCCACCACCAGCTTACTTGGATGGGTATAATGCTACAAGGAATAAATACATATGATTGTTATAAAATCATACTAATTCTAAGATATTAGATCATTCACTCCAATTCTATTCAATAAAAATGGGAACGATATCATCGCTCGTGCGTACGTACGGATTACCGTCTCCACGACGCGATGAGATTCATTTTCCATGTTAACAATTCAAGAATTATTATAAAGTATATATAATAAGTAATAATGAAATATATGACATAATAATGCTTCTGGATTTATGTATATATATATATGTATGTCATATACTTAATTCTATTCAATTCAATAAGGAAACGAAAACAGCATTCATGCATACGTACGACCTACCGTCTCCATGAATGGTCTATTTATTTCCATTTATCGATCTATTAAATATATGTATATTCTGAATATATATTATATATAAATAATTTTTTATATTCTGGAATTAATTAATCATGATCTAATTAATCATATGAATAACTATAAGTCAAAACACGGACGACAAATGAAACGATTTTACCCAAAACGCTCTTTAAAATGGAATTTACAAAAGAACGGGTAATATAAAGTCATAAGTGAACCATATATGATATCATAACAATGAATATGATTCTTTAATAAGTCAATGACATTATTTAAATCATTATATAGGAGGTTTGGATACATACGAAGCATATTGGACATAAGGTAATGGATAATTTTGCAAATCTCATTTTTATCCGAGATTGCTTATTCGTACATATTTACTGGGGTTATTGATATCATCCATGTCCATGTTTCATAAAAGTGTATTCATGTATGTTTAAAGTCCTTTTTACCCATTTGTACATTTTCCCCATGGTATAGAATGAATCTTTCTTTTATTTACCCTACAAGGTACTTTTTGACTTTTCCGACAAAAGTATGAGAAGAATGTTTTTTTAACGTATACGACATGAAAGGATTTTTATGGTTTTATAAAGCCTTATTTTCATGAAGATTCCTCCAAAAATATTTCATGTCTATTTTCAACAAAATCCTTTTATTTTAAAAGTGCCCTACATTTTGTGAAAAGAAAATGATTTTGAAGAAAAAAGTATATTTTCCTCAAGAATTCATTTCAAGTGTTTTATCAAAACCATTTTTTCATATAAGATGAAATAATTTCATATGTTTATGTTTCAAGTATCATGTCTATATGATTTACATGGTTTAATTTTTCTTATAATGAAATTATATCCAATTTTTTTTTGTATGGATTATGTTATGAAGGAATGATGTTTATGAATCCCATTTTATTCTTGGGTTATGATAAATGATTTATGTTTATATTGTGGCACACAAAAGAATGATTTCAATATGAGATGGGTGGGACCTATATCTCCCTCCAATTCATTGGGTAAATATTTATATCTCATGAGATAGAAATGGCTGGAACGAAAAGTTAAACCGGTTCAGTAATACCAGATTGGAACGAGGAGTGAACTCGATTCAGAAAGGGACTTTGTCCACTAAGATGGTCTTGACAGCAATGCCTTGGCTACTTTGGAAATCATAACATGTGCTTAATGGTTTCCACAATTACATGTTTTATTCCCATGCTATTTTATCATGATTAATGTTTGCTTATGATATATGCCTTACGTACTTCCAAGATTCACGTCTTTGCTCAAGATTTTGATGTTTAGATTTTTTGTTCATGTTTTTGGATTCAAATGTTTATGGATTGTGTTATGTTTTCTATATTTACCCTTACTGGGAATTTGAGCTCACCCTTTTTTATGTTTTCCTTTCCCCAGGATTTAAAGAAAGGTTTTAGGTAAGAAAATAAAAGGGGAATATCTTTATGGGAGATGTTGAAGATCTTTCACCAAGATTAGAAGATTATATTCCGAGTTTCCAAAGACACAAACTATTACATTCCTTTGGTGTCTATTTTGTTATGTATTAAGCATTCCGAAAAAGTAATGTAATGTCCATATACGTCAAGTTTCAGGTCTCTACATATCAAGAGACCGTATCTGTGGACAATATGTGGTATGAGGAGGACATCACATGATTTAATTATTTCTATTGTTGGAACTCAAATATAAAATATAAGACTATGGAAAGGAATAGGTGTGTCCAAAATTGAAGAAAGAAGAATACATGAGAAAGAGATTACTCAGCAGATCAAAGAGAATAAGGAAGAACCATTTGAGAACTTACATTGTGAACCCAAGGAGTCTCAAGAAGATCATTTTGGGAGAACAATTTCAAGGCTACCTTCTGTGATTCGTCAAATCTCGATAAACAAAAGAAGTAGAAAAACTCAGTTCCTGAAAGATAGAACCTGGAGTAGAGACACTCTCTTTTGAGGAAAACTTCCAGAAAAAGACTCGAACTGAAAATTATTCAATCAAAGGAGTTAATAGCTGAAATAAAAACACATAGATATTTCTAATATCAATATTATAAGCTTAGATATGCTGTGTTATTTTTTTTACATTTCTGAGAAGTGTGTGTTTTTTTGTTACCCACACTACCTCCTATGATTGAATTGGAGGATACTATAAATACTCACATAAAATTTCACCTACATTTTGTTACCATCATATAACTGTGGAAGAGACCGTGTGTGGTTTTTATTGTTTGTTTTTCTATAAAGAACTATGGTAGAGGTTGTGAACCCTGAACAGTTTGTGAAAACTGTTGTAATGCCCGATACAGGCTATGTATTATGTTTATTGTTAATATAAACTGCTTGGTGGAAGGTGATCACCAAGTGGAGAGGATTACGTCTCGGCTTGAGACTGAACATCTTGTTTAACATTACTATGCACTATTTTTTTTGTTATACTATATTTTATCTATTTTACACTACTTATAATTGCTAAATCATAAAACTGTTTGTCATTCACTTTGATAGTTAGTTTTGGTTAGTGTGTGTATATGTTTAATTCAGTAAATTTGTTTCAAAATTTGAAGAAGTGTTTTACTGTAATTCAACTAAGGAATAATAACCCTTTGAGAAACCTGTTGACCAAATAGACATTTACATCTCTACTACCTTAATTAACTGGGCTGTTTCAAAATTGGGGGATCTTTATCCTAAATTTTTTAACAGAATTTTTAAGTTGGAACTCAATTCACCACCCTCTTGAGATTCCAATCTGACCCACAATATCCACCTTAATGATGTTTTATTATTCTCAAAAGACCATCCATAATTGTCTTAACCCCCTGTGTAACAAATCAAATCTAATAAGTTAGGTACAAGTTCATAACATTTATTCTCCTTTATACTTCTTTATGTTCATTTTTAATCCTAAAATTTTATTATGAAATATAAAAATGATTAACTAAAAGTAAGTATCATTATTATAATTATATTTTATTCTAATGATGTTATAATAATTAAATACCATTTTCATTTTCCATTAATAAAAATGAAAACATCATTACTGTGTGTGTGTGTAGACTACCGCCTCTACAAATTATCATGATTAATTTTCCATAACCACCCTAATGTTGGTAATAATGCGGAATTCGATATATAATTATTATATTTATAATATATTTTATATTCAAAAATGATAAAACATATTATAAATTTCACCCATTATATGGAAAAAGAAATCATCAACCACACATGCGTGTAGACTACCACCTCCATGGAACGAATGATTTCAATTTTTATTTTCATATTTTCCTTAAATTATTGTTAATTAAATTTTTTTTCAGTATTAATATTATTTTCATGATATCATTAAGTTAATGGTATAAAAAATTGAATAACCTATTAATTATATGATCAATAAAGGTTCATTGTTAATTTAATCACTAAAACAAGTATACTAAGAAGAAATTATTTTATTCAAATTATGTTATATTTTAATATACATTAATTATTCATCTAATTCGATTAAAATTACTGATATATCATACTAATAAACATTGAAATATATTATTATGCTATTGGTGTAACGTTATTACCACTAAATTATCTCATAATCCTTAATAATCATTGTGTGTTCACATTTGTGCTGGTTTTGACACATATTAGAACCATGATATGAAATTATATACTGAATGAATTTGAAAATATAATTAATTATATAATATTATAAAAATATTTAAATAATTATTTGGTACTGGTTTTGTTAAGGATATATCAATGTTTAACCCAATAATCAAGAAAACACTTTTCCTTAGTTAAGGATATCGTGAAAGTCTTCTTGTTATCAATATTATCTTCAATGATAAAGAGTGAAAAAATTATCAAGGTAAATTTAAACATTATAAATATTTATAAGTCATCCATTAAATTATATTTAATTAACTTGTAATGATTAAAATTGAATGAAAAATGGATATCGACATTGATCCTAAGAAAATAAAATAAATGATCAAAAATATAAACACATGATGTGGAGAAATAGGGAAAAAATAACTAATATACATATAGATAATGATTTTAAATAAAAATTATTAATACTATTATTGATTAATTTTGGTTTTAAATAGTATATTAATATTTTTATGTTTTTTATAGGAGGTCAAAGCACATTTGACTAAGTGGGAATATAGTCTTGGGGTTATTTGCATCAAATTTCAATCCCTTGAGACATACTTGTGTTAGAAAAAATTTCTTCTTTTAAATAATTTAAATAATTACCAATTTTTATTTTTAATAAATGTGTTCTTATAATTCATGATATTCCATTTTCTATTTAATGTTCAACCTCTCCCAATGTTTATATTCAAAAGTTACTATGGATGTTAGGGGTTTTCATGACTAAAATGCTTTCCTTGGGTCATAATCTCTCCACTTTTACAATTATCATTGAAGATTTATATATTATATATTATAATGTTGTTATGATTAATAAAAAACATTTTTATGTAAATTATGTTTCACACACAAGTATTCTTTGATGATGAATATTTTGTTTAACAAAACAAAATATAAATATGTTGAGAAAAATTCAAATCCCCTTTAATAGATTGTTTCTCCTTGTCTATTATATGGAATCCAACAAATGTTATTATTTATAATTAGAAACGTAATAATATTTTATCTAATCTTACCTTAGTATTTTCTTTTTCTTATTTTCAATAGGAGTCTTTGGATATTCTTTTTATGATGTGGTTTTTGGACAAAGTTATTTCAAAATGTCTAATTTTTATCCATCCTTTCAAAATAAAAGGGTTTATCTTCCACTAAAAATTCATTTTTGATATAATTAATGTATTTTCAAAGAAATATTAATGAATATTATTTTTAAATGATAATGTTTTGGAAGTGTTTTAATGTCACCATTTAAAAAATTACATTTCAATGTAAATATAACTTCTTATTTTTCACCAAAGATAAAAGAATTTTCTAAAAACTATTTTATGATTTCAATTCAATTTTTCTCTTTATCTATTAAGTATTTATTTATTTGGAAATTATTTTTTATGAATCAACTTATAATTTTTCTTATGTAATTTTTTATTGGGGTGATTCAATTTATGGTATCATCCATTCACATGTTAGAGGTCAATTTTAGTGATACCATCTTAAAGTGCTGTAAAACTAATTTTTATTTTCCAGGGGTTATTTATTATGTTATGAGTGAAAACAATTTTATTTCCAATGGGGTTTTATTATATGATGAATTATTAAAATATTATGGAAAAAATATTTATGGGCGATGAAGTTTGATGTCTTATATCACACTTTGATGCATTTTTTAAGATTTTACACCTCATGAGGTAATGATGTTGAGTGTAAAAATAATGCGGATTAGTTATGCTCATAATATTAACCACAAACATGATGTGTTTTAGCGACATTAAAATAAATGAGAACGAATTGTATGTGGTTATCTATGTTTTCAAGAATGATAATGTACTCGATATGGTTATCTATGTTCACAATGTTATGAATACCAATGCTTATTCTTGTGGAATAATTCAATGTTATATTCTAGTATAATTTTCTATGGAACATTTTTATTAAATCATGTTTCAACACTCTTTTCCCATGGAATAAATTGTTATTTTGAGATTAAATTCCATTCCATCATGAATTTGTATAATTATTATTTTTCAATATTCTTTTTAATATGAAATTTCTCCCATACTTATGTTTTCTCATATGATTATAATCTAATCAATGATTCCATGTAGATTGGATTTCCATTACTAAGCATTTTATCTCACCCCTTTATTATTTTTCCCATCCCCTTGTCATGAAAATGAGTATATTTTTTTAGAAGTACATAAGGAATATTAGTATATTTCAATTATAGAGGAATGTTCACATTTTTTTAAAAATAAGAAGCATATGTAACTAATCTTCAATGAAACTAAATATTACGTTCTTGGGATTACAAGATTATTCTATTATATATAATTATTATCTTATAAGAATTATATAAAAAGAAATATGTGTTTAGACTTTTTTTCTATATTTGGTATCAAATCAGGCTTTAGTTATTTTGGAGATTAGTTTAGTTATTTTTGAGATTTATTTTTCAACATTTTCTATTAAGGTTAGATAACCTTAGTGAAAAACCTAGAGATGAGTCTTAGTATATGATGATATCTAGAAACAACTGTAATGTCTTTAGTAGGTGTGTTTCCTAGAAATACATCATTGTATTTATATTGGAAAGTGGATGCATATGTGGAAAATATTAACCTAGGGGAGATCACCCCAAAAAAGGTTGATTGAGAATTAAATTGATCATCAAATTGATGCATGATGAGTAGGACTAAGACTAAACACATTACTAAACATGTAAGAACCCAATTCTTCCTTTGAGGTATGGATATTTCCTTTTTAGTTGTACTAAAGTAAATGTGGGAAAAGAGGTCAAGGGGCTGGTTGCAAGACTATTACATGATGTGACTGGGAACTACACTCTGTGTACTTATAGGTACACACTGTATATGTTCGGTTACATGCCATGTAATCTCGATACATGACCAGATAATGGTTGGGCCATAATTTGTACGAACACGACATGTAGTCTCAAGTACACGCCATGTAATTTTTTTATTGATTAAATAGGGTCATAGCATCGTTTTTTTGAAAACATGTAGGGGCTCATCCGTGTTTGTGAATAACAGCACCGAGGGCCATTTTCCTTCTCGATTGATCATTCGAACCCTAATTCCTTTGCTGTCGGTTATGTTTGAACCTAGTCATTGAGATCTCGATTCCACTTGAGCCTTTCTTCCTAATTTATCTTTTCAATTGAGTTATTTAAGGTTGAGATTTTTTTCTCATTTTATATATCTATTCTGTTCTAGGTCAAATTAAAGATCGACGCTGGACGAGGAGTGTCTTACTACAATGAGGTATGTGGTCTTGTGACTTTATCTAAATGTCGAGTTGTTTATATTTTTTTTTGTTGTTCTCCCACATCTAAGGTATATCCTTGAATGAAAATTTACCTTTTTCCCTAATGATGATTAGGTCATGAGTTTAATTAATTTTATCATGTTTGACCTTATTAGTTTGATTAAGGGCCACCCACGGGTACGTTCCCTTGGAATGACCATTTATGCCCATTTGGCTGAGGTTTCCTATAAGGTATGACTTGTTTTACCTTAGTGGGTCCTTAAGTATGAACTAAATTATAATGGAATTGAAATTGTGGTAAATATTTATTGATTTGATTAACGAGTTTTGGATTAATGATTTTCCCTTTTCCCCATGATATGCCAATTATCGTTTAATACTTGCAAAAGTTTAATTCACTTGTTTCTTGATATGTGTGATTCCCACGCGAGTTTCTATATGTTAACCATGTAATAGTGTAATTTAAATTCATTTCTTAATATATTTAAATGATAATATATCGGGCTTGACCTTGATTGATTTGTTATGCCAGTGGGCGAGGATTTGTTATGCCCGTGGGAAATGATTTGTTATGCATGTGGGCAAGGATTTGTTAGGACTGTGGGAGAAGAGTTATTATGCCTTTTGGGTGAGTATTTGTTAAGCATGAGGGTAAGTATTTGGTTATTCCTGCATGAGTGGGTTTTCTATGTCGTTGGGAAAGATGTTGAATAGATTATTGAAATGGAATGATATATGAGTGTCTGCCAAGCCAAAACGCAAGCTTGGATTCAATCTTCACATAATTTTTTAGATATCCTCCTGAGGTATTTCTTGAGTATTCTTTATAAGAGGTATTGATAGGCTTAGTTTGGATCTCAATAGTTATATAACTCAATGTAATTGAATGGTTGAAATGAATATAATGAATGAAAATAAGAAAAAATGACTTGTAGGATTGTTTACTTTTAAGTACTTCCTAGTTTACTGATTTTACTTTTTTTGTGTACTACATGTTACATAAACTCTCTAAAAGATATGAAAAAATCATTTGTGGTTGCCTGCCTAGATTTATTTATCACACCCTGTTTGGTTCATGATTTTGGACCCAAAAATATTATGTTGTTGTATTTGTCGATAAGGGAATGTTCCCTTATACATGTACTTGAGATGCTATTTAGGAGCAGGAGAGCATGGTAAAGAGATGAGTCTTGTGATTCTTATTAGTTTCCTTTGTTTATTTTTCTTTTGGAACATATATTTTGGGTTCTTATAGTGTACATGTTTTGGCTATTTTCGTAAAACATAACACGCTGCATCATCTTTGGTATTGAATGATGCTTGGTTATTTATCTTATTAGTCTTCCACTATTTATTTCTGTTATATGTTTTTTACTACTTCCTCTATTGTATATTATTATTCCATTGTGCTACACTCTTCCAACGGGGGCATAATTTACCAACTATCACGCCCTAGGCACTCGCTGCTAGTCGGTAGCCTCTGGCATTTGAGGAAATACGCTTGAGGCCATGTGACCAACTGGGTACAGGGAACTAATTGAGTGGAATATAGATTTTGGATGCTACAAAGTGGTATCAGAGGAGTTTTCTTTTCTAGTTTGTCTTAATATTTATCAAAATTAGAAAGGGATTGGAATGAAATGGAGTTTGGTAATACGCTATGCCTGGGAGTAGTTATCCCATGTACAGGGAAAAACCAAATTACCTCAAACTGAATTGTGTTTTCTGGATTTTGAGCTATTACAATTGTTTCAATTTCACAGTTGGATGAAAAACTTGTTTTGTGCTATCTATATTGATATAATTGTGATTCTACTTTGTTTCAACTTGATGAGATGAGGTTATTCCATCTCATGCATCATATAAGAACTTGTTATAAATCACATGCCATGCATTCTTGCCATTCCATTTAGAGATAATTGTTGATTGGATGTTGTTATAATAGATGTCATGCTAGATATTCATGATGTTATGATAGATACTATGATAGATATGACTTCTGTTTTGATAGGTGTATTGGTACGTGTTATATTTGAATTGGATGGACGCCAAACATTGATCCCTGAGTAGTATGGGCCCTCTTGGATCAGAATTTAGTGGATAATGTTTTGGCCATGGAATATAAATTGTGTCATTAGGCACTATATATGGATTCCAAGATTTTATTCTCAGATAGTATGGTCCCCCACAGATCAGAATTTTGAACATTGTTTCTTTATTTTTCAATAATTGGGGTTTATGGGAGTTTTCTGAGGCTCATTGTTTGGAAACCTAGACAACCTGGCAAGTGGTCCTATGAACACATTCCATGTGTTCTTCTATTTTGGAAGAATTTTTTTTTCTTAAGTACATGTTGTGTACTCTGAGTACATGTTGTGTGGGTTTCGACTGTGTATCTAGCCGTGTGTGTGAGAGAGAACAAGTTGTTGAGTTTTTATCAGAACATGCCATGTACCTTATATACACCCCGTGTAGATTTACATAGAAATACCCATGTGGCTCTGTCCATGTAAAATTACATGGCCATGGGGGAAGACTTGAGTAGATTTTGTGTGTATGCCTGAAATTATGTGTACCAAGGAATTTTACATGACCAAAATGGTGGAGTTACACACCCATGTGAGAGTTTAAAGGGACACATTGTGTGTTGGGATGACAGGCTATGTACCTAGGGTGTTTACATGCCCATGCTGGCAGAAGTACACGACCATGTAAGGGATTAAGTGCACATGCCATGTATGGTTCCTATACACCATGTACTTATCTTTTGCGAACTTCAGAGGATTTTATTCTATTTTTTAGTTGTTGTGCTATTGAATCGCGTACCATGATAAACAATCTTTTGCTGAGGTTTTTGTACTAGTCTTTATAGGGAAATATCCCCATGATGGCCTCTAGTAGTATGCCAGGATAGTAGCGATGATCATAGGACAGAGGTGGTAGGCCATGAGATACTAGTAGATCCTCTAGTCATTCCATTTGTGACACCAGCTGTTATACCAGATGCAGGTGCCGATGCAAAGATCCGTGAAGGATTCATAGGGTTTATAACGACCTTCCAATGAGTACCTCATCCAGCCACATCTATGGAAGAACTAAAGTGAATATTCCAGAAGTAACATCCACCTATGTTTTCAGGGGATGGTGGACCACAGGCTGTAGAGTCATGGATGAAGTCCATGATTATGATCCTCAACCATCTGATAAACCTCTTGATAGGAATGTCAAACTCACAACTTATATACTGCTTGATTTAGCCAAGAGGAGGTGGGATGTTATCACATATATAGAGCGTCATCATAACCTTGAATGGGGAGATTTTCATATAGTATTCCATGACTACTATTTCCCTGAGATGCTAAGGGATGATAGATCCCAAGAGTTCATGCATCTGGAGTAGAGTGTTATATCAGTGATAGAATACTCTTCCCATTTCACTGAGCTTCATATATTCTCACCTATTCTTATGGGTGACAATACATCGAGGTCTAGACAATTCGAGGATGGTCTCAGGTACAACATATGATTGTAGGTGATCATTTTCATGTTGCCTTTTGTATATTCCATCATGAATTAGGTGTTGATTATTGATCATAATCTACAGGAATCTGGGGGTGTGAACCAGCACAGTTCAGCGCCGAGATCATGTACTGTCTTGACCGGGATTAAGAAGCATCATATGGTTCTTTCTCACGGAGATACGGGCAATAAAAATTTTTCTTTTGGTATCCAGGCGAGGTGTTGTTAGTGTGGAAAAGCTGGGAATATGAGACCGTAGTGCCTAATGGATCTAGTCGAGTGTCGTTCTTGCAGTAGGATGATCCATATATAGTTTTACTGTAGGGTGTTTCCACGAGCATCTAGGGAGAGAGGTTTAGAATTGACTCCACATTCAGGAGCATGGTGAGAAGCTTCTCAGCAATCATGGAATTGGAATACTTCAGGCCACTCATGCTGAGTTGGTGGTCATAGCCATGTTATCCATGCTCTAGGTTTTTAGAAATAATAGATTGGATTAGCTTAGGGAATCCGGACAGTGTCATAGGACCATGGTGTAGGCCATATTATTGCAGTGTAATAGACCCAATAGTAGTAGGATCCTAGACCTATACAGTCAGATGTAGTATTCTAGTCGCCTCTGTTTTTTCTTCTGTACTCTTTGATACAAGGTATTCTCATACTTTTATATCTTTTCGAGTTGTAGAGAGCCTTGGGCTATGTGTCTTCTCTTCTGATGATGTTATGACACTAGGCACTCCATTAGGGATATGTATGATAGGTGTGCGTTAGTGTAAGGAGTGACCCTTTAAGTTGGTGGTTGTCACTTCTTTTGTGATCTCCATGTCTTAGAGAATACATGCTTTGATTTCATACTCACAATGGAATTCTTAGTCTCCTTTAAAGACTTTATCAATTTCTATCACTATAGGGTGAGTTTTACGTCACTCGAAGGAGGATCGTTTATATAGAAGGGAGAGTGGGATGTTCAGGAAAGATGATATGGGCATGGGCACCATGGGCTGAGTGGGATGACAACAAAGATTTCCAATTTATATGTAAATGACCATTGAAGATGTTAGAGAGATTTCCCTTTACTGGATGATCATTTCAAGGATTTTTTCTTGGATGTATTTTTAGGGTTACCTATGATAAGAGTGGTAGACTTCTCTATCAAGCTAGTACTAGGAGCTTTACTGGTATCCATTCCCCCTTATAGGATGCATAAAATAGAGTTGTAGGAGCTCAAGAGGTAGCTAGATGATTTAGAGGAAAAGGGGTTTATTTGACTCAGTACTTCTCCAAGGGGTTTCCTGGTCCTTTTAGAAAAAATGGATGATGGTACCCTCATTCTATGCATAGAATATCGAAAACTGAACCAACTGATGTTTAAAAATCAATATACCTTGCCACTAATAGATGACATGTTTGATCAGTTTCGAGGAGCCTGAGTGTTCAGGAAAATCGTATTATGGTCGGGATATCACCAGGTACATGTTCGATATTTAGACATACCTCGTACTGTGTTTTGTCATAGGTATGGTCTGTATGAGTATGTGTTTATATGGTTTTGTCTCATGAATGCGCAAAGGGTCTTCATGGAACTCAAGAACCAAGTGTTCCATCCATACATGGATTCTTTTGTGGTGGTTTTCATTAATGATATCTTGGTATATTTTCACAATCTACATGACCATGCCAACCATCTTGAGATATTTTTGAAGACACTGAGAGAGAATCAGTTATATGCTAAGCTCTCAAAGTTCCACTTCTAGATGGATCGGATTCAATCCCATGGTCATGTCACCTCAGATACATAAGTATATGTGGACCCATAGAATGTGAGATACATAGTTTCCAGAGAGCATCAAATAATTTATTTGAGGTGTATAGTTTTCTATAGTTGGCTGGTTACTAGCTTCATTTCATACAGGTATTCTCACGCTTAGCAGTGCTGATGAAAGACTTGACAAAGAAGGGTGTGAAGTACGTATGGTCAGATTCATGTGAGATGGACTTTCAAGAGATGAATGGGAGATTAAAATCAGTACTGATATTGATTTTTCTAGAGCTGGGTAGTAGTTACACATTGTACCATGATGCATCAGGTATCAGTTAGGGAGAAGTGCTTTTTTAAGGGAAACAAGTCGTTGCGTATGAGTCTCAGCAGTTGAGGCCATATGATAGGAACTATCTGTAACATGATCTCGAGTTATCCATAGTTTTTCTTGCCTTACACTTTTGGATAAATTACTTGTTGGGAGAGAATTTTGTGGTGTACACAAACCACATAAGTCTTAAGTACATATTTACTCAGTGTGATCTGAATTTGAGGCAATGAAGGTGGGTGGAAGTCCTTCTCTCATTCGACTTTGAGCTCACTAACACGCATGAACAGGAAATGAAGTGGTTGATACACTAATCTTAAGGACTCAAAATCATGAAGTGTAGAAGGCCAATAGAAATTATTGGCTTATGGAATTGTTCTCTGAGATACACTTGGAGGTGCACGACAGTTAGGAACAAACTTTCCTTTATTCTTTATTTGTGAAATCTACCATCTTGGATAGAGTGAGGATGAGAAAAATATCACATTCTGAGGGCCTAGTCCTTCAAGAAAGTGTAGTAGGTGAAGATCCAACTCTTATTTGGATGGTAGGTGGTGATGAGATCTTGCGTATCCATGGATGTGTTTGTGTTCTAGTGGACTTATGTGAAGTGTTTATGGGGGAGTTTCATGATCCAGCTTGGGCAGTGCATCCTAGAGTTACCAAGTTGTACTATGACTTACTCCATTAGTACAGGTGGATGGGTATGAAGAAAGAGGTGGTTGGTTTTGTTATGAGTTGTTCCAACTATCAGCAGGTGAAGGCGGAACATCAGTGGCCAATCGGGATTTTATAGAAGTTACCTATCCCTGAGTGGAAGTGGGATGATGTCACGATGGATTTATTGATGATTTTACTAAGGTATCCACAAGTTAATGATGCAATGTGATTGGTGTTTGATATAATTACAAAGGTCATTCATTTATTTCCGATCAAGGAGACCTTATAAGTTGAAGATTTTGGGAAGATATATATTCGTGAGGTCATATGACTTCATGGGGTCCCTCTTTCTTGCATTTAAAATGGGGATGCACACTTTAAGTCTCATTTATGGTAGTGTTTTTGGATAGAGTTGAGTACACAAGTTCTTCTGAGCACAACATACCACCCACAGATTAATTTCTAGTTAGAGTGCACAATACAAGTGCTATAGGACATGCTATGAGCATGCGTACTAGATTTTGGGGGCTCTTGGGAGAAGCATATTACCATGGTTGAATTAACCTACAATAACACTTTCCAGGTTTCTGTAGAAATGGAACCTTATGAGGACCTGTATGATAGGACTTGCAGATCACCCATATGGTGGCTGGAGGTTGGTGAAGAAATTTTACTGGGACCACATCTCATGCAGGAGGCTTCTAAGTAAGTTGAGTTGATTCTGAAGCGGATGGCTACTGTGCAGTCTTGTCAGAAATCGTATGCTGATAGCCGTTGACAAGATCTGAAGTTTGAGGTTGGGGATTGAGTATTCTTGCATGTGGCACTGAGGTTGGGACACAAGAGAATCAGGAGACAAGGTAAGCTTTTACCGAGATAAGTTTGTCCATTTGAGATTCTGGTGAGGGTCGGGGTAGTTTACTATTGATTTTAGTTACCCCATAGGTATGTGGATATGCATGATGTATTCCACATTTCTCCGTTATGATGTTACATTTCAGAACCATTCCACACATTTATGCTCGAGGAAGTGGAGTTGCAGGATAATGCATCCTTTGAGGAGAATACCATTTTCATTGTGGATCATAGAACGAAGGTTCTCCATAGATAGTATATTCATTTGGTATGGGTACTATGGAAGCACGAACAAGTGTATGATGAGACTTGGGAGAGGGAAGCTGATGTATGATCACAGTGGCCAGATTTGTTCTCAGATACTTCTCCACCACCCTTGGAAGGGAAATTCAGGGATCAATTTCATTAAAGAAGGGATTTTTGTAAGAACCTGGTTCTTCCTTTGAGGTACGAATATTTACCTTTTTATTTGAACTTAATGAAATTTGGGAAAATAGGTTGAGGGGCTGGCTACAAGCCTGTTACATGACGTGACTAGGAGCTACACACTATGTTCTTATTGGTACATGCCGTGTATGTTCGGTTACACGCCATGTAATCCCAGTGCACGTCCATGTAATGGTCAGGAAAAAATTTGTACAAACATGGCATGTAGTCTCAATTACACGTTTTGTACATTGTTATTGATTAAATCAGGTAGTAGAATCGTTTATGTGAAAACACATAGGGGATCATCTGTGTTCCTGAACATCAGCACAGAGGGCCGTGTTCATTCCCAATTGATCATCTGAAACCTGATTCCTTTTCCATCAGTTGAATTTGAACTAGATTAGTGAGCTTATAATTCCTCTTGAGCCTTTCTTCCTAATTTTGCCTCTCTATTGAGTTATTTAAGGTTGGTTTTTTTTGCTCGTTTTGTAGATCAGCCTAATTCTTGGTCAAATCAGAGCTCAACTCTAGACAAGGAGAGTTGTACTATGACGAGGTAGGTGGTCTTGTGCCTTTCTCTCAATGTTGAGTTGTTTATATGTGTCATATTTTCATTCCAACATGTTTAGGGTGTAACCATGGAAGGAAATTGACCCTTGTTGTTTCCTAATAATGATTAGGTCATTATTTTAATTAATTTGAGATTTTTTAGCTTGGTGGTTTGATTAAGAGCCACCTATGGGTAAATAGATATGAAAAAATCTTTGGTGGTTCTCTACTAGAATTTATTTTCACACCCTCTTTGGGTTATTATTTTGGATAAAAAAGGATAATGTTTTGTTAGTTGTAGAAAAGAGAAATTAACCTTCTAAAGGTACTTGAGATTCTATTTAGGAGTTGGAGAGCAGGGGACCAAGTTGAGGCTTTCGAAGATTCTTAGTTTCCTTTGTTTCTTTTGATTTTGGATCATATATTGTGGATTCTTGAAGTGTACCAATTTTGGTTGTTGTCTTAAGACATAACATGATTCATCAACTTTAGTATTGAATAATTCTTGGTTATTTATCTTATTAGTATTTCACGGTTTATTTTAGTTATATATTGTTTACTGCTTCTTCTATTGAAAATTATTATTCAGTTGTGTTACTCTCTGCCAATGAGGGAATAGTGTCCCAACTACCACACCTTAGGAACTCAATGCTACTCGGTAGCCTCTAGAATTTGGGGAAATTCTATTGAGGCCATGTGGCCAACTGGGTACAGGCACCAGTTGAGTGGAATCCAGATCCAGGAAATTACAATAAACTTTTAGGGTATATTATTTGGTAGATCATATTCACTTTATGAACCACTCTGAAGGATTTTCTCCAATTAAATTCGATGTAATGTGTTGAGAATTATAATATAACCCAACTTAAAGTATAATAGGTTAAACAAATATTGATATAGGTTCAACTAAAATAACTATAGGAATATGTAATAATATAAAATAAAAATTCATTTTAATGTTATATTAGATTTATGATAATGATAATTACATTGAATTGTTATATTTTTACCTATCATGTGAACCATTTTTGTTTTATTTATGGACAGATCTAGAAGGAACCATTGATTTGAGGGAAAATGCTGAGATTTTCTTATTAAAAAACCCATCAAAATGGGAGTTGGAGTGAGAAAAAATATGATTATGAAAAACCAACTAGCATGAAATATGATTAATATGTAAACATATTTCAAGTCTTAAACACACCAAAGAAGAGACATATTAATTCTCATGAAATATGAAGTGGTTAATATGGTGAATAAAAAATATTCAATTTTTTATATGTAAAAAATATAGAATGTAGAACCAAGAGAATTATCTTAATGGGATTGGAAGATACCTTACTTGTAGAAGAGGGTGTCACTAAGTATAAAATTGTTAAGGAAAAAATAAGAGTTAATATAACTTGCTTGAAATAAATATAGTTCATCCTTATGTACCAATAATAATTAAATGACTTATGTATGGGGATCTTGGGAATTATAAAATCCAATTCCCTGAAAAGAGGAATTACTAAGATACAAGCATAACTAACTTCTTATACTTAGTGTAATATAGATAACTTATTCAAGAAATACTCCCAAAACGGATCCTAATATTTAAGGTACACAAAACCTCATATCCATAGTTTTATATTCTTGGTTTGAATTTTATTCTAGGAATTCTAGTATATATGAAAAGGTTTTTAATATTATTAAATGACCACCTTGTTGATTTTATTACTGAATAAATTTTATAGTGTATTATTATCTTATTCCATTTTGACGTTTATAGAATTTTTCCTTACGAAAACCTTATTATCCTTTAGTTAAATTTAACACAATTTTAGTGATGGACATGTACCCTCAACATAGAGTAAAAAATGTCTAGAGTAAGGAAAACCCATTTAATATTAACCTATGATATTAGATCAACGAATTAATGATAATAAGAACCTCTAAGAAGAAATTATATAATGTGGGTTGTGATACTAAATAACGGTAGACTCTTGGCCCAAATGCTTTAAGATAAACTCAATATTAGGGACAAGCCTATTCTAAGGATAGAGACATGTTTCACATGTTTGTTAGGTTGATATATCCTTATAAATTATATCCTATGTTATATTGATAATTTAGATAACCTTAGCTAACCTCATTAGTATATAATAATTTAAAGTGTGAGGATAAAATTTATTTATGGGGGAGAAAATGTAATGTCCTAGGTTTTAGGTTCCAAAAACATTTTTTTACTATAACTAAAATTAATGTTTTTATATTATTTCAAAATAATTAATTCTTAATTATAGATCGGTACATATAATATATTAAAAAATATAATGAAATTTTATTCAATTATAATTGGGATATTACAAAGAAGTGCATTAAACATAGTTTTATACATTATGGTTTATTACTCACCATTGGTATAATATTTCCATTTAAAGTTTATAAATTAATAAAGGAAAATAGATGGAAATGAATATAATATTAACAACCAAGAAATCCACTAGACCATATTTATCATTAAGTATTACTCATAAAAATACAAAACCAATAATGGGGAAGATCACCATGAAAGTAGAAATCATTACTCAAAATCAAAAATATGAAATAAGAACCTTTCCCACTAAAGTGAGAGTATAATAAATTAATGATTTATTAAGTATATATAAAAGAATCAAATATAGTCTTTAGAATTACGTTTTTATTAAAATATAGTCATTGAAAATATGGTCACTGAAAATAAAATCCTTGTCTAATATATATGTTGGACTCATGTATTGTTAATTAGAAAATTTAAAATTATATAACTCAAAATAGAATAAAAATATTATATTAAAATATTATAAATTTATATCTACATGTTACGTATAAATACTAATAATAATATTATAAAAATATGATTCGATATATGTATAAAATTTATATAAATATTTTAATATTAATAGAGTAGTAAAATTAATTTTCTGAATATAATTAATCAATTTTATCATATAAATTTGAATAAATAAACATAATTTTTGGGTTTTAATGGAAATATAGCATAATATGATTTTTTTTCTAAAAACTATTTATTTTAACTGAATAGTGAAAAACAATGTCTTTACAAATAATTTGACTTTTATGACACTACTATTACATAGGTATGAATTGAAAACTATTGAAAACTTTTTATATGATCAAATATGTATTTTATAAGTGACTATATAATTTTAAATATGTTGTATTTATCTTTTTAAACTGTATTTTAAATTTAAGAACCCAAGTTATATTTTCAAAAAAAATTGTTTTTTAATAAATTATACACTTACTATTTTAAAATTAATTTTTATCACATTTAAAAATTGAATAAAAAACGTATTTAAAATTTGGAATCATTAGGTATTAAATCTATAACCATAAACACTTTATTTTTAGGAATATAATGGATAAATTTCCTATGTAAAATGTAGTTACCATGATGAAATCCAAAATGATATAAAATAGTAACCTAACTAGTAAAAGGGAATAACATGTTAAAAACATGTTTTTAATTGATTCTTTGAGTAGTGTATTGAACTTATCTCTTCTAAATATATTAGTTTCCAATTTTGGATACAATCTCATTGAGAGTGAGTTCCCAATATTGATAAGTTTTGGGTATTTGAAAAAATATCATTCATTTTCACTGATTGAAGGGGTGTTAATATCCTCAATTCTCCTCAAACCGCAAACCAATTAGTATATTTTAAACACTACCTAAAACTCTCATAGAAATTCGTGGACTCCTAAAATATTTTTAATTATTCTCAAAAGAACATCCCTGAAAGGCCTAACGCCCTCCATCAGGGTGATAATCCAAGTGAGGTATAAGTTCCTAACCTCTCTTATCTAATAAAATTGTTTATGTACAATAATTTATAACATTATTGTCACTATTTTAAGGATATTGTTTTTATAATATTGTTACAATTATTAACCTCCCTTCCCTTTTTTACATTAAGAAAAGTGAAAATGACATTTGTGTGTGTGTACGGACTACCTCCTACACAAAGCATCATGTTTTTTTTTTCATTGAACACCTTAAGGGGTGGTACCAATGATTGAGAAGATATATAAGATTCATATATATAACATATTTTATATTTCTAAATGATAAAATATATTATAAATTCCTCCCATCCTATGGAAAATTAAATCATCAGACATGCATACGTATGGACCACCATCACCATAGAACTATTGATCTCTATTTTTCTTTTCGTCAATACATTACTTGGCTGGCCATGAGAATGATATTAATGGATAAATATTTTTTTAGGATGTCATTAATGAGGTTCTGATATGAAAAATTTAATATCATATTAATGATATGATCAATAAATTATCATTATTAATTCAATCGCTTAAAATAAGTATACTAGAAGAAAATATTTTATTAAAATATAGAATATTTTTATATAAATTAATAATTATTATAATCCCATAAGTCACTAATATATAATACTAATAAATCATAAATTATTTCATTATTATAATAGTGTAATTTTATTGTCACTAAGTCACCTCATAATCATAAATAATAATGATATGTTCATGTTTGGACTGATTTGACCACATATTTGAACAATGCATTTAAATTATATCATGAATGGATATGAAAACATAATTAAATATATAATATGACATAAAAATTTATGTATTTATTTGGTCTTGTCTATGGAAAGGATACAACATTTTTTAACTAAATAAATAAGAAAACACTTTTTGTTGGATAAGAAAATCACCAATGTCTGTTTTTTATTAATTTCATCTTCAAGGATAAAGACTGAAACACTCATAAAGGTAATTTAAAACTTCATAAATCATCATAATTCATCAATTATAGTAAATATAATTATATTTTAATGATTAATTGTTTATTAATAATTCATATTGACACTGTTCATATGAAACTAGTACAAATGGTCCAAATTACTGACACATAATGTCAGAAAATTGGTAAAAAAAAACTAATATACATGTATATAATGATTATAAATAAAAATTGTAAATATTTTTGGGAATCAATATATTTATTAAATATTATTTTAAGATATTTAAGTTTCCTATACAAGATATTAGCGTGCATTCTACATAGCAATAATAAAGGTAAGGGGTATATTGTCTTAAATTTTAATCTCTTGAGACATGCTTATGTTATACACCATTGTTTATTTTAAATGATGAAAATAATTCCCCATTATATTGTTTGATAATTATTATATTATATTATATTATATTTTATGTTACATTTAAATTTATACCTCTCATGGGGTTTTGATTCAGATATTACAAAGTCTATAAGGGGTTTTCGTGACTAAAATATTTTCCTTAGGTCATAATCATATCTTTAACTATAATATTTCAATATTGATATATTATAGAATATGCTGATTTTATATTTTATTCACACCTTATTTTCTTGGGAAATCATGTTTCACATCAAATTCTTATTCCATGATATATCTATTATTTCATAAAAAAGTAATTATGTTATGATTAATTACCATCTCTTTTAATGGATTTTTTCTCAATGTACATAAGTATCCATCCCACCAATGTTATCATTTATTATTGGAAACCTAATTATGTGTTATTCCATATGAACTTAATACTTCCCTTCTAAAATTTTTAAAAGGTTGTTTTGTTTACTCTTTTTATGATATGGGTTTTCAACAAGGTAATTTAAAAATGTTTAAAAGGTTTTTGCATCCTTTCAAAATAAAATGGTTTATCATCCACTCCACATTAATTTTTTGGTAAAATGTTTTTAATTTAAAAGATATAATATTTAATATTATTTTTAATGGCCAACGTTTTCATGGGGTTTTCACTTTACCTTTTAAATAGTTACCTTTCAAAGTAACTATAACTTCTTTTTTTGCAAGAAAAATTAAATTATTTCTTAAAAACTACTTTATGATTTCACCACCATTTTACTCTTATATATGAAGGATTTACTTTTTTGGATGATATTTTTGATGAATCACCATATAATTTTTTCTAGTAAATACTATAATGGGGTGATTGAATTTTTAGTATCTACTATTTATATTCTTTAGGTAAATTTCAATGATACCATCTAGAAGTGATTCAGAACCCATTTTTATTTTAAATGTGATATTTATGATGTGATTAATGAAACCCATTTTATTTCCCATAGTTATTAATGCTATGTTGAATGATTATCACATTACGGAACACAAATGTATGGGTGATGAAGGGTGGGAGTCCTATATCACCCTATAATGTATTGGTTATGATTTTATAACTCATGATGTAATAATGTTTAGTGTGAACACATTTTCTATTTTCTATGTTCATAAGATTAATCATGACTGTGATATATATTATAATCATTTGTAATATTTAGTGTAAACTCAATTAGTTTAGCTATGTTCACAAGAATGAGCATGAACACATTATGGTTATCTATGTTCAAAATGTTATATATACCTATGCTTATGCCTATGCCATTATTACATGTTATATTCTCATGTTATTATCCACATAACATGTTTATTATATCATGTTTCCACACTATTTTACCATGTTATATGTTGTTATTTGTATATTACATGCCCGTACACTATGATTTTAGATTATTCCTTTTGTTCTATGTTTTTTATTAAGTTATTTATACCATGATCATGTTTTCTCAAACTCTTATGATCCGACCCTTGATAACATGTTGGCAGGCTTTCCCTTAATGAGTGTTTGAGCTCACCACTTCATTATATTTCCCTTACCTAGGTTATGAATATGTGTATACCATATGAGAAATCTAGAAGGTAGGTTAGTATATTTCAATTATAGAGAAATGTTCAATTTTTTTGTAAAATATGTTTCCTATACAACTAGTACTCAAAGACACTAAATCTTCCTACCTTTAGATTGTGAGACTACTATATGAGATACAATTTTTATCTTATAGAAATAATATAAAGGAAATATTTTTTTTATCATGGGTCTCTTTGAGATCAATAATTCATGGATAGGGATAATGATACTTCCCTGTCAAGTAATTTCAAGTGATGATAATAGAAACACAATCACCGACTTTCATAATCCTTTTTTATGAAAAAAAACAAAGAACCCCTAAAGAAACACACAAGTTCAAATAAAACATATTTAAAAAAGAACACTAATTATAATCCATAGATCCCATAATCATAGAGAAACATATTATATAAAGATATAAAAATTTGAGAGACACCCAACCAAAATTATATTATAAACATGATTCTAGGTTTAAGGGGTAGTGTTACAACTCATACATAAGAAATATCAATTTAATATTATAAAACCCTTTGAAAATCTACCGAATGAACTTATAATGAACTCAACATGAACTCGGTCATCATTGAATATGGAGTCCTATTGTGTATTTGATCTATTTTGTGGTCCAATTCTATAATAAACATTAAATGATCACTATCAACATCAATGAATATAATTACCATCATAAATAAATAATTGATATACTTCACCTAACACTACTAGTCCATGTTGAGGATGAAATAGTATAGATGTATCAACAAATATAGGATGTATTCTGAAGACTGATGTTTCCCTATAATTAGCTAATAATCACTACACACATTATACTGTCCAACTCATCCTCCAAATAATGTAGTAAATACCAAGGTCAATAGAATTCTCTCCACTATATGTTATAGAGTCTAGACTTGGGATAATAAAATAAAAGAGTTTTTAACTCTTGAATCAAAAAAATAATACACCTTGGTAGAAAATAAATAGATGGTACTTTTCTCAATGTCAAGATAACCTGGTGTCGAAAACTCTTTCACATAAGTATGAACATATCTTACTCAATGACCTCACTAGTCTTGATACTGACCACCTGTATGGATAAAATATTCCTTGTCTCTCTATGGACTAGGGGAGTCATGGGGATATCCTCTGATTACCTCATCCCATCTCTATTGATCCATGTTTTAGGTACCTTACAATTTATCCTGCTCCCTCATAATATTTTGCTACAATTTGTTAACATGAAGTGAGATACGAAATGTACACTAAATATTAAAAAAGTTTATGCACTAAATATTTTTATGGTCATGAACTCCATAAGAAAATCAAAAAAATTTAATACTTTTAATAGAGGTATTAGAACTACTAGCTCTAGTGAAATGAGATGAGGGTAGCTGAGGTTGACTCACTACTATTTAAAACTATAAATAATGAAGTAACTATGAACATATACTCACAACTACACCCACTAGGAAGTCATGATTTCGTAATTCTTATAATTATCTAATCAAATACCATGTCTTCTTGACAACCTTTTCCTTTTAAAACTCATTAAGAAATTTCACCAATGTAAATGGGGGGACCAGACACTGGATCACCAGAAGCAACACCCACTTGAAATGACTCAGTAAAGAATCTTTATATAGTGTAAGATTGAAGAATAAAAATGGAGGTTATTGAAAAAAATTCTAAAATACTAGATGATATAACTCCCTCGGTGAATATAAATCATCTCTTATTGATGTGTTTACTTCATATTTGAAGAAAATAACTTAACATAGAATCAATTGAGGAACTTCTGCTACAATAATTTTGACTCCCTATGAGAACCAAAGAATAAAACCCACTACTAATGATAAAATACTTTTAATATACTTATATCTAATGAAATCCAATGATCACCCTAGAATAGATAAATCCGAAGGTGATCTCTAGTTCCTTAAACCATGCCTTGGTTTTCTTATTAGAATTAGATCCCTCATACTTCTACAATCCCTAATGATGGATATCATAGGGAATGTTCCTCTAGGAATCATCCTTATCAAATTCCAATATTTGATGATATATCAGTGCATCTTGATTTACATCACCAACATGTTCTAGATGGGGAATTCAACTAAGATCCACTCCTGTAAAATAGAAAAATGTTAGGTACTTCTTAAACCTAAAATATTAAATATTTAAAACCATTTATTTATTATTTATCTTAATTCCTACCACATACCAAATTTAGAAATAGATGTAGATATTAAATAGGTATTATCCTCAAATAGGTCTCTAAAGGAAATGAAACATCACTTCACTTATTAAACTTATTAAACATAATGTACTTTCATAAGATCAGAGGTATCCCTGATCACCTGTGTCTTATCTAGTATCTCTTTCATTCACCATGAACTAAGTTAAACTAATACTATTTCCATACCAACTCATATAGTCTTAACCAGGGATTATTCTCAACATCATTCCTATATCATTAAAAAATATTTGATACAACATTTTCTTGAGCTTCCCCCATTAGTACCCATTAGGGGATAATAGTGAATATGAGAGTGACCCCTAAATCACAAATGAAAGAGGCAATCAGTTTGAGACTAGCACTGAGGGTACTGAATAGATCCATATGATAGGGGTTATCCTCAGATTAAAAGAAAAATATGAAAACTCCACCAACCAATTTCATAAGTATAATACAAAAATCCCAATACATGTAATGTCTTAAAAAGAAAAAAGAAAAATGGAAAAGAATCTTGGTAATCTCCTAATAGACAACTCATGAACACTAGAAACCCTTGAAAACCTCTAAAAGCTAGTAAAACTATCTTAATCACCATGCCCCCCTATGGACCATATATATATATATATACATAGGGATGAGAATATAGGTAGACTTTGTTAGATCCTCTAAAAAACCCCTCATGAAAAAGTGGAAGAAGAAAAGAAAATCCATAAACAAAAAATTGTGAAAAGAACTTGTCACATGGACTAGGCTATCTAAATTTACAATATCACCATGGATTACTCAAAAAATATCACACAGAAGAAGGTTATATATAATTGAAAACATATATATTAAGAAATGTACCCTACAATGATTGTCCTACTAAAGAAAGCACCCAAAACCCCAACATCACACATCTCGGTGCTCCCATAACATATATAAGTTATACTTCCAATCATTGTGAACTCATTGAATCCATATCCTCATAATAACTACCAAGACCACACATCATAGAAGTATCACTATCAAATCCCTACAATCACATAGTATAACCAGGATTCATTATTGCTCATGAAAATACAAAATAAATCTTAATCCATTATATCCCATGTGTATATGCACCTATAATAATTATAAAACATCACATCCTAGACAATATTATACACTATAAAACATAATCCAACACAAATTGTATATACTTGTATGTCATAACATTTAGACACTACAACTCATTCGAGTTCACATCCAATATTTTTAAGCTATTATAGCGTAGATATTTCCACATACTATATAACATCTAATAGAGAGAGTGGGGTAGGATGATTAGTAAGAAATCTATATCATTGAAAACCTATATTTTAAGAAATCACTTGAAACCTAAGTCTACGAATGAGAATAAATCATGTCATCTGACTTGGGTGGTGGAGGGTAACAAATATAAAAACATAATGATTATATATTAACACAAATCCATTATAAGGGAAAATATCCTCTCCAAGACTTAAACTATAGAAAAATACCCACATATAGTCCTAACTACCAAGATAAACAATTAGGAATCCAGTATCATCTTGGGAACACAACAAGAGTCAAGGATAATTCTTATCATTTCTTACTAATCCTTTTTCAATTATTATATAACATCTAGTTGTATAATTGAAGGTAAAATACACATTACTAATATAATGAAAATGGGGTTCCCTTTAATTATTATAATACCAATTACTATAATCAAATTCATTACATTTTAATTTAATATCAACAATTTTAAATGAATATTTCTCCAAAAAACATGGTTAATACAACCCACATATTAACATTTCATCACATCCAAAATATAGGTTTGTTTACTTTACTATTATATTATTACTAAATTTATTGTAAATCATAGTGAACCAATATTAATAAAAAATTCATTGATTAACTATGAGTCCATAATTTGGGGCACAAATACATAGGTAAAACAACTTCAAAGAAACAAAATACTACAAATGAAATAACAAATTAGTAGAAAATTAAAATCGTATAAAGTGGATAGATGATAAAAATTTATTGGAAATGGAATAATTATAAATCACTAAAACTACAAAAATATTAAACCCAAAACCATTTCACATAATTAATACCATCCCATCATTAACCACCCCAAGGTTCCACCATAAAAATATAATGAACCGCTCCACACTCTTTATAACATCCAAACATGCATAGATTCCATTTGAAAACAAAAAAATTGAACTAAGATAAGAGAAAATATATAAGAAAACTAAAATTATCAAAACATTAAACTTCAAAAATACCCCCACATATTCAACCATAGAAAAAAATTCATTGACAAATAAATAATATGATAAGAAATCTTCAAACATAAATTCTAGCATTGAACATATTATTTTACCATATTAATTTATTTATTCATTATGAATAGGTTAAAACAAAAAATAAGTCTTAGTATTTCAGGAACTACTAGTAGTGACATACATTAATTCAACATGCTAAATTCAATCTTAAAAAAATTAACCAATCCAATGGATCGGTTTTAACAATCATCAATTATAAATTTTTTATATTATTCAATCCCCATATTTAAATTTCTTATCAAGTATTAATGATGATAATCAAACAATAATTATTATAATCATAAAATATGAGTAACCATGTAATCTACATAAAATAATAAGTCAATATCATGAATATAATAATAATCACATGTTAGGGGGAAGAGAGATACCTTGGATCTAAGTTATCCATTACCCATGAAAAAATCCCAAGGATAAATCATAGAGGCCTAAGATCGTCCAAAATGATACCACAAACACCAATTATTTAAGAGAATAAGTAAATTGAATAAATTATAGAGGAAACACATATTCATAGAAAAAAGAAGAAGAAACTATTCCATTGTGTTATAAGGATTCATTGTGCTATAACCACACCAGATAAAAAATCGCAGTGATATCTCATCAGAGAGATCCTCATTCCCCTCCTACAAAATAACTATTTATAATTGGAATAAGAAGGTTTAAACATGGTCATGGGGTTCACATCACTGTTTTCAAACCCTTGTAAATAGTGACAAGAATCCTTATCCTTGTCCCCCAAAATGATCAACCCTCATCCAAGCTCGTAAAATGTCCCACACACCGTGGAACAACGAAGTCTAGATAGGAAAAACCAAGTAAGTCATCCTTTAATAGTCCATTAAATAAAAAATATAATCAATTTATAACTCTAAATCTATCCAAAAAACAAAAATACATCCTTGATGTGGTAGTACTTAAAAGTAATAACTAGGAAATCATCCTCTTATGGCTTCATATCACAATATCCATTCACACGTCATGATGGACACTTGTGGAAAATTAAACAAACACCCCAATAACCTTCAATAATTAATAAAATATTCTCATTATACAAGGAAATAAATTTTAGGGGTTACTAATAAGACAAATAAGTGATACATAAAGGTTTCTTATGTAAGATTTATCTGGATTTAACCAAAATTCCATACTATAAAACTATCCTCTTCCAATAAATATCCATGAGACAATACTCATAGTAATTAAATAACTAAAAATACTCATAATGAGCCTAAATACTCATGATGTAACTAAGAAGGACCCACTTAAATAATTAACCCCTTTTAAAAAATAGTATTTACTCTATTCAACCAAAAAATATCTTTTTTCTGAAAATTATTAAAAATTATACCCAATTATTTTTGACATTTTGATTTTGAAAATAATATTCATTAAATAAAATACAATTTCTAAAAAATGAAATAAATTAACAATATTTTTAATTCCAAAAATTCAATAAAAATCAATTTCAACAAAAAAGTATTTTGAAGAAAAGAATAAATTTAATAAAGTTTGAGAAATATTTATAATATATTAACAAATACATTTTCATTATTCAAAAACATTGAAAATATTTTTCATAATGTGGTTATTATGATGCATAACATCCAAATTAATTGTTAGTTTATAATTTTCACATTTAGATAGTATTATTTTTTTTATGTATATCGATATTTTATTAATCCTTGACATTGCGTGTTAAGAAATATATCAGGCATAGTATTCCATGAAACCAATTTTTTTAGGAGTTATAGTATCCTTTTATGCTTTGGTTTCACACTATTTGTATACCATTGGAAATATGTAGACTTGTCTATAAGGATTAAGAAATGGAAAGGGTCCTATGTAGTTTGGTGTCTCTTCCTGAGATCCAGTTTCCATTGATCTTCTAATGATAAATATTACCAAGCGATATATGGAATTTTGTGCTTAGAAGGGTCATTTTAGGTTCCTATGTGTTTTGGTATAATATTTATCATCCCCCTGACCTTATTCATTTTTACTATTTTTTATGTTTATTTTTACTTTTGTTTTCATATTCTTATACCATGGTGTTATTAAGTTTTTGTTACATATTTTTATATTTTTAAACTACTTTTTTTTCATCATGTGGGTGTCCAATCTCTTTATAGGCCATACGAATATTTTGAGTGGAATAAAGAAGTCATTTATTTGTATTTTTTTGTGTAAAACCATTCTGAAATACTAATATTGTTATACCTAAGTGATTTTTTCCAGCCCATTGTGATTGAGAATGTGTTTCAGGATTTTTTCGAGAGTCACCTTGTATGATTCATTAGGTTGGTTTGGGATAGATCATTATAATGAAATTACATGTTAACATTCCTTGAATTACATAACATTTAATTTTTTTCAACAAATATTAGTGTCATTTTTATTATATTTCTAGTGTAACAAATTTCTAATATTTACAATTTACATATTAAAAATTGAAATAATTTTTGATATTGAAAATAAATATTGAGTTATGGTATATCTATTTTGGGACTTTGGGATACCTCTCTCACTATCTCGGTGACTTAGACCCATTGTAAAAATGTATGGTTTAATTACAATTAATATTATATGTTTTCTTGAGTTATAATTTGGTTTATATTTATATAGAATAAAAACATGAATGAAATTTCATTTTTCATTTTATGGCGAGATATATGGAAATTTTTTGAATATTAATTTTTTTAAATTTGAATATGTAATAAAATAAATATTAAATATATAAGTTTTATGTATTAAAATTATTAAAACATGTTAAATTTTATTGAATAAAAATTTGACATAAAAAATAAAACAATAAATATATATGAATTTAGAATCAATGAATGACATAAAATAATAATGAGTTTAATTTTGAGAAAAGATTTTGATATTTTTCAATTCCTCAATATATCTGGTTATCAGATTCCTACCAATAAAATCACATTTATGGAACTCAATCTCTAAAATGGTTGCCACATGTAGAAGTTAAGTACCAATAGAAATTCTTGAGTAATATTTGATGGTTAACAGTGCCCCTAGAAGAGATGTGATTTTATTATAATATGTAAATTGGATTATACTTTAATGGGTTACACAAAGTATTATATTCCCATATAAATGGTGTTGTGATATTTCATTAGATTAATTTTGGAAATATTCCTTGCACTTAGCAAACCAAATGTAATATATTACATAATATAAAATATTTTCAATGTAAAAAACCATGTGATGAAATAATACATAAATAGAACTCATAGATTAGTGATATACATATTGTATCTCAATAATTGATAATATATATGTCCATTTAATTTTATTAAGTGTATACTCATTCAAAGGCCATGTTTTATAATTTTAAAACATGATTCCCACTTGAAAAATTCATATGTTATACAACAGTAAAAAAATTAGTTTTTAGCTGAGATCTATAATTAAGAATTAATTTTTAAAGTAGATTATTATCTATATTTATATAACAACATGATATGTATTATTATTTTCCAAGAGAGGCATCTTTAAATTATATATTTTTAAAAACAATCACTCGTTTTTGGATCATTGGTATGTGATATATATTATATATCTCAATTTTATATATGCATATAAGAACTCATAAATATAATCAGATTGACTACAAAATATTTAATTCTCTATTTATTCAATGATGTGTGGGTTGTTTCATCGATGTGGGAAGTATAATATTGATTTACGTAGTCAATTATTTAAATATTTTAAAAAATTTCCTTTTTTATAACAACATTTTATTTTTAACAACTATTTTTTATATAAATGAGTCTTTATTTACTTCTATGAATAAGACCTATTATATATTCATGATTGATTTTTTTTTATTTTTTATATTATTAATACTTTATGAAACTTTTATATCAATAATAGAATATATAAAATAGATAATTAAAATATTAATAATACATCTTCTAAAAATATTTATCAATAACTATTTTAGTGTAATGAACAACTAGGTCATTCATTTTTTAATTTAATTAATATTTTTCTATGTTTTACAACTATCACATGATAAAATAATGGATATTTAATGAAATCCTTAAAACGTTTAACCTATTCGAAATAATATTGGAGTATTAAATTATTCATTTAGATATTGGTTAGAAACAATTATTCTAATATTTTATCAATCTATTAAATTTTTAGATTAGTTTCATATTTTGAATACTAAGAATCGTATATGAAAAAAAAAGATATTCATAAAAACAATAAAAAAATATATCAGATATGGAGTATGTATTTTCATATTCCAATTTTAAAAGGAATTTTTATTTCAAATTGCACATATGATATTTATCTTTTCAGGAAAATAAAATTTGTTTTTGTATTTATAAGTTTATTTAAACACCCAAAAAATAATTCTACTAGTACTGGAACCCTTCCCTCTTTAATAGTAAACCAAGGGTAATCCCCAATCCTTATAGGATGACAAAAATCATCATTTAACTCAAAATAATTCACTGGGAAAACTTGTTATAGATAAAAAAGATTTAATAACAAGTGAAATTATACTGAAATAATGACTTGAAAAATCCTTAAATAAAATATCCACACCAAATACAAATAATTAATATCTAAATAAAAAATAAAACTACTAGCTGATACAATAGATATAAAAAATAGTACCCCAGTTCACTCTCAAATGCTCACCAAAACATCAAAACATCCTATTCAACTTCCAAACCCCATATGTAATTACCAGACCCATTACCATAACTAAAAGTAGGAAACAAATATTTGGATATAACTACTAAATCAATAATAATAAATACAAACATAATTGATCAAAATCTCTCTTATGACCTAAGGATATGATTATTCTATATCCAGGGAACTTGATCTGTGAGTAACCAAGAACTAAATCATGGCTTGAAAAATCCATGCATTATGTAGACACCAAGTGTGTATATAGGTTGTGAGCATAGATATCTTAGCAGGTAAAAACCACAAAATCCACGTCTTTCCCTTTAAAAAACATTTCAAAAAAAACTATTTTTAAATAAAAAAATAAAAGTATGTTTTTTTATTATTTCAAGATAATAACTGAATAGAAATCGAAATAATCATTTTAAATCCAAGAAAATATTTTATAAAATCATAAAATCGTCCTTTTGGAATTTAATTTAAACAATGACTTTGAAAAATACTATTCTAATATTTCCCTTACAAAAATACCCTTTTTACTTATAAATAATTTTTTTAGGAAGTAATACCACGAAGAAAAATCAAACCATTTCTCCTCAACAATATCATTATAAAAAAGAAAAACAAGTGAAATAAGTATAGAAGTAAAAATATGGATATATCATTAAAATGAAAATAAATACAGGTGTCTGAATAAAAAATGGCATCATCACAAGTATACTAAAATAAAATTTGATAATCTATGAAATATATGTTACCAAGGCATGTGGACTCACTCATGGAACAAAATATGATTATGTGATCCTAAAAAAATAATGAAAACCTTTGAGCTCTCATAGTAACATGAAAATAAAAACTATCTAGTAGACTAACATAGATAAACTAGAACTCAACCACTAACTTGCATGAATAATACACCCCTTTTGAAAAAATAATAAAATTTATCTAACATTCCATCCCATAAAAAGTTTCAAGACAAAAAATCCAAAAAAATTATATCTTATTTATTCATATTTAAAGGTACCCATGGTAATCTATTTGAAAAATAAACCAAACATAAATATAATCTAATAACCCTTTTTGGAATAAAAGAAACAAATTTTAGAAATGGTGTTTAAATATAAAATTTAATTGTATTTACATATATATAAATATAAACACATATCTATATACACAGATATACCTATCGCCTTCATGCACATTAAAATTCATAAATAATTCCAATGGATCAAATGAAAGGATCTAATTCAAATCATTCTGCAAGAATGTAAAATTTTTCGCGAAAAACCATCAAATCATAGAAGCAACAAGACACAATATTATTAAATAATTACTAAAACACCATATATTTGTGAACCCAAATTAATATAATTAGTTATTCCACACAAATTGAATCTAATATAGAAGATATCCCTAATTAAAATCCCAATTTTCTATTATAAATTAATAAAATTATAAATAAAAAATTAAATAAAACACTCCTTTCCAATATACTTCCACACATAAAATTAAACACATATAATATGAAATTTCTAAAAACTAAGATTTAATAAACAATAGAAAACATATAATCTATGGAAAAGAGAGAATCATGAAAAAACCTTTTTCAACGTCATGAATATGTGATGAAACTCTTATATATGGAGGAAGAATAGAATAACAAACCTATGTCCACCCAAGAAAACAAATACCATATGAAATTACCAATTAAACCCACCTAAGATATGGCCTAGGTCAAATTACTCCAATATTAATGGATGAAAATGATAGAGAAGAGATGAAGTGGGTTAAATAAACCATAAACTTAACAATCTAGGTCGAAATCATAAGGAATGAGGATCAAAGATAAGAGTTTGAAACAGGGAGGAATGGGGATCTTGCAAGAGGCCTCCTAGGGGATACCTGGGTGTGTCTATCGAGCGGGGTGAGGAGAAAGGGTGAGTGGAGGTTTTGTTTTTAACCAGGAGGAATCTAATTCAAATTAGGTAAACGAGTATTTTGATCCCTTTAAAATAAATAGAGATTGGGGCCTCTATCCTGGTCTAGGGATGATGACACTATAGACATTACAAATGAAAATGTTTCTCAACCCATATCCCTTCCCATCTATGATGTTTCCCTATGAAAAAGGTGTAGTGGCTCCAAAAATTATATGGGTAATATAACCGTTATCAAAGAACCACTATACCACAAAGTTATTGGTAGTAACATGGTATTGTCTTTACATTCACATACCATACTATAGATCCATTATATTTGGATTGGTATGCCTCCTAAAACCCTAAAAACACTAACACAACACAATATCTTAAGAAATTTAAATTTTTCTTAATGAAATGTTAAATAAATAAAACAAATTTAACTTAGGGTGTTAAAATATCCCCGCCAGATAGATTTATACAAAAAAAATATTTGAGTAATAACACAAGATCAATACAAGGATGTGGTTGAACCACCATCTCTAAAACTCAATTCTAAATACCATGAGACCCCAATACATCATCCACAATTAGTATTTTGGATGCCAATGTCCAATGATGAAAAAACATCTTGTTTTCTTCAATGATAATGGTGATTATACAAAAATCACCCAAACATTACCATGGATGGAAAACTAAAAAAACATTAAATCAAACATCTAAAATAGATTCAAACACCATGAGAAAAAAACCAAAAGACATCATATGGTTAGGTCAGGGAAACCAAATAGCCCACCGAATATGTAAACACCCATGAAATTAAAGGATGTGAAGTGATCCCAAATAAATCAAATTATTCCTGGTATTATCCCCACCATTTATTAATGTTTCTAGAGTTCCAATTTTGTCAAACCATTAATATGAAAATATTTTTTCCACATAGGGCTAGAAATTTGATAAAAGGATATAAAGAAAATTAACTAACAACCAAGAAAATTCTGATCTTATCATCCTAGGGATCCATACATATCATATAGGAAATAATATAAAATAAAACATAAAAACTCCATCAAAACCGTTTCCTCAATGGCGATACATCAATCAAAGAACTTATTATGGACATGGAACAAAATAATGTTTTAACTATAAACACATCACACAAATAAAATTTTAAGAAAGAATTACATGGGATATAGTATTGGTTATAGTGACTATAATATATGATCTCATCGTTAGATAATTAACATGTAGTGACCAAAACTAAATGATAATGTAAAATCTAGATCACAATCTAAGCTATAATTATTACGAATCTGAGTCACCCAAACACAAACCCAAGATATCCCATTCCCAAATATTCAGAAATGAAAAATCAACACATGGATATCCTCAAACTAAAATCAGGGATCAAACCATTACTGTGGAATGGTATCATCAAAACCACCACATTTTTTACAAATAATCTATGAAATTCCCAAATAAAACAAACACTAATAATTTCCTAATAGAATTCAACTGGTCTGAACTAGATGGCTATAAATCATAAACCACAAATAACCACCCTCCAAATATACATCCATCCAAACTTTTAAAAACTAATTCACACTAAGAAAATATTGGAAGACACACTGATGATCTATCCAAGAGATTGACTCTCTACCAACTATAAAGACCATTTAAGGGCACAAATAAAAATAACACAAATCTTGAACCCATCCACTCATACATCATAGTTCAAACAAAATTTCCTTGATATAAAATAAATGATGAAAAAATATTTTCACCCACCAAATAAAACAAATTCCAAATTAATTTTTATTTGATTTTTTAAATCCCTTATTAAAAAAATTAATTTTTTCTCAAAAACAAAGATACAACAATATGATTTTTTAAATAATAATTTAAAAAATAAACAAATTCTTTTTCATTGAGAAACTAATTAAAATGTTTCTCTACATAATAATCTATTAATAAATTATCCAATAAAATTAATTCTATGATATTTCATAATTTCAATCATACAAAACCTCTTGACAAACCACACATTAATGGTTTTATACATAACATTAAATTATAGTAAGAGACAATCTATTAAAATTTAATTACAAAATATAAAACTTTTTTTATTTTAAAATACTCAAATATATTTTTTTATATTTCAAAATAATTTTTCATTGAAAAAACTTCTTCCTTTTAGGAAGGCCTAGATTTAAATATTTTTATAAAACATTAAAATTACTTTAAAACATTTTTAAAAACATTATAAACTACCATGAAAATTTATTTTCATAATATTTTTACCAAAATACATAGAAACCCATTTTACGAAAAAAAAATATATTTTAAAATTAATTGGATAAACACACCTATTTGAAAACAAACCAAAATCATTTCCACATAACAAATTTACATATAAAAGATACATCAAAACTTAATTGAAAATATTTATTTCATAAACCACCTTTTACTATCCATAAGCAGTTTCAAAATAAGAACATAAAGAAAATCAACCCATAATGGGAATTAAAAAATTAGTCAAATATTCCAAATATATCAGAGATCCAAATTTATTCCATTCTCCTAGTACCTAGATCCATGATTCCTAGTAAATAAATAAATATTCCAAGTGGAATGTTGAACTTCTCATAACCTGGTCACATGGTAATATTACCCATGACCTAGTTATGAAATATTTCCTAAAAGATGTCTAAAATAGATATTTTTTTGCATCCTATATTATTAAGATGTGTAAACCAACATTTAGTCCTTTGATCATTCCCTTATTTTGATTCCAAATATAAGAACCCCCCCATTTATACTCTCCACATCAATGAGTTTCAACATCATTCATCATAATCAAAAAATGATTTTGAACTCAAGATTCATATCAAAACTACCTTTAGTAACTCAATAGTCGTTAGGATAGGTGGTGACCAGGAACACAATCACAAATAAGTTATTGATTCATGAAAAAATATCCAATAACCATTCTAGGAACCTCCCAAAATAAAAAAAGGTGTTATGTAAACATAGGAATTTCTAGAAACATGGATCTGATACCATTTATAATGACCTATCCTAGGCTTCCTTTTGAACTGGAACCTGACCCAACATTACACCAACCCAATTATTCCCCCAATACCTCTAGGATGATGAAAATAACCATTGTAATAAATAGAAATCATTGGGGAAGATTTTCCAAAAATAAAATAGATTTAATATACAACAAAATTCAATTGAAATTCCATCATGGCATACCCATAAGAAAAATTTATATGCAAAAAAAAAATAATTTTTTAAATAAAAATTAAACAGAACAATATTTTTAACAAATATAAATACAATAATACCTTATATCACCTTCCAATACCAACCACATAAATAAAACCTTCTATTCTACTTAAAATTTCCACAAGTACACCAACCATAACCATTACTAAAAGTAGTATTATACTTTTTAGAGGAAATTAATATATATATATATATATACTTTCGATGCCAAAAAACCCCGAACACGAAAGGTCATGTTCCATTCAATATCTCAAGAGCACCCTTATGTGTGTAACCATGATGTAAATCTTAACCAAAAATATCTATTTAGTCTACATACTCCAAGTTATGTAGATATTTTGTGATCATACAAAACAATGTATGAGAGAACCATATAATCCATGTTTTTCCCATTATAAATCATTAGAAATAAAAAAGTTTTAAAATAGTGTTTTCTTTATATCAAGATAATAATTAAATATATTTTTGAATGTTTTTTAAACCATTGAAATTATTTTTATAGATATTTAAAAAAATTAGACATTTAATCTAAAAAAGTACCTTGAAAACTCATTTTTAAATCCTAAATTTCGAAAAATATTTTTTCCAAATATTTTTATTATTTTGAAATAATCCCAGGACGAAAAATTAATCCATTTAACACCAATAGTATTAGTATAAAAGGAATTAAATAAGGGAAAAATATGGGGAATAAAATTAATGGATCCATCATGGTAAATAAAATAAATATGAGTGTGGGAATAAGGAAAAGTGAATCATAAAAATCATACACAAACAACATGGGAAGATCTCGGAAAAATAGGTTACAAAGGAATTATGACTCACTCATGGAACACTAGCTAGCAATTGAGACCCAAAAAATTTAAAAAAAACATAGATATATCGTGGTCTCATTGGTAATAACCTCTAGTTTGAATTCCCACTAAGCTAGTGGAGCACTTGGCCACTCACCTATATACCTAAGGTATCAGATGTTCCAACACAATAAATCTCATCCAATAATATATTCCATAATAATTGTTAAATTCATATAGTCAAATAACCCGATATATAATTTCCTATATAAAGTCCCTCATGTAAATCAACTTGAAAACTAAAAAACACTTTAAATTCATTTTAAACCCCATTTTTGAAATATTTTTAGAAACCAAGAAACAATATATAGAACCAAATTTTAAATAATACATTCTCTAAAATTTTCATATATATACCTGTACTTATCTATACATACACATAAATGTATATAGGGACATCCAAAAACCACTTTTGTATATACAGACATTCGAAAAGAAATCTGACGGATCAAATGAAGGTATAAAATTCAAATCATTCTTCGTAAATAAAAGAATTCCCATTTAAAACCATAAAAAATCCAAATAGAAATTTAAAATTCTTTTTAATCATCACTCGAACACCATATTATATAAAACGTATAATCAATATAAAATTAGTTTGAAAACACACTTAGAATCCTTGTATAGTAGAAATTCCTAACTAATCTATATACAATCTACTAAAATTTAATTAGTTCCATAAACAACTATTTTAAATACTAAAGAGAATTATTAATTACATAGAGTTATATAATCAAACATATATAATACTTTTAAAAATCATCATTTATATTGGGAAAAAATCCCTCAAGGCATCATTGAAGCATTTTTGAGGTGATTGTGTCTGTTGACAAAGTGGATATCTGAGTGGTGATTGCGCGCCATATGTTTTTCAAGATCATAAGATCAAAATATAGCTAAGGAAATAGGTTCACGAAAGTTTGGGAGTTGGTCGCGCAAGTGTCTAAAAGGATAGAATACTTGCGCGCCGAGACTGGGTCGTGTAGGTGACTTGCGCGCCGTCACGTAGGGTGGTCAATTTGCCTATAAATACTATACCACCCCTCTTCATTCGATACCGGAGTTCAACACTTTGAGAAAACAGATCTCCCATCGCGCAGGTGTGGTGGTCGCGCAAGTGGTGTGTGTGGTCGTGCAGGTGGGACTTGCACGCCAGGGTGATAGTTGCGCGCCAGTGTTTGAAGCTGCGCGCTAGTGTGGAGTTGCGCGCCAATATTGGATTGGGCGTAAAAGGAAGTGATTCGTGCAGGTTTAGAGTTGAGAAATCTTGAGCCGTGCAAGTGTTTGAGGAGGAATTGCACGCCAGTTGCGACTTGCGCGCCGATACTTGCACGTCGAGATAGACTTGCGCGCCAAGTGAGGTTTATTTCCAGCAGAGATTTTTAGGCTGTGTTGAAGCTGGAAGTTTGCCCGATACCTTCAGTGCAAAAATATATTCATCTACGGGTGAAAGTTTACTTAAACAGAGCATCTACATACAGAGGAAGATGCATTATTTCATGAAACTGAAGAGACCTATAGGTCTATAAACTATGAGTGGACTCCTTCCAGAGTAGTGAGCGAAGGAAGAGGAAGAAGGTGATCCTCTCCACCGGCAGTGATCCAGAGAAAGAGAAACATGGAGTGACCCTTGGGAAAGCAGTGAGGTGACCCTAAACCTTGTAAAGGCAGTGAGCCTGGTAATAGAAGTGATCTATCCTGAACTTTGTATCCGCATCTAGTGAAGAATAGTGGAATTTGGTATGACCGGAAACATGTCGGCATATGCTCCTTGGACGTAGCCTAGTGAGGGTGAACCAAGTAAAAATCTATGTGTCTTCCTGTTTGCTTCCCTACATTGCATTCAAAGCATCATCATTAGATAAAGAAGTAAAGAAGTGATCATAGTTTACACACATGAGAAAACAAAGTGACCCTTGTAATAAAGAGGTCAAGATCTAGTGGGGTAGGAAGAACTTTGAAAAAGAATATCCATACCCTAATTCACCCCCCTCTCAGGGTATATAGGCCCCTATTGGTCCTAACAATTTAGGAATCTCAAGGAAATTATAGACTATGAAAAAAATATAGAAACATTCTAACGCCTACCTCAAAATATTATTAATTAGATAAAATCTTAAAATATAGAGAAAGAAAGAAAAAAATAAACCTTTGAAGATATTAGAAAACCAAGGCCACATGAAATTAATACTGAAATCCACCTACATTCTGACCTTGGTAAAATCATTGTAAGTGGAAGTGAAGAAAACAAGAGAGAAGAGAAGGTAAAATAATATCATACCCCTAACCTAGATATATTAGGCAAAAATAAATAGAAAAAAGTCTATACACAAAATACCAATGGAGGGAGGGATGGAGGGGGAGTCTCTCAAGAGCCCTCTCTCGGGATACAAATTCATGTCACACGAGATGGGTTTTAGGAAATGATGATTGAGGGTTTTGTGTTTTTAAGGAGTTTTAATTAAAATAGAAAAAATGTTCTTTTTAACCATTAAAAAATAGGCATGGAATGGTTAAGGGATCATGATGTTACACTACTCTGGGAGGCCCTATTGTGGCACAGTCTGGGAACTATGATGCATCTAGTATAAAAAATACAAAGGGCCTCAACCCCTTTTCTCATTATTCTAAGGATTAGGATTATGTCCATGGAATAAAGGTTCTAAAATGATTTAGAGTATAACCCCCATGTCAAAATACCTTCGTAATACATAACCCTTATAAATGGTATGATATTAACTCCTTGTGTTCACATAATTCCTTATAGTTATTTTCCTTGGAGTGGTCTATAGCCTACAACCTCAATAAACTCTAAAACAACCTATTATATTCATATATTTCAAAAAAATCAATAATAATAATAAATAAATCCTCTGTGAAAAAAATATTACATAGAATGTGTTGTAATTATGATTTGTTTTTTGATCCACAGAATTAGAATGTGATTGTCATGTTATATGATGTGTTCCTTGAAGAGTAATAAATTTCTGAATACATTAATTTAAGTAAACAAAAAAATCCATTTTAAAAAATATGAAATTATCTTAATGTATTAGATAGGAAATTTTCCTAAAATATTGTGAACATTTAATATATTAATGACATATAATGTGGTGGTATATAAAATTATATTAGTGGGAGTGTAATTACCATCCTGCTATTATATTTGGGTGATACAATTCAAATTATTAAATAAATAAAATAAATTTATTAAAATAAGATATATATATATATAACAATTGTTCTTAATACAATCATTGTAAATAATAAAATACCATTTAAATTTTAATTAACATCAAGAGATATTTTTTTAATTATATCCTTAAATACCTGAAAAAAATTATGGATGTGTTCTTATAGTAAAGAAAATATTATTTTATATGGATTTATGTCCATATAAAAATAAAATATTTAGGTTTTTATCGTTATCGTATGGTAAGATAATGAGTCGGAAAAGTTTAGTATCTTCATTGTTCCAATAATTTTGCTTATTTATATCATAACATGTTTTATGTTAAATAATTTTGTTTGTATTTATAATATCATTATTGAACTATGTGTCATAAATAATTTCTAATAAAATATAAAACTTTACATTAAATTAAAATTTTATTTTTTTCGATACCATATCATTATGGATTTTAATTTATGAGATGATGTAATGTATGATATTTTTCTCAAAATGATCTATGACTTTTTTTGAAAAATCCACTAATTTTTCAAATATATTATTTCATTTTAATCCATTATACACTATTATATTGTATGACTCGATCAAATTCTGATAGTTATGTAAGTATATATAAAATGTCACTATAATATATTAATATATAATATTTTATAAAATATATTTTTATTATATTATTAATTCATGTGTATTTAATTTAAAACACAATCACCAAAATAATAATATAATGTCGGAAAAAATATATGAAATACTCAATTGATGATCATTATGGATGTGCTTGGGTTACAATGATATGTTCACATTAGCATTATTAAGGGCACATATAGATATATAGTGATAACCCATGAGACACCTAAATGATGTATTACCGATATTGAATTTATTGTATATAGTATAAACATTTATGAGTTAATTTCATTTGTATAGTTGAGGTATAAACTCAAGATAAATATTCATTTCCCCAAGTTAATAAGGTTCCATACATGCTATGATTTGTAATTTTTCACCATTCTGCGATCAATCCCACTATTCAAATTTTTAGGGGGTGGTTTAGTATGTTGATAATAATACTATCATGTTATTATTTATAGGGAAGTATTTTTATTCTTGTCATATTGGTCTAACATTAGAGTCCTTGATTAATTAAATTATCAAATGGTTCTCCCTATACATTGTTGATTTTTATCAACCCCACTGATAAAAATAAATGTAATTTTTTTCATATATCTTGACAATATTAAATCATATAAGAAAGAATTGTTATTTTATCCCGTATAATATTGAAATTTTCCATATCTAATAGTTATATATGATTTATAAAATAAAAAATTATATGTCTTTTAAAAATTTATGGAGATATATATAATGGATTATTATATGGATATGCTTATGAATTTTAAGACAAATCAGATTATAACATGAGTAGAAAAAATGTTTGTTCATGGAAAATATTTCTAATATAGATATTAATTTGAAAATAATTATAACACTCATAAAAAATGGCTCAAAATATTTTAAGAAAATATAATAAAATTATTATTTAATATTTTGTAATATAATGTTTATTCAAAAATTGAGATTTTTATAAGAAAAATTATCTGAAAGTATTTATATTTTTTGTAATAAATTTTTTTATGAATTAAAAAATTGATACATATGTTTTAACATAATGATAACAACATGGAATTATATGAGGTTCAGATGCATGTAGGATATTGAAAAATATATATGGATTTAAAAATATTGCATGGAGCAATATGTATAATATTTCATTATAATAAATGAATGGATATTTATGGATATAATTATTTAGTATTTGATTTCATGTCTTTTGGTTATGTGAATTTGAAATTATTTTCATTATCCCAAATATATTATCTTATTCATCCATACCAATATATCATTATTGGTGTGAAATGCATTTTTAGATATTTAATTAATTGATTAATTATAAAATAGGTAAATTATTTATAATAAATTTGGATATACATTGCAAATATTATAACCTAAATAAATCCATGTGGGTAATATTTGGGAAATTATCAATTCAGTGAAGAATTATTAATTTATTAAAGATGTAATTATTAAATGATTGTAAGATAGTTCTTATGAATTTAATGATTTATATGTATTAAAGAAAAATTAATCTACATATTGGATGAATCAAGATTATGAATGATTAAAATTTACTAATATTAAAACATAATCCATATACTATCAAAATTATGAAAACATTGTGTACCATGCACCATTGATCACTAATGTCAATGTCTTCCTTCCTATAGTTGATAAAGATCCATATGAGGATGATAGAAGACAATATCATCCATTGTGTATCCAGGAGTTGAAATAATAAAAATATATTTAGATGTTATCATTTTCACATCCATGTTATGATCATAACTCAATGGTAAATGGATTAATAAATTTGAGTTCTTCAAAAGAAAGAGATATTAGGTAAAGTATTGGGAATTATTAGTTTTCATTGTAATGTCTATTTATTTATTTTATTTAATTTTGCGGCAATTCTGATATACTAAAACATATACTGATGTGTTACAAAATTCATATTAAAAGCTTCTATCATTCATGAATTCACTAAATAAGTCCATAATGAAACTTTAAAATGGTTTATCTTATAAAAAGTTAACAGTAAATGTTAACCCATTTTAGAGATCACTTGACTGATAATGCTCATCATTCAGTTGTCTTATTAAAAATTGTGTGTTATGAATTGTACGATATGATTATGTAAACCTTATACATTTTAAAATTCATACACTAAAACCTAAAATATAGGGGAATGATATTATAAATTATTCTTAATGATATTAAAATATTATACCAAATGATATAGCCCCAAAAAATTAATAATCACAGGGTATATCTCCAAAAAAATATCCCACTTATATTAAATCCTCATATACTTTGTCCCATTTCACCATTTATCATTTTAGATACAATAACTTATGAAACCATACCCATAAAGCCTTTTAGATATCAACCAAAATAACTTTGGAAAACTATAATTAAATTCCCTATATAGCATATCATATGCAATACGTTGGGAATATATATCAAAAAGTAATGTGTGGAAAAAATCTAAATCATTTTATAGAACCTCTATGTGTTTTATAAACTCAATACCCTTTTATTAAACAATAATTACTGAACCCATAAGCCTTTATAACATTTTAAACATATTTACATTTCTAAATTCAAAATCATATGCAATAGGTTTTCTCTTGTAAAGAATCAATAATTCCCAATCTACATAGGAATATACCATTATCTACAATAAATACCAGTATTTAAATATATATTTACACTAGATACTTCATATAGAAACAAATTTTTTTATGTAAACTCTTTGTCTAAGGCATCGAGTATCCATGATACATGAAGTATGTTAATATTTTATACCCTATTATAAATTATTGATCCAATGAGTATATATAAAATAGGTTGTTGAATACATCACATTTCATTTATCCTTATGGATGAAAAAAAATCACATTCTCATCACCCAATAGACAATCACATCATATATATTATCTAGTCAGGATCACAAACCTCCTTGGTATATCTCAATCAATATCCCAGATACAATAATCTTCCTATGAGAGGGTAAATAAAATCATTGTTAATCACCATTTGATGAAATGATGAATTAAATACCTAACTACTCCCTTACTTTTTAACCCTAAATATATTCATAAAAAATGAATCAATGTATGATGATTATTATGCTAGGTATCTCACAAAACAATTTTTTTTCAATAAATTTTTATAAATGAATCATGACCACTTGTACAAAAATGACATATATTATGACACTATATCTGGTTTACATGGTAGTTCATATAGCCTAAAAATATTTTTTTGTGTGTCTAAGGAGGATATCATATTTACTAAAATAAAAATCATACTTTCAAAATGAGTTGTTAATTAAAATAATATATAAATTTAATTTTAAAACTGGATACAATATTTTGTATTGATGTGGAGCAATTTATATCCTAAAAATCATTTGAGACCATTAAAAAAATCATACATAATGTTCATCAAATCACATCACAAATTCTAGTATACCAAATCAAGCATATGAATACCATAATATTTGGGATACGTTGAAAATATTATATATCAATAAAATATCTATCACATCATGATGTTTAAATCCGAGAAAAAAATCATATGAAATAGATATAGTGAGTAACATTATTGAAGTAATCATGTTTGGGAAATAGAGAGAATTAGGAACATATTCCTAATTTCCATCTCTTAGAATAAAGTATTAAACTTATTTAATTTTGCAACATAAAATTTTATGATTTTAATAATTTTTTTGTGTCCTAAAATTTCATTCTAATTACATCACCATTATCCTAAATTGAACATATCCAATCAAAATTTTCATGGAATACCTTTTAGTATGTAATATAAATCATTTTATTAATCTTTTAAAAATATATCCTATCCTACATTTATAAATAGTACAATATTCCCTTCATTAGGGTAAGTAAATATAACCCATTAAATTTTCCCTTTATCAACATTCCATATTCTCATTTTTGATATGATGTGACATTCAAATTATTTTTTACAAGTATAATATATTATTTATTGACTTTAGATATCACTATATCCCAAAACATACTCATACTAGCCTCTAAGGCACTATATTCTCACTAAAATATCTTGCTAAGAAAAATAAGATCTATGATTTTTAATAACTAACTGTTATCTCAATAGTGGGAATAATTTTAAAAAACGTTTTTTATATAAAATAAGAAATTATATTGTTAGGATAATTTTCATGAAATAAATTTTATTCATTAAAATATACCACTAATGGAGGGGGTAAAATACATTAATTTTTTTTATAAAAAACTGGATAAATAATTATATTTAATATTAAACATTACATCCATTTTAATTATAATGAATAATGTTATAGAATATTGTGAATTATATATGATGTTTATTAAATAAATCTTCTCATATTATTTGTAAAAATAAATTTTTAATAAAAAAAATCTATTTTTGCACAAGAAAAATATGATTGAAACACATATCCTTTATTAGTTACATATAATCATGATAAATTAAAATTCATTATAATTACATGATTTAATAACCCCTTGATTAATAATTATATAGAAGCCTACAATATCCATCTATTAATTTAATAATTTTTAGATCTATATAATTTTAACAATTTTAAACTATAATTCTGTTATCATATACCCTTCAAAATAAAATATTTCATTTCTAAAACATTGATAAATAATATTAAACTTCCATTGAGTTTGCCAGGATTCTCTAGATGTCCCAACAAATCATTTATCTTATAGAAACAATTACCACCTTCATAAATCTTTCATTACGATTGAATTTACCTAATTATATACTTGATAAAACATTGTTATACATTCCAACAAACATTTGTAATTATAGTTTAAAATTTTACCCATAAGTATTATTGATAAAACACAAGAACATCAACATCACAAGACTTAATTATACTATTCCCAACACTTTTATAAAATAGGTAAACATTTCTCACACCCATAAACATTATCAACAAATTTCTAATGATGAGAATGGAATACATTTAATAGTAAGAACAAAACATAAAGGTGACCATTAACATAAAAATTATAATAAACTATTCAATCATATTGAGTATATGTGTTGAATATAGTGTTCCTAAGTTTATATTGAATTTAATATTTTTTGAACCCTTAAGTGAATCCTTATATTATTCACATAATACTAGTGATTCATGAGCTGGAAAACTTCAATAATTTTTCACTAAGAAGGTATTACTCTAAGAAACCAAATTTTTTCATTAGTATGAACAATTCATAATTATTCTTCTTATAGGAAATTTTTCTTAGATTAATACTTTCTTTTATAATGACTAATCTAAAATTACTTCAAAATTAATATGCTATCATTTATCTATAAAAAATAATTATTAATGATTACCATATAAAAAATTATTTTAATATAGTAATTTGTTATATAAGATCCCACTAAAATGGTTATACCTTTTAAATTCATCATATAAATTAAAGGGGAAAGGTCAATATTTCATTATAATATACACATGATAAGCATGTGAATGATTCATGAATATATCCGGTAGAAAATATTTTCAATAGTATCATGTATGACTATTGGTGTTTTCGGAATAAAACACATTACAATAATCCATCATATGCATTAATAAAATTTTTAATGTTTAGGATTATAATGGTTAGGATTTCCTAGTGAAGTGCAAAAAAATGGAACCACATAAAATGGGCTACATAATGGTTATGGTAATCTCGTTACATTATTTACTTACACAAGATAATGTAGAGGCATCCAAATTTTGCATTACCTACCAAGATGGATGATAAGGATCATAAAAAGTTTTTCTAGGAATATAATTTAATTGTTAGATTTTTAAATGGGTTTTAATCTCACCAAGTTATCTCACTTTATTCCATCCTTTTTTTATTTTAATTTATTTTAATATAACACTTCTCAAACAATATTAATATGTTAAAAAATGTTGTGATACACTTTGGACAAATAAGAGCTTATGTTTCAACCAAAAATTGTGATCTAACTATATGTGTACACATTTATATACATGCCATTCATATGTTATATGAAAAAATTTCACATAATGGAATAGAGTAATATATAGTCAACAATACCTAGGATAATATTCTTTGAGTGACAAATAGCTTACCACACTTTTCTTAAAATGGAATAAGATGTCAGGACCATGAAAAGTTTGACCAAAATTCACTCTACAAAAAGATAATTAACTCAAGATATACATCCATTCCATCATAATTAAACACCTTATAAGTATAAATCATTAATTACTTATTAATTCAAACTGATAATTTAATATAGGACAATATAAAATTATAATAAATTTAATGAAATTATCATACATAACATCTTACTCTATATATGTATATCAAAATATTTATAACAGTAGTTGAAAATTTTAAACTAAAACATACATTAATTATAATTATGTAATTATTCATATGACTAATAAATATTGAAATAAATAAATAAATTACCAATTAATATATTTTATCATTATATAAATAATTAATTATCAATTATTTACAAAAGGAATTATAATCATTTCATAATATAGCTTTGCATTAAGAAAATGAAAAAATGATATAAACCAAATCATTTAATTTTTATCATTAATATTAACTCTTTCACATTTACCATTCTATGGATTTTTACTTTAAATATAGGAAATTAATTGAATTTTATATAGTCTATAATCAAATTATATTGTATAAAAATATAAATATTTTAAATATCATATATTCAATATTATTTAAAACATAATCATATTAATTATATAATGAAATTTGGTAGGGTATAAATAATTTTTCAAATAAATTCCTTTTCATTTGTACACTTCCAACTAAAAGGCTAAGAAAAATTCAAAATTTTAAATACAAAATATTTTTATATTATATATTTTTAATATTATAAGTAATTTATAAAATTCAAAAATAAATTATATTAATATATTTTATATTCAAAATATATGTCCATCCCTATAATTTGAAATTATATTTTTATGTTTACATTTAATATTATGTTTATTTATTAAATAAATGTTTCATAACATTTAGAATTTAATATTAAAAAATTATAAATAATTAATCTCTAAGTATTTTATAAAATAACTTAATATCCCAAGATACATATTTCTATAATATTCAAAAACACTATAAATTATAAAATTCAATTGTTGATCCTAGTAGTTTTTTATATCCCACTTTTTAACATAGGTTGAGTGGTAAACCTTGAATGGATTTCACACCATGTTGTATATGGCCCCAAATCCCAGAATACATTATTCGAAGGCTGAAGTTCCAATGAACTAATCCAAAGAGCCCATATCATCATAATACCCTTGGAAAAGAGAAATATATAATTTCATATCATCATCCATGTCATCTAAACATATACAATTAAATTCATAATTAAAATATTGATTAATATAATTTTCTTCTGCATTATAATTATCAAAATATCTGGAATCATAATATAATATTGATTGCCACTGTGATTCAAATAGAATAAGGATATCATTATATTTTATGATTGATATCCCACTATTCCACTCTAGATATTCTACAACTACCTCGTGTTAATAGAATATATTTACAACTATAATATTTTTATTTAGTTGATATTATAATATATTTATATTTATAGAATATATTAACACACATTTTTATCCATATATCTATTTATAAATAATTATTTATCTATTTTTAAACACATGTATTTACATACATTTTTATTCATATATTAACTTATAAATATACATACTTACATATATCTTTATTTTTAATATATATATATATATATTTATGTCGATTTATAAAATATATTTGTGTGTGAGTGTGAATATATATATGATATATATATATATATACTTAAATTTGTTTAAAAATATTATATAATAATATTCATTTATATATATTAGAATATAAATATAAATATATATCTATTTATCAATACACATGTATATGTATATATAAACATTATATATATATATGTATATATATTTATTAAAATATATTTAATATACTTTTTTATATAATATATTTAATGAAAATGGTATATTTATATAAAAATATATTTATATATGATGTATACAGACAATATTGAGACACACACTCACGTACACACATATTTACATACACAAGAACACATTTATATTTCTCACATAAACAAATATATATATATATATGTATTTAATTTCATATATTGGAATATACACATAAATATATGTTTTTTTTATTGAGAAACCCACAGTTATATATATATATACATATTTATATATATATATATATGGATTAATTCATTATTATAGTTAAATAAAATGGGTAATTTTTTATTTTAAATGAAATTAATAGTGAATATTTATTTCCATATGTTTTATATATTTAAAAATACTTTTGTATGTAAATATGTATTTATATAAGTTATTTATTATAGTTAAATATAAGAAAATATGCATATACATAATTAAAAATGAAACTATATTATGAAAACATATAAATTAAATACCATAATATCAATATGAATGTAATCTCAAGGGAAAAATGTAGTGTCCACCAAAAAAGACAAAAATATCCCTTTAAAAGAGGCTGAAATTAAATTGAATGTTGATACCCTGACTGAAAAATCAATTTTTGAGGGCTTCTGGGATTTTTTTTGGCCTAAAAAAATTTATTGGGATTCCCCTAAGTCACCAACCTTTATATCTCTTTGATGGATTCGATTTGATAGGTGGTCAGGCCCAAACAGACACCTGAATCAAAAGTTATGGTCGTTTGAAGTTCAAGTAATGTTTTCAACTTATCTTTGAACCTGAATTAATTCATATAATTTTTTTTCTGTCATCCAATTCTTATTAAATGACTATTAATCAATAATAATTATAAAATTATAAATTAATAACATTTTCAATTATTTTATAATAAATTTTCACTAAATATGTTAATATTAATTGTAGATGCCTATTTAGCCTTATCCAAAAACATATTTAAAAAATATATATTATATATAGATCAATATATATTATATTTATATACTTATATATTTTTTAATAAAATTTAATTTATTTAACCCTTTATCGGTGCTAGAACAAAAGCACCCATAAAGGGGGTGCTTTATCTGTGCTAGTTAAAAAGTACTGATAAAGACCCATATTTATCAGTTTTTTTAGAAGTATTGATAAAGGGACCCCATTATTAGAAATTTCTTAGTAGCTATGATAAAGGGCCCCCTTCATTGGAGATTTATATATTATCACTGAAAAAGTACCCCCTTTATCAGTGCTTTTTTAGTATTTCTGATAAAGGGTCACCTTTATCAGTGCTTTTTTATTATAGCTATTAAAGTGACCACTTTATCGGTGGGTTTTTTAGAGCTGATAAAGGCCCCCATTATGAGTGCTAAAAAATTAAATGATAAATTCCCCCTTTATTAATGATTTTTATAGCGATGGTAAAGGGGGACTTTATCATCAGTTTTAACTAAAAATGATAAATCCTAGCACTAAATAAACCTATATTTCTAGTAGTGTTATAAATAGAATCACTAAAAGATAAACATAGTGAATGATTCATTTTTATAGAGAGTGTGTGCAATTGAATTAGGTATATTAAGATCTGTTATTATTTTATGGATTGGTGCCATGGTAGTATACAATATCATATATAACACACTATGAATTCAAGGAACAAAAACAATTTCATTATGTCCCAACTAATGATATTTTATATTGTACAGAGAAACATAGATGTAGATTACCTTATCTCATAATTTATAGTCATCAATGCATATTATATTTAATAATATATATTTTTTTCTATTAAACATTGTAAAAATATCTTAGACTATGATACAGAATATAAAACCCATAGAATTTAAAAAATCAAAGATTTATAATATATTATATCAATAAAATAATGTTGGTCAGAGTAGAGTACTCAAGAGGTGGTGGGGGAATTTAGTATCTATAAATTTTTTTTAAAAATTTTCACTTAAAAAACATCCCCAATAAAAATAAATACAACCCAATTAATCAAGGTAATAGAGTTATAATAGTTTGACTGTTCGAATAACTTCTCATAAAATTGATTAATTCTCAGTAATATCTATGTGAGTTATTGACACAACCTTTGAAGCTATTATAATAAGTAAAAACAATTATAACTTCTTTCCAATACTAAATATCAAAGTAAAATCTAGTGTTTTATAAAATATACAGTAAAGAAGATAAAAAATAAATTAAAAGAGACAACAGATAAAACAAGTGGTTCAGTCTCAAGCTGAGAAATAATCCACTCCACTTGGTGACCACCTGCCACCAAGCAGTTTATATTATGAAAACTGATCCACTCCATAGATTAGGGTAAACAACAGCGCACACGAATATCTAGGTCATACGGCCTCTTCCACTATTCTTCATTGGTAATAACTACCAGGTCATACAAGGACCTCTTCCATGCTTATTCATGGGAGTAAATAGATGTAAGAAGTGATGAGAGGAAGAATATCTTGTATCATTCACTTTAGTACAGGAGACCATATGTGTTTTTAATACAGACACACACAAACTGCTCGAAAGATACAAACTATTCACAATAGAGCCAAGATGATGAGAATGAGTTAGAAGTGCTCTAAGTGTTATTATATGCAGATCTGTACATGTAGTATGAAGCAGATGCAAGTATCAAGTCCCCGTGTAAAAAATAGTGTATCGCAAGTTTGGTGCTTTATTTTTCAGTTCGATGGTGTAAGCTATCTAGCTCATGTTCTTCTTGGGGGTGGTACTACAAATATGTTTTTGGTTCTGATCTATGGCATCCCAACATTTTGGAATCGATAGTGCTTCGTGTGTTATTCAGTTGTATCTTGTTTCATGCATGAGTTGTATTTTCAAAACGGTCGCTCTTCTACATCTTATTCCAGTTCCATGATTTCCTTTTTATTACAGAGTGCATGTGTTGGTGCTGATAGGATGCATTTATTATGTACCTCGTACCTAGTAATGTCAGGTGACATGTCTACAAAGAAACATTAATTATGTCAGTGCATTTAAATTACACAAATATGACCATTAGAAACTAAATTGAAAACGAAAAAACATTTTAAAGAACAGTGTCACAATTTGTCTTTAAATAGTATCACTTTGAAATGGTGTCCCCAAAAAATGATGTCGTCTTCTTTTCCTTTGAGTTCTGAGACAGTCATGGTGCCACAATTGCACTGAGATTAGGAACCAGTGGAACAGATGCAGTGTTAGGATCATGGTGTCTGGGTCACTGTGTCTGGGTCATGGTGTCTGGGTCATGGTGTCTGGGTCACGGTGTCTAGGTCACGATGTCTGGTCCTTTTCCAGAAAAATAGAATCTGTGCAAGACTCATGGTTTCTCATATATAGCTAAATATCTGTAAAATTTATTAAGTAGTAATATTCAAAAAATGAATTAGACATAATCCTTTATAGAAGAAATAACTATAGAATAAAATTAAATATAGTGTACAATAATCAAACATGATTTATAGGAATCAGGATCTTGTAAAAGTTTATTTAAATCATAGGAAATCCCACCATATCTATATATGATTTGACATATATTAAATAGGATTAACATGATTTGTGATCATTAAAAATGATTAAAACATTAGGAGTCCAACAATCTCCTCTTTTTTGATGATCGCAAATCATATGAATTAGATTTCTATTCTTAGTGTTCTCTCTCCACCTTTAGGGATTACAAAAAAAATATTACAAGAAAAAGAGAAACTAAGGATAGAAAATTAAATAATAGACAACAACAATTCATATTTCATTAGATAGAATGATTTTTATAATTACAAGCAGTAGAAAAAATTACAAAACATCCCGATCAAGATATAGTTTTTTCACTTTTCTTTAGAACTAGTTGTCTTCTCTTTTCCCTAGGAAGCACTATTAGAAGGATCCACAGGAGGAGAAGTAGAGGTTGAAGAAGTAAGTAGGCCAACTATTAGAGAAGGAAGAGGGATCCCTTAAAAAAGATGCTGCCAAAGTTGGTTTAGTTGATGACCGAGGTAGGGTTTGGCCAAGGATAATAGGTCTAATCAGACTTAGAGCCTGTGATACCGACATCGAGTCAGAGGATAAAATAGGGGATGAAGGAGTTAAATGAGGTCACAAAAGTGCAGTTAAAGAAGCCAAAATAGAAGTGCTTTTCACATGAAGATATGGTTTCAACTGCTGAATGAAATCAATAATGATCGCACCACCATAATTCATTGCCTTCTCAAATTCATCTTTGTTCTCCATGAACCTGTCCAATAGAGGAGTGAAATATTTCAGCTTTTGGACTTGAGTCTTGAATTATTGAGTGATAAGTGTAATTTTCAAAATTTCTACAATATATTTTAAATGATTGGCTATATAATTCTAAGAGAAAATCCTATTAAAGTATAAATCCACATTCTTAGTAATTTATTCTTGAGAATAATTTGCAATATTTGAATGAATACTCACTAAATAAAGTACTCTTTCACTTTTCCTAAAAACCATAGATAAACTCTCCTTGTCAAATCCACTTAACAATGATTGAAGTTCCTCCATCACAATAGTTCTAAGCATATCACTGTCAGTGGGTTGAGATGACTGTCCATAGGCATTCATGGCTATAATAGCTAAAATGAGGGACTTGATCTTATTGAGAACTTTCTGTAGACTTCCCTTGTACGCATTAGTCAGTTTGTTGAGACAAGCAAAAATATCAATAATCTCATTGACTATCTGGATGTTTCTCTTAGCCATTTTTTCAAATATTGAAGTCTCATTCAGTTGAATCAAAGATGCAACTTTAATTGGAATCTTAACACCATCATCCTCAACAAGATGATCAATAGGAGTGTGTCCTAATTGCAACACTTTTTTAATATCTTCAACCATAGCTCAGAGAGACTTCAACTCATAACTCAGCTGCTTGTTCTCGATTCTAACCTCTTGTATTTCATGAATCATTTTTGGTTGAATTTTCATATGATTTTCTCTAACAACAAAGAAGCATCTCTTTCACTAAGATTTGCCATAGGAGCAGGATGTGTGTTCGTTATCTTTTCAAATCCAGCTAATAAAGTAACTCCAAAAGCATTCAAATCACTTTGACTTAAAGAAGCAGTAGGTTCTTTTGAAGGTTCATAAATAGGAGCTGAGACAGGTTCATGTTCCGTAGCAGATATTACTTCTAAAGAAGAAACCAATTTCAATTAAAACCTAGTAGAATGGTCAATGCCATTAACTGAGGCCTCTTAGGATTTATCCACTTAAATGTAGCTAGGAAAATTATACCAGGTATCTATAGTGATTTGATAAAAAAGATTAGGAACTTCAACACTTTCTAGACATGGGTGTGGCTCCCCCTTAATAGGTAGGGAACTTATACCAGGTATACATAGTGCTTTGATCAATAGGATTTAGAACTTCAACACTTTCTAGAATGGGGTGCTGCTCACCCTTAATAGGTTCATCTCTCATAGGACTAACAGATTCAGTTCCTTGATCAGTCTCTAAAATTTCATCTCTTACAGCCTCACCCATTTATTTTCTAGCCCGTTGGATGGCTTGTTCCATTTTTTCCTCAGTAGATAGAATAATTTTAGGATTATCTTATTCCTCTGAATGTTCCTCAACAGTAGCCTCTTACTCAATAATAATTTCTTCTTCTAGATGATCCTCAGGAATAACATTTTATTTTACACTAATAGAATATTATTTTCCAGAATCCGGTTCTTCCTCTAGATCAACACTTATTTCAATAACAGGTGCACCCTTTTAAACTATATTATGTTGAACATGTAGACCCATGTCTTACTTATCCAAGACTATTCCTTTTATAGGTGAAATAGATTCATCTTATTCTTCATCAGAATAATCAATAACTTCATCTGGTTCCAAACTAGGATTAGATATGTTCTTTGGTCTTGAAGGATTCTCAACCGTATTAAAATTTTTATATAACCTTTCATTATCCTCCACCCAAGACTTTATCTATGGATTAAAACTTATTTTAATTCTTTTTATTGTAAACTTTGAGATACAGAACTCATAGTATTTGATAACTTCTTCATTAAATCCAACCATTCTTTTGGAATACAATATTATAGAGATTAACCTTGAATATAAGATAGGTATACTTTGATATTGTCTTAATCAAATCAGACATGTGAAGTATAATATACTTACATAGATTAATATTCTTCCCACATATCATAGGATGTATCAAGAATATATATTGATACATGAGGGTAGAAAAATATCATTTTCATGGACTAATCATATTTTGGATAAACTTAAACAGAAACCTCATTTCACCATCCAACTTAGCAGAAATTTATCTTCTCTTATTCTTATTTCCAGTAAAACATCCTAATGAATCTTCTAAGACAAAAACATCACTTGGAGGTGGAAGAACTCTCTGGTAGTCCTCCAAAATTCCTTCATGGGGTATCCCTTGGTAGAAAACCCATGACTCCAAGGAGGAAGTGCATATTTGACCATTAATCCATCTTCTTACAACAAAACCATCTTCAACATTGAATGAAAATGGACAGACTGATAAAACTGAGCGAAAAGTTTTGGTTAAATTGGCCTTTTATCTTTCATGAACCAGTTCATCCATCCCGTATCTTCCAGTACATTAAAAACTAAGGACTTACTTGTTAGAAACCACTTAGGATAGATTTCCTTTTCTGGTACTACAATCCTATCAACAAGATTTGGGTTCAACGGTAATTCAAGTGCTAATTTCGGTGCTCTTTTTTACTTTCTTCTGAGATCTACTCTTCTCTAGAGTTTCGGAAGATGGGTGCTTCATTCTGGGAATTCAACAAGGGTTCAATCAAGAGAGAGAGAGATAAAGGGCTAAAAGAGGACTTGCGGTTTGAAAGAGAGGTGTTTCAGTTTCGAGAGAAGAGAGCTCGAGTGAAGAAAAGAGTGAAAGATATTTGGTTTTTATCATTTAGTTATTTCAAGAGTCTTAAATTAAAAATCACGGGACAAAATAAATAAAATAATCAACTTAGCAATACGAGTAATAAAATAAAAATAAAACCAAAATTGTCATTATGGTGAGACTGAAACATATTGTAACAGTGAGACAATAATAGATTTCCATGGTGTTATCTTTATGGTGTACCTCCAAATGGTGCGACCATATAATGTTATACAGTAAGTACAAGAAAATAACTAAGATACATCAACTATGAGATTTTAATCATGAAACAGTAACTTTAATATAGTAACTTGTAGTACTGTGAGAGTGAGATAGTAATCTTAAGACATTATCTTCTGAAATATTAAATCATAAAACCAAAAGATGTAATATAGAAAGTTGTGGGGTAGTATATTTTTAAACAGTACACTTTCTACTTGAGATTTATCATTCCTAATTCCTATATGATGTAATCCAATCTTTTAGAATTTAATGGTTTGGTGAATATATCAGCAAGGTGATATTCAGTTCTAATGAATTCCAAAGTTATATCACTATTTTGATAATGGTCTCTAAAAAAGTGATGCCTTACGTCAATATATATTTTCCTGTAGTGTTAAATAGGATTATTTGATATGTTAATAGCACTTGTATTGTCACTCTTTATAGGTACATTTTGGAATTGATAGCCATTATTTAGTAAAGTGTGTTTCGTTCACAAATTTTTTCACAAAAACTACCAGAAGCTATGTAGTCAGCTTCAACAGTAGATAATGCAACAAAGTTGTGTTTCATACTACACCATGATACTAGATACTTTCTTAAAATGTGACATGTTCCAAAGGTTGTTTTATTATCTAAGATACAACCACCGAAATCATCAGCAGAATAGATAACTAAATCAAATGATTGTGCTCTAGGATATAATAGTCAAATATAGGGTGTATGTTTTTGGTATTTGAAGATCATTTTAACAATATTTAAATAAGATTCTTTAAGATTTATTTGTAAATGATCACACATACATACACTAAACATAAGATCAGGTTGGATAGCAGTTAAGCAGAGTAAGCTTCCAATCATTCCTCTGTAAGTGGTTTGATCAATAAATTTTCCATCTTCATCAAGATACAATTTTCAAGTAGTACTCATTGGAGTATCAAAAAATTTAGTGCTATCCAAGACAAAAATAAAATAGAATATCTCTAGTGTATATTGTTTTATTTAAGACAATACCATCTTTATTTTGAAAGATTTGAAATCTAAGAAAGATATTTAATTCACCCATTAAACTCATTTGAAATTAATTTTTCATAATTCAAGAAAAATCAATACATATATAATTTTTTGAAGATCCAAAAAATATCATCCACATAAATTTGAACCACTAAAAGATCATTGGAAATTGGTTTTATAAAAATGGAAGTATCATATATACATTTATCAAAACATTTGGAAGTAAGAAAAGTACTTAATCTATCAAACCAACCTCTTGGAACTTGTTTTAATGAATACAGTTCTTTTGATAATTTGAAAACATGATTTGGAGAGTTATGATTTTTGAAACTAGGGGGTTGTTCAACAAAAAAATCTTCAACTATATACCTATTTAGGAATGCAGTCTTGACATCCATTTGATATATTTTGAAATTCAGATGGGCAACATAAGCAAGAAGGATTATGATGGCTTCTAGTCTATCTATTGGTGAAAAGGTCTCCTCATACTCAATTCATTCTTCTGGACTATAGCCTTGTGAAACCAGTCTAGCCTTGTTTTTAGCTATGTTACTAGCTTCATCAACCATATTTCTAAACACCCATTTAGTGCCTATGGTAAATATGCATTTCAGTCTATCCAAAAGTTTCCAAAATTTATTTCTTTCAAAATGATTATGTTCTTCTTGAATAGTCATTAACTAAAATTCATAATTGATAATATCATTAATGTTTTTAGGTTAAAGTTGTGACAAGAAAACATGATGTTCAACCAGATTTCTACGAGAATATATAGTTTGTGTTCTTTTTTCTAAATCTCCAACAACAACATCTAAAGGATGGTTCTTAAGGGTTATAACATCTCTAGAAAAACAGGGGACAATGATTTTAGGTTATTCAACAAGTTCGGGTTCATTGCTACTTGAATATGGAGAATTTTTAGAACTAGACGTTTTTATAGATTCCTTTACAGGATGGTTGGAGGGTGAAAAATTGATGTCTAGATTTGACATATCATCCTCTAGATTCTCTAGAGGGGTCTTAGGCTCATGTGGATCTGTCTCATCAAACTTGACAGGGACAGATTCCTCCACACATTTAGTTCTTTTGTTAAACACTCTATATTCGTTATTAGAGATTGAATATCCTATAAATATTCCTTCTTCACTCATAGATGAAAACATTTCAAGATTTTATTTTGTATTAAGGATATATACTTTACAACAAAATACTTTGAAGTAGTTTACTTTGGATTTTCTATTGTTACAAAATTCATATGGATTTCTTTTAAGAATATGTCGAATCAATACTCTATTAATAATATAGCATTTCTTACTTACAACATCAACCCAAAAGTAAATAGGTTAGTCATATTCACTAAGCATGGTTCAAGCAATTTCTTGCAAGGTCCAATTTATTCTTTCTACAACTCCATTTCATTGAGGTGTTCTATGGGTAGAGAAATTATGATTATATACATTTTGTGAGAAAAAGGATTCAAACTCTTGATTTTCAAATTCGTGGATAGGATCACTTCATAGAGATTTAATTCTAAGTCCACTACAGTTTTCTACCATTTTAGCATATTCTGTGAAATGAGAACAAGCTTCACTTTTGTGATCCAAAAATAATGTCTATGTATACCTAGAAAAGTCATCTACATGAACATAAACATAGTTCTTCCCATTTAAACTAGAAAATATAGATAGTATAAATAAATACCTATGAACCAACTTGAGAGTCTGATATGTTGAAACTTATTTCTTTGGTTTCAAAGAAATTTTGTGTTTTTTCCCTTTTGACAAAGATTACACACTTTATCATTTGTAAAATCTAGATCAGGTAGATCTTTGGTTAACCTTTTTCTAGTTAGATTTCTAAGTGAGTGAATATTGAAGTGTTATAGTCATCTTTGCCAATGCCAAGATGCTTTGTAAAATACACATAAACATGAACCATTTGAGAAACTAATAAATCTTTGTTAACAAAATATACATTTTCATTTCATAATGGAGAAAATAATAATTTGTTTTTAGGATTAAAAACATTGAAAGAATCATTTTTAAATTTAACATGACATCCATCATCACATAGTTGTGAAATACTAAAAAGATTATATTTCAATCCATCAACAAAAAGTACTTTGGAAATTAAAATTGAGTTATAGTTATCGATTTGTCCAAGGCCAATGATTTTTCCTTTGGCATTATCCACAAAAGTGACATGTCCACCATCAGTCATTATTATGTTCTTGAAAGATGAATAGTATCATTTCAGGTGTCTTGAACACCTACCATCCAAGTATCATAATCTTTTACATGATCTCTTTAAACAATTTTCCTCATATGTGTTTGTCATAAAACAGATATTGACTTTGTTATCATGTTCATCGTGTGAAGACTCTGAGTCAACTTAACTGTCCTTAGAATCACTCCAAGTCGCTTTCATTGCCTTTTAATACTTTATATCTTTGTCCTCATATTTCATTTTATACTTGATAACGAGGCATTAATTCTTTACATGTCCCTTTTTCGTACACCCATAACATAGTATCTCATCAGACCTGTCATTTCTTTTTTAATATTTCTTCCAACTTCCCTTTTGATCATATCTTCCTTTGAAGTTAGGCTTTCTGAAAAATTTCTTCCTTTTTTAAATTTTTTTGAACCTTCTAGATAATTGAGCCTTATCCTCATCACATTCAGGTGATTATTTTTCACTACTAGAAATATTTATAGAGGCCTGTAGTTTCTCCTTTTATATGGGTTTAGAGGTGGTGGTCTTGAATGCCACATTTTTTCTTTTGGGTTCATCCTCCTCTTCCTTTTTTGACTTTCACCTCTTCTTCATACATTATTAGATTCCCAATGAGTTCTTTTATAGGTAATATACTGATGTCACATGACTCTATAATAGAGACAGAGGTTCCTCTCCATCTATTAGGTAGGCATCTTAGAATCCTCATGACTTTTTCTTTGGTAGTAACTTCTCTTCCTAGAGAAATAATTGTGTTGAAAATATCATTTAACCTGAGAAACATGTCAGAAATAGGCTCTTCAAGATTCATTTTAAATTTATCATATTTAATAGTATAATTATTGATCCTCATTTCTTTCACACTCGAAGTTCCTCTATGTGAAACATACAAAGTATCCCAAATTTCATTGGCAGTTTTTCATGTAGATATTCCTTTAAATTAATCATCTTATAAAGAGAAATATAAGGTATTAATGGATTTGAAATTGTTATTGTAAGCTGTATTGATTGGGTAATCCCAAGTAATTCTATCAGTAGTAGAAATCTTATACTCATCTATAATTAAAGACAACTTTTCAAAACCCATATTTTCTATTCTGATTTTCATTTTAATTTTCCATTGGGAATAATTAGTTCAAATAAATAATGGTGTTCTATTTGTTGCAACACCTTCAATTCTATTATCCCTAATAATGAAATACTTTAAGAGTTATAAATTTATAATTAACAAAAATTTATAGATCTATGAAGTAAAACTAAAATTACAGTGGAAACGATTAAAAAACATAGATGTAATAAGAATAAAACCCTTTGATACCAAATGTTGGTCAGAGTAGAGTACTCAAGAGATGGGGGGGGGTGAATTGATTATCTATAATTTTTTTTTCTAAAAATTATACTTAAATAACATCCCCTATAAAAATGAATACAACCCTATTAATAAAGGTAATACATTTATAGTAGTTTGACTGTGCGAATAACTTCTCAGAAAATTGATTAATTCTCAGTAATAACAATGTGAGTTATTGATAAAACTTTTGAAGCTATTATAATAAGGAAAAATAGTTATAACTTCTATCCAAGATAAACTATCAAGGTAAAATATAGTGTTTTCTGAAATATATTGTAAATTAGAGTAAAATTAAATCAACAGACACAACAGATAAAATAAGTAGTTCAGTCTCAAGCTGTGACCTAATCCACTCCACTTGGTGAAAACATACCACCAATTAGGTTATATTAATAAACATGATCTACACCCTAGATCAGGGTAAAAAATAGTGCATATGACTGTCCAGGTCACATGACCTCTTCCACTACTCTTCATGGGTAAGAACTACCAGGTCACAGAAGGACCTCTTCTATGCTTATTCATGGGAGTAAACAAATGTAAGAAGTTATGGGAGGAAGGATATCCTATATCCTTCACTTTAGTACATGAGTCAATGTGTGTTTCTAATATAGAAACACACACACTACTCAAAAGCTAAAAATTGTTCACAATAGAGAAAAGATGATGAGAAAGGGTTAGAAGTGATCAAAGTGTTATTCTATGTAGTTCTCGACTTGTAGGATGAAGCATATGCAAGTATCAAGTCCTCTTGTAGAAAACAGTGTATCGCAAGTCCGGTGCTCTAGTATTCAGTCCTATGGTGTATGATGTCTAGATCGTGTTCTTATTGGGGGTGGTACTGTGAATATGTTTTTGGTTCTGATCTATGGTAGACTGGCCTTTTGGAATCGAGAGTGTTGCATGTGTTCTTTAGTTGTATCTTATTGCATGAATCAGTTCACTTTTCAAAACCCTATCTCTTCTTCATCTAATTCTAGTGCCACACTTTCCTTTTTATTATGGAGTGCATGTGTTGGTGCTGATGGGATGCATGTATTCTGCACCTCGTACGTTGTACATCCAGGTGAGATGACTACAAAGAAACACTAATTATCTCAGTGCCTTTAAATGACTCAAATATGACCATTAGAAATTAAAATGATAATGAAAACATAGATAAAGGAATGATGAAATGGTTTGTATTGAAATAGTGTCACCCAAAAACAGTTTCACCACAAAATGGTGTCTTCTTCTTTTCCTTTGAGCACTGAGATAGTCATGATGCCACAATTTCATTGAGATCAGGAACCCGTAAAATAGATGCAGTGTTAGGATCACTGTGTCTCGGTCACAGTGTCAGGGTTATGGTGTCTGGGTCACAGTGTTTGATCTTTTTCCAGAAAAATAGAACTGTTGGCAGACTCACTGTTTCTCAGACTTATCCAAATATATGTAAACAGTCTTAAACAGTAATATTCCTAGAATGAATTATACTTAATCATTCATAGAATAAAGAATTATAAAATAAAATTAAATATAGTTTAAAATAATCAATCATGATTTATATTAATCAGGATCTTGTGAATGTTTATTTAAATCATAGGGAAACCCACCATCTCTACACATGATTTGAGATAGATTAAACATGATTAACAGAATTTGTGATTATTAAAACATGACTAAAACATGAGGAGTCTAGAAAAATAATTATTTCATGTCTGAGATACCATTAAATACTTCCTAATTAAATTTTACACTCAACCCCTAAAATGTGTGTTGAAATTTTTTTGTGTAATTTTTAACACTTATAATTTTAGTTTAACCACTCAATAAACCCATTTTTTACCTTAACCATGATAAATGATGTTTATTTTTTGATATTCATTATTGAAAAATCATAATTTGAACTTATTAGATAATATAAATTGATTATATTAAAAATATGAAATCAATAATTAAAAATTCAATTCCTATTATATGTAGAATTTAATTTAAAATTAAACATATATATTCGACGAGAAAGAGACTTTTCAAAGAGTAAATTTTTATAAGTGGAGAAAATTTTAATTTAACAATTCAATGTAGAATTGATTATATTGACCTAAATTGAATTAATATATATATATATATATGAACTAATTTTACTTTTAATACAATATTAAAACAATTTTTTTTAAATAATTCAATATGAATGTCAATTCTTAATAAAAACTAGTATTTTCACTATTCATTGAAGAATTTGTCTTCTCAATTTTTTTTAAAAAAACACCCTAATATAATTTTGATTTTGAGATTTAAGAAATTAATTTTCTTTTTTAAAATAAAATCCATTAATGTTTCAAAGAATATTTTTAAAATAATTGTACAAAATGCAAAAAAACGTCTTTTTAAAGAAATACAATCCTTAATCATAAAATATTATTTATTCATATTACATATATATATAACACATAATATGAATGATAAAATTTTTATTTAAAATATATTATATAATTTTATTAAATCATTCACAAAAAGTGTTTTATTTAATTTATTGAGGTAAAACATATTTCTGTGCATAAAAATAGTTTTTCAAAAAAATATTTCTTTGATTTTCAAATAGTTTTTATTTTTATTAAAAATTAATTGGTCACCAAAGAATTAATTTTATATACATATATAAACAATATATTTTCATAATTTAGTAAATCTTATTCATATATATAATTCTAATGGCTAGGTGATGACTATCATAATTAATAATATTGCTTTAATAATATGTCATGTTTTGTTTACACTCGACGTTGTATGTTAGTCAATCTAAACATAGTGTTTCTTGAAATAAAAAATAAAATTACTATTGTGTGTAAGGAAAAATCTCATAAAGATTAAATTTATTTAGAAAAATATATTTCAAAAAAAATTGGGCATTATATTCTACCTCCTTAAGATAAATTTCACCCTCAAAATTTATTACATTAATACCAAAAACTGATGATAATTATGCCACATCACATCCTTAGGTTCCGAGGTAAATTCCACAATCAAGTGGTTTCACTAAAAAACATCGGTTGGGTGAGTGGTCTTGTTTTGTAGAACTTTCCCTAAACAATATAGAATCTCCACTGGTTATTTCAAATAAGAAAGGTCATGCTCCAGTGGTATGACCTCTGAATTTAGTATATGTTGTAATAAACCGAAATTTCCCTATAATTGTTTTTAAATTGTATGGAATTATTTTCAGACCAGACACTCTGACGGTTCCTGATTATGAGGTCTGGTGATCCCAATTTTTTTTTTGAAGTTTTTAGGTTCATTTAAGTAAACATTCAAACAAGATTTTCTAACTTTTAAACCGAGTCTCAGATAAAAAATTTGTGGGCATCGTCGACCACGAAACTCCATGATTCGTCTAGAAAGGAACTACCTTTACCCAGCAAGTGTCGATTGGAAATGTTGGTTTTTGAACTTTTTGAAAAAAATAAAATAACTTATAGATATATTTTATTGTTATTTTGAAACCGTAGAGCGGTAGACGGTGGCGCTGTGGTGTAGTGACGAGGCACATTACAAAGATGCACATTAATGGCTCGTTATTGTGTTGCGTAATGCAGAATTAAATGAAGTGTAACTAAGCGGTGTCACAACATAACATAAATGTTGTGATGTGTTTTCTTTTAATGGGTAACACATTGGAGAGTTGAGAATCAAAGGGTGGAAATTTCTATGATGAACTGATGGAAAAAACTCCCTCTAATGATGAACGACGAATGTAGAAGATCATTAAAAACACCAATTAATCATGAATAACGAGATCAGTGAGTGAAAAATTCCTTCAACCTCTTTAATCTTCACGGGTGGACCACTTCAACGTCGAACTGCTTTGAGGTAGGGGTTTAATTGTTTTATGTTTTCCCCGTTCTTATTCTAAAATAACGAATACGGATCAGCCCACGAACAGGTTGATCTGCCGATCATGTGTTCTTATGGGAGGGGTTTTTCTTGGGGGTTTTCACCAAGATTTATTATTATATGCTGGACCTGTAAACCTAACCTCTTCCCATTTTTAAACTCTAACAGGGAGGGTACGGGCCGACACGAAGAAGGCATGAGCCCCTCCACTTGTGCGTTCTTCATGCACGGGCCTTCAGATTGGTGGTAATGAAAATTTTAGGCCTTAGTAGGGAAAGAGACACCCCACAGAGGCCAGAGGTGTAGGAGGAATGAAGAATGGACCACTGGTGGTCCACGGAAGAGCCTGCCAGTAGCGGTGGCCACGGGCTATAGTCGGCACGCCAAGAGAAGCACCCCGGCCGGATCAGGCTGCGACGAGGCCGAAAAAGCCACCGGCCATGCTGACGGATGGTGGAAGGATGTGGACCTCAGATGCATTGTGTAGTATCCTACAACCGCAGACTACGCCTCTAGGGGCATGTGGTCTTCGACTGCGTGCAAGAAAAAATGTGCGGGGGGATTTACCGACTACGAGGTGACACACCCGGATGCACCACTCGTCTGGGTAGGGTTTGGGCTGAACACAGGCTGGGCCGGGTTCAGGTCAAATCAGCAGACCTGGGTCATGTCGGTGGACCCCAGGCCGGGTTGGGTCGGGGTGGTCCTACCGGGTCAGACCGGGCCCAGACCCAACCAAACCCTTTTTGAAAAAATAAAAATTACTTTCAAACTAAGAATCTTATTAATGAGCCATTTATAGCATTGGAACCCACATGAAAAGACAATTCTTGTTGTCATACGCTATGGTGGGTTTCATGTAATTTTCAATTCAATGAATGGCTTGAGGAGTGGTTCTTCCAGAATCAAGAACACTACTTACGGAAACCCCGCAGTTGGATGAGACATAATGAATGCAGACAAGTGACCCTGTGTGGATCCGCTACTATGGCCCCGTGGGAAGCAGCTTCTGTTTGACCCAGAAGGCCCATGGTGGGAGCATATCTATGTGACCGGATAGAGCAATGATACTTGATAGGAGGAGTACTACAGCATGACCAAGGTGGGAAGAAACTTCTATGTGACCCAATATTCACACAGTGGGGAGCTGAATCCCTATGACCTAGCATACCAATGGTACTCATCAACTATGAGTACCAAAACAGTGATATATTTAGTGGTATGAGACTTCTATATGATTCGGCAGGCTCACTATACTCATTGAGGAGTATTTCTCCAGCAGCCCAAGGTGTTCGATGATATGACTGATGGTCTTACTTTCCTTATCTAGAATATACCTGGTGTGACCTATCTTAATTCGTAATAATGATCCGTGATGATACTTCATTGTTTATTATGGATTACTTTGTGGTCTTTCCTTGTTGGTCTAGGGTCCTTCTGAGTATTTTGTTACTCACCCCTACCCGGTATTCGCCCGAACGTGTTGTGTCTAGTGCAGATTACCGACGACTTGGTGGACCATGACCAAGTGGTTCACAGTGAGACGAAGCAGGAGGTTCGTGATTTCTATAGCTTCCAACAGCTACTCTACACTTACCAATCAGGTGGGGTTTCCAGTGGATGGATTTCAGAACTTTCATTGTAATTTCCTATTTTCATTTCATCTTTTGTTGGGTTTGTATTTTATCCTGTTTGACATAAAGTTTTGAATTTTAATCATGGTTGTTTAGAGGGAATACGTGTTTACTTTTACAGCTTTGGGACATGGTTGTGTGTAAGTGATTACAGGTACTCCTAAAAATGCCTCCCAGTTACAGGTTGATGCCTTCAGCACTATTCGCCAACCCCATGCCTTCAAGAGGTGGGCTTGGGGTATGTCATAGCATGGGCCCCAGGGGACGGGTCACAAAAACGTTGTATTAGATGTGATCAATTCTACCTCAAAGACCAGGATTTTGTGGTTTTGTATTTTCAAAATAGTGTTAAATGTTTCGTGTTCGACTTTCAGATTCAGTGAGTCTAGTGTTTTTTTGGAAGTCGATGTATCTATACACCAAAACCCTAAATTCTTATTGTAAACTCTATATATAAAAACACTAGTTGCATGTATTATATATGAGTTGTGTGTTTCCTTATGTTCTTTTTGAATAAGAGTCATCTCACCAGGTATAATCAATTAACCATGGTATATATTGATCTATATCAAGATGCCTCCATGGAGACAACCAGCTCGGATTTTAATGCGTGACTGTGAGGACATCCCACCAAGTGATGAGGTGTCAGTTCAGGGATTTGTGCTAGAGATTCCCCCACGATGTGGTTCACCAGTGTTACCACCACCCATTGATCAACAATTACTACAGACATTACTGGTAGAGGATGGTCTCAGGCTCAGAGCTTTGCATGAGTTCTAGAGACATATATCTCCTAGGTTCAGGGGAGAGATAGATCCTCAAGCCACTAAAGACTGACTATAGGTGGTGACATGGGTCTTCTGGTTAGTGATGATGCCACTCGATCAAATGGAAATCCTAGCAGCAAGCCTTATTCATGGATCAAAAGGGATATGGTGGAGTTTGATGATTTGGACCCATGATGAGAATACCATCTATTGGGATGACTTAGAGAGGCTTCTTCAGGAGTAGTTCTTCCCATGTGACCTTGCGGTTGGTGTGCGTACACAAGATTATTCACCTATAGCAGGGCAAGATATTAGTGTATGAGTACTCTGTGAGGTTTATAGACCTCTCTCTCTATTCCACATACATAGTGTGGGTCCCTTTATTTAGGGCCCAGACCTTGAACATGGACTTAGATAGGAGATCCGAGCATCCATGGTGTCTCTCAGCATACACACTTAGGCTGGGGTGCGGGAGAGAGCCCTTCTTGTGTAGAAAATCCTAGTAGAGAAGAAACTGACAACCAGAGCCACCACTAGAAATCAGGCAGCAGAGTCTTCAGTAGTGAAAATAAGGCAGTAGAAGAGGGGACCCAAGTGGGTCAGATCCTTCAAGGGATAACCCTAGGACTCAGGGTTGGTAGTGATGGTCTCTTAGAGTAGAGTGAGTCAACAGGGAAACAAGATATGCTTCATGTGAGGTGGGTGGGGACACATGGATCTTGACTACCTGACCCGCCACATAGATGATCAACATATGGTCAAGGGACCCCCGAGGTTGAGGTTGAGGTTTGGTCAAGGAGTTCTACAGGGTGGGAAGCGTGGCAGGGGATCAGGCCGAGCTGTAGGTAGTGGATGCCGGTTCGAGGTGCTACCTCCACCACCCCTAGGTTGTCCACCACAGCCTTAGGGAGCCGGCAGACAGGGGTGATGCCAGCTTCAGGTGATAGAGGCCTATGACCGTGGTGCTCCACATATTATTAGAGGTATGATGTTTTTATTCTACACCTTAGATGAAATTCTTATATAAATAGGTGTGAGTCACTCTTTAATTGCCACTGACCTCTTCTGGGGCTTAAAGATTATAGTTGAGCCATTTTCTTGATCCTTACAATTAGAGACTCCAACAAGAGAAGATGAAATGATTAAACACTAGTTCCGGAAGTGTGAGCTTACTCTTGGAGGTGAGAGCTTCGACTGGGATCTCCTAGTAACGACGTCTAGGCCTTATGACATCATCTTGGATATGGGATGTTTATCTACATTCGATTCCCAGATTGATAATTTTTTGCACAATGTGCAGCATGTCTGTGAGGATGGGACCAGGTTTTATTTCACTGGTGATAAGGGAACTTTAGGCGCATAGGATGAAATTTATCAAAGGAGGGTCCAACCAACCACTTTCCAATTGGCTAGCCTCACCCTCAGTGCAATGGATGAGAGGTTTCCAAGCTTTCCTATAGTGGTGGATGAGTATGAGGATGTCTTTCCTAAGGATGTTCTGGGACTACCTCCTCACAAGAAGTAGACTTTGACATAAACTTGTAAACTAAGATGACACTGATATCCACACCAGAATATCAAATATCTCCTGCAGAGATTTTTGAATTGAGGGTAAAATTTGAAGACTTGTAGGAGAAGGGATTCGTGAGGCCCATCATTTCTCTATGGTCAGCCCAAGTGTTGTTTTCCAAGAAGGAAGATAGAATATTGAGACAATGTGTGGAATAACAGCACCTGAACCAGGTGACCATAAAGAAAATGTATTCACTTTCGATAATTGATGAACTCTTCAATCAGATGAAGGGAGAAAGGTGGTTATCGAAGATAGACCTCAGATCAGGATATCATCATCTTTAGGTCTGAGATGAGGATGTACCGAAGATAGATTTTGGATGCCGGTATGGCCACAATGAGTTTTTGGTGATGCCTTTTTGTGTGACCAATTTCATAGTAGTGTTCATGGGACTCAAGAACGGAATCTTCCAACCTTACCTCGATATTTTTGTTTTAGTCTTAATTGATGCCATCTTGGTGTACTCAGTGTTTGAGGGGGATAATGCTAAATACCCGCAGATAGTCTTGGATACACTCTGAGAGAAACTGCTCTATTGCAAGCTCTCGAAGTGCCAGTTTTGGATTTGGGAAGTCCACATTCTATGACACGTTATTTTAGATGCTAGAGTTGCAGTGGATCTAGTGAAGAAAGAGGCAGTTCTTGCTTGGGAGCCACCCATGAGCATGACTAAGGTGAGGAGGTTTTTGGGGTTGGATGGATGTTATCGGAGGTTTGTACACAACCTTTTTTAGGGTAGAAACAAATTTATCATAACTTAAAAATAAGGGACAACCCTTTATGTGGACAAAGGAAGTTCCAACATAGTTTCCAGGTGCTGAGGCAGAGACTGATGAGTTCCCCTATCATGAGACTACCAAAAGAGGGCATTGGTTATGTAGTTTTATATGATGCATTAAGAACCAGAATGTGTTGTTTTTTATATAGAAGTGAGTAGTGATAACATAAATCTCATGTAAGTTCATGAAGAACAAGCAGAACTACGTGACCCATGTCCTTGAATTAGCATTAGTGGCCTTTTCCTTGAAGATGTGGCGACACTACTTGCTGGGTGAATGATTTACCATCTACTCCGACCACAAGAGGCTTAGGTATATCTTATCACATATGGTCATGAACATGAGACAACAGTTATTTCTAGAATTCATCCAGGTCTATGACATTGAGATAGTCTATACTCCTAGGAAGGGGAATGTGGTGGTAGACTCACTTAGTAGGAGATCTGGTTTATAGCTATTGAGTGTGGTGTCAGAACAACTAGCTATGATGCAGGTATCCTTCATGGACGATGATAGAGAAACTTACCTAAAATCAATGACTATCACTACCCCAATCTTATAGAGAGTCAGTATGGCATAGCTTGTGAAAGTTGGTTGTGAGGCCTGACGTGCTTAGATATCCTTAGGACATGCTTCTGATGGATTTCAAATAGGTGGGGATCATGCCATCCTTTTCAGAGAATGCACTATATTACCAATTAAGTTGCATGAGGAGGTGTTGAGGGAGTTACATAAATCCCCTTTGGTGGTACATCCTAGTGTGGTGAAGATGTACCAGGACCTAAGACATCAGTACTGGTGGCCAGTGATGAAGAAAGAGGTGCTAGAGTTCATTTCACGATGCCTCACCTGTCAGCAAGTGAAGGATGACCATCAGGTTCCAGTAGGCATGGCCTAGCCACTCGTGATACTAGAGTGGAATCAGGATGGTATCTCGATGGACTTTTGATAGGGTTACCCTGTACATCCCGGGGCCACAATTCTATCTGGGTGATCGATGACTAACTCACCATGTCGGGTCACTTCCTACCCAGATGAGAGAAGGGAACTGTAGAGTGATTGGGATGTCTCTATGTCCTAGGGATAGTGTGACTACACAGGGTGCCTTTGATGGCCATCTCAGACCGTGATGCTCACTTTAAACCTCAGTTGTGGAAGAGATTGAAGGAGGAATTAGGGACTCAGCAATGCTTGAGCACCACCTTTCACCCTCAGATTGATGGTCAAACAAAGAAGATCATATAGACCTTGGAGGACATGCTTCATTCTTACGTTCTTGATTTTCTTCATAGTTGGGAGGACCACCTGCAACTGGTGGACTTTTAATACAATAACAACTATAACTCCACCATTGTCTTAGAACTGTTTGAGACCTTTTACGAGTAGCTATGCAGATCACCTCTATGTTGGACAGACCCAGGGGAGTCAGCACTCATGGGTCCAGAGTTGGTATGAGCTACCACTGAGAAGGTTCATATCATCCAAGAGCAGATGAGGATTTCATAGATCAGGCAGAAATCATATGCTAACAAGAGATGGATACCATTTTTGTTTGAGGCGGGAGACCATGTTTTATTTCGTGTATCACCCTGATGGGGATGTTGAAGATTTGTTTGGGGAGACAAGTTATCTTCGAGGTTCATCGGACCTTTTCAAATCCTGAGAAGTGTTGGAAATGTGGCATACTGCCTAACTATTCCTCCATAAGTGCACCAAGTTCATGATGTTTTTCATGTGTCGCATCTGAGGAGGTACGTGCATGATCAATCATACGTCATCGACTGGGGAGAGCTAGACATTGATGATGGAATGATGTTTTCGGAGTTCCCATTAGAGATAGAGGATCGATATGAGGGGGTCCTTTATGGATGGTCGATTCCTCTGGTACACATTTGGTGGTAGCATGTGAATCTTGAGGAGAACACATGGGAGAAGGAGGCTTAGATTTGTGCTCAATACCCCCATTTGTTTGTTTAGACTTGTTTTTGCTTATGAGTATGTGAATCCCCAAAAGGGGGGAGTAATGTAATGTCACATAATTACTGTGTAATTTTTTCTAAATTATATGGAATTATTCTGAGACCAGATGCTATGACGACATAAGATTTCGAGGCCCAATGATACTGAAATAGAATTTTTAATTTTTTAGGTTCATTTAAGTAAACGTTCTAGCAGGCTTTTCTAAGATTTAAACTAGTTCCCATATCACAAATTTAAGGGTACAGTAGAACTCAGAACACCAAGATTCGCCAAGAAATGACCTAACTTCGGACAATAAGGGTCAACTAGAAAATTTAGTTTCCAGAATTTTCGGAAAAAAATTAAATAACTTATAAAGATATTTTATTTTTTTTGTCGAAACCATTGAGTGGCGGATGGTGGAGCAACTGTACGATGACGATGTGCCTTAAAAGAAGCTCATTAATGGATCATTTTTGTGTAGCATAATGACGAATTAAATGAAGCATAACGAAACGACATCACATCATAACAAAAATGATGTGATGTGTTTTCTTTTAATGGGTAATGTGTTGGAGAGTCGAGAATCAAAGGGTGGAAATTTCTATGATGAAATGATGATGAGAACTCTCTCCAACGAAAAATGAAGAACATCGGAGAATCATTAATGACTTAGATGCATCTCAAAGAATGGGACCAGTGAGTGAAGAACACCTTAAACATCTTGAATCTTCAAGGGAAGACAACTTCAATGTCAAATTGTTTCAAAGTAGGTATTTAATTGTTTTAAGTATACCTATTATTATTATAAATAAAAAACACGAATCAACCCCCAAATAGGTTGATCTGCGGATTGTGTGTTCTTTCGGGAGGTTGTTTTTTGGGGTTTTTAGTAATATTGATTATTATCTATTGGAACCATAAACCCAACCTCCTCCCAATTTTAAATCTCAAACACAGTGGGTGCGGGCCAACATGAAAAAGGCTCAAGACCCTATGCTTGTGAGTTCCTTGTGGCCGAGCATTCAAATTAGTAGTGAGGAAAATTCAAGGCCTTTAAAGGGAATGTGACACCCCATGGAGACCGGAGGTGTAGGAAGCATGAGGAATGAATCACTAATGCAGACTTGGTGCTTCAAGGAAGAGGCCACCTGTGGTGGATGAGGGAAGTCGCTGTGGGATGGAGGCAGTGCACCATGAGGACAAACTAGAAGGAGTGTCGTGACTGGCTTGGGCTGTGGCGGTGTAGTAGAAGTCGTCATCCTGGATGACGACTGGCGGAAGGATGTGGCCCTCGACCGCATCATTTTAGCAGAACACAACCATGGGCCATGACCCTCGGCTGTGTAGTTGGACCATCCCGGAACCATGGGCCATGACTCTAGGTGTCACGCGATCTCTGACTTTGTGTGAGGATAAAAAAGATGCCGAATTTTCTGGCTGTGAGGTGACACACCCGGATGAAAAACGCATCGGGGTAGGGTGCAGGTCACCCTAATGGGTCGGACCCCCCCCCCCCCCCCCATCGGGTCGGGACGAGCCTGACCCAGGCTGGTCCAAGTTAGTGGACCTAGGGTGAGCAAGGCCCACAGTCTAAGAGGTCCTCAAAACTAGGTTGGGTCGGTCTAACCAGGTAAGACTGGGCCCATACCCAACCTGACACTTTTTGGAAAAATGTCAATATCTTTTAAACCGAGCAGCCGATTGATGATCCGTTTGTGGAATTAGAACCATCGTGATGAGGAAGTTATTTTTGGAATACACAATTTTAGATTTCATGGAATTTTAAATTCTATGAATAGCCTGAGGAGAAGTTTTCTCAGAACCAAGCACACTACATACAAAAACCCTATGGTTGGATGAGACCAAAAGAATGCTAACAACTAGCCATGTGTGGAGCATCTACTATGTCCTAGTGGGAAGCAGTTTCTATGTGAACCAGAAGGCCCACGGTTGAGAGCAGATCTGTGTGACCCGACAGACCCACTAGACTCGACCGGAGGAGTACCTCTAGTATGGTCAAGGTGGGAAGCAGCTTTTGTGTGACTAGTAATCCCACAACGGAGATCGGATTCTGTTTGACCCAACATAAGCACAATTCTCATCAGGGATGAGTACCACAACAATACCAAGGTTAGTGGTAAGCGGATTTTGTGTGCCCCATCATTCTCCCTATACTCATTGAGGATGATTTATCCAGCAACCCATTGTGTTCGATGATATGACTAATGGTCATACTTTCCCACTGTAGAATATACCTTGTGTGAGTTGTCTTGCATCGTATTCATTCTTCGTGATGATACTTCATGGTCTCTTGTGGATTTAATTTTTGTATTTACTTGTTGGTTTGGGGTCCCTAATGAGTATTTTGTTACTCACCCCTGCACGAGTTTCACCAGCATGTGTTGTGTCTGGTGCAAGCGCCCGGCGACTTGGTGGAGGAAATGGTGGTCTAAGACTAGGCAATGCCTAGTGAGACCATGTAGGAGTTTCATACTTTCTATGGATTCCAGTAGATACTCTACACTTACCCATATGGGGGGGGGGGTTTCTAGTGGATAAATTTCAGTGTTTTCCTCATACTTTCGTGTTTTCAGTTTATCTTTTGTTAGGTTTGTATTCTAGCCCATTTACCTACAGTTCATACATTTACTCATGGTTGTTTAGTAGAATTCATGTCTAATTTTTCAAATGTGGGACATGGTTGTGTGTGCTGGCTTACAGGTACTCAGGATAATTCCTCCCACTTACAGGTTGACACCTTCGATGCTAGTAACCAACCCCTAGCCTTTGGGAGGCATGCTTGGGGTATGTCATGACACGATCCTTGGGGGACAGGTCATGTCACATGTGATGGATCAAGTATATAATTCCTCATAAGAGATATTTGTAACACATCATGAATCCGATATAGGATCGGTGGAAGCATAAACCAACAAGATATGGATAAAAATGAACATGGATTTAAAATGGTTTGATATACCTAGGGATTAGCTTCTCATTACTTATTCCATGGAGAAATTCATAGAAACAACTTCTCAAAAACTTCAAATTCAAGATCACATAAATGATTATTAGCATAATTTTTCATTCAACTTTCTACTAACTATATGTGTTGTTGAATTCCTATAATCTCATTTTTTATTACATATTCTATCTCAGGTACTAATAACATTCTTTTTGAAAATTCATTCCAGAACATTGGAGTTCTATTATTATTTCAATAAAATTATTTATAAGGATCCATCATAATTCCTAAGGGAATCTTATGGTTTTAATAAAAATCATCTATGTGATTGTGTTGGTTGCACCCACTTTTAAAATAAATAGAATTAGATCTTAGAATATCCTCTATGGTTTTAACTATTATCTTAGACTGACCATATTTCTATGGATGATATATAATGGTAAAACTCATCATTGCATCTGGATATTGCTAAAGATTTTACCTAAATGACAAGGTAAACTTCAGATCCCGATTAGATGTGGAATTCCATACAATATTTACACCTGATTAATTTATATTCAAGTAATTGGATCTCGAGGTAAATCTTCTTGGATAGAAATGAAGTGTGTTGAATTCATATGATGATCAACTAAAACTTATAATTACCACAACATCAAATACAAGATAAACCATAAATGTTACATGTAGCTTTAATCATATGTACACAAAGTGTAAGGTCATTCCTCTTCAAATAACAATGTCACTAAAAAATAAAAAACCCATGTGTTTTATTTCTATAAATGTGTCTTAAACTATACTTAATCATGATAAAAACACATCAAATAAAACCAAAAAATGGATTTCAATGAATATTGAATTTATGATAAAACATAAAATCATAGACATCTGATGGTATCCACAACACTTAAGTTAATATTATATGGAGACATAAAAACTTCAAGAAGTTAATTCAGCCATTATTCCTTGTATATAATATTATGTTATACAGAAATAATTATAATTGGAATCATGGGTTCATCCTTATACTGATAGAATATCAAATGATATTTCATTATTATAGAATCTAAGTAGAGGGATATAATCACATGAAATTTCACTAAAGGATGAATAAGAATATTTTCTTAGGGATCATTCATAAAAAAAATCATGAAATTCCCAAATAAGGATGGTAGGTTGAGTGCTACATAATTATCATGATTCACTTTTTCCATTGTGATTTAATAATCATTACCTTTATGTTTTGTCTTCATAGGTTTTTATAGATTATCATCGAAATTGGCCCATTGATTGGGTTATCGATTCACATAATTCCCAAATCCTTACACTTCAAAAACTGTAGTGAGGGTGGTGTGTTTTGTTGATCTCTATCTTCATTAATTTAATTTATTAGACTCTTCACATAATTTCATCATTATTTGGCTCAATTTCTAGTCTTCCCACTCTTGTTACATTCTCTTGTTCCTTTCAGTCATTCACCAGAGCACATATTCCCACAGTTTTGGCATATAATTGAATGGAATTTTGTTCCAACATATTATTTTTTCAATTTCTCATGAACCATGATCTTAATTTTATTATCAAATAATTAATAATGGTCAAAAAATACAATTTGGATTTCTACCTTTTTCACACATAAAATTACTTATTCATAGTTACTGAATTATCTTATAGGCTACCCCTATCAAAGAATTAGTCCTAACCCACCAAATAATCAATTAAGTTTTAATTATGGACTGATGATTAAACCAAAACATGCCATATATGTCTTATAAAATTATCTTTATATGTACCAATGTATTCACCATCCTTATTTATGATCTTGATAAATTCATTCTCCATCTGTGTTTTTATAATATGAGGTAAGTAGTTTCTAAAAAATATCCTCTTAAACTCATCCTATTACTTAGAGTTAACTACCACCTCTTTAATCATATTGTTAATATAGGTCCACATTGATTTTATTGGCCTTACAAATTATAGACTAACAAAACGAATATTTTATGCTCGGAAAACTATTAAATGGGAAATATTGTTTCAGTTTTATTTATCATTTTTGCATTGACTAGTGGATCAATGGCCCCACTAAAAAGGGTAGATTTATTCCTTATGAAGGAGTCTAAATAAATTTTTTACCTCCTTTTATCATTTGGAAGTTCATCTTGATTCATAGATTGATAATGATGTGTTAACTTATAAGTGTGTTTTTTCATTCCAGCTCCTAAAACAGTTGGTTGTTGAGTAGGACTATCATAGAATTTTCTATTACATTTAGGATTTACACCATTTGTTTGTGTTCCAACCATTGACAAAATCCATAAAGAATAAAGTTATAATTACTAATCATAGCATACAATTACATAGTCAAGAAAAATAATCTTTAATATTTATAAATCATGACACCCTCTTTTCAGTCTATGACACCATAGGCTTAAACTTGGTCATTCTGGGTCATTATTCAAATCCTTCATTATGGTTTATAAAGAGGTTAAAATTTCAAAAAAATATCCACTAGGACTATAACAATAGATTTTTAGCAAGACCTTTTTTCATGAACTAGGTGACCATCAAGTAAAACTCAATGATCATTTGTATAAGTTATTTCCACTAGTATCCTTTTTTCTAAATCCCTGTCCACTTCTAGTATCCAAATAAAGATATAATTTCTTAAAAACCTCCCACTTTACCCTTTACCAAAATTAAAGGATATTTTTCTATACTTTGACTTATACATTGACTTATCCTTAGACATATCCCTATAAATATCCTTAAAAACATACTTAAGGATATAACTAAAGTTTTATCATCCTTGTCTCCAAAGGTTAACTAAACCTTACTCTGATACCAAAAACAAAGACACACACTTTTCATAAAAAAATACTAAGTCTTAGTTGATAAATATTCATTATATTAGTTAATGAACCACATTATAATTGTTTTAGTTATAGTGACTTTAGAAACATGGAAACATAATATTTTTTAGAAGTTAGGTATGTCATATCCCACTATGTTCTCAATAATTAACACCCTTCTTTTACATATCATATATAGTACCTTTAATAATAACTTGGGAAAGGAAAAATAAGAAAGGGTGATCTCAGAAACTCAAAAGGTATAACTATTAAAAATATATAAAAATAACATAAGAATATGGTTATGAGAACATGAGTATAAAATATGAAAATCATACCCTACATATCAAGTGGAATAAATATGAGTCAGGGCCTAAATATTTCAGTCTATAAGTCTTGAATAATAATTGAATCAAAGAACATGATCCATGAGAACATAAAATTCGAATAGGATGTAGATTTTTGGCATTCATATAAGCATAATAAAAATATTATTTCATAGCTACCCACCAATATATTCATAACATGTTTCTCTTGAGCTAACCACTTGTGCACCCGCTTCAGGCTTGGGATAACCTCCCATCTACCATATTTTGTTCTTGGGATAACAACTTATGTACCCCTTTTAGGCTTGGAATAACCGTTGATATACCCTTTGATATTAAATAACATTAATCATTACCCAATGAATTGGATGGATATATGGGTCCCAATTGTTTTTGTTATAATGTAATCACAATCTTTGGTTATAACTTAACTACCTTCACATAATAAAAATCATGCATGTGTGTTCCAAATGATCATAAAACATCTATAATATCCGAATCAATCAGAATAAATGAGTTTCAAAAGAATTATATCATACTATAACTTATGGGAAATAAATGGGTTTTATATACATTTAATCATTTCATCATAGCATAACTTTGGAAAAAGAAGAAATCTTTCTAAGGATTTTATCATGGTATAACCCATGGAAAAGAAATGATCTTCATAAAATTATTCATCATTAATATAAACCATTCAGGGAAGGAATATTAATGGTATCCTTGGAAAAATACCACAATAAATTATAAGTTTAGATGCAAAATTATTTCATAAAGACACGTAGAATATTTCGTTAGGAAAGTAAAATTTATTTAAAAAACACATTATAAAACTAAAATTTACTAAAAAAGTTTGGTAATACATTTTATTGAAAATAATATTTGAAACATATAGAGGATTCTTTAAAACATCGATTGGTCATGATGGGGGATAATACTATTCATGTCATACATGTTAAAACCACCATTCCTTTCACATTTTTGGTTAATGCCAAATGGTAATTCTTTTAAATTGATATGAGGTTTCGTTTGAGTTTTTTAACAGTAAAAAATGGGTAAAAAGTTCATTAAAAACCCATTTATATAATTTTATAAGCTTCTTTGAAAACATTTTTTGAAAACATCGTTTTGGAAGAAAAATGATTTTCAACCGAAGGGAAAACAATTAGTTTTCCTTAAAATAATTATTCTATAATATCAAGTACATAAGAGTGTCAAGTTGAGGGAAAAATGTTATAACCTTAAATAAATAGAAGAAATGAAAATTATTTATTTTCATGATATGTGGATAATAATATTTCAACATCAGAAACAAAAACACAAACAACCCTGATAAAAAATGAGCTAGTGACATCAAACCATTACCACTTCGGTATCTTTTGAATCCTATGCATTATTAAATTATAACATCAAATGAAACTTTTAATAACATTAAAACGTATATATCCATGATACAACATATCAAATTGTTAGTATATAAACAAAATATAATAAGATAGGTTCACAACACACTTATGTACCAAAGAAGAAAAATTGAGACAAAACCTCTTACCTTAACTATCTACATCCTTTATAAACATTCAAACCTAAATTATAATAAATATAAGATTATTATAAATATATTTTATACATATATATATATATATATATCATACCATATTTTATTGACTTATGACCTTTTTACCCATTTATTAACAATTTCTTGTTTAAATCTCGTTTCAAATAATAATCACTTTGTTTATCATGTATGTTTGTATTTGTTACATTGGATCCTATGAATTATATCATGGTTCAATAATCTCCAGAATGATAACCATTATATAAATATTTTATATATTAAATAAAAATTTATTTATAGTAATCAATAAATGTTAGAGGTAGAAAATGAAATACACCATTTATGGAGATGGTAGGACGTATGTATACTTGAAAAATGTTTCAATTTTCTTGACGGATGAAGTGAAATAACGGTAAAAATATATATTACCATTAAAAAATTATTTTTATTTAATATATATTACATATTTTCCTTGATCTCATCCTTTTTATCTTCCATGTAAATCATGAACAAATCACATCACTTCACGAGGTAGTATTCCAATGTACACATGAGCGACGTTATAATATACCCATATAATGGAAATTAAGATGTTATATGTGACATAATAACTCAAAAAATTATAATAATATCAAAAATATAATATATAAAAATTTAATTCGTCATTAGATCGTTCTATGGGAGGTGGTGAAGGAAACAAATAACATCTATTCGTGAGGCGATTGTCCTCTATACACACGAATGATGATTTTGTAACCCATTTGATGAAATAGAAGAATTATTGAGGTTATTATAGTAGAATAATTAAATTTAAGTATATTAAATGTAATGAGGATATTATATCATCAAATTTTAATAATAATTGAAGGAGGTGAACAAATAAATAAAATAAGATGTTTGATTAGGGATGTTACCTCTTTTTTTTGAAAGCTACTTTTGTCTTTCACCAAAACGATTCATTGGATGCATTTTTGAAAAAATAAGGACTCTAGGATTTTAGTAGGGAGGAAAGTAATTTATTTGGAATTTTATTATCTTGAACAATGGGGGTTGGAAGTGTGAAGAGTATTGGCGAGTGGGTGGCCTCTTATAAGTGAGGTCATTGACACATTTGAAATTGTTGAAAAGTAAAAGTTTTACCCACATTATTCACATGAAACAAGAATAAAAAAGTATAATCTCAAACTTTTAAGAGATAAATAAGAATTATTTCAAAAAATGGGTTTTTATCATGTTTTTGGTCATTTTTAATCCTTATCTTTTTAGTTTAACCCTCGATAAACCCATTTTTACCGTAACTGTACAAATAATTTTTACTAGTTTTATTGTTCATTTTGGAAAAAATATTTCTGAAATTACAAGATAATATAATTTATTTTTATTAAAAATATGGAATCCATTTTTTCAAATTCAACTAATATAAGTGGTGGAATTTAATTTAAAATAAAACTCACTGATGTGATGAGAAAGGAGGCTTTCAAATTGAAAGTTTTCATAAGTAGGGAATGTTTTAATACAAAAATTCAATATGAAATTTATTAAAATTAAATAAATTGGATTTATAGACATATAATTTAACTAACTTTACTTTTAAAACCATCTTAAAATAAGTCAGATTTTATTAAATTATTTAATATAAATTAAAATTCTTAATAAACACAAGTATTTTTTTGTATTCATTAGAAAATTCATCTTCTAATAAAATTATAAAAAAATTTCCCTAAGATAATTTTGATATTTAAATTTGAAAAATTATTTTTTTTCAATTAAAATTCTTAACAGTTTGAAAAAATACATTTAAAATAAATGCACAAAGATGAATAAAATACTTTTCAAAGGAATGCATTTTTAGGCATAACATTTGTTATATTATTATATATTGTTTAGTAAACACATAATATTAATGTTAAATTTTTAATGAATATATAATATTAAAATTTCATTAAAATCATTCACCATTATTTATTTTTTAAATATATTTTTTAAAGCACATTTTTATGCATAGAAATTATTTTTTCGGAAAAATATTTTCTTTATTTCCAAATAGTTTTTATTTATATTTCAAAATAATTGGTCACAAAATAATTTTTTTATATATATATGTAAAAAATAAATTTTCATAATTTACATAATATTATTCATACCCACAATTCCAATTCCTTTGTGATAATAATCATATGAAATAAAAATATTTTATAGTATGTCACATTTTCCTTTACACTCGGCGTTACATGTAACTCAAGATAAACACTTTATTTTGTATAATGCATGGTAAAATTAGACATGAATTTAATTCAACCTAAACCCAGTGTTTCATGTATTGAAAAATATCAAAAATATTAAATTTATTTCAAAAATAATATGTCATAAAATCTTTGGGTCTTACATTCTACACTCTATATGATGAATTTTTCACTTGAAATTCAATGCCTTAGTTCTAAAAACTAAGAATACTTCTATCTCATTACATAATCAGGTTTCGATGTAACTATCCCAAGATGGTGGTTTCACTATAAAACATTGACTTTGTTTGTGGTCTTATTTGTTATGACTTTTTATGTACTATCTATAATCTCCAATAGTTATTCCTTATAAGAAGGTTAATGATCTAGTTTTATCACCTCTGAGTTTCATACATGTGATGGATCATGTAAATACTTCCTCAAGTGAGAAACATGTATCACATTGTAAACAAGATATAGGTTCCCTAAAAGCATAATGTAATAAGTTATAGTCCTGCTATAATCAATAATTTTCAAGGGGACAATATTCTAATGACATAGTTTTCCTTTTTTATTCCATTAAGAAATTCAGAGAAACACATTCTGACCGACATGAAATTCATTATCTTATAAATTATTATCTGGATAATATTTCTGTAAACTTTTTGCATGACTTATGTGTTATTTTATGGTTCTATTATTCTCTTCTATTTCATAAGATAACGTAGTTCTTAATATCTTTCTTTGTTAATCTTCATGATTTTTTTTGGGTTTCTATACTTACTTCCATAATGAAATTCACAAGGATCCATCTAAATTCTTGAGTGAAATATATTATTGTATGAAAACTCAACTAGAGGATAGTGTTGATCTCAAATACCTTTTAAATTCATATAACAAGTTATTATAATATCATTTAGTGTTTTAATTTTTCTCTATGACAGACCATGTATTTAAGGATGATATACAGTGATGAAACTCAAATATAAATCAATAACTTATTGAATAATTCTCCAAAACTTATAGGTAAAATTAAGGTCCCAATAAAATACAATTGATTGTGGTACTACAATAAATATTACCAATTAATTTATATTCTGAAAGGTTAATCTATGGATTATTCTTCTTGGATTACAATTAAGTGTGATGATTTCATAAGGTGGTTCACTATAAGGCATAATTACCTTAACTTCAAATATAATATAATCTGTAATGGTTACCAGCACCTTTAATTAAATGTCCATAAAGAGTAAATACATTCTACTCAAATAACATTATCACTAAAACATATAAAAAACCAAATGTTTATATTTCTATAAATGTCTCTTGAAATATCCTTAATCTTGATAAAATAATATCACATAAAGCTTTAATAGGATGTTAATGAATTTTAACTTTATGATCAGACATAAACACATAATTCCATGATGGTATCCGCAACTGTAAAGTAAAACTTACATTGACATATAAACACATAGAAAAGGTCTTTTAGAATGAGAGATTTTACAAAAAAGAAAATCCTTATATATTTAATATAAGAAATGCAATGTAATTTAGAAGAAATATTTTTTACAAAATCCACTTTATAAAAAATTAAAGGTCTCATCAAGAACATCAATTAGCCAAGTAAACTTTGGATAATCGACTCCCTTGTTTTCAATTAAATCATCTAGTTAATTAGATTCACAATATGTATGTGTTACGAAAAAATTCATCAACATTAATGATTCCATGGATTTCATCCATTTAGTAGTAAACATCCATAAAACATGAATAGTTCCACTTTTTATTGCTTTCACCAAATTAGTAGATCACACTCAAACCACAATTTGATCCATCCTGTTTAATTTATAATTTCAACCACAGTGATAATAGAAATAATTTCATCATCAAGAGATGTAATTATTCTAACTGAACTATAGATGAATACCATTTCAAAAAAAAATTCATTGGAATCATGGGTTCATCCTTGTACTAATATAATATAAAATGCAATTTCATTAATCTTGAATCTATATAGAGAGATATTACTACATGAAATTTCACTAAAGGATGAATAATAATAATTTCATCAGTCTCATTCAAACAAAATTAAACATGAAATTCCCAACTAAGCATGAGAGGATATGTGTGACCTAATTTTCATGATTCACTTAATCCATTATTATTTTATAAGCAATCCATTTTCCCTTTATCTCTAGTGTTTTTTTGTGTCTTATCATCCACATTAGCCATTGAATTTGGTAATTAATTCACCTAATTCACAAACTCCATATAATTAAAACACCGGTGTGTGGATGGTTTATTCTATTAACCTCTCTCAACATTTATTTCTATAATTGGTGTCTTAAAATAACTTATACATTACTTTTCTCAAGGCAAAGGCTTCCCACAGATTTAAAAACCTCTTATTCCTTTCAATAATTCACATGAGTGCTTCTTCCCACATTTCTACCATGTATGTGACTGAAATTTCTTCCTATCATGTGATTTATTCAATTTCTAGTGAGACTCGATCTTCATTTTCTTATCAAACCCATGATAATATTTAGAATATATAATTTTAATTTATACTTTCAGTGCACATAAAATTATGTATTCACAGCTACTAAAGTTTCTTATAGCCAACCCCTTTTGAATACTTGATCTTAAGCCACCAAAGAATAAATAAATTTTACTTTTTGGACTAATTATTAAACTAGAATCATACCATGAATGAATGGTAAAATCATATTCATAGGTTTCATGAGATTCACAATCCTTTTTTTATATTAGTAAATTCATTCTCTATCCTTGTTTATAAAATACGACGGAAGTAATTACTGAAAAATATCTTCTTAAAATAATCTGATTTCATGGATTCAATTACCTCCTCTTGACTCATATTCTTAATAAGGTTCCAACATTTATATTCTTATCCTTATAAATTATTGATGCCCAAAATATATTTTTCATGCTCTAAACATTAAAGGATGTAAAATACCTTTTTAGTGGTACTAAACCATTTCCTAGAAACTAGTGGATCAGTAGACCCATTAATAGAGGGTGGAAGTTACCTCATGAATAACTCAACCATAATTTTGTTCCCCAATTTTTACTTTTAGTGTTCAACCTGATTCATATACTGAGAAAGTTTTATGATCTTAGAAATTAAATTTTCCATTCTATATCTTATAGAATTTAGTTTCTCAAGAGGACAATCATTACATTATCTATTTCATTCAACATTAACATGGACCCTTTAGGTTCCATCCATTGACTCAAACCTCAAATAATAGTATGAGGAACATTAATAACATTGAAAAAACATATTCATGAAAAATAATTTATAGGATTTATAAATTATGACACCCTCCATTCAATCTAAATCACTTTTCTTAGCATATTCATTATTATTATTCAAATACGTCGTGACGGGTTGTAAAGTGTTAATGAATTTCAAAAACATATCCCCTGGGGTATCAATATTAGTGTGTAGGATGGCGTGTTTTCATGAACCAGATGATTATGAAGTCCATATAAATGTTCCCTTTTCAGTGTTTTTACACCTACACACCTCTATTCCATAGCCACATCCACTTATAGTATTTAGATAGGGATTTAATTTCATAGAAACCACTCCCTCTATCATTTACCAAAATTATAGGATATTTTCCTATACTTTAACTCATCCATTAAATTATCCCAATATATATACCTAGAAATATCCATAGAAATATCCTTAGGGATCATACTAATGATATCTCATCCCAGATTCTAAAGGTTATGTAATCCTTTATCTAATACCAATTGTGACAACACAAACTTCTCATACATAAATATTACATCTTAATAGATTAATATTTATTAACAAATCAATTATTAATACCATAATATTTTTGGCATAGTTCCTTTGGAATCATATAATCATAAAAAACTAATCCAATTTTTTATTACATCATCCCTCACTAATTTATCCATTACTAGTATCCTTCATAGACATGTCATACATAATACCTTTCATCATAACATAAGAAAGGAAACATAAGAAAAGGTAAACATAGATACTTAGTAAGGGTATAATTCGGAAATACATAATCATAACCTTCAAACAGGGGTATGAGTACATGTTTATAACATATCAAAACCATACCCTATATATAAATGATCATAAACATGAGTTATAGAATAAATCATTACTGTTTAAAAGACAAGAATAATGATAGAATTAAATGAAATGATCTATGATAAAATATCCTTGGAAAAAGATATATATTCATGGAATACAAAAAAGAATATAAAATACAACGTTAAGTTTTCCCAATAGTACATTTATAATATGTCAGGCTCTGTCTAACCACCCATGCACCTACTTCAGGATTGGGATAACCATCCAATTACCCTCATTTGTGCTCAAGATAACCTATCATGTAAACCCTATAGGTCGTAAGATAACCCCAATGTACCCTTTAAATTCATATAACATTAATCATTACCCAATTCATTGAAGGGAGAAATATCTCCCAGTTTTATTGGTTTTTACGTAACCCTGAACCTTGGTTATAACATAACCATAGTCACATAATGACAATCATACATCTCTATGATAAAAGATCCCAAAATATCCTTTGTATAAGATCACATGAAAACAAATGGGTTTCATAATTATTATATAATATAATAATTAATGTAAAATAAATGGGTTTTATATACATTATCACCATTTCACCATAGCATTATCCATGGAAAAAGAAGCAGGTTTCATATGCATTTTATCATGGTATTACCCATTAAAAAGAAACATTTATCATAAAGATATTTAAATAATAAACATAAATAATTTAGAGTAAGAATAATAGTGGTATCATTGGGTAATATTACTAGTAAATAATAAGTAGCATCAAAGGATTTAATCATAGATTGAAAATGATATTGAAAAGACACTTGGAACATTTCTTAAGGAAAATAACTTTTCTTAAAAAATTCTTTTCTAAAAATAAAAATTCATAAAATATTTTGGATTTTTTTTGAAAATAGTACATTATTATATAAAAGAATATTTAAAATATCGTGTGGTCATAATAGAGGAAAATACTATTCATGTACCACACGTTAAAACAATGATTCCTTTAACATTTTTAGAAAAATATAAACAGGAATTGTTTGGAAAATGACCTGAATACTCATTTATTTTTTTAAAAAAAATTAATAAACTGGATAAAATTTATTTAATAAACCATTTATATAATTTTATAATATATTGGGAGTTTTTTTTCTATAAACCACGATTTTGGAAGAAAAAATATTTTCGGCCGAAGAGGGAAATAAATTCGGTTTTCTTTAAAAATATTCACTCTTGAGTAAATAGGGAGAGGAAAATAAATGGAAAAATTTATTCTCATGAAATATAAAAAGTAGAAGAAAATTAATGATTTTCATGAGTGAGGTATCATATGATTTAATCATCAGAGGTGTAACCTTTAGCAACCTTAATAAACAAAGAGATTGTAACACTAAACCATTACCATATTGGTATCTTTTGAAACATAGGCCCTACAAAATTATAAAATCAATTGAAACTTTTTATATCATAAAAAGAATTATATTAATGATATAACATGTAAAATTGGTTGTATATACACCTTATAGAAGAATATAGGTGCATAACATAACTTATATACCAAAGAAGACAAATTGAGGCAAAAATTTATTACATTATGTCATGACTTAATCCATGCACATTCAAGTCTTTGTTATATTAAATAAAATATTATTATAAATCTATTTCAGAACCATAATTATATATATAATACAATATATTATTTACAAAGGACCTTTTATTACCCATTTATTAATAATTCCTTGTCAAAATCACGTTTCAGGTAATAACTACTTTATTTTCTGTGTATGATTTTATTTATTATTTTCAGTCACCATTATTTGATCATGACTACATAATCACGAAAATGATGAATATTATTTAAATATCATATTTATTCAGTATATACTTATTTATATTAATCCAAAAATATTATATATTGAAAATGAAATGCCCCGCTCATTAAGATGGTATGACGTATGTATGCATGAATGTTGTTTCCATTTTCTCTATGTATAAAGTGAAATAAGGGTAAATCATATATTAAACATACTAATAAATTTTATGTCATATATATAAATCATTTTATTTAAAACCATCCTTTTTACATTTCAAATAATGCATGAACAAGTCACATCACTTCACGAGGTGGTAGTCCACTATACACACGAGCGATGTTATCTTATTCCCTTAGTATTTAAGCTAATAAGGTATATGTGATATAATAAATTTAAAATTATAACAATATCATAAGTATAATATATAAAAATTTAATTAGTCATTATATTTTTCCTTTATATGTGGGGATGGAAAATATATAGTATCAGTTCATGAGGCGGTAGTCCATCATGCACACGAATGATGGTTTCATATCCAAGGTGATGGAAGAGGAGAAAAAATTCGGATATTCAATAAAACTAATAAAATATATTTATATGGTAGTAACATTGGATATTATATCATAATGGTTTAATAATAAATGATGGAGATTGAGGAAGAAAAAAAATTCATAGATCAGGATGATACCTCTTCTTTAGACAACTTATTTTTTCTTACACAAAAATGATTAATAAGAAATATTTATAACAAAAATAGTGATTATTGATTTATATTTTAGAAATAAGGAATTTATTTGGGAAGGTCTTTCTTAAACCAATGGGTTTTGGAATTTTGAAGAGGAGTGGAGAGGAGTGTCCTTTTATAATTGATGTTAGTAGGGTACTTGTAAATTTAAAAAAGAAAAAAGGTGTACCAACGTTTTTAACAATAAAACATGATAAAATATTATAAGTTATAAAACCTAGAAAATATAAGTTTTAAATGTTGTAAAAAATTGGGTGTTGGACATGTTTTCAGTCATTTTTAACACTTATCATTTTAGTTTAACCCTTCGTAAACCCATTTTACCTTAACTATGATAAATATTTTTTGGTTTTTAACAATCATTATGGTAAAAAATTAATTTAAACTTATTATATAGTCTAAATTATTATTATTAAAAATATTTAATCCATTTTTAAAATTTTATTCAAATACTTTTTGGAATTTAATTTAAAATTTAACCCACTGGTGCGATGAGAATGCGTGTTTTCAAATAGAAAATTTTTATAATTAGAGAAATCTTCAATATCAAAATTAAATATGAAATTAATTCCAATGGAAAAAATTAGATTAATGGATATATAATTTAACTAAATTTAATTTTAGATTCAAGTTAAAAAAACCTTTATGGTTTGAAATTATTTAAAATAAATGAATATTCTTAACATAAACCCTATATTTTTTAGTATTCATCGAAAAATTATTAATCTAAAAAATTTATAAAAAATTGTCCCTAAGAAAATTAGATAGGAATATTTCAAAATTTATGTTTTACTTTTTCAGATAAATTTAATTTATGTGATAAAAAATTATTTTCAAATAAGTGCGCATTTGGCGACAAAACTACTTTTTAGAAAAGTAAATTTTTAAGCATAATTTTTTTTTATTATTATATTTTATATAGAAAAAAAGGTGAATTTTTAACATTTTATGGAATATATAATATAAAAATTTCATTAAAACCATTTTCCAATAGTGTTTTGTTTTTTTATTAATGAAAAACACATTTGAATGTATAAAAATATTTTCCAAGAAAAATAATTCCTTTATTTTCAAATAGTTTTTATTTTCATTTATATTTAATTATTAATTAAATTATTAATTTTATATAAATATGGATACCATATATTTTGATAATTTAGTTAATCGTATTCATACCTAAAATTCCAATATCTAGTTGAAAATATTAACTTTATTTGAAACAAATATTTCAGAAAATCTCAAGGTGTTTCATTCAACACCTAAAAAACTATTGGTTTAGAAAATCCCAACAAAAATTCATTATTTGATTATATAAAAACATCATATAATTCTTGTTTTAACTAGAAATCCAATCCATGAATTCTTTAATTTTAATCTTAATGAGGTGATTAGAAGAAGTAATATCGTTCTTAACCATGCATATTTGTTTTATTTCATCTTCCAACCCCTATAAATATTTCTCAACCATGAAGATACAATAAAATAAGTATCTCCCATATAATAATATAATATTTTGGTAGAGTAATAACTTAAATTCATCTCCCCTTCCAATAAATGGGATATGAAGCAATCATTCGTTTTTATGAAAAATTACTGCCTCATAATCCGATATAATTCATTTTCTATCATCGCTTATCACGATTATTTATGATGATGAATTTAATGATTATATATGATAATCCTGAAATATTAATCATTATATAAAATATATACATAATATAATTTCTTACATTACCATCCATTGAAAAACGCAAACATTATTTGTGTATTTGATGGACTACCACCTTATGAAGTGATATGATTTGTTATTACCTCATCACATGGATTGCTAATGTAAGTCTATTTACTAAAATAATATAATATTTATGAAATTTTGATGATGATGAAATGATAAAATAACACTTATAATATTTCCATCAGGGCCGTTGAAAAAATGGAAATGTTACTCATACGTATGTATGTCCTACATTCTCCAAGATTGTAACATAGTTCATTTTTAATAACCAAATTTATTGGTATAATTTAAAAGAATAATTTATGTCTAAAAATTATAATTATGAAATTATTATAATTAGATATAAAGGGTAATAATTCCCCCTTTGATCAAATTCAACACACCGAAGCCGTTTGGAATTTATCAACCTAAGATCCACAAAACAACCGATATGGACATAACTATATACATAATTAGACAATTCAATACAATAAATTATGTATATGGTTTAATTATATGAGATTAAACCTATAAATGATTCATTTAAAAAAAATTTATATTATTTTTTTATGCATGAGGTAAATGACATGGACGACCATGTCTGGACATTGGTAATGGTTTTTTTCTCAAAACATCCTTTTTTTGGGATACATGTTATTTTATGCACATAATAAATTTTAAATGATGTATATTCTGACCCTTTAAATATTATATCATGAATCCTTATTATTTCATGATACAAAAGTTAAAATTAATTTACATTATTCATGGGAGTTATGACACAAAAGTTACCAAAGTTGTAAGGGTTTATGTTACAATGTCATTTTAATCGGGATGGTTTACGCTTGAATTTCCATTAAAGGAAATTGTATGATAATTTTATTATAAAATCATTTAATTTTCTAAAATTTTGGTTATTTATGATATTTTCATGTAATTTGACCATTTTCCTCTCTCCGGTACTTAAAATGATTGAAAATATGTTTGTTAAAAAACTAGACTTTATTTCTCTACTCGGTCAAAAATAATTTTTATAAGAAGTTCATGATTTCTCATAAAATTATAAATAACTTTATTAACATAGTACTATAATTATTAAAATTTATTTTTACCCAGGATTTGTTTTTTAGAAGATATTTTTAAAAGGAATATTTCTATCAGTTTCCAAATAAGGTATTTTTTTACCTTTCTTACAAAAATGTAAAAGGAATCATTTTTTAAATGAACAGAAGATAAGAAAAACACTACTACCATCATAATCAGTAATAAAATTGATTATTACTTTAAAATCTAACATTATTATTTTCAATGAATTCTTTTTAATATTTTTGATTTATTTTTGTATTTAAAGGTGATTTTAAATATAAAAAGTGTATTTTTCTTCAAAAATATTCCATGTAATCTTTGAAAGAAATTTTATTCAACAATAATAATATTTTACATTATGAACTAAATATAAATTATTTATATATATATTTCAAATATGTACCTATAATATTATCCCTTACTTTTATAGGGTAATACATTACTTATGTTTATTTATCTAATGAATTATTTATGAAATGTCTCTTAATTTTGATATGACACAAGACTATAAAACACATTTATTTACATGAATAATTATTATTTTATGCCTAATTATTTATTTACACTTTTTTGGAAAACATAAATAATGAACATGTTATGATGGGTGTGTCTAGATATCACCTGGTTAGACCGAGATGGATTATAATATGGGTGGATCTAGATAGTGGTCAAATGCCTTTGAAAATGTTTTTTAGTCTCATGGGATGTTTTTACGGGATTTGGGAGTAATACTAAAACATTATAGGACTTTTCACACCATGAGATGTTGTGTAGGTAGTTAGAGGCGACTCATGTTTTTGTCCTGTTATATTATGATGCCACATTTTGAATAAAACCATGATTTTATGGTACCATGTTTCTTATGTTATAACTGAATTTTATTTCTGTTGTGACTTTTCTTTTATGATAACTTGTTATACCTTTGACTCACATGTTATGCTTCCTTATTATGTACATTCCCTTATAGGGTTTTATAGTTCACCCATTTTTTTATGTGTTCCCTAAGTTATCCCATCTTGTTTTGGGAGCTCAAATTTATTTTAGGATATCATATAGAAAATAAAATAATTGACCCTTGTAATAACTTAATATTAATGTAATATAAACCTAGTCTTCCAACTAAAATATGCCTCATGATACAGGGGATGTTCATATTGGATTTTTATGTTTAAAAATCGTATACTAAAATTTTTAAAAGGTCTGGGTTACTATAATGAAATTACCTTCATTTTTTATTCATAATTTACACATTTTCTTGGGCTGAATTTTTGGTATTTCAATAATATGGTTGATTTTTGGTGAATAGTAAAAAATAAAATTTTTAACATATATGAACACTATTATGACATAATCATGACATAGATTGAATTCATTGTTTTCAGAACTTTTAGATAGAAATTTTTTATTTTTGAGAACTAAGATAATGTATTTTAATATATTATGTTGAATTTATGAAAGATTGTTTTATGTTTTTTGACCCAATTGATCTTTTATTCTAATAAAAAAACATTTTTTAATCAGTTTAATTAATTAATTATTTGAAAGGATGCATTTGGATTTTAATTTGTATTAATGTCACAAAATTATACTTTATTTTTATATTAATCCAATTAATGTAATGATAATTAATTCCATACATGTATTTGGGGGAAATCCGTTTTTATTCTAAAAAATACAGATTTATAAGTATTGTTTTTCATTCTGTTTTGAAAAATTATTTTAAAATTATATTTTAACACTTTTAGAAAATGAATATTTTTAATAGATATTATCTTTAGAATGAAAATATTAATATAATTTGTCACGTTTTATGTTTTTTATATTCCTAATGTATAGTTACCATAGTAAACAATTTGTCCTCATGGTATGGGTTATAAGTTTAATTGTGGGGTAAAAATTAAGGGTGATGATTCAAATAAAAAAAATAACTTTTATAAATATTTTGGATGAGTTTATTTCTATCCTCATATATAATATCATATAAACTATGTTCATTTGGTTCCCCTTAACAATGAAAATAAAAATATATTATATTATTGTTAAGAATATTTATAAGATTATCACTCCCCTCACTATCAAAAGGATCTCTCCTATCCTCACATATCCACCATCAATATGAACCATATGATAAAAAATGTCTACCTAAATCACACCCCAACACCCATGTTCATTCCATTGATTTTTTTTCTACGCAAATGACCAACTCAAGAATGCTTTGTAGGGGATCCAACGGACATTTGTAAGGAAGAGGAAATATACTTAACTAGTTTCATTCAAATTTCATTATTTTTTACCTCCTAAAAATCATATATAAAAACATTACAATAAATTAATATGTATAATTATGAAATTCAAATATTATTATTTTTATATAAAAACATTTTCCACCTCATTTCATTCCATTAGAAAATGAAAATCTCACTCATGTGTACATGAGAAATGCACCCTCCATTAAGAGACATGTGTCATTTTTCATCATAATCTAAAAAAATATTTTTATTTATGTAAATATAACAATTATATATCATATTTATTACATATTTAAAATTATGGAAGGATTACCAATTATATACTATCATTCCCTCACATCCATCAAAAAATGGAAATAATACTCATGTGTACACATGGACTTCTGCCTCCCAGAATGATGTATATCTTTTTTCACCCCCTTTATTCATGTATGGTACAAAAAATGTATTTAAGGATTATTTATAAAAATTAAATCCTAGTTATGGTTATGAAAATATGATTTATTTATTCCATTATTAATATTAAAAAGAAATGGTTCTTATAAAATTTATCTTCTTAAAATGAGAATACTGAGACCTTTTGTATATAGTAAATCGTTACCATTATTTTCCAATTAACTTATTTATCAACCAAAACATTAATATAATTTATCACTATTAAAACATAATTTTTAAATAATTAATATTATATAAATTCTATGTTATCTTTAAAAAAGCCTTTTGATACCCATTCACCAGTTAAAATAGGTTCTTTTTTGCATCAGTTTTACCACCATCATGAAAAATGTTCTAAAATATCATGAATGATTAAGGAAACATAAAAAATAAAAAAAAATATTATTTAATGATAAATTTAATTTAATTTTATAATTTTTTGAATATGAAACCACAATCACATCAATTGAATTAAAAGTGAACAATTATGGTTATTAAAATGAATCAAAAGAAATATTATCAATGTAAATCAAATGAAAAGTAACTAGTTCATGATATAGTGAACTTTTTTATATCTAGAATAAAATTAAACCTATACCTTGAAAAAAAAAATTCCATAGAACAATTGGTTTAGTACTTTTTACCTTCAAAATATAAATATTCCAATTTGGTTTGTGTAATCTGAACGAAAACAAAATTCACAATGACTACTAAAATGATCTAGTTACTAAATAATTCATTATAATAAATGAAATAAATGTAAACATAAATAAATAATGAAAATTAAATTGTCTTATAAGAATTTATATAATTTAAATAACTATTTATTGATGAATGAAGATGTATTTATGAAACAAGTTGGGATTCAAGGTAAGGGTGTTCTTAACTCAATTTCCTTTTTTAGTTACTCCTCTTATCCATTGATTATGTTATGAAAATATTATCTATGTTAAAAATATTATTATTTTATATTTTATTTCAAACTTTTCTAGGGATTTTGTTTTAAAACAATCACCTCATTGGTTGGATGTTGCGTCTAATGTTATGATCATAGTAATGATTTCTTATCTCAAATGCCCTTATCTAATTAATGTTTTTAGTTACAAACATATTTTCATTATATGTGGAATATTATACCTATATAAAATATCATATCATGAAACATACTTTAAATATGGTTATTAATATTCCATTTCAAGTTCTCCCCTTTAATATTCTTTAATTCAAGTGTTATGGAATCTGTAAAGTTTCTTTGTGTCGTTTTCAATTCTATATAAATTAATTATAATGTGCACCATATTGTATTTAATACGGTGTACATACTTTATTAGGAATATATTTTGACCTAATTTTTGATGTAATACATTTTATATAAAATATTATATCATTTTCTCATTTTAAATTTCTTCTGATTCGAAAATTAACAAAGGTGTAAGTGTTTATTTTACAATCACACTTTTTCTTAGGATTTTTTGATTCAATTTACATTGAGAGAATTATTTTTTATCTATCTCATTACTATTATTTTTTTAGTCTATTATTTTAATATTTGTTTTTTCATGCACCCTTAGCATTTATTTGACTTTGGTTAAAAATATGGGGATTAGGAATCCTATAAGTGAAATATACCTTATCTCTTTTTCAGATAAGAATATATCTCCTCTATGTCTATGTTTCCATTCATGATTCGAGAACAAAATATTACATAATTAAATTAATTTTTAAGGAAATTTAATGATAAGTTTTATTTTTTCAATGATTTTTATGTTTAAACATCTTAAAATTTATAATATAGTTGATATTATACCTTTATTTTTAACATTTATAGGATGGTTGATATTATACCTTTTTTGGACAACACTTTCTTGCTGCCATGATCATTCATTTTTATTATATTTCATTTTCAAATTTCAATGGTTTCTCAAATTAATTAATATACTATTATTCTATACAATTTTTATAATAAAATTATATTATGTACTTGTTGGTTAAGAAAACGATTTTTTTCCATTTATGTACATTTTTACCATTCACTCCACAATTTATTAAATAATTATAGAATATTTTAAATATTGAATTATTGGAAATTATTTTCAAAATAATGTTTTAATTTTTGACATTAAATTAAATAAAACCTGTTTTAAAACTTATATTTAATGTTTTTTCAACAACATTACCAAATCATTAATGGAAAACTCTTTTATATGTTTCTCATAAATTTATAATATATTTTCTAACTGACTTATGTTTAAAAAAATTCCTTAAAAATTAATGGATTAATGTTATCCTTTAATTCCAAGTTCATTATTATCATTTATGTATTCTAAATCATTTATAATATTTAGTTAGTTGTATACCAATTACTCTATATGGTATAAACACCAAATTCTATATAACTCTAATTGAGGGTATATATCATGAAAGACATATCATTTTTTTAATATTAAACCATTTTCAATTCATAAAATTGTTATTTAAATATAAATAATTTTTGACATATAAGGATAGAAGATTATTTGTTAGGTAAATATTTACAATTCATATTTTAGTCATCGAATATGAATTAAGAATTGTAAGGCATGTCGATTAAGTATTGTATTTTTATGCATTCCTTTCATATGTTGGATACATTGGAAATATGTGAGGATGGGTGTAACTCAAAATTAGATATCACATTGCTTTATTAGAATTATTTATGATAAAAACTATTAAGGGTATTCATTTTATGCATGTACAATTATTTATGATGTCTAGGATGAAGACTTGATTATGAGGAACTAGAATTATAACAGTCAAATAATCCCTTTTTCCAATGCCCAGAGGTGATGAGAAGGAGATTGAAAGTGTTTTTAATGAAAATTAGGTTTTTTATCCATTCATAGGGTAAAAATTACTTAGTTTAGTGTGTGGGCCTTTCTGTTTTGGGTGTTAAGTTATTGGAAGATGGTTTTGTGGTGTTAAGATGCACCACGACTAGTGAATTGACTTCAAAAGATATTTCTAAGGGATTGTTGGTTTTGATATCATAATATGAGATTTGGGTATGAAGAAAAAATTGTGGGAGGTCATTTGGGGGATGTTCATTTGGGTGTAGCTCTTAGTGATCTATTCTATTAGAAGTTGGAAACATAGAGGCTTGAATGTCATTTTTCTAGTTGTGGTGGTTTAAAATAAATTTTGTTTTTAAACCATGTTGTGGTTAAATACATAGTGATTGTAAAAATTCAATGATAATTTGTAATGGGAAAAATTCATAAGGATTCTAATCCTTTAACTTATAGATATCATTCTTTAACATCATACTCATTGCCCTTAACCCTAATTGAAACCTTAATATCTAAACATATTCTAGTGACACCTATTAAGATCCTAAACCTGAATTCGTCAGGATTAAAGCATATGGTTCAATATAATATCCCTTTATTCGTCCGTTCTCATCATTCCCCATGCTTCACTCTATTTGAGGATTTGAACTATGATTGGGTTGTTACTGGCTGTGGTTGTTAGGTTCCAAATATATTTTCTTCATCTTGGTAGTATTTCTATTGGTGGTGATTGATCCTTTATCATATATTATTTCTAGGATAACTTTGAACATTTAAATTGGGTTTGTTGATTCATCACATTTGTTTTATTTTTATGTGAAATTTAAAATTTATCATGATTTATCTCACTATGTAATATTGGAATTAAAAGCTTTTAAAATTAATTCAAAATTAAAGAATGAATTAGATTTTTATTGTAGCCATATCATGTATTTATAAAATATTAATGGGTTTTCACTTTATTTTCTAGATAGTGTCCAATATTTTTTTATTCCCTGGTTTATCAAGATTTTTATTCTCTTAAATTTGATAAATTATTTAAATATGGTAATCCTTGATAACTAATAATAAAGAGGCTCCTCTAATTATAATCTTTTTTCCTTAAGATGCTAGAAGTTTTTATTTTTATTGAATAATATTTAGATAATTTATTATATATTAATATAATATATCTTATGTATCCTATGGTTGTAGTCAATGTAAAATTAATAGGTTAATTCAATATGGTAACAAATCCGTTATTTGTAAATGATAATTTTATTGGGGATGAGTGAACCCCTTTACTTTTAAAGGCTTGATTGCTTGGTTTTAGTTCTTATATTCTGTTTTAACTAATTATTTACTTCTTTATTCCATGCATTATTGTTTTGGATGATGGGATTTTTTTTTCAATGTGGTGTTGTCCATTGATAACTAATGTTTTTTTTGAAAAATGGGTAGGGATGCTATGGTTTGTGGATGTAGTAGGAACCTCGAATGGTAGGATAAATGGAGATATCCGTAGTACTTTCAAGGATGACACCACAAATGATGGAGTGGGTTGAAGCTAAAAATTCATACTATTTTCTGTGATGAATGATGATATTATTTATGGTTATAAAATTATTATAAGTTATTTAGGTTGGTTTCTAATTTTTGGATTCTTTTCCCCACTGTTTAGTGTATTTGATTATTCATGGATATTGTATCTTTTTTGGAAGAATAGGATGATACCTATTGTACTTATAATTATGGAATGATAATGAATGTTAAATAACATAAACCATGGGGATAGAGGATTAAAAAAAAATTCTAAATGAAGTTAATTCTTTTTTAACTGTGGAATATGATGAGTTATTCCTAGAGGTAATATGATTTGGTTGATTATTATGTAAAATGAAGTATTTAAATATAATAATTAAATAAAAGTCACTAAAAATGTTTCTGTTCTTATTGGATATCTAGTCCGTAGTGGTGGAAATTGGGCATCCATGAGACAATAGCTGTATTTGAGGCCATCCCTAGGTATTTTCTTATATTGTGATTTATGATACCTATATATCCCTTTTCCAAGTGATTTCATATGAGACATCACCCCTATCATATGGGAAACTTACACCAATGGTATCTAGAGGCTGTTTTCCCTAAAATATTGGTTGGAAAGGAAATGATGGATGACTACCCTCTCTTTATTCACTCTATTCTCCTAGTAGTAATATATACTAACATAAATTGTTGTTATTTTTGACATATATATATGTATGTAGAGGGTTCTAATAGATTTTTTTAATTTTAAAAACTTTTATATGAAAATATATTATCTTTAAGATTATTATAGGTCTATTGTATAATGTTTTTGATGACTTAGTGTATAATAAAAAATGTATATGTTTTGGTGGATCTTAAAAAGTACAATGTTACTATTTATATGCAGTTATATTTATGATATTATGAGATTCATGAGGTGTAAGTTATTAAAAAATTCACATTGATGAATGTCACTTATTTGGAGAGAGAAGACTCAAGACATACGATGTTGGGAAGATTTGAAAATCAGCGAGTAAAGTGGTATAAAGGTACCATTATTTAATATTATGTTGGATATTATATTTTTAGATTTATATGATACTTATTGAGAGGGACATGATAATCCATTGAACATGTAATACCTGTTTTGGCGAAGATTCATTTTCAATTTTTTATTCACTATGATTTAGTATTCATTATTTATCATTTACAAGAGAGGCTCTAAGGTGTAATTGACTAAGTATACCTATTATAATGTCCTTATATCTATATAAACTTTTTTTCTTAGGTATATAGGATTTGGTTTTTTATTAGGCCGGATATTACTATCACGTGGTGCTGTTTTGGAGATGTTTGGGATTTATGGACGTTACCAAGGATTTTCTTTTGGTACTTGTAGTTTTATACATAGTTGTTGAAGTTTTATGATATTACATATATTCATCTAGATCTATTATTTTATATAAGGAATTTTTTGTGGACTTGTCTTATCTCTTGTTACTCATTCCTCATAGAGGGTATTGCCTCCCATTTATATGTATGATATAGACTTGGAACTATTAACCAACCCTTGTCATAATAGAGGTAGGCTTAGGGAATCATTATCTCTCTTCACTCACTGTTGTCTTGAGAAGGATTATTTTGGGACGGATGGTTCATAATGTGGTGGTAACATAGGATTTTTTATTGATAAGATGTTATTTATAGATAGTAATTGTTATGTACTGTATGGGTTGGTAGGGAAAAAATGTCAATTGATGTTATAATTTGTTGTTAACAAAGGAAACCATCTAGGAAACTTGTATTCAGGCTCTTTATGATTTGATGTGAGGAAAATTATGTTCACTAAGACTACTAAGCAATATAATCACTACAATTAAAGTGTCTTATAACAAAAAAATAGTGAAAAATAAGATATTTTTTAGGATAAATTAGCACTTCCAAAAGATATTAAGTTGGTTTGGTATTAATTTCACATGCCAATAGTTTTTTTACCATCATATATGTTTTTAGATTTATTATTTTATTCCAACATTTCTTTTACTAATAATAAAAGATAAGGAATTATCATACTAATAATAAAAATTGTTATACCAACAAATGAATCTATTATTATTAATCTAAATTACTAATAAATATTTTACCATTCTGAAAACTTATTATAATAAATTATTCAACAAGAAATATTATTTTACCAAGTTGAAAATAATTTTTAAAAAATTAATATCAACACATTTTTTCAATATACATATATAATAAAAATATGAATAATTTAATAATATTTACATGTTTTTAAATAGATAAATAAGATATATAATATAAAATTATTTATTATGGAGAAATATCGATCAAGAATCCAAATTTTTACATAAAACCTCTAATACCAATTAACCATTACCACATTATGTCCACCTACACCCACCATCACTATCTTATGAAACCTCTCCCAAACATTCAACCACAAGGGAATTAGCTCCATGACCAAGAAATGACAATGTTTAATGAGATTAATTCGATGATAATTGTGGGAGATCATCACCAAATTAGACTACCATGATAAAAAAACTATATTCATTCGAGAAAGAGATGAATAAGTATAGAATGGTCTAGATCTTTCATTGTAGTGATAATGATGTTATATAGAAGTGATATAGAGTATGGGAAGGGGTTACTGAAATCCAAAAAAAGTCAAGCTGTTAGTCAAGGGAAGCAGTTCAGGCCATTGTAAGATCTGCACACACACTACACCTCACTTGAGAGATATAGTGTCATTAAAGTATCTTCAATGAACAAGAAAGAGCACCACCTTGAACTCATCATAAAAGGCCTAGAGAGGAGACCCAAAGAAAGGACATGACTTGGGGATGGTAATCATAAAAAAATGGTGTGGGAATTAGATCATATTCCAAATAGATTCAAGGGGAGAAACATCAATTGGTGATGTAGGAACACCAGTTATTGAATCTGAGTTAGAGAACCATAAAATAATAGAGTTATAATTTTTCAGCTCGCACATATTTATTGGATATGTTGTTTTTTATATTTCTTTACATTTCATTTTTTTATGTTTATTACTTTTATTTTGGAGTTTTTTGTAAATTATGGTGACAAACTATTTCCTTGGGATTTCCCTTCTACAATGGTGGAACACGATGAATGTGTTAACGCCTCCAATGAAAGTGTTTTTTCTTCCTTTGTGAGTAAGAACACTTTGTGAGTATGTGAGTTTTCTTTATTACATTAGTGTAGGTGTTCTTGTTTCCACTATGAGTCTACATACATCAATTTTCATAGCGTAAGTGTTATGAAATAATATACTTGCTTACATGTTATCATCTATGAGTTTGTTATGTAGTGTTTGATTTTATTTTACATTGTCTGATTTTATGTTTAATTCCCTTTGGACATGAATGCATGGTCCCATGATAGTCCAACAACATATATAGTAGATTTAGAATACTTTAATTATTTTGAAGGGATTATTTTAATTATAGTATTTTATACAGTGATGCTTCACTACTACCTTCATCTTTGTTGAGCTGCTAAGTGATGCTTGAGATTTCCCTCATGGAACCAGATGGTGATCTCACTATTTTAGGTAAGGGAGTTGAAGGATTATAAGCAATAAGAAACATCAATACTATGATCAATATGATGGGTGAATAAACTTGTTATCCAATGATTTCGATAGAATCACATGGACATTTATTTTCATACATGGAGTTCCTAGAAAATAAAACACTATGAATTTCTATGATATTATTTAGTTTTTCAAGTTTAGTAATTGGATTTTGTAGAAAAATTTATCCTGCATAATTATTTTGTATGAAGAAAACTAATTGGGATATTAAACATGGTATTTTTATGGACTTTTTGATAAAAATGAGTAGCTGTTATTTTTAGTTGGGGTCTACACATGCTTAAGTGGAATTATGAACTAACATCTGTATAGGGAATGAGTCAACCACCAAATGAGGATGATGTAGTAGATAAATCTATGTGAATGTAGTGAAATATTATAAGTTCCTTGATGTATATTTTGATTTAAGGAGGTATGATATGTATGATTCCCTTGAGATGTTGTGGTACTAGAAATGTATGATTATGGGGTTCGGATTGAAAAACATATAATGGATAGTCATAGCATTAATGTGGTTGGTATGCATCAAGGTGCATGAACATTGAAGTTGGAAGTAAAAAAATATCAAGTAAAAACTGATCAAAATCATTATATCTTGGAAAGTGGTTGGAAATAAACCTATGGGTGCTGATTTAAGTGGATGATTATTAAATGTCTTTTTAATATGTGTTTAGATATTTTTTTTCTGAAAAAATTATTTATATATATTTTAAGTGACTTTGTTTCTGGTAATTAAAGTGCATTTGCAGTTGATGTATCACCATTCAAAGATATAAAATCTAGAGTGGATGATGAGTCATGTTTAGAAGTTCATAGCGTGTGTCTGATCCCTTCAGGTTCCACCCTAAATTCTTATAATAAATCTATCTATTTCTTAATTAAACATGTCTTTGGCATAATTCAATGACGTCAACTGTGATAAAATGAATAATTACATTCAATGACATCTAGTATGTTATATATGGATCCCTTTTAGACCTCATTAGACCAGACTTCTGAAATGATCTTTAATAGCATAGAAGAGGCTAATTAGCATGAAGGGATGTGAGTCCTTTTTAGGGTACCTAAAACTGTGGTTTATTATAACAATAATCTATGTCTTATAATTGACCATTAGAAATAATGTATATAATATGTTTAAATAATAACATGAAATTGTGAAATTTGTGAAACAAAGTAGAGTTATGAAATCATGTGCATGCATTAGATAAATGCTTCCAGAAACCCATTCACCCTCCTCACCCAAAGACACATACTAGTCAACTGATTTGAGTCATACCCTACTATGATATATGCAATAGAAGGTACATCACTTTCTAGTTCCTTTAAAATTCAACGTATCCATGTGAAAATATTTTCCCTCATAAAAATAGATTAAAAATACTTATGTTTAAACCAATTTTATTCTCATGTTAACGACTACATATATCACTTTCAATAAAACATTCATTACCAACCTTTGAGTCACCAATACTTAATTCATTTTGTGTAAATCTAGATAATGATAAATATATATGTTATTAGCTTCTTGATCCACAATATACTTACCATAAATGTTGAATCTTCCAAGAGAATCACTGTCTTCTGGAGTGATATTAAGAGGATCAACTACCCCTCCCTTATCAATAACCATCTAATCTTGATGATTGATATTCTTCATAGCCTATGAATTATACAAAGTATCAGTGAATAGGCTAGCTTCATTTTGTGGTTTACTCAAAGAGAACTATATATGATTTATTCTCTATAAAAAGTAGGTGAATAAAGACATAATGTAATGAAATAACAAGTATGATCAAATCCAAATATCAAGGTTAGAATATTCTCTGCCCAATATTTTATTCTTATTCTTTCCCCTACTTGAAGTTGGATTCCTTGGAGTTTTGTTATATATTCTAAGATGTTTTAAATAGTTATGTATTTATATGATTTTGTTGTGTTTATATTTTTTTGTGAATGTTTTTATCTTTTCATTGAGGTTGCTCAATAGTTCAAGTTTTTCTGAGTTGGGAAGCCATGTAAAGACACACTACACAGATTGACATTTGGTCACCAGTTTGGATTCCATCCTTTGACTTTTCTATGATTCATTTGATATTTTTGGGTTTATATGCATGTTACTTTGTATAGGATGTGAGTCTTATCTATGTGATTCAATTATCTTAATGGAAATATATTATACTAATGAGATTTATTATCTAATCTACAGTAGACATGGTTGATTTTATTCCAGAATTTCTACTCTTCAAGAATTATTTCCATTCTAACATATTGGATGGATTGAATGGAACAATATAGTTTATTGGATACTCTGAATCAGCTTTTTCTGCAGAGTGGTTGTGATTCTTGGCTAAAATAGGGACCATTCTATATCCCTGATATATTTATTAATCTCATGTAAAATTAAAATTTCTTTTAATACCTTAATAGTGAAATTTCACCTTGTGTGTGAACTGTAAATTGCAATTTATTTTATAATTGTTTAGGGGAATTGGGTGGGAAACGAACTCATGTATCATATTGTTTCGAATAGATTATATAAATTTGAGTAATGTGTCAATATTAGTGAAATTGTCAATGGTTTGTGGTCACATATTAGGTACACTATTTTTAATTTTTAAATAATGAATTTTCATTTCCATTTGTTAGGGTCACTTGATATCTTTCGTTAATGTGGTAACTTATAGTTTTTTTAGCAGTCATTGATTCTTATAGTAATTTTTATATTGATGTGATCACTAGTTATTTTCATATCATGTGTTGTAGAAATTGTTTTAGTCATTGGTTATCTATTCTTTTTGTGTCCTGGAAGGATACTATTATGGTTGTTGTAGTATCTAGTAAGATTATCTTATGGTTTTTTATTTCCACTAGTTAGCTGAACATTTTTTTCTGGTCAGTAGATGATATTTTTATATCATGTGTTACTATTTTTATATCATGTTTTTAAATGAAAACTATTTGTTAATTGTTTTGTTTGTGTGATCAAAACATTTCTTGTGGTGGTGCATGTCTAAAGTAGACGTTGTGGGGATAGGTGTTATTTCAAGCATAGAAGGGTGGTCCAATGTAATAAAAGGGATGATGGTTAAGTTCTTTCTTTCCCAATCCACTATAGTATATGATAGCTCATGTGAAGTGATGGGGATTTCACAACGCTGACTTCTGATGTTTGTAAGAAATAAAATGTAGAAAATGTTTCATTGAGTTCCATGTAATGTCTGTTAGTTTTGAACATGTTTTTAAAATTTCTCTTGGAGATTATTGTCTTTTCATGATGTTGGAACATGTGTTTAAATTATATTTGAACATGTTTTTTCAAATAAAGTATCCATTTTTTAGTGTTTTATATAATCTAATTTTGTAATTATTATATAGTAAATATTATAATATATTATATATATTTATATGAATAAATATAATACAAAATTTTAACAATGAAAATTGTAATACCAACATTTATAATATAATTTACTAACAAATATTAATTATTGTTGGTATTTATAAATGGTATTAATATTACCAACATATATATTAGTTATATTAATATGTTTTTAACCAATTTTACCAACATATATATTATCTATTAGTATTTTTATAATTGAAAAAAAAATTATATATAGAAATATAATTTAGAGATGGAGATTTTACAAGCAATTTAGTGCTACGTACATATCGATTGGTAAATGTAACATAAAATATGATTTTACTAATAGATAGGACCCAATTGGAAAAAGTGAAATATTTTGTAGTGAATACTGGGTGTGGGGTAGAGACCAAGGAATGGATCATGCATCATTTTATTTTGTGCCTATTTTTAAAATGGGTAGACCTCATACTTATATTTAACCATAATTAATTAATATTAAGTATTAAGTATTACTTTTTTATGAGTCCCTAAATATTTCTTATTTCATAGGAATATATCATGGTATATTTCCCTATCATGTTCAAGTTAATAATGTTCAACAACAAATTTCATAAGATAGTTGAAAGGTTGTGGATGATGATAATAAAACATGTATGATGACACTTAGAATGTTTTAGCACTAGAGTCTACATAAGTATGAGGGTTCTATTTCTTATTCAGTGTTATATCACTAGTTAGAGGAGGGGGATATAGACCACATTTAAATATGTTCTCAAAAGTATATCTTTCTTTTGTCATAAGTTATGTTATTTCATGGGGTGTCTAGTGATTAAAAGTTCTTGATCCTTAGATATCACAAGGAGATGGTTATTTTAGAGGAGATGTACTGAGATCAGTTTTTGAGATGAGTTTATTTCTTCCACTATAAAGGAAACTAAACATTAGGAGCAACATCCCATTCAACATGTGAGCTCATTCTTGTTAGAAATTGAGAAGACACTACAAAATACTAGATTATCACAATAGGGAGTCATAATATTCTCCATGTTTCATAGATATGTTTCGAGGATCATATTTGCTTTAATTAAAGGGTTTTGTGGTGAACAATGTTTCGTATCTACTATCTAAATCTCATTTCACTATGTTTTGTGTAACTCTATCCACTACAAAGATATCAAGATTATTTTTTCTTATATAGGCCAAGGTCTTTAGCATCAAAAGTGCTTAACCTTTCATAAAATATATAATTCATCCAATATTCCACTTCTAGTTCCCATATTCTAGAAGTTTTAATTGATAAAAAAGAAGTAGTTTCCTCCATCATTTGATCTAGGGTAGGGATATGGAGGATCCATAGGATAACCTCATGATGATACTCATCCTCATAGAGAAAATCATGACCATAGAGGTGGTCTCTATAAGGTTCCTAGATGTCATTGAGGAAGTCATGATCAAATTAAATCTTTGAAGTTTCAAGTACTAGGTGGGACATATATCATATGAGGTACCTATAGATTTTTTATACTTGTGTTAAATCCATATTTTATTCAAAAGTTATGCACTCCTTAATATCACAATGTTGGGTTCATGATTTTGGACTTAATGCAGTGAGACATCCAGTTCCTTTAGCATAAACTATGACAGTTTGAGGTTAAGATTATTTTTATGATGTAGGTAGAGATGGTGAGATAATTTTTGGTTAACACCTATCTTAAGGAGAAGTAACGTATTTAAAAATAAATCCATAACACATTATCCAAGGAATGGAATGGTTCATTCAATGCAATCTATCATAGATTTCCTCAGAGGATATAATGTGTTCTAAAATAACAACGGAGTGTCTAACTTGTTTTTTGGTTAGAAAGTCCCTTAGTTGGGGTTAATTCATGTTTCACCCCTTTTATTCCTCTATGGAAAAGTAGTTTTTGAGTTCCTAAGAGGTTCAATTGTAAATGTTTATTAGGGTTGTAGAAGAATAACCTAATGTTTTCCCTAAAGATGTTTTAGTGTTACCCCTCTATGAGAGATTAAGTTTAGGATATAGAAACAACCCAAAAACTCCATGAAACTGATATCTCACTATTTTATGGATCTTTTTGAGTTTTTAAGGATACATATTTTTTTTATGATATCATGTAGTGAGGTCTTTTTGACTGATCATGTCACTTTAGGGTGCTATGGTTTTGTTTAAAAATAGTATTGATGTCATTCTGTGTCTATTTATTAATTACCATCACTTGATTCAGGTGAATATAAAAAATTTATATCATTTACATGAATTTTTTATTTATATGATCATCTAAAAGGATATAGTTTGTTCTTGAAGGTCAATATGCAATTAGGATATCATTAGATACGGGTGAAAGATGAGGATATTACAATGAATGCTTTATGATATTGTTATGGGAACTATGATTTCATTATAATATTGTTTAGTGTGACCAATGATCAAGATATATTTATGGATTTTATGAATTTTTTGTCTATAGAGTTTCTACTATGGTTATTGGGGGTTTTCATTGATGAAATACTTGTGTACTCTATGTCTTAGGAGGCGAACATAGAGCATGTATGGTCCATTTTGCGAGTTATTTGTTGATAGGAGCTATGATGGAAGCTATCAAGCTAAAAGTTCATGGATCATGATTTTTTGGGTCATTATGTTTTCTAATATCCATTATTTTGGGATCCTTTGAAGACCAAGGTAGTTTTTTATTATGGAGCACAAATGAATGTTATCATATTGTGGAGTTTCCACTATATTATAGACTATTATAGGAGTTCCATACCAAAATTCACTCACACCATTATTAATCTAATATCCCTGACTAGAAAAGATTTATAATTCATTTGTACAAACCAGTTGTATACTACATTCAAGTATCTAATGTAGATATTGGTCAATTACTAAGTTCTTCATTTTCTAAAAGATGAATTTTAGTATGACGTTTCCTATGAAGTTCACATCATAGATTAGGTAGAGCATTGATGTAAAAGAGAGTATTCATTTCTTATGGTTCTCTGTATTTACAACCCCATGTCCATAAATATGTCACTCGTGATCTCAAGTTGGAAGTGACTATGTTTTTCTATAAATTTTTGTGACACTTCCTCACAAGTGAATGTTTCTTGGTTTTCACTGATCACTAGTGCCTATGGTATTTCTTCTACCAACATGGTATCCACATGAGAAAACCAATATAGATGGAATTATTATTAGATTATCATAATATGATTTCTTATAAATAAAGAAAAAAATCCTACAATGATGGTGTATATGAGTATGGGGTTCATGGAGAGTGATAAAAGAACACTCTATAACGCTTCTTGATATTTTATAGGTTAGTGGTAGAGGATACCATTTTTAGATGAATGTGGACTCATATTTAGTGTTGATGGTTGTGGAGTCCTAGACATATGATTCCTAGGGAGAATTTTGGCAGGATTGAGTTGTTAGTGGTGATTCCCCTGGTGGTTGGTTTAAAGATGATCAACACTGAGTGTTAATTCTCAGGAGGCTTTTCATTCATTCATCGATGCATGAGGGAGTTTTCCGTGAGTTCCACAGACCACCCTTGGTGGTACATCCAAGAATAAAAATATAGATCAAGCTATAATATTTCTATTTTGGCATCTATGGTTTCATTGTTTAGTAATAGATATTATGTCCATATTTTTAGCATTCTGGATGTTAAAATAATAACATCATTCTCCTAGTGGATTAATCCATCCATTAGATGTTCCCAAGTGGAAGTGGGAGGAAATTTTGATGGATTTGTTTACTATTTCACCCTAATATCATAGAGATTATGATTCTATCAGGGATATAATAGTTTGTTTTAAAAAATTAACACACTTATTAGTGATCATCGAGTTGATCTTGGTAGAGGTTTTATCATATCAGTATCTATAGATGGTGGTGAGGTTGCTTGTATTCTTATGAAAAATAAAATTTTATTCTGATTTTCCTTTTAACAATAAGGTTTTTAGAGGTATTTATCCTGATTTTAGTTCTATATTATACCTTATAACTTGTTTTCATCCATATACACATGGTTAGGTAGAGTGAACCATCCAGGGTCTCAAAGACATGTTTCTCACTTGTGTATAATATTTTTGATGTTTGTGGGTGAGGTACCTACAATTAGTTGAGTATTATTACAAAAATAGTTTCTACTCAACAATTTGTATGGAATTATTTGAGTCATTACATGTATACTCATACCATTCTCTATTGTGTTATGTTGGGGTAATAGAGTTAGAAATTATTTGTCCAGAACTAGTGTATTAAATGATAGAGATGGTTTAAAAGATTTGTGAGATGATGAAGGCACCATAGGATCATTAGAATACCTATTCTATCTACTTGAGGAGAACGTTGGAGTTCAATGTTGGAGGTCTTATGTTATTTAAGGTGGATTATCATCATTGGAAGTGATGTATTTGTTTTTGGATTATGATCTCTCTATGGGTTTTTAGTCCTTTAGAGATTTAGGTGGATATTGTAGATATTTCCCAATAAATAGAACTTCCCATATATATGATCAATATTCCTGATATATTCCATGGGTTAAAAATTAACTTTTATCTTCATAATGATTTTAACATCATTGATTTGGTTTATATCAACACTGATGATTTTACCTTTATGGAGTGGCCTATATGAATCTAGGATATATAAGATAAGGCGTTGGGAATGCATGTTATTCCATCAATTTATTCTCAATGGTGTCATGTTGAAATGGAAGAGATCACCTGGGAATTTGAGACATAGATATACACTGAACATCCCATGTTGTTTGATAATTAGTACATATTTCATAATAGATAACTATTAATATTGATCCTTTTGTGGTTCATTAGATAGTTACCTCTTTCATGATTCCCTTTTTACATCCTTTTTTAAAGTTATCTTTTCTAAGAGTTTATTTCAAAGCTTAAGCCTCATTTCACTAATTGAGATGATTGTGTTCCTATGATGGATAAAACCATGAGAGGTATCCCGTAGGGTAGTTTTTCTGGAAACCTCTTTCCATATTATCTCCAGGGGTAGTTTTAATTCTTAAAGAATAATTTTTTTAGAGGTATCTGATATGATGGCCTATATTATGAAATAATAACCCTTTAAGTTTTTACAAGTTTTAGTGGTGTGAAGTAGGATTTTGGAAGTGTTCCTGAGGATAATTATGTGTTTTGTAAATTTAGAGGTTAAAAAATCCATTTGAATGGAATGATGATAGTAATTTTTGGTGTTTGGTTCATAGTGATCACTTTTGTGGTGCTAGGATGCACCATGTCTAGTAAAACATGTTCACAATCCATTTTAAGGGATTTTAAGTACAGAGTCCCTCCTATGAAGCACAGAGATAGAGAACACTGCTTGGAAGTCCATTATGAGGAAGGTATATTGGATGTGGTGATATGTAATACCTTATATATGAAATATTTAATGTGTATACCATGAAATCATGGTGCTATGGATGGTGTGTAAAAAAACATGTGAGTTTTCTCCACACTATAGTAAAATCCATTAGGACAATCCAAATTATATGATTTTTTATTTTTTATAGTACATGATTCATGGGGAATCAAATAAAATATTATCCAAATGTATTTGAATAATTTATAAATCATATCCCTTAACCCAAATAGACCCCATAACTATTATCCTCCCACCTGTCATGCCTCTTGATAGCCTAAACCATTATTTACCTGAATCAATGAATTTCATTCAAGGTACTCATCCATTCTTATACACTTCTATCTATTACCCATTTTTAACTTTATTTAAGGGTAATATCTAATAAAGGTCTTTTAGTGGATGTGGATATTATGTTATGATGAAATTTCCTTCAATATAGGGGTGTTTCCATCGATGGGGGTTGATCCTCGATCATTAGTTCACGCTCAAAAAATGGAACTTCTAAATTGAGGTAGGGGATTAGTTTCTTCAACTTATTTTTACATGTAATCGCAAATTTATCATTCCATATATTATGCTATATTTTTTCTCAATATTATGCTACATTTTTTATTGATATGAAATTGAATGTTTTTTATTTATGGAAATTGGATAAATAATTTAGTGTTGCTAATTCATGAGAAATAATAATAATGCGTCATGAAGAATTCTAATTTTTATTAATCAAGTTACTAGATATTGATGATTTTCAGGAATTATTTTCCAATTATTTAATAGATATTAATATCTGATGAATTAGGTTGAATGTGGTTCTATACTATGTTAAATGATTTTATTTATTCTAGATAGAATCAAATCATCTATTTTCTAAAGATAATTTCATAGTACCGAGTATGATGGTTTACTTGTGAAGGTGTTATGCCTTGGTTTTAGTGACTATATGTAATGTTAACTACTTATTGTTTTCCTATTTATAACTCCTTGAGATTTTTATAGAAGAAAATTATATTTGAAATCATAAAGTGCATGAAACAATGAGATTATCTTTCATTACACACAACTATAATTTATCTTTCTTAACATGAAACTTTAAGTTTTTTATGTTCGATAGCGTATTCAACACACAACACTGAACATAAATGACCAATGATATATATATATATATATATATATATCCTTTATAACTTATCCATTAAATTGGAATATATGAATAGTATTGTCTAATTATATATATATATGTAATACTAGATTTAAATTATTGATAATTTTTTATTAAATAATTAATCAGTTTTTAGTAAAGTGATTTTAATCTTTAAAAATATTGCGTTCTTCAAAAATGATTCCAACATATTTTCATGAAAAGACATTATAATAATGTTTTTTGGAATTTTAGAACATTTATTTGATAAAATAACATTTATTTATGGAATAATAAAAACTGAATTTCCTTTTTGTGAATTTTTTGTATTTTTTCAGAAAATAGTTATTTTTCTGCGAATATTAAAATATATCAATTTGTATAAAAAGTATTTTATTTTTAATAAATTAAGTAATATAAAAGTATCAATATGGTTTAAATATTATTTAAAGTATACTATGTATTATTTAGTTATATTTAATCCACCTAAATACTTTCTATTCAATATAATATTGTTTTTAGTATAAGTTTGTTTTTGGGTTTAAAAACAGATTTTTCTAAAAACTAATTTAAAATGCATAATTTTTCATGATTTTAATTAATTAAAAGAATACCTACGGAGTAATATTTTAAAATATATTTATAGAATATATATCATTAAATATTAATTTACTTTCATATGATGATTATTATTAATTACATATTTAATAAAGAATCATATTTTTTAAAAAAATACCCTTCTTAAAAACCTGTTGTCTCGTTGTGCCTATGTGATTAATATTAAGTTAAAAATTACCCTTTATGTGAATTAAATTTGAAAAAATGGATCCCATATTTGTAATAATCATAATTTAAAAAGTAAAATACGTCCAAAATAATATTTTACCATATTTATTAGTGAAAAATTGTAAAATTAATCACAACGATCAAAGTAAAAATGGGTTTACCAGGGGTAAAAATAATAATATAGTGGTTAAAATGACATACCAATTGGTTAAAAATAGATTTCATGGTCATATTTAGACAATTACTACATTTTTATCTTTTCAATTAGTTTTTGGGACACATTTCCTTGAAATTAACTAATAAAACAAGTTAACTAAATAAAAAGACAAAAATGAAATTTTTTCCTTTCAATTTCTATAAAGATTTAGGATAACGACAAAAAATATATAGGTTTGTTTATAAATATTATTTTGAAATATAATTGAGTTTTTTTATCATGATAATTTATATTAACTTTTAATTAATTAATTAATTACTTTAAATACTTTAGAAAAACTAATGTCATAATTATTTAGTTAATAATTGACAAAAAAATTATAGTAAAGATATTAAAAGTTACATAAATATACTTAAATATTTTCTTAAATTAATTTTATAAATTAATATATCATTTTACATTGGTTTTATATTAATATAATCTAATTCCATCATTTTATAGTATTTTTCTAAATTCAAATTGAATGAATAATAGAAAAATTGACATTAATGTTAATTTGAAATAAATTATATTTATTAAATGATTTAAAATTTATAATAAAACCTATTATTCCTATTTATTTTCAAATGTTAATAATTATCCAATATGTTATATTCATGGAACAATTATTAATTTATAATAATTATTTTACCTCTAAATAGTAAAACATTCTATTAGCGTGGTTACAGTTAAATGGGTTATTTGGCACATTATATACACTTGTGTTAAAATTAATTTTCAAAACATAAAGTATTTTTATTAGATAAATTTGTTTTGAAACCTAGAATAAGTGGGTAAATATTATTTAATATGTATCACTTTAATTTATTATTAATAGTTAAATTAATTAGATGAGAAATGTAGTTAGCATAATACAAACCAAAATGAAAAACAAAAAAATCATAGAATTTATGGAACAAAATGTTTAAAGCTTGTGTTTTTTGTGTGGTTGATGTCTAGATATACCATATCATCCCAAAAAACGATTAATTATCAATATTATATCCTCCTGAGTTAATATTGGCCCCCTAAATTGTGAATACTTGTCGGTATATACAAAAATGACACTCATCTTCAACTATAAAAGGTCACTCACTCCCCTCACTTATCCAAAATTTTGAAGACCTTTTTATTATAAAAACCCTAAAAAATAACTGAAAAGATTTCCTCCTATTATCCTATAATCCATAAATTTGTAATAAGTCCAACCAAGTAATTCCTTTAGTGCAAACCAAAAAGAGTTACCCGAAGAAGAGGTAACATTCATCAACAAGCATATTCATATTATTTATTTCTCCACCCCCTTAAAATATAATTATAAAATGATGATATAATAAAATATATATATTATATATAGTGATATTTTTTATGTTATGGTTATGACCTAAAACCAACAACACTTCCATAAAAAGTAATATGGGATCATTATTCTTGTGTATGATAGACTACCACCTCACAAAACGATACCATTAGTTTTTCCATTACCACTTCTCACAGTTTAATATTATGATGAATATAAAGTTTATATATGAAATTTATAACATAATACTACCTATGGAGTCATTTTATATTATGTAAACTTTTACTTTCCATTTTTTATGGGATACGATAACATATATTCTGTGGACAGTAGACTACCACATCACGAAGCAATGAGATACATTTTTCACTAACGCATCCCATGAAACGTAATAAGGGAAGCGGTAATGAATATATTTTATATAAATGATATATTTATGATATTAATTAATTTTTTTCATTATTCAAATATAATATATCATTTTATTTTTCCCATTTCTATAATTGAAAAAAATTATAACATCATTCGCTAATATGTAGAATATCGCCTCCTAGTAACGATGTGATTCATGTTTTTACCACTACATCACAAGAATTATTTATATATGTCTATATAATAAATAATATTTTATTTATTATATCATTATAATTATTTAAATATAAAATATCACTCACCTTCTTTATGTAATTATCATGTAAAAATGGGAATGTTACTCATCCGTACATACTGCATACTCTCTCAATGATCATAACATAAGTTATTTTTTATTAACCATCATTCATGATTGGTTTTAAAAGTAAAATTGGTGTAAAAATATGAAAATTATGTCATAATAATTATTTTTGGTAAGATGAAACTATTTAATTTGAATAAGAAATGGATCTTTAATGAAGAAACATGCATAAGAAAACAAAGAAATTAACACCCAAAAAATGAAAACAATGAATGATCATTACCTAATGGGTGATAGGAAATTATAAAAGGAAAATATATGATACTATAAATATTAATATAATTATAGTATAAGTTAATAACTAATTTAAAACCACTATACATGATATTAATGAATGTTCACCCAAAACAAAGCTAATGGTAAGTGTTTCCTCCACTCAGTTCAATATCTGTGAGATATATTCCATATTCAACAATTATGTTTTTTGTGTGGTCTATATAATTACCATGAATATATTATATTATTATTATAATTCAATATATTTTAATTAATAGATCTATTTTTGGATATCTATTTCATGGGGTTTATCGTTTCCAAGTTACCAAAGCGGCAAAGGATTTTTGTCTTAATTTTCCTTCATCAGGATGTATGTTATGTTTTATAAGTGTATTATTTTATGAGGGGTATGTAATACCACATTAAAAATTTATATTTTTAATATCATTATTTTAATGATATTTTATGTTTTATTTAATGATATTATTTCATTGATATTATGATTCAATGCTACCACATTTGTTAGAGTTTTGAGTTACAATTCCATTGTTTGTCAGGATTGTTTGTGATTAAGAATGCAATGTTAAATATTATTATCTAACTCAATATAATTCATATTAAATTTATTATCAAATATATATTTCATAATAATACATGTTTTCACTCCTTTTCCTCTCTTTATGTAATCAAGGGTTCAAAATAATGTTTTTTATGAAAAATCATCAATTTTTCAAAAACACTTTTTCTTCAGAAACCATGTTTTCTAAAAATGTTTTAAAAAAGCATCTAATTTCTTTTTTCAAATAACTATGGATATCTCCTCAATAAATTCTTTTAATAATTTCTAAAAGCTTAATTTATTGACTTTAAAGGTAATTTTCAAAGAAAGGTATAATCAAATTGTTTTAGGTTTTAGAAAGTTATTTTCAAAATGAATAGGGTATGTTCTTCAAAATGTATTTAATGATATTTTAATTCTATTTAACTTTTTCAATTTTAACCAACCTTTTTTTTATTATTATCCATTAGGTATATTTTTTAATGATACCATATTTATTATTTCGCTCAATGGTTTATTATTTCTTCAAATAGATTGTCATTTGACCTGTTTCTTTCTCCCAAATTAATCATTTTTAAAAGTGATTGTTATGGATCCCATTTATTTTCTAGGAGTTAATTATGTTCTAAAAAATAAATTTTGTTTCAATGAGTTGTGCTGAAATAAATTCCCTATGTTATTTATTAATTATTCAGTTCTTTGACATTATAAATAATGACTAATCTAATATAACACTGGGTAAGCTTGTTATAGATTATACGATGGATACACCGAAATAGTGTTCTAATGGATTTGGTAATGATTATGTTCCCTGGATAATTATATTGTAAATTATAAGTATATTTATTCCAATATTAAGGGTTTTTAAGGTTTCTATGAGATGATGTTTCAACATATTAATATGTTTTATCTATTCTTGTTATGGGTTTATGATGTTTAAATTGATCAAGATTGATATCTCATGGATCATAATTATTAATTATGAAATTTTTTCCCTATTCTATGTTTTCATATTTTATGATCCAGGTATTGATGGGTATGAGTGATTTTTTTGATTATCTCTTGCACTAGGATTATTTTTCCATACACTTATGCACTATTATGCTCAATGGTAAAATTCAATTGCTAATTATTATGTATACCCTTAATAATAATTTGAGAACACCCAGATTATATTTCCTTTTCCATAGGTTATAAAGAATGAGTTTGAATTAATTATGTCTAGAAGGCATTTTATTTGGATGATGATGATGACTTATTGTGAAATAAGATAGTTTGGGTTAATTTGGAGAAATTATCATTTGATTAAATTATTATTGTTTATGTAGGAGGTTTTCTTAATTCTCTAAAACTATGAACATAAAAATTCCTTGATAACGTAAGTGAATCAATTCTCCCTTTTTGATGTTGGAAGGTTTAGATGGAAGAAAAGGGTAATTATTATTAGAATCAAAGAGGTATGTTTAAAGTTTATGATTTTAGCTCTAGATCCAAGAGTATGGGTTCTAGGCTGTTATAATTGGAATCAAAGGAAAAGAGTATAGAAATTTGGATATTTGGACATTATCATGTGAGGTTATCTTAAGAGTTATTGATACAATTTTAGGTATATAAAATTAAGGTTGATCATAAGATCAATTTCATAGAAACATCATTTTAGGGTTTTATGTAGTAAAAATTTTGAGGGTAGAAAAGACATTTTTGGGGTCATTTTAATAGGTTGGTGTATTTTTAAACCCTAGGATCAATGCGATCTATTTTTTATGGAGGAATTATAATTCATGTTTAATGAAAAAAGAAAACTCGTATGCAGGGTGAAAAGTCATCATATATAGAGAGGCAGTAGGGATTGAACCCATGACCAAAGGACAATAAGGGTTTCACATATACCATTGTTCTATATGATGTCCTTGATGTTAGTATGATTTTTTGGGTTATACTGGTAGATAATTGGTATGATATTTAGGGATTAGGAGTTATCAGTGAGTGAGTTCCTAGGTAGATCTCATTGAAATGTTTCTTAAGTCATCATGGGTGTTTTGGTAAAGTAGTGTTGAGGAAAATTTTGATATTATTATAGTCTTATCAATGATTTTTATTATGGTATATTGAAATCCTAATATTTATATCTCATTAGAAGGGATTGATATTCCCATTTCACTTTTTTTGAATTTCTAATCTGAATAATCTTTTAATGTATTTAGTTTTTTTGTCGATGTTTTTTAGTATCATTCCACTAGGAATATGTGTGAAAAGGGTCCATGGGGAAGATTCCGGTGAAACATAGTGGGAAGAGCCTCCCATAGATCAGAATCTTGTTAAGATTATTGTGCATTTTTACCAAGATCAGGCACATGAACATTCACCTATTCTCATTCAGTCTGCTGTTGTTGAATCTAAATCTGATGAATCTAGAATACATTCTCAAGAGTTTCTTCACTAGAAGCCACCTAATTTCCAAGGACCTAAGAATCATCAAGATGGTAAGGATTGGTTTAATAATAGAGAGTAATCATTTTATTTTGTAGAAATTCCCAAGTATGTTATGGTGAAATATGCTACTATTAAGTGTGATGGTCCTAACAAGAAATGGAGGGATTTGATAGTGACAACAAATAATCAAGAGGGTTTGGAGTGGAAGGAATTTGAATTTATTTTCACAGATCATTTCTATTTATAATATGTTGTGATTTTGAAGTTTATATATATTTTCAACCACTAGTAGGCTGATAAGACCATAACACATTATGCAAATCGCTTTACCGAGCTTGTGTAGTTTTCACTTGAGATTGTATAGAATGATTTTATGAAGGATTGATGAGTCAGTATGGGTCTTCGATCTAATATCAATTAATTGTATTTCTCACATAATATCACTTTATATTATGACATACTATATAGGGCGTTGATGGTTGAGATTGACATGATTGTATGTCAGGATTGACAAGTGAACCTTTTTCTACCAATGGTAGTTCTATGAGTTCATTTAAAGGAAAGAGGAAGTATAATGATTATCATGGAGGTTATTGATAGTAGTAATCCCATTAAACTCTTGTATTTACTAAAAGAGGACCACTAACTTGATTCTAATGTGTAAAGGTTGGGTATTTGGGATGTGTTTGTAATGAGGTGCTAAGGAAATGTTGTTCTTATGGTTGCTCAAGGAACATAGAAAAATTATTCTATTTATTTTAATCCCTTTAAGTGTAATGGGATCAGTAAAACCTTAAATTAATGTGGTGAAATAATATTTTTCTCTAAAAAAGGGATTCATACCATAGTAATCCAGAGGGAAGCTTCTCCATGTAGTGGAAGAGTTTCTAGAGGAAGATAATACATGTCCAATGACTGTGAGAGGTATAATCACTATAGCTTTATCTTTATTGACTTTTTCTATTTGATATTATTTATTCTCACTCAGTTATATCAAATCATATTGTGAACCTTTTAAATATTTATACATATATTTATTTATTATGTGATGGGTATTAATACACCCCTCAGAATAAATAGAGAGAATAGTCATCATTTTCCTACTTGTTTTTCTCATTATCCTAGATTGATCTTGTCTTGGATTTTATGGTTCTTAACTTGAAACCTTTGTCTGTAAATTTTGGTATGGATTGGTCATTTATAATAAGGAACTAATTGACATCTATCCTTGATAGGTCTCCTTCACTATGCCTAATGGGTCTTGTCATGTATTTTAGGGAGAATAGGACATAAGTATGAGTAAATATGATTCTTCTTATCCAAGGTCTCGGTAAGTAATATCAGTGTATGTATTGGATTTGAACTAAGAATCCTTGATTTATGATATCCCTCCAATTTTCATCATGTATCCCAATGTGTTTCTTTATAATTTATTTATTTTTACACAGATAATAGTGGTAATGTTTCAATTGATTTAGCGCTTAGTACTCACCCCGTAACCATTTATTGTTTACCATAAAAAACCATTTAAACTGATGGATTTGAAGGTATAGTTGGAAGTCCTTTTAGAGAATGGATTTACACACCCGTGTGTGTTACCTTGGGTGGTGAATATTCACTTTTCTATGAAATTTGACATAACACTTTACCTATATGTGGATTATTGGAATCTCAATCTGATTATAATGAAGAAAAATTATTTTTTACTACAAATTGATGATTTATTTGAGCAGTTGAAGGGGATGTAGTGGTTCTTAAAGATGGATCTTCGATATAGTTTTCACCAATTGAGAATAAAATAATTTTAAATTCATAGGACCACCTTTTGGATAAGGTATGGCTATCATGAGTATATTTTCATGCTAATTTTTCTAACCAATGCACTTATAGTCGTTATGGTTTTTAGGAAAAGATTATTCCATGAGTATCTTGATATCTTCATGGTGGCCTTTCTGGATCATATCCTAGTTTACTCTCAGTCCAAGGAGGATCATGTTCATTGTCTGAGAGCAGTTATGAAAATGTTGAGCAATCACTGAATTTACACCAAGATATAAAAATGTGATTTTTGGATTAAGGAAGTTAATTTCTTGGGATATGTGGTCTCTAAACATGGTATTTTAGTTGATCTTAATAAGGTGAATGGTTTTATGATTTTGAAGAAATTTCATAACTCTTTTTAATATGAAATGTCTTGGGTTTAGGGGGAATTATTGCATGGTTGTAAAGGATTTATCAATGTTAGATTAAACAATGACCAAAATCACTCAAAAGAGGGTAATGTTCACCAATAATGATAAATGGATGAATAATTTTTTTATCTGAAATGTCTTCTAAATTCTACACTGGTGTTGACTATTCCAAATGTTAGGTAGGGTTATGTTGTATTTTGTAACACATTAGTTTTGGGTATGGGTTAGGTTATTATGTCAGTTTATCATTTGGAAGGACATGTATCACTAAATCATAAGACACATGAGAATAATTATCCAACCAATGACCTTGCACTCACAACAATGATGCATGCACTTATTAGTTGATAGAATTACATTTTTGGAGAAAGTGTTACCATGTTTTCTAAGAATAAGATACTGAGTTATATATTATCTCAAAAATATTTGAACCTTTTATAGAGTTCTTAGCTGGATTACCTACAGTCATCTCATTTTGAAATTTTCTATACCCTAGGGATGTGGAATATTATTACTGATACTTTGAGGAGGAAAATTTTGAACCAAGAAATAAAGGAATCATCAGAAGAGTGGAAGTTGGTAGATGTTTTTCCACATTTTTATTTAGGAGTATAGGAGAAATAGGCCATGGTTGGCTTGTCATGTTTTTAGTTACCCTCTACTCTTCCCGAGAATATTATTTAGGATTAATTTCTTGATGATGAATTATGTAGAATTAAGGACTCTCTTTAGGATGGGGAGACTATTTGTGAGTGTTTTTTCTCTTATAAAGGAATCCTATGTTTTCAGAATTAGTTTTTTTCCATTTCCTTTGATAAAGTCTATAAGAGGTGACTGCCAAAATTCCCAATGGGATGTGTACCTTGGAACGAAGAATATTTTTTATATCATCAAGTGAAGATTTTGATGCCTAGTTATTAGAAAAGACATCACTAAATTTATTTTTCATTTTTATACCGATCTGTGGGTCAAGTCTAAGAAAAAGAGACCATTAGGTTTACATTAACAACATGCAGTGGTGAATTTGAAGTGGGATGAGATCTATATGGACCTTTTGGTGGTTTTTCCTCATACCCCTAAAAAATATATTGTGATATGAGCTGTGATTGATTGACTGGCCAAATCATCACACTTCACACCCATTCAGGTATAACCATAGTTGAGGAGTTTATAAATATCAAAGTGAAAGAGATTATTCATTTTTAAGGACTTCTATTTGCTATAGTCTCTGATTGTGATCTCCTTTTTACAGCTCATTTTTTGTGAGGCCTCCAAGAGGCACTATGATATGAAGTTCATTTGAGCACATCAAACCATACACATAAGGATGACTAAAAAAAAGGTCTATACATATTCTATAGTACATTCATTATTATTGCATCCTTGATTTTAGGGTAGATTGGGATTTCCATTTAGTACCGGTTGAGTTTTAATATATCCAAAATTACAATAATTCAATTTGAATTTTCCCTTTCTAGACCTTGTATGGATGGACTTGAAAATATCCATTAGGTTGGTCGGAAATTGGTGAAGTTTTTATGATTGGACATAGCATTGTCATAGAGAAAACAAAAAATATTTAGCTGATTCATCTTATATAGTTATTGTGAAAGTGCTGATAAAAATATTATTCTAACCATTGTATGTGACCATTGGAGTTTTTAGTTGGTGACCAGGTATTTTGGATAATTTTACCCCATTTGGGTAATCGAAGGCTTGGGTGGTAATGAAATATTTATCCTTATTTTCTAGGTACTTTTGAGGTAAGTAAGTGTATAAAGTGTCTTACCATTAATAACTTTCACTATAGTTGATGTCGATACATAATGTGTTATTTTTATCACAACTTCAGAAGTATTTTCCGACCCATCTCATGTTCTGAGATGGGAGGATCTTAATGTTGATCCTTGTTTATCCATGACTGAGAATCCAATTAGGATTGTTGATTCTGAGAAAAATGTTCATAATGGGAGGATGATTCCTTTTTTCCATGTGTTATGGAATCATGGTTCTGATGAGACTTCGCAGCGAGAGGTATTGATGAGAGAGTAGTGGCTTCATCACATTGATTTGGAAACTTATTTATAGGATTTTTGGTGACGAAAAAGTTATTATGGTTGTGTGGTTTTATAATCTCACCACTTTCTTTATGTATTCCTTGACACTTTTTTGATCTCCTTTAATTCAGTTCTATTTTGGGGTCATTTTTGGAGACTTTGGATATTATTGGATACTTATTGGATTATGCATATTTAACGGATGGTGTGACCAAACCATGGCTGCTATTGCATATTGTGAACCACCTAAATAGTGGTGAATGCCTGATTAGAACACAGTTTCACAAAACATGCACCAATAGAAGAGAAATTGTGCTCCCCAAATAGTAGGGACACACATCTGGTGCATAGGTTCACCCAACAATGCACCTCCCTCTAGCTAACCATGAGTATGAGATTTTTATGTTCTTAAAATTAATTAAAAATATATAAAACCATTAATTAAACTTTATAATCACTCTAATAAACCATAAAACAAATTTTTATTTCATATATGATTCCAAGAGGAGATTATGGTCCCTCCAAACCCTTTTTATGGAAGATCAAAGCGATTTTGTTCTCTATCGACCTCCTCTATGTAAGTAGATATACTTTGAAGTAGTTTCTTCTCATATTTCATTATATACTCCTTATATTTTGATAAATCATCATGTAATTAATGAATCTAAAATCAATTTTATTAGATATTGATTCTAGTTTGGGAACGTATATCTTCTAAGCCATTGTTCTTCATTAGAGAGGCATGTTGATGGTGTTGATTTCTATATCTTTGTGTTTAAGGCATGCGGTTCCATGATTTTTCTCCCATAAATCGAAATGAGTTTTGAATTGTATTAAAAACATGTAAATGTGATGAGTTGATCATTGATTTGAATAGGGTATTGAAATTTTAAAAAACCCAAAGTTTAATACAATTGAAATTACGAGGTGTATTTATAAAAAAATACAGATTGATTTGGAATTTCTTTGATTAAATGATTTGATGATTTATCATGAGAACATGGATTAAATTGAAAATTGATTTCAAATTTCATGAAATGATGAAATAATGTGATTTGGTTTTGAAATGGATAAACATGTTAAAAATTAAATTGGGAAATTGTATTTTAAAATGATTGATAGACAATTTTATTAATTTAATTTTGAATAAAATTTTATCTTGGGTAGTTAGCGGTTATAGGGATAAGCACGCTTAGAACTAGACTCCCTTGAAATGGATTGATGATGAAAACTCTTAGTAAACCAATTTCGGTATGACAACATATAATGGTTTCCTCTATTAAGATGTAGAATTCTCATACTGGGTTTCCCTATTGGGTTTCATTTATGTGTGCACACCTGACTAGATACATGATCATTATGATATATGTGAGTATCCTATTACTCATTAAACAAACTTACCACAAGGATTTTGTACATGGTGATTTTCTTCAAGATGTTTTATTTGATATAAATTCCATTGGTTTTTTAAACTACTATATTCATGCCAACTGATTTATATAAAAGTTTTTATATAAAATTTTCATTTAATCATTTTAGAATGTTGTTTTGATATGTCTACCATTTTTCAAAATCAAATCATGTTTTTGTTGAAAATATTTAAAATGACATGCCATGCCCTGTTTTATTTTAACAGATAATATTAATGGTATATTGTTATGGTATTCATTATGGAAAACCTAGTGATACTCTTCTAGTCTTTATATTTAACACCCTACCTTTTCCTTCAGGTGTTTGTATACTTTCTTATTCTAGGTCTGAACAAAGGGAAATAACCACTTAGAGGTGGTTGATGTTCTGCATCCTTTAGACCATAGATAAATGGTAATAGGTGACTATTTGAGATGTTATACACATATTTCATGATATGTTTGAGTTTCATTGTTATTAGATACCTAGAACTTTAAGGATGTACTGGATTGGATTTTCTATACAATTGTTTATGGTAAATTCTCCGTTTTAGAATTTTTTTTACTTAAGATGTAATAATGGAATTACATGACAGTTAGGTGAGTTGGGGTTGAAAATTTTGGAAAGACGTGTAGGCTTGACTATAATACATGAAATTTTATTATAGATGGTCAAACTGTCAAATTTATTTAGTAAAAATTAATCCACTTTAGATTACCCATTATGACACTTATTAATAATGATTAAAATTTTACCACTGTAATTATATTATTATTGTACATAAAATTTGACCCTTATTAAAAACATTTGATGTTTTGAATTCAGATTTTGATTCTATATAATTAAGATAAATTTATATATATGAGAAAATTGAATTTTAAATTATAACATATAATTTGTTGAAAAATTAATTTTCGTATAAAAATTAATTTTAATCATTAGTTATTCTTAATAAAATTTAACATTGATTTCCAATTAAATTATTGATATTTAAAATATTTAAAAATTTTAAACATCATACTAGAGGCATAACTAATAATATTAATTTTTAAATAGAAAAAAATTACTAATAAATATTGTATCATTATTTGTAAAATAACTATTTTACCAAGCTTACTAGCATTTATCATTTTAAATTAATTTTATGAGAAAAAAATAAAATTTTACTTATTTCATAATGTGGAAATGTTTATATATAATATGAATTTTTTTATTGAATTACTAATGTTTGGAATATTTAATTTTTTAATTTTTGAACATAACACAAAATTGTTTTTATATAAAGTGTGGTTTTAAGCTTAAAATTTATGTGTAATAAAAATTTATCATTTTCATTGAATTTCAATATATAAAATTTTTTATTTCAAAAATAATGAGCTTGTGGCTTCAAAATCTTACCAAAAAATAATACTACAACTAAAATTTTAAATGAGTAGAAAACATTGAAATTTGCTTTAAATTTGTATTAAAATGATAAAATGTTCCGAAATGTTGTGCATAGGTTTTTAAGGTAAATACGATATTTTAAAATACATATTATTTCGCATTAAATAAATATTTATTAAATTAAATTTTTTATAAAAATTAGGTCTAGAATATATATTGATAAAATAAAATAAAATATAATTGTTTAGAAACCTGTATTTTATAATAAACACTTAAAAATAAATTTTTTTCAATAAATCCCCAAAAAAACATATTATGATATTTTTTATATGATGAATTCAAAATTTAAGATCATTTCCCTATTAAAATTATAAAATTATTAAGTTTATTTTTTATATGAATGTTATAGTATATAGAGAATCTCTATTTTTAATAAAAAATGTTTCTTTAAAACAATAAGTGTTCTTAATAATATTCACTATGAATCTATAATTTATTAAAATATTTATAACTATAATAGTTATTATTATTAATAAATTTTATTAAAACTATTCATCTCATATATCACAGACCATTTTAGTTCGGTGTTTTGTGTGGAGGAATCCATTTAAAAATTTTAATTTAAGTGAAAATATATTATGAAATCTCCAAATGTCACATTCTCGTCCACAAATTAAAATAAATTGATTCCTCATAGATTTAAATATCACTTAATAATAACAACAATTAAGAGTATATAAAGATAATCATGACTCAGGATATAACTTTTAAGATATAAAAACCATTATATCTTATAGATGACTAGGTAAGTATCTTTTCCCTCATAACATGAATATATAAATATTCTCAACTATTTATTCCCAATATGTCTATATAACATTGTCTTGGTAGTCTATAGTGAAATATATTCCATAACATAACTTTCAATATCATGATTCCAACCAAATATTAAAAACAAATTTATTTTGAAAATGTATAATCAAATCTGAGTAAGTGATCATATGAATATTACTTCTCAATACTAAGATTTATCCTCACATTACATCTTCGTTTTGACCAAAGGTACTTTCAGTAAAACTGTGTCTCAAATGGTTCATCCTATAACTTTCATGGTTCAACCAAGGCTACTTTATGTTATGTAATCTCAAAATCCTTAATCGAATCTAATAAATTAATTAATAATTAAATCCTTCACAATGTATTATAAAGTAAATTTGATTGATCAACGCATATCCCCTAAGAGTATATATATAAGGTTGTAGTGTTAGACTCAGTCATTGTGCACTGACATAAAGATTTATTTGATACTCAAAAAGTTTTTTTAGGGTGATTACCCCTTGGTGCATATTTTCCACAACTGTATATATTTCCCATATCTAGACATGGAAGTAATTTCTATGAAAACCTCACAATATCAACCATTTTAGAGCTTCTAGATTTAATTATTTACATATAACTATCCATTGGACTTATCCCAAGGGGTTTCACTAATGTTCCCTAGCCTTATCTCTTAAATAAATATATTAATACTCAAAAATAGCTAAATTATTTTCTTATAATAACCATATTTACCAAAACTAACACATCTTTATTCTAAAATATTTTCATAAGTTAAAAAATACATATCACAAAAATATTATGACAATACTATGAATCCAAGGATTAGTGTATTTGAGGAATAAATATATAAAAAACATATGTTATAGCCCATATTAATATTCCTTCATAATTAATCAATGATAGACTATCATATATAACTTTCATATGTTATAGAAATATTAATAACATGAAAAATAGAATGATATGAAACAGATGAGTTCAAACACTCAGTAAGGTTAACTGGATGATATAACAATAAAATATTATAAGTGGGCATAATATGCGAATATGGGTATAATCAAGATATAAAAGATACTTGTTCCTAAAAAATCTTAGATCAAATATCAGGTCTTAATACATGAAATAACAAAAATCATGCTTTAAAAGTGTGTTAAAAAATTATCTAATAAACATGATCCATGAGAGTAGAAGAAAAAATCGAGAATAATAAAAAGAATATTTTAAACAAATTAAAATATGTAATAACATTAGTACATAGAAGTTTGAACATTTTAAAAATACAAAAGGTCCAGACATCAGGTTGTGATTTTTTTTCTTGTTCCATACTGAGTAAAACAAAATTCCAACACTTTATGTTGAAAAAATAAAAATTTACTTGATTATTGCTATAAAAAAACAAAATTCCCATATTATTTGTCATGAATACACAGAATTTCTATCCACAACATCTGCATCACAAGTTATATGAAAATTTAACCAATTAATTGGAGGGTGGTATAGGACCCCAACTGTAAATAATCTATACATATGATTTCCATATTAAATCTAATATTAATTATATAATAAATAACCCATGGAAATAAAATGGGTTTCACATATCACATCATAAAGAACCCATGTAATTAAAATAGTTTTCACAATAGTTCTAGATGAAATCATCAAATTTTTCCTTAAGCAAGTAAAGCGTAGATACCCAAAATTCAATCAAAAATAGTTATTATTTTATAAGATAATTTAAAAGGTTAGTCATGAAAAATAATTTCTAGAAAACTAAATATTTTTTAAATAAATATTAAATGGTAGATAAATCATAATTTTTTTTAGAAAATTATATTATATTTTTTTTAAAAGGTAATCTTACATTCAGTCTAAAATGTAATTTTTAGGAATGAAACCTTTCAAAAATTGAAAATAATGATTTTTTATAAATCAATATTTGGAGAGAAATATAAATAATTAATCCTTTAAAATACATATCTTTTTCAAAGTGGTGAAGTGAAAATAGTTTTCAAAAATTTACTTCTCGAAATAATCCTAAAAAATGGAGCCCTAAAAAAGACAAAAAATATTTTTAAAAGGTGAAAATTTTCGAAAATATATAATTTTGAAAAATAGAAATCAATAATAGTTAGTTTGAATGACATAACTATTATAAAAACTAATATGTGGTTCAAAATAAAACATTTGATATTGAAATGATGGATTTATTTAAATATTTTGAAATTCTTATATTAAAAATTCACTTCCTAAAAAGGTTTAAAAATTTTCTTTATTAATATATTATAGGGTAGAAATTAAGGTCAATTGTAAGAACACATAATATTTTTATAAATATAATTAATATTTAGAGGCAAGAAACATATAGACATGGTAAAGAAACTGTCATTAAATACAATGGGAATTATTCTCAATACTGACATCCTTTTTGAGAATAAAATTTATCAAGAAACAATATTTTAAATAAAATTTAATTTTACATCATATAAGATTACATCATACCATGAAGAAAAATATTATAGTGAAATACCCACCTTGTAAGAAATAAGTTCAAAAAGGCATGTTATTACTCTATAAATGGAGTTTTGTTTACCAAAACCCTTACAAATATATAACATTTTGAATAAAATTTCATTTAAATAAATAAAATAATATGGAAATCCAAATCCCAAAAATTTATAGAATATTAGAAATTTCATTCATTAGGTAGTAAAAAATCCATATAAAGAAAATTATTTTGTGAAATATCAAATAATTTCTCATATATTTGAAAATGTGATAATTAAACCTTTACAACATTAGAAACATTCAAACCAAAACACCTTGAAGTATATGATTTGAAATGAACCATTAAATATAATTGTTAATGAGAGTATCTTGATAAAAAACATTATAGGGAAATTATATGCACCATTATGAAGATAACATGGTTTATAATTGGAAATATATCTCAAGAAAATATGTTTATAACAAGAAACCCTATCATTAATTTAAACCATTCACTAAAGTACCTGAATCTCTTGTATAAAACAATTACTAACCAATAGATCAATTTAATAAGCTTATTCATATATATAAATATTAAAATTATAAATTTATTATAACAAACCAATATTTTATATTATGTCTCTTCTTAAAATATAACTTCTTTGATTGCTTACATTACACAATACACCGAGATAAAAAATGATTAAATATTACTTTTGTGACGTAGCCATTGGAATGGGAAGAATAAAGGGATTAAGTGAATTATGAAAATATACTATACATAAGTTTATAAAATGAATCCATTGATTACAAATTGATTAAAAATGAAAATAAAAAACAATTGAACACAAAGGATGCGTTTTTATAAAAAATTATATTTATGACTAGAATGATATTTTATATTAAAATAATCACTATATTTGAAATATTTCAATGAAAATTATATATTACATATTCAATTTTTTTTAATTAAAAATTTTTATAGGATTAAGATAAGAATAAATCCAATTTTAAACTTAAAAGATATATTTTCTAAAAGGTAGTTTTACATCATTTTAATGATGCACATGTTTAAAAACTAACTTTTTCAATTTTATAATTTATAGTAAACAAAATAAAATTATTTTTTGAAATACTAATGACAAAATTATCTTAGGGTGATATTTTGGTATTTTTCTAAAAATGTTTATTTTCCATTGAATAGTGAAAAATCTTGATTTTCTTAAAACTGCCAATTTCATCATATTAAAATTCTATTTATGATTTAATATTATATCACCTATAAAATTATAAAAAAACTTTATATATTCCATAAATTTAAATATGATATATTAGTATCATGGAATAAAAAAATAAAAGTATCTAAAAACGATAAATTAAGTATTTGTATTTCTATGAAATGTAAATGTTTATTTTCAATTTTATAATTAATATAATGATTAAAAATATTATTTACTTTCATAAAATATATTCAAAAATTAATATTTTGGTTTACCAAGATTATAAGATAGTTTTATGTGACTTTAATTAATTTTTCAAAGTGTTATAAAAACATTTATAATTTAAAATCTGTATTTTTAAAATAAGTTATCATTTTAATTAAATATTAAATTTATCATATTTATAAAATTATTTACACAAAAAATATTCTAGTATTTAATTATACTCACTGAAAAATGGTGAGGGTTAATTTTTGGTATTTTTCTAAAATTGTGGAATTTTTTGCTAAATAGTAAAAAACGATAATCTATATTATATATATGCACATTATAATTTAAATGAACTATTTAATGCATAATTTATTATGTAAGAACCATAATATTGAACTATAATTATATATTTAATGCATTTATTCATGGAAATAAAAATATTCATTGTCTTATTCCAAAATGATAAAATAATGATTAAAATATTAAAAAAACACCCATCTCCTCCACTATAAATACAACCCCTATCCACCCATTATCCTCACACAACCAAAGCCTTTAATATTTATTATATTCTACCCATTTAATCTCCCAAATCTATCCCTTGCTTTTTGTTCTTTTTGTTCATACCAAATGTCTATTTCCAAGTCCCTTAGGGATGTTCTCAAGGAGGTGACACTCACATGGTAAAACCTTCTCTCTATCTCTCTCTTAATTTCTTATTATTCCTTACCCTTGTATCACCTAACATGTAAAAAGTGAACTGAAAACTCAATTGTATTTTATATATGGTAATTTTATTATTGGAATGGTATATCAGGCATCAATTTTCTTCTCTTCTTGTTTTTATTCAAAAAATGAAAACATTGTCTCTGAGGTTCCAATTTAATGAATTCTTGGACGATGAGTTTTTTTTTCAATTAATCCATAAGGGATGGTGAAAAAAATTATGTTAAACACAGAATTTAATATATTTAATAAAACTTATTTATCATTTGGTAACCTCTCTATATACACAATAATATTTGATAGGAAAAAACTAGTCCGTGATAATAAAAAAGCATGAAAATAATCTAAACAGTTATAATTAATGTTTTACGTAAATAATCTGCCTCATATATATAAAAAATGATAAGTAATACCATTAAATATTATTTAAGTTTTTTATTAACATATAATTTCAATTTTGGATAACTATTTCCATTTTACATGATGATTCATACACATATACAAGTGAACTAATCCTGAAAACCAAGGAAACGAACACTCCTAAACAGAAAATAGAATCTTATAAATCATCAAAAATTCCACAAATAAACTTAATAAAATAAAAATAAATAAAATTAATTCTGAATTGGTTCTTAATTAAAATTTTAAGGAATCTAATTTCATTATCCCTAACATTAATTACAATTTCAGAACACTTTCACATATAAGTTAAGGGTTTTCTCATATAACTTTCATTTACGTGAGATATGCATAATTTACCACTATTTCTCATATGGGGGGTATGTATGTTACCCTTTTATGTTTCATATATTTAATATTTTTTAATGATATTAAATGTTTCATTCAATGTTCTTTAATTTTATTGGTAATACGGTTTGACTATTTTCCATGTGGTAAGAGGGTCTACCAGAATCTCCATTTCTCCTTTGGGTTATACATTATCTCCCTTTAACCGAAAAAATTGTTATTTATTTTTATATAATTCTTATAATTCTTTTTAAGGTCCCAAAATCATGTTTCTAGATCATTCAATATTTATTTTATGATAAAATACTTTTTTATAATGTTTTCCTTTTAAATTACACTCGATAAGAAAGCCTGGTAAAAGGGAACTTCCCAATTTCTCATGCATTTTCATGTACACTCCATAATCTATTTTAAAACACAAATATTTTTCTAAAATCACCCATTTTTTATGAAAAACTTTATTATTTATTTTTTGTTTTTATATAAAAAATTAATCCATGTATTTCTTAATGACTTATATTTTCTCTTAAACTACACTAAAGTGGCCCATTTTTAATGTTGCATAAAAACACTTTTTTATATGTTTTTGTTTTTGATGAACATATTTAACGCATCAGACATAATTTAATTTTACTCACCTATTAATTTCTAGGATATACATGTTTATAATATGTTTTTTTGACAAGTACAAATTTTTCTACAAAAGAACTCTTCTTTGAAAAGTAAAAAAAGTGTATTTTTCTTAAGAAATACTTGATGATTTTATTAGAGTATTTTCATATATTTGGACACCATATATTGAATATTATGATTAATTTGGACTGATATTTTATTATATAATCTACTATATTTTATTAAATAGTTTATGATCTATTTGACTGTGGATGTGAAATTCAAATACCATTCACCATGTTTCTTAGAATGGTTAGTGATTAAGTTTACTGATTAGGTAAATACAATTTAATTTTGTATGTATATGTCATTTATGTTTCAACCCATTCATACAAGGAATTCATTGGACTTATTAAGTGATGATTGGGGCTGCTATATTTCTTCAATGCATTGGTAGGTCTCAGGAGATAAACCAAGTATGGACTTGGCCAAGGCCTTGCCTAATTATTTTCATATATTAATTTTATTGAGGCCTTAACCATCTATTTTTAGATGTGTTGGATGATGCCTCTATGATAAGTTTAAAATTTCCAACATTATTCATTCCATCATTATGATATCTATAATTGATAATAAATGTGATTATTAGATTGTTAGAATATCTATGGTTAGGTTACATAATCATATGATTATTTGTATGGTACCAATTAATCTTCTTTTATTCATGACATATTATGATCAAGGTTATAAATCAATCACTTGTAATTTTAAATTTTTACCTTGAATTATTGTTTATGTTTATTTATGATTTCTTCGGCTGTATTTATTACCTTTATTGATCATATTACCTCACCCCATTTGTATGTTCCAGTTTTCTTAAGTATGCAAAGATTTATAATATTAATGACTTAAATGGTTAATCTAGGAGTTTTTGGGTGTCTACAGTGGAGTTGAAATGCTATTTTTCCTTTCAAAGTAGTAATCTAAAAATTAATTTTTAATCTGTGTTTTTAAATCTAATAAACTATTTTGTGCTTTCGAATGTGACTTACTTGTTTATTATACCAGTGTAATAAAGTAAGGGAGCTACTAGGGTTCGGGTATTTATATTTAGTATCAGAGAAATTTTAGTAGAAACCGTAGAAATTAGATTTTGAAAAAATAGATTAGGGTACATAACCTAAGATATACTTTGAGTATAAGCATAAAATATCATCCTAGATTTTTTTAAAGTAAGATATTATGTGGAAATTTTTAGAAATACATCACTTTGTGGATACTACAAGTGAATGTGGTTCTGGAACATATATAAATCAGGGTAACAATTCCAACAAGGTGCATCATGCCTGACTTGGCATGTCCTAGTACATGAAAATTTTCCTTACCGTGTAGCTATTTTGACACTCCCTGGGGATATACTTAGGATAATTCACATTTTCATTACAAACCATTATGTAGTATTTAAAAGTAAACATGTAACCAAAGAAACCCTGTATATGATTATGAGATTAGCTATACATAAATTTTCGATTTGTGTTGAGTGTTTTTCTAGTTTGAGACCTAATTTAGTGTGTTCTATTATTTAGAAATGGTACCTCATAGAAGGAATGTGAACCTAACCAATGCACATGATCTAATGTTAATGAATGATCATATATTTTAGGGTCTTATGCCAATATTTAGAAGGGGAAAAGTCTCCAAAAAATTATCATCATATGAGGATATAGTACTACATATTTTCAATGTAGATGAATAATTCTACAAGTTTTAGTACTTTGAATGCAAGAAAGAGAGTAAGAGAATTGAAGAGAAAATTATAAATAAAGGGAATAAGGTAATGAAGGATTTTCTAACATATGATAATTGTGTAAGGAAACACCCTGGTACTTTCCAAAAGGGAATGTGTGTTTTCTGTAACAATGGAGGGAAGGGCCATCAATATCGTGATTGTAAAGGAAATAAAGAATCCATCATATTATTTAACTGTAAATATATGTGTCACTATGCAAATCAATGTCTCAAGCATAAAAACTATATACCTCAAAAGAGAATAGTGGATCATGGTAAAGCTTATGATACTACCACAAAGGAAGTGGAATGATTGTTATGCATGTGTTTGGATTCAAGAATTATGTTATTTGAGTATTTTATGAACAATTTTATAGTTATAAGAATTACGACATATATAAGGATTGTACGCCAATACTTCTTATTTATGGAATTGGAAGCATGTGATTTATAGCACCAGTAACCAAGAGTAGTGATTCTGTTGTAAGTAAATCTTATAGAAAACACATTATTTGGGAAATATATCCCTAAATATTTGCTTAATGTTGAAATGATAATATAAATATATATTTATTAGATATTAATGGTGACAATGAATGTGGTTAGTGATCTGATGGTTTATACCTGAATTATTAGTTGTTTGTATAGTAATATATTCCACAATATGAGATTATACTCTTGGAGTCATGCATTTTTTCAAAACTTTTTAAAGGAGATTAATTCAATCATATATTTTGAGAAATATTATGATAAGTTGATTTTGTGAATTTAGTTATATTCCTTGTAAATCTTCATTTGTTCAATTTGAACATGCATATTTTCGACGAGTCATAAGATTAACTAGTTGTGGAATAGATTAATTTAAAAATCTAAAATTATTCTTTTTCGATAAAAAATGATATCCTTTGTTTTTTTAGTAAACATTTAATTTCCGAAATAATGACTTAAGGACCATATGGTCCTTTAAATATTCTCCACGCATAGAAAATTCATCTTGAATATCAATTTCCTAACATTAAATGGAAGCACAACCAAAGGATGATATTATGATATGGGAAGAAATCAAGTAAGTTTATTTTATTAAGTGATTCTAAGGATAGTAAAATAATCCCTCAATTATAAGAAAATAATTTTAGAAAAAAAACATCATTTGTTTACTATTTCTTTTGACAAATCAATTGTATTTTAACTAATCGAAAATTTAGGATTTTGTGATGATAGACTTTCTAATAACCACAACTTACATAACTACCCAAAATTAAATGATAAATATATTTCTATTTCATGTAGATATTTTCATCAATGTTCTCCTATTTTGAAATCTTCGTTTTTTGGTGATTTTTAAATCACTATTTACCTCTTTTTAAGAGGATGTTTTATAATTCATTTTTACAATGTGAGATTGTCAAACATGAATTTTCAAGTATAAATATCTAATTTTTAAATTAAAATATCAAATTATAAGGAGGAAATTTATTAAAGTAGGGTACAATGTAACACCCTTAATATTTTACTGTATGTCTGTTCTTAAACTTTATGTTCTTCGATAGCCTACTTTGCATAGGACACTGAGTATAAAAAATGATTAAATATTATTATTGGTACATATCCATTATAATGGTCAGAATAAAGGGTTTGAGTAAATTATAAAAATATAGTATTCACATGTTTATAAAAATTAATTCACTGGTTACCAATTAATTATAAATTAAAATAAAACTAGTTGAACATAAAGGATGTGTTTTTTTAAAAAAATTATATTTACGACCACAATGAAATTTTATATTAAATTAATCACTATTATTGAAATATCATAATGAAATTTACAAATTTCATATTTTTTTAAATTGAATATATAATTTGGACAAGATTAAGATAATAATAAATCCAATTTTTCTGCATAAAAAGATATATTTTTTAAAAGGCAATTATACCACCTTCTAATAGAACACATGTTTGAAAACTAAATTTTGAAAATTTTTTAAATTATATTGAACAAAATAAAATTAATTTTTAAAATATAAATGTCAAAATTAGCTCAGGGTGATATTTTTGTATTTTTTTGAAAATATTTATTTTCTAGTGATTAATGAAGAATCCTGTTTTTTATAAAACTGTCAATTTCATCGTATTAAAAGTCTATTTATGATTTTAATTTGATGTCACCTATTAAATTATAAGTAAAATTTAGTTATCCCATAAATGAAATTATGATATTTTTATATCCTGAAATAAGTAAATAAATTTATTAAACAATGATAAATTAAGAATTGGTATTTCTTTGAAACATAAATATTTATTCACAATTTTATAATTAATATAGTGATTTAAAATATAATATAGTTTCTTAAAATAGATTAAAAAATTAATATTTTTCTATCTTATTTTTATTATATAATTTTTTGAGACATTAATTAATTTTTTAATGTGTTATAAAATCTGTTATAATTTTAAAATCTTTATTTTTCAAATAAATAAAGATTTTATTAAAAATTAAATTTATAATATTTTGTAAATTAATTTCATAAAATAAATTCCATTATTGACTTATACACATCCAAAAATTTTCTGGCATAATCTTTTGGATTTTCTAAAATAGTTTAATTTTTGGTGAATAATGATGTACGTTAATTGGCGGTGTATATTTACATTATAAGTTAAATAAACTATTTATTGAGTCAATTCTGATTTAAGAACCGTAATATATAAATATAATTATCTATTTATTATATTTAGAAATGGGAATCAAAATTTTTCTTAGTCCTGATCCAAAATAATAAACTAATCATTATAATAATTGAAAATACCCATCTCCCCCACTGTAAATACCACCCTCACAACCCCTTCTTCTCATACAACCAAAGTCTTTAATATTTCATAAATTGTTATAATTTACTCTCCCAAACCACTCAGCCACTATATGTTTTTTTGGTCATACCAAAATACTATTTCCAAGTCCCTTAAGGAGGTTCTCATAAAGGCAACACTCAAGATGTAAAACCCTCTCTCTCTCTCTCAATCTCTTTTCTTTTCTTATCATTATGTCAATTCCTATATCCAAAGTGAAATAATAACTATGGTATATTTTATATAATATAATTTTATTATGTTAATGGTATATCAACCAACAATTCTATTCTCTTCCTCTTTTTATTTTAAAAATGAAAACAACGTTCATGAGGGGCCAATTTACCACCTTCATGGATGATGAGCTTTCGTTTTTCAATTCCAACTTCATGGATGGCCATAAAACCATTTTTTTGGTTAAAAAATTAATATATGGAATAAAACATATTTTATGTTCTTGAAATAGTATGTATAGATAATATTAATTCATAAGACAAAACTAGTTCGTAATGATCGAACAAATGACAAAATAACCTAGATAGTTATCATTCCCATTTTATCTAACTAATCATCATAATTTATAGAGAATATTATATATAAGACCATTAAATCTATAATAAGTTCATTAATTACATATAATTTCAATTCTGTTTAAATATTTTCATTTTACATGATCTTTCAAACATGTATACAAGTGAAGTAATCATGATAACTAATCAAATGAACACTCCAAAATGATGAAATTGAATCTTATAACTCATAAAAAATGACATAAATGAACATAATAAAATAATAATAAATAAAATAAATGTTGAATAGGTTCTGAATTAATCTACTAATTGACCTAATTTATTTATCTAGGATATTAAGTACAGGTTCAGAACAATTTCATACATAATGTATGGTTTTTATCAGCTCACATTCATTTTTGTGAGATACGACTTATTCATCACTATTTCTCATTTTTTTTGCATGTATACTGAAAATTCACAATTCATATAATTAATATCATTATTTTAATTTTATAAAATGTTTTATTTAGTATTTTTTAATATTATTGGACATACAGTTTGACTATTTGTAAAGTGGTAAGGGAATCTACCCAAATCTCTAATTTTCCTTCGGGTTACTCTTTATCTCTCTATACCCCAATGTAATTCTTTATTATTTTTATATAATTCACCTAAATTTTAATTATATTCCCAAAAATCATGTATCTAGACAATTTCATATTTCTTTGATGGGTAAATACATGTTTTATAAGGTTTTTCATTTCAATTCATCCTGATAATCTAGTCCGATTAAAGGGAAATTTCCAATTTCTTACATATTTTCAAGTATACTCTAAAATATTTTTTAAATAACCAATTTTTTTATAAAATCACTATTTTTATAATGAATAACTATCTTATCTATTTTTTATTTTTATGTAACCAATTAATCCTTTTCCTCATTAATGACACTTTATATTTTCTCTTAAACTGCACTCTAATGGCCCATTTCTAAAGTTTCATAAAAACTATTTGTACATGTTTTTTATTTAGTTGGACATATTTTATGAATAAAAAATTAATTCATTTTAACTAACTCTTACATTATGGGATATATATATTTATAATATTATTTTATGGAAAATAAAAATGATTTTCCAAAATAACTCTTCTTTTCAAATTAAAATGATATTTCAATTAAGAATTCTTCGATGATTTAGTTGGAGTATTTTAATCTTTCTCAAAAATCTATATTGAATATTTTTCTTAATTGGGATATATATTTTACTATATTAAATAATATATTTTATTAAATGGTTTATGATCAGTTTGACTACGGATGTGCTATCTTGATACCATTCACCATATTAATCTGACTGGTTAGTGATTACGTTTATGTATTAGAGAATTTTATTTAAATTTCAAATTCATATGTTGTTTATATTTCACCCATTTGATATGAGGAATGAATTTTACTTATTATGTGACAGGTGAGGCCCGATATAGACCCTCGATGCATCGATAGGTCTTATGAGACAAAACATATATAAAATTGGATGAGGCCTTTCCAGTTTATATTCAGATATGGATTTGGCTGAGGCCTTAATCATTTATTCTCAAATGTCTTGGATTAGGACTCTATGATATGTTTTAGATGTCCAAAATTATTTATTCCATCAATATGATATTTTTAGTTGATAATAAATTTTATTATTACACTAGAAGAATATTCATAGTTAGGTTTTATAATAATATGAGTATTTATATGGAATTATTTAATAAAATTTTATTCTTTCCATATTATGTTCAATATTATGTTTTAATGGAATGAATTTTTATATATTTACCTTGCCTATTTTATGTTTATTTATGAGAAGTTCTGCAATATTTCTTACTCATACTGAGTACCTGAGATCACCCCTTTATTATGTTATATTTTTCCCCAATATGAAAAGATGTATATTATGAATGACTTGTATAGTAAATCTAAGAGTTTTTAGGGGTCCCCAATAGAGTTACATTGTTTTTTTCAATGTTTTAATATAACAATTATGTTTGTATCTTGTTTTCCAAATCTACAAATGTATTGATTCCATTGGGGTGACACTTCCTTTTATATTTTACTAATTTAACAAATTAAGATATGGTATCTATCCTACTGGGGTAAGGGTCTTTACATTTATAATGATTATATACATGTATATTAGTATGTTTCTAACCTTTTTTAATATCAGGTGTGAGAAATATTGATCTAGTTTTTTAATATCGGCATTCTTATTCATAATTCCAAAGAATTTTTTCATTAATAGATCATGAAGAGTTCTTCAATTGATGTTTAATGATAGTCTATAAAGATATAATTTTATCTAATGAGAGTTTTAGTTAGGGTTCTTTTACATGAAATTATCGAAAATCATGTATCGATAATATCTATATAAGGAACGATGTTATATTAATTAATTTAATATAGGATTATATTAGAAGTAAAAAAAGAAATTATTGACCATTTAATAAAAAATAATCATTTTCCAAATCCATACATGATAAAATTTATAACTTTTTTCTTGGAGGCAGTTAAAGTCACCCAATAAGAATATTTTATAATCTTTGTGTGAGTATGGACATGAAATATATTATCTTTTATAATATCAATATCTAAAAAGTATAATGAAATTATTTAGATGATATTATCTTGATGAATTGCAATTGGGTAGTTTCAAAATAAATGTCAAAATTAAAATTAAGTTGTCACTTATAAATAAATCACTTTTCCTCTTAATATGTCTATTTGGGAAGTTAGTTTTCCAATGATCAGGTATTTATAACAATACTTATTGAATTACTGATTTATTTTTATATAATTTAAATCATATCATAAAAAATATTTATTTACTAAGCCCATTTATAGAACCATCATTGAATTTTGGGGATTACAAAAAAGATGAAAAATATTAACACCCAATACAATAAAAATAATGAAATATTATTAATAAATGGCTGGTAAAAAATTATAATAGGATCATATGTGATATCATAAATATGAAAATAGTTATGGAATAAAATAATATATTTTTTAAAACTATTATACATGAGCTATAGACATGTACGAAGGAAATCAGACCTGAGGCAAGGGTTTCTCATTTCACCTTTACTTCAATGTGACATATTCCATATTCACCACTTATATCCATTATGAATTTTATATAATTCCACTATGATATATTATATCATGAATCTATTTAGGTTAATTTTATTTAATGTTACATTTTTTTCATTTCTTTTATGGGGATTACAATTCATAAGTTACCGACGTGGTGAGAGAATAATTCACAATCTCATTATCACTAGAGATTGTTAATGTTTTTTGTTTCTTAGAGAAATTATTTGATTTTTATATGTTAAAATAAAAATAATTTATTATAATTTATTTATAAATTAAAATTTATATGTAATAATAGAATTTTAACACTCTTTTTAATTAAAATAATTGAGAAAGTGTTTTTAAGAAAATATGAATTCATTTCTCTATTCGGTCAAAAATCCATTTTATTCTAAAACCAGGTTTTATAAAAATGTTTTCAAAAATGTTTATAACCATTTTCAAAAGATTTATAAAAGAAAATTTTTCCCAATTTTCTTTTTAATTTTTTAAAGTAATCTTCCTATTAGTTTCAAACCAAGGGTCATTTGGCTATTAACAAAAAAAAAATAAAAAAAATCTTTATTTTAAAATACTCAACATCATGGAATTTACTACAGTCATGACAAAACCATGTTTTAAAACATCATTTATATTTTTAAATTGTTATTTTAAATGAAAATATTTTTTAAAATTTTTTTTGGAGCTTTTAGTTTTAAAAGGTTATTTTCAAAATGAAAAGGAAATTTTCCATAAGAATTTTTAAATATATTTTTATAGTATTTCTATTCATAAATTAAAAAACACATTATTTTACATATAATACTATGATGACATGTTGTATTCATACTATTAAATTTAATTTGGATGGTTTGTGATTATGTTTATTGATTAGAAATTTTTTTAAATTTCATATTTGGGTCTTAATACAAATTTTTATGTGCATTGAGTTTCACCTATTTTATATAAGGAATTAAATGGACTTGGTATTGATCTGAGGGGCCCTTAAAATACCTTTGATGCATCGATGTATCATATGATACCAAGAGGATTTGGTTTTTTTCGAAGACTTACCCATTTATAAAGATGTACATTCACAGGGCCACGAAATTATTATATGTATTTGAACAAGAACATGATCTAATGTTTTAGATATCTAACATTATTATTTATATCATTAAGAATTTAGTAATTGTTATTCCATGTGCTTATTTGAATTACTAGAATATCCATGGTTATGTTTTAGGACCATGTTATTATTTATATAGAATTATTTGATGATTATTTATTCCAGTAATTTTATGATTATCTTATTGATTAAATGGAACATGTTTTAGTTATTTACTTATCCATAATGATTATAAATTATTCATTCATAGCTTTTGGTGGATGCTTAACCTTTTTGAGCTTCTGAGATCACTACTTTCTTTTGTTTAATTATAAAGTACCCAACCCTAGTAGCCTAGAGTTAGTGCATTATTTTAATTCATTGGAATAGATAAAATACTATAATACCAAAGGAATGATTGATTTAGTGGTTTTGAAATCTAGATTATATACATGAAATTTAAATTGCAACAATAAAGGAAAAACAACATAGAAACTCCACGCGTAACACCCCAAAAATCATAGATTAACCATAAAATCCATTCATAATATTCATCTCCATATCCTATAGAAAAATAACATAAAAGATATGGGTGAGATAAGATGATAATTAAGGGTATATAATACATTAGAAGATAATATAAACAATAAGGAATGGTTGATGACTAAACACACATTCTATTAGAACATAATCTTTAACATTATATGGGAAGGATATAATCTGACTAAATAAATCCATATAAATAATCACATGAGAAAGAAGCTTAACCATGGATATTATAATTTTCAAATGTTCACATGGATAATAAATTACTAATATTATTTTGAGGTAATGAATTTTCTATAAATCTAAAACATACCTTCAAGGCCTTGGGCAAGACATCTAAAAATGATTAAGGTCCCGACCAAAACCATATCTGAAAATAGGAAATGACTCTTCCAAGTCTATATATATTTTGTATCATGAGACCTAGTAATGAATCTAGGGGATATAACAGGCCCCACATATCAATTTCTACGTTGAATTCATTCCTCATATTAATGAGGTTAAACATAAACCACATATATATATGAAATGTAAATATTGTTCCTCAATCTCTAAACATAATCCATAAACATTATGAGTAACATAGGGAATGGTATCAAGATATAACATCCACAGTAAAAATAATCATAACCAATTTAATAAAATATATTAGATGATAATAATAGGATATCAATATTAATAAAACATAAAATTAAAAATATGTTTTGAAATAGATTAAAATACTCTAATAAATCATCCATGATTTATTGAGAGAAAAAACCCTTTTACTTTTCAAAGAAGAGTACTTCTGGAAAAATATTTTAAAATTTCCATAATTTTTTGTATAAAACTATAAATGAAAAATGTACTTTTTCATGAATTTTTTTATTTTATAAATATAATTTTTTCTTAAAATTTATTATGGATGGTACTTGAAAATGGATTAGAAATCAAGACGTTAAATTTAATATGGTTTATGTATCATGAATAATTGAGAAGGCAACCATGAATAACATTTATTTCTAAAAAAGAAAGATGAAATGATATAGATACATGATTTTTGAATGTATAAAAAAATTTAAAATAATTATATAAAAATAATGAAGAATTATATTGGTGTATATAGGGAGAATGTAAACCCTAATGAAAATGGAGGTTCGAGAAGAAACCCTTACATTATGTCCGAATGTGTTTTGAAATTGAAATTAATATTCCAGTTAAACAAATTAAATCCATTAATTAATTAATCAATAATATCTTATACATGAACTTGATTCATGATAGTTTTATTCAGTTCATTTATGGTCTTTTTGATGAGTTATAGAGTTTAAGTTAATCGTTCGGGATAATTCATTTTCATGGTTTTTAGGATCACTTTTCTTGTTTATAAGTAATGAGGTCCATGTAAAATGGGTATAATTCCTAAAAATAAGAATCACATGCCATTAACATGTAGATTATTTAAGTATATTATATATCATCTTATCTAGATATTACTTTGATTCATTGGATGGAACTTTAATGACAACCATTTATATCATTTTTTTTATTTTTTCGATCGTCGTGAAATAGTTTTGTCTTATTAATTAATATCATGTATATATACTAATTTAATAATAATAAATTAAATATAAAATTTATAATAAATTATTTTAACAATAATTAGGTTTTTATGACCTCTCTTAAATTATTTAATAGAAAATTAAATTGCATCATCCATGATATTGGTAAATTGACACATCACCAGCGGTGTTTTCATTTATATAATAAAAGAGACAGATAGAGAATGGATTTTGATGATGGATAATCAATTAACACGATATAATTACATTATATTAATGATAATGGATTTATCATGTCTCTTTGGACATCATAGGTGGTGAAAATATAAGAAAATAACTGAAATTTAAAAGAAAATAAATGTAAAGAAAGGGGATTTTTAACTCTTGAATTATCGTCCTTGGGAACCTTCTTAAGGGGATTTTTTTTGGTCTTTTTATGAGACCATAAGGTCTTTTATGTGGGGTAGGGTATTGGTAAGAGTATTGGGATGAATTTAGAAAATGATAGATTCTAGGACAGTGTGAGAAGAAGAGGTAGTGAGGGGTGGTATTTATTGTGGAGGAGAGGAGAGTTTATTAAATATTTTATTCATTTGTTTTTTTATTTTGGCTCAATACTGTTCCTAGTTTTAGAATTATAACCAAATATATTAAATTAATGATGTTGTGTTCTAGATTATGGTCGTAAATCATCCATACATAACCTATGACTCAATAATCAACATATTTAACATTTATCGCAAATTATTGTATTTTACTATTCACCAAATTCAATTATTTTATAAAAATCAAAAAAATTAACACTAACAATTTTTATATGTATAGAATTAAAAAATGAAATTCATTTTATGAAATTAAATATTTAAAAATGAGAAATTTGTTTTTTAGTTAAAATTATCAATTAATCGTAAAATAAATATTTTCAAATTATAAGTGTTTTCAAAACACTATGAAAAATTTAACTAAGGTCTCAAAATATTATCATAAAATAATAAGATAATAAGATATTAATATATGAATCTATTTTATGAATATAAATTTTCTTTTAAATAGTTATATTAATTATAAATTTGAAATTAAATAGTTATAACTTATAGAAATACAAACTCATAATTAATAATTTTTAAAATATTTATTTAGTTATACTATGAAATAATTATATCATACATTAATTTATAGAATGAAGAAATTTTATTTATACTTTAATGGGTGAGATTAATATTAATTTAACTAATTTACTACTCATAAGTGTCATATTTTTTTTCTTAAGGTCAAGTTACTATTTTATTGGTATAAGTTTCTTAACATCTATAAATACCTATTATTTCATTCATTATTAATTTATAAATATTGTATTATGTTTTCTAAGTTATTTTATTTGATTATAGGAAATAATCAAATTATGTATAATCTCATTGATATAATTATAGTTCATTATAATGTCCCCTCCTACAAAAATTTCATTTTTGAAATTTTATAGAATGCCACCTAATAAAAATATTTGGGTAGTTCTTCATCATAAGTTCCTCAGGATCCCATTTCAATTCATCATTTTTTTTATTTTTCCAAATTTCCTTTAATAGTCATGTCATCCTATTCCTCAACACCTAATCTTGAGTTTCCAAAATCCGAAGTGGCACTTCATTGTTTGATAATTCAGGTTCCAAATCTATTCCATTAGAAGTGAAAACATGCATTCTATATAGTATGTAATTCTTTAACAAAGAGATGTGGAACACATTGTGTACTTTAGAAAGGATATGTGTAATTTAAAAATGATAACCCACAACACCAATTCTCTCATGAATTTAAAAATGATAAATATACTTGGGGCTTCGCTTCCGTTTACAAATATTATAACACCCTTCCATGGAGATGCATTTAAGAAAAAATCAACTCCCATTTGAAATTACAAATCTTTCAATTAGTTTCATAAGTCTTCTACATAAAATAAATATAGTTTGGAAAAATTTGAAAAAGTAATTAGGATTCACCTTCCATGATAATATCTATGTCCATCTTTTTTAGATCCATATAATCTTGATCCTTTTCAATCATTATATTTTTTCCTAACTCTATGATCCTTCTGGCTCAATACATCTGCTACATTATTTACCTTCCCTAGGTGGTAGTGTATCAAATAATCATAGTCCTGAAGTATCTTGAACCATCACCTATTCATCGTGTTGAGTTATTTCTTAGAGAAGATATATTTCAAATCTGTGTGATATGTATATATCTCACATCTTTCATCATAGAGATTGTGTCTCTATATATTCAGATCAATAATTGCAGCTTCTAACATAAGATCATGAGTTGTATAGTTATGATCCTGAGTTGTATAGTTATGTTCATGATTTTTTAAATTCATTTATGCATAGAAAAATAACTATATCATTCTACATAAGGAAATATTTTAGTCATTTCATTGATGCATTGCTATAAATCACAAATCCACTCTTTATCGATGGTAGAGTCAATATCAGAGAATTCACTAATATCTTCTCCAATTATTCAAAAAATACTTCACATTCTTATTTCCATAGGAACTTAACCTCATTACGAGTAATCTTGGTTAATAGGTTAGATAATAATAAAAAATTATAAATGAAATGCTGATAATAACATGATAAACCAATGAAACTACATACCTCAATTATGTTCATTGGTGTAGGTTATTCCTGAACCACTATTGTATTTACAAGATCGACTGAGATTCTATACATAGAGACAATATGTCCAAGAAAAGAATTTGTTTAAAGAAAAAATTCACACTTGGTAAACTTCCCATTAACTTATTTCTTCTAAGAGTCTTTAGAATTATCCTTAAGTTATTCTCATGGTCTTTTTATATTTTGAGGTCTACCAAGATATCATTAATAAATACCACAAAAAATTAATTAAGATATTCCTTGAACACACATTTCATTAGATCCATTAAAAAAGAGGGTGAATTAGTTAGTCTCAATGGAATTACTATAAACTCATAATGTCCATACTTGGTTCTAAATGTCGTCTTCAGAATATCTTCCTTCATCACATAAAACTGATGATATGTAAATCGAAGGTAAATCATCAAAAAATATTGATCTTGATGAAATTGATTAAATAAATCATCAATGTGAGGAAGATGATACTTATTATTTATTGTAATAGCATTGATTTATATATGATCAATATGTATCCCCATGGATCCATATTTCTTATTGATACAGAGAATAGGGGATCCCCATGGAGAAATACTAGGGCGTATAAATTCATTGTCACTCAATTACTCTAGTTGTTTCTTTAACTCCACTAATTCCATAGTGACCATTATATATGGATACTTTTATATAAGTCTTACTCTAGCAATTAAATTAATATAGAACTCAACCTCCCTCTCTGGAGGATTTCCATGTAAATCCTTTGGAAATACATCAATGTATTCTTGCACAATAAGTACATCATCAATTTGAATATTTATTTCTTCATCCATAGATGACTTTTTCTCTTCCTCAACAAGAATTTCATTTTGTAGAGCTTGGTGGTGGATCTAGATACGAATTGGATAATGAATTTTCTACTCTAATGATAATGGATTCCACATCTTCTACGCCAATCATAATTTTGTTCTTTTTACAATTGATTTTTGCATCAAATTTTGAAATCTAGTCCATAAAAAGGATAAAAACAAATTAAATCATACTTTTGATGACAAGGTCATCAAATAAAGCTTGTTTATGTTTCATAAAGAGGACTAGCAAAAACATCATTATTTAAATGATATTTCACTTATGAGTTTTGAATAAAAAATCCTTTATTAAATCAAAAGGCAGATATATAATTTTCATAGAAAAATAGGAAGATATAAATGAATGTGATGATACATAACCAAATAAATAATTTTCTATATTTGTGAAAATGATTAAAGTACCTACCATCGCATCATTTGGAACTTCAACCTCCGCAGTTTTGATCGTATAATATTGTCCTTCCTCTCATGTAATTTACTATGTCATGTATCTTTGATGATTTGGGAAATTATTAACACATTATCTCATATCCTGACAATTATAGCATTGAACATTGATATCTTATTTATTTCCATTTCAATATTTATCATGATGTCCTTTTCCACAACACTTATAGAAAACACCTTTTCCTTTTTAATAGGCACCATAGAGTTTCCTTATACAAGTATCGCATGTTGGAAAATTCCCCTTTTAATTCTTCCCTTTATCCATTATTTCTTCTGCCACCCTCTTATCTGGTTTTTTCGCTTAAATTCATATATATTATAAAATTATTTATCTATTATGATAAAACAAGAGACTATATCATCATATGATGAGAAATTTTTGGATACCACTTCCCTTTGCAGGAATAGTTTAAAATCATCACAGAATAAATAAATCTTGCTCCTTGGATTATGGATGTAGTCCACAACATACCTTGTTAACCTTGTAAAGTTTTATTCATAATTATTAATGTTTTAATCCCCTTTTTGATTTCAGACTCAAGAATTTCCTCTCCATATCTCCTCACTTCATATGAGGAAAATATTTTTCTATGAAATTTTCTTTGAAATAAATCCTTTCCATATTTTTAATTTCTTATTCATTATTTGTGTTTTTAATTAATGACCACCATTGATACATATATCCTAATAGATGATAAAATACCATGAAAATATTATCCATTTCATTACTTCCCAAAGGGAGAAATATCTTCTCAATGTAACTTATCCACCACTCTACTACAAATGGGTTTGTAGTCCTATTGATTGGCGAAGGATGTTGTCACATAAATAGGTCTAACATTTATCCTCCACATTGTGGATTAGGACGCTTCATTAGGTATGTTTATTATTCACTTCCCACATCAACTATCCTAGTGTAGTTATAAGTTACTCAACACCATTCACAGCTCCAATACCAATATCAATATCTTGACTAGGAGGAAAATATCTACATGGGACATGCGTGTTGATAAAATTTCTATTCCTTCCAATAGGAACCATTTATAAATAATTTCATACACTAAATTAGGTTATGAATCATAATATATTATTTTATACAATAAAAACACTTCATCATAAATTAAAAATTTACGTATAGCTAATCTCATAATCATAAACATATTTTCTTTGAGTAAATATTTACTTCTAAAAACATCATAATAGTTTTTAAAGAAAATTAGAATGATCCTAAGAATATACCCCATTAGTGTCAAACCAGGTGTATAGTAAGGTTCATTATCATCTACCAGGTTACCTCGAGTCATGGTCGGGACAACTTTTCATATTTTTTACTCATAGGTACATCTGTTCCATAACCACATCAACTTGTAGTATCGAAACATGGATGCATTTCAAGGACAACCCACATAAAATATACCTCACCAAAATTCTAGGATTTTATTCTATTATTATCCTCAAAGTCTATATTAGGGTTATGTTCCCTAATATTTTATTTTAAAATCTAGTTTTCAATGTATCTACTAAACTTCTTATAATACCAACTGTAAATAACCCGACCAAAGTAGCCCAAAGTCAGTTCCTTAATCAAATACCAATGGATATATTAGTTTAGTAATTGTGTAATCTAGACTAAATACATGAACTTTACATTACAACATTAAAAGAAAAACAGCATAGTAACTCCATTGGAAACAACCAAAAACTCTAAGATTAACCTTTAAACTCATTCATAATATTCATCTTCATATCCTGGCGAAAAATAAAACATAAGAGAGGGGTGATATTAGATGCTTATTATGGGTAAGTAATAGATAAAAAGATATTATAAACAATAATTCCTGGTGGTTGATGGAAAGATCATGATATAAAAACATAATCTTCAACATGATATGGAAAGGATAAAAGCTAACTAAACAATCCTATATAAATAATGACATTAGAAAGATGATTAACCATGGATATTATACTAGTATAATATTAATATGGATAATCAATTAATAATATAATTACAAGGGAATTAATATGTTAGATATCTGAAACAAACCTCTAAGTCATCATCTAATACGTATGAAAATGATTTTGGCCTCAGCCGAAACCATATTTGAAAATGGGTAAGGCCTCAGCCAAGTAAATATTTGTTTTGTCTCAAGAGACTTACAAATGCATCAGTGTGATACAATGGCACTCATACCTTACATAAAAAGTACAATTAATTTATAATATTAATGGGGTTAAACATAAACAACATATAATTATTAAATGTAAATAACATTCCCCAATCTGTATACATAATTATTAACTATTCTTAGTAACACAGTGAATGGTATCGATATAGAACATCCACTGTCAAACTGATAATAAACCATTTAATAAAATATGATAGATTATAATTATAGGAGATAAATCTCTATTAAAGATAAAATTAAATAAAATTTTTTAAATAGATGAATATACTTCAATAAATCATCAAGGAATTATTGAGAGAAATACCCCTTTTACTTTCCATAGAACAATTATTTTGGGAATTTTTTTTATAAATTCCATAATTATTTTTATAAAACTAGAAATGAACTAATATAGTTATTAATTAAAAAATAGAGATTTTATAAAAATAATGGTTTATTAAAATATATTATGGATGGTACTTGAAAATGGGTAAGAAATCAAGATGTTCACTTTAATCGGGATTACCTATATAGAAGAATTGAGAAGGGAATCTTCAAAAAAATATTTATTATAAAAGAAAGATTAGATGATCTAGATACTTGAGTGTATAATGAATACACAGAATTTGGAATAATTATAAAAAAATAATTAGGAATTACATTAGTGTATAGAGGGAAAAAACATAACTCTAATGAAAATGGAGATTCGGGAAGAAACTCATACCTTATATCCGAATATGTTATCCAATTGACCTTAATGTCCTGGATAACGAAATTAAATACATTAATTAATTAATTTAGAAAATTTTATAAAATAATTTGATTCATTATTGTTTTATTAATTTCATTTATGGTTTTTAATGAGTTATAGAGTTTAACTTCATTGTTCAGTAGCATTCATTTTCTTAGTTTTCATGATCATTTCACTTGTTTATAATTAATGATGTTTATATAAAATTGGTATAATTACTCAGAATCAAAATTATATGTTATTAATGAATATAAAAAATATTTAATGGTCTTATATATTTTTTTCCAGATATGAGGATTATTCATTGGACATATCATTAAGGATAATCGTTTAGATCATTTTGATGGGTTTTCGATCGTCATGATGTAGTTTTGTTTTATTAATTAATATAATGTATATATATTGTTTCCATTAAACTAAATAACTTATAATATTTATAATAAAATATTTTTTAACAATAATTATTCTTTCATTACCATCCTTAAATGCATTAGTAGAATATGAAAAGGCATCTTCCATTATGTTGGTAAATTGATGCATCACGGGTGATGTTATTATTTATAGAATAAAAGAGAGAGATAGAAAGGAGGTTGATGATACATATTACACTAACACAATATACTTGTACTATATAAATGATACTATAGTTATCATTTCTCTTTTTACATCATAGTTTGTTGAATTATAATAACATAAAACAAATTTTGAAGAAAATAAATGAAAAGGAAGAGGTTTTTTAACTATTGAATTATCCTCCTGGGAAACCCACTTAAAAAGATTGGTTTTGATCATTTTATGAGACCAAAAGATCATAGAAGTAGGGATGGTACTTGGGATGATTATTTTGAAGAATATATGCAAGGAAAAGGCTTTTAGGGTGTGAGGAGAAGAGGTGGTGAGGGGTGGTATTTATAGTAAAGGTGGGGGGTGTTTCTAAAATATTTTATTCATTTGTTTATTATTTTGGATCAAGAATGTTAATAGTTTAAGAATTATCACCAAATATATTAAAATAATGAATTATATTTCTATATTATGGGATTAAATCATACACACATCACCTATGACTCAATAATCCATGTATTTAACATTTATCGTAAATTATCATATTTTACTATTCACCAAACATTATACTATTTTAGAAAAATATAAAAAATCCACATGACCCATTTTTTGATGTGTAGAATTAAAAATATACTCCATTTTATGAAAATAATTTTCTAAATATGAAAATTTTAATTATTACTTAAAACCCTCATTTAGTTGAAAAAATAGATTTTGAAATTATAATTAATTTGATAAGACTTTGAAAAATTTACTAAGAACTCATAAATTTATCATAAAATATTAAGATGAAAAATATTAATATATGAATATATTTTATGAATATATTTTTTTAAATAGTTTTATTAATTATAAAATCGAAATTAAATATTTATGGCATACAAAAATATCAAATGTTAGTTAATAATTTTTAAAATATTTATTTATTGATACTATGATATAATTATATCATACATTCATTTTTAAGATGCCAAAATTGTATTTAAAATTTTATTAGTGATTTTACTACCCATTGTGCTGATTTACTATTCATTAAGGTCATATTAATATTCTTAAGGCTAAGTTACAGTTTCATTGGTATAGGTTTCTTAACATTTAAAAATACCTCTTATTTCATTCATTATTTATTAATAAAGTTTTTATTATTTTCTCAAAGTGATTTTATGTGATTTATAAAATAATCATATGAAGGGAAACTTCATTGATATAATTATGGGTCATTATCTTAATTTTCCCTAGTATACGAGGAAGTTTTTATGATTGATATGATGGGATACACTAATAGGAATAAAGGTATTATTATAGATTATACTTTTTTGTATTTTATATTTTAAAATGTAATTTTAATTTTATAAATGTATCTATTTTACAAATACTATTAATCAATTTGGTCCATTGGGATGTGATTCCTTATATCTTATGAGAATGTAATAATTTAGACACAAGCACTAAGCTACTCGGGTTGGGGTCATCAAATTTGGCATTAGAGGAAGTTTAACAGAAATCATGGGAACTAGATTTATGAAAACATAGATTATGGAAGATAGCCCAATTATAGACTTTTAGTATAAGCATAAAAGAAAATCCGGATGTTTTTTTAAGGAATATATTGTAAGGTTTTTTCTAGATATACACCCCTTTTTAGATACTATAAGTGGATGTGGTTTTGGAACATATATACCAAGGGGTAATAAATCTTAAAAGGGTGTATTGGTATTGATCCCATAATCACCTGATGTATGGTAATAGGGCGTACTTCTCACCTAGTTTAACACTCCTAGGGGATATGCTTCAGATAATTCACATTAAAAAACAATTATGAAGTATTTAATAATAAATATATCACTAGAGAAACCATGTTTATGATTTTGATATTAGCCATGAATAAATTAGTTAATTTAAATAGTTTTGGGATTGTACATTATGTTTCATAATGATATGATCTCATCTAGTGTACGCTGTCATTTTGAAACTCAGTTGAGCTGAAACAATGGGAACCACATCAAATCATGTAATCTAAAGGGTAATAATTATTATTACTTTGGTGGGATTAAGATAATAATTTAAAAGGAAATAAAATCTAAAATATTCTCCCCATATAAGGACATATCATCTTATTCTAACAATAAATAGAAACAATTATCTATTTATTATGGATTCAAAGTTAATCCACATAATAAGATGAAAAAATATAAAAAAAAAGTGTAAGGAGAATAAGGGAATGAGGTATTTCACAACATGTGATACTTTTGGATGGAAACACCATGGTATATGCATAAAATGGAAATGAGTTTGCTTCAAGTGTTTATAAAATGGCCACAATGATTATTATTGAAAGGGAAAGAATTAATCTTTGAATATGAAACAATTCAACTGTAAGGTGATGGAGAACTATGAAAATGAATTTCCCAAGCATTAGGGGAACTTTCATTAAAATAGACAAAGGGATCAAGGTCAATCTTATGATATTACTATAGATGAAGTGGAGTGAATGTTGTCCTTGTGTTTGGATTCATGAATTTTGTTATAGGATTATTCGACTCAATGATATTATCAAATTAAGAATCAGAAAACATATAAGTATTTTAATGTAGTAAAATTTCATAATGGACTTGATAACATACGTTGAATGGAACCAATAACCAAGAAAAGTTATTTTATGACAATTTGAAACTCTTGGAAATTACATGATTGATGGAGGAAAACACTTAATATGTTCTTTATGTTGAGATAATAAGGAGATGTTTATGGGATAGTGTTGGTGACCATGATATTTGTTAGTAGTTTTATGGTATATCTCATATTTGAGGGATTTTACTACATGTAATGATTTTTGAAATATTTTCTGCATCCTAAAATTTTATAATTGGATGCATACATATTTTTATTAAGGTTTTATGATGATAAATGTATTCAAATATTTCAAAACTGACATTAAGAGCCACTTTATATTATTTGGGGAATATAGTATTAATTCAGTGACATTCTTTCAGAATTTTGGGACTTTGAATTTGAACAAACAAATTTGGGTTGAATCTTAAGATGAACTATATATCAAATGAATTAATTTTAACATTGGTTTTTATTGGTTAATATGTTCTTACCATTTTGTTTTTAAAAAATATCTTGAGATAGGACGAATGACTTTTCATTATATTAATCTATTAAATGTGCTTTAGGAATAAAAATTAATTTTGGATATTTTTTTATTTCTATAAGATATAATTTGGAAATTTATCAAAGAAAAAAAGATGAATTTCTTCATATGAAATTCATGGATATCAAGTAATTATATTTATTTATATTCCTATACAACAAAAAAATTATTCAATTATATGAAAAATATATTTAATTTTTTTTATAATAATACATTCATTTATAATGAACTGGTTATATTTATAATGATCACATATTTATGGTTTGGAGGTCCTTAAACTTACATTTATCATTAAATTTCTTGTCATTAGTTACCTCAATAACTCTATATAATTATTTACACTTTTCTTCCATGTCCATATCTTTAGTTTCCACCAATGTTCTCCTACTTAGAAATCTATTCACGTGTTATTCCATATGACATTTGTACTTACCATTCACTCATATGAAGAGGATTTATTAGAAAACATTTTTATGATGAGGATTTTTAGTTAATATACTATCAATTTTAAAACCCTTAATTATCACAGTAAATAATAAATTTCATGGACAAAAATTATTGAAGGGGGAGAATGTAATGCCCCATAAAATTTTTAATATAGGAACACCATGTTTGATAGAAATTATGAAATTAAATACCAATCATATAAGGTATTATAAAATCTTTATACATTATGATTTAATTATTTTTAAATATATTCAGGCTCTTAGATAGCTTGCAATGCACACAACATCAGGTTTGAACAAAACAAGATAATCTTGTTAAATATCTTTATTTAAACATTACCCTTATAACTTAGCTGTCAAATTAGAGGGTTTGAATTGTAATAACTAAATTATAAAAATTATATAGTTTAAAAAAGTTTAAAATAAATAAAATGAGAATAAATTTATTATAGATAAAATAAAAATCATTTTAAATAAAAAGTAATGTTTTACTAACAACATTACTTTCCTAAAATGCGGTTGAGTAGTAATTTGCGCACTTAATATATATATATAATTTTAACCAATTTTATAATATTCATATTTTAAAAATAAACTTTATTTTTTAACACTACATGGAAAAATTTTCATAAGGTTATTTTTTTTTTCATTTTTCTAAAAAGATTTATTTTGTATGAATAGTGAAAATACTGATTTTTACTAAAAACTACATTTTTGTTTAAATTAATTACTAAGTTGAATTATATTTTAAATCGGGATTGAGGTAAAATTAGAAAAATTATATATTTATTTAACTAATTTCTATCATTTTAATCAATTTAATTTTATATTTTCTTATTAAAACATTCTATACTTATGGGAATTTTCTCTTTGAAAACCAACTTTTTTCATTATGCTTGGGAGTATAATTTTAAATTGATTTATAACACTCCTATGAATTTAATTTTGAAAAATGGATTGAAAAATTGGAATTATAATTATTTTTAATATCTAATATGGTCAACAAAATTTTTGACCTAAATGAATTTTGAAAACAGTAAAAAATTATTTACCACCATTAAGGTAAAAATGGGTTTACTATGAGGTTAAACTAAGAAGAGAAGGGTTAAAATGTCCTAAAACATGTGAAACCATTATTTTATGGACATATTTACACACTATAATATAAGAAATTATATCCTAAGGTTATTTTTATTCTTTTTTTCATGTGAATTACTTTATCAAGTTATATTGTTTTAGGATATTTTTGTGTAATTTCCAAGAGGGATCCCTTTCCCCATATATAAAAGGCACTCCCTCCCCTCACTTATTCACACCACAAAATATTTTTGTCTCAACTAAAACCTAAAAACATATATCCCCAACATACCTAGAAATATTCTAGTGATTTTGGTCATCCCAAAAGGTTATCCCCAAGGTCTTTAAGAGGATATCTAAAGGTGGTTTCTCTTAGAGATGGTGATTATCTTTATAATTCTCTTTTATTAAATATCTTCTTTTTCATCTTTATGTTTTGAATAAACACTTAAAATATAATTAAAATATTAACTCTCATATACTATGATTTATTATGTTAATGGAATAATATTTACGCATCTCTACAATTATTAAATATGAAATGAAATCATCGATCATGTGTATAACAAACTACTGCCTCTCAAACTGATTTACTTCATTTTCAATCACAAAATATCTAGTATATTTATATTCATGTATTTACCACAATTATATTATAATTTTTTTAATTTTCATATCATATTTATATTTTCACATTACATTACATTTTAAATATTCTAATATCGCTCATGTGTATAATGAACAACCACCTCACGAAGTGATGTGATTGGTTCTTCATGTATAGTTTACATGGAAAGTAATAATGATAAAATTAATGAACAAATATTATATATATGGTATTATATTGATAATATAAAATTAAAATATCACCTATTTTTGTATCCTTTCACTCATTAAGGGAATGATATCGTTTCTCGTGTATACATATGGCCTACCATCTCTATGAAGTAATGCGATTCATTTTCAATGTAAAACATTCATAAATGGTAATAAAAATTTATCTACTAATTAAATATGATATTTATAACGTTATTATTATTTTTAAAATGATATATACACATATATCATATAACTAATAGCTGTAACTTTATTGATACAACTTGTATGAGAAAACAAGGAAACTAACACCCGAAACAATGAAAAAAATTATATATTATTAACATATAGATGGTAAAATGTCATAATAGGATCAAATATAATATTATTATTATTATTTTTTTTTATAAATTAATAACTTTCTTAAAACCATTATACATGAGCTATTGAAACATATAAAGAAAATCTGACCAGAGATAAGGGTTTCTCATTTCACTTTTATTACTTTGAGACATATGCCATATTCACAAATTATATCCTTTTCATGGTGTATATAATAGACCTTTTATGTGGTATATAATGAATCTATTAATATTCATGGAAGTCATGTTTAATTTTATGTCATTTCATTTATGGGGGTTATGATTCAGTGGTTAACAATATGGAAGTAAAATATTTTATAATATCATTATTATTAGGGACTCATTATGTTTATGTCTCACTTGGGAAAATTATTTGATTTCTATAAATTAAGATGAATATAATTTATTAACCTGTAGATATAAAAAATATTTTCCACATAATTGTACCATTTTACACTATTTGGTTCTTAAAATAATTGAGATTTACTTAAGAAAAAACGACTTCATTTCTCTCTTTTGTCAGAAATCCACTTTCTTCCAAAAAAATGTTTTTATAAAATGATTTAAAATATGTTTTTAACCATTTTAAAATGATTTAATAAATAATTTTTCCCATTTTGACTTAAAAAAACTTTTTAAAGGAATATTCATATCACTTTTAAAACATGGGACGTTTATATATTACCAAAAAAGTGGAAAAAATATTAGTTTTAACGTATTCCTCATGTATGAAATTTCATGTTGTCATAAACACTTCATGATTTAAAGATAATTATATGTTTAAAAGGTTATTTTAAATTAAAATATATTTCCAAATATTTTTTAACATTTATTTGGAAAATTATATTTTCCTCAAGCATGTTTTTAAAGATATTTTAATTGTATTTCTATTCATTAAAGACAATAACACTTTATTTTATTTATACATATTTGGGGATATGTTGTATTGATAAAATTAAATTTATTCTAAATGGTTTATGATTATGTTTATTGATTTGAAAAAATATGTACATTTTGTATTCTTATTTAAACATGAATGTTTATGTGCATTATATTACACCAAATTCATATTAGGATTGAATTGGACTTAGTATGTGATGGGTGAGGCCCTATATAGACCCCTGCTTCATAGGTAGGTCTCATTAGTCAAACTTGAATGGTGTTTTTCTGATCACTTACTAATTTATATTGATATATTTTCAAAAGGCCTCAACATTACTAGATTTCTTAGCACAAAACCACGATGGTATGTTTTATATGTCTAAAATTGTAAATTATATCATTATGAATTTAGTTATTTTTATTTCATTTTATATTCTATTAGTTATAATATATATTATTAAGTATCTTGCACAAGTGATTATTGATATGTAATTATATGATCATCATTTATTCCTATTATATTTTGATGAAGTTATTTATTAAATTTTTCACTTTCTAGTTATTTACCATTCCATATTGATAATGCCTTATTTATTCATAGCCTTTATTGTATTCTAACATGTACTGAACATCTGAGATCACCCATTAATTATGTTTAAATTTTCCTTGGATATGTGGATGTGTTTTTTGATTGATATGCAGGGATACACTAAGTAGAATAAAGGAATTCTTTTAGAAAATTCATTGTTTATTTTATATTTTAAAATATAATGTCAATTTGATGTTTTTATCTACTTTAAAAGACTATTAAATTATTCTATCCTTTTGGATAAGATCACTTGTATAGTATGGTAATGTAATATACAAACACCAGCTTCATGATATTGGGGTTGGGGTTATTACAGTTGTAATTAATGGAATTTTAGTTGAAACATTGAGAACTTGATTTTGGAAAATTTAAATCAAGGAAGATAACCCCATGATAGAAATTCAGGATAAGCATATAAGAACATCCTAATGTTATTATATGGAATATATTATGTTGTTTTTACTAGTAATACAACCCTTTATGAATACTAAAAGTTGACTTGGTTCTAGAAAAATGGTTATGAGGGGTTATAACTCATTAAAGGGTGCATTGGGATTGACCAAATCGTCACTCGGTGTACAAAAATGGGCCTTACTACGCACGTGGATTAACACACCCTAGGGATATTCTTAAGATAACTCACATTTTCTATACAAACCATTACAAATTATTTCAAAATAAGGATATCCTCAATTAAACCATGTTTAGGATTCTGAGATTATCTATGCATAAACTTTTCAATTCAACTAGTTTTGGTATTATAAATTAGGTTTCATAATTATATGTTATAATCATGTTTATTCCATTATTTAAAAATGAAACCTTACAGATAGAATGGGAATTCCATCAAATCATGTAATCCATAGAGTAATAATTATCATTCCTTTTTTGATATTAAGACAATCATTTGAAGGGAACTTATCTCCCAAAAATTATCATCATATAAGGACATAGTATAATATGCTAACAAAACATTGAAAAAATTATGCAAGTATTATGGATTGTAAGGGAATAAAGATAATAATAGGATAAAAAACAAAAAAAATGTAAGTGGAAGAAGTTAAAGAGTGTTTTTCTAAAATGTGTTACATTTGGAAGGAAACACATTGGAATATGCTTAAAAGGAAAATGATTTTTCTTAAAGTGTGTATAAAAAGGCCACCATTCTTTTGATTTTGTAGGAAAGATATAATCTTCTAATGTGAAATACATCCACTATAAGGAGATAGGGCACTATTCAAATGAATTCCCCAAGAATCAAGGTATTATTCCACAAAATATGCTAAAGTATCATGTTTAAGATTATGCTATTATTATATATAATGTTGAATGAATAATGTGATTGAGTTTGGATTCAAGAATTCTGTTATAGGATTAATTTATTAAATTATATTATCTTTATAAGATTCATTAAATGTATAAGTATTATACTATTTAAATATTTTTTTAAGGATTTGAGAGAATACGTTGAATGGTGCTGATAAACAAGAAATGAGATTCTATGAAAACTTGAACGAATTTTGAAAAATCATGATTGAAAGAGGATAACCATTAATATGTTATTGATGTTTTGATAATAATGATATATTTATGTTATAGGGTTGGTGAGCATAAAATTAGTTAGCGGTCTGATGGTATATGTAATATTTGTTGAATTTTACTACAAGTAGTGATTTATGAAATATTTTCCACATCTTGAGATATTATATTTTGAAGAATGATTGTTTTCATTAGGGTTTTATGATGATCAAGGAATTCAAAAATTTCGAATGTGACATTAAGATTAAATTAATATTTTATAATATTTATAATGTTGATTTATTTAAATTCCATCAAAATGTTTGGAATTTGAAATAGGATAAACATATTTTGGATGAATCTTAAGTTGAAATATATATGGAATGGATTAAGTTTAACATTGGGTGTTAATGGTTAACCTATTATTACAATTTTTGTTTTAGAAAATATATAGTGATAGGATGAATAAAATGTCATTATACTAATCACTTAAATATTCTTCTGAAGTAAGAATTATTTTTTGATATTCATTTAGTGTCATAATAAATGATTTATGAATTTGTTTACGTGAAACTAAAGGATGAAATTGTGCTTATTAAATAGATGATTATCATGTTAGAATATTTCTATATACTCAAAGATAATAAAATAATTCCTCTACTCTAGGAAAAGGATATTGAGAAGAAAGGTTATCGTTATACCCTCATTTATGTTGAAAGAATGGTTTTTTAAATCATCATAAACTTATGGTTTTTAGGTCCTAAAATTTTTATTTACCATTAAATTTCTTGTTATTGATGACCACTATCACTCTATACAATTATTTACTCTCTTCTTCCATGTGCATATCTTTACCCTCCAACGATGTTCTTCTACTTAGAAACACAGTTATGTGTTATTCTATATGACATTTGTGCTTACTTTTCTCTTGTATCTATAGGAAGTTTTAGTATCCATTTTTATGTTATGGGATTTCAGTGAATTTATTTAAAAAAATTTAAACCCTTTATTATCATTACAATGACTAAATTGAAATGGCACAATTTATTTGGTGGGGGTGGGTGGGGAGAATGTAACACCCCATTATATTTTTAAAATAGGAGCACCATGTTTGATAACATGCATGAAATAAAAATATAATCATAGAAGTTATTATAAAATCTTAAGACATTATTATATATTTATTTTTAAATAAATTCAATCTCTTTTATAGCTTCCCATGATTACGACACGAGGTTTGAAAAAAACATTATACTCTATTTAGATATTATTATTTAAACATTACCATTATAACTTAGCCATTAAATTGTCTGGTATAAATATTTCTAAAAAATTAATAAAACATATATGGTTCAAAAATTTATAAAATAAATAAAATTTATATATATTAAATAGATATAAAATTAAAACCATTTGAAAGAAAAAAAGAAATGTTTTTTTGAAAAATTTTATTTTTCTAAAAGACAGTTGAGTCGTGTCTTTCAAACTTCATTTATAATAAATTTTAACCAATTTTTGAGAATTTATTAACAAAATAAACTTTATTTTTTAAAAATAATTGTAAAAAAATATTAGAGTTAATTTTTTTTGATTGTTTTAAATAGTTTCATTTTTATTGAATTTTGACACTACCGAGTTTTATTAAAAAATTTATTTCCATTTAAATTATTTAATAAGTTAAAGTATGTTTTTAATTGGATATAAATTAAAATTAGTTAAATTTTATATCAATTTAACTATTTTATGTAATTTTAATCAATTTAATATTGAATTTCGATATTAAAAACTTATAAACTTATTATAATTTTCTCTTCGAAACCCCATTTTTATCACTTCTATGGGTATAATTTAAAATAGATTTAGACCAACTCTATGAATTAAATTTTTAAATATCAATTAAATATTTGGAATTATAATAATTTATATAATATAATAATTTCAACATAATTTTTTAGCAAAATGAATAGTGAAAATAGTAAAAAATTATTTAGCATAGTTAAAGTAAAAATAGGGTTACCATAGGGTTGAAATAAGAAGATAATGATTAAAATGATGTACCAACTTGTTAAAATATTATTTAATATACATATTTACAAATTATTATATACTAAATTCTATCATGAGGTTATTTGGATGCTTCTGGTTTGTGATTGACTTCATTATTTTGGATTCCATTGGAAATTTTCCAACTAATTTCCATGACGGTTTCATTTTCCCACATATAAAAGGGAACTCCCTCCCCTTATTTCATCATAGACATAAATCCATTTGAATCAATAAAATCATAAAATAAACTCTCCCTAATATTTTTTTACATATTTTATAGTTGATGGTCCCCCAAAAATACCATCCAAAGGGTCTATAAGAGGAGATCCAAAGGATGTTTCTTTTAGAATATGTAATTATCTTAACAAAGATCTTTTATTTTATTTATTATATTTTTCACGTTTAATTATGTATTAAAACATAAAATATAATAAAACATGTATTTAATATATACTATGATTTTATTATGTTGCTTAAATTATATTTATTCATCTCTACTTTGTTTAAATGGGAAAAAATCATCCATCATGTGCACGATGAACTACCACCCTACGAACCAATTTCATTCATTTTCAATCACAAAAAATGTTGGATAGATTTAATAATAGATTTACTTCATTTTTATGAATATTATAATATTATTTTACTTATTTTATTTTAATATCAAATATTTAATTTTACATTCCATTCTATTTCAAATATGATAACGTTTCCCATGTGTATGGTAGACTTTCAAATGGCGAAGTGATGTGATTTGTTTTTCACATACGCTTGACATGGAATGTAATAAGGATAAAATTAATGAATATATGTGATATATACGTGATTATATGGAATCTTTAATATAAATATATCACCCACTTCCTTACCCTTCCACTCATTAAGGGAATGATACTCTTACTCATACATAAGTACGACCTACCATCTCCACGAAGCGATGTGATTCATTTTCCATGTCCTACTTTAATAAATAGTAATAAAAATGTATCTAAGGATTAAATAATATTTTTATAATACTTTTATCATTCTTGAGATTATATTTTTGTATATTATATGCAAAACAATTGAAACTTCAATACTGAAACATACATGTTAAAACTTTGCAATAAAAACCCAATACAATGAAAACAATAGAATATTATTAACAAAAAGTGGTAAAATGTTATAAGAGGGAAATATATAATATTATAAATATTATTATGTCCCTTTAATAAATTAATAAAATTCTTAAAATAATTATAAATTTTTTACAAACATGTACAAAGGAAATTTGTCCCAAGGATTTATCTTCTAACATTTTCTTCCATGAGACATATATAATATTCACCACTTATTTCCTTTATATGGTGTATATAATAAACAATTAAAGTTTTATAACATGAGTATATATATCTTCTTAGTATTTAATATTTAATTTTGTGCCATTTTTATAGGGCTTACAATTCAGAAGTTACAAAAATGTAAGAGAATATTTCACAATATAATCACAATTCAAGATTGTTTATGTTAACATATACCTTGGGGAAAATATATTCTATTTATATTATAAAATAAATATATTTTATTAACCTTTATATAATCATGATTTTTTTAATAATATTACTATTTATACTGGTTATTAATTAAAATAACTGAGAAAATATTTTTAAAAAAATCTGACTTCATTTTTCACTGTACTTATGAATCTTATTTCTTCCAAAACAATGCTTTATAAAAAAATTTAAAACCCTTTTATCCATTTGAAAATTATTTATTAAATACATATTTTCCAATTTTTACATTTTAATGAATTATTTAAAATAATTATTCATGTCATTTTCAAAACAATGCATGTTTGGATATTATCAGAAATAGTATTAGAATATTAGTTTTATCTTACTTGGTATTTATAAATTTCCTTCCATCAAAAAAATATCTGTTTTAAAACATACTTTATATGTTTTAAAGGAAATTTTCAAATAAAATTATTTTCAATTTTTTTGTTCATAGTGTGTATATTAAGATGGGGGTGAACTGATTTACCCAAATAAAATCTATTATAAAAGGATTAAAATAGATTCCCCTAATTGATTTAAAAATTACCCATTTAACCAAAACATTCAGTTGTTATAAATTTTAATCCATCAAAATATTTTTCCAAATATTTATTATGTCTAGGGTAAAATAATATATAATATCACTTAATCCTTTTAAATTAATTCCTATAATTAAAATAATATTAAAACCCAAGTGAATGTTAACTATCAAAGTATTAATTTTGTTTATAATTTAAAACATTTTCATGTTTTAAAATATATATTCAAATTAAAACTAACTAAGACATGTAGCTAAATTTTGAATAAAAGATGTTCTATCTCAAGATAAGATTTTTTCCTCTCCACTTGGTGATAAATTTCCACCATGAATTTTATATAAATGAACTGTTTGATCCACAACCTAGATCTGGTTTACAAATAGTACACAACTTTTCAAACCACATGGGGCCTCTTCCACAATTATCTATGGGAGAAAAAAATACAATTGGCCACACATGACCTCTTCTGCTATTATGCATTAGAGTATATGTATAAAAATTAGTTAAGAATATATATATTTATATTTTTATTATAGTAGGAGACAGTGGGTTGTGAAATTAACAGAGAAACACTTACACTGCTCGTAATGTAAAAATAAATAAGCAGACAAAGAAATCTAAAAAGTATAAAGGGATTGATATTCTCGGTTTATTTTGTAGTGTAGCTCATAGATCCTTAGAATTATTTTGAAAATGAAGCTCGAGTCAGTCACTTGAAACTTTAGTAAAACAGAGTGTCGTGGGTAATTCAATTATTGAATGTAAGAAGGAAGAATATGATTATTGAACTTCGGTTTCCTCAGTAGAGTAGAGTATGATAAAATAGGTAAGTTCTTGAAATTAGTTTCAGCTCTATGTGTGTTCGGTATATGAACTCTCACAAATTTTCATATACGCATGAGGGAGTTTTATTCTCTTTTTATTAGAAGCATACATGAGTATCGATGTGAAAATCCAGATATTATGATTCCTCATACTCAGGGATGACACAACCTTAAATTCATTTTATCATGACATTAACACACAATCATTAAAATAACACTTGTAATTAAATTAAATAATCTAGAAATTATATAAATTAATTCAAGAATAATTGCAGATAAATAGTGGTGGTGAGTCCTGTAATGGTGACAGAATTTTTATGGTGTGTATCTATAATGGTGACTCTCTTTAATAGTTTCTAAGTCTAATGATGTCTCATTCTGGTGGTATATCAAGCTACCAGTGTGAACTTTTCTACATATCCAAATTTCTATGATGAAGGTGACTCAAATGACAGTGAGTAATCATTTTTATGGATACTCGTATGATGATAGGTCTGGATGGTGGTGTTTCATACTTTGTTAAAATTATATTCTGGTAGCATGACAACCTGACAGTGAGTCATTTTAGTACTTTTCTAATTTTTCATATCAGTAGTGTGTGGTGTCAATGATGGCTCATAGGTGAAAATGGTTTGATATGGTTAGTGGTTATTCTTGTATGGTGGTGTCTCATACAAAGAAATTTTCATCACCTATCTCAGATTATTAGATTCTTACCAAAAACATGAAACTTATTAATTTCATTAGAAGCATGATTCAGTGATCATTAAAACAAAGAGGTTAAAAAAATGTTTTGTGAAATTTTAGTTTTAAATAGTTATTTTCAAAATGAAAATATTATTTTTAAAAAGTATTTTTTTTAATAATATTTTATTGTATTTATATTCATTATTGACAACAAGACATTATTTTACACATACTCCTTGAGGGATATACTATATTGATACCATTAACTTGACTCTAAATGGCTTATGATTATTTTTATTGATCTGGGAAACTAATTAAATTCCACATTTTTGATAAAATATACACGACTGTGTGTATTATTCATCCAAAATTTGATATTAGGGATGAATTATACTTGGTTTGTGATGGGTGGGGCCCACTATAGCCCCTCAATGCGTCACTATGACTAATAAGACAAAATAGACTTGGTTTTGGGGAAGGTATTTCCCATTAATATATATGTCATGGAAAAAGACCTCAATGGTACTAGATATCTTTGAAAAAGTTATTAAAAGTATGTTTTAGATATCCAACATGATGTATTCTGTCATTAGGAATTTAGTTGCTGATATTCCATGTAATTATTCAATTAGTTATAATATTGTTAGTTAAGTTCCATTTTCATGTGAATATTTATATTTAATTTATTTATTATCATTTTTTATTTAATATTATTCTTATGTTATTGTTTAAATGGAATTTATTTAGTAATTTACCTTGAAATATTTATCATTCCTTGATTATTAATAGATTATCTTATATTTTTACCCTTACTAGATTCTAAGATGACCTATTTCTTGTTTTTTATTTTCCACATGATTCAAGTAAGTGTTTTGTGATTAATTTATAGGGATACACTATGGAGAATAATTAAATTCTAAAAATAAATTATTTGGGTATTTTATATTTTAAAATATAATTAAAATTTTAAGTATGTATCTTGTTTACCAAGAATACTAAACTATTAGGTCCATCGAGATGTAATTGACTATATCTTATGCCAATGTAAAAAATAATAAACCGAATCCAAGCTAATGGGGTTGGGGTCACTAGAAATTTAGAATAATAATGTGATAATCTTCGATGGGTGGTGGATCATATTAATTCATTATGGAATTTCATTACTTATTCTATGATTTATAAATTTTATAAATTTTTTACTTATTTACCTACCAAATAAGTGTTTAAACTATTTGATAATAATATATATTTCTCACTTTAACAATATTTAGTTTTTAGGGTGGTGGGGTTGGATTATACCATTGGTGTTAGTTTGTGACCATGGGTTTGGGTTTTTAATTAGAATATTTAATAACTCTTGATGGTCTGTTTCTAAGAAACCTTTTTTTCAATGTAAAATTATTTTGAGTATTGAATCAAATGGGAATGATAAGTTATTAATTAGTGCTGAATAAAGATAAAAGGTATAGGTATTGAGTATTGGAGGGAAATTTCATTCATTTTGTGACATATATAGGGTAAATCATGAAATTCAAAATCCACTAATGTGGTTAACAATACATAGTTGGTGTATGTTATAATAAAATTTTGTGATTTATGTTATTTGAAATATTATTTCTCATGTATCCTTCATTTATACTAGAAACATTTTGCTTTGTATTTGATAGTAACAGGTAAGGGTTAACTTTTTTAGAAAAATAATTTAATATATTATTCCAAATAACTCATTAGATTTATTGAATTTTTTGATCAAATATATTATTTTTTGTAAACTTATGTACATTTAAAAATTTTGTGTAATGGTTTGGAATGGGCCTGTATAGGATTGAATGAGAGATATTTAGAAGAACTATAAATGGTTTACTCACCCTTACCAAAATTTAATGGTACATGGGTATATTGATATATTATATCATAATGTATTTCATGGGAAGGATTTATTTTATATGGTCATCAAATCCTTCTATATGAGTTAATGGTGTATTATGGAGGTGTTTTTCATTTATTGTAGTATTATTTAGTCCATTCATATTTTAATTACATCATTTGATACGATTTCATGTCATGTCAGAACTAAAGAATAAATCATTTTTCATTATAATATTTTTAGATGTATTTCACAAAATTGAATTTTAATGATATTATATATTTTAAAAGTTCTTTCATTTTTTTTAAATATAGTTGTTTATTTATATTGTGAATGTATTTACTCTATGATTCCCTTGTCACATGGAAGTAGTTTCCATCCTTTGGGAAAGTTAGAATTAACCCAAGTCTTTACATAAGAAATGTCATTGGTCTTGCATCATGATCTACTAGATTGTAACACAAGAGATCCTAAAATATGATATAACAAACTAATTTTCCTTGATATTGAGTTGCCAATTTGTCATTGGATTCCATGTTATATGAAATATTCCTTATTGTTTTTATATATATATTTCTACCAAATTAGTAGGCTATGATTTTTAGAGTGTCCATGTATCATGATAGGAATGTGTATGGTCGATATAAAAGATTGTCAAATTTTTTAGAATGATTCATTTAGGTTGAAGTAATTATAAAGGATATATAAAAATAAATATTGAATGTGATTGGATTTAAAAAGAATATGTTTTTTATGTCAAGTATAAGTAATGAATATGACGTGCATAAAGAGACTAAAATGTATATCTTAGATCATTTTTTTTAATATTATGTTTTCTATTGAAAGAAATTATATCGTAATCTAGATGCTATTTTCTTCCTTTAGATTTTGTATTATATAAATTCCTCTACAAGATGATCTTCTTTATATGAAAGTGTTTAATAAAGTGGGAGGTTATCTTGTTCTGAATCAAGGAACCTAAAATATTGAATGTGTTTTTGAGCTCATTAATAGTCTAGTTTGAGCGGTATAGTTTCATAATGGGTTGTAAATATAAAGATGCTTATATAATTTTCTAGTGTGATATAGTTCCAAAAAAATATCATTATCTATATATTTTATGTAAGAATACATAGATAAAAATATTTTTAAGAGAGGATAAACTAGTTCTTATAGTTTCTTTATATCCCATAGATATCGATGATGTAGTTCAATCATTATATTATAAAGGGATAAATATTTATGTGGTGGGTGATATCTATAAAAAAAATATGAATAAGGTTATAACATAGGAAGGATTATAGAAGGGTTTTTTTCTTGGAGTCATATCCAGACACACTAATGATTTATAAAACTTGTGAGTTCATAGATATGGATTATAGGAACATGACATTATAGATATATGCTACAAGGTTTTTATTTTTAGTGTTTTTGTTCCAAATTTGATCACCAATTATAGTCTCATGAAACAATAGTTAATTATGATGATTCCAACCTAGAACTTGCTGATTTTCCCTAAATATTATTTACCTACCTATATAATAGTAGTGGAAAATATTGTTGTGATTAAGGAATATATGATGGATGTAATGGGTGAGGATGGTTTTGTTCTACAAATATATAGAGGAAAGTGTCATTTTAATTAAAAAAAGAGTAGGCAAGATGATTTTAATCAAGCAAAAAATATGAATAAGTCTACAAGATTCGGTTCTACTTAATAGAGGGGGAATATTGGGTGTTACGAGTGTGGTAATGCTGAAAATGTGATGCGGTAAATTCATAATTAGACAAGAACAACTCACTAGTATTGGAATAATAAGAATGTGAATAAATTAAATATTCATATTTCTTAATTCTCTAAAATTATAGGTACAAAGCTGCAGTTTGGATATATGATATCTATAGGTAAACTAAAGTAGGATGGAGCTAATTCACTATTATATATTGCTGGTATTACTTATGATATTAAATTATAAAGTGTTTAAAGAAATCAATTTTATATAGAACATTTTCATTTAATGTTTGAGGTGGGGTTGTGATTATGAGATATACATTGTTTTTTTCTCTACTATAGTCTCTACTATGTTTTATTTTTTAAGTACCATTCATTCAAATATATTTGGGTAATATTCTATTTGGGTTTGAAAATAATAATTCTATGTTATTACCAAAGGATTAATATATATCTTAAGGATATGATGTAGTGGGAATTTGGATTCCATATCATTACAAAGTGATCAATAATTTTGAGATCATATGAAACTTTTTTGTTTTTGGATATTTTTATTCCTGAATTTCTTTTTTTAATGGATTGGATTTGTGAAATATATGTTCTATGTTGATTGATATGAGTGTAAATTTTATTTTACTTCATTAAATGGGATTTTCACACACATTCATTGAATTAGGATATTCATTCTAGTCTAATTGGATATATTCGTAATCCACTTCAAACTATAATTTTTTATCTATATTGATAGTTCTTAAATTATTATTACGAAATGATTTATTTTAATCTCATAAAGTGGTAAATGAATTCAATGAAATGTTTTTATAATATTTATCTAGGATTAAAAATAGATAGGTATAGATTTATTAATTTATCAATTTATAGGGATAAGTTGAATATCATTTTCATCATATTTTAGGGCTCTAAAAAAATAAAGAGTACTAAAATTTTAGTTAGTGGATTTATTGGGGTACAAATTTATTCAACCTATAATTTTTCCTTATACAATGTCATATTTATTTGAAAAATTCTGAAAATAACTTTTAGATATGAATTAATTACCAAATATTAAATTTTGAGAGGATTAATAGTAAATACCCATAACTCACATTGATGACATATCAATTTGATGAATAGAGATATTTAAAAAAAATAGAGTTATGATTTCTATATGACAAGTTGATATTGAATGAGAAATACATTCTGAAGATAGAATTCAAGAGTACATATAAGAAGAATGAGTTATTAGTAATTCTATTTTTGGTAATTAATATTTTTTTATTATAGATGTCCTTGATATATCATGTTTTGAATAAAACCTCGGTTCATTCATCATAGTGTTTATGGATGGAATTCTTATTGATTCTAAATTTGATGGAGTTTATTATATTCAATTGAGGTATGTAAGGTGAAATGTGATTTCATATTTTGTATATGAAGCTATCCAAATATCATGATGGGATAGGTGATGTAATATTATTTGGATATCTAATTTATGAGAAGGGTATTTTGATGGATCATGGGATGTTATTTGTGGTGATTTCGTTGTAGTTTTATAACAATGTTTTTTAGAAATAGTGAGTCATAAAATATTAAGGGTACTACATAGGATTCACTCATGTTTTTCAATGTTATTATCCATTTCCAAATAATTATCCTAGAAGGATGTTATGTTTTATTAGGTTAATTAATAACACATAAATCATGATGTGATAAAAACATTGTGACATATACGCTATTGTTGACCATGATTGAGTTTGGTGAATGGTTCTTTATATATTATAGTGTATATGAGGAGTACTTGAGTGTGTTATCATGAAATGGGATGAGGTGATTTTTTATGGACACATTAAGATCAATATCTCTTGAATTATATTAGTTATTGGTTATTTTCCATTCCATGATGAGTCAAATACATAACATACTTTTTGATACTATAAAAGTGTTTTCATAACATAGGAGTTTGAGTTATGTCTTATCTTAATAAATGTTGAGTCAATAAGGTTTTCCTTATGACTTTTACATTCTTTCTTGTTTTGAAAATCACAAACACCTTATCTTTAAGAAAATTTCTTTTATAAGGAAAATTTCTTTTATAAGGTAAATTGATTTTATAAGGAAAATTGCTTTTATAAGGAAAATCGCTTTTATAAGGAAAATTGCTTTTATAAGGAAAATCGCTTTTGTAAGAAAAATTATCCTTATCATATTTTCATCCATATTTTTCTTAAGTATAAGATTCGGATTCATTTCCATTTTCCCGGAATTGTTTAAAACATTGATTTGAAGCATTCTGTTTTAGGCTCCAAATTCTGGATAAAGAACTGTAATGAAGTTCTACTCTGAATTCTAGATAACGAACTCTGATAAAGTTCTACTCCGAATTTCGGATACGAACTCTAATTAAGTTCTACTCCAGATTCAGGATACGAATCCTTATGAAGTTCAATAACGAATTCTCACTATGAATTCTCATTCCGGATTCTCAATCCTAATTCACCTATTAAACAGAATCTGATCATCTTTATTTTATACACTCTGAATTTATTCAGACTCCGAAAATTATTTTTGGTTACACTCCGAACCTTCACTCTGAAGTTTTCATTCCGAACTTTTGAGTTAGATTTTAAACGGTGTCGTACATTCTATTACACTTTTTTTGTTATAAAATAATGTCGTCTATTCTGTTATAAACTAACCTTTGGCTAAGTTACACGTGTACAGGTCCCTCCGATTTTTAAGGAAAATGTGACCATTGGGAAGGAGGCCGACCTTACCTATAAATAGGAGCTCATTTGAAAGAGCTCAGTGCTGAAATGCTGACTGATCTTTGACTCATGTGATTACATGCTTGAAGTGATTTCTAGAGAGAGAAGATCTTATTAACTCTCAAAGCTTCGTGCGACTCCGAATGTTGGTGATTAAATTCGAGGACTTCTAGGGATAGGAAGACAGAGGTGCTAATTACCTTGAAGTTCGAGGTCTTCCTTGCTAAGGAAGACAGAGGTTGCCAACTACCTTGAAGTTGAGGGCTTGCGGGGATAGCAAGACAGAGACTCCGATCTTTGTATCGAGGGCTTACCCTGGTGTGGGAAAGACAAACTTGCTTGAAAGTATAAATCAAGGGACCTTTATCCAAGGTTGTTGGATACCCTTCTCTTTGGGTTAAAATACTTATATCTTGTTACTCATAGTTCTACTACTTGTTTATTTCCGTTGTATTTTGTATTGTAAGGAAAGTATAACTTTCTTATACTTTCTTACATGTACTCTGATTCTTTTAGATTCTATACGCTTTAAGGTAGAATCTCATTTTTGTAATATTTTGTTAAAGTTTTACTTTCTGGAACCTAATTTCGGAATCTCTTTTCAGTGTTAAGAAAGTTCATAGGATTTGAAGTTTATAACTACACTCTTTATTCCAAGTTTTATTTGGTGTTAGAGGTGTTGTGAATTTACTTAAGTTTAACTTTGTTAAACTTAGCCCTTTCCTTTACTTAAGGAAAACTCAATTATTTGTAACTAACTTTAAAGGATCCAAAGGAATTTTTAAAGTATACAATTCACCCCCCTCTTGTATATTGAGAATCTACGTCATTATTTCGATCCTACAATTAATGATTCGTGTGATTAAGAGAAATATGGTGGAGTATATTCAATCCATTTATTTTTAGTTAATATATTTACTAAGTATTGGTAATATTGTGGTAGATTATTCAATAAATAAATCTAGAGAGGTGATCGTATCATAACTATATTGAAAGATGATGGGCATGATGGAATGATTTCATATGAAAACTCATTAAAATTAATTTTTCATAGTGTTTTATTGTATTAAAGTCACTTCTATATATGATTTTGAGGTAATGGATAGTAAAATATTGATAAAAGACTAGTGATTCTCCATATGGTGTTTATATATTTAGAGGGTGGATTCTAGAAATAGATTCAACACTTTATTATGAGGATAGAGTGGTGGTTTTTAGAATTTAGAGGAAGGATGTTACATGTTTTCCATACCTCGAGTCAAATATTCAATCATAAAGTGAAGAATTAAGGTCATTAAATATGATAAATTTTATTATGGGTAGCGATGAAGTGTGATATTTATAATTATTTATTCTAGTGAATGACTTATCAACAAATAATGGTAGAGCATCAATAAAAAAATTTCTTTCATAGCCTTAGTTAGTGTTGACATAGAAGGTGGAAGATATCAAAGAGGATTTTAGTTTTTTTAGTGGATCACTATAGAGGTATGATACAATATGATTTAATGGGGACTAACTATAGATAACATTTGATTCATTATCGATTCAGCTGAAATTAGTAGTTTTGGGACTTCTATAAGAATTACATATATGAAATGGTTAAGTGTCATGGATTTACTTCATCTATCATGTCATATAGATACCAATAATAGACATTTAGATTTATGAGTGGGTTATTGTAGGTGATTTTGACTCAACATATGAAATTCATGTCATACAAATAGATAAGTAAAACCCACCATATTGATTTTAGAGTGCATTATTTGAGATTATGTGTTGGGTTTTAAGATATCTTTGGATGATCTATTGTCTTTGTTAGAGTTAATCAACAACAATTTCAACCAAGCAATGATTTAAATATACCTGTTATAATTTTTATAAAGAAGGAATTTTTATTTCAATTTTTATAAAAAAAATTATAATGATATCTCTTTTAGGTTCAAGATTAGTTCATATGATATTGGATCACGTGTTCAATATCAAAATGTTATTATTGGAAGTTGAGTATTAGAAATAGTCATATAATGACCTTCAGTGATATCCAATGGAGGTTTCTATTATAGAAATAGTCTTGTTGGGGGTGGGGGTAACTATGTTTATAATTCATATGAGTCTAAAAATGTGTATAATTGGCACCACATAATGTGGATGCATTCTATATTATCAAAAGAATTACAGATATACCTTCTTTCTTGTATTTTCTATTAAATATTGTTGTACTTCACAATGAGTTCCATGTCTATTTTCTAAAAATGAAACGACTAAATTTAAAAAAAAATTATTTTCTATGATGTTATGGATTTAATAACATATATATTTATTGTGGAATGACTGGTATAGATTTCAGATATAGATGAGATAATCCTGATCGGATTTAGTATTCCTTTAGTTAGTGTTTAGATAAAACATTGTCTGATAAAGAAGAAAACATTAAGTAGAGATTGTATTAGATATAGATGTAATATATTCTATTTTGAGGAGATTTAATCATGATGATTTTTTAGGGATGATAACTATTATTGTGTATTGAATTGTGACATGATATATTTCATGGGTAGGTCCCCATTTGAGTGTTTAATGTATTTTATTCTTTAATTTTTAGATGTGGTGTAAATAGTGAATCTTTTGTGTTCATGGTTGATTAGACCATGATAAAATACAATGAATGACTATTTAGTTGTAATTTTTGACGAAAACGTTTGTTAACAGTCTCATGGGACTATTGTAATAAGAATGAGAAGTGATATGGTTAATGGTTGATGTTATTTCATGGTTTGTGTAAGATCCTGACCAATCCTAGGGTTTATTTACCATTACATTAAATGGATTCTAAAATTCATATTATCCTCAATCACGATACAATAGATGAAAAATCTTAGCTTAGGTTGACGTTTTGGTTCATTGTAATTGAAATTGAAAATTCACCATCATCATATTATTCCTTTTTTCTCAATGATTAATCAAATCAATGTTACATTCAATGATTTACCTTGATGATTGTGTGAGTTCTTCAATTTATCTATTTCTTTATCATGTTTATTTCTTCTTAATTAGGAAGATTAATCCCATTAGACTTTATGTAGGGTTGTGGGATTTAGTATTTCAATCATGAGTTAAATTAAAAAGGTCTCATATTCTATTAAATAGCATTTATTGGATTGTTTCATGATTAATGTTATCTAATATAGGGGTTTGGGATAATCATGTGATCATTGTATATGAAATATGGTTCTTATCAATTATTTCATTGTGATTCCCCATAATGTGGTAGGTTTTTAGATTATTTTCATATGTGTGAAATTACAAAATAATTATTGTACTCATTTAATAATAATGTGTTTTCCAAATATATTTTGAACATTGAGTTTTTAGGGTGTTTGTATAAAGTTATTTGTGTTCATTTAGGACTAAAGGTATTTTGTTTTAAAAACATACCTTATGAAATGGGATTTTGGGTATCTAAAATTAGAAAATCTAATATTTAATGTTGTTTTTTGGGAAAACTATTTTCAGGAAGACAATGTGTTCTATAGATTATTAATATTTTGTATAATAGATTATAAAAAATTGTTGTGTTTGAATAGAAATTAAATCTATTAGGGATAGATGGGATATTCAATTCTTATAAGTTATATTGTTATTATAAATACAGCATGATTACTTCCTAGACAGTATGGGATGCTTTTTTTAGAAAACATGATAAATATTTTCTAGGATAGTAAAGACATTGGTATATTTTTGAAGAATACTTTATACTGGTAGTTTATGTTTTGTGAGAGATTAAATAATAATTGATACCATGAAAAATATATTTACACAGAGGAAAGTCTTAATATTTGAAAATAAAGAGTTATGTGAATTCAGTGACTTTGAAAATTGATGTCCCCTGACAAACCTAGGGTTGAACAAACATGAAGTACCATGATTCGTTAAAGGGAGGTATTCATTCAAATTTTAATTAAGACATAATAAAATGTTCTTCATTCATTAAAGTATTTATGTGTCATAATGTTTTTTTATACGAAACTTTATGTAGGGTGGATATTATGCAAAAAATATATTTTCATGAAAAAGTGATTGTTTTAAAATAACCGTATTTAAATTGCACAGATTTTTAATGGAAAAGTAAAATTCATCATTGGATAAAGAAAAATATTCCTATAATCTTAATGATGGTTTAAACAGAGTTGATTTATTGCTAAATAGACTCCATTTAAGGTACAATATATGTACTTAAATTGAGAGAGGGTTGTGAGTTTTCAAATGGAATCATCTTTAATCATGCATAATAGTGCCTGTGCTCAAAACATGTAATAAATACCACACCTTTGTGTACTTTTACACTTGATCGTCACTAATTTGAAAATCATTGGATATATCCTGGTGTAGGTAAACCAAGTATATTTTTTGTATATCATTCATGAATCAAAATAAAATATATATTTTGATGAGATAAAGAGTGTAGTATCCTTTGTATCAGGACAAAACAAGATCAGTAGGGGATGTATTGGAAACTAGAATACCATAATGCAACCAAGCCCAAATCTCAAGGTATTTAATTGAGTGTAGAACCAATGTGTGGAATCAAAGAATAAGGTTCAAATACACAAATTTATTATCTTATGAATTTTATTGTGGTAGTGAATCCTAAAGTAATTTTGATCATTTATGGAAGTAAAATTCTGTTACGATAGAATTAAATGTGAAATTATATCATATCATTTTGAGTATATTTTTATACAATTGATATTCATGTTTTCTATTTCAATATATATTGTATATAAATATTATGATACGATGGAAAAAATATAATAAATCAAGGTTGTTCAACACATTAGATGGATCCTTATAAAACAAAATCTACATGGAGGGTATTTCATTTCAATCCTCACATTCCATGTGGTAAAAAATAATAAACATATATGAAGGTGATTGGAATATATGTAAATATAACCTGTAGGTTAATTGAGACATGAAGGATGACATGAGGGTGAATATGAATAAATCTCTACATACATTTTTGGATTTATTGAATTTTATTTTAAGGTTTGTTTTGGGACATAGTGACAATATAGATAATACATTGATCATGAAGCATAACTCATAACAACCTAGACTCTAGAAACACATAGATAGTATTAATATTACAATATTTGTTTTTAATACAAGATATCTTACATGATCCAATAACATAGTCATCTTAGAAGATTATATACATATATATTTTATATGTTATAATTTATGACACAAAATATAAAAAAAACTCCACGAGAACATCATTAGCCATTATATATTATCTTTGAAAATTACAAAGTTCTCTGACAGGATTCCTAGGTAAACGAAGAAAATAAAGGTAAGATCATATTCTTGGATAGAAGTAGTAAAAACTCAAAGTTATCATAACATAAGCATTCCATAAATACTACGAAAAAAATAATTGGGCAAAATAATTTCATAATTAAAAAAATTAGGGAATACAATATGTATGATAATAAATAAAAACATGAATAGTAATTACTACCCCTATACAAATGGAATGAATAATTTTAGACATCATAAACATACTGCCATGAATTTTTATCATGGAATAATATTTAAATGACCAAGACATAATCCAATATCGTATCTAGTCTGTCTCATTAGATATATTCATTCCTTGATGATATTTCCACACTTGGACCCACCCGTCAATAATAATTCCCAACTTATTCATTATATTTTTTTAAAAGATATTTCATAAAATTATCTAAGAAATATTGTACTTAATTATTAATAAATTAAGAATATGTATATATATATAAAGGAATTAATAAATAAAAATATTTCCCCATTAAATTAAATAATGGTTCCATCAAGGATAGTAACATGATATCAAAATAGAAACTATGGGGTTTTCTCATAGAAATAGAAAATACCACTATCAATTATATAAAAATAAGTGTATTGAGAGGGTTGCCTCAAAGTGTAGTGTGATCAATAAAAGAGGGTAATTGTAATTAGTAGTTTTAAATGGTTTTATAGTAATGAAATGGTATAAAAATTATTCATTAAGGATCAAAAAGAGCACATAAATTATCCAATGAATATCCACCGGGAGTATCTTGTGAGGTGTTTAGTCTTATTCCCACTCATCATGAATAAAGTAAAGATTTAGGTATTATAGAACTATATTTTTTCATAGTGATTACCCTTAGTTGAATTATTTCCAAAACCACATCAACTAGTTATTATTATACAAGGATGTAATTTATAGTGAAACCACACAGAGAATTTACATTCTAAATTTTAATATTTTTAAACATTATGAAGGATTTATGTAACAATTCAATAAAAACTGATTTGAAATATGGATATTGTAACTGAAATAAAAATATCATGAATAAAAGATAATTCATTATATAATAAATCGAATGTTTATTAAATACACAATATAATTGAATTTAGGTTTATAATAAAAAATTTGTCTCCTGAAAAAGGAATTTGAGACAGAAATTCCCCTACCTTAAATCACGTATAACTAAAATTTATATAACCTAAGGTATATAAAAATTACTATCCTAATCACTGATTTCATATGATTATTCATACCTATAATCTTCAATCATATTATTTTAAAATACTTTATTAAAAATTTATTAGTCAAATACAGTTTCATTTTCATCATATGATGTTATTATATTTGACATTTTTAGCAGAAGTTTCCCAATGAAGGAATTCATTTGTATTTATAGATTCAATGTTCACCATTAAATGATAGTTATAGGGTCATTAATAGACTTTATATAATGATTTTAATATTATATTTTTATCTTATAATTATTTTAGTTAGTAATTTTACCGACGAAGTCGGTGAAGATATTGTTTCAATAATTTTTAAAATATTATGGGTCATTTTCTAAAAATAAGATTGATATTAATGTAAAAATTATAGAACCATAAAACTAATAATATGTCATCATTAATTTATAATAAAATAATTAGTATTATTTCCATATTCATCCATCATATAAACTTATTTATCTTTTTTTTGTTGGTTGTAACACCAACCCAAATAAAAAGAAGCTATAATGTATTTCTGGGAATGGTTAAGAAAGTGTTTCCCTTAAAATAGAATCATTATTCAAGGATTATAATGACATTATATATATTTTAGGGATTTTAGTCTGAAAAAAAAATTAATAAATAATAAAGGAGTAAAGCGAAAAATTAATATTCCATTTTCATAGAATTAGTAGTCTTTACATAACACACATGATATTTTCATTTTTTAGATAGATTTTGGCGTTGGGGGTTGAAAATGGATATTAAATTAGAAAATGAAATAGGCATATTTTTACTAATTATATGGTTATAATTTCATGTATACAATAATCTTTCTATGGTATAATATGAATTGAATTAAGAAAGGTCGGTTGAGATCATTACCCCTTCCTTTAGATGGCCCCCTAGGGTATCGAGATATGTATACTTATCCTAGTGTTATGAAATGTTAAGGGATTATAAGAAGTGACGAGAATGTTTATGAGAGATAGTGGTATAGTTTAGTTCTTTCTAAGGCTTCGAAATGGGTGGATAAATGTAGTAGAAGTGATCCCTTTTATAATTGATGAAAATGGAAATTTTTTAAATACACATTATGTTTTCTAGTATGTGATAATACAATTCATGCTCCAATTCCTCCAAAAGTGATAAATAATGAAGTTTGGGTTGATATAAGTTTAGTCGGTCCTTTAACATTCATTTTCACCAATTTTTTAAACATATTTCATTTATTTTACCTATCTATTTTTACATTTTACCAATTTGGTGTTTACCATCACAACTCATTATTACCCAAGTAATTTATATATTATAAAAAATATAAGACTAATCTTTTTACAAAATATTTATTTTACGAAACTGATTTTACAATCTATATAATCTAATCTAATTTAAAAATGATCTAAAATATTTTTTTTAAATTAAAACATTTAATATATAGGAAACTTATTTTGTAAAAAAATGTTATTTACCATTATGTGTTTTAAATATTAATTAGTAATAATTATCAATTTAATGAGTGTTAATATAATTATATATTGTTTAAAATTTTATATTTGATTAATTTTAAACAATATATAACATTATTATATTAGTTATAAAATAAAAAGAAGATAATAAATTTATTTATTTAATATAATAGTTTCACCATATCACGGTAATTAACTTTAATCCATGTAAACTTTTTTTTCCTGAAAATGAAATTTAAATTATTAAATAACATTAACATATTAATATAAAATATTAAATCCATTTTATTATATGTAATTTATATAAGTATAGAAAACTAATTTTTAATATATGTGAATTAAAATTGTCTTTACATTAAATGTTACTTAAATATCCAAAATATTAAAGAAGGGTTTTATAAATTAAAAATAGTATCAAAATTTAATTATTTTATTCTCTAAAAAAATTGATCTTGAATTTTTTTAGGTAATTAAGATATAATTAATTCTTAATATAATCATAAATGCTACAGTTTTGGTAAATACTATATTTTTCCCTTTTCACATAAAATCTATTATTTCAAAAATATCACAAAAATATATATTAAGATAATTTTTACATAAATAAATCAAATATGGAATCATTATTTATAATATAATCCCATGAATTTTATAAATTCAAATTTTATGTATAATCAAGAATAACGACCCTCTAGTGTGTGCATTGTGTATCAATATTGGGGTGTATTGCTTATGTACTATAGTAGTGTCTCAGGTGTTATATTTTCCCTCATTCAATTATTTATCCCTTAACATTAGGATATATGGATGATGTTAAATAATGGTTGGTATTATATCCTTATAGCTTCTTTTGGATCCCATGTTTCCTTCTCTGGTTAAGGATTTCGCTAAAGTAACTTCACCAACATAGTTTTCTGATTCCACAATACCTGCAATCTGGTGACAAGAATATATATAGGTCCTTCATTATTAATGAAGTCAAGATACAACTATATTCCATCATATCTGAGTACATGTGTTGGATATAGCATTTATTTCATCAATAATGAAACTTGGAACATGCCATGTACTTTAGAATGGTAGGGTAGCATAGCTAATTAGTAATTGAAAAGTACAACTACTTCATGAATTTCAGATGTCCTAATGTATTTATCGACATAAAATATGTTTTCATAAACTCATAATACTCCCTTCTATGAGTAATTATATAGGAATACATGTCCATCACCTTAAATCACACATATTTCCATCGGTTATTAACATTTAACTTTTTTCTACTTTAATCTGCTATGATTTTATTTGATAATTCCATCACTACACTCTAGAATCTCACTCTGGTGGCTTGGTTTAAGCCGTGGAGACCTTTAGTAGATTCCTTCAATAGCTTCATTTTTCGCTCATGGTATCATCAAGAGAGGACAACCATGGGTTTTCTTGATAATCAACACATTATGATTTGATTTTCTTGTGAGGAGGACCTCATCTGATCTTGGTCGAGCTTTCCCCGTAGATGAGATAGATTTAGATTCTTCCCGTTTTGGTGGTCATTTTATTTCCACATGAACTGCATCCCTCCTTACACTACGGTTTGGGTAAGTTTTCCAAAACTCCCTTTTTTGTTTGAAAATACCTCCATTATGAAGATTATTGGAAACTTTTTTGGTATATTTTTATGCTCCTATAGCCATACAGAGGACATTTTCCATCCTGCAAATCCACAGGTTTTTGTGGAAATGGATCCATCTAGAACTCGTATTGATTTTTCCTAGATTTCAATCGGAGAGGAGTACTGATGTGAGAAGTGTATGGTGTATGAAAACTGGACCAACTTTCACTCTTCCTACAACCTCCTAGGTCACACTATAGAGGTCTATAGTCAATGGTCAGTAGAGGTGAGGGGTAGGGGAATTGTAAGTGATCTATGTTATGTGTGTAACCGACTGACCCATTCGATGAAGGTCTGTCGATGGGGTATCCCGCCCGGGGGAAGGTCGGAGGATGGCAGTAATGGTAAGGCTTCAGAGGGTTGTGAGAAGGATGGCCCAGAACAGTCATTCAAAGTCATTGTGGGGAGGGTTCAAGGACCTCAGTGGTCATGAATGGAGAAGGAGTAATAAATTGAAGGTGTTCTTGTGGTCTAGATTGTAGTATGTGAGGGGATGTTTGGAGCAGATCGGGTGATGAAGGCTTCGTCCCAGGTCAATTTGATGGTTTGTAAGTAGTTCCGTAGGATGAAGAAGGATATGGTTGGACAGCCACAGGGTGATTCTATTGTCATACATGATGCCAAATTTTCAAGGTATCAAACACTAGATGGAGATAAATTGGTTATGTTTGCTTCAGTTGTTGAGGACTCAAGGTCGACCAGTGCTGAGAAGTTTAAGGGGAGGAAGGGGATCTATACAGATGAATCCATACTATAAAGTGAGAAGGAAGGTGGTTCGACCTGATTTTGAAGCCCAGTTTTATTGTGAAATAGGTCTAAAAGCCTCTCAGAGTCCGATCTGGGTTTAGATCCTAATTTTCCTGGTGATGGAGAAGGGGATGGTGTAGAGGTGACCAAGGGGATTGGTCACAGGCACTCAGCTGAGGAGTTTTCAAGCCTAAAGAGAAACTGGGGATCCAAGAGGGGAAATGGTAGGAAAGATTATTCCTTGCTACCTCAACCTTTTGAGACTTTTTTTTCAAAGAATAAGAACAATAATAAGATGGTTATGGGGTCCTCGAGCCAGTTAGGGGAGCAGGGCGACCCCTTGATTCTGCTTCTTAACTTCGAAGAGGAAGTGATCGAAAATGTCTTGTTGCTCAACACATCTAAAGAGAAGGCTGGTAAAATTATGAGAAGATATTTGGAGGTGTCACTCAATGAAGAGAAATATTCATGTATTGAAAAACAAGAATTAGTTATGGTAGTGGGTTTCAACAAAGGGAAGCTCATTATTGAGGAGTACATTCAGGTCTGGGACCTGGTGGTGTCTGGGTTTGAGAGGCTGTTGTTGGAGGTAGATGACCTAAAGGTCTCATCCTTATCTTATAATTATTTAGGGATTTGGTTTCGTGTGATATATATTTTATTTTTAACAACTATTTATAAGTTGTTAGTTAGTTTGGATGGTTAGAAAGGATTATTGGGTTAGGTTTTTCATGTTTTGGATATTTGTGTTGTCTGTTTTGTTGTGTTTTTTGGTTTCCATCACACTACATGGACCTGCTCCAGAAGGGGATCAGAGCAAGATGTCTTCACCAATACAAGCCTTTTGGATATGGATGCTTGAGATGGTATGGCTTTTCCATCAGTTCCATGCCCATGCACTTATGCATGGGTCTTCTTGCCGAAGGGTTGTGTTTTAGTGAAGGTTTAGTGACATGGATCATTTTCTGGGGTGGGGCAGGCCTGATGGTTTGATCTGGTTTTGTTTATGATTTGGTGTTTTTATGGTTGTATTGTTGTTTTAAGATTTCTCACATTTTCTTTGAAATGTATTTTTGAAATAAAAAATAATTTTCATTTAGTCTAGTTTTAAGCCCACTAACATGCATTCTCTAACTTCATCCTCAAAAGTATAAGAATGAATTCTATTCCCATATAACACTTAATATAGTTCCATATAGATAAATAAATGTAATCTATAATTATTAAAGAACTCCCCTAGAGGTATTTATAGATCCCATGTTCAATGGAAGTCGATAGAACATGATATCAGTTTGTCTTTTAGTCTTAGAGTACTCCTTTCAAATTGACAATAAATTTAGGGATGATGGGATTTAATAAATGTTCCTTGTTGTACATAGACTTATTAATAATCATCTAGAATTTTAATGTGAATTAGGGGTGAAGTTATTATATATATATATATATATATATTAGTCCCATGTTATGTCACTCGTTTTAATTTATTTGGTTCTAGGAAAGGCATTCAAGGGGTAGGTGTTCCCTTATTTCTATTAAATGTGTAGACTTAGTAGGGAGGTCAAAAATAACATATATAGCCTCATTATTATAGGTATTCATCATATTTAATATAAAAAATAACTTACAATATTTTCCCAACATAATATAGGTGTAGGAAAAAGGCTACATGTGTAACAACCCAATATTTTATCATTATTTCTTTTGAAATAAACTTTGAGTATCTGATATCTTGATTTACATAGAAACTTGAGTCTAAAATAACAATTATATATTTGTATGTTATCATTTGGCCATTAAATTATCATGTTTTAATAATAATAATAACATTATTAAATTTCTATATAAATTTTTTAAATATGTCGAATATATTTATTAATTCATTATAAATTAGTACTAAATTTTTAATAAAGATATTTTATGCTTCAAAAATATGTTTTCTTAAAAAAATATGTTATTTAATTTTATTCACAAACAATATAATTAGTTTATAAATTTTTTTCAAAAAAAATCTGGAATTAATATACTTTTAGAAACTAACTTGAAAAATTTATCATACGGTGAATTTTTCGGATTTTTCTTAATGGATTTATTTATCACTAAATATTAAAAATAAAAATTTTGGTAAAAAAAATTAAAATATTTTACTAGTAAAATTACCATTATGTTTTAGATTTTATCATATATGAATATAATAACCCATTTTTTGAATAATATATTAAATTACATATGAATAATCATTATACATGATTTTGGTATAACATCTTTTTTAGTCTTAAAAACACAATTTTCCAAAAAAGTATTTTTATGCACACAATATTTTTTATATTAATAAATTAAATTATTCTCTGCTAATTATATTTTTAAATTTATTTTGTTGCCTATGAATTCAGTAAAATATTTTAAAATTAATTTTATTTTTTTTCAAGGTTTGTACTGGAATAAAATATATCTTATGATTAAAAAATTATTTTTTTCAAAATGGGTTTTCATTGTATCTTGTGGGCTTATTTAAAATTTATTTCAAAAAAATATAGAAATTGAATATATTCAAACGTATTATATATTTTGTATCATGATATGTAGTAATATTTAGTATGTTAATCTTTATTTTTGGTCAGAGAATAGAAAAATATTAAATTGTTATTGTCACAATTAATATAAAAATGAGTTTACCATGGGGTTAAACCGAGAGATAAGGGTAGTAATGCATACCAAAATAATATAAATATTATTCTTTGAATATATTTTTAAAATTATGATATCATAACTTATAATAATTATCTATTTGAGGAAACATTCACATGAAATTGACCATATATCATAGCAATTTCTTAAGAATTTCCATGTGGGTCCCTAGGTTTATTTATAAAAAGGAACCTATTCTCATACCTTTTTAAAAATTGGTGTTCCATATATATATGAAAATAAAATAAAATAAATACATGATTCATTCCCTTCATCCAAGATATTTTTATTCTCTAAATACTAATCGTTCATTGAATAATGTGTATGTCAAAGGAGGCCTCTCAAAGAAGAGGTATAAATCATAACTAAGAACTTTACATTTTATTTATTATTAAACATCCTATAAATATTTTTTATAATTAATAGCAAGATTTATATGGTACTATAAATATATTTATCTATAATTGTGATTATTTGGTAACCATTTCACATTCTTCTTCATTAAATGGGTGGTGAAAGTGTCGCATGTGCGAATGTGTGGACTGGCACCTCCACATAGAAATATGATTCATTTTCAATCACCATATCTGATGGTTATTTATCATGATATATTTTATATATATATAATATTTATCATATAATAGTTATTCTATAATAGGGAATAATTATTTACCTTTATTTCTATCCGCCCATCAAAAAATTGAAACATCACACTTGCGTAAGTACGAAGTACCATCACCACATAGTTATGTAATTAATTTTTATTCACTACATTAAATGAATGGTTGTGAATTTTTATATATACTTGATATATATGATATTATTTAAATATTAAAATCCTGGTTATTATGGAGACATGATCAACGTGAAAACTCTATAACTTCTTAACCAAAACATGCATGAAAATCAAAGCATTCGACAACCAAAATAATGATGATAATGAATGATTTTTAATTAATGGGTGATAAGATGTTATATATAATCCAAGGATGGTATTATAGGTATAAATATGGTCTTATTATAAAAGTATAACAAATTTTTATTTAATATATAAGAGGTTAGAGAACTTATGAAGCATGATGGACTTGTGGTAAGGGTAATTAACCTTAATTTTTATTTGTTGAGACTTTTTTAAAGATATCAACCAATTTTTATTTATGAGGTGTATGTAATAACATATTGACATTTTATATTATGTATTCTTATTAAATCATGTTATTTAATATTAACATTAATATTATTTAACCCAGGGTATTTTCATTTGAATGTTCCCAAAGTGGTAAGGATGTATCATCTTATATTGTCTTATTTGGTACATATGTTATGTTATATAACAGTTTTATTTTATGAGGAGTATCTACTATTTTCTATGCTTCGCAATTAATATAATTATGTATATGGTATTTTATGTTTCATTTTTTTTTCTTTTAGGGGGGTTGTGAATGAAAATTTACCAAATTGGTTAGGGTTTTGGTTATAATATCAATTTTATCAGGATTGTTTATGCTTAAATATTTTATGATAATATTTTATACACTAAATCTATTAAATATTATTTCTGTTATTATAATATATTTATTTCCATGTAATTTATTATTTGCATTAATTGCCATCTCTTTAATTACTCAAGGGATCAAAAGACAATTTTTATGGAAAATCGACAACATTTCTCTCTTTTGTTAGGAATCTTTAAATCCGTGTCCTTATTTTTATATTTTTTTAAAAAAATGTATTCAATATTCTCAAAATATTTGCTAAAATAATTGTTAATTTTTTTTGGATTTTTATAATTTATATAAAATGAAACTACTTGTCAATTTCTGAATGAGTTACTTTTTAATTTTTACAAAAAATATTAATATAATTCATATTTTTATGTAAAATCTATAAAGAACATTTCTAAACATCATGAGAACTCATTAAACTGAATATTCCTTTTTATTATTAGGATAATGAAATGTTTATGAATCAAATTTTATTTTCAATGGTTATACTATGATGAAATTTTGAATGTTTTATGTGTCACTCATATGTATGAACTATGATTTTGTGATGGGTGGGAATGATATAGCTCTTGATGATTGGTAGGTCTATTATAATCCTCTAATTATTTGGGTAATGATAAGAGAGTTGAGAAAATATTATGAGAAGTAAGATGTAATGAGTTCCTAGGAGATGATGGAGTTAATTGGAAAAAATTTAATCATAAGAGAATACTATAATTGAGTGTGCATGCATTTTCATTATGAGAATTTATCCAAAATAATTGTCTTATGAGTGAAACATATCAAATAAAGTGATTTTTATACTTATTTATATTACACAAACACATTTCATTTGCTTAATATAAATTCTAATTCATTATTATTAATTATTAATGATTACTTACACTTATGAATTATATTCATTTATATGACCATGCCTTATTCAATAATTTATGATTAATGATCTTCGACTATTTGAGTTTCATTATTGTAAGACATGACCCTGTTCTCATACCCATATGATTATATTATACTTAGTTAAGACCATTGATTGATATTTATTATATTTTCCATTACCAAGAATCTTATCTCAACCTTTCTTATGTTTCCTTCCCCCATTTTATGAATATTGGTTTTATATATGGTATGCCTAAGAATGGTTCTATTTATAGGGAAGTTTATGGGAAGTGATGTATAAATTTTATGTAACATTATTTATCCATGTTACTAAAGAGACTAAAACAATAATATTTTTGTGTTGATAAATATTATATGTAATTAATATTAAAATAGAATTATTTAATATTTATGTAAGAAATATTTGTGTATTTATACCTTTAATTAATGAAATGATTAGCTGGTTTTGGAAACCAAGATTAAAAATCTATAGTTTGGACCCTTAGGATAAGATTAGGTGTAACACCCCAATAGTTTGTGATTTTATAAAATATATTTAATATAGTTGATATTATTCATTAAATAAAACATAGATTTTATATTTAATTGCATGAATTACTAATTTTTCATATGTTACACACAATTCCGAGTTTAGCTTGTGTTTCACGCAACACCAGGTTTAAAAAAAATATGATATAGTGTTTAAATATAAAAATTTAATATTATAGTTATAAACTAGATATTGTAATGGTAGTAATGAATATGATTAAATAAATAATGAAAATATATCTTCCACATATTTAAAATTTTATTTTGTGACTAATTAATTACGAATTAAAATAAAATACTTTTGAAAATAAGAGGAAATCATTTTCTAGAAAACTACTTTTATGCCCACAAGTGTATTTTCAATCAATAAAATAACCAAATCACATTTTTCAACAATTTGAATAAAATTTATATAATATGTATGAACTAAACATTTTAACATTCATATTTATGTTTTCTAGATAAGAGATATGAATAAATCCATTTTTACATAGAAAAAAAATATTTATTTCTAAAAAGGAAATTATGTTCCCTTTTTATTGAGAAATTTTTTTAACACTAAATTTTTAGAATTTTATAAAATAAGTTTTAAAAAATTAAAATAATTTTTTATATCTGAGTATATGAATTATCCTAGGGTTAATTTTTCATATTCTTATGATAACGTTCATTTTTTGATGAATTGTGAAAAACAATGAATTTTAATTAAAAGATACATTTTTGTTTAATTTATTTATAAAATTAAATTATATTTTAAATATATATAGAATAATATCATTTAATTTTTAAATACATTAATATAATTTAGATAATTAAAATCAATTTCATATTGAATTTGGATATAATTTTTTTAACCTTTTGAATTGTTTCTCTTTAAAAACCTCTTTTCTCATCACGTATATGTGATTAATTTTTAATTAATTTTTTCTACGTATGAATGTTGAAATTATGAAAATGTTTTTTATATTTGGAATTATAATAATTTAAAATTTATAATAAGAGAGACTTATTTTTTACCAAAATTAAAACGGAATAAAGTAAAAATTAATTACCATGGTTATTGAAAAATTTAGTTTTCCTGGGGGTTAAACTAGAATGATAAGAGTGAAAATAGAATAAAATATTATCTTAATTTAATTTAAAATTTTAATTTACATATTCTAAATTAATGTCTCTAAAATATGGTAATTATTTTCAATTTTCTTTGAATATGTCCCATATAATTAGTTAAGTAAAAAAAAGAAAAAAAATAATTTTCTTACTTTTATTTTATAAAAAGCCTTAGTATTGGGGAAAAAATAAGTTGTTAAGATATATATATCATTATGAAACATAAATTAGTTTTTTATCATTATAATTTATTTTAATTTTTTTGAGTTGAACTAATTATATTAAATGCTTAAGAAACAACAACATAGTAATTATTAAGTTAACAATTAAATAAAATAAATTATAATAAAAATATTAAAAGTGAAGTAAATTGAATAGATTATTGTGTTAAGTTATTTTTAATATGAATATAGCATGATACACATGTTTTTAAACAATATATTTTAATTCCATCATTGTCTTAATATTTTAAAAGTTGAAATTAAATGAATAATGAAGAAATAGACATTAATTTTATTTTATAATAAATGGAATATTATTAAATGATTTAAAATTAATATGAGCCTATATTTTTCAAATATATTTTTAATTATTAATAGATATCAACTTTTATCTATTTAGAGACCAATATTTATATTATAATGACAATATTGATGGTTAAATACTAAAAACTCGGTTAGTATGGTTAAGGTTAAGCGGTGTTTTTTGCACATCACATTCACTTATGTTAAAATTAATTTCCAACAGACATAGTATTTATATTTTAGGAATTGTATGTCATATTTATTACTATTAAGTAAAAATTATATGTGTAGTATCTCTCTAATTTTTTTAATGGATAATTTAAAATTGTTTGAAAACTAGTTATCATAGTGAAAAACCAAATTGGTAAAAATTGGGATACTTAGATGTTATAGAATGAATTGTTTGAAAATAATTTTTAATTGTTTTTTTGGAGGAGTTTATATAACATAAAATACCTTCCAATCATTAATTATCATATTTTTATCCACTTAAGGTAATATTGACCCACCAAATTGTGAACTCTTTTGAGTGTTTACAATAATTCCACTCCACCTCTTCCATAAAATGTCACTCAATATCCACTATTCTTCACACCTCTTTAGCCATTTAGAACGACCATGATCTACTAAAATCTCTTCCAAAATTCCCTCCCCTCATCCAATAATCCTTATTTTGGGAATAAATAAATCTTAGTAACATTTTAGTGAAAACCTAATGGGGATACCCAAAAAATAGGTAGTGTTATTTAACAAACATATTTTTTTTATTTCTCTCTTCACATCATTAAATTATTATTATAATATTATTAAATAATAAAATGGTATATTACATATATTTTTATATTTTTATTTTAATTTTATCACCTAAAACCACACACACTTCAATCAAATGAGTTATGAAATCATCATTCATGTATACTAGAGACTACCACCTTGGGACCCGACGTCGTTTGTTTTTCCATTATAACTCTTAAGTTTTTTCATAAAGATAGATTTAAAGATTATATTTTATATTTATGATAATTATAATTTTTTATGATTCGGGGATTATTATATCATAGATATCTTTATTCATTCTATTTTGTGGGAGGATGATAACATCATTCCTATGTACGGAGGACTACCGCTACACAAAACATTATGATTTTTTCATTTTTTGCATGAAAATTATTAAGAATAAGTTAAAAAACATATGTCTTATATATGACATAAAAATTATATTATTATTATGTTACATATATATATCATTTAATTTTCTTTCATTAAATACAATAATTAAATGGAAAAATCGTTAATGCGTACGTATAACCTTCTACTTCATGAATAGTGTATTTCATTTCATATCATCAAATTTTATGGATTAATATAAATAAATATTTTAAGAATATATAATATATTTATTTATTTTATTAAATTATTTATGTTATGAAACCAATATCAATGTAATAGGAACAAAAATAACAAATCAAAAAATATATGAAAAACAAAGTAGTTATTACACGAAAAGTGACTTTAATAAGGAATTATTATTAAAAAAGTCATAATAAGTCATAATAAAATAATATATGATATTATATATATAAGTATAACAACATAATATATGTATAATAAACTTATATTTATTATACATGAGGGTTTAATGAGTACAAAGGGAGTTAAGACTTAAGGTAAGGGATTTCCGTCTAACTTTTTTACTTTTGTGATTCACATTTCAAATTCACCACCTATTTCATTTATGTGGAGTATATACTAAGAATGAGTGTATGTTTTGATTCTTATTAGGAGAAATATTTTTTTTATATATCCATTTTAGGATCTTTGTTTCATGGAGTTTTCATTTCAAAATTAGCAAATCGGTGAGAGATTTTTTTCTAAATTTTATTTCTTTGAGACGCACAATGTATTATCTACATATATTCATTCATGAGGTGTACATTCATCCACTTTTACATATAATATCATGAATTTAGTCATCATAATTATATATTTTTTTTATGTTTTTACTTCATGGGTCTTATCACTCATTGTTACTTAAGTGGTATAAAATTTATGTTACAATCTCAACATTTATTAGGATTGTGTATGATTAAGTTTCCAATGGTTGAATATCATGTTCTAATTCTGATTAATTCTCATGAGTTTTATTATTATATGTTTATTCATGTAATATTCATTTAATTATACCATTTTCCCACTCATTGGCACATAAAATAATTTGTAAAAAATTTCATAGAAAATATGACTTTATTAATCTCTTCAGTCTGAAATCTGTTTTCTTCCCAAACAATGTTTTCAAAAAATGTTTTTATTTTTTTAAAATTATATTTGAATATTATTTAAAAAAATATTTTTGAATTTATTTATGTTTTAAAAAGTGTTTTAAATAATTTTCAATTCAACATTCATATATTTATTAATTTCTTTTCCATAAAAATGATTTTTAAAATATTTTATGTTTTAAAATGTGCTTCAAATGATTTAGAATACTTCCCTTAATATGTTTCAATAGTTATTTTAGAGGAAATGGATTTTTAAAATGTTTTATGTTTAAATAATATTTTAAATTTTTCTTAAATAATCATTTAAAATTTTTCAATTATATTTTCAGAGAAAATTTCTTTCAAAAATGCATTATGTTTTATAAAGTATTTTTTAAAACAAAAAGGATATTTTCCTCAATAAATGTTCTAAATGATCATTAAAATTTTTTTTCCATATAAAAATAAATATATTGGTGTTACCTATGCCTTACTATGGATATTATCCAAGGATACCATTCATATAATTTCTCTGAATGGATGAAGTTATGATGACATGATGTTTATGAAACCTATTTCTCTTCCATAGGTTATACCATGATAAAATGATAATGAAACCCACTGCATTTCATATGTTATTTTATGATTAAATGATTATGAAACATGTCATTTTTACATATTTTAGGATATAATGAAATTTTTATGATACCCATAACATTTCATGGGTTTTGATGTGATGAATGTCTATGATCTTATGTTACTTATAAATATGGTTTTCATTATGTGATCGGTGGGAACAATATATCCCATAAATTCATTAGGTAATTATTTTTTATATCAGATGACATTTACATGAGTGGAATGGGAAGGGAACCTGGTGTAATAAGGTATGGTTCAAATGGGGAGTTAAACAAATTCAATAAGATATGGTATTAATGAAGAGTGAACTCAATTTAGTAAAAGAGTTTTTCCTCTATGATGGCCTTAGGATGGAGCTTTGACCAATATTAAAATGATTTTATATGATAATGTGTATTAAAAAATATATGTTTTATGATACTGTTATTATCTTATGGATATTGTTCTTTGATTATCTCTTGATTCATATCTTATGTAATTTCAATCTTTATTATAAGACTCAAGTTTCTAATATTTGTTATGAAGGGTATGGTTTTCAAATGTTACGATCATGTTATCATACTCATATGTTCATTTTATGATTATATTTCTCCCTTTTATTCATCACATAGAATCCGAGATCACCCCTTCTTATGTTTCATTTTCCCAGGTTATGTATAAAAGTTTTGTATAGGGTATTTCATTTAAAACTACTAAATTGGATGATCTTTTTGGGAACCCTTGAAGATCATTCAAGAACTAATAGGATTTTTTTCATATTTCCAAAGGTAATATACAATTATAGTCCTTATGTGTGTATTTTTATAATGTAATGAATATTTATTTAAGAATTTTTAATATCCATGTATGAGGAGCATGGGTCACTATAATTGGTATTAGAAAACAGGATTAGATAGAAATTTGAAACTAGGATATGAAAATATTATTGAGATCCATAGGGATATTTTTGAGGATATGGAGAGGTACATACTTGAGGATAGGTGTAAGGATGAAACAAATATAAGAAAATGTCCTGAAATTTTGGTAATTGATAGATTGAGTGGTTTAAAAGAAATTACATCCATGTATGGTACTAAAAATAGATGTGTCTCTAGAATATATTTACTTAGGGGTAACAACCCTGAAAACACCATATTGAGCTAGAATCAATTAGGAATTTGTTCTTAAAAACGAACCTTACTTCACACCTTTCTTAATCTACCAGAGTATATATTTTTTAAATTCATAAACTCTCTATAAATCATTATAAAGGATTTAAATAGATGATGATAGTAAATAAACCAGGATAAACCTCAGGTGTCATAGATTAAAAGTATGGTGTCATGATTTAGACATCTTTGAAGTCAATTTTCATGATTATGTGGTTTTCTACTATCATTAGTGTTTCTCACACTGTGATTTTTTTTGATGTAGTAAATTATGGAAAGCAGAAGGAACTGTGTAAATGTTGAATTTGACATAAAAAATCTAATGAACAGCCAAATGAGACGATAACTAGAGTCAAGGATGTTTTGATTATTGTAAATTAGTTTTCAAAAAATATTATTATTAATGTGTACCTTAACCAAGTTTCAGACTCACAAAAGAAGAGAAGTAAAGGGTTTGCTGAGAGATCAGGTATTTGAGACCATGTGAAAAAGAGTATTGAGTTTCCTTTGTTTTATGAATGTGGGAGGAAACACCCAAGTGGATTTCTTAGAGTAACATGAATATGTTTCGACTATATGGAATAAGGATATAAAAAATTAACAACAAATATAAAATGTGAAACTCAGATAATTAAATTGATGGGAATATTTTTGTCCCTAATATATCATTTACTTTTGAATGCATTGAATGTGGAATATATGGAAATTATGATAATTGATGTCCTAAAGGAATATTTCATAAAGAAAATCGGAATGGTTGTATGAGTAATGGATATATTTCTAATGAGGAAGAGACTGTATATGACATGTGAAATGAAAGAGGTGTTAAGGAACAAGATAATAAACCCTATATAATGATTTGAGAAGGAATTGGGATGAATATAATATTTATGTTTTCAAATTCAATGATTATGTTATATGAATCATGAAAGAATATAATTATTTCTCAATATAATATTTTAATTATGGATTTGAAAGAATATGTTAAATGATTCTAATGAACTAGAAAATTTATTTAATAGAATGATTATATTCATGTAAAATACATGATTAAAATAAAGGTAGCACTTAATATGTTCCTAATGTTGAGATAATTATTTTGGGATAATTAGATTATTGAGTTGGATATAGTAAATAGGGTAGTATTGATGACCTTTGAACTTATGATGGTTTTATTAAAGAAGTGGTTTATGTTATCATTGTTGGAGTTTGAAAAAAATTTAGATTTAGGGAATATATCAAAAAAGTTATGTTTTATTTAAGTAATATTTAAGAATGTATGATTTCAGTAAGTATTTTTGGTAATCCATGTTATTACCATTTTTAAGAGAATATATTATGAAGGTATTAGAATTTTTGGCATGTGAAAATCAAGATCTAATTTGTGATATATTGGGGATTAATGTTTATTTTTATTTTGTTAAATTTAGTAACCTTAGTTAAAAAAATTAAGTGTTAAAAGGGTTATAAGTTTAACCATTTAATTAATGGTTTCAATTAAACTTTAGAAGAGGTTTTACAGAATAATGTATTACATCACCATAAGAAGATTTATGTATACTGGATTACCTATTCTAACCATTTTGATAGACTGAATAGATTTTCAATATATTTATTAATATTATTCTCTACTAGTGATTGAGGCATAAAAAATTTAACTTCATTTCATATAGTAAGAGATTAAGTTGAAATAGGTCAAGGCATAATTAAAGGCTGAGATTGCTCTTAAGAAATGGAATGAAATCAAATAAGTATATGAAAATTCTACAAATATAAGAAAATGATATTGAAAAAAAATGTTGTCATAATATCATCATTTTTTATGATATAAATGAAATTTTCATTCTTATTTAGGGTTGTCATTTTATGATCATAAACATTATCAAGATCAACCACATTCATGTGATTAGTTATCTTTATAACTCTCTCTAATTATTCACGATTTTCTTCTATGTTCAAATAATCACTTGAAATATATGTTATTATAAGTAGAAACCTATTTATGATTTAGTTTAGGTAACTGTTAAGTTTATAACATATAATTTTTAAGAGAAGTTATATTATTCATTTTTACAATTTGGTTTTCTATGATTAAATTTTAAACTGTGAATCCTTTGATAACCATGATGAATTTGGAGGTCCAAATTCAATTTAAGGTGGTAGAATGTAACACAAAAATATTTTGTGAATTATTATTCAAATATATTTAAATTTTTCGATATTCTAAGTTACATGAAATAGTGATTTTATCCTTTATTCTAAGAAATAATATGTTTTGCTTTTGGTACACATAATTCTAAGTTTAGCTTTCATTATATGCAACACTAATTTTAAACCAAACATGACATAATATTTCCATATTATAATTTAATTTGATATTTATAAAATAGCTGTTGGAACAGTGGGTGTGAATATGATTAAATAATTTATAAAAATATGTCTTAAACATGTTAATATAATTCTTCAGGGACTAGCTAATTTGAAACAAAAAGAAAATCCCCTTTGAAAATAAAAAGTGATATTTTTCAAAAAAAAATATTTTTATATGCACAAGTGTGTGTTATATCAATAAATAATTCATATAAATTTTGGTTAATTATTTAAATTTAATGAATATATTATATATTCAAAAAAATTGAACATTAATATGATATTTTTTCTAGAAAATAGATACAAATAAATACAATTTTACTCTAAAACCCTGTATTTTTTCTAAAAAACTAGTTTTATAACATTTTTATCTCGTACTTATTTTAATTTTTTTTTACAAATTTAATAATCTGTTTTTATAAAATAACAAACATTTTTTAAATAAAAATATTAAAATTATCATAGTGTAATTTTTTTTGGGATTTATTAGAGAAGTTTTATTTTTTGAAGAATAATGAAAAATATTGAATCTTAATTGAAAACTAACTTTTCATATAATTTATTTAGAATGTAAAATTATATTTTGAAAATGTTATAAAGTAAAAATAGGTTTATATTATATCAATTAATCCATTCTAACTCATTGGAATCAATTTTATGTTTAATTTTTATATAAAAACATTTCAAACTTTTGAAGGGATTCTCATTAAAAACTCTCTTCCTCTTCATATTTATTATATAAATTTTAAATTTATTTTTACAAATTGTATGATTTTAAGTAGTAAAAATTTATTAAATATTCTGAATAATAATTATTTTTATGTTCTAATTAAATATAAATAATTTTTTTCAAAAATTAATAGTGAATGAAATAAAAATTAATTTCTTTGGTTAATGTAAAAAAGGGTTTGGCTAGAGGTAAATATTGAATGACAAGTATGAAATGAGAAAAATATTATATTAATTTAATTGAATTATTTTTTTCAATATTTTAAATATATTTCTCTAAAATATGGAAATTTATTTCCACTTTCCATTGAATATGACCCATATCATAATTTTTTTGTAGAAAAAGTCAAAAAGATAATTTTCTTACTTTTAATATCTATAAAGTATTGGGATGTGGAAAAAATAGCATATGCTAGGTTATATATATCTGTTTGAAATATTAATGATTTATTCTATCATGATAATTTATTTTAATTTTTTGAGATGAAATAATTACTTTAAATGCTTAAGAAACACCAAAAGAAAAATTATTTTTTAAAAAATAATTTAAATTTAATGATACAAAAAAATAAAAAAAATTAAAGTAAATTGAATGAATTATTATATTAAATTATTTTTATAAATTAATATATCATTATAATTAGGTGTGAAATCAGTATATTCTAATTCCATATTTATAATGTTATTTTAGATATTAAAATAACATGAATAATGTCAAAATTGACATTATTGTTATTTTATAATAAATGATATTTTATTAAATGATTTAAAATTTATAAAATTATATATCTTCCATATTAATTTTATATATTAATAAATAAAACTATGTTCTTTTCATGGATCAATTGTTCTCTTATAATTACTATATCGACTATTAAATAGTAAACACTCTATTAGTGGAGTTACATTTTAAGCATTGTTTTTGCACGTTACATGCGCTTGTGTTAAAATTAATTAACATCACATATTGGATTTATTTTTTATCAAAAGGATTTAATATTTAGAATCATTGGGTTAAAATTATCTAATTTTCCTCACTCTAATTTTTTATTAAGGGATAAATTACTAAGGTTTGATACTAGTTACTATAGTGAAAACACTAAATGGTAAAAATATAGATACATATAAGTTATAGAATTAAATATTTAAAATATGTGTTTAATTATGTTTTGGAGTTGTTATTAGACCATATCAACCCTCAAAAACGGAATTATCACATTTTTATCCACTTTATGTAAGATTTTTCTCCCAATTGTGATTAATTTTATGTATTTACAAGAATGCTCCTCCTCCTCCACTATAAGAGGGAACTCACTCCCCTCTATTACAAACACCTCTAAATAATTTTTTATCAAACAATGTATACCCAAATAAATTTTTAATTTTCCTAAATTAATCTTATAAGCATTATTTGGATTAGATATCCAACGTAAGAATGTTTTAGTGCCAACTTATAGACGATACCCGAAGAAAAGGTAATTTTATTCACCAAGCGTCTTTATTTTATTTCATTATAAAATCAAATGAATTATTATTATAAATTTTTTATATAATAAAATAGTTATATTCTGTATACATATATTTTTTAATGATAATGGTAAGACTTACAATGACACACACTTCCATCAAATGGGCTATAAAATCTTCATTAGTGAGTACAACAGATTACCACCTTGCAGACCAATTTCATTTATTTTTCCATTACCACCTCTCAAGGTTGAGAATAATGATGTATTTGTAGTATATATACTATATTTATGATGTTATTATGAATTTTTATGTTTTATATCACATATCCCTTCATGATTTCAATTTTAGGTGAATATGATAATATCGTTCGTGTGTATGATGGCTTGCCACCACGCAAATTGATGTGATTCATTCACACATTACATAGAATTATTAAGGATGGTTTTAATAACACATGTGATACATAGAAAAAAAATGATACTATAATGATTATATATATATATATCAGTTACATTTATTTCATTCAATATGAAAATATTACGGAACCAACATTCATGCGTATGTACGGCTTACCATCTCCATGAGTGGTGTATTTATTTTCTATCACCAAATTTTATGGATTAATATAAATAAATATATAATTAATATATATGATATTTATATCATGGTTTATATTATGGAAAATATGAACCCTTTATCTATGTAAGAGGATAAAAACAATTAGTCAAAAGATATATGAAAAACAGATTGGTTATTACCTAGAATGTAATATTCATATTGAATTGTTGTTAAAAGGGTAAAAACTTTCATAAAAAGATAATATATGATATGATATATATAATAAATAATATAAAACATATTTATAATAAACTAATATTTATTACACAGTAGGGGTGGACATGTAAAACTGAAGTTTGACTTAAGGTAAGGGATTTCTCTCTCACTTTTTACTTCCCTGAGACACATGTCAAATTATCCACTTATTTATTTTATGGGGTGTATATAAATAACATGAATGTATTTTATTATTCCTATAAAAAACTATTGGTATTTACATATTCATTTTTGTATCTTTATTTCATGGGGTTTACAGTTAAAAAGTTATCAAATTGGCAAGGTATTTTTGTATCAATTTGACTTCATTGAAACATATGTTATGTTATGCACCTATATATTTTATGAGACGTATATACATCCAATTTTACAAGTAAATTATTCAATTTAATCATCCTCTTGATATTTTAGGTTTTTATTTCATGTTATTCTATAACGAGGATTATGATTCAATGTTACTAATGTGGAAGAAATTTTATGTCACAATCTCACCAGTTATACGGGTTATTTATGATTAATTCTATAATGTTGAAGTATCAAGATCAAAAAAATCAATAATTATAATTATTGTTATTATCATTTTTTTTATTCCTGATATCATCTAGTAATGGTACAATTTTTCCATTATTTGGTACTTAATATTTTTAAGAAAAATGTTTTTAAGATAATCTGACTTTATTGATCTCTTCAGTCAGAAATCCATTTTGATTCAAAATAAATGTTTTCTAAAAAAAATTAATATTTTTTATATTAAAATTTTATTTTATTTTCAATGAGAACTATTTTTAAATCTTTTTTTGTTAGAAATTTTTTTAAATGATTTAAAAATCTTCCTTTATAACTTTCAAAGGTTATTTTCAAAGAAAAGTTTTCTCAAAATGTTTTATGTATTAAAAAGTGAGATAAAGTATTTGCAAATTTTAACTTCTATGTTTCAAAGCTTATTTTGAAATAAAAGTATTTAAGAAAAATGTATGTTTAAAAAGTTATTAAAATTATTTCCAAACCTTCATTTATAATTTTTCAATGTTATTTTAAAAAGAAAAATCATTTTAAAATGATTTATATTTTAAAAAGTTAATTTTTCAAAATAGAAATGGTATTTCTTTAAAAAAAATATTAAATGATATTTTAATTTTTTTTAATTAAAGTTTAAATATATTGCTTTTATATACTTCTTACTAGGGATATGATGTTAGGATACTATTCAAATTTTCCTCTGACTGGTCTATGTTTTGATGGCATGATGTTTATGAAACTTGTTTCTCTTCCATAGGTTATACCATAATGAAATTATTATGAAACCCACTAATTTTAATGGATTATTCTATGATGTAATGAATATGGAACCTATATTGTTTCCAAAATTTCTGATTGGATGAAATTTTCACGATACTCGTTTCATTTCGTGGGTAATTATTTGATGAATATTTATGATCTTGTGGCACACATAAATTTGGAATTCAATTTGTGATGTGTATGAAAAATATCTACATCAAATTAATTGGTTAATAAATTTTATATATCATGAGATATACATGTATGGAATGGGAAGTGAGCCCAGTATAGTAATACAAAGTTGGAATAGAGATTGAAATGGGTTTAGTAAGACTAAATTGTATCGAGGAGTCAAATCAGTTTAGTAAAGGACTTTGCCTGCTATGATGTCCTTGGAAGTGATCCGTGACCAATATGGAAATTATTTTATATGGTTATATGTATGAAAAAAATTAAACATTCTATACCAATGTTATTCTCTCATTGCTTATATTCATTAATTATCTCTTGATACATGTCTTAGGTACTTCCAATACTTATTTCATGAACGAAGTTTATAATATTTTTTATACATGGTATGTTTTAAATAATGTTATGTTGATGCTACCATACCATTATGTTCATTTTATGATTATGTATATCCATTATTTTCCCCTACCAAGCATCAGATCTCATCCCTTCTTATGTTTCCTTTCCCTAGGTTATAGAGAATAGTTTTATGTGGGGTATGTATATAAATAGTACTAAATGGGAAGATATTTTTTTGGAAACATTGAATATTATTCATCAATTAATATGATTGTGTTACATGTTTCCAAAGGAACTAAAATAGTATGGACCTCAACTATGTGTATATATAATGTGATTAGTATTCATCTAAAAAGATGTAATATCCATTTTGAGAATACTGGGTCTCCATAATATGTAGACGTGGACATATTATTTTATGTTAATTAAAGGAGAGTGTTTTTCATAGAAAAAATAGCTATGTATAGAAACTAGCAAGTGGATGTGATTTTGGCACAGATGCACCTAGGCATAACAACTCAGAATGGGTTGTAAGGGGTATTAAGTCAATCATCACATGTAAATGATGAGTGTACAATCACGAGTGATATTCTTAGATTAATTCCTATTTTATTTATGATCCATTATAAAGGATTGAATTGATATTGACCATGAATGATCTTGGAGAAACCAATGTTTTTCTTGATTGAAAAGAAGGTGTCAGTATTTGAACATCATCTGAACAATTTTTTATTATTATCCACTCTATTTAGTGATACTTGATTTCCATACTAACCATTTTATTTTAGTAAGGGAATAAATATAAAATTATAAAGTGAATGTGGGTATAACTACGATCAAATATTCATATAACATATTGGAGGTTAGTTATATGAATTATTTTATATCATGAAATGTACCAAGGAATGAAAATTCATATCCTCATCAATTAGATATTGAATTAGAAATAAATACACTTTTTTTGATGATCACATATTAATTCAATGATTCTTCCTTAATTGATTTTATTGAAATTTTCTTCCTGTAAATCATGTTATTATCTTTATAATGGATTTTGATATTATTTTGGTCATTGATTGGAAGTCATTATGTAAGATCCTAGATTATTCATAAGGGATGTTTTTTTACGTTTTATTTTCAGTGTGTTATTTTGGTTAAATAAGTGTTTCCCCAAGTTCATGAGAATTCTTGGGGGTGTTCTGGGGGTTCAAGGCATGAAAGAAGAGAAAAAGGCTCTTTTTTGGTAGGTTTCATGGATTAAGAATAGATGGAGAAACCTGTGTTGAACTCCCATGAAAACATGTGCGAAAACCATGTGGCCCAATAAAATTGAGAAAATGACAAAAAATACACCATAGTATTTTTAAGTATAACTTCATATTTTCCTCCTCCCCTCCTCCTCAACCCTACTTGCAAGCTCGGATGACCCAACCATCCCAACGGTTTTCTCTTTCAGTCCTAGGATATTTGGAGAGCCATTGGATTCAGATTGAATCCAAAAGTGATTATAATATTATCCTCATTTCCTTTTATTGATTAGGGTTTGTATTCCTCTCCATTCCCCATCTGAATATATAAAACTTCTCTTTGACGGTGATATCCAGATCAAGGTATTGAATGGGGTTTGAATCAAGATATAAGGCTTTGTTTTGGAGTTCTTCCATCAATATATTCAAGGTAGGCTGTCTACAAGTTATATCCCATAATTTCATTTTAGATTTCTTCATGCCCAACATGGTTCCTTGTAACTTATTTTGTGCCTTTAAACCCTTTGGTAGGTTTTGGAATAATGAGTGTCTAAATGATGAATGGAAAACCTCATTTTCCCAATGGGATTCAATGAGGATGATTTGACCCATTTGAGTCCATCTATGGGGTGTTTGAGTATTTACCAGGCCTAGAAATTATCCAAGTATGTTATAGGTCATTGTATGAAAAAGTAGAGCCCTTGTTGAGTATGATGATACGGTAATGGAATGTGAAATGGTTAAATATTATTAATGAGATGAAATAAGCTAAATAATGAATATTATTAGTTGTATAGACATGGGAATGGGAATTTGGCTAAATGGGCTTAAGAAATGTAAATAGAAAATGTGTCAATGTGTCATGATAAGATTTCTAATTCCCATGTTGATTGTTGGATTATTGTTGTTGTATGCATTAATTGTGTTGGTTATGATGTGGTTTGTGTGTAATGAATGGAAAAATAAGAATTTTCACATGGCTTGGTGGTGGGATAAAGGAATTTGGCTCCACCCATTGGTTGGGTTGGACTGATGCTCTAATCCCTCCATGGAAAACATGGTTTTGGGAGTTGTACTCTTGCTCTATACCCCCAATGGTTATATTCGATGGAATTACCTGGACTGAAGCTACAGGGAATGTGAGGTTTATTGATTGTGAAATATGTTACCCATTATGAGGTTGGTAACTTGAATTATCTCCCATATGATTGAGCTGGTTGATTATTCCTAGTCCATTGGACATATGATGAAAGTGAATTAAGTAATGAAAATGGTTTATGTAATTGAAATTAGAAGCAATTTTAGGAATGATTCTATAGAACCTTTTCAACTAATGGATTCTGAATTTTCCTTAGTTTATTTGTTATTTTTTTCATACTACATGAACAATCTATTGGAATTGATATTTTATAGACACCGTTGGTGGTGGCCTGCTTAGTTGTACTCACACCCTGCTCGAGCCACTGTTGGGAACCTGGGAAGATATCATGCTTGGAGATCAGGACAAGGGCAAGAGACATATGCTAGGGAGTTGATTTGAACATGGTACATGCATAGATGAGGTTCCATACATGGAGTTCTAAACATTTAAGTATCCCATTATTTTCTTTATTTTGGTTTTTGTTCACTTGGAATTGTAGAATGACATGATATGTCTACTCCTGGATATGGTTTGTGCCCAGTTTAGGAAAAGATTATTCATGATTTTTCATTAATTTCATTACCTTTTAGTGATTTATGCTTGTTATCTTCTACGACTTACTCAATTTACAGTGTATAGTCTCCCCATGTGACTAATTTAGGCCATCACTTCTTTTTGGAAACCTGTATGGCGTATGGGGAGGCATGCTTGAGGTCAGGTGATGACCCAACTCAGGGCACCTATTAGTGACACCCAGGACGGGAACATTATAATGTGGTTTCATAGCTGGTATTTTCTAAGGCATAGAATTTGGGAATGGATAAAAGAGATTTAAGAAGGTTTCAGTCCTTAGTAATGAGCTCATTTTTGGGAGTAGCTAACCCATGTACATGGGAAATCCAATGTCACCCTAGGTGGGAATTTTTGTTCTTAATTTGTGTCGTTAAATTTTATGATATTTCACCATTGGGTGATATAATTATTGTGTGATGTGATAGTTTTATGATATTTTTCTTGGGGCTAGAACAACATGAGTTTGTAAATTCATGCATCATTTTAGAAACCTATATATACAAGTGAATTGAATCATAGTAGACACACACACACCCACGACCTGTATCTATGGGTCATATAGGGTAGAATGAATTTTATTTTATTAAAAGTAGAAAATATTGTGTCTAATGAAATGATACAAAGGGGTCAAATGGTAATTAAAATGTTAAATAGTAATTCAAGGTTTATTCTTGATAAAGGGTGGTATGAGAATTAAAATTTAATTGAACTAAATTGTGATATGGGAATAGTTTGATATGTAGTAGAATGAGATTTTTGTAACTGTGTGAGTTAGTTATCCTATGTTACCCATAGTCCTTAGTAGAAATAGATGATGGTAGTGTGTCGGGTATGATCAGACCCATTTGGGTGGTGTATGAGAAATGGTTTTTTGGTGTCTTGTGGTGAGACATCCTTTATATTTATGAAAGTTTTATATTTTGTGTTCTAAATTACTTGTTTGGAATTGTAGATAAATTATAGTATAAAGATGTGTTCTAGTTGGGAAACATGAGGATATTTCAAATAATGATCCCCCCAGAAGTGGAGAAAGGGGTTTCGATGGTTCAATATAATAGTAAAGAGTATTTTCATGAGAACTTTTCTCATTTTCTGAAGATGATGGAATGAGAACCAGGGTGAGTTGTACTACGTATGTTTGATATAATAAGGGGGTTTCAGCTGTATCACCCTTCGAACTTTACTAGAGAGGGTGGGTCCAAGGAGGAAGTGTTCTGGATAGATTCTATCTAGATAGTTCTTGATCATTTGGTGACTCCTACAAAAAAAATATGGTTAATTTAGTGGATTATATGTTGCGGGGCTAGGCAAAGCATTTATGGGATATCCTAGTATAGACTGAACATGTAGAGGGTATTCTATAGAAAGGTTTTCTAGAAAATTTTTTGGAATATAACAATCTAGAAAATTTGTGGAAGGAAAAAGATGTAGAGTATATTATACTAACTTATGGTACAATGTTAGTAATTATGTATGAAAGTTGGTTTATAGACTTGTAATGTTTTTTTCCTACTTTAGTGGGATATGAGTCAGCTACGGTGAGCTGATTTTAGAGAGGACATCGGCATGAGATATGATCTTGAGTAAATATTTTTTGATTGATGAGGTATGCTAGGGTGATGGATTCGGCCCTTATCTTAGAAGGAAACCTCAAAGTGGCATCTGGAAGCAGTTATGCAGTTACATTAGTGAAAAGTGGTGGTGAGAATTATGATAATAAGGAGCGCCATGTCAAGAATTTTCACGAGGTAAATGTTGGAAAAAATAGCTTGAAAAAGGAAACAGTACATCAAGATAATGACCTAGTTTTCCTTTATTAGTGTGGTAGGACGGGACACGTGTGAAGTCAATATTCACGACTACCAATTGAGTGGAAAACATGCAGCCAAATGGGCCATTTTTAGAGGTTTTTTAGGAACCCGTGGCTATTACAAAATGATGGAGGAAAGAGATTGGGGACTACTGTAGGCAGGGGGTCAATTACCCTATATCAGGTAGGTTTTTGGAGCTCCACAGGTCGTACCTCTAGGCGTGGTGGACACCGAACTCCCATCTGATACTATCCGTACTAGAAGGGAAATGCAGTGCATGGTAGTCAGGTTGGATCCTAGGGTAAAGGGATAGGAAAAATTCACACAATTCAGTCTACACTATGAGGTAGCGAGGTTTTTTCATCTAATGTTCAAGGTATTTTTATTATAAACTCCACACTCTCTAGTTCTCTTTTTGACATAGGTTTCACTCACTCTTTTATCGTTGCACAGTTCGTAATTATGTGGGGCCTATACATGGAATGGGTACGTGGGTTAATGTTGATTAATACCTCATTGGGGGTGTGATTTGAGGATATCAGACCACATAGAGGTTTTGAGTTTTGTGTTTATAATTTTTTGTAGAACCTATTTGTCCTCCAAATGATAGGTTTTGACCTGATTTTGGGCAAGGACTGAATAGTTCTCTATCAGGCCAGTATTAATTGTTACTGCCATAGGGTAACATTAATGTCTCTTGAATGAGAGACTTTTTTCTTTCATGGTGAGTGTGATTTTTTGAGCATTCTATGTAGGTCCAATTTTCTAATAGGTGGTAGGAATCAAAGCCCAAGTGGATTTTGTTATTTTTGATGATGGAGAAATCGAGCAACATGTCTTTCCTCCTATGGTGAATAATTTTTAAGATGTTTTTCACAATGATTTATCAGGACTTCCACCCAAAAGGGGTCTAGAGTTCACAATTGAGTTGATTCCAAGGGCATAACCAGTTTTAATTCCACCATATCAAATGGAATCCATAGAGCTCTAGTAACTTTGGGATCGTCTAAGAGAGTTGGAGAAAAATGGAATCATTCGGCCAAGTATGTTACCATGGGGATCAACTATTCTATTTTCTAAGAAGGATGTAAGGTTGTTGAGGTTATGTATCAATTAGAATAAGTTTAATCAAATTATGGTTCAAAACCAATACCCGCTTCCCAGAATTGATGTCCTATTAGAAAAATTGAGGTGTGCCTCGGTGATCTCTAATATTGATATGAGATCGGGATACACTCAGTTGTGGGTGGGACCTTCTTATGTATAGAATAAAACTTTTTAGAGAAGGTATAGGTTGTATGAATCTGTGGTGATACCATTTGGACTGACCAATGCACCCTCTATGTTTGTGGAATTAATGAATCAGATATTTCACCCATATATGGAATTGTTCATGGATGACTTTTTTGATGATATCTTGGAGTACTCATGAACTCTTTATGATCATGTCATAAATCTTGAAATCATCTTGAGTATACTAAGAGAGAATAGTATTTACACTTAGCTATCAAAATGTTAGTTCTTGATTTATAAGTTGAATTTCTTGGAACACATAATTTTTGAGTTAGGTGTGTCAGTGGATCCATAGAAGGTGACGGTTGTGGTGTCATGGGAGCAGCCCAAGAATGTTTTTGACATTCATAGTTTTCTAGGTTTTCCTAATTATTATCTAATGGTCATTAAGGATTTCACTCATTTGGAATCACCACTATTGGGTTTAACCAAGAAGGCGGTTTATGTTTTATTGTCTAGATGCATGTGATAATGATTTTTGAAGAATTGAAGAAGTGGCTAACTACCAAACCAATTCTGATCTTACCTAAACCAGGTAACAAGTACACCTTATTCTGTGATGTGTCTAATGTTTGACTTGGGTAATTATTAATTCAAGATGATCAAGCTATTTCTTATGGGTTAATAAATTTGAGGCCTCATGAATGAAATTACCTGACTCATAAACTTGATCTAGATGTGGTTGTTTATTCTTTAAAGTGTTGGAGGAATTACTTGATGGGGGAAAGATTCACAGTGTTCACTAATCATAAAAGTATTAAGTACATCTTATCTCAATGGGATTTGAATCTTAGATAGTGAAGGTAGGTCGAGTACCTGAAATCCTTCCATTTTGAGTTGGTTTACACATTAGAGAAAGGGAATAGTTTTGCAGATGATCAGAGCTGGAAGACTCTAAACCGGGTGTTCAAGAATCTAGATCTGATTGGAGAATGATGGATTTATTTTTTGAAATTCATATATAGGTATAGGATTTTCCACATAAGATGACCCTAGAATCTATAGAATCTGATTCCACAATTGTAAGCTAGGTCAGGAGAGTCAATCAAAGGATTTGGAGTGTTTGGCTATGAAGAAAAATCTTAAAGGAGGGGAGTAAACTTTTAGATGGTATGTGGGCTATAATGGAATTTTTTATGTTCGAGGCCATGTTGGGGTGCCTACAGGTGTGAGAGAGGAGTTGATTCCTGATTTCTAGGCCACAATACAGGCAGTACATCCAGGTTTGACTAAAATTTATGATGATCTTCATCGATGATATTGGTGGTCAGGGATAAAGAAAGAGGTTGCAGGTTTTTTTGTGTGATTCCTTACATGTCAATAGGTAAAGGAAAAACATCAATGACTAGGAGGGATATTGCAGTCATCACCCATTCCGTAGTGTAAGTGGAATGATGTAACAAAAGATTTTGTAGTGGGTATTTTGAGGACTCTTTATAAGGGGGAATTATTCTGGGTGATTGTTGATCGACTTAATAATGTGTCTAATTTATTTCTAATTTGAGAAAATTTCATAGTTGATCAGTTGGGTGAATTTTATGTCTGAACAATAGTGTTGTTTCATGGTGTGCCAGGAACCATAGTTTCATACCATGATCTGTGTTTTAGATCACGCTTCTAGAGGGGGTTGTAGAGAGCACTTGGCACTCAGGTGTTTTTGTGTATTGATTTTCACCCATATACTGACGCATAGTTAGAGAATACAATTCAAGTGTTTGAGGAAATTTTTATTGCTAATGTCATGGATTTTTGTGGTTTGTGGGAGAATAATTTATCACTTTTTGAGTTTTCATACAACAACAGTTTTCAGGATATGATGACGATGGGACCTTTTTTGGGCCTCTACGAGAGGTCATGTAGATCTCTATTTTATTGGTTAGAAGCCAGGAGTCTAAGATGTTAGGTCCAAGTCCTGTGCAGGATACATCAAAAAAGGTTTGGTTGATTTAAAAGATTATGATGACGAAACACAGTAGACAGAATTCAAATTAATATCAGCATTGTAGGCCTCTCCAAATCATGGTGGGTGATAGTCTGTTCCTTTAGGTGTCACCAAGGATGGTCACTATAAAATCTAGAAACAAGGAAATTTGATTCCCAGGTATGTGGGGTCATTTGACATTATTGAGAGGATTGGACCAGTGGTGTACCAATTGGATCTTCCAAAATTGTGTAGTGCTTTGGGTGATGTTTTCAATGTTTCACAACTCTAATAGTATCACCTTAAACCATCTCATGTGATAAGCGCTGATGATGTCGAGTATGAAGCTGATGAATTATTTGAGGAGAAGTCAGTTCATTTTTTTGGATCATAGTGTGAAGGTCATGCAGGGAAAGGTGGTGCCTTTGGTTCGTATTCTATGGCAGCATGGAAATGATTATGAAGAAACTTAGGAGGGATAATCTAATATTCATGCTTAGTGGACCGATCTATTTTCTTTGGAAACTCAATGATACTTGGGAATAGTGTCATAAGGATGAGTTTTCATATGGTGGGGAGGTTTTCTGATCCTAGATTCTTCATAAGAGATGTTTTTTTATGTTTTAGTTTAAGTCCCTTCTTTTAGTTACATAAGTGTTTCCCCAAGTTCCTCAGAAGGATTAGGGGTGTTTCCAGGGTTCGGTTCATGAAAGAGAAGGAAAAGGAGATTTTTCATCATGTTGATCAGTTTGAACATAGATTGTGAAAATGATGTGGAACTCTTAGGAAACTATGTGATGGGGTGATTTTTGGACAGTGGCATGCACACTGTTTGGAAAACCGTGTTGGAAAAGCATGAAACCCTGTAAATTTGGAAACATTACCAAAATTCCACCCTGGGGTTTTTAAGCATAACTCGGGATTTTCTTCCACTCCTCCTCTTGGAACTCTAGATTCGAGACTGGGAAACCCAACCTTCCCAAGGGTGATTCTCCTTCTATCCTGGGATATTTGGAGCACCGTTGGATTCGGATTGAAGCCTCGGGTGAGTCTAATCTTCTCCATGTTTCCTTTTCATGATTAGAGTTTGTATTCCTCTCCCATATCCATTTAAAGCTCTAAAACCCCACTTTTCCAATGAGATCTATGTCAAGCCTTTTAAGGGTGTTTGAATCATGATCTCAGGATTTATTTGAGAGTGCCCCCATCAACAGATTTAAGGTAGGTGGTATGCAGGTTATATCCCATGATTTCATTATTAATTCTTCCATGTACAACTTTGTTCCTTGTCACTTTTTGTTGTGATTTTGAACCCTTTGGAAGGGTTTGGAATAATTTGTGTCTAAATGATGAATGGAAACCCTCATAGTCCCAACAGGATGCAATGAGGATGATTTGACTCATTTGAGGCCATCCATGGGGGAGCCAATATTTTACAGGCCTAAATATTAGCCAAGTGCTAGGTCATTTTGTGACAAGGTAGAGACCTTGTTGAGTATGTTGATATGGTAATGGAAATTGAAATGGTTAAATATGATTAATGAGAGGGAATAAGGGAATTATGGAATATTATAGTGGGCTAGACATGGGAATGGAAATTTGATTAAATTGGATATGAAATGTAAATAGAAAATGTGTTAATGGGTCATGTAATGATTTATAATTCCCATGTTTATTTTTGGATTGTGATTATTATATACATCTGTTGTATCGGTTATGGTATGGTTTTGTGTAATAAATGAATGAATAATCATGTGGACATAGATTGGTTGTGGGATGAAGGGCTTAGGATCCTCCCATGGTTGGGTTTGATTGATGCTCTAACCCCATACTGGAATACACAGGCTGGGAAGTCAAACTGATTCTCTATAACACCAATAGTTATATTTGATGGAATTTCTTAGACTAAGGATCCACAAAAAGTGAGTTTTATTGATTGTAAAATATTTTATCCCTTGTGAGTTAGGTAACTTATCTTGTCTTCCTTATGCATGAGCTGTTTGATTATGCCTAGTCTATTTGATATATGATGAAAGTAAATTAATGAATGAAAATGGTTTATGTAATTGAAATTGGAAGAAATATTAGGAATGATTATAGCAAACCTAATAAACTAATGGATTTATAATTTTCCTTTATATACTTTTTATTTATTTCATACTACATGCAATATCTGTTAGAATAGGTATTTTGTAGACACCATTGGTGGTGGCCTACTTAGTTGTAGTCACACTTTTCTCGGGCAGTCGTTGGGTACCCATGAATATTTCTTTCTTTTGGGGTCAGGATAAGGGCAATGGATGTATGCTAGAATGTGGAGTTGGACATGGTATATGCATGGATGAAGTTCTAGACTTAGAGTCAAAACTATTCGGTGATCTTGTTGCTATCTATATTTTGGGTTTTGTTCAATTGGCATTGTAGCATGACATGATACATCTACTGTTTTTTATGGTTTATACCTAGTTTGAGACATGGTTATTTATGCTTTTTTTTTGATTTTATTACCTTGTTCTATGATATATGCATGTTATCTGCTTTGGATTACTTTGGTAAGAGGGTATAGTCTCCCAATGTGACAACTTTATTGTAACTCCTCAACCCCAGTTACCCAGAGTCAGTGCATTATTACATATCATTGTCATGATCACAAATTTTCATGTCTCAAAAGACCGATTAGTTTAGTATCCTTGGAAGTACTAGATACATTCCAAAGGTGTACATTACATCATAAAATGGAAAACTACAACAACATTGTTTCCATAGATCACAATCATATCCCCTCAGACTATCCCTATAGGTCAGTCATAAAATACTTCTTCGCATCCTGGGAAAAATAAAACATAGAATGGGGTGAGCTCAGATTCTTAGTAAGGATAACAATATAGAAAAAAACTTTCATAAATAAGCATAAACATTTAAGGCAATGTATAACTAACAAAATAGCCTTTAAAACTTGAACTTCAGCATAATATGGCAAAAATAAAATGAAATAATTCCATTTACTTATTCACATTGATATTCTACTAGTCGAATAATCACATGCAATATCAATAATCACTTTCATAATGATGGAATGCATAATGTCAGATGATCATAACCACATACTCAAGGCCTTGTGCCAAGACTACAAATAAGATTTTGTCAAGGCCTTGTTACAAGATACTAGTTTGTCTCATGAGACATACTGATTCATCTAGATGTTATAGCAGGCTTCACCCATCACTTACTAAGTCCAATGCATTCCTCATATGAATAGATTTAAACATAACATAAACATTCATATTAAAACTAGCATAAGAAATTTCAATAATTTATCTATAAACCATGAATGGTATAAAAATAACACATCCACAGTCAAAAATATCACAAAACCTTCAATATTATATGAATGTTTTTATCATAATAAATCAACTTCAAATAAGCATAAAATCCATCAAAAGATGTTGGCATAGATGAAATCAGAACTATTTGAGAGAAATATATCTTTTTTTGAAATCATTTAAAAGTCACATAATTATAAAATAAAAAATTTACTTTGAAAATATTCTTATAATCTTTTAAGGGAAGATTTGATGATTTTATAATGGTGGAAAATAGTTGCACCTGCCGTATAAGTAAAAAAATACATTCTTACCCTAATTTTGTCGAAAAGGTTAAAAAGGACCTTTTTTTGAAAATTACGGAAGGGTTCCTTTATAAAAATATTATAAAAAGTCAAACAGGGGTATAAATGACTTTAACCCATAGTCTATAAAATATTAATAATGTTTTGAAAAACATTTTAAAGAAAAATGGATGTGGATGATAAAGAGGCCCCAATAGATAATATAAACAACCTCAGATAATGAAGAGATTGTGAAATTAACCCTTACCTTGTACTTTTCCTTGGAAGATGGTAGGTTAACCTCCAGTATAATGGTGAAATAATTGTTATTAAATTATACAAGAATCATATACATTAATATGATATCATATATGATCTTTTAACATTGCTTTGTTAATAATATCTTAGTATTATCGTCATTTCAGGTGTTAATAGATTCGTTTTCCTTTATATTCTTTGTTATATGAGTCATATTTGTTATGGATGGGATTTATCTTATTAACATACAGAATTATATCAAGTCTTTAAACATGATTTATAACCATCAAATGAAAATTATTCTTTAATGGATACAATGGGGAATGAATCTCATCTGGTTCGTTGATACAGTAATCCATACGTACGCACGAGTGAAAATATCATTCTTTTGTTATTAAAATAATATATAATTGGATGTTATATCATATATACAGAATCATTATCATGTTATATTTATTATTTACATCAATTACACATCATTATTATACCCATCCAAATAATAATGTATGGAATAACAATTACACCACGATGTGGAGATGGTAAGCCGTACGTACACACGTATGGTGACATGTCATTCAAAGGATGGATAGAATAATGAATTTGGTTGTACCATATTTATAATAAAATCATAGTATATAGAAGATTATGGAATTATTATTTTATAATGGAAACAAAAAAATAAAAAGGATGTAAAAGAAGAAAGGAACTTGAAAGAGGTGATGAAATATTTACCTCTTCTTCGAGTTCTTCCTTTTGATTTGATCAAAAGGGTTCCTTAGGTTGGCTTTCTAACTAAAGTAAGGCCTCTAGGATGAAGTTAGTATAGTTTAGAGGGTATTTGGGAAGATTTTGGTCGATCCGGATGGCTTTGAAGGTATGAATTTGAGAGAAGGGGGAGTGCCCTTTTATAAGAGGGTGAGGGGCACCTTAGGTAAAGCTGGAAATATTATTTTATAACAAAATCATTTTTGATTTCTAATGGATAAAAATGGATTATATAAATTATAAGGTAGGGATGGGTAAAAAACCACTCAACTAATAGGTTTTATACATGTTTGGATCACTATATTAACTTTATATTTTAGATTTAATTCTTAGTTTAATAGTTTGGCATTTACCATGTCTCTTTGTATTTTTGTATTATAAAGTTAATAAACTTACTATATACTTCCAAGAGAACCCCAAGTGGTTAATTAATGACATAAATATCATTATATAAGTCTTTTGGCCCAACCTTAGATTTTTAGGAATATAATATCAATTAATAATATAATATTTGTTTTAAAAACTCTTTTATGTCAATTTTGACACTGTTGGGTATTTTGTTTTTGCTGAATTCACATCAGCATTATTGCTTCAAAAAAATTCATCTAACCAATGATAATATTTCATATTATCCTAGAAAATTAGTGGAATTCATAAAAAGTCTAAAATTACTTTTATTTGGATATTTATAATATCAATTATTTTAATATTTCATTAATTAAGTAATTATTGCATCATCATTGTGTCAAAAATAAATTCAATTATTTAATGTCTAAAAAATATAAATAAAATAAAATTATGTATGAAATTTTTTTATCTTTATAATTAATATTTAAATTCGAATTTATCTTATGTATAACCCTATATTAAAAAAAATTTAGTTATTAAACAATGACTTTAACTCTTTTAACTCTTCTTTAAATAAAATAATAATATGTGTCCTAATCTAATCCATGTGGACCAAAGAGGATCATATTTTATTTGTAAGGTTGTTTTTGGTCGAATTATACTTATCCAATAGAATTAGTACATGTGTTAGAGTAATAATAATATCATTTTTACCCTTAATTATCATATTAACTTTTAATCGTGGTAAAGAAAAGTAAAAAGTTACTATTCACCAAAAATTATTTTCATCTTATTGAACCACATTTTAATTACTGATATCAACCGTGTCTCTTGGATTTTTTAAATTCCACTCATAGAAGTAGTAAAATTACGTTTTATGTGAATTTTCAAATTCTCATAGGAGGTGGGTAAAAGAAGGTGAAAAGTTAAATAAAATTTTCATATATCTAAAATTATTATAAACTAAGTCCAATGAATTATATTGAACTTATATAGATAATATGTATCTATTTTGATCTAAAATAAATTTAAATAACACAAATAATTATTTAAATAAAAATTAGGTTTTAAACTATAACTTAGTGTTTTTCACTATTCATCAAAAATTGAAAGTTTTTAGAAAAATACCAAAAATTCATCCTAAGATAATTTCGATATTCCAAATCCAAAAATAAAATCCATTTTGAAAGATAAAATTTATAAAATTTCAAAAAGTGGGTATTACTATTCATAACAATTAGTTTGATTGGTTGTGGTGAGTTAGAACTCAAAGTTGCATACAACAAACGATATTGTATTATTCAAAGAGAAGCGTATCGTGGAAGCTTGGCATGTTACATTCTCCCATCCTTCAAATAATTTCACCCTAGACATTTATAGAATACTACCACCTAAAAAGACTCGGGTGGTTCTTCAACATAAGTTTCTTGGGATCCCATGTTGCCTCTTCTATATTATGGTTTCTCCATAGAACTTTTACAAGACAAGTCGTCCTGTTTCTCAACACTTTTTCTCTTATATCAAGAATCTTGACAGGCTTTCGCAATAAGACAGATCGGGCTCCAGTTATAATTCTTCATAGGTGAGTACATGTGTTGGGTCAGGCGTGTATTTTCTCAACAGTGATACATGGAACACATCATGGACTTTGGAGAGACTTGGTGGCATTGCCAAACGGTAAGATACAACCCGAATTTGTTCTAAAATTTTGAAAGGTCCGATGTACCTGGGACTCAATTTACTCTTCTTACCAAAATGTATAACACCCTTCCATGGAGATAACTTCAAGAAAACATGATCTCCTACCTAAAATTACAAATCCTTCCTTCAGTTATCGGCATAGCTCTTCTGCATACTTTGAGCTGCTTTCAAGTGGTTTTGGATTACCTTCACCTTTTCCATCGTTTTCACCACCAGTTCTGGGCCTAAGAGTTTTCTTTCACCAACATCATCCCAACAGGTTTGTGTGCGATATGTCTTTTTGTATAATACTTCATACAGTGCAATCTGAATAATTTAATGGAAGCAATTGTTATAGAAAACTTTTACCAGTGGTAAATATTTATCCCAAATACCTTGAAAGTCAAGTGAGAATTATTTCAACATGTCTTCTAAGTTTTTAATAGTTCATTCTGATTGTCTATCAGTTTGGGGGTGGTAAGCAGTCCTCAAACAAAGTTTAATATCTAGGGATTTCTGAAGACGTTTCCAAAATCTTGATGTAAAACATGGATCATGATCAGAAAAAATCAATAGAGGTACTCCATGAAGTCTCACAACTTCATTAATATCTAGTATTGCTTAACATTCAAGTGGTAAATCTTCCCTTATTGCAAGAAAATGTGCTCACTTGGTAAGACAATCAACAATGACCCATATTGCATCGTTCTTTCTAGGATTCTTTGGTAGTCCAATGACAAATTCCATCATAATATTATCCAATTTCCACTCCGGTATGGGAAGAGGTTGCATGACTCCTCCAGGATGTTGCCTTCTAGCTATCACTTGTTGACAAACCATACATATTGACACAAAATCAGAAATCTCTCTCTTCATGCTGTCCCACAAAAAATGTTCTTTCAAATCTCTATACATCTTAGTGCTCCCATGGTGTATAGTAAAATTGGAATTATGAGTATCATCCAAAAATCTCTTTTTAGATCAGGTATATTGGGAACACAAAGTCTCTTCCCAAATTTCACAATTCCATATTCATACACAAAGTCACTCAATATCCCATCATTCATAGCTTTAATATTCTTTTGAAACTCTTCCTCATCAGTATGAGAACTCTTTATCCTTTATAGTAAAGATGGTTTGACAACCATTTGAAAAAGTATTGATGTTTCACCTTTTATGGTTATTCCCATATCCATCTTTACTATATCCATGTATATAGGATCCTTTTCAACTCTCATCTTGTTCAAAACTCCATGATCTTTTCTGCTCAAATCATCTGCCACCTTATTTTCCTTCCCCGGGTGGTAGTGTATCATGAAATCAAAATCCTTGAGTAGTTCAAGCCATATCCTTTGCCTCATGTTGAGTTCTTTCTATGAGAAAATATACTTCAAACTCTTATGATCAGTATAAATATCACATTTTTCACCATAGAGATTGTTTCTCCAAATCTTCAAAGAAAATATTATAACTAATACCTCAAGATCATGAGTAGGATAATTTTTCTCATGAATTATCAGCTGTCATGATGCATAGGAAATAACCCTATCATTCTGAATAAGGACACAAAAAAGTCCGTTCTTCGATGCATCACTATAAATAACAAACCCATCATTCCCCGATGGTAGAGTCAATATAAGATCATTGACTAATGTTCTCTTCAATTCATGAAAACATTATTCACCCTCTTTTGTACAAACAAATTTAACCCCTTTACGTGTGAGATTTGTTAATTGGTTAGCCAACCGAGAAAAATTCTGGATGAAATGTCGATAATAACCTTCTAATCCAATAAAACTGTGTACCTCAGTTATAATCGTTGGTGCCGGTCATTCTTGGATTTCCTTGGTCTTAGAAGGATCAACAAAGATTACAACCTTAGATACAATATGGACAAGAAAAGAAATATCCTGAAGCCAGAATTCACACTTACTAAACATCCCATATAATTCATGTCTTATAAGAGTCTTCAAGATAATGCGCAAGTGATTTTCATGATCTTTGTAGATTTTGGAGTATACCAAGATATCATCAATAAATACCACTAAAAAATCATCGATATATTCCTTGAAAACTCTGTTCATTAGATCCATGGAGATAGAGGGTGCATTAGTCAATCCAAAAGGCATTACTGTAAACTCGTAATGCCCGTACCTGGTTGGAAATGGTGTCTTCGGAATGTCTTCCTTCTTCACACAAAACTGATGGTATCCAGATCGAAGGTCAATCTCTAAAAAGTATTTATCTCCATGCATTTGTTCAAATAAATCATCAATGCGAGGTAGGGGATACTTGTTCTTTATTGTTATAGCATTGATTTCCCTATAGTCGATACATAACCTCATAGATCCATCTTTCTTGTTAACAAAAAGGACATGGGATCTCCATGGATAAACACTAGGGAAAATAAATCCCTTATTACTCAATTCCTCTATTTGATTCTTTAGTTCCACTAATTCCACAGTGTCCATTCTATAAGGGGTCTTCGATATGGGCCTTGAACCAGGAATTAAGTCAATGGAAAACTCAATTTCTCATTCTGGAGGATGTCCAGGTAAATCTTCTAGAAACACATCAATATATATTCTTTCAAAATAGGTAAATCCTCTATTTGAACATTAATTTTCTTGCCCATAGTTATTTCATTCTCTTCCTCCCCAATAATTAAATTTAGTTGAGCTACTGGGTGTGGATCTTGATAAGAATCAGGTGGTGACGATTCTACTCTAAAGATATGGTGTTCTTTATCATCGTCATAAAAAACGTAACCTCCTTCTTCTTACAATAAATCTTCACATCATGGTCTGAATCCAATCCATACCGAAGATTATATCAAATTAAATCATTTTTATGATGATGAGATCAACAGATAAAGAACATTTATATGCTCTAATGGGAACAGATTCACAAAACTTTGCTGTGATGATACTTCCATTAAGAGTTTTAACTGAAAACTCCTTTGTTAAATATAATATGAAATATCTAATTCTCTTAGAAAACTGGAAAGATATGAAACAATGCGATGATCCAGAATCAAATAAATAATTTGCTAAACTTGAGGAAACCATTAAATTACCTTCCACCATGTCTTTCGGAGATTCTACCTCAGTAGTAGTGATAGCATAAGCTTGGCCTTGATCCCTTAGCCTTTTCTGAGGTAAGTTACAGTGATGCTTAGGACATTCATTTCCATACTGTCCCATCTCCCTGTAATTGTAGCATTGAACATCAGTAGCTTCTTTCCTCCCCTTGAAATCACGAGCTTGGTTCCCTTTTTCACCAAACTTTTAACAGACTCTCATTCCCTTCAAAAAAGTGCCGAGGTGTTTCATCCAACATTTACTGTAGGATGGATATTCAACTTTTCCCTTCTTCCCCTTATTTCCATTTCTAGAGTGATCAGTAGATCTCTTATTATCTTTCTTTTCTTTAAAGTCGTAAGACTTTGAGAATTCTTTTTATGTCCTGATAGCACATGAGACAATATCTCCATATGACGAGAAGGATTGTGAGACTAATTCTCAATGGAGAAACGGTTTTAACCCATCAAAGAAACGATAAATATTACTTCTTGGGTTACATATATAATCTTCAGCATGCCTCTCTAACCTTGTAAAGTTAGCCTCATACTTTGCGACATTCTCATCCTCCTTTTTCCTCAGACTAAGAAATTTCCTTTCCATATCTTCTCGATGGTCACAAAGAAAGTATTTTTATAAGAAAAAGCTCTTTAAACTCCCTCTATTCCATAGTTGATACTTTATCATCTTCCTTTGTGTTTTGAATCAATGACCATCATTGATCAGCATCTCCAGTGAGGCAGTAAACTGCCATGATAAATTTTTCCCTTTCACTACTCCCTAAGGCATAGAATATTTTATCTAAAGAATTTATCCATTGCTCAGCTACTAATAGATTTTTACTCCCATTAAATTTTGTTGGTTTTTTTCTCATGAATCAATCTAACATTGATCCTCCACACTATGGATCGGGGTTCTCCATATAGGTAAGGTAATTATTCCTAACCTGAGTGATTTGTCCCTATATGGTGATAAGATGATTAGCACCAGTTGTATCACCAACTCCACTATAATTATCTTTAGCTGGAGGGAAATACCTACATGGAGTGCTTGTATTGATACATTTTACATTCCTTCTACTAGGAACCATTTCTAAATAATGGAATAAATTTGATTAGTTTATTAATCGAAATACATAATTCCAAACTTGTAAAACACTTAACATGAATTGAACAGTTTATGGATATAATCCATAATCATACATAAATGTTTTCTTTGATGAAGTATATACTCATAAACCCTTCATAATGGTATGTAATGAAAATTATAATTATCCGAAGCATATCCCCCGGGAGTGTCATAACCAAGAGTGAAGCAAGGCCTGTTGTCGTGCACCAGTTCCCATTCGAGTCTAGCTCAAAGAGGTGTTTTTAGGTTTTACCCCTAGGTACATCTGCGCCAGAGCCACCTCTACCTGCTCGTATCCTAATAAGGATGTATTGACTAGAATAATCACAAAATCTCTACAACACAAAAATTCTAGGAAGTTATTCTATATTAATCCTCAAATTCTATCTTTGGGTAATGTGCTCTAATCAGATTTTATCTAAATCTAGATTCCAAGGTTTGTAATAAACTTCCTCTAATACCAACTGTAACGCCATGAACCCAGTTACCCAGAGTCGGTGCATTATTACGTATCATTTTCATGATCAAAAAAGATTATGACTCGAAAGACCGATTAGTTTAGTAGCCTCGGAAGTACTAGATACATTCTTAAGGTTTACATTACATCATAAAATGAAAAAATAAAACAACATTGTTTCCATAGATCACAATCATATCCCCTAGGACTATCCCTGCAGGTCAGTCATAAAATACTTCTTCGCATCCTGGGAAAAATAAAACATAGAATGGGGTGAGCTCAGATGCTCAGTAAGGATAACAATATAGTGGAAAACATTCATAAATAAGCATAAACATTTAAGGCAATGTATAACTAAAACAAGATCCTTTTAAACTTGAACTTCAGAATAATATGGAAAAAATAAAATGAAATAATTCCATTTACTTATTCACACGGAAATTCTACTAGTCGAATAATCACATGCAATATCAATAGCCACTTTCATATTGATGGAATGCATAATTCCATACTATCATAACCACATATTCAAGGCTTTGTGCCAATACTAAAAATAATATTTTGTGAAGGCCTTGTCCCAAGACACTATTTTGTCTCATGAGACCTATCAATGCATCGAGGAGCTATAGAGGGCTCCACCCATCACTTACTAAGTCCAATTCATTCCTTATATGAACAGATTTAAATATAACATAAACATTCTTATTAAAAGTAGCATACGAAATGTTAATACTTTATCCATAAACATGGATGGTATAAAAATAACACATCCACAGTCAAACTATCACAAAAACATCAATACTATATGGAAGTTTTGTATCATAATAAATCAACTTCAAATAAGCTTAAAATCCATCAAAGGATGTTGACATAGATGAAATCAAAACTATTTGATAGAAATATCTCTTTTTTTTAATCATTTAAAAGTCACATAATTATAAAATAAAACATTTACATTGAAAATATTCTTATAATCTTGTAAGGTAAGCTGAGACGATTTTAGAATGGCATAAAATAGCCGCACCTACCGTATAAGTAAAAAAAGACATTCTTACCTTAATTTTTTCGAAAAGGTTAAAAAAGACCTTGTTTGGAAAATGATTGGAAAGATTCCTTTATAAAATTCTTATAAAAAGTAAAACAAGGGTATAAATTACATTAACCCATATTCTATAAAATAGTAAGAATGCTTTGAAATACATTTTTAAGAAACGTGGATGTGGATGACAAAGAAGTTCTAGTAAATAATATAAACAACCTCAGATAACGAAGAGATTGTGAAATTAACCCTTACCTTGTACTTCTCCTTGGTCGATTGTAGGTTAACCTCCGGTAAATAGTGAAATAATTGTTATTAAATTATACAAGAATAATATACATTAAAATTATATCATATATGATCTTTTAACATTTCTTTGTTAATAATATCTTAGTATTATCGTCGTTTTAGGTGTTAACAGATTCGTTTTCCTTTATTTTCTTTGTTATGTGAGTCATATTTTTTATGGATGGGATGTATCTTATTCATATCCAGAATGATATGAAGTATTTGAACATTATTTATAACCATCAAATGAAAATTAGTCTTGAATGGTTACGATGGGTAATGAATTTCATCGCGTTCGTCAAGACGGTAATCCGTACGTCGCACGAGCGAAAATATCATTCTTTTGATATTAAAATAATATATAATTGGATGGTATATAATATATAAATAATCATTATCGTGTTATATTTATTATTTACATCAATTATACATCATTATTATACCCATCCAAATAATAATGTATTGAATAACAATTACACCACGAGGTGGAGACGGTAAGTCGTACATACGCACGTATGGTGACATGTCATTCAAAGGATGGACATAATAATGAATTTTGTTTTACCACATTTATAATAACATCACAGTATATATAAGATATTGGATTTATTATTTTATAATGGAAACAACAAAGAAAAAGGAAGTAGAAGAAGAAAGGAACTTGAAAGAGGTGATGAAATATTTACTGCATCTTCAGGTTCTTCCTTTTTATTTGATCTAAAGGGCTCCTTAGGTAGGCTTTCTGGATAAAGGATGTCCTCTAAGATTAATTTAGTATAGTTTATAGGGTATTTTTGGAGAGTTTTTCTGATCCAAATGTCTTCGAATGTGTGAATTAGAGAGAAGGGGGAGTGTCCTTTTATAAGAGGGGTGAGGGGCACCTTAGAAAAAGCTAGAAATATTATTTTATAATAAAATAGTTTTTGGTTTTTAAAGGCTCAAAAATGGATTACATAAAGGATAATGTGGGTATGGGTCGTAAACCACTCAACCAATAGATTTTATACGTGTTTGGGTCACTATATTAACTTTATCATTAAGATTTAACTCTTAGTTAAATAGTCTGACATTTACCATGTCTCTTTGTATTTTTATATTATATGTTTAATAAACATACTATATACTTGCAACTTAACCCCAAGTGGTTTATTAATGATACACCTATCATTATATAATTAATTTTTCCCAATATTAGATTTTTTGGAATAGAATATCAATTAATAATATAATATTTGTTTTAAATACACTTTTATGTCAATTTTCACACTATTGGGTATTTTGTTTTTTTCTAAATTCCTAACAACATTTTTAATTCGAAAACTATTCATCTAACCAATACTAATATGTCATATTAACCTATAAAATTATTGGAATTCATAAAAAGTCTAAAATTACTTTTATTTGGATATTTTTAATATCAATTATTTTAATATTTCATTAATTAAGTAATCACTACATCATCATTGTGTCAAAAATAAAATAAAATATTTAATTTCTAAAAAATATAAACAAAATATAATTATGTAGGAAATATTTTTTATCTTTATAATGAATATTTATAGTCTAATTTATCTTATGTATAACCCTATATTAAAAATGTTTTAGTTATTAAACTTTGATTTTAACTCTTTTAAGTCTTCTTTAAATAAGATAGTAATATGTGTCCTAATCTAATCTATGTGGACCAAAGTGGTTCATATTTTATTCCTAATGTTGTTTTTGGTCAAATTATACTAATCCAATATAATTAGGACATGTGTTAGGGCAATAATAATTTCATTTTTACCCTTAATTACCCTATTTACTTTTAATCGTTGTAAATAAAAGTAAAAAGTTACTATTCACCAAATGTTATTTTCATGTTATTGAACCACATTTTACTTAATTATATCAACCGTGTCTCTCTAATTTTTGAAATTCCACTCACAAAAGCTGTAAAATTATGTTTTATGTGAATTTTCAAATTTTCTTAGGAGGTAGGTAAAAGACGGTGAAAAGTTCAATAAAATTTTTATATATCTAAAATTATTATAAACTGACTGAAATGAATTATATTTAACTTATATAGGTACTATTTATCTATTTTTACCTATAGTAAATTTAAATAAAAGAAATAATTATGTAAATAAAAATTCGGTTTTAAACTATAACTCAGTGTTTTTCAATATTCAACAAAAATTAATGTTTTCAGAAAAATACCAAAAATTCATCCTAAGCTAATTATGGTATTCAAAATCCATGAATGAAGTCCATTTTGAAAGATAAAGTATATAAAATTTCAAAAAGTGGGTATTACTATTCATAACAACTAGTTTGATTGGTTGTGGTGTGTTAGAACTCGAAGTTGCGTACAACACACACTACTGTATTATTCAAAGAGAAGTGTACCATGGAAGATTAGGGTGTTACATTTTTGTCCTCACTACTAGTCAGCATTACCTAGCATATGGGGAGGCATGCTTGAGGTCATGTCATGACCTAGCTCAGGGAACCAGTTAATGGCTCCCAGGTCAGGGACGTTGCAATTTATATAAATACCAATCCAATTTCTGAGTAATAGATGTTACATTTTATATTTAAGACAACTCTATCATTTTCTATTAGAGCGAGTTTAAAAATGAAAATCCAATAGAAATTAAATAAGTTATATATCACATGTTTCCTATAAAGATATGTATTTATCTTGTATGGTTGGGGAGAAAATCATAATCAATGATATACTGATTATAGGGGAGTTTGTGGATGTAATCCTAGAAGAGTTACATAGTCTTTATAATAATCATCAAGTCGGGTTATCAATAAAACTCATACCTGGTGAAACACCTATTCCAAAGACTTGATAAAGAAGACACTAGTTGAGTTGTTGAATTTGAAGGAAAATATCATGGGGATTGTTGATAACGGATTCAGTTGGCATTGTGTGAACTATGGGGTGAAATGTTTTTAAGAATAATGTTGGATCAATGTGAATTTTCATTGATTATTAGTAACATAACAAGATTAATACAAAGAATTAGTATCCTCTTCCATGCAATGATAAATTGTTCAATCAATTTTCTAGATCTCAATATTTATACAAGACTAATATTTTATTTGGATACAATTATATAAAGGTCAAAATTTAACACATACCCCCAAAAACATTCCATTTGAGGTACATAAACTATGAATTCATAGGGAATCTATTTTATATTACTAATTTCAATAGTATCTTCATGGAATTAATTGATAATGTATTTATAGATAAACTAGAGTAGTTTTTTGTTATCATTAGAGAAATAATGTAACAGCCCGAGATTTTATGAAAAATATTATTTTTTTATTTCACTAATGTCTTGTGTTGTACGCTACACCAAAAGGAGCTTGCACAACACGCATCCTTGACTTACCTTGCATTACACGCAATCGCAACCTTCCTCGATAGCGTGTGTGGTACGTAATACTGAGTTTCACGAAACAATGATATGCTATTAAAATATTATTAAAACTAGCCGTTATGAATAGTAATAGCTAATTTTTAAAATTCTGTAAATTTTATTTTTCAAAATGAACTTCATTCTTGGATTCGGAGTATCGAATTTAGCCTAAGGTGAAATTTTAGTACTTTTCGGATAACTTTCACATTCTGATGAATAGTGAAAATTACTAAATTATAATTAAAAACAACTTTTTTTAATCGAAATAATTAATAGTGATAAATTATTAATTTGAGTGGTTTTAAAGTATATTTAGAATATATTTTTACAATTTAATACAATGTTGGTCATTGGTTGTAATTTCACATTTAAACCAGACATAATCAAGTGTCAATCTTTTGATATATATTGTTTCCTAAAAACACGCTATTTATTTTAACAGCGGGATTTAATTATAAAATTAATTAATGCAACTTCTATGTTATGAATTTGGTAAAATAGATTCCATTTTTGAATTCGGAATATGAAATATAGCTTAGGATGAAATTTTGGCATTGTTCTGAAAAACATCAATTTTTGATGAATAGTGAAACTACTAAGTGGTAGGTTAAAAAACTGAATTTTGCATAAAACTTAATTTTACCGCTTCTGTGAATAGAATTTTGAAAATCCGACAGACACGGTTAATATCAAGGACTAAAATGTGGTTCAATGAGATGAAAATAATTTTTGGTGAATAGTAACTTTTTACTTTTTTTTACCACGGTTAATAGTAAATAGGGTAACTAAGGGTAAATATGATATTACTATTACCCTAACACGTGTCCTAATCCTATTGGACAAGTGTATTTCGACCAAAAAAAACTTAGGAATAAAATATGACCATTTAGGCCCACTTGGATTAGATTAGGACATTTATTATTAATTTATTTAAAGAAGGGTTAAAAGAGTTAAAATCAAAGTTTATTTAATAAAACATTTTTAATATGGGGTTATACATAAGATAAATTCGATTGTAAATATTCATTAGAAAGCTAAAAATATTTCCTACATGATGGTATTTTATTTGTAATTTTTAGACATCAAATAAGTTAATTTATTTATGACACAACGATGATGCAGTAATTATCTTATTAATAAAATATTAACATAATTGATGTTATAAACACCAAAATAAATGTAATTTGAGATTTTTTATGAATTCCACTAATTTTCTAGGTTATTATGATATATTAATGTAGATTTAATCAACATGGTTTGAACATTTAATTCTGTTATGACTTTCACAAAAATCATATATCAAATAGTGTCAAAATTGACACAAAATAGTTTTTAAATCAAATATTATATTATTAATTGTTATTTTATTCCTAAAAATCTAAGGTTCGGCCAAATGACTTAGATAAGGATATATATATTAATAATAAATAATTTGGGGTTCGTTTGGCATGTTATAGTAAGTGTATTAACCATATAGTGAAAGAAAACAAAAAGACACGGTAAAAGTTAAATTATTTAACTTGGAGTTAAATCTAATTTATAAGGTTAAAATAATATCCTAAACTTGTCTAAATTCTATTGGTTTATAGGATTTCGACCCATCCCCACTTTAGCTTCGAAATAAGACCCTTTGGAACCATTATAAACCGATTTTGACTTTAATATAAAATAATATTTTGAGATATTCCTAAGGTGCCCCTCTCCTCCCTTATAAAAGGGCACCTCCTCCCCCTCCTCCTCACACCAATTTGAGCACTCAAGCTCGGAAAACCCCTGCCATTTTCTCCTCTCCACTTTCCTAGAAACATCCTAGAGGTTCTGGTCTTCCTCAAAGACCAATTTTAGTGCCCTAAGAGGAGGTCTCAAAGAGGCGCTTCAAAGAAGAGGTAATTACCGTTACCAATTCTTTCATCTTTATTTCTTCTTCCACTTCTTCTTCTTAGGTTGTTTCATTATGAAGTAATAACATCAGTATCACTCATATACTGATATGTTATTATAAGTATGAAACAACCCTATTTCACCATCTATCCATCCTACGGGAAAAGAAATCACCGCGCGTGCGTACGTACGGAATACCGTCTCCACGACGCGATGAGATTCATTCTCCATGTTAACCATTTAAGAATGATTATAATGAATATATAAGAAATAATAATGAAATATATGACATTATAAAGCTACTGGATTTATGTATATATATACATATGTATGTCATCTACTTACTTCCATTTCAAGACAATAAGGAAAGAAAAACAGCGTTCATGCGTACGTACGGACTACCGTCTCCATGAACGGTGTTTTTCATTTTATTTATCTATCTATTATATATATATATATACTGAATATATATGATATATAAATCATATTTTATATTCTGGAAGTAAGTAAATCATGATATAAGTAATAATGATGTCAAGAACAACAAGTCAAAACACCTACGATAAATGAAACGATTTTACCCAAAACGCTTCTTTAACATGGAATTTACAAAAGAACGGGTAATATAATGTCATAAGTGAACCATATATGATATCATAACAATGAATATGATTCTGTAATAAGTCAATGACATTATTTAAATCATTATACAGGAGGTTCGGACACATACGAAGCAAATTGGACCTAAGGTAAGGGAAATATCACAATCTCATTTTTATCCGAGATTGTTTATTCGTAAGTATTTACTGGGGTGTATTTTATCATCCACATCCATGTTTCATCAATATGTAATATTATTTCTATCCACCTACAATTGTTTAAGTCCAATTTTACCCTTCGGTGAGTTTTTAGTAAAAGATATGAAAGGAATCTTTTGTCGTTTTTCGTACGAGGTACTTTTTGACTTTTCCGACAAAAGTACGAAAAATGTTTTTTTTAACTTATACGGCATGAATGGATTTTTAAAACATTATTTCCAAGAAGCTTCCTTTACAATTTTTCAAGTTTATTTTTAATAAAATTCTTTTATTTTAAAATTGTATGACATGTTAAGAAAGGAAAAGTGTTTTTGAAGTAGAAAGGATATTTTCCTCAAGAATGAAGTTCAAGTATTTTATCAAAATTATTTTCCATCTAAGATAATAAAAGGGTTCTGTTTTTACCCCTATTATTACATGGATTTGATTATGTTGTGATGGAAACATTTTTATGAATTCCTTTATCTTATATGAATTGTTTTATGATGTCATGTTGTTTAAGAATCCCATTTTTATTACATGGGTTATGCGATGATGTATGATTTATGATTATGTGGCACACATAAGAAAGGATTCATTATAAGATGGGTGGGACCTATATCTCCCTCCAATGCATTGGGTAAAGATTTTATATCTCATGAGATAGACATGGCTGGAATGGAAGGTTATTTCGGTTCAGTGATACATGACTGAAACGAGGAGTGAACTCGGTTCAGAAAGGGACTTTGTCCACTAAGATAGTCTTGGCATTGAGTCATGACTAACAAGAAATGATTTTCCATGATTATGTGTGCATGCCACAAAGTTTCAAGTTTTATGTTATGATTATGGGGATCTCATTTTCACTTCTATGATTTATTCCATGTTAAGATATTATGATCTCTTTTGCAGGTTTTGATTTTCAAAAAGATATGATATGATTTTTATTTCCTTTATTTGCCCTTGCTGAGCATTTGAGCTCACCCTTTTATGTTTTCTTTTCCCCAGGATATAAAGAAAGGTTTTTAGGTAAAAAAAGGGAGATCTTTATGGGAGATATTGAAGATCTTTCACCACGATTAGAAGATTATGTTCCGAGTTTCCAAAGACACTAAACTATTACGATCCTTGTGTGTGTGTTTTTGTTATGTACTAAGTATTCCGCAAAAGTAATGTAATTTCCATGTACGCCAGGCTTCGGGTCTCTACAAATAAGTATAATGTATTCCATGTTTATGGAATATCATGAAAATTACAGGAGAATTGTAGTAAAGGCACTATGGAAGGATAATTTGTATGAATAATTTACATATTGATAATTTTATCTATATAAAGATTCATTTTATGGACTAATAATCTCAAGTGAGGGAATTTCAATGGATATATCAGAGAAGGAAGTTATTGAACAATGTCTTAGACCGACAACTTTGAATAAGATCCATGGTTTTCATGTATTGGATAGAAATTATTAGTTTTTTATGAAACATTTTTTGATGTCTATCTAATCCAGTGACCCATTTAATTCCAAAGGGATTCGAGTTTCATTATAATTATGATTGTGAAGAAAATTTCATGGAACTAAAGATAAAGTTGTTCAGTGAACCTATAATCACACTACCATACAATAGATAAGGGTCTGTGATTTAAAGTGATGCATCCAAAAAGGTTATGTGATGAATTTTTATATTGAATGATATGCTGATAGATCATTCCAATTAATGGATAATGATTCATATAACCTGAATCATGATTTAGATTTATCTATAGTAAATTTTTTAACAAATATTTTGAGGATTTATATTTACAAATAAGGCTTGACCCACATATAGATCCAAATTTTTTAATGAATATGTTATCCCTAAAATAGTAGAATATGAACCATAAAATATGGATAGAGTTTACTAAAAAAATATGACTACTTAATAAATTGCCACCTTGGGAAAGAAAAAGGGTTGGATGATGCTTTGAGTCGAAAGGACCATGATAGATCATCTATGACGTGAACCAAAAATATACAATATTAGTGGATTTGAAAAATATGGAACTTAAAACCCTGAATAAGGTGGGTGGAATCTTATATTGATCAAGTGAATATTAAACCGTTATTCATTATTAATATTAAATAAGAACAAAAAGGATATAGATTAGTAAAAGAAAGTGAGAAATTTTCTTGAGTTCAATCCTGATTTTGGTGAATTGAAAATGTTTATGAACTAAGTATATTACACATAAATACTAGAATTGAAGCTGAGGATATTGAAATAATCTCTAATCTCATCATTCTCTATTCATCCTTTAATTACAAAGATGTATATAGATGTAAAAGTGTATTTCTACTATTTCAACATGAAGAGATATATTGTCGTGTACATGTAAAATCCTGGATTTTCTAGGTTCATCCCTCTAGTTTTCCAGTTGATCCTTGTTTTCTAAGTGAAGTTTATAGTGGAGAGTCATTACTGTGGAAATAACCTAAAAGTCCAGGAATGTATGTCTATTTGAATTAATGGAGTCTTTTATAAATTTGTTAAATGGGTTACAAGGGTTTTCATTACTTTGAAATGATTCATAGGTTGTCTGGGTCCTTATGTTGACACTAAGATGAAAATTATCTGATGGAAGGTTACATGTCATTTACATGTTACACAACATAAAACTGCAGTTAGAAATTTTTTGAACTAGTACATGGTATGAAGCAATTACACATCATGTAAACCATTCACATATTGTAAAATTAGAAAAGGGATAAATATAAATATTAGGTGATGATTTTTTCGGAATATCTCTTTAAAAAGGAATATATGTTTTGTAATTACATTACATGAAATGTATTTATCATGATAATTAATTTGAAATGAAAATTTTGGATGATTTTTTTCATTCCTTCATGCATCATTCTCCTATTGACCCTATGGTGAACTCCAAACAATTTTTTAGTTTTGTCATCCCCTATAAATATCTTGACTACACATATGATGCAACATATGTTTTTCTTATTATTATTCCCTTATATTTAATTATTCTCTATTTTTTGAGGTGTAATATTATTCAGTTTGGGTTTGTTTTGGGTTTTTGAAATTTGTTTGGGTTTTTCAAGGTTCTTATTGTGATCTCTACACCTTCGTGCTTATTATAATTTTCCATTTGAAGTCTTACGTTAATAAAATATTATAGATATGGGTATAAAACATAACCTTCTAGTTTGATAATTATCATATATGTGAAATAGCGCGATTGAACAAACATGAAATTCACATTAATTTAATTAAAACGTTTATTAATGGTATTTTAGGTAATGGAATATTAACTGAATCCCATCGGATTCAATGGTTTTCATGACCTGACTTATTGCAAACCGTTGGGTGAGAAACTTGTGATTAAAATTGAATTGGATTGTAAGAACCTGGGTTTTTAGAACGGGTCAAAATCCCAACCCTGTTTGAATTTTTGACTTGTTTCTGAGGAAACTGGATTAAATGGGTTGTTTCTGGAAATTTCCAGACTACACGTCGTGTACTTTAAGTACACGTCGTGTATGTCTCGGCGAGTGTCCGACCGTGTGCTCACTGAGTACATGTCGTGTGGTGACTGTGTAGTAGTTTCTTACTACACGGCGTGTAGTTTTGAACACCCCCTATAGACCCCCGACCGTGTGAGGCCATACATGGCATGTAGGCCATTGGCCGGGTAAGAACTAGGGACACATCGTGTTCCCTTCGGAAACACCATGTAGTCTAGCCGTGTATAAGGGAAACACATGGCGTGTGAGTACGTCGGTGAGGAAAGGAAGGGGAACCCAGTACATGCCATGTACCCAGAGGTACACGTCGTGTACTCATGTCGGCAGGTTTGGAAAGTAAGTCGGTGGAATCTTTCTATCTTATGAACAGTTAAATGAACCATACACGACATGTAGTCCCAAAGTACACGCAGTGTACTTTCTTTTTTTCGCTTAAAACGGGCAGTAGCCTCGTATTGAGGCAGAACCTCGTATCCTCCACCCGGATATGTGAACCAGGCCGGCCGAACCTCTCTTCCCCTCCCGATCATCCATCCGAGACCCGATTCGAGCTCTGATTAGTGCGTTGGAACCCCCTATGTAAGGCCTCAATTTCTCTTTGGCCATTTTGCCTGATTTTTGTTATAGAATGAGTTGTATCCCTTTGAGCGGTTTTGAATCTTTTGTAGATTTATCGTGTTTTAGACTGAATTGGAGGGTGTTACTGGAGGAGTAGCATCATGCGAGTCTTAGGTAGGTGGTGAATACCTCATTTTGTGTTTTCTTGATTGTTTTGGTGACGCGGCATCGGCACGTTTTTAGGTATTTTTGAGCGGGACTTGTTTTATATTCTTTTCATACTGTATTGTTTATGGGACCTCTGGGATGCCTTTGGGTATGCCTGGTTACCAGTTTGCGTGAGAGGGGCTGGGTGAGGGGCCATGGCTCATCGGGGCATTTTGGACGGGGAACGCCAAAATGGTTTTAATTGCAATATTATTGTGTTAAACTGTTAGTTTAAATTATTTAAGCCTGTTATAATTATTGGAGGCATTTAAGACCTCAGTGCTGGTATGGGACAACACCTGGTATAGTGCATTTCAATTGTTTAGTTGTTTTGTTGGTTTATGTTTTTTTGTTTAGACATGTTATATATGTAATTGCTGGATTGCATTTTCTGAACCCCTTTGGGTTGTGTTGGGCTTGGCTCAGTTACGTTTGAGTGATGCTGATCACAGGTTGGGGCTTTTCTCGGGTTACTTTGGGTGGTTTGAACCACGGGATTGGGCATCATGGACGTCGGTTTGAGGAAGTATGACTGTCAGGTTGGGCATGGCCCAGAATGATAGGGTGGCGATGCCATCATACTTGAGCGACATGGTCGCAGGGACACGAGGTGTCCGATGTTTTGGTGGCTTAGGACTATTTTGGTGATTACCGCTCACCGGGACATTGAGCAGTTTGCACACAGAGATACTCCATGATGAGGTGGTTTTGACCACTCGTGTGGGTACAGGCCCCCGTAGTTGTGGTTAGGTATTTTTGGTTCGAGGTGCTGGCCGTAGAAAGCCACGTGGGAGGTGAGGAGACATCAGGAAATGGGTGTGCCTTCGGGACGTCGGTACTTGAGACACAAGGTGTCAGGTGACACTTGGTGCCAGATTACTATTTGGGGTGTGCCTTCAGGACGTCGGTACTTGAGACACGAAGTTTCATGTGGCACACGGTGCCGGGTTACACGACAGAGATTCCGGCATTGGCTGAAGCAGGTGACACTCCATGGTGTATGTTGAGCCCCAGTGGAGTTTTATTTTGTGTGCATTGTACTGATTACTGCTTTCCTGGTAAATGCATGAAGGCTTAAACACATATATTTGGTACGCACCGTTGGGTGGTATCCTACTAAGATTTGTCTCACACCCTGCACGGGCCCTTTGGGACGTGTGTAGACTTCATGGAATTACGTGTAGGAAAGGGGCCAGCATCAGGAGCTGGGTTACGTTAGTTGTTGCATGGAGATGGTACAGACCTTGAGGTCATGCCTAGCTGGGGTTTACTTGTTGTGTTTAATTTTCTGTATCAGCATGCTTACTTGATGTAGCTACTGTTGGTTAGCCATTAGAGTTCTTTTGTCTATTGACCTGCTTTGGATGAATGTTTTACTGTTTAGTAGTAGTTACATGTTATCAGCATGCTGTTGTGTTTATTTCCACTACTTTTGTTATAATTATTACTTCCGATGTTTGTTGATATTGGATATGCTTCCGCTCTGCGGGTCTAGTTCGAGTCTGCTGATTCTTTCTTTCCGCTGCATCTTTACTGTTATACTCAGACCAGTACCCTTACTATGATCCTCTGAGAGGGTATAGCCTCCCCACTATACCTATTCAGACCCTCGCTTCTAGTCGGCAGTCTTTGGCATTCAGGGGAGGTGCACCTAAGGTAGTGACACCCGACCCACTCGGCACTGTTCGGGTGGCTGTCCGGGTTTGGGATGTTACAAAGTGGTATCAGAGGAGTTTTTGACAATGATTTAGTAGCAGTGTTTTTTTGGCTACTAATGAGATTGAGACTTCTCTTTTTATTTCTGGTAGTTTTTCTATTTTGGATATGGTAGACTAGAGATAAGTTGTGGTTACTAGGACTGGGTTTTTTTAGCTTGTGCTTGGGTGCCTACAGCCCCAGGTACAAGGGATGGACCAAGTTTCCATGGGTGGGAATTTCTATTTTCTTTTGCTCAGATTACATTTTATATGATTTCCGCCCCGGTGGCTCACTTGATGTGTGATGTTCTTGATTGTGATATGTGACCCTTGACCCGGAATGGTAAGGGAGAATTGGACCTTGGCCCGGTATGGAAAGGCTGGTTTCTTGGATTTTGATAGGCACATTTTTGGGTATTTCAATTTCATAATTGCATGTATGCTTTGTGAAGCGATAATACCATGTGAATAAAATAAAACAATTTACATGTTTTATTTGCTTTGAAATGTAAAATGGTGAAATTATTAATAGAATTTCTAGTTGTTGCAATGTGTATGCCATGCTTTTTATTTTTAGAATTGCCTGTGGTTGGGTTTTGGGTCTGACTCTTATGAGAGCAGGCAGGTACTATGACTGAGGTAGTGTAACTGTTAGGATTGGGCGACTCAGTCGTTGGTTTGAGGCAACGTGAGTTATCAGGATGGGCATGGCCCGAGGTACTATCGACACTTGGCTCTGTTGAACGGGTAAGGAGGCCGTGAGGCCGGGATGCTGTGGGTCATGGGTTGCGGGGAGGGGAGTAAGGGTAGTTCTTATGAACTTTCTCTTACTGCTTTCCTTATCTGCATAGAATATGTTGTTATATATTTATATGGGTTGTCTGACCATTTATGGTATTCACCGGGTTACTCTTTCACGGCTCGATGGAGCCTCAGACAAGAGATGGTACAGTGTCGCAGGATCAGGGTCTGAATTCGGTACAGGCAGAGCACAAGCCGCAGGTATAGGCTTTGGGATAGGATCAGGTTCAGGATCCAGTGCAGGTAGGACAGTAGTCGGGTTTGGCATCGTTTGGTTTGTGGCTTGACGAGTAGCTCCGGGCATGCCTGGTACGTGTCTTGCAGGGGATTGACAGTGGAGTTCAGGTTGCAGAGCCTTCTATGGCGTATCTGATGCGGGAGTTCCAGTCGCAGCACCTGCCGCTTTTTTAGGGAGAGGGTGGTCCGCAGGCGGCTGAGAACTGGATAGAGAGTATGCAGATGATATTCGTGCAGCTCGAGACGCCTCTAGGGCGGAGGGTGAAGCTGGCGGCATACATGTTGAGAGGACCGGCGAAGCATTGGTGGGACGTACAGGTTCAGGCTCATAGACATGAGGGACTGGCATGGTAGGACTTCGAGGGTAGGTTCATTGAGCACTTCTACCCGGAGACACTGAGGGCAGAGAGAACTTGGGAGTTCTTGAGTCTTCAGTAGGGGGACATGTCCGTCATGGACTACGCAGCTACTTTCACAGAGTTGTCTCTCTTTTCACCTGGTATGGTGAGCGATGATGCAGCTAGGGTGAGCCACTTCGAGGATGGCTTGCGACATGCCATTCGGGTCTAGGTGATCATTTTCAGGCTGGTTTCTTTCTCCGAGGCGGTGAATCGGGCGCTTATAGCTGAGGGCAGCGAGAGGGAGAAATATCGCTTGGGTGGGACAACATCTTCAGCTAACGGTTCGGAGAGTAGGAAGCGAGGACGAGATGAGTTCCAGCAGGGTATTCAGGCGAGGGATTCAGCTAGAACACGTCATGGGAGTACTTCGGTGATTTTCTTCCAGTGTGGACAGCCGAGACATGTTCGGGCACAGTGCGACAGGCCTCCGAAGGAGTGCCGGGCATGTGGACAGGACGATCATCTAGATAGGTTTTGTAGGTAGCCTTCTCAGATAGCCGGCAGGAAGGGACCAGGACATACTTCAGCGTCTGGAGTTGGTTCAGGTTCTGTACATGGAGAGGGTAGTCGAGGTTCAGCTGTGCACAGAGGCCGTGATAGAGACAGTGGGACCCAGCTCAGGGGTTAGTGGCCGGTGACTGGAGCAGCACCGTGGGGAGGTCAGGCGTCAGGCAGCCGTGTTTCAGGCCAGGTGCACGCCGTGGAGCTGCTAGAGGCTGAGCAGGCCGGTGAGCCGATGACAGTTAGAGGTACACAGCGGTGTGACTGTGATCTCCATATTTCATTTTTGGCATGGCCTGTAGAGGTATGTCTGTTTTGAGTGCACGAGGTGCACATGATCTTTGTGGACTGACTAGATGCTAGTCAGTGGGTTGGAACCATCTTGGGTGTGTGATATATATATATTTGTGTGTATGAGGTGTCATGGGCATCGGGGCATCATGGATGTGGGTTACCTGAGGTGTCGTGGGCATCGGGGCATCATGGATGCAGGATACTTGAGGTTCCAGGCACCAGCACCTCGTAGAGGCGAACACCGATGTGGTGCGGGATACATTGGGAGTCAGAAGCAACACAGGAGCACCAATGAGGTGCAGGGGTGATGATGCATCATAGAAGGCTTTTGCTTCCAGAAAACAGGTTAGTAAACCCTATTTGTTTTATGTTTTTTTGGGTTGAGACCGAGTAAGGCAATTCCTAAGGTGGGGATCCCCCTTGAAGAATTTAGTCAGAACCTTTGAGACCGGGGTAGTCCAGGTTGTTTAACTTGGATGGGCGTGTTCGGTGCCATCTCCTGGTTTCGTTTGGTAGCTCAGGGACGAGCTACATTATGATGGGGAGTTTGTAAGAACCCAGGTTTTTAGAACGGGTCAATATCCCGACCCTGTTTGAATTTTTGACTTGTTTCTGAGGAAACTGGATTAAAAGGGCAGTTTCTGGAAATTTCCAGACTACACGCCATGTACTTTAAGTACACGCCGTGTATGTCTCGGCGAGTGGTCGACCGTGTGCTCGCTGAGTACATGTCATGTGGTGACCGTGTAGTAGTTTCTTACTACATGGGGTGTAGTTTTGAACACACCGTGTAGACCCCCGACCGTGTGAGCCCATACATGGCGTATATTCCATTGGCTGGGTAAGAACCAGGGACACGTTGTGTTCCCTTCGGACATGCCGTGTAGTCTAGCCGTGTATAAGGGAAACACATAACGTGTGAGTACGTCAGCGAGGAAAGGAAGAGGAACACGGTACATGTCGTGTTCCGAGAGGTACACATCGTGTACTCATGTCGGATGGTTCAGAAAGTAAGTCGGTGGAATATTTCTGTCTTATGAACAGTTAAATGAACCATACATGGCGTGTAGTCCAAAAGTACATGCCGTGTACTTTCTTTTTTTCGCTTAAAATGGGCAGTAGCCTCGTATTGAGGCAGAACCTCATATCCTCCACCCGGATATGTGAACCAGGCTGGCCGAACCTCTCTTCCCCTCCTGATTATCCTTCTGAGACCCAATTCAAGCTCTGATTAGTGTGTTGTAACCCCTTCGGTACGGCCTTGATTTCTCTTTGGCTGTTTTGTCTGATTTTCGTTATAGAATGAGTTATATACATTTGAGCGGTTTTGAATCTTTTGTAGATTTACCGCGTTTTAGATCGAATTGGCAGGTGTTACCGGAGGAGTAGCATCGTGCGAGTCTCAGGTAGGTGGTGCATACCTCATTTTGTGTTTTTTAGTTGTTTGGGTGACGCGGCTTCGGCACATTTTCGGGTATTTTTTAGTGGGACCCGTTTTATCTGCTTTTCATGCTGTATTGTTTATGGGACCTCTAGGATGCCTTTGGGTATGCCTGGTTACCAGTTTGCGTGAGCGGGGCCGGGTGAGGTGTCGTGGCTCATCGGGGCATTTTGGCCGGGGAACGCCAAAATGGTTTTAATTGCAATATTATTGTGTTAAACTATTAGTTTAAATTACTTAAGCCTGTTATAATTATTGGAGGCATTTAAGACCTCAATGCTGGTATGGGACAACACCTGGTATAGTGCAATTCAACTATTTAGTTGTTTTGCTAGTTTATGATTTTTCTCTTTAAACATGTTATAATTGCAATTGCTGGATTGCATCTGCTGGACCCCTTTGGGTTGTGTTGGGCTTGGCTCAGTTACATTTGAGTGATGCTGATCACAGGTTGGGGCTTTTCCCGGGTTACTTTGGTTGGTTTCGACCATGGGATTGGGCGTCATGGACATCGGTTTGAGGCAGTACGACTGTCAGGTTGGGCATGGCCTAGGATACTAGGGTAGTGATGCCATTGTACTTGAGCGACATGGTCGTAGGGACACGAGGTGTCAGATGTTTTGATGTCTTAGGACTATTTTGGTGATTACCGCTAACCGAGACTTTGAGTAGTGTGCACACAGAGATACTCTGTGATGAGGTGGTTTTGACCACTCGTGTGGGTAGAGGCCCCCGTAGTTGCGGTTATGTATTTTTGGATGGGGGTGCTTGCCGTAGAAAGCCACGTGGGAGGTGAGGAGCCTTCAGGAAATAGGTGTGCCTTCGGGACATCGGTACTTGAGACATGAGGTGTCAGGAGGCACATAGTGTTGGGTTACTATTTGGGACGTGCCTTCAAGACGTCGGTACTTGAGACACGAGGTGTCAGGAGGCACTTAGTGCTGGGTTACTATTTGGGGCATGCCTTTGGGACGTCGGTACTTGAGACACGAAGTGTCAAGTGGCACACAGTGTCGGGTTACACGATAGAGATTCTGGCATTGTCCGAAGCAGGTGACACTCCATGGTTGCTGTTGAGCACCAGTTGAGTTTGTATTTATTTTTTCATTGTACTGATTGCTGCTTTCCTGGTAAATGCATGACTGATTAAACACGTTTATTTGGTACGCACCGTTGGGTGGTATCCTACTGAGATTTGTCTCACGCCCTGCACGGGCCCTTTGGGACACATGCAGACTTCATGGAATTACATGCAGGAAAGGGGCCATCTTCAGGAGCTGGGTTATTTTATTTGATTCACGGAGATGGTACAAACCTTGAGGTCATGTCTAACTGGGGTTTACTTGTTGTGTTTACTTTTCTGTATCAGCATGCTTACTTTTTGTAGCTACTATTGGTTAGCCAACGATGCCCTTTTGTCTATTGACCTTCTTTGGATGCATGTTTTACTTTTTAGTAGTAGTTACATGTTATCAGCATTCTGTTGTGTTTATTTCTGCTACTTTTGTTATCATTATTGTTTCCGCTGTTTGTTGATATTGGATAGGCTTCCGCTCTGTGGGTCTGGTTCGAGTCTGCTGATTCTTTCTTTCTGCTGCATCTTTACTATTATACTCAGAGCAATACCCTTACTATGATCCTCCGAGAGGGTATATCCTCCCCAATATACCTATTTAGACCCTCGCTTCTAGTCGGTAGCCTCTGGCATTTAGGGGAGGTCCGCCTAAGGTAGTGACACCTGACCCACTCAGCACTGTTCGGGTGGCTGGCCGGGTCTGGGATATTACATGGATAATGGATTAAAGTGTGTTTTTCACGACATGAGACCTTAGGTGATTGCTTGATATAGATTCCCTGGGTAATGACATGATTCTTATGGATGTGTATGTTGATCATTTGAGATATAAAAAATTGTAATTGAAAGAAAAATTGTAATAGGAATAATTCACCATCGGGATGTATAATGAGATATTGTGATGATACAAGCTGAAATTATTATATATCGGGCTATTCCCTCACACATGATGAAATTATCATATATCAGGATAAGACCTAGTACATTATGAAATTATTATATATCAGTATTTTCCATGACACCTACTTAAATTTTTATATTGCAGGCTATGCCTAGGGACACATTCTGAAATTCTTATATAATAGGCTCATCCCAGTTTTCTATAATTTTATAATGATATATGGTTTTGGATGGCGTGGTTGGATTAGATGCTCTTTGAATTTCTGACATAGTAATAAAACAAGTTGATTGTTATATTTTATTAATCGGTTAATTAATACACTAGTTTATATCTTACTCAATACACTTATTATTAGGCTAGTTTAATTCAAACATAGTGGTCTCAACATAGTGAGTTATACTGACACCAAATTTGGGTGACATTTGGAACCTTGAATAGATTACATTGATACATTATTGGACATGGGAAAGATACCTTATTAGGAATTTTTTTTCACTAGATAGGCTAGAGTTTGGAGATTGGTACAACATAGGGATCAAGACCACTGAATATTCGGTTTACTTTGTGATATATATTTATAAAATTTTCATTGTTTTTAGTTTTACATTTAGACACATCTCATACTATCATTACATGATTCATTATTATTAGTCAATTGATTTCTTCTTTACTTTATAGTCATATGATATATAGTTTTTACTTGTCTGTTACTCTAATTATATTTATTTATACTATTTATTTCTGATGTATTGTACTCATTAATAGGGGTATAGTCTCCTTACTATACATATTTCACCCTCTTTGATAGTCAAAATCCTCTAGAATATGTGGAGGCATGCTTGAGGTATCATTAACCAACCTATTTTGCCCATGTGAGAGTGTGTCAGGTCGACTGACATTAAATGTGGTATCAAAGGTAGAAGTTTTTTTCTTGTAGTTTCTTAACTATTTTTTAAAAGTGGAAAATAGAGTAGGGTGTTTTTAGGCTTGGTAATGGTATTTTTCATAGGAGTGCCTAACCTGTGTGTGAGAGAAATCCTATTTCCTAGGGATGTTATAATTTTTGTATATTGTTTTCCTATTACGTTTCATGTTATTTCATGCTTAATGATTCCCATGTTGTGTAATGTTTTTTTTTGTATTTACACTTATGACCCATTATGGAACAAGATGAGTATGAATGCATCATGATATAAACATTAAGATATATATTGACATGAATTTTTCTTGATAGAGACATATTTAATGAATTTGATATATGATTTCCTATATGAACTATGATATGAGATAATATCATATATGATAAATGATATGAAACATACTATTATGTCATTACAAAACACATGTAATAGGTTTTTAGAGAGATCATGAGATGTGGTACTCTAGAGTTGTAACCTATTATGTTTAACCTTGTTTTTATATCCAATTATCTATGGAGTGTCTTTTTCAAATAGAGAAAATGCCTCCTTGTTGTCATTGAGTTGAACATTAAGAGAGTAGAAATAATCAAACTCCTATTGTAGATGAAATAGAGATTCCTATTTCTATTGAGGATTATATTTATTTTTAGTTTCATAATAGCTTCTTGAGGGTCATGTAATTAATGTAAAGGTACATTTTTAATGTTGATCCTCTAATAGATAAGATCATAGGAGAGTTCCAGTAGTATAATCTTATTATTTTTATAGGGGATGGGGTCTTGAGATAACTGAGTTATTAATTGAGTTTGTCTATATGATCTTTATGTGTATTAAGACACCCAGAGATATTAGGGTTAATATTTATGCATAAATGACCAATTGATCTACCAAGAATTAGTGGGATATTCTAAAGTAGACTAGGTGGTAAGACGAATTACCTTGGAAGGACATTGAGGATAAGTTCATGATACACTTATATCCATATACATTTCGGAAAGACTAGTCTCATGATTTCATGCATCTAACATAGTAGGGTACGTTAGTGATGGATTACGTAGAACTTTCCATTGTCCTATAGTGGGTTATGCTATCTTTGGCAGCTGATGAGATTACTATGGTTAGGCGTTTTCAAGATGGGATTCGCTATAAGATTAGGTTGCAGGTCAATATTTTTCATATGAGAAAACATTCATATGTGATGATCTAGAACAAATAGGGGAAGGAATTCTGAGAGAGGAACCAAGAAGAGGCCATGATGTTTCAACATATCAAACTGGGAATTCTACTTCTTGCACAATAAGCGTCACTTTGAGAGTTATCACTAAGGTAATAATTAAAAGATAATTCAGGGAAGTTGGTAATTGTATATAGACCTTGTTCTATTGGAGTGTTTTTAGTTTCGAAATATGGATCACAAGAATCCTTAGTTTCCAAACCATACTTTGGAGTTTAATTCTTGTGGTAGGATGGGAAAAATTCCAATGTTTTGCATGGTCATGTAGTAGTAGAGAAGTGGATGGGGACCAAGAGAGGTAACAATGTTTGGGGAAAACTCAGTTGACCCTCAACAGACTAGTATCGAAAGTTATATTGGATGTTTAGGCTGAGGAAGGAGACTTTGTACCCTAGTAGAAAAGCGGTAGTATTAGGTAATGGGGATAGCTCATGGGGGTAATGTTTGAGACTAGGGAAGAGGGGATGATCAATTACACATTTTACAGTTTACTATGGATGTTGTGGGTGTGTGACCTTCTACTATTAGAGGTACAATTCTTATATTGTATACCCATTAATACATTTTTTATGTAATATAATCACTTTCATTTTAATTTGCACATTTGTAAATAGTTTTTTGCATGGTTATCTACTGTTTGGTTGGTTCATTGACAATAAATAGACTGTTGGCAGTGTGATCATAAAATGTCAAACATTGTAAAGAGTTTTCTCTAGAGATCAATGATTATCATTTCCTATGGGAACCATTTGTGATGGAAATGATATTTTTATTTGATTATTGGTATGGAATAGTTATTCCTATTCTAGAATCATATTGAATATTAATGGAGGATAGTTACCTTTATATATCTAGAAGGGGAACCTATTATCACGCTGATGAGTAGGTTATTTAGGCTGGTAATGCAGGAAACATTCAATACACATTGGATTGTCTCAATGCTCAGTTTGTCTGTATTACATTAGATGATGGTGTAATTAAGAAATATTAATTTCCTCTAGTGGTAGATACTTTTCAGGATTTATTTCTAGACATGTTTAATGGGTTGTCCCAAGAGGGTGATTGAGTTCATGATCGAGTTGGTGCTAGGAGAAGAGACAATTTCAATTCTACCTTATATAATGGAACTCGTAGATACTCTAGATTTGAATGTTTTGTTGGATTATTTGGAATGAAAATGTTTCATACAACCATATACGTCTCCATGGGGTTCTATGATTCTTTTCACCAATAAGGATGATTGTACCTTGCGCTTATGTGTGGATTATTGCCGATGGAACTAGATGAGGGTCATGATCATTTATCCTCTTCCACACATCGATAATATATTCGATCTGATAAGAGGTGTTAAGATATTATTCATGTTTGATTTGAGATCAGGGTACTACTAGTTCACAGATAGATCATCAGGAATACTGTAGAATAATTTTTCGAAGAAGGTGTGAATAATAATAATTTGCAATGATGTCGTTCGGGTTTATAAATGCACCATCAATATTCATGGATTTGATGAATTGGATCTTTCATCCTATTTTGAACAAGTTTTTAGTGGGGTTTTTTAAGAAATATTAGTGTAATCCTAGTCCATAAAAGATCATACCAAATATCAAAATAGTGTCTGGAGTATAATGAGAGTGCATCCACTTTATGCGAAGCTAACCAAATGTAGATTCTATATTGATAAAGTAAACCTAGTGGGCCATTCCTTCTTATATCTAGTGGTTTCAGTGGACCTGGATAAGGTTTCAGCTATGGTATCTTGGGGGTGATGCAAAAATGTCTTTGATATTGGTATAACTTTGGGGTTAGAATGTTATTATCAGCATTTTGTCCCAGAATTATCCAATATAGAAGTACTGGTCTCTAGGATTACCAATAAGAGAGTGATATTTTTTTGGTTAGATGGTTGAGAAATAGATTTTCAGTAGCTTAAATTCATTCTTACATAATCACTTATCTCCACTATACCAATGTCGGGTAAAGTATATATTATATACTATGATGCATCCAGAGTTGTACTCAAAGAATTTATGATGGTAGAGAATCAAGTGATTTCTTATGGCTTCAAACATCTGATAGAACATGAGAGAAATAATCTCAATCACGATATAGTGTTATCTTTAGTGAAAATTTACCAAAGTTGCATGAGACATTATCTTAGGTGTGAGAGCTCTGTGGTATACAATGACCACAAGATCCATAGGTGTAACTTTTCTCAATAAGACATGAACCTTCTGTAGAGAAGGTGGGTCATGTATCTATAGTATTTTCCTTCGATTTTTCTTATACATTGGGAAAGTTCAAGGCCATTTTTTATTACTTTGAGCTGAAATACAAAGATAGAGGAAGTCCAGGAGTTTTCCTGTGGGTGGAGGAAGATGAAACTCTTTCCATACATGCATCTAGATGTTCAAAAGTCACAGAGATGAGTAGTTATGAATTCAACATGAGTTATATCCATTACTCATAACCAGATCAATAAAGAGGAGTTATGTGATTCAAAGGGCCTAGTTCCGAGAGGCATCTAATATCATGGGGAGAAACCTGTAGGATGGTCAATTTTTAGCCTCAATTATATTCTTTTCCATGGATTATGATGGGTTCCTATAGGCTTATACGAGGAGATGGTGATAGAATTTATTACTTCTAGATGGGAGGCACATCCTAGTTTAACATAGATATATGATGATCTCTATATAATTTAATGGTGGTCAGGAATGAATAAGAAGATATCATGCTTTGGGGTGATATGTTTCACCATTTCGTTGGTGGTAACTGAGCATTAGAGTATGGATAGGCTTTAGTAGCATTTTTCCATTCTTGAGTGAAAATGGGATGATGTTGTAAGGGATTCGGTGATTGTATTAGCTCATTCAACCTTCAAGAATTGTACAATGTGGGTTCTCATGGATCAGTTAATGATGGTCACCCACTTCTTGCCTATAATTGAGAATTCCAATGTTGATGATCTAGATAGTCTCGACAAGAATGAGATAGTTCGACTGTACGGTGTCTTGAGGAGTACCATTTCATATAGAAATCCTCATTTCACATCATGGTTTGGGAAGTATCTTCAAAAGGATCTAAGATCACAGTTTTTCAGACCAACCTATCATCCTTAGAATGACTGTCAATCTGAGCATACTATTCAGGTTATGGAAGATATGTTATGATATTGTATTTGGTATTTTGGTTGTTTGTGGGATAGGAATATCAAATTCATGAAATTTACATATAATAGTAGCTTCCATACAATGATCCATATGGAACCATTTTTGGCTTCTTATTTATGGTCATTTGTTTCTCCACTTTTTTGGCTGGAGGGAGGTGAGTCAATGTTTGTTGAGTGTAGTCTCATGAAAGAGATGTCTGAGAAGGTTTAGTTGATCGGGAGGCAGTTTGTATCCATGCATATCAGGTAGAAATTATATAATTACAATCAGATATGACCTCTATAGTTTGTGGTTGGTTATCACATTTTCATTTGAGTGTCTTCTAGGTTGGGGAAACAACGTATTAGGAAATATGGGAAGCTTGTGCCTAGGTTTGTTAAGACATTTATGATAGTGGATAGGGTTGGTCTAGTTCCATAATAATTAACCCACCCATGTGATAGACGTCGAGTACATAGAGCATTGTGTTGATGCGTCCATTGAGGAGCATCCGATATGGATTGTGGACTATAGTGAGAAGTATGTCTAGGGAAGGAATATACCTATGGATCGAGTGAAGTTTTAACAACCCATGTAATTATAGAATAAATAATTATCATATTTATTAATATTAATTATATAGTTATATTAGTTATAAAAATACCAATTAATTTTTCATGAAAAAGAAAATTGTTATAATTAAACACTTTATTTATAAGGTTTTATTTAAAATCATAGTTTTTAAATTTTATAATTTTAATTTTAAAAAATGAATATCAATTTCAAAATTAGAATAATGAAATTCAATTTTGGTTTAAACAAAGGGATTTTTCAAAAAATATTGATTTCCCCATGAATAGTGAAAATACTAATTTTTATAAAAAGTCATTTATTTTTTATAAATTATGTAATTTAGGAGAACTAATTTTTTTTGAATGTAATTTTAGGGAACATAAGTATTATTTATAATATATTTAATCTAATTTTTTTACTTTTGAATCAAAATTATTTTGGTTTTTAATATAATTTTGTTTTTTGTGTTTAAATATGGGTTTTTCTAAAAACTAATTAATAATGAAAAATGTTTCAACATTGTAATTAATTGAAATAAACCCTAATGAAAAATGTTTGAAATAAAATTTATATAATATATAGGTAAATATTAATTTTTTTCCTGAAATTATTATTATTAGTCAGTGTTAATATAGATTCTTATTTTTCTAAAGAAATACACTTCTTAAAAACCCGCTGTCTCACGGAGATTACATGAGAAATAATAAATTAAAAATTTTCACTTATGTGAACTGTATTTGGAATAATGAATTGAATATTTATAATAATCATAATTTATATTTTTTAATTCATTGAACTTAATTTCTTACTGAAGTTATTAGAGAAAATAATTTAAATTAATTACATCGATTAAGGTAAAAAAGAGAATTTCCAAGTGACTAAACATTAAACATACGTGGAAAAATGATGTAGAAACTTTGGAATAACCCATTTTATGGGAATATTTCAGCTGTATAATTTATTTTATAAAGTTTTTTTCATTATTTTAGGCACTTAACATTGAAAAAAAATTGGTTTAATTCCATCTTTAAAAACATTACATGTTTTTCACTCACCCCCTTTATAAAAGGCCTCCCACACTCCTCCTATCTTCACACCTCAAAAATTGTTTGGATGATCCAATATCTAAATAATAAATTCTAAAAATTCCTTACCTAATCCTAGTATCCTTAATATAGGAATAAATCCATCCAAGTAAGTCATTTTGGTGCACACCAAAAGGAGTTACCCGAGGAAGTGGTAACTTTCATCAATGAGGAATTTTGTAATATTTATTTCTCCACCACATTAAAATATTATTATACCATGATTATATATAGAAACATTATCTTGAATAGAATAATTTTTTTTCATTTTAATGTTAGGACCTACACTCAAACACACTTCCATCAAACGGGTTACGAAATCATCATTCATGTAAACGATGGACTACTGCCTCGTGAAATGATGTCATTCATTTTTACATTACCACATCTCATGGATAGGCACAAGGACATATATACAATTTAAATATAAATTTTATGATATTTACAACATAATTTTACCTCTTGATCAATTATATCATATACACACTTTTTAAACTTCTATACCGCAGGGGATATGATGACGTCGCTCATGTGTACATCAGACTACTACCTTGTGATGTTATGTGAATATGTTTTCACAAATGTGTTACATGAAATGTAATAAGGGTAAATATAATTAATATATATTATATATATGAAATAATTATGGTATTATTTACATCATTATATTTCTGTAAATATAATATATTATTTCTTCCTACCATTTCACACAATAAAAAAGTGATAACGTTGTTCGTGGATGTGTGGACTACCGCCACCTCTAAGTGATGTGATTATTATATTTTCATCACCACATGATATATATAATTATATATAATTATAAAATATGGTATTTTTGATATAAATATTTCTTTATAAAGACAAGTTTTACTTACCTTTTTCCATAATGATCATTGAAAAATGAGAACAGTACACATATATACGTACAACTTATTATCTCTGTGATTGTGTCATTAGTTATGTTTTCATAATCATATTCCATTATTGGTAATAAAATAATAATTCTTGTACAAATATTATTATTATTTATCAATTAATATTATGGATATGTTTATACAATGACCCCTTTGACCATAGTCGACCTACCAAAGTCGTTTTTGACACAAAAAATAAAATATGGTCAAAACACCCTATATAAACGTAATTGTTTAAGTAATTGTATATAATTTTTAATAGGTGAAAAAATATTAATATTAAATATTTAAAGGTTTATGAAGAAAATAAATAATTAGCATAATGTTATTATTCTGTAAGATAATGACACATGAGAGAAGCTGGATTCAAGGTAAGGAAGGGAAGAATCTCATTAGAGGGGATGCCCTTGGGATTCATCACTTAAGGAACCCATAGCCTCTTGTATCCTACCTATTTTTGTGTTTCAGATATCTTGAACCTTCTTTAATAAATAAAATAAAAAGTGTTTTATCAAAAAAGGTAAGGGACTCTATCACAATTTTCTTTTCAGTTAGGAAATTCTTTAGGTTATTCACCTTTAATTATTTATATGGTGTATATAAATCCAATTTGAAATTAAATATCAATAATTTATCTATTCTCATATTATTTAATGGTTTTTTAATGTTATTATTTAAGAGGGATTAATATTCAAGTTATTCTCAAGTGACAATGGGCTTTTATTTGATAAAAACCCATTTTTAAAGGTTTTCCATCAAAATATATTTCTATTACAAGTCCATATTTTAAAAATGATATTTGAAAAGGTTTATATGGAAATAAAATATGTATAATGTTCATTTTATATATCTTTTAATTTATTTCAAAGGTTTTAAAAATTAATATATTTTAGTTTTTTTAAGAGGAACAAAGATAATGTTTTTATTGCCGCCATTATTGTTATTTCCTGGATATAATCCTTGGAATGATTATAAGTTTTATTAAATAAAAAACCTATTTTCGATTTATTTTGATATTTTCTTATTGAAAATGGTTTTTCAAAATAATTTTTTTTTAATTTGTATTTTGAAAGAATATAGTATTTTAATAACTGAAATTTATTTGTATAGAAGTTTGAAAGATTTTTTAAAATGATGAGTTGCTTTATTTTTGTTGTGGTGATTGTAAATTATAAATTATTTGTGCACCCTAATAGGGTGGGGTGAGCCCGTAATAGATTAAATAATGGGCGCACCCATATAGTGCTTCAATGAATTTTGTAATTATTATATTATATTCAAATTTATATTGAAAGTTTTCTGTATAGTTATTAAAAATTGTAAGTGTTCTATTATAGTTCTCTAAGGGTTCTATAAGGGTTCTTTTAGATGATCTTCCAAGGTATGTACATGAATTTTCTATGTTTTCTAATTAGTTTTCTTGTAAATAATTTTTTTTTAAAAGTAAAAATAAATGACATTTTTAGAGGATTGATATTTCCCTTTTGTGGGTAAAATGATATTTTTTAATAAAAATGGTTTTAATTGTTTTTTATTTTTTCAACAAACTAACAGTTTCCTTTATTTTTATGTCCCTTATTGAGATTCTCTACTCATCCCATGTTTTCAAAAATGTTTTTTACATAGTTTAAGGATGATTAAGGAGAAAAAGAGGTCAAGTTAAAATACATGAACAGTTTTCATGATAAGATACCATCCTATATTTTAAAACTCATATATTATTGAAACATTGGATATTAATAGGAAGTGTGGAATTTTTATTTAATTGATTTTTATATATGAGTTATGAAATAATTCCCTAAAAATATAAACCTGAAAATACCCTCAAACCCCACAACTACCTCACCATAAAACCAAGTGTAGAACACTACCATGGAAATTCCATATAATCCCATATATAACACTCACCATGACTATTTAATATATCCATTTAACCACAACATATGTATCATGTAATAAAAACATTCAAACCCTGCAGAGCTGGATCTAAGGTATAGAAGTTCAAGGAGCATGTAAATATACCAAGTTTAATGTGTTTTAGATCCAAGGGGTATCAAGGACTTGGCAATCCCATGGAATCAATACCCAAGGAGAAGTCTCATCTATGGAATCTCAAACCCCAATCAAGATCCATGGGAGAATTATTTGTGGCATTTAATTGAATTAGGATCCAAGGTATAATAACATATCCACCCATTACCAATCTACTCATCATATTAATTAATCAATTCACATTCAATAAGATTCCATTAGTTCATCCAACTCATAGAACAGTTAACATTTAAATAGTCAAATAATTCACATCATGTATAACATGGAAAGGAGGAACACCATCTCTTAATAATTCAATTCAATTTAATTTAATTATAATAGGGGATTCTACTAACTAAGAAAGCATTCATGCACCCCATGAGTAGTATAGAAATAGGAAAAGGTAGTGGCACACATTATGGGTGATATAGGTAGGGTAAAAAAATACAACAGTCTCAATATAACTAGAAGGAATCCTTAATAGGTTCTAAATCATTCAATTCAATTATTCAATTCTTTTAAGGGGCACCATTTGAAATTCTTTCACTCGACACAACAAAAACTTAATATACAAAACACCAAACCCTGAGAGAAAGGTATAACCCACCTACCATAGGTAAATAATAGAGTACTAATCCAATATTATCTTCTGATTTGATCCATATCAGAAAGAAAATGAAGCATGGATGAAGAACCTAGAAAATAGGTAATATTTTCTTGCTCCTAAATAACATCATAGATATAAATATGAATTAATAAAAACACAAGGGTATTTTAGTACTTTCTAGTGTGAATCTAGTGAGACCAATAGTGTCCAAATCTAAGTTTGGATAGACAAATGGTGGATAATATATCAATTTTATTTCAATAGGAATCGCCAATGTGTGATGTTGTCCAATGGAGGAAAAATAAAAAAAATATGGTTTATGATATAAACTCATTAAAGGAAATACTTTCATTTTTCCTCAAAATACTAGTTCACACAGTTTGGCCACACAATTGACCAAACAGTGTGCCAACTGTGCACCCTTCACTACTTCAAGTGGAAAACTTCATAGTTAATGAAAATGGGTTTATTAACAATGTAAAAAACAACAACACACATATAATAAACAATTTTAGGTACCTCGCGTAGACATGAACCTCAGGTGGAACATTTCCCTCAAACCATGTGACTTGTAACACCCTATTGTCATGCTTCTCTTGGTCAGGGGTAGGTGTGAGTCATGTGCCTCACAGTTTCTCCAAACATTGTACCCTAACATTTATTTTCAAAAATATGGTTTCATGGCTATGATCAATCACTATACACCCCTGAAAACCCTTTGATCAGATTGGGTACTCAAAATAGGACATAAAAAAGAAATTAAATTGAAAAAAAAATCCATTTCTCATTGGAAAATCCAATATCATATAATATTAACATTACATAATAATTAATATCAAATATTCATATCACATTTTTTTATTTAAACAATTCTTTATTACCTTACAATAAAATACTACATGAATAACAATTCACATCGCTTCTCGAGGCGGTAGTCTTCCATACTCACGAGCAAAATTATCATATTCCAAGGGAATGGAAAGTAAAAAAGATATATGTGATATAATAATTTCAAAAGTATAATAATATTATAAATATAATTTATTAATTTTTAATTCATAATTATTTCTATCCCTGATATTTTATGTTGGAAATTGAATAATGTCGGTTCATGAGGTAGTAGTTCGCCGAACACATGAATGATGATTTTATAAATCATTTTGAGGAAGAGGGGAGGGATATAATTTATTCCACTAATATAAAAAAATATTATTATATTGAATATAATGTAGTTGTTATATGAGTATGTTTAAATAATAATTTAATGAGGAGGAAGAATAAATAAAATGAAACGCTCATTTAGGGACATTACCTATTCTTTGAAAAAATTATTTTGGTTTTCACTAAAAGGATTATTACATAGTATTTCTAACCAAAATAAGTCATATATGATGAGATTAAATAATTAAAGAATATATTTTGATATTTATTGGCCAAACCAATTGGTTTTGGGATTATGAAGAGAATATTAGAGAGTGCGGCCTTTTATGAGTAAGGTGAGTGGCACACTTGAAATTTTTGAAAAGAAATATTTGTACCCATGTTATTCACATGATAAATTATCATAATTGGTAAATTAGGTGAACATGAAGCTATAAATAGGAAATATTTACCAATAATGGGTTTCATGGATGTTTTTTTTCATTTTTAGCCAACATCGTTTTAGTTTAACCCCCCGATAAATCCAATTTCACATTAATTGGGGTAATAACTGATTACTTTTTTTACTATTATTAATGGTAAAAAAATTATTTTTTCTTATTATATAAAATTAATAATTTGACATCCAAATATGGAATCCATTTTTAAAAATTCAAATAAAAAAGTTACAAAAATATAATTTAAAATAAAACCTAGAGAAGCAACAAGATATTGTGTTTTCAAAGATAAAATCCTCAAATGATTAAAAAAATTATATCCAAATTACAAATGAAATTTACTATAATGACCTAAATTTTCTTAATGGTTATATAATTTAAATAGTTTTATTTTTAATACTAACATAAAATAATTTTAAATTCATTAGATTATCTAAAATAAATGGAATTTCTTAATAAAACCAGTATTTTTCACTATTCTTTAAAAAATTTAAATTCTCAAAAAATTATCAAAAATTCATTAAAAAATATTTTTTACTTTATTATTTAAATAATTAAGTTTATTTTTTCAAATAAATTATCTAAATTTTGTAAAACAAAATAAGTTTTAGAGTATGTATACAAAATGAAACAAAATATCTCTTTTGAAAAACATAGTTTTTAAGTGTTGAATTAGATTTAATTATTTATATTTTCTAGAAAACACATACTAGGAATTTAAAAAATTTTATTTAATATCTAATATATTAATTTCATTAAAATAGTTCTATTTAAGTGATTTGTTTAGTTTTTGATCTAAAATGTTGTTGTATACATAAAAATCATTTTCTTCTGAAAATGAGTTCTTTTATTTTTAAAGTAATTTTATTTTCATTTATAATTAATCATTCACAAAAGAATTAATTTTCTATACATGTATAAACCATATATTTTCATAATTTATTAAATACTATTCATAACTTCTATTCTAATGTATTTGTGAATAAAATAATTTAATAATATTTTTTAAAGAATGTCATGTTTCGTTTAAACTCGATGTTGCATTTAACAAAATATGAACTCAATGTTGCATGTAATTCAAGATAAAATCATTGTTTTTTATAATGTAAAACTTCAAACTGCTTAAATTAATTTGAAAAAAAAGTCACGTCATCTCACGGTGTTAAATTAATAAATCCAGGTTTTAGGTTAATAATTATTTTATCTAATTGTTTCCTTCCTACCATATTCAGATAATTACCTCTGAAAAATACATTAAAAATCAGAATAGAAAAATATACATTTCAACCCTAAAAGATAATCACATAATTGTAATACCCCAAGCTTCTATGGTACACTTCTCTTTGAATAATACAATAGCGTGTGTTTTACGCAACTTCGAGTTCTAACACACCACAACCAATCAAACTAGCCGTTATGAATAGTAATACTAACTTTTTGAAATTTTATACATTTTATCTTTCAAAATGGACTTCATTTTTGGATTCATAATATTGAAATTAGGTTAGGGTGAATTTTTGGAACTTTTATGATAACTTTCATATTTTGATGAATAATGAAAATTACTAAATTTTAATTAAAAACAACTTTTTTAATTAATAGTTATAAATTATGAATTTGAGTAATTTTAAAGTATAATTAGATTATATTTTTACCATTTAATTCAATTTTGGTCATGGGACATAATTTCACAATGAAATTGGAGATAATCAAGTGTCAATCTTTTGATTGTTATTATTTCTTAAAAACACGCTTTTTGTTTTAACAACGAGATTTAATTTTAAATTAATTTCTGCCACTTCTGTAATTAGAATTTAGAAAAATGGACTCCATATTTAGAATTAGGAGGTCCAAATTGTTTAAATAGGTAACTTTTATTTTTAGATATTTTGAATAATTACATCGGTAAATATTTTATTTGCCATGGTTAAAAGGTAAATCTGGTAAGTAAGTTTAACAAATAATATTATAATAATATTAAATTACCCTAAAACGTGTCCTAACCCTATTAAATGATACATTTCCGACCATGTAAATCTTTGGGTCGATTTTGGGACCCCATGGAGCCACTTGTAAGTGATAATGACACTTGATATTAATTAAGTTAAAGTACATACAAAAAATCACGTAAACATGTATCTTTTAGAAAAAACAATTTTTATATAGGGTTATATAAGTTATCATTTTGAATATAAAAATTAATTATAAAGATAAAAAGACATCCTACATAATTTTATTTTATTTATAATTTGTAGACATTTAATAATTAAAATTATTTATGACACAATGATGATGCAATATTTTCTTTATTAATGAAAGAATCAAGTAAATGCTATTATAAATGTGAAAATAAATATAATTTGAAAGTTTTGATTCCAAAAACTAATTTTATTGGTTAATATGACATGTTAGTATTGATTAAATTAATTTTTTTCGAATTAATAAATTTTTTAAGACTTAAAAAATCAATTATTAAATAGTGTCAAAATTGACATAAAGGAGTATTTATAAAATATTATATTATTAATTGATATTCTGTTTCTAAAAATGTAAGGTTCAGCCAAATGACTTACATAAGGTTGTATATATTAATAATGAACCACTTGGGGTTATTTTGTCTTGTTATAGTAAGTTTATTAACCATATTATATAAAAATACAAAGAGACATGGTAAATGTCAAACTATTCAACGAATAGTTAAATATAAATGATAAGGTCAATATAGTGACCCAAACCTACCTAAAATATATTGGTTGAAAGTATTACGACCCATCCACACCTTATCCTTGAAATAAGTCACTCTTTATCCATTATAAACCGAATATGAATTTATTATAAAATAATATTTTAAGTTTTTCCTAAGGTGCCCCTCACCCCTCTTATCAAAGGGCACTCCCCCTTCTCTCAAATTCATACCTTCAAAGCCTTTTGGTTCAGAAAACCCCTACCCAAATATCCTCTAAACATCCTTCAATTAATCCTAGAGGCCTTTTTTTAGTCAGAAAGCCAACTTAAGTATCACTTTTGATCAAATCAAAAGGAAGAACCCGAAGAAGAGGTAAAAATCTCACCACCTCTTTCAAGTTCCTTTCTTATTCCACTTCCTTTTTCTTTTTTATTTCCATTATAAAATAACAAATCCATTAAATCCTATATACTGTGATGTTGTTATAAATATGGTACAACCAAATTCATTATTATATCCATCCCTTGAATGATATGTCACCATACGTGCATACGTACGGCTTACTGTCTCCACATCGTGGTGTAATTGTTATTCAATACATTATTATTTGGATGGGTATCATAATGATGTGTAATTAATGTAAATAAAAAATATAACATGATAATTATTCTGTATATATGATACACCATCCAATTAAATATTATATTAATATCAAAATAATGATATTGTCTCTCATGCGTACGAACAGATTACCGTCTCCACGAACGCGATGAGATTCATTCCCCATCATATCCATTCAAGAATAATTTTTATTTGAGGATTAAAAATAATCTTTAAAGACTTCATATCATTCTGGATATGAATAAGATACAACCTATGGATAACACACACGGCTTATGTAACAAAACATATAAAAGAAAATGAGTAAGTGAACACCTGAAATGACGATAATACTAAAATATTATAAACAAAACAGTACTAAAAGATCATATATGATACATTATTTATGTATATGATTATTGTATAATTTAATAACAATAATTTAACTATTATACATGAGTTTATCCTACCATCGTCCAAGGATAAGTACAAGGTAAGGGTTAATTTCACAATCTCTTCATTATCTGAGGTTGTTTATACATAATGATCTATTGGGACCTCTTTATCATCCACATCTATGTTTCTTAAAAATGTATTTCAAAACATTCTTAAAATATTATATAATATGGGTTAAAGTAATTTATACCCTTGTTTGACTTTTTATAAGATGTTTATAAAATATTATTTCCATCGTTTTCCAAACAAGGTCCTTTTTAACCTTTTCGACAGAATTAAGGTGAGAATGTCTTTTTTTTAACTTATACGAAGGTTGCTACTATTTTTCGCCATTATAAAATTGTCTAAGCTTCCATTAAAAGCTTATAAGAATATTTTAAAAGTTAATGTTTTCTTCTATAATTATGTGACTTTTAAATTATTTCAAAAAAAGATACATTTCTCTCAAATAGTTTTGATTTCATCTATGTCAACATCCTTTGATGGATTTTAAGTTTATTTGAAGTGGATTTATTATGATACCAAACCTCCATATTGTAATGAAGGTTTTGTGATATGTTTGATAGTGGATGTGTTCTTTTTATACCATTCATGGTTTATGGAGAATATATTGACATTTCATATGCTATTTTTAATACAAATATTTATGTTATGTTTAAACATGTTCATATGAGGAATGAATTGGACTTAGTAAGTGACGGGTGGAGCCCGCTATAGCTCCTTGATGCATCAGTAGGTCTCATGAGACAAACTACTGTCTTGGAACAAGGCCTTTACAAAATATTATTTTTAGTATTGGCACAAGGCTTTGACTATGTGGTTATGATAGTCTCACATTATGCATTCCATCATTATGAAAGTGGTTATTGATATTGCATGTGATTATTCGACTAGTATAATATCCATGAGAATAAGTAAATGGAATTATTTCATCTTAATTTTCCATATTATGTTGAAGTTCATGATTAAAAGGCTTTTATTTTAGTTATACAATGCCTTACATGTTTATACTTATTTATGAATGTTTCCGCTATATTGTAATCCTTACTGAGCATCTGATCTCACCCCTTTTTATGTTTTATTTTCCCCAGGATGTGAAGAATTATTTTATGACTGACCTGCAGGGATAGTCTAAGGGGATATGAGTGTGAATATGGAGACTATGTTGTTTTAGTTTTTCACTTTATGATGTAATTGAAGACTTATAAATGTATCTAGTGTTTGCAAGGCTACTAAACTAATTAGTCTTTCGAGACTTGATTTTTTTGATCATGCCAATGTTATGTAATAATGCACTGACTCTGGGTAACTGGGGTCAGGGCGTTACAGTTGGTATCAAAGGAAGTTTATTACAAACCTTGGAAGCTAGATGTAGATAAAATATGATTAGAGAACATATACCTATGATGGACTTTGAGTATTAGTATAGAATAACTTCCTATAATTTTGGTATTATAGAGATTTTGTGAATTTTCTGAGCAATACATCCTTATCTGGATACGAGTAGGTAGAGGCGGCTCTGGTAAAGATGTACCTAGGGGTAAAAATTGAAAACACAACTTTGAGATAGACTCAAATGAGAACTGGTGCACGACAACAGGCCTTGATGCACTCTTTGTAACGCCCCGACCCCAGTTACCTAGAGTCGGTGCATTATTACATAACATTGGAATGATCAAAAAGGATCAAGTCTCGAATGACCGGTTAATTTAGTAGGCTTGGAAACACTAGATATATTCATAAGTCTTACATTACATCATAAAGTGAAAAAAACTACAACAACATCTTGTCTTCATATCCCCTCATACTATCCCTGCAGGTCATTCATAAAATACTTCATCACATCCTGGGAAAAATAAAACATTGAAAGGGGTGAGCTCAGATGCTCAATAAAGATAACAATATAGCAGAAACATTCATAAATAAAAATAAAAATTTAAGTCAATGTATAACAAAAACAAAATCCCTTTAAACATGAAATTCAGAATAATATGGCAAGGATAAAATGAAATGATTCCATTTACTTATTCACATGGATATTCTACTAGTCGAATAATCACATGCAATATCAATAACCACTTTCATAATGATGGAATGCATAATTCCATACTATCATAACCACATAGTCAAGGCCATGTGCCAAGACTACAAATAATATTTTGACAAGGCCATGTTCCAAGAAACTATTTTCTCTCAAGAGACCTACCGATGCATTGAGGAGCTATAGCGGGCTCCACTTGTCACTTATTAAGTCCAATGCATTCCTTATATGAATAGTTTTAAACATAACATAAACATTCGTATTAAAACTATCATACGAAATGTCAATAATTTCTCCATAAACTATGAATGGTATAAAAATAACACATCCACATTCAATCATATCACAAAACCTTCAATAAAATATGGATGTTTTGTATCATTATAAATCAACATAGAATAAGCTTAAAATCCATCAATGGATATTGACATAGATTAAATCAAAACTATTTGAGAGAAATATATATATTTTTGAAATCATATAAAAGTCACATAATTATAAAATAAAACATTTACTTTGAAAATATTCTTATAATCTTGTAAGGGATCCTTCGGCGATTTTATAATGGCGGAAAATAGGCACACACGTCGTATAAGTTAAAAAGTCATTCTTACCATAATTCTGTCGAAATGGTTAAAAAGGACCTTTTTTGGAAAAAAAAATATTCCTTTATAAAATTCTTATAAAAAGTCAACCAAGGGTATAAATGAATTTAACCCATAGTCTTTAAAATAGTAATAATGATTTAAAATACATATTTAAGAAACATGGATTTGGACGATAAAGAGATCCCAGTAGATAACTACATATAAACAACCTCAGATAATGAAGATATTGTGAAATAAACCCTTACCTTGTAATTTTATTTGGTTATGGGTAGGTTAAACTCCTATATAATGGTAAAATAATTGTTATTAAATTATACAAGAATCATATACATTAATATGATATCATATATGATATTTTAACATTGCTTTGTTAATAATATCTTAGTATTATCGTCGTTTCAGGTGTTAACTTACTCATTTTCTTTTATATGTTTTGTTACATAAGTCATGTTTTTTATGGATAGGTTGTATCTTATTCAAATCCATAATGATATAAAGTACGTAAACGTTATTTTTAATCATCAAATGAGAACAAGACATGCTTGGATACGATGGGGAATGAATCTTATCGCGTTCGTGTAGACGGTAGTCCGTACGTACACATGATCGACAATATCATTCTTTTGATATTAAAAAAATATATAATTGGATGTTATATCATATATACAGAATAATTATCATGTTATATTTATTATTTACATCAATTACACATCATTATCATACCCATCCAAAAAATAATGTTTTGAATAACAATTACACCACGACGTGGAGACGGTAAGATGTATGTACGCACGTATGGTGACATGTCATTAAAATGATGGATAGAATAATGAATATGGTTGTACCATATTTATAATAACATCACAGTATATAGAAGATAATGGAGTTATTATTTTAGAATGGAAATAACAAAGAAAGAAGAAGTTGAAGAAGAAAGGAACTTGAAAGAGGGTGGTGAAAACATTACCTCTTCTTCAGGTTCTTCCTTTTGATTTGATCAAAAGGGATCCTTAGGTTGGCTTTATGATCAAAATAAGGCCTTTAGATTGAAGTGAGGGAAGTTTAAAGAATATTTGGGTAGGGGTTGGCTGAGCCAAAAGGCTTTGATGGTCTGAATTAGAGGGAAGGGGAAGTGACCTTTTATAAGAGGGGTGAGGGCACCTTAGGAAAAAGCTAGAGATATTATTTTATAATAAATCCATACTCAGTTTATAATGGCTCCAAAGTAGATTATTTGAAGGTTAAGGTGGGTATAGGACAAAAAACACTCAACTAATAGGTTTTAGATAGTTTTGGGTCACTATATTAACCTTATCCTTTAGTTTTAACTCTTAGTTAATTAGTTTGACATTTACCATGTCTCTTTGTATTTTTATAATATATAGTCAATAAACTTAATATAAACATCCAAGAAACCACAAAGTGGTCCATTAATAATGCATATATCATTATATAATTCCTTTTTCCGATCATTATATTTTTAAGAATACAATATCAATTAACAATATAATATTTGTTTTAAAAACTCCTTTATGTCAATTTTGACACTATTTGGTATTTTGTTTTTTTCTAAATTCATAACAGCATTATTACTTAGAAACTAATTCCTTCAATAAACCCTAACATGTCATATTAACATATAAAATTAATTTAATTCATTAAAATTCTCAAATTATATTTATTTGGATATTTATAATATCAATTATTTTAATATTTCACTAATAAGGTAATTACTGTATCACCATTATGTCATAAATAAATTAAATTATTTAATGTCTAAAATTTATAAATAGATTATCATTTTGTAGGAATTTTTTTTATATTTCTAATTAATATTTATAATCGAATTTATCTTATGTATGACCCTATATTAAAAATGTTTTAGTTATTTAACTTTGATTTTATCTCTTTTCTCTTTTCTTTGAATTAAATAATAATAAATGTCTTAATCTAATCCAAGTAGACCAAATAGGTTGATATTTTATTATTAAGGTTTTTTTTGGTCTAATTATACTTATCCAATAGAATTAGGACATGTGTTAAGGTAATAATAATATCAATTTTACCCTCAATTACCCTATTTACTTTTAATCGTGGTAAATAAAAGTAAAAAAGTTACTATTAACCAAAACAAATTCTTATTGAACGACGTTTTACACCTTAATATTAAGCTTTTCCCTCATATTTTCTAAATTCCACTCAAAGAAGCAGTAAAATAATGTTTTCTATGAATTTTCAAATTCTCCTAGGAGATGGGTAAAAGATGGTGAAAAGTTTAATAAAATTTTTATATATCTAAAATTATTATAAACTGAATCCAATGAATTACATTGAACATAAATAGGTATTATGTATCTATTTTGACCTAAAATAAATTAAATTAAATAAATAATTATTTAAAAAATCAGTTTTAAACTATAACTCAGTGTTTTTCACTATTCATCAAAAATTGAAAGTTTTCAGAAAAATACCAAAATTTCACCCTAGGCTAATTTCGATATTCCGAATCCAAAAATGAAGTCTATTTTATAAGATAAAATTTATAAAATTTCAAAAATAGGGTATTACTATTCAAAACGGCTAGTTTGATTGGTTGTGGTGTGTGTTAGAACTCGAAGTTGCGTACAACGTACGCTATTGTATTATTCAAAGAGAAGCATACTGTGGAAGCTAGGGGTGTTACACTCATGGTTACAAAATTCCCGACAGATATTCTTAGGAGAATTCTCATTTTATTTAAAAACCATTATGAAGGGTTTATAAGTATATACTTCCACAAAGATTTTTTTTATGATTATGGATTATATCCATAAATAGTTCAATTTATGTTAAGTGTTTTATAATTATGGAATTTTGTATTTTTATTGATAAACTGATCTATTTTATGCCATTGTTTAGAAATGGAACCTAGTGGAAGGAATGGAAACTGTATCAATGCACACACTCCATATAGGGATTGACCTCCTGCTCATGATAATTATAGTGGAGCTGGTGATACAACTAGTGTTGATCAGCTAATCACCATACTGGGACAACTCACTCAGGTTATGAATAATAACCTTACCCATATAGAGCACCCCGATCCGCAGCCTGGAGTATAGATGTTAGATCTCTTCACGAGGAAAAAACCACCAAAATTCAATGGGGGTACAAATCCACTAGTAGCTGAGCAATGGATAAATTACTTAGAGAAAATATTCCATGCCTTGGGGAGTAGTGAAAGGGAAAAAGCTTCCACGGTAGTTTACCGCCTCACTGGAGATGCTGATCATTGGTGTTCATTGATTCAAAACACGAAGGAATATGATGAAGTATAAAATATGGAATGGAGGGAGTTTAAAGAGATTTTCAAGGAAAAATACCTTCCTCATGACCATCAAACGGATATGGAAATCCAATTTCTGAGTATGAGGAAAAAGGAGGATGAGATTGTTGCAAAGTATGAGGTTAACTTTACGAGGTTAGCAAGGCATGTTGTAGATTATATACGTAACCCAAGAAGTAATATTGATCATTTATTTGATGGGTTAAAACAGTTTCTCTGTCAAGAATTAGTCTCACAGTACTTCTCAGTGTACGATGATATTGTCTCATGTGCTATCAAGATAGAAAAGGAATTATCTAAGTCTTACGACTTTAAAGAAAACCAAGAGAAGAAACGATCTGATCATCACTCTAGAAATGGAAATAAGGGGAAGAATGGAAAAGTTGAATATCCATCCTACAGTAAATGTGGGAAGAAACACCCCAGTACTTGCCTGAAGGGAATGGGATTCTATTACTAGTGTGGTGAAAAAGGCCACCAAGCTCTTTATTGAAAGGGGAAGAAAGAAGCTACCGATATTCAATTCAGTAATTGATGGGAGATGGGACATTATGAAAATGAATTTCCTAAGAATCAGGGGATCTTAACTTAGAAAAGGCCAAGGGTTCAAGGCTAAGCTTATGTTATCACCAATACTGAGGTAGAATCTCCAAAAAGACATGCTGGCAGGTAATTTAATGGTTTCCTCACGTTTAGACAATGCTTTATTTGATTCTGGATTGTCACATTGTTTCATATCTTCACAGTTTGCTAAGAAAATTAGATATTTGTAGTTTTATTTAACAAGGTATTTGTCATTTAATACTCTTAAGGGACTTATCATCACAACAAAGTTTTGTGAATCAGTCCCCATTAGATCATATAAAGGTTCTTTATCTGTTGATATCATCATCATACCCATGATGGAATTTGATATAATTCTCATTATGGATTGGCTTTCGTACCATGATGTGAATATTTATTGTATGAAGAAGGAGTTTCGGATTTTGGATGATGATGATAAAGAACACCTTATATTTAGAGCAGAATCATCTCCACAAAATTCTTATCTAGACCCACCTTAAGTAGCTCAACTAAATTCAATTATTGGGGAGGAAGAGAATGAAGTAATTGTGGGTGAGGAAAGGAATGTTCAAATAGAGGACGTACTTATTGTGAAAGAATATGTAGATGTTTTTCTGGAAGATTTACCATGACATCTTCTAGAATGAGAAATTGAGTTTTCCATTGATTTAATTCCTAGTTCAAGGACCATATCGAAGACCCCTTATATAATGGCCACTGTGGAATTAGTTTAACTAAAGAAACAACTGGGGGAATTGAGTAATAAGGGATTTATTCGACCTAGTGTTTCTCCATGGGGAGCCCCTATCCTTTTTGTTAAGAAGAAAGATAGATCTATGAGGTTATGTATCGACTACAGGGAAATCAATGTTATAACAATAATGAATAAGTATCCCATACCTCACATTGATGATTTATTTGACCAACTACATGGATCTCAATACTTTTCAAAGATTGAACTTCAATATGGATACCATTAGTTGAGTGTGAATAAGGATGACATTTCGAAGATAGTACTTCAAACCAAGTACGGGCATAAAGAGTTTACAGTAATGCCTTTTGGGATGAATAATGAACCCTCTATTTTCATGGATCTAATGAACAGAGTTTTCAAGGAATATCTTGATGATTTTGTAGTGGTATTTATTGATGATATCTTGGTATACTCCAAAAGCTATGAAGATCCTGAAAATCACTTGTGCATTATCCTAAAAACTCTTAGAAGACATGAATTATATGGGAAGTTTAGCAAGTGTGAATTCTAGTTTCAGGAGATTTATTTTCTTGGCCACATTATCTATAAGGATGGAATCACTATTGATACTTCCAAGACAAGAGAAATACAAGAATGGCCAGCACCAACAAGTATAACCTAGGTACGCAGTTTTATTGGTTTAGCAGGTTATTATCGATGTTTCATCCAGAATTTTGCTCGATTGGCTAACCTATTAACCAAGCTCACACGTAAAGGGGTTAATTTTTTTTGGAAAAAAGAGTGTGAAGAATTTTTTGAAGAACTGAAGATAATATTATTAAATTCTCCTATATTAACTCTACCATCGGGGAATGACGAGTTCTTTATTTATAGTGATTCATCGAAGAAAGGACTTGGTTGTGTCCTTATGCAGAATGATAGAGTTATTGCCTATACATCACGACAGCTGAAACTTCATGAGCAAAACTATCCTACTCATGATATTGAGTTAGCTGTTGTAATCTTTGCTTTGAAGATATGGAGACATTATCTCTATGGTGAACAATGTTATATATATACCAATCACAAGAGATTGAAGTACATTTTCTCAAATAAATAACTCAACATGAGGAAAAGGAAATGGCTTGAACTACTCAAGGATTATGATTGCACGATACACTACCACCCGAGGAAGGAAAATAAGGTGTCGTATGATTTGAGTAGAAAGGATCATGGAGTTTTGAACAAGATGAGAGTTGAAAAGGATCTTATATACATGGATCTAGTAAATATGGATATGGGAATAACCATGGAAGGTGAAACATCAATGCCTTTTCAAATGGTTTCCAAACCATCATTACTAGAAATTATAAAGAGTTCTCAGACCGATGATGAAGAGTTTCAAAAGAATATTAAAGTTTTGAATGATGGGAGATTGAGTGACTTTGTGTATGAAGATAAAATTTTTAAATTTTGGAAGAAACTTTGTGTTCCCAATATACCTGATCTAAAAAGAGAATTTTTGGATGATACTCACAGTCTCAATTTCTCTATACACCCTGGGAGCACCAAGATGTATAGAGATTTGAAGGAAGATTTTTGGAGGGACAACATGAAGAGAGAGATTTCTGATTTTGTGTCAAGATGTATGGTTTTTCAATAAGTGAAAGATGGTAGGAAACAGCCTGGAGGATTCATGAACCCTCTTCCCATACCTGAGTAGAAATGGGATAATATCACGATGGACTATGTCATGGGACTACCAAAGACTCCTAGAAGGAACGATGAAATATGGGTCATTATTGATCGTCTTACCAAGTCAGCACATTTTCTTGCTATAAGAGAAGATGTACCACTTGAACGTCTAGAAAGACTATATATTAATAAAGTTGTAAGACTTCATAGAGTACCACTATCGATTGTTTTTGATTTTGATCACCATTTTACATCAACATTCTGTAAAATTCTTCAGAAATCCCTAGATACTGAACATCGTTTGAGCACCGCTTACCACCCCCAAACTGATGGACAATAAAAACAGACTATTCAAACCTTAGAAGACATGTTGAGATCATGCTCACTTGACTTTCATGGTATGTGGGATCAATATTTACCTATGGTAGAATTTTCCTATAACAATAGCATCCATTCAAGTTTTTGGATGGCACCATATGAAGTGTTATACAGAATGAGATGTCACACACCAACTTGTTGGGATGAAGTTGGTGAAAGAAAACTTGTAAGCCCAGAACTAGAGGAGGAAACTATGGAGAATGTGAAGGTAATCCAAAACCACATCAAAGTAGCTCAAAGTAGGCATAAGAGCTTTTCCGATAACCGAAGGAAGGATTTGGAGTTTCAGGTCGGAGATCATGTTTTCTTGAAGGTATCTCCATGGAAGGGAGTTATACGTTTCAGTAAGAATGGTAAATTGAGTCCCAGGTACATTGGACCATTCAAAATTCTAGAACAAATTGGGGTTGTAGCTTTCCATTTGGAAATCACTACTAGAAAGATGATCTTTCCCAACACTTCTATACCAACGGTTTGTAAAAACCGTTGGTATAGCTACCATTTCCCAACAGTTCACCAAAACCGTTGGGAAAGCCATAGATTTCCCCACATTTCCCAATGGTTTGGAAAACCGTTGGGTCTTTCCCAATGGTTCACCAAAACCGTTGGGAAAGGGTGTGTTTTGAGCCTCTTTCCCAACGGTTTTGGTGAACCGTTGGGAAAGGGTGTGTTTTGAGCCTCTTTCCCAACAGTTCACCAAAACCGTTGGGAAAGAGTGACCTTTCCCAATGGTTCACCAAAACCGTTGGGAAAAAACACCCAAAAAACCAACATTCGGCCTAACAAAACTCAACCCACCCCTAACCTATCCCAACGGTTTTGAAAACCATTGGGATAGGTTCTTTAATTTTTTTCCAGATCTACTAACTGAGAACATTATATAAATCAAAATTTTAAATAATTATGATAATACATATATATATTTATGAAATAATGTTTACAAAAGTGATGTTAGCTTAGTGGTTAAGTCGTTCGATTATAAACGAGGGGTCCTGAGATCAAATCCTAGCAGATGTTTTATTTTTGGAATTTATATACCAACGGTTCCATTACCATTGGTATAGATTTCATATTACTTATACCAACGGTTTTTGGAAAACCGTTGGTATAGACCTATCCCAACGGCTTACTTGGCTACGGTTCTCCAAACCATTGGTATAGGCTATACCAACGGTTTGGAGGCCTATACCAACGGTTCCAAACCGTTGGTAAAGGTTAGTTTTCCAGTAGTGAATGCTGCCAAATCTCTTTAAAGTTCTCGATGTGTTCCACGTATCACTATTGAGAAAATACATGCCTGACCCAATGCATGTACTCACCTATGAGGAAGTGGAACTAGAACCCAATCTGTCTTATTGCGAAGATCCTGTCAGGATTCTTGATACCAGAGAACAAGTGTTGAGAAACCAAACGACTCATCTAGTAAAAGTTCTATGGAGAAACCATAAGATGGAAGAGGCAACGTGGGAACCTGAGGAACTTATGATGAAGAACCACCCAAGTATTTTTATGAAGTAATATTCTAGAAATTTCTAGGATGAAATTATTTTTAGGAGGGGATAATTTAACACCCCAATCTTTCACGGTATGCTTCTCTTTGAATAATACAGTAGTGTGTGTTGTATGAAACTTTGAGTTCTAACACACAACAACCAATCAAACTAGCCGTTATGAATAGTAATACCCACTTTTTGAAATTTAATAAATTTTATCTTTCAAAATGGACTTCATTTTTGGATTCAAAATATCGAAATTATCTTAGGGTGAATTTTTGGTACTTTTCTGATAACTTTCATATTTTGATGAATAGTGAAAATTACTATATTTTAATTAAAAACAACTTTTTTAATTAATAGTGATAAATTATGAATTTGACTGATTTTAAAGTATAATTAGATTATATTTTTAACATTTAATCCAATGTCATTCATTGGAAATAATTTCACATTTAAATTGGACATAAGAAAGTGTCAATCTTTCGATAGTTATTTTTCTTAAAAACAAGCTTTTCGTTTTGGCAACGGGAATTAATTTTAAATTAATTTCTACCACTTCTGTGTTTTGAATTTAGAAAAATGGATTCCATATTTAGAATCATGAGTTCCAAATTGTGTAAATATGTAACTTTTATTTTTAGACATTTTGAATAATTACATTGGTAAATATTTTATTTAACATGGTTTACAGGTAAATCCGGTAAATAAGGGTAAACGAATAATATTATTATAATATTAAATTACCCTAACACGTGTACTAAACCTATTTACGGATAAATTTCCAACCATGGGCATCTTTGGGTCGATTTTGGAACCCCCTGGAGCCACTTGTAAGTGATAATGACACTTTATATTAATTAAGTTAAAGTAAATACAAAAATGACAAAAGCATATATCTTTTAGAAAAAAACTTTTGACATAGGGATATATATGTTATATTTTTGACTATAAATATTCATTAGAAATCTAAAAATATTTCCTACATAATTTTATTTTATTTATAATTTTTAAACATTTAATAATAAAATTTATTTATGACACAATGATGATGTTGTATTTTCTTTATTAATGAAAGAATCAAGTAAACAGTATTATAAATGTTAAAATAAATATAATTATAAATTGATTTCATCCACTAATTTTATTGGTTAATATGAAATGTTAGGATTTCTAAAATGAATTTTTTTTAAATTAATAAAGTTGTTGAGACTTTAGCAAAAATCAATTATTAAATAGTGTCAAAATTGACAAAAAGGAGTATTTAAAACAAATATTATATTATTAATTTCTATTCTATTCCTAAAAATCTAAGGATCATCCAAATGACTTATATAAAGTTATATATATTAATAATGAACCACTTTGGGTTCTCTTGGATTTTTATAGTATGTTTATTAACCATATAATATAAAAATACAAAGAGACATGGTTAATGTCAAACTATTCAACTAAGAGTTAAATATAATTGATAAGGTTAATATAGTGACCTAAACCTATATAAAATCTATTGGTTGAAATTATTTCGACCCATACCAACCTTATCCTCTAAATAAGTCACTTTGGATCCATTATAAACTGAATAATAATTTATTATAAAATAATATTTTATGTTTTTTCCTAAGGTACTGCTCACCCCTCTTATAAAAGGGCACTCCCCCTTATCTCAAATTCATACCATCAAAGACTTTTGGTTTGTCCAACCCCTGCACAAATATCCTCTCAACTTTCCTAAATTATTTTTAGTGGCCTTCCATTAGTCATAAATCTATCTTAATGAGCCCTTTTGATCAAATCAAAAGTAAGGACCCGAAGAAGAGGTAAAAATCTCACCACCTCTTTCAAGTTCCTTTCTTCTTCCACTTCCTTTATCTTTGTTATTTCCATTCTAAAATAATAACTCCAGTATCTTCTATATACTATGATTTTATTATTAATATTATACAACCAAATTCATTATTCTATCCATCCCTTTAATGACACGTCACCATGCGTGCGTACGTACGGCTTACCGTCTCCAAGTCGTGGTGTAATTGTTATTCAATACATTATTATTTTGATGGGTATAATAATGATGTGTAATTTATGTATATAATAAATATAACATGATAATTATTCTATATATATGATACACCATCCAATTATATATTATTTTAACATCAAAAGAATGATATTGTCACTCGTGCGTACGTACAGACTACCGCCTCCACGAACGTGATGAGATTCATTCCCCATCATATCCATTCAAGACTAATTTTCATTTGATGATTAAAAATAATGTTTAACGGCTTGATATCATTATGTATATGAATAATATACAACTTATGGATAACAAACACAGCTTATGTAACAAAACATATAAAAGAAAATGAGTAAGTGAACACCTGAAATGACGATAATACTAAAATATTATTAACAAAGCAATATTAAAAGATCATATATGATATCATATTTATGTATACTATTATTGTGTAATTTAATAAAAATTATTTAAATATTATAAAGGAGGTTAACCTAACATCGAACATGGAAAAGTTCAAGGTAAGGGTTAATTTCACAATCTCTTCATTATCTGAGGTTCTCTTTTCGTAATTATCAATTGGGACCTCTTTATCATCCACATTGATGTTTCTTAAAGATGTATTTCAAAACATTCTTAAAATTTTATAGAATATGGATAAAAGTCATTTATACCCTTTTTTTAATTTTTAAAAGATGTTTATAAAGGAATCTTTCCATCGTTTTCCAAACAAGGACCTTTTTAACCTTTTCGACAGAATTAATTTAATAATGTCTTTTTTTACTTATACGGCGGGTGCGGCTATTTTCTGCCATTATAAAATTGTCAAAGATTCCCTTAAAAGCTTATAAGAATATTTTGAAAGTAAATGTTTTCTTTTATAATTACGTGACTTTTAAATGATTTCAAAAAAATGATATATTTCTCTCAAATCGTTTTGATTTCATCTATGTCAACATCCTTTGATGGATTTTAAGTTTATTTGATATTGATTTATTATGATACAAAACTTAAATATTGTATTGAAGGTTTTGTGATATCTTTGAATGTGGATGTGTTATTTTTATTCCATTCATGTTTTATGGAGAAAGTATTGAAATTTCGTATGCTAGTTTTAATATGAATTTTTATGTTATGTTTAAACATATTCATATAAGGAATGCATTGGCCTTAGTAAGTGACGGGTGGAGCCCGCTATAGCTTCTCGATGCATCGGTAGGTCTCATGAGACAAACTAGTGTCTTGTCACAAGGCCTTGACAAAATCTTATTTGTAGTCTTCTCACAATTCCCTGACTATGTGGTTATGATAGTCTTTCATTATGCATTCTATCATTATGACAATGGTTATTGATATTGCATGTGATTATTCGACTAGTAGAATATCCATGTGAATAAGTAAATGGAATTATTTCATTTTATTTTTCCATATTATGCTGAAGTTAAAGTTTAAAAGGATTTTTTTAGTTCTACATTGCCTTAAATGTTTATGCTTATTTATGAAATTTTCCGCTATATTGTTATCCTTACTGAGCATCTGAGCTCACACCTTTCTATGTTTTATTTTTTCCAAGATGTGAAGAAGTATTTTATTACTAACCTACAAAGATAGTCTGAGGGGATATGAGTGTGGACTATAGAGACTATTTTGTTGTAGTTTTTCACTTTATGATGTAATGTAATACTTATGAATGTATCTAGTGTTTCCAAGTCTACTAATCTAATCGGTCTTTCGAGACTTGATCTTTTTTTATCATGCCAATGTTATGTAATAATGCACCAACTCTGGGTAACTGGGGTCTAGGTGTTACAATAATAACATGACCATATATTAGTTTCCCTAATTTTTCTTTTCCTTAACTACATCCTAGACTCAAAAATTATATAAAACTAACTTTGATACCAACTATAAAAACCCATACATAACCAACCCATAATTATTAAATAACTTTATTTTTTTACATTCCTAGGATATTTTAGGTTTATACTTTCAGATAATTACAAAAACCATTACATAAAAAATAATAATCTAATACATATTGTACATTTGTTTCAACACAAATAGGTTATTTTTATTACACTTATGTTTTCATCTTAACACATTGACTTATTTTAAGAAAATTATTCATTACTGTAATTTCAATATTTATATGGTTCATATATATATAGAATCAATCTAAAAAATATTTTACAATTTTGAATAAGTAAAATTTATTTAATAAGGTCCATAAATTTATTTAAAACCCATTATCAATTAAAAACATTAAAATAAATAAGAATGGTTGCCTTTTACATAGTGAATTTTATCTCAAATAAGTATTTTACATTATCATTAGATCATTTTCATTTCAAAAATATTTCCACAATATAGTTTTTAAAATAACATAATGTAAAAAAACATAATCAATAAATTTACTTAGTAAAAATATAAAAACTTTTGAAAAAGTTTCCTTGAATAAAACCATTCACTTTAAAAGGATATATAATTCCTTTAAACATAAGATCATTTTCTTACCTGAGGAAGTCAAAAGATTTTTAAAAAACTACTATAAAAAATAGAAAACTCAAGTATTTGTCATGTGAAATTATGATTATATTACCTTTAGAATCACCCTTATAAGAACCCTTATAATGAAATAACCTATCAGATTAACTAAAATATAATTTATATAGAGAAAATATCATTACCCAACACATTTGAGGGCTATATTACACCCACCCATATTTTACAGTGAATTGACTACCATTTTCCATTCACTTTGGAATGGGGTGGTTCATCTAGCCTAGGTGATTACTACTCAGTGGTTGGAGTGCCTTCGTTCACTCCAAGATATCAATCATATAACCACTCATACCTACCATGATGTGAATGTAATTGTTGATAGGATTGAAAATGAAGGTGTAAGTCAGGGCATTACTTGGCTGGTGGATCTCTCTGATGACTTACTCCCCCTTCAAGTTAAATATTGTAATCTAACCCCATATTTTCTCCTCATTTAATATTGAATTTAAATTTTAATAATGATTTTTTTATTTAACTAAAGCAACACTTTCTTCAAAAAAACAATTCATTTAAATCCACAATTATAAGAACTTATAGTTATTCCATAAAAATAAAAGAAGATATCATTTTAGTTTATAATTATTTAAAATGAAAAAAAATTCAATCAATTTTATTTGAATTTAATATTGAAAAAAATAAAAAACATAAGATGGATATTTAAAAAAACTAATATACATGATAGTGGTAAAATTTTTCATGTGTTAAAAGTATAAAAACATTATTTTCCCAAATTTATAATGAGATCCATTAATAACCCGTGGGAAAAATTTTATTAAAACAATTATAATAAAAATCAAGGATATTAAAGTGTAAAATTAAACCATATTTTATATATAATGAAACATTTCTTGGAAAAAAATTAAATAACATTGTTATATTTGGAGTAATACTTTAAAACACTCAAAACAGGTCTTTAAGGGTAAATCCGTTAATCTGAGTCCTGGTTGTCAACTCATGTCTTTGACATTTCTGAATAATAAACATATATTAATTATTTACTTGATTTAGAAAATTTTTTATTTATTTTTTATTATTATTTTTATTTCATTTATTATCATTTTCATTTAATTAATAAATTGGTTGAGTCCGAGTTAAAAAATTTGGGGTCGTTCAGTCCAAAACAACTATAATGAGTTTGTTAGTTTAAAATAGATCATAATATGGTTCCATAATATTTTAATAGTATTAATAATATCATAAAAATAATATTTATTCATTTAATATACTTATAGAATCATCCATGTAATCCACTGATGAAAAAGGAAACATGTCATTCAAGGAGGTGATGATCAACATGCACACATGAGTCATGTTTTCTCATTCCAATGGAGTGAAGGGAAATAAGGTAGAATATCATTAATATTTATAGAACCATAATAATATTATAGGTATCATGATTATTGATTTAATCAGTCTTTATAACAATCCATGTGAGACAGTGATGAAAAATAAAATATGTTATACATGAAGGCGGTAGTTATATGTACACAAAGACAACATTTTCATTTTTCAATGGCCAGAAAAAGGTATAATTTTTTTCATCAATATAAAAATATTTATGTGTATTAATGATACTAATTTAATTATATTTATATAGTTATAGAATATTTGGAAATGTTTATACCAGAAAAAAACTAAAAAGGCTTGTTCGGATTAAATAACTCTCCCAATACAACCTCCTTTAATGAAAACATTAATCCCTATTTGATTGGTATTTGGGGAATAATAGAACCTATAAGAAAATGGATAAGGATTTTATTAAATGATTTGAGAAAATATAGGTTGACATATGGTGATAAAAGTGTGTGGATAAGAAAATGGGTGATGGGATCCTTTTATAGATGGGAGGAGTGGTTCCCTTGGAAATATTCTTAAATTTAAAATAATATTAATTTATTTCTCAAATTGAAGTGGAACCATGGAATCAAAAATTAAAATATTGGATATTATGGGCCGAAATACACACATAAAATCAATTATATATGGGATATTGTGATATTTATAGCCTTATCCTTTAGTTAAAATCCATTTTAACTGATTTTAACGTTTTTCATGGTGGTATTCTTTTATAATGGTAAATTAATTTTATAACTAAACATAAATATGGAAATTATCACTTAATTTTAACCTCATGATTCCAAATAATAAAATAATTTAATGATATTCAATTTCCAAAAAATTTAAAATATTCTTTTAATATAAATATTAAAAATGAAAAAAATAGTTTTTAGGAAAATTCTTTTTAAGTCTAAAAATTACATTACCCAGAGTTCCCACAGGTATATATTTATGAGCCATATATATGTTGTAAGGAGTTGAAATATGATCCTACATTAGGGATTCGGTTTTTTAATGATTTAATAACATACTTATTTGTAGGAAATATAGATATAATCCTATATTGGATTGTTATTATTCATCTCCCCTTAGCAAGACCCCGTCCTAAGATTCCTAGTTTAGACAACCAAGGGTAGCATCTTTAGGTAGATATCATGGTAATATTCCTAGTGATCTTGAGATATAAAGTATTGGAAATAATTTTGTATGTAAATATATCTCCGTATAAACTCCAAATAAGTTCTATATATGACATTTAAATACTCTCCAATATACATAAGATAATAGAGGTTGGTATTTTTATGCTCTTAGGATAAGCTGTTAGAGTGAATGGATGTCGAAACATGGGCCACACTTGTCTCCATATAGGGTTACTAATAAGATATCCAATGAGAATTTATTTCTTGGAGGATTTTTTCAGACACCTTCTGAATAGGGATGGATCCCTTCAAACGGTACTCTTAAACTAGATAATTCACAAATAGAACTGAAGGTGTTAGGAAAGGGAAAATATATGTCAAGGATTTTGTGTTGTGGATTTCAAAGAAGATTAAGTGTATATCTGATCTATCAACAGGTTGTGCATAATGGTTTGAGGTGAACTATGACCACTATAATTTTTTCCATTTATCTTGGTTCTCAATGTAAACATTATGATTCCATTTTATTTTAATGGAGTTCCAAAAGGAAGACAACAACTAAAAAACAAACCCATTAATGTAACATCATAATTCAAATCATGGTCTATTTAACTAATTCATGTGTAATGTATTTAGGTTAGGTTCGTCATTATATTACTAATTTTCTCCAATACTTATGAATTTTTTTAGTCAATTCATGCCTACCCTTGTATGGTTTAGAATCATTGGGACATTCCAGTGACACATAGGCTTTCTCATTGTTCAGGATAATGGGAGGATGTATCATCCCATAAGGGTTTTTTATTCCAAGTACTTAATAATCTAAAATATTTTAAACATGTTCATGAATCCTTCCCAATAATAATTTTACCACTGATTACCATCATCCAAGTGATCTACTCACACCAGGAAATTTATAAGTTTATGGTATTATAGTTTAAATATGAATTGATGGGCACTATTGATTCCATCTCCATCAGGTGAGGTGCTAGGTATTGTGATGTTAGTATTAGTTTCATGAGAATGTATTCCTACATATACCAATTAAGGGGATCAAAACCCATTCATTTTAGTGACACATAACATGAAATTCCATCACTTTTAATATCATGAGGAAAGTAATAACATGGATCTTTTTAAGGTTATGTAGCCATCAAGAATAAATTTCCATTTAATTGCATGTGTCTAAGACCAATTCCATGTAGTTTAACATCATATGGAGTGGACTATGTTTTATGAAGTTCGAATTCATGCATCTAAGAAAACAATAAAAAGATAAATGTCAATGTATACTATAATACATAATCATCGGTGGTAATTTATATTTCATCCGGGATATTGATGAATAGAGAAGTGATAGCATTATTATACTAATGGTAAATATGGCCCGGTGAGTAAGGGTTAAGAAATACATCTAAGAAGAGGGCCAAAACACAAGGTATGAGGCTCATTGAGTGGAATGGTGATCAGTTCATCAATGAGATCATGATTGGGGCCTACAACTAACATGATCCTTTTTTGTCAAACCTAGATGGTGGCTTGGGTAAAGGTTGTTTTTGTGATTACACTAAATTAGGTGCCCATATTTGGGTACCTAGATCATTTTTTGGAAGAAATAGGTATATTAGATGTTGGGTTTAACAAATTTTTTAATATATAGATAATAATCTGGAGCTAGGGGATATTTCATCAATCACCTAATGATGGTCACCCTCATTATCAATGGAATACATGATTATTTTCACCCTCATGGTCATATCTATTTGGGATAAAAACCTACGAGATGTCACCGTTGATTGGAAATATTCCTATTATCAAATTAATGTATGATCTTAGGGGTAAAAATCATTGTTAAAACCTATTTGTGTATCTCAAGATGTTGTGGAGGGGGATTATGTATATAGGTTCCCACATAATGCGACCTGGGGAAAGTGGATCTTTGGTATGGGACCTGGAAAATGTGGATCTTATGTATAGTACCTAGGATAGGTGGTTCCCTTGTTTGGAACCTGGTAGAATGGTTTCCCAAAAATGGTACCTAAATAAGTTTTCTCTCTGGTTCGAGACCTCAGTGATGGGTGAAAAACATATGTGACCTGGGTAAATTGGCACCAAAGAATGGAGAATTGGGAGATGTTTCCCCTAATATTTACCATTTTGAGGCTATGGAATGTGGAATAATATAATAAGAACCATGTGATACTTAGGAATGTGGTGTCTTCCTCAAATCACCTAGAATTTAAAATCATAACACTAAATAACCTTTATTTGTTCCATCTAGTTTGAATTAATAGTAAACAATACCAAAAACACAAGTTGTAAATCCTCATATATATCCAAAAATGGCTTACATAAAATAAAAATAGTTTTTTATTTATATTTATAAAATTATTCAAGATAATATTTCTATTGAATCTATTAATTAATACATTCCACATTCCTAGATTATAAACCATATCAATGAAAAAAAGATTTAGGATAATTAAATCACCTCCTCTAAATGATATTAAGATCTCTCTATCAAAAGTTATACATTAAAATATAATGGATTGTATAAATAAATTACACCCCAATAAAATCATTCTATCACTTTTTCAGGGCAATTCTAATCACCACCAACTAAAGACCATAAGTGGAAGTGGGGAAAACCTTATCCTGAGAACTAGGCTACCATGAGCTATAATAGGCAACCTATTCCTATAATATTATCACACAATATTGTAACACACTACAAGTATGACAATAAACATAAAAATTCTTATCTAAATCAGGTAAGATATTAGTAGGCGCATATGTGGATAACTTTGTCTAATCAATGAATCTGACATCACAATGATGATCCCATTAAAATATCACTCCAAAGTTATTTAGAGGTTTCACCACCATTACTAGTTATAAGATTCCTATATTTAAATTGTTGTAATACCATTCAAGTATATGAAAACTTATTATCCCAAAGATATTCTTGGCTTCTCTCAAATTCTCTATCACTGATACATTCATTGAATTCAAATAAATCATTAATTTTGATAAATTATTCTATATAAATTTCACCTCTCTGATCAAAAATATAATTTTTATAATTTTTATTTATTTTATGATTCAAAAATATCATTAATAAAATCAATAAATTCTTAGAATGTTCCAACTATAATCCAAAATAAATCAAAATATCATTAATAATCATGATCCCAAAGGGGTTCTATTTGGTATAAAACATTTAGTTCATCAATGAAATAAATATAGCTACATTGATTTTCAACAAAAATAAAATCACTTCGAATTCAAAAGGGATATAACTACTCTTAAAAGATACATTTTCAATATCATTAACCCAAACCATACTCTGATGATAGAGTTACTAAAGATCTATATTAGATAACTATCAATATCCCATAACATAATAAAATAGATTATATCTTTATGAGAATATATATTAATTTTTAATTATCATTCTATTAATTAGCTGTAATCCATATAAAACCTCAATCTCCCAGCTGCCTTCTTGAGGAGAAATACTAGATCACCCTAAGAAGAAATACTCCTCCTAATTAGAACTTTCAACTAATAATCCTATAACCAATTTTTTAACACTCAATGCCTAATTAGAGATATATGATGTGTGGGATATAAATAGGCTTGGTCACATATCCCAAGAATATAATAAACTCAGATCCCTCATTTTAGGTAAACCTAGGAAATCCTTAAGTAATATCCCTTAGAAAATAAAAAATTAGGGAAAAAATAAAATTATTTCTCCATTAGCCAAATCTTATACAATTTCCACCCTCATAGTATATATGATATTCAATTTCCTCAAATTATGTCCCTAGTATCATCATAAAAAATAATATTCACCAAAGAAGAAAAAAAGTATCACCTGTATTATAAAATAAATCACTCATCTATCATAACATAAAATTTGTTCTTGAATTGAATCTACCAGTCCATCAATACAATCACATATAAATTCTCCATATAATAGGTGGAAAAGTTACAAATATGTTTGTACTCTCTAAAAATTATCACAAGGGATATAAATATTTATATAAAATATGTAATATTTTCTTGTATAGTATTTATATTCACTACTCAATATAGAGACACCATATTTCTACCATAATCTCAAATAAGGTGATAAGAAATGTAGGAATTAAAAGAACTCATATAAAAAGGTGTGATTAAAAATTATATAATTTACTATTATCATAACATATACCAAATAAATTCCTCATTAAAATCCATTTAATTTTTTTCCTCAATAAATAATTTATCAACACGATCTCTACATTCTGGAGCTCAAATTCCCAAATAGCCAGGAGCCAGTCAACCTTTCTAAGAGTGTCCCCAAAAAAATTCCATGACATTGACTTAATATTATTGAAAAAATATAACTAAATATTTAATGGGTACATAATTTCAAGGTAAAATATTATAGAATTGAATCAAAATATTATACAACACTCATATGAGATTCTATCTAATAGAAACATTGAATATATCTCATCCTACCATAAGCTTATAACTCCTTCATTTCCATAGGAAAAATGGATTAAATATAGACTATTTAAACAAATTATAAACACTCCAATTGTATCATACACTAAAAAAATATAATAATAAATAGTATTTATATATAAACCATACCTTTCACTACCCTATAGAAACCTCACAAACTTTAATTTCTTTTTACATGTTAATCTAATCACATTAATAACCACAAAATAACTAAACCCATTATATTTATCATCATTGAGAGTATTTTATACTACCTTATAAAACATATATAATAAAAATATATTAAATATTTAAAATTTAAAATAATAATATTTATTTAAACCATGGGCCTTCATTGATTCATTACCTCCCATAGTAGGAGAAATGTAAAGAATTTCATTGAATTTAGTTTCATGCTCCAAAACAGTCATTTTCCACTACTTCAAGTCCACAATTTAATTTGCATTATCTATCCTCAAATATAAAAATACACATGATATTTATTTTTTACTCTATCCCAATTTATACCATCAATCTTACTTAATCATACAAGGAATCCCACTATTCTCATGAAATACAATATAATATAAACACCACTATCATCACATTCAGTTCTCGATGGCATCAATTATCTTCTATATCAGAAAATTAACTTCAATACATTAATTAAATTTCTATATACATATATATCCACTAAAATTTCTAGGATAAGAAAACTAAATATCTAAAATGAAATCATTTAGAATCATTTTCCCAAAAAAGAAAGCCATTATTCATAATTTGTACTATCTTGAAAATTCATTATGTGATATACACAAACATGGGTATCTAAAGAAATTACACAATGATATAATGATTATATTACCTTTTAAACACTCGTTCACATGTCATTTTTAATCCATTTTTTCAGTATGTGACTCCTTGATTAATTTAATAAATTCTATGTCACTATACCATCAATTATGAGTTAATCATAATTCAACTCAATCACTTATGTGATGAATCAAATAATAAATATCAAAAATTAGATTATAAATTATATAAAATCATTTTAACCAATTTAAATTAACAATATATAATTATAATCTCATAGAGGACATCAAATCAAATAATCAAATCATTTCACATCTTTTACTAGATTTTATTATCTAATTTATTATTAAATACTTTAAATTTACAAATATCATTTAAATTATTTATGGAAAAATTATAAATTTAAAAAAAATTATCATGTTATATTAGAAAAAAAATTATGTAGCATATAATAACACATATATCATGTCTCTATGTTTTGAAGAGAATACCTAAACACCGCATTATTCACCCAAAATCAAGGTAAATTAGCAACACAAAAAATTCATTTCTTTGAAAACACTAAATGTAAATTCATTCAAATACTTGAAATAAATACTAGGATCCTGAAAACAATGACATATATATAGTATTAACGTTGTATTTTAATGTATTTAAAATTTTTATACTCTTTTTTGACCTAAAATCTATTATCTACCATTTTCAAATAACAAAAACATATAAAATATAACACAGTTCTAATATCATTTGTTAATATCCAACTAACCACACAATTACGTTACTAATAAAATTATCAAAAGGTCCTCAATATAAATAATCAATCAATATAGGCTAATGTCTAATGCCATGGTTTTAAAAATATAAATTCATGGGTGATTTATATTCTAATGGATAATTTAATTTAATTTAATGATAAACTAATTAAATTACCTAACACAGATAAAAATATAACTAAATATCATAAGGTAATATCCAACATGGTCTCATAAATTCTAGTAAATTTCATATTATAATATTTAAGTGAAAAAATCAAATTCATCTATCAGTATAAAATACAGTTCAAATAATCCAAACTAAAGTCAATATCTATCCCACTACAAAGGATTCAAATCCTCAAAAAACAATTAATATAATCTCACTCAATAATATTGGAAACCTACCTTGAAATACATAGGTTTTTCTTCCTAATATTCATCATTATGACTGAAATCACTACATATATGATATTCTTCCATACAAGGTGTGAGAATAAACTCAACAGAAATCCACAAAAAGACCCCAAACATCCCCTGGATCCAAGAAGGTTCATATATGTAACATAGATTTCCATATTATGTAGTTAAAATCTCAAACCAACAAAAATACTAGACAATATAAAAAATTAATTATATACCATGTCACCCTAAATTTTGGGATTATCCAATATGATAACAAAACTCATTTATTATCCTAACACATGGCTTACATTGTGCCATAGAAAATTTCTTGGAATACTATATATTATAGAAAAATTCATAGATTATTCCATCTTATGTCCAAACACATTGAGTATTCCACATCATGTACAAATAAATTTCTTAGTAAAAAATAATAATAATATCATATCAATAAAATAATCAAACAATATTTCATGGATAAACGCACATATTCCGTAGTTAATTTTTTATATCTTTCTATAGTCAATTATTTCTCATAGTTCATATTAGTATTAGCCTCTCAATAACTCATTTGACAAATTTATAAAATAATAATATCATATAAATCCCCTTCAAAAAAGAATCTTAATAATGTACCCATTATAATGTCCTTAATGGCTTTTTATCAATAAAAATTAATCTATCAAATTTTAGGGGATATTAATATAACTCATCCCATAATTTGGTAGATTAGTCAGTTCAAAACACTACTTTAAATTTATTACGTCTTCATTAAACCCGTATTAAATCCAAAATTATGGATATCAATGAATAAATTTTTTTATCCAATCAATAGGGTGAACACCTTCAAATAATGAATTGTATGGTATTTACCATTCTTGATGTGAAAAAAATAAAATATTCATGTTGTTATTACAAAGATCATTCTATAGTCATCATGTAAGGAAGGTATTATTCCCCCTTGTGGTCTAGAACACCAAATTATTGAACTTTATAGTTTAGAGGCATGTTAAAAATGTTATAATATTCAGAATCAAGATTAGTATGCTCAATATTTTTGATTCATGTAAAGTATTATACATCATTTTGAATCATTTAAAGGTCTCTCTATAGATTAGATTCTTGTGCGGGATAATTTTTAGTCTGAAATCACGTTGAGGAAAATAATTGTGTATTTTAGAGAGTACTTCATGGTGATAGTTCGTTCTTCTAATGTTCATGAATACTTGTTCATTGGCTCAACATCAACAATGCATTTTTCAAAAAATTATCAACAACATATGTTCCAAAGAATGTGTTGAAAGGGAATGGTAATATTTATTATTGGATTGATCTGTGGAGAGTCTTACTACATATCTTGATTAATTTAAATCAAAACCCATATAGTTCAAAGTCTTATTACACTATTTAAATCCATGTAATAGTGATACGATATTCATCCTGTAGAATTTGGCCTCTTAGTTTAAAGTTACACCAAAATGTTATACCATATAGTTTAATTTCTAATAGAAAAGTATATATGGGTGTTTTGAAATTTAACTCCATGTTTTGAGGTCATAATACTCCCCCTTGAGAAGTATATATTTCTTTTTAAATACATGAATAAGGGTATAATAACTATATATTAAATTTTTCATTATTATTTAACGTTGTGAAATATGTTTGTCAAATATTATTTATCATTTTATATATAGGATTATGTATGAGTTTATATAGTTAAAATCTTGGTAACATGGGAATAATACAATCCAATTAGAAAATATTATTTTTTTTAAAGACATGTAAGAATGGAATAATACTCATACTTTAATTTTAGTCTTTCAATTCGAATTCATACATTAAGGTCATAACATATTGTTTAACATATCAAGAAACAATTTCATGTTCTATTGAGTTTTACACCTTGTGTAACAATGGGGTTTAAGTACATATATTAAAAAACAATGGATATATAGTTTTAGGTAATATATAAGTACCAGTATTAAATGGGTTAATACACAACATGTGTAAATCCATCTCCAAATAAATGGAGTCTATGTCTAGTGTACTATTTTGGATTTAGAAAGTCTTTTTGATAGGAATGGAGTTGTCTATAAATATGAATAGGTTTCATAAATATGGGATCCTTTTCATTAAATCCTTTAACTAATTAATAAATTTGCTATGTTGAACCATTGGGATCATTATGACTTACAGGATACAAGAATGGGTCATCACAAAAGTGGTACACATTTGTAATCATGCAACTTATATGAAGTACATTGACTAATATGAAATAACATCACTGTGGAAGTAAGAAAGAGATAATTTTTTATGTGTATCTCATATTGGTAATTTTATATTAAAAGTAATGATTATATATGTTAGAATGTCTAGACCTATTTGAAGTGTCCTCTAGTGTATATTGTAATTAAATGACTTTTAAAAAATAATAGTTTTCATCTTATCCTTTGGTTTTGATTAAAAAATTACCTTCGATAAAATAAATTTTTATTCATTCCTTTGTATTTTTTATAACATAAATCCAACCAATGTATCCTAAACTCGAGTTCTATATACCTCAAGAAAGACTCCTGTATATCAGAGGTTACCAAATAGCTAAGATGGTCAATATCATCTCATGGGAAAATTATATCTATAATATCATTTAAAACAACAACAAGTAAATAATATAATATAATATAATAAATATTAAATAAAATATGAGGAATTATAGTGTAATCATATAAGAAATATTTATCATACACTATGAGGTACAAAATGAACACATGTTTCTAATAAATTCATATATCATAAAATAAATTACTCATTGGGCCAATGAAATGTAGTGATAATATAGAAAGATATAAAAATAAATATATGAGACATTTCTACCTATACTAGGCCCATCCTCAAATTTTATCTACATCTACACCTAGAAATTCACGATTTCTCACATAATATAGACCCTTCACCTTGATAATTAATCCAAACACCACTTTTTCATATCAACCTAGGTTGATATTTAAGGTGTGGGAAAAATATCATTGAACACAACAAACAACACTAATATTATCTAGTATACATGAACTTTCATGTAAAGTATAAAATGAAGTTGTAATACATTTCATATATCAATATTTCAACTCATGATGAACTTATTGAGCTACCATGATACTCAACTCTAGCTGATTCATTCAGTTTTAGTATTTGGTGGACTAGTTATTTCCTAGTCATATATGGGATGGAATTTCCAAGAGATTACAAAACCACCATAATATAAGAGGGTCTACTAATTTTTATATCGTTTAACTTGATAGTGGGTTGTTAGAAGAGGCAATACTATGAGAATTATATAATAAAGAACATTTTATAAATATATCCAAACTAGATAAAAAATATTTTAGACAATAGGCTTGAAAATCATCTAGTATATGGATGAATTTTTCAGTCCAATTATTAGAAAATCACCCATTCTAGAGATTAATATTTCATGCCACTGGTAGGAAAATTATCCAACCCATAATCCAAAATTCAAACCACCAGTTGGAAAATTATTCAATCCATGGAAGAATATATCACACCAAAATAGAAAAACACTCAATCCCAAGAATAGTTTACCAAACCCGCTTTTAAAAAAATACACAGTATAGGGAATAATATATAAATACACTAAGAAGAAAAATTCCCAGTATACTTATAATAAGTTACACCACCAGATATAAAATCACCCAATACTGAGATGTGTAAGTCACACTATAGGTTAAGAAAATTCTCAGTTTAATGAATCATATATAAACCCATTATCAAGTATAACTCCCAATCATGGGAGTAACTCTATAATCATAGGGGAATAGACACGTTTATCAATCTATCGAATCTTGAATATAACACTTGAGATTATTTTTCATCCCTCGTGTTAAAAAAATAATCATATAACACCAAATTTAATGAACAATCATCATAATTACAATCATGGGTGACACCTTTCATGATACTATTCATGTAAACAAATTAACTCATCAAACCTAATGCAGAATGTGTCTTAACATATCGATAACCAAGACCTCATCTAGGCTTAACCCATTATTCTTGATAATAACTTCTCTAGTTAATCATCCCATAGAATCAAACTCATTATTTTAAAGTATAAGTATCAAATTAAACATATCATTTATTGACCATCACAATACATGACCATTTATAGGTCAACTATAATCACCCAGGCTTTCCATACATGGATATTACATCATTTAAGATTAATATTCAGTAAATTACAATAATACAAGGTTGAGGACCATAATAGTTTTGTGTCTTTGGAAACATGTAAACAAAATCTTTTATCCAAGTGAGAGATCTTCAACATATCTTATAAAGGTATCCAACTTTATTACTTCTACCTAAAACATTTCTTCATAACCTATGGAAAAGAAACAAAAGAAAGGGGTGAGCTCAAATTCATAGTAAGGGTAAAAAAGCGGGATATGTAAGCATAATGATAAGCATAAGGGTATGAGAAATTGATCAGGAAAGTATAAGATCATTCCCTACATATCAAAGATAATATATATGAATCATGGCATAAATATTGGAAATTCATAAGACATGAATCATAAGGAAATAAATAACATAATAAGTAAATTCATATTATATGAATAAAACATGGGATTTTAGAAGAAAAATAAGAATATAATATGATTCCCATAGTATCCAACACATTGCTTCCAAGAGCATCATGGTAGTATGGGTTCATTCCCCATACTATCTTAGTTGTCATGGTTCACTCCCATGAATATCATAGTATTATGACTTCACTCCTAATAAAATCTTGGTAGTCCTGTTTCCCTCCCACGACTATCATAGTAGCATGAATTCACTAATCATGCAATCTCGGTAGTCATGGTTCACTCCCATGGTTGTCTTAGTAGTCAAGGTTCATTCCCAATACTATCTTAGTCTAGATCATGAGATATAAATCATTTCCCAATTCATTAGATGGATATATAGTTCCCACCCCTTTCAAAAAGAAACAATACATACATGTTCCACAAGATCATAAATAATCATATTATATCCCACGAATAGAAATGGATATTATAAACATGTAATATTATCATAACCATTAAAAAAATAGGGGTTTCAAAATCATGTCATCATAAACATAACCCATGAAAAGAAGCCGGTTTCAAAAGCATATTACCCATGAAAGAGAAACAGGTTTCATGAAGATCCTAAAATTAAGCATATCATATTCATTGAAAGAAAATGAATGGTTCCTTTAGATAATTTCCTAAAATCAACTGAGTAACATCAATGGATTCCATCTTAGATGGAAAACAATTTTTAAATATATTTCAAAAATGTTTCTTGAGAAAAATATCCTTTCTTCATGGAAATAGGACTTTTCATTCATAAAACCATTTCAAAATAATTTTGTAAGAAAACAGCTTTAAAACATGAAATCATTTGAAAATTTGTTTCCTTGAAAACATATAAAATATGCTTCAAAACATTTGGAAAACCTTTTTCTTCAAAGAAAATTTTAAAAAAAATAAAGAAAGCTTGAAAACATTTTGAAAATAATGTCTTCGAAAATATTTTGAATACTTATAAATAAAGCTTGAAAACTTTTTGAAAACAATTTCTTTGAAAACAATTATAAAACATATTAATAAATCCTGAAAACATTTTGAAAACCATATTCCATGAAAACTTATAAAAGGATATGGGAAAAATTTTGAAAAAACTTTTTGTTGAAAACATCTAACATAACCCTGAAAACATTTTGAATATTTTTTTATTAAAAATAATATAAAAAAATTTCTTAAAAATTACCTATTTAATCATGAAAAATAATTTTCATATAAATTGTGGTGAGTAAAACTGTACATGTCGTACGAGGTAAAATGAATATTCTTTTTTCATGGTAAAAATGTTAGAAAAATGCCTTGATCAAGAAGTAACAAGAAGATTACTTTGATAATTGGTAAAAGAAAAAAGAGTATAATTTTATTTTAATGATAATAGGATATTATTATAATATTCTTGGAAACCCTTTTTATAAAACAAGCTTTTGAATAAACCTAGATTTCTGAACAAAGAGATGGTTAAGTCAAGACTTTATAAAAACTATTTCTTAACTAACATATGTACCAAATTATAGAAAATGGTACCACTACATGAATATATCATGAATAACCATATGATAATAAAATCCATGAATGTATTGAGAGATGGAAAATATGAATTCATCAACAGAAATATAAATGTAAACAATCTCAAAATGTGATGATATTTTATCAATAAACTCTTATAAATTGGTAAAATTGGATCATAGTATCCATGTATGAAAATTAAATTACCTAAATATTAAAGTATCATTAATGGAATTATATTCATAATAGTACATGTAAAATGTAAGTATATACACCATGAAAAATAGTTTAGGTGGATTTTTAGATTCCCATGGTGCATATTCAACCATATGGTTTTTCTAAAAAATATTTACCTGATGAATTACCTTATTCCTCAACACGTGCTCTCTTTGGTTAAGAATCTGTATGGGTTGTTCCTTATAAAAGAGATTATCTTCCAACTAAACTACCTCTGGACTCAAAACATGAGATGGATCCTCCATATACTTTTTCAACATTGAAACACGAAAAACATTGTATACATAGGATAAACTTGGAAGTAAAGACACTCTTTAGGCGACAAATCCAACATTCACAAGGATTTCATAGGGTCCAATGAACCTCAAACTCAACATTACCTTCTTACCAAAATACATCACAGTTTTCCATGGAGAAACATTGAGAAAGACATAGTCACCTACCTCGAAAGAAAGATCCATCCTTCATTTATCCACATAACTTTTCTTCCTGCTCTGAGTAGTTCTAATGTGCTTCTAAATTAACTAAACTTTTTCTACCATATCTTCTAAAAATTTTAGTCCCATAGAATTTATTTCACCTATATCATCCCAAAATGATGGATTTCAACACCTCTTTCCAAACAATATTTCAAATGGGTCTATCTATATACTAGATTGAAAACTGTTATTATTAGAGAACTCAACCAATTATAGATGTTGGTCCCAACATCCCTAGTAATAAATTGAAGAAGCACATAGAATATCTTCCAATGTCTAAATTGTTCATTCTTACTACCCATCTTATTGACGATAAAAAAATTACGAAAATTTAATTCAGTACCCAATGACTTCTGAAGGCACTTCTAGAAGTTAAAAGTGAACCTGAGATCATGATCAAATACACTGGAGAGTGGGTACTCCATGTAACCTGATGATCTTCTTAATATAAAATCAAGAAAGTTGATTTGGAGACATAGTATCTTGAATAGTAATAAAATGAGTATATTTAGTCAAAAGATCAACAAAAGACCAGATTGCATTGTTATCTCAGGAAGACTTTTGTAATCCCACGATGAAATCCATGGAAACATTTTCTCATTTCCACTCTGGAATTGGAAAAGTCTGAAGCACCCCTTTTGGTAACTGCAATCCTACATTAACCCGTTGACAAGATAAACACATCATAGTAAAGTTAGAAATATCAATTTTCATTCCATTCCACTAGTAATACTCTCGAAGATCTTTGTACATCTTAGTAATTACAGGATGAACTAAAAATGAAGAACTATAAGTTTCACAAAACAAATATTTCATTAACTATGAATCCCAAGGCACACATAATATCTTTAAAAACCTCAAGACACAATCTTTATCAATGTTAAATTTAGGTAACTTACCCTTCTTAACCAATAATATCTTTTTCCGCAGCTCATTGTCTTCTTTCTATGATTTCTTTGTTTTGTCTGCTAAAGATGATTTCAATTCCACCTATAAAAACAGAGTAATATCTTACACCAACAACTTCTAATACAAATTTTATAAAATCAAAAACCAAAGGATCTCATTATAAATGTATCATGGTTAATGTAGAATTACTTTTCTGACTCAAATCATTGGCCACTTTATTTTCATTTCTTGGATGGTAATGAATCATGAAATTGTAATCCTTGATTAATTCCAGCCATATCCTATGTATCATGTTCAATTTTTTCTAAGTGAATATATACTTAAAACATTTGTGGTCAGTTTATATTTCACATTTTACTCCATCAAAATTATGCCTCTAAATTTTTAAATAAATAAACAGTAGCTAATTACAAATCATGTGTAGGGTTATTTAACTCATGATTTTTTAACTGATGTGAAGCATATACAATTACCTACTCATTAAACAGTAGTACACAACCAAATACTTTCAACACAGCATCACTATTGAAAATTCACCATTTCTAGAGGGCAAGGAAAAAACTAGATAATTCAACAATCTTATTTTAAATTCCTAAAAAAATCATCACAATATATTGTCCAAATAAATTTAATACCTTTTCTATTTAACTTAGTCAATAGGATAGATAAATGTGCCAAATTTTCAACAAAACTTTTGTAATTTCCAAGAAAACCAAGAATACTATAGAACTATGTGATATTGGTAGGACTTCTACACTCTTCAACAACTTCTGTTTTAAAAGGCTCAATAATTATTCCATATTTAGAAACAATATGACCAAAGAATGAAATTTGTTGAAACCAAAACTCACAATTTCTAAATATCCCGTAAAATTCATTTTCCTTTACGATTTTCAAGACAACCATTAAATAACTTTCATTTTCCTCTTTAAATTTGGAATATACCAAAATATCATCAATAAAAACAACCAAAAACTTATCTAAGAACTCACAAAAAATTCTATTCATAATATGCACGAATACAGCAGGTACATTGGTTAACCCAAAAGAAATAACAACAAATTTATAATGGCTATATCTAGTACGTACCACAGTCTTCAGAATGTCTGCTTCATTTATTTTCAACTGATGGTACCCCAACCTCAATTCAATCTTAAAAAAATACTAAAGTCCCTAGATTTGATCAAACAAATCATCGATATGAGGAAAAGGATAATTTTTCTTAACAATGATATTATTTAAGGATCTATAATCATTTCAAAGTATCATTAAACTATTTTATTTGTAACAAAAAAGATTTGATCACCCCATGGTGATGTGTTAGGTCGAATGAAACCTTTATCTAACAACCCCTGAAATTTTTTCCTTAACTCTAAAAGTTCAATTTGAGTTATTTGATAAGGGGGTTTTTAAATAAGATTAGCATCAATAACTAAGTCAACAGTAAAATCAACTTTCTGGTTAGGTATAATAATAAGAGACTCATTAGAAAAAAGTTCAAGATAAACGTTTTCTACTGGCACATCAGTAATCTGAAAAGTTCCTTTGTTTTCAGTAGTATGTGCAAGGTAACATTTATTTCCATCATTCACTAGTTTCTCAACTTCCTGATATGTTATCAGAGTTAAGGTTTCATTCTTGTCTACAAATTGAAAGTCTTTCTGAAAAAAACCTCTTTAAGTATACATTCAATATTAGGATGGTCAAAAAATCCAATCCATTCCCAAAATAACTTCAAAATCTACTAGGGTTAAAACAATAAGGTTTTCAAATATATTCTTTTCGCACACAAGGACACACAAGTTCTCATAATTTCTTTTTTGCCTCTACGTTTCCACAAAGTGTTTTTACCATAAGTTCTGGATTCATTTCAAGAGGTGGAATTCCAAATTTGCCAAAAACTTTCTCAGAAATGAAAGAATTTGTAGACCCTGAATCAAACAACAGATTGACTAATCTAAAAAAATAAACAAAGTACTAGATACCAATTCATGTGATGGTCCAACACCAACTGTAGTAGTAGAAAAAAATTTCTTTATATGCTTATGATCTTAATCTGTTTAGTTTCTACCCCGGGTAATCAACATTGGACACAGATTTGTATAATTTTCAAATCTTGTTACAACTAAGACATATTACTGCTAGATTTTCATTGCCTACTTGATCATCTTCCTTACAGTTAGAAGAAATATTAATAGTCTTACAACATCAGAATCACTTTCTAGATTTTGAGAGACTTTCTATAGGATTATTTTTACTACGCTCCCCATAATATGGAAATTTAATTTTCTTACCTCCAAACTTCATTGATGAATACTTTCCTTTTTTTTTCAGCCAGATCTCTTCTTTTTCATTCTCTCATGGAACACCTGATCATTGGAAAACTCCATTTCTACTTTCTCATCACATTTGACAGGTTTCTCATAGATTTTGAATTTCCTAGAGGATAATTCCTTCTAATATCGCTGCATCAATCCTGATTAAAACCTACTTATCTTACTATCAAGATCTCTGATGAAATTTGGAGCATTTTTTACCAATTGAGGGAACATTTCTTCTTAATAAGCCTCATAGTCATCCTCTTTCCTCAATTCCAAGAATTTTTTTCCATCCTAAGTCAAACTGCCATAGGAAAATATTTCTCAAGGAACATACCTTTGAATACTTCCCAACAAAGAGCATCAATCTCCTCATTGTCCCTAATATTTTTATCCATAGACCACCACCGATTGGCTTATCCTACAAAACAGTAAACAAAAAGAACAACCTTTTTATTTTTAATAAACCCCATGACATTGAAAATCTTTTCTAGTGATTTGATCCACTCTTTAGCTTGCACAGGGTCATATGATCCTCTTAATGATCGGGGATGTTCCCTCATTAAATACTCCACTACTGACATGTTTTTTAGTGTTTGATCTAGTTGATCTTAAGCATGGGTACCACCACCATTTATATCCCGATTCATCTATTCCATCACTACAAAAAAATTATTCAGTTTTGATTCTAACCATCTTAGGTTACTGATTTGGAAGATTTTCTTCTTCTTGATGTTATCCCATTATAGTTTCCCAGTTTCCTCTGTGACAAACCATTATGATCGTGGAAATATCTTAGGCGAGGAAACATGGTAATCTTAAAATTCTATATCATTTCAATCTAACCATAATGTAAAAATAATTTATTGATATTAAATTAACAATGTCCTAACTCCTAATGTTTTCCAAATCGACCTCTAATACCAACTATAAGGCCCCAGCATTAAACATTACATAATATTGAATTAATTTAATAATTCACATTGAGGATATTTTCAGGTTTCAAGATTTAGAGAATTAGGTCATAACTTATACATACAACTTGAATATTACATTTAGACACTTCTACTCAGTATCCATTTTTTTCAAAAAATAAAAACTCTTAAAAAATGAAACATGTTTAGTTCTATGTTTTAAACAACACATCTTTTCCTTGATCCCATCCTTGACCCTATTTCACACTAATTCATATAAAAAAATTTAAAAAACTTGGGATGAGCATAAAATGCTTAGTAAGGGATACATAAAGAAATAAAACTGTTAGTTTTCAAAACAACATGTAAACCATGAATACATTGTCATAAAGTAATACTTTTCACCTTAAAGAAGTAGTAAAAACACTTCCCTAAATATAAGATCATTTCTTACCATTTTTTGTTAAAAAAAGTTACCATAAAACCCCTAGAAAGAAACATACAGCATATAAAGGTAACTTGGGACATAAACATACTTAAATGTAATAATCATATGGTCTACTTCCACACATGTCACTAAATGGAATAGCCATACGGCCGAATTCCATTCCCAATGCATTGGAGGATTTAACATAACCACCTATTTTTGGTTTATCTTGGAACAAACCATCATTTGGTTTATCACGTAACTACCCATGTTTAGTTTATCATGTAACTACGAGTCAGATGTCCAAATACCATTATATAATCATAAAACATATAATATTGAAAATATCAATATTTCACTAATAACACTTCATTTTCAAATACAGGAAACTATTTGAAGATATTGAAATAATCAATTAAATTGAAAAAACCATTTTCAATATGAAAACACCAAAAATGGAATAAGGGATTTCATTTCCTTATAAAAACATTAATTCATATAGAGAAAGCCAAATAACGATTACGGTGGTGGAGAAGTCATTATCTCTGAAAACGTTAAAAACATTCCTTTTTTTGTTTATTAAAACAATTTGTAGATAAAAGATTCACTTTGAATGAGAGTAAAATTAAAATGGGTTTATTATACACTGTGTAAAATAAGGAGGTGTATATTATCAAAATATTACTCAATGAAAGGAGATTAAGACGAAGTCCCCTACCTCATGTCTGAAATGACTCGTTCGTTCATTAATTTCTTGAATAATAAACATAAGTCAATTTATAATTTTTTACAGAACCTTTTACAAGTTTATTATTCCTTTTATATCACTTATTTATACATTATAAAAATTATATATAAATTTATGTTCATATCAGACATTTTGTAGATATTCAATACCTGGGTAAAAATGAACTTCTTATAATAACAATTTGTCCATGTTGTCAAAATTACATTATCTAAAAAATTATATTCATGATTTACATATCATATATATCATATATCCAGTATATTGGTATTTATAATAGTCCATAACATTTGGAGATAAGAAATGAAATGTATCATTCATGGAGACGGTAAGCCGTACGTATACATAAACGCTATATTTATTTCTATTTTACATTTAAGGGAATGAAAACTCAATGATTTATTTGTATAATATAATTCCAGTATAATATCATTTTTATATATGTTACATAATTTCATTAATTCTATCCTTTATACGTTCTTTGTATAGCATGAACAAGTCATATCACTTTGAGGGGGCGGTAGTCCACATTTCCTCAAATGAAATTATCGTATTTATACAACATGAAAAGCATAAATGTATGTTATAAATGATATATAAATAAGAATAGAGATAAAATAAATATCATATATATCATATATAATTACAGTTCTATATAATGGCCACTAAGAGAGGTGGTAGGGGGAAATCAAACAATCATGATTTCGGGAGGCAGTAGTTCGCCGTACACAGAACAATATGTCTGTATCAATTAGATTCAGGTGTGTGTAAGTTTAGTTATAGTATATTTCATAAAAACAACCTAGTTTGTTGAAGATACTATTTTTGTTATAGAAGAATGGAATATATAGTGTTTAGGGGGTTGGAGAAGGAAAATAAATGAAAGAAGCTTGAGAGAAGACATTACCTCAAATTGGGTAACTCCTTTTGATTTTAGCTAAAAGGTAGTCAAGATTTGAATTATGCCCAAAGTAAGGATTCTAGGAGTAAGATAAGGTTGTCAACAGCTTAATTAGTCAGATTTTTGATAGTTCAATGGTCTTGAGAGGTGTGAGTAAGTGGATATAGGTGGTGTCATTTATAAGAGGGAGGAGGGTTACTTTAGGAATGTCTTGAAATATTATTTTACTATATACTGAATTTCAAGTTTAAAAAGGTCCATAACCCATTTAATTCTAATATAATAATATTATTGTTATAAAGTATCTCAAATAATTGGATTTAGACAAGTTTTAGTTTCAAATTTAACCTTATCATTTAACTTTAACCCTTAGTTAACTAATTTAACTCAAACCATGTCTTCTTGGGTATTCATACTATATGGTTAATATAGTTAGCATAAAATACCAATAGAACCTCAAGTAGTTCATTAATGACATGTGAAACATTATCTATGTCATTTGGCCAAATTATAGATTTTTATGACTATTATATAATTTAATAATATAGTATTTGTTATAAAAACTCATTTATGTCAATTTTTATACTATTCATATCATGACTTTTTAAATATTCATAAAAACTTTATTATTTAGAAAACAATTCATTAATTAAAATATAAAAAGTAATAATAATCCATAAAATTATTGGATGACATCAAAAGTTACAAAATAATTTTATTTTAATATTTATAATCTCAATTATTTAAATCAATCATTAATAAAGTTATCACTACATCACCATTGTATCAAAAATAAATTTATATTTTTAATATCTGAAAATTATAAATAAAATAAAATTACGTAGGAAATATTTTTTCATTTCTAATTACTATTTATATTAGAAAATATAACTTATAAAACCCCATATAAAAATTGTTTTACTAAAAGAAACATGTTTGTGTTATATTTTCCTTAACTTTAAATTAAAAGTAATTAAATGTCATTTTCACACACAACTAGCTCCATGGAGTCATAAAATCAACCCATGGAATCCCATGGTCAGAAATATCTCATAAAATAGTGTTAGTACATGTTTTAGGGTAATTTAATAGTATTATAATATTATTTTTTACCCTTATTTACAAGATTTACCCTTTAACCAGGGTAAATAAAATAATTTCGGAAGTTACTATTCATAAAGTCTAAAAATAAAATGAACCTATTTATATAATTAGGACCTCATTATTATAAATATTTAATCCATTTATCCAAATTCAAAACTCAGAAGTTGCAAAAAATAATTTAAAATTAATTCGTGTTGTCGAAACCAAAAAGCCAGTTTTTAAGAAGTAATAACTATCAAAATATTGACATGTCTTTATGTCCAATATCAAAGTTAAATTACTTAAAATGAAAAAATTTGGATTAAATGATAAAAAATTAATCTAATTAAACTTTAAAACCAATTAAAAAGATAATATATCTATATAAATAAATCAGATGAAAAGACAATTTTGACATAAAATGCTGTATTTTTCACTATTCATTAAAAATGAACTTTATCAGAAAAATGTCATAAATTTACCCAAAGTAAATTATGATGTCCTGATTCTAAAACGATGTTTATTTTTCCAAATGGATCATATATAAGTGAAAAAACTACTTTTAAAAACGGTTCTCCATCAAAAGGAAGAAAACCGACCTTTTAAAATTATTAGAGAATTTCATGTCTAAATTGGATTCATTTTCATTTTAAGACTCTAAAATTTATTGGATAAATGTAAAAACATTTAAATTTTTTTTTAATCTTAACGTAGTTAGTTATTTTTATTTCCACATATACAACGGTTAGGCATTAACAACCTCTTAATATAATAATATTACATAATTATTAATTTTAGTAAAACTCAGTATCCTGTGCAACATAAGATTTTAGAGAAACCCATTGGTGCGTGTTGGGTACGACATCGAACATAGAATCACCTTTTAAGTAAAATTAATATTTAATTCACAAACATTAATAAATATGAAAATTTCATGTTCTTTATTTACTTGGGATGTTACACACATCATATAGGCTATTCTCCTAAAAAACTCATGTAATGAAATGTGGATGATTATAAGATTTTTTCAATTCTTTTAGGAGTTAAAACCCCATATTTCCTATCTAATTTTTTTTCAATACGTAATTGATAAAAAAAATAATATTAATTCTATAGATAACTCCCATTCACTAAAACATTGATTTTTAACTTGTGTGTACCACTCCAAATCCTCCTCAAGCCATCCTGTATGAAAGAACCATCATTAAGATGTGATTCTACTATACACTGGTGGAATTCTAAACCAAATAAATAATTACAATACAATAAACACAAGGTAGTGAATGTGATCAAGAAAGGAAGATGAATATAATGAACCCTCACCTTAATTTTCAAACTTAATTCACTAAACACAAGGATTCATAAAGGAAAAGGATATGGGAATGGAAAAAGGTTTAATGAATACATATTTATTTCAAATGGATATAGGAAATTTTAGGTCCCTAAGTAAAATATCCTAAGAGGGTTGTGTCATGGTATAATAGATTAAGAAAACTACCCCTTTTGAATTTTTTTCGTTGTTAAACAAGACTCTCTTCTCTCTATTTACCATAGCAGGGTATTAATAGAAATTAAAGAATGAACAAGATATAACAATATTATATTGTTCTCTTTAAATGGGATATATCCAAGGAGAATACAACGGCGATGTGCTGATGTACTAAATCCACTAAAAGTGCACTACTATTTAAAAAGCTTGGAGCGGACTCACTGTCCCTCCATGTTACCTACCAATCACAATTGTAAATCTCCCTGCTCTCTCAACTAAAGTATGATCACTGCTTCTTCCAAAAATCCACTCACATTTTATAGACTTGTAGGTACCATCATTTATATAAATACTTGAATCCTTAACTATTTGTAGATGATCTATTTTAGTTTCACTTTTATCCACATATGAATACCGCAGTAACATATAATTGTACTCGGAATGCTCAAATTTTATGTGCAACCCTTACTATGCCTTCAGCATAATTCCCTTTCCCTGTGTGTAAAATCTCCACTTTTCATGCAATCCCTACTCCATTATTCTCACAAACTCCAAAATTTTGTACAACCTCTAAATTTTTTGCGCAACCCCATTTGCATATTTTTTACACGCATTGAAGCTTGGATTTTATCTATGTAGTTAGCTGCATCGAATGAGGGGAGTCACCTATTATTTATAGGCGTCGCTGACCCCCACATAAAAAAACTCAGTGTCATGCAAAATCTCTCATTTTACATGCAATCCTTTTTATGCACATAACATTTTTTGTGCACAATTACACATTTTTTGTTCATCTCAAACCTTTTATATTTTTCGACGTTGTGATCCTGAAACACCTTTTCCATAGAAATTCCAATCCACGTTTACTATTATGCGAAAACCAATTTTTCACAAAATTCTACATTTTTCGCACACTACTCCAATTTTTCATGAACCACACCAATTTTTCAAGAACATACCTTTTCTAAAAACACTTTTCTCCATTTTCTGATTTTCAACCACATAATTTTGGAAAACAAAGGAAAATGGTGCCACCTTGTATCTTTTCATTTCGCACCACCTCCAGGTCATCCATTCCTTTTTCAAGGTTCTTATTTATATCATGGATTGTTAATAACATCTCTTGAACCCAAAAAATCCCCATGGATTCTCCCTTTGTCAACAAAGTGGATGTAGAAACCCACTCTGAGAACAAATAAAACAATGAGGCCCACTTTTTCAACAAACACAACTTACCTAAAAATGATTCAATGATTCCTTTAGGAAGTTTTCCCAAAAAAAACATTAAAAGGACTAATAATAACATCTAATTAGTTTAATCACCCCCAATATTAATTATTGGTTAAAAATATCCCCTATATTCCTTATAAAATTTTACATGCTATAAATCCACTAAATTACTTGATATTTTATTTGATGAGTTTTTTAGAATTTAATATATTGAATTATAAAATTATTTACATCCTTAAAGTCACTGAATTTCTAACTAACTGATTATAAACTCGAATTTCGTCAATTTATTCAAGTGTCAATATAACTATCTAATAAATTGAAGAAGTTGTTGAAGAATCTGAATTAGTTAGAGGTGATAGTCATTTACCAAAGAACTCAAAATATTACATAAAATGTTTTTAAAACCATGGACAAAAAATAAGATAATGAGGATATAAGGAAAAAATTTGGATCGACTAACTATTGATATAAATTCAATAACAAAGTGATTGAGAGATTACATTATTTTTGTCAATAAGATCTAAGTGCTTCCATATTTGGTAGTTTTTTCTATAAAATCACTTACTTATTTAATTGGATTTATTTTCACCTAACATATGATAATAAAAAAAGTTTCCAAATATAAGGACTTATGTTTCTAATAATTGATCGAAGTCATAAGGAATTTAAATTATTCCAAACGTTGTCAAATTATCGTTGGGATAAAAATATTATCATTTTATTTGTAGTGATCCAACAAGATATTGGGATAAGAACATGTAATGATGATCATATAAAAAAATTTGTTCTGTAGAAAGGTCATGTTTTCAATCATTTTAAAAAAAACTTTAAGATAAGAGTCTAGTATTATGATCCTTTAATTGAAGAGGTTCGAATTTAGAACATGTTAATTTACATCTAATTAGTTATAATTATACCGATTAATATCAAAAGTGATCATTTTTTAGTATAGGAACTTTTACATCCTTTAAACAAATTTATGGTCTTTATAAATTGTTATCTAGAGAATCATCTCATTTATTTTCAATATGTATTTTTACATAAATTCATTCCTTTTTTGATTAGTTTAGTAATTTAATATATTTTATAGCTTTTGAATAATTTAATATTTTTTCAATTAATATTATTGTTACTCTAAATAGTTCAGAACATACATATTTTAAACTTTCCAGTTCATAGATAAGGGATGTTTTTAAGAAAAATATATATAATTCATCACCCCCTCACTCTTGAAAATTCCATACTAGTACAACATTTGGTATCTGATTATTCTATACAATTTTTCTTATATTAACATATACTTATAGAAAATATTATTCATTAGTGAGAAATATAGTTATCAAGACGTGTTAGAATTTAAATCATAGTAAAAAACCCATCCTTTATAAAGACAATTATTAATATCGAAGAGGTGAGATAAATACAAGTGTTGTTAATACTAGTGTGGATGAATAAAAATTGATCTCTGAAAACATCAATATTCCAAAAATGGAAATTCAGAATTGTACTAGAGAAGGGAATTTTGAGTATCAGGAAAATAAAAAATTCAGGAATACACTATTGTGTTCAATGACTTGAAACATCTATAGTAAAATCAGATCTTGTGGGATATTCAATGGAATATAAAATAATTTACATATTAAATTTTTTTTAACTTTTAAGGTTTTGAAAAAAAATATTTTCAAATGATGTATATAGATTATAAATCTTTTAATTTTGGATTAGGAGGATTATTTTCACGTATACATAAAATATTATGGATAGTTGTGACTGCTTTACGATCTCTTGGTGAGATGAGAACTACAAATGATTAGTTTGTTGAATATATAATAAAAATAATTCTGAAATAATGGAATCAAATATTATATTTATCGATGATATGAATCTTTTTAAGATTTTTTGATGATATCATTAGAATGTTAATTCAATATCACAATAGATTCAAGTGAGAATCTAAAAAAGGATAAATATAATAATGGAGTCAGCTCTATTATGATAATTTTTGAAACTTTAAATCATTATACATAAAATTAAACTTCTAAGACACATTTTTTATATGATAAAAATATTAAGATAAGTGAAGTTTATTTTTTCAAACAATGAAAATTTATAAGAAAAATGTTTTAGAAGTGGTATTTTAGAATATTTAGATCTTATATTTCTAAATATCATTTTTTATTTACCACATAAGAATTATACATATTCATTTTAATAAATTGTTATTTTATAATTTTTATACACAAAAATATGTTAGGTTACTAAATTTTTAACTTAAAACAATTTTAGGATATAGTGTTGAGTACCAGTAATATAAACACTTGGTACAGAATATTGGTTTCTCTTATTTTATGATAATAAAAATTCCCAAATTCATGGACTTGAGTAAAATGAAATGTGTGAATGTTACTTTAATTGATAATGATTAAGGTTGAAAGATGTGAATATGTGATGTGACTATCCCTAGTTAGACATTGATTAAAACTACATAACATATTTTTAGAATTAAGCAGAACTTTTTCATCATGGGAAAAAATATGTAGTAATGGTTAATCTATGAATGTTGGGAATTAAAAATACACCATTAAATGTTTGTAAGGAATTTTTATTGCCTTTGGTTTTTACCTGAGTGGGACTCGACAACATTTTCACTTTTAAAGTCTATGGACCATCCTAAAGGTAAAATGGTCATTTTACTAAATATTTTGACCCTGGAAAAATTTTATATGTCTTATTATGGTTTAAAAATATGAATTTTACTCATGGGTTTATATGGAATGGAAATAAATGTGTCATGTCGCTTCAAAAATTAAATAATAGAAATATTATATTATTTTTATTGTGTGTGTGAGAGTTTCCAATGAAATTCATGTATCTCTTGATCAAAATCTCATATGGGAATCCTAAGACCATCGTTGATTTGGGATATAGGGTTTTACATTAGGAACAAAATAAATATTGTCACTTTAGTTTATATGGTTATGTGTAGTCACTAACATTTGTAAATCGTTAGATGAATTGAATTAATAAATTGAATTAATTTGATATTTGAACTAGGGATACTCTATTTAATGATATATATATATATATATATAATCTATAGGGTAATATGTTTTTTCATTGGAAAAATTATATATACGATAATATATTATTAATTTTTTGGTAGTGGTGATAGGTTAAGGATTGGGTTTCGATCCACAATAATGTTTATAGAATGATTTTTATGGTGATGATAAAAGAATCTAAGATTGTAAAAACTGATAAAATTTTCCAAAATTCACTTTCGAGGGAGATATATATTATTTATGTATTTTACCCTAAGATTTATATACATATAATATTTAATTAATACCTTCTATATCTAATATATTATCAATCTTGAGTTATCCATGATAATTTATGATTTGAATATGCTTTCATAAATTTAGGTTTATCATTATTAGAACTTGAAATTTCTTTGTCATCCTTAAATTATATGTGACTATAGAAATTGATAAATTGTGAATGATATTCATTGTTACTTTTTCTATGGTTTTTCTAGATTTTGACATCAACTCTTACTATTCATCTTTGACTTTTAGTTCTTGGTTGGTGATTCGACTATTACATTATCCAGTTCTCACTGATATTTTCTATCATAGTAGAATGCATCAATTTAGGAATATTTTTTATTGAACGAAATGAAAGCGTGGAATTCATAGGATGGTTTCATCTAATAAAATGATGGAAATTAGTTTCTTCTCATGCGGTAAAGATGTTAAAATGGAAGCTATAAAGGGAGTTTACAATTCTGGTGATCAGTGTCATCGATTTTCTCTTTAATGGTGGAGGATTCATGGAAGGAACGTTTTAAAGATTATAATTGACAAATGATATAAATATAGTGAAGAAAAACTTTAACGGTTTCATGAGATGATGAGTTCAGAAGATTCATGTGAATGGTATAAATTCAATTTTCCAAAGAAGTACGGTTGAAATCCAACACCTCAATGTGTGATGATCTCAGTTAAATCCTCTTTAGTTTTTTTGGATGGATCCCATAATGGATTAATTAGATGATGAATGAAATATAGAAACATATTTAAGAACATGAATATAATTTAAATTTCCCAACTATACATTATGAATTTTGGAATAACACATGTTGTGTAATCTAAATTCAATGTCATTATTTTTTCTAGAAGAGTAATATATTACACAACCATGTGATGGGCCCACACTCCATGTGACCCTAGAATACCTAACATAGTATGTATAGGAATTACACTCTCAGGAAATCCTAGGTGTCCCACAATCCATATAGGTTGAGTCCATGGCCTTTGTACCACCCGATAGAGCATGAATCTAGTAGATGAATACATCAAGCACCAAACATGACCCTACACCCCTTGAGGTTTATTCAACATGTCTTATATTCAGTCCTCCACATGCCATATTTGGTTTCAACGCATGGACACAAGGATAACATGAGAGGATGTTTTGGATGACCCTTGGACAGTTTATGTGCTTCCCTTTCCTAAGATTAGGCCCATCGATCCATTTCTTATGAGTGGATTACCTTGTTGAACATGTTGATAGACTCTTTAATACACCTAATATGATGTAAAGTATCTCATCCACAACCCATGTTGTGTGATACCTTTTCTATATTATGATCCAAGATAGGGTCGGTGTCCCCTCATATGTTATCGATCATTTTCCCCTATTTATTCTCCCTATGAAGGGTGAGGTATCATGTCACCAATATCTGGGGTGTGTGATCCCCCCTATGGGTTAGTACATATTAATTTAGGTGTCCCCATGTTTCATAGGGAATTATCCACTCTCTATGAGTTGAATTCCTTTGTCAATGGTGTCTTATATTGAGGGTTCTAACATTTTGCATTTTAGATATGTATAATGGTATGGCTTCTTGAAGTAATGTGACGGTTTTGACTCTTTTAATAGTTTGTGAAGAGACTAAATGTACTCTATGACATGAACATCTTTGAAAGAAAACACAATTTTATACTAAGCCATAAGTTTTGCATGGAACCTTGGAGTGAAAGTCAGATTCAAGGTAGAGTTGACTCCTCTTCATGGATGTTGGACAACTCATTCCTACTAGAATCTTTTTCAGTGTTTTCATCTATTAGAAATGTGATTTTTCAATTCCCTTGGGGTTTACATTAAGGCATAATTTTGTGATTTGATTTTAAATATATACTTCATGGACTCTTCCATGTTCTGAGGACCACCATTTGCCCATGTAAGGTGGATTTTGAGGTCTAGAGCTATGATGATCATAACTTATAGGAATCCCTGATTCCACTAGTGTTTGATCGTATCTAGATTGGTATTATTTACATACCTCATTTTACTCCTTGGTTTCATGATCCTTTAGTTGACTTGATATTTTAATTTTTCCCTCATTGTCCTCATCCTAGTAACCACCTCTACCCGGATTTGAGTTGGTTACTTTTTTATGATCCCTTTAGGGTTTTTTGGGTGTCCTACAGATTATTTTTATACTCACATGTAACAGCCCAAGATTTTATAAAAAAGATTCTTTTTAATTTTATTAATGTCTTGTGTTGTACGCTACACCAAAAGGAGCTTGCACAACACGCATCCTTGACTTGCCTTGCATTACACGCAATCGCGACCTTCCTTGATAGCGTGTGTAATACGCAATACCAAGTTTCACTAAACAACGATATGCTATTAAAATATTATTAAAACTAGCCGTTATGAATAGTAATAACCACTTTTTAAAATTCTGTAAATCTTATTTTTCAAAATGAACTTCATTTTTGGATTCGGAGTATCGAATTTAGCCTAAGGTGAAATTTTGGTACTTTTCGGATAACTTTCATATTCTGATGAATAGTGAAAATTACTAATTTATAATTAAAAACAACTTTTTTTAATCGAAATAATTAATAGTGATAAATTATTAATTTGAGTGGTTTTAAAGTATATTTAGAATATATTTTTACAATTTAATACAATGTTGGTCATTGGTTGTAATTTCACATTTAAACCAGACATAATCAAGTGTCAATCTTTTGATATATTTTGTTTCCTAAAAACACGCTATTTATTTTAACAGTGGGATTTAATTATAAAATTAATTAATGCAACTTCTATGTTATGAATTTGGTAAAATAGATTTCATTTTTGAATTCGGAATATGAAATATAGCTTAGGATGAAATTTTGGCATTGTTCTGAAAAACATAAATTTTTGATGAATAGTGAAACTACTAAGTGGTAGGTTAAAAAAACTGAATTTTGCATAAAACTTAATTTTACCGCTTCTGTGAATAGAATTTTGAAAATCCGACAGACACGGTTAATATTAAGGACTAAAATGTGGTTCAATGAGATGAAAATAATTTTTGGTGAATAGTAACTTTTTACTTTTTTTACCGCGGTTAATAGTAAATAGGGTAACTAAGGGTAAATATGATATTACTATTACCCTAACACATGTCCTAATTCTATTGGACAAGTGTAATTCGACCAAAAACAAACTTAGGAATAAAATATGACCATTTAGGCCCACTTGGATTAGATTAGGACATTTATTATTAATTTATTTAAAGAAAGATTAAAATAGTTAAAATCAAAGTTTAATAAGTAAATAATTTTTAATATGGGGTTATACATAAGATAAATTCGATTGTAAATATTCATTAGAAAGCTAAAAAGATTTACTACATGATGGTATTTTATTTGTAATTTTTAGACATCAAATAATTTAATTTATTTATGACACAACGATGATGCAGTAATTATCTTATTAATAAAATATTGACATAATTGATGTTATAAACACCAAAATAAATGTAATTTGAGATTTTTTATGAATTCCACTAATTTTCGAGGTTACTATGATATATTAATGTTTATTTAATCAACTTGTTTCGAACATTTAATTCTGTTATGACTTTTACAAAAATCATATATCAAATAGTGTCAAAATTGACACAAAATAGTTTTTAAAACAAATATTATATTATTAATTGTTATTTTATTCCTAAAAATATAAGGTTCGGCCAAATGACTTAGATAAGGATATATATATTAATAATAAATAATTTGGGGTTCGTTTGGCATGTTATAGTAAGTGTATTAACCATATAGTGAAAGAAAACAAAAAGACACGGTAAAAGTTAAATTATTTAACTTAGAGTTAAATCTAATTGATAAGGTTAAAATAATATCCTAAACTTGTCTAAATTCTATTGGTTGATAGGATTTCGACCCATCCTCACTTTAGCTTCGAAATAAGACCCTTTGGAACCATTATAAACCGATTTTGACTTTAATATAAAATAATATTTTGAGATATTCCTAAGGTGCCCCTCTCCTCCCCTATAAAAGGACACCTCCTCCCCCTCCTCCTCACACCAATTTGAGCACTCAAGCTCGGCCAACCCCTGCCAAAATCTCTTCTCCACTTCCCTAGAAACATCCTAGAGGTTCTGGTCTTCCTCAAAGACCAATTCTAGTGCCCTAAGAGGAGGTCTCAAAGAGGCGCTTCAAAGAAGAGGTAATTACCGTTACCAATTCTTTCATCTTTATTTCTTCTTCCACTTCTTCTTCTTAGGTTGTTTCATTATGAAGTAATAACATCAGTATCACTCATATACTGATATGTTATTATAAGTATGAAACAACCCTATTTCACCATCTATCCATCCTACGGAAAAAGAAATCACCGCGCGTGCGTACGTACGGAATACCGTCTCCACGCCGTGGTGTAATCTATTTTCCACCACCACCTTACATGGATGAGTATAATGGTGTAAAGAATAACTATAAATAGTTATTACAACATCATATTGATTCTGATATATTGTATAATCCACTCCAATTCAATTCAGTATTTATGGAAATGATATCATCGCTCGTGCGTACGTACGGACTACCGTCTCCACGACGCGATGCGATTCATTCTCCATGTTAACCATTTAAGAATGATTATAATGTATATATAAGAAATAATAATGAAATATATGACATTATAAAGCTACTGGATTTATGTATATATATACATATGTATGTCATCTACTTACTTCCATTTCAAGACAATAAGGAAAGAAAAACAGCGTTCATGCGTACGTACGGACTACCATCTCCATGAACGGTGTTTTTCATTTTATTTATCTATCTATTATATATATATATATATATACTGAATATATATGATATATAAATCATATTTTATATTCTGTAAGTAAGTTAATCATGATATAAGTAATAATGATGTCAAGAACAACAAGTCAAAACACCTACGATAAATGAAACGATTTTACCCAAAACGCTTCTTTAACATGGAATTTACAAAAGAACGGGTAATATAATGTCATAAGTGAACCATATATGATATCATAACAATGAATATGATTCTTTAATAAGTCAATGACATTATTTAAATCATTATACAGGAGGTTCGGACACATACGAAGCAAATCGGACCTAAGGTAAGGGAAATATCACAATCTCATTTTTATCCGAGATTGTTTATTCGTAAGTATTTACTGGGGTGTATTTTATCATCCACATCCATGTTCCCTCAAAATGTAATATTGTTTCCATCCACTTACAATAGTTTAAATCCAATTTTACCCTTTGGTGAGTTTTTAGTAAAGAATATGAAAGGAATCTTTTGTCGTTTTTTTTATACGAGGTACTTTTTGACTTTTCCGACAAAAGTACGAGAAGAATGTTTTTTTAACTTATACGGCGTGAATTAATTTTTAAAAAAATTATTTCCAAGAAGCTTCCTTTACAAGTTTTCAAGTTTATTTTTAATCAACTTCTTTTAGTTTATAATTTTATGACATGTTAAGAAAAAAAAGTGTTTTTGAAGAAGAAGGGATATTTTCCTCAAGAATGGAGTTCAAGTGTTTTATCAAAATTATTTTCCATCTAAGATAATAAAGGGTTCTTTTTTTATCCCTATTATTACATTGATTTGATTATGTTGTGAGGGAATTATTTTTATGAAGTAATTTACCTTATATGATTTTTTTTTATGATGTCATGATGTTTCAAGAATCCCATTTTTGTTACATGTGTTATGCGATGATGTATGATTTATGATTATGTGGCACACATAAGAAAGGATTCATTATAAGATGGGTGGGACCTATATCTCCCTCCAATGCATTGGGTAAAGATTTTATATCTCATGAGATAGACATGGCTGAAATGGTAGGTTATACCGGTTCAGCGAAACAGGACTGAAACGAGGGTTACTCGATTCAGAAAGGGACTTTGTCCACTAAGATAGTCTTGGCAATGAGTCATGACTAACAAGAAATGATTTTTCATGATTATGTGTGCATGCCACAAAGTTTTAAGTTTAATTTTATGATTATGGTGATCTCATTTTCACTTCTATGATTTATCCCATGTTATGATATTATGAGCTCTTTTATAGGTTAAGATTTCCAAAAGCTATGTTCTTATGTATATGATGTGATTGATTTTTCTTTTGTTTACCCTTACTGAGCATTTTAGCTCACCCTTTTATGTTTTCTTTTCCCCAGGAGATAAATAAAGGTTTTAGGTATAAAAAAAAGAAGATCTTTATGGGAGATGTTGAAGATCTTTCACCACGATTAGAATATTACATTCCGAGTTTCCAAAGACACTAAACTATTACGATCCTTGTGTGTGTGTGTTTTTGTTATGTACTAAGTATTCCGCAAAAGTAATGTAAGGTCTATGTGCGTCAGGCTTTGGGTCTCTACATCACCCCTATAAAATCATTGATCCTAAATGTGTCATGTTGGTGTATATGAAAATAGGTCAAAGATGTATTAATGGGAGTGGGGTCGACATATCATATTCAAATTTCATGCTTGAAGACCTTAGTAGATATGGTGTTAGCATATAATCAATGGTAACAGGAGCTAATGGTAGTCGTATCTATTCAAAATTACTTTCATCTTATAGTGAGGTTATATTCTCCTTAAATATTTTTCATTTTTCATTTCTGATTATTGGGCATTTTTCCCATTTTTATTATATCTTATTCATACTGGTTATCTTATGCATCTCAAAATATGTCGCATGCTTGTGTTCAATTCAGTATAGCTGATTGTATTTATTTATATCATACTGATTAATTTCATTTCCTTTAGGATTATTAATATTATTTTGTTGAAAATTTTCATATTTTTTTCCTACTTTGTTTGTGATATGCCTACTCAATTCTAGTCACTAACTGTTATCTTATTGGATATGGGATAGGGGAATTAATTCCAACATTTCGTTTGCCCTGGTGGGATCCCTAATGGTCTAGATGTGATAATTTTATATCAAAGTTTTATATTCTAAATATGATTATTGTATTTAATAGATATGTGATGATTGGATTAGAAACTTAAGTAAATGATGTTAAAGGGGTCTTGGGTATGGTTAATAGACAATTAAAACTTCCATTAGATCGGTGGCCGATGTAACCTTTGTAACATCCCCGACCCAGAATCCAATAATCGGTGCTCTGAGACAGGTCGTCACATGACCTCAGGCACACCTCCCCATAGGACATAGCTTTCCAACTATCATTGACTATCTAATAAGTCATGTGGGGAGCCTATACCATTTTTATCAGATTTAGACATAGCATAACACAATATAAATAGAAGAAACTATATGAATAACCAATAAACATGTGTAACCAATCATTTCCCGAAAAGGGGTAAAACCCCTAAATCAAATACAATAATTTTATGTCATAATAGTAGTGAAAAGTGAATTAAACCCATAAGTAATACAAACAATGAAACTCTAAACGGGGCATGACTGTATGTCTGAATCCCTCCCCATGAACATCCCGATTGCAACTTAACTTCTCCGTGTAGGGCCTTTTCCCTTGTCCTGACCTGCAACTAAGAGATCTTCTTGGGTACCCAACAGTTACCTGAGCTTGGTTTCAGTACAAAAATTAGTATTCCACCACCAATGATGTATACAAGATATCTAGTCTAATAGATAGTGCATGAAGGTTCAAAATAAATGGTATGTAAGAAAGGTAATTTTGGGTGCCATTAGTTAACAAGTTTCACTAAATTCATGACTATTATTTATCCAAATTCCATTTGTTATACCATATTAATTACATAAGCCATATTGATCACAAGTTCCATGGGTTAGGCATAAATATCTACAAAAGGGTGTAAGGAAATCAATCACAATACATAGGGGAAACAAATCAAGTCTGCATCTCACTAGGCATCCACATATCATATCAACACATTATCCTCACCTTGAATCCTCAGTCTGGGTGGAATGAAACCATTAAAATAATATAGCCTTTGTTCCCTTCCCTATCCCATGCATTTTGGGGTGGATTTTAGAGCCTTAGTCTAACTCGACCCATGGGCGTAGAACCTCAAGTCAATACCCGACTCTACCAAGCCATGTGCACATGCTTATTTTTCAAGTCACCACAACCATAAAATAAAACAACCAAGAAAATTCAATGCCATTGGATATCACAACACATAAAAACAACATGAGAATTAATAATATGGATTAACACATTAATACATTTACCATTTACAATTCTTATCCATTTATCCAAATTCCCATTCCTGTGCCTTAACCCATTAGTTGTATTCAAAAATACTATATTCCTTAGATGGATTCATCATGGACCATTCATTAACCCATTTATCCCATTTATCATTTCACAATAATTTACCCACTCATTCATTTCAAGTACATTTCTCATATCACATAACACGATATCTTTATTATATTCAATCATTTAGGTGTACCACCTAATTCTCAAGTATTAAACCATTCCAAAATTCCATCCAGTCCATTATTAAAACTCATTGAAAAATTACCCACTTCTCATTACCCATTTCCCATTCCATTACCCAATTGAAAGTTCACCATTTAACTTTCCCTAATCACCTAAGGCATTTCTAACCAAATTCATGAAACAATCGACATAATCTCTTTCAACCCAATTACCCATTTTCATTTCATTCCAAAAACACTGTATGCCTTTTTATCCCTTGGAATATTTATCATTATTCTATTTATTACTTAATCAATCATTAATACACATTCTACATGGGTTTCACTTTTTTATTTTGAAACCCACCACATAACATTTCCACACTCTTGGTCCGGGTTATTGACGCACCCCATGGGTGGCCCTAAATGGGTCAAGTCACCCTCAATGCATCCAACAGGGATCATGAGGGTTTAAATTTGTCACTTAGACACAAATTTTCATCAAACACTTCAACATAAACAAGAACACAAAAATGGGAAAACAAGATCACCAACTTCCATGAACAAATCCAAAATAAAACCTTGGGATAATTCTTGTAGACCACCTAACTTGAATCTGATGATAAACACACTCTAAATCATGTCCTTGGATTCAGATTCAAACAACCTTTGAAGCATAAACCTAAAACTCACCTAAAGAAGATGGTTTTAGAGATTCATAAGGATATGGGAGAAGGATACAAACCCTAATTGAAAAGAGGTAGCAAGGAGGGGATTAGCCTTACACGGAGCTTCGATCTGCAACCAATGGTGTCCAATTCATCCAATAAATGAGTGAGATCGATCCATGGGAGCTCTCGATGTTCTTAGGGATCCACAAGGGCTGAAGAGTGTGGAAGGGAGGAGATACCCGAGTTAGGTTATAAAATCCCAGTGTGGCATTTTGGTAATTTTTCCAACATTTCTAGGTGGTATGGTTTACCCCCACACTTTTCCAAACCAAGTGCAAACTGTGTGTAAGATACTACCCAAAATTACCACCTTCGCATGGTTTCCTATGAATTATACATGGTTTTCTAAACTATGCACAAACCATGCATAATCCTCTATCCATGGATACACGATTACCTAGGATGCTTCGCATAGTTTTCACAAACCGTGTACAAACAATGCAACATGCTCAGGAATTCCTTTTTCTTCCTCTTTCATGTCCTAAACCCCCGAAACACCCCCACACCTTCACATAGACATGGGGAAATACATATATTTCCAAAAATGAGGAGGCTCAAACAAAAACATAAACAAAAAACATACCTTAAGAGGATATGGGATTTTACAACCTTTCTCTATAACTCTGATAATCTATTACTCAACCAGGAATTATAATACATTGATTATAGAGTAAAATAAAGATGGTACATGAATCATATTGTGTTTATTTGTGATATTTAACATCTTCTAGTGTACTCTCATCCAGACATTCTCAAACCTTTATGGGTATGACATGCTGATTGTATAGTTCCACCCACCAATATGCAACGTGTATATAGATATAGGGGTATGATGATATCGTGCCTATGGTGGGTCCTCTCACCACATGGTAGTGGGTTATGGGGAATTGTTTCTTTATACTCTGTTGGATTGTGGTCTAACCAACGTGATTTGATGCAAGATCTCTTTATTTGTGCTTGATGTTAATCTTTCTCAAGGAGCATATGGTATTTTCCTCTAGGTTATTTAAGGATACAAGTATATTTTTTATGTTATACACACTATATTTTATAGACTAAATGATTTTATGAGGTGGTAAAAATAGTTGGGTGATAAGGGATCATCTAGAGTCTAGAACTCACTACATCGTTCATCCATGTATAAAAAATTATATGGCACTATGGTTTGTTAGTGGATAATGTATTTGATAAAATCACAATAGGATTTATCATCAAAGGATATATTTTGATACATTTTCTTGGATTTATTTCACATTAGAATACATTTATCCTTTCATTAGGTATAATTACTATGTTTAATTACACATCCAGTTATATAGTCTTTCAATGTGTTTCTTATATATGTTTTATAGTGTAAATATTTGAAATCTATTACTGAAGTTGACACTGGATGATTTTTTTTGTTTTGTTAAAAATTACGTATAAGAAAAAAAATTAGGAGTCAAAACATATATCCTTGTAAGATATGTATGATGGTTGTTGGAAGAGATGAGTTAATTTCTCCATTGAAATTTGTCATGCCAATGTTGTGTATGGACTTTTTTATTGTGGTTGGTCAATTCGGGTATCACCTCACTATATATACTGATGTTTTCTAAGAATTTGGTGGTGGAAACCATATTAGAGTGTTGATGAACTATGTTGTAGGATAAGTCAAGCAATGGATTCTAATTATTGGGAAGAATCATGTGTGAACTAATATTGAATTTCTTTTGTTTCCCCATAGACAATCATGGTTTTTTTAACATGAACACATTATTCACCTTATAATATATGTCTAAGAGTGAGAGGTTCTAGCAGAACATTATAATAATTCATGGTTATTTATAAATCTCTCATTTATATTGATAATCATCCACTCATCCTTATCGTGGATTAATTTTACCACTTGTGGAAGAGGAGACCATTTCATAAATGCCTTTATAGCTAATAAGGGAAGTGATGGTACCCACCATGGTGTGATTAGTTACATCTATCAGTATAATGAACATATGAAAAATTATGTGGATGGGGAATTTTTTGCTTGAAGTAGTGAGAACCACCTCTAAGATGTGGATATTGTAATCAAACCTCTAGATATTGGGTTAGCTTCTCTATGGTTAGTGAGTATGGACTCATGCACTATTTTTATGAAAAATAAATTTCCTACTTGTGGATTTTGGGGGATGTGTGAATTATTCAAAGTGTGATATATAGAATACTATTATTAATAGGTTGATTAATTTAATGACATATATATTGGTAATGGTGAGTGAGTTTGTGAAGTTGTGGTGTTGTGAAACAAATATTTTCTTGAGATGATTCATGGTGAAGCCTATCGTGCCTTAATATTAGTGTGGAACGAAACGTGGATTCTAACAGTGGCTTTAACCTTTACATACCAAGTACATAAAGGATAAAAATATTTTTTTATCATTACCATGTCATGATGGTTTTAATATACAAATAAATAGAATCCAAGCACGAGAAAGGGGATATATGTTTCTCACCTTTGGTCGAAAGAGGTGTCTTGGGGCCCCTCTTTTTGTGGAGGATAATATAGGATTGAATTTGACTATTTATCCAGTGTGAAAAAAAAATATTTGATGAAAATACAACATAGTTTTCCTTGAATATAGAAAGACTTTTATCCACTTTTCATGTGATTAGTGATTCAACCATGGTTCACGTAATGGTTATTGATATGGGAAGCATATTCCGAAAACACTCTTCTCACATACTATCCTTGGTGACTCATGCCTAGTGGTTCTGTTTGGTTATAGCCACCCCTTTATGATCTTGGTTTGTGTTGAATATAATGATATATTGGGAGTTATTGATATTTTCCAATCATGAAGCTTCTTTCTTTGGGTTTAGACCTGACAAAGTAATGTTATCTGAATAGTCAGGACCATCCACTTTGGATAGTAGTGGATTGGGTCACCTGATGAGAAGTGAGTGGCATTGATCAGTTGTTTGAGGTAGTTCTTTCACTTATTTTTATTATATATATATTTCAAAAATGAGAAATGAAAAAAATGTTGGGATATATTTCATTGAATATTTGACCCAGTTGGATATCTATATGTGAAAGTGGAAAAGCTTAATAAATATTGTATCTGAGGTTTGAGTATAATGCTCGTGTTTCCCCTGGGATATGACCTAGAAATGGTGGATTATGAGTGTTGTTATAAGTTTTTGGTAGAGTATTATGATTTTAATCATGAAAATTTTATGTCCGTAAAACATTTCTAATGTCATCATAGAAAATTGATTATGTGCTTTGTGTGGTTTTGTGTATGGATGTGTAACACCCCAAGCTTCTAAGGTACGCTTCTCTTTGAATAATGCGATAGCGTGTGTTGTACACAACATCGAATTCTAACACACCACAACCAATCAAACTAGCCGTTATGAATAGTAATACCTATTTTTTAAAATTATATATATTTTATATTTCAAAATGGACTTTATTTTTTGTTTCGTAATATCGAAATTAGCCTAATGTGAAATTTTGGTACTTTTCGGATAACTTTCATATTTTGATGAATAGTGAAAATTGCTAAATTTTTAATTAAAAACAAATTTTTTTAATCAAAATAATTAATATTGATAAATTATGAATTTGAGTGGTTTTAAAGTATATTTAGAATATATTTTTACCATTTAATTCAATTCTTGTCATTGGACATAATTCTACAATTAAACCAGACATAAACAAGTGTCAATCTTTTGATAGTTATTATCTCTTAAAAACACGCTTTTTGTTTTAACAACGGGAATTAATTTTAAATTAATTTCTGCCACTTCTGTGTTTTGAATTTTGAAAAATGGGTTACATATTTGGAATTAGAATGTTAAAACTGTTTAAATAGGTAACTTTTATTTTTAGACATTTTAAATAATTACTGCGGTAAATATTTTATTTACCATGGTTAAGGGTAAATCCGGTAAATAAGGGTTATCAAATAATATTATAATAATACTAAATTACCCTAAAACATTTCCTAACATTATTGGTGGATACATTTCCGACCATGGGCATATTTGGGTCAATTTTGGGACCTCATGGAGCCACTTGTAGGTGATAGGAACACTTTATTTTAATTAAGTTAAAATGAATACAAAAATGACACAAGCATATATCTTTTAGAACAACAATTTTTAAATAGGGTTATATATGTTGGATTTTAGATTATAAAAATTAATTAGAAAGATAAAAAGATTTCATACATAATGATATTTTATTTATAATTTTTAGACATTAAATAATTTAATTTAATTATGACACAATGATGATGCAGTAATTACTATAATAGTGAAAAATTAAAATAATTGATATTATAAATACCCAAATAAATATAATATGAAACTTTTAATGAATTAAACTAATTTTCTAGGATACTATGATATATTAGGATTGATTTAATTGACTTTGTTTGAAGTAATCAATCTGTTATGAGTTTCACAAAAATCAACTATTGAATTGTGCCAAAATTGACATAAAAGAGTTTTTAAAACAAATATTATATTATTAATTGGTATTAAATTCCTAAAAATCTATGGTTCAGAAAAGAGACTTACATCATGATAGGTGTCTCATTAATGGACCACTTGGGGGTCTCTTGGATATATATGGTAAGTTTATTAACCATAGAATATAAAAATACAAAGAGACATTGTAAAAGTGAAACTAATTAACTTAGAGTTAATACTTAAAGATAAGGTTAATATAAGTACCAAAACCTGTTTAAATTCTATTTTTTTAATGTTATTCGACCTATACCCACTTTAACCTTTGAATAATCAACATTGGTGTCATTATAAACCGAATATGAATTTATTATAAACTAATATTTCTAGCTTTTCCAAAGGTGCCCCTCACCCCTCTTATAAAAGGGCACTCCTCCTTCTCTTTTCTTTACACCTTAAAAGCCTTTTGGTTCGGCCAAACTCTACCCAACTACTCTCCCAACTTCCCTCACTACAACCTAGAGGCCTTATTTTTATCAGAAAGCCAACCTAAGGATCCCTTTTGATCAAATCAAAAGGAAGAACCCGAAGAAGAGGTAATGATTTCACTACCCTTTTCCAAGTTCCTCTCTTCTTCCACTTTTTCTTTCTTTGTTATTACCAATATAAAATAATAACTCCAGTATCTTATATATACTGTGATTTTATTATATATATGGTACAACCATATTCAGTATTCTATCCACCCTTTGAATAACATGTCACCATACGTGCGTACGTACGGCTTACCGTCTCCACGTCATGTTGTAATTGTTATTCAATATATTATTATTTGGATGGGTATAATAATGATGTGTAACTCATGTAAATAATAAATATAACATGATATTTATTCTGTATATATGATATACTATCAACTTATATATTATTTTAATATCAAAAGAATGATATTGTCGCTCGTGCGTACGTACGGACTACCGTCTCCACGAACGCGATGAGATTCATTCTCCATCGTATCCATTCAAGTATAATTATCATTTGCTGATTTAAAAATGATGTTTAAGGACTTGATATCATTATGGATATGAATAATATACAACCTATCCATTACAAATATGGCTTATGTAACAAAACATATAAAAGAAAACGAGTAAGTTAACACCTGAAACAACGATAATACTAAGATATTATTAACAAAGCAATGTTAAAAGATCATATATGATATCATATGAATGCATATGATTCTTGTATAATTTAATAACAATTATTTCACTATTATATAGGAGGTTAGCCTACCCCAACCAAAGAAAAGTACAAGGTAAGGGTTATTTCACAATCTCTTCATTGTCCGAGGTTGTTTATACGTAATAATCTACTGGGATCTCTTTATCATCCACATCCATGTTTCTTAAAAATGTATTTCAAAACATTTTTACAATTTACAAGAATATGGGTTAAAGTCATTTATACCCTTCTTTGACTTTTTATAAGAGGTTTATAAAGGAATCTTTCCGTTGTTTTCCAAACAAGGTGCGTTTTAACCTTTTCGACAAAATTAAGGTAAGAATGTTTTTTTTAACTTATACAGCGGGTGCGGCTATTTTCTGCCGTTATAAAATCGTCGAACCTTACCTTACAAGCTTATAAGAATATTTTCAAAGAAAATTTTTTATTTTATAAATATATGACTCTTAAATGATTTCAAAAATAGAAAGAGATATTTCTCTAAAAAGAGTTTTGATTTCATCTATGTCAACATCCTTTGATGGATTTTACGATTATTTGTAGTTGATTTATTATGATACAAAACTTCTATATTGTATTGAAGGTTTTGTGCGTAACGCCCCGACCCCAGATACCCAGAGTCGGTGCATAACTTCGTAACATTGTCATGATAACAAAATATCAAGTCTCGAAAGACTGATTAGTTTAGTAGCCTTGGAAACACTAGATACATTCATAAGTCTTTCATTACATCAAAAAGTAAACAAACTACAATAACATGGTCTTCATAGTCCACACTCATATCCTCACTGACTATTCTTGCAAGTCAGTCATAATACACTTCTTCACATCCTGGAAAATATTAAAACATTGAAAGGGGTGAGCTCAGATGCTCAGTAAGGATAACAATATTGCGGAAGCTTTTATAAGAAAACATAAGCATTTAAGGCAATGTATAACTAAAACAAAAGCCTTATTGAACTTGAACTTCAGCATAATATGGCAAAAGTAAAATGAGATAATGCCATTACTTGCTCACATGGATATTCTACTAGACGAATAATCACATGAAATATCAATAACCACTTTCATAATGAGGGAATGTATAATGCCAGACATTCTGAAACATTTTGTCAAGGCCTCGGCCAAGACGTCTAAAATGATTAAGGCCTCGGCCAAAACCATAAATCAAATTGGGAAAGGGCCTTGGCCAATTCCACGTCTAGTTGTCTCATGAAACCTACCGATGCATCGAGGAGCTATAGCGGGCTCCACCCGTCACATATTAAGTCCAATACATTCCTCATATGAATAGGTTTAAACATAACATAAATATTCGTATTAAAACTAGTATACGAAATGTCAACAATTTCTCCATAAACTATGGATGGTATAAAATAACACATCCACAGTCAAATATTTCACAAACTGTTCAATGGAAGTTTTGTATCATAAATCAATTTCAATTAAACTTAAAACCCATCAAAGGATGTTGACATGGATGAAATCAAAGCTATTTGAGAGAAATATCTCTCCTTTTTGAAATCATTTAAAAGTCCCATAATTATAAAATAATACATTTACCTTGAAAATATTCTTATAAGCTTTTTAGGGAAGCTTCGATGAAGTTATAATGGCGGAAAATAGCTGCACCCGCCGTATAAGTAAAAAAACATTCTTACCTTAAATTTGTCAAAAAGGTCAAAAAGTACATTGTTTGGAAAACGATGGTAAGATTCCTTTCAAAAACGTATAAGGGTATAAATGAATTTAACCCATTTTCCATTTAATATTAAAAATGATTTGAAAGACATTTTTAAGAAACATGGATGTGGATGATAACGAGGTCTCAGTAGATAATTATGTATAAACAACCTTGGATAATGAAGAGGTTGTGAAGTAAACCCTTACCTTGTACTTTTCCTTGGTTGGGGTAGGTTAACCTCCTGTATAATGGTGAAATAATTTTTATTAAATTATAAAATAATCATATACATTCATATGATATCATATATGATCTTTTAACATTGCTTTGTTAACAATATCTTAGATTTATCATTGTTTCGGGTGTTAACTTACTCGTTTTCTTTTATATGTTTTGTTACGTAAGTCATGTTTTTCATGGATAGGTTGTATCTTATTCATATCCAGAATGATATCATGTCCTTAAACATTATTTTTAAATTATCAAATGATAATTATACTTGAATGGATACGACGGAGAATGAATCTCATCGCGTTCGTGGAGACGGTAGTCCGTACGTACGCACGAGCGACAATATCATTATTTTGATATTAAAATAATATATAATTGGATAGTGTATCATATATACAGAATCATTATCATGTTATATTTATTATTTACATGAATTACATATCATTATTATACCCATCTAAATAATAATATATTGAATAACAATTACACCACGACGTGGAGACGGTAAGCCGTACGTACGCACGTATGGTGACATGTCATTCAAATGATGGGTAGAATACTGAATATGGTTGTTCCATATTTATAATAACATCACAGTATATAGAAGATACTGGAGTTATAATTTTAGAATTGAAATAATAAACAAAGAGGGAGTGGAAGAAGAAAGAAACTTGAAAGAGGGTGATGAAAATGTTACCTCTTCTTCGGGTTCTTCCTTTTGATTTGATCAAAAGGACTCTTTAGGATGGCTTTCTGACTAAAGTAAATCTTCTAGGATGAAGGGAGAGAAGTTGGGAGAGTATTTGGGCAGAGTTTGGCCGAACCAAAAGGCTTGGAAGTGTGAATAAGGTGGTAGAGGTGGGGGCCTTTTATAAGAGGAGAGGAGGGGCTCTTTTGGAAAGATAGAAATGTTACATTATTATAAAATGCTTTTCGGATTCTAAAGGTCCCACACTTATATAATTCGTGGCTAAGGTGATAAGGGTTCGAAATATCCTCATCCAATAGGCTTTGGACAAGTGTAAGCCTTGTATTTTGCATTATCTTCTCATTTTATTTAAATCGTTAAATAATGAGGTCATCGCTGCATCATAATGATGTCATAAATAATTTAATTTATTTAATTTCTAAAAATTATAAAAAAAATACTATGATGTATGACATCTTTTTAGATTTCTAATGAATATTTATAGTCAAAATTTGGATCTGTGTAACCCCACTTAAAAACTGTTTTTGTAAAACAACTCATGTTTGCGTCAATTTAATTTTAACATTAAATAAATATATATTAATGTCATTTTCCAACTAAAGTGGCTCCATGGGGTCCCCAAGTTGACCCATGGGTTGTCTTGGTCGGCCATGACTCATCCAATAGGAGTAGGACAAGTGTCAAGCTCATCTCATATTATTAAAACATTATTTTTACCTTAAACTACACTAATTACCTCTAATCGCGATTAAGAACTTAAAAGTTACTATTCACCAAAAAATTATTTTAATATCATTGAACCACATTTTACTTCTTAATGACAACCATGTATGTCGGATTTTTGAAAATCAAATCACAGAAGTGGTAATATTTCATTTTAACGAAAAATCAGTTTTTAACAACCACTTAGTGGTTTCACTATTCATCAAAAATTGAAGTTTTTCAGAATAAGGCCAAAATTTCACCCTAAGCTATAATTGATATTCCGAATTCAAAAATGATGTCTATTTTACAAAATTCCAAGCATATAAGTAGTATTAATTAATTTTATAATTAATTTCCGCTGTTACAACAAATAGCGTGTTTTTAAGAAACAATTTATATCAAAAGATTGGCAATTGTTTATGTCCAATTTCAATGTTAAATTAATTATAATGACCACCATTGGATAAAATGGTAAAAATATATATTCTAATTATACTTTAAAACCACTAAATATTATAATTTATCACTATAAATTATTTTGATTAAAAAAGTTGTTTTTATGTATTTTTCACTATTCATAAAAATTTAGAAGTTCTCAGAAAAATACCAAAAATTCAACATAGGCTAATTTCGATATTCCGAATCCAAAAATGAAATCCATTTTGATAAATAAAATTTATAAAATTTCAAAAAGTAGGTATTACTATTCACAACGGCTAGTTTAATTAGTTGTGGTGTGTGTTAGAGCTCGAGGTTGCGTACAACACACGCTATTGCATTATTCGAAGGGAAACATACAGTGGAATCTTGGGGTGTTACATTGTGATATGTTTGATTGTGTATGTGCTATTTTTATACCATTAATAGTTTATGATGAAAGTATTGACATTTCGTATGCTAGTTTTAATATGAATGTTTATGTTATGTTTAAACCTTTTCATATGGGAATGCATTGGACTTAATATGTGATGGGTGGAGCCCACTATAGCTCCTCGATGCATCGGTAGGTCTCATGAGACAAACTAGTGTCTTGGCACAAGGCCTTGACAAAATCTTATTTGTAGTCTTTGCACGAGGCCTTGGCTATGTGGTTATGATAGTCTGGAATTATGCATTCCATCATTATGAAAGTGGTTATTGATATTTCATGTGATTATTCGATTAGTAGAATATCCATGTGAATAAGTAAATGGAATTATTTCATTTACCTTTTTCCATACTATGTTGAAGTTCAAGTTCAAAAGGCTTTTGTTTTAGTTATACATTGCCTTAAATGTTTATGCTTATTTTTGAAAGTTTCCGCTATATTGTTATCCTTACTGGGCATTTGAGCTCACCCCTTTTCTATGTTTTAATTTTCCCAGGATGTGAAGAAGTAAGTTATGAATGACCTGCAGGGATATTATGTGGGGATATGAGTGTGGAATATAGAGACTATATTGTTGTAGTAGTTTTTCACTTTGTCATGTAATGTAAAACTTTATGAATATATCTAGTGTTTCCAAGGCTACTAAACCAATCGGTCTTTCGAGATTTGATATTTCTTATGATCATGCCAATGTAATGTAATAATGCACAGACTCTGGGTAACTAGGGTCGGGGTGTTACAGTTGGTATCAGAGGAAGTTTAGTACAAACCATAGAAGCTAGATTTAGATAAACTCTGATTAGAGCACGTAGACCTGAGATGAACTTTGAGGATTAGTATAGAAGAAATTCCTAGAATTTTGGTATTGTAGAGATTTTGTGAGTTTTCCGTGCAATACATCCCTGTCTGGATACGAGCAGGTAGAGGCTGCTCTGGCACAGATGTACCTAGGGGTAAAACCCGAAAACACCGCTTTGAGCTAGACTTGAACGGGAACTGGTGCACGACAACGGGCCTTGCTGCACTCTTGGTTACGACACTCCCGGGGGGTATGCTTAGGATAACTCTCATTTTCTTTACAAATAATTATGAAGGGTTTATGAGTATATACTTCCTCAAAGAAAACATTTTTATGATTATGGATTATATCCATAAATAGTTCAATTTATGTTAAGTGTTTTATAAGTATGGGATTATGTATTTTGATTCATAAACTGATCTAGTTTATGCCATTGTTTAGAAATGGAGCCTAGTAGAAGAAATGGAAACTGAATCAATGCACACACTCCATGTAGTCATTGCCCTCCTGCTCAAGATAATTATAGTGGAGCTGGTGATGCAACTAGTGCCGATCAGCTAATCACCATACTGGGACAACTCACTCAGGTTATGAATAATAACCTTACCCGTATGGATCACCCTGATCCGCAGCGTGGAGGATCAATGTTAGATCTATTCATGAGGAAACAACCACCAACGTTCAATGGGAGTACAAATCCCTTAGTAGCTGAGCAATGGATATTTTCCCTAGAGAAAATATTTCAGGCTTTGGGGAGTAGTGAAAGGGAAAAAGTTATCATGGTAGTTTACCGACTCACTGGAGATACTGATTAATGGTGGTCATTGATTCAAAACATGAAGGAAGATGATGAAGTATAAAATATGGAATGGAGAGAGTTCAAAGATCTGTTTTTAGAAAAATACCTTCCTTGCGACCATCGAGCAGATATGGAAAGGCAATTTCTGAGTCTGAGACAAAAAGAGGATGAGAATTTCACAAAGTATGAGGCTAACATTACAAGGTTATCAAGGTATGATGGAGATTATATACGTAACCCAAGAAGAAAGATTTATATTTTCTTTGATGGGTTAAAACCATTTCTCTGCCGAGCATTAGTCTCACAATCTTTCTCGTCGTACGAAGACATTGTCTCATGTGCTATCAAGACCGAAAAGGAATTCTCTAAGTCTTATGAATTTAAAGCAAAGCAAGAGAAGAAGACACCTGCTGATCAATATGGGAACAGAAATATGGGGAAGAAGGGAAAGGATAAATATCCATCCTGTGGTAAATGTGGGAAGAAACAACCCGGTACTTGCTTGAAGGGAATGGGAGTCTGTTACAAGTGTGGTGAAAAAGGCCACCAAGATCGTGATTGCAAGGGGAAGAAGGAAGCTACCAACGTTCAGTGCTACAATTGCAGGGAGATAGGGAATTATGCAAATGAATGTCCTAAGCGTCATGAGAACTTACCTCATAAAAGTCCAAAGGATCAAGGCCAAGCTTATTCTATCACTACTACTGAGGTAGAAGCTCCGAAAGACGTGTTGGTAGGTAATTTAATGGTTTCCTCAAGTTTAGCAAATGTATTATTTGATTCTGGATCATCGCATTGTTTCATATCTTCCTAGTTTGCTAAGAAAATTAGATTTTTCCAATTTGATTTAACAAGGGAGTTGTCAGTTAAAACTCCTAAGGGAAGTATCATTGTAACACAGTTTTGTGAATCAGTCCCCATTAGAGCACATAAATGTTCTTTATCTGCTGATCTCATCGTCATACCTATGATTGAGTTTGATATAATTCTCGTTATGGACTGGATTTCGGACTATGATGTGAAGATTTATTGTAAGAATAAATAGGTTATGATTCTTGATGATAATGATAAGGAACACCTTATCTTTAGAGCAGAATCGTCACCACTTAATTCTTATTTAGATCCACCCCCAGTGGCTCAACTAAATTCAATTATTGGGGAGGAAGAGAATGAAATGACTGTGGGTGAGGAAAGGAATGTTCAAATAGAGTATGTAACTATTTTGAAAGAATTTGTAGATGTATTTCCAGAAGGTTTACATGGACATCCTCCAGAACGAGAAGTTGAGTTTTCCATTGATTTCATTCCTGGATCAAGGCCTATATCAAAGACCCCTTATAGAATGGCCATTGTAGAATTAGTTGAACTAAAGAAACTACTAGAGGAATTGAGTAATAAGGGATTTATTTGCCCTAGTGTTTCTCCATGGGGATCCCCTGTTCTTTTTGTTAAAAAGAAAGATGGATCTATGAGGTTATGTGTCGACTACAGGGAGATCAATGCTATAACAATAAAGAACAAGTATCCCCTACCTCGCATTGATGATTTATTTGACCAACTTCATGGAGCTCAATACTTTTCAAAGATTGAACTTCGATCTGGATACCATCAGTTGTGTGTGAAGAAGGAAGACATTCTGAAGATAGCATTTCGAACCAGGTATGGGCATTCCGAGTTTACAGTAATGCCTTTTGGATTAACTAATGCACCCTCTGTATTCATGGATCTGACGAATATAGTTTTCAAGGAGTATCTCGATGAATTTGTGGTGGTATTTATTTATGATATCTTGGTATACTCCAAAATCTACGAAGATCATGAAAATCACTTGCGCATTATCTTGAAGACTCTGAGAAGACATGAATTATATGGGAAGTTTAGCAAGTGTGAATTCTGGCTTCAGGAGATTTATTTTCTTGGTCATATTGTCTCTAAAGATGGAATCTCTGTTGATCCTTCTAATACCAAGGCAATCCAAGAATGTCCAGCACCTATGAGTATAACTGAGGTATGTAGTTTTATTGGTTTAGCAGGTTATTATCGACGTTTCGTCCAGAATTTTGCCCGATTGGCTGACCCTTTAACGACGCTCACACGTAAAGGGGTTAAATTTGTTTAGACAAAAGAGTGTGAAGAATGTTTCGAAGAACTGAAGAGAATATTAGTTAATGCTCCTATATTGACTCTACCATTGGGGAATGATGGGTTCGTTATTTATAGTGATGCATCGAAGAAAGGACTTGGTTGTGTCCTTATGCAGAATGATAGGGTTTTTACCTATGCATCACGACAGTTGAAAATTCATGAACAAAACTATCCTACTCATGATCTTGAGTTAGCAGTTGTGATCTTCACTTTCAAGATATGGAGGCACTACCTCTATGTTGAAAATTTGAGATTTATACTGATCACAAGAGTTTGAAGTATATTTTCTCACAAAAAGAACTCAATATGAGGCAAAGGAGATGGCTTGAATTACTCAAGGATTATGACTGCACGATACACTACCACCTGGGGAAGGCAAACAGGGTGGCAGATTCTTTGAGCAGAAAAGACCATGGAGTTTTGAACAATATAAGAATTGAAAGGGATCCAATTTTCATGGATCTAGTGAAGATGGACATGGGAATAACCAGGGAAGGCGAAACATCAATTCTTTTTCAAATGGTTGCCAAACCATCTTTACTAGAAAGGATTAAGAGTTCTCAGACCGATGATGAAGAATTTAAAAAGAAGATTAAAGCTGTGAATGATGGGCGATTGAGAGACTTTGTGTATGAAGATAGAATTTTGAAATTCGGGATGAGACTTTGTGTTCCCGATTTACCTGATCTAAAAAGGGAATTGTTGGATGATGCTCATAGTTCCAATTTCTCTATACATCCTGGGAGCACCAAAATGTATAGATATTTGAAGGAACATTTTTGGTGGGACAACATGAAGAGGGAGATTGCTGATTTTGTGTCAAGATGTATGGTTTGTCAACAAGTGAAAGCTGGAAGGCAACAGCCTGGAGGATTCATGCAACCTCTTCCCATACCAGAGTGGAAATGGGACAATATTATGATGGATTTTGTCATGGGACTACCAAAGACTCCTATAAGGAATGATGCAATATGGGTTATTATTGATCGTCTTACCAAGTCAGCACATTTTATTGCTATAAGAGAAGATCTACCACTGGAATGTCTAGAAAGACTATATATTAATGAAGTTGTGAGACTTCATGGAGTACCCCTATCGATTGTTTCTGATCGTGATCCCCGTTTTACTTCAAGATTCTGGAAGAGTCTTCAGAAATACCTGGATACTAAACTTCATTTGAGCACTGCCTACCACCCTCAGACAGATGGACAATCAGAATGGACTATTCAAACCTTAGAGGACATGTTGAGATCCTCCTCACTTGACTTTCAAGGTATGTGGGATCAATATTTACCTCTGGTAGAATTTTCCTATAACAATAGCTTCCATTCGAGTATTCAGATGGCACCATATGAAGCGTTATACGGAAAGAGATGCCGCACACCAACCTGTTGGGATGACGTTGGTGAAAGAAAACTTTTAGGCCTAGAATTGGTGGAGGAAACTATGGAAAAGGTGAAGGTAATCCAAAAACACATCAAAGTGGCTCAAAGTAGGCAGAAGAGGTATGTCGATAATCGAAGGAAGGATTTGGAATTTCAATTCGGTGATCATGTTTTCCTGAAGATATATCCATGGAAGGGAGTCATATGTTTTGGTAAGAAAGGTAAATTGAGTCCCAGGTACATCAGACCTTTCGAAATTCTAGAACGAATTGGGACTGTAGCTTACCGATTGGCAATGCCGCCAAGTCTCTCCAAAGTTCACGATGTGTTTCACGTATCTCTGTTGAGGAAATACATGTCTGACCCAACGCATGTACTCACCTATGAAGAATTAGAACTGGAACCTGATCTATCCTATTGTGAAGAGCCCGTCAGGATTCTTGATACGAGAGAACAATTACTGAGAAACCGGACGACGTGTTTGGTAAAAGTTTTGTGGAGAAACCATAAGATGGAAAAGGCAACGTGGGAACCCGAGGAACTTATGATGAAGAACCACCCGAGTCTTTTCATGTGATAAGTATTCTTGAAATTTCGAGGACGAAATTATTTGAAGGAGGGTAGAATGTAACACCCCAAGCTTCTACGGTACGCTTCTCTTTGAATAATGTGATAGCGTGTGGTTTACGCAACATCAAATTCTAACACACCACAACCAATCAAACTAGCCGTTATGAATAGTAATACCTACTTTTTGAAATTATATATATTTTATATTTTAAAATGGAATTCATTTTTTTTGGAATATCTAAATTAGCGTAGGGTGATATTTTGGTACTTTTCGGATAACTTTCATATTTTGATGAATAGTGAAAATTACTAAATTTTTAATTAAAAACACCTTTTTTTAATAAAAATAATTAATATTGATAAATTATGAATTTGAGTGGTTTTAAAGTATATTTAGAATATATTTTTACCATTTAATTCAATGTTTTTCATTGGACATAGTTTTACAATTAAACCGGACATAAACAAGTGTCAATCTTTTGATAGTTATTATCTCTTAAAAACACGCTTTTTGTTTTAACAACGGGAATTAATTTTAAATTAATTTATGCCACTTCTTTGTTTTGAATTTGGAAAAATGGGTTACATATTTGGAATCAGAATTTTCAAATTGTGTAAATAGGTATCTTTTATTTTTATACATTTTAAATAATTACTGCGGTAAATATTTTATTTACCATGGTTAAGGGTAAATCCGGTAAATAAGGGTTACAAAATAATATTATAATAATACTAAATTACCCTAAAACGTGTCCTAACCTTATTGGTGGATACATGTCTGACCAGGGGCATCTTTGGGTCAATTTTGGGACCTCATGGGGCCACTTGTAGGTGATAGGGACAATTTATTTTAATTAAGTTAAAATGAATACAAAAATGACACAAACATATATCTTTTATAAAAACAATTTTTACATAGGGTTATATATGTTGGATTTTAGATTATAAATATTAATTATAAAGATAAGAAGATTTACTAAATAATGATATTTTATTTATAATTTTTATACATTAAATAAGTTAATTTAATTATGACACAATGATGATGCAGTAATTACTATAATAGTGAAAAATTAAAATAATTGATATTATAAATACCCAAATAAATATAATATAAAACTTTTAATGAATTAAACTAATTTTCTAGGATAATATGATATATTAGGATTGATTTAATTGACTTTTTTCGAAGTAATCAATCTGTTATGAGTTTCAAAAAAATCAAATATTGAATAGTGTCAAAATTGACATAAAAGAGTTTTTAAAAAACATATTATATTATTAATTGGTATTAAATTCCTAAAAATCTACGGTTCGGCCAAGAGACTTATATCATGATAGGTGTCTCATTAATGGACCACTTGGGTGTCTCTTGGATGTATATGGTAAGTTTATTAACCATATAATATAAAAATACAAAGAGACGTTGTAAAAGTGAAACTAATTAACTTAGAGTTAATACTTAAAGATAAGGTTAATATAAGTACCCAAACCTGTCTAAATTCTACTGGTTGAATGGTTTTCGACCTATACCCACCTTAACCTTTGAATAATAAACATTGGATCCATTAGAAATCGAATATTAATTTATTATAAACTAATATTTCTAGCTTTTCAAAAGGTGCCCCTCACCCCTCTTATAAAAGGGTACTCCTCCTTCTCTTTTCTTCACACCTTCAGAGCCTTTTGGTTCGGCCAAACTCTGCCCAAATACTCTCCCAACTTCCCTCACTACAACCTAGAGGCCTTATTTTGATCAGAAAGCCAACCTAAGGATCCCTTTTGATCAAATCAAAAGGAAGAACCTGAAGAAGAGGTAATGATTTCACCACCCTTTTCCAAGTTCCTTTCTTCTTCCACTTCTTCTTTCTTTGTTATGACCATTCTAAAATAATAACTCCAGTATATTATATATACTTTGATGTTATTATAAATATGGTACAACCATATTCAGTATTCTATCCACCCTTTGAATAACATGTCACCATACGTGTGTACGTACGGCTTACCGTCTCCACGTCGTGGTGTAATTGTTATTCAATATATTATTATTTGGATGGGTATAATAATGATGTGTAAATCATGTAAATAATAAATATAACATTATAATGATTCTTTATATATGATATACTATCAACTTATATATTATTTTAATATCAAAAGAATGATATTGTCGCTCGTGCGTACGTACGGACTACCGTCTCCACGAACGCGATGAGATTCATTCTCCATCGTATCCATTCAAGTATAATTATCATTTGCTGATTTGAAAATTATGTTTAAGGACATGATATCATTCTTTATATGAATAATATACAACCTATCCATTAAAAACATGGCTTATGTAACAAAAAATATAAAATAAAATGATTAAGTTAACACCCGAAACAACGATAATACTAAGATATTTTTAACAAAGCAATGTTAAAAGATCATATATGATATCATATGAATGCATATGATTCTTTTATAATTTAATAACAATTGTTTCACTATTATACAGGAGGTTAACCTACCCCAACCAAGTAAAAGTACAAGGTAAAGGTTATTTCACAATCTCTTCATTGTCCGAGGTTGTTTATACGTAATAATCTACTGGGATCTCTTTATCATCCACATCCATGTTTCTTAAAAATGTATTTCAAAATATTTTTACTATTTACAAGAAAATGGGTTAAAGTCATTTATACCCTTGTTTGACTTTTTATAAGAGGTTTATAAAGGAATCTTTCCATCTTTTTCCAAACAAGGTGTTTTTTAACCTTTTTGACAAAATTAAGGTAAGAATGTTTTTTTTAACTTATACGGCGGGTGACGCTATTTTCCGCCGTTATAAAATCTTCGAACCTTCCCCTACAAACTTATAAGAATATTTTCAAAGAAAATGTTTTATTTTATAAATATATGACTCTTAAATGATTTCAAAAATAGAAAGAGATATTTCTCTAAAAAGATTTTTGATTTCATCTATGTCAACATCCTTTGATGGATTTTATGCTTATTTGTAGTTGATTTATTATGATACAAAACTTCTATATTGTATTGAAGGTTTTGTGATATGTTTGACTGTGGATGTGCTATTTTTATACCATTCATAGTTTATGATGAATGTATTGACATTTTGTTTATTAGTTTTAACACGAATGTTTATGTTATGATTAAACCTTTTCATATGGGAATGCATTGGACTTAATATGTGACGGGTGGAGCCCGCTATAGCTCCCCGATGCATCGGTAGGTCTCATGAGACAAACTAGTGTCTTGGCACAAGGCCTTGACAAAATCTTATTTGTAGTCTTGGCACGAGGCCTTGGCTATGTGGTTATGATAGTCTGGGATTATGCATTCCATCATTATGAAAGTGGTTATTGATATTGTATGTGATTATTCGATTAGTAGAATATCCATGTGAATAAGTAAATGGCATTATTTCATTTTACTTTTTCCATACTATGTTGAAGTTAAAGTTTAAAAGGCTTTTGTTTTAGTTATACATTGCCTTAAATGTTTATGATTATTTTTGAAAGTTTTCGCTATATTGTTATCCTTACTGGGCATTTGAGCTCACCCCTTTTCTATGTTTTAATTTTCCTAGGATGTGAAGAAGTAAGTTATGAATGACCTGCAGGGATAGTATGTGGGGATATGAGTGTGGAATATGGAGACTATATTGTTCTAGTAGTTTTTCACTTTGTCATGTAATGTAAAACTTTATGAATATATCTAGTTTTTTCAAGGCTACAAAACCAATCTGTCTTTCTAGATTTGATCTTTCTTGTGATCATGACAGTGTAATGTAATAATGCACCGACTCTGGGTAATTAGGGTCGGGGTGTTATAGGATGGTTCAAACTATATAAAAAAGATCTATTATTCACATTAAATGGTAGGAAGTGGGGTTATCCCATCACATTTATCTTATTGGTTATCATTTGGGGTGATATTTAGAGACTTTTGTGATTTTTATCACCCCATTAGTTTGGGTGACTAACAAATGAAATGTATAGGCAGAGTAAATTATGTGTTCGGTGGAATAATTCCCTATTTCTTCTTGCTTCAAGGTGGACTATGACTAGTATCATCCAATATGAGGGGGTATAGAGACCGAAAATTTTCGTAAATAGATATTACATTTTAATAGATTAATATTCATTAAATAAAATTATGATCCATGGTATAATCTTATAGGTTCAGTGACTTTGTAAACATGGATACATAAAAAAGTGGTTAATAATAGACCTATATCATCTCAAAATAATTTCTCCATAACTATCACCCTTATTAGATAAATTAAACTTAAAAAATTTCTTCATAACTTAGGGAAATGAAACAAAATAAAGGGTGAGATCAAATTCTCATAAAGGGTAAATTAGGGACATGTCTATGTTCACTGAATCCTAATACAAGAAAATTTATTAACATTTGAAAATAATACCCAATATTTCATACATTATAATCTTTATTCATGTAATAAAACATGGCAGTTCATAAGACATGAATCATAAATGAATAAAAAAATGATCCAAGAGAGAACAAAATTATAATAACACATAAGTTTTTTTCATACATATAGTCAAATAAAATAATTTAAATAGTTAAAGAACACTTCCAAGCCTATCATAATGGATTGGGTTAACTCCCCATTCCATCATATCTTTAGTCATGGTTCACTCTAAAAATTATCATAGTGGACTAAGACCCTTATTGAATTGGGTTTACTCTCTATTCAATTCCTTATTATCTCATGAGATATCTATTTTTTCCAAATTCAATAGAGGTTTATATAATTCTAGGTCCACAATTTAAATAAAAATAATCCATTTATATTTATTCCAAAACATCATAAAACATTATTCATATATCATAACCTATAGAAAAGAAATGGGTTTCATAAATATATTAATAATTCATCATCGCATAACCCATGGAAAACTAATGGGGTTCATAAAAAATCATCATCATAAACAAAAGCCATATAGATAAAGAATAAGCATGGTATCCATGGATTATATCCCTATTAAATAATAAATAACATCATGGGATATTATTATAAACAAAAATTCCTTTAAAAAATCCCTTGTAATATTTATTGAGTAAAATAACTTTTTTATTTTGAAATAACTTATTTGAAATATAAATATTTTCAAAAACATTAAAGAAAACATTTCCTTTTAAAATAAATGTGCAATATTATAATGTAATATTCCAATCATTGAGCGATCATGATGATGGTAATGTCTTTGTATTTCGTCTATGTAAAAAACAAATATTCCTTTCAAAATTTTGGTAAAAATAAAAAAATGCCTCATTCAGAAAATGAAAAAAAGATTAAAACTAAACCATTTTGTAAGAAGTAAAAAATGAGGGGTAAAATTTTAAAAAATAATTTTATGTTTATAAATTCATTCTTCAAATCATTGTTAGAAAACATGGATATGGAAGAAAATGTATTTTTGATCGAAGAGAAAATTAAAGCTAGTTTTAATTAAAATAATTCTTTTTCTGTTTTGAGTTATTAAAGAAAAAATAAATTAAATGGAAAAATTAATTTGATATAAATGAGTAGAAGATAATATTATTCATGGGATTCAATATAGATAGGTTATAACATTTCATCATAAAAAACATGATCATAAACAATCTCGATAAACAACGAGATTATAAGATAAATCCATTACAACATTGGTAATATTTTAATCAAAACCTCATGAAAGGGGGATAATTATTGGGATATATATCACGATAATTTTTGTTAGAATAATTATAAAATTTATTAATTTGAATTATATAAACCTTATAAAATAAAAAAATGTTGAATATGGCATGTGTCCCATAGAAACAAAAGTAAGATGGAAATTTATTACCTCAAGTTCAATTTACATCGAAAGATCTATAACCTTATGTATCATAACATTAAATTTTTTATAATTATAGCACATAATAATTTCATAATTATAATATCATATATGGTTAAATTATATCTTTTTGACACCAATTTATTGATTATTATTTATTTCAATCGTCGTCTTCATGTGTTAACTGTTTTGTTTTTCAGGAGAATATTTGTTCGTTAGTTCTAGTACTTATACATTGATAATTTTTTGAACACAAAAATAAAATTTATCATTATATAAATATCATATAAATTCATTTAATATATATTTAGTGTCATTCATAAAAGGTAGATATTGAAAAATGAATTACAAATTTCATGGAGATGGTAGATCATACCTACGCATAAAAATTGTTTTCAATTTTCAAATAATTGGATTTATAAAAGGTAAATAATAATTCACATTTATAGAATTATTTTTATATCATATATATCATATATATTCATTAAATATATCCTTATTTCAATCCATGTAATTCAGAAATGAAAAACTAACTGCATCTCTTCATGGAGGTGCAAGTCCACATGTATGTTGAGAAATGTTATCAATTTCCAATTGATTATAAGGTAAAAATGACATGTATTATATTATAATTATAGAAGATTTTTTTTATCAAATATCATATATAAAAATTAAAACCATTATAATAACCCTCCAAGAATGACATTGATGGAAATTAACTGTATCTCTAAGTGGAGGTAGTAGTCCACACGTATGCATGAGTGATACTTTGAGTTACAATTTTATAAAAAATAGAGAGGATATTAGTGGTTCAATAATCATAATAAAATTAATGTTTATTTAGTATATTGAATTTATTTTTTTTATTTTCAATACTACTGATTTGGTGGAGTTATAAGAATAAATAAATTGAATGAGTTCAGGTAAAACAATTACCTCTTCTTCAGTAAGCAACCTTTTTATCCTTTTTATAGACACTTGGAATGGTAATTTATGAATAACATAATCTATAATTCATTCCTAGATAATTTTATTAAATAATTGTGTTGGGAGTTATCAATATAAGGACCCATCCTTAAAATATTACATAATCCTGAATTTTAGTGAATAATTTTCCTTCTTTGACATTGAGGATCTTTTCCTTTCTATAGATTATAGAATTTGGACATAATATATACATAAAAACCAAAATTCATAAAAAGAGGATACTGCTAAAACATTATCCATTTTTTCAAAATATAAACATAAAAATAAAACATGAATTCTTTGAAAAATATTCAAAACATTCAACATGAATTCCTTATTTATCTTACCCATCCTTATACACTACGAAAAAAACATTTAAAAACATGGGATGATGAAAAAATATGAGTAAGGGACATAATGAAAGGAGATCGTTAGTTCAGTGAATTAATAAAGACCAATTAAAACCCGTTCCTTGAAAACTCATAAGCATGCATAGAAAAATCATAGTGTCTCCTTGGGACATAATTACTATATATCTCTTATATTCACACTTATAAATTGAATAACCATATGGTCAAATTCCATCCCTGGAGTACTCAATGCATTGGAGAGCTATAATGGTGCTCACCTACCACATCTTGAGCTATAATTGACTCAAACCAACATATCATGAGCTATAATGGGGATAGACCAATAATATATTGAGCTATAATGGGTTCAAACCAACATATCTTGAGTTATAATGTGATCAATACATAATAAAATATGACCAAGGATCATATCAAGAATAAAAACCTTAACAACTCATTTAAAGCTTTGAGATAAAAACATTCAGATTTCAAAATACCAATTTTTCGTAAAAAACACTATTAAAACCCTGCACATAATAATGAAATCATATTATTTAAAAATAAATTTAAAAAAATATAATAAAAACCTTATAATAATAAATAGTCCTGAAAGAGGGAGATTCCACTCATGTCGTATATAAAAAATTTATCTTTTTGAATTTTGTAAAAGAGATAATTAAAAGGATATTAAAAAAATGTCCTTTACATAACACATAAAAGAGATCCCTTTTCAAAACAAATAAGTTAAATTAAAACATTAATAATCATATAAATGAATTCATAAAAACTATTTTGACGATATGGACATAAAATAGAATGATTTTGGAGAATAAATCTTTATAACATTTAAAACTATGTTATAATTAAAGTGTCCCTTACCTTGGGTTCCACTTCCTTAAAATGTGTTAAAAACTCCTCTATACTTCTTCTAAGAGTGTTATTAATTTATTAAATAACTATTATAATGTTTATAATACCTTAAATAGTTTTATTATAACATTTTCCACCCATTTAATAATAATATTTGCATATGTTCATTGATTCAGGTGCATTCTTTTCAAGGTTTCCAAGGTCTATTTATTATGGATTTTCTTGTAGAGTGGAAGAAAAACTACATAAGTGGAATGCAATAGTGTTAATATGTTTCCAAAATATTAAAATATACCATATATAATTTTATTTAATATTTGGATGAATCATTTTATAAATCATTAATTAAAATGATTAAATGGATTTTGGAGGTTTTTATAACCATCATGAACTTATATAATTTTATTCAATATCATATTTATGTATTGGATATAGAACATCAAATAACTTATTATATGTATAAAAAATATTATTTAACCATAATAATGATTTTATTACCATCCTTGAGGGTGCTGATGAAAAATAAAAGTGTATCGTCTATGATAACTGAAAATCGACACATCGCGGATGATGTTCTCATTTTCAGAATACAAGATGGAGGAGAATAAGATTGAAGAATAATTTCTCCATAAATATGATAAAATTACAATATATATAAGAAACTATAGTTTTCATTCCACCTAGATAAAAGGAGGTGAAGAGATAAAAATAAATTAAATGAAATTGAAAATGAAATTAATGAAAATGAAAGTGTATGTTACCTCTTGAATTATCCTCTTGGATAACCAACTTATGGCCCTTGTTTTTCATCTTTTAGTGTGAAAAATAGATCTTGTACATAGGGAAGATGCTTTATAAGGTAATTGGGTTTAAATTAAACAAGCTATTGGGCTTTGAGGTGTGAGGATAAGAGGTGGTGAGGGTGGTCTCTATAGTGGAGGAGAGGGGTGTTTTCTCATTTTTATATTCATTAATTCATTATTCTTCCCTAGTACTATGAATAGTTTGACCATTATTAATAAATATATTAAAATAATAAATTATATTTAGATACTTTTTGATTATATCATCCTTACATCTTATATGCCTCAATAATTCATGAAATGTTTAAATATCGTAAATTATTGTATTTCAATATTCACAAAAAATTCATGTATTTTAGAAAAAACTAAAAAAAATCACCATAACCATTTTGTATGTGTATAATTAAAAATTTAACTCCATTTTTTGAAAATAATTTTATAAATATGAGATATTTAATTTTTTATTAAAATCATATATTATTCTTAAATACCAATTCTAAAACTATAACATGATTTATAATAGTTCAAAAAAATAATTAAAGTCTCATAAAACTATCTTATAACCATAATAAAAAAATAAATATTTATGAATCTATTTTATGAAGATATACTTTCTTTTAAATCATTATTTTAATTCTAAAATTATAATTAAATATTTTTGACATACAAAAGTACCAACACATAATTTTTCTTTTCCAAAAAAAATTATCTACTTATTCCATGATATAAATTTATCAACATTACACTTATAAGATACATGAATTTTATTTATACTCTCATAGGTGGGGTTACTATTATATTGGCTAGATTTCTATTCTTAATGTAATGTTACTATTATAAGAGTATAAATTCCTTAATTTCTATAAATACTACTTGTTTCATTATACATATATAATGAATTTGACTACATAATTGCAGAATGAAAAAAAAATTATAAGTACCTAGGTTGTTACATTCTCCCCACCTTCTAGAAATTGCATCCTCAAAATTTTTATTCACTAATTAAACAAGTAATGATACCTTTCCCTCATATCAATATCAGATTCCCATGTTTCTTCTTCAACCATGTGGTTTCCCCACAATACCTTAACCTGGTAAAATACCTTATTCTACAATACATTCTCTCTACATTAAAGAATCTGAACATGATTTTCCTCAAACGAAAGGTCCTCTTCCATCTGAATTAATTCTAGGATCAAAACATGATATGGATCTAGAACATACTTTCTTAACATTGAAGGATGAAAAACATTGTCTAACTGAGATAAACTCTAAGTCAAGGTTACTCAATAGGCAACTGGTCTATCTTTTTTCAAAATTTTATAAGGTCTAATGAACTATGGAATTAGATTTACTTTTTGAACAAAACACATAACACATTTTCGATGATATATTTCAAGGAAAACAAGATCACCTGCCTCGAAAGAAATATCCTTTATCTGGTTATCTACATAACATTTCTTCATACTCTAAGATATCCACATTTGTAGCTGAATCAACTAATGAAATATTTTAATCCCAACTTCACCGTTAATCCTTTTAACTAGCTTGATGAATATCCTCATAAGTTTGAATTTTCTCTTTCCCTTCCCATCATTTTTAGGATGAAAAGAAATATTGAAATCTAATTAGGTTCCCAACGACTTATGAAGGCCTTTCCAAATGTTAGAAGTGAACCTAGGAACATGGTCATAAAAATGAAAAGAGAACTCTATATAACCTTACAATACCTTTTAGCTACAATTGAGAAAGTTTACCCAAAGACATAATATCCCTAATATGAATGAAATTTGCATATTTAGTGAGTTTTTCAATAATAACATAAATTGTACTGTTACCTTGAGAATTATTTGGTAGTCCTACCATGATGTCCATGGATATATTTTTCCATTTTTAATATAGAACGAGAAAAGGTTGAAGAAACCCCTTCGTTATTTGTCTCTCTACTTTAACCTCTTGGAAAGTCAAACATATCATTGTAAAATCAAAAATATCTATTTTTATTCCATCCCACCAGTAATAATCCTCCTCGTCTCTATACATCTTATTAATACAATGATGAATTGAAAATGGATAACTGTGATCATCACAAAATAATTATTTCATTAGTTGTGAATCACATGGTACATATAATCTATTCCCATATCTCAAAATGCAATCTTCATCAATAATAAATTCTATAAATTTTCCATTCTTCACCATTTATACATTTTTTTGTAACTCACAGTCTTCTATATGTGCTTTCTTAATTCTATCTGATAGCGATGACTACACTAATACCTGAAACAAAATAAATGAATTTCCTATACCAAAAACTCCCAAGAAGAAATGTAAAGAATCATTAACCAATGGTTCATGTACCAAATGTAATATGGTTAATGTGTTATTACTTTAATGACTCAATGTATCGGCCACTTTGTTTTATTTTCCATGATTTTAAAAAAGTATGTAATCATAATCCTTGATTAATTCCTACCATATTCTTTGTCTCGTGATCAATTCTTTCTGAGTGAATATATACTTCACAATTTTATTATCTGTATATATCTCACATTTTACTCCGTATAAATGATTCCTCTAAATTTTTAATACATAAAAACAGTAAGAAATTCCAAATCATGTGTATGGTAATTTAACTCATGAGGTTTCAACTAACGTGAAGCATATGAAATTACCTAATCATTCCGTATTATGACACAACTACGTCCTTTAAATAAGCATCAATTTAGATTACAGATTCACCATTTCTATAAGAAAGGTCCAAAACTGGAGAATTCACTAATATTTTTTTCAATTTACGAAAACAATCATCACATTTTTATATCTAGATGAATTTAACTCCTTTTCATGTTAACATAGTCATTGGAATAGAAAATAATGAAATGTTTTCAGAAACCCCCTGGTAATAGCCTTATAAACTAATAAAACTAAAAAACTTGATTATATTTGTGGATCTTGGCCATTATTAAACCACATTAATTTTAGTAGGATCAAAATTTATGCCATATTTAGAAACAATGTGGCCATGGAAAGAAATTTTTTTCAACCAAAATTCACACTTTATAAATTTTCTATAATTTTTTTTTCTTTTCTGGGATGAATAATAACACTTAGATGTCTTTCATGTTCCTATTTAATTTTAAAATATACCAAAATTTCATCAACAAACACAACCAAAAATTTATCCAAGAACTCATGTAATTTTTTATTCAGACTATCCATGAATATATAAGGTTTATTCATTAACCGAAATGGAATAACTACAAATTCATCAAAAAATACTATGCTATCTAGAGATGATAAAACTAATCATCGATATGAGGTAATGAATTCTTATTCTCAATAGTGGTGTTATTCAAGGCTCTATAATCAATGAAAAGTCTCATTGAACCATATTTTTTTTAAAATATAAGAGAACCCCATGGTGAATTGGTAGGTCATATGAAACCTTTATATAATAATATATGCCAATGTTTTTTAAATTATAAAATTTATAATTGGTCCATCTGATTAGGGGGTTTAGAAATTGTGTTAGCATCAGGAACTAAGTCAATTGTAAACTCAACCACTCAATTAGGAAAAACAATAAGAAAATCATCAGGAAAGACACCAAGATACCCGTTTACCACTAGAACATCATAAATCTAAACAGTTCCATTATTTTCAATGATATGTATAAGATTAATTTCATTTCCATATCTTAACAGTTTCTATGATTCCTTGTATGATATCAATGAAGTGGTTTCATTCTTGTATACAAACTGAATATCTTTCTAAAAAGAAATATCATTTTCTCTACAATTATTCTTAGTATGGTAAATATAAATCCAATCCATACCAAGAATAAAATCAAACTCTAATAAATGAAAAAAAATATGGTTTTCTAGTAATTTAATTACTTAGACAATGACGGGAATATTCTTATAATTTTTTTAACTTAATATTTTTTTGAGGTGTCTTTACTATCAGTTTGGGATTCATTTCTTTAGGTGGATTTTTAAAATTAATAGATAATTTCTCAGAAATGAATGAATTTGTAGACCCTAAATCAAACAACACATTGTAAGTTTCTATAAAAATAAGCAATGAACTTGATACAACTTCATTCGATGTCTCAATATATGATGAATTAGTTGTAATGGATTTTTCCACACAATTATATTTCCAATATTTCTAATTCTCTACCTGAGTGAGTAGCATTAGAGACACATTAGAAAAATAAATAAACTACTTACAATTAAAGAATCTTACTATCATCTTCCCATTATTATTTTGATAATTTTCATTAGACTCACAAGCCATGTTTCCAACATTCAACATCAGTATCACTACCTATACATAAAGATATATTCCCAATGATTCTTTCTACAACACTATTTGAAAGAAAATAATTTGATTTTCTTACCTCAAAATTTATTTGATGATTTCTTTCCTAACATATGACAACATAAATGCTTCTTATTCTTGTAATCAAGAAGCACAAATGTGCCAGAAAACTATATTTCAACCTTCTTAGCATAGAAAGAAACATTATCATAGCTCTCAAATTCTTGTGCAGCCAAAGCTCCTTTTAAACATGGTTTTAATCCTGATCAAAATTTATTAATTTTTCTTAGTGTTCCAAACAAAATATGGAACATACCTGGATAGTCTTGTGACATTTTCTTCATATAAAGTTACTAAATATTCATCTTTTTACCATAATTATAGAAAAAAATTCCATTCCGAGTCGAAAAACCTTTAAAAAATATTTCTCCTCGAAAAGATCCTTGAATTTTATCCATTCCATTGAATCAAGATCTTATTTCTCTCTGGTATTTGGAACCAAGGACCACCATTGAACATCTTCACCTTAAAAATGATAAATGCAAAGGGTTTCCTAATACTATTTTGAACATCCCATGAAATCTAATATCTTTTCCATAGCATTGATCCATCCTTTTTCCACCACAAAGCCAGATTATCTAATAAAATGGGGGATATTTCTTCATGAAATGATCCATAAAACACTTGTTCCATCATGGTAGATCAGGTTCCTATCTAGCCCTAATACCAAAACCATTTATTACCTGAAACGACAGATTCATTACTATCACAAACTTATCAGTTCCAATTACCAACATTCGAGGCTGTATATTGGAAAATATATTATCCTCTTGGTGCCTTCCTACTTCATCTTCCCTATTTCTTCTACGAAAAACCATTCTAAATAGTAATATCTTAGATGAATAAACATAGTAATCTTAAAATTATATATCATTTTATATTAACCATACAATAAAAATCATGTATGGTATTAACATCATCTTAATCCCTAATGTTATCTAAATTATCCTCTGATTCCAACTATAATGACCCAACCTTAAAACACTAAATAACCTTTAATTTTACTCAATAATTTACATTATTCCACATTTAGGATCATTTCAGGTTTATACCTTTAGGGAATGAGGAAATAATATATAAATAATAAACCAAATTCATTCAAAGAGGATACTACTAAAATAGTATCGATTTTTTTTAAATCTAAAACTTTAAAAAATAAAACATGATTTCATTGAAAAGCATAAAAACATTCAACATGAATTCTTAATTTCTATTCCCCACCCTTGTACCCTATGGAAAACATTTAAAAACATGGTATGAGATAAAATTGATCAGTAATGGACATAAATATAGGATATCTTTAGTCTAGTGAAGTCATGAAAACCCATTAAAACCTATTTCTTGAAAACTCATAAGAATGCATAGAAAAATCATGTAGTCACCTTAAGAAACCATTACCAAATCACTCTTACATTTACACATATAGGTTGAATAAACTTATGGTCAAATTGTTTCTCTAAAGTACTCAATGCATTGGAGAGCTATAATATAGCTCGCCAATCATATCTTGAGATATAATGGGATCAACCCAACATATTTGGAGATATAATAGGGATCAACCCATAATATCTTGAGCTGTAATGAGATCAAACTGAGATAAAATGATCTATAATGGGATAAACCCATAATAAAAAATTTCGAAGGAATATATCATTAATAACATCTTTCATAAACTATTTAAACCCTTGAGAAAAACACATTCAGATTGCAAATAATCCATTTTTCATAAAAATAAATTCTAAAACAGAGAAGATAATAATGAAATCATATTTTTTTAAAATAAATTTGAAAATATATAATAAAAACATGAAAATAATAATGAGTCATGAATATGGGAGAAACCTCACTTTTCATATATAGAAAACAATCTTTTTGTATTTCATAAAAGAGATGTTAAAAAGGATTTTAAAAGGAAAGTCCCTCACATAACACATGAAAAAGAACACTTTTAAATAAAATAATAGAAATTGAAACATTAATAACCATATGGATACATTCATAAAAATCATTTTTAATACATGAAATGAAAATATAATGATTTATAAGAATAAATATTTAAAACATTTAAAATGGTGTTATAGATAAAGAGTCCCTTACTTTGGGTTAAAATTTCTTAAAATGTGTTGAAAACTCTTATATAATGGTTTGAAGAGTTTTATTAGTTTATTAAAGAACTATAATCTCACTTATAATACCTTACATGATATTCTTATAAAACTTTCCACCAATTTATTAACAATATATTGTTATTTCTATTATTTCAGGTGCATTCTTTTCATGGTTTCTTGGGTCTGTTTATTATGGATTTTCCTATCAAATGGAATAAAATTTATAATATTTAATGAAATGGTGTTAATATTTTTCCTTAATTTGAAATGATACCACATATCATTTTTTCTGATAGGAGGATTAATCATTAGATTAAACATTAATGAAAATGAATTAATGGATTTTGGTGGTTTTTTATCATCATGAACATATATCATTTTATTCAATATAATGTTTATATATTTTTTCAAAAAATTAAATAACTTATAGTATGTATAATAAGATTTCATTTAACTATAGTAATGGTTTCATGATCAGACTTGAAGGTACTAATGAAAAATAAAAGTGTATCATCCACGATGGCAATAAATCGACACATCACGGATGATGTTCTCATTTTTAGAATAAAAGGGGTGGAGAAGAGGTTTGATGAAGAATTTTTACATCAACATGAAAAAATTCCAATATATATAAGATAATATAGTTTTAATTCCACTTAGATATGGGTATGGTAATATAGAAAAATAAATGAAAATAAATTAAAAATGATTTAAAAGAAACTGAAATAGGATTTTACCTCTTGAATTCTCCTCCATGAGAACCACCTTAAAGACCTTTTTTTAAAATTTAGTGAGAAAAAAGGTCTTGGAAGTGGGTAATATGCCTAGTAATTTAATTTTATATAAATTAAAATATTTAAAATCTTTGAGGTGTGAAGATAATAGGTGGTTATGGGTGGTATTTATAGTGGATGAGAAAGGTGTTTTCTCATTATTATATTGATTAGTTTTTTATTTTGATTCAATAAAATGAATAGTTTGACAATTATCAATAAATATATTAAAATAATGAATGATAGTTCAATATCTTGGGTTTACATAATCCTTACATCATTTATGACTCAATAATTTATGAATTGGTTAAATATTATAAATTACCGTATTTAATTATTCACGAAAAAAATTCAAGTATTTTAGAAAAATCCCGAAAATCCATACTAAATTTTTTTGTTGTGTAGAATTAAAAAATGAACTTCATTTTTTTAAAATAATTTTTAAATATGCTAAATTCATTTTGTAATTGAAATCATAATTTCTTCAAAAAATACAAATCTTAAAACTATAGTAGATTTTATAACGCATTCAAAACCAATTAATGTCTCATAAAATTATCTTATAACCATAAGAAAACAAAATAATTTTTTTAATCTATTTTATGAAAATATATTTTCTTTTAAATAATTATTTTAATTATAAAAATTTAATTAAACATTTATAACTTAAAAAAACATACAATTAGTTTGTTATTTCCACATCATTTATTTACTCATTCCATGATATAAATATATCATGATTACACTTGTAAGATACAAAATTTGTATTCATACCTTCATTGGTGAGGTTACTATTCTATTGGATATATTATTATTCCTAAGGTAAATTTCCTATTACAAGATTATATATTCCTTAATTTCTACAAATGCCACTAGTTTTATCATACATTTTTAAAGAATTTTACTATTTAATTCTAGAATGAAAACAAATTATTTTATACGTACCTAGGTTGTTACAATAAAGGTATATTTTTCAATGTGGTGTAAAGAAGAGAAATTAGGGGTTTATTTTTATGAGTGGAACTATTGAAAATATGAGATATACCAATGGTTCTATACCAACAGTTTGAAGAACCATGGGTATAGTCACCATATGCCAACAATTTTGGAAAACCATTTGTATAGGTATTTATATGTCCACATATACCAATGGTTTGACCTAACCGTTGGTATACGTAATTTTCATGAACACCTAGACTAATGTTTTGGGAAAACCATCTATATCGGTATATAAATGTCCACCTATACCAACATTTTGGTCAAACTATGGGTATACATAATTTTTATGGACACCTACACCAATGGTTTGGACAAAAATTTTGGTATTTGTAATTTCTATAGACACCCAGAGAAAAAATTTTCCAAAACTTTTGGTATATGTGGTGTCATTATTTTTAGATAATAAAAATAAGAAATACATAAATTTAAATTTCATTATATATATATATATATGTGTGTGTGTGTGTAAACGTATAATATGTCATTGGATAGTGGGGATGTTTTTTTAATATAATCGGGAGGTTGTGAGATCAATACCCATCTATGGAATTTTTTTTTATATAGGACCCATACCAATGGTTTGAACAAACCCTTGGTATCAGTATTTCCTTTCAAATTACCTATAACAAAAATTTTATTGGATTATAAGAATAGTTTCAAACCATCGATATAGCCTTTTTTTCCAAATAGTGTGGGGTGAGTTTACAGTTGTGGAATTTCTTAAAATATTAAAATATAGTAAATTCATACTCAACCTATATTATTCCAAATGGACATATATTCATATTTGGTTTAGTATATTGTCTATATATTCCGATAAAATTGTACTTAGATAAGGTTAATTTTAAAAGTACATGTATCTCTTAGTTTATCCCCCTTGGTAAACTTGTTTTCAACTTAATTGTGGTAAAGTATTTTTTATATTTTTACTATTTGACATGAAACATAATTTTGTTGACCTTATTAAAAATATTAATTATGAAAATTACAAATATTTAGTTTATTTAAAATTAAATTCAATTAAATGAAGTGATTTAATTTAAAATAAAACCCAAAAATGTAATTAAAGGAGATTTTCTGAAAACAAATTCTTAAGTATAAAATGTTTTTATGAAAAAATTAAACATAAAACTAATTAAAATGAACTAAATTGGGATGATTCATAATATAATTTATGTGATGTTAATTTTAAAACTATTTAAAAACTAAATATATCATTGTAAATTCATTAAATAAAAACAAAATTAAAAAAAATCAATGTTTTTCAATATTCATTGAAAAATAAATCTTTCTATAAAGTTATAAAAATTTCCCTTTAAATTAATTTTGAGAAGAAAATTTCAAAAACAAAGTTTAATTTTTTGATTATTTTTTTAAAAGTGTCCAAAATTAATTATATTATTTGTTCACAAAAATTAATGGAATTGTTTTGGGGAAAATGTATTTTGAAATCATTTAATGACATTAATAAAAAAGTGTGTACTTATATATCAATATATTTTCTTTATCTAAAAAATTTATAAACAATCTTCAAAATTTGGTTATTCACATTCATTACTCTAATTTAACTATTTTGTTAAAATGGTATACAATATAATGGTTCATTTAGACTCTAGTTTATGGGTATATCAAAATATCAATGAAATTTATTTAACAACAAATATATCATAAATTCTCAGGGTTTAAAATTGTACCCCACTTAAAAAAATTCTATTGAAATTTCATCACTTATATACAAATAAAAGAGGATATAGTCATTTTATCAAATCCTCAAGTTCCAATGTAGCATCATAAAATTTATGATTCCATTATAGATCCATAACTAATTGGGTAGTCATCTTCTCTAGCATTTTATCTCTATAATCTAAGAATTTTACTAGTCGTTCTTAATATTAATGATCATGATCTAGTTTTATGACCTCAATTTTCAGTACATGTGATGATTAGGTATATTCTTTTTCATTGGAAATACATGGAAGACATAATGAACTTTATATAGGTGTTGTGGAGACCCCAAATGATAATCTATTATCCCTACTTATTCAAGAATTTCAATGTGGATAATATAGCCAGGGATCAACTTTCCCTTATTTATAAATTACATAACACTATTCCCTATCGAAATTAATAGGAATACCTTCTCAATAACATTGAAGTTGATATTTCTATGATTATTTTCATCATAATGGTTTTGTCTACTCTGATTTTCCTTATTGTGTAGAAAAATTTCTATAACCTTCTCTTCAATTTCCTCAGCTACCACGGGTCCCAATAGCATTCTTCCTCCAACCTAATCCAATCACATTAGATATTTATACTTATTATCATATATGGATTCCGAAGTATCTATCTAAATTATCATGTAAAATTTATTGTTGTAATAAAACTAAACTAGTGGAATGTGTTGATCTCAACCACATTTGAAATACAGAGAATAAGACCTCATCATGTTCATTAGGTTTTGAATATTTCTATGATAATGAACATATGTTTGAGGATGATAAGTAGTTTTGAAATACAGCTCTAAATCCAAATATTTCTAAAGACTTCAGGAGGAATTTTAGGTAAACCTCATATCCCTATTAGATAAAATATAATGTGGTACTATACACAAACCTAAAACTCACTTAATATATATTATGATAAGTTATTCATCAGACAAATCTTCTCTGATAGTAATGTCATGTGTTGGCTCTAAAAGGTGATCGACTACAACTCGAATAGCAGTATGGGATTTTTTGCATTTTGGGGGTCTAATGAAAAAATATAGCATGATTTTTTCCCATTTCTACGCACTTATAGGTAATAGTTATAACATCCCCTTATAATTATATCTATCATCATTGAAATAATAATATATCATGGATTGATATTTTCAATCTTCAATATATATCTTCATGTTATCCCTCTATAAGTACTCTTTCAAATATCTATACATAGTTGTACTTCCAAGATGAATAGAGAATGATGAACTATGAGATTCATCCAAATAATCCTTCAAATATAGAATTTATGGAACACATACATGGTTCTTGAACCTTATCATTATATCATAATCGATTTCAAACTAAAGAAAACTTATCCCCTTATTTTTTAACTCTTTATTTTCCTTCGGTATCATTTAAATCATCACTTGGTTAGATTGTTGAATACTCATTTGACTAAGTTTATATTTCTCCTCATCCTATTATATTTTTAGATCCATCCTTTTTAAATATGGTAATATTTGATCATTCTTTATCCTCATTATAGATAATCCATCATGATCCTATCAACAAAGATCATCTTTGACCTTGTTTTCTTTCCTGTGGTGGTAATTTTTTATGAAGTCGTAGTTTTAAATCAACTTCAAACATATTATTTATTTCTTATTTTTACTTTCTAAGTGAATATATATTTTAAACTTTTATGAATAGAATATATATCACAATTTTTTCTATATAGATAATCTCTTCATATATTTAATGTAAAAATTACTTCTACCAACTCCAAATCATGATTTGGTTGATTTTTCACATATAATTTCAATTATCATGAGGCATAAGCTATACCATATCATTATACATGAGGATTCACACTAGTAAATTATTTAATGAATCACTAAATATCACTAACCCTTTTCCACTTTAGGATACTGTAAAAATGTGTACATTGACTACCATTCTATTTACATCATTGAAATTTTCTTCACATTCATCTATCCAATGGAACATGGATCCCTTTAGAGTGAACATGGTTAGTGTATTAGATATCACTGAAAAATTTTCCACAAAGAATTAATAATATTCATCAAGACCAACAAAACTATGAATCTCAATCAGAGTGGTTGATCTGAGCAAATTCTCTATAAATTCCACCTTTTAGGGTTCAATAGATATACCCTCCCTTGATATTATATTACTCAAAAATAAAACCTTCTGTAACCAAAAACACACTTTGAAAAAATTTCCTATAGTTCCACTTCATTATGGTACTCAGTAAAATACACAAGTAATATTTATGCACATCCATTAGCTTTGAATATATATTAATATCATCTATAAATACTATCACAAATTAATCAAGGTAATCTCTAAAGACTCTCTTTAATAAATCTATGAATATTTTGTGGGTATTAGTAAGACCAAATGGAATCATTGTAAATTAATTGTATTCATACCATATATATAATGATGTATTGGGAATGTCAAAAATCATGACCCATAATTGATGATATCTAGAATAAAGTAAAGTCTTATAAAATTATCTAACTATGCGTTATTGATCAAACAGTTCATCAATACGGCTTAGAGGATACATATTCTTCATTGTTATATTGTTATGATCGAAATAATCAATGTAAATCCCCATTGATATATATTTTCTATTAAAAAAGAATAGGTTCACCATAAGGTGATGTACTAGGCTGAATGAATCCCTTATCAAGATTCTCTTAGATCTTCTTATTCAATTCATATAACTCAATAGTGGACTTTTTATATGGAATCTTTAAAATATTTATTTCACTAGGAATTATGCTATTAAAAACTCAACTTCATGATTCAATATATGGCTAGGAAACTCTTATGAAATTATATCAACAATATTCTTCACAATTGGTATATATTTTATTTTGAGTTTATCCCCAACCATTTGAGAAAAATACCCCTTTTTTTACAAATAAACACACGTATAATGGATGTAATTTATATTGGATGTTAATATTTTTCATCACACTAATAAATTATCATAGGATGGTTTAAAATATCAAATGTTAATTCCCTTCATCAAAAATTGATTGGGGTGTTTACGTAATAAAATTAAATCCATGCATAATATAACAATAAATTCAACTAGAGGGAGAATAATGAGATTTCTAAGATGTATATTCCCATAAACATCAATCAAAGAAGAACTATAGGCTAGATATATAACACACATTCTCATTATTACACACTAATACATGATTTGTTACATGAAATTACACATAATAAAAACTGGAAGATTGAGAAGTATTGTGTATTTAGGAATTAGGTACACAGTATAACACCTTAAAAATGAGATGCAATAACATTATTGAAAACATCCTTAACATGCCTCTAAAATTCAATGAATATTAAATCTGAACAGGATAAGCTAGGGATATACATAAGAAAGGGGTGATATATAAATCCCAGTAGGGGAATAAACATGAAATAAGGTGATACATGTAAAAAATAGGCATATCAATGGGTGATAAAGGGAACATGAATAATAAGGAATGATAAAACATGATATTCATAACATGGGAAATGTGGAAACATCTTAAAACACTACATCATAAACATAGGTCAAGGTTAACTTCTACGAAATAATAATGGAAAATTCCTATAAAGGAATCAGAATTTCTCCCAATCCTAGTATGACATATCATTATAATAAATATTACCTAATGCATTGGACCACTATATAATTTTGGGTGTGTAAGGGTTGGTGTCCTGAGAACTAGTTGTTTTGTACTTTGATTACATGAATGTTTACTTATTATATATTGTTCATTGTTCTGCATGACTATAATATAATAATGTCCTGGAATATTTGTTGCATTAATAAGGTCATAGCAGATCCCCGCTATGATGAGAACCTTGAAATGCTATAACAATATTCTTAAATAGAGTTCTACGGTTGGATGACATACTATGATAGGACACATAGTATACAGACCGTCATGTGTGAGTACTCGTAAGAAGACGAGACTCTCTCTCATGGAGTTCTCACTTGGTAATCTCCAAGATGGGAGATTATGAGAACAGACCCGCCAGTAGTAATTTCGCATGTCTTGGTGTCATCGGATATTGCTATCTGCGAGCGCGTGTAATGGTCCTTAGACTGTAATATTATCATTAACTCAAGTCATGACTCGCGCACTTAGATTTACTGATGAAAACCGTCATGCATACAGTTGGCGAGAATTAGGGTACGTTGGGTGCGTCACGAGTGACATGTTGTTAATGGATAAGTCGAGGAAGGATTTGTCCCTTCCATTTATGGAAGTTGATATCTCGGCCCTTTGATTGAAATAGAACTGTCGCATTAAATTCCATGGCCATGGTGTAAACGACGAGTTTATTTCAGGTAGTCAAAGAATGACGGATCAAGCATATAGGTTTATGACACTTCCATGAAACCTTCTTGATGAGATATTGATACAAAGGGCTTAAATTACACAATAAGCATTCGTATGAGGTGATATGTCAATGCGGCATCAACTTCTTTCCCTTGGGTGCCTTGACCCGTTACTAGACAGTAATCTTGGACTTTAGGCAAGCCTACCTAATGCCAACGAGAAAGAGGCCTAGAGGGTCACACAATAAGTGTATCCAAGTATCTCAAGTTGAATAAAGATTATTCCTGTACGTGGTTTAATAATTATTCAAGGAAGCCTAAGTTGTTTTAAATGATGGAGGAAAAATAAAATAAAACAAGTACCCGCCGTGTATTATTAAATGTACACGCTGTGTAGTTTTATTTTGGAAAGGAAATGAATAAATGAAAACAGGATATACACGCCGTGTAAATTTAATGTACACGCCATGTTTTTTTCAATGAAAAACAAGTACATGCCGTGTATTTATTATTACACGCCATGTAGTTTTTCCAGTCGGGATTTTGAGGATATAATATTGTTTTAAATGATATTTATTATAATCAGCGTGGGCGCATGTCAAGGAATTATCTATTCAACATGGGGGTTTTAAATAAGAGTCAATGAAATAAATTAAATGCGTAAAGCGCTTATTTATTGTCATAACTCTATAACCCCACACACCCGATTATTAATATCCTCACAACCCCAACTCTTTTCCGACACACAAGGGAATCATTGTGCACAACATCTCTGGAGAATTCTTTCAAGGTCGAAAGTTCCTCTTCCTCCAAGAACACTCTCAAGACCGAGAGAGATCCTCTTCCATCAGATCAAGACGATCTAAGGAGGACAACGCAAGCAAAGGCTTCTCCACGCTAGCACCCGGAGAATCCTTTGGCGACGTCCAGAGATACGAGGTACATGTGTGGATCACCGCTAGAGGGAGTCTACACTTGGCTTTTATGACGCAACAACGAATCACATCGACAACGTGATCGAGAACATCAATGAAGAAAGAACACCCAAAATGTATTTCTTTATAATTAATTAAATTAATTATAATCAACCTGTAACGATCCTTGTTTGTGGTTCCGGGACAAACCATCTTCTTTGCCTTTTTTTGTGATTCGATCCATGGAGACTGGAGTTTATCCTTGTATTGATCCCAGATTGATCATTGCTAATGACAAAAAGCCAAGTGGGCACATCCACCCACGTGCATCCGCTGTGCCTGGAACCTTCAAATGGTATCAGAGCGAGGTTACAACATTGATTATAGTTATTTAATTTTCTTTGATAATTTACGCATTCATATTTGATTCAATTCGAAATAAATCGTTCTATAAATCTGAATTAACTAGATCTATTCTTCCTCCTTCATTTCTCGATTCATATCACAGAAAAAACCTTTTAATTTTAATTTTTGATTAAAATAAAAATGAGGAACTCATCCGGAGGAGCCGCTCTTTCTGTCTGTACAACACGAGATTACACGGCCTGTAATTAAAACTACACGCTGTGTACTTAGGTTCAACGAACCGGCACTGGTCCCCCAAACCACGCCGTGTGAATTGATTATGCCTAAGTTTTAATCATGCCGTGTTGACCAGAATTGAACGGCACGTGGAAACCGGAATAAACGGCGTGTTTGTTGGAGCAACAGGTCGTGTAGTCTGTTCTGACCCAGGTGAAACCGTGTACAAAGATGAGCCGCATACCGCGTACATGGGATCGCCAGGCCGGTTACCGTGTAACAAGGAAGTACACGCCGTGTATGATTCATCTACACGTCGTGTACTCTAAAATTTCCAAAGTACAGAAAACACACCAAAGCCCCGACATGTACTTTGGATAAAAGGTGAAAATAAAAATACATGCCATGTAATTATAAACTACATGTCGTGTACTTTCCAGAAATGGAATTTCACCAGGTTTCCTCCAATGTACAAAGACCCATACAAGGAATATGGATGAGAATAATCTCAAGGAAATTCAGAAAATAATTTAAGATAATGAATTGATTAATTATAAGATCATAATTAATTGAATTCGAGTGCGTCTTATCTAAAATAAAAGAACGATTGAAAGAATTTGAATTCTAAATATGCTTAAATATCATTGCATACTATGGATGATCATGAGCTAGACCAAAGACCCTTTGTATGTGTATAGTTTCATTTAAATTTATTTAATTTCAATTTGTTGTCCTGTGAGCCTTCTTCCAATAAAATGTAGGGCATGCGTGCCCATGGTTTCTTTAATGTAAACCCATGTAATGAAGGATCTCCCGAGCCAGAGGAGAAGGTTCAAATCCTGAAGCCGAGGCGAAACCGACACAATAAGATACAAAGGTGGATAGGTGGGAGCTGCAAAACACGAACCATCAGGTCAAGGTGTTTTCCCTAGGTCAGGGTTAGCTTATCAAAACCACAAGATAAGCTAGACAATAGAAGCTCATGATCGTGCCATCTTATTTTATTTCTGTTTGATTGCATGGTTTATTTATTATGTATGTGTTGTCGCGATCACATAATTAATAAAATGAACAAGCATGCAAAGATAGAATAAAATAAAAACCGGACTATGCCTAAACATTATCAGAACATGGTTAATCACTTAAGAAAGCATCACTTAATATTAACAAACATGTGATAATTTGAAACTACGCATAAAGGAATAAAATCCCTCAATACCATATTAAGTCATACCAAGCCTTCCGTTACCTGATTAAGGGCAAGACTCAATAAAACTATGTGTTTGACCAACCCTTTTTGGGACACTTACTTTTATAAATGAAGCCCTTATGAAAGGTTTCGGGTTGACTTAACCATATTACATCAAGAGAAGTAGCCCTTGCTAGACTTGGTGTAATATTTGAGGCAAGAATTGAGGAAATCCAAGTCAGAATTTCAGGATTGGGGAGTCCACTCAATAGATCAAGGAACTATAAGCTCACAGTTGGCAAAGACCTGCCTACCTAAATACCTTCAAATAGCTTGACCAACCCTTGTTGGGGTTATGCGAAGGTAAATATGGATCCTTGCCACTTGAATTTCAAAGCAACTGGACATTCCGAGTTCAATGGTGAGGTCCATTGGGACTTGATAAAATAGTGGGAGACTTAATAAAATTTATTATTTCTCAAAAAATGTAATCAAGAAAGTACTGATGAATCCGCTCTTTTAATTTGTAGAATCAATATGAAAAACACATCAACCACATTTTCTCTCTGATCAATTCTGGATAAAGACAACATCCTCACCGGCAGTAACTTTCAGGAATGGTTTAGGCACCTTCGGGTTATCCTACGCCATGAATGGAAGTTTTATGTGCTGGAGTCCTCACTTCCTGATTCTCTTTCCCCAGGGACGAGTGATCAAGATTTCCTAGCCTATGATCAACATTTGAATGATGCTCTCGATGTTCAATGTTTGATGTTGTCATCTATGTCTAGTGAGCTCATGAAGTCTCATGAAGACATGGATGCCTACAGCATGCTCGAGCACCTCCGTGGTTTATACCAGGAGAGATCAAGACAAGAAAGGTTTGAGATCTCTAAGGCTCTATTTCAGAGCAAGCTTGGAGAGGGTTCCCCAGATGGGCCTCATGTAGTCATGCTCATTGGCTACATTGAGCGCTTGGAGGTTCTAGGGTTTAAACTCCCTGAAGAATTGGGTACCGATCTCATTCTCACATCACTCCCCCAGATATTCTCAAACTTTGTTGTTAATATCAACATGAACAATATTGAGAAGTCTCTATGTGATCTTCTTATCCTTATTCGCCAAGTGGACAATGACATGAAGTGTGAAAAGCCTTTTGTCCTTACGGTGAATAAAAGTAAAGGGAAGGCGAAGAGCTTTAAGCCTAAAGCTTCTTAAAGGCCTTCCAAGAAAAGGAAGATCAAAGGGGAGGCAAAGTAACAGGATGTTGTTTGTTTCTCATGTGGCAAGAAGGGCCACTGGAAGAAAAACTGCACCCATCCAAGGAAGCAAGGGGAAGATTCAGGTGCGTTTGTTATCGAATGAAATCTATCTGTTTCTAATAATTGGGTATTAGATACTACTTGTAGTGATCACATATGTATCCAAATATAGGAACCAAGTAGATTCAGGAAGATCGATCGAGGGGAGGTAGATCTACGAGCAGCCAATGGAGCCAGACTCGTTGTTATAGCTGTCGGAGACTACCACCCCACATTGCCTACCGGGATGGTCATGGTTTTGAAAGGTTGTTATTATGTGCCTTATGTTACTAAAAACATTATTTCAGTATCCAGATTAGATACTGATGGATTCATATTCATGTTTGGAAATGAATGATGCTACTTTTATAAAGATATCATTTGTTTTGGTAGGGCACATTTATATAACGACCTTTATGTGTTAGACTACACAAATCAAGTAATGACAATCGATAAAAAAGTTAATTCACATGACTAATACCACACCCAACTTTGGCATCACTAGCTAGGTCATGTCAATGAGAAATGTTTGACAAAATTACATCAAGATGGGTATTTAGATTCTTTCGAACTAAAACTACTTGGTGTATGTCATGCGTGTCTACAAGGAAAAATGACCAAATCCCCATTTACTGGGAAAGGTGAAAGAGCTAAAGAGCTTCTAGAATTACTTCACACAGATGTGTGTGGACCATTTATAGTTGAAGCAAGGGGTGGGTTCTCATACTTCATAACTTTTACTGATGATTTTAGTAGATATGGATATATCTATTTAATGAGGTATAAGTCAGATTCTTTTGATTGGTTCAAAGAATACAAGAATGTAGTTGAGAACCAGCTTGGTAAGAAGATTAAGAAACTCTGCTCAGATAGAGGAGGATAATATCTAAATCAGGACTTCATTGATTTCTTATGGGAGTTTGGGATTCTATCTCAACTCACTCCTCCTTACCCACCTCAGTGGAATGGTGTAAGTGAAAGGAGGAACTTCACCCTGTTGGACATGGTGAGATCAATGATGATTCATGTGAGTCTTCCATTATCTTTTTGGGGATATGCATTACAAACCGCATCGCACATACTAAACCAAGTACCAACTAAATCGATAAATGGTATTCCATACGAATTATGGAGTAGACGGAAAGCCATGTTATCAAATTTACATGTGTGGGGTAGCGAAGCATTTGTTAAGGCCTCTTCAGGTAAAAAACTTGCACCCCGAGGCACAAAGTGTATCTTTATAGGATATCCCAAGGAAACAAGAGGATATTACCTATACAACCCCTCAGACAAAAAGGTTACAGTGGAAAGACACGCCATATTCCTTGAGAGGGATATCATCTCAAAAATAGATAGTAGGAGCGAGATAGACTTCGATGAATTCGAGGCTCAAGATACACAGAAGATGGTGCAAGAACAGATTCCACAAAGCACCATTGAAGAACAATCTATTCCAGAGACACAAGAACTACGTAGGAGCACAAGAGAGGTGAGAGAACTAGAATGATATGGTTTTCTTGTCACCGAGTATGGTGACTCATTATTGGTTGACAATGATGATCCTCTTACCTACAAGGAAGCATTTGAAGGCACAGACGTTGCCCAGTGGAAAGAAGCCATGAATTTTGAAATGGATTCCATGTACCAAAACCAAGTCTAGATTTTTCTAGATCCTCCGGTTGATGTAAATCCTATTGGTAATATATGGGTATTCAAGAATAAACTGGACATGGAGGGGCAAGTCAGCACCTACAAGGCACGACTGGTTACAAAAGGTTTTAGACAGCGTCAGGGAATTGACTATGATGAAACCTTTTCACCGGTTGCAATGCTGAAGTCCATCAGAATCCTATTGGCCATTTTTGCTTACCATGACTATGAAATTTGGCAAATAGATGTCAAAACAGCTTTCCTTAATGGGAACCTCCAAGAAGATGTCTACATGACACAACCTGAAGGGTTTGTGACTCCAAAGGATTCCAACAAGGTATTCAAGTTACAGAAATCCATTTATTGATTAAAGCAAGCATCAAGGTCATGGAACAATCATTTTGATGAAGCTATTACAGAATTTGGCTTTGTTAAGAATGAATGTGAGCCTTGTGTCTACAAAAGGTTTAGTGGAAGTGCAGTCGTTTTCCTAATAGTATATGTTGATGACATATTGCTAATTGGAATCAAAGTACCTGTCTTACAGTCAATTAAGGCATGGTTACATAAATGCTTCTCCATGAAAGACTTGGGTGAGGTGGCATATATTCTTGGGATCAAGATCCATTGTGATAGATCCAAGAGAATGTTGGGCCTGAGTAAAAGTACATACATTGACAAGATACTAAAGAGATTCAGTATGGAACAGTCCAAGAGGGGATTGTTGCCAGTGTCACATGGAATTCATCTTTCCAAGAAAATGTGTCCTCAGACACATGAGGAAAGAAAGAGGATGGAAAGGATCTCTTACGCATCCGCGATTGGGTCAGTCATGTATGCTATACTATGTATGAGGCTAGATATTGCTTACGCATTAAGTGTGGTAGGCAGATATCAAGCTGATCCAGGAGACCGCCATTGGATGGTAGTCAAGACTATCCTTAAGTATCTAAGGTGTACTAAGGATATGTTCCTGGTTTATGGAGGAGATGAGGAACTAGTCATCAGAGGACATGTAGATGCTAGTTTCCAGACTGATCAAGATGACATGAAGTCGCAGACTGGATACATCTTCAGTTTGAATGGAGGTGCAGTTAGCTGGAAGAGCTCAAAACAATGTGTAGTGGCAGATTGTACAGTGGAGTCCGAGTATATCACATTTTCTCAGGCAGCTAAAGAAGCAGTATGGATGCGAAGCTTCGTCCAGGAGCTGGATGTTGTACTGAGCAGTAAAGATCCTATCACACTCTATTGTGATAATACTGCAGCGGTGGCACTTGCAAAAGATCCAAGGTCACATCAGCGGACAAAGAACATACTTCGGAAGTATCATCTCTTGAGGGATTTTTCTCAGAGAGCTGAAGTTGCAGTGAGCAGTATTTCCACGAAAGACAACGTGGCAGACCCATTGACTAAAGCCTTGACTCAGCAGAAACATGATCATCATGTGAGGTCTAGCGGACTAAAAGTCGTAGTCAGTTGGCTCTAGTCCAAGTGGGAGTTTGTAAGGGTTGGTGTCCTGAGAACCAACTGGTTTGTACTTTGATTACATGAATGTTCACTTATTATATATTGTTCATTGTTCTCCATGAAAATAATATTATAATGTTCTGGAATATTTGATGCATTAATAAGGTCAAAGCAGATCCCCGCTATGATGAGAACCTTGAAATGCTATAACAATATTCTTAAATAAAGTTATACCGTTGGATGACATACTATCATAGGAAACATAGTATACAGACCGTCATGTGCGAGTACTCATAAGAAGACAAGACTCTCTCTCATGGAGTTCGCACTTGGTAATCTCCAAGATGGGAGATTATGAGAACAAGCCCGCTAGTAGTAATTCTGCATGTCTTGGTGTCATCGGATATTGTTATCTGTGAGCGTGTTTAATGGTCCTTAGACTGGAAGATTATCATTAACTCATGTCATGACTCGTGCACTTAGATTTACTGATGAAAACCGTCACGCAGACAGTTGGCGGGAATTATGGTATGTTGGGGGCATCACGAGTGACATTTTTTTAATGGATAAGTCGAGCAAGGATTTGTCCCTTCCATTTATGGAAGTTGATATCTCGTCCCTTTGATTGAAATAGAACTGTCGCATTAAATTCCTTGGCCATGGTGTAAACGATGAGTTTATTTCAGGTAGCCAAAGAATGACGAATCAAGCATATATGTTTATGACACTTCCATGAAACCTGCTTGATGAGATATTGAGACGAAGGGATTAAATTACCCAGTAAGCGTTCGTATGAGGTGATACGTCAATGCGGCATCAACTTCTTTCTCTTGGGTGCCTTGACCCGTTTCTAGACAATAATCTTGGACTTTAGGCAAGCCTGCTTAATGCCAACGAGAAAGAGGCCTAGAGGTTCACACACTAATTGTATCCAAGTATCTCAAGTTGAATAAAGATTATTCTCGTACGTGGTTTAATAATTATTCAAGGAAGCCTAAGTTGTTTTAAATGATGGAGGAAAAATAAAATAAAACAAGTACACACCGTGTATTATTAAATGTACACACCGTGTAGTTTTATTTTCAAAAGGAAATGAATAAATGAAAAAAAGATATACACGTCGTGTACATTTAATGTACGCGCCGTGTAGTTTTCAATGAAAAACAAGTACACGCCGTGTATTTATTATTACACTCCGTGTAGTTTTTCCAGTCGGGATTTTGAGGATATAATATTGTTTTAAATGATATTTATTATAATCAGCGTGGGCGCATGTCAAGGAATTATCTATTCAACATGGGGGTTTTAAATAAGAGTCAATGAAATAAATAAAATGTGTAACACATTTATTTATTGTCATAAATCTATAACCATACACACCCGATTATAAATATCCTCACAACCCCAACTCTTTTTCGACACACAAGAGAATCGTTGTGCACAACATCTCTGGAGAATTCTTTCAAGGTTGAAAGTACCTCTTCCTCCAAGAACGCTCTCAAGACCGAGAGAGATCCTCTTCCATCAGATCAAGACGATCTAAGGTGGACAACACAAGCAAAGGCTTCTCCACGCTAGCACCCAGAGAATCCTTTGGTGACGTCCAGAGATACGAGGTACACGTGTGGATCACCGCTAAAGGGAGTCTACACTTGGCTTCTGCGACGCAACGACAGATCACATTGACAACGTGATCGAGAACATCAATGAAGAAAGAACACCCAAAAGGTATTTCTTTATAATTAATTAAATTAATTATAATCAACCTGTAATGATCCTTGTTTGTGGTTCCGGGACAAACCATCTTATTTGTCTTTTTCTGTGATTCGATCTGTGGAGATTGGCGTTTATCGTCGTATTGATCCCGGATTGATCATTGCTAATGACAAAAATCCAAGTGGTCACATCCACCCACGTGCTTCCACTGCTCCCAGAACCTTTAGTGTAGACCCGTCACTTTCATTTCATTATCACGATTAAGTGTTCCACATATATCACACAACATGGATTAATTTATTATCATAATTATTTCCGAGATAAAGTAGTGCATAACAAATATATTTATGTTTGAATAAAAATAATTATAATTGTATAAAGTTGAATACCCTTAATAGTAAATGGGTACGATATTCACTACTCAAATGTTTTGGTGTAAAAAATCATGATGAAATTTCGACAACATTACAGCATCGCTTAAAAATTTAGAAAAATGGGTTGATGAGAGAGAAAGGGGTCTCTAATAATTTGGAAATAAATTGTATAGTAATGGGGATATGTAATAACATATCACATCATAAAGAAATGAATATGAAATACATAATTTAAAGAAGATACATGAATAATGAGGATAAAGGAAATGATCCCTAACTTGATTGTGTGACTCCAAATGCATGGGAAGATATTCTTGAGAGCTTGTGGGAACTTATAGCGGACTATAGAGACGGGAGGGAATATTAATGACATGATACAAGGATTTTTAGGGATGTTAAATGCGATCTTAGGTGGGTTTATATAGGAAAAGAGTGGGGATTTCTTTATTGTTCCACAAACACAGGTTTTGGACAATATATAATAAAATAACCAAAACCACAAAGAATCCCATGGTTTCTTCAAAATTGGTTTGGATTTCATTATTTTATTAGGCCACGGGATTAACTTAATAAAATAATTCCCTTGATTATGTGGAGTTGAGTCATAGTCTTAAAAAAATTAAAACCTTAAAATATATTAATGGGTTTGGAGTATTCAAAATGGACTTATAAAATTAATAAAATAAACATAAAATTACATTATTTTAATGTAAATACATATATTTGGTCGTTTTTTAACTTTTATAGTATTCATTATATTTATTCTGGTTCAGTATGATGTCATAATATATAAGTTATATTTATACAGAATTTAATTTTTACCTAAATATTCGACAGTCTCCCAAAATTATGAAAAATTCCTCATTGTATAAGTTCAATGTTATAATTCCAAAAATAATATTCATTTTGTATAATTATTTTTTAGAATATTTTAATTTTCACTTTTAAAATAAAATTGACATTTATTAATATCTGTTGGGTTTTAACAATAATGGTTTTTGAACCCTTATAAAAATTACATTTGACTTCATAAAAACTATATGATCATTTATATTTAATAAAAATTATCAAATAATAATATTTTAATAAAATATTATTTACTTCAAGGATTCAAGAATTCATGAAAATACATTCTGTAATTTAATTTTAATATTACCCAAAAATAGTATTTTTGTTTTATGGTATCAAAATAAAAATAATTTATAAAGTAACAATAAAAGGAAGCTAATATATTCATTATTAAATAAAAAAATAATCTACATACTCATATCACTAGGGCCTTGATATATATTCCTTTAGTACACCTAAAAACACCCTAAGAGTAAGGTTCATAAAGGGGGGAATTTCATGGGGTGGTGCAGCGAACATGGTTTGGGTCGTGATCTTAATGAGAATTAACTTCTCCCATAAATAGTTTTTCTCATGCTTAGATTGTTGGATATTAGCTTGGGATTGGTCAAAGGAAAATCCTAGTGATGCTACCTCCTTCAGAATCTTTGATAAATGGCCTTCTTAGGGTATGATCCTACTTGTTGAGGTCTTCACCTCCTTTGTATAGGTCAATTAGATTTCTTAACACTCTACATTTATACTAATCATGTGATCACTATTCAATAACTATATAATCAATGATAAATTTGATTAAGATTAATTTAAATACAATATAATATAAACTACTAAATAAGTGCATGTGTTTTCAATAACTATATTACATAATAATACATTTAATCAATAAAATTGGGTTTCATTCATAAATGTTTGGGTCATTACAATATTCCCCCTTAAATAATTTTACCCCCAAAATGTTCATTTTCAAAACTACAATATATGAGGTTAATTCAGTTTCATCACTTCCTCTAGTTCCCACATTTCTTCTTAAAACATTTTGTTTCTCCATTGCACTTTTACCAGGTGTATTGTCTTATTTCATAGAACCTTGTCTCTATGATCTAATATTTTCATCGGATGATATTCATAGAAATGGTCTTTATCAAATGGTACCACCTCTAGATTTAGTACATGTGAGGGGTCTGGTATACACTCTCTCAAGAGGTATACATGGAATACATCATGTACTTCAGAATGTTTAGGCATGAGTGAAGATCAGTAGGCCACCACTTCGATGCAATCAAAGATCTCAAAGAGGTTGATGTATCTTGGTCTAAGCTTTAACTTTTTCCCAAATCTCATCATATTATTCCTTGGAGATATGTAGAGGAATACCATGTCTCAAAAACCAAACTCTAGGTCTCATTGATGATTTTTGTCATAGCTCTTCTATTGACTCTTAGAAGCCTTGAAGTACGGCTGAATGGTCTTAACCTTTCCCACCATTTCCTTAACCATTTTAGGACCTAGCAGTTTTCATTCCCCAACATCATCAAAGCATGTAGGTGTTATACATGTCTTCTCATAATGTTATTCATTGAGATCTATTTTTAGGCATGATTGGAAACTATTATTGTAAGAGAAGTTGACCATAAGAAGATATTTATAACATCCTCCTTTGAAGTCAATTGAGCATGCTCTCAAATGGCCTTCAATTTTCTAGGTAGTAATCTCAGATTGACCATCATTTTGGGGGTGATAATTCATGATGATGTTCAACTCAATGTTTATAAAATGTTGTAGAATTTTCCCAAACTTGAAGGTGAGTCTTGGATCTTGATTAGATATAATTGATAATGGAACTCCATATATCCTTACCACTTCTCTAATGTATATCTAGGAAATTTTATCCATAGATAAATCCTCTTGAATAAAAATGAAGTGTGTAACCTTTATAAGATGATCCACCCCAACCCATATAGCATTATTCCCTCTTCAATTCATCAGAAGACCAATGAAAAATTCCATGGTTATTTTTTCCGATTTCCATATAGGTATGGGAAATATTTTCATTATCCACGTAGATTTTTTCCTTTCTTATTTCACTTTCTGACATAAAATACATCATGATGTATATTTCATGCTATACTTCCTCATATTTTCCCAATAATAGTGATCTCGGTGATCTCAATACATCTTTGTTCATCATTGATGTATGGATAAATTGGAGCTATATGCATTATCCAACAGTTCCCTCTTTAAATCATGATTAGATTGTACACATAGTCTTTAACCTAATCTTACAAATCCTTCTTCATTAACATTGAACTATAAGGATTTCCATTTTCTTATCATTTCCATTTTCTTCTGAATTCTCACATAAATTTTCTGGGCATCCTTTTTATTTTCCAAAAGAAATGGTTGATCAATAATTTGTTAAAGGATGGGTGATGTTTCTTCCTTTATGATTCCTATATCCACCCTTTACAAATCTAAGAAGATTGCATCCCACTCAATTCTCATAAATGGTAGAATTGTTGGATCCTTTCTATATAGAGTGTCTTCCACATTATTTTTTTTCCTTGATGGTAGGGAATTGAGTAGTTATACTCCTTGACCATCTCTGACCACCTTCCTTGAAAAATATTCAGATCATTATATATGAATAACTACTTAAGGCTTTTGGGATCAATATATATTTTACACATCTCTCTAGACATATAATGCCACTATATTTTCAAATAGAAGAACACTACAACTAACTCTATATCATTCATTAGGTAATTCTATTCATGAACATTCAATTTCCTTAAAGAATATGCAATGAATTTTTCATTCTACATTGTAACATTCCAAATCCCTTCTTCCAAACATCACTGAACACCATGAAAAGATCTCCAATTATGGGTAGTTTTAGTAGTGATGTAGTGATAATACTACTGTTCATCTCCTTAAATATCTCTTCATATTCATCATTTCAAAAAACATGACTCCCTTACGTGTTATCTTGGTTATAGGGTTTTACATTTGTGAGAAATTTCTCAAAAATCGACGATAACACCCAACTAAACCAAGGACAATACTAATATCTATCACAAATGATTTCCTTCACCGTACTATAATGCCTTCTACCTTTTAAGGGTACATAGATAACCCATTTCTTACGATGATATTCACCATGATTTATAATTCCTTCAAACAGAACTCACATTTGTAGTAATTGGAATAAAGCTTCTCCTTTAGAAAAGAATTTAGCACAGTGCTCAGATACTCCTCATATTCCTCCTTAGTTTTGGATTATATTAGAATATCATCTATAAGGACATCTAAAAAAATAAAGGTAATATCTGAGTACTCTATTCATCCATTCCATGAATACTTTTGTAGAATTAGTGAGTCTGAATGGAATTACTATGATCTCATATTTCCTGAACCTTGTATGAAAAGAATTCTTGGGGATATTCTTCTTCTTCAACTTGACATTCTATTATCGTTATAGTATATCCACCTTGGAAAATTATTGTGCTCCATGTAGCTGATCAAACAAGTCAAAAATCCATGGAAGATGATACTTTTTCTTTATCATGATGTTTTTGAGCTCACGATAATAAATGCAAAGGCACATTGAACCATCCTTATTCATGATGAAGATGACTGGTTCACGGCATAGTGAAGCACTTGGGAACTTGAACGCTTTATGTAGATTATCTTATAGGTGTTTTTTCAGATCCTCAAGTTCTATAATAGCCATTCTATATATAATCTAAGATAATGGTAACTATTAAGTTATAATATCAATTGAAAATTCATCCTCTAAGATAAGAGGAAGGCCAAGAATTTCCTCGGGAAACACACCGGTGTATTCCCTCACAATAAGAATGTCTTAAATGATGTTTCTTTCCTTAGACTCAATCATTTGAGAAAGATACACTATCTTGTAGGGAAATAATATCCATGCTTTAGATTTTGGTGATAAAGAAGATTCACCCTCCTCCTTACACATCCATAGAATTAGGAGTCGATTCGCAATATGAAGAGTGATTTCCATCTCATGGAAATTTATGTTATCTCTATATAATGAAATCCAATCCATACCAAAAATAACATCAAATTCCACCAATGAAGGTATGACAGGGTTCGTTAGGATTTTCAGTATACAAATTGTGACAGGTCATGAGTTATATACTTATGATGCAATAATTGCCTCATTTTCCATTTTCCCTGAATGCTCTACTTCCATGATTTTTTTGTGGTGTTGGAATAGTTCTACTAATCTTTTATGATATGAAAGAATATATGGAACCATAATAAAAAAATTACATTTTCTATTATTTAATGAATAACTAGTGTACCCATCACCACTTCGATTTCAAGATCCACTTTATAAGTTTTGATTGAAAAATATATCCCTTGCTCCCTTATATATTGTTGGTTGCCTCCAAAAACCCTTTTCTTACTACATTGTTTTACAAAGTTCAGTAGTTCCTTGAAGTTGAATAAATGAACATTATGATGAGGGTTGACAGTAGAATTCCTTTAATCTATCGTATTAGTTGAATTATCCTATCAGAAATCGATAGCTATATGGCCTTCCTTCCTACACCTAAATCATTTCCTCATCCCCAAAATAATTTTCTAGATGCTTCTTTCTGAAGAATTGACATGTGGGATGTTGAAATATATTGGAACCATTAGATTTCTCCATATAACCACAAAAATTAAACTACACTTTTTGAGATTTATCCCCATGATACCATTGACATTCGCAAATTTCCATTTCAACTTTGATGGAACGTCAGAAAATTTAGTCAAAGATATCAAAGTCATATATCCCAAGGGAATTTTGTAGACAATGTTGTATCCCACCAAAGAAGTATTCAACCTTGAATTTGAGGGTAACAACAAATCTGGAGGCATATCATGATAATATTGTGGGTTTTTTATCATATTACATGATAGATTTATCATCTTTTTTCTTGGGTGAAAGGAAGTACCTTCCCATTTTAATTTGGAGATTTTGTGGAACATATTTACCTAAAAACATTTTCTAGAAATCATTCCACCCAATCACTTCAATCTCTTTCTCATGATTTGTATTCTTGATCAGTTACAACTACTAAACAGCTTCTCCATCCATATGATAAACCTCCATGGAACCTTATCTTGTTCATAACATTAATGGATGGATAAGATATTATCAATTCAGTTGATCCATAATTATTTGATTAAGGGATTAGATGATCATTGAATATAGGTGGCCTTTTTCATTTAAAGCTATCAATGGTAGCCTATTCTATAACATCTTGTTACCTTGATCAGGAAATTTTTTCCCTCTATTTATGTTTCCCTTTTTGATCAATGATTTTATAGGTTTTTTTCTTGGTTTACTACAGGTATTAGAGTAGGTACATGTCATGTATTAGTTTTTGGATACATGTTGTTAAGGTGTAGGTCGTGTTGTGTGTTTTTACACGTTGTGAATGATGGGTGCACATCATGTAGGGTGGAAATGTCAGTTTTTAATCTGAGGTGACATGTTTTTTGGAATAACTAATCCATTTTGGACTACACGTTGTGACCTTTGGGTATACATAATGACCCGGCCTGCACCAAGATTTAAGTTGATCGTTTGGAACACTACAAAAAAATGACCATTTCGCATAAGTTTGTATTGTAACTAGTGTTGTTTTAAACCTACACCATATGATTTTGCAGAAGTTTCCATAAGTCACCATTAATTTGTGCATCAGGATACAACATATGGTGATTTCCTCGATTTATTAGTGGTTTATGGAAACCGTCATAGTGGGTGCATTCTGCAGTGGGTTTTATGGATTTAGCAAAGTTTTTCCCTGTGAAACTGATATTTTATTGAGCAGCAGTTATAACCGCCACTAAAAATATATCTGTTTATTTGTAACCCCCCCCCCCCCGCTAAAACAAAAAACCGGCCACGGAATAATAATAAAAATATGAATCTTTGTAGCGGTGGTTTTAACCACTGAAGATAGGAAAGTAACTTAATTGTAGTGGGGGTTAAAACTACCACTAAATCAAGATTTATAAAAAAATTGCAGTTGATACTGAAGGTTCATTACCAATTTCTTGTAAAAAACCCATTCCAATTGATATAACATATAACACATCATAACCACAACACATCTCAACCACACCACATCACAACCACCCCACATCACCACCACCACACATCATAACCACTACACATCACAACCACCAAACACAATTAATTTCAATAAGGGTTTTTATCATAATTACTAAATTATTATGAAGTGTATTCACACAGAAATACAATATTGCATGGGAAACCAATTTAATAGTTTGATATATATTCTTAGTCATTTTCATATGTGGTGAGGTTATACAAAAATACATAGAATGTTTTATAAAAACTAAAACAACACACTATCTCAGAAGAAGTTATAATTGGAAAACCAAGTAAGTGAGTCCATATAAGAATAAAATAAAAAGAATAAGTAAAAATCATGTGATTTCTCCCTTCCCCATAAAATTCAATTAAACTTTTTCATTATCTTTACTAAGATGATATGTACTATTTAACCAATGAAATATAAAGTCATGATATTTCCAAATCATAGAACATGGAGTGGTCTAATTCATAGTGGTTCTTCTATATTCTTCCATATATAGAATCCATGACCTAGTTCACATTTTCTAACTGTTTTACCCTCACCATACCCAAGGGTAAAATGTGGTGAGCTTGGGTTTCATATTTTCGACAGGTGGTCCTCCTATATTCCATACCCACCCAAGTGCATTACAATATTTTCACGGTGCATAGGAAAACCACTAGGAAAACACGCATAGCACCATGTCATCCCCATTTCATGGTTATATATTACATTTTACACAAGAGCATGCCCAACATAAAACTACCACTTTCATATCCAGACAAGTCTAGCACAAGCCGTGGTGGCCTCCAAAAGGTTAAAACACCACCTCAAATCACAAAATCACTCCAAAACACTCCCTAAACTTCCCCAAGACTTGATAATGCACAAAGGAAATTTCATAAAGGGTATGTACCATTACACTCATTCTATTTATTTTTGTTTCCCTGTTATTTCTCAATTCTATGTTAAGTTGATTGTATTTCCCCAAAATTATAATAACTATCTGTGTATTGATTCCTATTATCAAGGGATACATAGTGATTCCTAGATCTCCTATCTCAAACCCAACCGAAAAACTGATATCAAATACCCCACTTTATCTTAGTGACTGGATTTCTTCATTCACATTGGTTTTCCATCAATAGGGTTGGCATCAAGACAAGTTCATTTCATTTTTAACAATAGTTTAAACTATATTAAACCTCATATAATAAGGTATTTTTTATATGATCTTAAACTATATATTATTTTTTTCATTTTCAAATGATGTTCAACTATGTGATGCATGTTCCATGTTGTAAGACTTGAAACTTCTTAGAGAAGTCTACCTAGTAAAACCTATCTTCCTCTATATATTATCCAAATCTATTTAAGTATCCTTAGCATGTGGTTCTTTATCCATAAAACTATGTTCTGAAAAAATGACTCTTACCCTAGGGAAGAGCCTAATATTCATAGGGGTGTTATATAAAAACTATATGTGGATTGATAAATGATGTTTCAATATATGTAATTATATTTAGATCTCCTATAACAAGACTTTGTGAAAATTATAATCACACTGGTTATACCCTAAAGACGAGACCCTTCCACATTCACATCAATTGGTTTATTTATTTCTCACATAATGGTTCCCATACATCTCATCATTCTCCTCCTATACACGAGTCATGTTTTTATAGAGGACCTTTTCCAAGAACTATAAATGGATAGATTCCTGTTACTATAGGATATGTTTCTGATCGTTCATCATTGGGTAACAAACCTAATAGATTTAGGGAAAATGAATCATAAAAAATGATTGATGAAAAAAAGGAATTGACATATAAGGTGTATACCACACTCAAGAAATCAATACATAAATGGAAATATGATAAATCAAGAAAATACATAAAAGGAAACATGAGAAATCAAGAAATTTTTAGGTTATGGTAATGTTTGGTGGAAACTATAATCCAGATATGATACATATACAAAACAACAGTTACCATATTTGTACCACATATCAACAAAACAATTAATCACGGTCCTATGATGAACAAATATCATCACTCTCTCCACCTCCATCTCTATTCCTACTACAACATGAAATAACATTATTTTGAAAATTAAATATTGTTGTATATTTATATTTAAACATAAAACCAAAAAAGTTTTCAAACTAAATTATTTTGAATTTTTGTGATTTACATGCTCACCACCAGTTGATGCAATACCACCGGGGGAAGATCTAGTCGTCTTCTGATATAAATCAATCAACGCTTTCTGCAAAGTGGATATATGAGCCCCCTGGTCATGAAATGTGTTTCGTAGAGAAACAATCTATCTCAGAGTATCTCAGGGTATGGACTGACTACAACCAAGAGTAGATGCAGCTGTGATCCCTGATGGTCTTCCAAAGACCAAAGATGGTAGGGGTCCTAAAAGGCATCCCACACACTCTACTAGGATGATCCTTCCCAAGGACATTACCAACCGGGTCATCCTGGGAGACAGAGTAGGACTGCACAAAATTGTCATCCCTTAGTTCTTTAATTTTTACCTATAACTCAAATATATGTCATATTAGAAGCAATATATATTAACATAGTAATAGATGATATTAAGTTATTGTAATGAAAGATGATTTCATACCCCAACTGCTTTGGCAGGATCATTAACAATACATCCATCAGATTTTTGGTGAACATTCAACCACACTTCTGTTCAGGATGCTTCATTCCCTAAACTCTGTGACAACATTAAACAAACATAAATCAAAAGTTTAATATATTAAAAACATAATTTTTTCTTATAAATATTTAAACTAATGAAAATATTACCAAAGAAGATCGGCATCTAGAAAAACTCTTTGACCCCGTAGTGTGAGTGATGTCCTGCTTAGCCCAGCTTGATGCATTCTTTCATAAAATATCATGAAATAAATAAAATGAAATTTAATAGTAATGTATTAAATGTCATATCCTCTTCATATACATGTATAAATGTATAATGAGATTATTATTGTAATACATATTTAAATATCATTTGCTTTTCATCACGATGTCTGTCAACAAAAACCTTTCATTTCTCTTTGGGTACCCCATCAAATAGCTTGTCATACATCTATTGGGCAGTCAAGGAATTATCATTGAAATCACCCCACAATATCCATTTAAAGTCTTTCCATTTTTTCCCATGATTTTTAAATGTACACTTTTTTGCTATCACATCAGCAACTGTAAAGTGGAAAAACTTCTGTACACAGAAATTAATTTTGAAAATATTAATAACATGAAATTCAATTACACCATAACGTATTAAAATTAACTTTATTTGGGAATATAAAACTTCATTTTTTTCAACTTGCAGGCATATGTGTCCAATCATCATATGAAATGGGAAGGGAAACGAGCTATGTGGCCAGCTGGCCTAAAATCTTATGACAACCCTGCTTTTTATTACAACTTAAACATGCTTTATTACATAAAACTTCACTTGATACAACAAAGAAGATCGAGAGTTTTAGTGTCTTTGGGGCTTAGGATCATTACATAAAAACTTAAAACATGAAATTCAACATCTTTATTGAAAACTTCCTTTACATGACCACTACATTCCTTCGTACTTAGCATTGCATGGGATAACCTGAGGACATGCATAAGAAAAGGGTGAGCTATAAAGCCCAGTAAGGGAGTACACATGGAATAACATGAGGAGTACAATATATGTTATACAATAGGTATATCAATAGAGAATAAAAGAAACATTAACATAAAGTCATGATAAAGCATGATAATTATAACATGGAAATGTGGCAACAACACTTAACATGGAATTAGCATGAGCCAAGGCTCATTGCACATGGAGCATGAGTAAACCCTCATTGCACATGAAGCACGAGTAAACCCTAGTTGCACTTGAATTAGCATGATTCAAAACTCATTGCACATGACGTATCATGATACTATACTTTACCCAATGCATTGGAGCGCTATAAGGGCGCACCCTTCTTAAACATTTCATTTCATGCATAAGTGTGCCACATGGATCATAAAACATGGATTCATAAAATATAATCATTTATTCCATGATAAATGAATGTGGAATTAATACATGAAACTATAAAATAAATAAGTAAATGTGCATAAAGGGGAATACCCTTGATGGAGAAATGAGCATGGTATTCACTACACAACGACATTGGCTTGGAAAAATCGGTGCGATTTCGGCAGCGTAACGGCGTGACATAAGAATTCATAAAAATGGTTGATCAGAGAGAAAGGGGTTCCTCATAATATTTACATGTAATGGACAGTAAGGAGTTCATATAGATACATGTCCCAACAATGGAAATGGAATTTAGATTCATGATACAAAAGTATTGCTTGAATGTAAAAGAAGAGAGAGAAGTTCCTTTCGGAATTTCAGCATAGTAACGGGTGTACATGGGAGGCATTTAATGAGAGAAAAAAGGGGTCTCCCATCATTCAAACTATAAGAGGGCAGTATGGGGGTGGTGCGAAACCATACCCCAACATTCATAATTGAAATTAAAATGGCAATACAACTTAAAGAAAATTGACAAAAATGAGAAAGGAAGAAAAAACCCTTACTTGGAAGTGTGCTTCCAAAGGCTAGAGAGAGGCTTGTGAGCGGCTTCTTGGGAGATTGGGGCACCTTGGGAGGATTCTAGAGAGAATAAGGCAGAGGTTGGACGAACTCCAAAGGATTTTAGTGAGAAGGAAGTTGGAGCTTGGGTGGGTTTATATAGGAAAGGTGAGAGAATTCTTTATTATTTAGGTTTGGGACCCCTTATATTAAACTAATACAAACCAAAAACCATCCCATGGTTTTTTCCCATGGTTTTTGGAAAGGGAAAGAGGAAAACAATATTTTACAAGGCCAAGGTCGGAAATTATTAAAAGAATAAGGTTGCTTATGTGGAGGTGAGTCACACTCCCATTAGAAAAGGCAAAGTGTTGAATAAGTCTTGAGGGGTTCATTAATGCTTTGAGAAGAAAGTCAAAAAAACCCAAAATCACTTTATTTTAATGTCAAAACATATATTGGCTGAACATAAGGATTATTGTATTTTATGACATCACCATTGGTTCATTATGACGTCATAAAACACATTATATATTTAAACGGTATTTAATTTTTACCCAAAAATTTGACTATCTCAGAAAATTATGAAAAATTCACCATTGTATAATTTCGACATCCTGATTCCAGAAATGACATTTGTATTATCTAAAAAATTTATAAATATGTTAATTTTCACTTTTAAAATAAAAACCAACATTTATCAAAAATTCACGGGTTTTGAAAGAAATGGCTTTCAAACCTTAATAAAAAATTTAATTGCATTGATAAATTTATAAGATCATTTATATTTAATAAAAATTAATTTAATATTAATAATAATATTTTATTAAAATATTATTTAATTCAAAAATCCCTTTATTTAATAAAATTTAACTCTTAATTAAATAATAACTAAAAACACCATTTGTAATTTAAAAAATATTTACAATGTATCAAAAATGACTAGAAATTATATTCATTATTATATTCAAAAATAATGTACATGAACATAGTACTACTTATTTGTTACATAACCCCTTAAAACAGCCGCATAAGAGCTAAGGGTAAGGTGTGTGATGGTGACAGACTCTTAGGGTGGCTCAGATAACATCGCTCGAGTGGTAATTTCAATCAACTTTCACTTTTCCCGTAGACGGTCACGTTTGAGCTTGGAATAATGAAGCTCAGCTTGGGCTTGGTCAAGGGCGAAGCCCAAAGACGCCACCTCTTTTCCAATCTCCGACAAATGGGCTTCGTAAGGGGAAATTCTACTAGATGAGGCCATCGCTTCCTTTGTCAGAGTAAAAATTGGGTTCGTTAAAGCCTTATATTTATACTAATCATGTGATCACTGTTCAACGGCTATAAAAGTAACGGTCGCAACTCTTATCATAAAACCAAAGAAGTTGACATCTTATAAAAACATTTTTTTTATAAAGAGACAATTAACTGGATCAAGAGGGATTTTCCATTAATGAAACTTTGGGTCGCTACAATATTCCCCCTTAAGAAATTTCGCCCTCAAAATTTTCCTTTTCCCACACTAAAACAAATGTGGGTAACTCAGCTTCATCATATCCTATGACTCCCAAGTTGCTTCTTCAAACTTGTGGTTTCTCCATAACACCTTGACAAGGGGCGTTGTCTTATTTCATATAACTTTTTCTCTACGATCTAAGATCTTCACTGGTTGCTCCTCATAAGAAAGATTGTATTCCAATTGTACCACCTCTGAAGAGAGTACATGTGTATGGTCCGGTATGTACTTCCATAAGAGGGATACATGAAAGACATCATGCACCTTGGCCATAGTATGTGGAAGTGCTAGTCGATAGGCCACAACCCCAACACGATCAAGAATCTCGAAGGGGCCGATGTACCTTGGACTTAACTTCCCTTTATTTCCAAACCTCATGACCTTCTTCCATATAGATATGCATAAAAACACCATGTCCACAACTTTAAATTCAAGGTCTCGTCGACGATTATTTGCATAACTCTTCTGTTGACTTTGGGATTCCTTGATATGCTACTGAATGGTTTTCACCTTCACCACCATTTCTTCGACCATCTCTGGTCCAAGCAGCTTACGTTCACCAACCTCATCCCAACATGCCGGTGTTTTGCACCTTTTCCCATAAAGGGCTTCATATGGTGCCATTTGGATGCTCGAGTGGAAACTGTTATTATAAGAGAACTCAACCAGAGGAAGATGTTGATCTCATCCTCCTTTAAAGTCCATTAAGCACGCTCTCAACATATCCTCAAGTGTTTGGATAGTCCGCTCGGATTGGCCATCAGTTTGAGGATGATAAGCCGTACTGAAGTTCAGTTTAGTATTCAGAGCATGTTGAAGACTCTTCCAAAACTTAGAGGTGAATCTTGGATCTCGGTCAGACACAATAGATAGTGGTACTCCATGCAACCTTACCACTTCCCTAATATATATCAGTGCCAGTTGATCCAAAGAGAAATCCTTTCAAATAGCAATGAAGTGTGCAGTCTTTGTAAGACGATCCATAATAACCCAGATTGCATTGTTGCCTTTGGATGTCCTTGGAAGTCTGGTGACAAAGTCCATAGTGATGTTCTCCCATTTCCATTCTGGTATGGGAAATGGTTACATCATCCCCTTAGACTTCTTCCTCTCTGCCTTCACTTGCTGACACACCAGGCACTTTGATGTATATTCAGCGATCTCCTTCTTCATATTATCCCACCAAAAGTTTTCTCGAAGATCTCGATACATCTTTGTGCTCCCGGGGTGAATAGAGAAATTTGAACTATGTGCATCACCCAAAAGTTCCTTCTTCAGCTCTAGACTTGATGGAACACATAGTCTTTTCCCAAAACGCACAATTTCTTCTTCATTAACATTAAACTCCGAGGATTTCTTCTTTTTGATAGCTTCCACTTTTTCTTGAATTCCCACACCATCATTTTGAGCATCCTTTAACCTTTCCAAAATAGATGGTTGAGTAATCATTTGTGAAAGGATTGATGATGTTCCCTTCTTTATGATTCCCATAACCATCTTCATCAAGTCTAAGAAGATTGGATCCTTCTCAATTCTCATCATTGATAGAATCGTTGGATTCTTTCTACTTAGGGCATCTGCCACCTTGTTCGCATTTCCAGGGTGGTAATGTATTGAACAGTCATAATCCTTGATGAGCTCTATCCATCTTCTCTGGAGCATATTAATCTCTTTTTGTGTGAATATATATTTAAGACTCTTGTGGTCAGTATATATCTCACATTTCTCTCCATAGAGATAATTCCGCCAGATTTTCAAGGCAAAGATCACAGCCGCCAACTCTAGATCATGCGTTGGATAGTTTCGCTCATGGATTTTCAACTGCCTTGAGGCATAGGATATCACTTTATCATTTTGCATTAGCACACATCCTAAGCCCTTCTTCGAAGCATCACTGAATACCACAAAAAGCTCCCCACTTGTGGGTAAAGTGAGCACGGGCGCAGTGATAAGCCTCCTTTTCAACTCCTTGAAGCTTTCTTCGCATTCATCACTCCAAGCAATCTTTACTCCCTTTCGAGTTAGCTTGGTAAGAGGGTTGGACAATCATGAGAAATTTCTCACAAATTGTCAATAATATCCAGCTAACCCCAAGAAGCTATGGATATCTGTTACCGATGTTGGCCTCGTCCATCCCTCAATTGCATCTGTTTTGGGGGGATCCAAAGATATCCTATTTCTTGTGATGATATAGCCCATGAATGAGACTTCCTTCAACCAGAAATCACACTTTCTGTAATTTTCATAGAGCTTCTCCTTGCACAAAGTCTCTAGTACAGTTCTTAAATGCTCCTCATGGTCCTCCTTGGTTTTGGAGTATATTAGAATATCATCTATAAATAATACCAAAAAAATTTCAAGGTAATCTCTAAAGACTCTATTAATTAAGTCCATGAAGATTGATGGAGCATTGGTGAGTCCGAAAGGCAGTACTATGAATTCATAGTGCCCATATCTTGTACGAAAAGCAGTCTTGGGGACATCTTCCTTCTTCACCCTTACTTGATAATATCCCGACTGCAAGTCCACCTTGGAGAAGTATTGTGCTCCACACAACTGATCGAAGAATTCAACAATTTGTGGGAGTGGATACTTGTTCTTTATCGTGATTTTTTTAAGTTCACGATAATCGATGCAAAGCCGCATTGACCCATCCTTCTTCTTGATGAAGAGGACTGGTGCACCCCATAGTGAAGCACTTGGGCGTATAAACCCTTTATCCAGATTCTCCTGTAGTTGTTTCTTCAGCTCTTCAAGATCAACAACAGCCATTCTATATGGAGTCTTGGATATTGGTAGCACCCCAGGTATAAGTTCAATTGAGAACTCAACATCTCTTCTTGGAGGAGGACCAGGCAGTTCCTCGGGAAACACTTCCGTGAATTCCCTCACAATAGGCATTTCTTCAAGGATGGTTTCTTCTTTGGACTCAATCATCTAAGCCAGATATGCGTGCTCATAGGTCAGTAATATCCATGCTTGAGATGATGGAGCTAAAGGAGATTCATCTTCCTCCTGATACTTGAAAAGAATATGGGGTCGATTCTCCATATGGAGTGTGATTTCCCTCTCCCGACAATTTATGTTGGATCTATATAAGGAAAGTCAATCCATGCCAAGAATTGCATCAAGTTCCACCAAAGGGAGTATGACGAGGTTCGCTAGGAAATTCAATCCACAGATTATAACAGTGGAGGACTTATATTCATGGGATGCAATGATTTCCCCATTTTCAGTACTCACCGACATCTTTACTTCCATGATTTGTGGTGGTGCTGGGATTGTTCTACTAAACTTTAGAGATATAAAAGAATGCATAGAACCTGAATCAAAAAGTATGTTCGCTATTCTTGAATGAATAACTAGCATACCTTTCACCACTTCGTTTTTGGGGTTCACTTCGGTATAAGTGATGGAGAAAGCTCTTCCTTGCTATCTTGGAGGTTGTTGGTTGCCTCCGATAACCCTTTTATTAGGGCACTGATTTCAAAATGACCCGGTTCTTTGCATTTGTAGCATTGAACAATGTGTTGAGGTTCAAACGAAGCGTTCCTCTCCTCTGTCGCAGTCGTGGGTCCTTCTTTCCGATAGTTAAAAGCTAGGTGCCCTTCTCTTCCACACTTGAAGCATTTTCTCATCCCCTTAAGGCAATTTCCATGGTGCTTCTTTCCATACTTTTGGAAAGTGGGGTGCTGGAACTTCTTAGCGTCGTTGGATTTGTCCATCGGACCACCAGCATTGAAGTCCACCTTACGCTTCTTGTCCCCATGATACCCCTGTGATTCCCCAATCTCCATTTCGACCTTGAGGGCACATCGGACTATTTCCTCATAGCTGTCGAAGTCACGGATCGCTAATGCTTTCCGCAAGCTTGGCTTCAGCCCACCCAAGAAGCGGTCAACCTTGCATTCGGTGGTCACGACGAAGCCATAAGAGTACCGTTCAATCCTTGTGATGTTTGCCTCGTACGCTCCCACAGATTCTTCATCTTTTTTCTTGAGGGAAAGGAAGTCCCATTCCATTTTACGACGGAGGGTGCGCGGAAAATATTTATCGAAAAACATCTTCCGAAATTCCTTCCATTCCAAAGCCTAGATCTCCTCCTCAGGCTTCGTATTTTTGATCAACATCCACCATTGATCATCTTCACCCTCCATACGATAAGCAGCTAGGAGAACCTTCTCTTGTTCAGAACATTGAAGGATGGAGAAGATCTTTTCAATAGAGTTGATCCATTGTTCAGCGATCATGGGATCGGATGATCCACTAAAAGTAGGAGTCCTTTGCCTCATGAAGCTCTCGACAGTGACTTGTTCCTTCTTAGGGGGGTTTGGAAATTACTCTTGACCCGTGTTTCTATTAAAAACTTGAGTTATCTGAGAGAGAAGTGTGACAAAGTTCGCGATTCCCGCTCCCATTGGATTGGACATCTCATTAGTACAGTCATCACACTGATCTTCACAACGGTTGTTAGCCCGAGTCCTCTAATTACCGGCCATTGGCTGGAATAAAAGGAAAGTTAGGGGTAACACATAAAGGGTAATCCAAAGACAAAATTTTATGACTTATAAATAAACTTTAATTTCTTTAACTCATGAGTCTATAGGATTCAATCTAGGCTTTTAATGATCTACTTTCTAACATATATTCTTAAGGTCATTTTTCCCTTAATAAGGTTTCATACCAAGATTGTGAATTTATCAAAACATATCCCCCGGGAGTGTCGTAACCAAGTGTGCAGCAAGGCCCATTTTTGTGCACCATTTTCCGTTCGAGTCTAGCTCAAAGCGGTGTTTTTGGGTTTTACCCCTAGGATACATCTGTGCCAGAGCCTCCTCTACCTGCTCGTATCCAGATAGGGATGTATTTGTTTGATAAACCACTTACCTAGTATTTACCAAAACTTAGGGATGTTTTAATTATACTTAGTCTTGTATCTAAGGCTTTACTAGGGTTTCCTAATCCCAAAAATAACTAAACCTATCCTTTGATACCGACTATGACAACCCTGCTTTTTATTACAACTTAAACATGCTTTATTACATAAAACTTCACTTGATACAACAAAGAAGATCAAGAGGTTTAGTGTCTTTGGGTCTTAGGATCATTACATTAAACTTAAAACATGAAAATCAACATCTTTATTGAAAACATCCTTTACATGACCACTACATTCCCTCGTACTTAGCATTGCATGGGATAACCTGAGGACATGCATAAGAAAAGGGTGAGCTATAAAGCCCAGTAAGGGAGTACACATGGAATAACATGAGGAGTACAATACATATTAGACAATAGGCATATCAATAGATAATAAAAGAAACATTAACATAAAGGCATGATAAAGCATGATAAATATAACATGGAAATGTGGCAACAACACTTAACATGGAGTTAGCCTGAGCCAAGGCTCATTACACATGGAGCATGATTAAACCCTCATTGCACATGAAGCATGATTAAACCCTCTTTACACTTGAATTAGAATGAGTCAACACTCATTGCATATGAAGTATCATGATACTATACTTTATCCAATGCATTGGAGCGCTATAAGGGCACACCCTTCTTAAACATTTCATTTCATGCATAAGTGTGCCACATGGATCATAAAACATGGATTCATACAACATAATAATTTATTCCACGATAAAGGAATGTGGAATCCATACAAGAAACTATAAAATCAATAAGTAAATGTGCATAAAGGTGAATACCCTTGATGGAGAAATGGGTATGGTATTCACTACACAACGACATTGGCTTTGAAAAATCGGTGCGATTTCGGCAGCATAATGGCGTGACATAAGAATTCATAAAAATGGTTGATGAGAGAGAAAGGGGTTCCTAATTATATTTACATGTAATGGATAGTAATGAGTTCATATAGATACATGTCCCAACAATTGAAATGGAATTTAGATTCATGATACAAAGGTATTGCTTGAATGTAAAAGAAGAGAGAGAAGTTCCTTTCGGAATTTCGGCATAGTAACGGGTGTACATGGGAGGCATTTAATGAGAGAGAAAGGGGTCTCCAATCATTCAAACAATAATAGGGCAATATGGGGGAGATGCAAAACCATACCCCAAAATTCATAATTGAAATTAAAAGGTCAATACAACTTAAAGAAAATTGACAAAAATGAGAAAGGAAGAAAAAACCCTTACTTGGAAGTGGGCTTCCAAAGGCTAGAGAGAGGCTTGTGAGAGGATTATTGGGAGATTAGGGAACCTTGGGAGGATTATAGAGAGAATAGGGTAGATCTTGGACGAACTCCAAAGAATTTTAGTGAGGAGGAAGTGGGAGCTTGGGTGGGTTTATATAGGAAAGGTGAGAGAATTATTTAATATTTAGGTTTGGGACCCCTTATATTAAACTAAACCAAACCACAAAATATCCCATGGTTTTTGCCCATGGTTTCTGGAAAAGGAAAGAGGAAAACAATATTTTACAAGGCCAAGGTCCGAACTTATTAAAAGAATAAGGTTGCTTATGTGGAGGTGAGTCACACTCCCATTAAAAAAGGCAAAGTGTTGAATAAGTCTTGAGGGGTTCATTAATGCTTTGAAAAGTAAGTCAAAAAAACCCAAAATCAATTTATTTTAATGGTAAAACATATATTGGCCTAAAATAAGGATTATAGTATTTTATTACATCACCATTGGGTCATTATGATGTTATAAAACACATTATATATTTAAACGGTATTTAATTTTTACCCAAAAATTTGACTGTCTCAGAAAATTATGAAAAATTCACCATTGGATAATTTCGACGTCCTGATTCCAGAAATGGCATTTATTTTATCTAAAAATATTTATAATTATGTTAATTTTCACTTTTAAAATAAAAACCAACATTTATCAAAAATTCACGAGTTTTGACAGAAATGGCTTTCAAACCTTAATAAAAATTTTAATTGCATTCATAAATTTATAAGATAATTTAAATTTAATAAAAATTAATTTAATATTAATAATAATATTTTATTAAAATATTATTTAATTCAAAAATCCCATAATTTAATAAAATTGGATTCTTAATTAAATAATAACTAAAAACACCATTTGTACTTTAAAAACTATTTACAATGTATCAAAAATGACTAGAAATTATATTCAGTATTATATACAAAAATAATGTACATGAACATAGTACTACTTATTTGTTACATAACCCCTTAAAACAGCCGCATAAGACCTAAGGGTAAGGTGTGCGATGGTGACAGACTCTTGGGGTGGCTTGGATAACATCGCTCGGGTGGTAATTTCAATCAACTTCCACTTTTCCCGTAGATGGTCACGTTTGAGCATGACATAATGAAGCTCAGCTTGGGCTTGGTCAAGGGCGAAGCCCAAAGATGCCACCTCTTTTTTGAGCTCCGACAAATGGGCTTTGTATGGGGCAATTCTACTGGATGAGGTCATCGCTTCCTTTGTCTGAGTAAAAATTGGGTTTGTTAAAGCCTTATATTTATACTAATCATGTGATCACTGTTCAACGGCTATAAAATTAATGGTAAAAACTCTTATCATAAAACCAAAGAAGTTGACATCTTATAAAAACATTTTTTTTATAAAGAGACAATTAACTGGATCAAGAGGGATTTTCCATTAAGGAAACTTTGGGTCGTTACAAATCTAGCCAACTAATCCTGCGATGTCATCCGTAGGGACCCCATATGAATCAAATGAGACAACTATCATCTCTCCACTCAGATTCCATACATATAAACTTCTTATATTTCTCCTCACATTTTTATTTTTTCCATATTTAATGAACAAATAGTTAGTATAAAAAAAGTGCAATAAATTTATTCATATTAAATTTTTTACCTATAACAGTAACCCTCTAGTATCTCCATGCAGAACTAGAAGTGGCACGCCACTCCCCCACTACTGAGGCTCCTGAAGTGGGAGGTGATGACTAAGCTGCTGAGGGTATGCTCACAGAGGGTGTGAGAGATAGTACATGGGGGAAGGTGGATGGTGGCTCAAGTGTCGTAGGGAGGGAGATAGATGGATCCACATTCGTCGCAGTGGTCGATGAAAAAGTATATCGCTTCCTCCTTGGAATTCATGTCATTTAATCAAATAAAATTAAGATCAGAACATATATTTCTAAAAAATTATGCCTAAAAAATTAAAAAAGAAAATGGATGCACAGTACTAACAAAAAAAATATATATATAAATGATAATGAATGATTAGACAAATGATATAAGTGGTTGCTGAATGAATGCAGAACTATACATATAATTATTTTGTCCTTCAATCATGTCGGTTTCCTTTAACATTACTTCATCCACTTCATTCATCCTTGCTAGAATAATATTTTCAATATCATGGTGGAAAAATAATTCTGATTCTTGTTGTTGATGAGATTCAATGTCAGAGGTCAAATCTTCCACTTCATCACCCATATCATACTAATCTCTTTATTTTACGTGAGCAAATACACTCCACCCATCATCCACAACATCATTCACATAATATACCATTTTTTCTTACGATGATAAGATATATGGATCATACAGTTCATGATCACCAACATATATCAAGCGAGAGAAGTTCACAGAAGTAAATTGCAAGGAATCTCTTTTAAAACCTCTAATAATATCGACTCAATTGAATTTGAATAAAACAACTGAAAATGCATGTGTTAGTTTAAATCAATAATATCAGTAAGATTTCCACAGTATCCCACTTCAGAAAATGTAAATATACCACTATTCTATGTTTTCAAACCCTCTTATCGATCGATTGTATGAAATCTAAAGTCATTCACGTTGTAAGCATCAAGCTTTATAACTCTTTTTAGATGACCTCGAGAAAGAAACATCAATTCTTTTGAAAACTCTCTCGAGTATCAGTATTCATGATCTGAAAAAATAAATATACTTTATTATAATTACAAAATATATGTGTCAACCTAATATTCAAATTTATTTCAATATTTATGAACTTACGCATCGTGAAAACCATTCTACAAGATATTTATTAATAACTTTCATTATATCTTTCTCATTTTTAGTTCGACCTCTCATTAGTCTCTTTGTTTGTATCCTAAAATCTTCAATAATTGGATTTTCAATTTCACTATTTAGCAGCACATATCTATGTGCTTATAATAATTCCATTTCTATTAGTGTAACATTTGAGGTCCTCCCAACTGATTGGCCAATAGTAGGAAATATTTTTGATTTCCCATTTATTTTAGACTGATTCGATGTGTCTTCAACATGTCTAACTCAATTAAATGTTTTTTCAATATCATCCAAGTATCTAGAACAAATGGTAAGACACTATTCTGCCAAATAGACTTCAGAAATAGAGCAATCTGGTTGAGCTTTATTTCTCACATATGATTTCAAATGCCCAAGATATCTGTGAAATAAAAAAACAAAAATAATTATGAATTTAACTAACTCCCAAAAATTGTTTACATAACTAAAAAACATATAAATAATGTACCTATAAATTTGGTTCATCCATTGATAATGTATGGGGCCTCCTAACTTATCTTCATCAACCAAATGCACAGTTAAATGCATCATGAAAATAAAAATAGACTGAGGAAAGATCATCTACATTGCACATAGTGTTAATAAAAACCTCTCCTAAAGGTTTTCAAGCTCAAATGGATATAGATATTTCTCACATATTTTCCTAAAAAATGTATAGAATTGGAGTACAATAGTAGTAAATTTTTCAGGTAATAATGTATACAATGCCAATGGTAGTAACTTCTGTAACAAAATATGTGAATCGTGACTTTTAAATCCATGTAACTTATGATTATTTAAGTCAAAACACTTCTATATGTTAATTGAATACCCATAAGACACTTTCACATTATTTAAAATTCTAAGGAATGAATCTTTATCCCTATTTTTCATGGAAAAAATTGTCGAAGCATACTTTTCATTCTCATCTAGCTAGAGATCATGTTTTATGTTCATAACTTATAAGTCTTTCAGAGCATTGAGATGATCCTTCTACTTTACATAATCATTAAGCAATGTGAAGATAAAATTGTCACAGACATTCTTCTTAATATGCATCCCATCAATATTATGTTGTAACAAATTAAATTCCCAATACAGAAGTTTGAAGAATATTGTTTTTTCTTCCATTGTTGCTTTCCAATTTCACTTGATGATGCACTTCAAACATATTTCCCGCTATCATTCAAATGATAAAACTTCCCAAATTATGTTTCAAATTTTCCATGTTGTGAAATATTTTAGAAATAGTTAACAACTTTGGAGGTGGTCTACGATCAATGAACTGTTAAATTTTTATCTGTTCAGCCGAAATCTATGAGATGCATTGAGAAATATTTGATGGAATAAGAAGCACCATTTTCTACTATGAGGTATCCATTTAGGCTCAAAATCAATGTTACAAACAAGAAAATCCAAACCCATTTAAGTGTTCCAACCAGATAAACTCTCAATCCCAGAGAAGTCAATAATGGTCCACATTAATGTAGGATGCATTTTGAATATTTTTTTAGAATAAGCATCAAATGCCTCAACACCTTTTCTCCATAACTCCTGTAATACTTCAATTAAATGAGGAATGTATACATCAATATCATTTCCAAGAATTTTTTTCCAGGAATAATATTTGAAATGCTAAAAGACTTTTGTTGCATACACATCCATAGAGGAAGATTGTAAGGGATAAAAACAATTGGCCAAATGCTATAAATTGTAATCAAAGTCCCAAATGGGTTTAATCCATTAGCAGCCAATCGCAATCGAACATTCCAAGGATCAGAATAGAAATCTGGATGTAATGAATCAAATTTCTACCATGATTGTGAATCTCTTGGAGTTCTATTAACCCATTATTGTTATTATCTACATAATGCCACTTCATGTGTTCGGTAGATTTCAAAACTTTGCAGGTGTGTTCATTTTCTTCTTCCTCATGGTAGTATGTCGATTCAAACTTCCAACATCAGCCATTGACTGCAATCTATAAGAAGAACATTTTTTTCAATCCTCCCTACTAAAATACTCTCACTAATAAATCATACAATCATTGGGACAAGAATGTATTTTTTTTATAATTAAAACCAAGCTTGTTAACAACTTTTTCAAATCATAAAAAGACCTGGGGATGTTTTCTTCAGGAAATGAATCATGAAAAATTTCCAATTTTATGGAAATTTCTTTATTTTTAATTCCACATAGACATTTGATATGGTACAACTTTAGAAAAAAATAAAGTTTTTAATATTTCAAAAATCTACTATACAACTCTAGATTTCCATCGTCAACTAAATCATGAAACAAATTTGCCTCATTGAATTTTTCTATTACATTATTCTCCACATAATGAATAGTAAGATCCACTTATATGATAAAATATTCATATGGTTGTCCTAAAGTCTCAAAAACATCACTTTTTATGTTGCTATTTGTAGCACCCTCATTTGGTTGTTCTAATATGTTTTGATGTTGATGGTGGTGTCTGGTAGTTCCAAATGCATCATTTATAAGTTTTTCATTTCATTTCCCATTGTCTACAAAGTTGGGAGCTCATTCTGTGGATTAACATCAGTGTCCAACCTTTCTGTAACGTTCGATTCTCCATTCCAAATCCAATAAAAATATTGAATAGGGAATTACTTCAATATTAAATGTTCATAAACTTAATTTGTCTTCACCCATATTCTAAATTTACATTTAGCATATAGACATCTTATTCTCCCTTCAACAGTTCGATTGGAAATTGAAAAATCTAAAAACTCCTCCAAACCCTTAACATACTGAGGTGTGTTCCTCGATAATGTGATCCATATTTTATCCATGTATATCACAATATGCATACACAATATTAAAAAAAATTAAAACACATAACTATTAATAAATAGGGAAAGATATTCATATATACTAGTTGAAAATATATATATATATATATATATATATATGTATGATAATGATTTGAAAAAAGTCTATGATTAGAAAAAAATCCTTAAAGACACTTTTTACAATAGCGCATGGTTACTTAAGGAAATTTTAGATGATATTTGGCCAAGAAATTTCTCAAAATATACCAATTATGTCTCACAAATACTACCTCATGTCTACCAAGACATCCCAAACTATAGAGAAATTTCAAAGAAGAAGCATGAATGCCTTTGATACCAATTTGTCACAAACCAACCCAGATAAACTACCTAAATGGCATATTGTAGGATTTCTATATAGATCACAGATTTTATGGATGAATAAATACATAAAAATAAATAAAAATGAGGTGGAGAAAATATAGTAATATTATATTTTTGAAGATATGCATGTGTGATAAAGTATACAGATGGAGGAATCATGGAGGAAGGGAAATAGATGTTGGGATGATGGGAAAGTTTAAAAGGTGGAGCTAGATGAATGGATGTAGGGAGAAAGATATAGAATATTTTTTCATATGTTATAAAAATCACCCAATTAAAATTATACATCTATAAACATGCCTTATATTAGTAATTTAAGAATGAAACTGGAAAAAAATGTATTGATCTGTCACTAGTAAGGATATTTTATATTGTCAGGGGGTTCTAAACAAACTTTAGGTTCTCATAACCTTTTTATTAACTAGAGTAATATCCATCAAAATAAATGGTTCAATAAAGATGTTCACATTGTGTATTTATAAGTATAATACATCCATTTTGGGTAATATGCTCAGTAGCCCAATTTTTGGTGATTTAATACAGTTTGTATAAAATTCCTACCAAAATACCATCAAATGCTTTTATGATTATATTGTCTTTGTTATTTGAGTGAAGAAATATATCTACTCAATAAAAATCCCCAAGTTAATTGAAATGATGTTAATTATTATCAAACAACGACATCTCATATATCAATTCATTAAAAATAATCGGAATAAAATCAAATTCTTGAAAACCCTAGGTCACTCAAGACTCGAGCAGAGAAAGTGCTCATGAGGCCCTCCCTGCACCTACATCTTGATTTCTGATAGATCTATTTTCCTTTCTACCAATATACCAAAATAATAGTTGAGTATTATAGATCCTATGATTTTATGGTATATATGGATCTAATACGATTTGTAACAAACCATCCTGAAATACTACCAAAACCGACACAGACCCAATCCACCACTATCTTGAAGGGTGTTCTCAATCTACATATGATAAGAAAAAATTATTTGGCATCATGAAACACAACATTGGAAATTATTTATCCATTGAATAATAAATAAACATTAATAATAAGGAAACACTAAATAAACCTCTAAATCATCAAAGAAATAATTTATATAGTGCACAATATTTAAAAAAAAGAGGGATAAAGGGGAAAATTAATACAATAACAACCAAAATGTAAAACCAAACCCAAATCACATTGTGATACCTTCTCTATAAACCCATGATTTATTAACACATCCCACTCATCATCGGGGACCAAAGATATATACCCATTCCAAAACACAAACCGAAACCTAAAATATTTATGTAAGCATCGTGACCCACTGAATCTATGAAATAAAATTCCTTAAGTATTTCATGTTTTCAAGTTTGGAATAGAAATTATATAGGGTTATAAATTAATTATGTTTGATTAAATTGAAATTATGTATTTGATCCATTTAATGAAATTGGTCCTTCAAATAAAAACTTATTTTATAACCTGTGAAAGTAAAAAACATTTGTTTTTATGTAAAATAAAAAAAACCATTTCACTAAAACATTTTTAAAACAATTTTTTAAAAACATATTTGAAATACAATTGAAAAAAAAACAATCCAAACACCAAGTTTAATGAAAAATATATTTTGGGCATCACAAGTTTATAGAAATCAATAAACATAAAAAATGAAAATGGTGTCACAAAAAATACAATCAAAGGGAAAAACAATCCTTACATGATTAGAATCCCCAATAGTGACTATTGATAATTTATTAATAATCATGGTATCAACCCTAGTATTTTGGGAATAAATTCTAAATTAAGAAGGTCTTGAGGTTAGTTATTCACAAACTCAAATAATAAAGATAGTAATAAGGGTTGAAGTTTATGAGTCAAAAATTCTTGATGGAAAAAAAATATCCAATATAAACCCAGTGGATGAGAAACATTTAGAAAACAAATTTAATATCTCAAGTAAACTGATATATTCAAAAGAAAGAAAAAAATGATGAATCATAGGATAAATCCAAGAATGAATAACTATATCAAATTGAAAATGACCAGACATGAGTGCCTGTTTAGAGGTCAGATGATCAGAAAAGGAATTGAAATAAAATAGGTGTTCAAGAAAAAACATGATGAACATTGAAAGGTGATATGGGATAAGGAATTACTACCATGTAAAAGATATTACCATGTGGAGGTAATTTATATTGAAGAAAAATTCACACTATTTTTAGGAATTTAGTCATTTGGATTATTATTATCGGTGGAAATACAATAGATTTTCAAGATCTACCAAAATGATATAATGGTAACATTTTTAAATGGAATGAGAAAGAAAGAGTTATATATTAATCAAATGATTTTATTTTAATTTTATGATGATTAAAAAGAAGGTATGTCATCTTAATAATTATCTATATAGATTGAAACAAAGACCTATAGATTTTTATAATCAATTAAATACATACCTAAATAGTTTGAATTGAATAGAGGTGGTTTTTACTGTAATCTTTATATGAATGCATCCAATGAGTTATAATTCATAGTACTCATCTATAAAAATAAGGTTAAATCAGGAAGAGATAAGAAGGAATTAATTGAGTAGTTTACTTGATGAGTCTATAGTTTAAAATATCTATGATTAGAGAAATCACATTTTTTTATAGGCTGCAAGTGACTCAAAAAATTGAATACATATTTTTCTCTGAAGTTAAATATACTAATAAGATGCTAAATAAGTTTTATATATAATATTTTAAGATATTTTAAACTCTAATCATGGTTGGAAGAAAACCTAGAGAATGTGAGAATGAAAATTATATCAATCCATCACTATTATAGAGAATGTTGTGGAATTTTATTAACATCAACTAAACTTAGATGAATATAGTTCATGCAACATAATTAGTGGATCTGTTTCAAAATAATTTTAAGGAGAAAAGACCACCTAAGATTAACATAGGAAGAATCCATGAAGTGGTGAGGTGGCGAGGGCCTAGGGATTCAGTGGTCTCTAGGTGGGGTCTTGTGATGGTTGGGGGAGAATGGGGGGTCTCGGGGAGTGGGGGGAGTTTTGGGGTTGAAAAAAAGTTTTAGTGTCAGTTTATAAAAAACCACTGCTAAATCATTAATAAAAAATCTAGCAGACGTTTAGTTAACCACCACTAAAAACTGCCTCAAAAATCTATTAATGTTTTAGTGGAAGTTTTACTCGGTCTATTCTCTATAGACCTCTTGTCTCTCCAACCAAAACTATACCTAGACATTTTTCAGACGCTACCCTCCTTCTGTATCGATCTTATCGGCTTTGGATCATCATGTATCTTGATGTTTCATTCTCAGTTAAGCATTATCCCTCATTATTCAAGTTTATATCTTCATATCCTCTAGTTTTTTTTGATGGATCACCTTGGGATTGATAGATACATTCACTTTGGCATCAGATCTTGCTTATAGGTTGGGTTTCAAGACCTCTTTCACCCTCATTCCAGTTCACGGGTTCAGTTGCAAGTGTATTTCTTCTGGAAAGAGGTAGGTGTTTCCATCTTGATTTGGCCAAATTGATTACCATTCTATTACTTGATTTATTTCAACTGTTTATTTAAATTCAATTGCATAAAAAAAATTCAATTTCTTTAGTAAAACCCAATTCTAGTGAATTTGGAGTTTTGAAATGATTTTGGCTCAGAAATTTGTAAAACCCCAAATTATATTGAATTGGGGTGGGTTTACATAAATTGGATGATTTAAATTGTTGATTTGATGGACAATATTTCAATTAAATTTTTTAATTTAATTGGGAAAATGAATTTTGAAAAGGATGGAATTGGTTATGAATGGATTTTGAAGTCATGAAAGTGTATTAAAATGATTTTATAGAAACCAAGTGATATTATCTTTTTAAAGAGGCAAGTTTTTGAATAAAAACGTTTTTGTTTTTAAATGGAATGAAATTTACATTTTTAAAATGAAATAATGGGATTTATTGTATTTTAAGCAGTCGTAAAATAAATTACCCATCATATAAGAGAACATGAAATCCTTAGGTAGTTAGTGAGTTATTTGGATACACTCTATGCTATGACAACTTTCTAAGAAAAACCTATGCGGGTCATATCCCTGAATGGAGGGTGATAATTTTCATCTAGCTAGTGTCAAGGGGACATGATTATACCCACTTTTCTGATATCACATATAGAGTGTAGAATCCTATAGCTGGTTAATACTATCATACCTTTTGGTAGATGACCATGTTGCTCACTTGTTTATTTATATTTGAGATATAAATGTATTCTAATTTTGATTTAACTTCTTTACATGGCTATTGTGTCTATATAAATTGTTTTATATAAATTTTTTACTTAAGTCATTGTTTTATAAATGTTCCATCTTTTGTAAATAAAATATTTTTCTTTAAATGTATCTTTCCTTAATTTTTAAAATGTATAGCATGTTTTGGTTAAATATGTTTTTTAATTTACAAACCTATTTAACTTTAAAATTGAAATCTTTTATTTGGATAATATATATTTTGAAATAGGTTATTAAATCTTTGGTGTTATCCCACTGGGATTATCGGCACATCCTATTTTCCCTTATGGTGTTTGTAGAATTTCTTCTTCCAGGTTCAGGCAAAGGGAAGAGATCTCTTGGACCAGATGCTAAGATTCTGCCTTGGTGAGTTGTGTCCTTAGGTACCTTAGGGTTATTTCTTCCTGTTTTAGTACCTGTTTTTCAGTACTTTGGGCTTTTGTTTCTCATTTTATTCTGGTACTTTACTCCCAATGGAGTTTTCTTTTTATAGACATACTATTTTTAATCTTTTTCTTTCACATTATTGTGGAAAAAAATCATTCCCACTTGTATTTTTTATAAAGTCAGGTGTTAAGTTGAAAACCCATGGGGATCAGGAACTCCCTTCGGGTCATGTCAGGGTGGGATTTGTTATTGGGTTACCAGGGTACCCAGGCTGGTTTGTGATAAAGTGGTATCATAAGAGGATGTTCATGTTTTTTCTTTATGTGAGTATGCATTTTTTAAATCTTATCAAGACTTAGGAGGTAGTTCCAATTGATTGTCTAGCTAGCTATCACTGAAATTAACCTTAAGTCTCCAAGGGTAGTCAGGGAAAGAAACCTTGTGGATTAGTTCTAGTATTTTCCCTATTGAGATTTGGATAAAGTGGAATCTAAATATTTTTTTACATATGTAGAAAATATCTTCCCTTGTTTCTTAGTTCGAGTGTTAAACTAGTGTTTTCCTTTTATCTGCTGATGTTTTGTAGCGTCTTGCCTCTGAAAAGATGTGTGAATCAAATATAGGAAGAGTCTACTGATGATCCTCGGAAAGTAAATCCTATTGTTGATCTGAATCTAGTTAAGGTGATTGTGCGCAGTATCCAAACTCTGAAATAGGCACCACCTCCAGTTCCCTCTCATGCTCCTTCTATGGATCCTCTGGGGGGATGTCATTAGGAATCATAATCATTAGTTCCTTATTCATAATACATGAGTCTTTAAATCATCCCCAATATTTCAACCTGATGAATAATGTTTGGGAAAGATATAATGTCTATTTGAGTTCTTGGAGACACCGGACTTGATCAGGGTGAAGATTGACACCTTCGTGCTGGAAAGACCGAGTAAGAGATGGTGGGACATGATGGTGATGGCAGGGGAAACTTGAGGGCATAGAGTGGAAATAAATAAAGTTTATTTTCACCAACCAGTTCTATCCAGAGCCAATGATGTTGGCTAAGGTTGTACAGTTCTTCAAGCTTGAGCAGGCTGACAAAACCGTGACTGAGTATTCGAACCACTTTGTTGAGCTGGTGGAAATTTTTCCTGATATTTTATTGAATGAGAGGCTGAAGGATCAACTCTTTGGGTTGGTAATTCGATATTATATCCATTATTAGGCATTCTTATTGAATTTTCCCACATATAATGATGTGCTGGAGTGGGTGATGACGGTTAAGATGGACCTGGATGGTAAGTCAAGGTTGACAAGAGTTTCGTTTTCTCTAAATGAAATTGTTGGTTCCTTCAAAGGAAAATAGAAGTGTGCTGATTCTCACTAAAGTTCTCGATGGAAGATTCTTTTCATCCCTCCTAAATATCCAGGAGGAAGGTCTTTGGTTCTATTAGTGTGGAAGGCCATGAAATTCCAGTAGGGTTTTCACTGAGGCATCTAAGGATTGCAGTTCCTATAGATGTTCATGACACTTACAGAGGTTATTCCATCACTTCTCTACTCCGTGTAGTGGGACAGGATCATCAGATCCTCCTAAAAATGTAGGTAAATCAAATGTTTAACATTAAAAAGTTTTTTGTCCTTAGGAATCTAGAATAAAAATTCCTAACATAGTGTAAATGTCTCTAGAGGAAGCAGACACGGGACCAGAAACTGTTAGAGGTACCATTACTACATAATTTTCATTAATTATTGATCTTTTTTATATTGTTTTATCTCACTATTTTCTTTCAAGTCATATCATTACTATGTTTAATCTTCCTATGGAGAAACTATCTTATGAAATGGATATTACTACACCCCTTAGTACGAAGATAGAGAAGGTTTTCTATAGTCCTTTTTGAGTCTTCTCACTATCATATGATGATCTAGGATAGATTTTTTTGGTTCATGATATGAAATCTCTTAACATCATATTCAGGAAGGACTTCCTCATTGACAATAAATCCTAAATTTATTTTTATCTTTGATGGGTCTACTTTGCTACACCTAGTGGTGTGCCTCTTGTTTTTCAAGGATAATGGGACCCAAGGTCAAGCAGAGCCATACATTATTAGTTATAGTTGGGGAAAATGATATCAGTTTTTTAATTTTATCTAGGGAGAGATTCATTTGGGGGTTATCTTCTTCCAATTATCTTCAATTTTCCCTAAATTTTTTCCTATGTATTTCTCTGGTCTGCCACTGGTGAGAGAGGTTCATTATTATATTTACTTAATACCTGTAACTCAAACAGTCTTTATTCCCTCTTATAGAATGGAACCACTTGAACAGAAAGAGTTGAATTCTTAGCTGGATGATCTTTTTGAGAAAGGCTTTATTATTCCAAGTGTGTCACCTTTGGCAGTTACGGTTATCTTTTCTAAAAAGGCTTGTGTTTCTCTTCTCCTATGTGATTATTATCGAAATCTCCAAAGAGTTATGATAAAGAACAAATATCTACTTCCATGTACAGATGATCTGTTTAATCAATTGAAATCAGAAAAGTTGTTTTCAATGATCAACCATCAATCTAGTTACCATCATTTGATGATAAAATACTATGACTTTCATAAAACCACCTTTCAGAGTAGGTATATCAACTGTTTGTATCTTGTTATTCCCTTTGGTTTAACAAATTCTTCATTAGCTTTCATGGACTTAATGAACAAGATTTTCTATGAGTATCTGGATTCCTACGTGGTAGTATTTTTGGATTACATTTTTGTATACTCTATGTCTGTGGAGGATAATTTTCAACATATAAGAATAGTTTTGAATTTGTTGACAAATCAACACCTTTATGCCAAGATTTGAAAGTGTGATTTCCTGATTTTGGAATTTAAATTTTTGTGACACTTGGTGTCTGAATCGGGTGTATCAATTGATCATAAGAAGTTGAAGGATATTATGAAATGGGACAAATCATGAAATTTCTTCATGATATGAATAATTTTGGGATTAGTTGGATATTACTTGTAGGTTCATGAAAGACATCTCAAAGCTATCTTCTCTGATGACTGCTCTAACTCAAAAGGGGGTGAAGTTTGTGTTTAATGATAAATGTCTGAATTCTTTTGTTGAGCTAAAATGTATCTTGACAACTACGATATTGTTGACTCTTCCAGATCTCGGGCAGGGCTATATGGTCTTTTGTGATGCATCAGGTTTAGTCTTGGGTTGCATTCTTATGTAGGGTGATCATATAGTAGTATATGAATCTTGTAATCTTAGGCCACATAAGAAAAATTATCCTACCAATAACCTGGAGCTTTCCACAGTGATGAATGTACTTAAGAGTTGGTGTAACTACATTTTTGGATAATGGTTTATGGTGTATTCAAAACACAAAATCACAAGTTATATATTCTCTTAAAAAAATTTGAATCTTCAACATGGGCATTGGGTGGAGTACCTGAATTATTTCGACTTTGACATCACCTAAACCCCAAGGAAAACAAATTTCATTATAGCTACGTTGAGTAGAAAACTTCTATTCCATGTAGTAAAAGAATCCACGTAAGAGTGTACTTTAATGGATCTATTTTCACAGTTACATATTGGATTTTAGGAGGAAGGGGAAAAGGTTTCCTTGGCCAGTGTTCAGTTGAAAATTTATTATCATAAGATGATTATCCAATATAAATAGTTTTATGATGATTTCTGCACCATTAGAGAATCCCTTTATGGTGGGGAGACAATTTCTATGTGATCGTTCTCCAAATAGGGAGGTCTATGTTATCAGAACTGCTTTGTTGTGACGTTATCAGCAAGTAAGGTTGTGATGAGAGATTTCCATAACTCCCAGTGGGATTTGAACCCAGGAACCAAAAATAAGTTATATGACATGAGGTGGTAGTTCTTATGTCCAAGTATGTTACTGGACATTGTTGAGTTTGTCTCTCATTTCTATACGTGCCAGCAGGTTAAGGCCAAGCATTAGAAACCTTCAAGTTTACTTCATCAACTTTCAGTCCATACTTGAAAGTGGGACAAGATCTCTATGGATTTTGTGGACAGGTTTCCACATACCCTAAGAATGAAAAATGAAATATTGGTTGTGATTTATAGGTTAACCAAGTCATCTCACTTCATACCCATTCGAGATACTACCAATGTTGAGGAGTTGGAAAATAACTACATGAATTAGATTGTTTATTTTCACAGAGTTCTATTTGGTATAGTCTCAGATAGGGATCCTCATTTTATGTCTTTCTATTGGAGAGGCCTTTTAGAGAAACTAGGATCTTAGGTTCACTTGAGCATAGCCTACCATCCGTAGTTAGATGGAAAACAGAAAGAGCTATACAAATTATTTAAGATATGCTTCGGGCCTTTGTTCTCGACATCGATGGGGCTTGGGATGATCACATAGGTCTAGTTGAGTTTTCCTATAACAACAGTTGCCAGTATTCAATTATAATGGAACCTTTTGAGGCATTATGTGGTCATCCTTGTAAATTTCTATTGTGTTGGTCAGATATGTGTGAAAGTTCCTTAGTTAGACCAAGCATGGTGCAAGAGATGATAGCTAATATTCAACTGATTCTTCAGAGGTTGTTGACAGTACATAGTCGATATAAGTCTTATGTTGATCGACATCAAAGACATGTGGATTTTTCATTTTATGATTAGGTGTTCTTGAAGTTTTCACCCTGGTTGGGTCATCGAAGGCTTGGGAGGTAATGGAATCTTGATCCTCACTTTGTTGGACCTTCCGAGGTTATTAAGAAGGTGGGGAAGGTTGCGTATCATTTGGAACTTCCACTGTAGATTACGTCGATACATAATGTGTTCCATGTATCGTAGTTGAGAATGTTCTATCAGATCTATATCATGTCTTCAGCTAGAGTGATCTTGATATTGAGAATGATTTATCTTTGACTGAGTGACTAGTTATGATAGTTGATTCTAAGACCAAGGTACTTCGTTGGAGGATGATACCATTTTTTCACGTGACATGAAATCATGGCTCTGATAATCATGATATTTGGAAATTTGAGGCACTAAGGAGAGAGTAGTGGCCCCATCCCTTTGGCATGGAAGCTTCTTCATAGCCTTTCTCCGGGTAGAATTTTTTTATAGTGGGAGGTTGTAACATAATGTTAACTTGATTAGTAATGTTTTTCCCTTTCATTAAGATTCCCATTTTTTCATAGTATTTAGAGGTGTTTTATAGGTTTACTACAGGCTACAGAGAAGGTACACATCATGTACCAGAGGTATAAATAGTGTACTAGTTTCTGGATACAAGTCATGAAGGGGGGTTTAATGCTATGAGCTTGTACACGTCGTGAATGGTGGGTACACGTCCTTTAGGTCAAAAATGTAGGTTTTTAATCTTAGGTGATGAGTTTTTAGCATAACTTATCCATCATGGACTACACATCGCGACCCTTGGGTACACATCCTGTCCCTTGGGTCCACATCATGACCATTGGGTACACATCATGATCTGGCCCACGCCCAACATTATGTCAAATGTTTCGCAGTTTCTCTTGGTCTCTTCTCTCAAAAACTCTAGTATATCTGACCAAAACTCTCACTAAGAATTTTTCAAAGGTTCCACTCCTTCCATATTGATCAGATCATCTTTGGATCATCGTCTCGCTTGCAGTGTGATTCCTGGGTAAGTGTTCTCACTTTATATTAGAGTTCATTTCTTCCTCTCCTCTTGAGTTTTCAATGGATCACCTTGGGATTGATAGATCCCTACCCTTTAGTGTCATATCTTTATTCTAGTTTTGGTATCAAGATCTATTACACCTCTATTCTTATTGATGGGTGTTGTTGTGGGTGTCGTTCTTCAGGAAATAGGTAGGTGGTTCTGTCATGATTTGGACAAATTGATTACCATTGTATTGATTGATTTATTTGAAATAATAATTTAAATTCAATTTCTTAAACTTGTTTTCAATTGCTTTGGTAAAACCCAATTCTAGTGAATTGGGAGTATTGAAATGGTTTTGGCACAAAAAATTGGAAAACCACAAATTCCATTGAATTGGGGTTGGTTTAAATAAATTGTATGATTTAAATTTTTTAATATAAATTGTGTATTTGATGGAAACGTTTTCAATAAATTTTTGAATTTAATTGTGAAAATGAATTGTAAAAAGGATGGAATTGGTTTTGAATGGATTTAAAACTCATGAAAATGGAATAAAATGATTTGATAGAAACCCAATTGTTTTATCTTGTGAAAGAGGAATGTTTTTTAATAAAACTTATTTTTTTTTAACTGGAAATAAATTAGAATTTTTGAAATGGAGTAAATGGATTTATTGTATTTCAAGTAGTCTTAAAATATATTTCCCATCATGAAAGAGCACATGAAAGTCCTAGGTAGTTAGTGAGTTATTTGGATATACTCTATGCTATGATAATGTTATAAAACAAATCTGCAGCAGGTCACATCCCCAAAGGGAGGTTAACAAGTTGCCTCTAGCCCGTGTCAGGGATCTGTGTTTATACTCATTTGGATTAGATTACATAGATATTGAGGAATCATATAGATGGTTAATTATATCGTACCTTTTGAAATATGACCATGATCCTCACTTCATTATTTATATTTGAGATATAAATGTATGTAAATGTTTCTTGAACTTATTTACATGAATTCTAAAATTATATAAACTGTTTTTTAAAAAAATTATACACAAACCATTGTTTTAGAAAAGTTTTATCTTTTGAAAATAAAATCATATTCTTTAAAAGTATCTTTCAAACATTTTTATAATTTATAGCATGTTTTGTTAATATTATTTGAATTTCTAAACTTATATACCTTGAAAATTGAAATATTTTCTTTGGATAATATATATTTGGAATATATTATAGGATATTTCGTTGTATCATATTAGGGTTAGGCTCACACCCTACTTTTTCCTTTGGGTGTTTGTAGACTCTGTTCTTCCAGGTTCGAGAGAATGGAAGGGATCTCTTAGAGTTTGATCCAGCTGTTGAACTATGGTCATGGTGAGTTGTGTGCTTAGGGACCTTGGGGTTGTTTCTTCCTATTTTAGTACTTGGGTTTCAGTAATTTTTTCGTTTGTGCTTTGTGGTATTCTAGTACTTTAATCTGGGGGTAGTTTTCTTTTGATATGCATACTATTTTTTATCTTTTTCTTCCACATTATTGTGGAAAAAATTATTTCCACTTGTATGTTGTTTGATTTTTGGTGCTAGTCACCAACCTATGGGGATTGAGAATTCCCTTCGGGTCATGTTAGGTCCAGATCGATTATCGGGTTACCAGGGTACCCGAGTTGGTTCATCACATGTTCTTACTTAGGGAAATTTGCTTTCCCCTCCTGGTCTAGGATTCTATTCTGAACCTAAATCAGATGAGGGAGTATCATCACAAAGTTTGTGATTTTTCTCCCATTAGCTTGGGAACCTCATGGGACAGTCATCACATTGACCACCATATTAATTTTTTACATTATTCCTTGTATTTAAGGTTATTTTCTATAATAAAGGAAAAATTAGAAATAGTAATTGTTAAACTATTAAACACGTAAATGGGAATTTAGTGAAATTAGAGGGATAACCTAATACTTACTTTTATTTCATTAAATTATGAATTTATAGTCTTCAATATATATTATCCATGATATATTTACTAACATATAATCTTATGGGAATTTGTTTTTATGATATTATGCATTTACCAATGAATATCCACCAGGAGTGTCAGACCAGGTGCACAATAAGGCTTATTGTCATGTACCAGGTTACACTGATTCATGCCCGACGCACCTTATCATGGTTTCTAACCCTAAGTACATAAATTATAGAACCATATCTATTTATAGAATCTATAGAGGTTTGTAGGTTCTTGATAAGCCACATAATCTATAATCACCAAAATTTAGGTTTGATTTATTATACTTAGTCTTATCCCTAAGGATTTCCCTAGAGTTTTATAATCCTAATCTGAAAGAAACTAAATTTTCCTTTGTTACCAATTATACAAACCCTACTCTTTATTATGCGCTAAAACATGATTTATTTCAAATAAGTAAACTTAGCACAACCTGAAAGATCAGTAATTCTAGTGTCTTTTATAGTTAGGCACATAGAATAACATCTAGATAATGGGATACAATAACATTACAGAAAACATCATTAACATGATGCTAAAATTCCATGGATTTTAAAACAGCACAAGATAACCTTGGGAAATACATAAAAAAGGGGTGGGATATAAATTCAAATAAGGGAATAAACATGGAATATGGTGATAAATGTTATAAAATAGGAATATAAATGTGGAATAAAAGGAACATGAATAATAAGACATGATATATCATGATAATCATGATATGGGAAATATGGCAGCATCTTTAGACATGGTATCATAAACATACGTCAAGGTTAGATTCCAAGACATGATAATAGAAAAATTATTATAAAGGAAGCATGTTCACTTCCTATCCCAACATGAAGTCTCATGATACTAATCACTACCCAATTTATTAGAGATCTATATAATTTGTGTCGCACCCATCACTTTCATTTAATTCTCATGCTAATGTGTTCCGTATAGATTATACATTATGGATTCATTCATAACCATAATTTATTAAAAAATAAATTAATATGGAATAAATAAATTTAATTTCCAATTCAATGAGTTATATGTGTATAAATTTAAATTCCCTTGAATGGAAAATGGGAACATAATTCACAACACAATTGTTCTGGCATGTAAAATCACGGTAAAATTTCACCAACATAATGACTTTGCTTAAAAATTCATAAAAATGGATTGATGCGAGAGAAATGGGTATATTATAATTTTTAAATTAATTATAATGTAAGTGGGATATTTAATAACATATCCCATTATAAGTAAATTAATATATATTATATAAGGTAAAGAAGATACATGAATTAAGATGAGAATGGAAAAGATTCCTTCCTTGAGTGTGTGACTCCAAATTCTTGGGAGGATCTTATTGAGAGAATGTTTTCACCTTTTTAGGACTCTAGAGAGGTGATGTTAGAGTAGGAACGTTATACATGGATTTTGAGTGATGATAAATGGGATCTTTTGTGGGTTTACATTGGAAAAGTGTGTGGATTTCTTTATTATTTCTCAAACATAGATTTTGGACTCTATATAATAAAATAACCAAGTCCACAAATAATTCCATGGGTTTTTCCAATAGTTTCTAGAAAATGGGAGTATTTTTTATTATTTTATCATTTTAAGTTTAACACCCCAAAATGATAAAGGGTAAAATGACTAAATGATATGACTCATGTCAACAAGGTGCACCTTTCTTTTCGGGAGCCTATCTGATTAGAACTCCACAGTTAATCTTGCTTGGACTGGAGTAGTGACCAGGATGGGTGACCTTCTGGGAAGTTTCTCAGGGTGTGTGTGAGTGAGGACAAAGCACACTGGAAAGGAAATGTGTTGGCCTGTGGGGACAATCATTAGTCAGATGACCTGTTCAGACATGTGGGTGGACCCTAGGGTGGGCCCCATGTGTTTTTGGGGTAACTGGTGGTACCTGGTAGGCCAGAGCCTGACGGCCATGTTAAGGGAAGGGTGGTTGTGCTGTCATCAGGACCGAGTGGTCACATTTGGTATAAGAGGGGGTACCCAGCCTTAAGTGTGGTGCACTGTTTGAGTTTAGATGTAGGGCCCACAACGAGGACGTTGTGCTCTAAAGGGGGGGTGATTGTAACACCCCCAAATGATTAAGGGTTAAATGACTAAATGATATGACTCATGTCAACAAGGTGCACCTTCCTTTTCGGGAGCCTATCTGATTAGAACTCCACAGTTAAGCGTTCTTGTGGCTGTGCTGTCAACAGGGCCGAGTGGTCACATTTGGTATTAGAGGTGGCACCCAGCCTTAAGTGCGGTGCACTGCTTGGGTTGAGATGTAGGACCCACAACAAGGACGTTGTGCTCTAAGGGGGGCGTGATAGTAACACCCCCAAATGATAAAGGGTTAAATGAACAAATGATATGACTCATGTCAACAAGGTGCACCTTCCTTTTCGGGAGCTTATCTGATTAGAACTCCACAGTTAAGCGTGCTTGGCCTGAAGTAGTGACCAGGATGGGTGAGCTTCTAGGAAGTTTCTCGGGGTTTGTGTGAGTGAGGACAAAGCACACTAGAAAGGACATGTGTTGGCTTGTGGGGACAATCATTAGTCAGATGACCTGTTCAGGCATGTGGGTGGACCCTGGGGTGGGCCCCATGTGTCTGCAGGGCAACTAGTGGTACTTGGTAGGCCAGAGCCTGACGGCCATGTTAAGGGCTGGGTGGCTGTGCTATCACCAGGACCGAGTGGTCACATTAAGGGCCTAAATTAACAAAATTATTCCCTTGATTATGTACCGGTGAATCATACTCTTAAATAAATTATTTTAAACCTTGAAATATATTAATTGTTTTGGAGGATTTATAATGTATTTATAAAATTAATCAAATAAACCTAAATTAATATTATTTTAAATTAAAAATAAAGATTTTTTATTTTATATCTATTATAGTATTTATAACATCACTTTATGGTAATTATGATGTCATAATACACAAAGTAGATTTATAAAATCTTTAATTTGTACCCCAAAATTCGATTGTCTCGGAAAATTATGAGATATTCACCATTATATAATTTTGTTGTTCTCATTAAAAAATTATATTCATTTTATATAAGTATGTTTCTAAATATTTGAGTTTTCACTATTAAAATAAAATCATTATTTATTTAGAAATGTTGGGTTATTTATAATAATATTTTTTGAACCCTTATAAAAATTACATTTGACTTCATAAAAATTATATGATCATTTATATTTAATAAATTTTTTCATAAGAATATTTTTTAAAAATATTATTTATTTCAAAAATCCATTAATTCCTAAAAATAAATTCCTTAATTTAATTTTAATATTTCCCAAATATAAATTTTTTGTTTTATTGTACCAAAATAAATAAACATTTATACAGTAACAATAATATGTTGAAAATATATTCATTATTATATAAAAAATAAATTTCATACTCATATCGCTAGGGTCTTTATTCATATCCCTTTAATACACCATCAAACTTTCTAAGAGTAAGGTTCTCGAGGGTTGGAATTTCATGGCGCGTTTCAGAGAACATGATTTAGAATGTGATCTAAATGAACTTGAACTTCTCCTATAAATGGTTTCATTCATGCTTAAGTTTTTAGACCTAATCTTGCTATTGTTCAAGGGGAAAATCTCAATGATTTTGTCTTCCTCAGAAGCTCTAATAAATGGGCTTTATTGGGTAAGATCCTACTGGTTGAGGTCATCACCTCCTTGGTCTATATCAATTGGATTTGTTAAAACCATATATTTATACTAAGCATATAATCACTATTAAATGTATATATTATCAATGGTAAAGACACATGCAGTAATTTAAATCTGATTTAATAAAATAAAACCAAATAAGTGCATGTATTTTCTATATCTATATTACATAATAAGACATTTAATTAAATTAGAATTGCAATTTTATTTACAATAGTTTAGGTCATTACATGATATGCGATCATCGTACCACTATTGGTTTTCCCTAATAATTATACATCTAACCATTGATGTGGTGTTTTGATAAACATAAGAAATTAATCAAATATAAAAGAGTGGGTAGATATATAATCGAATAATATATTAACTTTTATAGATTGGATATTATGTGAAAATTTTACAACTTCGTTACCATACCCCGCAACAGTAATAGAGATATCATGATATTTCAATTTGTCTCTAGGCTAAAGAGGTTGTTGACATTAATCATCTCTATTTACCTTTGTATTTGATCACTGGTTAGAGTAATTCTCGTACACATTTTTTTAATACTGGCATGGTGGTGGTGCATTCTATGGTAATTTTTATCCATCATTTTCTATCTACTTCTTCCCATCACATTGTAATTCGATTTGTCAATGACATTTATATCCACACTTAAAAAATTTACTAGTCATCGTAAGATAATTTTCTCCATGTTTCCTTCCACACGTTTAGTATAAAGTAAATCTCTTACTCTTATTTCTAAGGTTTTAATAATATCCTTTAATTTCTATCTCTATTTTATTATCAAAACAAGGATATTGTTGGGTAACTAAATTTCTATATCCACCTTGATAGCACATCAAATTAATTATTCATATCTACCATAGTATCATATGGTTAATTCCCTTTATATACTCTTTTCAATGGATTGAATAATTTATAAAACTTAATTTTAGCTTAGATAGAAATATCATAAGAATACAACACAAGTCTTGAAAATTTTACCTCATATGTACTAAAAAATTCATTATCATTCTACTTTAGCACAAGGAATTCCTTCTCTATTTTTATATGAATAATATGAGTAAAGGTACTTATTGAAAATAACCTCCAAAACTCATCCCAATCAATGGAGTCAATTTATTCATATTGCCTCATTTTATTGAGAGTATCCCACTACTGATCTGCTTCACCTTCAAAATGATAAATAGATAAAACAACTTTACTATGTTCTAAACACCGGATCATGGAAAATATGTTTTATTATTTCACTAATCCATTTCTAAAAAAACACTGGATGGGGAGACCAACTAATAAATAGAGGTTGTTTCTTTGTTAAGTACCAAATAGAACATTGTTCCCACCTTTTCTCATTATGAATCTCAACATGATCCAAATGTTATGATATTATTATTAGTATATCAAAAATATTTTTCATTCAATATACAAAAAAAATTATTTCTTAGGAGTAAAATAATTTCATTTTCTACCACATTCATCATTAATATAGTTTCTTCAGGTTCCAGTCATTGACTAAAACCAAATATCATAGTGTGAGAAGTAATAATCACAGTGGGAAACCAAATAATAAAAAAACATTAATATAATGTTTAAATCATGAAATGCACTTTTCATTCTACGAAAACATAGTGTTAACCTTTGTTATCCATGATCATATTCTATTCCAATCATGCATAATATTTCACAAAGAAAATTTTGCCTAAGAATATCTTTTAGTTGTGTCAAACCAAGTGCATAGTTAGGAAACTATCACCATAACATAGAATGATGGTCAATAAATACTCGAAAAAAATAATTTTAGGGGTATTACCCCTAGATACATCTGTATCAAAACAACAAACACTTTTACTGTGCACACAAATATTTTTTTTCATGGAAAAGAAACTCCTTTATTATAACTTATGATGTTCTCCTATATATAGTACTTTTTTAATAGTTCTCAGAAAATTTTTCTCATCCTCGTTTTAAATTTTAACTAAACATTTATCATATACCACCTATATATACATACTATTCATATATATATATATATATATATATTACATCTTAATAGATGAATATTCATTACGTAACATTACAATCCATTCAACAATATTTTTTGTTTTGTGAATTTAGAATCTTTGATTCCTAAATAAATGGTTAATATTTTATCTACATGATATATTATTAAGATACAAATTACATTAAATCTACTTAAATATGTCATACATAAAAAAGTTTCTTCATAACTAGGGAAAATGAAACATTAGAAACAGTCAGCTCAAATTCATAGTGAGGGAAAATAAGGGAGATATAAATGATCACTAAATAATAACATGGGAAAACATGTTTTAGAATATGAGATTAACATTTGAAACCCATGACTAATATATCTTATATAATAATCAAGAATCATGGTATAATTATTAGTATCTCATAAGTCATGAATCATATAGGAATCAAAGAGAATAAGCCATGAGAGTTTATCATTAGCATAAGACAGAAGTTTATGGAATAAACATTGTCATAGAAAATCATTTCCCTATTTGAGGATCATTTACAAGAATACAATATTATATTGGGTTTATTATCTATTCCACCATATCCTTAGACAAGGTTCATATCCAATACTATTATAATTGATAGATTCCCTTCCTGAATTAGGTTCACTCCCTATTCAAGGCCTTATTAACTCATGAGATTTATATATTTACCCAATGCATTAGAGGGATATATAATTTTATTCCTAACCATATAATAATGATAATCTATTCATCGGTATTCCCCATGATCATAAAACATTCATCATATGTCATAACCCAGGGGAAATAAATAGGTATCATAAATGTTCAAAAAAATCATCATAGAAAAACTCTTGAATGACAAATGGGTTTCATAAACATATCATCATCATAATCACAAAACATTTAGGGAAATAATTTTTATGGTAACCTCATACCATATCCACAATAAATAATAAGTAATATTGAGGGATGTTATCATAATTGAAAATTCATTTAAAAGAACACTTGAATTATTTCTTGAATAAAAAAACCATTCTAATTTTAAAATAAATTACTTAAAATATAATTATTTCACAGATATTAAGAAAAAAATTTCATTGAAAATAACATTTTAAACATATAAAGGTATCATAAAATCATTTATTGGTTACGATAGTGTGAAATTTTGTTCATACTTTGTACATAAAAAGAAATATTCTTTTCATATTTTTGATAAAAATTCAAATGTACCTAATTCAGAAAAAACATGAAGATTCCATTTCAACCATTTTTTAAAATTAAAACATTGATAAAATGACCTTAAATAATAATTTTTTTAGTAAAAATATTTTTTTAAAACATTTTAGAGAATATAAATATGGAAAAAAACGTATTTGTGACGAAAAAGAGAAATAAATTTAGGTTTCCTTCAAAAAAAATTATATCTTGGGTTCTTAAAGATAGGAAGATGAAAGGAATTCACGAAATATTCACCAATTAACAAAAGAAAATAATATTTATGGGTTTAATGAGAGATATTTGAGAAAATTTCATCATCATAAACTTTATCATAAACAATCCTAAAAAATAATGAGATTGTAACATAAATCCACTACAACTTTGGTAATCACTAAATCTAAACATCATAAATGATCACACCTTATATGGATATGTATATCGTTATAATTTTCAGGATAATCATCACAAAATAAATTCATGAATGTTATATACACCATATTATGATCACCATAAAATAAAATCATTGGAATTAGATACACCACATTAAAAAAAATAGTGAATATGGCGTGTGTCTCACATAAACAAAAGCGATACGAAAATACCTTAATTAAATTTTTATTAAAAATAACCATAACCACCTATATAATACATTGAAATTTTTTATAATTGTATAAAAATATAATTTAAATACTAATGATATAATATATAATCCACTTATAACATTTCAGAATCTATATATTAATAATTCTTTACTAAAAACATAGTTTTTAGGGGGTTAATTGTTTCATTTTTCCTATGGATTTTGGTTCGGTAGTTCCAATACTTATAATTTGATCATGGTTCCATAAAATAAGTAATTTTAATAAAGATATAAATATCATATATATTCATTATATTTATATTAATAGTGATCCATAAATGGTATAGATAGAAAAATGAATTACAACATTCAAGGAGATGGTCGGTCGTACGTTCGCAGGAACCTTGTTTTCAATTTTAAATGCATAGAATAAAATAAAGGTAAATAAAAATTCACCAAAAAAGAAACATTATTTTATAATATATATAATATATATTCATTAAATATATTCTAATTATCATTCATGTATTATGTAAATGAAAAATGAATCAAGTTGCTTCGTAGAGGTGTAAGTCCACAAGTAGAGACAAGCAACGCTATCATTTTCTGATAGGTCATAAGGTAAGATGGTAGATAAGATATTATAATTATATATGAATAATTATTTCATAAATACCATATATAAAATTTAAACCCATCATAACAACAATCCATGTATTATGGTGATGGAAAATGAATTGTATCTCTATGTGGTGGTTGTTGTGCGCACGTACGAACAAGCGATAGTTTCACTTCCCATTTGATCGAATGAATGGTATATATTAGTGGTTAAATTATCATAATAATAATGAAATATATTCAGGATAGTTAATTTATAATTTTATTACTAATACCACAATTTTTTATGAGGTATAAGTGGAAATAAATTTAATGAGGCCGGATAAGATGGTTACCTCTTTTGAGTAAGTCTTCTATAGATACTTTCTTAATGACCCTTAGAATGGTCTTTTAAGAATATCAAAACCTGAAATTAATGTATACTAAAGTTTATAAGGTAATTTTTCATGTTCTTATGAGGATATATATCTTATTATGGTGTAAATAATATAAATGATAGGTGGTATTTTATAAGTGGGGGAGAGGAAACACTTGGGATTTTATAAAAGATTAAAATATAATAAAGTCATACTCATGAAAAATGCTTAAAAATGGATAGATATTGGAACATTGGTTTGTATGAGGTCATAATTTGGAAATCCAATATAATTTATTAAAATTTAATCGGAAAACATACCATTATCCTTTGGTATAACCCCCCCCCCCCCTAGTAAACCCATTTTCTCCCTACCCTTGGTAGTAGTTTTTTATTATTTTTTCCATTAATTATGAAAAAAAACTAAGTTAAAATTATTAAAAAATATTAATTAGAATAATATAAAATATGGAATCCATTTTTCAAAATAAATTCATATAATTTTCCTAATTTAAAATTAAACCTGTAAAATGCGATGACAAAGGGTTTTTCCATAAAAAGGTTACATAATTATAGAAATTTTGTATATAAAAATTAAAAGTTAAATATATTATAATTACCTAAATAGGATTATTAATTATATATATAAAATAATTATATTTTTAAAACCATTTTAATAATTAAATTAACTTTGTAAATTATTAAAATGAAACATATGTTTTGAATTAAAAACAGTATTTTAACATTTCATTGGAAAAACATTATGGTCATAAAATTATCAAAATTTTACTACAATATAATTTTGAAATTTTTATTTCAAATCCAAATTTCATTTTTATAAAAAAATTATAAAATTTACAAAAATTAATTTTTTGGTTTTTCACAACAATCAATAAAAAATTAATTTCGATGAAAAATTTATTTTGGCAGTATATTGAGACTTAACTAGAAATTGAGTACTTATTTATCAATATATTTTATTCAAATAAAACTATTAGAAATTATCTTTAAAATATTTTTAACCCTATTCATTCTACCAGTTTAGTGGCTCAGTTTTAATGATATAATATATAATTATCCATTTAGACTCAAGTATGCTTGTATCTAATATATCAAGGTAATAATTGTTTTTGAAGATAAATAAATAATAAAATATAATGAGGTTATAGGGAATATTATCCTTTATATGAGTTGATGTACTATGTTTTTTCAAAGATCAAATCTCAATGGTGAAGGTATTTCTTGTGGTGGTTTGTTTATTATACTTGATTTAACACCTGATCCTTGTTGTTCTTTATCCCAGGTTATTTAGTTTTCTAAAGAAAAAAATTATGGTGGGGAGAATTTTATGTATTTTCTTTTTACTCAATTGGAAATCAGATTAGTTTTGAATTTTTAAGTCCCTAAACCTTTCTAGTGGTAAAATTGTAATTTTACCCAACCTTTTTACCCAAATAAATGCTAATGGTTTCACTTATTTTTGAATAAGGAGGTCACAATCGTGTGGAGATGGCCGAGAAATGTGAGGGTCATGTGCCCTAGAAAACAATATATAATAAATATTATATTATTTTTATTGTGAAAATTATTGTTTTCAATAAAACATCATATATATTTATTTGTATCTTGAATGGGAAAACTAAGACCCCATTTGAGTATGGGGTGTGGTTTTTACCTCAGTTGTGACTTAAGTCTTGTTCGAATCAATATTTGCAGTTATTTATAGTCATTGATAGTTGTATGTTCTTAAATGGATTAATTTAGAAAATCGGATAAATTTAATATTTTTACTATATTTCATTTATTTAATGTCTAACACAGCATCCCTAAGGTTATCAATATTTTTTATTTACCCTTAAATAGAGGAAAGTATAGGATGAATGTGGTGGTAGTGAAAAAGAATCAAAGAGCATGTTTGGATCAGCAATGAAATCTATGAATGGATTTTGATGGGGATGAAGGATGATCTATGATTACAACAATTGGTTAAAGTATAAAAAAATTCCCAATTGAGTTAGGGAATATTTATTTATCTATTTCACCCTATTTTTTATATTTTCATGATCATAGATTAATCCCACCTATATTTTTCTTATGATCGACCTTTATTTGGATCAGTTCATTAATGATTTTGGGGGGCATACATTTTAGTTTATCATTATTAGAAATTTTTAATTTTTTCATCATACATAAATTTTCAATAATTGTAGAATATGATAAATTATTAATAATCATTATTGTTACTTATATTATTTTTTTATATTTTGTTTCTCAATTCTTAGTGTTCATCATTAGGTTTTGGTTCTTAGATGGAAATTTAATGGTTTTGTGATCCAATTATCATTTTTATATTTTATTAGAGTTTCATTCATCAAATTATGATCGATGTTGATTAGTGGTAATGCGAGGATGGAATAAAAAGTATGTTTTTGTAACAAAATGATGAGAATGATATTCTTCTCTTTCTATAGTGACATGATGAAATGGAGGCTATAATAGGAGTTCAAGATTCAGGAGGTCTATGAATAGAACTAATTTTTCAAAGATATAGGATTTAGGTACAAATCATATGGAAGAGGATCATTGATAAAAATTGAAATATATGGAAAATGTGTTTTTGATCAAGTTCATGTGGTAGATGTGAGGGGTAAGATGGAAATTCAATGTTTTAATGAAGGATAATCATAATATGACTTATGGAGATATCATGACTTGTTAAACTCATCTTCTGGTGTTTTATAAGTATTTCATGGTAGATTATATGGAGGAGATGTGAAATAGGGAAACACACGAGGATATGAATTGTCCATAAATTTCTGAATTACATGGTGTGTAGTAGTTGGGAAGAACACATTCCATCTAATATGTATTTTATAATGCTGGGGTTTATGATAGATATAAGTATCCAATGACCATGTGGCAGGCCCAGATGTCATGTGAACATAGATGGTCGATCATGGGGTGTATAGCAGGTACATGACCAGTGAGGCTGAGGTAGCCCACACACCATATAGGTCAAAGACACACCCTGTGTACCACCTGACAGAGAATAAAACTTATAAAGTAAAATACTATGTTCCAAACCAAACCTTACAAGTTATGTATCTTATTTCACATGTCATATAGTTATATCAGTATATCTTATATATAGTGGTATTGCAAAAACAAGTATTTGATAGGGGACTAAAATCCATGTACTTATTTTTCCATGGATTATCCCTTAAAATGTGTTTTTACGAGTTGATTTCATCATTAAAAATAGTTGTTGAGTTTTTGAAGCCCCTTTAAGAAGTTCATGCATCCTAGACACTACTCATGTAATGTGATCCCTTGTATAATGTCAGATATATGATAGGGTCGGGTATCACCCATAAGTTTAGGGGTCATGATCCTCTATTACTTATCCCAAAGTAGGTTTTGGTTTCTCATCTCCTACATTTAGGGAATTTGATCCCCTCCTATGAGATAGTTAAAATGGAGTTATGTATCCCCTTACAGCCTAATGTTTGATCCACTATTTATGAGATGAATTACCAAGTTTGAGGTTTCACCCACTGAGGAGTGTGAAACATTGATACAATTATAAGATGTTCAGGAGTACTAATTCATGAATCCATGTGATAATTTTTGTTCATTTTAATGGAAAGGATGAGTCTCACAGTACTCTAGGACATGAAAATATTTTTGAGAAAATTTGGGTTCATCCATTCCCTCAGGTATCACGTGCTATATTGGAGGGAATGTGAGCTTTAGAGTTGATCATACTACCCATATAGTCTTCAAAAGGTGGTGTAGCTATTAGAATCTTGTGTAGTGTAGGCTTCTATAAGACATGTAATTACATATGACTCTATAGGTTGCCTTTGAGATGTGATATTATGAATAGAAATTGAATTTAGTCTTTTTAAACTCTTAAGTTTTCTAAGAATCACCAAATACCCATGCATGGTGAATTTTCAGGATTATAACTATGATAACTAGAACTTATCAGCATTCCTAATTCCTCTAGTGTTTGGATATATCTATATTATTCTTATTTACTTCCTTTCAGAAACTCTTATGTTAAGGGAGACTATAGGTAACTTGATATTTTGATTTTTCCTATGTTAACCTCCTCTTGGTCACCTTAACATTAAGGATTTAGGTTCATTATTGTTTCATTCTCCCTTTTTAGTTTTCTTAGAATCCTACTAAGTATTTTTATACTCACCCTTCCATAAGCCTTGGGTACACATGTGTTGTGTCGATGTAAATGGTGTATATGTAAGATATGGATTTTTGGGACTGGGATTGACATATATTTTTTGGATTTGATTCCTAGTCAATTTGGTGGATGAAATATTGGAATAACATTGTCAATACCAATAGTTGATGGTAGTATGAATTTTTCATGACTAGGGACATATTAAAGTGAGGTATAGTTTACCTTATTTGGTTTTCAGTTTTCCTTTCTTACTATTGGGTGTGTACTTTTTTCTCTTTTTATTATATATTATTTGTACTGGTTGTATTGCAGATCTCAGTTAATGTATCATCCATGTAAACATTAAATATAATTGATTACATGTTTTTATATTATATTTATTCTGACTCGTGCATTTTGAATTTGAGATATGAGTCTATTTTAGATTTTAAAAGGCTAGGGAATCTCATTTGTGTGATAATCCTACTTGGTGCAAGTCACCGACCCTTGGCCTATTAGAGATTGTCTTCAAAAGTCACTATCATCTTGCATTGTCCAAGGTGGGGCCCTTGTAGGTCTTCAAATGACAGATTGAAAATCCTATCATCAAATATTCATGATAATGATTATACTATTTACCTAGAGGACCTTACTATCAAGAAAATTTCATTCCATAGTGTAATAGAGGATACTCCTGGGCATTGGAAAAGAATATTAGGACACACGAATGTTTGTAGCTTAGCTAAATATTCTAATAATGGATTAATGAATGACCTTCTATAAAATAAGTTTAAATATTCAAATGTTTGTGACTCATGTCAATATGATAAAGAACATATGTCTAGTTTTATACATATTTACAATGTACGAACTTTTAAAACTAGGTTGTTAGTGTGCATTAATCTTTTTAGACTAAACCAAGATAACTGAAATTATTAAAGAAAAAAACCTTTTATATTTCTAATATGATAATTAAACAAGATTAACTTTATTTTAATTTTATTCACATAAATTGAAAACAATATAATTATTTTAAAAATTAATCCAATACAAAATTTTTAACATCTTTCCATTATCAGTATCTTAAGGAATCATGGTAGTGAATTTTAAATTCTACCTTCAAAACTTTTTTCATTGAAAAATGAGTTAAAAATAACTTTTGATAATCAATAACTCTCGAAAATATGGTGTATTTGGAGAGATGAATTGAAAACTTTATGAAGTTTCTCAGTCTATGTTTTGTGAACATTATGTTACTAATTTTTTTTATTAATTATATTAGTACAACTAGTTATAATACAAATCAAGTTTTACGTCACTTAGTTTTCAAGAAAATGTATTTTGAATTGTATGATGAAAGGAAAGAAAAATTCAATTACATTAGGCTTTTTGGTTTAAAGGTATTCATTTTAAATACTAAATATAACATTTATAATTTGATCTAAAGGTTGATTTATTAATTTCTCTTGGTTAGTCAACCAGTGCTAAGGAATATCATGTTTTCAGTAGATTGGAAGGTACCATTTAAGAAATGGTACCTGTTATGTTTGATGAGAGTGATCCATTTTAAAATTTAAAATGTATAGATTGTGAAAATAAGACACATTGTACTTTTTAAACCCCCTATGATTTTGTTCTGGTAATTGAACCACATATAACAATAACTATAATTCCAAAATCTATTCTTTTTAGAAGATACTAATCTGGTTGATGTAGAATAACCTTCAATTTGTATTAAAAACATAAATTTTAATGGAAAAAATGTGAGTAATAAAATAATTTTTAAAACAAACAATATATTTAAAACACATTAATTAATGATTTATTAAATTTGGGTACAAATTATAAAATTCCAAAAATTCAAAAAAATTAATGTCTTTGGATGCTTGGGTATAAAACATAACAAAATGTCATATAAATATAGTGATATTATGGAAACCATCCTTAACATGATCCTAAAATTCTATCTTTTAAAACTGTAGGAATAAAGTAGGGGCATACATAAGAGAGTGGTGATCTATAAATCCCAATAAGGGAATAATCAAATAATAGCATAAGTTAAAGAATTATAGTTGATTCAAGATGCATATCAAGGTAACACAAGAGGGGTTAGAATTATCCTCATGATTATTGAGGCATGATATAATATGATAGAATAAAGGAAATATAGGAATGTAGAAAATATATAAAATAGCACAACATTAACATAATTCAAGGATAACCACTAGGACATTATAACATATTGCAAGATCGTGGGTTTTCTAGAGTTGTCTTGTCCTCATTTTAGGAAATAATTTACCCTTGTTTTTCTATATCATAGATTGGTTTTTTTTGTTTTAGGTGAAATTGGATAAATTTGAAATCCCTCGGGGCTATGAATGGTTGGTTCACGATTAGGGAAAACTAGCCAGTTTTCCCTAGAAAATTGTGCACCCCTTTTTTGAGGCATAGGAGGTGGTGCATAGTTTAGAAAAATCATGAATCCATCCTCCCTAAAATGTACACCCCAAGAAAATGTGGCTCTCTACAATTGATATGTAGTTTTTCACATCATATTCCACTTAAGAGAGACTATGAACCCCCTAAATAGAGGGAAACGGTTAAGGTGCATGGTTTTCAAACCATGCACCTCACCATAGGAAATCATGTGCATGGTTTTTAACCATCCCCCCCCCCACCAAAATATTTTTATTCATATTACCAAACCCTAGGTTTTTTACCCCAAAATGACCAAGATTGGACCTAAATGATTTAATTCAGTTTTGAAATCTCTGAGGAGGATTCCAAGGCTGCTTGAACCCCTTCCAATGTGAATCAATGATCATGTGGAAGGATTTGACCTCTCATCTGGTATATAATATCTTTTTGTTATTTTACTCTCTATCCTGTAAATTTTAAATGATGAAGAGGGTCGATTTTTCCTCCATTGGGTATAGTTTAAATCTAGTGTATGATGGATCATATTATTTGGGTCTTAACCTAGGTTTTGATCCATGATCATCTATGCAATTGTGATTCTGATATTTCCACGTCAAATTAGGGATTAAGATTTGTAAAGCATTCATCAATGATCTTTAGGTAGGGGTCTAATTATCAATTACCATAGTACTGATTTTATTTGGGTATATTTATTTATGTAATTTCAATTTCCATGTTGGGTAATCATGTTTTTAATTGAATTAATTAATTGGTTGATTAATGGGATTATGAAATTGGTTGATTAATTGGATTATGAAATCAATTGATAAATGGGAAAATGAAATTGATGGAAACCCATGGGGTTTGTAGATATTATTGAACTGATGATTCATAAATTATGAATGGTTAAGAAATGAACTCATGAAACGGATAAATAATGAATTATGGAGGTGATTGAAAAATGGTTTTTGAATGTAGAACATTGAGATGTGATATTTTTTATTGAGTTGTGGGATGGGGACTACTACTACAAATTTCAATTTGGTTTCAAACAACCACTCTAGGCCCCCAATAAATATATATATATATATATATATATCATGTGATAACTATGTTTTGGGACATATATTGTTGCTCCAAATACCTAGAGGGTTCCAGAATGCTTCACTATGTCCCCATTTTATAAATGTGATTTGAATGTTAAATGATTAATAAAGACCATGATAAAATGAAATCCGATATCCCTTTAGTAGATGGTTCAAACATCAGCATGGGTCAAAGAAAGTATTTTTTGTTTGGGTGTCACCATGAACTCAGGGACCTAAGTGGTTGGTTAAAGAGTATTTTTTGAGAACTATTTACTTTATCATTTGTATTTTTTTCTTTATAGGACTGTATACATTTTTATAAACGGTGAGTCTTTTTAGATGATGTTGGTGGTGGATTACTTAGTTGTACTCATGCACTACATGGGAGGCCCGATCAGTACCTGAATATACTTTATGATTATAGGATAGGATAAGGGAAAGAGAAATATTTTATATTGATGAGTTAGGATGCAAAATGGAGTATCATTGAGGGAACTAGAAAAAATATCCATATTCACATGGGGAGTTTTCAGTTTGTCGTTATTATTGGATTTCATTTTTCAATTGGCACATATATGGCATAAAATATGTACAGAATTAGTTTATAGTCATTTATAAATGTTGGGGATTATTTAGTGATGTTTGTCTTTATTAGTTATGTATTATTTTGGTTACTTTTTATTATCATTTGGCTATCATTTATTGATTCTCATTATTGCTCTAATTTTATAATGAGTGTATAGTCTCCTAATAGTATATATGAGAACCTCGTTGGTATTTGAATCCTTTGGCATATGGGGAGTTTCACATGAGGTCACATAACTAATCGACTCGAGGAACCGACCTATGCCACTTGGGTCAAGATGTTAAAACATAGTATCAAAGGGTGTATATTTTCTTTTTTGTTTCCTTACAATTTTGGAATGTTAGACTATAGACTAGGATGAGTTGGTCCTTGGTCATGAGATTCTGCGAGGGATTATCTAACCCATGTATGGGGGAAAACCAGGTACCCAGGGTAGGATTGTTGTTATGGATTTTTATGTTACAATTAGATGGTATTTCAACTGGGGTGATGCACTTATTTTGTGTTGTTATTGTTTTATGATATTTTACTGATGTCATGGTATAGAATGGAAGTTTAGTGTACATTCAACCTTCTAAGAACTTAGGATTTTTATATGGAATTTTAGGAAGGAATGCAAAATAAGGATTTGAGTATGTTTTATAATGAAAATGATATTTTTTCTTTTGAATTTTTTAAAAAATAGTGTATACTAAAAAATGGATAATAATAAATGATGTTAATTGAGTTAATTTAAAATGGATAAAATGGGTGTATAATTAGAAACTATGAAATTTAAATGTGTGTTGCCCTATTTTTTCTATGAACCAGATGAGGTATGTTTGAGGGTAGTGATAGTGCCTAGGTTTTGATCGTTTGGTGTTGTATTGGGGATGACTTGTTATGGATTTATATGAATCAATATCATTAAAATTTGTTAATGAAGTGTTATGATTCCCATGATGTTTTTTTTGAATCATGGAGATATGACTCCATGACGACTCTAGTTGATAGAATGAAAGGATGACATGGCTGGAAATGTTAATCAAATAATTGAACTAGAGGATCTAATAATTTTGGGTGAAGGAACTAAAGAGGAGTTCTGTGAGAACATTACTCACTTTATGAAGTTTATAGAAACTGACATGTGTGGTATGTGAGAAATATGTCTGACCCAACATAGTATTTCTAGTTTCACCACCATTTAACATTAACCTGATATGGTGGTCCTAAAGAAGACGAGTTATGGATTGAGTCTATACAGAATATCCATGACCTTTTAGATACTCCTTCTGATAAGAAAGTAAATTTTCCTAATTCTATGTTATGTGGTCAAGTGAGGTATTTATGGGATATTCATACTCAACATGAAATGTCGAAGAACAAGGTATGTAAAGAAATTCAGGATAATTTCCTGGAACACTTATGCCCATATATTCTAAGGTATGAGAGGGGGGGTGAGTTTATATGGTTGACACAAGATAGTATGTCTGTGATGGGCTATATTGGTCGCTTTACTGATTTTATGTGATTTGTACCATCATAGGTAGCTGATGAGGCTTCTATAAGAAATCACTTCCCGGGTGGACTTAAGTGCGAGATTATGTCCCAGTTAATATCTTTCATCTGAAATAGTTTTTTTAAGTTGTGAATTATGATCTCATTTCTGAGGGGATCCTGAAGGAGTCTTCCAATGAAATATAGGTTATTTGTACTGGATAACCAAGAGGTGAACCTTCTGAGAGTAGGAAATGTTTCTATAAGATTTTCAACATGGGAAATATCAAAAAAATATTCTATGGAGAAGGATCAGTTACTCAGAGCAGCAACTAGATATACTGCCCCAGGTCAGGTCACATTCATATAAAGTGTCCATACCACCACTACAATGTCGATCCAATAGTAGGATGGAAAAATTATAGAGGGAATTCTTGAAACATCAATCACTAGGTAGTGAAAGAGGATCCAAGAAGAGTTAGATAATGAAAGAGGTCTTCTAACTCATTTTTTAGATGTATGAGTTCTTCTAAACATGGAAGTTGAAGTGGTGTATGTGGTTCATCAGGGTAAGAGGGTCCATATCAACAGAGTGTGGAATCTCAGGGGACTCAGAATGTAGCACAAGGACAAGGGGTAAGATAGTGTTATGAAACTCATCCTGCAAATGTGGATAAAGATGGCAGGATATCGATAGTAAGAGGTTTTATTCTTGTAGCTTATATGGTTTCTAGTTACTTATTTAATACATGAGACTCTGTTGATTTTATATCTTCTGAACAAGTGAATAGTTTATGTTTGGAGGTGGAGTTTTGAGTGGGGTTGTGATGATTGACACATCATTGGGTGTATGGTCAAGGTAAATTTTTTTATGAAAGGTCTATTATCTCAATTTTGGGGAGTATCATTTCTATTAGGAACATCACATACATGAAATGTTAGGCTTTGACTTAATTTGTTTTATAGACTAGCTAGTATCAAACTGATCCTATATCGATTGTCACCTTTGGAGAGTGACCTATACATATCCTAATGGTAATAGGTATATTCATTTTGGATATTGGAATATCTAGGAAGGTTGTGTGGGTCCATCATGTAAGCAACTATGGTATCTCACCACCCTGATCTGATGTCATTATCTAGATGAAGGGGGTCTCAAGCATGATGTCTTTCCACCCGTAGTGTACCGGTTTCATAATGTTTTTCCTAAGGACATCTTAGGGATACCACTTGAGAGGTTTGTTGAATTCATAATTGATCTCATGTCTATAGTTGAACCAGTTTCTATTACACCATATAGAATGGAACCAACAGAGATTCAATATCTTAATCCTCAGGTGGAATAATTGATAGATAAAGGATTTATTCATTTTGTTTCCTAGGGTTTCTCTAATATTGTTTTCTAAGAAGGATGATAGGACCCCATTTCTGTGTATTGATTACCCAAATTTTAAATGAATGACAATGAAAAACTAGTATCATCTTTAATGTATCAATGACCTCCTTGACTAGTTAAGTGAATATTGTGTTTTTATAATATCAACATAATATCGGGGTATCATCAATTGAGAGTTAGGCCTTATGATATACCAGGAACTTATTCCAGAATAATTTATGACCCATATGAGTTTTTTGTGATGTTTTTCTAGATTAATAATGATATATCTATGTTTATGGCCTTGGTGAACTGAATCTTCCACCCATGTCTCGATCAGTTTTTTGGTTTTTTTTAATGAAATCTTGGTGTACTCCAAGACTCATGAAGATCATGCCCAATATCTTGACACAATCTTGAGTACACCGAGGGAGAATCAAATATTTGAAAATATATCTAAGTTTCAATTATGATATGGTAAATTTCATGGGAAACCTCATCTCTAAGGAAGGTGTGTTAGTGTATCCATAGAAGGTGTAGGTGGCGGTTTCTTGGGAGCAACCCAAGGATTTCTTGGATATCTAAATATTTTTAGGTTTGACAGGTTATTATCAAAATTTTAACAAGTAATTTTCCTACATCACATCACCACATTGAGATTGAACAAAAAATGGATTAATTTTGAAGGGTCTTTATCATGTGATATTTTTTCTAGGATTTGAAGATGCATTTTACTACCTCACTGGTTTTGATCCTACCCAAGATGGGGGATGATTATTGTATGTTTTTTGATGTGAATGGGATCATACATGGAATATTTTTTTATGAAATAAGATCAATTTGGGGTATATGGGTCATGGAAGTTGACACCGCATTAATGGGATTACCCTACACACAATGTTGATTTAACTGTGGTGGTTTAGTTGTTGATGTTTTGGTGGAATTATCTATTGCGGGAAAAGTTTACTATGAATAATGACCCTAGAATATTTAATTATATCATTTCACAACATAATTTTATTATCTAGTAGTTATGGTGGGTTCAGTATATGTATCCTTTTAATTTTGAGCTAGCATACACACTTGTGAATGGAAATAGTGTTTCTGACACTTTGATTTGGGAAATATAAACTCAAGTAGTTCAGGAGTCCAATTTTGAGTGGAACTTGACAAACTTATGGGTTAAGATTCATATTTAGATTTAGGAGGGCCAAAAGTAGATGACCCTTATATACTAATAGATTGAGTATAAAATTCAGAGACAGAATAGGGGCTGACAATCAGAATGTGCAATGTTTTATATAAGTTCTTGGAAATAATTCTCAACAAAATTCTAGTTGTGTACCTCCCCCTCTAGATCTAAAAGTAGCGACATGGTTTTTATAAAGGGAGATCGATTCAAGGAGCTATTGTCCTGGATCAAGAAATAGTGTGCACCATCAACCAAAAGGTTATCAAATTGAATATTTCCATAAAATTAGATATGGATAAATCCTATGATAGAACAGAATGAAGTTACATTATTAAAGTTCTCAGTTTCATGGGTTTTTTTTTGTAGTCCTCTGACATTCTTTTCAGGTGCATTAGTTCATCCAGGTAGTCCGTTTATTTTCTAGAAAGAATATTCTTCTTCTTTAAAACTGTTCATTGACTGAGGCAGGGTGTTTTTTTATCACGAATATTATATATCATTACCAAGGATTCTCTCAACCATCTCATTAAAATTATCATCTTAGAGGAAACCATCTAGCCTTTCCACTTAATATATAGTATAGGAGATATCTATTATTTGTTTTTTGATGATGAAACAATCAATTTTTCTAATGAAAAAACACTATATCCACGGAATCAACAGTTTTCTAGAGGCCAACAACAAATGGAGTAGAAAAATTATGAACCATGATAAGAGAATTATTTTTATTTCCAAACATTTCTCATAGTGATGTTTGGTTTCTTTGGATATCGTCTTGGGTATAAAAAGAATATAATTCCTTATGGAATACCTGGGTATTCTTATTTCTTCCAGTAGGCTTTGTATACATTGCCTTGATAGAATTTTAAGTAAAATCATTATGCCTATCTTTAATTAGAAGAACCGGTTCCTATCCTTTAGATGAAGACTTACCTTTATTAAATATGTTCTATCCTCCATTCCCTTGAATGCATTTTCAACCATCAATGTCCCTAAGGGAGTTATTAAGGGTATTTAAAGCATTTTTAATTCCTTCCTTTGGGATGCACATTCCAAAGGTAAACACCATTTGGTGTCTTGGGATAGATTAGATCGACCAGTAATGTATAGAGGCATTAATTTTATTAGTGTTACTGGAGTTATGAGGATCATTCATTCAAGGTTAGCAAGGGAGGTTTTTGAGGGGAAAAATTTTGGGGGAAATTTCATCTTGAAGAAGTATATGAATGATCACGAGGTTCTGAAAGGAAAATTATTGTCTCTGTGGTGCTTCGTTCACCCATTGCAATAGACTCTCCAACACTACACTCAGTGGATCATTGGAAATGGCGATATTAGACTCTAGTTTCAGAATTGGATTGGTATTGTACTAGTATTCCTAGATTTTCCTACACCAAAATATCTCCTTCATATAGTAATGCATGCACCCATGTTTCATCCATGCAGTCCACGATAATAATTAACATGTGTTATTTGACCTTGTTATTCTGAATTCTGAGATGGATAGTTGTGTTGTTACATGGTCATCATTTGGGAGAGTCTTTTCTAAAGAATATCGAGGGATTTAAATGGACACTACCCATAATGATTAGTGGAGGGAGATCTTATAGTGTAAAGATATTCCTATAAAACCCAATTTTCTCTTATAGTGGATCAAAAAGCATGTGTTAAACACTGATGACAACATGAAGCACACAAGTATCAATATTATTTCTAATAGATCATATTGTATGAATTTTCATGAGGATACCTTAGAACACCAATTTTTTTATGGATAATGCAAACGCGTGTTTAAGAGTTCCTTTGGTAGTTTTATAGGAATTAACTCACCAGAGTTCAGTATAACTTCCTTTAGCATCCTCTAGTTCTATGGATTCAACAACTATAGTATTGAAATTAAATTTAGAACTACCATTCTCTTGGATGGATGATGGTGCTTATGGAAAGCACATAACAAGTTTCGTTATGAAGGGATGAACTCCTCTAACACTAGCATCGTCTTTGGGGATAGAATATTAATTGCAGACATGATACGCCGGATAAAAAACTAGATAGATTATTTATCTCTTAGATCATGGAATATTAGAAGTGATATCCAGTCCATGGTTCAGAATATGTGCTACGGTCATTGGGTTCACTGGCCCCCCATAGTGTTGGGCACAAGGTCAATGTGAATGGGTCCTATAATATGGGATTTATGTGAGGTATGTGTCTCATGTGGGATCCTAAAGGATCTTTAATCCACACAATTATTGTGTCCTTTGGTGTTGGTGACTCCCTACAGGCAGCAGCCCATGCAATTTAAATAGGCATGTGCCTTTGTAACTAGAGAAGCATAGTGCTTGCGGTGGTTGAAACTGACTCCACCCATATCCATAGTTATATACATGGATTTGGAACCCCCTAGTTGATAATATACCTTATGAGAAGATTCAAAGAGCTCATTTCAAACCAAATAGATTTCCTTCATACGTGTAGAGAGGGGAACAAAGATGATAGATTCCTAGATTATGTTTCTTCTATTACAACTCATAGTGGAGTTGCTATTTTTTTATCATGGGGTCATTTCTCCAATAAGGTTTTGAGTTTGTTATAGGTTATTCCATTAGGATCCATTAGATTCATCCACCATAGCTCCTTGTCCCTTTTCAATCTTTCCTCTTCTTCTGAAAACCCTCATTTTTATCTCTAAATAAAATAAATAATGATTTTTATGTCAGGGAGGGATTTTATGAGGATCCATAGTGTTTTACCTTGAGGGAAATCCTTGAAGGTATGGAGTCACCTTAATATTGGACTATAGATAAGGATGAGCTCATCTATGTCTAGAACCATGTTGTTGTGCCTACATGTATGTGTGAGGATATAACGCATGAGTTTCATGCCTCAAAGTTGGAGGTGCATCCTAGTTTGACCAAATTGTACAATAACTAACATCAATGATATTAGTTTTTGGGAATGAAAAGGGATATTTTAGGGTTACTGACATGATGATACACCCATCAGTAGGTAAATGCTGATAATCAATAACATTGTGGCTTACTACATCAATTATTCATTCTGGAATGGAAGTGAGGTGATGTAACCATTGACTTTGTGGTAGGTCTTCTAAGGGATTCTAAGAATAATCACTCTATATGTGTAATTTTGGACTGATTGATGAATTTATCCCATTTATATCCTATTCAGGATACTTTTATAGTAGATTAGTTGTGGTAAATGTATTTTTAAGAGATATTATATTAATAAGGGCTACCATAGAGTATTATTTTGGACAATGATATGTGCTTTACTTCATGATTTTGGGAAGTATTAAAGGTTTCGTTGGGTACCTTGGTATTTCCTAGTATGGATTTCCGCCCACATATAGATTTAAAATCAAAACATAATATACAGGTATAAGATCATATCCTACCGGAGTGAGTCCTAATCTTTGGGGGGTCTTTAGAGAAGGTCTTAGCACACATTTATTTCACCTATAAAAACAATTTCCATGAGAGTATTCAAATAGAAACATATTATGCCTTTTATGGTAGGTTTTACAGATCACCTCTATGCTAGATAGAGGTAGGTGATTCTGAGTTGTTGGGACTGAGTCTCGTGTACGAGACATCATAGGAGGTCCAATTGATTCAAAAATATATGCTTATGGATTAGAGTAAGAATAAGTCATATGTTTATCTACATTGATGACCCCTTTAATTTACATTGGGTGATCATGTATTCCTTTGGGTGTCACCTAAATTGGTTCACCATAGAATTCATAGGAATTGAAATTTTTCTCACATGTTTTTTGGACCTTTAGGGATTCTTGTGAGAATCGAACTAGTAGTGTACTGATTGGCTCTTCCATAGTGGTATAGTGATGTGCATGATATTTTTCATATTAAAAATATTTTACTGTATAACCCTAACCCTCATCATGTGATCTAAATTTTTTATGTTGATCTTTAGGATGATGTGTCTTTTTGGGAGCATCTGATTCGTGTTATGGATTATAGTGACAAAGTGTTGCATGTAAAGGTCGTGTCGATAGTCTGTGTGTCATGGAAGCTTAGATGTGTAAAGGAGGAAAAATAAGAGAGGGAAGAAGATATATGGTCCCAGTGTAATGACCATTTAACTTCAATATCTTATGGATTTTTAGGATTATGTCTTGATGATGAGTTGTTATAAGGTGAGGGATTGTAAGATATTGGCCTTTCTTGAGATTCTGTGTGCCTGTTTTTAGGGAATGTATTCTTATTTTTGGGTTATAGGTTAGATCTTGTTTTTTTATTTTTTAGTTAAATTATATAACATTATAATACCTTTATATTATCATGGTTATAACATTTTTATGGAAAGCCATGTCCTTTTCCCCCATAAACCATGCACCCCTTTTTGGTGGAACAGGAGGTGGCGCATGGTTTTCCAAAACCATGAATCTACCCTCACCAAACCATATACCCAGATATAGTGGTGGATTTTCATGGTTGGTTCATGGTTTTTCAAATCATGTTCCACTTAGTAGAAATAATTCACCCCCTCCCCACTAAGTAGAGATGCATGGTTTGAAAAACGGTGCACCTCATCCCATGAAACTATCTGCACGGGTTTTAAACCCCCTAAAAATTATTTCAATTCCAAAACCCTATTCCTTCCATAAAATATACCTAGCAAAATACTAAATGATTTTCTTAATTTTTGGAAGCTGTTGGAAGGATTCCAAGGCTCCACTAACCCCTTTCGATGTGAATTGATGATCTAGTGGAAGGATTCAGCCTCTCTTATGGTATGTAATCTCTTCTCATTGGTTTCTAATCTCTCCCATATCTTTTTCTTTATAAAGAGGTATTATTTGTATTTAAATGACAATGTATTATATATAGGTTATTATGGATCATGTATCATTGGATATTAATCCTAGGTTTTAATCCAAGGTCTTATACAACATTTTGATTTTAATTTTTCCTCATCAAATTGGGGATTGCAGGTTGGAAATAATTCCTTAATGAACATGAGGTAGGTTTTATAATTATCATTTCACATAGTCTATATATTATTTTGTTGTATGTGTTTGTTTAATTTCAATTTATACATTGGGAAATCTAATTTTTAATTGAATTTATTAATTTGTTGATTAATGTGATTATAAAATTAAAAAATTAATGGGATTTTGAAATTGATTGATTATTAGGATTATAAAATTGATGGAAACCCATGGGGTGTGACAATATGATTTAAATGATGATTTAAAAATTATACATGATTAATAAATGAGTTTATGAAATGGGATGAATAAGTGTTTATGTAAGTGGTTGATAAATGTTTTGTGAATGATGAACCTTGAGATGTGCTATTTGTGAATGAGTTGTGGGATAGGGAATAATTCTCCGAATACCCTTGGGTTTCTAGACTTCCACTTTATGCCCCAATTATATATATTCATTTCATTTTATCATTGAGTTTTTGGATAGGGGTTTCTCCTCTAGGACCCCATTGTATGAATGTGAATTGAGTGTTAAATGATTAATGAATCCCATGACAGAATTAAATATGATATCACTTTGTTGGATATTCTACTCTGGCATGGACTAAAGTAGGTATTGTTGTTTCTAGTGTCACTATGAGCCTGATGACCTATATGGTTGATTAATTAATAATTTAATATGTGAGATATTTACTTTATCGACTGTAAATTATTCATTTAAAAAAAATTATACTTTTATAGTCTATATATAATTTTAGACATCATTGCTGGTGACATACTGAGTTGTAATCACACCCTACTCTGACTACCTAATCAGTACCTGAATAAACTTCTTTTTTATAGGATAGGATAAGGGAAGGATCCCTATATTTGATATTTGAGTTGGGATGCGGGATAAATCATGGGTGAGAGAACTGAACATGATTTCAGGACCCAATTTAGGAGTTCTTTCTATTTCTTTATTCTTGTTTTTCATTTGACACTTGAAACTTATTTGGAATGAAATATTTTCATCTTTATTTTATAGTAATTTATCCATGTTTTGGGTTATCTTGTGACGTTGTTCTTTATTAGTTATGTATTATGTTGTTTATTTCTTATTATCATTTGCATATAAATTGTTAAATTACATTTTTGTTCATCTTTGATAAAGAGGATATAGTCTCTTTATGATATATATTAGACCCTCACTTCCAGTCAGCATCCACTGGCACATAAAGAGGCATGATTGAGGTCACACAACTAACCATCTCAGTGAACCAATGTGTTTCAGCTGGTTTGGGACATTAAAAAGTGGTATCAAAAGGGTTATCTGTTCATTTCAATTGTCATACTATTGGGGAAAGGTAGATAGGATACTATTATGAGTTGGGAATTGGTCCTGATCTCATGCATGGGAGTACCTTACCCATGTATGGATGAAAAAACAAGTACACAAGGTGGGGTTGTTATTATTGATGTTGTCTGTTATAGTTGGATGTTATTTCACCATAAGTGATGCACTTATTCTGAAATGTTATTGTTTTCTGAGATTTAGTCATGGTATGGTATGGAACAAAAGTTTAGTATAAATTCATCATTCTAGTTAATTGATACATTTAATTGTCATGCATAATTTTATTCATGCATAGAAAATAAGTATTTTGGTAAGTGTTATAATGAAAATGGTTTTCCTTACATGTGAATTTGTAAAGAAAACAAAAAAAATGGTTCCTGTTAATAAATGAATAGTTATAAATTATGCTAATTGTGATAATTTAAAATGCATAAAATGGTTTTATAATGTGAATAAGTGAAATATGAATGTGTTTTACCCTCATGTATTTATAACTGTAAAAACCTGAGATTTTATCAGAAATATTATTTTTAATTTCTTTGATGTCTTGTGTTGAATGCTACACAAAGATTATCTTGTGCTATACGTAACACCATATTAGCATGTAGTATACTCTACACTATTCTTGGCTTGCGTTACACGCAAGATCAACCTTCCTCGATATCTTGTGTTGTACGCAATACTGAGTTTCACTACACAACGACATGTTTTCAAAATATTATATAAACTAGCCATTCTGAATATTAATACCCACTTTTTGAAATTTTATAAATTTTATCTTTCAAAATGGACTTCATTTTTGTAATCCAAATATCTAAATTATCTTAGGGTGAATTTTTGGTATCTTCCTGAAAACTTTCAATTTTTGATGTATAGTGAAAACAATGAGTTATTGGTTAAAACCAAATTTTTATTTAAATAATCATTTATTTTATTTAGATTTGTTTTAGGTCAAAATAGATACATAATAACTCTATAATTTCAATGTATTTCATTGGTGTCATTTTATAATAATTTTATATATATATATAATTTATCAAACTTTTTATCATCTTTTACCCACCTCCAAGGAGAATTTGCAAATTTACATAAAACTGAATTTTACCACTTCTATGAGTTGATTTTAGAAACTCTGAGAGACACGGTTAATATCAAGGATTAAAATTTTGTTCAATAAGGTAAAAATAATTCTTGTTGAATAGTAACTTTTTACTTTTTTTACCGCATTTAAAATTAAATAGGGTAACTGAGGATAAAAAATGATATTATATTAACCAAACACATGTCGTAATTCTATTGGATAAGTTTAATTCGACCAAAAACAACCTTAGGAATATAATATGAGCCTTTAGGTCCACTTGGATTAGACTAGGACATTTATTATTATTTTATTTAAAGAAGAGTTAAAATAGTTAAAATCAAAGTTTAATAACTGAAACATTTTTAATATAGGGTAATACATAAGATAAATTCTATTATAAATATTTATCATAAAGATAAAAATATTTACTACATAATGGTATTTTATTTATTTTTTTTATAAATTATATAATTTAATTTATTTATGACACAATGATGATGTAGTAATTACCTTATTAATGAAATATTAAATTAATTGATATTATAAATACCCAAATAAATGTAATTTGATACTTTTAATGAATTAAAATAATTTTCTATGTTAATATAACATATTAGGGTTGGTTATAATAATTTTTATCGAAGTAATAATGCTGTTATAAATTTAGAGAAAACAAAATACCAAATAGCGTCAAAATTGACATAAAAGAGTTTTTAAAACAAATATTATATCATTAATTGATATAATGGTCCAAAAAATCTATGGTTCGTACAAAAAACTTATATAATAATATATATGAAATAAATGAACCAATTGGGGTTCTATAGGCAGTTTATAGTAAGTTTATTAACCATATAGTGTAAGAATAAAATAAGACACGGTAAAAGTTAAATTGTTTAACTTAGGGTTAAATCTAAATGGTAAGGTTAAAATGGTAACCTAAACTTGTATAAAACCTATTGGTTGAGATTATTTGGACCCATCCCCACCCTATCCTATAAATAAATCACTTTGGATCCATTATAAACCGAATATGAATTTATTATAAAATAATATTTTAAGTATGATTATAAATTATATATAATAAATAATAATGATAAACCATTCAAGTATGATTATAAAGTATATATAATAAATAATAATTAAAGATATTACATAATAATTATACTGTATTTATGTACATATATGGTTCATTTACTTAATTCCATTGAATTCAATAAGAAAATGAAAACAGCGTTCATGCGTACGTACGGCCTACCGTCTCCATGAACGGTGTATTTCATTCCATTTATCGATCTATCATATATATTTATATGCTCAATATATATTATATATAAATTATATTTTACATTATGGAATTAATTAAATCAGGATATAAGTAATAATTTCAAAAACAACAAGTCGAAACACGTATGACAAATGAACCGATTTTACCCAAAACGCTGCTTTAACATGGAATTTACAAAAGAACAGGTGATATAAAGTCATGAGTGAACCATATATGATATAATAACAATGAATATGATTCTTTAATAAGTCAATGAAATTATTTAAATCATTATACAGGAGGTTCGGATACGTACAAATCATATCAAACCTAAGGTAAGGGATAATTTTGCAATCTCATTTTTATCCGAGATTGCTTATACGTAAGTATTTACTAGGGTTGTATTATTCATCCATGTCCATAAAAATGTTTTTCCTAAAGTGTTTAATATTCATCCATGTATGTTTAAAGTCATGTTTACCCCTCTTTGGCTTTTACTTTGTGTTATGTAAGGAGTCTTTCTTTTGTTTACCATACGTGGTACTTTTTCACATTTTCATTAAAAGTACAAGGAGAATGTTTTTTTAACTTATACGGCATGAAAGGATTTTTACGGTTTCATAACGCCTAATTTTCATGAATATTACTCTACAATATTTCATGACTATTTTCAACAAAATACATTTCTTTTAAAATTTCATGGAATTTTGTGGAAAGAAAATAATTTTCAAAGTGAAAGGATATATTCCTCAAGAATTCATTTCAAGTGTTTTATCAAAACCAATTTCCACCTAAGATGACATTATTTCATATGTGTATGTTTCAAGTATAATGTCTATGATTTACATGGATTCAATTTTCCAATGATGAAATGATATCCATTTGTTTTATATGGATTATGTTATGATGGGATTGTGTTTATGAAACCCATTTTATTCTTTGGGTTAAGATGAATGATTTATGTTTATGTTGTGGCACACGTGAGAATGATTTAATTATGAGATGGGTGGGACCTATATCTCCCTCCAATTCATTGGGTAAAGATTTATATCTCAGGAGATAGACATGACTATAATAGAAAGTAAATCTGGTACAATAATATAGGGCTGGAACGACAAGTAAACCCGATTCAGTAATGGACTTTGTCCACTATGATGGTCTTGGCAGCAATGCCTTGGATAATGTGGAAATAATATCATGTGATTAACAGTTTTCCACAATTACATGTTTTATTCCCATGCTATTTTATCATGATTGATGTTCCTTTATGATATATGCCTTACGTACTTCCAAGATTTATGCCATTGCTCAAGATTTTGATGTTTAGATTTTATGTTCAAGTTTTTGCAATCAAATATTTATGGATTGTTTTATGTTCCCTATGTTTACCCTTACTGAGCATTTGAGCTCACCCTTTTTATGTTTTCTTTTCCCCAGGATATAAAGAAAGGTTTTATGTAAGAAAACAAAAGGGGATGATCTTTATGGGAGATGTTGAATATATTTTACCATGATTAGAAGATTAAGTTCTGAGTTTCCAAAGACACTAAACTATTACAGTCCTTAGGTGTCTGTTTTTGTTATGTATTAAGTATTCTAAAATAGTAATGTAATCCCCATGTATGTCAAGATATGGGTCTCTACATTTGGTATCAGAGCGAAGGTTTAGTTAACCATTGTAAACTAGGAACCGAAAAACTTTAGTGAGATCCCTAGATATATTTCTATGGTATGTCTAGAGATGTCATTAAGGTTAAGTATAAGTATAGGTTATAGTCCTATAATTACCGTAACGATCATAGAATTAAACCTAAGATGTTATAGATTGAAATTACCCCTTTATTAAGTTGTTTTTCTAGTACGAGTTTTTCCTCTCATACTATTCTTTTTGGGTTTTAAGAAATGGCAGGAAGCAGGTGGATTCATGTTAATGGATAATATGATGGAAAATGGAACAATATTCTTCATGAGAAAGCAAAAGAAATGGGATTTGGATGTCCAAACATCTTTATTATTCCTAAGCAGCGATATCATAATATGATCAATAATATCAACTTTGGTATGTTTCCTGAAACGACAAATAAGAGAAAGATGGAGTTTCATGATGATCATAGAGGAAGGAAAGTTCAATTTCCCTCGGGTAAATCATGTGGGAAGAGGCATCAAAGAGAATGTTTCAAAGGAACTGTAAGATGATTTAGGTGTGGAAAATTAGGACACAAATCCAGTAATTACAAAGTAAAAGGATCATTTAACAACATGGACAAGGATAATGGTATTTCTAAGACATCAACAATGGTTAAATGTTTTAAATGTGGAATTTATGGGAATTATGCAAACCAATTCCCTAAGGTAAAGTCTCATGAAGAGAATCAGCATGGTCATATGGGTAGTATTTATGTTGATGATGATGAAGATACTTCAAATGATATGTGAGATGAAAGAATTGTTGAAACTTGGTCAATGGTTTAAGAAGGTAATGGAATGATTTTATGTTTATCAATAGTAATGTTGTATAGGTAATTTAATGGTACTATGGAATAAATAAACATCTAAGGATTGTTACACTATTGTTTTTATTAAAAGTATTTGAAAGTATATGTTGAATGGTAATAGTAACCATGAAATATTATTCAGATATTTTTGGAATGAATATGATATGTGGATAATGAATGGATAAAGAGATAATGAAATGTTTGATAGTATTAATGAGCTCATGACTGATATAAGGACAAAGTGATATCATGGTTTGAGTTTATAGAAATTTTGTAATTTTGGTATGTGGAAGGAGTTAACTTTTGACAGTATTCATGTGTTCACTAAGGTTCTATGGTAACTCATATTTCAATAGAATACATGATTATGGTATTCACATGTTTGGAATGTGACCAACAAGATATATCTTATGATTTATGGGGGATAAATGATTGTATTCACTTGATTGTTATGTCACCTTTCAAGTAATCGTTTTCTTTATACTATGAGCTTGGACTGAAGTATTTTGGATAAGCCTAAAGATTGGAATAAATTATGTTAGACATAAGATAGTATTGTTTAAGGCCAGAACTTTTTTCGATATTATTACAGGAATGTTATAATAATGTAGTTTTAGAAAAAGGGACAACCTGTAGGATGGGCAACAACCCATCACGTTGGACAAGGTTGCGGGAATCGAACCCACAACCGAAGTACGACAGGCCTTTATCACCTACCATTGACCTACATGAATTCCCTGGTAAGTAGAAACTAGTTTTATTTTATTAATCGGTATCATAGATGAATTATAAGTCAATTTTAGGAACCATATACAGATAATCTCACCATATATGGACTTATGTATATTTAATAACTTTTGCTAACATTTTGTTAGAAAATGATGGAAGGACCCATGATTCTATCGTATGATCTACCAATACTTCAATAATGACAAATTCAACTTCATTTAATTAAGAGATGAAGTGGAAATTGTTTAAGTCATGAACAACGGTGATATTGTACCAAAATAAAGAAGGTTTTTCTTCTAATTCAAATTCTTCAACATTAGGAAAATGATCCTGAAAACCAAAAATGTTGTCCTAGTGTCCTCATATCTGAGGAATCAGATAGTACCTTAGGTCATCACAAATTTATCACATTGTGATTGATGGCTTTTTCATAGCCATGTTCTCTACCACTCTCTATCAGAACTTGATGGTTAGATTTCTCTTCCATATCCATATTTTTACCTATGTCCTCCTATGTGGAAACCCAATGACGAGTTAATTTGGGTAACCATTACATTTCATACTTCAGTTTCTAAAATAAAGTTTTATTATTTCTCTTTACGTTTTGGGTTTCATTGAAATAAACTTTCATATAGTAAACCATTTATAACCCCAATGAATTTCGAGGGAGAAATTCATTTTAAGTGGTGTAGTATGTAACAACCCGAGATTTTATGAGAAATATTATTTATAATTTCTTTGATGTCTTGTGTTGTACGCTACACCAAGAATATCTTGTGCTATACACAACACCGTATTAGCTTTTAGTATACGCAACACTATTCTTGTCTTGCGTTACACACAAGAGCAACCTTCCTCGATAGCTTGCATTGTACGCAATACCGAGTTTCACTAAACAACGATATGTTATTAAAATATTATTTAAACTAGCCGTGAGGAATATTAATACCCTCTTTTGGAAATTTTATAAATTTTATCTTTCAAAATGGACTTCATTTTTGGAATCAGAATATCGAAATTGGATTAGGGTTAATTTTTGGTATTTTTCTGAAAACTTTCAATTTTTGATTAATTGTGAAAACACTGAGTTGTCGGTTAAAACTGACTTTTTATTTAAATAATAATTTATTTTAATTAAATTTATTTTAGGTCAAAATATATACATAATACCTATATAATTCCAATGTATCTCATTGCAGTCATTTTATAATAATTTTAGATATATAAAAATTTTATTGAACTTTTTACCGTCTTTTACCCACCTCCTAGGAGTATTTTCAAATTTACATAAAACATAATTTTACCACTTTTGTGAGTTGAATTTATAAAATACGAGATACACGGTTAATATCAAGGAGTAAAATGTCGTTCAATAAGATAAAAATAATTTTTGGTGAATTGTAACTTTTAAATTTTTTTACCAAGGTTAAAAGTAAATAGGGTAATTAAGGGTAAAAATGAAAATATTATTACCCTAAAACATGTACTAATTCTATTGGATAAGTTTAATTTGACCAAAAACAACCTTATGAATAAAATATGACCCTTTAGGTCCACTTGGATTAGATTTGGACATTTATTATTATTTTATTTAAAGAAGAGTTAAAAGAGTTAAAATCAAAGTTTTCTAACTAAAATATTTTTAATATAGGGTTATACATAAGATAAATTCGACTATAAATATTAATCAGAAATCTAAAAATATTTCCTACATAATGGTATTTTATTTATAGTTTTTAGACATTATATAATTTAATTTATCTATGACACAACGATGATACAGTAATTACCATATTAATGAAATATTAACTTAATTGATATTATAAATACCCAAATAAATGTAATTTGAGACTTGTTATGAATTAAAATGATTTTATAGGTTATTATAACATATTATGGTTGGTTAGAATAATTTCTTTCTAAGTAAAAATTATGTTATGAATTTAGATAAAACAAAATACCAAATAGTGTCAAAATTGACATTAAATTGTTTTTAAAAAAAATATTATATTATTAATTGATATAATGGTTCTAAAAATATAAGGTTCCTCCAAAAGAATTATATAATAATATATATCACATTAATTAACCAATTGGGGTTATATTGGAAGTTTATAGTATGTTTATTAACCATATAGTGTAAGAATACAAGAAGACATGGTAAAAGTTAAATTGTTTAACTTAGAGTTAAATATAAATGATAAGGTTAAAATGGTAACCTAAACTGGCCTAAAACCTATTGGTTGAGAGGATTTGGACCCATCCCTACCCTATCCTATAAATAAGTCACTTTGTATCCATTATAAACCGAATATGAATTCATTATAAAATAATATTTTAAGTTTTTTCTAAGGTGCCCCTCACCCCTCTTATAAAAGGGCACTCCCTCTTCTCTCACATTCACTCCTCCCAAGCCATTTGGATCGGCCAAACCCCGCCCAAATACCCTCTAAAATATCATCCCTTAATTATAGGGTCCTTCCTTTAGTTATAAAGTCAACCTAATAATCCATTTTGATCAAATCAAAAGGAAGAACCTAAAGAAGAGGTAAATATCTCACCACCAATTTCAAGTTTCTTTCTTCTTCCACTTCCTCCTTATTTGTTTTTTACATTATAAAATAATAACTCCAGTATTTTCTATATATGTGATGTTATTATATAAATGGAAGAAAAATATTATTTATTTTATCCATCTTATGAATTAAAAAGTCACCACACGTGCATACGTACGACTTACTGTCTCCACGTCGTGGTCTAGTTTTTTCTTCAAACATTTCATCATTTGGATGGGTATAATAATGAGTATAAATGATATAAATATAAAATATAAAATTATTATGATTCTTTATATATGATATAACATCCAATTATATATTATTTTAATATCAAAACAATGATATCATTGCTCATGCGTACGTACGGACTACCGTCTCCACGAACGTGATGAGATTCATTTTCCTTGATTAACAATTCAAGTATGATTATAAATTATATATATAATAAATAATCATGAATGATATTACATATTAATTATACTGGATTTATGTACATATATGTTTCATTTACTTAATTCCATTTAATTCAATAAGGAAACGAAAATAGCGTACATGCGTACGTATGGCCTACCATCTCCATGAACGGTGTATTTCATTCCATTTATCAATCTATCATATATATTTATATGATGAATATATATTATATATAAATCATGTTTTAAATTCTGAAATTATGTAAATCAGGATATAAATAATAATGTCAAGAATAACAAGTCGAAACATGTGCGATAAATGAAACGATTTTACCCAAAACACTGCTTTAACATGGAATTTACAAAAGAACTGGTGATATAAAGTCATGAGTGAACCATATATGATATCATAAAAATAAATATGATTATGTAATAAGTCAATGACATTATTTAAATCATTATACAGGAGTTTCGGATATGTACGAAGCATATCGGACCTAAGGTAAGGGATAATTTTTCAATCTCATTTTTATCCAAGATTGCTTATATGTAAGTATTTACTGGGGTTATATTTTTCATCCATATCCATAAAAATGTTTTTCATAAAGTGTTTAACATTCTTCCATGTATGTTTAAAGTAATGTTTAACCCTCTTTGACTATTACTTTGTGTTATGGAAGTAATCTTTCTTTTTTTACCATACGTAGTACTTTTTGACTTTTCTGTTAAAAGTACGAGGAGAATGTTTTTTTTAACTTATACGGCATGAACAGATTTTTACGGTTTCATAATTCCTAATTTTCATGAAGATTACTCTACAAGATATCATGACTATTTTCAAAAAAATCATTTTCTTTTGAAATTGCATGGCATTTGTAAAAAGAAAATGATTTTGAAAAAGAAAGGATATTTTCTTCAAGAATTCATTTCAAGTATTTTATCAAAACCATTTTCCGTCTAAGATGACATTTTTTCATATGTGTATATTTCAAGTATATTGTATTTATGATATACATGGTTTCTATTTTCTTATGATGAAATGATATCCATTTTTTATATGGATTATGTTATGATGGGATGATGTTTATGAAATCAATTTTATTCTTTGGGTTATGATGAATGATTTATGTTTATGTCATGGCACTCTTAATAATGATTTCATTATGAGATGGGTGGGACCTATATCTCCCTCCAATTCATTGGGTAAATATTTATATCTCATGAGATAGACATGGATTTAACTACAAGTAAATCCAGTACAGTAATATGAGGATGGAACGACAAGTAAACCCAATTCAGTAATGGACTTTGTCCACTATGATGGTCTTGGTAGCAATGTTTTGGATTCTATGGAAATCATATCATGTGATTAATGGTTTTCCACAATTACATGTTTTATTCCCATGTAATGTTATCATGATTGATGTTCATTTATGATATATACCTTACTTACTTCTAAGATTTGTGCCATTACTCAAGATTGTGATGTTTAGATTTTATGTTCACGTTTTTCTAATCAAATGTTTATGGATTGTTTTATGTTCCCTATGTTTACCCTTAATGAGAATTTGATCTCTCCCTTATTATGTTTTCTTTTTCCTATGATATAAATAAAGTTTTTAGGTAAGAAGAAAAAAGGGGAAGATCTTTATGGTAGATGTTTAAGATCTTTCACCATGATTAGAAGATTATGTTCCATGTTTCCAAAGACACTAAACTATTACAATCCTTGGGTGTCTGTTTTTGTTATGTATTAAGTATTCCGCAAAAGTAACGTAATGTCTATGTACGTCAAGCTTTGGGTCTCTATAATAACACAGATGAGGGATGGTTGATTGTAGTGATAATGCCTCATTGTTTACCGTGTGTCAAGGTATGGGGGATGACTTGTTATGGTTTAATGTGAATAAAAATCATTAAAAGGATTTAATGATTTATTATTTTTCCTAATTTTGGTGTTTTTAAACATAAATTTATTCCTCTATAATTAAGTTTTATGATAGAGAGACCTGAGGAAATGGCAAGAAATGTGCCTCCAATAGTTGAAGTAGAGTCTTCGATAGTTCTGGATAAATGATCCATAGAGAATATCCATGAGAACATTTATTTATTTATGTGGTTTATGGATAGAGACCCATGGTGGGTTGTATGAAATATATCTGACCTCACCTAATATTTCCAGTTGCAACACCCTCTGACATTCATCGGACATGGTGTACCTGAGGTAGCTAAATTCTGGAATGAGTTTATCGAGACAAACCATTTCCATTTAGATACTTTTTCTTATATGTTATGTGGTCAATATAATCATTGGATGGATATTTAGACTCATGATGAGAATCTGGAGAACAACATATCGAACTAACTTTAGGAGAAGTTCCTAGAACACTTTTACACAAAGATGACCTAGAAGGATAGGTAAGTTTAGTTTATATAGTTGAACTAGGGGAGTATGTCTTTGATGGACTATGTTGGTCACTTCATCGATTTATAAAACATTATGCTATTGTTTTCAAGATATGAGGCTTCTATGATGAAGCATTCCAAGGATGGAGTTAAGTGTGATATTAATTCCTATGTCAATATCATTCGACTGGTTTTGTTTTACAAAAGTTGTGAATCGTGATCTCATTATTGAGGGGAACCTGAAGGAGGCTTCCAGTGAAATATAGGTGGGGTCTTCTGGATGACCCGGAGGTATGAATTACAAGAGTATAAAGCACCACAATGAGAATGTTAGTTAGGTAAATAGACAATAGAGTGTCCATGGAGAAGGATTAGTTACTCATAGTAGTAACCTAATATACTATCACCATTGTGGTGGGTTAGGTCACATTTGTAGTTAGTCTCTGCAACCACCAGGGGAATGATAAGCCTATTGTAGTATGGGGAACTTACAGAGGTACTACAGGAACCCTCGACTTCTAGGTAGTGAAAGAGGATCCTAGAAGAGTTAGGGTGTTGGAAGCATCCATCTTCCCCATATCAGCTAAGATGCTAGAGTTATTTTGGTCATGGAGGTCATAGTGGTGGACGTGGTATGTCTAGGAAAGTGCACTCCTCTCAACAGAGTGGGGCAGCTTAGGGGACATAGAATGTAACATAGGGTAGAGGGGTAAGATAGTTGAATTCAGTTCATCATGCACATGTGGATGGAAATATTGGTCCATCAATAGTAAGAGGTATAATTCTTGAATATTATACATTTTATAGTACCTTATTTGATACATGAGCCTCTCATTATTTTATATCTACTCAACTTTTTAATGGTTTGTGCCTAGAGGTGTAGTATGTGAGTGGGGTTATTAAGATCAACACACTTTTCTGATTATGGTCGAGGGAAATATATTTATGTAGGGGTGTTCTCTCAATGTTGGTTGTATCTTTTATATTGGGATCTTTATATATTTAGAATGTCATGATTTGAATTTATTTTGGTTATGGAATAGCTGGTATCATACCAAACACATATCTTTTGTTACCTTAGGGGAGATAACTTTACATATCCTGAGGGTAACCATTATATTCATCAAGGAGAGTAGGATAACTAGGAAGGCTATAAAGGGCCAGTACAAAAGCAATTGGGGGATATAACTTCCAAGGTTTTAAGACTTTTATTGAATGTTGGGGTTGTGAAACATAATGTCTTTCCACCATTAGTGGACCAATTCCATGAAATTTTTCCTTTGGACTTCTCAAGTATTCCACCAGATAGATATGTTGAGTTTATAATTGATCTCATGCCTAGAGATGAACCTGTTTCTATTCCACCTAATAGAATGAAACCAACATATCTTTACGAACATAAGACTCAATTAGAAGAATTTCTGGAAAAGGGATTTATTCTTTAGAGTACATAACATTGGGGTTCTATGTGTTTTTTTGTAATAAGGCTGAAGATACCATGAAATTATGTGTTGACTAACCAAAGTTAAACTATATGACAGTGAAAAACCAGTTTGAACATCCATGTATTAGTGATATCTTTAACCAGTTGAGGGGAACTTCTATTTTCTCTATGAATGACATTAGATCAGGGCATCACCATTTGAGAGTAAGACCTTATAATATAACAAAATATATATTTTTCTATGGACTATATGAGTTCGTTGTGATTTCATTCAGGCTGAAAAACTCTCTAGATATTTTTATATTTGATGAACAGAATCTTTCACCCATACCTAGATCAGTTTGTGGTGGTTATTGTGGATGAATTATTCATGTACTCTAATAGTCATGTTGATAATTGAAAACAAATTAACATCATCTTAAATAAACTGATAGAGAATTAGTTATATTATAATATATATAAGGTTAAATTCTGGATTGATAGGGTAAATTTCATGGGTTACATAATCTCTAAGGAAGCTGTGTCAATGGACACATAGAAGGTGTAAATATTGGTTTCATGGGAGTAGTCGAATAATGTTTTTAATATCCAATTATTTCTAGGTTTTTAAGGTTATTTTCTGAGTTTTATCTACCATTGTTCCCACTTGGTAGCACCACATTAGATTTTGACCGAGGGATGGATTGAGTTTGAAAATTCTAAATCATGTGAGAATTATTTCCAAGATTTGAACAAGCATTTTTCTACCATGCTGATTTTGATCCTACTTGATCCAGGTGATGAGTATAGAATGTTTTGTGAAGTATCAAAAATTAAACATAGAGTTTTATTATGCAAGGAGATTGATTTGTGGCATGTGGGTCACAAACTTTCAAGTCACATTAACAGATATACACTATACATGATCTCAAATTAGCTGTGGTGGTTTATTCTTTGAACTATTGGCAGCATTATCTATTGGGAAAAAAATTTAATGTTCATACTGACCACAAAATCCTAAAGTATATATTTTTGTAATAAGATTTGAATCTATGGTGGAAGATGTGGGTTCAGTATATGTAGTCTTCTGACTGTGAGATATAATATACACCCTTAAATGGAAATAGTGTTGTTGATTCTTTGAGTAGGAAAACACAAACTCATGAAATTTAGGAGTCCAGTTCTGAGTAGAAGATGAGGACCACGATAGCTAAGAAGCATATTAATATTTAGGATTTCCAGGAGTAGATGACCCTTGTATTGTTATCTTTTGATTCCAAACATCTGAGTCAGATCATGGGGAGACAATATGAGGATCTAGAGTGTTTGACCTAGATGGAAATTCTTGAAGGTGGGGAGTCACCTTCCAATTTGACTATAGATTAGGATGAGATCATTTATGTCTAGAACAGTGTCATTGTGCCTACCTATATGCATAAGTATTTGATGCATGTTTTTCATGAATCAAAGTGGGTGGTGCATCTTGGTTTGAGCAAAAAGTATTGTGACCTACATACACTATATTGGTGGCTAGCCATGAAAAGGGAGATTGTGGGGTTCGTGAGAGGATGTTACACCTCTCAGTAGGTAAAGTTCGAGCATCAACGACCCGATGGTTTACTAAAGTTTTTTCCTATTCTATAATCGAAGTGGAATGTTGATAGCATGGCCTTTTTGGTAGGTCCTCTAAGGATTCTATGGAATAATGATGCTATATTGGTGATTTTTTACCGATGGGTGAAAGTAGCTCATTTTTTGAATTTACAAGAGAATTTCAAAGTGCATCAGTTAGGAGATATGTACAATCTAGAGATATTCTATTTACATAGGTCACTAGGGATTATTGTTTCAAACTATAGTATGTTCTTTATGTCATGATTTTAGCAAGGATTACAGAAGGTGTTGGGTACCCATTTACTTTTGAGTATGGATTTTCACCCCCAGACAGATGGGAAGTTGGAATGTACTATATAGGTATTGGATGATATGCTATGGGTGTGCTTCCGAAACTATAGTGGGTATTCAGAGAAACACATAGTGCTCATTGAGTTCACCTATAACAATGGTTATCAGGTAACTATTAACATGGAACCATATAAGGAACTTTATGGTAGGCCAAGAAGATCGTGTGTATACTGGATGTAGGCAGGTGAGTCTTAGTTGTTGGGACTGAGTCTCATGAAGGATAAATTGTAACAGGAACAGTTAATTTGTAAATGTATGGTTATAGCTCATAGTAGGAAAAGTATAATGTTGATCGATGTTGAAAACCCCGTCACTTTATAGTGGGTTATCCTTTATTCCTTCTGGTGTTTCCAAGATTAGGTCATTGAAGGATTTGGTGGCTAGGCATGTTGGAACCCCAGTTTGTTGGTCCTTTTGTGGTTGTGGAGAGAATCATACTCGTTTTATACTAATTTTCTCTTCAATAGTGGTATAGTGATATGAATGGTGTTTTTCATGTGTCATAGCTTTGTCAGTATCAAACCAAACCTTATCATGTGGTTGATGATATTAATCTTGAGGTTTATCGGTCCTTCAAAGAGAATATTATTTTTGTTATCGGTCGTAATGAGAAATCATCTAAGAGTAAGACCATCCTGATAGTCCGACTGTTGTCGTATAATGGGGTTGTTCAAGAGAAAACAAGGAAGGGGGAAGAAAATATGTGGGGCCAAGGGCCCAACCTTTTTACCTCATTATCTTTGGGATACTTGGGGGTACATATCGGGGGCACTATGTTATAAGGTGGGGAGATTGTAAGATCCCAAAAACTTTAGAGATGCCTCAAGATCATATTAAGTACTCTTTTAGCCTTGTTCTGGTCATACATTGGCTTGGATTTTCTTTTGGGATGTTTTTGAGGAAATGGGAGAAATTTGGAATCCCTTAGATCTGAGCACGGTTGGTGCATGGTTAGTAAAATTCATATAGTTTTCCACAGTAAATTGTGTTCCTATTTTTAGAGGCATATGAGGTAGTGCATGGATGGAGTGTGTTTTAGAAAAAATTTGCATCCACCTTCCCCAAACCATGAACCCCAAGATAGTGGGGTCTTGCATGGTTGTCACATGTTTTATCAAATCATGAACCACTTATGAGAAATCATTAACCCCCAATGTATAGGTGCATAGTTAAGGCCCACATTTTTTCAAACCATGTGAAGAGGTTTTAAACCACTTGAACATTTTATTAAAAATTATGGACCCCTGGTTTTTACCCAAAAATGACTTGGATCATCCATAAAATATTTCATGTAATTTTGGAAGCTCCTAGAATGATTCCATGGCTCATCAAATTCCTTCCATTATGAATAGTAGATCTGATGGAAGGATTTGGCCTCCCTTCTGGTGTGTAATCTAAACTTGATGGTTTTCTTTCCCTTTAGATACTTTTTTCTGATTAAGAGGGATGTTTTTACTCATTTTTAGATGTTTTAGACCTAGGTTTTGATTGATCATGTTTTTTGGGATATTAATCCTAGGTTTTGCTCCAATATCTTCTATGCCATTGTGATTTTGATATTTCCACATCAAATTGGGGATTGCGAGTTGGGGAGTGTTTGTAAACGATCTAGAGGTAGGTGGTTTAATTATCAATTCTAATAGTTTGGATTTTATTTCAGTTTATTTATTTATTTAATTTCAATTTTTATTTTGGGAAATATCATTTTTAATTGAATTAATTAATTTGTTGATTGATGGGATTATGAAATTAATGGATTAATGGGATTATGAAATTTATTAATTAATGGTATTGTAAAATTGATTGATTAATGGGATTATGAAATTTATTCCAACCCTTGTGTTTTGATGATGTGATTGAAATGATGATTTATAAATTATGCATGGTTGAAAAATGTATTTATAAAATGGGTTGAATAATTAATTATGGAATTGGTTAATAAATGGTTTGTGAATGTGTATCCTTGACAAGTGATATTTGTGTTTTATTTCTGGTAAGTTGTTGATAAATGAAAATATGATATATTCATATCATGGTAAAAGAAAAAAAATTAAAAATGATAAATTAAGTATTACTAATTTTGTAACCCATAAATATTTATTTACAATATTATAACTGGTATAATGATTTAAAAGAAAATTTATTTTCAAAAAATATATTAATAAATTAACCTATTTTTTATTATGTTTATAATATAATTTTATGAGACCTTAATTAAGTTTTTAATTTGTTATAAAATATGTTATAATATTAAAATTAGTATTTTAAAAATATGTGATGATTTTAATTAACAATTAAAGTTACCATAATTACAACAAAAACATAAAAAGGATTCTATTTTTTAAATCTAACTATAAAAAAATATAGGGCGAACTTTTGGGATTTTTCTAAAATAGTTGCATTTTTGTGAATAGTAAAATACTCTAATTTATGGTATTTAACATTTGAAGAAAAATACATAATTTTTTGAGTCATGGATGATGTATAGATGAGATAATAACCAATTATTTCAGACTCACATGCACTTGTTACTATAATTAGGCACAAAATTGACATTTTTGATAGTTTTGATAAAAATTAAAAAAAATAAAAAACAAAACACCCTTGTCCTCCCCCTATAAATACTACCCCTCACCAACATTCTAATAAAATATCCAAATCCATGAATATTATCTAAATTCTTACCAATTCATATCCAAAGACTCCTCTCCATGTCCTGGTCTTTTTGGTCTCAATAAATGAAAATTTCTATATTCCTTAAGGAGGTTCCCAATGAGATGATATTCAAGAGGTAAAACCCTTTTTTATAATATCTTTTCTTTTCTTTTATTATCCTTCCCTCACCTAAAATGTCCAAAGTTAAATGATAACTCTATAATCATAAATATAATGGATTTTTTTTATTTTAATGGAATATACATTGTGAAATATCTTCCTCTCCTTTTGTTCTAAAAATGAAAAGATCGCTCAAGATGTGTCGACTCAACACCTTCGTGGATGAAAAGTTTTTTTACATTAACACCTTTAACACTAGTATGAAAACCATTATTATGGTTAAAAAAATTGAAAAATGTATATTATATCATTTTCCATGTTATGGAACTAATATATATACATAATATTAAACAATAAAACAAAACTAGTTCATGATGAACAAAAAAATATGAAAATAAACAAATCATTTTTCTTTAATGTTTTATCTATTGATTCTTTCTCATATCTAAAAAATGTGGGACCATAAAAAATCATTGAATTATATTAATACCATATCATTTCAATTTTGGAGTTTTTTATCCATTTGAAAACAACTCTCATAACGAACTCAAGGGAACTAATTATAAAATCATTAAATGAATGCTCCTGAAACAAAGAAATTGAATCTTATAACACATAAAAAAGTCCATAAATGAAATTAATAAAATAAAATAAAATACATGTTGGAGAGGTTATAACATAATTAATTAATGGATATTATTTTTTTATCCTAGACATTATGTTCAATTACAGAACACTTTCAGACATAAGGTAAAGGATATATCTAAACCTCTATTTTCCCTCAGGTTATGCTTTATATCTATTTAAAACAATTAATTTATTCCTTATTCTTATTTAAATTTTATTAATTATTTGTTTATGTTCTATAATTATGTATATAGTACAATTAATTAATCATTTATGGTGAAATACATATTTTCAAAGGATCCATTCACAATTCCTTTCGATAAGTAGGCCCGATTAAAGGTAACTTCTTTATTTTTTACCCATTATCAAGAAAACTATATAATATCTTATAATAGACCATTATTTATATAAAATTAATAATTTTATAATTAAAATATATCTCACTTAATTCCTTGTTTTATAAAAATAATTATGTCATTATAATTTTAAAATATTCTCTTATATTTTTCTCAAACCGTACAAAAGTGTCTCATTTATAAAGTTTCTTAAAAATAATTTTAATTTATTTCACATCAATTAGGCTTAATTTATCATTATATATTAATATTTTCCATTATTAATGATTAATTATGATTTAAATTCATTCTTTATTATTCACTATTATGATATGCCCTTTGGTTATCCCTTATGACATGATTATGGTACCCATTTCTTCAAGGGTAATCCTTATGTGTATTCTTCATGTTGGATTATTTATGTGAAACCAATATGCATGAACATGTCATGATTGTTGATCCCAAATAGGCTCTAATTCATTGGATAATTTTTTGCCTCATGAGACGTCATGTATGGGATTAGGGAGTAAACCTAATTATTCCATTATGGGAACTTGTCCCCCATGTGATATAGTCTTGGAAGTTACCTGAAATCATGTTATATATTGCTTACAAATTCCTATGTATAAATGATTACATGATCCCATGTTCTATATGTTATGATTACATATGTCTATTTATGTTCCATTCTTTTTTATGTCATCATATTATTCCTTACAAGTCATGTGTTATGATTTATTTCCATATTTATTCCCTTATTGGTCTTTTTAGCTCATCCCTTTGTTCATGTATTCAACAGGTTATCCTATGTAGATGTAAGATCTCTAATGAATTTGCAATATTATTATGAATTTTAAATAAAATATGTCTTTATTATGGTTTCATTCCTTCAAATTATGTACCTAATATTCAAAATAAAAAAGACTTATGATCCTTGGTTTGTATTTAATGGTTAATTATGCTTAAAATATTATAATAATATGAGTAAAAGGACTGGGTCTATATAGTTGGTATCAGAGCATGGATAATTTATTTTTTTAGATTAGTACAAGAAAACATAATTTAGAACCCTAGGGATAATTCTTTCACCATGTATAGACTAGATTAAAACACAGAGAAACCCATTTTAGGATATACTTTTCATTTATAATTTTATCCTTAAATTTTAAATGTTTAATTTTTATAACTTAATTATCTACGTATTAAAGCCCCCTAATTGTACGTTATTTTTATTACTTAGTGGCTAAAAATATGAGAAATCATTTCAAAAAATGATGTGATAGGCAATGTAATGTTTTCCCGAAGGAAATTTAAAATTTAATGGGAACAGGAGGTAAAAAAAATTATGATAGTACTGGATCAACTCTCTCAAGTTATGAATAATAACTTCAATCATATGGAACACCCTCCACCTAAAAAATATCAAGTTGCGGTTGAATCTGTTAGATGACAGGGGCCTCCAATCATTAGTAAAAATTCGGATCATCTCATTATAGAACAATAGATTAACTCCATTAAGAATACATTATATGACATTTTATGCTCAAAAGAATAGAAATTTGTGCTGGTGGCCTATTATTTTGAGGGGGAAGATGATATGTGGTGTAAAATGATCAAAAATAAAAATTATTTGGATGAAATTTATTCCTTGTATTTTGAAGGATTAAATAAAATATATTTCAATAAATATTTTACCTAAACACTCCAACATAATATAGAGTGGAATTTCCTCAAAATCAAGAAAAATTAAGACGGCTCTATTCGGGCGTATGAAGAACACTTCACCAGACTTGCATGATACACCTCTAGATTTGTCATGAAAATTGAGAGAACATTGTATTGCTTCTTTAGTGGAATAAATCTGAGTCTACTAAATGCATTAACAATTAGATACTTTGACAACTATGATGAGATTTTTAATTATACCCTTTAGGTTGATATGGATAATGAATCTATTATTGGAATTAGGGGATTTGTGATAAAAAGAGGCAAATGGAGTTTAAAATGGGTTGATCAATAGATAAATCCCAATATTGAAGGAAACCCCAACATCACACATGTCAAAAGTGTGGGAAGAATCATCCTGGTAACTATCTAATAGAAACCATGAGATGCATAAAATGTGTAAGAGAGGGAAAGTATGCTAAATATTTTTTGTAGAATATGAACAACCCCACAAATATGGGAGAATAAAGTAAGGTTTAAACCAAAACTCATCCTGTAGTGAAGTGTTTCAAATGAAAGGAACATGGGAATTATTCGAGCCAGTACCCTAAGAAAATGTTTGTCATAGGGAATCAATAACAACCTACAAGGCATCAAGGAAGGGGATATGTTATCACTACTATTGAGGTGAAACACAAAAACAAATGTGGTGACAGGTATGCTGGATATTCATTCCAGAATAGTGATCATTATATTTGATTATAGTTATACGAACACTTTCATATCTTGCATGTTTTTTTGAACTACTCAAACATCCCCTCAAAATATAGAGTTTTAATTATCTGTGAGAATAGAAAACTGGGAAATAATTTCATCCAAACTATATAAATCCTTCTTAGTTAATGTTTGTGGACTAAACCTCCCAAAAAATATTACCATGCTTCCTTTGGTGGAGTTTTATTCTATATTGTGCATGGACTGTATATCTTTATATAAAGCGAACATCAATTTTTTGTAAATGGAGATCAATATTTAAATCCTAAGTGATCCTATAATTTTTTATAAGTGTGATGGGGAGGATGAATCTTTTTCAGAATCATCATCCCAATTCTGAATATTATTACATTATGAGACATCATATCTAGATCAAATGACTAAAATAAAGGAGGGAATCATGCCCAAAGACATGTCCATTGTGAGGGACAACACTGATGTATTCCCTAAGGAATTATATGGTCTTCCTCCTGACCGAGTGGTTGATTTATAAATTCTACTTATTCATGTATCTATACCAATATCAAAACTCCTTACATAATGGACACCATTATTTTTGAGGAAATAAAGAAGCAGTTACATGACAACATGCGCTCAATCTACAAACAAGTGGATAAGGTTTTGAGATATAAAATGATTCTTAGATAATGATATTGGGATGTATACTCATGAATAATGATAAAGTGATAGACTAAGACTCAAGAAAGTTGAAGATCAATGAGAAAAACTACCCAATACATGATTTGGATCTAGAAACTGTGATTTTTGCTTTAAAATCTGACGGCACTACCTCTATAGTGAGAATTGTGACATATATACTAACCAAAAGAACCTAAATTATATATTCTCACAAATGTAGCTCAACATGCATTAAGGTATATGGTTACATATAATCAAGGAATTTAATTTCTCTATTCACTATCATCATGGGAAGTCAAACAAGGTAGTTCACGCAATTAGCAGAAAAGAAGTCGTTGCTCTATCCATTATGTGGATTGAGAAATACCCTATATTTTTTGGAAATGAAAAGGATAGGCTTGGAAGTCATAACATCAAGGGATACATCCTACCTTACCAAAACTATTTATTAACCATATATCCAATATAAGATCAAGGAGGAACAAAGGGATGATTTGGAGTAATAAAATATGCTGAAAGTAGTTAAGGGAAGCTACTTGAGTTCCACGTTGATGATAATGGTGTGATTCATTTGGAAACTAGGCTTTGTGTGCCTTCCTCACTTGAGATAAATAATGAGTTATGGTATAGGTCACATAGATCATCTTTCTCCATCTATATTTTAAGTACTAAGAAGTCTGAGGATCATCGAAAACACAACTGTTGGGGAAATATGACAAAGGATATTACGAAGTATATCTCAAGGTGTTTGGTATGTCAGATAGTTAATATAAAGATATATAAGTTCAAAGGGATGATTTAACCATTGACTATATCCATATGGAAATTTGAGAATGTCACAATGGAAATTATCACTGGTCTCCCAAAAACATCCGATGGAAAAAATGAGAAATGGGTTGTGGTGGATCGACTCTACCAGACTACCCACTTCATTTATATTTGGGATGATTTCTCACTTAAACAACTTTACATGTTAAATGTAAATGACTGTGGTGAGGTTTTGTGGGTTACCACTTTCGATCATAACTCATATTGATCCAAGTTCAAATCTAAATTCTGGAGAATTCTTCAACATGATTTGTGTAGTGGGTTGAATTTCATAACAGCTTATTAACCCCAAACTGATGCCCAAAATTAAAGGACTATTCATATTCTTGAGGAAATTATTAGATCCTACTCAATGGAATTTAATGGTAGAAGGGACCGGTTCTCTCATTTTTTGAGTTCTCATACAATAGAAGTTTCCACTTAACTATTCAGATGGATCCATATGATCCTCAACATGGGAAGTGATGTAGAACTCTAACCTATTGGGATGAAGTTGCAGAACAAAAGTTACTTGGACTTGATCATGTGAAAGAGAAAACAAATAAGGCTCAAGCCTTCCAAATAAATCTCAGTTCTAATCTAATATATCAAAACAGAAATGATGACAACCATTAAAGGGATTTGGATTTTTATGTTGCTTAAAAATTCACCCTTCGAATATCACCATGGAAGAGAGTCATGTGGTTTGGAAGGAAATTGAATATTAGCCTAAGGTACATTGTCCCCTTGGATATCATTGATCCCATAAGAGAAGTGGCCTATCTACATACACTTTAACAAAATATGGGTAAATTTCATGATGTGCTCCATGTTACTCTTTTGAGGAAGTAAATACTTGACCCCTAACATGTTCTAAATCTGGAGGTGGTACTACTGAAGATTGACCTCTCGTATGAAGAGGAGCCGATGAAGATCTTGGACCACATATACATTATCCTACGTAAGAAGACAACTAATATTATAAATGATTTGTTGAGGAATCTTAAGTATGAAGAGGTTAAATGGGAACTGATTGAACAAATGAAGTATAAGTACCCTCATCTATTTTCAACATGGAATATAAAACTAAATTTCAAGGGATAAATTTCATAAGGGGGGGAAATGAAATGACTTGGAATTTTATCAATGATATTTCCATCCTTATAATTAGGTTATATAATATAAAACAAATACATCACATAGATAACATATTAAAACATTATTCTCATAAATTAATATTGAAATAAGTGGTATTCATATAAAATATGGATCCAAAACTGATTAAATAATAACATGATCGTTGTAATATTAAAAAAACCATTAGGAATAGTAATATAGCCAATAGAATAGTAACTCCATATATGAAAGTATAAATAATATTTAGTTATTATATAAATTAAAATATGACATATTTATTTCATTTTATAAGTAAATAAATATTTTAAAAATGATAAATTTATTGTTGGTTTGTCTGAAAAAAGTAAATGTTTATTTAAAATTTTATCATTAATATAACCATGTGAATTAAAATTTTTTCTTTTAAATAGATCAATAAATTAATATTTTATTATATTATTATTATTATATAATTTTATGAGATCTTAATTAATTTTTCTCAGTGTCATAAATTCAGTTGTAATATTAAAAATAGTATTTCTCGAATAAATATTAATTTCAATGAACAATTAAAATTTTCATGTTTAGAAAATTATTTTCATAAAATATATTCCCTTTTTTAAATAAAAACATTGAAATGTTTTTTGGGTGAAGTTTTGGGATTTTTCGAAAATAGTACAATTTTTTGTGAATTGTGAGATACAATAATTTACGGTATTTAACAGTTTAAGACAAATATAGGAATTTTTTAGTCATGGCTGGTGAATGGATGAGTTAATCTCCCATTAGTTTGAACTCACATGTACTAGTTACTATACATAGTCACATTAATGAATACTCTTGATATTCATGAGCCAAAATAATATAAAAAATAATTAAAATAATAAAAAACACCCTTCTACGCCTCATATAAATACCAACCCCCACCACACCTTCTCCTCACTCCTACCAATCATTTAATATTGTCTAAATTATTATTAATTACTCTCCCAATACTCTTACCCCAATCTTGGGCTACCTTAACTCACCAGAAGTCCATTTCTAGGTGCCTAAAGAATTTTCTCAAGGATGTGATATTCAAGAGGTAAAACCCTCCTTCTTTCTCTTTTATTTTCTTTTATTTTATTATCCTCACCTCACATCCCCTACCCAAAGTGAAATGATAACTACAGTATCAAATATATACTGTAATTTAATTTTTTTTAATTGAATATACATCATCAAATCTCTTTTCATCTCTTTTTGTTTTAAAAGGAAAACATCATCTGTGAGGTGTCGATTCACCGCCTTCGTGGATGATAAATTTTAATTTACCATTATCGCCTATAAGGATGGTCATAAAATCATTATTACAGATAATATATATTATAACATTTATTTTATATCTTATTTAATGTAATTTAACTAATATATATCTATAATATTGAATAATAAATCAAATTTAGTTCGTGATAATCAAAAAAACAGTAAAAAATAAACTAATCATTTCTCATTAAAGTTTTATCTAATGAATCATTCACATATATGAAAAAAATGATATATGGGACCATTTAAAATTATGTAAGTATATTAATACCATATCATTCCACTTTTATTTTTTTCATCCATTTTAAAAGAATTCCCATAATTAAACTCAATTGAACCAATCATAAAATCATGAAACGGATGCTCTGAGAATGATGAAATTGATTTTTATAACTCAACTAAAAGTTCATAAATGAACTTAATAAAATTAAACAAAATTAAATAAATTTAAAAAAGGTTTTTATTTAATTAATTAATGGATCTAAATTATATTATCCATGAAATTAAGTGTAAGTACATAACACTTTCAGACATAAGGTATGGAATCTCTTTAACCTCCATTTTTTCCTTTAGCTTATGCTTTATCTCTCTTTACATTGATATATTTATTGATTATTCTTATTTAAAAATTATACATTCTATTTATATTTTCCAAAATTATCTATCCATATCAATTAATTTTTATTTTGTGGGGCAATACATATTTTAAAAGGTTTCCTTTTCTATCCCTTTTGATAAGCAAGCCTAACTTAATAGAACCTCCTTATTTCCTACCCATTATCAAGAAAAATACATAATATATTTTAAGACATAATTTTTTTTTAAAATCACTCATTATATCATGAAAAACTATATTAATTCATTTGTGGTTTTATTCAAATAATTATACCTTTTTCCTTTTTAATGATTCTTTTATATTTTCTTTAAACTACACTAAAGTGCCTCATTTATAATGTTTCTTAAACAATATATTTTCTTTTTTAACATAAATTGAACATAATTTATCATTATATATGCCTATTTTCCCATATTAATATACAAGTATGTTTCAAATCCATTATTTATTATTCACCATTATGATACGGCCTTTGGTTATGCCTTATGAAATGATTATGAAACCCATTTCTTTCCATGGGTATCACTTAATTGTATTCTTCATGCATGATTATTTATGTTTCACACATATTCATGAACATATTATGATGGGTACTCCCATATAGTTATCTAATGCATTTGGTAATTTTTAGTCTCATGAGATGGCATGTGTGTGATTAGGGAGTAAACCTAATTCCTTTATGAGACTTTGTCCACCATGTGATATAGTCTTGGAAGTTATCCTTGAATAATTTTTATTTGATGTTTTATATTTATTCAATATTAAAATATATCCATGATTACATGATCCCATATCCACTATGTTAGGCTCTCATATGAATATTTTTGTTTCATTCCTTTTAGAGTCATCATATTCTACCTTTTAACTCATATGTTATTCTTTCTTTCCATGTTTATTCCATTACTAAGAATTATAGATCATAACTTTCATCATATATTCCCTAAGTTATCATATTAATATGTAATATATAAATATAATATATGATCTTGCTATGTAGTTTAAATAAAATATGTCATTATTTTGGTTCAATGCCTTCTAATTATGATTATAATCTTCTAAATACAGTAGACTTTACAATCATTGTTTGTATTTGATGGTTAATTATGATTAAAATCTTGTAATAATATGTGTAAAATGATAGAGTCAATATATTTACAAATATGTAAAAACATTTAAATGTAAATGGGAATGGGTATTCATAATAGATATGTTTTCCTAGGAAAATCACAAGATGATTTCAGCAACATAACATGGATATATAAATATTTATATAAGGGTTAACTTATAGTGAAAGGGGTATCTAATCACATTAAAAATAATAATTATAGTAATAGAGAAGTTTGAAAATATATACCAACATGGAAAATTGGGGTGGAATCATAATTTAAAGAAGGTTCTTAAATAAAGAGGATAATGAGAGGATCTCTAAACCTTGAGAGGATGCTTCTAAAAGTTTAGGAGGAGCTTATTAAGAGATTGAGGAAACCATTAATTGAATCTAGATAGGTAAATGACATGTAATATAATGACACAATGATTTTTAGGGAATATTAATGTGATTTTGGGTGGGTTTATATAGAAAAAGAGTGGATAATTCTTTATTAATTTCCAAATAAGGGTTTTGGACTTGATATAATAAAGTAATCAAAGAAACCATCCCATGGTTTTTCCCAGGTATTTTTTTAAATATGAGTGATTTTGAAATTTTTATAAGTCTAAGATCCTTAATCATTAAAATAATACCATTGGGGATTTGTAATTGAGTCATGTTTATAAAATATTGATTCTAAAACTCCAAAATATAATAATTTTGGGAGGATTCATTAAGGGTTTATAAAATTACTCAAATAACCTAATAAAAACATTATTTTAAAATGGTAAAAATTGTTCATATATTCCCTTTATAGTATTTAACACATCGCTTTTGGGATTTTATGACATCATAATACATATTATACATTTACCCCATTTTTTATTTTCCAAAAAAAATCGACTATCTCAGAAAATTAAGAAAAATTAATTATTATATAATATGGATATTATGATTTAAAAAATAATATTTATTTTATAAAAATAATCTTATAAATATTCAATTTTTCAATTTTAAATAAAAAAACCCATTTATTGAAAAATGATGGTTTTTTGATAATAATGGTTTTATAACCCATACAAAAGTTAAATTTGACATTGCAAAATTAAATTATAATGTAAATTTAATAAATATTATATAATAATGAAATTTTATAAAAATATAATTGATTTCAATAAATAATGAATTTATAAAAAAAACGTGTCCTCATTGAAACTATATATTTCCCAAAAATACAGTTTGAGTTTCATCGTATCAAAATCTATTTTTTATCAAACTAATTAACAAATCATTTAAAAATTAATAATGATGGATAAATATAACCATTATTTTATTTAAAAAATATAAAAATTCTTACTATTTATAGTCTAGATGCGTATCCTATAATTACACCCATGAATTACCTAAGGTTAAGGTGTCAAATGGTGAGATTTTCATGATCTAGTTCAGTGATCATTGTTTGGGTCATGGTCAAAAAGAGCTTGATTTTTACCTATAAATGGTTTCTCTTATTCTTAGGTTTTTTGAATGTCAACAAGGGATTAGTCCATAGTAAATACCAGTGATAATACCTCAATCAGAAGCTCTGATAAATGGGCTTCATATGGTATAATCATATTGGTCGAGGTCATCACTTCCTTTATCTGTGAAAAATAGACATTATCATAACCATAATATAGTAATTTTAATGGTCACTATAAAATGTATATATTATCAATGTTCATTATGCTTAATATTATTTTAAATCCAATATGATATAACTTATAATGGTCTTAAATTACAAAAATTAGTGCATGTGTTTTCTGTGGACACATTAATTAATAATTAATTTATTCATTTAATGATGGAATGTTATTTAAAAAAAATCATTACATTCTTCACCACTTTGAAAATTCCTCCCTAGAAATTTTCATTTCATACACTAAAATATATTAGGGTACATCTATTTCATCACCTCTTTATATTCCTATGTTTCTTCCTCAAACTTGTAGTTATGAAATAACACCTTTACCAAGTGGGTCTTCATTTTTCGTAGAACTTTGTCTCTATAATATAAGATCTTCACCGGATTATCCTCATTTGAAAGATCACTATCCAATATTATAACATATAGATTTATAAAATGTGAGGGTTCTGATATTTACATCCTTAACAGGGATATATGAAACACATCAGGTACATGAGATAGGTTAGGTGAGAGTACTAGTTGATAGGCCACTGCTCTAATGTGATCAAGGATCTCAAAGGGAATGATTTATCTAGGATTAAGACTTCTCTTATTCCCAAACCTCATGAAATTATTCGAAAGAGATATATATAGAAAAATTTTATTTCTTACCCCAAACTCCATGCCTCGTTTATGATATTATGTGTATCCTTTCTATTGACATTGTATGGATTTCATATGGTGCCAAATGTTTTTGAACATTCTCATTAATTTCTTCGATAAGATCAGGTCCCATCATCTTATCCTTTACAACTTCATCCCAACTAGTAAGATAATAACAACACATCCATTATATATCCCCATAAGGTGCTATTTTAATACAAGAATAGATACTATTTTTATATAATAACTCCACTAGTGAAAGGTTATGCTCTCAATATCCTTGTAAATACATTGAATATAATATCAATATTTCCTATAGAGTATGAATTTCACTTTCAGACTGACCAACTATCTGAGGGTGATAAGCAGTGTTGAAGCTCAATTCAGTATCCAAAACTTTCTGAAGGCTTCCCCAAGTCCTCGAGTTAAACTTAAAACCTCGATGAGACACAATAGAGTGTGGAAATCCATGAATCCTTACCACCTCCCTTATATATATCTTGGTTCAGAGAGAAATATTCATTGATAGAAGTGATATGTGATAACATTTTAAGGAGATCTACTACGACCTAGATGGTGTTATTGACTTTAGGTATCCTAAGGAGTCCTGCGATGAAATCTATTATTATGTTTTCTCATTTAAGTTTCAGTATAGAAAATTGTTCCATCATACCATTAGATATATATCATTCTATATTGAATGTTTGGCTTATCAAACACTAAGATAAAAACTCCACAATCTCCCTCTACATGTTATCCTACCAGAAGTTTCTCTTCAAATCATCATACATCTAAGTTCTTCCAAGATTAATAGGGAAGTATGAGTTATGCACATCATCTGTAATTTCACTATATAGTTCTAGTTTTTATGGGACACATATATAGTTTCAAAACCACCTAAAACCAAATTCATCAAAGTCGAACTCTTGGATATTCTCTACCATTCTTTTTAGAAATTAAACATATTATTGGTCCAACTTGATCCTCTAAAGAATATATGGTTGAGAAGTTATTTTTGAAATGTACAATAATGATCCTTTTATTATTCCCATGTCCATCATTTTCAGATCCCAGAAGATTGGATCCCTCTGAATCCTCAACATGGATAAGGTTCTGAGATCCTTTTTACTCAAAGGAACTTCCACTATTTTATCTTCCCAGGATGATAATGGATTGAAGAATCATAATACTTGATCATATCTAACTACCTTCATTGTTTTATATTTGGTTCATTTTTTGTGAACATATACTTGAGGATTTTAGGATCAGTATTTGATTTACACTTTTATCAGTAGAGATAATGTCATAAAATATTCAATGAAAAGATCATAGCATCCAATTCTAGATCTTGTGTTAGATAGTTCTTCTCCGAGATATTTAATTTGTGGGAGGAATGGGTTATCAATTTTTTTATATTTTTTGAGTATACAACCCAATCCCTTTTGGATGAATAATTGTATATCACTAATCCTTCCCTGATTATGGGTGATGTGAGAATTGGTATAGTGATTATCCACTTCTTCAACTCTTTAAATCTCTATCCATATTCACCATTATAGACAAACTTAAAGCCCTTATATGTTATCTTGGTTAATAGTCTTGAAAATAATGATAATTTTCTGACAAATCTATGATACTACCCAACTAATCCAAGAAAACTGTTTATTTTAATAAAAAAATTTGGTCTTATATATCCTTTTATTTCTTGTGAAATTGGAGGATCCATATATATCATGGTCTTAGTAAGGTCTCGATAATTAGTGAAAAGGAAGATCGACCCATCCTTCTTCTTGATGAAGAGGACCGATGCACCCCATTATAAATCACTTGGGTGTATAAACCCTTTATCCAGATTCTCCTCAACTTGCTTCTTTATCTTTCAAGTTTAACAATGGATATTCTATATGGGATCTTGGATATCAGAAAATATCCGAGTATAAGTTTGATTGAGAACTCAATCTTTAATCTAGTAAGAAGACAAATAAATTATTTAGGAAACACATCATGAATTCCCATATAATGAGAATTTCATCGAGGAATATCTTTTCTTATGTCTTAATCATTTTAGATGGATAATATTTATCAAAAGGAAATAATATACATGATTTAGAAGATGATACCATTGTATATTCCTTCACATCCATTCACTTTCATAGAATTAGAGGGTGATTTTTGATATGAGGATTTATTTCATTTTCCCAACAATTTATTTTTTTCTATATAAGGAAAGTAATTACATACCAAGAAATCAATATATTATAATAAAGGGGGTATCTCAAGGTTCTATAGGAATTTAATCTTGTAAATATACATGGGGGAGGATTTATATACATGGGATACAAAAAATTCCCCATTTTTAATATTCAATGATACCTTGACTTCCATATTTTGAGGTGGTGTTTGAATAGTTCTACTAAACATGCATGATACAAAATAATGTGTAGAACCATGGATGATAAGCCATATCTTATCTGTTTTATTATAATAATAATAATTTAATTCATTCAAAATAGACTAAGGGGTGATAATTTTAAAACTATTAAACAACTAAAAGAGAAACCAAGAACATCAATGGGTTATCTCATAAATGTCATATATTCCTTAACATATGAATTTCTAGGTTTCAATCTATGTTTTTTTTCATGATTAATTTTCTAGTATAAATTATTATTGTAATTTTGTTCCCCCCATAATAGTTCACAAAGGGATTTTGAATTTACCAAATCATATCTCACGAGATTTTCAAACTATGTGTGCAACAAGGTCCTTTTTCATGCACCATGTGATGATCGAGTCTAGCTCAATGGTCCCTTTTTGTGGTTATTACCCCAATGTATAGCTATATGTGACCCACATCCACTTGTAGTATCCAAAAAGGGATTTATTTTATTAGAAACCACTTTTTATGTAATTTAAAAATATTTAGGTAATTTTTCGTATCATTAGTCACATCCCTAAGGCTTTCACTTGAGTTCTCTACTCCAAATTCGAAAAGGCTAAACTTTTCTCTGATACCAACTATGAAAACTCAAAACATTAACACGACTTAATTCATGAATTACTAAATAAATTTGCACATTATAAAATCCTATATGATCATTAATGCAAGTGTCTTTGGGAAATTAGGTATATAAAATAACAACCTACAACATAAATAAAACTACATTATTGAAAACATCCTTAACATGGACCAAAAATTTCATCATTCTTCTTAAAGTGCCTAGGATAACTAGATTATATATATAAGAATGGGTTGAGATATAAATACCACTAAAGAAACAATCAAATCATAAAATTAGTTAAATCCATACATGTGATCCATGATACATATCACGATAACATAAGAAGGGTTAGAATCATAATCCTTAACAATGATGAATGATATTACATGATAACCTTTAGGAAACATAGGAATGTTGAGACAACATAAAACATGACCTAATAAACATAGGTCAAGGATAACCACTGAGAAATAAAAACAATATGATTTTAGGATAACATTAAATTCACAATACATGGTTTATTAGGAGATAAAATCATTACCCACTGCAATGTAGGGTTATATAATTCTATTCCAACCGGTCACTTTCAAATCAAGTATATGCATAAGGGTAATAGATAGATCATACAACATACGGATGTATTTAATCAATTTTTACCCCATGATTTAAGAGTTTGTATTTCATAAGTTGAAATTCTCAATAAATTAATGATAGTTATTACTAGGATAATACCTTTAGTGGAAATGGAAATGGGTATTCACTATAAAAATTTTTGGAAAGGAAAATCACTGGATGATTTCGGCAGCATAACAGAAGTACAAAAAGATTCATGTAAGTGTTAAATGATAGTGAAAGATGATTCTCATAACATATAAATTATAAGTAATGTAATATTTAATTGTCAAAACATATCCCAAAATGAGCATTTAGAAAACAAAAGGAATAAACAAAATAAAGAAGGTGCTTTAATAGATAGGAGAATGAGAGGATATTATACCTTGAGATGACACTTCTAAAAGATTTGGAGAAGATTCTTAATAGCTCAAGAGAAACTTTGGAACACTTTATAGAGGGAAAGGAAATGTAATGTAATTATAAAATGGTTTTTAGTGAAGAGGAATGATAATTTTTGTGGTTTTATAAAAAAATGAGATGATAATTCTTTATTAATTTTCAAGCATTGGTTTTGGACTCTATATTATAAAGTAATAAAAACCAAAAACCATTAAATAGTTTTCCCATTATTTCCTTAAACTAAGAGTGGTTTTAATTATTTTATAAGGATAATTAACAAACTCATTTAAATAATACCAATGGTGATGTTTAAGTGGGACATGTTTATAAAGAATTTATTTCAAAACCTTAAAATATAATATAGGTTTTTGAAGCTTCATTAAAGGTTTATAAAATAAAACAACTAACCTAATATGTTAATTTAAAGGGAGAAAACAATTTTTTTCACATATACTATTTATAGTATTTATTGAAACCCTTTTAAGATTTTATGATGTAATAATACATACAGTATTTTTATATCATATTTAATTTTTAGCCAAAAAGTCAACTATCTCAATAAATGATGAAAATTTCACCATTAGATACTTTAGATGTTATAATTTCAAAAATAGTATTCATTTTATCAAAATAACTTTTTAAATGTGATAATTTACAGTCTTAAATAAAAAATCCTCATTTATTGAAAAATATTAGTTTTTTCACTATAACATTTTTTTGACCCTTAAAAAAATTACATTTTTTTTAATGAAATTTAATTTTTTTTATTAGAGATGAGGGAAAAGCACTGTCAAACACAAAGAAGTGTCAAGGTGATTTTTAGTGATGAAGGCCAAGGTCATCCACTTGGATAGCCATTCTATATTCAGAAAGAAGAGAACCCACACGATCAAAGAGAATAAAGGGGTCAACCGGACTGCCGACCCGAGCAACAGCATCCGCTGAGAAGTTGTCTTGGCACCAAATGTGACTCACCATCTTTCTGCTATTGGTATCAAGGGAGAAACTTTTTGTGATGTAAACCAAGTCCCAAGGAGCGACACACATCCCTTGCATAATTCTAACCAAAACCTCTGAGTCAGACTCGACCTCTAGTGCCTGAATGTCCAACCTCTTATATGACTTAAGACCTGTATGAAGGGCCCTAGATTCCGCACCCAGAGAGAAACTAGGGCCATAGATGGTGCTAAAACCGAACCAGACAGAGCCCCTGGAATCCCTGAGAAGCCCCCACCCCTCATCTACCAGTTCATAAACGATCTATCCATGTTATGTATCAGGCCATTTGAAGGGGGTGACCAACCAATACAATGTACGCTAGTCTGTTCAACCATAGGGATTCTACTCATCACAATAGATGGGAAAAACAGGTTACATCCCCCCAAAAGAAGATCTCATAACTCAGCCAACAAAAATCTTACTCTCAAAATGATATAGCTCCCAGATCGATTGTGGCCCATTCAAACCTGGTTGCGGGCATCCTAAAGAGTCCAACAGATAGAGGCGAGGATGACCGACTGCACCTTGGACACCATTCCATTATCTGCACCATGAAACCATTCCACGATGAACATGGTCTGGGTAACGTGTGTAATGGTGATATTTCCATGTGGTGGTTTAGTGAACATGGTTTGGGTTGTAATATCTATGATCTCCAACATCTCTAAAAAAGGTTTCACTAATGCTTCATTTATTAAATCCCATATTGGGCTTGGTCAAGGAAAAATATCAATGATTTTATTTCCCTTGAAATCTCTAATAAATGGGATTTATAGTGTATAAACTTAATGGCCAAGGCCATCACTTTCTTTGTTTATGTCAAATACGATTTATAAAAATCTTTAATACACTACTCTTAATGATCCTTGTGAAATGGATAAATTATCACCAGTTGTGTTGCTTAATGATCTTTCAAATCATATAGGATAAAACTTATAATGGTCTAAAATAATTGAATTAGTGCATGTGTTTTATTTAGCTACATTACTTAATAATTCATTTATTTATTCATAAATGGGATTTCATTTAAAAAAAATTGGGCTATAATTTTTTTTATTTCAATCAACTAGTTAAAATTAAAAATTCATCATGGGATGAATTTTACATTCCATGTTGACACTTCTACTTTATTTTATTAATTTTTGGTTTTATTCAATCTTGTTCTTGAGAACGATAGAGTTCTGTTGGTTTGTGGGGAAAAGTTTCTTTTGTAGTCATTTAGTAGTTGGACGGTTGACCCTCATAGTTAGTAGTAACTATATGATGCATGTGTGGCTGCCCATTTGGGTCTGTGATATAGAACATGACTCACACATGGTTTATTAAAACATGAGTCAAGTGTGCGGTGGGATCAATCTTTTTGGAATTGTCAAGAGGAACGGTTTTAGAATGTTTTTCTAAACCATGCATCTTCCTAATGGTAACTATCTGAGCGGGTTCCTATCCTAGGAAGTGTTCAGTAAATGGTTGGTGCCTGGTTTGGAAATCATGCTACCAAACCATTTGGGTTTTCCAGTTTTTAAAAAAAATGCTTTTTCTCTTATTTTCATTTTCTTCTTTTTTTCTTTCTTCCCATTTTATTTTTCCACCCCTCCTACTCATTGGAATCTAATGATCCTCATCCCCCTCTCCACTTTAGCTATGTGAAAATCCCCTCTCAACTCCATATTTTTCATATTGATTTCTTTGGATTTATTGAGGTTTCTTGGTCGATTCTCCGAGGTAAAACCTCCTCTTCCCTCCTCCTACCATGGTTATATGTTTGTCTTCTTCATGTCACCTTGTTTGGATCAGTCAAACCCTATCTAAAGGGTTAACCTAGTTATTTTGGTTTTCATCTGTTATCAGGGCATGCGATGGGTCTCTCAGGTTATCTTCTAGCACGTCTCATCATTCTTTATCGAAAATGATGCATATCAGACAATTTCATTTCATCCTCCTCCGTTTTAGGTTGGTTTCTTCTTCCCCTTGGTTTGTTCCGATTTTTATTGAAGCCTTTTGGTGATTTTTGGGTTCCTAATGTTCTTGTAGTGCATCTAAGTCTTTTTTGAAGTGTTTTGGAGTCACTTGAGTCATCGGTTACTTAAATTCATATTCATAGGTAGGTGTATATTTATATATATATAAGTTCCCACTATATATATATTCCCTCATGGATGTATGAATATATTTTATGGCTAGGTGTTCTTAGGTATATATATGAAAAAATCATAAGTGTGTAAATTTAAAGGCGTATATGAATTTATAAGTATATATATAAGGGATTACATCAACATATTCATATACATGAGAATATGTACATAGGGGATATGTGTCCTTATTTTCATGTGAATGTGCACATGTGTGAAAGTTAAAAGGGGGTGATTTGGGTTTCCACTATCAAAATTCCTTGAGTTTGAGGTAGGTTCCCTTCTGCTTGTCCTTTAAATTTTAATAACCATTAATTTATTGACCTTTTCACAATGATTTTATACTAACTAGTACTCACTCTTGTGTATGCATGACATATTGGATTAGTTGTTTTTATTTAATAATAGAATGATATTTTTAAAGGTTCATAAGAAATAGTAATGTTGAATATTTTTAATCAAATAGTATTGGTTCATAAAAATGGAATATGAGTGGATAAAATATGGACACACTATTAAAATAATTTAAAAAATAAAATATATATAAAAAGGAATTTATGATTTTGGAGGGATATTTCAATTCAATTTCAACTACATTCAACTAATGTGTGTAGTGTAATTGTATAAAAAAAATATATAGGAGTGGTTGTAATAATAAAAAATGTGAACTGGGTACATGACTAATTTGAATACATAATGAGAAAACCCGATCATTAATTGTAGAAAAATTATCATGTTGATATTTGTAGTAGTTTTTCATATAGATGAATTTATATAGTCTTCCAAGAAAAAAAGTGTTGTTGCAATAAGTCTTCATCTTCAAAATCTTCAAGAGACTACAATCTGCTGATTAAATGACAATTATATTGATTAATAAATAGTAATGAATATTTAAATCAGAAAATCAAATCTAATAATGAAACCAAACATAGTAGTACTAATAAAATTGGTTTTTCTAGAATTGTACAGTATGCCGAACATAGAATTTTCATAAATTGTGACCTATTTCATCACTTCACAGTATAAAAAACTCTTACCATTAAAAAATTCTATTTCAATAAAAATTACTATTTCAGTATAGTAAAGTATACCAAACACATCATTGAAATAACTTGTGAACTATTTAATCATTGTATTGTATAACAAATAGTTACCATTCAAACATAGATTGGCAATAAAATGGACTATTATGGGATTATAAAGTATAAAAAAACCTGAAAAGTAAAAATAATACGTAGAAAATAGGAATTGTAAAATTAACAGTTATTTGAAAAAATAATAATTTATGTTCTATAAATACTAATGTAGAACACCTTAATAATGTAATTCAAAAAAATGATATGAAAAACAAAAGACATAGGATCCTAGATATAAATGGTTACATGGTGTATACAAAAAAATAGGTATGTAAATCATATCTAAAACCAAACTAAGGATAAAAATACAATTTAAAATAAGGTTTGTGTACTCTATAGAATGTAAAACACAGTTTACTACAAATAGGAATTCAGAAAACAAATATGAAAAAAAATTAAACACTCAACATGTATTATTACCATGTGATTGTATCATAATATTTTTGTCTTTTTTTACATTACTTTTTTATATTTCTTTTCATTCTGGTGTGTGATTTAGTACATTGACTAGTCATGTCCACACATTCTCGACATATCTAGACATTATGTAATACTTCATCCTCCTTATCAAAATCACATGATAGGTTTTTCTTCATAAAGAATATATTTATTAGAATTTGAAGCTAGTATATGTGGAAATTGAAATTATTGAAACAGAGATCATATATTTAACATTAGACTATTATTTAACAGTAAAAAATTTAAGATGAAAAGAATATTTTGTTTGAAATATTAAAAATAAACAATATCGATGTAATTAATGTGTGTTTTATTATAATAATATAAATAATTTAGTATTCAATAAATATAATAGTTATATACTTGAGTATATGAGATATTAGAGGTTGAAGTATCAAATCATGTTCCAATGTTTGAAGTCCTTAGAGAAGTTCTAATAGTTTTATGCTCTTATCATTCAATGTTAAAAGTAATATAACAATAAATTGTTTTTTGTTTGAAAAAAATTGAAAATTTGAAAGAAATTGTACTTGGATATATTAAATTCCCCTACTTACTCGTGAAGAGAAACTGATTTGAGATTCCTGTATAGTAATGAAGAAAATTATAATGTTTTTTATTTATGTTTTCAAATAAAATTAAAAATATTTATACACTATTACCTGATTGTGTTCGAAGCTGTCAATAATTCTGCTGATATACTTTCCATTATTATTGATAAAAAGTACTTTGTATCTTTTTTTAAAGATCAATTATGGTTTTAAAAATTGTAATTTGTTATATCAATTTGTAACAGACTTTTATATGATTTCAAAATTTTCAACTCTTGAGGGATATCAAACTCTTCATCATCCTAATTACAGAATGATAGGAAATGTTAGTTACAATATTTCAAAAATATATTGAGATTGTATAATAAGTTGTTTACAATTTTATCAAACTATATATTAACTCTCTAACTATTTTATGCATGTATTTCATGAATTTTTTCAAATAGGACAACTGCAAATGAGTTCTAATTATCAGTAACCATTAATTGCACTCTAAATATGTTGGAATTAATATTATGATCACACTATCAGTGATATAAACTATTTTTCATCAATAGTGAGGAATTAGAAAAGTGATAAAAAGTAATTTAAAAAATAAAAAAATATATTTTAACCTGGGAGTCATGCTATTTGGAGATAATTAGTAGAAGTGGCACCAAATTGTTACATCTAAAATTTTTTACATTCTTCATGCAAAAGTTTCAAGATTCATAAAATCAGTTTTGGGTGCTTGAAATTTTTGAATTGTAGCTGTAATTATGTACCATGTTGGTTGTAGTAGACTGAATACATACAAATATATAAATTATTATAGGAAAAAAGTGAATATTTCATAACTTTACATAATGAAATTTAAAAAATAAGGATATATTACCAACCTCTTGATAGTTTTTAACATCTGAAATGGATTTCTTGTTATTCCTATACAGTATTTCTATTGAGGGGTTGGGATTTTTTAGTGGTGGATTATGTAACTGTGATGCTATTATCAAACCAAACCTGATAAATGCAGAATAACATAATTGAAAATAAATAGTAACAACATGTGGATATTACATTTTTTTACCTATAGAGAACTAAATAATAGAAATACACAGGTAATAGTAGTTATAATGACACCTACTTCTAATGTCGGAAGCTACGGGAATATCTATGTTGTCAATAATTTTTGTTTCATTAAGAGTGGTTGTGATAATAACAGAGGCTAAAAGAAGTTTGAAATCATGATTAGAGACTGTAGTGTTGAAGGAAGATAACAAAATAACACAGTAGAAATAGAAAAAATGTTCAATGTATAAAGAAACCATATTACTCAATCTCTTCCCCCAGCCGAGTTGTATTATCAAAATGGTAGATGGGTCTTTGTTATTTTTCATGTAACGTAACATTTCATTTGAAAAGTCACCGCATAAACTATAGGTAAATTGCAACCCCCTATAGGGAAATAAAGTAAAACTATGGATAAATGTTTGTTTTTTCAGTCACGTAATGTAATAACACAACATAAATGACCTGTCATCTTCTAGAATAATCTGCATCATGGGGTTGGAATTTCCCATAGATTTCACTATATGTTTTTTAAGTAGAAGTAAATTAAGTTCTAAAATATATAATACATACCTAAAGTTAATTTGAATAATATATAAATGAATTAAAAAACATTAAAATTATTATTTTAGTAAAATTAGATATACATAACTATAAGATTGAGGTATTATTGTATTGTACATATTAGATGTTCTTCAAGAACCCTCTTCTGAATAATTTCATCAAATTAAGTAAAATAAAAATCAAAAATAGGTATTTGTGCTTCACATAGATGAAAAAACATCATGGATGTTAAGATGATTTTACATTAATGTATTGTTTCTAAGTAACATCCTTGGTTTGAAGCTATTTGGAAGTTTTTTATAAGATAGCAGATTCCTTCATGCAAGAGGTGTTTGTACTTGGAGTTAATATAATGGTCATCAATCATACATTTAATCTTGGTTCCCTATAGATAGTATGTTAAAATGTTGGATAATATGAAAATAAAATAGATGATAGAGGATATAGACATTATATATATATATATATATATATTAATATTTACAGAACACAGTAGAGAAATAAAGGTAAAAACACTAATAATTTTTTATTATAACATTAACCCATCTGATTATCGCCTAGAATGAGATAAATAATAATGAATTCATTGGATTATTTGGATGAAAAATTGAAACACATGTTCAACAAAAAAACTGGTATCCTTAGTTTTTTATCATCCTCTAGGGTAATCTCATTCGACGTGGTTATTGAGCAGGATATTTTTTTACTCTATAGTTTGAATTAGTATACAAAGAAAATATATTAAGAAGCTAAAGATGTCATGGATGTAAACATATTATGTATCCATACCACATTAAAATTTATACAATTTAATTTAAATTATACCTAAGATAGATTATCAAAGATTTACATGTACACAATATTCTATGTGTAATTACTTGATGTGTTTTTGTTACCATCAACAACAATTTTCAAACCATTTGCTGATGTGACCCTAGAAGCTGTAACATATAATTGACCATGAGAAAACACGGGATAGAAAAGTTATAACTCAGTAAAAGACAATGATTTGACTTGACTTTTTTTAATATTCATCGCATAAGAAATAGTCAAATGATATTGTATTCTTTGTAATTTGAATGGCCATCTAACATAAGAGTGTGTCATAGTTAGTCTTCGAATAAATGCAGAATACTCGAAATGGCAGCCACATAAATTTTTTTCTCCAATGATATGTTCACCAAAGCGTGTAATAATCATGACATGTTCACCCAAGTGTGTAATAATCATAAGAGTATCGTTACAAAAACCAATATATCGATCTACATTTTTTAGTAACAAAATGGGAACACCAAGCTTTAGAGTAATTTTGTGGGCAGCCAACCCAAAGACATTGATACCATTTAACATGTCAGATGTGTATATTTTTTCTGTACTTTTCATATCAAAAAATGCATTGAAAACCCAATATGAATGGAAGTAATCGTTGTTTTCAGAATCTGTGAGAGATAACATGTATTCATTTAATTCTTGAACAACATCACAAGTTAGAGCGAAAATTTTATTCACTTTTAGATAGGAAACCTCAACATGTTTTTCACTAAAACCATGATATGTATGGTCGAAAATTGCAGCAAAGAAATTAATAGTGTACGTAATAAGATATGATGATGGAATTTGAATGAGTGTTTCACCATAATTAGGCTATCCAATCCGACCTTCACCAATATCTAAATTCCAATTGGAAAACTCATGTACCATAGCTGAATCATGTGTTGACGAAGTAGAATGAAATCTAATAATCCTTGTTAGAGTTAATTCCTGATAGTTATGCCACAAATACGATGACTTAAAAGTTGTAAAGATAATGTAATTTCTATTACCACCAGGTAAAACATATTGTATTTTCCTGAAATCTCTACCCAATAAAATTGTTACAACATCGAATGGTAAATTTGGATCATTAACTTTTTAAACTTTTATGGTATCCCTCAGAGTAAATTCTAGAGCCTCAAAGTAGTACTTATGAATCATAGATGCCTCATCCCAAATATTTAGATCTTTCAAGTGTATAAGTAATTCCACATCACTCTCTTTTTGAATAATGCCAACTGAATGCTCAATAATAGAGATTGGAATACGATATTTTGAATGTGTTGTTCGTACACTAGGAAGAATTAATGATGATATTAAACTCGAATCAACAACATGTACAATATTACCCTCTACCCATAATAATGATTTTAGTTCTCTCCAAATGAATTTTTTACCTGTTCCTCCATATCCATTCAAGAAGAAGAAACCCCCAGAATAAGTAGATAATGAAGATAGAATGACACCCATCACCTCTTTTTGTTCAACTATAAGCATACTATGTAAAGTTTTGTACTCATTAAGAAGTAATTATCTATTGTAATTTGATTCTTAGATAAAAAAATATTTGTATGAGTATCAAATATAGAACCTAGAACTGGAATATGAGGATATAACTGAAGATATCTTCCATTTCTCTGTAAAATGTGGTCTATTTATATCAAATCATACATATGTCTCTGGTGATCTGTGAGTTTCAATTCTATAAAATTGTGAAATATTTTTACAGTGTAGTATAAAATAATATCAAATAACTCATTATAATAATTTACAGTAATTAAAAGATAATAACAACCGTGGAGAATGAGAATATTAGATAGAACCCAGTAGAAATTACATTTTTTAGTCAATATTATATAGTGTCATTAACATGCTAACAGTTTTATTAAAAATAAAGTAGATATATTCAGTGAGTGTTTTATATAAATATTTTTAATAACATTAGTGAAAGAAAATAAATAAAGGAGCAGCAACGATCTGTAGTTTTTATGTTTGTGTTGTTCTATAGAGAAGAGTAGAATCCCTGGGATTTAGTAATAATATGTAAATAGAACATATGTGAATTTGTTTTACTGCAATATACTAAATATCACAAAACATATATAATTTGAAATAAGTATAAATGATAGAAAAAATAGTTGAGATTAAAGTGATATGTGAGATCCAAATCTAGAAATTGTGGAATAGTGTTACAGGGTAGTATAAAAAAAATTAATGCGGTCATTATAATAATTTAGAGTAATTAAAAGGTAGAAACTGTGGTGGAGAATGAATAGATTAGATAAAACCCAATAATAATTATTTTTAGTCATCATCATATAGCTTCATTTACCTAATGATAGTAGTATTGAAAATAATGTTGATATATTTAGTGAGTGGAATATATAAAGTAGTATAATAACATTAGTGGAAGAATATAAATACAGGAGCAATAACTATCTACAGTATTTGGGTTTATGTTGTTTTATAAAGAAGAGAAGATTCCATGGTAAATAGTAATATTATATAAATAGAACTCGTGAAAACAAATTTATTGTAATATAATAAATATCAAAAAATATAAATAATTTATAGTATATTTAAATTCTAGAAAATACCATCGGGATTTAAGTGATCTATGAGTGTCAAATCTATAAAATTGTGGAATATTGTTACAGAGTAGTAGAAAATAAAATGAAGAAAGTCATTACAATAGTTTAGAGTAATTAAAAGATAAGAAAAATTTTGTGGACCTTGTATTTGTAGTTTCCTTATTTGGGTATATAAAATATCTTCTGATAGTATGTCTTTGGTTTCATTCCATACAATTTATGGGCTAGAAATGTTATTGGAGATTAACATTCATGTGAAAAACCAACCTACAAACTATCCCATTCCCCAAGTTGAGACCTCTTTTATTGATTCAGTGAATTCTCTATCATCTTCCATTAGTCTCAGAGTAGAACATGCCTCTCTAAATGTTCCATGAGAAATGTTGTTCACTGTCTTGATATCTTCATAAAAATTTTCACCTTTTATTTTTGTTAGAAGTATCCACAAGTAAAATAGCTTGCTAGTTGTTGGAGGAATGTAGAATAGTCTACCAATAAAACTCCCATATTTTAATGATTCCATTTCTTATCATAATAATGGAAAACAAATATTTATGGGAACTCTGAAAAAGTTAAACTTCTTCCATCCATGTATGATAGATTTTCTTCAAATCAAGAGGTCAAAATTGTTTTAGAAATGCTTCGGTTATTTAATACATCTTTAATATTATCATTATTAGTTTAGTTCATAGAATTGTATCCTGGTAAATGGAAATATAACCTCTCAACTAGTGGATATCTGTAATATATATCATAATAAAATATCCTCCAAGAAGCCTCATAATAATATATATATATATCACCAGTCGTAATACATCTTTATCTCATCTATATAGTTATCTGAAAAGTTTTTTTTTCTCATTGAGTGTTGTTATAACACAATCATTTCCCTTTCTAATATACATAAATAGTTATTTTATTGAATCTGAATGATTGAAAACATAAATATTGAGATGATCTTGAAACTTTAATAGAAATAAATGGGTGGTATAATAACACAAACTGATTATCCAAAGGTATACTATTTTTTAGAAAGGTTATTTTGTCATCCCTTATCAAATAAACAACATAGCCATCATCATTTACTATAATATGTGAAAAAAAAATTGAATTTTTTTTGTAAATTGTTCATTTCTTGTACATGGAAAAGAACAATTGGCCGCACCATAAGGGCCAGGGATCATAAAACTGTTAACAGCTTCATGTAGTCTTGGGTAGGAAACTTTATTTTTAATTTCAATGGAAATATAGTTGTTAACATATTTTGAACTGTTAACCTTGATTTTATATTATAAAAATAATAGAATTTTCACATGAGGCAAGCCACATTTTTGAAACTGCATAGTTCAAACAACTACTTTGGAAGAATGGGGTTATAGATAGTTAGTAGAATATGATATAATATCAAATCAGTAGCTAAACATAATGAGTAGTAACTAAAAATATCATTACCTAGCCATGACTCAGTCATATTATAAGAATTGACAATAAGCTATTGCAATAGTCTTCTAGAATGTAGTAAAGTTGATGCATCATTTTCATAGAATTAAAAGTGAAAAGATAAGTAATCTCTCATTCTCACATTCCTATGTTTAGAACTTGTTGTGAAAGGAGTAACGTGATGCAATATGTTGTCAACATATGCATCCCTACCACCTGTGAAAATGGTTCTGGAAATTATTAATCAATTTTTAAAAAAAAGAGAGAAATAAATCCTTATCTTAATATATTTATTTCAAACTAGTAGTAAATGGTGTTGGAGTTATTTCCATAGAACTAACTTCTTTATACTTTATGATAAAAATATATTCATGGTTTTTAATATTAATATATTCCTTATCAAATCATGATTTTTATTCAGCATAATATAGAATGTGATAATGTCCCAAGAGTAGTCGTTGCACTAAAAGTTCAAACCTATTCCCCGCTATGATGAGAACCTGGAATTTCCATGACACTATTATTGAATAAATGTTCTATGGCTGGATAATATCATTTGAAGTGACATAAATGATATAATATATCAATGGGGAGAATAATATGACTTTTAGGAACCTTATCATGGTGTACACCCCTACTATTATCTAGTAGGATATTATGAGAATGAGACGCGATGGAAAGAAATCCACATTATAAGTGTCATTGGATGTTCCTATCTTTGAATGTTTGTAATGGTCCTTATAATTTAAGATTATTATTATTGGATATTATCAATTGCACAATTTGATATATTGTCCAAAACCGTTATGACATATGATCGCGACAAGTTCGTATGTGTTGGGTGTGTCAAGAGTGATATTGAATTAATGAATAATACGAAAAAGGATTTATCCTTTCTGGTCATTAACGGAAGTAAGTATCTCATACCCTTTGATGGAAATGATATATCCTAAATCCATCCATATCCATGGTGTTTTCAAGGCATGTTGTATTTTCAGAAAGTCAAAGAATGAGTTGTCGAGCATATCGTTTGATAACACTCAAATGAAACCTATTCAATTAGAGATATTGTGATAAAGGGATTATGTTACATTGTTAAATTTTGGTTTCCTTTTAATTTCATTGTTAAATTAAAATTTTGGCTTGTGTGCCATCTCCTCATTATAGGTCCTACATGACCATGGTTTCTTTTATGTAAACTCCCTATTACCCCTCACTTGTGTGTGAGTTAAAATCATATGTAATGTATGGAGATCCCAAGCTAGTGGAGGTAGTTCAATTTAGAAGCTGAGTTAAAACCAATCCAAGGAGATACAAAGGTGAAAAGATAGAAATATATAAACACAAACCTTAAAATATTAAAGGTGTTTCTCCCCTAGGTCGGGGTTAGTTTATCAGCTACTAGATAAACTACCCATTAGAAAATCTCATGATCATACGCTTTATCTTATTTATGTCATTTTCATGGTTATTCATTATGGTTGTATTATCATGATCACATAATTAAATAAATTAAAATTCATGCAAGATGGAACTAAAATAAAATGGATTATGCATAAATATTATCAAGACATGATTAATCACTTAAGAATATCCCACTTAATATTAACGAGCATGTGAAAATATAATAAGGGTAAATTTATGCATAAAGGATAAAATCTCTCAAAAAAATATTAAGTCGGTATATCCTTCTATTAATTTGGTTAGAATCAAACCAATAGTTCAAAGTGCATGACCAGCCATAGTTGGGGTGCTTTCACTTATCAAGAAATTCTAATTTACGGTTCTGGAATGACTTAACTTGGTTTAGATCAAGAGTTGACTAACAAAGTAGGACACGGTGTAACTGAGATGAAAGGGGTGAGGAAATATAAAATAATGATTTCAAGAATGGAGATTACACTCATTGGATCAAGGAGATACAAGTTAATGTAGTTGGAATTTGTAATTCCAACCTAAAACCATTCATGTTTTATGATCAGACAAAGTTGTGGTGATATGAATGGAATATGGATCCTTACCACTAGAATATCCCAATAAAATGATATTTTAAATCCAATGGTGAGAGATTTTAGGTTTTGATAAAATAGTGGGAGAGTAATGAATATTTATATATTTATTTTTCTTAATTTAATCATATAAACTACTAAAAATATGGTCATGTTATTTTTAAAAATAGCATTAAAAATTACATCAAACATGTCATTGTGATCCATACTTGAGAAGGAAATCCTTCTAACTGACACTAATTTCCAAGAGTGGAAAAGGCTCCTTCAGGTCATCCTTCACTATGAAATGAAACTATATGTGCCGGAAGAACTTTTACCAGTTGCTCTTGGGAATGAGGTGAGTGATGAGGAGCTCTTTGTGTATGATAAACATCTGAATGATGCTACGGATGTTCAGTGCCTCATGCTATCATCCATGACCAATGAGCTCTTGAAACAACATGAGTAAATGGATGATTATAGCATGATGTCTCACATTGGGGATCTTTATCAAGAGAAGGTGAGAAAATATAGGTATGAGATCTCCAATTCTTTTTTAACAACTAAGCTTGGAGATTCTACGCCCGCTTGAGGACATGTAGTCAAGACTATTGGGTACATTGAGTGTTTTTACATCTTAGGGATTAAATTCTCGAATGAGTTGTGTATAGATATCCTACTATCATCACAACCCAAAGCCTTCACTAGTTTTATTATGAATTATAATATGAGAAATAATAAAAAGATCTTATCGGAACTTCTGACCCTGATTCACCAAGTGGATAAAGACATGGGTGTGACAAACCCACAATCCTTAGGGTTAATAGGAAGAGGAAGGACAAGACAAAGGGTCCAAATATTTATTAATAGTATAAATATCCCAAGCACCATTCATCCAAGAAGAATAATATCCAAAGGCATGTCAAGGAAAAGGAGGCAATATGCTTTCTATGTGACATGTTAGGCCACTGGAAAAGGAACTACACCTAGAGGCAAGGGGAAGCCAAAGGATCGTTCGTTATCAAGTGAAATATTTCCATTTCTACACATGGGTATTAGATACAGATTTTGGTGCTCACATCTACATTCAAATGTAAGAACTAATTATATTTCATAAAATTACTAGAGGATAGGTGGATCTTCGAGATACAAATGGTTTGAGCCTGGATGCTTTTTCAATTGGTGAATATTGCCTTTCGTTGTTAATCGGTATGATTTTTGTTTTATGAGACTATTATTATGTACCTAGTTTTACCAAGAACATAATTTCTATATTGAATATAGATATATATGGATTTACTTTCATGTTTGGAAATAAATGTTTTTTTATTAGGACAACATATGTTATGGTATGGAACATTTAAATAATGGTATGTATTTATTAAATTATGATAACTAAGTGTTTTGAATCTATAATGAATCATGTTCATATGACTCATATAACACTTAGTTTTGGCATCATAACCTTGGTCATGTAAACGAGAAGTGCCTGACAAAGCTCTATCAATATGGTTATTTAGACTCTTCTCAGCTAAAACTACTTGATAGATGTCACACATGTTTATAAGAGAAAATGACCAAACCACCATTGGGTGGGTAGGGTGAAAGTTCCACATAGCTTCTAGGATTATTACACACTAATGCATGTGGACCATTTCTAGTAGAATATAAAGGTGGATATTCTTACTTCAGTACTTTTACTAATGAATTTTATAGATATGGTTATGTATACTTAATAAGGTATAAGTTCGAGTCCTTTGTGAAATTTAAGGAGTTCATGAATGAAGTAGAGAATCATCTTGGTAAGAAGATAAAGAAGCTTCAATCAAATTGAGGTGGATAATATCTTAACCAAGAGTTCATCAACAATTTACGAAAGTCTGGGATTCTATCTCAACTCACCACACCATTTACACAATGATAGAATGATGTTAGTGAAAGAAGGAACCATACCTTTTTGGACATGGTAAAGTAGATGATAATTTATGAACATCATCTGTTACCCTTTTGGGGATATTCATTACAAACCATGGAATACACATTGAACTGAGTACCAACTAAGGCGGAAAAAGGAATCCCATTTGGGTTTTGGAGTGGAAACAAACATGTTTTTACATACCCAAGTTTGGGGATGCGAGGACATTGTTAAGGATTTCTTAGGAAACAAACTAGAACCCCAGGGAATGATGTATATATCTATAGGGTACCCAAAGGAAAAAAGGGATATTACCTATACAAACCCTCATACAAGAAGCAAACTATTTCTAGACATGTTGTCTTTCTTGAGATGGAGAACATCCTCAAAAAGGATAGTGGGAATAAGATTGAATTCAATGAAGTTAATGCTCAAGATACACAGGAGTTGGTACATGAACAAGTTCCATAGGTCCCTGTGGAAGAAGTAGTTCTGGAAATTTATGTACTACATAGAAGTGTAAGAGATTTAAGGGAACCAGAGCGATATGGTTTTCTTATCGCTGAGGATGGTGACTTGTTATTACTGGACAATGATTAACTTCTCTCTTATAAGGATGTAGTAGAGAGATCAGAAGCTATAATATGGATCAAATCTATGAATTCTGAGATGGATTACATGTATCAGAACCAAGTTTGAGTTAACGTCGATGCACCAATTGATGTAAATATTGTTTGATGTAAATGGGTATTCAATAGGAAACTGGACATGGAAGGTAAAGTAAGTACCTATAATCCATGTCTAGTAGCTAAAGGTTTTAAGCAATGTTAAGGAATTGAATATGATTAAACTTTTTTCCAGTTTCCATGTTTAAATCCATCAGAATCATACTTTCCATAGCAGCTTACCATGAATAAGATATTTGGAAGATTGTTGTCAAAAATTTATTCCTTAATGAAAACATTCTGAAAGATGTCTATAGGAAATGACTAGAAGAGTTTCTGACACCAGGTGATTCTAAAAGTGTTTTCAAGTTCTATAGATCCATTTATGGATTGAAGCAAGTATCTAGGTCATTGAATATTTGATTTGATGAATCCATAATGGAGTTTGGTTTCTTTAAGAACAAATGTGAACCATGTGTTTACAAAAGGTCTAATGATAATAACGTCGTTATCCTAGTAGTATATGTTAACGACATATTACTTATTATAAATGACATAACAGTTTTATAGTTAGTGAGTGACTGTTAGAACAAATTCTTCACCATGAAATACTTAGATGAAGCAGCCTACATTCTAGGGATCAACATCATTCGTGACAGATCCAAGAGGCTTCATGGACTAAGTCGAAGTACATACATTGACCAGATACTAGAGAGATTTATTATGTAACAATACAAGAGGGGATTGATACCAGTATCACATGGCATACATCTTATTAATAAAATGTGTCCTCATACACAATAAGAGAAAGATAGAATGAGTAATATCCCATATTATTTTGTGATAGGATCAATCATTAATTCAATTCTATTTACTAGACATGATATTGTCTATGCACTGTGCATGGTAGGAAAATATCAAGAAATCCATGAGAACATCATTTGACTTCTTCTAAGGTTGTCCTTAAGTATCTGAGAATAACTAAAGATATGTTCTTGTTGTATGGAGGAGACGAAGATATCATCATCAAAAGGTATGTTGATACTGGTTTTCAGACAAACCAAAATGATATAAAGTCACAATCATGATATGTTTTCTATCTTAATGGGGGATCTGTGAGATGGAAGATTTCAAAGCAGCCAATTTTCACTGATTCTATAGTGGATTCTGAATATATAGCGTCTTCTGATATAGCCATAGAAGCCTTCTGGATTTAGAACTTTTTCTACGATCTTGAGGTATTTCCTTGAAGTAGAGACCCTATCAAATTGTGTTGTGATAATAGTACAGCAGTGGATCTTGCATAGGATCCAAGGTTACATCAACGAACAAAGAACATACTCCGTAAGTATCACCTCTTTAGGGGTTTTCATCAGAGGGGTTAATTTGTACTGAGAATAGTGTCTATAAAGGAGAATGAGGTGGACCCCTTAACTAAAGCCCTATCTCTGTAGAAGCATGAATATCATGTGAGATCTAGAAGATTATAAGTTGTTAGTAGTGGTATCTACTGAAAGTGGATGTATGTTCGAGTTGGTTCCCTAGAACAAACTTTATCGGACTTTATGATAAAATTATATTCATGGTTTTGAATATTAATAACTTCCTTATCACACCATGGTTGTTTTTCCAAATAAAATATCATCTGATAATGTCCCAAGATTATTTGTCGCATTAAAATATCATAGTAGTTCCCCACTATGATGAGAACCCAATAGTGCCATGACACTATTCTTGAATAAATATTCTATGGCTAGATGATATCATTTAAAGGGACACAAACATATAGGCTATCAAGGGTGGAGACTCATATGACATTGACCTTCTCATGGTGTATTACCCTAGTAATATCCAGTAAGATATTAGGTGAATGAGACCCCACAGTAGGAAATTCAAATTATAAGTGTCATCAGATGTCATCTGATATTCCTATTTATTGATTTTTTTAATGGTCCTTAAAATTTAAGATTACTGTTAAATGATATTATTAGTCATGAAATTTTATGTATTGGTGAAAATCGTGAAGATATATGCCCACGGAAACATTGGATATGTTGGGTGCATCACGATTAATATTTCATTAATGAATAATGAGAGAAAGGATTAATCCCTTATGTTCATTGAAGTAAATAAATATCGCAAGCTCTTTGATAGAAATGATATAGCATAAATAATTCCATGGCCATGGTGTTTTCTAGGAATGTTCTGTTTATGAGAAGTCAAAGTAGAATTTATCGATCATATAGGTTGATCACACTTGCATGAAACCTTCTTGATTGGATATATTGTGAAAAAGGTATTATATTAGATGGTAAGAATTGGTATGAGGTGACATGTCATTGTGAAATTAATTTATTTCTCCATGGGTACCTTGGTGTGTTACTAGATGTTAGACTTGGACTTTATGTAGGCTCACCTAATGTCACCGAGAAAGAGGCCTAGAGGGTCACACACTAAGTGTATCTGTAAAATCATTTAAATAATTTATTATTTAACAAGTTGAATAAATATTATTCTCAGTTGTGGTTTAATAATTATACCAGTATTTCAGATCACATTTTATTTATTTATCAGTAAATAATGCAGTTAGATTTATTTAATAAATAAATAGTCATTATTCAAGGTCCAATAAATATTTAAGAGCATGGTCGGACTGAGTTAAAGAGTCCAGTGATAAAATAAAATTAAATACTTTTTAATAGAAATAATATCTAATTGTAACTTCCAAGCTAAGAACATGTCATAGAAATAATGTTATTACTATTATTATTATTATATGGAAGTTTCCCATGGCATAACAAACAAAAGTAATGGAACTTATGCTTATTATTTATTATTACCTTGTGAACTAAATTCTCAATGACATAATATTCTCTTATTAGCCAAGGGGAAACCTATAAGCGAGAGTTCCAATTTTTTTTATGAACAACATTTTAGAGAAAATCACTCAAGCCTCAAGAGATCCTTTTTTCTCTAAGAACGCTATCAAGAACGAAAGAGGCCATCGTCCACCGGAACAAATAATGCATTGAAAGTGTCTCTCAAGGCGATCGATAGAAAACGACGCAAGCGTAAGGACCTTCCATGCTTGCACCCGAAGATTCCTTCTTTGATGTCCATATATTTTCAGAGCATGTGTGGATTACCACAAGAGGAGATCTACTCTTGATCTCTATAATGCAACGAAAGTCTTTTCGCAAATCTTTGGTCATACACATCAATGAATAAAGAAAACCTTGGAGGTATTTCATTAATTTGATTAAATTAATTATAAAAAAATATCCTCTTTATGGGTTCTGAGCCTCTTTCTTATTTATATAAATTATTGACTTTATTCTGTGGATAATAGTTTTCATCATAATATTGTTCTTGGAATAATCCCTAATCACTATAAAATTTAATGTTCAGCACTGGCCCAGTTGCGCTTCCACTGCCCGCAGAACCAACCAATGACACTTTTATTTAAATTCAAGGAATATGGAATAGTTTATTCGGGCATGAATACTAAGTTTTAATACTCATGAATATTGATTTATCTTTGTTTTTACATTATGGTGTTTCTTATAACATGGATTTGGTCACTGTGGTGTGACATTTATTTAGTGGTTAGTGTTGACCCGCAAGGTCACATAGAGGTATGTGAGGTTTTATTTTCTTTTCTATAATAGTTTTTAATTTTATTGATCACTTAATATTCATTTATTTTTATACTATTTTCTGGTAAAAATCATTCCCAATTATTTTTTCATGATTCTTGGCACTATTTTTCATCTTTGGAGGATCATGAACATCTTTCGGGCCTTGTCACAGGTCGTCCTAGGTGACCGCTATGGGTTTGACATAGGTTGGTTCATGAAAAAATGAAATCATAGTAATACCTTATTATTTATCATGTTATTTTAATTTGAGATATGATTTTTGGGACTCTAGAGCTATGTTATGGGTCAGTTCTTGATCACCACCACTCATAACAAGACCTAAGTCACCATGGTTAATTGGGTTTTGAGTATTTATTTTTGGTTTTGGGTTATGTAGCTATGATTTCTTTTAGTTTTATAGGCTTCTGTATGTTGGTGGATGATAGTAGAAGTGATATGGAGCTATACTGTGAGTTTCATGGCATAGAGAAACATGTGGAGCCATTTTTCATAGTTTAATATTCTTACAGTGGTTGCTTCATTCTCAATTCATGGTCTATTAAACCATGTGGTTTGGGTAATAATGGCCCCTAGTTCAATAATTTTGGTATTTTGGAATGTGTAACGCTTTGGTCTGAATTTGGTTGGTGTGAGTACATTTTGAAAGGAAAATATTTTTTGAAAAGGGTTTTCAGAATAACAAAATGGGTTTCAAAATGGGGGAAAGGATGATTTTCGAATGGTATTTTTCTTTTTAAAGGGGAAGTGGATATTGAATTTAATTTTCGAATGATTTATAAAATTTGAAATGAGATGTAAATTTCAAATGATGTGTTTTTTTGGAAAATGAAATGTGTTCCCTTGGTATTTTCTTTGAATTTTCACATATATGAGTATTTATTTGTTTGTGGAAAGTATATGTTGGTATGTATTAATGGATTATATAAGAATAAGTGGGATGCACACATATGTTATAGTTCATAAGATGTCGTAAGTGAGTATTTTAAATCAAAGGTTTTTCATGGCTTTTCCAAAGTTGTTTTTGAAAAAGAAAATAGTTTCCATTAAAGGGGGATTATTTTCTAACAATATTTTTGGTTTTAAATAGAAAATTGAGGTTATTTTTTAAATTTTAAAGTGGATTTGATGAAAAGGTTTTTTAATTGGAAAATTTGTTTTCAATTTAAAATGGAAAATGGTTATCTTTTTTAAAGAGGGTTGTTTTTTTGTTTTGGGATGTTGTTGTGGTTTTGGTTAAGTATATATAAAATTTGGATTTTTTTAGGTGTTATTATGTGTTATTTTATGAGTTTGGTGTTTGGTTTAAAATTTTAAAAGTTTGATCTCTGGTTCAATGTTTATTTTGTTTTGTGATTTAAATTGTTTAGAGTATTCCACCTAGAAGGACCTAGATTTTTTTTGAGGATTCACTTCTAATCATTGGGATTTACTCGACATGTATTGGAGTGGTGGCGCTGATATCTTCTCAACAGATGAAAGTTCCATGTAGTCATCAAAGACAGTTATAGTATGTTGTGTTTATTTAGTAAGTTTAGAGTGTATTTATGTTTTTGGGAACTCTATATGTTGTGAGAGGGTAAGTTTTCTTGGGATTTTCGGAAGGACTAGGACCACCCCGGGGGAAGGAGGTCGTTCTATTCCCATTTCAAGTTGAAATTTATCAAGCGATCTTCAAAACACTTTCATTCAGTGGTATATTATTGAGGAAATAAATTAGAATAAAGATATAGAGATCATATATTCTCAAAATGTATGAATAAAGGTGAAGGGGAAGGTTGATCATTTCAATGATCCAATTTTCCTTTCTCCAGTGACAGTGTCGAGCTGTTAGTTGGAAGCTTCTCTTTTCATGTGGGGTCTTCATATAGGGTTCAAGGATCATGTTATTTCATATATTAAATTATTAGAGGGAATCCCTTAACAGTTGAGAGTCTAGCTTCTTTTGATGCTCATAACGGATACCCATCCAGTGAAGAGTGTGAGCTAGAGGAACTTGTATAAACAAGTGTCCTAATCAATTAATACCTTTCATTCATTGGACCACTATATTATTTGTTTCCATTGTGTTTTTTTGGAATTTAAAGCCATATTGTTCTACTCCCTATGGGCATTTTTGACTGTGTGGCTTCACATGACACCAAAATAAATTTTGATTGGGGATTATCGTCTCTTGAGTATAGTGTAGCAGACGTTTCAAGACATCAGGGATCTTGACATAGGTCTTGGAGTGAATCCTTTCATGCATTTTGGAATTACCAGGTGTTGAGTGATGTAGATCCAATATGTTGTCTGACGCATCAGATTGTTGACCATTAAATTTTTCACCAATTGTGGATTTATGTCCTTGGATTCCTTTTGTTTTAATGATCCTAAGGGCCTATCTCTCTTTAAATTTGTATGGTTGTGAATTTTGGATGTGAAATATTGAATGGTTAGTATTCTTTTGGAATGGTTTTTATTTTTGGGTGGTACTTGTATGAAGATAATTTTTTCCTGTGAAATTAATAATTGTGGCCTATCCAAGTGCCTTGTTTGAGCCTCTATGGTTGAACCCTTATCATATTGGTGGTGATTTTTTTTATAATTACTCTTCATTCGACCACTATGCTAGTTATTTCCTTAATGGTGGGGAGACCCATCTCTATTCCACATGCATCTCCTTGTCATTTTCTCTATAGTTTTCCAGGTGTCACCTGTGGAGTTGAAACGTCACACTAGTCTTTAGAGTTTAATTTCACCTTGATTAGTTTTGAGTCATGGGTTTGATCCACATTTGTTTGGGTGCCATTCTGGGGGTACAAAGTATTAATGGTGGGGAAAATTATCACACCCCAACCTGACACATCTCTTTTATTTAATTTATTTTTGGTTTTATTCTATCTTATTCTTGAGTAGGCTTGAGTTCTGGTGGTTTTCCGGACATAGTTTCTTTATTTAATTTTTTACTTATTTCATGGTTACGCAACATGGTTAGGAGAAACTTTGTGGTTCCCATGTGGTTGCCTATGTGGTTCTGTGAAGTGGTTCATGACTCATGTATAGTTTGGTAAACCATATAGAGAGTGCGTAATGGGATCTAAAATTTTCACAGAGTCGAGTTTCATGGTTTGAGTAAGATTCTCTCAACTCTGTATCTTCTTAGTGGTAACCGTGCTAGGTGGTTCTTGGATTAGGTAGTGGCCATCACATGGTTGGAACACAGTTTATAAAATTATGTGGCAAAACTGTGCGGGTTTACCATTTTATAAAAAAATGGGATTTATTTTATTTTATTTTTTTTATTTTATCTCCCCTTTTATATTTTTCTCCTCTCCTCCTCCTTGGAACCATGTGACACCCTAGCCCCATCTCCTTTCCATCAGTGCACACTGCCCTCTTGGATCCGTCTTTTTTATAGATATTTCATCATATTTCATGAGTTTTATTTGTGAATTATTTGAGTTAATCCCTCTTATTCAATCCTCCTCCCTTGGTTCGACGTTTTTCCTATTCATGTACCTTTTTTAGATCTTCCAAACCCTAGGTCAGTGGTTAACCTTATTCTTTTCATTTTATTCAATTGTCAAGGCGTGAAATGGGGCTCTCAAGTCAGCATCTGGAGTGTTTATTCATTATCTACTAAAGGAAAATAATATAAACCATTTCAGTTATCCCTCCACTATTTGAGGATGGTTTTTTCTCACCTCTTGGTATGTACTAATTTTTTTGGGATATTTTGGTGATTTTTGGGTTCCTAGTATTTTTGTAGTGTGTTTTGTTCATCCTTGAAGTAGTTTCGAGTCATCCGAGCCATAGGAGACTTAAATTCATTTACATAGGGAGACATATATATATGTATATTCCCCCTTTATATAGATTCAATCATGGTGGTATGAATATATATATTTTTTAGGAGTGATTATATATATATATATGAAAAATTCATGCATGTGTATGTGTAAATGGGTATATACATGTACATGCATATATATAAAAACCCCTTGTACATATTCATGGTCATGTGAATATATAAATAGGGACATTTTTCCATATATTTATGAGAATTTTCATATGTGTGCAATCGAAAAAGAGAATATTTGGGTTCTTGTTATCAAATCTCCTTGAGTTTGATTTAGGTTCCCTTTTTCTTGGCCTTTAAATTTAAGGAATCATCAATTGCTTGATATTTTCACCATGATTTTATACTATTTAGAGACTTATAATTCTTATAATAATTATTTAATGTTAAATAGGGATAATTCCTCTTTGAATTAAATTTTATGATTTTTTTGTAAAACTTTGTATGTTATCTATTTGTTAAATTGCTTGGTTATCTCTAAAAATGGGTTTTTATTTCTTCATTGGTAATTTTTATTTACAAAAGAGTTTATAAATTGAATTTGGATTCAAATTTGGTGCACTTAGTCTAGATAAATTATATAAAATGTGTTTTTGAAAAGTTAAATATACCTAATGCTTGATCTATCTCTCATTAAAGTGAACTTCAAAACTTCAAAATTATTTGGCCTTCTTGTTGGTTGTTATGAAAAGTTTTAAACTATTTTTATAATCTTAAAATGATCTTTAAAGTGGATTTAAAAATGTAAAAATTTTCATCTCAAAATAATTTGGCATGTTTGCTACCAATTTTATTTTCTTGAAAGAGAGGGTGCCTTGTGGATACTCTCCATTTTAGGGGGAATTCATATTGATTATTTTGGGAGGTGGGAATAGCATGAACAATGGATTCCTCGATATAGGTTTCATCTTTGAAATATTTCCCAACGTCCCCCTTTACTTATATTCTTGGGATCCTAATAATTATAGTGGGAGATGAAATACAATTTCTATCTAGGTCTCTATTAGACGGACTAGATCCCCTTGGTAGAGATAGGCCTTCTCGGTTGTGCCTCCAGTGAGGCTAGTGTAGAGCGATCATGTTCATTATGGAATCTAGTGTTGCATCGTATGCTGGTAGATGAATCAGAATTGAGTACGTTTAGCATCTCTCCACTTGGTTTCTAGGTATATCACATGATGATAGATATTTATTCATTTTCGTTTCCTATCCTTCTAAAATTTTTTCATAAAATAATTTAAAATATCATGATTTCCTATGAAATTTTTCTTCTTTGAATGTTACTTTTTACAAATGGGCTTGTAGAAGGTAGTTTTATAAATATTTTTTTTGAAATATAATGGAAAATGGTTCTGGAAATTAATAATATTTTACTTGTTTTAAAAATATAACTAAATCATTATCTTAATATATGTATTTAAAACTAGTAGTAGATGACTCTTTTATTTAAAGGTATGGAATGAAGAATAGTTTATACAAGAATGACTACTGTTTTTTAATACTCAATCCCACAACTTTGTCTGGGTGTTTATCTTTAGGTTTTTCTTTGATATCAGATTAGATCATTGTGGTTAAACATTGGTTTAGTGGTTGGTGGTGACATATTGGGTCACATTGAGGTATGTGTGATTTTATTTGAATTCCACTTCTAGATTTATTTTTATTATTTAGTTTATATTCATTTATTTTTATGTGGTTTTATGGTATTAATCATTTAAATTTATTATATATTGATATATGGAACTAGTTTCTAGTATGGGAGGATCGAGAATGCCGACTAGGGCCATGTCGTAGTCTTTCTAGGGTGACCTGTTCGAGGTTGACCCAGGTTAGTTCGTGATAATGAATGTGATCATCTTTTATTTTTATCCCAATTGGACCCAAAACGATAGATGGTTCCTTGGGTGATGAAACTTGGGTATTTTTAAAGTAGTAGTATCTCAATCAATTCAAAAGTAATAAGGTTTTCACCTTGGTTGTACATAATGAAAATCTTCTGATTTTTGGAGTTAATTGGTTAATATAAATTAATTATGATGAAAACTATTCCATATTTCAAAAAAGTATAGTTTTGTTATTAAATTTTATAATCAGGAAGCAGGCATGAACTATGAATAAATTTTTTATATGGTAGCTATACTTTAATCCATATGAATTATTTTTATCCTTCACTATTCATCTAAATTCTATATTTTTTAAATGGATATATTTTGTTCCTTCTTAAATGGATATGTTTAAGAGAATGTGTATGGTAAATAACCTCCTGATTTTGAAGTTGTTTATTTTTTGGAGCATGTTTTTAAACATACTAAGGAACTTTACAAACTCAAGAAATCTCTAAAGACTGGGTATGACTAATTTTCAAGATTCATACACCAAAAAAAATCTTAACCGAGTGGAGGATCCCACTCTTTTAATCGTGATTTTTTTTAGAAATGGAATAATATTATAAATTTATAGATATGATATTGTTTTCAAATTCACTATAAAATAAAATGTATATATTTTCCAAAAATTTATGAAAAGTGAATGTGATATGAGCAAGATGGGTAAACATAACTTATTTCATGGCTTCCAAATAACACATAAAATATTTGGAATAATTTTAAATCAACATTATAAATCCTAGATTTACTTAAATTATTTTCTTTGGATAATGATTTTATTATTAATATTCTAATTAGTAACTCAACTAGACATGGTCTTGATGAACCTGGGAGAATGGTGGATCAAAAACACTTTAGAGTTATGATCAGAAGTATTATTTACTTGAAAATAGATTGATCATTCATTATATAATTCATTTTATTATCTGGTAGATTTTAATCTGATATCATATAGTATTTACATGGATCTTCTCATATATTAAGGGAACTTTGAAACATATATTTCTATTAATATGGATTTTAGATTATTTTTATGATTTTTTCAGATATATATTTTAGATATTTCTGAATGGATTGGAAAATTAATTTCAAAAACCATTCATTCCCATGGTGAATATTTATTTTCTTAGTCTACAAAAAAGTAATATTTGGCAGAACATTCAACTACTAAGAAAAATCTATAGTAGCTGGAAGTTTATGTGCCTAATTTTTGTGGATGTAGCACACTATCACTCATTTTTGTATAAATTTCACTCAAAATATGAATCTTTATGATAAGACAAGTTCCATTTCTTTATCAAAGAATTGTTTACCTCTCTCATAAATAAAAATAGCTTACTAATATATTTTCTAAAACATTACATTCCAAAATAATTTAATACATAAATAAAATATAGGTATGATTAACTTCTAGTGGTCATAATCCATTTTTCTATGTTTATTATTTTTAATTTAAAAACTCCTTGAGGAAGTGTGAGAAAATTCATTTTCTATATAAAATTATACTAACATGTTATGTTGGTGAAATATATATTCTATAACATGTTCAACTAGTATTTAAAGATTTATATTAGACAACTCCAGGTACAACTCCTTCCAAAAGTATATTTCTCACTATCTATATAAAAATACATATTATATATGGAATTTTGTTTCATAGATCCCTATCTTACGTGACCTCATATTACTCGTATATTTAATGTTGATTATTCTAACATACACGTTAGAAATATGGTTTAACTATTTTGTAGTTTAGTTTTATTCTACAGTAGCACTCAAATTTATTCTTGTATAGTATCTTACTTAATTTTTACTAATCATAAATTAAACTTTTTCTACTCTTACCTGAATATTTCACATGCTAGTATTTTAAAAGTACTATATGTGAATTTTTAACCCTTCTATTTATAATTCTTGAGTCAAATTCCTTGTATATTTTTTAGAATAAAAATGGTGGTGAAAAGTATCACAAATGGTTATAAAGGATAAACGAAGGGGGAGTAGAGGGGAATAATGTTTTCAGAATATATCTTCGCAAATTCTAAGGGGCATCTTTGAGTTATTTTATTGAGAAAAAAATCTATTTTCTTACAACATACCTTTTAATCATGTTTTTTATTATAAAAATGTATATTGTTTATTACCTTTACAAAATAAAATTATTTAGATCAATTTTGTTTTTAATAACATTACTCTTTATATTTTCTTGATGTTTATTTTTTAATGTTATGAAGAATTTCATATTCTAAATTATGGAAGTATTTAAATCTTTTAAATCACCATATTCTAGACGTGATAATTTGAAACCATAATTTTTAGTACATAAAAAATTTCCACCTGAACTATTGTATAAATATAAAAATATTTTAAAACTTTCAAAGCTATTTGAAGTGATAGTTGTGTCTTGATGAACTCAAAATACCAATTTCATGATTTTAAAAAGACTTAAACTATTAATAGAAGGCTAAGGACTTAATAAAAATATGTTGAGTGACTGAATTTAAGAGTGGTTTAATACATTAATTATTGAGATCTTTTTTTTTTGTTTTTTTAGTGTCATTTAAGTGCTTCAATATTTTTGAGGTTTCATTATAAAAAAATTTGTTTTTAAAATGTTATATTTTTCTTTTAGTCACTATTAATCAATGAATTTCCAAGGATAAAAACATATTCCTATAAAAATTTATCAAAGAAGTTCCAAGGTATAGACTTGTTGTCTACCTCTATCAAAGAATCTCTAGGGATAATAGATTGATCTCTCAATCATTGCCAATAAAAGAATTTATAGGGATATTAACTTCTATTATCAGTCATCTAATAAAGTAATATAGGTGAAAAAAGTTATTATTGAATTTTTTGAAGAAACTATGGGGTAAGAATTTGATCCTATGATCCTTCAATCAAAGTGGTTCTATATTGGAACTTTGTTACTAGAGTTTTAGTTATTAATTCTTCTACTACTTGGGATCAAAATCAGAGAGTCTCTTGGATAATAAAAATTATAACATTTAATAAACAATATCTATGATTTTATGGATAGTTATCATTAACTCCATTACATTATTTTACATTTTGTGTTAATATTTATATTCCTTCTTATTTGTTTAGTCTATTTACTTTAGATGCTTTGTAAGTTTTGAATCATTTATATTCCATGGAATTTAATATAACTATTTATATGAATAGTTTAGAAGATAAATATTGTGAAAATAATTTCATAGAGGGAAAATATTGTATGTTTATAAAAACATAAATTCACCCCCACCCTCTTGAATATTCAAAACATGGACAACACTGAACCCACTATCATTCTGATGGGAACCCATCATCCATCCAATGGGTTATTCTATGGTTTATATTTTCCTAAATTAAATAATAATTTTAAATTAATATTTTGAGTTATTTATACCCACTATATCATCTCCCAAAACATTACATAAATTATATAAACTTAATTAAATATTCCACCAGTTAATAAATTTTCAAAAACTCAAATATACTCTTGCTTTTTATCCTTTAAAATATTGTTTAGTTTAACTAGAACCCCTTGGTGTGGATTGTTATAGTATCCTAACCATAAAATTATTCCTTTATAAGATGCGTATTTATACATCTCTAGTAAACCGCCTCAATCACTTACATTGAATGCATACTTCTCTCATCTCCAGTCTCCTATTAGTTATGTTTGTGTCATTACCATACCCAAACCAGTTGAGATTTATAGTATTTTTATTCCTCGAGCATTAACCTTTATTTATATCATTTATTAATTAAAATATATTAAAAATAAATTTCTATTACATCACCACCAAACTCTTAGGAATGGTTCCTATTGATAACCTGATGTACGTATTACCTCCAAAATCCTCTTCGACTCAACACTAAGGCACTGACTAAATGAACCAACTCAACAAAGTTACCACAATATAATATATATTCATGAAATACCCATTTTCAATGTCATAATCCAATAGTTAACATTATTTTATGATCTAGACCATATTTTTCACAAATTTTTACTCATCCATCTCAAAATAATCAATACTCAATTTTATAATCTCTCACTCAAGGATCAACACATTTCATGAAGACTTGTATCATCATATAAGTAATCACAATACCTTGTTTTTACTAAGATTATTCAAACCCAATCATCGTAACAATATATTTAAAAAACTTCACACCCTTTCAGTTACTAAAAATAATAACATCTACTGATCATAACATATCAATTCCACACCTAGGTATTCTTTCAACCCATTATTTCGTGTAATATTTTATCCAGGCACCATCCTGAAATCTTGAAAACTACTAGATAGGATCCTTCATAAACAATATTCTCAACATTCAACAATATTTAACCTGAATCAAGGTTCATACCCTTAAACCAATGACTATGTTATATGAACCATAGTATTTATCATATCCTTATTCAACAATAACTCACATAATCGAATTAAACAACCACTACATGATTTGTTGCTCAAAATTTATTCTTGTTCCAAATTAATAAATCCATCCCATGAAACATTCTCTGTGGTTGATGGGTTTTGTGCTACTCTATTATACAACTATAATATTCCACTATAATATTCTGTATTATTCCTGTTACTCAAGGAGTTGTGTAACTTTCACTAATTTCCCATTAACGCCATTGTTGGGATGTTATTCCAATTCTCAAATAAGCATAACTGGTTTACTAACCAATTAAAATTTCTCAAAATTTATCAATTATCTTTGCATCATTCACTTTTTTTGTCATACCACTATATCATACAAACATAAAAATTCAAATTAATCATCACTCACATGAAACTTCAGTCATAATATAATATCAATGTTGTGATTTCAAATCTCATTTAATACAAATGTTCTTTTATATATCCTATTAGATAGGTTTACCATTAACTATTTCTCAAAATAGAATATTCTATATATGATGCTTGAATTAGTATCTAGAAGTTTTTTCTCTTATAAAAAAATTGTTGGGGAGAGGTCAGTTTGACCTATACATGTTCATTTCATAACCATATAATATTCCACATGATATTATTCATGGAATACAAATATTAATCCTATGAATCAGCAGTAATATGTTGTGAAAATTCTTGACTCTACGTCAATTACACCTATAAATACTCTCTAACAATTTCTCATCAACATGTCTCTTAAGATACTCTAGGCTTATCATGACTAACAGATCCCTAATATCACTATATCTTTGTTAATATTACATCATTTTATCATATATTCCATATATCAAGAACAAAAAGTAACTCTTGTGTTCCCATAGAAAGAGAAAGACTAAAATTGATACCCTATCAATGGTACATAATCACCACCATTATAAAAAAAATATAATTCATTAGTTGGTATATGAATTTATACTACCCAAATCAAATCATACTATCATGCTTCATGTACTTTTGTTTCATTATCACAATACTAATTTATTGATAATTTATACAATTCATGTTAACCCCCTTTCTCAAGAAGTTCTATCTATAATGAAATTACCATACATACTCATGTCACCTATATGTCTAAAAATCAAGAAATCAATATATTAACCATGATCTATCCCAATAATATGAAAAATATACCCATATTACAATAATTTTTTGTTATCCTTGTGTCTTAAATAACCCCTCACTCAAGATGTCATCATCCATAAACAATTTAAATGGTAAATATTCAATAAAATATTCCTCACAATAATTTATTTTCAAAAACATAAATTTCTTCTAGATTTTTCACTACGAGAGTCATAAGTCATAGGGTCCCATAGGCACATAATGAAAACATAATTCCATACTCTCTTCCATAATATTTTATATCCATCGTAAGAATCAACTCAAGTAAATTTATCTAATCACTGAGATTCAATATGTAATGCTCAGCTCTAGTCTCCTCTAGGTCATATTTTCACCGAAACAACAAGAAAACCAAATAATCTATCTACTATTCAATTACCTTATGAAATGTTCATTAATTTTCTCATTCATTAAATGAAGTACGTTCCCAAATAAATTTTCAAATAATCATAGATAATCACATGTGAATTTTATAAATTGGTAACCTACTGCATTGACTTCCTCTATAATTCTCATAATCCCAAGCATTAGGGCACCAACCCACAGAACCAACAAGATGATGTTACCCAAATATATGAAATATCCATGATATTCTCATTTTTTTATTTCATAATCTAGTGATTGACATCACCATATATACCAAACCATTATCCCCTTATTAATTCAACCAAGTATCTCTAAATCTTATATACTAGAATTCATTATCTCTTAATCAAGACTTGAAAAGTAACATAAATAATCACTACATCCTATGGGTCATCCTAATTTATCAAATTTATCAATATTCTCTAAACATGATCTCTATACTATTCTAATTCTAGAAATCATACACAGTTAATTACCAAATGTATATACCTCACTAGATCATCCGAGTTTCATACCATAACAAAGTATCTCCTATAGAAATCATTTTTTCTTACATGTAAAAAAAATTCATTAGGAAATATTTAACATTACTATTTTTGATATATACTACACAAAATTCATCCAATCCACTAATATCTCACCCAAAAAAGGGTCACACCCACAAACCAATAATGGTGTGATCCCCACTATAGGATTTATTATAACCTCATTCATTGAGTACTAACCAACCCAAATTAAATAACCACACTAATTACTATTAATCACAGTCTGATCTATTCCTTTCATCATAAATCTATCCCATTAAACCTACCAAATATTTTATGGGTTTCATTATTCTTTATGATAACACTATCAAATTACACTATGATTCACTACTATATACTTGATTCTTAAATATTATACTACTAAATTAGTATCATTTTTTATAACACATGTTTTTGTTTCTATATATTATAGATTATTCATCATAACATGATGATTTATGAAATTTCCATTGATGTCGCATTCTAACCATAGTTGGTATTATATCCCAATTCTATAATAAACATCTTAAACCACTTTTACCATTGATATATTGTATAAATAATTTATTATAACAACCCACAGTTTTCATACATAGATATTAGATATTATTATATGAATATTCATTATATAATACAATGATCCATGAAATAATTGTATAGTTATAGTGGCTTTGGAATCATGGATACATATAAAATTGTTTCATAAGTGATCTACAACACCACTCAGTAAGTTATTCATAACTATAACCCATCTTAGTCAAATAATACAAAAACAATTTATTCATAACTGATGGAAAATAGATATTACAATGGGTGATATCAGATTCTTAGTATGGGTGAAAATATAGAAATAAACATAACATGAGCATAGGTGTATGAGAACATGAGAATAACATTTAAAAACCATACCCTACGTATCACAGATCGAAATGTTATACATGGCGTAAATCTTGGAAGTTCATAAAACATAAGTCATAATGCAATCAATGATCATGAGCCAAGAGAACATAATATCTTTATAATACATAGATTTGTGGAATATATTTAAGCATAGAAAATCATTTCCTAAGTAGTCAAGTATTACTTCCAAGGATATCATAGTGGAATTATTTCACTCCCCAAACCATTATATTAGTCAATGTTCACTCACAATACTATCATAGTAGACAGAGTTTGTTAAAAAACTAGGTTCACTGCCTATTCATGTTTTGTTTATCTCATGAGATATTAATATTTTCCCAATGTATTGGAGAGATATATAATTTTGATCCCGACCATCACATAATAAAAATAATTTATTTTTTTCCACAAGATCAGGAAATATTCATCATATCATAACCTTTGGAAAAATAGGCTTCATAAAAATTCCATATTTTAATTATAGCATAACCCATGGAAAAGGAATAATTACCATAAATAAGTTTCCATCATAAACATAAACCATCAAAAAGAAGAATAAGTATGGTATCATTGGATCATATCCCAAGTAAAACTTACGTATCATCAAAGTATGTCATATTATATGTAAAATGATTTTGAAAGATATCTTGGAACTTTTATTGAGTAAAATACCCTTTTATGTTTGAAATAACTTATTTAAAATCAAAATGTTTCCCAAATATTAAAGATAAAATTTTATTGAAAAAGAAAATATAAAATTTTTAAAGGAATCTTAGAATAATTCAGTGGTCCTGTGATTGGAAAATTATATCAATGTCATGTATGTTAAAACAGATATTCCTTTCAAATTTTCAGTAAAAAGCCAAAATTGCCTCATTTGGAAAAAAGACAGGTAGATTTATTTTATAAAGAATTGTAAAAATACCAAAATGGTTAAAAATTTCTTAAAAATAATTTTATAATATTATGAACTTTCCTAAAAACATTTTTAGAAACATGGAAATAGAAGGAAAATTATTTTCAAATAAAGAGAGAAATAAATTCAATTTTCCAAAAATATTATTTTTATCTCTTGAGTAAAAAAAGAGATTAAAATTTAAGGAAAAAATATAATTTCCATAAATATCCAGAGACAAAAAATTCATCAGTTTCTTTGAAGATATGTAATATGATATCATCATCCTAACTTAATCATAAACTACACCTATAAACAATGAGGTTGTAATATAATACCCTTACCATATTGGTGTATTATGAATCATATACTCCGTGAAAGAATAAAATAATTTTAAATTATAAATATCACAAAAATAATATTATTAATAGTGTAACATTTAAAAGGGGATGTATATACACCATACAATATAAATGAGTGGTGAATATGGCATATGTCTTCTAGAAATAAATGAGAGAATAAAAATTCCTTAACACAAGTCTCAACATTCATTGTAAAAATTTGAAACTACTATAAATTAAATATAAGTCTATTATAAATATATTAAAAACCTTACTCATTTCTATATTTCTATATATGATTCACTTATAACCCTTTTCCACACATTTATTAACAATTATTTGTTAAAATTGTAGTTTTAGGTGATAATTGCTTGTTTTTCATATATGTTCTAGTTTAGTAGTTTTCTTCCTTTTACATTAATTATAGTTCCACTATCTCTATAATTATAATAAATATATAAATATAATATAAATGGATTACATATATAATTATATTCATCCATAAATGTTTGATAAAGAAAAATGGATTACACCATTCATTGATATAGTAGGTCATACATACGCAGGAACGCTGTTTTAATTTTCTTGAAGGATGGAATGGAAAAAAGATAAATATTAATGAAAATTAGAAAAAAAAATTTATAGATATCATATATATTAATTATATTTATCCTTATTTTCATCCATGTAAAAATAAAATGGAAAACGCGTCTAATCGCTTTATGGAGGTAGTAGTCCACACGTACACGTGAGTGACAATATCATTTTCTAAAAAATTAGAAGGTAAGAAGGTAAATGTGATATTATAATTATAGAAGTATAATTATATCAAAAATATTATATATATATATATATATATATATTAAATCCATAATTATTTCCATATTTAATGGGAAGTGATGGAAGACAAATTACATCGGTTCGTAATGTGGTAGTCTTCCATACACATGGTTAATGGTTTTTTTCCCATTTGATGGATGTGGAGATGGATATAAACTATTCTACTAAAATAATAAAATATCAGTATATTTAAGATACTTAATTTATTATATATTCATTGTTTAATAATAGTTTAAGGAGGTGGGAGATTAAATAAAACAAAAACACTTAGTTAAGAACGATACTTCTTCTTCGAAAAGCCTATTTTGGTTTGCAACAATAGCCTTCTTATGTGGGTTTACAAAAAAAAAATAAGGCCTCTAGGAAATTAATAATTAATTAATTAAGGAACTTTTTAGGTATTTTTTGACCAATGTTTTTTTTAATTTTTAATATTAGATGATAGGGGTTCCCTTTTATAAGCATGGTATAGGATATAGTTGTAATTTTTGAAAAAAAAAAGTAATAACCACATTTTACACATTCCAAAAGGATACAAAATGGATCATTATTAAACCTTAGATGAGAATAAATTCTAATGTTCTCCATTCAATTAGTAATGGATATGTTTTTAGTTCATTTTAATTATTATCTTTTTAGTTCCCCCCTGGTAAACCCATTTTAACCTTAACCATGGTAAATATTTTTTCTATTTATATTTTTCATTATAAACAAAAATTAAGATGAAATTATTATATAATATTAATTATTCTGATTCAAAATATGGAATCCATTTTTAAAAATAAAATTCATATATGTGGAATGATTTGATTGAAAATTAATCACATTAATGCATTGAAAATGATGCTTTCTATGGAAAAGAATTTCATAAGTACAAAAAGTTTTTATTTCAAAGTTTCACATAAAATGTATTCGAATGACCTAAATTGGAATAATAATAATTTTAATAAATGAATATTAATTTTAAAATCATATTAAAATAAAATATATCTTATAAATTATTTAAATTAAAGTAAGTTTTCTAAAAAAACCAGTATTTTTCACTATTCATCAAAAAATTAATTTTTCAGAAAATTTTCAAAAATATTACTCTAGGATAATTTTGACATGTCAATTTAATAAAAAAATTATTTTTTCAAATAAATTTTATAAAATTTGAAAACAATAATTTTTATTTTTGTTCAAAAAAATCAATAAAAATTATTTTTTGAGAATAAAAGTATTTTCAAGCCATATAAAGAATATAATAAAAATAAGAACTTTTTCATCGATATTTTTTATTTATATAAAAACATTATAAATAATTTTAGAAAAAATCCAATTCATACCACCAAATTTAATATCTAGGTTATAAAGTTCATATTTAAATAATAATATTAATTGTATAATGTGTTAGTTAAAAAATAGTGTTGCATGTAACACAAGCTGTAAAAATTAAATCTATTTGAAATAAAATCATAAAATATCAGGGTGTTACATCATACACCCCTTAAAATTAATTATTCACTCAAAACTCCATCACTCTGATAAATATAACTGAGAATACTCAAGCCTAATTATATCCTCATGTTCCCATGTATCTTCCTTGAGTTAGTAGTTTAACCACAAAGCATTGACCAAGTTAGTGGTCTTATTTTATAGAATTTCTTCTATAAAATATAGAATCTCCATAGGTTTTTATTTATAAGAAATATCATGATCTAGTTGTATGATCTTAGATTTCAGTACATGTGATGGATCTTGTATGTACTTCCTTAGGAGATATATATGGAACACATTTTAGACTTGAGAGAGGTTTGGTAAAAGCACCAAAAAATAAGAAACTATCCTAACTCAATCAATAATCTCGAAAGGGACAATATACCTAGGGATCAAATTTCATTTCTTCTTGTAATTCATAACCTTATTTCATTGATAAGTGTAATGTAAAACCTTATCACTAACATCAAACATCAGATCATGATTATGGTTGTCAACAATATTATTCTATCGACTCTAATAAACCTTGATGTGCTGGGAAATGAATCTGGATTTTTCTTTCATTTCATCAGATTTTTCAGGTCCCAATAGATTTACCTTTTCAACTTTACCCATTCAAGTTGGATTTTTACACTTCTTTCCATATAGTTATTCACATAAAGAAATATTAATTCTTGAGTGAAATATATTGTTGTAAGAAAAATTAAATACAGGAAGGTGTTGATCCCAACCACCTTTGAAATCCATAGAACATGATATCAGTATATATTCTTGGATTTTAATGCTTCTCTCAGACTGACCATCTATGTGAGGATACTACACAATATTGAAACTCAAATTATTATCTAGAGCCTACTAAATAATTATCCATAACATCATGGTAAACCTCAGGTCATAATAATATAAAAATAATGTGGTACTCCATGAAACTTTACCACTTCCATAATGTATATCCTATGAAGCTAATCTAGAGAGAATTATTCACTATTAGTGATTAACGGTTTTACAATCATATGGATATCGAATGAAAATCATATATCATTGTACCCTTTAGAAATTTTGGGGAGTCTAACCACAAAAATCCATGGTGATATTGTCCATTTAAAATCTATTATGGGTAATGGATGTAACATCCCTTTATACTTTTGTCTCTCAACCTTAATATTCTGACATACCAAACATGAAGATAAAAACTCTGCAATATCTCTCTTCATGTCATCCCACCATAAATAATCTTTAAAATATATATACATCTTCATAATTCCATGAAGAATAGCTAATAACGAACTATGATCCTCCCCAAAAATATCCTTCTTCAAATCAGGTATGGATGGAAAACATACATGGTTTCATAAATTATTATTCCATCATAATCAAGGTTAAACTCAAGAAAATTTCCCACCCTCTTCTACTACTCAACATCTTCCTTCAACACATCTTTAATCATCACATGGATATATACTTGAACAATCATATGAGAAAGATAAAATTTATCCCATCTATGGTTTAAAGATTCATCCATCGAAAATTAAAAAAAATATACGATATTTTTAGATCTTCATCATAGATAATTTATCATGATCCTTTTGACTCAAAGCATCATACACCTTGTTCACTTTCCCAAGGTGTTAATGTGTTGAGTAGTCATAGTATTTAATCAGGTCCAACCATCTTCCCTAGGGAATATTTAACTCTTTATGTATGAATATATACCTTAAACTCTTATGTTCAGTATATATGTCACACATTTTTTCATAAATAAAATTAATCCATATCATTAATTCAATAATTACGGTATCTAACTCTGATTCGTAATTTGTGTCATTTTTCTCATAAACCATAAATTTTCATGAGGCATGAGCTATCACCATGTCATTATTCATGAGGACTCCTCTAATCCCCTTATTCAATGAGGCATTATATATCACAATCCTTTTTCCACTATAGGGTAATGTAAGAATAGGTGTGATAACTAATCTTCTCTTCATTTCCTTGAAATTTTCCTCACATTCATTAGTCCAAAAGAACTCAAATCTCTTCTATGTTAACTTGGTGAGAGGATTATATAGTCATTTTAAATTCCATAAAAACTTTTGAAAATATCCAACCAAACAAATCAATATTTGGATCATAGTCATAGTGGTTTTTATAGAACAATGTTCAATAGAATCCACTTTTATGGATCTACCAATATTTCCTATGTTAACATTATATGACCCTAAAATGATATTTTCGTTTCCAAAATTCACACTTTCAACATTTTTATACAGATTCATCTTCCTTAGGTTTTTTTATTATCTTCAAGTGATATTAATTGTCTTCCTTTCTAATTGAATATATAATAAAATCATCTTCACACACTACTGTAAAATGATCATGCTAATCTCTAAAGACTCATTTCATTAAATCCATGAATATAGTGGGGGAATTAGTAATACCAAATGGAATCAATATATATTAATATTTTATATACCTGTTTTCAGATTTAATCTTGGTATATCCACATTATTAACCCCAAATAGATGATATCAATTGAAAAGTTCAGTCTTCGAAAAGTATTAATCTCTATGCAGTTGGTCAAAAAAGTAATAAATATAAATTAGGGGATATATTTATTTTTATTGTTACCTTGTTCAGTAACTAATGATCAATAAAAATCCATACCAATCCATCTTTCTTCTAAACATAATGAATTGTTGAACCCCATGCTGATGCACTATGATGAATAAATCCCTTGTAAAAATTCTCCATGAGTTTTTTCTTTAATTCCAAAAACTCAATCAAATCCATTCTGCATAAAATCATTGAAATAGGTGTAGCACTAGTTATGGGTTTTATTGAGAACTCAACTTCACAATTTGTTGGAAGTTTGGGAAACTATTATAAAAAGTAATTAACAAAATCTTGCACAACAGTTAAATCATTGATTCTGATTTTTTCCAAACCATATGTGATTAACATGCCATTTGGAAAAAAAATGAAGACACATACAATGGATACAATTTGCATTGGAAGATAATACATATTATCAAACTAATAGAGGGTCCTAGGTTGGTTTGGAATTTCAAACATGAATTCCCTTCCTTGGAAATTTATGTAGGATTTATGTGGAAAAATCCATGCACTGCCTAAGATAACAATAAATTTATCCTGAATTGGAATAATATGATTTGTAGGAAGTACATTCCAATAATGTTCAACTGGAGAAAAATCATATAAATGAGATGAGATCATTATTCCATTTTAGGTTTTCCCTACTAATTCAAAATCTAAGGATTGTGGTGTTATTGTCATACCTTTAGATAATTCATCTAATATAAAAGAGTGGTTAGATCCATAATCAAATACAACATTACCAGTTATAGAGGGGATGGTAAGTGTGATATTTAACATATTTTTATTGTACCCATAAATAGAAGTAGTGATCTCATAATATTTCCATTTTCCACTAATCTTTAGTGGTTTTTGACATTGATCATCATCAGTATCCTTTATATTTGGTCACTAGATATCACAATTCCCATTCTCCTTACACATAAAACACTATAGTGTGGTTAGAGATTTCTAGGGATCTATCTCTCTATTCGGATCATTAAATAACTTCTTCCCATCAATTCAGCATTCGATTAACTAATGAACTTGCTTTACATAAATAAATCGTTTACCATTTCCCTTAAAATAATTTCTTACATGTTTCTATTAACACATTGAGCATGAATGAAATCTAATCTTCCTCTCTCCATGGTTTAAAGAGTTTACTTTAAATTTCATATCTCGTTACTTATTAAAACCATGATATTTATGTGTAATTCCAATATCTATGTCCACCTTGATAGAAAACTAAATGATTTATTCATACCTACTCATATACCATATAGTTAAATCTCTTAGGATACATTGTTTTAGGAAACTATAGAATCGATCAACCTTACATTCTTATTGGACGCTAATACCAGAAGAATACCTCACATGCCATGTAAAGTTTTTATAATAGGTTCTAACAGATTCATCATCATTTTTATTTAGCTCATATAATTACTCCTCCATTTATATATGAAAAATATAATGGAATTACTTAGTGAAAAATAAGATCATAAACTCATCCCACTCCATGAATTAAATTTCTTATTGTCGCCTCATATTCTTGATAATATTCCACAATTCATATGATTCACATTACAAATGATAGACACCAAAATTACTTTTTCATGCTCTAAAAACTGTAGAATGGAAAATATTATTTCAATGGTAATGATACATTTCTCGACAACTAGTGGATTAATATAACCACTAAAAGAAGGTGGGTATTTCCTTATGAAGGAATCGACATATTGTTTTTCCCTCTTTTTCTTGTTTGTAAGATCAGCAAGTTTCATAGATTGAGAAATTAATATGTGTATAGAAATAATATTTTTCATTCTATATCCCATAATATTTATTTTCTCAAGAGATAACCCATTTCATTTTCTATCTCACTCATCATTAGTGTTGTTACATTGAGTTCTAGCTATTGACTAACACCAAAAAGCATTGTATGAGAAAAAAAACATAGTTGGAAAACACATAGTCTAGAAAAATACGTTATAAGATATCTAAATAACGACACTTTCATTTAAATATATTTAACCATTGGTTTATCATACTTCAATCGTGATCATTATCTATTCAAATACTATAAAAGTTTTTGTAAATAAAATGTGAATAATCACAACCACATCCCTTGGGACTATCAAATTGGGTTTATAGTAATGCCTCTTTATCTTTCACCTAATGATGGTCAATTTAATTCCCAATATTCAATTTTTAGACTTATTACCCCTGTGTATATATATTTCAAATCCACATCCACATAAAATATCTAGATATGGATGTTATTCTATAAAACATCAATCCTTAATTTACTATAACTTATGATGTTCCCCAATACTTAGGATTATCCTAATTATTCTCATTAAATTTTTGTCATCCTAGTTTCTAAAGGATAACTAAACCTTACTCTGATACCAACAATAGTGACCCAAAATTTTCATATATAGATATTATATCATAGTAGTTGAATATAAATTAAATAACATAATCACCCACACCAAAATCATATAAGCCTAGTGCATTTAGAAACAAGGATACATAAAAAAACTAGTTCATAAGTGAACTACATCATCTTAATTAAGTTATTTATGACTAGCATCACTTTTATCAATATATTACCTTATAACTTTATTCATAACCTAGTGGAATAAAACATAATAATGGGTGGTTTCATATGCCCAGTAAGCGTAAAAAATTAAGATATCAACATAACATGTGATTGTGGTTATTATAACATGAGAATAAAATATGAAAACTATACACTAGATATCATAGATCATAAACATGAGATATGGAATAAATCATGATAGATCATATGACATGAATCATAATATAATCAAATAATATCATCCATGAGAACAGAATATTGGCATAAGACCTAGATTTTTGGCATACAAATAAGCATTGAAAATCATTACTCAAATAGTCAAGGATTACTAACAAGGATATAATAATAGAATGGTTTCACTCCCCAAACCATAATTTAATTCAATGTTCACTCCCAATACTATCATAGTTGATAAATTACTTTCTAGGACTGGGTTCACTCCCAATTTAATTCTATTTTATCTCATGAGATATCAATATTTAACAAATTCATTGGAGGACTATATAATTCTTGGACCACCCTTCACTTACTAAAAATTAGAAAAATATATAAAAAAGGTTAATAATATTCCATATTTCATAACCCTTTAAAATAAAATGTGATTCATATTAATTTCATCATAGAATAACCCATGTAAAAGAAAAAAATTTCACAAATATCTCATCTTTTCATCATAGAAAACCCATGGAAAAGGAATGTGTTTCATAAAAATAATTTCATCATAAACATAAACTATATAGAGAATGAATATTAATAGTATCATTGGATCATATACCTAGTATTTATTAAGTAATATAAAAGTATATCATCTTATTTAAAAATTATTTTGAAATATCACTTAGAACATTTTTTGAGGAAAATACCCTTTTCACTTTAAATTCACATATTTAAAATCTAAAAAATTCCCAAATATAAAAGAAAAAAATTTCTAAAAAAACAATTAAAACATATAAATTAATCCTAAAATACTTGAGTGTTCATGATGGTAGAAAAAAAATTGTTCATGTCGTGTGCGTTTAAACAAATATTCCTTTCACATTTTTGCTAAAAAGTCAAAAGTAACTCATTTTGAACATAATAAGAAGATTCATTTTAATCAATTTTTTAAAAAGTAAAACATGGTTAAATATGTCTTTAAAAAATCAATATATAATATAATGTCTTTCCTTAAAAGATTTTTATAAAAAATGGGCGTGGAAGAAAAATTATTTTAAACCGAAAAGAAAAATAAATTATCTTTTCCTTAAAATCATTTTTTATCTCTTGAGTACATAAATAGAGGAAAATAAAAATAATAAAAATAATTTCTAAAAATAAATAGAGAATAATAAAATTCATCAATTTATTGATATATGGTTCATAATATTTCATCATTGGAACTTAATCATAGACATCCACTATAATCAATGAGGTCGTAACATAATACCCTTTCCACTTTGGTCTATTTTAAATCATAAGCCCCATAAAGTAATAACATAAAATTAAAAATTAAATATCATGAAAAATAAGGATATTAATGATATAACATATAAAAGGAAAAGTATATACACCACTAAAAATAAAGGGTAAATTTTAATTTAAAATTAAACCTGAAAATGTGATGAAAAATGGTTTTTGAAGGAAAACATTTTCATAAGTATAAAAATTTTTATATAAAATATTAATGGAAAATTTATTCCAATGACAAAAATTGGATTAATAAAAATATTATTAATCTAATTATACTATTAAATTAATCTTAAAACAATTTTGAGCTTTTAAATTCGTTAAATGAATAGAATCTTTTTAGTAAAAATTAGTATTTTCACTATTCATTGAAAAATGAATCTTTTTAGAAAATTCTCAAAACATCACTCATAGATAATATTAAAATTATAATTCAAAAATCAAATTTATTTTTTAAAATAAAATTTTTAAAATTAGAAAAAAATACTTTTATTATTTGTTTACAAAAAATGGAACATTTTTTTGAGAAATGAAATATTTTCAAAGCATATAAATACTTTACAAAAAACTAAGAACATTTTTATCAATATATTTTATTAATATAAAAATATTATTCTTAATTTTCAAAATGTTTTTATTTTTATTTGTACTCCAAAATTAATTTCTAGGATATAAATAACATTTTTTAATATTTATATTAATAGTATAATGTGTTTCATTAAAACTCGGTGTTGCGTATAATGTAATCTATAAAAACTAAATCTATTTGAAATAAAATTCCTAAAATATAATGGTGTGGATTTGATGATCTCACTTTACTACATGTTTGTTAACCGGTCTCACCACTGGTTTATATAAACTATTTTATTCTTCTTAACTATCACTCACATGAACCTTTAGTCATAACATAATAGAACGACTCAGATTTCATCTCCTATAGCAGTCATATCTTATTACATTGGATTCCCTAGACAAGTTTTCCATTAATTGTTTACCATATAGAAATATTGTATATATTATACATGATGAATTGCATAAGTGATAATTATTATATCCATGTTTTGGTCAATATGGGGTGTTTTATACATATCCCTGGTCATTATATACCTTGTTCATAGTCCACATGTTGTTATCCATTAAATCTGATCCATAATACCATATCTTAGCTCCAAGAATTCATGAAACTCCATGAATCTAACTCGATCGCACCTCTAAGTGTTCTCTACCATTTTTTCATTATTATGTGTCTCATGATACTATTGTATAATCATGAATAAAATATCACTAATATCATACTTTCCATATATAGAGTATGAAATCTAACTTTGTTGTCCCTATAGAAAGAGAGAGACCTAAAAACACCCTCACATTGGGGCATAGTCAGCTCCATTTTCAATAAAATCATATTAGTTATTAAGATTATGTTGTTTTACTACCCATCTACCCAAATAAACTCATAACATATAGAGCCATATTCCATTAGTTTTATAAAAACATGATTATTCAATTGAACATCCCCATTATTGGTTAAATTAGAGTACTCAAGAGGGGGGTGAATTGATTATCTATAAAAATTTATTTTTGAAAAGTTTTCTTAAAAGGTTCCCCAATAAAAATAAATACAACCCATTTAATCAAAGTAATATTGTTATGAATGTTTGACTATTTAAAAAACTTCTCAGAAGATTGATTAATTCTCATCATTCTAAATATCAGTTATTAATATTACTTTTGAAGTTATTCTAATATGAAAAAAAATTATAACTTATTTCCAAGATTAACTATCAAAGTAAATCTAGTGATTTCTGAATTATAAAATAAAACAGAGAAAAATAAATTAAACAACACAATGGATATAAAACAAGTGGTTCAGTCTCAAGAGGAGACATAATCAACTCCACTTGGTGATCAATTGCCACCAAGTAGTTTATATTAATAAACATGATCCACACCCAGGATCGGGGTAAAAAAAATTGAATAGGACTGTCAAGTTCACACGACCTCTTCCACAGTTCTTCATGGGTATAAACTAACAGGTCATACAGGGACCTCTTCCATACTTATCTATGGTAATAAACAAGTGTAAAAGATATGAGAGGAAGGATATCTTGTATCCTTTAGTTTAGTGCAGGAGATAGTGTGTCTTTTAATACAAACACATAAACACTATTTGAAAGCTAAAAACAATACACAATAGAGAAAAGGTGATGATATAAGGTTATAAGTGCTCTAAGTGTTATTCTATCCATCTTTAGACATATTTAATAAAGTAGATGAAAGTATAGAATCCTCTTGAAAGAAACAGAGTATCGTAAGTCTCGTGCTTGGGTTTCTAGTTAGATCTGGCTCATGTTCTTTGTGGATTTTATATTGAGAAGATTTTCTTGACTCTGATATATTGTATTCTAGCTTTTTAATTTGTGAATGCTTGGTTTTTTCTTCAGATGTATCTTTTATCATGTGCCAGGTATTTTTTTCAATAATGCTCACACTTATTTTTCTCTTCCACTTGTAATCTTGAGGGAAATGCTTTTCTTCTTATTCTTTGAGTGCATGTGTTGGATCCGAGAGGATGCATGTATTCTTCACCTAATACCACATATTGTCAGGTGAAATGTCTACAAAAAAATATTAATTATGTCAGTGCATTTAAAAGACTCAAATATGACCATTAGAAATTAAATTTAAAATGACAAAACATATTAAAGAACGGTCTAATAGTCTTTCTGAAAATGGTGTCAAATGGAAACGGTGTCACCAAAAAATGGTGTCTTCTTGTTTTCCATTGAGCGGTGATACAATTATGATGTAATTTTTTTATAGATATTAGGAACCATTAGCACAGATGTGGTGTTAGGATCATGGTTTCCGGTCCTTTTCCAAACATTGAACAGTGTCTTAGCAAGGAACTGGTGTCACAAACTTCAAAAAATATGAAACTGGTTATGGTGTCTGGTCATAGTGTCTGGGTCACAGTGTTTGGGTCACTATGTCTGGGTCATGGTTCCTGGGTCATGGTGTCGATTCATGGTGTCTTTTCATGGTTTCTGGGTCACGGTGTTTTGGTCACGTTTTCTGGGTGCTTTTTAAGAAAACAAAATCGGTGGTAGACTCACGGTTTCTCAGACTTAGCCAAATATTTATATATAGACTTAAGTAGTAATATTCACAGAATGAATTATAATTAATCATTCATAAAATAAATCATTATAAACCACATTAAATATAGTTTAAAAAAATCAGTCAGGATTTATTAGAATCAAGATCTTGAGAAATTTATTTAAAGCATAAAGAAACCAATCATCTTTACTCATGACTGGAAAGAGATTAAACAAGATTAATATAATTTTTAGGATTTGTATGATTTGTGATTATTAAAACTTGATTAAAATAGGGGGAATCTAACAGTATCCCCCTTTCTAATGATCACAAATCATATGAGTGAGATATATGTTCTTAGTGTATTGTGTGTCTCATAGTGCATGTGTCTCCCCCCTTTTGGGATTATAAAAAAGAGTACAAAAGTAAATAAGAAAATAGTCAATAAGATTTCACAATGAATTAGATGGAGAAATATGAGTCATTAAAAACAGTAAGTGACAAAAATACTAAAATATCCATATCAAAAGATAGTGTTCACTTTTCTTCAGCACTGACTATCTTCTCTTTTCCCTTGGCAGTAGCATCAGGAAAATACACAGGAGCAGAGGTAGAAGATAAATATGGAAGAGAACCAACTAATAGAGAAGGTGGAGGGAGACCTTCAAAAATAGTGGGGTCCAAGGTAGGTTTGGTAGAAGACCAAAGAAATTTTTGGTCAAGGATAACATGTTTGATCTGACTCAAATACTAAGAGGCAAACATAGAGGTAGATGAAAAGGCAGTGGATGAGGAATGAGGCAAACTAGGCCACAATGGTGAAGCTGCAGGAGCCACAATAGTAGTACTCTGCACATGATGATAAGGCCTTAATAACTTGATGAAGCTAGCAATAATCTCACCACCATACTGTGTCATTTTCTCAAAGTCATCTTTGTTCTCCATGAAATTGTTCAACAAAGTAGTGAAATATTTCATCTTTTGAACTTGAGTTTTGAAAGCGTGAGTAAAAGGAGGGATCTTCAGATTCTCTACAAGGTAAATGAAATTGTTTTTCAAATCTTGCTTAGAGAAAATCCTATAGAATTAGAAATTCACTTTCTTAGTAATTTCTTATTGAGAATCATTTGTGATGTTGGAATGATTTCTTACAAAATCATGAACTCTGTCACTATTCCTGAAAACCACAGATAAAGAGTCGTTTTCAAATCCACTGATCATTGATTGAAGTCTTCCTTGACAACCGTTCGGAGAAAATCATTGTCCAAGGATGGTTGATATGACTGTCCAGAGGTACTAGAAGCTATAACATCTAAATTAAGGGACTTTAGTTGATTTATAACATTATGCAAACATCCCTTATACTCATCTGTAAATTTTTTTAGACCAATAACAAGCTCACGCATTTCTTGAACTATTTTCTTGCTTCTTTTAACCACCTTTTCAGTTAAGTTAGTTAGATTAGGTTGAAGTAGAGAGACAAATTATTATGGAATTTTACCTCTAACAACCTTAATAGGATGAGCAATAGGATCTAGTCTTGATTGCAATACTCTCTGAATATCTTCAACCATAGATCTGAGAGACTTCACTTCATCACTCAGCAGTTTGTTCTCAACTCTAACCTCTTGAATTTCATCAAACATTTTTGGATGAATTTTCCATATGATATTTTCTAACAATAGGACTCATCACTTTCACTTAGGTTTTTTATAGGATAAGTTTGAGTGTTCATGAGCTTTTCAACTCCAGCCAATAAGGTATCTCTATAATATTTCAAATCATCCTTACTCACTAAGGTAGAAAGTTCTTGTGAAGGTTTAGAAACATGAGCTGAGACAGACTCAAGTTCCTTTGTAGAGATAACTTCAAGAGAAGATATTGGTTTCAATTGAAACATAGTGGACAGATCTATACCTTTAACTAAGGATTCTTGGGAATGATCCACATCAATGTAGCTAGGAAATGTATACCATATATTTACAAAGGTTTGATTAACTAGATTATGAATTTCAACAGTTTCCATATTAGGGTGATTCTCCCCCTCAACAGGTGCATCTCTCACAAGACTAAGAGATTTAATTCTTTGATATATTTTCAAAATTTTATCCTCAATAGCCTCACCCATTCCTTTTCCATCCAATTGAAAGGCTTTCTCTATTCTTTCCTCAGCAGATGGGATAATATTAGGAATAGATTGTTCCTCTAAGTGTTCCTCAAAAGAATCTTCTTTCTCAAGAGAAATTTCTTCTTATAAATGATCTTCTAGAACAACATTTTCCCTTTCATTAACAACAAATGCTTCTTGAGAAGTAGGTTATTCTTCCAAATCAACGATTTCATCAAAAACAGTTACTTCTTTATCAATTATGACTTGAAGAATATATCCCCCATCTTCCTTATCCATGATAGTTTCCCATATAGGTGCAACAACATATTCTTCTTCTTCTTCAGTAGGATAGTCAACAATTTCATCTTGTTCCAGACGAGGATCATAAATTTACATAGGTCTTGAAGAATGCTCAACTGGGTTAAACTTCTCATGAACTCTATCATTATCCTCCACTAATGTTTTTCTCCACGGATTATAACTGATTTCCATTCTTTTTACTATAACCTTTGAGATAAAAAATTCATAGTCCTTAATGACTTCTTCATCTATTCCAACCAACCCTTTAGCATAAACAATAATAGAGATTAACCTTTTGTAGAACAAGGAGGTTGACATTGAGGGTGTCTTTATCAACTCCCACATATGAAGTATAATATACATAGGTTAATTGTGTGTCCATTATTCATAAGATGTATCAACAATACATCATGATACTTGTGTGTAGAAAAATCTCCTTTTCTTGGACTAATCATATTCTGAAAAAACATAAACAAAAATATATTTTCACCATCTAGCTCAGTGGAAATAGCTCTTCTCTTTGTTTTATTTCCAATAAAGCTTCACAAGGATTTTTCTAATACAAAGATATCATATGGAGGAGGAGTACCTATCTGGTAGTCCTCAAAAATTCACTCATGAGGTATCCTTAGTCAAGCACCCCATAACCTCTAAGAAAAGGTTCATGTTTGTCCATTGATCCATCTTCTCACAATAAAACCATCTTCTGTATCAAATGAGAATTGAACTAACTGATAAAACCGAGCTAATAGCTTTGGATAAGTCAGCCTAGTCTCATTTATGAACCAATCCATCAATCCCTACTCCTTTATTACTTTCAATACTAAAGACATACTTGATTGTATCCACCTGGGGAACATTTTTTTTGGCACCACTATTCTGTCAACAAGGTTTGGATTCAGAGGACCTTTGGGTGCTATATTTGGTGCTTTTTTCATATTCTTCTTTGATCTTCACTTCTCATAAGTTGATTAGGATGGGTGTTTTATCATGGGAATCCAATGAAGGTTCAAGAGAGAGAGAGATAGAGAGAGATATAACCTAAGGGTTAAAGGAGGTCTTATGGTTTGAGATAAGAGAGATCGGGTGAAGAAAAGAGTGAAACTTCATTTGTTTTTATCATTATGGGCTATCGAGCATCGCAAATTCAAAAGTGTGGGAAAGTAAAATGAATTAAATAATCAATTACAGTGATACATGTTATAATATGTAAATAAAATGATAAAGTTTCTTTATGGTGAGATCATAACATTCTTTCATGGTGAGACCATAATAGGTTTTCACGGTGAGACCATAATGGGTTTTCACGGTATCATCTCTACCGTGGAACTTCAAAATTATGCGATTGTATTATTTGAAATTGTATGTGCCAGACCGTAACCGAGAGATAGTAACTGTGAGACCATAAACATGAAACAACAACTTTTAAGATAGTAAACTATACAACTGTAATAGTTAGACATTAATCTTAAGATAGTGACATGTGAAACCATAAACTATGAAACAATATGTTGTGAAACAGTACAATTACTACTGAATATTAATCATTACCAATTCAAGTATGATATAATATATTCTTACATAATTTAATGGTTTGGTTAATATATTAGCAAAATGATATTCTGTTCAAATGAATTCCAATGTGATATCCCCTTTTTGATAATGGTCTCTCCAAAAGTGATGTCTTAAATCAATATGTTTTGTCCTAGAGTGTGAAACAGGATTTATTGAGATGTTAATAGAACTTATGGTTTCACAATTTATAGATACATGTCTAAATTGATATCCATAATCTAGTAATGTTTGTTTCATCCACAAAATTTGTGCACAACAACTACCAGCAGAAATATACTCATCTTCGGCAGAAGATAATGAAACAATGTTTTGTTTCTTACTACACCACGATACTAATGAATTTCCTAAAAAGTGACACGTTCTATAGGTGCTCTTTCTATCTAACTTCCAACCACCAAAATCAGTATTAGAATAGATAAGTAACTCAACTGATTGTCCTCTAAGATAGAACAATCCTAGATTGGGTGTATGCTTGACGTATTTGAAAATCCTATTAACAACATTTAAATGAGATTCCTTAGGGTTTTCCTGAAAATGAGCACACATACATACACTAAACATAATGTTAGGTTGGCTAGCAGTTAAGTATAGTAATCTTCCAATCATTCCCCTGTAAGTGGTTTGATTAATAGATTTTCCATTTTCATCAAGATCCAACTTACAAGCTGTACTCATTGAAGTGTCACTACTTTTAGTGATATCCAATAAAAAAAATTTTAGAAGATCTCTAGTATATTTTATTTTATTTAAAATAATACCAACATTATTTTAAAAGATTTGAAATCCAAGAAAGAATTTTAGTTCACCCATTAAACTCATTTCAAATTCATTTTGCATCATTTTAGAGAATTAAATACATAAAGAATTTTTTCAAGATCCAAAGATAATATCTTCTATATAAATTTGAACTACTAAAACATCATTGGAAATTCGTTTTATAAAAAGGTTAGGATCATATATACCTTTTTTAAAAGATTTGGAAATAAGAAAAGTACATAATCTACAATACCAAACTCTTAGAGCTTGTTTTAAACCTTACAAAGTGTTTGATAATTCAAATACATGATTTGGAAAATGAGGATTTGTAAAACCAGGGGGTTTCTCAACAAAGACATCCTCATTTATATACCCATTTATGAATGCACTCTTAACATCCATTTGATACGGTTTGAAATTCAAATGTGTATCATAAGCAAGTATAATTATAATGGATTAAAGTCTGGTTGCTAGTGTAAATGTTTCCTCATAGTCAATTCCTTCTTCTTGACTATAGCCTTGTGCAACCAATCTAGACTTATTTCAACTATGTTACCAGAATTATCCACATTATTTCTAAACACCCACATAGTGCCTATGGTAAATGTGTCTTTAAGACTATCAACAAGTTTCCAAAATTTATTCCTTTCAAACTGATTAATTTCTTCTTGCATAGCAATCAACCAAAATTTATCATTGATAGAATAATTAATGATTTTAGGTTCAATTTGTGACAAGAAGACTTGATGTTCATCCTAATTTCTAAGAGAAGCTCTAGTTTGAGTTCATTTATCTAAATCTCCAACAATAGAATCTAAAGGATGGTTCTTAAGGGTTCTAACAGCTCTTTAAAAAGAAGGACTTGTGACTTTAGCTTCTTCAACAAATTCGGGTTCATTATGACTTGAATCTAAAGAATTTCCAAAATTGGAAGTTCTCATAGATTCATTTACATGATTGTTAGAGGATTTTGAATTAATGTCCAGATTTAAAACATCATCCTCCAAGTTCTCTAGAGGGGTCTTAGGCTCATGTGGATCTGTCTCGTCAAATTTGACATGGACAAACTCTTCCATACATTTAGTTATTTTGTTAAACACTTTATAGGATTTACTAGAGATTTAATATCCTAGAAGGATTCCTTTATCACTCTTGGATGTAAATTTTTCAAGATTGTATTTAGTATTAAGGACATAGAATTTTCAACAAAAACTTTGAATTATCTTACATTGGGTTTTCTATTATTCCATAACTCATATGGAGTTCTTTTAATAATAGGTCCAATCAACACTCTATTAATAATATAGCATGCTATATTTACATATTCAGCCCAAAAATAAATAGGTATGTAATTATTACTAAGCATTTTTATTACAATCTCTTGAAATATTCTATTTATTCTTTCTATAAATCAATTTTGTTGAGGTGTTCTAGGGGCAGAGAAATTATGACTATAACCATTTTCTGAGAAAAAGGATCCAAACTCTTTATTTTCAAACTGACGGTCATGATCACTTCTTAAGGATTTAATTATATGTCTACTAATATTTTTTACAGTACTAGATTATTTGGTGAAATGAGAGTAGTCTTTACTTTTGTGAGCCAAAAATAAAGTCCAAGTATATCTAGAAAATTCGTATAAATGAACACAAACATAGTGCTTCCCATTTAAACTAGAAACTCAAGATGGTCCAAACAAATCCATGTGAACCAATCCAAGAGGTGGAGAAGTTGACACTTCTTTCTTTGGTTTGAAGGAAATTTTTTTGTTTCTTTCCCTTTTCACAAGGATTACTCACTTTATCATTTAGAATCTCAAGTTTGGGAAGATATTTGACTAAGATTTTTCAAGTTATCTTTATAAGGGAGTGAATATTACAATGTCCTAGTCTCTTATGCCAAATCCAAGACTCTGTGAAATGCACTTAAAAATGAATCATTTTGAGAAACTAAAGACTCTAAGTTAATTGAATATACATTTTCATTTCTTAATGAAAAAAACTAATTAATTTTTAGAATTAAAAACATTACAAGCATTATTTTCGAGTTTTAAATGAAGTCCATCATCACATAGTTGTGAAATAAAAAGCGGATTATATTTAAATCCATCTAAAAAAGTACATTGGAAATTAAAACTGAGTTAGAGTTACTGATTTGGCCAAGGAAAATGATTTTTCCTTTGGAATTGTCACAAAATGTGACATGTCCAACATTAATTGTTATTAAGTTCTTGAATCATGAATAGTCTCCTATCATGTTTCTTTAACACCCACAGTCAAGGTACCATAAGCTTTTATAGGATCTCTTTAAGAAATTTTCCTACAAAATTGTCAATTAAAAATAGACTTTGGTACCCATATTTGTTTGGGTCCAGTAATATTAGTTACTAGTGCTTTATGAACCCACATCTATCTCATAGGTTTCCCATAAGCATTATGTAAAGTGTTTGAAAAATAAAATCTATTTTGTCCAGAAAATCTTGATACAGTAGATAGTATATCATAACCTGAACTAGCAGAATGTTTTCCAAAACTAGGAGTAAAGTTATATGTTCTAGATTTAGAAACAAAATTGGTTTTTGCAAAATTTATTTTAATGGTTTGATATCCAATACCAGTAGTATATTTAGGAGCAATCTGTTTACATAGAATTTGATCCAAATTATCTTTACCATTAGTAAACCTTTCAAGGTCCTTTTACAATTTCTCATTATATAGATTTAGTTAATTGTTTTCTTTGAGTAATTAAAAAAATTTCTCCCTTTCTATAGTAACATCATATTTATCAGTTGAGGTAAGAGCATGATGTTTATTTAAAGACTTTTATTTATCTTTTAGTTCATTACAAGTCTCTTCAAGCATATTACAGCACTCAAACATTTCCTCATTATAAATATTTTTAGAATCAATTTCATCTCTATAATAATAGGAATTATGTTCAAGAGATTCAAGTGTTACTTCAGATGTGTTTCTCATAAAACACATATTGTCTTTGTCAGCCCGTTCATCATGTGATGATTCTGAGTCACAAGAACTGTCCTCAGAAGCACTCCATGTCGCTTTCATTTCCTTTTTATACTTTCTATCTCTATCCTCATATTTAGTTTTTGTACTTGATCTTGGGACAGTTTTCCTTTACATTTCCCTTTCCCTTACATTCATAGCATACTATCTCAGTAGACTTGTCACTTCTTTTCCAATATTTCTTCTATCTTCCCTTTTGATCATATTAACCTATGAAGTTCGTCTTTTTAAAAAATTTCCCCTTCTTGTAAAATCACTTAAACCTTTGGATAATTGATAAATCTCCTCATCAATTTCAAGTGATGATTATTCACTGTTGGAGCTTCCTATAGGGACTTCCAATTTCTCTTTGTCTTTGTGTTTAGAGGTGGTGGTCTTAAATGAAAAAAACATTCATTTGGGTTCATCTCCCTTTTCCTTGTTGACATTCAACTCCTCTTCATACATAATTAGTTTCCCAATGAGTTATTTTATAGGTAACTTCTTGATGTATCATGACTCTCTAAATGAGATATCAGTTCCTCTCTTTCTATTAGGTAGGCATCTGAGAATCATCATGATTTGTTCTTTGGCAGTAACATCTCTTCCAAGAGAAATCATTGTGTTGACAATTTTTTTGAACCTGAGATACATGTTAGAAATAGCCTCATCATGTTTCATTTTAAAGTTATCATATTTAATAGTATAATTATTAAGTATCATTTCTTTCACACTATAATTTCCTTCATGTGAAATAGACAAATTATCTCAAATTTCATAAGCAATTTTACATGCGAAAATTCGGTTAAATTCCTCATCTCCTACAGAGATATATAGAGAATTCATGGATTTGTGATTTTTATTGTAGGAAGTCTTGGTTGGGTCATCTTAAGTGATTCTATCAGTAGCAGGAATCTTATAATCATCTATAAAAGAAGACCAAATTTCAAAACCCATACTTTCTAAATGCAATTTAATTTTAATTTTCCATTAGGAATAATTGGTTCCATTAAAGAATGATGGTCTATTTTTTAGAGAAAATTCCATTATATTATCAATAATAAAGAAATACATTCAAAGAGATAGAAATTTATAATTAATAGAATTTTACATATCTTTAAAGTACAACTAAAATCACAGTTGAATAGTTTCAAAAAATAGAGTATTAATAGGAATAACAAACTCCTTTGGTACCAAATGTTGGTCAGAGTAGAGTACTCAAGAGGGTGTGAATTGAGTATCTATAAAAATTTCTGTTTAAAAATTTTTCTTAAAGGGTTACCCAATAAAAATCAATACAGCCTATTTGATCAATGTAATATAGTTATGAAAGTTTGACTGTTTAAATAACTTCTCATAAGATTGATTAATTCTCAGTAATCTCAATATCAGTTATTAATATTACTTTTGAAGTTATTGAAATAGGGGAAAACAATTGTAACTTCTTTCTAAGATTAACTACCAAAGTAAATCTAGTGATTTCTGAATTATATAGTAAAAAAGAGAAATCTAAATTAAACAACACAATAGATATAAAACAAGTGGTTTAGTCTCAAGACGATACCTAATACACAGTACTTGGTGATAACCTACCACTAATCAGTTTATATTAATAAACTTGATCCCCACCCTAGATCGGGGTAAACAACAATGCACAGGACTGTCCAAGTCACATGACCTCTTCCACAGTTCTTCATGGGTATAAAATACTAGGTCACAAATGGTCCTCTTATACACTTAACTGTGGGAATAAAGAAGTGTATAAAAATATGAGAGGAAGGATATCTTGTATCCTTCAGTTTAGTGTAGGAGATAGTGTATGTTTTAATACAAACACACACACTACTTGAAAGCTAAAAAAATCACAATAGAGAAAAGATGATGAGATAAGGTTATAAGTACTTTGAGTGATATTATTTGTACCTTTGGACTTATAGAATGAATAAAATGTAGGTATCGAGTCCTCTTGCAAAAAAAATAGAGAATCACAAGTCTGGTTCTCTAGTTTCTAGTTAGATCTGGCTTGTGTTCTTTTAGAGTTTGGATTACGAAGATATTCTTGACTTTAATCTATGGTATTCTGGATTTTGAATTTGTAAATGCTTCGTGTGTTCTTAATATGTATCTTATTGTAAGTTTCGGGTCTTTTTTCAAGAATTCTCACACTTTTTCTGCTCTTCCACTTGTTTGTTTGAGGGACACTCTTTTCTTATTATTCTTGGAGTGGATGTGTTGGAACCGACATGATGCATGTATTTTGAACCACATACCTTATACTATTAGGTGAAATGTCTACAAAGAAATATTAATTATGTTAGTGAATTTAAAAGACTCAAATATGACCGTTAGAAATTAAATTGAAAACAGAAAAATAGATTAAAGAACAGTGTCCCAGACTGTCTGGAAACAGTGTCACTTGGAAATGGTGTCACCAAAAAACGGGATCTTCTTATTTTCCTTTGAGTGGTGAGATAGTTATGATGGCATGGTTGTATAGAGATTAGGAACCAGTATCACATATGCAGTGTTAGGATCACAGTGTCTGGTCCTTTCCCCAAATTCAAACGATGTCTTATCAGGGAACCGGTGTTATAGACATAAACAGATCTGAAATTGGTTATGCTGTCTGGTCATGGTGTCTGGGTCCTAGTGTCTAGGTCACGGTGTCTGGGTCACAATGTCTAGTTCACTGTGTCTGGTCACGGTGTCTCGTCACGGTGTATGATTCATGGTGTCTGGGTCACGGTGTGTGGGTCCTTTTCTAGAAAACAGAACTGATGGTAGACTTATAGTTTCTCAGACTTTGCCAAATATCTATATATAGACTTAAGCAGTAATATTGAAATAATGAATTAGAATTAATCATTCATAAAATTAATCATTATAAACCAAATTAAATATAGTTTATAAAAATAGGTAATGATTCATAGGAATAAATATCTTGAGAAAATTTATTTAAATCATAATGAAACCAACCATCTTTACATATGACTAGAAACATATTAAACATGATTAACAAGATTTGCAAGATGTGTATGATTTTTGATTATTAAAACTTGATTAAAATAGGTGGATTCCAACACCCATTCTTGTTTATAACCATTCTCATTAATCACTATAGGTAATTGGGTTCCCATAATAACAAATTAACCCACATATCTAAACTATGAACTCATCAACAGATCACCCATGTGTCCTCCCGATCACAAGAAACATCATCCCATGTTTCAATAATATCAACGACTCCTCTACCTAGAATAAACCCTCACTTAGTCCATCCTCACCCATAAACCATATCATTATATTATCAATATACTAGATATTATAGCCCATATTGAGTATAAATTGAAGTTCCACGCCAGGATCCAAGTATCACTGAGAGGGGGAGGGGGTGAATCGGTGATATCTTTTTCTTTTTATGTTTCCTTCGACATGAAACAACATTTGCCTCCTGTTAAAGATTTTATTCTCTACTGAGCACACACAACCACAGGAACACAAGATTTACAGGGTTCACTACTCAACAAGAGTAGCTACATCCTTGGTATGGTACGGAAATAATCCAGTACCACACAATCCACTAGAATACAATCCTTTGATGTGGAATACAACGAGTAGGATATACCCTTACACTCATGTAGCACTTGGAAAAAAATCCTCAAGTGTGTGTGCACCCTCTTAGAAGAAATAGGGAATTACAGTATTTCAGTGCTTCTTCACAATTGAACAGATGTAATCTCTGAAGTACAAATCATCACTTTCCTACCCAAAAGCTGGTAAGAACTTCCATATGCAGAACTAATTATTGTGAAGACCCCAAATTTTCCACGCATACTTAAGGATATCTTGCACTCAATTCTAATGACGTGCACATAAAAATTCACTTTTGGTGGAAAAACTTTTTCACACAGCTCCCCTTTTTCAGGAAACTTTTTCTCTTTTCGCGCAGCTATCCTATTTTCGTGCAAACTTCTTTCTTTTCGTGCCACTTACTCAGCGTATTATTTTACATGCACCAGAGCTCGATATTTCTTCTAAGTGTCGAGCATTAACAAATGAGAAGGGTTCGCCTCATATTTATAGGCATTTTTAACCCCGTGTGAAAACCATTAATCCGCACGTAAAACCCTCTTCATGCGCGTAAAATATCTTTCACGCAACTTCACATTTCGCGCAATGATCCAATATTTCACGCACCTCATGCCTTTGCCAATTTTCAAATTTTTGATCTCAAAACACCTTTTTCTCAAAAACTTCACTCCACTATTTTGCGCACCACTCTACTTTTTGAGAATCCCTCTAATTTTTCGTGTATCCCACTACTATTTCGTGTGGCCTTCATTTTTTCGCGTATCTCTCTGAAATTTCGCGCCTCCCCCAGATATTTCACACAACACGCATATATTGCACACACCACTTTCTTTTTGCGTGCAACTTGCCTAAATTTTTGCGCACTCCATGCCTTAGTCATTTTTTGAGGTTCTGACCTTGAATCTTGCCTTGCATGCAAAAAATCTAAACCATCTTTAATCTTGCACGCTCCATCCATTGCCAAAAACACATCTTCATCTCCTGATTTTCAGGCCCTAAAATTTGGAAAACACTGGAAAATGGCTCCACCTTAAATTATGCTTTTCTGCTGCCCCCAGATTGTCCATTGCTTTGTCATTTTCTCTCTTTACGGCTTCCCAAAACCATTCTTCTATTTTTATCACGAATTCCACTATTGTGATATTTATATTTTGAAAGACCAGATCTAGCATCATCAAAGTTACTATGGAAAGTACATAAACTTCCCTATCTTCCAGCAGCATCACTCCTTCCAATAAAAACTGTGTATGGCTGGCATCATCATTTCTCCCCCTTTCTATCATAATGCTTGCATCACAAGTTCTCCTAACTTATGATACTTGAGAAATACATTCCAGCAAAGCATCTTCTCGTTTTAAGTCCTTTAAAAAGTGAATTGATTTATCTTCTTTGACAACAATAGACAACACTCTACAAATGCTAACTCTTCAAACTTCTTTCTCCATCCATCTTGGTCCCAACAAAAATGGGAAAAATGATTTGATGCTTTACTAAAACACTAAACTCACCATCCTAATTAAAGTATTGTGTCACTAGGTTCCACTAAAAACCCATGGAAAATACACCCTAAGACAGTAAGTTATCATTAAAAACCATCCATGATTAATTCTTATATAACTCAAGGAAACCAATTACACTGATATATCTATGGAAATATCCTTTTTGAGGTTTCCACATACCCAACTACCCAATAAAGGTACAACATTTCCAAATCTATGTGCACGTCTCAATTCCATCATAATAAAGAAATAAAAATCAAATAAGTTTCCATAAATATGGTTCAATAAAGTAATAAATCACCAAAAGGATTGTCAGTAAAACAAAATATGATTTATTATTGAAATTTTAAGTAACCAAAACCCATTTTCAATATTACCCATTTATCAGTCAACCATAATCATGTACCTGTCATTTTAACCTATGTATAAATTATGATGAATTGAAACATGTATCATGATTCCTTATGATGATTAAAACACTAAAAATCATAACTTATAATCATTATAATTTATGAAAATAAATTCAAATTTAATATTGAAAACTGATAAAAATATTCCTAAGTCTCTAAAAACATGGTTTTCTACCCATATTTATATTATACATACAAAACTATATCTTTAATCATATGTTATAATATTTCCTAGTACAATATTACATGTAAAAAATAGTAATAGAAATAATAAAACACTTTGATACCACTTTATGTCTTCCCTAATCATGATTATATCTCTTTGTATTGAACTAGAGTGTTGTATACCTGAATCATGCCTCTCTATGTTCCAAATGATTCTGACTAGTAATGAGGTTCGGTAGTTTCTTTTTAGGATATTATAATTAAATTATATTTTTATACAATAATAGTGAAATAAAACAATATCCTAGAGAAGATATCACTTATAGAATATAGGATTATAGTAAAAATATTAATATAATAAATAATGCACAACATGCAATCGAAAATGGTCTCATGTTATACCATACCAGTCAAACATCATAAAAGAGATCACCCAGTGGATTGTTCATATATAGTATAAATATATAAAAATGATATTAAAATAAGTAAAGGGTATATTTCCACCGATTCTATTCATATCCATTGAATTATCTCAGCATCAACACCAAACTTCCCCATATCCACCAGCAAAGATTGTTGCAGTTCCCTAACATACAAGATAAATAAATGGTTTTTGACATTAACCAAGGGGTTAAATTAGGGATTAATCACATAATTCAATATTAAACCACCAATGAGCCCATAATATAAACTAATGTATATGTTTATGAATATAAAATATCAAATTAATTAATAGAATACATCACATATCAATATATCAAGTCATCATGTGATTTAAGTATATTTACTATAGGTGCTTGGTTTTATTTGTTTTAAATTAGGTTGAAAATGTAATAAATGAAAAGAATATAATTTTTTAAATATTTATTAAAGTATGCACCCAATGTATGGAGAAAGGTTACTACCCATACACTAAGGGTAAAGAATAATGAATAGTTGTCTACCCTTGAATATCAAGATGGAAATATTCAAGTTGGAAACCCATATAAATCATATTATTGAATCTGATGATATTAATATCTAAAAAAAGTAACAAAGTTAAATAATCATTTTAAAGAGTTTAAATAGATAAGTTTTTATTTGTTGAACCAATGTCTAGAAATCCAATATGGATGTAGAGAACACTTATAAATCATGTTCAAATAATTGAGGATAGCTAGCTGAAAGATGATTCCCATCTGAGTAAAAATCAAGTTTATTATTGTACAGATAGTTTTCATAAAACCTTGGTTATTGGTTGAAGTGATCAGATATAGATCAGGATTCATTGAATAAAATCCTTTCTTGAGTTTGAAGCGGTATTCAAGGAAATAATCTACATTTAGTATTTCATATGTTGAAACACCATGAAAATGAATTAAAATAAGTTTATAAATTTTCCAATAATTCCAAAATAAATTTAACAAATCTAAGACATGATTTGAATATTTTTATGAATGGATGAGATTGATTGCAGTCAAATTAGAGGATGCCTAGTTCAAAATGAATTGAAAATCGGAAAAATGGCTAAGTGTACATTCCATATAGGTGAATTATTATATAGCTGAATCTATGTAACCGAATTTTTGTGTAAGAAAATGTTAACTTATATTAATATCCAAATAACTGAATGTAATAGTATAGCTGAATGTCCCACATATGAAAATATAAATATCCAAAATCTTATGTGTATCAAAATTTAGAATGTAAATATGTGAATGAGGATCCATATATCCAAATTAAGTTACATGTCCAAATTCATCATGTAACGGATTTATGTCCCATATCCAAACATCCAGTAGCCAAATTATACTATATAAAACATTTAGTTAAACATACATGAATTAAGACACACATTGGAAAATTGGAATAGGATAACCATGTATCCAAATTATGATATGTGAATCACCGCATTAGATAATTCTCCACATATCTAAATCAACATATTCAAAAAATAAATTTACATAGTCAAATTTAAATTATATACTATGTGAATATTGATGAATTATAAAATAGTTTATTTTGATGAAAATTTATTTTAGGATGATACAAGAACTATGCATTCATGTTCTAATCATCACAAACACCTAGAAAGGTTATTTATTGAATATATAGAAGAAAGATGAGATAATATTCATCCATGATAAATGGAATATTAAGCTGAGATGAAAAGATGAGCTTCTAGGATTATTTAATTATGTTGAAATATAAATAAATCGATGTTGAAGTTGTTCATTCAGGATAAAAACATCATGAATATTAAATAAACCATAATATTATCCTTGAATTAAGTAATATTGATAGAAGATACATTTTATACATTCTTGATGCTAAAAATGAATGAATCAAGTTATTAAGAATAATTCATAAGATGTTCCATCATACCTACATGTATAAATCATGTGATTTTCTTTTGATCTAATGCAATTTTATTTTTCCTGTGTTCTTAATTTTATTTCCAAGAATTTCCCTAATATTTGAGTAATGAAAAAAAATCTTGTGTGTTACCGACATTGAATAAAATTTCCATTCCACATACCTCTACTGTATACTTTAAACATCTATGAAAATTGATTACGTCGAATCTATGGATGGTTTTGACAAGAAGAATCCAATATTGGTGCAAAAAAATTTGTAATGATATTTTAAGATGTGTTTCAAAATTTAGAAAAAAATAAATGAAAGCATTATGGGAATACCTTTTGATTTGAAGATGTAGTGCACGAGGATACAAGGAAAACGAAAAGGGTTATTCTGTAATTGTGATTTTTTTATGACTTTTTATTTTTATCCAATATATATTATTTATCAGTATTGAAAAATAAAGGATCATTTAGTGTAGATACCAAATAAAATGATATGGTTTTAAGATAAAAAGGTAATAAAGATAAAAATAAATAAGAATCCACTTGAAAGTAAGTATGAAAACTAATAAAACAGAGAGTTTTACTATTGTGAGATATTTGAAGATATCTTGAAGAAGAAGATGAATAATCTATTGCATGCTCTAGAGCAGAAGAAATTAACTATCACTTTCAGATTAGTTTGATAGTGACAAATTGTTGAGAAGAAAAAAGGTCATGTGATATATTTTGATATATACGTTTTCTATGGGGTGATTATGGTTAAATATCCCAAGATCTCATTGAAGAGTATTTTAGAATACCTACTCGAATTCCAAGAAGTTTCTAAGGAGAAGAATGAGATATTTCTTTTTGATGCAAAAAAAATAATGTGCCGATATTATGATCTACTTATAAGAGTAACATCAATGAAAGAACCTATATATATGGTGGGACTCTATAGAACATGGGTGGCTCAGGGTATATAGGGAAATCACCAAGTGACTTGATGAATATAGTGAGAATTAGTTGAATGAGTCCATTGTAAATCTAGACCGTGAAGATATTTGGGGAACAAGAAAGTGGTTAGTGTGACTCTATTTGAGAGAATATGAGTGATACACTAGTAAATCCATGGTTTGTGAAGCTCTATCCACTTCTAATAGTGATATTTTATTATAATGAAGAATCCGAACATATTCAATCAAGGAAAAGAGTAGGTGTAAAAAACCATGTGATGTTAAGATAAATAATTTTAATTTCTTATTAATATTCACTAACTAGATTTTATAGAGTTATATTCATTATATGAATATTGGTTAATATATCTTTCAAAATGTAAAAATGCATTATTACTATCCAAATTGGTTTTTCACACATTATATATTTTTATTTCAAAGTATTATTTCAAAATTTTAGAATTTAAATTTAAATAAATGAAATTTGTTTTTGAATACATCATGTCAGAATTTTATTATGCAAGATTTTTTATAATTTTATAAAATGTTTGGTCCTTCAAATAATAGTGAAAAATGATGATTTTTATAAAAACAGTATTTTCATATCAATAGTTCAAAAAGATAGATTTTTTTAAAATTATTTAAATATAAAATTTGTTAAATATTATTATTATTAATCTATTTATGGTCATTGGTATAAATTTTATTCACTATTTTGGTATAAACACATCTTTATACTTAAAAAGACACTTTTTAGAAAATCCATTTTCATCCCATTCTACAAGCATAATTCTTAATTAAATTATAACAAATGTATGAATTTAATTTAAGGAAATGAATTAATTGTTTTGAATTGGTATAGTTAATATTATTAAAGAAGGATGACATAATTTTTGTTACTAATTAATAGTAAAAATAGTAAAAATCTATTACTGTGGTAAAGGATAAAATAAGTTTATCGGGGGTTAAAATTGAGTGATAAGGGTTGAAATGACCTACAAACATGTATAATTATATTTTATATCCATATTTACACATTATATCATATAATATTATGAAATGTTCTATTTTTGAACCATTTATCTTGATTAATACAATAATATATTTTAATCCTTTTAAAAAACTCCAAGTTTGTCATTTCCCCCACTTTTAAAAGGACCCCCCCCCCAATAGAAACTCTTCTCCAAACATCAATATACATTTTGTTTGACCAATACAAACCCAAATAACTTAATTACATCCCTCTGCAACTCCTAGAGTCCTTGGACTAATCACAAAACCATCCTACGAAGGGATTTTATATAAAACTGCAGAGTTTGTTCAAAGAAGATATATAGTTCTTTACTAAGAATTTTAATATCATTTATTCTTCTAAATCCGTAAAATATTCTTTAATCATGATCAAATAAGAAAAAAATCCATATTCTAATATTTTTTATGTTAATTGAATAACCTATATCCATCCCCTTCTTCCATCAAATGGGAAAGGAATCCATTATTTTTGTGTATGGAGTACTACTGCCTCATGAACTGATGTAATTCAATTTCCATAATTGCAGCTCACAAATGGTGATAATTATGAATTAATATATATAAATGATATTCATGAAATATTTATCATTCTGTAAGGATAAAAGATCATATATTTTCTTACCTTTCTATCTATTTAAAAATGATAACCTCATTCGTGCATACGTGCGGTTTACCACCTCCATGAAGTGATATGATTCATTTTTCATCTCCAAATTACAGGGATAATATATATAACATGATTTTCATAATATAATTTTTATTTGTGAAGATAAAATAATAATTAAATTTTTTCTGTCTCATTTTTTGATTAATGGAAATGTTACTCATACATACATATGGCCTACCATCTCCATGATTGTAACACAATTCATTTTTCATAACCATATTTCATGGGTGGTTTTAAAAGTATAATTGATATATAAAAATAAAAATTATTCCATTATTATAATTTTTTATATGATTCAATAGTTACATATTGAACCAAAGTCAACCTATTGAATTAATTTTAGACGTATGAGTCAAATATCGTCAAAACATCTTACGTTAAATTAATTAAGTAATTGTATATCACATTGTAATAAATAAAATAAATGGAAAAATATATATGAAAACAGTTTTTAAGTAATTAGATAATTAACATAAGTATTCTATTCATGAGGATAAATAATTTATCTGGCAAGTCATACTTGAGGTAAGGGACACTTTACCGTAGAAACCATTTTATAAAAATTTTAAATATATATTTTATAAATATTTTTATTCCTTGTACATATTATTAGTATTATTTAGGAATGAATTTATATATACATAAATGAATTATAAACACCATTTTACCTCACTTTTTAATTTATTCTAATGGATTTCACAAGGAATATTTTTACATATTTTATGCACAATGTTTTAACAAAAAGAAAAAAAGAATGTTCTATTTTAACATATATGTTGTCAATGGTCTTTCATGATACCATATGTGTTTTTAAATGTTTGGAATCATATATAAAATTCCATTTTTATTCAAAGAGAACTCTCTTTCCCTTTGTTATGGGTATTTAGAAAAATGGATTTAAAGTGAATGGATGATTCAATATCTAAAAATGTTTTTCTTATGGGTATAAGGAATATTTTTATAAGTATGAATGATTTCATGTGGTATGATTATTTTATGATTCTTGGGAATTCTTCATGATGATAGGTGATTTTCATATTGCTAGTTACGGTGGGTGATCCTAATATATCTCATTATAATGGATGTTCCTGATATAGCTCTCAGATACATTGGGTAAAGGGAGAGAGTTAACCAGATAGGTTTCTCCTAAGATTTTTTTGGAATTTACGAGGTAGGCTATCCCTTTTTTAAGAGTGATTTTAAGAGTAATACATAAATGATATCCCAATTTCCCAACATGAATTTTTTATTCATTCTATGAGTTTTCATCGAAACCTTAAGACTTCACAATGTATACCATTGAGCTTATGTTTAAATAGAAGTTTATTCATCTTCTTAAGGGTGAAATGTATATCATTGGAAAAATGTTTTTATGGGTTTTTCAAGATTTCAAAGAAACATTAAGGATTTTTTTCCATTAATAATTGTTTGGAACTTTTTTATCAAAATATTTGGGAAGTGAAGTTGATTTATTTTATAATAAAATCTTTATTTTGAGCTCAAATCATATTTTTAAAAAGGAAAATCTTTTTGAGTATTCTTGTCATATTGGGTTTCTTTTATAATTTTATATGCCCCTTTCTGATCTTTTTGTACTCATCCCACATTTTAATATGGTTTTTATAGTGTTTTAAGGATGAGTAAGAATAAGAATGAGGTAAAGACAAAAATTTTGAATATATATCATCAAAATAAAACTTTTTATATCTTAAAATTATTATATTATGGTAAAAATGGATACTAAGTAGAAGTTTAAACTATGTGAATAAATATTGTTTTTGTAAGGGTGATGAAGTAATTATCTATAAATATAAACCTAAAATATATTTAAGAGTGTAAGAAAATGAATTATTTTCTAAAGAATAAATTTTATAGATTTTTTAAGGCCACGTATTTATAGTTGTTATTAGAGAAAAAGTTAAGATAATTTTATAGGTTATGAAAATGGAAGTAAATACCCTTAAGTAATTAAATATTATTGTTAACATGATTGAAAATTTTAAGATTACCATGATATTGCATATAAAACATATATATTCAAAAAAAAATTCCATATATATAATAGGGAGGCTGAAGTAGGAAGGTACCAAGAGGGCAATATCCTTCCAAATCAGCAACCTAGAATGGTTACAATTAGAACTGAATATTTTGTTTTTGTATTATATCAATTTACATAGGCTATAAATAGTAGTGGTGTCCATGCTAGAGAGTCCCTAGATCTACCATGGAGGAACATTTCTACAGTGAATCATTTTATGATATAACAGTATCCTTTATTCATTCGATCTTCAGACTCAGTGGTAGATAATGATTATATTAAATCTCTATAAAAGAAATCTGAATTCTTGGTTTGTTCAAATAATTAAAATTTAATTCATTTTATTTACCATTTTGAATGTGAATATGAAAAATGGTGGTCAACAGTTAATAATACTGGGGAAATATAAGATATTAACGCCATGAAATATGATATATTTGGAAATATCTCCCTTAAGGAGTATTTTTTACAGTATTTTAACAAATAATGGAAAAACAATTTTTATAATTGAGGTAGAAGGAAGATAATTAAGTGGTTATATATGAACCAAAAGTCACCTGATTAGAAAGGTATACACCAAACTGTATATGTAATCATGATAGTGAAATTAATTTTTTGTATTTAGGATTAAATCTAAGATTCCAAATAGATTTTTCATCTCATGAATTTAAAATTTATAAGAATCATGTTTGTTGTCCTAAGGAGGAGATGGGGTTTTTTTATGATCATTTTTTATGAAAACTGGAATAAAAAGTTGTCAAAGTGGAAAAAATGGGAAGAATCCATTAATTAAATATGAAGGTAATAAATTCACATTTTCTTTTTGTGATAAGTTTGGTAAAAATAACCCTATGAAATTTCTAAAGAAATATGTGAAGTTCTTCTAGTGTGTTAAGTATGAGAATATAGCTCATGATTATAATAAAAAATATATTGGTATTGGTAAGACCAATTTTTATAATCATTTTATAGTGTTCTAAATGTAATAATATGGGTCATTATGTAGATACATGTCTGATTAAGAACATTAATGATAGTAAGCACCAATACTATAAGAATAATGTTGTGGTAAAATACATTGTAACAGCATCAGTATAAGTTTATCCAACAAAAAATGGATACCATGTACATTACTTTTTTATCAATATTGTGATAATTTATTTTCTGATTCGGGGTCTACACATTCTATGATTTATGATAAATTTTCCGGTGGAATGACATTTTAAACTCAAGAAATGATGTTATGAATTTTGGTAAAACGTATAGGGGTAGTATTAAGAAAATGGGAAGTTCCAAATATCTTCCTATTATCATATGTGGAATGGTTTTCCCTAAAAATAATTTTTTATTTGTTGTTGTAATATTTTAAGTCATTTTGGATATGAATTGGATTTTATTTTATCATGCCAAGATAGATTACAGAGCCAAATAATTTATATTTAAAATGATTTTCAGTGTTTATATAAGAATGAATTTGTACTGTTGATAACATATTAATAATATGAGAAACTGTTAAGAGGTGGAAGTGAAAGTTACCATGCACAAAATATAGAAAAATAAGGAAACGGTCCAGAATAATGATCTTCTAGTAGTAAAAAATATATGGATGTTTTTTCTGATGGGTGGTCAAGTATTATACCAGTTTGGGATATTGAGTTTACAATTGAAGTTTTTTAGGAGATTATTCCAAATTCATGTCCCCAATATAATATCTTAAGTATAACTTTTCAAATTGAAAAACCAATTAAAACAATTTCTTGATAATGGTATCATTCAACCAACAACTTCACCATGGGGTTCTCCAATTTTGTTTATTAAAAATAAATATGGTACCATGAGGCTTTACATATATTGTTGACAATTTAATAACGTCACTATTAATAATAAGTATCAGTTTCCTCATATTAATAAATTTTATGATCATATAAAAGGAGCTCAGTATGTTTCTAAGGTTGATCTCATGTTTGGGTACCATCAACTAAAGGTAAAGAAGGACGATATCTATAATATAGTTATGGGAATTAAGAGTTTGTGGTCATTCCCTTTTTATTGAATAATTCTCTAGCTATATTCATGGATCATAAGAATATATTCTTTCACAAATATTTGGATAAGTTTGTGCTTTTATTTATTTATGATATTTTGGTTTATTATAAAATTTTTGATGATCAGGAAAATGTATAAGAATTTTTTTGAGAAACCAGTATGAAAAGAAGTTATACGGAAAATATAGTAAATGTTATTTTCCATTGCGGAAGATTTCAGTCCATTAAAATATAATAAATAAATATAGCATAATTTTTTTCTCAATAAAACTAAAGTGGTTGTGAATGATCAATATCTACAAATGTTTCGTAGATTTTTAGTTTTATTGGATTAGTAGGCTATTACTAATTGTTTTTTGAAAACATTTCATGCTTATCTAGACCACTAACCAATTCAAAATGAAAATGTGTTAAGTTTATCTGAAAAAATGTATGCAATTAATGTTTCTATAAATTGAAAAAATATGTTAATTAGTTCTATAGTTTTGTCCCTACCATTTTAGAAATGGTGACTTAATTATTGACCTTGATGCTTCCTTGAAGGGACTGGGTTGTGTTTTCATGCAGAATAATTCGATAATAGCTTATGAATCACAACAATTAAAATCTCATGAGAAAAATTATCCATCCCATTATCTTGAATAGGATTATATAGTTTTTTATGTAAAATTTTATATACATAATTTATATAGAGTAAATTTTTAAATATATACTAATAAAATAATTTTAAAGCATATATTCACTCCAAAATACTTGAACATGAGATAGAGGATATGGATATAATTGACATATTATTAAGACTAAAAATCATTACAATATAGTAAAGGAAAATGGACTAGTTGTTTATTTTAGTTGGAAAGATAATGCATCCTAAACTATGCTATGTATATAATGTGATACTTTGGTTAATTATTTGATGAGTTTATATTTATGAATTGTTCATAAAACTCCATATGTGTTTAGGTGTCGTTATAATCATCTTTTTCGGACTGGATTCAGAAAAATCAATAGTAATATGGTGAGTTACAGGAAAAGGTAGAATTGGTTAAGAAATATCTATTTCTAAATTTTAATATTGGAAAAGAATGGGAAGATTGATTTATAATAAGTTTATGTGTCTCTTGTGACCCCAAGATGAAGAAATAATAGCTCAGTGAGGCACATAGTTCTCTATTTTTTATTCATCTTAGAGACCCAACAAATATATAAAGGTATTCGGGAACATTTCTGGTGGGAAGGTGTAAAGAAATATATTACTTATTTTAATATGAAATATATTACTTTTTAATAGGTTAAACCCAAATTAAAATTACTAAAGGGGATGATTCAGCCTTTTCCAGTACTAGAATAGAAATGGGAGAATATATCCATGGATTTTATGGTGGGATTACCAAATAAATCTAGAGGTAATAATGTTATTTCAGTAATTTTATATAGATTAACAAAATCTATCCATTTTTTTCTTATTAAAGATAATGTATATTTGGATCAACATTCATTAATTTTTTTAAATAGATAATTACCTGTTTTATTTCATGTTTTAGTGTTAAGAAAATATGTGTCTCATACATCTCAGGTTTTGAGCCCTGATGTTGCTCAGTTGCAATAGAATCATTCATATGATGAATAGCTTATTAAGATTCTTGAACATAGAGAGAAATTGTTATAGAATAAACCAATTTACAAAGTTATGTTTTTGTGGAAAACCCATATGTTTGGGGTAGAAACATGGAATTCAAAATATTTTATGAAGTAAATATATCCCCACTTGTTAATGTAATGAATAAAAATGCAAGGTTGAAATTTCCAATAGGGGGAAGAATGTAAAAAAAAAGGTTCTGTAAAGATAAAAAAATTCATATATTATTAATTTTCATTCATTATATTTTATATAATAATATTCATTATATGAATATTAAGTAATTTTTCAATCAAAAAGAAAAAAAATTATTTATTTATAACCAAATTCGGTTTTGATAAATTATATAGTTTTATTTGAAATATTTATTTCGGAATTATTAAATATTTCATTCAAAAAATTAAATTATTTTTTGAATTACAAGTGTCAAAATTAAATTAGTATTAATTTATGATAATTTTCTAAAAAAATTAATTTTTGATGAATAGTGAAAATAATAATTTTTATTAAAATATTCCTTTTCATATCTGGAATTTAAAAAGTTAAATTTTTTAAAATGGTTTCAAAGAAAAATTAGTTCACTTATATTATTAATAATTCAATTATTTTCTTTATAAAAAAAATTATGATTAAATTTGAAATAAAAATATCTTTATTCTTAAAAATGCATTTTCCTAAAATAAAATTATATCAAATTTTGTGGCTATATATTTTAATTAAATTATTCAAATTCTATGAATTAAAGTTGTTAAAATGTCTTATTTATTTTTAGTCAAAAAATGAATATTAGTAAATATGTTCAACTTTATTTTTTAATAATGAATAGTAAAAATAGTAAAAATTAGTTACCATGATTAAGGTTAAAACAAGTTTATTAGGGGTTAAACTACAGTAATAAGGGTTAAAAATACCTCATACTTGTCTAAATTTAAATTTTTGTCTATATATAGAACCTATATATTTTAATATTTATAAATGGACCATTTTTAAGACATTTTTATTGAGTAATACATTAATATATTTTAATCTTTTAAATTTCCAAGTGTTTACTCTCCCCTATTTAAAATAGGACGCCCCCACTTCTATCCTCTCCACACTTCAAAAAACTTATTTTTCATAAAATATATGACCAAATATGTTCCTTATATCCCACCCCAAGTCTTAGAGTCTATATATTTATCAAAAAACCATCCTATTAAGGATTCAGTTATAAACCCAAAGAGGTTGTCTAAAAAAGAGGTATAGTATATTACTGAGAGTATATAATTTTTTTCTTCTTTACAATTGTAAAATATTATAAAAAAATTATGGGATAATAAAACATGTATATTTTTTGTATTGATATTTAATGACTTGGATTTTCCCAGTTTTTTTAGAAAATTTCTAGGAAAATTATGAGACTAGGTGTTGAGACGACGTGGGGTTCTGAGGCCTGTTGTACTTGGAATAGATTGACAAAAACTGTTAAATTTTTAGTAGAACATGTGAGTGGTTTTACTGAAAAATTAGATAACTTTTAAATGATTCCTAGATTAGAAATCTAAGGTCACCTTTGTATTAAGGATGGCAGTTTTACCCTAGGCACGACATAACTTTAGTCGATGTGGGTCTCTAGTGAGAAAACTCGAAAAGGATGTAACCGTAAATGAAATAATAAAATAAAATTATTTTATTTTTAATTATTAAAAACTCATTAATGGTGACTTAGATTGAAAATATGATATCTTCATTTAGTTTTTATTGTGCCATTTAACTTAGACGGGGCCTAAAATCATCCGGCGCGGGCCAGACAAAAAAGTTAGATTTTAGACATAACCATCATTAAAATATTTAAAATAAATATATTTTTGATGCAATGAAGATATTTCTTTTTAAACAAATATTTTTAAGAAATCATAGGCTATCACCATAACCCTAATTTTTCCCTAATACAAATAGTAAAGTCTCCCTCAACTAAAAACACCAGTGAATCCAGATCGGAGACGTGGATCGAGATCATTCTTCAACGGATTGTCAATGACAACAGATCCATGATAGAGAATGATCTAATCCCATGTAGTGAATTGTTTCTTTTGTGATTTATTCCACATTATTTATTTCTTATGGGAAACATTAATAAATCAATTAATGGATTGATTCACAGATCATGCATATTTTTCTGGATGGATTTTGATTTGGGATGTTGTTTGGGAATTTAATCTATGTTATAATTTTATTGGAATTGATGTTTTCTAAGCCTAGTTCTTCAATTATAATGTGGAAAGATCATAGAAGACATGAATAAGTCCCAGATCCATCCACATCATGTGTTCTTGTGATTCGCTTCCTCCCCCCAAATCCTTTCTCATTCTCCCACTACTAGAAATCGAGCCTATACCAACACTTTTTTCCCAATGGTTTAGAAAACCTGTTGGGAAAAAGAACATATACCAACGGTTCTAGTAAACCATTGGCATAGGATGTTTTATGTTGGGTTTTCCCAATGGTTTAAGAAAACCTTTTGGAAAGAGAACTATTACCCATGGTTTTTATTAACCATTGGGAAAAATTATACCCAATTTAGGGCTCCCTCCCTCGTGACATTTCATCCCCATGCACTCCTCCCCTCGCCGACCTCAACCACCTTCCAGCCTCCACCTCCACCTCCACCACCGCCTCCTGGCCCCCCTCCCTCTCCTATAGCGACATTCCCCTTCCCCTCTCAGCTCCTTCTCTAACAACGACCGCCCCTCCCCTCTCATCTCCCGATGACGTTCCCCCCCCCCCCACCCATCTCATCTCCCTCTCTTGGCGACATCCCCTTCCCCTATTATCTCAATCTCTTCCTCCAAAGTCCTCCGACCCCCTCTCCTGTCATACGCGAGACCCCCCATGTTCTAACACCCTGTAGGACATCCCCCTCTCTGGGCTCCCTCTCCTCCGACCTGGGCAATAATATTTTCAGGGCCAACCACTGCCCCCCAAAAGCTAGAGGTAAATCTTTTCCAAATCAATGTGTTGGACTGCCCGTCTGAGGTAGACCAGACCTCTCTTGATTTTTAATGTCTTGGTTTCTTTGTTTGTGGATATTTAGTTGATTATTTAATTATAGTTTAGGTGTAATCCTAATTTTCTATTTTTTCATTTGTTTGTACAGTCTTGATGGCCAAAATTTTTCATCTGTTAATTCTTCACAGGTCTAGCTCAACCATGTTATTTTTTTGTTCATTAAAATGTGCAATTAATGTTTTAGTTATTCCCATGATTCTTGTAATTTAAATAGTTGGATCATGGATACTTCATGTGATGAGAGTTATAGGAGTAGGGGAATCTATTGGACTGTAAATGGCGAAACATTTCTTTTGAAGTTCAGTAGGCATTTGGAAATGTGTAAAAAATTGGTTTGAAAATCAACATAATGAGTTCTGAGTGGCCTATTTTTATTAGTCTATTGGTTATAAAAAATTAAAATTTTAGTATTTTGGTTATATTTTATAGATCAGAAATCCAAAGTTTTGGAAAAAAATCATTGTCACTCATTAAAGGGCATAAGTATGAAATTGGACTGTTTGGTGTGGTGGGAAAGGGGGGGATGAAATGCCAATGACTTCAACCCAATTGCAGACATAAATGGAAAGGGGTCAGTTTTGACGTCTGGTGTTATACAAATTTCTGAATAGGTATGTAATGAGGCATGGTACATATCAATAGTTTGGGCCGGGTCCCGTTCCAAGTCTTTTAAAAAATGTAAAATTTAAAAAATAACATAAATTAACAATAATAAATATAGTAAACTTACAATTCATCAAATTAAAATAAGATTGAAGAAAAATATCTATTGGGCTAGGCCAGGCTTGGTCTGGGCTAGGACTTTGTCTAGCTTTGTTGGGCCTTCACTAGTTCGAGTTCTTCCCTAAACACTACTTGGGCTGGGACCATTATAAGAAATATGTCTCACAGACTGTCCAGGTCCACGCCAGGCATCGGGCCATTTTTACACCCCTATTGAGTTTAACGACTAAGTTGTTATGTTATTTTTTTTACATTCAAGAGTACTTTTGGACTCTAAAAATTGATTTATTACATTCATGTTACTTTAAATATAGCTTTTACTTAAATAAACGTTGCAATGTTATAGTTTTTCCAATCCACAACACAGCAACCAGTTTCTCTGTAATTATTTTACATTATAACCTCTCAACAGGCTAGTAAGATGGGGTGTTGAGAGTGATAATGTTTGGATTGATATATGTATTAATTTTGTTTCAATGCATTATATACCGAGTTCACAATTGACCAGGGAATGGTGGATGCTAGCAGGACAACTATTTAAGACACAAGGGCAATCTATGTCGAATTTCATTTTATGATGCATCAGTTATTATTCACCATATTAGTCAATCTCAGATCGCGGTGTGATGCGGCGGGGTTCTACCAGGGTTATGTGCACAATCTTCAACTCAACTAATGTAGCATAGGTTCATATTCAATGGCTAATTGTACTAGTATAGTGTTTCCAACAACGTGTTGTATAAAGAACATAATGAAAAATGAAGAGATTATTAAATGGAACCATTTCCCCCATGCTTGCAGGAACATGATTTGACCCATGGGGTGGTGTGGTTCTTATATATTAGGTGGTGACATGTATAGTCACATGATACAAGTATGTTTTTGTTTAGTTTTTATTTTATTTTCTTTATCGCATTGGCCACTAAGGTATTTTACTTCTTTCTACAGACGTAGGTTAGTGATGTGATCCTGACTAGTTGACGTAGATCACTTGTATATTGTAATACCATGAGGTGTGAGTGTGAGGAAACATTGGAATATAGAGGAGCCTTGGGGTCTTCCATTAGATCGAATTGTTTTTCTAAAACATTGTGTTGGAACATTTCTGGAGTATATTGGAGTCATGAAATAACCCCAAGTGTTTCCATGAGATAGCATAAATAACCCCAACTGTCTCCAAGTGTCTCCATACATCGTATCATCCTTGAATAGGTTGGACACTCACCCAATACTATCAAACCTATCCTATAATATCCTCTCATTCACATAGTCTAGACTCATCTCTCTAGGATTATCTCATGCCTCGATGCACATATCATCATCCAACTAGACAAAGAGGATTATTCACCTTATGATTGTCCTAGTCAAAAAAGTACACCATGTAGAACCCATATACATTATATTTTCAATAATCCAGTCAATAACCTCATCAAATTCATGTATTATAACCCAGCCCCACTAACCATGTTCCATACTAAGCTAAATCACACCAATCCTCTTGGCATTATAATGCCAATCTGTTCGATAATACCCAATACCCACACTAGCATCTCATCCTTCATCTCATTAGTTGAACTCTTGAATCATTAAATGGAGTAAAACCTTTCATAATACATTTATATACTCAAAGGGACCATCCCACTCTAATAACCTACCAAGATTCCAATCCATCCTCATAAGTATTCCCTCATCAAACACTAGATGTTCAATTGCCACACCTATCACTACAAGGCCCAATCCTCTTAGGAATATTTTACTTGATCTAAATCCCCGTCGTCAGTGACATTGATCACATTAAAGCACATAAATGTCAACTAAACCCTGCATTCCAAGAATTATTCATGTGGATAGGCCCCATAGCAACAGGCTAAGAACAAAAACCATAAATAATAATTCCAAATACATGCATCATTTTTAAATAAATATCTCAAGTGTAAACATAAAAAACAAGAATAATAAGACCTCATCCCTTGTATCGAACAAAACCAAACTAATTTGAAACTTGGTACAAATTGGTTATATACCATTAATAGGAAGAGTGATTGTTAATTAATAGGAATGTACTATTTGATAGTATCATTTTGAAACATTTATTTGTTTCCCTTTGCTTTTAGGAACATGATTTGACCCATGGGGTGTTGTGGTACTTATATGTTGAGCGGTGATAGGTATAGTCATAGAAGACATGTATGTTTTAGTTTAGTTTTTATTTCATTTTCTTTATCGCATTAGTCTCCTAGATCTTTGACTGGTTTTTAGTTTAGTTTATATTTTATTTTATTTTCTTTATCGCATTGGCCACTTAGATCTTTTACATATATGAATTCTACCATAAGATTTGTGTTGCATCCTGAGATGTTAAAACATACTCAAATTCTATTGTTCTCAAGGTGACTAATGTTTTATTATTAGAGTTCCAAGAAATTCATATACCATTGATAAGTAATACACCTACATAATTTGAATATCAATCAGTAGTTTCAACTACCTAGTACCACTTTTAAAAACAACGAATATAAAATATATATCTTTATCATACCACAATCTCGAATCAAGAGTCTATTTTTTATAACATAAGATCGGTTTCTATAATGTGAAGGACAACTACATAGGATTTATTTGGAATCCTAACCGAAAGATGTTGCCTTGCAGATGTCGCTGGACCAGGCCAACACGTCGCGGTCACGCCGTGGTAATGTCGTGATTTGGCCCTACTCCAGGACGACACCCCATAGCAGTTCGCAGTCCTGTCGGAATTCAATGTATGATACCTAGATATATTTTTAGATACATTATCCACCCATAGTTAATGGGGAGGGAGGCGACAGCCAGAATTTTGCCCCACTTCCTCCCGCTCCCTTCACTCCTGGCCGGAAGATGCTACCCTGTGGATGTCGTCGGACTGGGCCAACACGCCACAGTAATGCCACGATCATGTCGTGGTCACGCCACGGTCACAACGCGGACACACCGCGGTCACACCGCGGTAATTCCGTGATTTGTCCCCGCTCCAGGACAACACCCCGCGACGGTTCGCATTCCTGTCAGAATTCAATGTATGATACATAGATAGAGTTTTAGATACATTACCCACCCATAGTTAATGGGGAGGGAGGCGATAGTTGGAATTTTTCCCCACCTCCTCCTGCTCCCTTCACTCCTGGCTGGAAGATGTTGCCCCACGGATGTCGCTGGACCAGGCCAACACGTCATGGTCATGCCACGGTCACGTCGCGGTCACGCTGTGGTCATGTCGTGGTCACGCCGTGGTCATTCCGCGGTCATGCTGCGGTCATGCCATACTCATGCTGCGGTCAATCCACTATCACGCCGTGGTCACATAGCGGTCACGCAACGGTAATGTCGTGATTTGGCCCTTCTCCCGGACAACACCCCGTGGCGGATCGCAATCTTGTCGGAATTCAATGTATGATAGCTAGAAAGAGTTTTAGATACGTTACCCACCCATAGTTAATGGGGAGGTAGGCGTCGGCCAGAATGTTGCCCCACCTCCTCCCGCTCCCTTCTCTCTTGGCCAGAAGATGTTACCCCATGGATGTCGCTGGACCGGGCTAACATGTTGTGGTCATGCGGCGGTCATGCCGCGGCCCTGCCGCGGTCACGCCACAGTTACTCCTTGGTCATGTCGCGGTCATGCTGCAGTAAAGCCGTGATTTGGCCCTACTCCAAGATGACACCCCGAGGTGGTTCGCAGTCCTGTCGGAATTCAATGTATGATACCTAGATAGGGTTTTAGATACATTACCCACTCATAGTTAATGGGGAGGGAGGCTATGGCCGGATTGTTTCCCTGCCTCCTCCCACTCCCTTCGCTCCAAGACGGAAGATGATGCCCCGCGAATGTCGCTGGACGGGGCCAACACGCCACGGTCATGCCGCGGTCACGCCGCGGTCACATCGCGGTCATGCCGCGGTAATGCCGTGACTTGCCCATACTCCAGGACGACACCCCGCGGCTGTTCGCAGTCCTGTCAGAATTCAATATATGATACCTAGATAGATTTTAAGATATATTACCCACCCTCCTTCCTGGACCCCGGACAGCCCCCCCACCCTCCTCCCTGGACCCCGAACATCCCCATGGACAGCCCCCCCCCCCCCCCCCCCACCCGCCTCCCTAGACCCCAGATAGCCCCTCGGACAGCCCCCCTAACCCTCCTCCCTGGACCCCGGATCCCAATATAATCTCTCTTCAAGATTCACCAAAAATCCCAACGGAAAAGAGGGTTTTAGAGCTTCGGAAGAATATGATAGAAGAGTGAAAACCCTAATCTAAAATAGAAAGCAAGGAGAAGATTAGACTCACCCAGATATTCAATCCACTCTTGATGGAACTCAAAATTCCCAAGTGACATGTACGAGTCAACCCTACCTCAAACCGAGGAACGGTGTAGCCGGTACCACTCAAAGTGTCTCACTTTTATTAGAAATGGACAACATTTTAAATAAAAACAACAACTGACATATGGAAAACTGTTCAAACAGATTCGGATTGTGTTGATACTTTAGCACAATGATCCATGACTCATTTGTGACATGTAAGAGTCATCCCCTCCCCAATACGAGGCATGGTGTGGCCGATACCACTCAAAGTGTTTCACTTTTATTTGAAATGGACAACATTTTAAGTGAAAACAAAAACGAGCATACGGAAAACCGACCAAATGCATTCGGATTCTGTTTATACTTTAGGAAAATGATCCATGGGTCATTTTTGACGTGAATGAGTCAACCCCGCCACAATATAAGGTATGTTGTAGCCGGTATCAATCGAAGTGTCTCACTTTTATTTGAAATGGACAACATTTTAAGTGAAAACAACAACTGGCATATGGAAAACTAACCAAACACATTCAGATTGTGATGATACTTCAAAACAATGATCCATGGGTCATTTTTAATGTGTACGAGTCAACCCCGCCTCAATCTGAGGTATGGTGTGGCCGGTGCCCTCAAAGTGTCTCACTTTTCTTTGAAATGGACAACATTTTAAGTGAAAACAAAAACTGGCATATGGAAAACTGACCAAACACATTCAGATTATGTTGATACATCAACACAACGATCCATGGGTAATTTTTGATGTGTACGAGTCAACCCTACCTCAATCTGAGGCGCGGTTTGGCCGGAACCACTCAAAGTGTCTCAATTTTCTTTGAAATGGACAACATTTTAAGTGAAAACAACAATTGGCATACAGAAAACCAAGAAAACACATTTTTATCTTGTTTCTACTTTAGGAAAAGACTCTATGGGTCATTTTAGATGTGTACAAGTCAACCACACCTCAATCCGAGTCACGGTGTATCCAACACAACTCAAAGTGTCTTTCTTTTGTTTAAAATGGATACTCTTTTAAGTAAAAACAACTTGCATAAGGAACACTGACCAAATGCATTTGGATTGTGTTGATACTTTAGTGAAAATATTCATGGCTAATTTTTGAAGTCTATGAGTCAACCCCGCCTCAATCCGAGGTGCAGTGTGGTCGGTACCACTCAAAGTGTCTCTCTTTTGTTTCAAAAGGACATCATTTTAAGTGAATACTACAACTGACATACGGAAAACTAACCAAATATATTAGGATTCTATTGAAACTTTAGAAAAAAGATCCATGGGTCATATGTGACGTGTAAGAGTCAACCTTGCCTCAGTCTGAGGGTCGGTGTGGCCGACACCAATCAAATTGTCTCACTTTTTTTAAATGGACATGATTTTAAGTGAAAACAACAACTGGAATATAGAAAACCAACAAAATGCATTCTTATTATGTTTATACTTTAGTAAAACGATCCATGGGTCATTTTAGACATTTCAGAGTCAACCACGCCTCAATCTAAGGCACGGTGTGGCCGACACAACTCAAAATGTCTCTTTTTTGTTTAAAATGGACATCATTTTAAATGAAAACAACAACTGACATACGGAAAACTAAACAAATGCATTATTATGCTATTTAAACTTTAGTAAAACGATCCATGGGTCATATGTGACATGTACGAGTCAACCCCGCCTCAATATGAGGCCCGGTGTGGCCATCACCACTCAAACTATCTCACTTTTATATGAAATGGACAGTGTTTTAAGTTGAAACAACAACTGGCATATGAAAATCTGACCAAATTCATTCATATTGTGTTGATACTTTAGTAAAATGATCCATGGGTCATTATTGATGTGTACGAGTCAACCTCGCCTCAATCTGAGGCGTCTTGTGGCCAACACCACTAAAATTGTCTCTCTCTTTTTTAAAATGGACATCATTTTAAGTGAAAACAACAACTGACATATGGAAAACCAAAAAAATGAATTCATATTCTATTTAACCTTTATGAAAATGATCCATGGGTCATTTGTGATGTTTAAGAGTAAACCTCACCTCAATCTAAAGTGTGGTGCGGCCAGCACCACCCAAAGTGTCTCTCTTTTGTTTAAAATGAACATAATTTTAAGTGAAAACAACAATTGACATACGAAAAACTGACCAAATGCATTCAGATTCTATTGAAAATTTAGGAAAATGATACATTGGTCATATTTGACATGAACGAGTCAACCCCACCTCAATCTGAGGCGTGGTGTGGCCAACACCACTCAAGTGTCTCTCTTTTGTTTAAAATGGACATTATTTTAAGTGAAAACAACAACTAACATGCGTAAAACCAACCAAACGCATTTGCATTCGGTTGAAACATTAGGAGAATTATACATGGGTCATATGTGACCTTTAAAATTCAACCCCGCCTCAATCCGAGGTGTGGTGTGGCCGACACTACTCAAAGTGTCTCTCTTTTGTTTAAAATGGACATCATTTTAAGTGAAAACAACAACTAGCATAAAGAAAACTGACCAAACGCATTTAGATTCTGTTGATAATTTATGAAAATGATACATGGGTCATTTTTGACGTGTATGAGTCAACCTCGTCTCAATCTGAGGCACAGTGTGTCCGAAACCACTCAATGTGTCTCTCTTTTGTTTAAAATGGACAACATTTTAAGTGAAAACAACAACTGACATACGGAAAACTGACCAAATGCATTTGGATTATGTTGATACTTTAGGAAAACAATAGATGGGCCATTTTTTGATTTGTACGAGTCAACCTCGTCTCAATAAAAGGTGCGGTGTGGCTGAAACCACTCAAAGTGTCTCTCTTTTGTTTAAAATGGACAACATTTTAAGTGAAAACAACAACTGACATGCGTAAAACAAAACGAAAACATTCAGATTGTGTTGATACTTTATGAAAACGATCAATGGTTCATTTGTGATGTGTACGAGTCAACACTACCTCAATCTGAGGTGCGTTGTGGTAGGAACCACTCAAAGTGTCTCACTTTTTTTTTGAAATGGACAACATTTTAAGTGAAAACAACAATTGGCATATGGAAAACTGACCAAACACATTAGGATTCTATTGATACATTAGTAAAAGGATCCATAGGTCATTTTTGATGTATACGAGTCAACCCCAACTCAATCTGAGGCACGGTGTGGTCGGTACCACTCAAAGTGTCTTTCTTTTGATTAAAATTGATACTCTTTTAAGTAAAAACAACTTGCATACGGAAAACCGATCAAACGCATTAGGATTGTGTTGATACTTTAGGAAAAAGATACATGGGTCATTTTTTATGTGTATGAGTCAATCCCACCTCAATCTGAGGCGTGGTGTGGCCGACACCACTCAAAGTGCCTCTCTTTTGTTTTAAAAGGGCATCATTTTAAGTGAATACAACAACTGACATATGGAAAACCTACCAAAAGCATTATGATTCTGTTGAAACTTTATAAAAATGATCCATGGGTCATATGTAACGTTTAAGATTCAACGTCGCCTCAATCAGAGGGCCGGTGTGGCCGGAACCACTCAATCTACCTCACTTTTATTTGAAATGGACAGAATTTAAGTGAAAACAACAACTGGCATACAGAAAACCAATAAAATTAATTAGGATTGTGTTGATACTTTAGTAAAATGATCCATATATCAATTGTGACATGTACGAGTCAACCCCGCCTTAATCTATGCCACGGTGTGGCCGACACCACTCAAAATGTCTCTCTATTGTTTAAAATGGACACCATTTTAAGTGAAAACAACAACTGGCATACATAAAACTGACCAAAAACATTCTAATTCTACTGAAACTTTCGGAAAACGATCCATGGGTCAAATTTGACATGTAAAAGTCAACACCGCCTCAATATGAGGACCGGTGTGGCCGGCACCACTCAAACTGTCTCACTATTATTTGAAATGGACAAGATTTTAAGTGAAAACAACAACTCGCATACGGAAAACCAACCAAAATCATTCGTATTGTGTTGATACTTTAGTAAAATGATCCATGGGTCATTTGTGCCATGTAAGAGTCAATCTTGATTCAATATAAGGTATGGTGTGGCCGACACCACTCAAAGTGTCTATCTTTTGTTTAAAATGGACATCATTTAAAGTGAAAACAACAACTGACATACGGAAAACCGACCAAATGCATTAAGATTCTATTGAAACTTTAAGACAACAATACATGGGTCATATGTGACGTGTACGAGTTAACCCCTCCTTAATATGAAGCACTATGTGGATGGTACCACTCAAAGTGTCCCTCTTTTGTTTATAATGAACATCATTTAAAGTGAAAACAACAATTGACATACAGAAATCTGACAAAATACATTCGGATTCTGATAAAAATTTAGTACAATGATCTATGGATCATATGTGATGTGTATGAGTCAACCCCGTCTCAATTCGTGGTGTGGTGTGGCCGACACCACTCAAAGTTTCTCTCTTTTGTTTAAAATGGACATCATTTTAAGTGAAAACAACAATTGACATACGGAAAACGAACCAAACGCATTTGGATTCTATTTAAACTTTAGGAAAACGATCCATGGATCATATTTGACGTGTATGAGTCATACTCTCTTCAATCTGGGGCATGGTGTGGCCGGTATCACTCTAAATGTATCTATTTTGTTTAAAATGGACATCATTTTATGTAAAAACAACTGGCATACAAAAAACTGACCAAACGAATTCAGATTGTGTTGATACATTAGAAAAACGATCCATGAGTTGTATGTGACGTGTACGAGTCATCCCCGCCTCAATCTGAGGCACGTTGTGGCCGAAACCACTCAAATATCTCACCTTTATTTGAAATGGAAATCATTTTAAGTGAAAACAACAACTAGCATACGGAAAACCGACCAAACACATTCATATTCTTTTGATACTTTATGAAAAATATTCATGAGTCATCTGTGACGTGTACGAGTCAACCCCGCCTCAATCTGGGGCATGGTGTGGCTGGTATCACTCCAAGTGTATGTATTTTGTTTAAAATGGACATCCTTTTAAGTAAAAACAACTGGTGTACAGAAAACCGACCAAACATATTCGGATATTTTTGATACTTTATTTTGGGGTTATTAGCTTCTAATTTCTAAATTCAATCATGTATGTGTTATAGAAAATGAAATTTTGTATATATTCTTAATTCTGTATAACCCACCCCCCTAGACACCCCCACCCCTGTGGACAGTCCCTTACCCCTGGACACCACCACCCCTCGAGACACCCCCAACCCCTTGTATGTCATATTATATATGTGTTATATATAATTCAGTATTCTGTATGCAACATAATTCATTTTGTATGTGTTATTGATTCATAATTCATAATTCATTACATAATTCATTCTCCATGTATTAAATTGAGAATTCAATTTTGAATTCTGTATTGCATAGGGAAATTGGGTTCATATACATGATTATAATTGTGGTACATTCCATGGTTATAAGAATATCCAGTTTTTATGTGCTTCTGTGTGCTATAGAAGGTGTATGTTGATGTTAAGAGTGTATGCTGGTATATGTAGTTGAGTGTGCAGTGGTTTTTTTGCTGTTAAGAGTGTGTGCAGTGGTTTTTTTGCTGTAAAGAGTGTGTGCAGTGGTTTTGTTGCTGTTTAGAGTGTGTGCAGGTATATGTACATTGGAGGAGAGGAGATTTTAGGTGGTTGGTTTGTCAAATTCTGGTAATACACTATATCAACGGTATACTAAAATTGTTGGTATACTACTATAAATATTTTTAACAACGGTTTTAGTAAACCGTTGGTAAAAAAATGAAAATGATAGTTTTGCCAACAGTTTTAGAAACTATTGGGAATACTCCTATACACTGCCAGTATTGCCAAAAGTTGTACAAACTGTTGGGAATAATCCTATATACCAACGGTTATTTAAACCATTGGGAACCTCTATGATTACACTGCCTTTCCCAACAGTTATACTAAAAATGTTGGTAATGGGATATACCTACACCTTACTTTCCAACGGTTTTCCAAACCGTTGTTCTATAGTATACCAACAGTTTTCCAGCCTTTACCAATGGTTTTAACCCGTTGGTAAAGCCTTAGTTTCTAGTAGTGTCCCTCGCCACAAAAATCTGAAAAGGGATCTGAAATCACCATGCAGCTGATGTTTTGGACACTTGATGAGGCAAGACCTCCAACGAGATGAGTTTGGAGATAGAGGTGGCATCGTCCAGGTGGCACGGCTGGGCCAGGCAGACCTGGTGGAAGAACCACCGAAAGGGCGGTAGGTGGCAGTGGTGATCCACGGTCTAGGAGGGACCGCAGCGGCGGACGAAATCTATGGCAGGAGGCCAAATCGGTGGCTTGGACATGGAGTAGAGGCACATCGATGACCCCAAGCGATGGAGGAGGCCCACGATAGCAGTAACCGTAAGAGGCATTTGGGGTCCACAGCCAGGCGGGTCATGGAAGGAGGTCACGACAGAGGGACGCAGTGCGCCGGAGCAGCATTGGTCGAAGGAGGAACCCACAGTAAAGATGTGGGATTCAATGTTCATGCGGTTTGGCTACACCATGTGGTCCGGCTACATTGACCAGGTATCACATGGCTAACCCGCATGCGGGAGACATGGGATCCACAGCCATCAGAGCACACAGTCCTGCACGTGGCGGGCTGGACTGGAATAGTTGTGTTGGGTCCAACTGGCCCAATGGGTCGGGCGTTTGGGTCAGGACAATTTGAGTCTAGTCTGGTGGGACTTGGGTCGGGTCAATTTAGGTAGGCTTGACTGATTTGGACTGAACCCAGAGCCAACCGACCCCTTTATATATAAAATCGCATAACTCTCAAACTATGTGTCTCTTTAACCAGTCATTTATGGCATCGGGACCCTTGTGATGTGGCAGTCCTTTTGAGATACTCTAAGTGAGTTTTTATGGAAGTTGGTTCATGGCCTATTGGCTTGAGCAGGAGGTGTTCCTGGAAAGAGTGTGCTAAGGATAGAATCATGCATCTGGTTGTGACCTTGAAGCTATTTTATTTATCTAGACTACAACTCTTAACTAGACTGCATGTCTTACCTAGACTATGTGTCTTATCTAGAATTTGTGTCTTACCAAGATTGAGTCAATACTCCCCTATCACAATTGGGTGTGGGTCCTCTTGTATTTTACGACACTCCATTTTTTATCTATACTTTGTGTGTTACCAGCACTTCATGTGTTATCTACACTCTGTGTGTTACCTACACCCTGTGTTTTACCGATATTCCTTGTGTTACCAATTCTCTACATGTTACTACTTTAGGGTATTTTGGATTCTTACAACAATCATATTTACGTACCATAGACCTATACTTGGGGTCAGATAACTCTAGTGAATCTCATGATTTTACTTCTTAGAAGCTCCACTACATGTACCTATTTGGTAGTATTCCTTTTGTCTTGATTTATGGTTTACCTTTCGGGTTTGGGGTCCCTAATGAGTATTCTTTTACTCACCCATGCATGGTCTTCTCCCCCACATGGCGTATCTTGTGAAGATGATCGAAAATTTTGATGGAGTTTTTGGTGGGCCGGACACAGGTGATTCTTCTTTGTTACCCAATGGACATGGTATGATTTAGTGACATTCAGACACCTTACTATACCTACCTTTTAGGTAGGGTTTTCTGTAGATGAGATCGAAGAGGTTATAGATTTTATTTTTGTTAGGTTGGTATTCCATCCCATTTTTTATTCAATTTTGTACCTTTTCTTTGAGTGGTGTTTCTTAGTGTTTTGCATCCATGTTTACTCAGTCTTTTTTGTTTCAGTGTTTTTCATGTGGATGGGTGCGTGTGTGCATTTTTATAGGCAAATGCCTCTACTTTGTTGGAAAATCCTGCTCAGTTCTAGTCTTCAGCCCCTAGACTATGGGAGGCGGGCTTGGGGTAGTCACAGCACGGGCCCCAGGGGATGGGTCATGAAATGATATATTTTTATTTTAATGGAATAACCTACATCTATCTCCTACATCCATAAAATGGGAAATAAATCCATCCTTCTTATGTACGGTGGACTACCGACTCCTAAACGGATGTAATTAGTTTTCCATCACCACCACTCACAGTTGGTTATAATGATGGATTTAATATATATATATATATATATATTATTCAGGAAATATTTTTTATTCTTTAAATAATTAATATCATTTACCTTCTTACCTTCCCATCCATTGAAAAATTATAGCATCATTTACGCATACGTTCCCATTACCACCTCCACAAAGAAATATGATTCATTTTCATCACCACATAACATTGATAGTATATATAAGTGTATATAAAGATATAATATGATATTTAGGATATAATATTTATTAATTAAATATAAAATAATACTTACCTTCTTTCCCTCGTGTTAGTTAAAAAAATGTAAAACATTTATCGGGTATACGTACGGCCCACCGTCTTAATGATTTTAATGTGATTAATTTTTCAAAAACCATATTTCGTGGTTGGGTTAAAAACTTAAATTAATGTCTAAAAAGGATAATTATTTCATCATATTTACTATTTATATTATGGAATAATGACCTCTTTGACCATAGCTAACCTACCAAAGTCATTTTGGACATATGAACTAAATATCATCAAAACATTAGATGTGAACTTAATTAATTAATTTTGTATAAAATGATAATAAATAAAATAAAATTAATAATGAAGTAGAAAATGGTCCTTAATAAAACAAATAATTAATATAAGTTTGTTATTCATGAATATAAATAAAGTATGTGATGACTCATACTCCAGGTAAGGGTCATTTACCATAAATAAATTATTTAAAATTTCTTAATTATTTATTTTATAAATATTTTTCTTCTATTTACATATTATTAAAAAAATTATTGATGAATTTATATGAAAATTAATAAATTTAAAATTTTAATTTCATTCACTTTTAATTTATTTCAAAGGTTTTAAAAATGAATCTTTTTACATATTTAATTCTAAAAATTTTGATTAAAAGCTAAAAAAATGTTCTATTTGAATGTATATAGTTTCAATGGTCATTCATATCCTTGTAAACAATATTTTATGTTTTGGATTCCTTTAAAATACTTCATGTTTTATTTAATAAAAAACCACTTTCCCTTTGTTCTAGGTATTTTCAAATTGGTTTTTAAATGTAATGGATATTTCGACATCTGGAAATGTTTTTCTTATTAGTGTAAGGAATATTTTTATAAGTATTCAAGTCTTCATGAGTTAAGATTATGTTATTGTTCTTGGGAATTGTTTAGAATGAGGAGTGATCTCGATATCGCTCATAATTATGGGATATCCCAATATACCTCATGGTGATGGGTAAGCTCAATATGGCTCTCGAATATATTGGGTAAAGGGATAGAGTTAACATGTTTAGTTTCCCTTAAGATATTATTGGAATTTACTAGGTAGGTTATTCCATTTGTAAAAGTGATTCTAAGAGTGATACGGAAATTATGTATCTAGTTTCCAACAAGATTTATCTAAGATTTCTATGGGTTTTCACCACAATATTATGATTTCACAAGGTAAGATAATGAGCTTATGTTTAAAAGGAACGTTTATAAAACTTATTTATTAGTGAGATTTATAACTTAGTGAAATATTTTTCCTTATTTTTCCACGATATCAAACGTTTTTATTTCAAAGAATAACATAAAATTTTTTCTAATAACAAAAATTGGATTAATAATAAAAAAATTAAACTAATTTTACTTTGAAAATAATCTTAAAACAAAGTTCAGAATTTAAATTCATTAAAAGGATAGGATTTTTTAATAAAAATTAGTATTTTCACTATTCATTTAAAAATGAAACTTTTTAGAAAAAACTACAAAATTCACTCTAAGATAATTTAAAATTTCTGATTTAAAAAATGAAATTTATAATTTAATATAAATTTTCTAATATTTGAAAAAATTAATTTAATTATTTGTTCACAAAAAACAAGAAAAAAAAATTTTATGAAAAATTATTTTTGAATCATATAAACACTTTACTAAGAATGAAGTACATTTTTATCAATATAATTTATTAATATAAAACAATTATACATATTTTTTAAAAAAATTATGCTTATTCATATCATCAAAATTAATGTATAGGTTATAATTACCATTTTTTAAAAATAATAGTATAATGTGGTTTGTTAAAAATCGGTGTTGCGTATAATGAAAGATATTTAAATTAAATCTATTTGAAAAAAAACATAAAATCGAATGGTCTGGCATTACTCATCTCGTATTACTTGTTGTTTACTAACTAGTCTCACCACTGGTTTATATAAACTAGTTGATTCATCTTAACCATCACATGCATGGACCTTTATTCATAACATAGTACAACTACTGAGATTTCATATCTCATATATGTCATATCTTATTTCATTGTCCTCTCTATACTAGTTTTCCATTAATTATTTCCCATATAAGATTATTTTATATATTATACATGATTTATCATATAATTGAAAATTACCATATCCAATATTTGTTCAATAAGATGTGTATTATACATATCCATGGTCATTATATACCCGAGTTATATTCCACATGTCATTATCCCTTAAAGCCTATCAATAATCCCATATCTTAGCTCCAAGCATTCATGAAACTCCATGACTCTACCACAATCACACCTCTAAGTGTTCTCTTCCATTTTCTCATTATTATGTGTCTCATGCTACTATTGTCCAATAATGTATAAAATATCACCAATACCCCACATTCCATATATAGAGCATTAAATCTAACTCTCTTGTCCCTATTGAAAGAGACAGGCTAAAAAAACACTTTCACGTTGGGGCATAGTCAACTCTATTATCAATAAAATCCCATTAGAGCGTAAGAATATGTTCTTCTACTACCCATCTACCCAACTCAACTCACACCATATGAAGTCACATCCTATTGGTTTTGGACACACATGCCTAGTTAGTTGAACATCCTCATGAATTTTGATAACATTTCTCATTAACCATTGTTAGTACTTTTGTTCCCATAAATAGCCAAGTAACCCACATGTCTCAACTATCAACTCACCCAAACAACACCCTTGTGTCCTCCCAATCATAAGAAGCATAAACCCATATTTTAATAATATAAATGAATACTCTACATGGAATAACCCCTCACTCAGGTTATTATCACCAATAAAAAATATCAATGTATTATCAATATACTAGGTATTATAATCCTTATTGAATAGAAATGGGAAAATGGTTTTCTAATTTACTAAAACACTCGACTCAATACCCTAAGTTAAGTATCATTTTACTAGGTTCCATTAACAATACCATGGAAAGTACACCCAAATATAGTTAGTGATAATTAAGATACATCCCTGATTAATCCTTATATAACTTATGGAAACTAATTCCACTAATAAATCTATGTAAATATCCCAATCAAGTTTTCTACATACCCAACTACCCAATCAAGGTATAACATTTCCATATCTATGTGCATGTCTCAATTCCATAACTATAAATATGTGAAAATCAAATAATTTTTCATAAATACAGTTCAATAAATAAATAAATTTCCAATAATCTAGTCAGTAAAACAAAAAATTATTTATTATTAACATTTTCTGTAATAAGAACCCATTTTTAAAATTAACCATTTATCAGTCACACACAATCATGCACTAGTTATTTGAACCTATTTTCAAATTATGATGAATATACATATGTATCATGATAGCTTAGGATAATTGAAACTCTAAAATCATAACTTACAATAATAATACTTTATAAAAATCTATTCAAATTTAATATTGAAAAAAATAATAATATTCCTAAGTCCCTAAAAACATGGTTTTTTTCCCATATTTATATTATCCATATATAAATATATCATCCATCCTATATTATAATTTTTCTTAGTTCCATTATACATGTCACAAATTCTAAGAAAAAGAAATAAATACTTTGATACAAGGATTATATCTATATTTAATTAACTATAGTGTTATATACTAGAATCATGCCTCTTTCTGTACCAAAGGATTCTGACAAGTAGTGAGGTTCAGTAGTTTCTTTTGAGGATTTTATACATAAATTATATTTCTATACAAAAAATGTGAAATAAAACAATAACAAAGAACGTATATCTCTTTTAGATTATATAATTATAGTGAAAATCATATAATAATAAATAACGCATAATATGTAATTGAAAATAGTCCCATGTTATTCCATACTAGTTATACATCACAAAATAGATAACCTAGTGGGTTGTTCATATATAGTATAAATATATATAAATATATTAAAATAATTCAAGGATATGTTTCCACCCATTATATTTATATCCACCAAATTATCAAAACATCGCACCAAACTACCACGTCTCCCATGCCTAATCTTGGGTATTTTGACTAACTTTCAAGACAAACAAAAGGTTTTTCACATTTAACAAGGGGAGAAGTCAGGGATTGATCACATAAATCAATAATAAACCACAAATGATCCAATCATATAAACTAGTGTATATGTTCATTAATGTAAAATACCAAATTAATTAATTGCATATATCAAATATCAATATATCGAGTCATCGTGTGATTTTAAAATAAAGTGGGTATAGGCGTTTGGTTTTATTTGATGTAAATTAGGTTAAAATTTTAATTAATTAAATAGAATATAAGTTTTTAAATATGTATTGAAGTGTCCACCCAATGTATAGAGAAGAGTTATTACCCATACACTGTGGGTTTAGACTAATGAAGAGTTATCTACCCTTGAATATCTAGATTGTCATATTTAACTTGGAAACCCATATACATCATATGATTGAATGTGATGTATATTTAACTTGGAAACCCATATACATCATATGATTGAATGTGATGATCTTCATGTCTCTAAAAACTGACCAATTTAAATAATCCTTTTCTTCAATATTTTAAATAGAAGATTTTTTGGTTGTTGAAACTATGGTAGGAAGGACTATATGGATGTGGAGAACATTTATAAATCGAGTTCAAAGCATTGAGGAGAGCTAGCTAAATGATGAGACCCATCTCAGGAGTAAAACAAATGTTTCTTATTGTACGAATAGTTTTTTAAACTCTTGGTTGATTGTTAAAGTAATCAAAATGGACCAAGATTAACTGAATAAGATCATTACTTGATTTGGAAGAGGTATTAAAGGGAATAATCTACCTTTATTATTTCATATGTTGAAAAATAATGAAAATTAATTACAATAAGTTTATAAATTTTCCAATAATTCAAAAAATCATTTAACAAAGATATGATATGATTTCAATGTTTTTATGAATGGATGATATTGACTGGATTCAAAGTGGAGGAGGCCTAGTTCCAAATGAATAGAAAATTGGGTAAATGGAAAAGTACAGATCGCATATAGGAGAATTACTATGTAGGTGAATTCATGTATAGATGAATCTAGGTAGATAAATTTTTGTGTGATAAAATGTTAACAAATGTTAATATCTGCATAAGTGAAAGTAGCGGCATAACCAAAGGTCCCTCATATGAAAATCTAAAAATCAAAAATCAGATGTGTATCAAAATTCAGAAACTATATACAATAATGCGGCTCCACATATCTAAATAATGTGACACATCCAAATTCCTCATGTAACGGATTTTTTTGGTGTATCAAAATATCTTGTAACCAAATTCTAATGTATAAAAAAATATGATCCATGTATATGAATGAAGTCACACATTGGTGAATTGGAACAAGAGTTCTATGTATCCAAATTCTAATATGTGAATCACCACATCAGGTAATTCACCATTTAGCTAAATCGGCATATTCAAAATATATATTCATGTTGTCAAATTTCATTTTTTTACTGGGTGAAAATTAAATAATTATATAATTGTAAATTTTGAAGAAAAAAATATTCTAGGATAATACACGAGATATTCATTCATATTCTAAACATCACAAACACCTAGAAATGATTGTGATTCAAGATTTAGAAGAAATATGAGATGATATTCATCCATGGTAAAGAAAAGATCAAGGTGATATGAAAAGAGTAGATTCTAAAATTTTTTAATTATGAGGAAATAAAAATCAATCAATTTTTAAGTTTCTCTTTCAAGATATAAACATCATGAATCTTAGATAAACCATGATCAAAGCCTTGTATTATGGAATATTGAGAGAAGAACCATTGCATACGTTCTTGATGTTGAAAATGAATAAATCAAGTTTTCAAGAATAATGCATAAGATGTTCCATCATACCACAAGCTACTGTATATCAATTTAAAAAAATTGATCTAAAGAAATTTCAGTTTTCATGAGTTATTAAGATTTATGTATTTTAATTTTCCTAAGATTTTAGTGATGAAAAAAATGTTGTGTGTTATCAATAGTGAAGAATAGATCAATGCTATATCTCTCTACTTTATAATTTATAAATCTATAAAGAATGATTATATAGAATCTATGCACGGTTTTAAGAAGAAGAATCCAAGATTTTTATAAAATAAATTTAAAAGATATTTTGAGATGATTTTCAAAAATGGGAATAAAAAATGACAGTATTATGGGAATACCTTTTGAGTTAAAGAAGTAGTTCACATGTATACATAGAAACCCAAAAGGGTTATTATATTATTGTGATTTTTCGATTCCTTTTTTTTAACCTCAATATATCATTTATGGGGATTGAAAATAAAAGGGGAATTTTGTGTAGCTACCAATTCATATGATATGGTTTTAAGATAAAAAGGGAATAAATATAAAAACAAATAAGAAGCCACTAGAAGGGAAGTGTGAAAACTAAGATAATTGAGAGTTGTACTATTTTTTGATATATGAAGATATCTTGAAGAAGAACATGAAGAATATGTTGTAATCTATAGAGAGAAAAAAATAAACCACCACTATGAGATCAGTTTGATAGTTCCAAATTGTTGAGAAAAAGAAGATCAAGTAACATATTTTTATATAGATGTTTTCTAAGGAGCTATTATGGTTGAATATCCCAAGAGCTCATTGAAGAGTATTTTTTAAGACCTTCTCGCATTCCAAGAATGTTATTATGAGAAGAATAAAGTAATTCTTTTTTATATAAATAAATAATGTGTACATATTCTGATCTAATCTAAGTAGAAATTCAAAGCAACAACCTACAAATATATAGTGGGACTCCATAAAACCTATGTGACTCAATGTATATAGTTTATTCACCATGTGACCCGGTCACTATAGTGAGAAGTAGTTGAATAAGTCTAGTGTGAATATAATAAGTAAATCTATGTGGGGAACAAGAAAGTGTTTTGTGCGAATATATATAAGAGAAGATTTTTGAGACACTAGTCATGTCATGGTGTGTGAAGTTCCCTCCACTTCTAATTGTGAAATTTCATTATAGTAAAGAATACTTTATTAGAGAACATAATCGATCAAAAAAAGAAGTAGGTGAAACAACCTAAGTAATGTTAAGATAAATCATTTTCATTTATTATTAATATTCACTAATTAGATTTTATAGAGTTATATTCATTATATAAATGTTATTTAATATTTATGTCAAAATGGAAAAAATAATTATTTCTAACCAAATTGGATTACCACCTCTAGGAAGAGATGTGATTCATTTAACATCACCACATCACATGGATATAAAATATATGTTTATTTAAAGAAAAAATATGATATTTATAATATAATTTTTATTTTTTATGATAAATTAATACTTAATTTTCTTGCATCACATTCGTTGAATAATGAAAATATTAATCATTCGTACATATGGCCTACCATCTCAATGATTATAATGTAATACATTTTTCATAACCATTTTTCATTATTGTTTTTAAAATTATAATTTTTGAATAAAAACGATCATCATTAAATAATTATTATTTTTATATGATTTAATAATTATCTCTTTAACCATAGTCAACTTACTGAATTCATTTTAGACATACAAGATGGATATCATCAAAACATCTGACGTTAAATTAATTAAGTTAATTTTTATCACATAGAAATAAATAAAATAAAAGGAAAAATAAATATGAATATAGTTTTTAAGTAAGTAAATAATTAACATAAGTATACTATTCCTGATGATAATTAATTTATTTGAAAACTCGGACTTGAGGTAATGGACACTTTACCTTATAAACCTTATTTTAAATTTTTTAAATATATATTTTATAAATAATTTTATTCCTTGTTCATATTCTGGAAATTATTTTATGTGTGTATTTATATATACATAAATAAATTATAAAGAACATTTTAAGTCACTTATGACATTATTTCAATGGTTTTAAAAGGGATTCTTTTCACATATTTCATACATGTTGTTTTGACAAAAAGGAAAAAGGAATGTTCTATTTTAACATATACGACATCAATGGTATTACCAATCACCAAAAATGTTATTTAATATTTATAATCCTTTAGAATATTTTATTTTTTATTCAATAAAAAACCCACCATCCCTTTGTGGTAGTTATTTTCAAAAAGGGATTTAAATAGAATTAATGTTTCAATATCCATAAATTTTTTCTTATGGGTACATGAAATATTTTTATATGTAAGATATATTTCATTTTTTATGATTATTTTATGATTCTTGTAAATTTTATATGGTGATAGGTGATCTTGATATATCTAGTCGTGAAGGGTATGAATAATAGATCTCATTATGATGGTTGTGCTTGATATATCTCTCAGATACATTGGGTAAAGGGATGGAGTTAACTGGTTAGATTTCTCCTAAGATATTATTGTAATTTACCATGTAGTTTATCCCATTTGTAGGAGTGATGGTAATATTTATGTGGAAATAATGTCCCAATTTCCTTAGATTGTTTATCAATGATTTATAAGAATTTTTGTGGAAATATAATGACTTCGCAAGGTAATCTAATGATATTAAATTTAAAGGTAATTTTATTCTACTTCTTAATGGTGAAATTTATTACTTTGGGAAAACGTTTTCATGAGATTTTCATGATTTCAAAGAAATATTTATGATATTTTTTCCATTAATAATTGCTAGGAAAAATTTTATTAAAATATTTGGGAAGTAAAGTCCACTTATTTTTTAATAAAGTATTTATTTTGATCCCAAATTATATTTTGGAAAAAAATTATATGAGTATTCATGGAATAATTTTATAAATAATCAATTTTATAGATTGTTTAAGGTCGTGTCCCAATAGTTGGTATCAAAGAAAAGGGTAAGATAATTTTAGAGGTTAGGATAATGGAATTAAATACCAAGAAGATATTATAATTTATATATAACATGATATAAAATTTTATGATTACTCTGTTGCTTCATCTAAACTATGTATATTCAGAATGGTATTCCATATATGGAATAGGGACAACAAATAAGAAGGTATCAAAAGGAAAATATCCTTCCCAATTAACAACCTATAATGGTTGTAATTGGAATTTAATAGTTTATTTTTGTAATATGTCAATTTACATAGGCTATAAATAATAGAGGTATCCATTATAGAGTAGACCTAGATCTACCATAGATGAACATTTCAATAGTGGATCATTTTTTGAGACAACATTATAATTCATTCATTTGATCTTCAGACTGAGTGGTAGATGAGGGGTGGATTACATCTTAATAAAATATATATAAAGTCTTGTTATGTCTAGATCATAAAAAGTTAACTCCATTTATTTTCCATTTTTAATGTGAATATGATCAATAGTGGTTAATGGTTAAGAATACTAGTGAAAGAGAAGAGATTGACACTATGGAATAGGATACTTTTAGCAATATTTTCCTTGAGAAGTATTTTCAATAGGTTTTTTGACCTAGAATGGAAAATAAATTCCTGGAATTAAGGTAGAAGTAAGAAGATTAAGTAGATGTGTATGAACCAAACATCACATGATTGGAAAGGTATATACCATATTTTTTCTATGATCTTGATAAGGAAATATATTGGTTTTATTCAGGATTAAATCTAAGATACCAAATATATTTTTCCTATTATAAATATAAAATTTATAAGAAAATTTATTGATGTTATAAGAAGGTGGAAATGAGGTTTCTTGGTGATCAGTTGTTTTATGGAAAAAAACATAAAATAGGTCCATATGGGGAAAAAATGGGAAGAATCTGTGAATACAATATGAAGGTAATAAAATCATGTTTTTAATTTGTAATAAGTTTGGTAAAAAATCCTATGGAATTTATTAATAAATATAAAATGTTATTCAAATGTGTTTTGTTCCGGAATATAGATCATTATTACAATAAAAAATATCTTGGTATTGGTAAGACCAATTTTGATAAGCATTTTATAGTTTTCTAAATGTAATGAGATGGGTCATTGTGTAGATTCATGACGAATAAAGAACATGAATGATAAGTATAATAAACTATTGAAATAATCTAAAAATACTTTAGTATAAATTTTCTCAACAAAAAAAGTGGCAACATGTAAATTGATTTTTATTCAGATTACGGTAATGTACTTCTTTATATGTAAAAATACATTTTCTGAAAAATAGTTTTTCATCACATTTTTTGGGATTTATTTTAAATTATATTATTCCACTTATTTGAATTAAAGTGGAAAAAATGTATTCTATATTTTTAATCAAAATAATAAATATTAGTTAATATGTTCAACTTAATTTTTGTTTATAAATAATAGTAAAAATAGTAAAAATCGGTTACAATGAGTATGTTTAAAACATGTTTACCGGGGGTTAAATGAAAGTAATCAGGGTTAAAATGCCCTCATAATTCTCTAAATTCAATATTTTTCCCATATATAGACCCTATAACATCTAATATTTATAAATTTAATATTTATGAGAAATTTTCCTAGAGAAATGAATAAATATATTTTAATCTTTTAAAAACATCAAGTGTGCCCGCTCCCCCATTTATAAAAGGGCATCCCCCTCTTTTATCATCTCCACACTTCATGATCATTTTGGTTCAAAAAATAAAGAACAAAATACCTTCCTTACGTCACTCCACATTTCGTAGAGTCTACATATTGATCATAAAACCATCATATTATGTATTTAGTTATAAACCTAAATAGGTTGTCCAGAGAAGAGGTATAGTTATTTACCGAGAGTTTTCATTTTATTTTTTCTTTACAACCTAAAAATTTTATAAAAACATGATTAGATAATAACACCAAAATCCTATGTATACTGAGAAATTTTTTTAATGTAATAACCTATATCCATCTCCTTCTTTCATAAAATGGGAAATAAATCCATCGTTCAGGTGTATAGAGGACTACCGCCTCGCAAAACGATGTAATTAGGTTTCCATCCCCAATAGTCACATATGGTTATAATGATGTATTTAATATATATAAATTATTTTCATGAGATATTTTCCATTTTGTAAAGATATATTATTGTTTTTTTTTCTTACCTTTCCATCCATTGAAAAATGATAGCATCATTCATGCGTACTTTTGAATTACAACCTCCACGAAGCGATATGATTCATTTTCATTCCCACATCAAATGGATAGTATATATGTGTATGAAATGATATTATATTATATTTATTATATAATAATAATTATTTAATGATAAAAAAAATACTTACCTTCTTTTCATGATGTTCATTGAAAAATGTAAAACGTTTCTCATGTGTATGTACGGTCCACCGTCTCAATGATTTTAACATAATTAATTTTTCAAAAACATATTTCATAATTGGTTTAAAAACTATAATTTTCCTATAAAAATGATAATTATGACATAATAATTATTCTTTATATTATGGAATAATTACCACTTTGACTACAACTAACCTACCAAAGTCATTTTGGACATATGAGCCAAATATCATCAAAATATTTGATGTGAACTTAATTAATTGATTAAATTTGTATAATATGGTAATAAATAAAATAAAAGGAGTATTAAAATCTAAAATGGTTCTTAAGAAAGTAAATAATTAACATAATTTTATTATTCATGAAGATAAATTACGTACGTACTGATTCAGACTCGAGGTAAGGGCCATTTCACCATAAAAAATTATTTTAAATGTCTTAATTATTTATTTTAATAATATTTTTCATTCAATTCCATATTCATAAAATTATCTTATTCATGTATTTATGTGGATATAAATAAATTATAAAATTAATTTTAATTCTCTTTAGAATTGTTTTCAATGTTTTTCAAAATTAATCATTTTATATATTTTGTCATGAAATTTTTGATGAAAAGGTAAATAGAATGATCTATTTTAACATATATGGTGTCAATGGAAATTCCCAAAATTTTAATAGTTATTTTATGTATGGATTAATTTAAATATTTCATGTTTTCTTCAATAAAAACCGACCTTTTCTTTATTCATGGTATTTTCAAAATGGTTTTTAAATGGAATGGATATTTTGATATCAGGAAATGTTTTTCAAATTTGTGAAAGGAATATTTTTATAAGTACTCAAGGTTACATGATTTATGATTATGTTATGGATATCGGGAATTTTTTATAATGAATATTGATCTCAATATTTCTCGTAATGATGGGATATCTTGATATAGATCATGATAATGGGTAATCTCAATATATCTCTCCAATATATTGGGTTAAGGGTCAGAGCTAATAGGTTAGGTTTATCTTAAGAGATTATTGGAATTTACTTGGTAGGTTACTCCATTTGTAAGAGTGATTAAAAGAGTGATATATAAATTATTTCCCTAGTTTTCAACATTATTTATCTATGATTTCTATGGGTTTTCACCAAAATATTATTATTTCATAAGGTAAGACAATGAGATTCTATTTAAAAGGAATGTTTATAATAATTCTTTAGGGTGAGATGTATAACATAGTGGAAAATTTTTCCATATTTTTTCATGATTACAAAGAAAACTTTTTTATTTTTTTTTACATTAATATTTATTATGAAATGTTTTATTAAAATATTTGGGAAGTTAAGATGATTTCTTCGGTAAGAAAAAGGTTATTTTGAGCCTCATGTTTATTTTGAAAAATGATTTTTTTATGAATATTCATGGACTAATGGGTTTCTTTATTTATTTCTATATGTCCCTAACTGGGTTTTTTGTTCTCATATCATGTTTTCAAAATATAAACGGGTTATAAGGAAAATTAGGGATAAGCATGAGGTCAAGATTAAAATTTTGAAGATATGTCTTTAAAATAAAACATGTTATATCTTAAAAGTTATGTATTATGGTAAAAATGGGTAGTGAGTATAAGTGTCCACTTTTTGATGAAATATTTATGTTTTAAGGGTGATTCTCTAATTCATAAAAGCTATAAACCAAAAATGTCTCTAATAATAAAAAATTAATTTTTTCTAAAGGATCAATTTTATGGATATTTTAGGTCAGGTCCTTATTATAGGTCTTTATAATGAACTTTATAAATATATTTTTTTTTATATGCCTTCATTTACTCCAATTTTCAGGTGAGGTTGTGAGACAAAACAAGGATTGTATCAATACTGAATAATTATTAGTTTTTGAATTAAATATAATAATTAATAAATGTTTTAAGTGACTAATGACCCACCCCTCCCCTCTCAGTGGTCCGTCTATCCCCAATGTAAATCAAGTGGTGTTAGAGGAAGATTCCCTCAAAAAATATTTAGGTAAAGTGTGGGTATGAAATTTTTGAAAACATATCTTATATCAATAAATATTCCTCCACATCAATTATTTTATATATTTTTGTCTTATCTAAGATGATAAAAAAGAAGATGAAGCAAGAGGAAATGAATTTGGGAGATGTATCAAATATTTAAGAAAAAATAATATTAACTAAAGGTAATCATAATGGTAATGATAAAATAGGTAAATCTATTGATTTATATTCCTATCATGATTGTATTACAATTTTTGTAAGAAGTGTTAAAAATAGATATATTAAAATAGCTAGATATATTTTCTCAATTGTTGGAAAGTGTCTGAAGAATTATTTTTTTGGAAGATGTTTCTTATATAAAAAATTTCATGAGGTCGTGTTTTATAAAAGTTCATAGATATAAATATAATATGTTGCTATATAGGAAGCATTGTAAAAACAAGGTGGAAGATTCACCACTCTCCCAATGCTTGTAAAATCCAAGGAAGAATCTTTCATACTTTGAAATGAAAGAGTTCATTTAATTGAGGAAGACTACTAAAGACATATTTATGAAAAATAAGTTATTAAGGGTGATTTTAAAGGAATGTGGAGATCCTTAAAGAATGAAAATTCTATCATAGATATGTATTTAATTGATATGGAAGTCACGTTGAATAAATAGGAAGAGGAAAAACTGGATCTTTCCAATAAGTTGAGAAAAGATGTGATACCACAAAAACTTCATTGTTGGTTCATAAATAAATTAGTATTAAATGGTAGTTCAAATATACAGTGATTATAAAGAGAATATTCCACATATTTATCATTTAAATAGGTAACCAACAATATAAATAAATTGTATTGCACTATTTATTTATTTATTGGGAGTTGTATACATAAATTAAAATATATATAAACATATAAGGAGATAAATATTATAACTTAATATAACATATCAAGGTAGGATGTGGTTAAATAATAAATAATCTATTCCATAAAATGAGCTAAAAATAATGGAGTTTTAATACAAAAATATAAATCATATCATGTTGTACATACTGCATCTATAGTGAAAACAAAAAGACTTATCAGATGGTGTAGGTTTTTTTTTTGAGATTCAAGAACATGGATATTGATTATTATAACAATATTTTAGAATTTTGAAATCAAAGAATACCAAAATCAAGTGGGATTACATCTGTATAAATATGATAAATTACTGCATTAAATAATCAAACCTCATATAATGGGAAGAATCTACTTTTGAATACTAAATTTTAATTCTTGTAGAACTTCTGTGATTTATAAAATATTGGAATCCATAGATATGATGGTTGTAAGAATAATCCTATCATGTACCATAGATTTATAGAATAGAAAATTTAATCAAATCAACCTAATATTTTAGTTAATAAAGTATTCTAATGGTCCTTGGGAAGAAAGTCTGTGTAGAGAGAAGCTAAATCATCTACTCCCAAGAAGAAATAAAAGATAGTTGGGAAGTATTTCAAACCTATTAGAATGTTATGATTCTAATATGAAAAAAAGGTACACGTTAAGCACCAATTAAAAATGATCATGAATGATAAGAAAGATGGGAGAAAATAGAAGATAAGAAATGAATACATCCAACTATGGGATTGTAGGGTTAGATTAGTGGTTGACTATCCTAGTGAAGAAGTGTCGAATATTCCAAAAGAGTGAGAAGAAAAAACTAATAACATTGTTTTTAGATGGTTCAAAATGGTTATAGTATTATCTCATTAATGACATGCCTTCTTTAACAACATGAATTATTGAAGAATAATGGGAAAGAATAATTATGATCAAGTTATAAAACTAATGTAACAAATATATAATATAATCTAAAAATGAATGAGGTTTATGAGATAAATTACATATTAATCATATGTCCCAATTAACAAGAATAAGAGAACAGGTTGGAGTAGGCATCATTAAGTGAATCTGATATTCTTTCTTGAGAAAATATTGTTAATCCATCAATGAAATAAGATTTAAATGAAAAGAATAACATTCATAAAAAAAAGGAGTTCAGATATGAAAACAATAGTGTGAAACAATCATGAAGAGGTGTAGACATTACAAACCTATAAGCATAGGAGATTTTGGGTGGATGAATACTTCTCATCATGAGTGTTGAAACAAATTTACACTGGAAGAGCCACAATTTCTCTATATATTTTTTAATGGATTTTAAATGATTTTTGGGGAAGGTGATGAAAATTGGAGTATTTTGATTATGGGGATATCTAAAAATGAATGAAGCTTCCCTGATTTATCTATTAAATTGGGTCCATAAATATCAAAACCCCTACAAATATTATGTATGAGGTAAGATTTTCATTCTCTGATATTTTTTTAAGATGTACATATTATTTTTTTCTTCAGAGATTGTTTATCTAACAATTATGGAAGACCTATAACTTGAAATATTTTTATGTATTTGTTCAATTCAACATATATTTTAGATTTTTTTTAAAAATCCACATTTTCAACTCCCAAAAGTGATAAAGATAAAAATTAGGATCACATGAGAATATGTGGATATTTTTTTCCAAACATGTCACTATTTTTTATAAAAATATTGATCCCGCATATACTAAGAGTTGATTTGTTGATGGAATATTGTTCAGATAAATGTGACACCAAGTTAATTCAGAATATTCTTTATTGATCTTAATTTCTAGGCGTCACTTGTAAATGATGAGCTGTGAGACAGGTTGAATTCATTCTCTCATGGAATTTATAGTTATTTTTATAACGACCCAATGTTTTTCAAAGGAAATTCCCTTTTTATAATTATGTCATAAAATATCATTAAAAGACAACATAATGAACTACTATGTGATAAGTGACCTTTAAACATAAGTTTTCCACTTCGGTGTTTGGAATTTTGAAAATCTGACATACACGGATGTGTTCAAGATGATTTTTGCAGTCTAATAAAACAAAAATAATTTTTTTTAAATAGTAAAACACCCTTATGAATAATAACACACCATTATGAATTGTGATACACCTAATTAATAGTAACCTTACCTATGATAGTATAAAAATAATATTCAAATGAAAGTATGATGTACCTATATTTTAGAATAAGTAAATGGATGTTTTAAAACTGTTTTTAGTAATAAACCATTATTTTAATTAAATATTAAATTTATCATATTTAGAAAAATATTTTTCAAAAATGGACTTCATTTATGGATTCTACACGTCAAAAAATGGTTGGGGTAAATTTTTGGGATTTTTCTGAAATACTTGAATTTTTGATGGATAGTGAAATATAGTAATTTACAAAAATAAGCTAAATAAGCTAATTATGGGGTCATGTGTGATGTTATGCTGATGTAATCCCACATTTATCAGGATCACATGATAAAATTACTATTCTTGTTCATTCAAGACTCACTATTCCTTATCATTGGGGAAATTAATAAACTAATGAATTTTATATTAAGGAAACCCATCTCCCCTCCACTATAAAAATCACCTTTCACACCCTCATTTACTCACACCTCTCAAGCTCAAATAATTCTCTAAACTCTGCCCAAACATCTTCTATATCCCCTCTCACACGTCCAAGAGCTTCTGGTCTCACCAAAAGACCAAGCATATCTTCATTAAGTAGGATCTCAAGAGGAGGATTTAAGATGTAATTTCTCTCCCTCTTCTCCTTTAATTTCCTTTCAAGTTCAAGTTCGTTTCTTGATCTCTCCACACCTATATTAATCCAAATGGTATTATAACTACAATATTATACATATATTGGAATTTTATTTTTATAATGGGATATTATATCATCCAACCCTTTTTCCCTCTTCCTTTTATTTTATTAAAGAGAACGTTGTTCATGAGGTGTTAATTTATCACCTTCAAGAACGACATGCTTTATTCTTCCATTTCTACCTTCAGATCTGGTCATTAAACCATTTATATTATTGAACCAGAATTTTTTATATGTATTATTTCCTATTTAAAGTTATTTAAATAACTTATGTCCATAAAACTAAGTGAAAATTTAAAACAAGTTCATTGTGATCCAAAAACCTCCCAAATTAACCCAAACAATCTTCAATTAATTTTTATCTAAGGATTCATCCACATGGTATATAATATAACACATTATAAGATCATTTTAAATTTTGGAATGTAATTAATAAACTATAATATTAGTTCTTTATTTTTACCCATGTTCTACCCGAACATCAATTTAAGAATACAAGTGAACCACTTAAGAAAACCATAAAAACAAACATTCCCAAATAATGTTTTTAAACTCTATAACTAATCCAAAGGCACATAAAACCACTTAATGAAACCAGAATGAACCCTATTCATTTATAAAAGGTTATTTAGATAGTAATTAATTAATATAATGCCATTATACAGGACATTAAATAGAAGGAAGAGTTCAGATACATGGTAAGGGGAAAAATCTCGAACCCAATTTTCTTTCTTCGGGTTCTCTCTCTTTCACTCTAAATTGGGTATGGTCACTTCTTAAAAATAAATTGTTCATAATTATCATACCTTTCTGGGATATACATGTTTTCTACTGAAGTTTATGTCAAACAAAATGTTTTCCAAAAGAACTCTTCTTTTTAAGAACTCAACTTTTACCTCTCATTCATGGTTAATGTTTTTTGTATCAAGTATGTTGTTCTATATTTCTTTTTCGAAGCCAAAGTTTATGAATTTATTCTTATGAGATGAAACCCATTCCCTTACATGGGTTATTTATGTTCATTATTGATATATGTTCTATGTGGCATGCATGATAATGATAATGTTATTATGTGATGGGTGTGCCCGGAATTATATAGTGCAATATGAATGATTGAATGTGATGGGTGCGCCCGGAATTATACAGCGCTCAATAAATTGGTTAAAGTGATTAATCTCATGAGTAAATTTGAAACTATGTGTGAACAAGATGCTATCTTGGTTCACAAGTATGTTTGGTAGTTAACCACTGTGACATGATGTTTCATTTTTATGCATTGCCACATTTCAAGTCTTATATTTATGCTTCCTCTAATGTTCATGATCTTTTTCCCTTGTTATACTTATCCTCACCCCATGCTATATTTTTCTTATCTATCCTCTTACTGGGCTTATATCTCACCCCTTTTGATGTATATCTTCAGGTGGCTGCATGTTCTAAGGAGAGGACAAGTGTCAATAAGAATCTAGAGAAGAAGAAATTAAATAAATGTTTATGCTTGATGTTGTAATTGTTATGTATGGTCCTATTTTTTCCAAGACACTAAACCGTTGGATCCTCTATGTGTAATACTATTATGTTGTTTATCCTTAAAATGATGTAATAGTAATGTAAGAAAAGACAGGGTCTCTATATTTGGTATCAGAGGAAAGGTTTAATTAATTTGGGATTTAGGATTAGTGAACCCTAGAGAAAACCTCTAGCATGAGACTAAGTAAAAATATGCACACAAGAATATTTACATAGGGATCCCATATGTTATGTTTTTGGTATGAATAGTTTAAATGAATAATTTATTCATGACTTGTTTACTTATGTTTTTTTCTAACCTTTTCTATTTTAGAAAATTGTTGGAACTAGGAGAAATCAGGCCAACAACTCGTGCGAGGGCCAATGTAACGATTGCCCGAACGACATCCCCAATGATTTGGGAAGTAGAGTTCAAAACTTCCTGGAAATTCTTACCCAATTAAATAAGGTTATGAACAATAACCATAATAATGGGGAACATCCTCCTTCACCAAAGATGGAGCAACTGGATATCAAATGTTTTATGTGGCAACGACCACCGATGTTTAGTGGATCTTCTGATCCACTAGTTGTAGAACAGTGGGTCAACTCCATAGAGAAGATCTTTTATGTGCTTCATTGTTTTGAGACGGAGAAGTTGACCCTAGACGTTTATCGTCTAGATAGAGAAGTCGATCAATGGTGGGCTTTGATTAAGAACACCAAGCCAATGGAGGAAATTGAAGAGATAGAATGGGAAGACTTTAAGATAATGTTTCTTAATAAGTATTTCCCATGAACTCTTTATATGAAGATGGGGGTAGAATTCATAGAGATCAAGAAAAAAGATGGAGAATCTATCACAACCTATGAAGTGAATTTTACAAGGCATTCAAGGTATGTTTCAGGTTTTGTTATCAACAATGATAGCAAAATTCATAGATTCTTTAGTGGATTAAAACCACACCTTCGAAAGGCTATTGCAATTTGAGACTTTGGGAGTTATGAAGAAGTTGTTCTATGTGCTCTCAAAGTGGATATAGAGTTTGGAGAATGGTCCCATGGGTATGGTGATAAGAAAAGAAAGATGGAGTTTCAAGCTGGAGGATCTAATGATAAAGGTGGGAAGAAAACTCAATGACCCACATGCCAAAAATGTGGGATGTTGCACCATGGGAACTGCCTCGATGGGACAGGGAAGTGCTTCAAGTGTGGGAAAGAAGGGCACTATGCTCAAGAGTGTCTAAAAGACACGAAAAGGAAGGAGAATGTGGAAGAATAAAGGAAATAACCACTCATGGTTCAATGCTACAATTGTAGGGAGCTAAGGAACTATTATAGTCAGTGCACTAAACCTTGAGTTCTCGAGGGTAATCAATGTCAGCCACCACCAAATCCAATTGAATAAGGGAAGTCTTATTCCATCACGAATGTAGAGGTGGATCATGATAATGATGTCATACAAGGTACACTTCCTATTCACTCAAGAATGAAAAAATTCTTATTTGATTCTGGTTCTACGCATTCCTTTATATCTTGTAAGTTTTCTAGAACTATAGAATCAAAGCCCCGAAACCTTGAAGTAGTGATATCTGTAAAAACACCAAGTGGTGAAATCATTGCAACCCAATTGTTTGACTCTTCTCTTGTTGGCGTATGTGGGAAGATTCTTCCATAAAATCTTATAATACTTCCCTTGGTAGAATTCGACGCTATAATGAGAATGGATTAGCTCTCGTTATATAGAGCACATATCAACTGTTTGGAAAAATAAATATATTTTCATATTCCAAACCATCCCATGCTCCTCTAAAAATGCAAGGACGATCATGAATCTCCATTAAAAAATCCTTCAATGGTGTGGGTGTTTATTCCCTATAAAGAATCATAACTCGCCCAAATGGTTGAGTTGAAGGAAAGTGCCAACCTTGAGGAAATGCCCATCGTGAGGGAATATGATGATGTATTTCCCGAAGAGTTACCCGGAATTCCCCCAGATCATGAGGTAGAGTTCTCAATTGAACTCATACCCGGAACTACTCCTATCTCAATGTGTCCCTATAGGATGGCTCCCATTAAATAGTAGGAGTTAAAGAAGTAGCTACAAGAGCATCTGGACCAAGGGTTCATACGCCCTAGTGCATCACCTTGGGGTGCACCAGTGCTCTTTGTGAAGAAGAAGGATGGAACAATGCGGTTGTGTATCGATTATCGGGAACTCAACAAGATCACTATAAAGAAAAATTATCCTCTCCCAAGGATTGATGACTTTTTCAAACAGTTAAGAAGAGCTCAATTCTTCTCAAAGGTGGATCTTCATTCTGGATATCATCAGGTAAAGGTGAAGAAGGAAGATATTCATAATACTACCTTCCATACAAGGTATGGGCACTATGAGTTTTTGATGATGCCCTTTGGACTTACTAATTCCCCTAAAATCATAATGTATTTGATGAATAGAGTCTTTATACATTACCTCAACAAATTTGTGGTAGTTTTTATCGATGATATTACCATCTACTCCAAGAGAAAGGAGGAACATGAAGAACATATAAGACTTGTGTTGGAAACATTGAGGAAGGAGAAGTTGTACGCCATGTTCAGCAAGTGTGACTTTTTGATGAAGCAAGTCACATTCTTGGGACATGTGATCACAAGTGAGGGAGTTTCTGTGGGTCCTTCGAAAAAAAAGGCGATTGAGGAATAGCCCAGACCCTCTAGTGTCATAGAAATATATAGTTTTCTTAGATTAGCTGGGTACTACTGATGTTTTGTGAGAAACGTCTCACGATTGTCAAGCCCGCTAACTAAGTTAACAAGGAAAGGGGTAAAGTATTTCTGGACGAAAGAATGTGATTGAAGCTTCAAGGAGCTAAAGAAAAGGTTGATCACTGCACATGTACTCACACTATCAAAAAGTGGATAAACTTTTGTGATATACAGTGATGGTTCAAAGATAGTCTTGGGTTGTGTACTCATGCAAAATGATAATGTGACAGCCTAAGCCTCACAACAGTTGAAGATCCGTGAGCAGAACTACCCGACACATGATCTAGAGCTGGAAGCCCTGATTTTTGCCTTGAAAATATGGCGGTACTACCTTTATGGTGAGAAATGTGACATATAGACCAACCACAAGAGCCTAACGTATATATTCACAAAAAAGGATATCAACATGAATCAAAGGATATCGTTAGAGCTAATAAAAAATTACGATTGCTTTATTCACTATCATACTGGAATGGCGAACAAGGTAGTTGATGCTCTAAGTAGAAAAGAACCTGCTACTCAATCCATGTTATGGATTGAGAAAGACCCTATCTTCTTGGATATGAAAATAATGGATTCGGAAATCATAAGGGAAAGGGATACATCCTACCTTGCCCAAATGATTGCACAACCATCCATCCAGGAGAAGATTAAGGAAGCACAAAGGGATGATGTGGAGATATAAAAGAGGGTGAATGCAGTAAAGGAAGGTAAGATGCAAGAGTTCCATATCGACGATGATGGTGTGATTCGATTTGGAATGCGGCTTTGTGTGCCTTCATCACCTAGGATAAAGAAGAAGCTATTGGATAATGCACATAGCTCAACATACTTTATCCATCCAGGGAGTACCAAAATGTACAGTGATCTCTGAGAACACTTCTGGTGGGATAACATGAAGAAGGATATTGAGAAATATATATCAAGGTTCTTGGTATGTCAGAAAGTTAAAGCAGAGTGATAAAAGTCCAAAGGGGTGATGCATCCATTGCTTATACCCATGTGGAAATGAGAAAATGTTACTATGGACTTTGTCATGGGTCTCCCGAAGATGTCAAAGGGAAATAATGTGATATGGGTTATGGTTGACCAACTCACCAAGACTGTCCATTTTATCACTATTCGGGAAGATCTCTCGCTTGAACAACTTGCAAAGATATATGTGAAGGAAGTGGTGTGACTGCACAGTGTTCCACTCTTAATTGTCTCTGACCATGATCCAAGGTTCACATTGGAATTTTGGAGGAGCCTTCAACATGCTTAATTAAATCTTAGCACGGCCAATCACCCCCAAACTGATGGCCAATCTAAAAGAACTATTCAGATGCTTGAAGATATTTTTAGAGCATGCTCTCTAGAGTTCAAAGGTAGATGGGATCAGCATCTCCCATTGGTTGAGTTCTCATACAACAATGGCTTCCACTCGAGTATTTAGATGGCTCCATATGAAGCTCTATATGGAAAGTGATGTAAAACTCAAACCTGTTGGGATGAAGCTGGAGAAAGAAAGCTACTTGGACCTGATCATGTTCAAGAGATGACAGAGAAGGTTCAAGTCATCCAGAAACACATCAAAGCTTCTCAAAGTCAGCAAAAGAGCTATGCTGACAACTGTTTAAGAGACTTGGAGTTTGACGTTGGAGATAAAGTCTTCTTTAGAATATCACCATGGAAGAGAGTCATGTGATTTGGGAAGAAAGGTAAGCTAAGCCCAAGGTACATTGGCCCCTTTGAGATCCTTGATCGCATAGGAGCCTTGGTCTATCGTTTTGCACTTCCACCGAATATGGATCAATTTCATGATGTTTTTCATGTATCACTTTTGAGGAAGTACATACCTGATCCCTCACATGTACTAAACTCAGAGGTGGTGCAGTTATAAGATGATATCTCCTATGAGGAGCAGCCAGTAAAGATTCTGGATTGGAGAGATAATGTTCTATACAACAAGACAAACCGTCTTGTCAAAGTGTTGTCGAGGAACCATAAGTTTGAGGAAGCAACTTGGGAAACAGAAGAATCAATGAAGCGGAAACACCCTCACCTGTTTGTGTAAAGTGAATTTTCGAGGGTGAAATTTCTTAAGGGGGGAAGAATGTAACGACCCAATGTTTTTCAATGGAAATTACATTCTTATAATTATGTCATAAAATAACATGAAAACACAAAATAATGAACTAATAAGTGATAAGTGACCTTTAAACATAAGTTTGTCACTTCTGTGTTTGGAATTTTGAAAATCTGACATACACGGTTGTGTTCAAGATGATTTTTGGAGTCTAGTAAAACAAAAATAATTTTTTGTGAATAGTAACCTACACTTATGAATAGAAACATACCCTTATGAATAGTGATATAACCAAATTAATAGTAACCTTACCTTTTATAGTACAAAAATAATATTCAAGCGAAAGTATGATGTACCTATATTTTAGAATAAGTAAATAAATGTTTTAAAACAGTTTTTAGTAATAAACCATGATTTTAATTAAATATTAAAATAATCATATTTATAAAATTATTTTTTAAAAATGGACTTTATTTTTGGATTCTGCACATCGAAAAATGGTTGGGGTAAATTTTTGGTATTTTTCTGAAATACTTGAATTTTTTATGAATATTGAAATACCGTAATTTACAAAAATAAGCTAAATAAGATAATTATAGGGTCATGTGTGATGCTCAACTGATGTAAGCCCACTAGGTTCAGGATCACATGATAACATTACTATTCTTGATCATTAAAGACTCACAATTCCTTGTCTTGGGGGAAATTAATAAACTAATGAATTTTATATTAAGGAAACCCCTCTCCCCTCCACTATAAAAGCCACCCTTCACACCCTCATTTCCTCACACCTCTCAAGCTCCAAGCCTTGTCTAAACTCTACCCAAACATCTTCCCTAGCCCTTATCCCACGTCCAAGAGCTTCTGGTCTCATCAAAAGACAAATCTTATCTTCGTTAAGGAGGATCTGAAGAGCAGGAATTAAGAGGTAATTTCTCTCCCTCTTCTCCTTTAATTTCCTTTCAAGTTCAAGTTTATTTCTTGATCTCTCCCCACCTATCTTCATCCAAATAGTATTGTAACTCCCATATTATACATATACTATAATTTTATGATGATAATGGGATATTATATCATCCAACACCCTTTCCCTTTTCCTTTTATTTTATTAAAGAGAACATTGTTTGTGAAGTGTTAATTTATCACCTTCAAGAATGATATGCTTTGTTCTTCCATTTCTACCTTCAGATCTGGTCATGAAACCATTTTTATGGTTGAACCAGAGTTTTTTATATGTATTATTTCCTATTTAAAGTTTTGTAAATAACTTATGTCCGTATTACAAAGTGATAAATTAAAACAAGTTCATTGTGATCCAAAAACCGCCCAAATTAACCCAAACAGTCTTCATTTAATTTTTATCTAAGGATTCATCCACATGGTATATAATATAACTCATTATAAGATCATTTTAAATTCTTGAATGTCATTAATAACCTATAATATTATTTTTGGATGTATACCCATGTTCTACCCGAACTTCAATTTAAGAATACAAGGGAACCACTCAAGAAAACCATAAAAACAAACATTCCCGAATAATGTTTTTGAACTCTAAAAAACATCCAAAGGAACATAAAATCACTTAATGAAACCAGAATGAACCCTATTCATGTAAGAAAGGTTATTTAGTTTCTAATTAATGAATATAATGTCATTATACAGGAAATTAAAGAGAAGGAAGCATTCAGAGACAAGGTAAGGGGAAAACTCTCGAACACAATTTTCTTTATTCAGGTTCTCCCTCTTTCACTCCAAATTTGGTATGGTCACTTATTAAAAATAAAATTTTCATAATTTTTTATACATTTTCTGGGATATTAATGATTTTTACTGAAGTTTATTTCAAACAAAATATTTTCCAAAAGAACTCTTCTTTTAAGAACTCAACTTTTACCTCCCATTTGTGGATGATATTTTTTGTATCATGTATGTTGTTCCATCTTTCTTTTGGGAAACCAAAGTTTATGAATGTATTTTTATGAGATGAAAATCATTCCTTTCCTTGGGTTAATTATGTTCATTGTTGATATATGTTATATGTGGCATGCATGATGATGATAATGTTATGATGTGATGGGTGTGCCCGGAATTATATAGCACAATATGAATGATTGAATGTGACAGGTGCACTTGAAATTATATAGCACTCCAATTCATTGGGTAAAGTGATTAATCTCATGATTAAATGTGAAATTATATGTGAACAAGATGCTATCTTGGTTCACAAGTATGTGTGGTAGTTAACCACTAATACATGATGTTTCATTTTTATGCATTTCCACATTTCAAGTCTTATATTTATGCTTCCTCTCAAGTTCATGATCTTTTTCCCATGTTATGATTATTCTCACCCCATGCTATATTATTCTTATATATCCTCTTACTAGGATTCTAGCTCACCCCTTTTGAGGTATATCCTCAGGTGGATACATGTACTAAGTAGAGGAAAAGTGCCAATAAGAAGCAAGAGAAGGAGAAATTAAATAAATTTTTATGCTTGATGTTGTAATTGTTATGTATGGTCCTAGTTTTCCCAAGACACTAAACTATTGGATCCTATATGTGTAATAGTATTATGTTTTTTATATTTAAAATGATGTAATAATAATGTAAGAAATGGCAGGGTCGCTATAATTTTGGTGAGATAAGGAGATATATCTCAAGAAGAATACCAAATAGTAATATGAAATTAAATATAAGGGTATAATATAAAGATGAAATATTCTATGATGAATTTCACTAAATGGAGTGTAATTTGAAGAAGATCCTCCCCATGTATTTCAAAAAGTGGCATCAATTGGAATATTAAATTGTATTTCAAATGGTCTCATATTTCAATTAATATCATCTCTCAAGTTGCATAAAACATTTTTTGTGGAGGAGAAGTTGAATTTTGATGAAAGTGGCCCTCATATTTAGGGGAATTAATTTCCATCCCTTTTTAATTATTATCCGGGGACAAAAATTTCCTTGGTCAATAAATACTCTTTGGAATTTATTGGAACAGAAATAAAATAGAAAGGAGGATATTGAAGTGGAAAAAATTGTTTTGTTTTATTTTTTGTGAATTAGGTTGTCAGTTAAATGAATGAAAATAAGAGAATTTTTGGGTACTGGATTGAAGTATCTGCCTAATATATGAAGAATAGATCTTACCCATATATTATGGGTAAAGAGTAATTAATATTTTCCTTCCCTTGAATACCTAGTTAGACATATTCAATTGGTAATACCATATACATCAAAATATTTAAAGATCTAATATTTATGTCTATGATAATTTCTAAAAGTAAAGAATCAATTTATTCAATAGTTTAAATGGGAGAGTTTCTAAATGATTAAAATATAGATAAAAATCCGGTATGGATGTGTGGAAACACTATAAATCAAGTTCAAAGTATTAAGAAGAGCTAGCTAAAATATGATACCTATTCAAGGTGTACAAAATCATGTTGCTTATTGTATAGACAGTGTTTATAAACTCTTATTTGAAGTTTAAAGTTATTATTGATGACTCATGATTGATTGAAGATGAGTAGTACCAAATATAAGAGAGGTATTTGATAGAATACTATTCCTTGAGTGTTTTATATATTTCACCACCTTATAAATTCATTATATGGATATTAGAGTTATTCAAATAATTCCAACTATCATTTGAAGAAGCTCTGAGAATATTTGAAGATGTTTATGAATGGATGAGATCATATGGAGTTAATGTTGAGGATTACTTGTTTGAAATGGATAGAAAATTATAAAAATAGAAAATTCTATATTCTATAAATTTAATACATACATAGGAAAATTATTTCATAGTTTAATCCATGTAATCAAAGTTCTACTTATTAAAATATTTTCTTACATGAAGATCCTTGTATGAAAATGTAGTTACATTGCAGAATATCCCACTTACACAAATCTATGTAACCAAAATCACTTATCTATCAAAATTAAAACACATGTGTGTTAATGAAAAGCCATATATCCGAATAAAGCAATATATCCAAATTCATCATGTAATGGATTTATGTGGTGTATCCAAACATAAAATAGCTAGAGTATATTATGTAACCGAATTCAAATCCAAGTAATAAAATAAATGATTTCATAAGAGAATTGGAACAGGATCACAACATATCCAAATTCTAATATATGTAGTGCTATATAAGGGGATTTATAATCAAAACTACATATAAAAAATGGAAATTTAGGTAACCAAGTTCCCCTTACATAATGGGTAGAAACTATATAATTCCCTAATTTTTTATTCAAAATAAAAAAAAATTCGTATAATATAAGAAAAATTCATTCATGGTCTGAATAACACAAAAACATAGAAAGTGTTGTGACTCAATAATGAGAAAAAAGAGGATTTTGTCTTTATAAATGGTAAAGGGATTATTGATGATAGATGAAAATATGAGCTTCTAGAATTATTTAATTTTGAGAAAATACAATTCATTGAATATTGAATTAGTTATTTCAAGATAGAAACAACTAGAATCTTATATATTCCATGATCTAATCCTTATATTGATAAAGACTTAGATAAGAACCATTCTATATGTTCTTGATTCTAATAATTCGTGAATCGTGTTTTCAATAATAATATAAATAAAGTTACATCAAACCTAGAGTTGTAGTAAATTAATAAAAATTTTGTTTTGATCTTAGGATGTTTAATTATTCATGAGTTATTAAGACTTAAGAATTCTAATTTTCTAAATACATTATTAATAAGAAAACTACTATGTGTTACCTGTAGTGAATAAAAGTTCCATGATGAATTTGATTGATGTATACTTCATATAGCTGCAAAAATTGATTATGTGTATTCTATGGATTGTTTTGAGGGGAATATGTTTAGAATACTATAATAATTTTGTAAATATATTTTTTTCCATGTTTCTTGAATGATACAAAACAAATAAGGTTTTTCTTGGAATACCTTATGATTTTAAAAAACAATGAAAATGAAAACATAGAGACCTAATAAGGGTATTAAATTATTGATATTTTCAGATGTAAATTGTTTTTCCCCTTGAAAATCCTTTTAAGGGGAATAATAATTAATGGAACATTTAATGTAGTTGAAAAAGTACATGAGAATTATTAAATATCAAGAGTTAAGAAATAAAATAAATAAAAAAAGTCACTTGAAGGGAAGTGAAAAAATTGAGAGAATTGAGAGTTGTACTATTGTGCAATATCTGTAGATATCTTAAAGAATAAGATAAAGAATATGATTCATATTGTAGAAAATAAGAATAATAAAAAATACATCCCTCTAGGATCATTTTGACAGTGCCTAAGTATTGAGAAGAAAAAGATCATGTGACATCCTTTTTTACATAATTTTTCTACGGAGCAGATGGGTTTGAATATCACAGGAACTCATTGAGTGAGATAAAAAATTGAAAAAACTTATAAGTTCTATGAAGTTGAGCTATGATCATTGACTGGGTTGTAGAGTTGTTCTGAATACCTAATGGTATTCAAATAAATTTCTTTTAAAAATAATTACATTTGTATTATAGATGTTGAGACAAACAATGTAGATCTATTCATCGACATCAAAGAGTAATTTCAGTTATAGAACCTACATATATATCTTAGGACTCTATAGAATTGGTTTAACTCATGATATATATGAAAATCATCATATCTATAGGTGAATATAGTGAGAAGTTGATGAAGAATTCTAGTGTGATGCTCGAGAATGAAGACTTATGTAGAACAATCAAGAAGCTAGTGTTACCCCCGCCTAAGAGAATATTGGTGAGACTATAATTTTTTAATGGTGTGTGGTGAACCATCCACTTTTAATTGTGATATTTGATTATAGTGGGGAATAATCAATTGGGGAACATAACCAATCAATGTAAGGAGCGGGTATTTATACCAAACCTTGTAAATCCCTGTGTTCTTGTTCCTTTGTTTATAGTATTATAAAGGGTGAGGTTATGAGACACAAGAATTATTGGATTGAGATTAAAAAAGTATAGAATGTTGTATTATATAGAATAATTCAAAAAAGTTTTTAAGTGACCACTAATTCACCCCACCCCTCTCAGTGGTCAATCAGACCCCTCAATATATCCACAAGTTACCATAAATCTTAAAGCCATCTAATTTGGATAATACTGGTATTCATTTGAATATTTATTTCCTTTTATATATTGTCCCAACCTTAATTGAGGTTGGTCTATAATATTAAAAATTATTCATCAAATAAGGGGATAATATAACACCCAATCCCTGGATTATTATCAAAATAATCACTTATATGAAACAAGTTTAACCTAGATATAAAATGATTTATACTGACTAACTAAATATTACCTTTTGATTATACTAAAATACTTTTGTGTGAAAAGTGAGAAAGATCACAAAGACAACCCAAAAACCATAACGCATCATAATAGATCACTAAACCATTAAAATAAAGTTTGACACTATGAGAAACATTATCTCTATATAATTTCCAATAAAAACTAGTTACCATTATATATGGGTCATCCTTGATAAGGTCTTCAAACTCATATTAGGAATAATTAAATGTCTCAATGAACTCCTTTACATTTACGTTACATTGATTGAATCCTATTTTCAAAATAAGATCTTACTTGTTGATCCACTCAAACTTCTCTTTCTTGGTGTCCACTAAAATCAATCTCTCACTCATCTGGTCTCCATCCTCTTTGGAAGAATTAATATAAAATGAATTATCAAACATTTCATCCTCGGAATGGATGATAAGTTCCCATGTATTACCCCTATTTGTAGCCTCCTTACCTACCTCCCATTGTTGATCAAACCACATAGCCTTCCTGGTAACATCCAGAACAGTGGTGGCCTCACTGTTGTCATAATCCACCACCACAGATCCTCCCTATATTGGGTTAAGATCTTACAACACACCACTTTCCATCACTGGTTCCTTATGATCCCTACATTTGAATTCCAACTTATTATAAGTGAATGTGAAGTCCATCTATTTGTGTCTCAACTTCATGGAAGATTGTGTTCCATGGTTTTGGATAGATAACAGTAATCCTTCCTCCCTTTTTATTTCATTCCCTTGAAGAGAATGACACTCCCATAATCTAAATGTCTCTTCCACTCCTTTTTCCTACTTGGGATGTTTTTCCTTCTACCATGGCCCTCCTCTTAATTTTCTCATAAAATTTTCTAGTTAACTCATCACATAATTATTTCCTAGATAGACCATGTCATTATTTAGAGATCTCATCTTTTCAAATAACTCTTTGCTTGTGTACCAGATCATTAACCCCCATACTTTCAAAGATGTTTCCATGTTTTATAGTCGATATGTTCTTTATAGGATGGGAATAAGGAATTTATTTAACCCTACCATATAATCCTTACACTATGATCCCCAAACCGTACATCCCATTTAGTCTCCTTATACATCCTCCTGAATCACAACTTCTAAATTAAGTTCATTTTCGGAACACGCATCTCCTGCAAAGAAGGAATAATTCAGATTGTTGAGGTTCGGTACCAATGAAGTAGTAGAACCTATGACCTCAGTTCCCACTGACCAAGAATCAGAATAAACTATTGACTTGGGGTCAACCAGATCATTCCTCAAGTAGTTGAAAATGTTTGCAATCTTGGGGTTTGAATTCTTCCAACTTTCCACTTTTTGAATAGGGTTGGAAAGATCGGAACCCTAATTAATCACCTAGATATATGTAAATGAAATTATAGAAGACTATTGAATCATCTAATCATATTTTCCATTTCCCTATTTATGGACTCAAAGACATGTTAAAGGTATATGACCCAAATTCTTACAAGACACATAGAAATCCATCTAGAATTAAAAAAGCTACAGCCTATTTTCATCAAAACTCTTCCCCAACAGTTATCCAAACAAACTACACTAGGGGATTAGAGGCATCAACTTCAACACATATACGATGGTAAATTGGTTGATAAATCTTATTCCTTTTACAATCAGAACACAAATAGCAGCCAACCAAATTTCCAAGAAATCTGATAATAGTGGAATTTTGAAAAGGAAATGGTAGTTCAAAGAAACATACCCATAGAGCTATGGTAGGAGTATCCTAAATCATTTGAAAGTAATAAGACCCCAAAAATAGATAGAAATGACTATTGTTACATATGTGTAGAGATCTAGACCAAGAACAAATCAGGTCCTCCATCAAAATGAAACGTATCATGATATAACTTTTATCAAGAAGACCAAAAATTGCTCTATCCTTCAAGACAAGAGATATGAAGAAGAACCTATCAAAGGTCACAATAGAAGGCCGATGATATCTTAATCGAGCCTCCAAATTCATATCTAGAAGACATGAGGCTTATTTGAACTCTGAGGTGAAGATATAAATTTTAGGTGATCCGTAATAATGATCTGGAACCTTTAGACAAGTTGAAATAGCCGAAAATGAAGCTAGAAATTGGTATGAGAGAACAGATAAAAGGAGGGAATCTGAGACTCAAATGAAGATGCAGGATGAGCTCCCCCCACCCACCGCCCTCCAATGGGGAGGGGGATGGGACATTCGACGTCAATATTGGGAATCATTGAGATCAAAATGGTATTCCACTATCTTGAAATTTTCCTTTTGTAGTTATGAATAGTTTAAAAGACTAGGTATAAATTTTTCAAATATGTGGAAAAATATATCCCGGCACAGGATGGAGAATCACCCCGTCCATGGAATAATATTCCACACATTTTGATGGTATATCTCCCAGGTAAGGGAACTGTAATTCAATCTTCTGGTAGACAAACCACTTGGTCTAGGGAATAATATATAACACCAAAGGTTGGTAAATTTCCCAATATAAGGAATATTATGTCAAACCAAAATATGAAAAAGTTTCTTATCCATGGGATTCCATATTGGAAATTTGTATATAAAAAATCACAATTCCAAGAATAAAATTTCATACTAATAGCTGTTAAATCACCATTTTTTGGGAATAAGAAGTCCCAACATTGGTTAGAAAATACTCCAGGTACATATAATCACAAATCATAATAGTGGATATTTAAACACACAATATAGGGTATCATTTTAGTATCATTGGTGGTACACATGTGTTTATCACTATATCACATCCCAAATAGAAGCATATTCATATTATTTTATCCCCATGGTGAGTTATCAATAAAAAAATATTCTAAATAGACATCACTATAATAATCGTGAGTATTTTCCAACACAATAATTTTCCTTGGATAATAACTCATTAACCCTCACGTGAAACATGACATGATGTCTCGATCTACTTTCTAACATATATCATAACTAAACATGTCACATGTTTCATTTCATTCAATATATAAACAAGGTTCAACAATCATAGGATCTGCTAAAAATCTTAGTAATAACATCACTAGTGATGTAGCCCCTAGGAAATAACTCATAATCCTCATGTCTAGGTTTCGTATTAGGATTATTATTCTGTAACAAACATAATACTTAACCCATTTTATTTCTTCACTCAAAGTTATAATATACCGCCCATGGTATATATAATTGAAAGTGATTACACCGAAAAAGACATCATTCACATAGTGACTTAACTATTTAAGTGCATCACTAACTCATATCATTAACTAAAACCTAATAAAACAAGTCTCTAAGTGGTTATAATACTTATATATAGCTTCTATAACATTTTTCAAAATCGTATCAGGTCCTTCCGAGCCATGTTTGGATAATTCCAATATTATCATGTAAGTCAAAACTTCTAGTGATCTCATCTCTAATACAATAGTGTTATAAAACCTATCACTCCACCCTTTCATAGCTCACTACTCTCTATAGAGCATCACACATCAAAACTATAATCCCTATTGGGCCAATAAAATAATCACCCAAGTTTAGACACCCTCTATAGGATCCTTCAATATTTAATCCGAAGAACATCCTTAAACCAAATTTACGTAGTGAATAAATTCCTAATAAAGAATGTATGGGATAACTATAATGGACCTAAATGGTTGCACATATATTTTATTTTACCATTAATACATATATTCTCTCACTTGGTTTCTTTACACCAACTTACATTTAATCCCATGCATTTAAAAATAATAAGATACATGCCTTTTCTATAGATTTAACCCCTTAATGGCTCTTGTTCCATTTATCATCAACCAACAACATCATCCATAGGCATGTATCTCATGTAATGGATTAATTTAATTAATTATAAAACGTTTATAATAGTTTATCAATCAATATAGCATAGGAATAATGTGGAAAACTTCATCAAGAAGTGTAAACTCATCATAATCGCATGCAAATAAAATCATATCCCACTATGTGAAAAGGACAAAATTCTTAATCGAATACACTAGTAAATTCCACCCATTATTGGAAAAAATATTATAATAATTTAATGGGAAACTATACTTCATTGAAATATTAAAGTAATTACATGGTTTTATCATTATTAATCCTCTCTAATCAATCCAATATGAAAACAACTTCGTTATAATGCGAGTCTTCCATGATCTGATGGAATCATAATTTTAATCCATAATAGTAACATTATAATTAGAGGAGAAAAACTATACGGGTTAAAAAAGAATAATGGAAACAACCCACTCCATAATCATTAAACTAAACTCCTTATGTAACATCCCATAATTTCAATGTATATGTTCATAAATTTTGACCTTAAAATATATGTGTGTGTGTGTTAAATACATTTATTTTTGATTTTTTAATGATATAAACCTAAAATATAATTACATATTTTTCACTTAATTAGTTTTATTTAAAAAAAACATATTTTTATATAAAATATTTTTTCAAGCATAATTAAATTTTAAGATATAATAATAAATTTTCTACATATTATCCAGAATGTATGATAATATGAATTTTACTTCAAATATTTATATATTTTATAGAATTAATAGTGTATACATTAATAAATTTTTATTGAAAAATAATAAATGGGTATTCTCAATTAATATATCATAATGAATCTTATGGATAGTAATTATTTAATAAAATGGTTTTATAAAATCCATTTTACAATATTATTTATAGTTTTTGCACATATAGTTTTATTTGATAAGTAAATTACTCTTATTAATAGTGTAAATTTTATATTTTTATTTAAATATTAATATAAAATTATAATTATTTACAAAGTATGATGCATGTTTTAATAGTCATGTAATTCTTACATATAACCATTGAAAGTAATGTAACAATTTTTAATATCATATGACACTTGAAATGCATCATATGATAAAATAATTTTGTAAATTATACTTTTACATACAAAAAATATTTAATTATAAATTCTTAATCATATATAAAAAATCAATTTAATGTTTAAACGATTGTTAGCATATTTTATGTGTTTTAATACTTTAGAAAATTTTCTTTTAAAAATAATAACTAACATGTTTTACACTCAAATACTACTATAAATTATTTATTGTGTACCATATAAAAAATAAAATAGATATTGAATTTGGATAAGAAAATTTTTCAAATTATATATAGTGAATTGTTATAATAAAATTAATATTACATTTTCACAAGGAAATCATTATAAAAGTAAAATGTTCAATGACATACAATTCTAACTAAAATGTATAATGTTATCATACCAGAATGTTTTGTATAAATATTTAATTAAATAGAATTTTAATCTTAATTAGAAGATAAATTTTATATATTTTATTTTATTTTTAATATCAGTATATTGAAATAAGTTTATTATGATTTTTTTCTAGAAAATTTATATTTCAATGAATAGTAAAAAATATAGTTTTTACATATACCATAAGTTTTATGATATCATTATGATGTAAATATGATTTAATAATTTATAAAAAAATTAATAACTTAAAAAAGTTAATAAGTAAAATAATTTATTTAAGAAAATAATGTAACTTCCCAATATATAAGTCAATTTTCAAATCCTATGTAATATTTTAATCTGAGAATAAACACTATTTTATTCTTTAATTTTTATAAAATATTTCCAAGATTCTATTCAGTTTTAAGTGTGTCTAAATGTCTATAATGTGATTTATTTTAATATTACACCAATAAAATTATAATGAATTGACACTATTTATATCCTTTAGCCTAAATATTAAAATAATCATTGTTTTCTTCAATGATACCCCTTCCACTTTCCTATATAAACACATCTTCTACACACCATAATCCTTACATTAAAAGCTAATTATTTTTCCAAATATCTACACAAATAACTCATTAAACTCTATTTTCCATTTAATAAGTCAATGATATATACAAAATACCCTACTCCAAATGCATTATATGCACTCCAAAGGTGGTGACTCAAAAATAAATGTAAGGGTTTCTAAGTATCTCACTTCATATCCTATCTGAGATTATTTTGACATCAAATATTTTAAAAATACTTATTAATTTAACACCATGATTATATTAAAAATGAAAATATATCACCTTTATCCATTATCAATGATAGAGTACTCATTATTTTTCATCAAACCCTTTTCATGAGATGTTACAATATCGAAGAAAGGGTTTCAAAACCCATGTCATTTTATTTCAATTCCTCTCTTAACCATTAAATAACTTAAATAATAATTGAAGGTAACATTCAATCATTATTACAATTCTATAAAAAAGTTTTAATGAGACTATAATATTTATTATTTTGCAACTTCATTTAAAACTCTCTTAAAAACATTGTTCTCTAGGGGCAGTTTTTAACTACCAAAGAGAATAATGATGTTTTATTTTCACTACTTTCTTAAATGTATATTCTTAAAAATGGATATCATGATTTAATATAAAAGTAATATTAAAATAATTTAATCATTACTATTCAATAATGATAACATAATCATCATAATAATAATATTAAATACAAATAATAAAATTCATTTTAACTATTTAAAACAAGTTTATATAGAAATATTATCTAAATTGTAACAATACAAAAAATTATTGAACTAACTCACTTATATAATGATGTAAATAGTATAAAATGATTATTATAGAGCTTATGGATAAATTTGAGAGTGGTTGTTGATAATTACAGTTACACTAAAGTAGTTTAGGATGAACCAAACTTCCTCAAAACAATCAATGTTAGAAAAAATAATCTAATAAATGAATAATACATGATTGTGATATTATCAAAAAATAATGATGTTTAACTAAATAAAATGAAGTTCCTAAAACAATTATGTAATAAATATAATTTAATATTTTGGAAATTTGAGAACATATAGCATGAGCGAGGAATTTACATAATGGAACCTTTACATATCACTATTATTTTTGGGTATTATTAAATTCTTCCTTATGTTCTATTATATTTATCATATCCATGGTATTGAATGTACACCAAACTATTTTTACATTTATTTTTCATGTATTGATAGTCTGTTTTCCAACCTTATATATTTATTTTCCATACAATACCTTGTTCATAAGGTTTTTTTCCTACTTCTTTTCGTTCTTGTGGTTATATTCTTTATCACTCTAAATCAACCCAGATTATTTATTCCCTAATTCTAGTATGATTTCATTATTTTATTTATTCCTCCTTTTCCTTACTTTTTAAATGGATATGCATGTATTTATGATTACTTTCTTATGATTCCCCTATCTTAAACCCTATAATATTTATAAAAAAATTACACATTTTTCTTTTCTTCCTCTCCAAGTTCATTCTCTTTTTAATTTATTTAATTTAATTTTTATATTGTTGGTAAATTTTAATATTAATATAAAAAATATTAAAAAATATCCCAATTGGAAAATTATTTTTTAAAATTATTAATTTATTAGATTTTACACAATATCAAAAAAAATTATGACAAATATTTTAAGGATTTCTCTTCAATTTCCTATTTATCAACATTCTTCTTTAAATAAATTTTTTATATTAAATTTTTTAATCCTTATTCAATATTAATATTGAATTTTTAAATTAATATTATATTTATATTCTAGCCTAAATGATACTGTCCTTATTTGAACATTATGTAAAACTAATAAATTATTTTTCATAAATCATCATTCATTTTTTTATCTTCTTATAAAATATTTTCCATCTATATCAATACCATTTTATATACCCCCCTATTACTATTACTTATATTATTTTATCTCTCATTATAAATTTTTCATAAGATTCTCTATGATGAAATAAATCCTCTATTCATTATCTGGATTCTTATATATTTATAGTATTATGGTGACAAAAACTATATCAATGAATTTATCCATCACTAAATTTAGAATCCTTAATCATTCACTATACTAATAAATAATTTTTTTTAATAACTTTCCAATGTAAATACCTTATACTTTCTTCTTATGATTGAGGGGTGTTTATAGAGATATACATTACATTTGATTGATGGGGAAAATTATTCACTTGAATTGATACCCACTATTCTGTATGATGTGGATTCCTAGTACATCATTATATATATTAAAGGGAATATACCTAGATATCTACTTTATTTACTTTAATACTGAACTTATTTTCATCTGTTAGTTATGATTTTAATTTTATTAATTTGTGATTGATTTCATATTAATATAGAACAAATATGTTGGAATATATTTTTATATGACTTGTGGGCCTGGAATTATATATTCAACTAATTTATTTGATTAATAGTTACATCTCATTAAATAACTATATTTATGGAACAGTTCATAACCTAACCCACTATTCTTTTAGGGTATGGGATTAAACCCAATCCAGTATTTTAATGGGACTCAAAAGTAAACCCAATACACTATGTTATGATGGTCTTGGGAGAGATCCTTTATATATGTTATGGTTTTTAATATTTTTTTATTTTTTATATTACTATGTCATGCCACATTTCTATTCTATGTTCCCATGGTTCATGATTATTTTCATAATATTTAATATCTTTACTCTATGGTTTATGTTTTGATTTTAGGACCATTCGATTATGAATTATATTCAATGATATATGATTATTCTATCATGTTTCTTGATCACCTCTTATGGTTACAATATCTTATTCCTTAAATCATAAAATTTATGTCTCATTGGTAATTTTTGACCCATTAATAGTAATTTAAACTCACACTTTTCCTATTTTTTCTAGTTTCCCTGAACATTAATTGGTGTTAAAATGATTTTGACCTATTTATGGGTGGCCTTAGATGAAGTATTTGATTAAATTTTATAGTTTGATTATGTAATATGTACATAGTTACCAATGACACAAAAACATTTATTATGGGAGTTTCATATATTCATGTTATGTGAAAAAATTATTTTTGTGTTTCACCATATCCAGAAGTTTGGATCTAGGGAATCTCAAATTAAGTACCATGGATCCATAGAGGAAGATGATAGGGATAAGGTAAGAAAGAATAGATGACTTCCCTCGCAGTTCTAGTGTTTAGAGGAAGAAGACTAATGTTGGGTTAATAATACCCACCATAAATGAAACAAAATGACCCCACATTTTATATGGGATACTCTTATCCCCAAAATATTAATGGAACACCCTCCAAAACATCAATAGAGTACCAATTTCCTGATATACTACCATGAGGTTTTTAGTGGAATTGGTTATCATACACTCCCACTTGAAATCGAATACCCCTTATAGTGGGAACCTACTAGAAATAAAATTGGGTTTTTATATACATATTTTCCTATAATTTCTATATTTTATAAAAATTTATTTTAATTCTTTTCAACCCACTATCCTAACTGCAAAATCATAATTTAAAGGCTTTAAAATCTAAAAAATGTATATGTCACCAATCCATATTAAAAACTCAAATTTATTTGAAATTATAATTTACTAAGAAATTATTTATTATGGTAACATTAAAACACAATGTAATGGGTAATTTAATCCTTAATAGATTATAAGTTCTTGTAGCCTTGGGTTTATATGGTGTTTCTAGGGTTATCCCTTCTGTAAACTCCTTGAATTTTATGAAAACCAGGTACCTATTGGAAAATTATATTATGTTTGTGAATGTTTAACCATTAGATGAGTTAAGGGGTTACGTGATCATATAAGGTATATCTCCATCAATTTTTATTTTTTTAAGACAAAAATATTATAACTTATTCTAATATTTATACCAATGTTTTATAAACATTCTTATTCATTTCAAAGAAATGGTTATAGAGACTTTACTTCAATGATACATGGAATCTATGGCCTACAATGGTAGGAGGTTCTCAACACCATGTCTACATATTTGGTAACTTTTTATATAATTTATAATCCATTGTGTGAGATAAATTCTAAACCACATAAAAGCACCATTCAAATGGAATTCAAAAACATATTTAGCTTTAAATTATCTAATATTATCAAAGTGAGGATAATTTAATGGTCTTCATGAAAAAGTGAATTTCATATTTTTAGTGCCAAAAATTTCTTTCTCCTTATAATTTTTAATACAAAAACCATGGCCAACCCATAATGTCACCTGAATATGACTTCCATAAGGCTTGAACCACATTCCCAATAACCTTGGGATAGTGATGGGAACAAGGGTATTATTTAAAGAAATGTGGGAATAAGTTCACCCTTATTCAAAAATATGTTAAGATAAAAATAATAAGAGTGTCACATTAGACATCCTTAATACCTCATATGTTAAAACAACCAAACAAAAATTTAACATAAAAATGTATGATATCATGTTCTAAACAAACAATTAAAAGACCAAAAACATGGAACCTGAAGTAAACCCTTAGTCCATCTCCTCATGACCATAAGTCACCACTAACCAAACCTATATGAAATACAATAAGAACTATTATTGGCATCCCATACATTATTCTCTTCCCTTTAGTTTTATCCTATAAATCTAAGGATATAAACACCCAAATTATAAAAGTTGGGTGTGAGCACTAAAGAGCAATAGGATGACACCATGAATCTACAAAATTCATATCTAAGTGCATATTTTATTTCTTTTCAAAAAAAATTCTACAAAATTTTAAAATAAATCATTTTCCATATAAAAACATCATTTTGTTCCCTTTTAAAAAAAATCAATATTCCATAAGAAAAATAATATGACTTAACATATTTCTATAATGTATAAGTAAATAAAATAAACAGTTTTCAAGAATCAATATTAATATCATGATCAACTAGGAAAATAAGAATATTTATATACAAGTGAGTAATGTAATCACAAATCACAAAAGGCAATCCATGACACAAGGGAGTAATCAAGTAAGACAAACCTATGACACTAGACTGAATAAGTTAATTTTAAACTCTTGGAACCTTGGTTACCTATAAAAGCTACCACTAGAAACCATGGAATCAAGGTAAAATCCCCTAGTAACATATAAATCCACTAGGATTCATATATATATAGTTTCCCCTCATACATCAAGGTCTCCCAATGTGTTATTACATCCTCATTACATTAAAGGAAAACAAAATCATGTTTCACAAAATGATTCCATGGAAAATCTATTTAAATCCATTCCCAAAATTTTATAAAACATTTTCTATAGTTATTACACACCACTTACATGATGGGAAAACCACTTTCATTTTAAATTCATCATTGAGAAATTCATCAAACACACCATGTGTACAAATATAGTTTTCAATGAAAACAACTTCTGAAACACTTTTTGTTACCACAAAAGTACAAATCCAATGTAAATATTCAGTTTCCTAAATAAACCCCATGGAAAGTATCATAAGAACTATATGGTCTCTAACACATAGACCATAGGAAAGAGAAACCTTCCCTATAAATGATGAAAATGTTGTTACCTTATTTACAGGTGATGAGATACAAAGAGACCATATCCTAGATAACTGAAATCTATAGAAAACAAAGTAAATTCCTTATATTTAGGCTAGATCCAGTTATATAGTCTCAATAGACATCAAAGAATATATAATTAGAGAATAAAACAGGTGGGAAGGATCCAACGTACTAGATTACATCAAATACCAAATTTAATATAAATATTCAATTTCATAAATCAACCCCATGAAAAGTATCACAAGAACATTAATATCACTAAGGAATAAACTATATGATATAAATACATTCCTCATGAATGATGAAAATGAGGTCAACTTTTAGACTGGTGATGAGATAGGAATATATAAGATCCTAGATAACATATATATAATAAAAAAAGGTCAATTATTCAAGTCCATGAAAGATCTAGTGATATAGTCTCAACTAGAATCAAATCACAAATAATTAGAGAATAAAATAGGTTAGAAGGATCCAACTTAATAGATTAACCATACAATGAATCAATACTATAACCTGTAAGAATATTCACTAATGAAAAGAAGGAGATAGCCAACATTTTCTCCAAGGAGGTCCTAAATCATGAGAAAATTATATTTAGATATACGAGATAGTTTAGAAACACAAAATATTATTTCAGGATAAATTCACATTTTATCCCTTACTAAAATGCTTGTCCAACGGTGTCACTGGCTAGTTTCTAGGCCTCATCAACTGATCAATGATAGCCTAACATTTGGTTAATGGTTACTAGAAGAATGACTACACCTCCAGGGCCTCCAACAGTTTTCTAGTGGATGCAAAAAATAATCAAAAATCTCTTGGACTTCTATTAGAGGTTTTTTTGATTCCCACTAGCTGGTCGGTGGAAATTATATACATATAGGTGTTCTACTAGCAAGAACCTGTAATATCATGCCATCAACTAGGTATTCGGTGGCCTCCTATGGCCACCAACATAGAAAAAGAATTCTATAAACCTATGAACATCCCAAACATAAAAAATAAAAACTGATTTATAACTATTTTATTTTACAATGGTGTGGAAAATATACCAACCATAAAGTTCTTTCCCCAAAATGGTTCAACATCACAAACATGAAAATAGATAAGACCATTTCTACCTCATCAAGACCTCATGTTCCAAAGTATCGTGGATATTCCATCAACACTACCATATCACTCAAAACAAAGGCATCATATTATCACACAATTACTTATCTGGTGATTCCACTATCTAGTAAGTCTTTTAACCACTAAGGTACCCGTTTCAATCTCAACATCCTCCCACTCAATCATGTGGGATGGATCATGTTGATACTTCTTTTGTTGGGAAAATTGGAACACATTATTGATAGAATTTGAACAATAAGGTAATTATAATAGATAATACACCTTTCAAAGTCAGACCAAAATCTAAAATGGGAAGACATATTGTGGTTCTAACTTAACATACTTCTATAAATTTAAATTTTATAACTAAGGTGTAACTCGAATAAAAACCATATCACTTAACTTAGAATCAAACATATGAAATATACTAATGAAATATGATTTATAGAGACTCTGATCTATCTATATCCTCTTCTTGATCAATTTAATGATATTAATAATATTCTAAATGATATTAAGTCCAACCAAGGACGGTTCTCCAAGATTATACCAATAATGAGGTGATTAGTAAGGCCTCCTACACAATGCCTCAAATGGTACAATTTAGATCAAATATTGATGAATTTTGATACAAGAAAATCCCACTAAGGGGGTATATTTCATCTATGATCCATTGAAGTGAGAAAAACATTACTGAATAAGGTATTTAAGAATATTGATGGATTGATTAATTTGGACAACATTTTAATGATGAGAAGACATATTCAACTTCAACTGAGAAGTCATCACTAACCTAAATACACTCTACAAATGAGATGTAAATAAAGTGTCTCTATCAAATCAAATAATCAAAGGTAGGGAATGATGTTTGACAACCTCCTGCACATACAGGTTCCCAAGATCCTTGGCCTTTCTGAACTCCTTGAAAGGTACAAAATTTGGTGATTTCATGAGCCGTACAATAATCATCCATATTATATCCTTAACACTAGGATTACAAGGTATCCCAATCATGATTTCTATGGTTATCTCATCCTATTTTTATAATATAATGGTTAAAGGATGATGTAAACTAGCAGACCTTTGATTTTCCTCCTTAATTATTTCACATGGGAGGCACCGAGCCACAAAACCCACAATCGATCATCTCATTCTTGGGTACCATTAATGACCTCTCAATTCATGGTACATATTGGTAGATCCAAAGTGCATGGACTATATCAATCGGTTTTTATTATCCATAAACTCATATATGAAGACTATTGGAACAACCATCCTAGCATAGAAGCACCAAACTCCATCAGGACACCAAGATAACTAACATGGGGTCTCCCCACAACAATTATTCCTAAAAAGATAAAATACCCAACATCTTCAACTTATCGAAGTTGAATCATATCATCCATAAATGATCTAGCCTGAGCATAAGCTATGAAGACTAGTTTTTTAGAACTCACTTCATCCAAGTACATCTCCATAAATAAGCTCATTGTGAATTTCTCTTCTACCGATTCCTTTATATCCTAAGCTAGTAATATTCCACTCAAAGAATTTGTAACCATGTTCCCTTTTCTAGGGGAATATGAAATGTCAAAATAAATGGACTAAAGATACTCTACCTAGTGTATATGTATCATATTTGTTGATTCAATAAGGTTTTCCTTATGACTTTTCCATTCCTTCTGGTTTTGAAAATCACAAATACCTTATACTTAAGCAAATGTATGGTTTACCTCCATAAGGAAAATTTTCTTCTATAAGGAAATTTACCCTAACCTAGAATTTCTTATACATAGAAATATTTTTCTTAAGTACAAAAACCGGATTCTTAACCAAAATCTCAGAATCATATAATGATAAGTATTGGAGTATTCTATTTCTAGGATTCGAATTCTGGATGTGAACTATAATGAAGTTCCAATCTGAATTATGGATACGAACTTTCATGAGTTCGACTCCGAACTCTTAAGTAGTTCGAATCTGAACTCTTAAGTAGTTCGACTCCAAACTCTTAAGTAGTTCGATTCCGAATTCTTATGAAGTTCGACTCCAAACTCTTAAGCAGTTAGAGTCCAAACTCTTATGGAGTTCGACTCCGAACTTTCATGAGTTCGACTCCGAACTCTTATGGAGTTCGACTCTGAACTTTTATGAGTTTGACTCCAAACTCTTATAAAGTTCGACTCTAAACTTTTAAGTAGTTCGACTCCAAACTCTTGTGAAGTTCGACTCCGAACTCTTATATAGTTCGACTCTGAACTTTTACTAGTTCGACTTTGAACTCTACAAGTTTAGATTCTGATCTCTGGTAAAACCAGACTCCGAATTCCTATAAAATAGAATCTGAACTTTTCTTAACATAGACTCTGAATTTCATTTTGGTTAGACTCTGAACTTTTAACTTGCTTACACTCCAAAATTTTTGTATGGATTTTACTACATATGCTCCATTTCAAAACGATGTCGTGCATTCTGTTATACATGGTTTGTTATAAAATGATGTCGTCCATTCTGTTTCAAATTAACTGTTGGTTTAGTTACACGTGTACAGGGCCCTCCGAATTTCATGGAAAATATGACCGTTGGAGGAGGGAACCAACCGCTGGAAATTTGCCTATAAATAGGAGCTCATTTGAAAGAGCTCGATATGACAATGAATGAAATGAACAAGTTGATCAATTTAGAGACCCCACGCTGCTAATTTGATTTCTAAAGAGAGAAGCTTTTCATGCCTTGTGCGTACTGAACTTCTTGTTCAGATTACTTCGTACGACTCCGAATATTGGTGATTACATTATAGGACTTCCGGGGATAGGAAGACAGAGGTGCCGACTACCTTGAAGTTCAAGGGCTTCCTTGCTGAGGAAGACAGAGGTTCCAACTACCTTGAAGTTGAGGGCTTGCGGGGATAGCAAGACAGAGATTCCGATCTTCGTATCGAGGTCTTACCCTTGTATGGGTAAGACATACTTGCTTGAAAGTATAAATCAAGTGACCTTTATCCAAGGTTGTTGGATATCCTTCTCTTTGGGTTAAAAGACTTATATTTTGTTACTTGTAGTTTTACTACTTGTTTTTCTGCTTCATTTTTTGTATTGTAAGGAAAGTATAATCTTCTTATATTTCCTTACACTTGTACTCTGATTAGTTTATATTATATATGCTTTAAGGTATAATCGTATATTGTAAACCTTGGTTCCAATTCTCCAGTTGGTGATTAGAGGTGTTGTGAATTTGCTTAGTTTAACTTTGTTAAACTTAGATTTTTCCTTGTCTAAGGAAAACATAGTTATCTGTAACCAACTTTAAAGGTTCAAAAGGAATTTTTAAAGTGTATAATTCACCCCCCCCCCTCTTGTATATTGAGCATCTACATCATTATTTCGATCCTACAATATTTATATCCCTCTGAGTGAAAATATAATTCATACTCTTATAGACTATATATTCCATAAAATGCTCCCTGAATATATTGTGGTTTTATTCCTTAATATAATGCATCACTACTACCAACTCAAGATCATGAATGGGATAGTTCTTCTCATGAGGGAATAACTAACAAGAAAAATAATCTTCTACTTGTCTACCCTTCATTAGAACATAGCCCATACCAATACAAGAGGAGTAATAGTAAATTCCATAACCAAGGCCCATATTAGGAAGAATCAATACTATAGATAAATTTAATCACACTTTCTACTCCTCAAAATATCTATAGGGATGATCGCTTCAAAAAGGTTATCCCTTACAGGTGAACACTATTATAGTGGATGAAATCTTAGAGAAGTCCTGAAAATATATCCTATAATAAATATTTAATCCCAAGACACTATAGATATCAAATATATTGTTGGGATACTCACAACAAATCTCTTCATGAACATTTTTAGGATCCATTAAGACACCCTTATTAGAATTTACAGGGCTCAGACATTTTACTTCATGATTTTTGAATTAATATTTGAATGGATTCCTATAAATATAATGCTCACTCATGATTCAATAGATGATATTCATATTCTCAGTGTGATCCTATTCTGATCTATGATAAAAAAAAAATTCAACCTTAAAGAAAATCATGAAATAATACCATAAGCAATGTAATATTTGGTTAATTAAAACTAAAAACAATTCACGAGTGTTAGTAAGGACAAAAAACTAAAAATAGATAATAATAATTCCCAAAACTACTCTCTAATGTCATATTAGTGAAATATTTATCTTATACCCTCAAATGATGGTACCCAAATCTCATATCAATTTTCAAAACCCACTGGCTCCCTTGAGCAAATAAAAAATGTTATCTATATTAGTAAGTGGATATTTTATCTCCATTATCGCCTATTTATATTTCTAATAATCCTTAAAAAATTATAGTCACACATACACCATATTTCTAAGGATCATTTGTATGGACAAGATGAAATTCTATGATGAATAAAGTCCTTAGCCTCAATATCCTCATTTTGAATCTTTAATTATTTCAATTTAGTGGTCTCCATTTGGTACCAAGGTAAAGAAATGAGTTTCTTACCCATAAGCCAGCATATATAAAACTCAAATTTCCTCTAAGATGTTAATCTAGAGAAATCATCTAAAAAATGGAATACCACTCACCACCACTAGAAGAGGTCCTCTAAGATATGGATAAATAGAATTAAGAAGAATCTCTAAAAAATGGAAGTATATATTCTCAATGCTTGGAGAAACGGTACCCACTCTCCTTGATATCAAATCCCACTCACCAAGGAAGATATGAGTGACTACATAAAAAGAAATAAATTATGCCACACAATGATAGAAATTTATATGGTATTTATAACTAATCGTCTAATCCATTCCAATGATAAAATCAAAGATTTCATGATCAAGTAATAAAAAGTCTCATAAGGTTTTGTGTTTAATAATCATCACTCAATACTTAGTAAATTTAAATCAATACTCTAAATTATTTCCCAAAGAAGTGGAAAGAGTCAACAAGAAATTTAGAAGCTCTGAATTTGATCCCAATATATTGATCATATTGGATGAGATAATGGAATTAGTTGAACCAGTACCTAATAAATCCATAACAATAAAATAATAAATAAACACTATACCTCTCATAATAGTCAGTTTTACCTCTTAATCCCCTGGTGTACACTCCAATGCATACAAACCTCCAGCCTTGTCCTTCCCTTTTTTTTGCCACCTGAGTATTACTATTAGCATGAGGTTAAGATATCACCACTTTTTTTGTCAGGTCATAACTGATAGCCCTTGGAAAAGGTGGATATAGCTCTACAATAGTAGGATTCACTCTCATAGAAATATTGTAGATGAAAATATTTCCAACATGAGTGAAGACCCTAAGTGTTACCTTACAATCTAGTTTGAGGTGTCCCATTTCACCACACTAGTAATGGACCACCTAACTCTACCTTGATTTTCATTGTGCACTGATGCCACCACAATGATTCTGGTCACCCCTCTTACTTTTTTTACTATAAATCAAACATTTCTAACCTCCTAATATCACTAATTCTACTATGATACATTTTTTCTTAGCTATTTCCACCTCAACCACAGATTCCTTATCAATTTCCTCTATTATGGTGGGAAGACTCATAACAATTAGCATAGTATAAATATCGGGCCACAAACCCATATAATACCTCCATTCCATTAGATATTCATTGGAAACAAACTTTGGAAATAGGATTACCAAATCATACAACCAAGTATCATATTCCATGATAGAATAGTATTTCTTCTCCAAAGTAATGAACATTCATTCCTTTTTGTCTATTGGAGTATGAGGATAGAACAATTGATTGAAGGATTACTTAAAGGTACTTTATGTGAGATCTTAAATCAAATTAGATTCCAAAATGGATTCCCACACCTTCCTTCCCATTCATTCAAGAATATAATTGGTGAAACCAACCTTGGATTCTTCTAGGGTTTTTAGGAAGTGGGAAATCCTCTCAATCCTCTCAATCTAGTCTTCTAATTCCAAATGTCCCTTTTCACCATCAAATGTTAATGGATTTTTCTTAGATACATTCAATTCACCTTCTATTATAGTTGTACATTGGTGATTATCCCATTTATTAGATCATTCAAACTATATTCTCCAATAAAACTATGTCAATTGGAGGATTTATCTATAGGGCTTGCTCCAAAACTTCCACTCTAGTATTCTATATTTTTTTCTTGGAGGATCCATAATCAATAAAATAATAGGATACAAATCATTTGTAATATAATTTTATTCCTTTATCATAAAATGAATTTCAATAACTAAATAAAAGAGGCCAAAACTATAAACATGGAAGTTAAACAACCCATGACTTCACATGGTAACTCATGGCTTGTCATTAAGTGAGAAGCCTATTTTTTTAAAGGTTGGGTTCGAAGCCTCATTTATTATTAAAAAAGGCAAAGACCTATTTAACTGGGTAGAGGGAGACCCATTACATAGCCCAAAGTCACAATAGTCATTTAGCCCATTACATGGCCCGTAGGCCCATTTTCTTGGCCCAAATCCCATTATGTGAATAGTACTGCTACAGTACATGCACTGTTATAATACCGCACAGTACCCACTTCTACTACAAAACCGCACAGTACCCGCCACTGCTACAGTACCCTGCCACTGCTATTGTGACCTACCGCAGCTACAGTGCACGTTGTTGCTATAGTGTCATCGCTGCTACATTACGCTACAGTACTGCTACAGTGCACGTGTGCCCAATGGGTTTTGAACCAACATTTTTCATGTAGAATTAAGGGGCGATTACCACTAATCCTATACACACTCCCAAACTACCTATCGAGTTATGACATTCCTATATCTAGTCTATAAATAACCCACAAACACAAGAGGGTGATATACAAGAATGATTGGACACGTCAATGATAAGCTGATCACTTTGACACGGATTTGTAACAGACCAACCTAGGAAAACCCATAATTTCCCCATAAAAACCCTCTATAAGGTCGAAAGCATGTTTCTTATCACTAGAGGCTGGAGATAATCACCATGGTATCATATTAATAAACATGTCAATGATTTCACCCACCAAAAGATATATGAAAATATAAAAACAATCAGATTATTACCATATATATCCATAATACATCATATGTTAAAACAACTAAAAGAAAAGGTAAAATCCATTAGTGGGATATTAAGGTCTAAATGAATATTTGAAATACCAAAAAAATACCACCCAATGAATCCCATGGGTCTATATTCTCATGAAAATATGTTAAAAAATCATAAACCACCAGAAAGGAAACATAAAACGGGAGATTCATCCTCTATATTAACTCATTCCCTTCACCAATATCTATAAAAACTGGGGCTAGAAATTCCTAATTCAGAATTTGGTTCTAAGAACTAAATATCAGAAATATAGAACTAATAATATATATTGTTTCTATCCATATTATTCTATTAGTTCTTATATGATGTATATGTTTAAATAATTTCAAAATAATTCATTTTTCATATATAAACATCCTTTGGTTTCCTTTTCAAAAATATTCAATATTCCACCACCCAAACAATATCACATAACAAACATCAATAATGAATAATCATATGAAATAAATATTTCTCAATCACCAATATACTTATCAAGATCAAGTGGTAAAATAAAAGTATTAATATACATTCAAGTAATGTATCCATAAAGCACCAAATCCAATCCATGGGATGAGGGTGTACACAAATAAGACAAAATTATCACACTTTCTAACATAAGTAAATTATAATGTCTATGAATCTTAGGTCCCCAAAAATAATACCCCTAGAAACCTTGGTATCAATGGAACCCCTTCTAGTGATAGTTATTCCCTAAGGGCTTACATATATCTATTTTTCCTCATACTAGAAGGTTAGTCAATGTTCTATTATATCCTCATCATGTTCAAAAAGAAAGAATCATATTTTCAAAACATTTCCAAAGAAAAACCATTTTTATATCCATATCTAAACATTTATAAAAAAATTTATATAGTGATTACATATGCTCCTATGTTTGAAAAATCACTTTCATTTAAAATTCATATTTGAACCATTTTATCAAAAACACTAATAGTGTAAACCAAGTTTTCAAATAAAACCAATTTTAAAACACTTTTTATTACCACCAATGATAAAATTTGATTTCAATATTCAATTTCATAAATAATATGCAAGGAATGAATCACATGAACTATATGATCACCTATATATAAATCATAATATTAATAAACCTACCTTAATAATGATGTAAATGATGTTGCCTTATTTACCGATGATGAGAGTGGAAGAGATCAGATATTAGTGAACCTATATCTAAGGAAATAAAAGTCAATTACCTATTTACATTATATATATATCGATATAGTATCAATAAAAATCAAATAAACGGAGAAGAAGACAATAAAACTGGTTAAAAGGATCCCACATACCGTATTAAACCCAACATAGAACCAAGATTCTAACTAACATGATGATTCACCAATGGAAAGAGGAATAGGGCTAAAATCATCACCAATTATATCATAAATGAAGATAAAATTTAATTAGGAATATAATGTATGGAATATAGGATATAAAATATTATTTTGACCTAAATTGAAATTTTATCCTTTATTAAATAGTACACCTGGTGGTGGCACTTACTAGCCATTGGAAATCATTGGCAAGCCAGTGGGATCAAGAATAATGTCTACACCTCCAAGTCCTAAGACAGTTGGATAGTGGAACACACCAGATAGAAGGTGGAACCTTTATACATTTTGGTGTTTTCCTAGATATCATCGGCTAGATGGTGCCTCTACAAGCAAGACAGTGGCCTCCTACTACGACCAACTACCCAAAACACTTCTCCCAACCAATACACGACCCAGAATTCAAAAATAAAGAAACAAAAAGGATCTCCATACAAGATTATTTATTCTAGGTTGTGACAAAATTAGTTCCTTAGAATAAAAGAATTTAATTTTGATAGTAGAAAAATAATTTCATTTAATTTTTTAAACATTAGATGGGTAAAATTAATTTTCTAAACCTTATCCTTGAGTGAGAGTTGTGAAAGGTTTCATTGGTAGAAATTTCTAAAGCTAAGTTTGAATCTCATTTTTCCTAATTCTATGAACTATATTTGGAAGATAATGATCATTAAAATTAGTATGAAACTATGCTCATGGAATTTTTTTCATGAAAAATCACACCAATACATAATATGAGATAGTGTACCATTGATATACAAATTTACCTGGATGAATTTTGTGATACAAAGAGTGTAACACCAAAGGTTTAAAAATCCAATTGAACATAATGATAATGTTGATATAAATCATGGTTTAAGATGATTTAGTGTTAGATTAAGGGTATTTATGGGAGTTTTTCTTTGGTATGTTTTCTCTAGATTGTCATAGTTGATCCATATAACATGGCTGAAAGAGACATCACCATAGACCAAGGTTAATCCATTAGTATATAATGAAGAATTTTCATCCTTTACGACTTATTTACCAGAAAATTATAGGATTTTCATACTATTGGAACTTTTTTTATGATCATATATTAAGGGAGTTCTATTTTGATTTTATGATTGAATATTTTCATCTAAATTTTTTTCTCTATATTGGTATAAGTAGGTTATGTTTTTTTGTGTCATAATAATAATCAAAGGGGTCCATTTAGATATGATGATAAAATGTTTTCCTTTGTTACTTTTACCCTATATGTAACACATTTACCCAAATCACTCAGTCTAGATAGGGGTTTCACATGGCCTCATGTGCACCGCCCCATATTCGAAAGGTTACTGATAAGTAGCAAGGGTCTGAAAAGTATTGTATGAAAACCATAGTCTCAATATCAAAACACATACAACTAAATCATTTCAAGAAAATAATAACCACATAAAATAACATAGTATAAGTGAGTAATAATAATGTAAAAATATATGAAATGATTGGTACCTAATATATACAAAGTAATAAACAAATTATCCCCATTTTAGATACTCAAACCATAGTTTAAACAAGCAGTGGAGAAAAATAAATAAAGACATTGCGGTGTCACTCCATAATTTTTTCTAGTACCTCCTACAAACACCAAACTTCATCTCTTCATATCAATATCACTAGGCCATTGATTTTTCCCATATCTATGATAATTATGTATTCACACACATCGATATTTTGGTGTTTGGTGTGAGTAAAAAACATAGTAGGACACCACCAATGTGTCTTTAACCCAAGTGAAAATATATATAGGGTGTATTCCACAAAATGGTGTAATACACAAGTAGACAATAAAACACACATGTTTTGGGTAATTTTGTGTTGAACAAGATATATTGAACCCTAAACTCAAATACTTTACACGATACTAGTAAAAATATCAGTAGCAGTTTGTTTATCCTCGGAATATTCCACTAGGTCCACACATCAGTTCAACACCCTATTCCCATCAATAAATTTTCCTTGTTCTACCTTTAAGGAACACATCTAAACCCACCATAAGGTTTTAATTTTCATTAAAACACATCACACCCCACTCTGAAGTGTTCATATATCCTTTTTAGATGGTATTTTGAACTGATATTCCTGAAAAATTGGATAACAATCTACCCACCATGGTATTTCTCCCATGTCGGCATTATGACAAATTCAATACACTTCACCCCTTCATGATTTACTCCCATTAGACTGAATATGGTTGTGACATATAAGTAATACCATAAATAACTCACATTTCCTTATCATTTTTCACAATATTATCAATCCTCCTCAAAGTATCTATTTATCAAATTCTGTGAAACCCAACCATCTTGATTCCTAAAACAAGTCCCATGGGCTATGAAACACACATAAGAAATTTATATCATAACAAGATTATTTGGTCAGGTTAAATAGGCTTCATACAAGAAAAAACACATACACCACAAGTAATAAAAACGATCATATGTATAAAATTACAAAGGGACACACCATCATATCATGCCAACAACCATATACAAGTTCCATATGTGGTAAGAAGATTCCTGCCTCAAACACATTGATTCACAATGTTAACATCCACCAAGATTCATCACCTGAAACAAGTTCATATTCCAAGGATATCTAGACCCAATACTAACTGATTAAAAAAATTATTCTATAAAATAACATGATAATAAACTAGATTTTTTTAGTCTTACCCAACACAATCTATCTCCAATGGTGGATCTAGATCCATTACATAGAGAGAAAGTAATTCTCAATAGATTTGAGCTTTATCCCACAATGACCCAATAAGTTTTCATTAAATCACATAATATTCCATAGATCGCACAATAGTATCCTAGATAAATGATTAAGCCCAAGATAAATAAGAATGATATAGTGATATCAAGAAAAATAGAGAACAATGATCACATACATTGATTTCTTATTCCCCAAAACCTCTAGATTCACCATAATTAGAGTTTTAAGGGAGGAGAATATCTAAAAACCACCACTAGAGTCCCTAGGATAGAGATAACTAGTAATTTGAGGAATAATGAAGATATTTGAGGAGGTTTTAGATTTTAAACTCAGTTTTTAGATTAATTAAAACCCCACACATGGTTTGGTAGCACTGTTTACTAAATCATGCACCAACCATGTGAGGTTATCTACCTTTTCTAGGAAACCACATGGTTTGGCCACACAGTTAGGTAAAATATTAAATAACCATTATTTTCTCATATTTATTGAGTCACATAGTGTTTTGGGGAAATCACATGGTTAACTCTAACGGTGCGCCAACCCTGCACCACCAACTATAATTCTCTAACAAGCTGCACATTTTCCTAGGAAAACCTGAACAGTTTTCACTGACTGTTATCAAACCATGAACCACATTAAAGGTCTAAAAAATACTCCAAAAACATTTATAATTGACCTAATACTTCATCCAAGAAAATTATAACTCAAAAAAACTAAAATAATGGATTAAATTAAGGTATGTGGTACCTAGAAAAAATTTCACATTTACATGGGAAAGGTAAAGTAAAGTCATATCATGGTGTTTGTTCCACCAATATAAGTCAAGGGAATATTTTTGGATATGATGGTTTTGGATTTAAAGGGATAAAATAAATCAATAATTATTTATATGAAGTAGTTTTTATTGAAAAATGAATCTATAAGGTGGGTATCATCACCCTAGGGTTATGTCATCATGAATTTAGAAAGTAATCAAGGTGAACCAAAATGAATCATGATGATATTTCATAAAAAGTAATGTGAATTAAAAAGATTTATATATTATATTATTAACATTAAATAAATTTGAAAGGGGGGAAAGGTGTATCATGAAAGATCAAAGTGAATAAAAAGCATACAAAACCCATATTTAATTAAAAGTTGTAAATTTCTATCATGAATTGGGATATAAATCCATTTTGAATTAAATTAAAAAATCATAAATTTTAATATTTTAATGGTAATCCTGATGTCTTTTTATATCAAGTTGTATATCATGAATATAAGTGTGGGTGTAATGGATGAAATTGGGTCATAGTTATAGAATAGAAACATGACATTAATTTTAAAGAGATAAAAATTTAAATGAATAAGGGAAGTCACTAGTATGTTAAATGGATCCCAATATCAAGTTGAGTACACCACAAGTGATTTTGGAATAGATCATTCTCATGTGAATAGAGTAATATAGGTTCTATATAAATTTTCCCCATAAAATGTGTCTAAAAAGAATATATGAATATTTATAATGATAATTTTTAGTCTTACATGCTTTCTACATCTTCTTATTTTATACAACAACTTTTTTATGAACTAGCTAAGGCCCATGATTAGTGAGAAATGAAAAAAACAATTCTCAATAATCTCCTTATATGTTTTTAATATGACATGTTTTGGGTATCACTTTATGTATTTTATGCTCTAATGATTTTGATTAATTGGTAATTGATAGTTTAAGTTCATAAATCTTATATTAAATGGTATTTTATAGTTTATGGTCATACAACTTTGAGAAAATAATTCTTTTTTGTGTAGGGTCTTAAAACTTGAACCAACATGTCATGTGGTTTCTGATCATATTACATAGAACATGATTTAAAATATTTTAATATCATATAATAAAGATGATGCACCATGATAAGAATTAAAGTAATTATCTTCATCCTAGATTTGGATACCCTCAAAGGGATCCTTTTTAATTTTTTTCAACACGCGTATAAATAAATTGTAAAAGTAGATTTCTATTAATTTTTTTCAAAAATAAATTTTACTAGTAAGAATATCTGAAATTTTTCTAAGAAAAAGTGTTAATATAAAAATTATTTCTCCCTCATTCCATTTATCTGATAACATTTCTCCAAGCCATTTTAGTATATCTTGGGGTGTATTAACTTTACATTTTCTCAGTATTCCATTTATGGGTTTTCATGTATATAAATTTTATCTCTCTTTCATCACTCATTTGACAAAAATTTATAGAAAACATAAAATCTATAATTTAAGGTATTATAGTTCAAACCAACATGTCATAAAGTTCATTGTTTTGAAACATATATTGTGGTCTTTATGGGTAGCTTGATATTATTGAGATATTTTTTACCTGATTAGAGAGAGATAAACATGACATGATAGGAAAATGGGATAATGTTATGACCAAACTCTTATTTCAATTATTAATGAGATGCTATATAGTGAAACTCAATGTCAACTAATAATAAAGGAGGAAATTAAATGTGGTTGTATCTAAAAAAGTGGGTTGTTTGGTATCACCTCATATCCTATGAAGTTATAAATCATTCAACACATAATTATATATAAGTGGTTTTCACCCAATGTGAATTAACCCTAATAGTGTGTGCAAAGAATACGGGTGTAACACCAAAGGTGATGGAATCCAAATGAATACATGGAAGTAACAAAAATAAATCAATGATTTTGATACGTATATCAAAGTGATGTGATGATGATGGATAGTTATAGATAACTACTGACCACATTAAAATGATAGATCCATCAAGATATTATTAGATATGATATTTATGGATGAACATTAACCAAGTTCAAAATACAGGTTCCATTGTTTCACTATATAAATGTTAAGGACTTTTGGTAGCTTTCTTCCATGATTTATTCCTTAAATGGGTATAATAAGGACATTCTGTGGGCTTGTGTTTAGTCATCATGAACCAATGTGAGTTTTCTTTGATAATAAAATTAACCCATTAGTAATATCCATGAATGGTTTGATGGTAAACCATTCATTATATAACATTTAATGTTTTTAATTAAAAAGGTGGTTTTAAATGGGGGTTTGATTTCCCTTGGATTATACCACCATGTGTTGAGAACATCATCTGGAAAAAATATTAATTTCAATAAAATTTAAACTATTAGTAAACCCATTATAAAATAATGGATCTATGCTAGTCAAAAAAAATTGAAATTTTAAAGAAACCAACATCAAAATTTTATAATAAATCACAAAAATACGGGATAAATCATATTATGAATTAGAAATTGCAACTATAAGGGTCATGGTCACACTAAATCACCCAAATATAGAGGAAAAGGTCATGTATACCTCAAAAAGTCTAAAAATTCAAGAGATAAAGTAATTATATATGATCCCAAAATATGAGTTCTTTGGTATCACTATTTATCCAATAAAAATAGTAATTAATCTATAAATAATTTTAAATAAAGGTAAAATAATGTGAATTTAGAATAGTGGAAAATAAAAAAATATGACTAGGTCTAATACCTGAGGTTTTAGTGTCACTATGTTATTAATGAATGTTGTAATCAATCCAAACATAGTTTTTGATTGGTTAATTATTTCATATATTAGGTGATCCTTAATATGAATAAGGAAAAGAATCAAATTTGGATATATTAAGGTAAAAGTTCACCTATAAGTGGGTTGAATTTTCATGAATGAAAATATAAAAACATTGATGTGAATTGTGAATAATAATGTAACCCTAATTTTAAAATGTAGAAACAAAATGGAAGGGAATATTGACATGAAATAGGGATGTGGGGAATCTAATATGAATATATATGGATTTGAATTACATGGTGAATTAATGATATATCTAGTATGAAGAAGTGAATTACACATGAATTTAGAAGTTTAAAAATTAATATATATAAAAGTTAATTTAATATATATATATATATATGACCTATAAATTTTAATTCCATATGATTAGGATTATTATTTTCAATATAGTACAAAACATTATAGTAAAGTTTGACAATATACCCTATGGTTTAATTTTATATAAAATATTCTATTAAAATATGTAGTTTAATGTCATATTGTAAGCATGAATGTAACATTCATTTTAACATAATATTATAAGAATGTTCAACCATGTAGTTTTATGTTATGCAGAAATTACTGTTGAACCCATATGTCAATCCACATAAAGGATTCATATTTTCGGTTCTTATGAAGTTATGTGGTTATATTCACTCTCTGTTATGGGTGAACATGGAGTATGATCTACTTAGAAAAACAATTATAGGAAAAACTTCTTATTTAATTCTCACAAAACACAATTTGGAAAACATAAAGTTTATGTGACAAGATACTATCATAAAACATGTCAAAAATACATTTATAATTCATTAGATATAGCACAATGTATAAAATCAAGATCATATCAAGGTGCTGGTGTGATTATCCTAGTGATTCCTCTATAATATTGTTTTTAATTTTTTTTATTTTGAATGTGGTAAAGTAAAACATGAATAATATGTACGATAAAACAAATACAACAACTAAATAATAGGATAGAAGAATAAGATAAATAAAAACAAGTAAAGGGAAAAGAAACTTAGTAATTAGAAAGGGGAGTCCTATGTTGATTCACTGTTAAATTTACTATCATGGATCTACTAAAGTATTAAATCATCAACTCCAAACCTCACATAGTGTAGGTATAATACCTTAACTCAAAACCCACCCTCACCTAAAACACTAAACACACATGAACATAATGATTTCCAGTAAATGAATGATATTCCTATAATGAAAGGTAAAACATAATCAAAACAATTTAAATAAAAATATATTCCATGAATAATTGATATTCACATGATTCGTGATTACACAACCTTTCCTAAGATACTCAAATGAGTATATAAACAAATAAAAGGGAAAATATTAAGGGAAAAGAGTATCAAAACATTCATATGAGTAAACATATGGTTCTATATATACACTTCACTATAAATTTCATATAAAATAAAAGAAGAAGGACTTGACCAAAATAATATATGAATATATAGGAAAATTAGATCTTCAATTCAAAGTATTATACTTTCATATTATCCCACTAAAGATGAATGTTCTAGAACAAGAAGAGAGAAACAATAAGAATTTTTATATAGTGAAAATAAGACAAAGTTAAATTGAGAGAGTCCCTGGAATAAGGAATTTGGAATAGGGAATGATTAATTACACTCTTATTAGTAAAATAAAAAACCATTATTAAAAAACTAACTAACAATAAGTAACATTCATGTAGACCACCCCCAATTAGTTCTTCACCTTCACCTAGTTCTACTCTGTGAATCTAGAAAATCTCCTCAAATTATTTTATACTCCACCATGTATAAATTTACCTACATTATTATTAGATGACTATTAATTTATATTTATTATAAAAAAACATACTACAATACATTCTTTTATTTCAAGGTTTATTATCTTAAAAAAATTAGTTTCATACATCATGAGTGCATAATAAAATATAAAAATATTTAGATCATTCTCATAGTTGTCCTAATATTTCTCATGTTATATTTAGTACATGTATTCACCTAAGGATATACAAAAAAAGGAAATATTTGAGATTAAATCCCAATAAGTGTAGGAGAAACATTGAAGGATTGAGTGACATAAATAAATAGTACATGGGTGAGCATAATCATCATTATCATATCATAAGAATAGGATCAGCATCATAATAATGAGGGAATCATTTGAAAAAGTAATAGAATATAGAATATGTATAATAATGAAACATCATAACATAGTGGTTAATTACCATGCATAATTGTGAACAAATATAGCATTAAGTTCATGAAAATATAATTTCATAAATCATAAAATCATAATTGTGAACAAAGATAACATCATGTTCACACATAATACACATAATAACATGAGGTGAAATAAATTACTTAATTAAATGGTTGGTTGTATAATTATGGTCCCATCGATAACATTATTAAATGATCATAATTACACATTACATATAGAAAGGGAACATGTTTCAATTAAAGACATTAAATAGTCCCACATAAATAGAATCAATATCATAAGGGTGTCATGAATTACATATCAGTAAATAATTATTAAGGTTACCAAAAAATAATGGAAAACATATTTTTAGAGATCTAATGTTTTCAAAAAAATATCATGTTCCATTGTGATAAGGAGAAATATTATAAAAGGAATTAATGAGATGTTTCAAAAAAATAAGGTTGTTATGGAAAATCATTTTATGTAGCTTTGAAATAATCTTTATAAAGTAAAATATTAAAAATTAATATGACAAAAAATGAAAAATAAGAGTTAAATGGACTCTTTTTATGGAATTGATACGGTAAAACATTAAAAATAAAGTCAAATAAGTGGTAACCTCAAAAATAAAGAGTTGGGTTCAGGATTCCTCTTACTTGAGATACTGATTTATTTCATCACTTTTCAGCCAACTATATAAAAAAATATTTTTATTAAAACATTAAAACAATATTAAAATGTGTTTATTTTTTATTTTATTTACCTTTTATAATCATTGGATTTTATTTTAAAATTTTATTTTTTAAATTTGAATGTTTTTTGTATTGTATTTTCTTTAAAATATATCTCCTTTCATTGATTTCAGGAAATTTTTTATTAATATTTATACATTAATGAAATTATATAAATAATATTATAAATAAATATATTAACACATTTATATATTGTAAAGAATTTATTATAACTATCAATAATATTTGGTATAAGTAGAGAGTTGACAACATCCTTAGAACCAGTTAACTGAATGTTAACAAGACGTTGTCAAAAGAGGAGGTGATAGATGTATAACATATAAATGTGTTGAAAAATAAATAATTATAGTAGTTTAATAACATTAAAATGTTTTTAAAATACTACATAAATAATTTTAATAGGTTTTTAATAGAAACTATTATAATTATTGATTAAGAGAAGAGGAAAAAAATGTAAAATTTGAAGGAATATTACCTTCTTCTTTGTGTTGCTCCTTTACTATGACCATTGACTCTATGAAATCCTTGAGTCCTATGAGTCTATAAAATACATAAGTACTCTGAATAGATTAATAGAAGGAAATTTGGTAGAGGTTTTTCTTTTATAAGTATAAGGGATATAGTTTTCCACGGGGTGGGAGAGGGTGTGTTTATACTTGAGGAGGAGGTGTTTTTAGGATAAAATATTATTTCTAGGGTAAACATTGAAATAGAAATATTTTTTACATTATTAATGTAACACCCCAGTTAAATAAAGAGTATGACATTTTTACATTTATCCATATTTGTGAATAAAATATTAATATGACTTTAAAGGGGATGCTATGCTCGATGGTGTACCCAACACGCAACAACGAGTTTCTTGGGAATCTTATGTTGCACTCTAATAATAAAATAATATTATTTTAAATAGTAGTTAACGCCTAGCTTGTAACACCCTGAGCTTCCATTATACGCTTCTCATTCAATAATGCAATAGCTTGCATTGTACGCAACTTCGAGTTCTAAAACACAACGATTAATCAAAGTAGCCGTTATGAATAGTAATAACCACTTTTTAAAATTATAGAAATTTTATATTTCAAAATGGACTTCATTTTTGGATTCGGAATATCGAAATTAGCCTATGTTGAATTTTTGGTATTTTTCTGAGAACTTCTAATTTTTTATGAATAGTGAAAAATACTTAAAAACAACTTTTTTAATCCAAATAATTTATAGTGATAAATTATACTATTTAGTGGTTTTAAAGTATAATTAGAATATATTTTTACCATTTTATCCAATGGTGGTCATTATAATTAATTTAACATTGAAATTGGACATAAACAATTGCAAATCTTTTGATATAAATTGTTTCTCAAAAACACGCTATTTGTTGTGATAGTGGAAATTAATTATAAAATTAATTAATGAAACTTATATGTTGTGAATTTTGTAAAATAGACATCATTTTTGAATTCGGAATATCAATTATAGCTTAGGGTGAAATTTTGGCATTGTTCTGAAAAACTTTAATTTTTGATGAATAGTGAAACCACTAAGTGGTAGTTAAATAACTGATTTTTCGTTTAAATGAAATATTACCACTTCTGTGATTTGATTTTCAAAAATCCTACATACATGGTTATCATTAAGAAGTAAAATTTGGTTCAATGAGATCAAAATAATTTTTTGGTGAATAGTAACTTTTAAGTTCTTAATCGCGATTAGAGGTAATTAGTGTAGTTTAAGGTAAAAATAATGTTTTAATAATATGAGATGAGCTTGACACTTGTCCTACTCATATTGGATGAGTCATGGTCGACCAAGACAACCCATGGGTCAACTGGGGGACCCCATGGAGCCACTTTGGTTGGAAAATGACATTAATATATATATATTTAATGTTAAAATTAAATTGACACAAACATGAGTTGTTTTACTAAAACAGTTTTTAAGTGAGGTTACACAAGTCCAAATTTTGATTATAAATATTCATTATAAAGCTAAAAATATTTCCTACATCATAGTATTTTTTTTATAATTTTTAGACATTAAATAAATTAAATTAATTATGACATCATGATGATGCAGCGATGACCTCATTATTTAACGATTTAAATAAAATGGAAATATAATGTAAAATCCAAAGCTTACACTTGTCAAAAACCTATTTAATGAGTATATTTCGAACCCTTATCATCTTATCCTCATATTATATAAGTGTGGGACCTCTAAAATCCGAAACTCATTTTATAATAAAGTGACTTTTCTTTACTTTCCAAGAGTGCCCCTCCTCCCCACTTATAAAAGGCCCCCACCTCTCCCACCTCATTCACACTTTAAAGCCATTTGGCTCAGCCAACCTCTGCCCAAATACTCTCCCAACTTCCCCCTCTTACTCCTAGAAGCCTCACTTTGGGCAGAACTCTTCCCAAGGAAGCCTTTGGCTCAAATCAAAAAGAGTTACCCGATTTTGAGGTAATGTCTTCTCTAATGTTGTTTTGTTTTATTTTTCTTCTCCAACCCCCTAAACTCTTTTCATTCCTTTCTTTTGTAACAACACCAGTATCTAAAATATACTAGGATGTTGTGATGATAAGGATTTGGTTTACACTTACACAAACCTTCGTCTAATGGTTAAATAACATACGGTTTCTGTGGATGGCGAATTTCTGCCTCACGAAAGGATGATTGTTCAACACTCATATAACACCTTCAAAGGTGGCCATTAAGATGTCACTATTTTTATATATGATTTATAATATGTTTATGTTTTACTTATGCTTCTGTATTTCTCATTTATGGAATACTTTATGATTTCCATTATGGGTAAAACGCGATAATTTCATTTTAGGAAGTGCGGACTACCGCCCCCTCAAAGTGATTTGAATCGTTAATGCCATATGTGGGATGTATAAAGGATGGAGTAAATGGTATTATACACTATATTATACTGGAACTATATTATACCTTTATATAATTATGATTTCATTCCATTAAATATGAAATAGAAATGAAAGTAGCGTTCATGCGTACGTACGGCTTACCGTCTCCATGAACGGTGCATTTCATTTCTTACCTCTAAATGTTACGTAATATTATGAATGAATGTATATACTGGATATATATGAGATATATGATATCTATATCATGAATATAATTCTGGATATAACAGATATTTCACCACATGAACAACTCGTAATTATAAGAAGTCTATTTTTGACTCAAGTACCAAAGATCGACAAAACGACCGTTATTAACTTAAATAATTACATAATGTTCATAACATTGTAATAAGTGATATAAAAGGGATAATGAACTTGAAAAAGGTTCTTAATAAAGTAGATATTAACTCTAGTTTATTATTCAGGAGGTTAAAGAATGGTCGAATCAAGTCGGACACAAGGTAAGGGTTTACTTCACAACCTCTTCATTATCCAAGGTTGTTTATACATAATTATCTACTGGGACCTCGTTATCATCCACATCCATGTTTCTTCAAAATGTATTTCAAAACATTTTTATTATTTACAAGAATATGGGTTAAAGTCATTTATACCCTTTTTGACTTTTTATAAGAGGAATCTTTCCGTCGTTTTCAAAACAAGGTCCTTTTTAACCTTTTCGACAGAATTGAGGTAAGAATGTTTTTTTAACTTATACGGCGGGTGCGGTTATTTTCCGCCATTATAAAATCTTCAAATCTTTCCTTACAAGCTTATAAGAATATTTTCAAGAAAATGTTTTGTTTTATATGGCTCTTAAATGATTTCAAAAATATAAAGAGATATTTCTCTAAAAAGTGTTTTCATTTCATCTATGTCAACATCCTTTGATAGATTTTACGCTTATTTGAAGTTGATTTATTATAATACAAAAATTCTATATTGTATTGAAGGTTTTGTGATATGTTTGACTGTGGATGTGCTATTTTATACCATTCATAGTTTATGGTGAAATTATTGACATTTCGTATGCTAGTTTTAATACGAATGTTTATGTTATGTTTAAACCTTTTCATATGGGAATGCATTGGACTTAATAAACTAGTGTCTTGGCACGAGGCCTTGACAAAATCTTATTTGTGGTCTTGGCACGAGGCCTTGGCTACGTGGTTATGATAGTCTGGCATTATGCATTCCATCATTATGAAAGTGGTTATTGATATTGCATGTGATTATTCGATCAGTAGAATATCCATGTGAAGAAGTAAATGGCATTATCTCATTTTACTTTTGCCATATTATGTTGATGTTCAAGTTTAAAAGGCTTTTGTTTTAGTTATACATTGCCTTAAATGTTTATGTTTATTTATGAAAGCTTCCGCAATATTGTTATCCTTACTGAGCATCTGAGCTCACCCCTTTCAATGTTTTAATATTTTCCAGGATGTGAAGAAGTATTTTATGAATGACCTGCAGGGATAGTCAGAATAGGATATGAGTGTGGACTATGGAGACTTTGTTATTGTAGGTTTTCACTTTATGATGTAATGTAAGACTTATGAATGTATCTAGTGTTTCCAAGGCTACTAAACTAATCGGTCTTTCGAGACTTGATCTTTTGTGATCATGCCAATGTTACGAAGTAATGCACCGACTCTGGGTAGCTGGGGTCGGGGCGTTACAGTTGGTATCAGAGGCAGTTTAGTACTAACCTTGGAAGCTAGATTTAGATAAAATCTGATTAGAGCACATAGACCAAAGATAGACTTTGAGGATTAGTATAGAAGAGCTTCCTAGAATTTTGGTATTATATAGATGTTGTGAGTTTTCCGAGCAATACATCCCTGTCTGGATACGAGCAGGTAGAGGCGGATCTGGCACAGATGTACCTAGGGGTAAAACCCGAAAACACCACTTTGAGCTGGACTCAAATGGGAACTGGTGCATGACAACGGGCCTTTCTGCACTCTTGGTTACGACACTCCCGAGGGATTTTCTTAGGATAATTCCCATTTTCTTTACAAACCAATATGTAGGGTTTATGAGTATATACTTCCTCAAAGAAAACATTCTTATGATTATGGATTATATCCATAAACCGTTCAATTTACTTTAAGTATTTTAAAAGTTTGGAATTATTCATTGTAATTCATAAACTAACCTAGTTTATGCCATTGTATAGAAATGGCGCCCAGTAGAAGGAATGTGAACTCCAGCAGTACGTATGATCCAAAGAGTAAGAAGGATCGTATCTTTCACGGTATTAAGACAACATTTCGAAGGGAAATAGTCTCACATGTGTTCTCGACATATGAAGAAATAGTATCATGTGTTAATAAGATAAGTAAAGAATTCTTTGAGTCCTATAGCTTTGAAGCGAAGCAAGAGACGAAAGGGATGGAAGAAAGAATGATGGATAAAGGGATGAGGGGAAAGAAGAATTTTCCAATATATGGTAATTGTGGGAAGAAACATCATGGAACTTGCCTAAAGGGAATGGGAGTTTGTTATAAGTGTAGAGAAAAAGGACACAAAGTGCGTGACTGCAAGGGTAAGAAAATGGTTTCAAATGTACAATGCTTCTTCTGCAAGGATTGGGGACACTATGCAAACCAATGTCCAAATCATCAGAGTATGCCCCAAATGATGTTATTGGATAATAATCAAGTTATGATACTGCAATAGATGAGGAGTAATGATTAGAGTTCTTATGTTGTTATTAAAGAATTTTGTAATTTGAGTGTTGTATCAATGATGTACTGGTTATAATAATTATAGAGTATATAAGGATTGTACTGCAGTACTATTTCATCAAGGACTTGAGATTGTGTGGAACCAAGAAATGTGACTCCACAGTAGGTTAAATTTTTGGAAAGTATATGGTTGAGAGAAAGATAAACCATAATATGGTTCTGATACTGAGATTGGGATTTTGGAATAAGACGTGATTGATTTGGATAAATTATATTGGACATACTTAACTTCCTTGAAACCGATTGATTTTTTGTATACATTTTTGGATAGAAGGAGTATATCTAGTATTCTATAAGGAATAAGGGATCATGGTAATTCAGTATGTTTAAAAAGAATACATGATGAAGGTGTTCACATGTTGTTACGTGGGAAAAAGGATCTTCATTATGTTTACCTTCCTTATAAAATTTGGATTGTGAGTTGGACAGAAGTATTTTGGATAACTATAAAGGTTGGAATGGATTAAGTTGATCTTTGGATAGTATTGTTTAAGGTTAAAGAATTTTTGAAGATTATTTCTGTAATATTATAATACTATAGTTTTAGGAAAAGGACAACCTGCAGGGTGGGGCATAACCCGTCGCGTCGGACAAAGATGCAGGAATCGAACCCACAATCATAGTGCGACAGGCCTTTATTTCCTACCACTAGCCTACAGGAAGTCCCTGGTTATTACAAAATAATTTTACTAATCTAAATGGTATGTGTTAATATTTGGAACCTTATATAATTAGGATAAGTATAATATTTTTGAGTTCTATTATCATTTTGAGTGAAAGATGAGTTGAAGGTTGAAACTCTAATTGTCAAGCATAAATATATATATACCTATCTCTTATTCAATGAATAAATTAATTCTTAAACTTTAGTAAAGGGATATTAAAAAAATTTGTTATCCTAATACCTTATGTTTTGACTGAAGATATTTTAAATCAACATAGATTGAAGGCTTTGAGGCCCTCAATTTGACAGTTGATTGTGATTGATGACCTCAATCACTCCCAACAATTATTTACGTTTTTCCTCCAATTATATGTCTCTAATTACCACCAATGTTCTCCTTATCGAGATCATAATTTGGTGGTGACTTTATTATTTCCATTTCCCTCTTATTAAGGCTAAATTTTATTAATCTTATTTCCGATGTGGGTTTTCCACAAAGGAATTTTCTCTTTTCAACCTTTTATTTTCAAAGAAAAAAATTTCAAATTGTGAGAACGCAATTTATTGAAGGAGGAGAGAATGTAACACCCCGAGCTTCCATTATACGCTTCTCATTCAATAATGCAATAGCTTGCATTGTACGCAATTTCGAGTTCTAAAACACAACGATTAATCAAAGTAGCCGTTATGAATAGTAATAACCACTTTTTAAAATTATAGAAATTTTATATTTCAAAATGGACTTCATTTTTGGATTCGGAATATAGAAATTAGCCTATGTTGAATTTTTGGTATTTTTCTGAGAACTTCTAATTTATTATGAATAGTGAAAAATACTTAAAAACAACTTTTTTAATCAAAATAATTTATAGAGATAAATTATAATATTTAGTGGTTTTAAAGTATAATTAGAATATATTTTTACCATTTTATCCAATGGTGGTCATTAGAATTAATTTAACATTGAAATTAGACATAAACAATTGCCAATCTTTTGATATAAATTGTTTCTCAAAAACACGCTATTTGTTGTGACAGCGGGAATTAATTATAAAATTAATTAATGAAACTTATATGTTGGGAATTTTGTAAAATAGACATCATTTTTGAATTCGGAATATCAATTATAGCTTAGGGTGAAATTTTGGCATTGTTCTGAAAAACTTCAATTTTTGATGAATAGTGAAACCACTAAGTGGTAGTTAAATAACTGATTTTTCGTTTAAATGAAATATTACCACTTCTGTGATTTGATTTTCAAAAATCCAACATACATGGTTGTCATTAAGAAGTAAAATGTGGTTCAATGAGATCAAAATAATTTTTTGGTGAATAGTAACTTTTAAGTTCTTAATCGCGATTAGAGGTAATTAGTGTAGTTTAAGGTAAAAATAATGTTTTAATAATATGAGATGAGCTTGAAACTTGTCCTACTCCTATTGGATGAGTCATGGCCGACCAAGACAACCCATGGGTAAACTTGGGGACCCCATGAAGCCACTTTGGTTGGAAAATGACATTAATATATATATATTTAATGTTAAAATTAAATTGACACAAACATGAGTTGTTTTACTAAAACAGTTTTTAAATGGGGTTACACAAGTACAAATTTTGATTATAAATATTAATTAGAAATATAAAAAGATTTCCTACATCATAGTATTTTTTTTATAATTTTTAGACATTAAATAAATTAAATTAATTATGACATCATGATGATGCAGCGATGACCTCATTATTTAATGATTTAAATAAAATGGAAAGATAATGTAAAATCCAAAGCGTACACTTGTCAAAAACCTATTGTATGAGTAGATTTAAAACCCTTATCATCTTATCCTCAAATTATATAAGTGTGGGACCTCTAAAATCCGAAACTCATTTTATAATAAAGTGACTTTTCTTTACTTTCCAAGAGTGCCCTTCCTCCCCACTTATAAAAGGCCCCCACCTCTCCCACCTCATTCACACTTTCAAGCCATTTGGCTCAGCCAACCTCTGCCCAAATACTCTCCCAACTTCCCCCTCTTACTCCTAGAAGCCTCACTTTGGGCAGAACTCTTCCCAAGGAAGCCTTTGGATCAAATCAAAAAGAGTTACCCGATTTTGAGGTAATGTCTTCTCTAATGTTGTTTTGTTTTATTTTTCTTCTCCAACCCCCTAAACTCTTTTCATTCATTTCTTTTGTAACAACACCAGTATCTACAATATACTAGGATGTTGTGATGATAAGGATTTGGTTTACACTTACACACACCTTTGTCTAATGGTTAAAGAACATAAGGTTTCTGTGGATGGCGAATTTCTGCCTCACGAAATGATGATTGTTCAACACTCATATAACAGCTTCAAAGGTGGCCATTAAGATGTAAATATTTTTATATATGATTTATAATATGTTTATATTTTACTTATGCTTCTGTATTTCTCATTTATGGCATACTTTATGATTTCCATTATGGGTAAAACGCGATAATTTCATTTTAGGAAGTGCGGACTACCGCCCCCTCAAAGTGATTTGAATCGTTAATGCCATATGTGGGATGTATAAAGGATGGAGTAAATGGTATTATACACTATATTATACTGGAACTATATTATACCTTTATATAATTATGATTTCATTCCATTAAATATGAAATAGAAATGAAAGTAGCGTTCATGCGTACGTACGGCTTACCGTCTCCATGAACGGTGCATTTCATTTCTTACCTCTAAATGTTACGTAATATTATGAATGAATGTATATACTGGATATATATGAGATATATGATATCTATATCATGAATATAATTCTGGATATAACGGATATTTCACCACATGAACAATTCGTAATTATAAGAAGTCTATTTTTGACTCAAGTACCAAAGATCGACAAAACGACCGTTATTAACTTAAATAATTACATAATGTTCATAATATTGTAATAAGTGATATAAAAGGGATAATGAACTTGAAAAAGGTTCTTAATAAAGTAGATATTAACTCTAGTTTATTATTCAGGAGGTTAAAGAATGGTCGAATCAAGTCGGACACAAGGTAAGGGTTTACTTCACAACCTCTTCATTATCCAAGGTTGTTTATACATAATTATCTACTGGGACCTCGTTATCATCCACATCCATGTTTCTTCAAAATGTATTTCAAAACATTTTTATTATTTACAAGAATATGGGTTAAATTAATTTATACCCTTTTTGACTTTTTATAAGAGGAATATTTCCGTCGTTTTCAAAACAAGGTCCTTTTTAACCTTTTCGACAGAATTGAGGTAAGAATGTTTTTTTTAACTTATACGGTGGGTGCGGTTATTTTCCACCATTATAAAATCTTCAAAGCTTTCCTTTCAAGCTTATAAGAATATTTTCAAGAAAATGTTTTGTTTTATATGGCTCTTAAATGATTTCAAAAATATAAAGAGATATTTCTCTAAAAAGTGTTTTGATTTCATCTATGTCAACATCCTTTGATAGATTTTACGCTTATTTGAAGTTGATTTATTATAATACAAAAATTCTATATTGTATTGAAGGTTTTGTGATATGTTTGACTGTGGATGTGCTATTTTATACCATTCATATTTTATGGTGAAATTATTGACATTTCGTATGCTAGTTTTAATACGAATGTTTATGTTATGTTTAAACCTTTTCATATGGGAATGCATTAGACTTAATATGTGACGGGTGGAGCCCACTATAGCTCCTCGATGCATCGGTAGGTCTCATGAGACAAACTAGTGTCTTGGTATGAGACCTTGACAAAATCTTATTTGTGGTCTTGGCACGAGGCCTTGGCTACGTGGTTATGATAGTCTGGCATTATGCATTCCATCATTATGAAAGTGGTTATTGATATTGCATGTGATTATTCGATCAGTAGAATATCCATGTGAAGAAGTAAATGGAATTATCTCATTTTACTTTTGCCATATTATGTTGATGTTCAAGTTTAAAAGGCTTTTGTTTTAGTTATACATTGCCTTAAATGTTTATGTTTATTTATGAAAGCTTCCGCAATATTGTTATCCTTACTGAGCATCTGAGCTCACCCCTTTCAATGTTTTAATATTTTCCAGGATGTGAAGAAGTATTTTATGAATGACCTGCAGGGATAGTCAGAAGAGGATATGAGTGTGGACTATGGAGACTTTGTTATTGTATATTTTCACTTTATGATGTAATGTAAGACTTATTAATGTATCTAGTGTTTCCAAGGCTACTAAACTAATCGGTCTTTTGAGACTTGATCTTTTGTGATCATGCCAATGTTACGAAGTAATGCACCGACTCTGGGTAGCTGGGGTCGGGGCGTTACATAGCTGTTGTAATGGTGGGAATGAACAGAACTAACTACAAAATGATTATATATGTTTGTCAAATATTTTTACTTTTTATAATAAATGTTAGAGGATTAAAAATGTGAATGAATCCAATTTTAAGCATAAACATTCTAATATTCTTTAAAAGGTTGATTAACCGCCTTTTGATGGCAAGCCTCTTTTAAATCCACTTTTTGAAAATTTTATGTGTTATATTTGACAAAATAAAATTCTTCTTTAGAATCGGGACATCAAAATATACTTTGTGTAAATTTTTGGTATTTTTCCGAAAAAGTTCAATTTTTAATGAATAGTGAAAATGTTGTATTTTAATTCAAAACCTCTTTTTAATATATTATTTATATGATTAGATTATCTTTTGAATTGGTTTTAAAGTGAAATTAGAAAATATTTTTACCATTTAATCCAATAGCGGTCGTTGTAATTAATTTCACTTTGAAATCGGACTTAAACTAGTATCAATCTTTTGATACATTTTGTTTCATAAAAACACGCTATTTGTTTTCACAGCAGGAATTAATTATTAAATTAATTAATGAAACTTATATGTTTTGAATTTTGTAAAATAGACATCATTTTTGAATTCGGAATATCAAATATAGCTTAGGGTGAATTTTTGGTAATTTTCTGAAAAACATCAATTTTTGATGAATAGTGAAACCACTAAATAGTACTTATAAAAACTGATTTTCCATTTAAATGAAATTTTTCCGTCTTTTTGTTTTGAATTTCAAAAATCCGACATTCATGGTTGTCATTAAGAAGTAAAATGTGGTTCAATGGTATTAGAATAATTTTTTGGTGAATAGTAATTTATTAAGTTTTTAATCGCGATTAGAGGTAATTAGTGTAGTTTAAGGTAAGAATAATGTTTTAATAAAATGAAATGACCTAGACACATGTCCTACCCTCATTGGATGTGTCATTTCCAACCAAGAAAATCCATGTGTCAACTTGGGGACCCCATGGAGCCACTTTGGTTGGAAAATGACATAAATTCCTTTTTATTTAATGTTAAAGTAAAAATGACACAAACATGAGATGTTTTACTAAAATAATTTTTACACGGGGTTATACAAGTCAGATTTTTGACTATAAATAGTAATTGGAAATATAAAAAGATTTCCTACATCATAGTATTTATTTTATAATTTTTAGACATTAAATAAATTAAATTATTTATGACATCATGATGATGCAGCAATGACCTCATTATTTAACGATTTAAATAAAATGGAAAGATAATGTAAAATATAAGACCTAAACATGTCCAAAAACTATTTGATGGGTGGATTTAGAACCCTTATCACCTTACCCTCTAAACACATCAATTTGGGACCATTAAAATCCTAAAATCATTCTAAAATAAAGTAACATTTCTTTACTTTCCAAGAGTCCCCCTCCTCTCCTCTTATAAAAGGCCCCCACCTCTACCTCTTTACACGCACTTCCAAAGCCTTTGGCTTGGCCAACCCCTGCCCATTTTGTCTCTAAACATCTCTCTATAACTCCTTGAAGCCTCATTTTGGGCAGAAGTCTTCCCAAGGAAGCCTTTGAGCTCAAACCAAAGGTAGTTACCCAATTTTAAGGTAATGTCTTCACTTGTGTCCTTTTATTTTATTTTGCTTCTCCAACCCCCTAAAATCTTTTTATTCATTTTTTTGTAACAAATCCAGTATATTAAATATACTAGGATGTTTTTATAAGAATTATTAGAGCTACACTTACACACACCTTCGTCTAATGGTTAAAGAACATACTATTTTTGTGGTTGGCGATTTTCTGCCTCACGAAACGATGATTGTTCAATATTCTTGTAACACCTTTAAAGGTGGCCATTATGATGTCACAATATTTCATATATGATATATATGGTATTTATGTTTACTATATGCTTATGTATTTTATATTTAAACCATACCTTTATTCTTTTCATGTTGTGTAAATTCGATAATTTCATATGAGGAAGTGTGGACTACCGCCCCCTCAAGTGATGTGACTCGTACATGCAATACATGGAATGTATAAAGAATGAAATTATAGAACATATGTGACCTATATAACATATATATTATACTGTAATTATAATATATATATATATCATTTATTTTTAATTCCATTAATATGACAAAGAAAAAATGAAAGTAGCGTTCATGCGTACGTACGGCCTACCGTCTCCATGAACGGTGCTTTTCATTTTTTATCTCCAAATGATATGGAATAGTATAAAATGAATATGTACTCGATATATATGATATTTTAATCATTAATACTATTCTATAAATTATTTACTTATAACTACATGGACAATCATTTTTCAAACAAGTTCATTTTTGACTCATGTACCAAACATCGACAAAAATGTCTAATATGAACTCATATTATTAACCAATTATTATAACATTAAAATATGTGATATGAACTGAATAATAATCTTTATATGAGGTCCTTAAGCAATTATAAATTGACCAAAGTTTATTATTCAGTAATATAAAGAAACAAACAAGACAAGTTGGACTTGAGGTAAGGGATCTTACTCCTCTCTTTCTTTTTAAGTACGCTCATTTATGTCATTCCTTTTAAAGCTCATATTTATTGTTATGGGGATGTTCTTTTATATTAATCTTAATGTAATTTTTATGTTCATATGATGAGAGACCCTATTCTCTCTCATCAATCTATTTTGGAAGTTTTGAGTGGCGCCGTTAGGCTGCCGAATTTTCCTAAGAGATCTAACCTCTCTCTTTCTTTTTAAGTACTCTCCTTTATGTCACTTCTTTTAAGTTTCTATTTGTTATGTTGGGGGATGTTATTTTATATTCCTCTTTCTGTAAAATTTATTTTAATATGATGAGAGACCCTATTTCCTCTCATCAATCCATTTTGGACGTTTTAAGTGGCGCTGTTAGGCTGCCGAGTTTTCATAAGGGATTTTTCATCTCAGTTTTATTCCTGTGAGATTTATGCTACATTTTCCACAATTTCCTTTGAGTGGTGTATGTACTGTCCATTATTTTACTCATTGTGTAATATACTTTCATTTATGAGTATTTACATCAATGTTGTATTGTCCTTCTTTCACGGGGTGCATGTCTCGAAAGATACCCATGTCGGTAAGGGAACCTTTCACCCTCCTCTTTTTAAAAGACTTCTTTTGTTATGTCTTTTAATTCACATACTATTATGTTGGGATATGTTCTTCTATATCCTTATTTGTTTAAATTTTATGTCCATGTGATGATATACCCTTTTTATCTCTCATCAACTCATTTTCTGAATTTTGTAGTGACGCCGTTAGGCTGTCAAATTTTTGCAAGGGAACTTCTTAACCCAAATTTGATTCTTTTGGGATAAACTTGTACTCCTTGAATATGTCGTTCTATGAATATGTGTGAATAACCTATGATTATTTTACACTTAATATCCACTTATATTTGGTGTATTCGTTTGTCACACATAATTATGTAATTGATTTATCCTTAAACCGAGGATACCGTCTTTGTCTGGGACTTCGTCTCGATCTCCTTTCATTGAGGCATATTTTGTTTTATACACAACCTTCTTTTATATGGTGAATAAACCCCTTTGACTTTTACGTTTATTCAAAAGTAATCTTCTTTATATGAAGCGTTTACTAAACGACAAAAGGGAATGTTTTTGTCGTACGTATGCGGCGACAACGACTTCTCCGCCGCCGTGACCATTATTTGAGTTTCAGCTTCCTATACAAGCCATACCTTTTTTTTAAAAGAAAAATAAATACCATGTTTTAATTTTATTTTATTTTGGTATTGAAAATGGTTTTCATAATGTTTTTATATCAATTTGTTGTATTGATATCTTGTGATTGAATGGTGGAAATGTTATGTTTCCTTTATGCATGTTTTATGTGATACGATTATGTTGAGGTTCTTGGGAATTATTATGAAGACGGGTGGTTCCGTGATAAACTAAGGTTGGGTGAGCCCGATATAGCTCTCCAATGCATTGGGTAACGTGAAGGAGTGAAACGTTAAGGTTTCTCCGAAGAGATTTAAGGAATATATTGTGGTGGGTATTCTAAACGTAACCAAGAGGGTTACTCCCTATGTAAGAATGTTATGAATGCCTCAAGTTACCTTTATGTCTTATGATTTCTATGATTTATTCATGATTTTATGAGGTATGTTAAATTGCTTATGTTTTATGAGTAAAGTATGATTTCATTGATTCTTATGTGTACATGTACTCATGTTTCCTTTCCATTTATTTTTATATCCCTTACTGAGCTTTTTATGCTCATCCCAAATTTTTTAAATGTTTTTCACAGGTCAATGGAAAGGTACATGATATGATGATAGTGTCAAGGAAGTGTCAAGAAAGAATCCATGTTTTATTTTAAATATGTTTCCGTTGATGGGAGAAAATGAATACTATCTTTTATGTAACCACTTTGTTTAAATGTGGAATGTAATGCAAGTTTATGATCTAATTCTCTAAAACTCTAAACCTGAAAAGATCCTCAATGTGTAATCTTGTATTAACTCAAGATTAAGTAAGGTTTAAGTCTGGGGCCTTATAGTTGGTATCATAGGTCGGTTTAGATAACTTCAGAGGTTAGGGTATTCTCTAAGCATAAGTGACAGTACCATAATGGATAGGATTTCAGAAAGAGTCCTAGTTTTAGATAAAGTGAATGAGTAAGTATATCTTAGTGTTTACCTTCCTCATTAGTACATAATGGTTTTGTTGATATACTCACACTGAAATTTCTGTTTTTAGTGAATGGATAGATCTAGCAGGCACCAAAGAGACAACAGGTTTGAAGGAAACTGTGGTGGTTCTCTTATTAGGATACTAAATAAAATGGGGGATTCAATGAGGAAACTTGTGGTTGTTCTAAACCAACTATCAAGGAGTCATGATCAACCACTTGAACCTTTGTATGTTCTGTAATGCATCATGTATGAGATGACTAATCGATGTGGAAGTTCAGGTAATAATTATAAAGGTAACCATTAGAGTTTATATGATCCTTACTTTTGAGGTAATTATGGGTTATTATATGTTATGATGGAAAATGAAAGGCATGAGATAAACTTGAGTTTAAAATATGTTTTGATTATTTTTGATTATTTTATCTCATTTTGGTGAATGTTTTAAGAATTATATAGTTTTGGAAAAAGGAAAACACGCAGACCGTGTGACAACCCGTCGCGTTGGACAAAGCTATGGGAATCGAACCCACAACCAAAGTGTGACTGGTATTTATCGCCTACCACTGGACTACGTGAAGTCCCTAGTTAGTTTGACTGGTTCTTTTTAGTTAGATGATTTTATGAATTAATATTAAGTTGATTTTGGGTTATCTATGGAAATTTATTAACCTATCATGGAGGATATGTGATTAGGTTAATTACTTTTCAACATGAGACATTAAGAGAAACTGATGTTGTTTGGAGATAAATGTTACGATTTAACTAGGAAGACTATGTGACTAAATCCTTCAAATATTTGGGTTTCAATCTTAGTTTGGTTTACTTTTAAGAATTTTATGTAAAAATTGTTTATCGAATGGTCCTCGTTGAACTTTGGGTTTTGTTGGACAAATTTTGGAGATTAAGAATAGATTTTCTTTTTATTAAGGGTTATCCTTTTCTGGATTATCTGATCTTGTACTAACCTTTTTGGTTTTGGTTTTGTTTAAAGTCTAAAGACATAGGAAGTATATAGTTCTCTTCTGTGGATTAGGTGATTCTCTAGAAGTTGATTATAGTACTCTTAATGTGAACAAGTCTTCCTAAATACTCTTCTTTTGGAGAAAATATGAGTTTGTGTAAGGAATCTAATAAAAGTTGAAAGTCGACATGATAATTGATTATGTTTCCTTATGAATAAATTCCTCAATAAAAATTAACTTAAAACAAAAATGTTGTCTATTAACTTTTCCTACAGGGGAATCGAATACCGTTTAACCCATCACAAGTTTGTGATTTTCTTGTGGTTAACTTTCTCCTAAATATGTTTTCTATCACTCTCCATTAGAACATGACCCTATGTTTTCTCCTCCATGTCCATGTTTTCCTACATGTAATCCTAGTATGGGTTAACTCGGGTGACCTTTTTACTTATCTTCCTTTATTTTAAAGTGATTGTTTTATCGACTCTTGTTCCGATGTGGGACATTCAAGGATGTTTCCAATCTCAATTTTAAAATTGAGAGGACGCAATTCCCAAAAGGGGGGAAGGATGTAACACCCCAGGTAAATAAAGAGTATGACATTTTCACATTTATCCATATTTGTGAATAAAATATTAATATGACTTTAAAGGGGACGCTATGCTCGATGGTGTACCCAACACGCAACAACGAGTTTCTTGGGAATCTTATATTGCACTCTAATAATAAAATAATATTGTTTTAAATAGTAGTTAACGCCTAGCCGTTGTAATGGCGGGAATGAACAGAACTAACTACAAAATGATTATATATGTTTGTCAAATATTTTTACTTTTTACAATAAATTTTAGAGGATTAAAAATGCGAATGAATCCAATTTTAAGCGTAAACATTCTAATATTCTTTAAAAGGTTGATTAACCGCCTTTTGATGGAGAACCTCTTTTAAATCCACTTTTTGACAATTTTATGTGTTATATTTGAAAAAATAAAATTCTTCTTTAGAATCAGGACATCAAAATTTACTTTTTGTAAATTTTTGGTATTTTTCAGAAAAAGTTCAATTTTTAATGAATAGTGAAAAATGTTGTATTTTAATTCAAAACCTCTTTTTAATCTAATTTATTTATATGATTAGATTATCTTTTGAATTGGTTTTAAAGTGAAATTAGAAAATATTTTTACCATTTAATCCAATAGTGGTCGTTTTAATTAATTTCACTTTGAAATCGGACTTAAACTAGTGTCAATCTTTTGATACATTTTGTTTCATAAAAACACGCTATTTGTTTTGACAGCGGGAATTAATTATTAAATTAATTAATGAAAATTATATGGTTTAAATTTTGTAAAATAGACATCATTTTTGAATTCGGAATATCAAATATATCTTAGGGTGAATATTTGATAATTTTCTGAAAAACTTCAATTTTTTATGAATAGTGAAACCACTAAGTGGTACTTATAAAAACTGATTTTCCATTTAAATGAAATTTTTCCATCTTTGTGTTTTGAATTTCAAAAATCTGACATACATGGTTTTCATTAAGAAGTAAAATGTGGTTCAATGGGATTAGAATAATTTTTGGTGAATAGTAACTTATTAAGTTTTTAATCACGATTAGAGGTAATTAGTGTAGTTTAAGGAAAGAATAATGTTTTAATAAAATGAAATGACCTAGAAACATGTCCTAACCTCATTGGATGTGTCATGGCCGACCAAGAAAATCCATGGGTCAACTTGGGGACCCCATGGAGCCACTTTGGTTGGAAAATGACATAAATACCTTTTTATTTAATGTTAAAGTAAAAATGACACAAACATGAGATGTTTTACTAAAACAATTTTTACATGGGGTTATACAAGTCAGATTTTTGACTATAAATAGTCATTGGAAATCTAAAAAGGTTTCCTACATCATTTTATTTATTTTATAATTTTTAGACATTAAATAAATTAAATTATTTATGACATCATGACGTTGCAGCGATGACCTCATTATTTAACGATTTAAATAAAATGGAAAGATAATGTACAATATAATACCTACACATATCCAAAACCTATTGTATGGGTGGATTTCGAACCCTTATCACCTTACCCTAGAAACACATCAATGTGGGACCATTAAAATCCGAAACTCATTCTAAAATAAAGTAACATTTCTTTACTTTCCAAGAGTGCCCCTCCTCTCCTCTTATAAAAGGCCCCCACCTCTACCTCCTTACACACACTTCCAAAGCCTTTGGCTCAGCCAAACCCTGCCCATTTTGTCACTACACATCCCTCTATAACTCCTTGAAGCCTCACTTTGGGCAGAAGTCTTCCCAAGGAAGCCTTTGAGCTCAAACCAAAGGGAGTTACCCGATTTTAAGGTAATGTCTTCACTTGTGTCCTTTTGTTTTATTTTGCTTCTCCAACCCCCTAAACTCTTTTTATTCATTTATTTTGTAACAACTCCAGTATCTTCAATATATTAGGATGTTTTTATAAGAAGGATTCGAGCTACACTTACACACACCTTCGTCTAATGGTTAAAGAACATACTGTTTCTGTGGTTGGCGATTTTCTGCCTCACGAAACGATGATTGTTCAATATTCTTTTAACACATTTAAAGGTGGCCATTATGATGTCACTGTATTTTATATATGATATATATGGTATTTATGTTTACTATATGCTTCTTTATTTTATATTTAAATCATACCTTTATTCTTTTCATGTTGTGTAAATTCGATAATTTCATATGAGGAAGTGTGGACTACCGCCCCCTCAAGTGATGTGACTCGTACATGCAATACATGGAATGTATAAAGAATGAAATTATAGAACATATATGACCTATATAACCTATATATTATACTGGAATTATAATATATATATATATATATATATATCATTTATTTTTAATTCCATTAATATGACAAAGAAAAAATGAAAGTAGCGTTCATGCGTACGTACGGCCTACCGTCTCCATGAACGGTGCTTTTCGTTTTTTATCTCCAAATGATATGGAATAGTATAAAATGAATATTTACTGGATATATATGATATTTTAATCATTAATAATATTCTGGAAATTATTTACTTATAACTACATGGACAATCATTTTTCAAACAAGTTCATTTTTGACTCATGTACCAAACATCGACAAAAACGTCTGATATGAACTCGTATTATTAACCAATTATTATAACATTAAAATATGTGATATGAACTGAATAATAATCTTTATAGGAGGTCCTTAAGAAATTATAAATTGACAAAAGTTTATTATTCAAGAATATAAAGAAACGAACAAGACAAGTTGGACTTGAGGTAAGGGATCCTACTCCTCTCTTTCTTTTTAAGTACGCTCATTTATGTCATTCCTTTTAAAGCTCATATTTCTTGTTATGGGGATGTTATTTTATATTAATCTTACTGTAATTTTTATGTTCATATTATGAGAGACCCTATTCTCTCTCATCAATCTATTTTGGAAGTTTTGAGTGGCGTCGTTAGGCTGCCGAATTTTCGTAAGAGATCTAACCTTTCTCTTTATTTTTAAGTACTCTCCTTTATGTCACTTATTTTAAGCTCCTCTTTGTTATGTTGGGGGATGTTCTTTTATATTCCTCTTTCTGTAAAATTTATGTTAATATGATGAGAGACCCTATTTCCTCTCATCAATCCATTTTGGACGTTTTAAGTGGCGTTGTTAGGCTACCGAGTTTTCATAAGGGATTTTTCATCTCACTTTTATTCCTGTGAGATTTATGCTACATTTGCCACAATTTCCTTTGAGTGGTGTATGTACTGTCCATTATTTTACTCATTGTGTAATATACTTTCATTTATGAGTATTTACATCAATGTTGTATTGTCCTTCTTTCACGGGGTGCATGTCTCGAAAGATACCCATGTCGGTAAGGGAACCTTTCACCCTCCTCTTTTTAAAAGACTTCTTTTGTTATGTCTTTTAATTCACATACTATTATGTTGGGATATGTTCTTCTATATCCTTATTTGTTTAAATTTTATGTCCATGTGATGATATACCCTTTTTATCTCTCATCAACTCATTTTCTGAATTTTGTAGTGACGCCGTTAGGCTGTCAAATTTTTGCAAGGGAACTTCTTAACCCAAATTTGATTCTTTGGGATAAACTTGTACTCCTTGAATATGTCGTTCTATGAATATGTGTGAATAACCTATGATTGTTTTACACTTAATATCCACTTATATTTGGTGTATTCGTTTGTCACACATAATTATGTAATTGATTTATCCTTAAACCAAGGATACCGTCTTTGTCTGGGACTTCGTCTCAATCTCCTTTCATTGATGCATATTTTGTTTTATACACAACCTTCTTTTATATGGTGTATAAACCCCTTTGACTTTTACATTTATTCAAAAAGAATATTGTTTATATGAAGCGTTTACTAAACGACAAAAGGGAATGTTTTTGTCGTACGTATGTGGTGACAACGACTTCTCCGCCGCTGTGACCATTATTTGAGTTTTGGCTTCCTATACAAGACATACCTTTTTTTTTAAAGAAAAATAAATACCATGTTTTACTTTTATTTTATATTGGTATTGAAAATGGTTTTCATAATGTTTTTATATCGATGTGTTGTATTGATATCTTGTGATTCAATGGTGGAAATGGTATGTTTCCTTTATGCATGTTTTATGTGATACGATTATGTTGAGGTTCTTGGGAGTTATTATGAAGACGGGTGGTTCCGTGATAAACTAAGGTCGGGTGAGCCCGATATAGCTCTCCAATGCATTGGGTAACATGAAGGAGTGAAACTTTAAGGTTTCTCCGAAGAGATTTAGGGAATATACTATGGTGGGTATTCCAAACATAACCAAGAGGGTTACTCCCTATGTAAGAATGTTATGAATGCCTCAAGTTACCTTTATGTCTTATGATTTCTATGATTTATTCATGATTTTATGAGGTATGTTAAAGTGCTTATGTTTTATGAGTAAAGTATGATTTCATTGATTCTTATGTGTACATGTAATCATGTTTCCTTTCCATATATTTTTATATCCCTTACTGAGCTTTTTATGCTCATCCCAAGTTTTTGAAATGTTTTTCACAGGTCAAGGGAAAGGTACATGATATGATGATAGTGTCAAGGAAGTTTCAAGAAAGAATCCATGTTTTATTTTAAATATGTTTCCGTTGATGGGACAAAATGAATACTATCTTTTATGTAACCACTTTGTTTAAATGTGGAATGTAATGCAAGTTTATGATCTAATTCTCTAAAACTCTAAACCTGAAAGGATCCTCAATGTGTAATCTTGTATTAACTCAAGATTAAGTAAGGTTTAAGGCTGGGGCCTTATAGTTGGTATCATAGGTCGGTTTAGATAACTTTAGAGGTTAGGGTATTCTCTAAGCATAAGTGACAGTACCATAATGGATAGGATTTCAGAAAGAGTCCTAGTTTTAGATAAATTGAATGAGTAAGTATATCTTAGTGTTTACCTTCCTCATTAGTACATAATGGTTTTGTTGATATACTCACACTGAAATTTCTGTTTTTAGTGGATGGATAGATCTAGCAGGCACCAAAGAGACAACAGGTTTGAAGGAAACTGTGGTGGTTCTCTTATTAGGATACTAAATAAAATGGGGGATTCAATGAGGAAACTTGTGGTTCTTCTAAACCAACTATCAAGGAGTCATGATCAACCACTTGAACCTTTGTATGTTCTGCAATGCATCATGTATGAGATGACTAATCGATGTGGAAGTTCAGGTAATAATTATAAAGCTAACCATTAGAGTTTATATGATCCTTACTTTTGAGGTAATTATGGGTTATTATATGTTATGATGGAAAATGAAAGGCATGAGATAAACTTGAGTTTAAAATATGTTATGATTATTTTTGATGATTTTATCTCATTTTGGGGAATGTTTTAAGAATTATATAGTTTTGGAAAAAGGAAAACACGCAGACCGTGTGACAACCCGTCATGTTGGACAAAGCTACGGGAATCGAACCCACAACCAAAGTGTGACTGGTATTTATCGCCTACCACTGGACTACGTGAAGTCCCTGGTTAGTTTGACTGGTTCTTTTTAGTTAGATGATTTTATGAATTAAGATTAAGTTGATTTTGGGTTATCTATGGAAATTTATTAACCTATCATGGAGGATATGTGATTAGGTTAATTACTTTTCAACTTGAGACATTAAGAGAAACTGATGTTGTTTGGAGATAAATGTTACGATTTAACTTGGAAGACTATGTGACTAAATCTTTCAAATATTTGGGTTTCAATCTTAGTTTGGTTTACTTTTAAGAATTTTATGTAAAAATTGTTTATCGAATGGTCCTCATTGAACTTTGGGTTTTGTTGGACAAATTTTGGAGATTAAGAATAGATTTTCTTTTTATTAAGGGTTATCCTTTTCTGGATTATCTGATCTTGTACTAACCTTTTTGGTTTTGGTTTTTTTTAAAGTCTAAAGACATAGGAAGTATATAGTTCTCTTTTGTGGATTAGGTGATTCTCTAGAAGTTGATTATATTACTCTTAATGTGAACAAGTCTTCTTAAATACTCTTCTTTTGGAGAAAATATGAGTTTGTGTAAGGAATCTAATAAAAGTTGAAAGTCAACATGATAATTGATTATGTTTCCTTATGAATAAATTCCTCAATCAAAAGTAACTTAAAACAAAAATGTTGTCTATTAACTTTTCCTACTGGGGAATCGAATACCGTTTAACCCATCACAAGTTTGTGATTTTCTTGTGGTTAACTTTCTCCTAAATATGTTTTCTATCACTCTCCATTAGAACATGACCCTATGTTTTATCCTCCATGTCCATGTTTTCCTACATGGAATCCTAGTATGGGTTAACTCGGGTGACCTTTGTACTTATCTTCCTTTATTTTAAAGTGATTGTTTTACCGACTCTTGTTCCGATGTGGGACATTCAAGGATGTTTCCAAGATCAATTTTAAAATTGCGAGGACGCAATTCCCAAAAGGGGGGAAGGATGTAACACCCCAGGTAAATAAAGAGTATGACATTTTCACATTTATCCATATTTGTGAATAAAATATTAATATGACTTTAAAGGGGACGCTATGCTCGATGGTGTACCCAACACGCAACAACGAGTTTCTTGGGAATCTTATATTGCACTCTAATAATAAAATAATATTATTTTAAATAGTAGTTAACGCCTAGCCGTTGTAATGGTGGGAATGAACAGAACTAACTAAAAAATGATTATATATGTTTGTCAAATATTTTTACTTTTTACAATAAATGTTAGAGGATTAAAAATGCGAATGAATCCAATTTTAAGCGTAAACATTCTAATATTCTTTAAAAGGTCGATTAAACGCCTTTTGATGGAGAACCTCTTTTAAATCCACTTTTTGACAATTTTATGTGTTATATTTGAAAAAATAAAATTCTTCTTTAGAATCGGGACATCAAAATTTACTTTTTGTAAATTTTTGGTATTTTTCAGAAAAAGTTCAATTTTTAATGAATAGTGAAAATGTTGTATTTTAATTCAAAACCTCTTTTTAATCTAATTTATTTATATGATTATATTATCTTTTGAATTGGTTTTAAAGTAAAATTAGAAAATATTTTTACCATTTAATCCAATAGTGGTCTTTGTAATTAATTTCACTTTGAAATCGGACTTAAACTAGTGTCAATCTTTTGATACATTTTGTTTCATAAAAACACGCTATTTGTTTTGACAGCGAGAATTAATTATTAAATTAGTTAATGAAAATTATATGGTTTGAATTTTGTAAAATAGACATCATTTTTGAATTCGGAATATCAAATATAGCTTAGGGTGAATATTTGATAATTTTCTGAAAAACTTCAATTTTTATGAATAGTGAAACCACTAAGTGGTACTTATAAAAACTGATTTTCCATTTAAATGAAATTTTTCCATCTTTGTGTTTTGAATTTAAAAAATCTGACATACATGGTTTTCATTAAGAAGTAAAATGTGGTTCAATGGGATTAGAATAATTTTTGGTGAATAGTAACTTATTAAGTTTTTAATCGCGATTAGAGGTAATTAGTATAGTTTAAGGTAAGAATAATGTTTTAATAAAATGAAATGTCCTAGAAACATGTCCTACCCTCATTGGATGTGTCATGGACGACCAAGAAAATCCATGGGTCAACTTGGGGACCCCATGGAGCCACTTTGGTTGGAAAATGGCATAAATACCTTTTTATTTAATGTTAAAGTAAAAATGACACAAACATGAGATGTTTTACTAAAACAATTTTTACATGGGGTTATACAAGTCAGATTTTTGACTATAAATATTCATTGGAAATCTAAAAAGGTTTCCTACATCATTGTATTTATTTTATAATTTTTAGACATTAAATAAGTTAAATTATTTATGACATCATGACGTTGCAGCGATGACCTCATTATTTAACGATTTAAATAAAATGGAAAGATAATGTACAATATAAGACCTACACATATCCAAAACCTATTGGATGGGTGTATTTCGAACCCTTATCACCTTACCCTCGAAACACATCAATGTGGGACCATTAAAATCCGAAACTCATTCTAAAATAAAGTAACATTTCTTTACTTTCCAAGAGTGCCCCTCCTCTCCTCTTATAAAAGGTCCCCACCTCTACCTCCTTACATACACTTCCAAAGCCTTTGGCTCGGCCAAACCCTGCCCATTTTGTCACTCCACATCCTTCTCTAACTCCTTGAAGCCTCACTTTGGTCAGAAGTCTTCCCAAATAATCCTTTGAGCTCAAACCAAAGGGAGTTACCCGATTTTAAGGTAATGTCTTCACTTGTGTCCTTTTGTTTTATTTTGCTTCTCCAACCCCCTAAACTCTTTTTATTCATTTATTTTGTAACAACTCCAGTATGTTCAATATACTAGGATGTTTTTATAAGAAGGATTCGATCTACACTTACACACACCTTCGTCTAATGGTTAAAGAACATACTATTTCTGTGGTTGGCGATTTTCTGCCTCACGAAACGATGATTGTTCAATATTCTTTTAACACATTTAAAGGTGGCCATTATGATGTCACTGTATTTTATATATGATTTATATGGTATTTATGTTTACTATATGCTTCTGTATTTTATATTTAAATCATACCTTTATTCTTTTCATGTTGTGTAAATTCGATAATTTCATATGAGGAAGTGTGGACTACCGCCCCCTCAAGTGATGTGACTCGTACATGCAATACATGGAATGTATAAAGAATGAAATTATAGAACATATATGACCTATATAACATATATATTATACTGGAATTATAATATATATATATATATATATATCATTTATTTTTAATTCCATTAATATGACAAAGAAAAAAATGAAAGTAGCGTTCATGCGTACGTACGACCTACCGTCTCCATGAACGGTGCTTTTCGTTTTTTATCTCCAAATGATATGGAATAGTATAAAATGAATATTTAATGAATATATATGATATTTTAATCATTAATACTATTCTGGAAATTATTTACTTATAACTACATGGACAATCATTTTTCAAACAAGTTCATTTTTTACTCATGTACCAAACATCGACAAAAACGTCTGATATGAACTCGTATTATTAACCAATTATTATAACATTAAAATATGTGATATGAACTGAATAATAATCTTTATAGGAGGTCCTTAAGCAATTATAAATTGACCAAAGTTTATTATTCAAGAATATAAAGAAACGAACAAGACAAGTTGGACTTGAGGTAAGGGATCCTACTCCTCTCTTTCTTTTTAAGTACGCTCATTTATGTCATTCCTTTTAAAGCTCATATTTCTTGTTATGAGGATGTTATTTTATATTAATCTTACTGTAATTTTTATGTTCATATTATGAGAGACCCTATTCTCTCTCATCAATCTATTTTGGAAGTTTTGAGTGGCGTCGTTAGGCTGCCGAATTTTCGTAAGAGATCTAACCTCTCTCTTTCTTTTTAAGTACTCTCCTTTATGTCACTTATTTTAAGCTCCTCTTTGTTATGTTGGGGGATGTTCTTTTATATTCCTCTTTCTGTAAACTTTATGTTAATATGATGAGAGACCCTATTTCCTCTCGTCAATCCATTTTGGACGTTTTAAGTGGCGTCATTATGCTACTGAGTTTTCGTAAGGGATTATTCATCTCACTTTTATTCCTGTGAGATTTATGCTACATTTGCCACAATTTCCTTTGATTGGTGTATGTATTGTCCATTATTTTACTCATTGTGTAATATAATTTCATTTATGAGTATTTACATCAATGTTTTATTGTCCTTCTTTCATGGGGTGCATGTCTCAAAAGATACCCATGTCGGTAAGGGAACCTTTCACCCTCCTCTTTTTAAAAGACTTCTTTTGTTATGTCTTTTAATTCACATACTATTATGTTAGGATATGTTATTATATATCCTTATTGATTTAAATTTTATTTCCATGTGATGAGATACCCTTTTTATCTCTCATCAACTCATTTTCTGAATTTTGTAGTGACCCCGTTAGGCTGTCAAATTTTTGCAAGGGAACTTCTTAACCCAAATTTGATTCTTTGGGATAAACTTGTACTCCTTGAATATGTCGTTCTATGAATATGTGTGAATAAACTCTGATTTTTTACACTTAATATACACTTATATTTGGTGTATCTGTTTGTCATACATAATTATGTAATTGATTTATCCTTAGACCAAGGATATTGTCATTGTCTGGGACTTCATCTCAATCTCCTTTCATTGAGGAGTATTTTGTTTTATACACAACCTGCTTTTATACGGTGTATAAACCCCTTTGACTTTTACATTTATTCAAAAGGAATATTTTTTATATGAAGCGCTTACTAAACGACAAAAGGGAATGTTTTTGTCGTACGTATGCGGTGACAAGGACTTCTCCGCCGCTGTGACCATTATTTGAATTTTGGCTTCCTATACAAGCCATACCTTTTTTTTAAAAGAAAAATAAATACCATGTTTTACTTTTATTTTATATTGGTATTGAAAATGGTTTTCATAATGTTTTTATATCAATGTGTTGTATTGATATCTTGTGATTGAATGGTGGAAATGCTATGTTTCCTTTATGCATGTTTTATGTGATACGATTATGTTGAGGTTCTTAGGAGTTATTATGAAGACGGGTGGTTCCGTGATAAACTAAGGTCAGGTGAGCCCGATATAGCTCTCCAATGCATTGGGTAACGTGAAGGAGTGAAACTTTAAGGTTTCTCCGAAGAGATTTAGGGAATATACTATGGTGGGTATTCCAAACATAACCAAGAGGGTTACTCCCTATGTAAGAATGTTATGAATGTCTCAAGTTACCTTTATGTCTTATGATTTCTATGATTTATTCATGATTTGATGAGGTATGTTAAAGTGCTTATGTTTTATGAGTAAAGTATGATTTCATTGATTCTTATGTGTACATGTACTCATGTTTCCTTTCCATATATTTTTATATCCCTTACTGAGCTTTTTATGCTCATCCCAAGTTTTTGAAATGTTTTTCATAGGTCAAGGGAAAGGTACATGATATGATGATAGTGTCAAGGAAGTGTCAAGAAATAATCCATGTTTTATTTTAAATATGTTTCCGAATACTATCTTTTATGTAACCACTTTGTTTAAATGTGGAATGTAATGCAAGTTTATGATCTAATTCTCTAAAACTCTAAACCTGAAAAGATCCTCAATGTGTAATCTTGTATTAACTCAAGATTAAGTAAGGTTTAAGGCTGGGGCCTTATAATTAATTTTATTTTATTAAAAGTATATATTTTTAATACATTGAAACCCAATATAACCAAATTCATTAGTTTATCAAAATTAAAATTAATGAAATGAAAATTTGTTTTGTAATGGAATACTTTAGACTATAGACTTTGGAAAATACATTCTAGGTTTGAAATTTGAATTTCATTAATTACATCATGAATGATGTAATTTAAAAACATTTTGGTTATGAGAAAACTACATTTTAACTATTCACCTAGAAACTGATTTTTTTTCTATAAATTATAAAAAAATCAAGCTTAGAAAATTTTGATGAGATGATTAAAAAAATAAAATTTATTTTATCAAAGTAATTTTTAAAAAAGGTTAATTCTAATTTTTAATATAATAATTATGACTTTTCTAGAATATATTAAAATTTTGTTTATTAAAAACATGCTTTAAAATTATTTGTGATTTTAATCTTGATATTTATTTTACTGAATTAAAATATTTAAATTTTCTAAAATTGTTTATTTTTAATGTGATGTATGTTAAATTTTAATATTTTTAGGTTAATTAACAATTCCAATAGTTATGTTACAATTATAAATAGTCAGATTACTATTTCTAATTTTCATATTACTATTTCAATTGTCATATTACACCCCTTAAGAACCTCTTAATTACTTTATTCATCATTCACCTAAATTTATATCAAGATTCTAAGTTTTTAATTTATAAAATGTTGATGGTATTATTAATGTTTTGTTTCCTTTTTAAATTTTTTTATGGTTGTCCGGAATCTAGTGAATCTAGATAATTCAAATTTTCTTTTTATGGTAATTTTATTTTTTCTATTTATTTACCCATTGTAATATTCTAAATTATCATGGATATATTTATTATATCAACACAATGTGATAAATTAATGAAATAAATCATTATATCTTGTCTCATTTTAAACTATATTATATACCTACTTATAATAATTATCATTTATTTCGAATTAAAATTTAATATATATAAATTTTGGGATTCTACATTCTCCTCCCTTTAAAAATTACATACCCAAAATTTCAACTCATATCCTTGGTTGATAATATTAGAGGGTTCCTCTATTTCATTTCCTCATCTTCTTCTCATGTTGCTTCTTCATACTTAGGATACTTCTAAATCATGTTAATGAGGTGAGTTTTCTTGTTCTGTGTAACTTTATATTTGTGGTCGAAGATCTTCCCCAACTACTCCTCATAGGAGAGTTCATACTTCAATTTTTCCACCAACATATTCAGTACATGTGAGTGGCCATATGTGTACTTCCTCTAGAAAGATATATGGAACACATCATGAACTTTAGTTATGTTTTTTAGAAGTTCCAACTAATAAAACACAACTCCTATGAAATCAAGGATATAAAAGTGTATAATGTATATAGGGCTTAGATTTTAATTATTTATATACAATATGATATTATTCTAAGGTTATATTCAGAGGAAAACTTTTTCTCCAACTCCAAACTCCAAGTCCCCTTGATGATATTCATCATGTATCTTTTTTCGACTTTGAGTAGATTTAATGTGTTCTTGAAGAGAATTAACCTTCTATATAATTTCCTATATAATATCAAGTACAATTAGCTTATTTTCACCAACATTGTCCCAACATTATTGAGTTCGACATCGCTACCCTTATAGAGAATCATAAGGGGACATTTCAATACTCAAGTGGAATATATTTTTGTGTGTGAACTCAACCAATGGGATATATTGATAACATCATCCTTTAAATTTCATTGAGTACGCTCTCAATATTTCCACACTTGTTTAAATGGTCCTTTCAAATTTTACATCAGTTTATGGGTCATAAGTCATACTGATGTTCAATTCAATATTTGAACCATGTTAAATTCATCTAAAAATATATATATATGAACCTTAGATCAAGATTAGAAATGATCGAAAGTAGTGTTCCATATAGCCTTACAACTTTAATTGTATTTTGAAGAGTTTTTTAAGTGATAAGTCATTCTAAATAATTATTAAGTGGGAATTATTAGTGTGTCTCTCCACCACATCCCATATTTCATTTCTTTATTTGGATATCTTTAGATGACTAGTGATAAATTATTTGGTGGTGTTCTCCCATTTCCATGTGGTTATGGGTAATTTTTTAATCATTCTCTTAGAAATATTTAATTATGATAACTTACTGATATACCAAGAACTTTATAGTGTACTCAGAAATATACCTCTTCAGGTTATCCCACCATAAGTTCTCTTAAATATCTCAATAATTCTTGGTACTTTTAGGATGGATAGATAAAGATGAGTTATGATAATTATACAATGGAACATACTTTATATCATGTGATAAATTTATAAAAATTCTCATTCCAAACATAATAAAACTATATTTTTCATTTTTAAATTCATGAAACTTCCCTTAATTTTCAGTTGTCAACTTATTTTGAATCTCTAAATCATGCCTTTGTTTTTACTTGATCTTCTCTTGGACATATGGTTCAGAAATAATTCAGGAAAATTATTGTTTATTAACATTCATTCTGATTTTTAGATCCATACATTGGATATCCATAAATATAGGGTCTTTCTCAATATGTATCATGGATAGAGTAGCGGTTTCCTTTCTATTATGATCATCATTTACCTTATTCACCTTTCTGGGATGGTAGTGAATAGAGCAATCATATTCCTTTATTATCTCTAATAATCTTCATTGGCATAATTTTATTTCTTTCAGCATGAATAAATATTGTAGGCTCTTTTGATTAATATATATTTCACACTTCTCACCATAGAGTTAGTGTCTATAAATTAAATATAAGGGTATATAGATTTCCTAAAACTATAATTGTTGTGGGAACCCATGGGAGGATTCGATCCAACATCTCTTCAATGAAGGTGAATGAGTGTCTTATATTTGGGGTGTGTTGGGTGACTTCACTGGTTTTTATCATTCTTATCTGAATGGTGGTGAATTCGTGCACCAGTGGTTTAGTGGTGATTCGAGAGGTATTATAGAAAGTAAAGTGAGGGTTCCTCTACTCGTATATGGGTGATGGATCATCTAGAATGTGATTCACACTCCCTAACACGAGGTTTTTTCTAATTCTCTTCAATCTATGGTGGCCAGATCAAGATGCATCCGGATTAAGTTAGAGCATTTTCTTATGAAATAGGATTATGAACCTTCTCTTATGAGCTTCTTATAGGGTATCGCCTTACCCTCTCTTAGGTAGTGCTTGTTGTTTTAGGGTAATTGGATATTCTGAATTCCTCCTCCTAGTGGACTCAATCTCAAGGTGGATGGATCTCGCTGCTCTTGTATAATACGTGAAGGCAGTCTTGTTTGTGACTCAGGAATCTATATTATTTTCTCTTTCAGTGCTTTCTATGGTCTAGGTGATTGTCTTATGGAGGAGGCTTGTCAAATGAGGGATAGTTTGGAAATGTACCGTAGTAGAAACATCTTTTTACCTTTTGTGGAGACTTACTGGGTGATTATTCTCCACTCTCTACAAGGTCGGATAATTATGCCTAGGCCGATTACAAATCTCATCTGAAGATTCAAGGCTCTTATTGATGATCACACTACCCTTATCCACACATGGAATGAGGAGAACCAGGATGTGAATCTTTTGGCTTCCAGGGTATGCTCGGACATCTCTTGTATGTGTTTTACTATCTTTGCCTCTCTTCATATTGGTTTTGTAGACATTGTTAGGGTGTTTCTCTCGGGCTTCATCATTTTTGGCACCCTTGACCTTATGTCTCTTTTTTACCCTTCTCTTACAAAAATTTTAATTAAATGTTGAATATCATAATTCCTAACACCATATCATGTGTTGGGTAGTTTTTCTCATGGGTCATTAATTATCATGAGGCATAAGCTATCAATTTATCATTTTGTATCAGTACCCAACATAATAATTTCTTTGAAGCATCACTTTATATCAAAAAACCTTTTTCACTTGATGATAGTGTGATTACAGGAGCAGTGATTAAGCACTTTTTGATCACCTTAAATATTTCCTCGCATTATTCTATGAAAAAATACTTTACCCTTTATTACACACTTAAACATGATTTATTACATAAACATCACTTGATAAAACAAAGAATATTGAGAGGTCTAGTGTATTTGGGGCTTAGGATCATTACATAACAACTTAAAGCATAGAAAACAACATCTTTATTGAAAACTTCCTTTACATGACCATATCATTCCTTCGTACTTAACATTGCATGGGATAACATGAGGACATGCATAAGAAAGGGGTGAGATATAAAGCCCAGTAAAGGAATAAAAATGGAATAACATAAGGAACACAATACATTCTATACAGTAGGCGTATCAATGGATCACAAGAGAAACATGGACATAAAGGCATGATAAAGAATGATAATCATAACCTGGAAATGTGGTAACAACACTTAACATGGAATTAGCATGAACCAAGGCTCATTGCACATGGAACATGAGTAAACCCTCATTTCACATGAAGTACGAGTAAACCCTCATTTCACATGAATTAGCATGATTCACCACTCATTTCACATGATGTATCATGATACTATACTTTACTCAATGCATTGGAGTGCTATAAGGACGAACCCTTCTTATACATTTCATTTCATGCATAAGTGTGTCACATGGATCATAAAACATGGATTCATAAAACATCATCATTTATTCCACGATAAGGAATGTGGAATTAATACATAAAAAATTATAATAAATATGTAAATTTCCATAAAGGTGAATACCCTTGATAGTGAAATGGGCATGGTATTCACTACACAATGACATTGGCTTGGAAAATCGGTGTAATTTCAGCAGCATAACGGCGTGATGTAAGAATTCATAAAAATGGTTGATGAGATAGAAAGGGGTGTCTCATCATATGTACATGAAATGGATATTAAGGGTTCATATAGATACATGTCCCAACAATTGTAATGGAATTTAGATTCATGATATAAAATAATTTCTTGAATATAAGTGAGGAGAGATAAATTTCTTTCGGAATTTCGGCATAGTAACGGGTGTACATGGGAAGAATTTATTGAGAGAGAAAGGGGTCTCTCATAATTCAAACATAAAGAGGGAAGAATTGGGGAGGTGCTAAATCATACCCCAACATTTATAATTGAAATTAAAAGGACATAACAACTTAATGAAAATTGGACAAAAATGAGAAAGGAAGAAAATGCTTACTTGCAAATGTGCTTCCAAAGGCTTGAGAGAGGCTTGAGAGAGGCTTTTTGGGAGCCTAGTGCACCTTGGTAGGATTCTGGAGAGATGAGGGCAGAGTTTGGATGAACTCCAAAGGCTTCTAGTGAAGAGTAAGTGGGAGATTGGGTGGCTTTATATAGGAAAAGAGAAGGAATTCTTTATTATTTAGGTTTGGGACACCTCACATTAAATTAATCAAAACCACAAACCAACCCATGGTTTTTGCCCATGGTATTTTTCCAAGGGTACTAGAAAATAATATTTTATAAGGAAAATTTCCGAACTTCTTAAAATAATAGGTTTTCTTATGTGGAGGTGAGTCACACTCTCAAGGAAAACAAAGACAAAATGTTTTATAAGTATTGAAGGTTCCACTAAAACTTTGTAAAATAAATCAAACAAATATAAAATCACATTATCTTAATGGTAAAACATATATTGGCTGAACATAATTTTTATATTATTTTATTACATCACTATTGGGTCATTATGATGTCATAAAACACATTATATATTTAAATGGTATTTAATTTTTACCCAAAAATTCGATTGTCTTAGAAAATTATGAATATTTCATCATTGGATAATTTGTACGTCATAATTCTAGAAATAATATTCATTTTATCTAAATAATTTTCTAAATATACTAATTTTTACTTTTAAAATAAAAACCAACATTTATCGAAAATTCATGGGTTTTGACAAAAATGGATTTCAAACCATAATAAAAATTACAATTGTATTCATAAAATTATAAAATCATTTATATTTAATAAAAATTAATTAAATAATAATAATATTTTATGAAAATATTATTTAATTCAAAAATCCATTAATTCATCAAAACTGATTTCTTAGTTGAATATTAACTAAAAATACTATTTGTGATTTAAAAACAATTTACAAAGTAAAAATAATAAAATGAAAGTATATTATTTATTATATCCAAAAATAATGTACATAATCATAGTACTAGGGTCGTGTTACATATCCCCTTATAACACCCGCATAAGACTTTAGGGTAAGGTGTGTGATGGTGATAGACTCTTGGGGTGGCTAGGATAACATTGCTTGAGTGGTAATCTCTATAAAATCCCACTTCTCTCGTAGGAAGTTCCACTCGAGCTTAACGTATTCAATCTCATCTTGGGCTTGGTCAAAAGTGAATCTCAATGATGCCACCTACTTTCTGAGCTCTGATAAATGGGATTAGTATAGGGCAAGTCTACTGGATGAGGCCATCGATTCTATTGTCTGAGTAAGTTGGATTTGTTAAATCCCTATATTTATATTAATCATGTGATCAATGTTCAATGGCTATAATAGAAACGGTCACAATTCATAAAGGTATTGAAAAAACATAAAACAAAATAAGTGCATATCTTGTATAACCATTTCACATATTAATACATTTAATTGGATCAAGAGGGATTTTCATTAACTAATGTTTGGGTCACAATATTCCCCCCTTAAGAAATTTTTCGCTTGAAATTTATTTTACCCATACTAAAAAAGATGAGAGTAACTCTGCTTCATCACTTCCTTCAATTCCCATGTCACTTCTTCAAACTTGTGGTTTCACCACAACACCTTGACGAGGGGCATTGTCTTATTTCGTAGAACATTTTCTCTACGATCTAAGATCTTCACTGGTTTCTCCTCATAAGAAAGATCATACTCTAACTATACTACCTCTGAAGAGAGTACATGTGAAGGGTCTGGTATGTACTTCCTTAAGAGGGATACATGAAATACATCATGTACTTTGTCCATGGTATGTGGAAGTGCTAGTCAATATGCCACAACCCCGACATGATCAAGAATCTCAAAGGGGCTGATGTACCTAGCACTTAACTTCCCTTTATTTCCAAACCTTATGACCTTCTTCCATAGAGATATGTGTAGAAATACCATATCTCAAACATTAAACTCAAGGTATCTACGAAAGTTATCTGCATAACTCCCCTATCGACTCTAAGCTTCCTTGATATGTTGCTGAATAGTTTTTACCTTCTCCACCATTTCATCGAATATTTCTGGTCCTAGTAGCTTACTCTCACCGACTTCATCCCAATATGTCGGTGTTCTGCACCTCTTCCCATACAAGGCTTCATATGGTGCCATTCGGATGCTCGAGTGGAAACTGTTGTTATAAGAGAACTCAACCAGAAGAAGATGTTGATCCCATCCTCATTTGAAGTCCATTGAGCACACTCTCAACATGTCCTCAAGTGTTTGGATAGTTTACTCAGATTGGCCATTAGTTTGAGGATGATAAGCCATACTGAAGTTTATCTCAGTATCTAGAGCATGTTGAAGACTCTTCTAAAACTTAGAGGTGAATCTTATATCTCAATCAGTTAAAATAGATAGTATTACTCCATACAGTCTTACCACTTCCTGGATATATATCTGTGCCTGTTGATCCAATGAGAAATCCTCTCGAATTTCAATGAAGTGTGCAGACTTTGTAAGAAGATCCACAACCACCCAGATTGCATTGTTGCCTTTTGATGTCTTCGGAATTCATGTGACAAATTCCATGGTGATGTTCTCTCATTTCCATACTAGTATGGGAAATGGTTGCATCATCCCTTTATACTTCTGCCTCTTTGCCTTCACTAGCTGACACACCAGGAACTTTGATGTATACTTAGTGATCTCCTTCTTCATATTATCCCACCAAAAATGCTCTCGAAGATCTTGATACATCTTTGTGTTTCCTGGGTGAATAGATAAATTTGAACTATGTGCATCATCCAAAATTTCCTTCTTAAGATCCAGGCATGATGGAATACATAGTCTTTTCCCAAATCTTACAATTCCTTCATTATTAACATTGAACTCTGAGGATTTACCTTTTCTGATAGCTTCAACTTTCTTCTAAATTCTCGCATCATCTTTTTTAGTGTCCTTTATCTTTTCCAAAAGAGATGGTTGAGAAATCATTTGTGAAAGGATTTATGATGTTTCCCTATTTATGATTCCCATGTCAATATTCATCAAATATAAGAAGATTTGACCCTTCTCAATTCTCATTAATGATAGAATCATTGGGTCCTTTCTACTTAAGCATCTTCCACCTTGTTTGCTTTCCCAAGGTGGTAATGGATTGACCAGTCATAATCTTTGATCAGCTCTAACCATCTTCGTTGGTGCATGTTCAAAGCATTCTATGTGAATATATACTTGAGGCTTTTGTGGTACGTATATATTTCACACTTCTCTCCAAAAAGATAATGCCGCAAAATTTTCAAAGTGAAGATCACTACAGCCAACTCGAGGTCATGTGTTGGATAGTTATGCTCATGAACTTTCAATCGCCTTGAATTATAGGCAATGACTTTGTCATTTTCCATCAACACATAGCCTAGTCCCTTCTTTGAAGTGTCACTAAATACCACAAAAAGTTATCCACTTATGGGTAAAGTGAGCACGGGTGTAGTGATAAGCCTCCTTTTCAACTCCTTGAAGCTTTCTTCACATTCATTACTCAAAGAAAACTTTACTCCCTTCTGAGTTATCTTGGTAAGAGGGTTGGAAAATCATGAGAAATTTCTCACAAATCATCAATAATATCTAGATAACCCCAAGAAGATACAGATATCTGTTACCAATGTTGGCCTCGGCCATCCCTCTATTGTAACTACCTTGGAGGGATCTATATATATCTCATTTCTTGTGATGATATGGCCTAAGAATGAGACATCCTTCAACTAGAACTCACATTTTCTATAATTCTCATAGATCTTCTCCTTTCGCAAGGTCTCTAGTACAGTTCTTAGATTCTCCTCATGATCCTCCTTGGTTTTGGAGTATATTATAATATCATCTATAAATACTACCACAAATTTGTTGAGGTAATCTCTAAAGACTATATTCATCAAGTCCATAAAGATTTCTAGAGAATTAGTGAGTCCAAAAGGTGTTACTATGAATTCATAGTGCCCATATATTATACGAAAAGCAGACTTGGGGATATCTTCCTTCTTCACCCTTACTTGATAATATCCCGACCGCAAATCCACCTTGGAGAAGTATTATGCCCCACGCAGCTGACCGAACAAGTTTTCATTTCGTGGAAGAGGATACTTGTTCTTTATCATGATTTTGTTAAGCTCGCGATAATCGATGCAAAGGCACATTGAACCATCCTTCTTCTTGATGAAGAAGACTGGTGCACCCCTTGGTGAAGCACTTGGGCATATAAACCCCTTATCCAGATTCTCATGTAGTTGTTTATTCATCTCCTCAAGATCCACAAGAGCAATTCTATATGGATTCTTGGATATTGGAAACTCCCCAGGTATAAGATCAATTAATAATTCAACATCTCTTCTAGAAGGAAGACTAGGAAATTCCTTGGGAAACACTTCAGTGAATTCCCTCACAATAGGCATGTATTCAAGGATGGTTTCTTCCTTGGACTCAATCATCTGATCCAAATACGTGTGCTCATAGGGCAGTAATATCCACACTTGAGATGATGGAGCTAAAGAATATTCATCCTCATCATTGCACTTGTACAGAATCAGGAGTCGATTCTCCACATGGGGAGTGATTTTCCCTCTAATGAAAATTTATGTTGGCTCTATATAAGTAAAGCCAATTCATGCCTTGAATTGCATCAAATTCCACCAGAGGGAGTACGATGAGGTTCTCTGGAACATTCAATCCATAGATTATGACAGGGGAGGAGTTATATTTATGGGATGCAATGATTTCCCCATTTTCGGTACTCACCGACATCTTTACTTCCGTGATTTGTGGTGGTGTTGGGATTTCTCTACTAAACATTCGGGATATAAAAGAATGCATAGAACCTGAATCAAGAAGTATGTTCACTATTATTGAATTAATAACTAGCGTACCTATCACCACTTTGTTGTCGGGGTTCACTTCAGCGGAAGTGACGGAAAAATCTCACACTTTCTACCTTGGAGGTTGTTGGTTGCCTCCGAAAACCCTTGGCTTAGGGCACTGATTTGCAAGGTTCCCTAGTTCTTTGTAGTTGTAGAAATAAACAATGCATTGAGGTCTGATTAGAGTGTTCCTCTCCTATGTTGTAGTTGTAGGTTTTTCTAACTGATAGGTAATGGCTAGGTTCCCTTATCTTCCACACCTAAAGCATTTCCTCATCCCCTTTAGGCAATTTCTAGGGTGCTTCTTTCCGCACCTTTCGAAAGTGGGGTGTTGGATCTTCTTAGCACCACTGGATTTATCCATCAGACCTCCAGTATTAAATTCCACCTTACGCTTCTTATCCCCATGATATCCCTGAGATTATCTGATCTCCATTTCAGCCTTGAGGGCACATAGAACAATTTCCTTATAGCTATCGAAGTCACGGATCGCTAGCGCTTTCCACAGGCTAGGTTTCAGCCCTCCAAAAAAAGCAGTCAACCTTGCAATCAGGGGTTATGAAAAATCCAGAGGTGTATCGTGCAATCCTTGTGATTTTTTCCTCATATGCTCCGACAGATTCTTTTTCTTTTTTCTTTAGGTCAAGGAAGTCCCTTTCCATCTTAATCTGGAGGGTGCACGAAAAATATTTATCCAAAAACATCTTTCGGAAATCCTTCCATTCCAACACCTCGGTATTCTCCTCAGGATTCGTATTTTTTATCAATGTCCATCTTGGATTGGCTTCACCATCCATATGATAACATAAGAACATTCTTTGTTCGGAACATTAAAGGATTGAGAAGATCTTTTCAATGGAGTTGATATATTTTTCAGCGATTGAGGGATCAGATGATCCATTAAAAGTTGGAGGCATTTGTCTCATGAAGATATCGATAGCAACTTGTTCTTTCTTAGGGGGGGTTGAACTTTCCTCTTGACCCATGTTTCTATTCAAATATTGATTTAAATGAGAGAGTATCATAAAAAAGTTTGTGATTCCCGCTCCCATTGGATTGGGGATCTCATTAGAACAATCATCGCATTGATCTTCACATCAGTTTTATCCTGAGTCCTCCTATTACCAGCCATTGGCTGGAATAAAAGGAATTTTAGGGGTAACCCATAAAGGGTAAACCAAGGACAAAAAAATAGATGACTTATAAATAGCTTGTATTTCCTTAACTTATGAATCTATTGGCTTTAGTCTATGTTATCCATGATCTACTTTAGGGAAGTTTTCTTTGTCCCTTAATAATGGGTCATACTAAGATTGTGAATTTACTAAAGCATATCCCTCGGGAGTGTCATAACCAAGAGTGAAACAAGGCCCGTTGTTGTGGACCAGTTCACATTCGAGTCTAGATCAAAGTGTTGTTTTCGGGTTTTACCCCTAGGATACATCTGTGCCAGAGCTGCCTCTACCAGCTCATATCCAGACAGGGATGTATTTTCTTGATAAACCACTTACTCAATACTCACCAAAACATAGGGATGTTTTTATTATACTTATTCTTGTCTTAAGGATTCACTAGGGTTTTTTAATCATAATCCCAAAAATAACTAAACCTATCCCCTGATACCAACTATAACAACCCTGCTCTTTATTACACACTTAAACATGATTTATTACATAAACATAACTTGATACAACAAAGAAGATCAAGATGTATAGTGTATTTGGGGCTTAGGATCATTACATAAAAACTTAAAACATAGAACACAACACCTTTATTGAAAACATCCTTTACATGACCACATCATTCCTTCGTACTGAATATTTCATGGGATAACCTGAGGACATGCATAAGAAAAGGGTGAGTTATAAAGCCCAGTAAGAGAATAAACATGGAATAACATGAGGAATACAATACATGTTAGATAATAGGCATATCAATGGATAATGAGAGAAACATGAAGATAAAGGAATGATAAATTATGATAATCATAACATGGAAATGTGGAAACAACGCTTAACCTAGAATTAGCATGAGTCAAGGTTCATTGCACATAGTGCATGAGTAAACCCTCATTTCACATGAAGCGCAAGTAAACCCTCATTAAACTTGAATTATCATGAGTCAATTCTCATTGCACATTACGTATCATGATACTATACTTTACCCAATGCATTGGAGCACTATAAGGGTGCGCCCTTCTTAAACATTTCATCTCATGCATAAGGGTGCCACATGGATCATAAAACATGGATTTATAAAACATCATCATTTATTTGATGATAATGGAATGTGGAATTAATACATGAAACTTTATAATCAATATGTAAATGTTTATAAATTTGAATACCCTTGATAGAGAAATGGTCATGGTATTCACAACACAATGACTTTGGCTAGGAAAATCGGTGCAATTTCGGCAGTATAACGGTGAGATGTAAGAATTAATAAAAATGGCTGATGAGAGATAAAGGGGTGTATCATCATATTTACATCAAATGGACAGTAAGGGGGTCATATATATACATGTCCAAACAATTTAAATGGAATTTATATTCAGGATACAAAATAATTTCTTGAATGTAAGTGAGGAGAGATAAATTCCTTTCAGAATTTCGGCATAGTAACGAGTGTACATGGAAGGAATTTATGGAGAGAGAAAGGTGTATAACATAATTCACACATAAATAGGGAATATAAAGGTGTATATCATAATTCAAACATAAATAGGGAAGTATGGGGGAGGTGCCAAACCATACCCCAACATTTATAATTGAAATTAAAAGGACATAACAACTTAATGAAAATTAGACAAAAATGAGAAAGGAAGAAAACCCCTACTTGGAAGTGTGCTTCCAAATGTTTGAGAGAGGATTGAGAGAGGCATCTTAGGAGATTGGGGTGCCTTGGGAGGATCCTAGAGAGAGGAGGTAAGAGGTGGGACTTAATCCAAAGGAATTTAGTCAATAGAAAGTGGGATCTTGGGTGGGTTTATATAGGAAAGGAGAAGGAATTCTTTATTATTTAGGTTTGGGACACGTCACATTAAACTAATCAAAACCTCAAAACAGACCATTGTTTTTGCCCATGGTTTTTTCCAAATGGGAGTGGAAAACAATATTTTATAAATACAATGGACAAACTTATTAAAATAATAGGTTTGCTTATGTGGAGGTGAGTCATAATCTCAAGGAAAACAATTTAAAACGACAAAATGTTTTATAAGTCTTGAAGGGTCCACTAAAACATTGTAAAATAAATAAAACAAATCTAAATTCAAATTATTTTAATCTTAAAACATATATTGGCCGAACATAATGTTTATAGTATTTTATTACATCTCTATTGGGTCATTATGATGTCATAAAACACATTATATATTTAAATGGTATTTAATTTTTACCCAAAAATTCCACTGTCTCAGAAAATTATGGAAATATCATCGTTGGATAATTTTGACATCCTGATTCAAGAAATAAGATTCATTTTATCTAAATAATTTTATAAATATATTAATTTTCACTTTTAAAATAAAAACTGACATTTGTCTAAAATTCATGTGTTTTGACAAAAATGGATTTCAAACATTAATAAAAATTACAATTGCATTCATAAAATTATACAATAATTTATATTTAATAAAACATAATTTAATAATAATAATATTTTATTAAAATATTATTTAATTCAGAAATCCATTAATTCATCAAAATTTATTTATTAGTTTAATGTTAACTAAAAATACTATTTACGCTTTAAAAACAATTTACAAAGTAATGATAACAAAATGAAAGTATATTCTTTATTATATAAAAAAATAATGTACATAATAATATTAGTAGGGTCTTGTTACATATCCCCTTATAACACTCGCATAATACCTTAGGGTAAGGTGTGTGATGGTGACAGGCTCTTGGGGTGGCTCGGATATCATTGCTCGAGTGGTAATCTCTATCAACTTCCACTTCTCTCGTAGGCAGTTCCGCGTGATCTTAACATTTTTATGATCGGCCTCAGCTTGATCAAGATCTAAGCACAATGATTCCACCTCCTTTCTGAGCTCTGATAAATGGGATTCGTATGGAGAAAGTCTACTAGATGAGGTCATCTCTTACTTTGTCTGAGTAAATTGGATTTATTAAAGCCCTATATTTATACTAATTATGTGATCACTGTTCAACGGCTATAATAGCAACGGTCACAATTCTTGATGATATTCCAAAAATATAAAACAAAAGAAGTGCATATGTTGTATAACCACTAGAATAATTCTTAAATTTTATTCATGTTCCTCTTTTATCTTTGATTAAATGTGAATTTATTATATGGAAACTATCATATAATTATCATCTCTCCTCACCTTTAGTTAATGATATCCAAAATGTAGATCCCCCTTTGAGATGTACTAAGCTCCTCAAATTCGATCAAACAAGTCATAAATCCTTGGAAGGGGATAATTGTTCTTTATAATTATTTTATTGATCTCTCCATAATCAATGAATAGATTCACTGATATATAATTCCAATAGACAAAGAGAACAGGAACAACCCAAGGTGATGAACTAGGGTGTATGAAACCTTTTTCAAAATTATCTTACATATCCTTCTATAATTCCTCCAGTTATATCAATTATAGGGTAATTTCAAGATAGGAGTCTCTTTAGGTATAAGTTCAATTGAGATATACACGTCATGATCTAGGGAAACTAGATAACTCTTCAAGAAATACATCATTTTACTCCATTGAAATTGTAATTTACTCTAGGTTCAATATTTATTTTGAAAAATCCATTTAGGAATTATAATCCTTTTCACTTGGTATTAACTCCCATGCTATTGGGGGTTTTATAATGAAGATTCATGATCCTTATTTTATTTGTACTACATCATGGGATGGTTCAATATATAAAAAGAGACTTTATTTTCCTGGTAGTTTATGTTAGATCTATATAACGATATCCAATCCATCCCTAATATAGCATCAAATTTCACGAAGGGGTGGATTATGTGATTCACTTGAAAAAACTGTCCATAGAAGCTAGAAGGAAAAGATTCCAATAGTTAAGTTGAAATGATCGTACCACTTGTTTTTTATATAAATATATCTGCTTCAAGTTATTAGGGATGTGATTCAATATATTTAGAAAAATTACAGGATATAATTTAATGTCTAGAACAATAATTAAATAAACTTGTTACCATTATTTAATGTATAATAAGTGTAACTTGTACAACTCTATTTCCTTCTTCTACCTCAGTGGTGGTTACGGTATAATATTTCCCTTTATCACTTAGATTTGGTGGCTGCTAAAATTGATTACCATTGAAGACCCTTGGTTTAGTGCACTGACATGTATTGTGGCCTTGGTCATTACAGTTGAAGCATTGAACCATGGGTGGTTTGTTGGGTTATGCCTTTCTTTCCTTTATAACATTAGATAACTTCTTTGTGTCGCCTAGATATTCATGAGATTTATTCCATTCTCTACCATAATTATAGAATTTACTTATCCATTTTAGGAATTTCCCATGATGCTTCTTTCCACATCTTTAACTTGTGGGTGGTTGGATCTTCATTCCTACTTTATCATTTGATCCCCAAACTTGAAACCCCATTTTTCTCTGCAGATATCCATATACAAGAGACCATTCTAAAAATACATCTCTAAGTTGAGAGTTCATAAAACCCACTAATTTCTAACTCCCAAAATCACATATAGTTAGAGCCTTTCGAAGATGTGGTTTTAAATCACTAAAGAATATATCTATTTTTATATCATTTTTTATAAAAAAAACAAGAGGTGTTCCTTGTGATCCTTGTGAAATTTTATATATAATATTTGATAGATTCACTATTATTTTATTTTAGATAAAAAAGTTATATCTTCATATTTATTGAAATATTTCATGGGAAATACTTCTTATGAAATATATTCTTTATTTTTTCAGACTTCATTTCTTCATTTTCATCTTATGGATTTATATTCCTGATCAACTTCAACCATTGATCATCTCCACAAACTAAATGATAAACATAAAAAGTAAATTTATCATTCTTAGAGAAATGGACCACATAAAATATTTTCTCCATTATGTTATCCCACAATTCCATGAAAAGTGGTTCAGAAGATCCTCTAAATGTTAGTGGTTGTTGGTGAATAAAGGTCTCAATCGCTAGTTACTACTTTTTGGGTGAAGTTGGATGTTCCACATGATTCAGGTTATTGTTTATATCCTGAAATAACTGGTTATGTACTTCCATGAATATTTTAACTCCACCTCCAATTTCATTGTGAGTATCATTCAGATAATATTTTCATTGTCCCTCACATGGGTTGTTAGTCCAATTTTTCCCGGTTCCCACTATTCTCTAAAATATAAAAGTTTTGTACAAAATGTAAGTCTATAAAGTGTGAATAAATAATTTATTCTAATGTGAAAATAAATTACAAAATATTCTATTATAGTATTTCTAAGTTTATCTTAATTCCCAAATGATGCTTCTAGGACCCTGTACTTTAATATTTTTTAACATCAAAAAAATAATTACTTTAGTATTATATCCTTAGAAATGGTTTGAAGGAGAATGTGATCATACAAATAATATACCCCATGAGTTCGAAACCTTGTGTAAAGTAATGCCCACTACTTGTTGTTGGGGCGAATATTGGGTTAATACCCAACTAGACCTTTTCAAGGCTATTACCCCTAGGTTCATCTTGACCAGGACCACATACACGTATAGTACCCAGACTAGGATTTAATTTCTTGGAGACTGCATACTTCTTACATTATCAAAATATAGGTTGTTTTATGTACTCAAACTTATCCTTAGCATTTTCAGTAATTTTCACTAAACATAATTCCAAATTTTACTAAACCATTACCTTATACCAACTATAGAAACCAAACTTTTTATTAAATGACAATTACATCATATTTAAGATAAACAACATAAAATAAAAACATTCTAGAATCCAAATGTTTAGTATCTTGGGGAAATTAGGTTCATATATAATGTGTATATAAAAAAACTTAAAATTTATTTAAATCATTCTTCATAGTTGTACAAAAACTTATCATGTTCTCATTAGTTCATATATTCACTGAAATATATACATCAAACAAAGTGATGAGCTAAAACCCTAGTAAGTGGAGGAATGAAATGGAAAAATAAGATACATGAATAAATAGTATATAGGTGAGAATAATAATTATCATAATATCATAAGAATAGGATCATCATCACAAGAATGAGGGAACCATTTTAAAAAGGAATAGAATATTTTATTTTCAAAATAATGAAATTTCATAACATAGTTTTCAAATAATTCACATATTTGTGAACAAATATTTCATCACGTTCACTAAAAACATATGTGTATAAATCAAAACATCATAATTATGAACAAATATAACATAATGTGTATAAATAATACACATAATATTTTAAGATATATCACATTAACTAATGAATTATGTGGTTATATATTTTTTGTTCCCTCCCATTACATCATAAAATGATCATAATTATTCATTACATATAGAAAAGAAACACATTACAATGATATACATGAATTAAACCTACATAATGAAAATGGGTTTTATAAGGGTGTCTTGAATCACATATCAATGAATAAAATTTGAGGTTCCCAAAAATATTAATGGAAAAACATAGTTTTGTAGATCAAATTTTTTGATAAGATATCATGGTTCATGTTGATAAGGGGAAATATTTTAAAAGGAATTATGGTGATGTTTTAGAATATAAGTTATTTTTTAAAAATCAATATAGGTACCTTTGAAATCATCTCTAGGAATTAAAATAATTCATATACCCATTAAAGAAAAATAAAAATAATAGTGAAATGTATTATCTAAAGTAATTGATTACATTCCCCATTGAAATTCAAGATAAATAAGTGATAAATCTGAAAAGAAGGAGTCTGGTTCAAGATTCCCCTTACCTTAGATCTAGATTTATATCATCAATAAACCACATCCTATATAAGAAACTTATTTTAATTATAACATGAAACCAATAGCGAATTATGTACATTTTTTCAATATTTTTGAGTTATAATAATTTTATTATATTCATAAAAAATCTTTGTTAAAGGTGAATGTTTTTTATATTGTATTTCCATTAAAGTGTATCATATTTCTTCGATTTTATTATTATATTTTATTTATATTTATACATTAATAAATTCAAATACATAAGCCTATAAATTCACATATTTATACATTTATATTTTATAAGAATATTATTATAATTATCCCTAATGTTTTGAATAAGTAAAAAGTTGGCAACATCCTCATTGGTTGTTAACTAGACGTTAAAGAAACATTTCCAAAGAGGAGGGGAGAGATATATAACATATAAATATATTGAAAAAAATAATTATAATAGTTTAATAACATTAAAATTATATTAAAATACAACTTAAATTATTTTAGGAGGCTTAGGATAAAATCTAAAATAAGGATTGATGAAGAGAATAGGAAAATGAAAGGTAAAATTTGAAAGAATATCACCTCATTCTTTGTATTATTATATTGATACGACCATTAATTCCTTGAAAGATTCAATTTATATGACTAAAATCCTTTCTAATGATTATAAGGGGATTAATAGATATAATTTGGTCATATTCTTGGAATTGATAAGTGTACGAGAAGTGGTTTACAAAGGATTGAGATAGGGTATTTTTATATTTGATTCGGGGTTATATTTAGGATAAAATATTGAATAAAATATAATTTTCTGTCAAAAATTTATAAAAGTGATATTTTTTATATTATTAATTATATTTTTTTAGAAACATATGTTTCTAATAACACTAAAACATTTATAATGGAATTAATTTTTTTAAAGGATAGTGGAGAAATGAAAAATCATTTTTTAAATGAAATAATTCAGACTATATACTTTTGAAAAATATTTTTTAGAGATGGAATTTGAATTTAATGAATTATTTAACTTATTAAAAGTGTTTTTTCTTTCTTAAATAATTATATAATTGTTTATGTCATTATTATATCATGAATGATTTAATTTAAAACATATCAGTTATGAAAAACTATATTTTTACTATTGACATTAAAATTGTTGTTTTTTGAAAATGACAAAAAATCACTCTTAAATTATGTCAACGTGATTTTTATAAAAATGAAAATAAATTTATCAAAATAATTTTCTAATATTTTTAATTTTATTTATTAACATAAAAATTATGATTTTTGATAAATACATTAAAATGCAGTTTACAAAAAATATGTTTATCATTTTTTTGAGTTTTCAACCTTGATATTAATTTTATGGAATTAAAATATTTATTTTTTATTAAATTGGTCCGGGTAAATATTATTTATATGGTAATTTTCTATTTTTAAGTTAATTGTATATTCCAACAATTGGGTTATTCTTCCTAATGGTAATGTTATAACATCCTAACCAAAATCACTAAGTCTGAGTTGGAATTTCATATGATCTCAAGTGCACATCTTTATATTCTAGAGGATTATGACTAGCAGTGATGGTCTCGAGTGGAATCATAGTGAGACTATACCCTCAGATTGAGTATGTAATAATAATAAATAACAAAATATGTAAATAGTATACGTTATATTAAGTAGAAGAATTAGAAGACATCTATATAAATGAGATAAAACAGTATCTAGACTCAACAGTCATAAAAATAAAATATTTGATCACACACTAGGTTGATCATGTATAAAAATAAGAAAATTAAAAAAATTAAAATGTAGCTCTATAAAACTAAGCCTCACCTCAACTCGGTCTCTAGAATTGTAGTGATTTAATCTGATATATGACCAACCCATGCCTCTAACCAACTCGTACAAATAACAAGTTAGGGATACTCAGGTACCCAATTGAAATGGTTTCCCAAACAGGGTGTGATTAAAACTTAGTAGAACACCACTAATATGGTCCATTACCCAACCAGTAACATGTAGTGTACATGCATGTGATAAGATCAGTAGAATGTAAATAAGAAATACAGAACTATAAAACATAGAATAATATCACCAAGCACAAAAAAACCATGTATTGACCACTAGTGCACTTACCAAGCCACCCTGAACCCCCAGTCATACCTTCCTCAGCTCAATTTTGGTGTGCATGTAAAGGGGATAAGAAAGTATTACACAACATTTCATGAGGCCTGTCACATGAACCCAACAACTGTCAGTACCTTACTCCCATCAGTATAAGAATACAAGTTCCACATTAAAGGAATGGAAACAATCCTTATCTTGATGGTGATTATTATTAGTACCAGTGAATTCCTAACCCTAATGGTGGCTTTTATCAATATCATTATACACCCCCACTCTGATGGTGGATTTTATCAATAACATTGTATGCCCCACACTGTTAGTTGTCATTATCATGAGCATTTCATGTAACCTTGACGATCCCTAGTCAGTTGCCTTTTAAAACACCTATTTACCAGGTCCATATGATCACACACTAGTATCAATAATCCGGTCACTTATTTGCATCCCTCTATAGGGTTATCCATAGCTGCCGTATTGATCTGTGGTTAGATATATTTTAAACCACCTATGACCCATGTATATAGGACCCCATACCGGTATCATCCATCCAATCACTTAAAAACATCCCTCTATAAGGATATCCCTTCTAACCTTATCGTTACCTATTTAGTTATCTTTTAAACAAACAATGGATCATTTCTTCATGATCCCATATCGGTATCAATTATACAGTTAAATTTTTTAGTCCTTATCATGTCATCACACTTCTCCCCTAAGGGGCCATCTAACCCAGGTCGAACAACTTGGTCACCCTATTACTAGAAGCACGATCCCATGGGTTGTGCACCACAATAAGAAAATACATGTCAGAGTGAGGAACAACGAGTCATATCAAGAAAAAATCTAATGAGGTTACACATACTTCCACCTAAGATCACTATCAAGAAAGTTCAACATGTTATGCCAAATAAGCATCATATCAAGTCAAAAATGGAATACATATTAACAGACCATAGAATGTCATCAAAATTCAAACTTGCTAAACATTTGTTCAAACATAAAACATGGTCTTAATGGATTATGGTATAAAGTAGCACAACAACACACCCCGATGTTCCCAAACATCAAACATGGTATCCACTAGCAATGCACACAGGCACAGTGTGATCAATCATCAAGCATAGGTCTCACAGGCTACACAACCATTCAAGCATCATCCATTAGTAACCAGTAAACAATCCAACACACAATTTCTAACATGGACCTTATAACCATGTTAATTTATTAGGCTTTTTTATTTTAATAATTAATAATGAAGCCTCATTATTTAATTAAGCATCGTTTTCTTTCATAACTCAATATGAAAATCATATTTGTTTTCCCAAGGTGGATAACCTAATACCACATAATAATAATGAGAATAATTAAAAAGGGTAGATTACACAGGGCCACCTACCTCAAATAGTGCCAACTCTAAGCAAACAAAATCCAAACAACTTTTTATGAGTTCCCCATGTCCATTTGGCCTTCCTCAAACACTGTGAGTTCCTATCACATACCAAAGCATTAAAAATAGTGAATTATAAATAACTTATAATTAATTAAACCATTAAAATAACTCACATACAGGGAAAATTCACACTATCCAAAATACTTATCAGATGTTAACACCTAGCCAAAACCATTACCAACCAAGCCTTAGAAGCTTTGTCACATTCATCCAACCCCAAACCTGGAAAAATCCCTATCACGCAGTGAAAAAGAATAGCCAAATTAATATAATTAAATTGGAAAAACTAAAATATTTCAACAAATTATATACCTTCTCTAAAAACCTATCAATGGAATGTGTTCAACATCACGTGGAATCTACTTTCCATGTCAATCCAAATCCTCAAAAACCACAGACAATTCCTTTGAGATCTGATGGAATTTCCATTTGATTTCTCTAATATGAATCAACAGATGATTAATAGATGAATGAAATTTAAAATTTAATTGTAAACATATATGGGTCTAAAATTACAATACATTCTAATTGTAATCCCTCACAATGAACAGATCTTTGATTAAAGAAGAATCAATCATAGAAGAGATCCCTGAAACAAAAAACACAATTTCCCATATCATTTTACATAAGGGGATTCAAGGGATGAAATATGTGGGTTATAAAACAATACCCTTGGATTAAATCCTCTATAAAGATTCCTATAATAAGTTCATAAAATTAAACAAAAATCACATTATAAGTTTTCATGAAAAATAACTTACTAGGCCTAGTCAACGAGTGTCATGGGGTGACATCATGTATCAAGCCATGATTTCTCGGGTAATGCTTCTGAGAAATGTTTTCACATATTAAACTATCTTGTGCCACCACATGAAACAATATCACATCCTGAATATCATTTTAATGACATGAATAATCTATTTATACACTTTTCAGTAATCTTGGGCCCCCGTTCACTCCTCAGGTGGCCTCCTGTACCTACTGGTCATCACCCAAGCTTTGGACTCCATCCCAAAAAACTATTTCAGAATTATGAAACACTCGGAACCCCATTAAGATTTAAAATTATCCAAACAAACCATTAATTAAATGAAATTTTGAAACTTACCTTGGAAAATTCCAATACAAACCAGCATGTTCCACAACAATCTCCCCACTATTTCACTTCTTATCCTCAAGAATTTTTGGTAGAATGTGAAACACACATTACAATCATCTATGATCATCATCCACAAGGAATTATATCACATTCATATGTAAATTCCAAACACTTCCTCAAGAATATTATCACTCCAAAATTTAAATCATGCTACCATTACACAATTTCAAGGATGAACATCAATGTCTTATCCAAAATCTCTTCTTCCTCAAACATCGAGACTAAGAATAAAGATTTCATTGAACCTGAAACACCATGGTGTACTCCAAATATTCTTATTGTATCATAAATATTATCTCCATTATATGAATATCCATATAATTTAAGATCCACTATAGTACAATGACATTCTCAGTGCAGTCTAGTCCATCATGCACAATCAACATAAGACATGGGTTAAAAGTTGATACCAACACCTTGTACCTAATTCAAAACCAAGACAATGAATATCTGTTGTCTAAATCAACCCAAAAAAACATGATTTTCCAAAATTTCACATATAACTTCACACTTAATTCACACCTGATAATAAAATATTGATGTAGTTCCAACCCACCATATTCAGTTTCACATGGATACACCAATCAATACTTACCAACCATCTACCTACAAAGGTCCCCAATCTAGGAAACCAATGCTCTATAAAGCCATCGATCACTATTTCTTAAGCCTAATAGGCATCATTAAATCAATTCAACATCCTTAACAAAGTCTGAATAGACCCTAATTAATTTCTCTAATCAATTCATCAACTGTTGGCACCTGTCACAAGGCTCTCAACTATGTGTTAATGCACCAAAAATATGACTCCCTCTTGCTAGGTACCAATTTTTTCTAATTAGTAATCCCACATCCAGTCTCCTTAAAATTAAATACCTGAATCAACATCAATAATTTAATTTTGGATCATATAATATATGGTAAAATATACTTCGGACTTCCAAAGTATCGTGATCGTTCAACAAGTTATTCTTACGCAGACTATTAAACTTACCACAAGAGAGATATTTTTTAACATGAAATTTTAATGCTCCCCACCATTTTATTATACTTGAATTTGAATAAAAATTCACACATTGTTCAACGTTTCCCTAGACTAATCTATCATCAAACATAATGACTAAACATGATCATCTGATCAAGCCAGATACCAATAAAAATACTTCACACTTGGTATACCTGGGTTTCTCATAACGTAGTCAAATATATCCGAAAATACATTCCAAGCATGAGTAACATACTCCATAAACCTAGTTTTGGTTTATGAACTCCATCTATTTGGGTCACATCCCCTATACAAGATGCTACACTAACCACAACATCTCTATTAACATCAAACATGGGTTGACTACACAATTCTAGCTTGATCCATTATTGATGTCATATTCTACGATATATATAACTACATAAGTATTAAACACTAGGATACCAAGACTTATTAGATTCACACCAAACACACTAGTTTTAAACAACAAGGTTTTCTCTGAATCAATTTCATCAGTGACCTACCATTCTTAACTTCATTTGTTTCATCCACCAACCCAAAAACATTCCCATAATTCAACACAAAACCCATCTTAAAATGGATTAATCTTTATTATGAAACCACCACATAAATGATCACTCATTATGGATCTCCCTTAAAGGAAATAAAACATCACTTGTTACTTTAATAGAGTGATTCATTCTAAAGTCACAAACCTCTGGGCTCAGACTCACTTTATGAAAACTCATGTATTTTTTACACATTAATTGATGATTTATTATATAAGACTACACATAAGACAACCTGTAATATCAAAATGTATAGTGTATTCTGAAATTAGGTACAAAGAATAACATATTGAACTTGGGATAAATCGAAATTATTAGAAACTTCCTTAACATTCTCTTAGAATTCATCAGCCCTCTAGAATTGTATGGGATAACCTGAAGACGTACAGAAGAAAGGGGAGAGCTATGAAGCCCAATAACATAATATAAAATAAGAATAACATGAAGAAATTAATACATGTTATACAATAGGAATTTAAATGGTACATAAAATGGGTGACGAAAATAAACATGAATAATAAGGCATTATATTGTATGGTAATAATAAGTCAATCATGGGAATATGGAAACAACTTTAAACATAAAATCATAAACATTGGTCATAGATAATAGAAAAGACATTATAACAAGGTGGAAAATGTCCAATTATTGTTTATATTTACTCAATAATATCTTTCATGACATATCATAAGATTAAAACATTACCCAATGTATTGGAGAGCTATATAAATCCTGGCATGCCCATCACTTTCATATCATGTACATGCATATGTTTTCCATACAGATCATTCAACATTGGTTCATATTTAATCAAATTTAATTCCACAATAAATGAAGATGGATTAAATACATGTATTTCCCCAATAAAGGGTGTATAAGTTCATATTTGTGAACAGTCTTGATGGGAAATGGGTACAGGTACTCACTATATAAATGCTTGGCATGGAAAATTTCAATGAAATTTTGGCAACATAACAAGGGAACATAAATGTTAAATAAAGGTATTAATGAGAGTAAAAGGGGGTATTATAACTTATAAATAATAAGGGAAATAAGGGTGATATATAAGAATATATCCCAAACTTGAACAAATGGAAATTATGAGGAATAACATAAAAGTGGTTCTTGAATTAAAAGAAGAGAGGAAGATCCCTTACTAAATTTCATCATAGTAACAACTTCATTAAAATCTATAATGAGAGTAAATAAATTTTCCCTAATTTATAGGAAATAAATTTTAAATTATAGATATATTTATAAATTCATTGAAACATTAATAATTTTGATTCAAAAGGCTAAATAAAAAGAAGGTTCTTGAATTTAAAATAAGAGAGAGAGGTTTCTTATTGAATTTTGACATGGTAATAGGGGTCCATAATGAGTCATGGGATATATTAATGAGATTTAAATGGGTATATAATAAAATTTGAATAAAAATTTTTTTAATAAGGATATATAAAACACATACCCAAACAAATCCAAAAGGAAATTAAGTGGCACAACATATAAAAGGTGCTTGAATAAAATGAATAGAGGGAGATCCCTTACCATGAGAGGGTGTCTCCAAAATCTTTGGAGGAGATTATTTAGAGATTTGGGAACATTTCTATGACTCTAGAGAGGGTAGGTAAGATAAATGAAATGATAAAATTTTTTTTAGTGAAGATTAATGGGGTATTGGTGGGTTTATATAGGAAAAGAGAGGGTAGTTCTTAATTATTTCCGAAACATAGGTTCTGGAATCTATACCCTAAAATAAACAAAACCACAAACCTTAACATGTCTTTGGACCATTTTTTCTATACAATAGAATTGGTTTTCACTTTTTCTAAGCAAAAGGGAATAATTTATTATAATTTTACACTTGGTGATATGGAAGTGATAAATTTTTAAAAAGAAAAGATTTGAAAACTATAAAATATAATATAGGTTTTGGAGGATTCAAAAAGGCTGTAAAAATTAGACTAAATAACATAAAAAATGTTATATTAAATTGGAAACATATATTTGGTCTTATATACCATTTATATCATTTATTACACCACTTTTGGGACATTATGATGTCATAATAAACACTATATATTTATACTGTGTTTAATTTTTACCCAAAAATTTGACTATCTCATAAAATTTATAAAAATTTACCATTTGATAATTATAACATTATGATTACAAATATAATATTTATTTTATCCAACTGATTTTCTAAATATGTGAATTTTCACTTTTAAAATAAGAATCGATATTTATTGAGAAATTTGGGGTTTTTTGACAATAAGAGTTTTCGAACCATTATATAAATTTAATTTTGACATCATAAAATTATATTTATACTTTGTATTTAAAATTTAATATTTAATAATAATATATAATTGACATATCGTTTATTTAAAATTTTATTTAATTAATCAAAAATAGTATCTTGATTATAACTATATATTACCCCAAATACAATTTCTATTTTAATGCAACAAAATTATAATTTTTATCAAAATCATTGTTTAATAATAATTAAGTAACAAAAAAATATAATTATTAATATTTTGAAATAAATATTAATTCTATTAAGGTTACTTTTTTTCTCATCCTTTTCAAATTATTTTTATCCTTAATTAACTTATTTTCCATTTTATCGTGGTAATAAATATTTACTACGATTAATATTCATATTGTCTAAAAATTAAGTTAAACTTTTTAATAAATTTAATTAATGATTTTTATAAATACGAAATACAATTTAAAAAATTAAATTCATATTAGTGGAAGAATTTTATTTAATATAAAACCTGCAATCATGATGGAAAGCAGTTTTCTAAAAAATGATTCTTTCAATGAAAATATTATTTTAATTTAATTCTATCACAAGTAATATTAATTATATGAATCTAAATTCATAAATAAAGATATATAATATAAAATTATAATTTAAATTATTCCCCATTAGGGTTAATTTTTAATTAAATATAATATATAAACATTATTAATTTTAAAACAGCTTTCAAAAAATAGCATTTTTAAGGCTCAAAATAAACTTATTCTAAAATCCAATTTAAAGATGATTTAAATTTAATTAAATGGATTATATATAAATAAATAATAAATTATGTAACATTTAAATCATATTAAAATAATATTTTTAATTTTAATTACTTAATTTATAAAAAAAAAAGACAGTTTTATAAAAAAGTTCAGTTTCACTGATAAATTAATATTTCCAAAAAAACCAAAACTTTCACCCTAAGTTAATTTTTATCTTATGATATCAAAAATGAATTTAATTTTATCCAATAAATATCATCAATTTTCTAGAAAACCCTTATAATATTTCTTATAAAAAATAAAAAAAATTGAAGAAAACATATTCTTGAAGAACAAAAAAGACATTACCAAAAATTGAGGGATTATTTATTAAGAATTTAACATTAAATTTATGTTGAGTTGGACATATAAAAATTTCATAAAGTAGTTAATCCTATTAAATCCCGCAAAATTATTAGCTAATTTATAATAGTTATATTAAATTATTCATTGTTTGTTTGGGTTTGGTGTTGCATAATGCATATGCTATCGAACATAGTTTTTCTCTTTTTAAAAACTCAGGGAGTTACACACATTCCTATAGTTATCTACACCATAAGGTTTCACCTCTACCAAACCTAAGAAATATCAGTTATCCTTTCATAAAATAGACTCCTTACTACCTATATTCATGGTACACTACCCTACATAGGGGTGTCAAATCAAGATTTTGAGTTCCCATTCACATAGTAACCCTCTTTGGACTACCCACCTATGATTTTCACTCAAGATACAATGATATTCGCATTACAAATTTATATACAAGACAACCCATGGTCGTATCCTCTATGTAATAATAACCTGAGATCTCTATAACCTAACCTCGTATCATGAGTACTAGCACTCAAGGGGCATTATACTCCTAGGTTTCAAGAAAACTTGTAATACATTCTTATAAGACTTCCAAAGGTTATTCACATGTAGAGGGAATTTTCATCAACAAGGGCTACCTTACGGAATTTGGCTTGATTATTCCTTCATAAATAATTTTCTCACTCAAGTTACCTCTAAGCAGTACCAGTGACCAACCTAATAGAAACTATAGGCACGTTCAAAGGAAACTAGGACTTCCATAAACCTACACAGGATTTATCTAAGGGAAAAACTCATCGAATGTCATCTAGGAATATCTCCAAGAACATACCATTATACATTCCCTATTAGACCAACCATTTCGAGATCTATAGATTCTGAGTTTGGTTAAACAAAATATCACTAGGTGATATATGGATAAATCAATATAGACTGTAGTTAGAATCTTAATTAATCGTACCTATCAAATGGTTACTCACATAACGTCTTTCACTAAGTCCATTAGTGCCTGGAGATGACCAACAATTTCATAGTACCCTCTCTACATAGAGTTACTGAATCACTATCATTATCACCATATATATTTACATCTTTACCCAAGTGCACCATACTATAGTCTCACATGACCTTTAATCAGAAGTAGAAACTCATAGGGGTTAATACAAACACACACAAGTAGCAGATATACCATTAGAAACCTAAATGTTAAATATAATACATGTGATGCCTCTTATAAATAAATTCAAGAGTAATATATATATATATATATAATCACAACCTTAAAATCTATGTGTGAAAAATTAGGTGAAAATGTATGATAAGATCACAAAACAAGAACATTAAACCCACGCCATGATAACCTAGACTTCCCTTAGAATGGTTGTGTGTCATGCGCCTTTTCGAGTTCCATCACAAGCTCGAACACATTCATATATCTCAAGTATAATGACTCCACAAAAATTAAAAACAATAATTCCTATGATTTTATACCATTTTGTGACATCCCAACTCGAATCACCAAGTTTGAGAAAAAATGCCTCATGACCTCAGGCGTGCCTCCCTATACACAAGAGGTTGTTGACTAGAAATAAGGGTCTCATGTGGAATCATGTGGAGACTATACCTTTAGTTGGAGTACACAATAACAACAAATAAACAAATATGTAAATATTATACATAAGAGTACACATAATAATAACAATACATCGATATAATTGATATGCAATTGTACACTAACTCAACAGTTATACAAACACGATAATCAATCACCCACCAGACCAATCATGTATACAAATAAGAAAAGTATAAAAGTACAAGGAGGATCAAAAATATCAAGACTCACCTCAACCTAATCTCTAAAATCTTAGAGATTTATTCTACTAGATGATTAACCTAGGACTTATCCAAATTTTTACCTTTAATAAGTTAGCATTGTTCAGGTACACAAGTGCAATGGATTCCCAAGAAGGGTGTGAGTGAAACTCAATAGAACACCACCATTGTGGTTCAGTACCCAACCAGTAACATTAAGTGTATGTGAATGTAATAATATTAGTCAAAATTAAGCAATAAGTACATAATTGTACAAAAAATCATAATATCACCAAGAACAAACAATCAATAAACAACCATTTACTGAGCGGTCACATTATTACCAAGACACCATGATCCCCCATCCATACATGTTTTGGCTCAATGATGGTGGGTATATAAAGGGGATGAGAAATTCTATAACCACATGTCACGATAAAAGCCACATGAATAGAGAATTAGTTATCCCCCTATGCCTATCAGCCTAAGAATATAGGTTTCACCTTAATGGAAATGTTTCACGCCCTATCTTGGTGGTGATTTTTATCTATAGAACCACCTTACCTACCCTGATGGTTGTTGTTATCATTAAAATTTCTTGCCCCACCCTAACAGTGGTTTTTATCAAGAACACAACATGTCACCTTATCAATCCCTGGTCAGGTATCTTTTAAACCACTTATAATCCAAGCTTGTATAAGCCCATACCTGAATCAACCAACCAGTCAATTATGCACATCCCTCTATAGGGATAGACACACCAACCTTGTCGATATCTAGTAGGATATATTTTAAAGAACATATGGATCATGTCTGTAGGATCCCAGGATGATATCACCCTACCAGTCAGCTGTGAACATCCCTTTATAGGGATAGTCATTCCCACCTTTTTAGTCCCTGATTATCTATATTTTAAACCACCTATGGGCCATGATTATAGGATCTAATACTAGTATCAAATATCCAGTCAGACTTTGTATCCTCATCATGTCATCGCACTTCCCCTCTAGGGGTTAGTCTAACCTAGTATGAACAACTTGGTCTCCTGGGTACCAGAAGCATGGTTCCACAGGCTATGGAACACAATAATAAATATATTTCATAAAAAGTAACAAAAAATAATATCTAGGAAACTTCTCATTAGGCTACCCATACTTCCTCCCATGATCACTATTAATAAAGGTCAACATATTATACCAACAAGGAATCACATCAAGGAAACAAGGGTATACATATAAACCGATCTTAGAATATCAATAAGATTCATAATATCTATGCATGTGATCAATAATCAAACATGTTGTTAATGGTTTTTGGGCCTAATTAGATTGACAACACACCCCAATGTGTCCAAATATCAAACATGGGATCCACCAAATACACACACACAATGTGATCAATCATAAAACATATGTCTAATGAGAAATACAATCGGTCAAGACTAAAACATCAACGGCTTGGAAACAAGCTAGTATACAAGGTCCAATGAGTCCATTGGGACCTTTTCAAATTATTAGGCATGTTCCTTTATTTAATTAATATTCAAGTATAATTAATTTATTGAACATCATTACCATTCATAATTCAATATGAATATCAGTGTCATTTTATCAAATTAGATAAACTCATACCTCATACCAACAAATGTAAATTAATAAAAAAAGGTTATGGTACACATGACTACCTACCTCAAACAGAATCAAATCCAAGCCAAAAAAAAAGCCCAACATCTTTTTCCGAGTCTCCTAAGTCCATTAATACTTCCTCAAATTCCTTGAGTTCTTATCACATTCCAAATAATTCCAAAAAAATTAATTATAAATAAATTATAATTAATTAAATCATTTCAAGAATGCACATCCAAGGAAAAGATGTAGTATTCTAAATAATAACTAGATGTCACCACCTAGACAGAACCATGACTAACCACCCATGGAAGGTCCTTCATATTCAACAAACACAAAATCAGGAAAAACCATATCACATGGTGACACAATGAAAACTAACTTAATATAATTGAATTTAAACAACAAGAAGATTATAAATAATTATAAACCTTTACTAAAATGATCAACAATGACACATGATCAACATCATGTGACATCCTCTTTCCATGTTAATTCAAAACCTCATCATCATCAAAAAAATCCTTCGAGATCTGATGGAATTTCCAACAGATTTCTCTAATAAAAATCAATCCATGATCAATAGATGAAGGATATTTTTATGATAATTGGAAACACTTAGGGATCTCAAATTATAATACATTCCAAGAGTAATCCATTGCAATGAATAGAACTTCGATCAAAGAGTAATCAAGATAGGAGGAGCTCCTGAAATCCAAAACCTCACATTCCCAACTCATTTCACGTAAGGGGATTATATGGATGAAATATTAGGGTTCAAAAATAATAACCTCACTTTAAAACCTCTATAAAACTTCCCAATTGAAGTTCACAATTTGAAAAATGGTTTCACATTGGTAGTTTTTAGGAAAACGTAATTATTGTGCCTGGAACACCAATGTTATGGTGTGACACTATGTGTCATGCTTTCATTTATTGAGTAATGATAATATACCCTATTTTTACATATTAAACTAACTCATTCCACCTTATTCAATATTCTCACAATGTGAATACCATAGTCAATATGTGAATAATCCATTAATGCACTTTTCAGAAATCCTAGGCCCCCATTCAAACCTGTGGGGCCTCCCATACCCCCAAGTCCTCACTTGAGCTTTAAAAACCATCCCAAAACATTATTTTGTAATGATAAAACTCTTTGAATCTTGTTTCAATCCCCATTTCTAAAAAATAACCATTCCAGAAATAAAGGGTTCCAACTTCCCTTGGAAAATTCCAACAACCTAAAGGTGTAGGTTGTTACCCATGTTAATGTTTCTAATGGCCATATTATTGTTCAAATTTCCATATTACTTCTAATAAATACTTCTTAATTCCTGCATTCATCATTCACCTCAATTACTTAGAAGTTTTTATTTTTTCATTTCTAAAATGTTGATTGGATTACTAATGTAATGTTTCCTTTTTAATATTTTTTTCATGGATGTGATGATTTTTGGAGATCTAGATGATCCAAATTTTCTTATTATTATAATTTTATAATATATTTTATTTCTATTTACTAATTGTAATATTTTCAATTATATTGGTTATATATATATTGTAAAAACAATATAGTCATTTAATAAAATAAATCATTAAGATTTTCATGTGCTTAAACTATATTAGATACCTAATTATGAAGAACATTATTTAGTTAGAATGAAAATTCAAAATATATAAATATTTGGGATATTACAATGTGGGCATGGCTTTAGCTCCATGTACTATAAATCTAGATATATTTCAAGACTAATATAGTCTTCTATATATTTCTTAGTTACTTCCCAGATTCCCAACATTTTTTTATGTATTTTTATTATTTTTTAATTATTTAAATCCCAAAATATTTCATAGTCATGTGTCATTGATAACTATATTTAATCAGGTTCTAATACATAGTAAAATTCCATCAATTAAAATGGAATAACTCTAAACAATTAGACTATAGCAAGAAAAACTCACTCAATCTCCCAAATCAGGGACCACCATTGAACTATTCTCAATAATAGCACACATTATTATTCTTTATACTGACTTAAAGTTGAAATCTCAATTTTTGCCTCAAATCATACTTCAATAAATCACCACTGGGAAACTTCAACTCAACTTCACCACCATCATCCAATACACTGACCGCCATAATTTTGATTATTTTATACAAGAAACCATTATGCTCAGTAATCGGCTTTGGTTCTTCATCAATTCATAAAAAATCCTAGAATCATCACATAACATAAATAAACTAGAAATACAAACTTTTTTTTAGAACATCACATGTGTTAAACTATAATTCCATATTTGCAACATCAAGGTGATACAAGTCCTCCAATATCTTCTTTACTTCAAACTCGAAAACAAAACAACTTGTGATCAATAATGTCTTCAAAATATTTGAAATCAACCAGATCATCTCTTTTTCAGGAAACATGGGTGATTCATTGATTCTAACTCTCGATTAGCATTCTATTAAGCTATGTTGTGCAGTTTTCTTCATAGGTTTAATCAATTTTCAAGAGTGGTATTTCAAGTTGATTTCATTAAATTATCCATTGTCATAGATTTGGATTTGGTATTTCTGCATTCATTTGCATCAAAAAAATATACACATATTCATATTGTTTTACATACATTTTAATGATTCAACCTGTCTGACTCTTCACTTCAACTCTGGTTTGATTAGCTATAAGTTAGCTTCAATATTAGTTTGGAGGATTCCAAAATAGCCTGCAGATCAAGTCTATTTATTTCAGTTATACTTGTTCAATTGATTGAACCAAAATTGGTTCTTATATCTTATTTGATCCTATTTTTCTCAAGGCGCCCACCTCATCCTCCACTCAGGACAAAGCTTAATTCAGGCTCCTTTTTTTCTTAATGTTGGGGCCTAATATTCAATTTCTCTGTTCAAATAATCGATCAAATTCAGTTTGTGGGAGCTTGGTTGAAATTATCTTATGAGTAATAATTGAATAATATATTTCAATTATCCTATAAGGTCCTAAAAACTTCTCCTATCACTATAATAGTTCTCTTATATGACCAGGATGACCCAAATTATCTTAATAGGAAATATCATATGAGTATTTCTTTAAAAAAATTATTATAAGATACATATGAAAAATTAATTATGTGAAGCACCTAAAATTTTGAAAAATTAAATAAGTCATATGGGGAAATGGAAAAAAATCATATAGTAAATAAAACAACCATACGAGAATATAATATAATTTACTAACATTTTCATAAAATTAAAAACTTAAATAGTTTAGAAAAAAAAGTTGTTATATAAAACATTTCTCAGGATAAAATACATATAACATGAGACAATAAACTCCAACACCCAAAACAATTAAAAAATCAATTTAAAAAAAACAACAACAAATTTATCCTTGAGATTTATTAAACCAAATAACTTTTAGATCAATTAATCCCAAAAAACATCATTTCATCAAAATTACTCAAATAGATACTATTTCCATCATAGATTAACCAAAAACAAATAATTATTCATTATCATCACATTTCAACATAAAAAAATCTATAAAATATAAAAATGAATGTGGAAAAATTGATCAAAATATGGCCATATCAAATTCCCCCACAATAAATCCATATATTTTCCTCAATTATTCAAATAAACAAACTTCTTAGAAGAAAAATAATCTCAAGAATAAAACACTTTCCCAAAATAAATGGTTTTCAAATCTATGTTCCTACATGGATCATCGGAAATAGTTAAAATGATTTATCTTATCTAAAAAATTGTTTTGAAAAAATACTATTTTAGTTTTAAAAAATGACTGTGGTTGAAAATTTGGAAAAAACCATAAACTAAATTCAATTTTTTTTTAACCAAACTTCCAAATATCTATTTTCCTAAAAATGGACAAACTCACATAAATATAAAAAAATAAACGAACACAACCAATAACAAAGTGATATGAATAATTGACAAGAATAAATAATTAAATCAACCACTAGTTTTAACATAAATAAATAAAATGTTATCATGGATTAGGATTTTATTTAATATCCTATTTAAATTCAAGGCTTATTAGTTTAAAATCCAATCAAAAATTTTAAAACCAATTCGGTTTGTAAATATTTCTCCAATGTTTGAAAAAAAATAATAATTTTTTATATAAAAAATGTAATTTATATACACAATTAAATCCATGAGGAAATATGAAATATTAACCCCTCAATGTACCAAAATGACCTTCAAAATATAAAAAAATTAACCTCTATGTAAAAAAAATGAAACAGAAGAAAAATAAAATTTGAAACATTTAAGGGAATTTTTGATGCGTTCAACATTAAATTACATTTTTCAAAATTTTCTCAATGTTAAATCGTAAGGTAAATGAAATTTTTAAAAAAATATTTAACTTAAAAAATTTTGAAATTTAATAAAGAGAAAAAACATTTTTTAAGGCTTATAAGAAATTATAAGAATATTTTTTTATAATGTAGAAACAATCAAGAAATTTCAAAGAGTGTACAAGGTTTCTACTGGTTACAATATAAAAAATATATTTTAACACAGAAGCATAACTTCAAAAAACTTATAGAATTAAACATTAATTTCACAAATGATTTATAAAATGGTACAAAAATAAGCATGAAAAACTATGATTTATACAGACTAAGAAAGTCGGAAATAGTTTCAATGATCTTCAGACATGAAAAGATGATTTTAGAATACATTTAAAAACTTCAAAATTAAATTTAAGCTTCCAAATTCATAGAACCAATAAAAGAATTTCAAAATAGATGAAAATATTTTAAATGTAAATGATGGATCGGATCCCTCGGCCCAGCAATATTGTCCGCTCTGGCCCAGTTGTTATCCCAGGCCTCACGGCTTTAAAACGCGTTGCTGAGGGGAAGGTAGGCACGGGAATTTCAAGCACCCACCAATCTCCCTCCACAACCGATGTGGGATTGGTTACCGGGGCACAGGCGCCAACAATCCTGGCGGGGGCCCAACAATCCTGGGCCCAGGACACAACAGTAAAGAATTATAATTATTACTCCCCAATTAGTATAATATCTATTATTTGAAGTTCAATGAAAAACATGCCCCTTTTACTTTGTCAATAGTCCCTTTTTCTATTAATTTTGAAATCCTATAGAATAAATTGATCAATATAAAATTCTAAAATATAAATTTCAAGAAATAATATAACTGGAGATAAAGTTTAAGGTATTTTTATTTAGGTTTCTCAAGATTATATATCAACTTGGTCCTCAAAAACCATAGTGAATTTACTCAAAAAATGTATTATATTCTCTTTTTGTCTCCCACAAAAAAATATTATTATAATTCTTTTACTCTTTTAGTATATCACAAAATATTGTATCAGAAAATCATAGAAAATATCATTCATGAAAAATGTATAAAACAACCTAAATAACTTTTATCCCAATGAACTTTTAGGTTCTTTGGAATTATTTTAGTTTTTTTCAAAATTATTTTCAGTTTAAATATTATAGCAGGAATAAAAACCATTATAAAAATGAATAAATTATTAATTTAGCATTAAATTCAGTAAGTACCAAAATAAAAACATATTACTTCAACTAATTATCTAAGAGATTTTCATTTACAAAAAGAAACCAGCATGTGTGTGAAAAAAATCATCATGCTAATAGTGATATAAAATCAAAATAAATTAGAGAAGTAAAAAATATCAAATGTACTCTTCCCGTCACAGGATTTAAAACATGTAATATAAATTGAATCTCCAAAAAATTAGGGTGAGAAGATACATCGAATGTAGGAATTAATTGGAGTAAAAAAATATATAGATTGACATTTAAATATTAGATACACTTCCAATTTAATTATTGTAATAAAAGAAACTAAACATATATAAAATCTAAAAAAAGGAATAAAATAGAAAAAATAATGAAATATTGTGATAACCCACCAAGTGGTGCTATATTTTGATTTTTCATAGATATATAAACTTTAGATCTTCCCCGATCAGATGGAGTATGTGGTTTATTTCTTATAAACTAGCGCATCTTCTTGATTTCTTCTTTACAACTCTTCTCTTTCACTTTTTAAAGGGTTCCCCTTAGTAAGCTTCTCTTAAGTCCCCATCATTGGGATTATAAATTTAATGAAATAGTGGAGCTGGGAATAATACTTAGGGTCAATTACCCTCTTCTTCTCCTTGGGGGTTAGAGTGAATAGGTTGTGAAATTTTATCTCTTTGGTGTGGATTTTCTTTTGGTTAACTTTGAACTATTAATTCTTTATTTAAGCATTAATCCACATCAATATACACTTTTTCACAAGTTCATATCTTCAAAACATCCTTTTCCTCTTCAAAATTTCAAAAACAAAAATTTCAAATAAAAAAATAGAGTTTTAAAGGTGTCTTAATTTGTTAATTAACAACCTTCTCAAAAATATCTTGGAAATCATTATGTTCAGATGATTCATCTGTGCCTACTTAGGGAGAATAACAATAAAACTATCTTCATTATAATTAAAATCAAATAAATATAAAGCTTCTTCTATAAAGTGAATGACTCTGTAATTTGGATTTCTTTCTATTATTCAAGGATATATAGTTCACTTTGGTGTTTTTTGAGGGAATGATTGTTATACCCTGCCTCCTCTAATATCTCCTCAAAATATACCACCTCTGTTGTGGTAATATCAATGGAAAAAATATAATTTTTCGATATCTATTTCAACTTATTAAATAATGGAAAAATAATGGAATAGAGTTGTATGATTTAATCATCACAACGAATTTTTAAATTAAATTGATCTTATAAAAATATGTCAAGATTCATCCAATTTTTAATGATCCCTCCCATTTCAGCACTTAAAATAATATTATTAAACTTTAAATTATCTCTCACGAGTATATAGAAGTTCATCATCAACTACGGGAAGCTCCAACTCTTCTTCAGTATCTTATTAAGAGTTATTCTCGAAAACATGTTTAGATATTACCCTTATACACTCATCCTCAAGAGTTTAATTGTCTACTATTATAATTTGATACATAATTTTCTTGGATACAAGTAATGCTTATTTAGTAGGATCTTAATCTTGTTTCCATCACAACTAATCTTGAAAATCAGCCATGATATTAATATTCTTTTTCATCAATGTTTACTCTAATAGTGACATTAAATAAAAATCAATATAGTCCATAATGTTTTATAGAATAACTACAAGACAGATAGAAAACACTAACTAAAATTTATTCCCCAAAAATAATACCAACTTGGATATAAGACTATCATTGGATTGGTCAAAAATAAAATTTTAATTCCCTATATATTCCCAATAGATGACCTTTGTGTCATCAAAAGGAGTCAATGTGTTTATCCTAGTGATTCCTATCAACTCTTTTTCATTTTATTGTTTACTCCAAAATTAGTAAAAGAAAACATGAAAAAAATGATCACAAAATAATAGGAAATAATAACAACCAAAAAAAGGAAAATGAAACTAAATTTCAAAATAATAAAGGACATTCCTATATTGATTTGAAAATAATCATGGACGATCTTTATCTCACACAACTCTCTCACCCAAAACATTAAAAATTATGGAAAGGAATGACTCCGAGTACATTCAATATATTCCTATAATGAAATAAAACACTAAATCAACCCACCTTATCCAATAATATATTCTAGGAATAAGTGATATTCATGAGACAATTAAACACCCAACATCTCCTAAGACCATCAAATAGGTAAATTAAAATAAGAGGAAAACATCATGGGGAAAAAGAGCAGAAAAAGATTCATGTGAGTGAACATGATTCCACATCTCTCCAATTCATCATCATTGTCAACCAAAAGTGAAGAATAATTTGATGATACAAATGATATTTAAATTTTCAGTAAGCTTCTAGTTTCACTTCCTAGTACTGTACTTGTAAGTTATCCCTCCATTGTTGAATGATCTAGAACATGAAGAGAGAGAAAAAACAATTTTAATTTTTAGAAATGAATTTGAAGTCGCGGTGAGAGATTTCATAAAATAATGATTCAATAATAGGGAATTAGGAATTCCCCTCTTGTTTGGAAATGAAAGAAAATAGTGAAATCTTAACTAACAGGATGAAACATCCATATGGTGTTCTCCCAATTAATTCTTTACCATCATATGGTTCTACTCTAGTGAGTCCAGTAAAGCTCCTAAAACTAATTATAATCCCCTTTGTGGGTTTGGATTTATCTCTAAGTACAATGTTACTATAAGAATTTCTAGACTAAAACATTCTTCTAAAGGTTTCTTAGCTACTTCATATAGCCACTTATTTGGAGTTTCATGACACTGAAAACTATTTTTACTTTAGTTACACTCCATAGTTGAATTCCGTCAATTAAAATGGAGCAATAACTTTGAGAAATCATACCCAGTTAATGTAAAACTCATTAAATCTCTGAAATCTTGAACCACCATAGAATAGTATCAAAAATATCACTCATTATTCTTATTCAAAATCAAATATAACTTGAAACTATAATTAATAAATTGTTTCTTGATTCAATAAATCACCACTTGGTAGATTTATCTAACCTTCACCACCATCATCAAATACAATAACCATCACCAAATCGATTCGTTCATACAAGAAACCATTTTGCTCATTCATTGGCTTAATTTATTTATTTTTATCATAACAGATAACCCGATATCCTAACAAAACTTTAACTGGTCATAATTCTATAGGGGGTTTTATAGATCACCTTGCATGATTCGATGAATAATTCCATAGATAAATTTTCAGGATCTATGGGGACCCCAACATCATATTTTCTTCTAACCTGAAAACAAATGAAATACCCAATGATGGAAGATGTCTTCATCAAATTAGAATTCAACTAGCTAATCTATTTTTCATGAAATGCTAGTGATTCCTCAATTTCAACTCTCAATTAGTCTTCAATAAAGATATTCCAAGTTCTTAACATCATATATTCAAGAAATTTTTAGTAAGGGTCTTGTAGTTTAAGTTCTTTAGAGTCTCTATCATCTTCAATTAGTATTTTGTATCTGCAATTTCATCCTTAACAAAAAACATTTCACAGATCGACGCCATTTTCCTTACACGGTAAAGGATCGATTTATCTAACTCTGATCCTCAAAGTCAGTTTGAGTTTTTTGTAACTTCGAATCTACATCTTATCAAAAGATTCAAAAAATCTAAAAATCTATTTTATCAATTTTTTTTTTGCCACGTTTAATCGATTGAACCCAAATTAGTTCTTATTACTTCTTTGATATGCTATTTATTATGGTTTCATCTTCATTTGCCACCCATGATGAATTCTAGTTTAGGAACCTTATTTTATCAATGTATTTACCTAATATTCAATTTCTTAGTTCCAATATTTTGTTGACATTAATTTTTAAGATCTCAAGTGTAATTATATTACATTTCAGGATCATGTATGTTATTTCAATTTTATTTTGAGGTATTAAAAACTCTTCAATATGTTGTTGTAATTATCTTATGGACCTGATATAATTGATATGATTATTTATCTTAAAAAATATCTTATGGGATACTTGAAATATATATTATGTGATCCACATGAATAATTAATGAAGTAAATAATTTAGGTGGTAAAAAAATGAAAAAACACTAACAGGAAATAAAAATAATAATATGATAATAGAAAATACTTTACCAATTTTTTTTATAAAAAATTAACAACTTCAATATATTAAATAATAAAATTCTTCCAAAAATATTTTTCATGTTTATAAAATGGAACTTGAGAAATTAAAATACAACACATAACACACTTTAAAAATTAATAATTTAATTTAAACCAAAATAAATAAGAATTTTTTTATTAAGAATTATGAAAATTAAATGGAATAACTTTTAGATTAATTAATCCTACGACTATAATTTCCACAAAAATATTCAAAGAATTACTATTTCTACCATAGATTAATTAAAAATCAAGAATTATCCATTATCAACATATTTTATCTTTAAAATCATAATGAAACCCTAAAATAGATACGCTAAAATGTATTAAAATATACCCACATTAATATACAGAACTTGTAGTCTCTTTTCCTTATGGATATCCATACTATCTAATGGGACATGTGATAATTCGTCTTCAACCACATAGCTATAAATATAATTTTAGAGTAAGGTAAACCAAACCTTTTCTATAAACACTTGTTAAGTCTCATAAATCAAGGAATATGAAGTCTCCTAGTTTATGGTGCATGTAGTAGTGTGTTATAACTATAATGAATTAATATGATTATTCAGTTGTCACTTATTTTCCTTCTATGTCATTTTATAGAATACTTTATAAGGAATTATTAAAATCCTTTATTTTTCTATTAGAGGACACATGGTAGTAATTATATTAATTGGAATGTATTTTATATTTTGAAAATATCTTGTTCAGCTTGAACACATAAAAATTTATATCATTATCCCTCAAGATAGTATAGAGGAATCCAAATATATTTATAATAATGGATTTTAAAAAATTGGACAAGGTCATTATTTTAACCTCCTTTATGGGTACTACTTTAACCCATTTTGAGAATAATTTATTGTAATTAATAGTGAATTTGGATTGTCAAAATGTTTGAAAAGGGTACAATTCATTTACATATATTCCACACATAAAAAAGGTTAGGAGTGCTTTTATAGAATATAAACTTAATTGTTTAGTGAATTAATGTAAGTGGAATTAGAATACATTACACTCTATCAAAAACTCTAAGAAACCATGCACTATAGAGGGCCAAAAGTAACTCATCCTCAGGTTATGGTGTGATAACTTGTTACCAATTTGATAAGAACCACATTTTCAGTATGAAATTATTTAATTATTTTGAGATTATTATCACCATTTAGGTATTTTAGATGGACTCCATATAAGAGTCACATAAAGAGGACATTTACATTGGCCAATTATTCTTATATTAAAACATTTCGTGCTTACATTAGAATTTTGTCTCTTTAATATTAGTCTAAATATGGAGCCATATATTGATGGTATTATATAATAAGTGTAATATATTTTTCCATTTCATGAATTTTTAGAAGTAAAGGTCATTATCAAGGTAAAGTGGAAACAATAGCATCTAAAAAATCTATAAATTTACTAATAATGGTTGATGATGCTCTCTAATTCCCAACATAGATGATTATTTAATTTAATTATGGGTAATTACAAGCTGTATCTAGGCTAGACAATTCATTTTCTTGGTTAATGTGTAATTTCTTGATATAGGATTAAATTTTCATTTTGAACAATCATTACATCAATTCTCGAGTACGGTTAAGAATAGGTAATAATTCATTCATTAAAATGATATATTTCCCATTAATCAATTTAATTATCAAATTAGAGTCACCTTTTACATTTAACATGTCTCTCAGGATCTGAAGGGATAAATTCATACCCATAATTTGGTCTTAGTACTTTATTAAATTATTAGTATAATCTTATAAAAATTGTAATGAATATTTCATGACTACCTTAGTTTTATAAATGAAGATAATGTAAGGACCAATCTTTTTTATGTTAGGGTCTTATATCTTCTTCCTAGTTGTGATATAAGATGTTGAATCAAGTATATTTCCCATGTCTATAATATTTCAACGATATATAAGGCCTATTTATCAAAAAAATATCTAACTATAACGCCCCGACCCCAGCTACCCAGAGTCGGTGCATTACTTTGTAACATTGGCATGATCACAAAAGATCAAGTCTCGAAAGACCGATTAGTTTAGTAGCCTCTGAAACACTAGATACATTCATAAATGTTACATTACATCATAAAGTGAAAAACTACAATAACATAGTATCCATTTTCCACACTCATATCCTCTTCTGACAATCCCTACAGGTCATTCATAATATACTTCTTCACATCCTGGAAAAATTAAAACATTGAAAGGGGTGAGCTCAGATGCTCAGTAAGGATAACAATATTACGGAAGATTTCATAAATAAACATTAACATTTAAGGCAATGTATAACTAAAACAAAATCCTTTTAAACTTGAACTTCAACATAATATGGCATAAGTAAAATGAGATAATTCCATTTACTTCTTCACATGGATATTCTACTGGTCGAATAGTCACATGCAATATCAATAACCACTTTCATAATGATAGAATGCATTATGCTAGACTATCATAACCATGTAGCCAAGGCCTCGTGCCAAGACCACAAATAAGATTTTGTCAAGGCCTCGTGCCAAGACACTAGTTTGTCTCATGAGACCTACCGATGCATCGAGGAGCTGTAGCGGGCTCCACCCGTCACTTATTAAGTCCAATTCATTCCTCATATGAATAGGTTTAAACATATCATAAACCATAACATAATCCTATCACATTAAAACATGCATGAAGGAAACATAACATTTCCACATTTCAATCATAAGATATCAATACAACACATTGATATAATAAAAACACTTTCAAAGCCATTTTCAATACCAAAATAAAAGAAAGTTAAAACTTTGTATTTATTTTTCATTAAAAAAAAGTTATGGCTTGTAGAGGAAGCCGAAACACAAATAATGGTCACGACGGCGGAGAAGTCGTTGTCGCCGCATACGTAAGACAAAAACATTCCTTTTGTCTTTTAGTAAAACTCTTTGTAAAAAAAGATTTCTTTTTGAATAAAAGTCAAAGTCAAAGGGGTTTATACACCGTATAAAAGAAATTTGTGTATAAAACAAAATATGCCTCAATGAAAGGAGATTGAGATGAAGACCCTTACAAAGATCGTTTTTTTTTTAAATAAAGTAGATGTATTATGTGTATTCACTATAATCACACATAAATAAAGTAAAAATACAAGATAGGACATAATAATATCATGACATAATTTGAAAGTAGGAGATTAACCCAAAGAATAGAAATTAGGTTAAGAAGTTCCCTTACCTCATGTCCGGCTTGACTCGACCGCTCATTAACCTCCTGAATAATAAACTAGAGTTAATCTCTACCTGCTTAAAAACCTTTTTCAAGTTCATTATTCCTTTTATATCACTTATTACCATGTTATGAACATTATGTAATTATTCGACCGCTCTTTAACCTCCTGAATAATAAACTAGAGTTAATCTCTACCTGCTTAAAAACCTTTTTCAAGTTCATTATTCCTTTTATATCACTTATTACCATGTTATGAACATTATGTAATTATTTAAGTTAATAACGGTCATTTTGTCGATCTTTGGTACTTGAGTCAAAAATAAACTTCTTATAATTACAAGTTGTTCATGTGGTAAAATATACATTATATACAGAATTATATTCATGATATAGATATCATATATATCATATATATCCATTATATACATTCATTTATAATATCACATAACATTTAGAGGTAAGAAATGAAATGCACCGTTCATGGAGACGGTAAGTCGTACGTACGGAGGAACGCTACTTTCATTTCTATTTCGTATTTAATGGAATGAAATCATAATAGTATAAAGGTGTAAAATAATTACAGTATAATATAATGTATAATACCATTTACTCCATCCTTTATACATCCCACATATGGCATTAATGATTCAAATCACTTTGAGGGGGCGGTAGTCCGAACTTCCTAAAATGAAATTATCGTATTTACCCATAATGGAAATCATAAAGTATGCCATAAATGAGAAATAAAGAAGCATAAGGAAAACATAAACATAATATATATATCATATATAATATATGAAAATAGTGTCATCAAAATGGCCACCATTAGAGGTGTTAAAAGAATATTGAACAATCATCATTTCGTGAGGCAGTATTTCTCCACCCACAGAAATAATATGTTCTTCAACCATTAGACGAAGGTGTGTGTAATTGTAAACAAAATAATTATCATAAAAACATCCTAGTATATTGTATATACTGTTTTTTTTACAAAATAAAGGAATAAAAACAGTTTAGGGGGTTGGAGAAGCAAAATAAAACAAAACAACATTAGAGAAGACATTACCTTAAAATCGGGTAACTCTTTTTTGATTTGAGGCAATGGCTTCCTTGGGAAGAATTATATCCAAAGTGAGGCTTCTAGGAGTAAGATAGGGAATTTGGGAGAGTATTTTGGCATAGTTTGACCGAGCCAAATGGCTTTTAAGGTGTGAGTAAGGTGGTAGTGGTGGGGGCCTTTTATAAGAGGAGAGAAGGGGCACTCTTGGAAAGATTGAAATGTTACATTATTATGAAATTATTTTTCGGATTCTAAAGGTCCCACACTTATATATTTAGAGGATAAGGTGATAAGGGTTCTAAATCTACTCATACAATAGGTTTTTGACAAGTTTAAGTCTTATATTTTACAATATCTTTTCATTTTATTTAAATCGTTAATTAATGAGGTAATCGCTGCATCATCATGGTGTCATAAATAATTTAATTTATTTAATGTCTAAAAATTATAAAACAAATATCATGATGTATGAAATCCTTTTAGATTTCTTATTAATATTTATAGTCAAAAATATGACTTGTATAACCCCATTTAAAAATTGTTTTAGTAAAACAACTCTTGTTTGTGAGATTTTTATTTTAACATTAAATAAAAAGTTATTTATGTCATTTTCCTACCAAAGTGACTCCATGGGGTCCCCAAGTTGACTCATGGATTGTCTTGGTCGGCCATGACACATCCAATAGTGTTAGGACAAGTTTAAAGGTCATTCCATATTTTATAATACTATTTTTACCTTAAATTTCACTAATTACCTTTAATCACGATTAATTAAACTTAAAAGTTACTATTCACCAAAAAAAATTATTTTAATCCGATTGAACCACATTTTACTTTCTAATGACAACCATGTATATCGGATTTTTGAAAATCAAAACACAGAAGTAGTAATGTTTCATTTAAATGAAAAATCAGTTTTTTAACTACCACTTAGTGGTTTCACTATTCATCAAAAATTGAAGTTTTTCAGAACAATGCCAAAATTTTACCCTAAGCTATAATTGATATTCCGAATTCAAAAATGATGTCTATTTTACAAAATTCCAAACATATAAGTTTCATTAATTAATTTTATAACTAATTCCCGTTGTCACAACAAATAGCGTGTTTTTAAGAAAAAAATATATATCAAAAGATTGACAATTGTTTATGTCCATTTTCAAAGTGAAATTAATTATAATGAACACCATTGGATAAAATGTTAAAAATATATTCTGATTATAATTTAAAACCACTCAATAGTATAATTTATCACTATAAATTATTTTGATTAAAAAGGTTGTTTTAAGTATTTTTCACTATTCATAAAAAATGGAAGTTCTCAGAAAATTACAAAAAATTCAACTTAGGATAATTTCGATATTATGAATACAAAAATGAAGTCCATTTTGAAATATAAAATTTCTATAATTTTAAAAAGTGGTTATTACTATTCATAACGGCTACTTTGATTAGTCGCGGTGTGTTAGAATCTCAAACTTGCGTACAATGCAAGCTATTGCATTATTGAAAGAGAAGCGTATCGTGAAAGCTTGGGGTGTTACATTCTCCCCTCCTTCAATAAATTGTGTCTTCGCAATTTGAAATTTTTCTTTGAAAATAAAAGGTTAAAAATAGAAAATACCTTTGTGGAAAACCCACATCGAAAATAAGGTTAATAAAATTTAGCCTTAATAAGAGAGAAAGGGAAATGAAAAAGTCACCACCAAATTATGATCTCGATAAGGAGAACATTGGTGGAAATTAGAGACATATAATTGGAGGAAAAACATAAATATTTTCAGGGAGTGATTGAGGTCATCAATCACAAACAAGTGTAAAATTGAGGGCCTCAAAGCCTTCAATCTATGTTGATTTAAAATATTATCAGTTCAACAAGACATAAGGTATTAGGATAAAACATTTTTTGTTTTAATATCCCTTTATTAAAGTTTAAGAATTAATTTATTCATATAATAAGAGATAGGTATATATATATTTATTCTTGATAAGTAGAGTTTCAACCTTCAACTAATTTCTACCACAAACTCATCTTTTACTCAAAAAGATAATAGAACTCAAAAATATTATATTTATCCTAATTGTTCATACCATTTAGATTAGGAATACTATTTTTTAATAACCAGGGACTTCCTGTAGGCTAGTGGTAGGTAATAAAGGTCTGTCGCACTATGGTTATGGGTTCGATTCCTGCAGCTTTGTCCAATGCGACGGGTTATGCCCCACCCTGCAGGTTTTCCTTTTCCTAAAACTATAGTATTATAATATTCCAAAAATAATCTTCAGAAATATTTTAACCTTAAACAATACTATCCAAAGATCAACTTAATCCATTCCAACCTTTATAATTATCCAAAATACCTCCGTCCAGACTTTCTCTAAAGGGTCCTTAAATTCCAAAATCAATTGTAACATTAGATTCCCTAAACAAAGTAAAGTTTCTCTTATTGTCACATACTAAAAATATGGTTTCCTTCATCATATTAAAACCTTAATGATAACAACAAGTACTGCAGTACAATCCTTATATATATCACATTATTTTTATAACCAGAATATAATCCTTGAGTCCAAAAGCACCAATACATTAATTATTCCGCTTCAACTATAGTAATAGCATAAGATTGTCCTTGATCCCTTGGCCTTTTTTGAGGTAAGTTTCCCTGACGCTTAGGACATTCATTTGCATAATGACCCATTTCCCTATAATTGTAGAATTCAACATTGATAGCCTCTTTCTTTCCCTTGCAATCACGAGCCTGGTGACCTTTTTCTCCACATTTATAACAAACTCCCATTCCTTTTAGGCAAGTACCGGGGTGATTCTTCCCACAATTATCACATAATGAAAAATCCTTATTTCCCTTATTCCATTTATCTGTCTCTTGTTCCATCGTTCTCTTCTTTTCTTTCTTTACTTTATTGTCATAAGATTTAGAGAATTCCTTTTCTGTCTTGATAGCACATGAGACAATATCTTCATATGATGAGAAAGATTGTGAGACTAAGGATCGACAGAGAAATGGTTTTAACCCATCAAAGAAATGATCAATCTTACTTCTTGGGTTACGTATATAATCTGCAGCATGTCTTGCTAACCTTGTAAAGTTGGCCTCATACTTGCGACATTCTCATCCTCCTTTTGTCTCAGACTTAGAAATTGCCTTTCCATATCTGCTCGATGGTCATGTGGAAATTATTTTTTAAGAAAATTTCCCTAAACACCCTCCATTCCATACTTGATACTTCTTCATCTTCCTTTGTGTTTTAAATCAGTGACCACCATTGATCGGCATCTCCAGTGAGGCGGTAGACTGCCATGACAACTTTCTCCCTTTCGCTACTCCCCAAGGCATGGAATATTTTTTCTAAGGAGTTTATCCATTGCTCAGCTACTAATGGATTTGTACCCCCATTAAATGTTGGTGGTAGTTGCCTCATGAAGCAGCCTAACATTGATCCTCCATGTTGCGGATCAGGGTGCTCCATACGAGTAAGGTTATTATTCATAACCTGAGTGAGTTGTCCCAGTATGGTAATAAGTTGATCAGCACCAGTTGTATCTCCAGATCCATAATAATTATCTTGAGTAGGAGGGCAATCCCTACACAGAGTGTGTGCATTGATACGGTTTCCATTCCTTCCACTTGGCGCCATTTCTAAACAATGGCATAAACTAGATTAGTTTATGAATCAAAATACATAATTCCATACTTGTAAAATACTTAACATAAATTGAACTATTTATGGATATAATCCATAAAAATGTTTTCTTTGAGGAAGTATATACGCATAACCCTTCATAGTGGTTTGTAAAGAAAATGAGAATTATCCTAAGCATATCCCCCGGGAGTGTCGTAACCAAGAGTGCAGTAAAGTCCGTTGTCGTGCACCAGTTCTCGTTCGAGTCTAGCTCAAAGTGGTGTTTTTGGGTTTTACCCCTAGGTACATTTGTGCCAGAGCCGCATCTACCTGCTCGTATCCAGACAGGGATGTATTGCTCGGAAAACTCACAAAATCTATACAACAACAAAATTCTAGGAAGTTATTCTATACTAATCCTCAAAGTCTATCTTTGGGCTATGTGCTCTAATCAAAGTTTATCTAAATCTAGCTTCCAAAGTTAGTACTAAACTACCTCTGATACCAACTGTAATGCCCCGACCCCAGCTACCCAGAGTCGGTGCATTACTTCATAACATTGGCATGATCACAAAAGATCAAGTCTCGAAAGACCTATTAGTTTAGTAGCCTTGGAAACACTAGATACATTCATAAATGTTACATTACATCATAAAGTGAAAAACTACAATAACATAGTATCCATTTTCCACACTCATATCCTCTTCTTTCTATCCCTGCAGGTCATTCATAATAAACTTATTCACATACTAGAAAAATTAAAACATTGAAAGGGGTGAGCTTAGATGATCAGTAAGGATAACAATATTGCGGAAGCTTTCGTAAATAAACATTAACATTTAAGGCAATGTATAACTAAAAATAAGCCTTTTAAACTTGAACTTCAACATAATATGGCATAAGTAAAATGAGATAATGTCATTTACTTCTTCACATGGATATTCTACAGGTCGAATAATCACATGCAATATCAATAACCACTTTCATAATGATTGAATGCATTATGCCAGACTATCATAACCACGTAGCCAAGGCCTCGTGCCAAGACCACAAATAAGATTTTGTCAAGGCCTCGTGCCAAGACACTAGTTTGTCTCATGAGACCTACCGATTCATTGAGGAGCTGTAGTGGGCTCCACCCGTCACTTATTAAGTCCAATGCATTCCTCATATGAATAGGTTTAAACATATCATAAACCATAACATAATCGTATCACATAAAACATGCATGAAGGAAATATAACATTTCCACATTTCAATCACAAGATATCAATACAACACATTGATATAATAAAAACACTTTTAAAACCATTTTCAATACCAAAATAAAATAAAGTTAAAACTTTGTATTTATTTTTCATTAAAAAAAGTTATGGCTTGTAGAGGAAGCCGAAACACAAATAATGGTCACGGCAGCGGAGAAGTCATTGTCGTCACATACGTAAGACAAAAACATTCCTTTTTTTGTTTAGTAAAACACTTTGTAAAAAAATATTCCTTTTTGAATAAAAGTCAAAGTCAAAGGGGTTTATACACCATATAAAAGAAATTTGTGTGTAAAACAAAATATGCCTCAATGAAAGGAGATTGAGACAAATACCCTTACAAAGATCTTTTTTTTTAAATAAAGTAGATCTATTATGTCTATTCACTATAAGCACGCATAAATAAAGTACAAATACAAGATAGGACATAATAATATCATGACATAATTTGAAAGTAGGAGATTAACCCAAAGAATAGAAATTGGGTTAAGAAGTTCCATTACCTCGTGTCTAACTTGACTCGACCGCTCTTTAACCTCCTAAATAATAAACTAGAGTTAATATATACCTGCTTAAGAACATTTTTCAAGTTCATTATTCCTTTTATATCGCTTATTACCATGTTATGAACATTATGTAATTATTTAAGTTAATAACGTTCATTTTGTCGATCTTTGGTACTTGAGTCAAAAATAAACTTCTTATAATTACAAGTTGTTCATGTGGTAAAATATCCATTATATCCAGAATTATATTCATGATGTAGATATCATGTATATCATATATATCCTGTATATACATTCATTTATAATATTACATAACATTTAGAGGTAAGAAATGAAATGCACCGTTCATGGAGACGGTAAGCCGTACGTACGCACGAACGCTGCTTTCATTTCTATTTCGTATTTAATGGAATGAAATCATAATAGTATAAAGGTGTAATATAATTCCAGTATAATATAGTATATAATACCATTTACTCCATCCTTTATACATCCCACATATGGCATTAACGATTCAAATCACTTTGAGGGGGCGGTAGTCCGCACTTCCTAAAATGAAATTATCGCGTTTACCCATAATGGATATCATAAAGTATGCCATAAATGAGAAATAAATAAGCATAAGGAAAACATAAACATAATATATATATCATATATGAAAATAGGTTCATCAAAATGGCCACAATTAGAGGTGTTAAAAGAATATTGAACAATCATCGTTTCGTGAGGCAGTATTTCTCCACCCACAGAAAAAATATGTTCTTTAACCATTAGACGAAGGTGTGTGTAAGTTTAAACCAAATAATTATCATAAAAACATCCTAGTATATTTTAGATACTGGTGTTGTTACAAAATAAAGGAATAAAAAGAGTTTAGGGGGTTGGAGAAGCAAAATAAAACAAAACAACATTAGAGAAGACATTACCTTAAAATCGGGTAACTCTTTTTTGATTTGAGCCAAATGCTTCCTTGGGAAGAATTCTGCCCAAATTGAGGCTTCTAGGAGTAATATAGGTAAGTTGGGAGGTTATTTGGGAAGATTTTGGCCGAGCCAAATGGCTTTGAAGGTGTGAGTAAGGTGGTAGTGGTGGGGGCCTTTTATAAGAGGAGAGAAGGGGCACTCTTGGAAAGTTTGAAATGTTACATTATTATGAAATGATTTTTCGGATTCTAAAGGTCCCACACTTATATATTTCTAGTATAAGGTGATACGGATTCGAAATATACTCATACAATAGGTTTTTGACAAGTTTAAGTCTTAGATTTTACATTATCTTTTCATTTTATTTAAATCGTTAATTAATGAGGTAATCGCTGCATCATCATGGTGTCATAAATAATTTAATTTATTTAATGTCTAAAAATTATAAAAAAACTATCATGATGTATGAAATCTTTTTATATTTCTAATTAATATTTATAGTCAAAAATATTACTTGTATAACCCCATTTAAAAATTTTTTTAGTAAAACAACTCTTGTTTGTGACATTTTTATTTTAACATTAAATAAAAAATTATTTATGTCATTTTCCTACCAAAGTGGCTCCATGGGGTCCCCAAGTTGACCCATGGATTTTCTTGGTCGGCCATGACACATCCAATAGTAGTAGGACAAGTTTAAAGTTCATTCCATATTTTATAATACTATTTTTACCTTAAATTTCACTAATTACCTTTAATCGCGATTAATTAAACTTAAAAGTTACTATTAACCAAAAAAAATTATTTTAATCCCATTGAACCCCATTTTACTTCCTAATGACAAACATGTATGTCGTATTTTTTAAAATCAAAACACAGAAGTGGTAATGTTTCATTTAAATGAAAAATCAGTTTTTTAACTACCACTTAGTGGTTTTACTATTCATCAAAAATTGAAGTTTTTCATAACAATGCCAAAATTTCACCCTAAGCTATAATTGATATTCCTAATTCAAAAATGATGTCTATTTTAAAAAATTCCAAACATATAAGTTTCATTAATTAATTTTATAACTAATTCACGCTGTCACAACAAATAGCGTGTTTTTAAGAAAAAATACATATCAAAAGATTGACAATTGTTTATGTCCATTTTCAAAGTAAAATTAATTCTAATGAACACCATTGGATAAAATGGTAAAAATATATTCTGATTATACTTTAAAACCACTCAATAGTATAATTTATCACTATAAATTATTTTGATTAAAAAGGTTGTTTTAAGTATTTTTTATTGTTCATAAAAAATGGAAGTTCTCAGAAAATTACAAAAAATTCAACTTAGGATAATTTCGATATTACGAATACAAAAATGAAGTCCATTTTGAAATATAAAATTTCTATAATTTTAAAAACTGGGTATTACTATTCATAAATGCTACTTTGATTAGTCGCGGTGTGTTAGAATCTCGAACTTGCGTACAATGCAAGCTATTGCATTATTGAAAGAGAAGCGTATCGTGAAAGCTTGGGGTGTTACACTAAAGATTGTTTATTTGGTTATGGATTATGTTCTAGGAACACTACCAATGCATGTCCCTTGAATTCCTTATAAAAGAAAATATTAATGTAAAACTATTAATGAATCAAATGTTATATTGCTAATCATTCATTCAAAAGGAGGAGATTTAGAATATAATTAGTTTGATTAATATGGTAAACTAATTGGACCCCATGTTGTTGTAGGTTATGGTGGAACATTTGAACTAAAATGATTGAGGTGGGTAAATACTTCTCAAAAGGGGTATATTTGAACGTATCCTTTAATATCATTCAGTTATGGTAGTACATGATATTCTCCTTACATTCTAAACTTTTTAAGGACTGGAGAGCAGTGAGGGATCTATCTAAGGCTTCCATATTAAGGATGATTGGTTTTAATTCCATGAACAATGTAAAACCACAAATATTACAAGGTATTAATTTGATTTAATTTTGGTAAAAATATATGTATTTTGATATATTTTGTCTTTGTAATAAGATCTATGCGGTTTTGAAGTCATAATAAGAGAAAAATTGATGAGCATAAAAATATTCCAAATAATAATATTTATAACTAGATGTTCGGTGGGATTCCATCATAATTTTAGTGAACCTATGTAGAAAATAGTGCTTATTCCTATCATAACTAAGTCCCATTCATTGTTCATCGAATTTCCAATTGGGACCCAAACCTTTAACATCAAATTTGGTCAATTCAGTTTTTTTGGTCCATCCGCTTTCCTTAAAACACCTTGTTGTCTACTTTCTCTTCCTGCATGACTAATATCTTGAATCCTAGTGGATCCATAGTAATTTTGGATATGTATTATCATTTTATTGACTGAATAAACAACCATTAATTATGATTGGTAACTATAGTTGGGGCATATTCTATGTGACACTTATTTCTTATTTTTCTCTCTATTATTAGGTACTTTCACAAAGATCCCTAAATTTGATATTTTATTTATTGAATTATTTATTTAGATTCAATCCAAATCACTCTTTGATACATAATGAGTGGGATTTTACTAATATGGGTTTTTTAGTCCCTATATTCTTCTTCTATATTATACATGTTCATATGCTTAAAATATATGAGGGCTTGTTGGTGAAAGATAATGACCAAGAACTAAACTGAATCTAGGTTCCTTAGTTCTTGAGGGGTGATTATCACCTATCTATCCCATGTTAAACTCTATCAAAAAAAAATTCTATATCCATGGTTATGGGTGTCCATGTATCCTTTAAAAATTGGTTAGTGAAATAGGAATTAGATCCCAAAAGGAGTTTCCCTTATTATGTCTTGATATAAAGAGACTTGTGAGGCATTATTGATAATTACATGGTAATTGGAAGTTCATTTACAGATTGGGATATATTTTTCTTATCCTAAATATAGGACATGGAATTAGTAAGTGACCCATTTGGTGAAACACTTAAGAGATGAGTATTTGTATGGAATATTAGTAGGGATAAGAGGTTCATGCTTGACTTATTATTCTTAGGATTATAGTTTCAGTGGCATAAATAGCACGGTGAGATACTTATATTACTGAGGAAACTCTTAATATGACAAACCATTTACCAACAAGTTGATATTTTAATGACATTGTTGTGTTTATTGGTGATTTTCCATTCAGCCTTTCTTATGATTGTGCTTATAAATATTTCTTGTTAATTTGTTATTATATAAAGGTTATTAGTGATAGATCCTTCAATTTTTTAATATTTTTCAAATAGTGATAATTGATTAAATTATTATATATCTATGTTATAGTAATATTACATTTACTCTATTGTGAAATCCATTAAGTGATAACACATTGACTTGTAAATTTTTATGTCTTGATGATATTTTGTTCTCCTATTGTGATATACATGTATCATTAACCTATTGGGATTATGGTGATATCTCATTCACATATTGATAGACTAAGTTGATAAGCATATTTACTTAGTCATAAGTTAGGAATGATGATAACACATTAACCCATAATTCTTATGATGGGGATATCACATTCCCCTACTGTGATTATATATATAGATCAATCACCTATTGAAGATAAAGGGTGGTTGATCATTCCCCTAGTCATGTGATATGAGTGGTGATTACCCATTCACCTATATCTACTATCAAATGTGATACTTCATTCACCTAGAATATTGAGGATAGATATGATAAAACTTTTTTATACAACATTAAATGTGATACCCCATTCACGAGTTTGTTATTGATATAGATGATAATCCATTCATTCTCTTTCATGTATAGACCATGCTAACAACATCTCAATCCATAATTGGCCAAGGAAGGTATGATTTTTCTTATATGTTGCTTTTAATACCCTAAAATGTTGTGTTTTAAATGTTATGGTTGTTTCTTATGAAATAATAGTGTTTATAGACCCATATATATCTAAGGATTTATCCAAGGGTACATAATAAGTGGCCTTCTAGAAGGGATTATAGAAGGTGTTGGTTATGGAGGTGAATCAGATCATAGTATATCATCCTTGGATCGATAGGAAATGTAGGTATAATATTTGGATGTTATAGTATATGTTTTGAACATGTACCCTTGATTTTGGTAGCTCATGGTAAAGTTATGTCAATAACCTCTATGTTGGGAGGTAATTTAAACCACCTCTATGTTTTATAGTGGATGTAATGTCTTTTATTATTAGAGTGAGTTATATTCCAAAGATGAAAATGAATATTCAATTAATTCTAATCATTTAGAGATTGCTTAGAGTAGTAAGTAATCATATAAAAACTAGAAATTTCATTATATAGATTTTAGGGAGGGAGAATAGTTTTTCCTTACAGTGTCACCCTATTTGGGTAATTTATGGGTTTATAAGAAAAGGAAGTATGTTACTAACTATGTTGTCCGATTTTAGGTATTCAAGAGGATTTGTATTGTGGTATAATAATTGGTTCTTCCTTATAGATTCCTTGTAATACATGATATATTCTATATATATCATCTTTAGAGATATCACCCATGATCCTTATCATATGATATATGTCAATGATATTGAGCAATATTTTTGTTGCAATGTCTAAGGAATGACTAGTTCATATTGTAAACTATAGTGAAAAGATCCCATGTGAGAAGGAAGTAACCTTGGTACATGTGAAATGGAATTATGGATGTATCGAGGAAAAGATAGGTGAATGAGATGTGGATTTTCAAGCATAGTGGCTATATCATTTTATTAGTGAAGAAAATCAAGGATAAGCCATTATATAGTGGGTACATTATGAATTTGAATTATTATTATTCTAAATAATGTGTGTTTCAATGGTTTTTTGATACTAAAAAATTTGTTAGAAGTTCAGGGTCATTTTTTAATGAGTTGGACCAACTGTAGGGTTTTTTAGCTTGAGGAAAAACAAATCTATGTACCATGTATAGAGTAATAGGTACCATGTGACTATGGACAGATATGAGGATTCAATATAGGGTCACCTACTACCCATTGGCTCTAGTTTAGGAACATGATGGTTACCAGGTACCCAATAATGAGGTATCATTCACCTGGTATCCCCTTATATAATTTTTTATATTTTTAATTAATTAAATTAAATTGGCTTTAAATTCGACAAGGGAACCCCTTATTTTCACAACCACATGACCCTCTTTCCCTTATCTTATTTTATCCATCTCCTAAGTGGAGTATCTTCTTTTTTTAATCTTTGATTCGAGTTTTTTTAACCCCAACTCATTATTATGGGTGAGTCTATCAATCCTATTCAATATATTCTTTATTTCTCAAATTAGTTTAGTATTCATTACTAGATAACCGTAATTTATGATCTTATGGACTATTTTAACAAAACATTTAATTGAAGAAAAACTATCTAATGATCTTCAATGAGAGGGGCACTACTAAGTTGAAGTAGAAAATACCTAAACTTTCCCATCGATTAATATGATTTTTCATACACCATGTGATATACAAGATTTTTGGGGATGTTTAAATTTATTAAAATGAAACAAACTATGGTTAGATTACCTTGAGTAGATATACTAATTTAGGATAGGGATATCAGTGGTATTTTATGTGTTTTAATGGATTCCATCTTTGTTGAAGGTTTTTATCTTTAAGTATAATGAGATGAATCTTGTACTCATAACAAAATGTTGTCTTCCTAAATTTATATCATAATGTAATAGACCATGATAGATTACCTTTAGTATCTTTTTTTAAGTATGTTCATTTGAATGAGAGGTGAAATGTGGACATCCAAGTGATGGGGTATTTGGGTTTATTTATAGTTGGTTGGATTACATTTAGATTCTAATGAAGTGTGTAATCACCACCTTTTAGGTTTATTATTTATGGGTGGTAGTAACTTGTACCTGGGACATTGATAATAAGAGATGTTAGTACAAGAACTAACATTATATTGAATTTAATTAGTGTTTTGGGTTATGAAAATATTTTAATAATTGGGTTGTGATATGTTTATTGAGATATTAATTATACCATAAAATGATTATTGTTATGGGATATCATGCCCTCTTGTTTTGTTATTGATATAGTGTGGAATGAGATTCCATCTACTTATGATTGTTTTAAGATTAGTATTACTTTCTCATTTACTTAGGTATTGTCTATGACATGGTACTATGGGAATTTTTATATTGATAACCTCTGTAGAATGGGATGACATTACCTTTGTGATACTGTTTATTTGGGTATGGAATAAACTACCCATTTTTCTTATATTTTTTATGATGACGGATTTCATGACTTTTATGGTCTCTCACTATGGTGGAATAATAGAATATCATGGTGTGATGTATATTATTATTTCTATTTTTGTATGATTATAAGAATATCACTAAGTTCATACACTTAAACATTTCTAGGTTTATTTAGGTACACCATTGGTGGTTTCCTACTAATTTATGATCACACCTTACAAAGGCATCTTGAATTGCATGAAAATATTATTATTAAGGATACAAATAAGGGAATATGTCCAATGATGGATAGTTGAGTTGTAATTTACTGGTTAATATCTTGATATGTTTCTAATCAGGTACTTGAGAAAATTTTTGTAGTCATATCCATTATTTCACTTATTTTTGATAATTTTTTGTATGATTGGACCATGTGATATTTTTTATATTTCTATAGGACTCTTACGATTCGTTTTGATATGGAATATGATATGTTATTTCTTTCAGGTTATGTCTTAATTGTAATTTCCATATTCTTCATTTATATTATTATATCCTTTTTCGATAATTTATTCAATATTTATTTATAGATATCTATTTCATAGGGTATAGTCTTCCCATGTTATATATAAACCTCCATTACTATTCATTATATTTTGGTATATGAGGAGGTGTTCTTGAGGTTATATGATGACATTGGTTCAACCATGGTTTGAGTGAACCATACCAAGAAATTACAAATTGGTATTAGATATATTATTTGAATTTATATACTCTTTTGGCATGGTTATTGGAGGTTGTACGTTTTTATAACATTGAATAAACTATATTCCTAAAAGTAGATAACCTATGTAAAGGGATAATCCATGTTACTTGGGATGGTATTGTTGTTATTTATTTATGAGGGTTATGATTACTATTTTCAAGAAATATTATATGTGATTTATGGTTTATTTTTTTACTTTTGGTCTAGGGAGAAAAAATTTCTTGTGTTCATGCATCATATTTGGAAAGTAGAAATCACATGACATTTGTGTGCTCTCCTCTGTTTGATCACCAAGGTTATGATATGGTATTTAGTTATAAAAGTTTTCAATAATAATTAATTAATTATTTTTCTATAAAACATTTTAATTTCAATCTACTTTACAAAACCACAATTATGTTATACAATTTAATAAAAAATTATTTTAATCATATATATTCTAATATTTACCATGACAGTGGGTAGGTCTTTCTTGAGTGTTCAGGTGATGTGTGAGGCCCTCCAATTAGATGGTATGCATATATTGTATTTTGATTCATATTCTTTTACAACTAAAAAAACATTGATATTAAGAATTTTTATTGATGTTATTTTTATCATATGTTTGGAATTTTAGTGAAATTCTACCATGATGACCTCTAGTAGAGTTCTAAGAGGGTGGGGATGAGAATGTCCTATAGAATTTTGAGTAGGAACCCTATGTTATTCATGTAATTGCTATTGATAAATATCTCTAAGATAGTATAATTTAGGTTATTCATTCTATAGGAAATTGGGCTCCCTGAGATGGGGATTCCTTGTCAAAACTAACAATAGTTTTAGATGTATCATCCACCTTTACTGGATAGGGTGTAAAATAGGATATTAATTTTTTGGTCTTGTTTTTGTAGACCATCATCGACAAGATTGGGACACCCCTTAAGAGGTAGGTGATGATTTATATATATAAGCATGAGGGGCCTCCAAGAATTGATGGGATATATTAGTCTATGTAGATCAGTATGTGGGGATATCCTTAAAATAATTTTTAGCCATGGTTCAGTGATAATTTATTTCTAGACATGTTGTGATCTAATTAAGATCAAGATTTGATACATCATGTTTAGGGTATCAGGTCAATGATGGATTATTCCATCCATTTTATTGAAATAATTTAGTTTTTCTCCTTACTGAAAGTTGATAAGATTGTAAGGGTTTATTATTTTGAGGATGGATTTGGTTATCAAATATGGGTTTGGGTGAATATTTTTTGCAAAACTTATTTCTTAGAGGTGGTGAACTATGCCATTGTTTCTCAAAGAAACCTAATAGGGAGTGCTATGCTTAGGGACCCTTGTTTGTATTTTGGGTTCAAAAGTTGATATTTTTATTGTATAAAGTATCAATCAGATTATTATTTATTGAGTGGTGATAAGCATGGTATTCCAGACCATGGTTCATTTTATTCCATGAAATGGAAGACTCCTCCAGTGTGTTATAAATATGGTAGACTAGGGGATACCAATCCAAAGTTCCATTAATAACCTATAAAATGTTATTAAAATGAATAAATAAAAAGCCATATCATTTTTCCCTGATATTTTATCACATATAAAATGGTTTTAGTGATGTAAATTATCTCAGATATAGTGTCAGATCATGTATTATACCACAAGGTGGTAATTAAAGTTCCTTTCACATATCAGGGCATGAAGGAAAACACAATGACTGGCAGTAAAGGTAGAATATTAGTACTCCTTAAGATAGATAGTTGATTATAGGTCAGAGTAGATGATAGTTTTTAGACCAGATTCATAGAATCAAGGAGATTACGACTTGTTATAGAGAGGGATTGTTGACTATTCAAGGTATTATTTTAGTGGCATCCACACTAAACATAGTTTTATTCGATATTTGTCTCTTACATTTATTTTTATTTGCTTTATTGGTTGATGATCTAGGGTTAGGATGATGACTATTGGTATGTCATTAGGGGTATGATATTAGTGTATTTGAATTTTTCCAAGGTCTCCCATCAATATTAGTGGTTATAATATTCCTTGTTATTTCATTGTATCAAAGACACACAGCTTTAATGTGATCCTTAATATAAATTGGTTGACTTGATATCAGTCCCATGTCAACAAATATAATTGATGAGTATCCTTTAAATATATTGAGGGTGAATTTTGTAACTTTTTAGAGATTTGGTCTTATAGGAAGGCTATTTGGGACATGAAAATTTGTAGTTTGAGATGAATCCAACTCAGTTTTCTAATGTTTATTTAAGATGTGATGTTATGTGAAAGTTAATCTTTCCTCCTTTTATTGTCCATTTCTAGGATGTTTTTCCTAATTAATTCTTATATATGGTTCCCAAGAGATAGGTAAATTTTATTATCAAGATGATGTCATTTATAAATCCTATATCCATTCATCCAATATTATGGGTTTTATAGATAAATTAGAGATGAAGGTTTAGTTATAGGACTTTGAAATAAAGGGATTTATTCTCCTAAATATCTCTCATTGTGGTGATCTTGTTTTATTTACCAATAATGGAGATGGTTTATTTTTCTTCGATGTGGATTATTAGAGGTAAAACCAAGTAAGATTAAACAAACGGTATCCTCTTCTTCATATAGATGACCTATTAAATTATCTAAGTGAACATATGTGGTACTCAAATATAAATTTGATATTATAATATCACCATTTTTGGGAGAGACCATCTAAGATTCCTAATAAAATTTTCAGGAGTAGGTAAATCTTTTATGAGTTTCTTGTGATTTTATTTGATTTAAAAAACATTATACTAGTGTTTATATCCTTGGTGAATAAGTTATCCCATAAATTTTTTATATTTTCTTATGATAATATCTATCAAATTAATTCTTGTGTACTCAATGGAGGATCATTCATTACATTTGGAGGTTGTATTCAGCACAATGAAAGAGTATCATCTATATAAAAAAATATTAAAATATAATTACAATATTAGAGAGGTTTTCTTATTAGGTAACATGATATTTGAGGTAAGAATATTAATTTACCTTGGGAATGTCATGACCATGGTTTCTTGGGAGCTGTAACGCCCCGACCCCAGTTACCCAAAGTCGGTGCATTATTACATAACATTGGCATGATCACAAGAAAGATCAAGTCTCGAAAGACCGGTTAGTTTAGTAGCCTTGGAAACACTAGATATATTCATAATGTTTTACATTACATCATAAAAATGAAAACTACAACAACATAGTCTCCATAGTCTACACTCTTATCCCCTCATAATATCCCTGCAGGTCATTCATAATTTACTTCTTCACATCCTAGGAAAAATAAAACATAGAAAAGGGGTGAGCTCAAATGCCCAGTAAGGATAACAATATAGCGGAAACTTTCATAAATAATAATAAACATTTAAGTCAATGTATAACTAAAACAAAAGCCTTTTAAACTTGAACTTCAACACAGTATGGAAAAAATAAAATGAAATAATGCCATTTACTTAATCACATGGATATTATACTAATCGAATAATCACATTAAATATCAATAACCACTTTCATAATGATGGAATTCATAATGCCAGACTATCATAACCACATAGCCAAGGCCTCGTGCCAAGAATACAAATAATATTTTGTCAAGGCCTTGTGCCAAGACACTAGTTTGTCTCATGAGACCTACCGATGCATCAAGGAGCTATAGCGGGCTCCACCCGTCACTTACTAAGTCTAATTCATTCCTATATGAAAAGGTTTAAACATAACATAAACATTCATATTAAAACCAGCATACTAAATGTCAATACTTTCTCCATAAACCATGAATGGTATAAAAATAACACATCCACAGTCAAACATATCGCAAAACCTTCAATACAATATGAAAGTTTTTTATCATAATAGATCAATTTCAAATAAGCTTAAAATCCATCAAAGGATGTTGACATAGATGAAATCAAAACTATTTGAGAGAAATATCTCTTTTTTTGAAAACATTGAAAAGTCACACATTTATAAAGGAAGTAATTTAAAAGAGATTTTTGAATCAAAGTGTCCCATACCACTTTGAAACTTTCAAAAAGAAATATCATTTCAAAACATTCATGTCCATATAAATAAATCCTTAAAATCATTTTGAAAACATGGACATTAATTAAAAAGATTTAGAAAGATAAATCTTTAAAACATTTAAAATTCTGATTTTGATAAAAAGTACCTTTCATAAATTCTTAAAATATTCATTTTTAAATTATTTAAAAGTCACATAATTATAAAATAAAACATTTACTTTGAAAATATCCTTATAAGATTGTAAGGGAAGCTTCAAAAATTTTATAATGGTGGAAAATAGATGCACCCGCTGTATAAGTTAAAAAATAGACATTCTTACCTTAATTCTGTCAAAAAGGTTAAAAAGGACCTTGTTTGGAAAACGATGGAAAGATTCCTTTATAAACATCTTATAAAAAGTCAAAAAAGGGTATAAATGACTTTAACCCATATTCTGTAAAATAGTAAGAATGTTTTTAAATACACTTTCAAGAAACATGGATGTGGATGATAAAGAGATCCCAATAGATAATTACGTATAAACAAACTCAGATAATGAAGAGATTGTGAAATAACCCTTACCTTGTACTTTTCCTTGGTTGGGGGTAGGTTAAACTCATGTATAATGGTAAAATAATTGTTATTAAATTATACAATAATTATATACATTAATATGATAACATATATGATCTTTTAACATTGATTTGTTAATAATATCTTAGTATTATCGTTGTTTCGGGTGTTAACTTAATCATTTTCTTTTATATGTTTTGTTACGTAAGCCGTGTTTTTCATGGATAGGTTGTATCTTAATAATATCCAGAATGATATCAAGTCCTTAGATAATATTATTAATAATCAAATGAGAATTATACTTGAATGGATATGATGGAGAATGAATCTCATCGCGTTCATGGAGACGGTAGTCCGTACGTACGCACGAGCGACAATATCATTCTTTTGATATTAAAATAATATATAATTGGATAGTATATCATTTATAAAGAATAATTATCATGTTATATTTATTATTTACATGAATTACACATCATTATTATAGACATCCAAATAATATTATATTGAATAACAATTACACCACGACGTGGAGACGGTAAGCCGTACGTACGCATGTATGGTGACATGTCATTAAAAGGATGGATAAAATACTGAATATGGTTGTACCATATTTATAATAATATTATAGTATATAGGAGATACTGGATTCATTATTTTAGAATGGTAATAACAAAGAAAAAAAAAGTTGAAGAAGAAATGAATTTGAAAAAGGGTGGTGAAAACACACTACAAAAAAACCCTGTTTTAGCGGCGGTTTTGTGGCGGCGGTTCACAAAACCGCCGCTAAACGTTATCCGGGAAAGGTTTCGCGGCAGTTTATTAAAAACCGCCGCGAAACCCATTTTTTTTAGAAAACTCGTGATGCTTTCCCCCTCGTGTTGTCTCCCTCTTCCCAGATCCGGCGACACAAACCCTCTCCTCACAAACCCTCCCCGATCCCCGGCGACACCTTCTCCCTCCGGCGACACCGGCTCCCTCCGGTGACAGCCGCACCCTCCGGCGACCCCCGGGCCCCCGGCGAACCCCGCACCCCCCCCCCCCCCGGCGCCCCCTTCGACTGTCGGCAACCCCCACGCCCCCCGCGCCCCCCACACCCTCCGGCGACCACCACGCCCCCTGCGGCCTCTGGCGACCCCCACACCCCCCCGGCGACCACCGCGCCCCCTGCGGCCTTCGATTTTGGTAATTAGAGGTTACATTTTCAGATAATCATCTTCATTGACGGTAATATTTTATACCAAATCCCCTCATTCTATCATATATGTGTATGTTGTGAAATATTTGAATATTTTTATGGATCTCAAACACTATGTAATTGGTATTTCTGGTCCTACAAGAAAAATAAGAGACAAGGATTTGTTATTACCTATCTATACTTTATTTATTTCATATTTAAATCTTGTATGATATTTATTGATTCTTTATATGAAATCTCTACATTTCATTGTTATAAGGGATTGGTTGATTTCCCATAATGGTCTTATTAATTATTACATTCATTTGATTTCCATTGCTGGACCTAATGGGTTTTTATGTATTTCAAGTAGAATGGAACCATATGTTGATTTGTGTTAGATATTCTCTTCTAGAGTTACATAGGATGATATACGTGATTACAATTTTTCCTGAAAAGTGATCATCGTGTAGTGATCTTCCTCCCATATGTTTTGAGTTTCCAATGTGTTTTATTATAATATTTTGGTTTACATCTATTGAGAAGGGGTGGAGTTTTATAATAACATGATTTGTAAAATGTATCCTATTTTTTCACTTTTATCAAATCACACCATCTAAAATGAAGGATTTTAAAACATAGTTTGATGGTTTTTTTTCTAAAGGTTTTATCCAACCCATTTAATATGTTCTTGTAGGTTAAATAAGGTACTCTATTGGTTATATAATCTATTTGATCATGATATTAAAATCTTTAATTTTTTTAATCTTTTTGAATTTATGAAAAAAAGTATAAAGTAACCTCTACCCTGCCTCCGCCCTGCCTCCGCCCTGCCTCTGCGCTGCCGCCGGTGCCTCCTCCTCCACTGCGGCCTCCTCCTCCTCCGCCGATGCCTCCTCCTCCTCCGCCAGTGCCTCCACGTCTCCTCCTCCTCCGCGGTCACGCCGCGGTCACGCTGCGGTCACGCTGCGGCCACGCCGCGGTCACGCCGCGGTCACGCCGCGGTCACGTCGGTGCCTCTGCGGCCGCCGCCTCCTCCTCCGCCGCCGCGGCCGCCGCCTCCTCCTCTGCTCCTCCTCCTCCTCCTCCTCCTCCACCGGCCTCATCCTCCTCCTCCTCCGCTGCCTCCACTGCCTCCGCCCTGCCTCCGCCCTGCCTCTGTGCTGCCGTCGGTGCCTCCTCCTCCTCCACCGATGCCTCCTCCTCCTCTGCCGGTGCCGCCGGTGCCTCCGCGACCGCCTCCTCCTCCGCGGTCACGCTGCGGTCACGCCGCGGTCACGCCTCGGTCACGCCGCGGTCACGCCGGTGCCTCCGCGGCCGCCGCCTCCTCCTCTGCTCCTGCTCCTCCTCCTCCTCCACCGGCCTCATCCTCCTCCTCCTCCGCTGCCTCCGCTGCCTCTGCTGCCTCCACTGCCTCTGCCCTGCCTCTGCCCTGCCTCTGCGCTGCCGCCGGTGCCTCCTCCTCCACCGCGACCTTCTCCTCCTCCACCGCGGCCTCCTCCTCCTCCTCCGCTGCCTCCGCTACATCCTCCTCCGCCGCCGCGGCCGCCGCCTCCTCCTCTGCTCCTGCTCCTCCTCCCCTCCGCCGGCCTCATCCTCCTCCTCCGCTGCCTTCGCTGCCTCCGCCCTGCCTCTGCCCTGCCTCCGCGCTGCCGCCAGTGCCTCCGGTGCCACCGCGGCCTCCTCCTCCTCCGTCGATGCCTCCTCCTCCTCCGCCGGTGCCACCAATTCCTCCACGTCTCCTCCTCCTCCGCGGTCACGCCGCGGTCACGCCGCGGTCACGCTGCGGTCACGCCGCGGTCACGCTGCGGTCACGCCGCGGTCACGCCGCGGTCACGCCGCGGTCACGCCGGTGCCTCTGCGGCCGCCGCCCGCGGCGGTCACGCCGCGGTCACGCCGCGGTCATGCCGCGGTCACGCCGCGGTCACGCCGGTGCCTCTGCGGCCGCCGACTCCTCCTCCGCCGCCGCGGCCGCCGCCTCCTCCTCTGCTTCTGCTCCTCCTCCTCCTCCTCCACCGGCCTCATCCTCCTCCTCCTCTGCTGCCTCCGCTGCCTCCGCTACCTTCTCCCTGCCTCCGCCCTGCCTCTGCGCTGTTGTCGGTGCCTCCTCCTCCACTGCGGCCTCCTCCTCCTCCGCTGATGCCTCCTCCTCCTTCGCCGGTGCCGCCGGTGCCTCCGCGGCCACCTCCTCCTCCGCGGTCACACCGCGGTCACGCCGCGGTCACGCCGGTGCCTCTGCGGCCGCCACCTCCTCCTCCGCCGCCGCGGCCGCCTCCTATTGTACTATTGTACTATTTTTTATTCTCTAAAGTAAATAACATGATAGAATGTAAATATTTAGTTTATTTTCTCTTATTTTTATTATTATGAACATATTCATATATATGGTTGGGTGCATGCCTACATGTACATTATGAAGAAGCCTACCATTATAATTATTCATTCTCGTCACTTATCTTTAAAAAATGGCCTATGGTGGAAAGAATTGGGTTTTGGTGGCCTAGTCTTCCACCGTGAGGAGGTCATTACTGCGTCGAGTCTCAAAAAACCATAATGGGAAATTAAAACACATGGGTCATCAAAATAATGAAATATCTAAAAAATTATTTCAATTATGACAAATATACATGCCACCTTATCAACAACTACATGACTTAAATATTTCAAAATACCAACATATATTCCTATGATGTAGACATTGTTTTTGGGAGAGGCAGATAGATAGAGAAGGGGAAGGGGAATAAATTATATGGTTAGGAAGAATTATATGTAACCAACACATCAAAAAGATGATACTAATGTCAAATAGGACATCATTTGATTATAAACTACTTGCATCAACCTTGGATAAATTCCTCTACAACATCATTCATGGCCATGGTTTGGGTCAAACATGTAGTATTATTTCCATTATGTATGACTACATTTGATGTTACCTTTACATTGTTCTTCATTTATTTTTGGATTTTTTGGTTAGATTTTGGAGATTATTTACACTGGATCATTGTATAAATCATCTGATCTGATAATTATTTTTCTCAAAACTGATATGAGATGTCCCAAAATTATTATCTCATGTTTTAACATGTCATTGGGTTATAGGTACATCACCATTTATAATTTTTAAATAGTTTTAATTAAAATTAGATTAAGTTAAGTTAATTTGTTGATTGACTTGGTTCAACTTCATAGGTAATTTTTTTGGGATAAAGGTTGGAGTTCACCACAAACAATACATAAGTGGTTGGTTATTATATAGGTGTGATGAGGTGGGCTGGTGATTTTTAGGCAATTATTCCTTGTTGGTTTTAATTGAAATAAATTATAATTTTTATAATAAAATTATATAATTAACTATAAATTGTATATAATTATGTATTTGCTGTTGTGCCTTGAGATAGGTACTAAAGATATGATTTCAGATTTAAAAAATCATAGACAAGAGTTATAGGGTTGTTCTTAAAAAGTGAAAAAAATAGAATTGATGTGAGTAGTCCTTCTGCATTTCCCATGTGTTTATGAATTTGATGTATGTATGTGTTTTACATTCTCACCACTATAGTGATCAAACCCTTTTAAAAATTAAATTTTTTTATTAAAATAAAATTCTTATAAATGAGATTAATAATGTTTCAATGTCTAAGACAACCCTTGAATAAAAAACTGGTTCTTTATATGTCGATGGTTGAAGACATGATTATAAATGTCTGACTTGTAATACTCAAACCTAGAGAGGTGACACTTCGATGAATAAAGTGAACATAGTGGCCCTCTTTATATTTGGTTGTGTATGAAACCATTGAGAAACATCATTCCTCTTGGAGGAAATCTAAGGTCAAGCCTAAACAATCACATAATGTCTCAGGTTTAAAATTCATTATGATCAGTTTCGATCACACATCAATGGGGTGTTGTTTGAGGCAACATAAATGTGTGATCGATAGTGTTATGATAAGTGTGTAGCCCGATATTCTTATTGCTCCTCAATGAGGTGTTGACGTTGTCTCCTATGGACCAGACTTGTTCTGTTGGTCTGAAGTGGTAAATGTGATCAATGAATCATCTTTATTATATTATGCATACTTTATGATCAATGGTTCATCTTTATTATATTATGTTTTTATAATCTTACACTATCGTATATTTTTGTGTAGGCACATTGTGATATACATGGATAAAAGCTGGATCACATTACTGAGGAACACACCTCAATATGTTAAGGGTTTGAATGAGTTTTTAGATTTTTCAATTTCTAATCGATCCGTTGAAGGGAGAATAAGATGTCCATGTCCTAAATGTAAATTTAGAACACGGTTGAAGAGGGATGAAGTTTATAAACATTTAATACTGAAGCAATTCCCTGATCAATATTTGTGTTGGATTTGTCATGGAGAATCAAACAATACAGAACGATTGAGGACTGATGTTAATCCACATAATGAGGTCCCAAGTTTGTCGCCAATGGAAAATGAAATGCAAAACCTCATAAATGATGCATTCGGCACTGCAAGACACCACTATGAGCATCAAAACATATCAGAACAACCAGAAGATGATGCTACAAATTGCAACGTGACAAGTGATGTTTTTGAGACTGTAACACAAGCAGATCAAGATTGTAACATATCATTGGATCCTCCTCTTGATTCTGTGGAGCCAACTGTAAGGGAAAACTTCAGTGAGAAAAAAGCATTTCATGATTTAGTTGATGATGGAAATCACGAGTTGTATAGTGGGTGTTTGAAATATTCAAAGCTTTCATTTCTGCTGAAGTTGTACCATATCAAATGTCTTTTTGGAATTACAAATAAGGCAATGTCTATGTTATTGGAATTGATTCGTGATGCATTTCCTGAAGCAAAAATCCCAGAATCATTTTATGAGATGAAAAAAGTTGTAAACAAGCTTGGTCTGAATTATACAAAAATACATGCGTGTCCCAATGATTGTATGCTTTACTGGGGAGAGGATTAAAGTAGACAGAATTGTAAGAAATGTTCTTCTTCTAGATGGCAGTCAAAGGGTAATGTTGGAAGTATGACTGAACATAATTTCATGGAGAAGAAGAAAAGGAACACACCTACAAAAGTTTTGCGTTACTTTCCTTTGAAGCCTCGATTGCAAAGATTATTCATGTCATCAAAAACCGCCGAACACATGAAGTGGCATGCTGTAGATAATAACAATGATGGGTTAATGAGACATCCACGAGATTCCTAATTGTGGAAGACATTTGATTCATTACATCCAGATTTCTCAGCTGATCCTAGGAATGTTCGATTGGGATTGGCTGCCGATGGATTCAACCCATTTGGGACTTTGAGTACGAGTTATAGCATTTGGCTAGTTGTTTTGATCCCTTATAATCTGCCTCCGTGGATGTGTATGCAACAAACATCTTTTATCATTTCGATGATTATTCCTAGAAAAAAAATTCTTGGAAATGATATTGATGTATACCTGCAGCCTTTGATTGAAGAATTGCAGGAGTTATGGACCAACGGTGTTGAGACATTTGATGTTTCTTCTAAAACAATATTCAAAATGCATGCTGCTTTAATGTGGACCATTAGTGACTTCCCTGGGCTTGGGAATTTATCTGGTTGGAACACTTATACGGGTTTGTCTTGTCCCGTTTGTAACTTTGATTTCGAGCCCAAACGGCTACCTCACAGTAGAAAATGGTGCTTCTTGTGCCATCGAAGATTTCTTGATGCATCTCATAGATTTCGGCTGAACAAATCAAAATTTAATGGTTCCATTGATCGTAGACCACCTCCAAAGTTGTTAACCGGTTCTGAAATATTGACACAGCTTGAAAATGTTAAAACAGAATTTGGGAAGGTTCAGCAATTGAATGATAGCGGAAAACGAGTGCGAAGTGCATCGTCAAGTGAAATCAGAACGCAACAATGGAAGAAAAAAAGTATATTCTTCAAACTTCCGTATTGGGAATTTAATTCTTTGCGCCACAATCTTGATGTGATGCATATTGAGAAGAATGTATGTGATAATTTGATTTTCACATTACTTAATGAGCATGGAAAGTCGAAGGATCATCTCAATGCTTGCAAAGACTTACAAGTAATGAACATAAAACGTGATCTCTGGCCAGATGAGAATGAAAAGTATGCTCCGGCCATTTTTTCAATGAAAAATAGGGATAAAGATACGTTCCTTCAAATTTTAAAGAATGTTAAGGTATCTTATGGGTATTCGAGTAACATCTCGAGGTGTGTTGACTTGAAGAATCGTAAGTTATATGGATTGAAAAGTCACGATTCACATATTTTGTTACAACAGTTACTACCATTGGAATTGCGTACATTATTACCTGAAAAAGTTACTGCTGTTGTACTCCAATTCTGCACATTTTTTAGGCAATTATGTGAGAAAGCTCTACATCCATTTCAGCTTGACAACCTACAGGAGAGGTTTGTATTGACCCTTTGTGCAATGGAGATGATCTTTCCTCTATCGTTTTTTACTGTCATGATGCATTTAACTATGCATTTGGTTGACGAAGCTAAATTAGGAGGCCCCGTTCATTATCGATGGATGTATCCAATTGAGAAGTATTTTATTTATATGTTTCCAGTTAATTAAACAATTTTTGGCATTTAAATAAATGCATAATATTATTTTTTTTTCACAGATATATTGGGAATTTGAAAGCATACGTGAGAAATAAAGCTCAACTACAAGGCTCTATTGCTGAAGGCTATTTGGCCGAGGAGTGTCTCACCTTTTGTTCCAGATATTTGGATGATATTGAGACAAGATTTAATCGAGTTGGACGTGTTGACGACACATCAACTCATTCTCAAATGCATCAGAAATCAAAAATATTTCCTGCTATTGGCCGATCAGTTGGGAGGACCTCATATGCGACACTAACAGAATTGGAATTATTACAGGCACATAGATATGTGCTGCTGAATAGTGAAATTGCAGATCCATTTATTGAAGAGTTGAGGATACAAACAAAGAGACGAATGAGAAGCCGAACACGAAATGAAAAAGATATAACGAAAGATGTGAATAAAGAGTTGGTAGAATGGTTTGCACGACGTGTAAGTTTATAAATATTGCAATAAATAAGAATATTAGTTTGACACATACAATTTGAAAATCTATTAATTTTTTTTTTCAGATCATGAATACTGATACTCGAGAAGACTTGTTAGAAGATTTGAAGTTTCTTGCTAGAGGTCCTATAAAACAAGTTAGAAAGTTCGGTGCTTATAATGTGAATGGTTTTAGATTTCGTACAGTCGATCGAGAAGTGGGTTTGAAAACACAGAATAGTGGTATATTTACATTTGCTGAAGTGGAATACTATGGAAAGCTGCATGATATTATTGAATTAAACTACCACAGGAATTTTTCTGTTGTTTTATTCAAATTCAAATGGGTCGATATTATCAAAGGTGTTAAAAGAGATTCCTTGCAATTTACTTCTGTAAACTTCTCTTGCTTGATGGATGTTGGTGATCGTGAACTGCATGATCCATATATCTTAGCATCACAGGAAAAAATGGTATATTATGTGAATGATGTTGTGGATGAAGGGTGGAGTTTAGTTACTCACGTAATACAAAGAGATTTGTATGATATGGGTGATGAAGTGGAAGATTTGACCTCTACAATTGAATTTCATCAACAACAGGAAGCAGAATTATTTGTCCATCATGATATTGAAAATATTAGTCTAGCAAGGATGAATGAAGTTGATGAAGCAATGGAGCAGGAAACCGACATGATTGAAGGGGAAAATGATTGTATGTACAATTATTTATTCATTCAGCAACCACTTGTTTCATTTCTGTAGTCATTCATTATCATTGTTATATATATTTTGTTTGTTAGTACTGGGCATCTATTATCATTTTTAATTTTTTTTCTGCATAAATTTTTTGAAATATATATTTTGAACTTAATTTTATTTGATTAAATGACAGGAATGCCAAGGAAGAAGCGGTACACCATTCCTTCTACTTCTGCGACAGATGACGATACGTCTGTCCCCACGACATCTGAGGTAGCAGCTGCCTATAGCCCTGCATCATCTCCCCCTGCACCATCTCTGACACCATCAGTGGATGCCTCATTAGAGGATGAGTCATCGCCTCCCCCTACAGGAGCCTCAGCAGTGGGGCAGCGACACGCCCCTTCCAGTTCATCACGGACATTCTGGAGGGTCACATTCATAGGTACAAATTTTAATTAAATAAATTTATTACATTTTGTTTATAGTAATTGTTTGCTCATTGCAGATGAAAACAATGCAACCGTGGAAAAACACATAAAAAGTTCTGATGTTTGGAACATGCATGGCGAGAAGATAGTGGTGCCATTTGATTCTTATGGGGTCCCGACGGATGACGCCGTAGGTTTACTTGGTCAGATTATCGGTCAACTGGCAGCGGAGCCCATTTCCCTGCCTATTTCATATGATGATTGGAGGCATATGCCTCCAAACTGGAAAAATGAAGTTTATGATTCTCAGATAAAGGTAATTTTATTACTTTATGGTTTAATTGAATGTCATGTTACTAATATATTCAAAATGAATTTCTGTATACAGATGTTCTTCCACTTTACCGTTGCTGATGTGATAGCACGGAAGTGGACATTGAAAAATCTTGGAAAAAAATGGAAAGATTTCAAATGGAGGTTGTGGTGTGATGTCAACGATACTTCGTTGACCTTGCAGCAGATGTATGAGAAGCTACCTAGTGGGGTACCGAAAGAACAGTGGAAGGTTTTTGTCGATAGACATCGTGATGAGAAGCGGATGGTATTGAAATATATATTATTATATTATCCTCATTTTACATTTATACATGTACATGAAGAGGAGATAGACATTGAATACAATACTGTTAAATTGAATTTTATTTATTTCAGGATCTCTCAAGACAGAATGCTTCAAACCGGGCAAAGCAGGTCATCCCGCACACTGCGGGTTCAAAAAGCTTTTCAAGAAGCCGAATGTCATTGGTAATCTTTTAATTAGTTTAAATATTTATAAGATAATATTATCTATTTAACATATTTAATTGTTGATTTATCTTTATTTAATGCAGTCACATAGTTTAGGGCATGACGCATCCCGAACAGAACTATGACTGGATGTTCATAAAAAAACAGATGGAAGTTTTGTTAATGAACCTGTCAGAGAAGTTGGGGTATGAAGTCAATTATTTATTATAATAACTTATTATCAGTTTTTACTATGTTAATATATATTGATATTTGATTTATAGGTAAAAATTAAAGAAATATGGGATGCCAATCCTGGCCAATCCTACTCAGTCTCCCAGGATGACCCGGTTGGTAAAGTCCTTGGGAAGGAGCATCCTGGTAGAGTGCGCGGGATGGGTTTGGGACCTGTACCATCTAAGGTCTTTCGCATGCCATCAGGGATTTCAGCTACATCTACTCCTGCTTATAGTCATTTCATACCTGAAGATGCTCAGAGGGAGATGTCTTCCCTACGAAACACAGTTCACCAGTAGGGGGATCAGATATCTGGTTTGCAGAAAGAGTTGCTTGAAATATGTCAGTATATGAGCAGATATGCCCCCGGTGGTAGTGCATCGGGTAGTGGTGAGCAGGTAAATCACAAAAAAATCAAAATCATTTAGTTTGAAAACTTTTATTGGTTTTAAGTTTTATTATAAATATGAAACAATATTTAATTTTCAATATAATGTTCTTATAGGTCGCAGCAGGTGGTGGAGATGAAGTTGGAGAGGGTGACGATGCAGCATCAGATGATGAGTAGTAGTATTATTGATGTGTTTAACAAGTATGATAACGGTTGGTTTGTATATGTAACATTTATGGCACATAGTTGATGATCTTATTTTATCCCAAACTTATCGTCGAACTCAAAGGTGATGTTTAAAGGGTAATGATTATAGTGGGATGGATCTAGTTTCCACCCTTGTTCATGCTGGGGAACAATGTATTAAATGGTTAGGTGATGGAATGACTAAGAAATTTCATTGAAAGTCAGGTATGGGCTTATGTGAATGTGCTTGTGGTAAACAAGGGATTTCATAGAGGAAGGAATTGTGGTTCAGGTTGTGATATGTGAGTCATCTAAGCTGAGTATCTTGGGAATGGTTAGCTGAAAGTGGATTGAATTATTATACTTCTTCTTAGATGTATATAGGTGAAAGTATCCATTTAAATCATGTCACTAGGCTAATGTGGGTGTCATGAAAGGGTCGAAAATTTCTTCTGAGAAAGATTGCATGACTAGTTTCAGTTAGGCTGATTGGCATTTGACTGTTTCTTTATAGTAAGGTTCCTATTATGGCCTCAGAAGTATTTAGGATTTCCCAATTAGAGGAAAAATTCCAATATTATCATTGGAAATATTTGGATATTCTTTATAGGAAATTACAATGGTGGAGAATACTATGGTTCATAATTTTCTGTTAATGTTAAAACCTATGGTGGGGAGCACGATCGGTTGGATGCTTAAAGGGATGACGATGTGATCATTTATCTATATTATGGTTTGATTTATTTTTCAGGGCAGTGGTGTAGTACAACCAAAATTATTTTTTTTCCAGTTCAGCATTTAGCGGCGGTTTTAACCGCCGCTAATGCCATATTTGGTAGCATTTAGTGGCGGTTAAAACCGTCGCTAGATATATTACATTTATATTTAGCGGCGGTTTTTACCGCCGCAAAATAGGCGCAAAAAACGGCATAATTTTGCGGCGGTTTAAACCGCCGCGCATAAAAAGGTGTGGCATACCCATAAAACCGCCGCTAAATGGAGAGAAACCGCCGGGAAATGAGGCATCTACGACACATATTTTAAACTACCGCGAAATAGAAAAAACCGCCGCTAAAAGATTGCCGACGCCAAGTTTAGCGGCGGTTTACAAAAACCGCCGCTAAGGGCTGCTTTTGTTGTAGTGACATTACCTCTTCTTCGGGTTCTTCCTTTTGATTTGATGAAAAGGGCTCCATATGTTGGTTTTATGACTAAATGAAGGCATCTAAGATGAAGTGAGGGAAGTTTAGAGAGTATTTGGGTAGAGTTTGGCCGAACAAAAAGGCTTTGAAGGTGTGAATTAATGAGAAGGAGGAGTGCCCTTTTATAAGAGGGGTGAGGGGCACCTTTGGAAAAGCTAGAAATATTATTTTATAATAAATTCATATTCGGTTTCTAATGGCTAAAAAGTGGATTATTTAAAGGTTAAGGTGGGTATGGGTCTAAAAACACTCAACCAATAGAATTTATACAGGTTTGGGTTACTATATTAACCTTATATTTAAGTATTAACTCTTAGTTAATTAGTTTCACTTTTACAATGTCTCTTTGTATTTTTATATTATATGGTTAATAACTTACAATATACATCCAAGAGACCCCCAAGTGTTCCATTAATGATACACCTATCATTATATAAGTCTCTTGGACGAGCCTTAGATTTTTTGGAATTTAATAACAATTAATAATATAATATTTGTTTTAAAAAATCTTTTATGTCAATTTTGACACTATTCAATAATTGATTTTTGTGAAATCATAACAGAATGATTACTTCTAAAAAAGTTACTTAAGTCAATAATAACATGTCATATTATCCTATAAAGTTAGTTTAATTCATTAAAAGTCTCAAATTATATTTCTTTGGGTATTTATAATATCAATTATTTTAATTTTTCATTAATTAGGTAATTACTGCATCACCATTGTGTCATAAATAAATTAAATTATTTAATGTCTAAAAATTATAAATAAAATACCATTATGTAGGAAATCCTTTTAGATTTCTAATGAATATTTACAATCTAATTTATCTTATGAATAACCCTATATTAAAAATGTTTTAGTAAATAAACATTGATTTTAACTCTGTTAACTCTTCTTTGAATTAAATAATAATAAATGTTCTAATCTAATACAAGTGGACCTAAATGATAATATTTTACTCCTAAGATTGTTTTTGGTCGAGATACACTTGTCCAATAGAATTAGGACATGTGTTAGGGTAATATTAATATCATTTTTACCCTTAATTACCCTATTTACTTTTAACCGTGGTAAATAAAAGTAAAAAGTTACTATTCACCAAAAATTATTTTCATCTAATTGAACCAGATTTTACTCCTTGATATTAACTGTGTCTCTTGGATTTTTGAAATTCCACTCACAGAATCGGTAAAATTAAGTTTTATGAAAAATTCAGTTTTTTTAACTACCACTTAGTGGTATCACTATTCATCAAAAAATGAAAGTGTAACACCCAAGACTTTTATGTTATATAAATCATCAAAGGAATCTTTTTATACACACAACACTTGCTTGGCTTGCTTTACACTAAATCGCGACCTTCCTCGATAGCTTGCATCGTACGCAATACCGAGTTTCACTAAACAATAATATGCTATTAAAATATTATTAAAACTAGCCGTTATGAATAGTAATAACCACTTTTTGAAATTTTATAAATTTTATTTTTCAAAATGGACTTCATTTTTGGATTCGTAATATCGAAATTAGCCTGGGGTGAAATTTTGGTATTTTTCTGAAAACTTTAAATTTTTGATGAATAGTGAAACTACTAAGTGGCTGTTAAAAAAAACTGAATTTTTCAAAAAACTTAATTTTACCGCTTCTGTGAGTGGAATTTCAAAAATCCGAGAGACATGGTTGATGTCAGTAAGTAAAATGTGGTTCAATGAGATGAAAATAATTTTTTGGTGAATAGTAACTTTTTACTTTTTTTTACCACGGTTAAAAGTAAATAGGGTAATTAAGGGTAAAAATGATATTATTATTACCCTAACACATGTCCTAATTCTATTGGACAAGTATAATTCGACCAAAAACAAACTTAAGAATAAAGTATTACCATTTAGGCCCACTTGGATTAGATTAGGACATTTATTATTAAAAGAAGGGTTAAAATAGTTAAAATCAAAGTTTAATAACTAAATCATTTTTAATATGGGGTTATACATAAGATAAATTCAACTATAAATATTCATTAGAAAGATAAAAATATTTCCTACATAATGGTATTTTATTTTTAATTTTTAGACATTAAATAATTTAATTTATTTATGACACAACGATGATGCAGTAATTATCTTATTAATGAAATATTGACATAATTGATGTTATAAATACCCAAATAAATATAATTTGAGACTTTTTATGAATTCCACTAATTTTATAGGTTAATATGACATGTTATTATTGATTTAATTAACTTTGTTCGAACTTATCATTCTCTTATGATTTTCACAAAAATCAATTACTAAATAGTGTCAAAATTGACATAAAATAGTTTTTAAAACAAATATTATATTATTAATTATTATTTTATTCCTAAAACTCTAAGGTTCGGCCAAATGACTTAGATAAGGTTATATATATTAATAATAAACAACTTGGGGTTCTTTTGGCTTGATATAGTAAGTTTATTAACCTTATAGTATAAGAACACAAGAAGACACGGTAAAAGTAAAATTATTTAACTTAATGTTAAATCTAAATGATAAGGTTAAAATTGGAACCTAAACTTGTCTAAATTCTATGGGATGAGAGGATTTCGACCCATCCCCACCTTAGCCTCTAAATAAATCAATTTGGAGCTATTTAAAACCGAACTGGACTTTATAATAAAATAATATTTTAGTTATTCCAAAGGTGCCCCTCTCCTCCCTTATAAAAGGGAACCTCCTCCCTCTCTTCCTCACACCACTTTGAGCCTTCAAGCTCGGCCAACCCCTGCCATTTTCTCCTCTCCACTTCCCTAGAGACATCCTAGAGGTCCTGGTCTTCTTCAAAGACCAATTTTAGTTCCCTAAAAGGAGGTCTCAAAGAAGCACTTCAAAGAAGAGGAGATTCGGACACTTACAAAGCAAGTCGGACCTAAGGTAAGGGAAATATCACAAGCTCATTTTTATTCGAGATTTTTTATACTTCGGTATTTACTGGGGTGTATTTTATCATCCACATCCATGTTTCCTCAATATGTAATATTATTTCCATCCACCTACAATTTTTTAAATCCAATTTTACCCTTCGGTGAGTTTTTAGTAAAGGATATGAAAGGAATCTTTTGTCGTTTTTCATACGAGGTACTTTTTGACTTTTTTGACAAAAGTATGAAGAATGTTTTTTTTAACTTATACAGCATGAATGGATTTTTAAAACATTATTTCCAAGAAGCTTCCTTTACAAGTTTTCAAGTTTATTTTTAATCAACTTCTTTTAGTTATAATTTTATGACATGTTAAAAAATGAAAAGTGTTTTTGAAGTAGAAAGGATATTTTCCTCAAGAATGGAGTTCGAGTGTTTTATCAAAATTATTTTCCATCTAAGATAATATTGGGTTCTGTTTCTATCCCTATTATTACATGGATTTTATTATGTTGTGATGGAAATATTTTTATGAATTCCTTTATCTTATATGAATTTTTTTATGATGTCATATTGTTTAAGAATCCCATTTTTATTACATGGGTTATGCTATGATGTATGGTTTATGATTTTGTGGCACACATAAGAATGGTATCATTATGAGATGGGTGGGACCTATATCTCCCTCCAATGCATTGGGTAAAGATTTTATATCTCATGAGATAGACATGGCTGGAACGGTAGGTTATACCGGTTCAGTGAAGCAGGACTGAAATGAGGGTAACTCGGTTCAGAAATGGACTTTGTCCACTAAGATAGTCTTGGAAATGAGTCTTGACTAATAATAAATGATTCTCTATGATTATGTGTGTATGCCACAAAGTTTCATGTTTTAAGTTATGATTATTGGGATTACATTTTACTTCTATGACTTATCCCATGTTATGATATTATGATCTCTTTTGCAGGTTAAGATTTCCAAAAGTTATGTTCTTATGTATATGGTGTGATTGATATTTCTTTTGTTTACCCTTACTGAGCATTTGAGCTCACCCTTTTGTATGTTTTATTTCCCCAGGTTAGGAAGAAGGTTATTAAGTAGGATATGCCAAAAAGGGACTCTAGATATGATGAAATAAATGGGAGGCAAAGTAGATGCTTTATGAACCAGTTGTTTATGTTTCCCAGTTTCTAAAGACACTATACCTATACGGTCCTTTCTTGGTTTTGTTATATGTTGTAATAAGTGTGCTTCAATTCTGAAGTAATAACAATGTATGTAAAGTATGGGTCGTTATAGAAAGTTTCCAGAAAAATACCAAAAATTAGGCCTAATCTATATTTGATATTATGAATTCAAAAATGATGTCTATTTTACCAAATTCAGAACATATCAGTTGCATTAATTAATTTAAAAATTAATTCTCGTCGTCAAAACAAATAGCATGTTTTTAAGAGATAATAACTATCAAAAGATTGACACTTGTTTATGTCTGGTTTAAATGTGAAATTACATCCAATGACCAACATTGTATTAAATGGTAAAAATATATTCTAAATATACTTTAAAACCACCCAAATTAATAATTTATCACTATTAATTATTTCGATTAAAAAAATTGTTTTTAATTAAAATTTAGTAATTTTCACTATTCATCAAAATATGAAAGTTATCTGAAAAGTACCAAAATTTCACCCTAAGCTAATTTTGATATCATGAATCCAAAAATGAAGTCCATTTTGAAAGATAAAATTTATAAAATTTCAAAAATTAGGTATTACTATTCATAACGGATAGTTTAATTGGTTGTGCTGTGTTAGAATCTCGAAGTTGCATACAATGCACGCCATTGCATTATTCAAAGGGAAACGTACCATAGAAGCTTGGGATGTTTTATTGTAAATTTTTGATGTCCCCATTCTAAAAAGTAAATTTATTTAGTAAAATTGAATATATAAAAGTTTAAAATATTGGATTTAAAAAGGGTTCACTATTAAAAGTTTGTAAAATTGCAATACTGAAAATGAATTTGTTCTTACATTATGTCTAAGAAACTCATAATATGGATTCTAAAATTATAAGGATTATATAAAGTTTAAAATTTAGTTAATACTATTAATAACTTCTTTTGAACGGCTTGTTTAGTAAGTCATGGTGTGCTTGAACTCAGTGTTGCGTGTAGTGCAAGTTATTGAATTATTTTGAAGAAATAACACACTATGAAATCTTGGGGTGTTACATTATCCCCTCCTTCAATAAATTTCATCCTCGCAATTTGAAATTGTTCTTCGAAAATAAAAGTTTGAATATAGAAAATATCTTTGTGGGAAAACCCACATTGGAAATTGGGTTAATAAAATTTAGTCTTAATAAGTGGAAAGAGAAATGAAAGGGTCACCACCAAATTATGATCTCTATTCAGAGAACATTGGTGGAAATTAGAGACATATAATTGGAGGAAAAACATAAATATTTATAGGTATTGATTGAGGTCATCAATCACAAACAAGTGTAAAATTGAGGGCCTTAAATTCATCAATCTATGATGATTTAAAATACCATCGGTTCAGCAAAACATATGGTATTAGGATAACACATTTTTTGTTTTAAGATCCCTTCACTATAGTATAAGAATTAATTTCTTCATTGAATAAGAGAAGAAGAAAAATATATACTTTACAAGTAGAGTCTCATCCTTTAACTAAGTTCTACCACAAACTCATCTTTCACTCTAAAAGATAATAAAACTTAAAAATAATATTCTATTTATCCTATTTGTATAGGGTTAAAAAATGAATTTATAATTCATCTAGAAGAACCATAAAAAACGACATTATTCAATCTAGGACATCACGTGGGTCAGTGGTAGGTGATACACCCTTGTCGCCCTTCGGTTGTGGGTTCAAGTCTCACGACCTTGCCGGACGCGATGGGTTGCTGCCTGACCTCCGGGTTGTCCTTTTATGGAAATCCAAAATAATCCAAACTAGAACTATCCAAAATACTTCAGTCCAAAATTTATAAGGAAGGTAAACGCAATGAAGATCCTTTTTTCTGCTTAATAACATGTAAACACCTTCATCATGTATTCTTTTATTACACTGCAACATCCTGAATTACCATAAAACCTTATTGATTACATTTATGATACCTTATTCCTTAAAGAATAATAGATATACTCCTTCAATCCAAAAATGTTGTAAACCCAAACAATGATAGAATATAAAAATCATTAATCAGTTTCGAGGTAGTCAAGAATATCCAATATAATTTATCCAAATCAATCATGTATTAATTTAAAATCACTACCTCGGTATCAGAACCATATTATGGTTTATCTTTCTCTCAACCATATATTTTCCAAAAAATTAACCTGCTATTGAGTCACTTTTCTTTGTTCCACACAATCTCAAGTCCTTAATGAAATTATATTGTAGTACAATCCTTATATACTCTATAATTATTATAACAAGTACATTGTTGATACAACACTCAAAAAACATAATCAACATAAGAACTCTAATCATTCCTCTTCATCTGTGGAAGTATCATTACTTGATTATTATCCAATAGCATCATTTGCGGCATAGTCTAATGACTGGGACATAGATTCGCGTAGTGTCCAAACTCCTTGCAAATGAAGCATTGTACATTTGAAACCATTTTCTTCCCCTAGCAGTCACGTACTTTGTGCCCTTTTCCTCCACACTTATAACAAACTCTCATTCCTTTCAGGCAAGTTCCAGGGTGTTTCTTCCCACAGTTATCACATATGGGAAAATTCTTCTTTTCCCTCTTCCCTTTATCTATAGCATCCCACCTTTTTATCACATAAACTTTAATTACATTTTACAAAACCGAGGATCTTTAAGGTTTAGTGTCTTGGAAACCAGGAACTTAAAACATGAAAACAACATAAAGAATTCTTCTTAAACACTTGAAAGGCTTCTCCTCATGTTCACCCTAGGCTCATTATTGAATCTCATAACCTGGGGACATACATCAAAAGAAAGGGTGAGCAGAAGACCCAGCAAGGGAACCAAGTGAAACATTTTACATATAAACTTGGGATACATCAATAAAGTCATGAAAAGAACTTTAAGGCATGAAAATGAAATCATGAGGCATATCATAATAAAAATAAAACTTTTTCATAACTTGAAGATGTGGCTGCAACATTTAATATTGGAAATCGTTTCGTTTCACCGAGGTCCATCCCCAAGGTGTCGTTAAAAATTACCAAGGTTATTCACCAAGGCGTCGTTAAAATGGTCATCTCTAGAGATTAAGTCTTTACCCAATGCATTGGAGCGCTATCAGGGTGCACCCTTAAATTTGACTTTATTATCATGTGAGCCACATATATCATCATCAAAAATTTCATAAATAACCCATATATCATAAAATAAATGGGTTTCATTTCATAATCATAACAATTTAAAAACTGCTTTAATGACATGATCTTTACGGCACTTTAAACCCACGGAAAGGGAAGCGGGTCTCATGTATGTAAATCCCAGAATTTAAAATGGAACATTTTGATATATATGTGAATACCCTTGTAGAAATAAGAGCTTTGAGTATTCACTTTATAACATAAAATAATTTTTGAGAAAAGAGAGAGGCATTTTGAGGGGAAAATTCTGCAGCATAACGGCTATGTTACAAGGTTTTAGAAAACATTGAGAAGAGAGGGGACATGGGTCAAACATTCATAAATGACCCATCAAACAGTAGAGGGAAAAAATATAACGGATTTATGAACATGGTAATGAAATTTGAAAATATACCATATGAAATGAAGAACATGAAAGGAAGAAAACAAAACAAGATTTCTCTTGTGAAAATTCGGCAGCCTAACGGCATCACTTAAACTTCAACAAAATTGAATTGACAAGGTCAAATAGGGTCTCTCATCATATGAACATAAGAGTCTAGTATGATAGATATAGAGATCATACCCCAACATAATATAAAGGAACTTGAAAGAATTGACATGAAAGTAGAACTTCAAAATGAGAAGGGTGAAGAACCACTTAAAAATTTGGCAGCCTAACGGCGCCACTTAAGACATCAAAATACTGAATTGAAGAGATCAAATGGGGTCTCTCATCATATGATCATAAAAGACCAGTATGATAAATATATAGATCATACCCCAACATAATATAAAGGAACTTGAAAGAATTGACATGAAAGTAGAACTTTGAAAAAGAGAGAGGTGAATGAATCCCTTGAAAATTCGGCAGCCTAACGGCGCCACTTAAACTTTCTTAAAACGAACTGATGAGAGTAAGAGGGGGTCTTTCATCATATGAAAATAAAAAGGGCAGTAAGATGAGTATAAAAGAACATCCTCCAAAATAAGAACATGGAGCATAAAAGGAATGACATAAAAGAGATCACTTGAAAAGAAAGAGAGGGGTCGGATCCCTTACCTTAAAACGTGACTCTTGAAACTCAAAGGATTGGACCTTGAGGGCTTGGGGGCACCTTGGGAGGACTCTTTGGAAGGTAAGAAGATCAGAACTTCTTTGGGGGAGAGTTGGGAGTGAAAACTAAAGGAGGAAAGGGTGGGTATTTATAGGGAAAGTGAGGGGACAAAGCATTAATGGCCAAAGGACACCTCACATGTGCTTTTCTGAAACCCATGTGCTCTCCCTTGGCATTTATCATGGAGTTAGGCCACATGGGGCCCCCAAAACAATAATTCATCACCCTTGGCCGGCCAACCCTCAAAAGATCTCATGACATCATCATGACACCATTATGATGTCATTAAACATACCGAAACCCTAAAACTGTATTTTTACTATTCACTAAAAATTCAACCTTCTCAGAATAACCCCAAAATTTCACCTTAACCAAATATCAATGCTCTGATTTCAAAAATGAAATCCATTTTATAAAAATAATTTTCTAAATATTTTTAATTTAATTTTTAAATAAAAACACTATTCATCGAAAATTCACATTTTTCAGAAAAATCCCCAAAAATTACCATAACATAATATCAATGCTCTGAGTTCAAAAATGAAGTCATTTTTATAAAAATAATTTTCTAATTATTTTTAATTAAATTTTTAATTAAAAAACACTATTCACCCGAAAAAACTAATACTTGAATAATAATTAATGAAACTGTTATTTAACTATTTTATTGAATCACATTACTTAATCAAGGTGCCTAGATTATTTTAAAACTTTCTTTAAGTGAGATTACTAATCCATTTGGTCATATTACTAATCCTAATCATAAAATCACTATTCATAATTTACTATTCATCAAAAATCAAGTTGATCTTATTAAACTCTAAATTTCGTACTGAACATAATTGTAGAAGACCATTTTTCGAAAATCATTACACATTTTTAATTATTTAAGGTTTACACAACCATTTTTAAAATATCCATTTTCAAAAATTCATCAAAAATATGCATACAATATTTATCCGGTCATTTGAAAATTCATAAACATCGTCATAAGAAGAAATCCAAATTTTTATTTAAAAAAAAGATTACACAAGGCAATTACGGTCTCGTTACATAACCCCTTATAATACCAGCATAGGACCTAAGAGTAAGGTGTGCTAGGGTGATAGAATTTTGGGGCGGCTCAGTCAACATTGCCCAAGTAGTAATTTCTATCAGTTTGAACTTCTCGCGAAGGCGATTCCGTTCTAGCTTCACATGATGAAGTTCGGCTTGGATTTGGTCCAGAGCAAAGCCCAATGGTGCTACCTCCTTCCCAATCTCTGTTAGATGGGCTTCGATCGGCCCAAGGCTACTAGGTGTGGCCATCAAATCTTCTTTCTATAATAATTAACCAAGATTACTTAAATTTAGAGACAATAATCAAAACATTTTGTTCACGGTGGTCATATTGACCGATGGTCATATAACACTCAAAAACCAATGGTCTCATTTTATTTATAATCATGTTTATCAAATAAAACATTTTTTTTTTTGAGTATAAAAAATAACACATGAAATTAGGAAACAAGATTTATTCAAAATTTCGGGTCGTTACAATCTTCCCCCCTTAAGAAATTGCGTCCTCGCAATTTTTTTAAATTGGGTTTTGAAATTTCATTGAAAGTCCCACATCGGAAAAAGAGTCAGTAACACCATTACTTTAAAAGAAAGAAAAGGAAGTACAAAGGCCACCCGAGTTAACCCACACTCGGGTTCCATGTAGGAAAACATGGACATGGAGGAAAAAAACAAAGGGTCAGTTCTGAGAGAGAGTGATAGAGAACATGATTAGGAGAAAGTTAACCATGAGAAAATCCCAAACCTATGATGTGTGTAAACGGTCTTTGATTACCTAGTAGGAAATGTAAACCAACAACATTTTTGTTTTACGTTTCTTTTCATAATTTTGAGGATTTCATTTACTACATAGAACAAAAACATAAGAAAATATACCTACCTTCAAGTAGAGTTTCATCCTTTAACAAGTCCCTACCAACACTAATCTTTTCGCCAAATGATGAGAATTCAAAAACACTTGGTCTCATAAAAGCACAAGAATCATCTTCTATAGAATCACATAATCTACAAAAGATTAACTATCTATTTCTTCTATCTTTAAACATTATCCCAAAAATAGAAAGGTTAAGGTAAAACAACTCTTCAAAAAGAAAGAATCCCATAGGAATAGAACCTACTTTTAAATCTTCAAAGTTCCATGGTACTACCCAACATTCATCATAGACCACTCCATAAATAACGGTCCTTAAAATTCCTCAAAATAAACCAAACTAAGATTGAAACCCAAATACAAGAAGGATTTGATAACATAGTCTTCCAAAACAACTTCATTGTTCATCTCCAGACAACATCAACCACTCCTAACATCTTATAACAAAAGTAGCTAACCTAAACATATTTTACCCAAGATAGGTTAATCATTCCCAAAAGTAACCTAAATTACTATAAGTCCACCTTAAATTCATCAATTCTTCAAAATATAAGTCAACCTTACTCCTCAATGAAAATACTATAGTAATCTATTTACCTCGATCACATAGGGTCCCCAAAATAGTGAACGCCTTCCAAAATAATAATCATCTTTTAATCCCCTAATCATCTCTGACATATTAATACGGAAATTGTCGCATTTCCTATCACATTGGTTGTTGGGACACGTTATTCCATTTCCCACCATTAACTAAGAAGATAAAGTATAATTAGAGGCTTAAATACTTAACCAATAATCATGAAAAGGAACTTAAAGCATATAAGGATAACTTGTAGAAGAAAAGTATACCCTAACTTGTGATCCCCTAGGTTCCCATCTAGGTTATCCATGATCATATATTATTATGTGAATCTTTATTTTATTTTATCTTTGTTCCCTTAATAATGGTTCATACCAAGCTTATGAATTTACCAAAGCATATCCCCCGGGAGTGTCGTAACCAAGAGTGCAGCAAGGCCCGTTGTCGTGTACCAGTTCCCATTCGAGTCTAGCTCAAAGCGGTGTTTTCGGGTTTTACCCCTATGTACATTTGTGCCAGATCCACCTCTACCTGCTCGTATCCAGACAGGGATGTATTTGCTTGGCAACCCCTTACTCAATACTCACCAAAATACCAGGAAGATTTCCTATATTAAACTTTTCTATAGGGTTCCTCCTAGAGTTTTCATATCCTAATTTCCACAAATAACTAAACCATCCTTTGATACCAACTATAGCATCCCACCTTTTTATCACATAAACTTTAATTACATTTTACAAAACCGAGGATCTTTAAGGTTTAGTGTCTTGGAAACCAGGAACTTAAAACATGAAAACAACATAAAGAATTATTCTTAAACACTTGAAAGGCTTCTCCTCATGTTCACCCTAGGCTCATTACTGAATCTCATAACCTGGGGACATACATCAAAAGAAAGGGTGAGCAGAAGGCCCAGCAAGGGAAACAAGTGAAACATTTTACATATGAACTTGGGATACATCAATAAAGTCATGAAAAGAACTTTAAGGCATGAAAATGAAATCATGAGGCATATCATAATAAAAATAAAACTTTTTCATAACTTGAAGATGTTGCTGCAACATTTAATATTGGCAATCGTTTCGTTTCACCGAGGTCCATCCCCAAGGTGTCGTTAAAAATTACCAAGGTTATTCACCAAGGCGTCGTTAAAATGGTCATCTCTAGAGATTAAGTCTTTACCCAATGCATTGGAGCGCTATCAGGGCGCACCCTTAAATTTTCCTTTATTATCATGTGAGCCACATATATCATCATCAAAAATTTAATAAATAACCCATATAACATAAAATAAATGGGTTTCATTTCATAATCATAACATTTTAAAAACTGCTTTAATGACATGATCTTTACGGCACTTTAAACCCACGGAAAGGGAAGCGGGTCTCATGTATGTAAATCCCAGAATTTAAAATGGAACATTTTGATATATATGTGAATACCCTTGTAGAAATAAGAGCTTTGAGTATTCACTTTATAACATAAAATAATTTTTGAGAAAAGAGAGAGGCATTTTGAGGGGAAAATTCTGCAGCATAACGGCTATGTTACAAGGTTTTAGAAAACATTGAGAAGAGAGGGGACATGGGTCAAACATTCATAAATGACCCATAAAAAAGTAGAGGGACAAAATATAAGGGATTTATGAACATGGTAATGAAATTTTAAAATATACCATATGAAATGAAGAACATGAAAGGAAGAAAACAAAACAAGATTTCTCTTGTGAAAATTCGGCAGCCTAACGGCATCACTTAAACTTCAACAAAATTGAATTTACAAGGTCAAATAGGGTCTCTCATCATATGAACATAAGAGTCCAGTATGATAGATATAGAGATCATACCCCAACATAATATAAAGGAACTTGAAAGAATTGACATGAAAGTAGAACTTCAAAACGAGAAGGGTGAAGAACCACTTAAAAATTCGGCAGCCTAACGGCGCCACTTAAGACATCAAAATACTGAATTGAAGAGATCAAATGGGGTCTCTCATCATATGATCATAAAAGACCAGTATGATAAATATAGAGATCATACCCCAACATAATATAAAGGAACTTGAAAGAATTGACATGAAAGTAGAACTTTGAAAAAGAGAGAGGTGAATGAATCCCTTGAAAATTCGGCAGCCTAACGGCGCCACTTAAACTTTCTTAAAACGAAATGATGAGAGTAAGAGGGGGTCTTTCATCATATGAACATAAAAAGGGCAGTAAGAGGAGTATAAAAGAACATCCTCCAAAATAAGAACATGGAGCATAAAAGGAATGACATAAAAGAGATCACTTGAAAAGAAAGAGAGGGGTCGGATCCCTTACCTTAAAACGTGACTCTTGAAACTCAAAGGATTGGACCTTGAGGGCTTGGGGGCACCTTGGGAGGACTCTTTGGAAGGTAAGAAGATCAGAACTTCGTTGGGGGAGAGTTGGGAGTGAAAACTAAAGGAGTAAAGGGTGGGTATTTATAGGGAAAGTGAGGGGACAAAGCATTAATGGCCAAAGGACACCTCACATGTGCTTTTCTCAAACCCATGTGCTCTCCCTTGGCATTTATCATGGAGTTAGGCCACATGGGGCCCCCAAAACAATAATTCATCACCCTTGGCCGGCCAACCCTCAAAAGATCTCATGACATCATCATGACACCATTATGATGTCATTAAACATACTGAAACCCTAAAACTGTATTTTTACTATTCACTAAAAATTCAACCTTCTCAGAATAACCCCAAAATTTCACCTTAACCAAATATCAATGCTCTGATTTCAAAAATGAAATCCATTTTATAAAAATAATTTTCTAAATATTTTTAATTTAATTTTTAAATAAAAACACTATTCATCGAAAATTCACATTTTTCAGAAAAATCCCCAAAAATTACCATACCATAATATCGATGCTCTGAGTTCAAAAATGAAGTCATTTTTATAAAAATAATTTTCTAATTATTTTTAATTAAATTTTTAATTAAAAAACACTATTCACCCGAAAAAACTAATACTTGAATAATAATTAATGAAACCGTTATTTAACTATTTTATTGAATCACATTACTTAATCAAGGTGCCTAGATTATTTTAAAACTTTCTTTAAGTGAGATTACTAATCCATTTGGTCATATTACTAATCCTAATCATAAAATCACTATTCATAATTTACTATTCATCAAAAATCAAGTTGATCTTATTAGACTCTAAATTTCGTACTGAACATAATTGTAGAAGACCATTTTTCGAAAATCATTACACATTTTTAATTATTTAAGGTTTACACAACCATTTTTAAAATATCCATTTTCAAAAATTCATCAAAAATATGCATACAATATTTATCCGGTCATTTGAAAATTCATAAACATCATCATAAGAAGAAATCCAAATTTTTATTTAAAAAAAAAGATTACACAAGGCAATTACAGTCTCGTTACATAACCCCTTATAATACCAGCATAGGACCTAAGAGTAAGGTGTGCTAGGGTGATAGAATTTTGGGGCGGCTCAGTCAACATTGCCCGAGTAGTAATTTCTATCAGTTTGAACTTCTCGCGAAGGCGATTCCGTTCTAGCTTCACATGATGAAGTTCGGCTTGGATTTTGTCCAGAGCAAAGCCCAATGGTGCTACCTCCTTCCCAATCTCTGTTAGATGGGCTTCGATCGGCCCAAGGCTACTAGGTGTGGCCATCAAATCTTCTTTCTATAATAATTAACCAAGATTACTTAAATTTAGAGACAATAATCAAAACATTTTGTTCACGGTGGTCATATTGACCGATGGTCATATAACACTCAAAAACCAATGGTCTCATTTTATTTATAATCATGTTTATCAAATAAAACATTTTTTTTGAGTATAAAAAATAACACATGAAATTAGGAAACAAGATTTATTCAAAATTTCGGGTCGTTACATTATCCATCTTTTCCCTCTTCCCTTTATAATATCAATTATTTTAATTTTTCATTAATTAGGTAATTACTGCATCACCATTGTGTCATAAATAAATTAAATTATTTAATGTTTAAAAATTATAAATAAAATACCATTATGTAGGAAATCCTTTTAGCTTTCTAATGAATATTTACAATCTAATTTATCTTAGAATAACCCTATATTAAAAATGTTTTAGTAAATAAACTTTGATTTTAACTCTTTTAACTCTTCTTTGAATTAAATAATAATAAATGTCCTAATCTAATACAAGTGGACCTAAATGATAATATTTTACTCCTAAGATTGTTTTTGGTCGAGATACACTTGTCCAATATAATTAGGACATGTTTTAGGGTAATATTAATATCATTTTTACCCTTAATTACCCTATTTACTTTTTACCGTGGTAAATAAAAGTAAAAAGTTACTATTCATAAAAAATTATTTTCATCTCATTGAACCACATTTTACTCATTTATATTAACCGTGTCTCTTGAATTTTTGAAATTCCACTCACAAAAGCGGTAAAATTAAGTTTTATGAAAAATCCAGTTTTTTTAACTACCACTTAGTGGTTTCACTATTCATCAAAAAATGAAAGTTTCTAGAAAAATACCAAAAATTAGGCTTAAGCTATATTTGATATTATGAATTCAAAAATGATGTCTATTTTACCAAATTTAGAACATATCAGTTAAATTAATTAATTTAAAAATTAATTCCCTTCGTCAAAACAAATAGCGTGTTTTTAAGAGATAATAACTATCAAAAGATTGACACTTGTTTATGTCTCGTTTAAATGTGAAATTACATCCAATGACCAAAATTGTATTAAATGGTAAAAATATATTCTAAATATACTTTAAAACCACCCAAATTAATAATTTATCACTATTAATTATTTCGATTAAAAAAATTGTTTTTAATTAAAATTTAGTAATTTTCATTATTCATCAAAATATGAAAGTTATCTGAAAAGTACCAAAATTTCACCCTAATCTAATTTCGATATCATGAATCCAAAAATGAAGTCCATTTTGAAATATAAAATTTATAAAATTTCAAAAATTAGGTATTACTATTCATAACGGCTAGTTTGATTGGTTGTGGTGTGTTAGAATCTCGAAGTTGCGTACAATGCACACCATTGCATTATTCAAAGGGAAACGTACCGTGGAAGCTTGGGATGTTTCATTGAAAAATTTTGATGTCCCCATTCTAAAAAGTAAATTTATTTAGTCAAATTGAATATATACAAGTTTAAAATATTGGATTTAAAAAGGGTTCACTATTAAAAGTTTGTAAAATTGCAATACTGAAAATGAATTTGTTCTTACATTATGTCTAAGAAACTCATAATATGGATTCTAAAATTATAAGGATTATATAAAGTTTAAAATTTAGTTAATACTATTCATAACCTCTTTTGAACGGCTTGTTTAGTAAGTCATGGTGCGCTTGAACTCGGTGTTGCGTGTAGTGCAAGTTATTGAATTATTTTGAAAAAATAACACACTATGAAATCTTGGGGTCTTACAGGAGCATCCTAAAATTATTTTATAGAATTATAGCTTCCTAGGATTGGAAAGAAAATATAAAATATTTAATCAAGACTTATTTTGATTGTAAATGAATATAACGACACTAACCTAGAATTAGGTGATGTTTTAGTGGTTTCATTATTATGATATAACCTTCAAAGATCTGAATGGAAATTTGATGTTTATAATTAACCTGACCTTACCAAATGTGGGAAAGAATTATACCCCACATTTTGATTCATCAGGGGTTTTTCTTGGAGTACTTATAATATCATATGGGAAATTAATCATTTATGTGTCCAAATTGATAAAGAATTATGAGTGGGACTACCTAACATGGGAGTGGGATCTTCCAATAGTGGTTCATACCATGAGTTTTTGGCATCACTACATGTTGGGTGAACAGTTAATGTATTATAAAAACCATAGGTTACTCATATATATATATATATATATATATATATATATATATATATATTATCATGCCCTAAACATTTTTTAGAGAAGGTGGTTCAATTATCTCTAGTTAATTGAATTTGGGATGATGTGACCCCCAAGGAAATGAACTATTGTGACTAATTCACAAAGTAGAAAGACTTGGGCACAAGTTTTGTAGGAGTCCAGTAGTAGGTTGTCAATCATGTTCTTATTTACTAAGTTGCACCTTAATATTTGTAAGTACCCAATCTGTGTAATTTTATCATTTAGAGGGGTAAGTGTGAATCAGTGATACTTTTTTCTTTGAATTTTCTTTAAAATTGAAGCAACCTTCACCTCCCATGAAAGATTAAATTCCCTACATAAAACAAATAAAACACAAATCCAAAGGAACATAAATATTTACAGGGTTCACTATTCAATAAGAATAGTTATGTCCTTGGTATAGTTTGGAATTGATCCAATACCACACAATCCACTAAAAAATAAACCCTATATTACAATGAGTAGGATATACCCTTTCACTCATGTAAAACTACGTAAACAATTACAATAGTGCATGTGCAGACACTTAGCATAAATAGGGTAATAAAATGATTATTTAACAACTCATTTTACCGATTATTCTTTTAAATTTAACAAAGTTATTCAATAGAAATAAAATTCCTCACTTTATTACCCATAACAAGGTATGAACTTCATGGACATTGTTATGATAAAATCAGTCTGATTTTCTTGGGTACAATTTTCTCAATCCAAATCCTCTGAGAATGATTCTTCTAGTTGGATTTTATTTTCGAATACAATAGAATTGAATCAGCACCACTTCAATTCTTAATACCGAAGAAACTCAATATGATTATCCCTTAGTCCGAGAACCTAAATACGGAAATATCAAGGTCTATTATCTAGCCTGATATGATGATCATCCGAATACTACTGACAATCCAAATACAGTAATAAACTTAATATTATAATCAATGATTATTATGATCAGTTGAATACAACATTGTGATATTGTATCTTCTCTTTCACTTCAATCCATCAATACTTTTTGAAGAAAAACTCAATATGGAAATCCTCTTATTCTCTCTGAAAAACTCATAGCTTCTCTCTTAGGAATAGTGAATCAGTCCTTAAAAAAGTATAGTGAACTTTTCACCTTTTATAGGTGACCCTAGAGATGATTTGGCAGGAATCCCAAAAAATTTCTCACTTAATCAAATTTACATATATCTCAATTTCCATTAAAATATCGGGTGAATTTTGAATTCATCAACTCTTCTCAAAGATTCTAGATTCTTCTACAATATTCACTTTTACATTATACATTAATTTCAATTTCCAATTTGATTTTAATACATGAGTTTGATTTTTTGAAAATTATTTCTACAATACAATTATTTGTACCAATTATAATAAATTTTGTGAAGAAATGGATTTCACTCTGAACACTGAATTCGATCATTCTTTTGAATATTGATCTCCCCTTTAATAGGAAATCAAAAAAACTCCTTATCATTTTATTTTGACCCACTTGAGATTCAAAACTCCATATTACTCTCTTCTCTTGACACAATTGGAAACTAAAAAAGCAATTAAACCCTTTTTAAATGGTTAATTACATTGTTGATCGTATTCCCTCCTTTTATTTTCATCCATCAACATCAAGGAATTACTTTTATGAATTTGATTGTTTATAGTATAATATTTCTTATTATTATTTGCCTAGATAATCTCATTTTTGGGTAATATCATTTTGGGTATGATCTATTTTCTTTATGAGGTTGAGTATGATCATCCTGGGTACAAAAAGGTTTTTATGATTCAGATGGATGATTGGACACCACAGTGAATCACTACTATCTCTTACTCCACTTTCATCTAGATATGATAAATCTTGGTATGGATACTTTTCAATCAGTAGCATCTCTTTCTTCTCTTCCAAACAGATATGATAAATCTGGGTACAATTTGGATGACCTATTTTCCCTTTTCTTCCATCAGTATTTCATCATAAGTTCTCAATTAACTTATAATTTATGAAATGTGAAATCGTAAATCATTGTTACAATTATATTCCTGACCCGAGATGAGTCTGATTAGAATCAATTCCTCATTACAATCTTCTCCCATTCTTAACCCAAGGTGAGTATGATTCTTTGGAAAACATAAGTCTGATTATTTTGAAAACAAATTTCAGTACGATTTCCACCAAATAAAAGTGATTCATAATTATTTTCTTCTTTTCAAACAAAATGAATTCCCAAAAAACTTCTTCCTGATTATGATAGGGAATTCACTTTTCAACTGCTTCTGACTCATCCAAATGTTCTGGATCTGAAGGAAAAATTTCACTCAATTTGGATTAACATCCACCATCTTTCTCAACATACTTATTTTATTTCCTCAATGTACTAATTTATTGAAAAAACAATACAACCAAGACACAAATTGGTCCTTACAATCTCCCCCTTTGTATTTGTTATCAATACCCACTTCAACCACAAAAAGAAAAATAGGAATTGTTTTTCTTATTTTCTCAATTTTTATTATCTCCATTCTATTCTTGCTTCCCCTATTTTTATCTCTCCCATCTCTCTTATATCCACCCCTTATTGACAAAGAAATCAAAGGGGACATCAAGACAAGATTTTTCCAAATGATCTCATTTAAAGTGGTTGTAAATTTTCATATCTGAATGTTTAAAATTTTCTTCAACATAGGTATCACATGAGTTTCTTAACAAAGACCCTTCAACTAAAAAACTATAAGTATACATAGATGAACCTAGTGTATAAAACAATAGTATATAATCAATATTATCAATGTTTTCTATTAGAAAATTTTCATGTAATACATTTTCGTGTTTATTTCAATATTCTCATGACTGGGGTAGTTATTGAAAGAATTATTTTTAAGAAAAAGTAACTTTCACCCATCTCAACAAACAAATCAAAAAGTTTAGTTGTATAAACACAACTTTCAAAACAACATTTCTATAACCTCATTAAATTCTTTTTCAATAATAATAATATACTCATTAATTCTAGATTCCTTATTTCCACTCCTTCAATTCCCTGAGAGTTAGCATAAGTATACAAAGATTTTGGGAATAAGGAGGAACCTCGATTGTTTATTAGAAATAAAAATCAGACTGAGAGTCCTCTATCAGTCTTGCATTCTTCTTCTTTTTCTTGTATTTTTCATTGGATGTGCTTTTATCCTTCTGTTCAACCTTCTCAGGTTTTGTAACAACTTTTTCTTTATCTATAGAATCATCTAAAAAGGATGTCAACTTCTCTTCATCTTTAGTAAGGTCTTTATTAAAATCATTTTGTACCATATTTTTCATTATAATATTTTTTTTTGGAAAGGCAGTTGAACAACTTTTGAAATCATTCCATTATTTCTCATATCCACAATCTGTTGATACAGTTTTCTCAACATTTATTATATCTTCATAAGTATATTTATTCTTCTCTTCTTTCACATATTTTTGTGCTTCCTCTAATTTCCTATCCAAGTTAATGTGTTATGGCCAGATAATTCAGCACTATTTCTTTTTGGACTCAGCAGATCTATTTTTATTATCTTCCAAAACATTCAGCTTTTGTGAATTGTTTATAAAATTATTTTGTAAGGGTTAAAAATTAAGACACCATTTTTAAAGTTCCCATATTTTTCACACCTTTCACAAATAGTTTCCAGGGTTTGGAACCTATTTTCAATCATTACTACGTTCTTCCCATGTTTCTTCAAAAAAACATTCTCAAACTTCTTTCATTAAAGATATTAAATCTCCATCAACCTTTAACTTCCATAAACTATGGGATAATAGAAATTTTATTGGTTTAACTAGCACATATTTTCCATGTGTCTGAATCCCCCACAACACCAATAATAGATATAGAAAGGTTATTTTCTACTAAAAATTCTTTTTTGATTGGTCTTTTGAATACATTTCTCAACAACCCTATTGTATTTATTTCTTGATCCACCAACCTTTCTATTATCAATCAGATTTTTTTATTTTCATTTCATCTTTATTGAAAATAGAATCATTATAAACCTTTTTAGATTCAGAATGTTTCAAAACATTTTCAGACTCAAGTTTCTTTGAGACTTCTGAATTTCCAACTTTGTTGGTTTTGGCTACATATATGACTTTCCCATCTTTCATTCTTTCCAAAACAATTATATCTTTCTTCTAAACCTTTTAAGTGAATTTTGGTTGATCTATATTAGGTTTCAAAATACAATAACTTTCACAAACTTTAGTGATAATGTTTTTGAAACTTGTACCTTTATCATTATCTTTAGAGAGTTTTTTTTGATAATTTCCAACTCTTCTTCTTTTTCTTTCATCTTCACCTAGAGATGCTCATTAAAGATATTCTATGACTTAATATATTTCATCAAGTCATCAATCTCTTTCATCATCTAGTACTTATCCTTCGGAAATATTTCTTTAATTTTTGAGGAACCTTCATCTTCCAACATCTTATTTTTCTTTTAAAGTCTTCTAATCTTTCACAAACATTCTTTTAACTCTTATTTAATATGCATTTCTAGTTTAGTTTCTTCTTCATAATAACTGATACTTCCATATTCTTCGTAATTCATTGTTGCAATAAAATTATTTTCACTAATATTCTTAACAGTTTTTTCAAATTCATCTTCACTTTCTTATTTTTAAAAACAACTACTCTCATTTCTAGAATAACTTTTTTCCATAACTATACAAATAAATGGGTTCTATTCATAATCATTTGTAATCTCTTCACCAAAATCATTATTAGACAAAAATATTATCTTTTATTATTTGGATAAATTCTTATCTTCCCTCTTGGAAAAAAAATTTTATTTATCACCCTTTTTCTTCCAAGATTTCCTTGGTATTTTTTCTTTTTATTCACTTTATTCTTCATCACCTTAATGTTCATTACCTCTTCAAGGAAAATTTGAAACAAAATTCCCTACATCTTCACATCCAAAAACATTTAATAGAATTTTTTCTTTATACCTTCCTGTATCACTTTTCACATTTTTAGAAAACAAGGATAAAAATTCGATAAAATATTTACATACCTAACTACCAGAATCAGAATCTCCAACATCTTCTTATTCAAGAATATTCTTTGAATTTTCTTTCTTGATATCCTTGAAAGAAATTTATCTATCAATTTTTTTTTCCATTATATAATTCTCCCTTATCATTTCATAAGTAATGAGAGTGTTGTTGAAATCATCAAGAGATAATGTTCTAGGATCCCTGTCTTCCAATGAAGAAACTTGTGCATCGAACTTATCAGGAATAATTCTCAAGATCTTTTCAAAAATTATAGAATCTTACAAATTTTCACCAAGAAATATAATAGTTCTTAAAGTCCCATTTACCATGGTAAAGAAGTCATTAACATATTAATGCTCACCCATATTGATATCTTTATACTTAAATCTCCATATTTGTAACCTTTCCTTCTTCATTTTTGTATTGCCTTCATAAATGTTGTTCAGCTTATCCGAGATTTTATTGGCAGTGGAAACTCCTTTTAATCTCAGAAACTCACTTTTAAAAAGTGATGAGTGTAAATAGTTCTTATCTCTTCCATCATTATCATGGTTTCTATATCAACATAAGTTATAGGACAATTCTCAATATGAGGTGGGAAACCATCTTTAATATATCTTGAAACATCACACCTAAGAGACATAATATATTGTAGCATTATTTCTTTCCAGATATGATAATTCCTGTCATTTAAGATAGGAATCCCATTACTATTCACACAACTCCAACAATCCATCATAATTACTTCTTCAAATACTTCAATAAAGAATGAGTGAAGGGATCCTTTGTCTTTGATACCACTTGTAATTACCCAGTTCCAATAATTATATCACTGAGAGGGGGAGGTGTGAATTAGTGAGACAGTTTCCTTTTAAGTTTCCTTGAAATTGAAACAACATTTTACTCCTATTAAAGATTCAATTACTTACTAAAAAAAATCAATCACACATCCAAAGGAACACAAGTGTTTATAAGGTTCACTATTTAATAAGAATAGCTACATACTTGGTATGGTTTGGAAATAATTCAATACCACACAGTCCACTAGAAAAAAATCCTTTGATTACAATGATTTGGATATATCCTTTCACTTTTGTAGCAATATGTAAATAATTCCAATAGTGTGTGTTCACCCTCTTAAAACAAATAGGGAAATACAATGCTTATGTAATAACTCATTTTACAAGTGATTCTTTTTAAGTTCACAAATGTATTCAATTAAAATAAAATTCTTCACTTTATTACCCAGAAGAAGGTAATAACTTCCTGGACATTATTATGAGAAACTCGGTCTAATTTTCCTAGGTATAATTTTCCTAGGTAGATTCCTTTGAGTATGATTCTTCCCAAATACAATTATTCTGGTCTGATTTTATTTCATAATACAATTGAAATAAATCTCCACCACTTCAATTCCTAAGCTCAAAAAACTCAATATGATTCTTCCATAGTCTGAGAATACAAATGTGGAAATTCCAAAGTTGATTATCTAGCCTGATATGATGATCATCCAAATATGATTGACAATCCAAATATGGTAACCAACTGAATATGATAATCAATGAGTATGATGATCAGTAGAATACAACTTTGTGATCTTGTATGTTCTCTTTCACTTCAATCCATCCATAAGTTTTCAAAACAAAATTCAATATGGAAATCCTCTTATTTAATCTAAAAAACATAAAGCTTCTCTCTCATGAATAGTACATTGATCATCAGAAAAGTGCAGTGTACATTTCGCCTTTTATATGTGACCCTCAAGATGATTTAGCAGGAATCCAAAAAAACTTCCCACTTAATCAAATTCACCTTAATCTTAATTTCCCCTAAAATATCAGGTGAATTTTGACTCCATCAACTCTTCTCGAAGCTTCTCAGTTCATCTACAATCTTCACTTATTCTTCATACTTTCATTTCAATTACTTATATTATTTCAATACATGAGTCCAATTTTATAAAACTGGTTTCTTCAATACAATGATCTATACCAATTATAAAAAAGTGTATAAAGAAATGTATTCCACTCTAAATGATGAATATGATCATTATTTTGAATGTTGAGCTCCCCCTTGATATGAAATCCATCAAACTCAATATCCTTTTTCTCTTGACCCACCTGAGATTCAAAAATCCATCTTCACATACTCTCTTGATCCAGTTGGAAACTAAAAAATTAATTCAACCCTTTTGAAATGGTTGACTACATTTTTTTATCTCATTATCTCCTGTTCTTTTCATCCATCAGCCTCAAGAAATTCCTTGTTTGAATGTGATTGTCTATATTGTGATCTTTCTAAGTACTATTGGCCAAGATACACTCATTTCTAGGTACGATTATACTGGGTATAATCTTTTTTATTTTTGATCTTGAGTACAATCATCCAGGGTATGAAAAAAAATTTATGCTTCAGATGGGTGATCGGACTCTATAGTGAATTAGAACCGTCTCTTACTCTACTTCCACATGGATATGATAAATCTAGGTACAATTCCTTTTCCATCACCAGTATCTCTTTAATTTATTCCACCTGGATATAATAAATCTGTGTATGATTTGGAAGACCAATTTTTCCTTTTCTTCTATCAAGATTTCATCATAAGTTATCAATTCACTTATGATTTATGAAATATAAAACAACTAATAATCATAACAATTCTTTTTTGGACCCGAGATGACTCTGGTCAGAATCAATTCCTCATTATGATCTTCTCCCACTCTAGACCTAAGGCGAGTACGATTATTTTGAAAACATTGGTCCAATTCTTTTGAAAAAAAAATGTCTGTATGATTTCCACCAAATACAAGTGATACATTATTCTTTTAAAGCAAAATAGATTCCTAATAAACTTCTTCTTTATTTGGATGGGGAATTCACTTTTCGATAGCTTCAGACTCATCCAACCATTCTAGATCCAAATGAAAACTTTCTCTCAATTTGGATTATCATCCACCATCTTTCTCAACATACTTATTTTCTTTCTTCAACATACTGATTTATTGACAACAAATACAACCAAAATACAACTTGGTCATGACAACATCAAGGAGTATAATGGTAGATATACAATTATATACTTGATTATTACCTTATAAATACTCTATAGAGTGATGGATAGTCAATAATCTGACTCAAATTACTGGTTTATAAGGGATAGTATATATGGTTTGGATCTTTAATTAACTCAGTCATAGGTTTTTTTGTGGGATTATTTTCATTTTAGGTAGTTTTGTGGTCTCTATGGACATATTTGTAGAGATGATTCTTGATTTGGAAACCTGAAGATGGGATATTTACCCAAATATTATAAGGATATGTCATGATATCTATAGGAGGTATTGGTTTCCTAAGATAAATAAGGATATTATGGGTTTCATTTTATGTTTCTTCACCAACCAATAAGTGAAAATTTGGTATCATTAACTCACAGGTATTGTTGATCCTTTATTTATTCCCGAGTGGAAGTTAGATGATAGGATGATAGATTTTATAATAGTTCCATTTAAGTCTCCACATATCAGTAATGTTGTAAGGGTTATTTTAAATTATGTTGACCACAGTGGATCATTTCTTACTGATTAGGGAGACCCACTCTATTGAAAACATATTTTACATGAATATACATGGAAAATATGATTACATATTATACTTATAAGAGTCATATTTGATCAGAATTCCAAAATTAAATCACACTTCTTGAAGAAATTTTAGAATGCATTGGATACATAGATTCATTTGAGCACAACAAGTCATCATAATACCGAAGGAAAATCTAAGGGTACTATCTAGGTATTGGAGGGAATGTTGTGAGCATGTGTCCTAGATTTATATGGGTCATGGGAGAGTTATATTGGTTTCAATTTAGATTTAACCCTTTGATTCATTGTATGGTAGTCCATAAAGATCACCTCTGTGATGGCTAGAGGTAGGGGAAACTTCCATAATTTTTTTATTAAGGTCCTATAAGTTATAAGAAAAATAATCAACACACACACAATTGGACTAACAGGGATAGGAAACACCCCCTATAAGGGTTGATCCATACTATAGTTTTACCATTATAATTTTAAGCTTCAAGTCACTACATTTTATGGCCCAAATACCCCTTTACCATAGACCATAGGGGACCCTTATTCCTAGACAAAAGTTCCATTATCATCATTCCTACACCACCCTATCTCCCATAATCATCTTCATGCACCCATATATTAGTCCAATTTTTGAGAAAAAATGGCCATAAATACCCTTTAAAGGAGTATATTATGAATCAAAACCTAGAAAAATTTAGAATTATTGGGTGACTTTACCACTAAGGTATTTCCCTAACTATTTGATTCTTCTATTATTGGAATGAGTCTCGTTTAATTGATAAAGATTCATATTAAATTGATTTTGAAGTGGTGATGAACTACTCAGAGTTTTTAGTCATCATATAAAAATAAAAAATGATATTATATGGAGTTTTAGGTGGGTAATCAGGTTTTCTTTAGAGTGTCACCATGTTTAGGGAACCATCATATTCTGAGTTATGGGAATTCTGTACCCAGTTTTGTAGGGATATTTGAGGTTTTTGAGATAATTTTTATTATGGCATACAGATTATAAATTACTCAAATATTTTACATGAAGTATGATGTATTATATATAACTTTCCTTCAAATATACCACACTAATCATTATCATGTGATAAAAATATATGATGTCAAGCTGTAGGTTGATACATCATTCAAGGAACCCCTAGTTTATATAGTATACCATAGTGAAAAATCATATGTGGGAAGATGGTTTCCCTAATCTGTGTAAAACTTTAGAGTAGCCATAACATAGAGCATACATGGGAGCAATAGGTGGACATATAAGCATAGTTATTGGAGATTTTCACTAGTGAAACTCAGTGATGAAACTCAGGTATGAAATGCTATATGGTGAGGTGGTTTTAACATTCCACATATTATGAGGTATGAATTTGATTGAATTTTTTCAAAGCCATGTTTTTTTCAGTGGTTTTTGTTCATTCAATGAGTTTGAAAAGGTATATAGATAATTTTACAAAAATTGGACCCAATATAGGATCCATCACCTTGATAAAAGATATCATGAAGAACTCAGTGCATAAGACTCGGTATTTTATGGATATAAGTAGAGGGGGAGTCACTAGAGGGCCACTGGCTATCCAGTGGACCTAGGGTTGGTACCAAGTGGGTACTGGGTACCTAGTAATAGAGGACTAGGTACCCATTAGCCTCATGTACTATTTTATTACATTAAATTAACTGAATTATATTGGTTAAAATTTTAAAAAAAGGGGGACTTAATTTTTAGGTTGCACAACCCCCATTCCCTTCGACCACTTATCTCCATCTCCTTTATGGGGGATCAGCTTTGGTTGATCTTGGACATAACTATTATATGTCCTGATGGATTTCTAGAGGTGAATCTATCAGTCCTCTTCTATATAATCTTGATCAATATCACTATTTCAATTCCATTCTATAAATATCCTTAATCTAGGGGTTTATGTTAGATTTTGGGAAATACATCGATTGGAACTGATTTTTTTATGGACTTCAATGATAGGGTCTCTAATAACTTGACGTTGGTGGTGACTATAGTTTCATATTATTTTATTTCAGTTTTCATAAAATGTATAATATTCAGTATTTCTAGGAATGTTAAATTTCCCAAAATAAAATTATCTTTATTTTCATTACATTTAATGGATATAATAATGTTGGATAGGGGTATGGGTGGTCTCTTGCGAGCTATAATGATTTCCATGGTCACTAAAATACAAGTTATTTAAGTAAAGTGATATAAATCATATACTATGAACCCAATATGGTTTTCATTGAGTTGTATAATGATGTAGTGAACATCGATCAGATCACTTTATCCTCTTTTAATTAAGGGATGTTCCTTTATATGAGAGGTAGAGTAAATCATTCCTATTAATGGGGAATTTGGGTTTGATTATAGATGGTTGGCTTAATTAAATGTGCTATAGATTTATAGGTTTACCACCTATGAGATTTATAGTCTTGGGTTTTTATACCTTGTCCATATAACCTTAATAATAGGGTTTCATAGTCAAAGACCCAAAATTACATTGAATTAAATTATTGTTGGGTGTTATTAAAACATTTTTATAATTTTTTGTGATGAATAGTTTGATTTATTCATTATACCAAGATATAGTTATTATTATGGGATGTCATGAACCATTTCATTGTTGTTGATATGGTGTAATGAAATATGCCACCATCTTTTGATTTTTTCAATAATATTATGAATTTTATCTTTAATTGGGCATCACATATAGCAAATATATCATTCCCTTTTATATTAATGATGCATATTATGTGTAATAACATACCTTTTGAGATATATTGGATTATTTTGTGGATATACTTACCATTTTAATTATGTTATTTATGATGAGGGTCACTATACCAATTATGTGATAAACATGTTCCTTGGGAAATAATCCAATTATCATTGTTGTTTCAATAGTGGAATGCAGTGCCTACTTTCTTATGGAACTTAATCCCCACTTATCATAGATATTGATGATTATATAATATTTACTATCCATTTACCTCATTATGGTTATGGAAATGGGATTATATACACACCTTTTATATGTTGTGATAATATGGGATGTTATACCCTCATATTGATATGATATTTTATAGGATGTTATGCCCATTATTAACTGACTATTGTTATAGATGAATTTTTATATTGATCCTTTGTTTTATAGGGTGATTTATTATGTATTATATTTTTATTAGTCTAGGAAAGTATGGTAATTCATTGGGGTGTCCAGTTAATAATTGACGGTATGTCTTATATTGTTATTGTTTAAGTTTTTATTGATTTTATGCATATCATTACATGAATTCACATATATATTCTATATTTTGCAAGGAAATCATTAGTAGTGACCTAATGAGTTATATTGACACCCTGTATTAGAATCTTAGTTGATCTACAGACTTTATGATTCAAGATACAAATAAGGGAAAGGGACCTAATTTGGATGGTTGAGCAAGAGTTCCATGGTTGATGTTGGGATAAGGGAGAGGTTGGGGACTTGAGTCTAATTTTTTAACTATATACATTATTTTTTTTATTTTGGAATGAAATGTATAAAATATTCCCATTGGAAATTTTTTGAATTTATTTATTACTTTTATAAAATTATAATAGTCTATTTTGATATATCATGTGATATGTTATTTATTTTTGGTTAGATCATTATTCTGCTTTAACATTATGATGAATCTTTACTACTATTATTTCCACTATTATTTATTGTTATCTAATATAGAGTGTATTTTCACCCCACATCACTTATAAAACCACTCTAATAATCAGTATCCTCCAAGTTATAGGGAGGTGAACTTATGGTCATATGATTCCATCAGTTCATCCACAATTTGACTTAGGCAAACTGAGATGTTACAATGTTATAGGTAGCATAATTGTGAGTTAGGTTTAGTGTTTAAAGTTTCAACAAAAAATTATATAATTTAATATTTATAACTTTTTGGTGGAACTCTATTCAACTGAACAATGGTTACTAGTTCTTATTAAAAAACCATGATTTTTTAGGTGAATCATTGTTTATTCTATAACTAAACCTGGAATGGGTGGGTTGGGATTGATTAATTCTTGATATAAAGATACTTTTATCATATTGTGTTTATATAGTGTAATAAGGACTGTTTAAAGCTACAATATTTCATAAACTATGATATCAAGAATTGTGATAGATATGTTATAAGTCATGAATTTCACATTTCAATATTATGTCACCATTTTTGGCTCTAGTTGAGTTCCAAAAGGGTTAAGATAATAATTCCCCATCATTTTTTTTATTCAAAAACCCCTAATTTTTGAAAATGTAACCCCCAATTATATTAGTACCACCTATGGGTAATCATATCAGTGTGATCTTGTTGTAGGTTTTACATTCTATGGGCCATGGGGTGTCGAGAGTTCGGTATTCCATGTCAAACTTAACCAAAGAGTTAGAGATGCATCACTCACCTCTCTTTGTAGGATATGGTCCGATACAGGAAAAAGTATTCTAAATAAATTCTCTACAGGATATTTTAAATCAAATTGAGACACCCCCAGAGTTTAGAGTGAATTTGGATCCTTATATACTTTGAAGAATAGTGAATTTATTATCATAAATACTTGTCCAAATAGATTAGCATATGGTAAAATCATAAAAAGAATTTCTGGATCATTTCTTCAGTAAGTTCTTTCTAAAGACGCTTAGGGTAAAGAGGGTCCAATATTCTATTGATATTTTTTAACTTTCATGTTAGAGATAGATTTTGTGATGCATTTTACTAATATCCTTAATTTTTCACCCATATTGGTGGGTGATGAGACCATCATGGTAAAATGATTTAAGTATGGATTATATAAGTTGATATACACTTAAATTAATTTCCTCCACATGAAAAATTTCTCAAAGTTATTAAAACAAGGCCTCATTTCCAAAATAAAATTAGATTATTTTGGAGTTTATATGTAACTTGATTCTATTGAGAGGTCAGGAAGTGGGTCATCAGACGGAAGGTATTGAATTTATAATGGTACTCTCTAGGATGGAGATAGTAATAATAATCATAGAAGTTATTTCTATCTTCCTTATAAAGGAAGCATATCAATGTAGTTATACCTATGGGGCAGATAGGGAGTCTCTAGATTGATTATGATAGAACACTAATGGTTTGTTAATCCTATAATCATATGGACCACTTAAATAGATTATTTAGAAGTGACCCCAAATAGTTAGAGGATGTGGTTCTAGTTAGGCTAAAAAAATTGATTAGGTTTAGGAGCATCTCATTGGATTGGTAGTTGGGTTTCTTAGAATTTATTATGAAATATATGAGGATATAGTGCCCAGTGTAATAGCCCAAGACTCGAACTCTTGGATTTGGTGTTAAAATCATAAACATTACATTTTTTTATTTGATACCAATCAATGTGACCCAATTTTAACCATCCAAGATATAAAACATCAAATGGGGATATGGGATCACTTACATACCTCATGTTATTTTAATTTTATAGTTTTATAAAATTAGGACAAACACTTACATAACAATACTTATTCATTTAAGTGAGCATTATTCCTACCATACCCAGTTTTGTTTTCCTATATAATACAATAATTATTTTTCCTAATCATCATTAAAATACTGTAAAAAAATTTAAAATTTCGCATGAGTATAAAAAACCTAGTAAAGGATATAATAATAAAATAATAAATTCATTATTCCATGAATAATCATAAAACATTTCCATTTTCAAAATAGACTTTGGGCTCAAAATAAACATTTTCTTACCTATGAAGTCAATTTATCATTGAAAATGTTTTCATAAAATATTTTACAATAAATATTAAAGTAAAAAATAAATCTCATAAATGTTTCATTGAAATCATTAAGAACTCATAAAATCTATTTTAAAAATTTATACATTTCACCCCTAAGAAGTATCATATACTTTCCTTTAAACATAAGCTTAACCACTTACCTTGTTAAATCATAAGTGTTTTATAAACATCATATAAACAATAAATAATCATGTTAGTTACTTGGGAAATCATTTACATATCCATATTACCAATATGTTCATTTTACATCATAATTATATGAATAATATAATCATTACCCAATATATTGGAGGCTATAACAGACCCACCCAACCTTGGTTTGTAACCTAACCACTCATCCTTCTGGTTTATAATGAAGCCACCCAACATTGGTTTATATTGTGACCACCCATATTTGGTTTATAATATAACCACACAATATCATAAATAATTCCCAATAACCAAAACATAATCATAACACAAGAAATTTTTCAAACTTATAAAAATATTTCTTTCACCCATTAGAAAAAATATCTAGATATAAGAACATCCATTCAATTTTAAAACCCTTTTGGAAAATACCAAGAACATAGGTAAAGAAGAATTTTATTTTAATAAATAATGGAATATTATAAAGGAATCATAACATCAAACAATGATTAAAATGGTGATAAAAACTATTGATTTTTTATATGTTAGAATAGATCATTCTTTTTTGTCTTTTGTAAAGAGAGTCAAAACATTCTGTATAAAATCAAAAAGATTCATTTTTAAATCCTTTAAAAGAAATTAGAAAGAGAAATAAAATATAATTTCTATTTATTTTATGTCTATATAAATATATCCATAAAATAATTTTAGTAATATGGATATAGAATAAAAATATTTAGAAAATAAATCTTTAAAACATATAAAATAAGGTTTTTAAAGTAAAGTGTCAATTACCTTGAGTCTGAATCATCATGTACATTATTATCTTCTAAAATAATAATATTATATTAATTATTTACTTTATTAATAAAAAATTTAAAGTTAATTATTCTGATTATTTAATCTTTTACAATGTTATATATTATTACTTAATAAATTTAGTTCTCATTTGATGTTTTGATGATATTCAGATCGTATACCCAAAATGACTTCAATAATGTGAATATAGTCAATGAGATCATTAATAAATCATCTCTATAATAATAATAATGAAATAATTATCATTTTTATATATCAATTATAATTCTAAATCCAACCATGAAGGGTTGTTATGAAAAATAGACTATGTTACAATCACTGAGAGGGTAGGTTGTACGTACGAATGAGTAATGTTTCTATTTTTAAAAAACCATTTCAAAAAATAAGGTAAGTGTTATTTAATATTAATATAATAATAATTATTTAATAAATAAAATATTATTTATTGAAATACACTTATATAAATTATCCATGTGATGTGGTTATGAAAAAAGAGTTACATCACTTTATAGAGGTTTTAATCCACACGTATACACAAACGACATTATCCTTTTTTAAATTGATGGAAAGGTAAGAAAATGTGATATATTATATTTTTATAATGATAATTATTTAATTAATATAATATATAAATATTATATCCATCATTATAAACATTTGTGATAGGTGTTTATGGGAAACAAATTATATTGGTTCGCAAGGCGATAGTCTGCTATACCCATGAATGTGGTTTCATTTACCATTTGATGGAATATAATATGCATATAGGTTATGACATTAACATAATAAAATATAATTATATTTAATATATTGGTCTTATAATTTCCTAATGTTTTAATAATATCTTAATTATGTATAATAAAATATAAAACTAAAACATTCAGTCAAAAGGTATGCATCTTCATTGGACAACTTCCTTTGATTGACACCTTAAGCCCTATAAGGTTGGATTTATACCCAAAATAAGATATAAATAATGTAGGTAATTATTTTAAGAAGTTATTTTCGTAGGTATTTTCTAAAACAAAATGCTTTTTAAATGTGAATATAAGAGGAGAGGGTTTCCCTTTTATAAGTGAGGGGAGGGACACTATTGGAATTACATAAAATATTAAATTAATTTTCAAAGAAAATTGGCTCCAAAAAGATATATTTTGAAAAAAGTATGATTATTGGAATAAATATTGTCATATAATAAAATATTTACAAGTTTATATTAGGTTTTCATCCTTATATTTTTTAACCCCTCATTTACCATTTTGACGATTACCGTGATAACAAGGTTTTTTTAATATTTAACACTGATGATATTTACTATGGAAGAAAAAGTGGCTCATAAATGGAACATGGTTGATATTTTTAACCATATCCAAATAACTTAGACAAATATATTATTTTATAGAATTTTAATTTATTTAATAAAATAATATTTATTTTAAAATATCATTAATGACATTTTGGGAGCTATTAAATTAATTTTACTTTGAAAAAAATAAAAGTAAAGGAATTTCAATATAATCCTTTCAAATGTCCCTAAAAGTTTATATTTATCTAAAAAAATTGTAACATAATAATTGATTCAAATTATATTATTTTTAATATTTTCAAAATAATTTATTTTATTTTTCTATTAATTGAAGTAATATTGTTTTGGTGTTGTGTAAGTATTTAGGATCATTATTTCATAATTAAAATTTATATATAAGTTACCATCATAAAAAACCATTTTCATTTAAAATAATCATTAATAATTGAAAATAATTATTTTATCCAAATCAAAAAATATTATTGATATTAAAAGAAAGATTCTTCCATTTTTTACTTTATATTTTACATAAATATTATAAAGGTAAAAAATGAAATGTGTCACCAAATTTACATATTTTAGACACTTTGATGGAAATTTAAAAAATACACTCATCCAATAGGATAAATTGAATTTTTAGGTTCATTTTTTTACTTATTTTCGTATTATTGTTAATCTTAATTACTCAATTCACCCTTATCATGGTGATAATTATTCACTACAGTTGCTTTTCATAATGAACAAAAATAAAGGGGAAATATTTAAAAAATTTGTACCTCTTGATTCAAAATATGGGATCATTTTTTTAAGATTAAATTTTTAGAAGTGGAAGAAATTAATTTAATATTAAAACAGAAAATGAAATGGAAACCCATTTTTCAGAAAAAAAACCTTTTATGTATAAAAATATTTTAATCAAAAATTCATCTGTAAAATTGATTTTAATAAACTTAATCGAAATTTTATTAATATATGAGAAATAATTTTAATTTTAAACCATTTTTTTAAAAAAAATTAATATCATATATTCTTGAATCAAAAATACATTTTTCAATACAAATCGGTATTTTTCACTATTCACTTGAAAATCAATATTTTTAGAAAAGCCTAACAATTAACTCTAATGTAACTTTTAAATTATTATTACAAAAAATGAAATACTTTTTATCAAATAAAATTTCTAAAATTTCTAGAAAATAATTATAATATGCATTCATAAAAAAACAATAAAAGACACTTTTGAAGACCAAAATAACTTTATAAAAAATTAAGTCCATATTTACAAAGAATTAATCAATATATATGTATTTATTTGGACATTTATATATATTTCATGATGTGGTTAACCATATTCATACATGATAATTCAATGGTTAAGTTATAATAGTTATATTTTAACAATAATCTTTCATAGTTCACTTAAGATCAGTGTTGTGTATCTTGTGCACTATCGAATATAGTCATTATTTTAAAATATTAGGATATTACATCCCCTCTCCTTTAATAAATTGTATCCTAAAAATTTTAACTAGTTCTCATTAATCAAGGGTTTTACATAGTAATTTTTTTTTGAAATCCCACATCAGAAATAAGGTTAATTAAACTTCATATTGAAAAGATATAAAGGAAAGTAAAAAGGTCAACTACAGTAACACATAATAGTTTTCCAAATATAATAACATTAATAAAAAGTTAAAATATGGACATGGAGGTAAAATCAATTACAAAAATAATGATGGTGATTAGCATAAAACATTGATCACATGAAGATGAATGATCAAGAGAAATTCAATGGCCACAAAACCATAAACCAAAGAGGTGTGAAAGAGACAATCGATTCATATGAAATGAAGGTAATATGATCAAATTTTTATTTAACGGTCCTTTTCCTAAAGTTAATTAATCTCTTTACCTAATATAGTAATACATTTATTAAATAAACTTACTTAGAAAGTATAATTTCATCCACTAATCAATTTATACCATAATCTCATCTTTTTATAAACAAATATGTGTATTGAAGATGAACTTTTCATGTCTAAATAACTAAAATTAAATTTTAATGGATCGCATAATTCCAAAAATTGATAATAAGTTATTCCTGCTACCTTTAGACATTAAAAAAACCAAAATTATTTTCATAAGATATGATAATTACCAGAATGAATAAAACTTCTTATAAAGAAATAATACATTAATTTCTAAAATTCAATTGAAATATCCAAAGATAAAACTAAATTAAATTCATAAAAAATCCTAAAAAGTATTGAAACCCAAATATTAGAATGATTTGATCACATATTCTTTCAAGATATACTTATCATTTTTTTATAAATAACATCAAACACTCTTAAAGTATAATATAAAAAATATTTATGCAACATTTATATAATCTTAAAGATATGATAATTGTTTCAATAAATGATCGGAATCACCAAAAGGCCACATTAAAATAATATATTCTTACAAAATATAATTCCACGTGTAATCCTCATATAAAATCATATAGGATTCTATTTACCATAATCATATAATGTCCCATAAAAATATAGTGATATTCTTGTGAGATAACATTTATCCCTTAATCACCAAATCACTTTTCACTCTCATAGTTATCTATATGATAAAACATTTGTTCCCAACATCAACATAATCATTATTTTTGAAGTAGTTAATTTAATTTCATACTAAATAGGATGTTTCATAGGCTATCGTTAGGAGTTACAACCTTTTCACACTTCAGTTGTGGTTTCAAGTCATATAACCTTGCAGGATGTGATGGGTTTTTACCTAGCTTGTGAGTTTTCATTTTAATTAAACAATATCAATATAATTCTCATAATATTACCAAAAATATTATGAACATCATCAAAATAACCTTAATAACTTAAACATTAAATAATTTTTTAACCTAAAAGATAATCTCATATCATCTTATATTTCTAAAAAAATAATAGGATTATTCTAAAATAATACTTAAAATTAGATATAAGGTTTACATATTCCTCAACATAATAAAACATCACCCAAAATATTATTAATTAGATCAGAATCTCATCACTAAAAACCTCAAAAGGACTTTCTAAGCCTTTTGACTTATGATCAACCTTAAACTTATAAAATCATTATGGAATCCATAACTCTTAATATAACCTCTCAAGAAAAAATATTAATATATAAAGATTTCTAAACCCTACTATGATACCAACTTCAACATCCCAATACCCACACACCCATATTCGGTGAAAATATACTAAAATTTACATTTTTGGATTTGATACCAATCAATGTGACCCAATTTCAACCATCCAAAACTTAAAAAATCAAAAATAAATATTGAATCACTTATATACCCAATGATATTTTAGGTTTATAGATTTATATAATTAAGAAACACTCTTACATAATAATACCTACCCATTCTATTGAGCATCATTCCCACCATACCAAACTTTTCTTTTCCCATATAATGTCTTCATCATCACTCATTATCAACCTTAAAACTCTAATAAAAACATTTTAAAATATTTTATGAGAAAAAAAAACATCAAGGGAAATAAAAATAAATTATGAAACTCATTAGTCTGGAATAATCATAAAAATTTTCCTTTTCAAAATATACTTTAGGCTCTAAATAAACATATTCTTAAGAAAGAAATCAACTTCTATGACCAAATATTTTCATCAAACATTTCATAATAAATATTGAAGGAAAAAATAAAACAAATATTTTTTCCCTTTAAATAATAAAAAACATGAAAAATATTTTTCAAAAAATTTATACATGTCACCCTATAATAAGTAGCATATACTTTCCTTTAAACATAAGATTAATATCTTACCTCATAAAATCATAAGATTTACATAAAATTATATAAAAATAAATAAATAATGTAGTTAACTTGGGACATCATTTTCTATATCACTCTTACAAATGTAATAACCAATTCATCTAATTTACATTATAATTATAAATAGAACATAATCATTACCCAATTAATTATAGGGTTATAACATACTTGCATATCCTTGGTTTATATTATAACCACCCTTCCTAGGTTTTTAATAGAACCACCCATCCTTGGTTAATAAAATAACCACCCATCATCATAAATAATTCCCAATCACCATAACATAATAATAACATTTGAAAGCTTTCATATATATAAAAATATTCCTTTAACTTATAAGAAAAACATTTTCATATATAGACATATCCATTCAATTTAAATCCTATTTTTAAAATACCGAGAACATTGGGAAAGAGGGTTTTATTTTAATAAACCATGGAATATTCTAAAGTAATACCAACATAAAATAATATTTATGGTGGAGGGAAAACCCATTGACACCATATATGTTAAAATAGAACATTATTGTTGTCTTTTATAAATAAAGTCAAAACGTTCTTTATAAAATAAGTAAAAAAAATATTTTTAAAACCTATGAAAGAAATAAAATATAGAAGAAAAATATACTTTATAATTATTTACATTCCATATAAATACATCTATAAATTTATTTTGGGAATATGTACATTGTAGAAAAATATTAAGAAAATAAATCTTTAAAACATGTAAAATGAGGTTTTTAAAGTAAAGTTTCCCTGACCTTGAGTCTAACTCATCGCGTACATTATTTATCTTATTGAATAATAAACTTATGTTCATTATTTAATTCATTAATAACCTTTTTAATGTTTATTATTCATTTTATTTCATTTTTTACCTAGTAATACACAATTACTAAATCAATTCAGTTCTCATCAGATGTTTTGATGATATTCAGCTCGTATATCCAAAATGACTTTGGTAAGTTGACTTTAAACAATGATATAATTAATCCATAACCTATAGAATAATAATAATTTTATAATTATCATTTTTATAAATAAATTATACTTTTAAAACCAATAATGAATGATATCTATGAAAAATTAACTATATTGCAATCCTAAAGATGGTTGGTCGGAAGTACGCATAAGTAACGTTTCCATTTTTCAATAATAATTATTAAAATATGATAAATATTATTTTATCTCTATTGAATTATAATTATATAATAAATACCATTTTTTATTTAAATTAACTTATATATAGTATCTAAGGGGTGCGGTAATGAAAAACATGTCACATAACTTTGTGGAGCTGATAATCCACATAAGCAAAAATGAAGTTAGAATTTTTCAATGGATGGAAAGGTAAGAAAAAAAGATGACATATTATATTTTCACAGTGAAAATTATGTCATGAATATGATTTATAAACCTTAAATACATCATTATAAACATATATGACAGGCATTGATGGAATTGTAATATAATCCTTTAACACGTCCGTAACATGTTATATTCATTTAAAAAGTAATTTAATTTAATAATTAATTCAAATTATATTAATTTTAATATTTTTAAAATCATTTATTTTATTAATCTATTAATTGAATAAATATTGCATTAGTGTTTCATAAGCATTTAAGGTAATTATTTGATTAACAAAAATTAGAAATAAATTACCATCATAAAAAATAATTTATATTTAAAATAAAAATTTATAACTGAACATAATTTTTTTAGCCCTGTCACAATATATTATAGTATTAAAATCAATAAAGTGGTATTTTTACTTTATCTTTTACATAAATATTATAAATTTAAAAATAAAATAAATATGGCACACAATTTCCATATTTTTTAAAATATAATGGATATGGTGGAACTTCACTCAACCAATAGGATAAATTCAATGGTAGGTTCATTTTTTAGTCCTTATCATATTATTTTTACCCTTAATTACCCAATTTACCCTTAACATTGAGACAATTGTTTAAAAGGGTTAACATTACTAATGACCAAAAATAAAAGGGACTTATTTAGAAAATTTTGAACTCTTGATTCCCAATATGGAATTAATTCTTCAATATTCAATTTATAAATGTTTTAGAAATTAATTTAATATTAAACCACAAAATTTAACAAAAAATAGATTTTTAGAAGCGTGCCTTTTATGTATAAAATTTTTCTCTTCCAAATTAAACCCTAAAATTGATTTCAATCACCTTAATAAGATTATTAATAATATAAGACAACAAATTTTACTATTAAAAAATAAAAAAAATGGAACAATGTAAATTCTTTAATCAAAAATAAAGATTTCAATAAAAATCATAATTTTTCACTATTCATTGGAAAATCAAATTTTTCAAAAAAATCACTCTAAGATAATTTTGACATGATGATTCCAAAAAACTGATTTAATTTTATTAAAAAAAATATATTAGTTCAATAAATCAATTATAATATTCTTTTTCAAAAAGTAATAAAACCCATTTTTTGAAGAAAGTGTATTTTTGAAAAATAAATTTACTTTACTAAAATTGAGTTCTTATTTACTAAGATTTAATCAATACATTTTTATTTATTTATACCTTTATATATATTTAATAAAAAAATTAATCTTATTCATAACCTCTAATTCAATGGTTAGATTACAATGGTCATATTTAAACAAAAATATTGTGTGGTTTGTTTAAGATTGGTATTGCACATCTTGTACACTATCGAACATATTCAATATTTTAAAATCACAAGATATTACACCTAGGGGTAGGGGAAGAAGGGTTAGTAGAGTGTTACCATTAGGGGAGTCAGTTTATAGGATATAAGGGATGAGGTTTGGTTCAGGTTCGTGTTATTAAAAAAATCCTTCAAAACATAGATAGGGTCCATCAATAGTTATAGGCATAATCATTGTGATGTATACCTTAGATTATATGTACTTTAATATAGTTGATTCGCAGTAATTTCTTTCTTTCAATTTAGTTGAGGATCTATGGTTCATTATAAAATACCTAATGAGGGTGATGTCCATTAATACATCCTTAGGGGTCTAATCTAAGAATATTTTATGTGCATGGGATGCACCACTATGATTAGTAGTAATGGGAATATCTAGGATTTTAACTTGTTGGATGTAAGAATATGATTCTTTCTTGAAGTATGGATCCTTTTATTTCTTTTAATTTTTAGTTTAAATGTTTGTATATGGATTAATATGAATTACCTTGTGGTTCATGGAGGTTCTGTTGGTGTCTAAGGATGATTCTGAAAAGCACTAATAAAGGTCCCCTTTATCAGTCCTCCGAAAAACACTGATAAAGTTTATCCTTTATCAGCGCTATTTGAAGCGCTGATAAAGGATTCCCTACCTGGGTGTGTTGTTTATATAACAGCACACCCATCAACCTGCAAAAAATAAATACCACCCAAATATCAAACAAATATAACTAAACCATCAATAATATCCTGCCTAAACCAGCAAAAACCTGCTAAAAATAACCACCTATAATATATACGAAAGAACCACATACACGATGCAAATGATGAGAAAACAAGAAATGCACACAAATGTTTGGAAAAAAATGCTATATAAATTTAATTTACACCATGAATAAAAAAAATATTCACTCGTGGTATATACAAAAAAACCACTTCTATATACATTTTGAACAATGATTTATAAAATTACATTTACAATTATCCAACAAATAGTTCAAAACATTAATATTTTCTCTTTTGATACCTGTGGTCCCCTCTAAAAAATGTCCTCTGATGGTAATAGTCACCGAAAAAATCATCTCAACTTGATAAAAAGGATCCACCTATATAATAAAATAAATATTTCATTATTAATTCTATAAAGAAATAAATTAAACATTAATATAAAGAATACATTAAAAAAAATTAATTTTTAATAAAAATGATACATTTGGAGTTATACCGGCCACATCATACATTGTATTGAAGTGGGGTTGATTCCTATGGGTCAAAATGAATAATGGATCATTGTCCTAAATTATCAAAACAATATGAATGTGTTTTCTTAGTTTTCAGTATGTCAATTGTGTTTTTTTTCTAAAATACCCTTTCAAACCGAAAACATGCAATTTGAGTCATACCAGTCGCATCGTGCGTCGATTTTATGGGGGACTCCTTCATACACATCACAAAGGACTTATGAATTGTTGTCTTTAATTTTGAATACAATCAGATTGTGTTTTCTTGGTTTTTAGTGAGTGACACATTTTAAGCTAAAATATCTATTTTAAACTAATAGAATACACTTTTAGTCATACAGGTCACACCGTTCGTTGAATTGAGGTGGCGTTGATTTATACACATCACAAATAACCTATAGATCATTTTTGTAAAGTATCAAAGTAATATAAATGTGTTTTCTTGATTTTTAGTATGTCAGTTGTGTTTTTTTACTAGAATTAATATCAATTTTGAATAAGAAGACACATTTGGAGTTATACTGATGACACCATGCATCAGATTGTTGTATATTTGATTCCTACAGATTAAAAATGTTTTATATATCATTTTCCTAAATTATCAAAATAATTAGAATAAATTTCCTCATTTTTTAGTATACTAGTTGTGTTTTTTTACTAAAATGTCATTTCAAACTGAAAACATGAAATTTGAGTTATATCAATCACAAAGTGCATTAGTTTGATGTGATAATGCTTCATAAACGTCACAAAAAACTAACGAATTAATATCCTTAATTATTAAGATAATAAAAGTATGTTTTCTTGGTCTTCATTCAGTGACATGTTTTGAGCTAAAATTTCAATTATAAATTGATAGCGGACACTTTTAGTCATACCGGTCACACCGTTCATCAAATTGAGGTGGGTTTGTTTCCTAAACATAAAAACTAACACATTGATCATTTTTATAAATTATAAAATAATTGTGAATGCTTTTTCTTTGTTTTTAGTATGTCAGGTGCATTTTTTACTCGAATTAATGTCAATTTTAAATAAGAAGACACATTAAGATTCATGTTGGTGACACCGTCTGTCAAATTGATGTGTTCTTTATTCCTACATGTCACAAATTATAGATATATATTTTTCCTAATGTATCAAAACAATTGGAATGAATTTCCTTTGTTTTTAGTATGTCAGTTGTTTTTTTACTAAAATGTAATTTCAAACCAAAAACATGAAATTTGAGTCATATCGGTCACATCGTGAATCAATTTGATGTGATACTACTTCATCCACATCAAAAAGAACTAACGAATCATTTTCCTTAATTATGAAGACAATCATAGTGTGTTTTCTTGGTTTCAGTGAGTGACATGTTTTGAGCTAAAATGTCAATTTTAAACTAATAGCGGACACTTTTGGTCATCCCAGTCACACCGTTTGTCAAATTAATGTGAGGTTGATTCCTACACAACACAATTTACTCATGGATCATCTTCTTAAAGTATCAAAGCAATATGAATGTATTTTCATAGTTTTTAGTATGTCAGTTGTGTTTTTTTACTTCAATTAATGTCAATTTTAAAAAGAAGACACATTTAGAGTCATACCGGTGACATCATGCATTGGATTGAAATGTGGTTGATTCATACACATCAAAAATGACCGATAGATCATTTTCCTAAAGTATCAAAACAATTGGAATTCATTTCCTCATTTTTTTAGTATGTTAGTTCTGTTTTCTTACTAAAATATCATTTCAACTGAAAAACAGGCAATTTGAGTCATACCATTCACATCGTTCATAGTCTTGACATAAGGCTACTTCACACATGTCACAAAAAACAAACAAATCACTATCCTTAATTATGAATACAATCAGAGTGTGTTTACATGGTTTTTAGTTAGTGACATGTTTTGAGCTAAAATATCAATTTTAAACTGATAGCGGACACTTTTAGTCATACCGGTCACATAATTCATCAAATTGAGGTGGGGATAATTCCTACACATCACAACTGATTCATGGATCATTATCATAAAGTATCAAAACAATCTAAATGAATTTTCTCGATTTTTAGTATATCAGTTGTGTTTTTTTACTTCAATTGATGTCAATTTTAAATAAGACACATTTGGAGTCATCTCGATGACATCGTGCATCCGATTGAGGTGTATTTGATTCATACATGTCACAAATAATGTATAGATCATTTTTTTAAAGTATCAAAACAATTTGAATGAATTTCATCAGTTTTTAGTATTTCAGTTGTGTTTTTTTTCAAAAATGTAATTTCAAACTGAAAACATGAAATTTGAGCATACCAGTCCCATCATGTATCGGTTTGATGTTTGACTGCTTCATACACATCACAAATAACTGTAAATTATTGTTCTTAATTTTGAGGACAATCAGAGTTTGTTTTCTTGGTTTTCATTGAGTAACATGTTTTGAGCTAAAATGTTAATTTTAAACTGAGAGCGGACACCTTTAGTCATACCAGTCACACCGTTCTTCGGATTGAGGTTTGATTGACTCTTACACATCAAAACTGACTCATGGATAATTTTCCTAATGTATAAAAATAATATTAATGAATTTTCTCGATTTTTATTATGTCAGTTGTGTTTTTTCCTTTAATTAATGTCAATTTTAAATAAGAAGACACATTTGGAGGTATACCAGTGACACTGTGCATCAGATTGAGTTATGGTTGATTCTTACACATTTAAAATGACTGATTGATAATTTTCCTAAAGTATAAAAACAATCAAAATGTATTTCCTTGATTTTTAGTATGTAATTTGTGTTTTTTTACTAAAATATCATTTCAAACTGAAAACATGCAATTTGAGTCATACAGAAAGCACCGTACATCAGTTTGATGTGATATTTCTTCATACACATCATAAAGGAATTATGAATAGATTTCCTTAATTTGGAAGAATGTCGGAGTGCATTATCTTTGTTTTCAGTGAGTGGGAGGTTTTGAGTTGAAATGTCAATTTTAAACTCATAATAGACACTTTTATTCATACTGATCTCATGGTACGTCAGATTGAGGTGAGGTTGATTCCTACACATCACAACTGACTCATGTATTGTTGTCCTGGACTATCAAAGAAATCGGAATATGTTTACTTGGTTTTTAGTATTTCAGTTGTGTTTTTTTTACTTGAATTAATGTCAATTTTAAATAACAAGACATATTTAGAGTCATACCGATGACACTGTGTGCCAGATTGAGGTGCAGTTGATTCCTACACATCAAAAATGACTGATAGATTGTTTTCCAAAAGTATCAAACCAATCAGAATTCATTTCTTTGGTTTTCAGTATTCCATTTGTGTTTTTTTTACTTGAATTAATGTCAATTTTAAATAAAGACACATTTGGAGTCATACCGGTGACACTGGGTGTCAGATCAAGTTTTGGTTGATTTCTACATGTCACAAATGACTCAGGGATCATCGTCCTAAAGTATTAGAACAAATTATAAGTACATTTTTCTGCCTGAAAATCAATGCACCCTTGCCTCTAAAACCTAAAAAAGAGACATGGCATGCTCAATATGCTCAATCTACCTAGTTCAGAAGGATTATGGAAAAATCTTTAATCCTTGTGCGGTTGACACAGAATAGCATTCTCCTTCTACAGCTTATCTTTAATAAACCAATTAAATAACCAACATTCATGTATTTAGGACCTCTAAATGAATATATGATAGCTTTTTCCTCACAGGGCCGACTAAATATGGGAACTGTCAATTTTACAGATTGAATCAATGTTTTTTTGGAGAAAACCCCTTTTCATTGTTGAAAACAAAAGGAGTGGAGTAATCTCTTGTACCTATTATGTCTCAAGATGTCACAAAAAAACTCATGGGATGGGGAAACCCTTTCTAGATACTTTTTATCTTTTATATTCTATCAAAAACACACATACCCTATAAATGAAGACCAACAATTTATTTTCAAAAACCAACAAACATGCAATTTATTTAGTGTGCAAACAAGGACCACAACGGCCAGGATTTTCAACAGGGCACTTAGCTCATATAAATCACAACATTACCATCAAAAAAAGACAAATATAAGGCAAACAAGATTATTGAAGTATAAATTATTTGATATTTTTACCATCTTAATGCTATTTTTTGTACATTATTTCATCAGGTATGATGCACATTCGTTTCTAAAAATATATATATCATCTAGTGAATATAATTGTTTTATGTAGTCATGGTTGTACAGAAAAAATATAACTACACAAAAGATTAATAAATATTTTAAATGAAATAGAAATTATCTTCAAAAATACCTTTTTAAGGATACTACTTTGTTCAGGGAATGTGATATCTCTCATAAATTTACAAACATAATAACCATAGTCTTTTCTGTTTGTTTTTTTCGGACAATGTAGAAACATTGAGAAAAATAAGTAATTTTTTATATATGTTTGGATAGTAAAATATTATTATATATACCCTAATACTTATCTATTCATAGTAATTATGAGGTTGCTTGTCCTTTTCCCTAGCCTCATTCCATGATGTAGATGATATTCATGCACCGCCCTATCATAATAGAATCCTCATTAAAAAATAATATAAATTATATAACTAGATTTTTAGTTATAAAATGTTAAATGTTTTGTATTATAAATTGATAAACATCATCATGTGTGGTTGGTTTCTTGGATATCCATGCATTTAATCTAGAAAATAAATCTTTGGAGTATCCAAATTGACCACAATGAGAATCCAATACTTCCTAAAAACACAAAAAGGAATAAGTAATGAAAGAAATTAAAATATATTTGAAATGATTAAATTGTAGATTTTTACCCCTTCATCATTGGTATTAATAAGATTCTGTCATATGTTATTTTTTTGTAAAATTATTTGAGTAGTTCTGCCACTATTTCACCCTCTTTATTGGAAGTTTTGTCTTTTTGTGTTGACGAGGTGATGTGAGGACTAACGAGTGAAAATTTATGTTCATGTGGAAATCCCTTCAAATTTTTTCATATATACGCCTAAAAAATATTAAATGTGTTTAGTCATAATTAACATAGTATATCATATTTTGGAAAATAAAATCATGAAAATATACCTCATGTATACATTTACAACTGATTCACCTAACCATTCATAGTTGAGGATTTTAGTTGCACTCTTAACACCAATGAAGTCTGGATCTTCCCCTTTGTACATATTTGCATCAAAATAAATTATGTGAGTACCACCATATTTAAACTTTGTATCCATATATTTCTTTAATGATAATAAATTTAGATATAGAACAGGGAGGGTTAAGATTCTTTGGGTAGATCGTTTTGATCGGTTGGTTGATCCTTGAGATGGTTTTGAACTGGACTTTCGTTTCACCCCTTCCCTTTGTTCGTCAATAATAACTTGCATCGGTTCAGAACATTATTTATTAAATGATTAATGTTTATATTGAAAATTAAACTGTAAATGAATACTTCCTTGTCGACATGTTTTTTACAAGATGTTATAGTTATGGGATGAATGTTTGAACAGCTTGTTCAACCGTATGAATATATGCATCAACAATTGGAATAGGTAGCTCGATGCTAAGATATTGGGATACAGTAATTGAAACTCTAACATCACCTGTCGGAAGTGGTATATTTTGTATCACATCATTTTTGATATTGAACATTGTATCCCTCACTACAAGGCAATGGGTGGGTGTTGATAGATGTAAATCGCAGTCATTTTCACCCAGTAGAATATCAATACAGAAAAGTTATTAGTGTCTAGTGTCTATCTAATTCACATTTAACATAAACAATTATTATAAAATTTATTACCTCAGTTAATAATTTTTTTTAGGGTAATGGATCACCTCAAAACTGGTAGGGGTGGGGAAGGATCTTCACGTATGGGTTGTTCTTGAGTTTTTTCTTCTCTTTTCCTACCCCATAAAACTTTCTATCATCTATATTTTCCATTGTAATTGTTCTTCAAGTATATTTAATCTTTATATCACCCTTTTCATTTATTCACTTTTATTATCCTCTTGTTTTTTTCTCAAAATATATTTGGGGTGTTACCCCAAAACCCGCACCTCTGACGCAACCATACTTTTCTGGCTACTTCAAGTATACTGAAAGTATGTATACATCTGATGTGGGTGTTATTGATTCTTGTGACTATGTCAGATATAAAATATAGGAAAATAAGTAATCATTGTTATGTAATATATATTTAAAATCAAAATAATTATTATGTCATATATACACATGTTTCGCACACTTTTGTGTGTTTTAACTATTAGATTCCCATCTTTAGTTACACGCACCTCCTTCCATAGCACATGGCATGGGATGGAAGTGGATATGGATTTGGACTCTTTAAGCTACATATAAACAAAAGAACATAGTTATTTTTTTGTTTTATGACACATAAAAGTATTATGGTATATTTAAAATACGTACCAAGTTTTTTTCAAGTGATGTGTACCTCATCATTGCTTTACAGTAGGTGTACACTGGTTTTGATGCCTATTGTTTATTTTCAGAACTCATTTTTTGTTTCATAAATAAAACACTATAAATCAATGTGATAAATACACATACCGTCAAACAACATATTACCAGAAAAAATTTACCTGAAAATACTGCTTCACACGACGGCCAGTAAATGAATCCCATGATTTTTGGGTTATTAGGTGTGCATAAATAAGAGTTGGGTGTGGTTTTATTTTCCCTTCAGCATATTTAAGATGATATTTTGTTAAAATTTTGAGAAAACACTTATGAATCCTTCCAGCATCCCTTAATACATAGTCTTTGTGTGAGTCATCTACTATAAATTCTCTTTGTAAGATATAATGAAGTGTATGTCAATGTTTCATTATTTAATTTTTCGTAAATCAAAAAAAATTATATTATAATGTTACTGTAATATCTCCCAACATCAGTGTCTTAATCTCATCCATAATATGGTTCCATGAAGTTACATCAATCTCCATGCATTTCTGAGTGACACTTCCAATGTAACTCATGAACAAGGCCTTCTTAGGGTTAACATGTTGGTCCTGTATATTCCATCCAATCTTGTATTTGATGCCTTTCTCTTTAGCCTTGATTATTTTTACTAATATCATCAAACTACGACACTCCTATTTTTTCTCTACCATCAGTGTTTCATCACCTTTCATTTCCTAAGATCCACCATCATCAATATGTTCCTAGAGCTCTAGAGGGTTAACATCATCATGTGCATATGGTGGTTGTACCTCGTCACTAGGAGCAAGAACAGGTTGAGAAACATATTGTTTCTCTACACTTCTAGCATCAATAGGTTGAGAGACCTATTGTACCTAGAAATTGGGAGCATCATAATTTATAGAAGTCATTATCTACAGATGTGGTTTAACATTTAATTTATATAACATAAAATTTGAAGCGAACATATATTAACATAAGGCAACATGTTGAGAAACTGGTTGTTCGTATGCAATGCGAGTAGCAACAGGTTGACAAACTTGTTGTACCTGGGGATTGGGAGCATCATCACGTATAGAAGACATTATCTTCAAAAGTGGTTTAACATTTAATTTAGATAACATAAAATCATTAGTGAACATATATTAACATAAAGTAAAATGATATATATTAGAAAAAAATATAACTTGATAATTGAACTCTCTTTTTTTTAAGGTTGAAGGGATTATACCCCTCTATCGACTATCCAAATCCCTTATTTTTGGTGTCCTTTGTCATAAAAAATTTTGTCTAAACTGGGACCATTGTGAAATGATCGTGAGGTCCTAAGGAAAGGTTCATCCTCCATTGAATTTTCACATAACTCTTTAGTGGTTTTGGTCAATAGTAGAACAATTGGCCGATTTTGGTTTGTGGGATCTAGAACATAAAATACTTGTACTCCCTGTGATGCCATTATAAATGGTTTGTCGTTGTACCCTTCCTTATTGAAATCAACTTTCATAAATCCCAACTCATCTATTTTAAAAGAAATTATATTTTCAACCCACTTGTATTGAAAAATCAGTACTCGGAATGTCATATAATCAAACTAACATATTTTTTTGATGATTCTAAAGTATAACATATTCGTGTAAATTTTATTTATGTCATTATCACCAGAAACATGCAACACTTCATCCATAAGTGTAACTGTGCTATTCGGTCTGGTATTTTCTTCATTATGTTCATTATTATAGAATGTATAACAATTAATTAAATAATCATTGTAAGATAATACGTACACACTTGGTCCTCTTCCAAGCCATTGAAGTTGTTCTGAAATTGTGTATAGATTTTTATCTGACTCCTTAAAAATAAAGTCCTAAAACCATCATATAAACTATTTATTATGTTTATTTGATATCAATTATTCATCCCTTGATGGATTTGAATGCCTAATAATTTATTTGTGGGTTTCAAAATATGGTTCCACATCCAAACTCTTATGAAAATTGTAAAGGTGGTCATAATCATGATCTGTAATATTGATTGTCAAAACATCCTTTCTAGAAATTCCTTCACCCTCAAGTTTCCCAGTGTGATGAGATTTCATTATACCAATGCTTTTCACAACGGACGGGTATTCGGTATAGATTTCAATGGCTTCCTCAACAATATATCACTCCATAATACGACCCTCTGACTGACTTTGATTTTTGACATACCCCTTCAAAATCTTCATATATCGTTCCATGGGGTATGTCCATCTATAGTGCATAGTACCACATAGTCGAATCTCTCTCACCAAGTGAACCATCAAATGAACTATCATTTCAAAGAATTTTGGTGGGAAAAACATTTCTAACTCACATAATATAAAGACAATTTCTCTTTCCATAGTCATAAATTTCGTCGGGTCTATAACTTTTCTACATATAGATTTAAAGAAGAAACAGAGCTTCGTTAATTTATAATGGATATTCTTGGTAAAAAATCACTATAAATCTATAGAAATTAGATCTTGCATAAAAATATGACATTCATGTAATTTCATACCTTTTAACTTTAAATCAATCATTAACATGATGTTCTTGATATTCTTTGAATACCCCTCTAGAACCTTTATGTCATTCAATAAGTTGGAAAACCGATATCTCTCCTTCCTGGAAAGAGTGTAAGCAGCAGGAGGAAGAAATTTTCATTTTTCACCCTTCACTAGTGCCAAATCTTCTCGTATTCCCATGTAAACCTTTCCAACCAATCCTTAATTCCATACTTTGTTTTTTAATGTGCATTTATCAACGTGTCGATGACACTATCACATAAAGTTTTTTCAACATGAATAACATCAATAAAATATTAGACATACAGAGCATTCCAGTATGGTAATTTAAAAAAAACTAATTTCTTTTTCCGACCAGTTTTCTTAATGTTTTTCGGAAATGGTTTACCAAAAGCAGTGTCCATATATTTTACTTTCTCAAACAGTTGATCAACTATTAGTAGAGAAATTGTTGTAGGTTCTTCTGAACTTCCATCGAATGATGTCATCCAAAATCGGAACTTATGTCATCGGGGTAGAAATTTGGGATGTCCTAGAAACATAGTTTTCGATGAATGTTTCAACCTAATTGATTGTGTACCTTGTTCGCAGATGAGACACCCAACAGTTCCTTTAATGAAATATCCTAAAAAAATTCCATAAGTAGGAAAGTCATTTATCATCCCGTAAAACATGGCTCTCAACATGAAATCTTCATTTCTATAAGCATCATACATCTTCACACCTAAATCCCACATTAATTTCAAATCCTCGATCAATGGAGCCAAATAAACATTAATATCATTACTCAGTTGTTTTGGTCCTAATATTATCATAGATAACATGATGTGTTTTCATTTCATGCATAACTACAGAGGTAAGTTATAATTTACCAACATAAATGGCCATGTACTATGACTTCTACTTTGAAAACCAAAAGGATTCACTTCATCTGTAGATAACGCCAAAAGAAGGTTTCTAGACTCATTTCCACAGTTAGGATACTCATGATCAATTCTCTTCCACTGAGGAGAGTCTTCAGGGTGTTATAGTTTTTTGTCTTTATTTATTATCTCTATGTACCACATCAATTTCCTTGTAGTATCCTTACTTCCATATAGGCGCCTAAACCTTGGAATGATTGAAAATTACCATGAAACTTTCTTAGGACCAGATTCATCTTTCTTGTATCGAGAAGCACCACACTTTGGGAATTCTCTAAGTGATTTGTGGTCCTTGATAAATAATATAAAATTATTTGGGAATGGTTGTATTCTTTAGGAGATCATACCAAATGAGTGTAGCATTCATTTGGCATCGCATGTTTGGATCGGTAGATCATTATCTTCTGGGATCATGTTATTCAAGAGAGAAAGTAATTCTGTAAAATGTGTGTCACCCCATCTGTTGATTCCTTTCAAATTATACAGCTTTATTATGACTGAAAATGCTTTATAGTTAGTGAAACCATTATACAATGGTGTCTTTTCATAACTCATTAACTGATCAAACAATTTTGGGTAATCACAAAGTTCATATTCAACTATCCTTGTCATTTCTTTAATATGATCTTCATCATCATTGACATCTATAATAATGTCCTTAATATAGTCTTATTCATTTTCCACACCTGTAATCATATAAAATATTCCATAAAATGCAGTGTTATCCCAATCACTAGCCACATTCTATTTTTCCCCATGTTTATTCCAACATTTATAACTTTGATCTACTCCATGATAGATCAAGTGTTCTTCCAAATCCTCTAGACTCACTTGTCTTGAATAACAACAGTGTAAACATGGAAAAATGATTTGAGAAGGATCATATTCATGATATTTTACAAACTAGATGAACTCTTTCACTCAATCTCAATACTATTTTATCAGACGACTGGCATCAATCCATTATTTATTCATCTCCATCCTATTTGATTTGGTGATATTATTATTTAACAAAATAAATACATAAAACATTGATATAAAAATTAACCAAGGCTAAAATAAAACACTCTTTTTAAAAATATTATAAAATAAAAAAGATATAATTTAGACAAACCATTTTCACAGTTGAAATCCCATTAAAAACTATTTATAAAAAATCTATCTTTGAAAATAACAGTTAAAATCCCATTAAAAATCAATGTTGAAATCCCATTAAAAAACCAACCATTTACACGTATTTCTCTTTAAAATAACACAATATTTTTAAAATAAACCAATTAGTTCCAAAAATCCTTTATCAAAACCCCAATTATTTTTTTTAATCTATTTTAAATCTATTTAAAACTAAAAAAGGGTATGTTGAACACAAATAATTTTTTAAAAAACATTTCAAAACACTTGAATCATTTTAAAAGAGCCACTTAGGATTTTTCACAAAGACATAAATCCCAAGAGAGGCACTTTATACATTATGTTAAAATATAAAAACTTTATTACTAACATCACAACCATACTTATACATTATGTTAGATTCCCCTTTATTGGGTTCCCTCCCCATGCCTAACAATATAACAGTGATCCTCTCTAAAGGTTTAACCCTTACTTATACTAACATTCCACATGATGTTCCCAATTCACAGTGGCATAATTTTTCCACTCTCCTTTATTCTACTAGAATTAAATTTACCTTGGCCTTACCCCCTCAAGTAATTATACATACCAGTAAATCAAGTCATTCTTGTAGGTTCTTTCCTTAATCAACCTCCCAATTTTTTGGGATTTCTCTATTGGCCAATATGTCATTACAACCCCAACACATTTGATCCTTTTGTGCTCTCTTTTATAACATTGGTAATATTTATATAATAGATATTCCCCACACCAATCATGGATAATGTGAGCTAAAATTTTATTAGTGGATTATTTCCCAACAGAATTGAGGCATTCCATATTTATGAGAGGGTTTCTTCTACAGCTCCTTCTAATACATATGTAGAACCTAGTTACCCTCAAAAAACTCTAATGAAACCCTTACACATCATTTTTTATTAATGGGTAACCCATATGAAGTATTTTTAATTAGAGTCTACCCTTATATAGTTCCTACCATATCCTTATGCAGTGAATATAACCTTTGGTCACAAAATTGAAGGAAAGAGGTGATCTAGGACCTCACATTGTAAGAGAACCATCTCACGGTGAACCCAAATCATCCATTTCAACAACCATAGATTCCAAAATAAACAACCACCCCATACCACTTTGGGTAATTCAACTCAGGGGATTCTAGAAAATAACCTAACTACTTCACAACATTATGAGGACATTAATCACCATATAAGGAATGATGTAATTTTATGAAACTCTAATGAAAAGGATGATTTGGATTCACCATCCCATACAATGTTTGGGTAAGTCCCACAACCCAAATAGATGTATCTATTCATGAAAATTATTCACCTTAGGGGATGTTTCTTAAAATCTTCTCAATACCTTTCTTAGAGAAAAAAATACCACATAGTGAATATGAATTTATCCCATTCATGTTTCACTAGCTAAAATAAAGAATCTTAATGCACACTATGTAGATAAATCAAATAAAAAAAATTTATTGAGCCCAAAACATACAAAAAAATATTTAAATATTTTCAATATTCTTTAAACAAAACCCCTTTTATAAAAGTTCAATGTTAATTATTTTTAAAGACACAAACTCTTTGAAAACAATCCAACCCATTGTAAAAATGCTTCACTGAAATTTGAACACTCACAAAAATAAATTTCCTTAAGATTTAAGCATTTAAAATGAGTCTAAAGAATCTTTTCACCCAAAGAACACACTTGATTTTAAAATATTTCATTTTACTTCAAAAAAACCAACTTTAACTTCTAATTATTTTAATAAATTTAAATCATTTCAAAAACATTTCAATAAATTATAATTTATTTTTAAATTTTCATAATGATATCAAAAACGATTTATAAACTTTAAGATAATAAAAATTCCATTTACAAAGAAACCATTGTGCCTAGTTTTATAAACCAAGACACATTAAAAAAATTTAATTCAAAAAAATATCTCAATTCAAAATAAAGAGAAATACTGCCATTTCAAAACATTTTATGAACACCAAAATAAACGTTTTCATCCAAAAAATAACCAAATTTTCAAAACACAAGACCACACAAAAAGGGCCAAATAATTAATTTAAGCATCACCCAACAATGTAAAACCTCCATAAAACTCCCTTAATCAACCACACATAAATGTTATGAGCCATTGAGATTAATGAAAAATGAAAGGGATCCAAAACTAAAAATATAGGGGGAAGAAGAATTGTGCATGGTTTAACCACAAGGATTGCATAACCATGAACTAGCAATGCAAAAAACATCACAATACTTATAGAACCAACTGAATAGGGTCTACATTGTTTTCTAGACCATGCGAGTTAACCCTGAAACTTGGGCGACGGAGGAGGAGAAGGAGGAGGAGTCTGCAAAGGAGGATGAGGAGGAGGAGGAGGAGGAAAAGTTAACAGTTGTAACAGAGGAGGAGGAGGGGGGAAGCAGTGGAGAAGGAGGAGGATCGGGTGGCACTGGGTTACACTTCTGTGATAGCATGAGGGGTGCGGAAGGAAGGGGACCCAGTTAGGGTTCATTTATAAAATCGGGGGAATCATTTATCAACGCTAGTAAAAAGCACTGATGAATGTATTTTTTATGAGCGCTAAATTGAAAAGTGTTGATAAAACATACATTTATCAGTTATTTTTTAGCGCTGATAAAGATGGTCTTTTATCAACACTAAAAAAGCGCTGATAAATGTATGTTTTATCAGTGCTTTTTAATTAGTGTTGTAAAAACCTACCATTTGTTCATAATTATAAAATTATAACCAATATATTTACTAACTTTATCATTTTATAAATATATATAATTAATATATTTATTATAATTTAAATTATAATTATCTTTATATATATTTAAATACTACTAAAACAACAATAAATTGATATATTAATTTTAATTTTAATTTTATAAGTATTTAAATGTGTATATATATATATATATGTCTTTGTCTATGTATATATTCATTAAAGAAATATATTTAAAATATATATATATTCAAAAGGTATTCATAAATAAATATTAATCATTTAACACAATATTTTGTAATTTTATATTTATTTAAACATATTTATATTTAATTAGTTTTATCTAATTATAATTATAACTAAATATTTATATTTTAAATGTAATAAATAAATTTATTGTTTATTTAAATATATTTATCATGATTTTAAGTATTTATGACAACATAAAGCTTTAAATATGATGGAAATGAATGAATACACCAAGTATGGTACTATAATACATTTGGCTAAATAATGAACATATTTGTGAGATGAATATGAACGCCCATTACGCATCAATTGAAAAATTCATTTGGAAACATAAATTTATTTAAATATATATATATATATATTTATTTATATTTATTTATTTATTTATTTATTTATTTATTTAATAAGTATGTGTATATATATATTAAAAATTATTTATATATAATATTATAAACATATAGTATAATAAATTTATAACTAAAACTAATAAACATAATAAACATAAATAAAACATAAACATAATAAACATGAATTTTTTATTTAATGTATACATATAAACATTATTTTGGAACATAATTAAAATAATTTTATATAAATTAATAATATTTTCTATTAAAAACTTTTATCATAGCTATTATTAGAACTAATAAAGCCTCTTTTTTATCAGCACTTTTTGTTAGCGCTGATATAGGGGGGCCATTATTAGTATTAATAATAGCACTAATAAAGGGTATATTTTTCAATGATTTTTTCTAGTGCTGATAAAATTCCCCCTTTTATAAGCACTTTCTGATTAGCGCTAATAAAACCAGAGCCCTTCCCTTGCCCTCATTTGTGGTAGTGTCAAAATGTAAACAAAAAAACAAAGTAGTTATTTCCCAAAACATGAATTTAACAAAGAATTGATCATGAATGGGTAATAAAAGGTCATAAGTAAATAATATATAGAATCATATAAATAAGTATGTTTTTGTAATATATTAATAATAAACTTATATTTATTATATATTAGTTTTTAATGTGTATGATGGAAGTCAATACAAATGGTAAGGGATTTTTATCTAACTATTATTTTCTATGAGACACAAGTCATATTCACCACATGTTTATTTTATGTTGTGTATATAAATACCATGAATGTATTTTATGATTATTATCCTTAAAATTATTGGTATTTATATATCCATTTTACTATCTCTCTTTTATGGGGTTTATGGTTCAAAAGTTACTAAATAATTAAGGGATTTTCGTCTCAATTTTCATTCCTTGGGACATATGTTATGTTATGCACCGACTTCTTTTATGAGCTATATATAAATCCCCTTTGACATTAAATTTATTGAAATTATTTATTATCATTATAGTTTTAGTTTCATTTAAGGTTACTCTTTCATGGGTCTTATAAAACAAAGTTACCAAAGTGCTAAATATTTTGTTTCACAATCTCATCATTTACCGAGATTGTTTATGATTATGTTTCCAATGAAAAAATCTTATAATAAATATCTCAAGAAACTCATGAATTTTATTATCCTATGGTTATTTCATGTGAATACATTTTTCCCTTAATTTTCCTCTCTTTATTTGCTCAAGAGTTCAAAATAATTCTTTTAATAAAAAGAATCTTTGTTTCTCTCTTCGGTCAATAACTTGTTTTTCTTTCAAAACCATGGTTTATAAAATAGTTTTAAAAAATTATACAAAATATTCATTTAATACACTTTTACCCATGTTTGAGTTTTATAACACAATTTGTTTATTGTAATCTCCATATCATTTTCCATTCAATTATCATTTGGATTTTATTAAAAATTTGAAAGGAATATTCATTTTAACATGTTTGGAATGAATAGGATTCTATAATGGTGTGACAAATCATTAATTTCAAGATTAATTTATATTATTCCAAGTTTATTTTTAAAAAAAGGATTCTTGAAATGGATTTATTTTTAAAAAAATCAAATTGGAAAGCATATTTTCCTCAATAAATATTTTAAATGATTTTTCAAATACATTTTCCATCTAAGATGAAATATGTTGATGTTACCTATGCCTTAATGGGGATATGATCCTATGATAATATTAGTATTATTTATCTAAATATTGTATGTTTATTATGGCATGATTTTTATGAACCCTATTTATATTAAACTGGTTACACAATGAGTAAATGATTATGAAACCTGCTTCCTTTCATGGGTTATGTTATGGTGAAATATTCATGAAACCATCCACTTTTCCACAAGTTATGAAATGATTAAATTTTTATGAAAACCATTTAATTTCATGGGTTATGATATATTTAATTCCTTATAATCTTATGGAACACATACATTTTATTTTCATTATGTCACAGGTGTGACCTATACCTACCTCCAATGCATTGGTTAATGATTTATATCTCATGAGATTCATTGGACTAGAATGGGGAGTGAACCTGGTTCAGTAAAGGACTTTATCTGATTTGATGGTCTTGGGAGTGAACATTTACTACTATGATGGTTTGAGTAGTGAACCCATTCCACTATGATATACTTTTTAGTGATCCTTTACTACTATGGAAATAATTTTCTATTATTATTTATATGCCACAAATCTATTCCTTATTCCAATTTTATGTTATCAAGGATTTTATTCTTTGATTCTTTTATGATCTATGTCTTATGAAGTTCCATGATTTATAAAATGACTCAAGTTAATGATCTATAATATATAGAGTATGGTTTTAAAATTTTATGCTCATGTTCTCATACCGTTATTCTCATTTTATTCTTATGTGATCATTGATGTCTCTCTTGTTTACCCTTTTTGAGCATCTGAGCTAAACCTTTCTTAAGTTCCCTTTCCCCATATTATTATGAAACGTATTATGTACAATATGTCTAAAAAGGGTGATAGTTATGGATAACTTAGTGGGTTATGATATAGATCATTTATGAACCTTTTGTTTAGGTTTCCAAGTTTCCAAAGGAACTATACCTATACAATCCTCGGGTTTGTGTTTGTGTAATGATTGAATATTCATCTAAAAGATATAATATTTATGTATGAGAATCATAGGTCATTATAGTTAGTATCAGAGTATTATTTTATTTAACCTTTGGAAAAAAGGATGAGAAAACTTTTTTGAGATCCCTAGGGATATTTATATGGATATTTATAGGTATATTTATATTGATAAGTCTATGAATGATTCAAATTATAGGAAAATGTCCTAGAATTTTTGTAATGGGTGGATTGAGTTGTTTACAAGAAATTACATCCACATCTGGAGACTATAAGTGGATAGTGATCTAGCATAGATGTACCTAAATGTAATAACTCCAAAAGGGTGGATTTAGATGGACTCAATCATCACTCAGTGCACAACAATCATCCTTGCTACACACCTGGTTTGACACTCCTGGGTGATATATCTTGGAAATTCACAAACTCTTTACGAACCATCATAAAGGATTTGAATAATAAACATGAATGGCCAAGGTTAAGCCTAATATGTCATATATTGAAATGAAGGTTTCATGATCTAGACATCCTATAAATAGTTCATCATGATTATGCAGTTTTCCATAATGATTTGTGTCTCTCACACTATGATTTTTGGTTTTATTCAATGGTTAAAACCCGAAGGAATCATGTTAATTATAAATGAAATATAAAATAAAATTATTTTCATCCTTATAAATTTAACTTATGTGATATTAAAAGAAAGACATCATTTTTATACTCACACAGATTTCAAAATATATGAATCATACTGAACGTCCAAATTAGAAAATGATTGAAAAAAATCCTACTGATTCCATTATGAGGAAAAATCCAAACACTTTTAGTGGATCCACTGGTCTGCTAATTGATAAGTAATGGATCGGTACCATAGAAAAGATATTCTCTATTCCCTAGTGTTCAAAGAATGAAAATTCAATTTTGGATATATATCCTTTTTATAGATAATCATATCAATGGTGGAACATTATTAAGAATATGTTTCAAGATGAGTTAATTGACTCCATTGAATGGTATGATTTTAAGAAGATATTTTTCAGTAAATACTTCCCTCATATCCTATGAAAAAGGATGAAGAAGGAATTTCTCAATCTCAAACAGAAGGACGGTGAATCTATTGGTACCTATGAAGCTAATTTTACAATACTTTCATGGTATGATTCTAGTTTAATCATTAGTATAAAAAGAAAAATTGATCAATTATTTGGTGGATTAAGACCAAGAATTAAAAATAAGTTGTATATAAGAGACTTTAGTATCTAAAAAGAATCCATTTGATGTGCACTAAAAGTAGAAATGGAAATTTGAGATTCTAACCATTCCCTTGGTTTTAATAATAAAAGGAATATCAAGTCTCATAATAACTCGAATAAATCACAAGGTGGAAAGAAATTTCAGTCACCTACATGAAAGAAAGTGTGAAGAAGAAATAAGGTGAATTTCTAAAAGGAATAAGTGGGTGTTACAAGAATTGGTACCATATACATCTATTATAAGAATGTATAAGTGATATTAAGAGGATAATAAATGAAATGAATGGATGTAGAGATCCATAAAATGCACCACCCACAATAAATTGTTCCATGTGCAATGAGTTTGGTAATTATGTGAATCAATTACCCAATTCAAGGGATAAAGTGGATGATAAGACACACAAACCTCTGAAGAAAAATGGAAAAAATTATTATGAAATAATAAGGGATGGATTGGATCAATATGATTAGGGAACATTATCCTCCCCTCCTTAGTTGAGAATTTCATGTTTAATTTGGAATGAATGAGGCTTATTAAAATTTTACATTTCATCATTTAGTTAAATTTCATGTGATTTTGAGCATAGATTATATCCCTAGACATGTATTTTGGAGTATGGAAATCACATTTGATATTCTATAGACTCAAGGATAAACTCAAGCTTCTAATGAAAATGTTTTTATATAAGATAAGATATTATATAAGGAATAATCGGTGAATTATCTTTTGGAAGTGTATAAGTCTCTATATAATATTAACTTAAGAGTTATTGATATCATTGTTGGATTATGGGTTTAAGTTTGATCATAATTTCAAATTCATTGACAAACCTTTTGAGGTTTAATGTGATGGGATTTTATCAACATTAAGGATATTTTAAGAGAAATTTATATAAATATAACCCTTTGGTTTTTTATATGTTTCAGTGACAAAGTTATTTAAGGAGGAATTACTTTACACTTTGTGGAAATGTGACTAATGCTACTAGTAACTTTTAGGGTTTACCTTATCTTTGGTGTTGTGGTAATTATGGGTTGAAGTTGATCACATTACGAAGTCATCAAAGTTCATTTATATTAGAGAAGATTTTTATATGGATCTAGTTTCCAAAATATTAATTATGCAAGTGTTAAGGTTGAATGGAATACAACATTAAATTTTATCTAATCAGGATCTGAAGTTTTCCTTGATTTTTTGGATAAGTCTTCAGTAATATCCTAATACATAATTGAGTTTCATCATTGTGTATCATCCTTAAATATATGTGCAGTCTAAGAAAAAAATTCAAACCCTAAAGGATATGCTAATATCTTATTATATGGATTTAAAAGGTGGTTAGGATCAACACCTCCCTCGAGTTGAGTTTTCTTACAAAAATAGCTTCCAATATATCATTCAAATAGCTCCTTATGAATCCCTATATGTAAAGAAGTGTAGATCTATAATTTTATTGAATAAAGATGAAAAAATAAAGATATTAGAACTTGAGATATATAATGAAATTATAGATAAGGTTAGATTCATTCAGTAATAGGAAATGGTATAATAAAGGTGATCAAATTTATTTTCATGATAATCATCAATACAGTCTAAAATTTGAAGTTTGTGAGAAGGTGTTTCTACGAATTTCACCATGGAATAAAGAAGGGAAAATAATCCCTAGGTATATCATTCCCTTTGAAATTATTAATCATATCTAGGTCAGGACTTATCACTTGGTGATTCCACCAAACCTCTCTCAGTTTCACAATGTGTTCCATGTATCACGCTTGAGGAAGTAAAAAAATGATCCATCAAATTTTAGAAACTTAAAGTTCGTATTGAAGGAAAATGATATTTCTTATAAGGTAAAACCATTGGATATTCTGTATTGTACATATAAAGTTATATGAAACAATACCACTCACTTGGACAAAGTTTTGTTGTAAAACCACTAATTTAAGTAAAGTATATGGGAACTAGAGGATGTAATGAGGTAGAAGTGTCCTCAATTGTTGGTTCCAAAGTGATAATTTTTAGGGAAAAATAATTTTAAGGGGGTTATAACATATCACCCTGATAATTTTTGAAATAAATTTTTCTAATTTATTTAATCTTTTTTATATATTTTGTTACAAGAAACATCGAGTTTTTCTTGTGTCATATGCAACAAAGAGTTTTAAAAAATTACTATATATTATTAATATAATTAAAGAAATACCATTATAAACTAGTCGTCAAGCATAGAGATATAAATATTAAAACTAATTATTTAATATAATGTATAATGGTTTTATATAAATAAAATATATTGATAAAAAAGTGATTAATTTTTATAAAAGTTGTTATATGTTTATAAAATACTATCTTCTCAAAAAAATGTTTTTATTGAATTTTGTGGAAATATAATAAAATTTATTTTTACAACTTTTACAAAAAATTATTTAAAAAACATTATTTTTTAAATCTACATTTCAAAATTATATTGGAGTGAATTTTTTAGAATCTTATGCGCAAATAAATGTTTCAATGAATAATGAAAAATACTAATTTTTATTAAGAATTGTCTGTTCATTTACAACTTTTAAAAACAAAAAAAATAAGATGGTTTAAAGAGTAAAATTAGTTCAATTATATATCCATTAATACAATTTAGTTCATTGGAAACTTTTTTATTTTTAATTTTTATATTATAACTTTTGAAAATTTTGATCGTTTTCTCTTTACAGACCTGCTTTCTCATTGCATCTGCATGATTAATTTTAAATTAAAATTTTCCACTTATGTGAGTGTAATCTGAAAAAATGTTCTAAATATTTAGAATAATAATAATTTATTTTATCTAATAATTTCAACTTACTTTATTACCATAATTAATTTTAGAAATAGTAAAAAATATTTTTATAGTTAACGCAAAAAATTGTTTACCATGGGTTAAAATAGAAAGATAAGGGTTAAAAATAACCCAAAACATGTCTGACATCCATTTTATGGAGATTTTTAGACCTTATATATTCTATATTATATAGTTTCTCATTTTTTATTCTTTTTTCATGTGAAAAACATTGGATCACATTTTTTCAAAAAATACAAGTGTATCACTCACCTCATTTATAAATGGTCACCCCCTCTCCTCTCATCCTAACACTTAAAAACCCATTGGTTCAACCAATACCAATCCAAATAACTACCTTAATTACATCATATCATAATATAGGTTGTATTTTTGTCATAAATATAATCTAGTAAGGATTTTGGTGAAAACCAAAAGAAGTTCTTTAAAGAAGAGGTAATATCTCTAACCAAAAGTTTTGTTATAGTTCTTTCTCCACATCCCTAAATTATTATTAAAACATGATGATATAAAAACAAAAGTATAATAAATATACTAATATTTTTTATGTTAGTTTCATGACCTATACCCATATCCTCTTCCATCAAATGGGTTACCAAATCACTATTCATGTGTACGATGGACTACCACCTCATGAACCAATGTTATTCGTTTTCCATCACCGCCTATCATAAAAGGACATAATTATGGATTTATTTTTTAAAATTATATTTATCAAATTAATATTATTTTTCAATAAGTATATCACATATTTCTTATTACTTTTCATTCCTAGGGAATATGATAACATCTTTCATGTGTACGACGGACTGCCACCTCGCGAAACTATGTGATTCATTCTTTACATACACTTTACAAGGAATGAAATAAGAATGGGATTAAATAATAATATATGATATATATATAATAAAAATTATTCTATAATTATTATATATTATTTACCTTTATCTCTTCAAATCCATTGAGAAATTGGAAATAGTGTTCACTCATGTGTACGTCATACTGTCTCCAAAAATAATGTATTTCATTTTCTATATCTGTATCTTATGGATTAATCTAAAATATATATATTATTAATATATATTATATTTATATCATGTTTAAATTTATATATATTATGGAACCATCATCAAATTGATAGGATAAAAAATAACAAACAACATACACAAAAATTAAAGCAATTTTTTCCAAAACGTGATTTTAACATAAAATTGTTAATAAACATGTAATAAAAGGTCACAGGTAAATCATATATGGTATGACATATATGATATTGTTTATTAAATATATTTATAATAAAATTATATTTATATTTAATATTTGTTAATGTTTATGAAGGAATTCAAGACTTTAGGTAAGGAATTTTTGTCTGACTATTATTTTCTATAAGACACAAGTCATATTCACCACATGTTTATTTTATGTGGTGTATATACTTCTCATGAATTTATTTTTTTATAATTATTTTTATATTTATGGTTACTTAAATTTCTATCTTAATATATCTTCTTCGTGAGGTTTATGGTTCAAAAGTAACCAAAGCAGTGAGGGTTTTTTTCTCTACTTTCCTTAAAACATAAGTTATGTTATGTAACTATATTATTTTATGAAGTGTATATACATCCATTTTAACATTTAATATCATGAATTTATTTATTCTCATTATATTTTAGGTTTCATTTAATTTTATTCCTTCATGGGCCTTTTAATTCAAATTTACCAAAGCGGTAAATACTTTATGTTATAATCTCACCGTTTATCGGGATTATTTATGATTATGTTTCTAATGATAAAATATTATGATCCATCTCTCAATAAACTCATGAATTTTCTTCTCCTCTAGTAATATCATTATAATACATGTGTTACCTTCATTTTCTTCTCTTTATGTACTCAATAATTCAAAATAATATCTTTACAAAAAATCATATTTCTTTCTTTCTTCAGTCGAAAAATCATTATTATTTCAAAACCTTATTTTCTAAATAGTTTCCAAAAAAATTAAATAAATAAATGATTTATTAAATACATTTTTTCCAATTTTTAAATTTTTTTAAAAAAAATATTTTGAAAGGAATATTTATGTCATTTTACAAATAATTCCCATTTGTATTTTAAATAAAATGTGAAAGGAATATTAATTTTAACATATAAAAAAATAATGGAATTATCTTCTGTCATGACCAATCATTTTTATGAAGATCTTTTATAAATTTTCAAGGTTATTTTAAAATAAATTATTTTGAAAATTTTTTCTATTTTAAAAAGTGTTTTTTAAAGTTAAAAGGTAATTTTCCTCAGTAAATATTTTGAATGATATTTAAAAAAAAAATTCCATCTAAGTTGATATCTATTGATGTTACATATTACATAATAGTGATATAATCTATTTATTCCATTCTTATTATTTCTCTAGATGGTTTATATTTATGATAGAATTATGTTTATAAAACCAACTTCTATTCAGTGGGTTATATCATGAGGAAATTATAATGAAACCCTCTTATATTCATGGGTTATACAATGATGAAATGATGAAATGATTATGAAACCTATCTCTTTTACATATTTTATGATATGATGACGTTTTTATGAAACCTATTTAATTTTATGGGTGATGATATGATGAATTTTTTATGATATTATGTCATAAATACATACGATATTCATTATTTGATGGGTGGGACCTATATCTTCCTATAATTAATTGGGTAAAGATTTATATCTAATGATATCAGTAGGACTGGAATGGGGAGTGAACCTAGTTCAGTAAGAGAATATTTCCACTATGATAGTCTTGGGAGTGAACCTTGACTATTATAAGGCTTTTGAGAGTGAACTCATTCAACTATGATATCCCTAGTAGTGATTCTTGACTACAATGGAAATGATTTTCTATGCTTATTTGTATTCCAAAAATGTATTTCGTATGCTAATGTTATACTATCATATATCATATTCTTTGATTCTATTATGATTCACGTCTTATAAACTTCCAATATTTATTCCATGAATCAATTTTATGATCTATGATATGTAGGGTGTGGTTTTAAAATTTTAATCTCATGTTCTCATACCCTTATTATCATGTTATTCTTTTGTAATCATTTATATCTACCTTTTTTACCCTTACTGAGCATCTTAACTCACCCTTTCTTATGTTCTCATACCCCAGGTTATGATAAAACATATTATGAATGATATGTCTAATAGGGGTTCTAGTTATTGAGAACTTAGTGGGAGATGATTTAGATCACTTATGAACCAGTTGTTTATGTTTTTAGGTTTCTAAATGAACTATACTTGTATAATCCTTAGGCATGTGTTTGTGTAATGTAATGAATATTTATCTAAATGATATAATATTTATATATGAGATTTTTAGGGTTTCTATATTTATGGATTTTGTAAATATTTTTCTTCATCTATTATTGGATTACTCCAAATCCATATGTGGGAGGATCATGATCAACATATTGAGGACATATTGGGAACAATGAGACAACATCATCTATATTCCAAGATCTCAAAGTGTTATCTCTATCTTGGAGAGTTTTTTTTCTTAGGTCACATGATATCATAGGTTGGTATATCAGTGGACCCTAAGAAGGTTGATTTCATGGTTTATTATGGGTCTTCCATGAATGTTTTCCATATTTTTATCTTTATGGGATTGGAAGGTTACTATAAGAGATTCATTCATGACTTATCTAGATTGGAAATGACAATTTAATCCTTGACATGGAAGGTGGAAATGTTTGAGTGGTGTAATTCTTATGAGAAATCTTTTCAGGTGATTTAGAGAGGGTTGATATAGGTTCCTATTTTGACCATAATGGATATGAGTAAGAATTATAACCTATATTTAGATTCATCATGTGTCAGTTTTGGAGAAATTATGAAATAGTATGGGTTTATAATCATTTATGGGTCTAATTAGTTGGGACCTCATGAGTGTAACTACCCCATGCATGATCTATATATTGCAATGGTAGTGAATGTGTTGAGATATCGGTATCACAATATTTAATGTTAGATGTTTATAGTTCACACAAACCATAATATCCATATACATATATTTTTATAACCTGATCTAAAACTATTGGAAAAGAATTTGATTTGAGTGCCTCTATTATTTTTATATCAAGATGGTGTACACCACTATGAAAGGGAACATCATGGATGATTCAATAAGTTGTAAGACTCTAGTATTTGTGTTTTGTGAGGTTAGTAGTGAGAATAATATGATGATCATACTCACTGAGATTCATCTTTAGGTTTAGGAGTATCAAGGCAGTGCTACCGTTATATATTTGAGCATAACTTCCTATTTACATAATATACTGATGTAGAGTTAGTTTTAAAAATTATATTACTATGTTATGATAGAGAATATATATAGTGGGGAGTCTCCACTAGTTTATACCTAAATATGGGTTGTGTACCTTTGGTTGAAAATATGTATCATGACATCCCCATGTAGTACTAGTGACCAAGGATAAAAAATGACATTGTGGGGATTATTTCACAATGCATTACCAATAAATATAAAAAGGAAGAGCACCAGAAAACTATAGTTATTCTTAAGCCTATAAAATTTTATTTTTGGAAAAGGGAACATTTGATGATAGATTTTATTACAATATTTGTTTATATCCCCAAACAAAGAAGGTTGATAAAGGTCACAAATTTCCTACCAATCAGAGAGACTCACTCTATTGAAAAGTTGGGATAATAATATTTTCATAGATAATACAATCTCAAAGTGTATTGAGATTGGTCAAATCTGATCAAGATTCTCTATTTATTTCATGCTTCTAGAAGGTAGTATAAAAAGCATTAAAAACTCATTTACATTTGAGCATGGAATTACATCCTAAGACTTATGAGTATTATGAATATATTACTCAGATTTTGGAGGATATTCTACAAGAATGCCTCATTTATCTTAGTTGTTCAATGGAGATCCATCTTCCATTAAATGATTATTCTTATAATAATAGTTTTCTAGATTCTATTTTTATGGTAAGATATGAGGCCTTATATGGAAAGTAGTACTAATTTCTCTATGATGGATAGACACATGTGTGTATTATACTATTGGGTCAGGCCTCATGTTAGATATGTAGAAGTATATTTAGTTGATTTTAAAGTGGTTATTGATTTCTTTGAGGAATAAAATGTCATATATGGACCAACAACCCCATCCTATATAGTTCAATGTGGGTCACTCTGTATTTTTAGAGTGTATCCAATTGGAATATAGGAGGATGTGAATATATGGGAAATTAACAGTCAGGTTCATGGTTCTATTTGAGGTTATATAGAGGACCAGTACATTGGCATATTGGTTAGCACTTCCTTTAAGATTTAATGTAATTTATGGTGTATTTATATATCTTATCTTTAAATATATCATCCAAATCCAACTCAAAGTCTAAGAACTGATGATATAGGGTTAGCAGTGAATGCTTTGTTTGAGGAATGACAAATATGTGTACTGTATAAGAGTAAATAGATTTTACATTAGAAGATGGTACCTCGGGAATGTGTGTGGAGGAAGCACCAGAATATACAAGTGGATACTTGGGATCATAAGTCAGATATCTTGGCTAGTACCATGATAATAATATTATAAATATATATATTGTGATAATTGTTTTTTATATTGATTCAATTATAATATTTGGAACAAAATATCACATATTTTACGCTGCTTCTTAGTTTCATTTTAAGCAATAACATACTCAATATTAATATATATGACCACCGACAGATTTAATAAGTTTACAATCATTATTTTTTCTTAACTATAATATAATATCAAATTGATATAAAATATGGCTATTTGTGTACACCATTAATAACTATCATTCACATGTCTCTAGGTAATAGGAACTTATCCATCATACATTCTCATGTGCCATTGGACGGTTATAATCGCTACCTTATATAGTTCTCCTAGTTCTATTTTATATTTTTTCAACATGATTAATGGATAAGAAATATAAAAACTTAGTACACATCATAACATATGTGATAGATCTCACTGATTAAGCTTTTAGAGTTTTAATTATCATAGTAATCTCCTCATGTGACTGAATAAATCAACTTATAAATATTTATTCCATGTGAAATTGATGAAAATCTACCCTTGATATATTCCATATTATATTTTTTAATACTATATATTTTTATATATAATGAATTTAAATAATAACACCCATAAATAAATCATAGTATATTTTGATACCTGGAAGTTTGGTTTCTACTTTAACTCATTTTTTTAGAATAATTTTAAACTTAGTCAAAAATAATTGTAAGAAAAATATTTATTTTCAATATTTTATCAAAGTATTTTACTTGTAAACTATAGTTCCACAACTAAAATCTTACAAACATGGGTGTTATATTCATTATTTATTAAACCAAACTCTCTTATGGATTCATCAAAATGAATATCCCATGATTCTAATGCTTATTTTAACCCGTAAATGGATCTCTTCAACTTTGATAACTAACTGGAATACTTTGGTGTCAAAACCCCTTACATTTGTTTCATATAAACATATTCAATAAGGTTTATATTATAAAAATGGTCTTTATATCCATTTCCCAAGTCTCATAATCATTTGTGGTTGTTACAACCAGTAGAATTTTAATGGATTTTAGAATAGTGATTGTTACAAATTAGTTTTGTCATAGACTGTGCATTTACATTACATTAAACCTTTAGCAACCAATAATTACTTATAATTACCAACTATATCATTATTTTCAATTTATTATTGAATACCATCTAATGTAATAATACCAATTTAAAGAACAACCAAAATATAAATCTTGATTTTGGTACTTGGAATACATTTTTTTGTTTGTATGGATTTCCAATTTTATCTTGTTGTCATTTATTTATTCCTTATAGGATAAGTATTCATTATTCTTACAAAATAATATATCACCTAATTCAATAATTATAAAACTACCTATTTGGTTTTATCTTTCCTACATGATATATGTATCTAGAATAACTCCTCCCACATAGACTTGTGGATTTTATATTTCTATGAAAACTCTTGTGCATCAAGATAATTGGATTAAATGAAGTCTAGATTTATCTCACTATCAAAAAAAATATATTCCATATTATAAAAATATATTAAATCCCTTGACTATTACTATTTTTATTTTATGGATATTTATATCATAATTAACTTTTATAATAATTAATTGAGATTCACTTTATGTTTACTTGATAAAAGACTATTGTTAAAACAAACTATGATAAATAGTTTACATCTAAACACATGAGTTTGAGACATAATGAAATTATTTTATATTATAACTTTTTTAATTTCCATTGGTTATGGTAGTTAGAATGTGGTTAGGTGTTAACATCACAATTTTCAAAGCATGTCTCAGAAGAAGTATTGGAAGACTTACAATACTTATAATACACATCTACAATCCTCCTTATTCCAAAATCATCCATCTTATTTTTATATGGTAATTTTATTTTAGGAATAACTTCACTCAATATTTTAATAATTAATGAATTATTTGTTAATATATTCCTCATATTACCATCCCAAATAAACTATTTTATCTTTTACCAAGCATATTCTCTACTCCACTTTCATATTACATAAATCTATTTAAAATAATATCATGGAGTAAATAAGTATACCTATAGATTATACTTATAATATTACACACATATCTTGTCAAAATAATTCAAGAATAATTGTGTTACTATCACCTTTTAATTAAAAGGGTTTCATTGTCTTCAAATCCTATAATTAATCCTGAAATATACCTAAGAATCTTAGCTCCCAAAGATTAAAGACACCCTTTTAAGTATATTCTTGATAATTGATTTTAGCTTCACTTGACTAAGAATTATCTTTCTGAAACTACTTATTATTTGATTCATATATTTTATATTAATCATTGATAATTGATATTGGTGCATCTAGAAGTCAAGTATAATTAAACTATTAATTTAGTAAATTAGACCATTAAAATGTCTCATTGTGTCTATAAATTGACCCTGAGATGAATTTTTTGGTAACATGAAATATAAAAAAATTATGAAAATCACTCCACTTTGCAATATGAAGTTGTGATATTCACTTAGAAAACATATTAATCTATCTCCACTATTTACATGAAGGTTTACCTCACTTCCTGTAATCTTTATGATCTTCCTTGGTTCTTGTATTAGGATAAAAATATATTAGTTACATATTGTATTTAATACCCAAGAATTAAAAGATAAATATTATAGTAAATAATGAATATAACTAAAGTATAATGTTCTACTTACATCACTTTAAATTCATTGAAATTACACTCTCAATGATCCTCCTTGGAACATGTTAGGCAAATAGATTCCAATTCATTTATCTCCCACTAAATCTTTTGTTTCTTTGACAGATGTCGCAAAGGAACTATTGACTTCAAACATGTAATTATATTTACAATCTCTTCCCTAACTTTAGTCACTATATGGTTTGAAGGACCATGATCCCACTAGTCATTGTCAACTTGGTGAACCATAGTAAAAATATTATTGATCATCTTCTATATATTGTTCATTTTATAGTTCTTGATGAATATATAGAATATAGGTAGTAAGGAAGATAATAAGATATTAATTGGTAATTTATTATCCATTTGGAATCTCAACATTATTAAAATATTGATATAGATCATTAATATGAGTTCATTATTGCTATATGGAAATTCATCTTACATTTTACACTTTTACTGTTTTAGTGAAAATCTCATTTATCATTTTGCACTCATTTTATTTTTCATGTTATTGGAGATAAGATATCATATTTTATTAATCCATTACCTTATATTGAATCTTAATCTCTTAAAACATAGATGCTGACATGATGAAATGAACCTATAATTCATCCTACATGTTTATTTTATTATTATCCTTCTCACCATCACTTACTCCTTGAGGTAGCTAATTATAAATAAGGGACACTTCGAAATATAACATATTTCTCTAAACTGGTGTAATATGTAAATCCATGTAACATTAATGGAATTTATTATTATTGAGGTCATTTTATTTATCATTAAATGTTCAAAGTTATTCCATCGTTTTTCTTTCCATTTTTCTATAATAAATAAAAACAAATTTATTAATTTATAGATATTTTCTATTACTACATAATTAATGAAATAATTAGTCTCCCATATTTTTTTTCAAATCCAAAAAAACCTTACCATTGGATTCAAAATATCAATTTTCTTTAATATTCTAGTTCCAAGGATCCATAATACCCTTCTCACAACCAAAACTATGGACAAAAAAATTACTTGAAGGAATTTAGGTAGGATTTACATTACAACTACATTAATTCAAAACTCTTTGATTTGTTGAGTGTAGTACCTCATCCAAAAATACTATACTAATATTTATTATACACTTTCATGTGAATTATATTAAGCTGACTACGGTCATTTACCATAAAACTAATTTGGTTAATTCAACCCATTATCTTTATTAAGACTCCCTAATAATTGGAAGAGCCCCCAACTATGGGTAGACTAACACTTTAACTATGTTTTTATCTTAACTCAAATAATGGAAGGATTTTTATAAATTAATTATTTGGTTAATGTATTTTTTTTAAATTATGCATAAAACCCCTTAATTTTATTCTTTTCATGCTTTTTAATTGTAATACCCCAACCCATAAGACAACAAAAATTTTCCCTGAACTGGTTCACCACATGGATTCAAGCACACATCCAAATACACTATAGGCTTCCAAAATGCAGATAGGTTACATAGGTGGTATAGTGTGGAGACTATACCCTCTATTTATATTCTAACACAAAAGAATTAAAGGAAACTCCATACACATCACATCCATATAAAATAAACAGGGACTAAAATACCAACTCACAACCCTTGTAATGTCATACTAATGCCACATATGGAATAGGAAGGAATACATATAAGTCAAATCCCTCATTTCCCAAAAGAAAATAAAAAAGGAAAACCTAAAAGATGGAAAAAACCAAAAAATCATGAGATATATCTCATCTCCTAACTCCAGTCCTAGCCATGACATCAAGCATCAGCTACAGGGTGATTTTCCTTGTCCTAACCTCTATCTATGATGTCTATTCAGGTAAGAAATTTCATCCCAAATAGGGTATGAATGCAACTTAGTATTTCACCACCAATATTTTTTAATGAAAATATAGTTTTTACATGACCAGTATAATTGTGTGAAATAAACAAATGAAGTGGATAATTTATGAAAATAAAAGGGACCAAGTGTAGCCCCATGACTCAATGATTCAACCCATGATGACCCTTACAACTTTATCCAATGCTAGTATCTAAACAGATAGGAAGTATTATGGACTAATGTGGTTCCAAGGAACACCACTATAGAAACTAAAACCATGTAACCCAAAGGAATCCACATGAAACAATCAGTAATATCCTTCCAACAATTCCAAGAAATTCTATTAGTTGGGACTAAACAAGGGATTGCCCTTGACATTCAAAGATATGGATCGATTGGAATCTAAGGCTTGCACCCAAGGCATTCAACACTAATATGATTGATCTAAATCAGATGATATAACCCTAAAGAATTCAATAAGGGAACCCATCATGAATCCATGGAATTAATCCTCGGTATTCAATTAGTGCATACATTACCTTAATCTAAGGGGGACACTCCACATGGAATTCTTGGTAATGAATATAAGTAGAACCCAATGTCTTGCTCAAGGAATTCCATAGCACTATCTATTGGTGTCCTTGAACTTTTGTATTCATATGCATTCACAAATTGAATCCTAGTACATTCCATGGAACTCCACAATAATACCATACATGATGAATCCATAGAATCCTTCCATGGAATTCTATGCTCAGATCCAATTCTAAGGATTTCAAACAAGTAATTATTCAACAATTCAATAAATAAAAAATTCTACAATTAAATACAAGTTAAAAATTGGGTTTAAATTATATTTAAATTTAACAATTCCATGTACATTAACACTAAGGGATCCTATGGGTCATACTAAGTATCCTACTTTCCATATTAAATCATCATATCACTAATTTAATCCCTAAACTACTCCATTTGGTCACTCAAAAGTAAGTAATATAGAAAAAATCAAAACATTAATAGTTTCAAAAAAGGAATAATGAATCCAAACTACTTTTCTAAGTCTAATAGATTTCATGTCGTCACTAAGGTTTCTAAACCATTTAGATTAATTATTTAGGTCAAGCGTCTGATGATTTGGCATGACTGTACAATCTTAAATGCATTACAATAATGATACTATGAAATTAAATCATGTAAAAACTTAACTTAGGTTAGAAGAGTCCCACTTTTGAATTTTCATCCTTCGGTTCAAGGTGAAATTATAGAAATAGAGAAACTAGACAAAAACCCAAAAAATATATCATGTACATTAAAAAGGTGGGAGATATTTAGATGAAAAGTAAAAGAAATATTGGAAGATAAAGGAGTGTTATACTTAATAGGATCCTTCCAACACAATGAATTTATAGCAACCCTCACTTTTCATACATAGACATTACATAAATATTTTATAACATTTAATACATTTCATAAAAAAATTCCAAATGACTGTATTAGTTTAGTGACTTTGGAAACATGGAAACATAAAAACTGGTACATAAGTGAACTATATTATCTCCCAATAGGTTCTCCATGACTATAACCCTTCTTAGAAACATCATACAAAAAATATATCTTTATAACCTAGGGAAAGGAATCAAAAGAAAGGGTTATCTCATATGCTCAATAAGGGAAAACCAGGGAGATAGGTAAGCATAATCAAGATAATAAGGGTATAATAACAAGATCATAACATTAGAAGATCATTCCCTTCATATAAAGGATCATAATCGAGAGTCATGGAATAAATATTGGAAGTTCATAATACATGAATCATATGGGAATCAGTATCATAATCCATGAAATCCTAACAAAGGAATAGGACATGGAATTGTGGAAAAACATAAGTATATAAAATGATTTCTATTATAGTAAAAGCTTAATTATAAGTCCATATTATTGGATTGGGTTTACTCCACAAACCATCTTGGTAGTCATGGTTCACTCCCATGACTATCTTAGTAGTCAAGGTTCACTCCTAAGACCGTCTTAGTGGAAAAATTCCTTTACAGAACTGCTTTCATTCCCCATTCCATCCATGTCTATCTCATGAGATATAAATCTTTACCCAATGAATTGGAGGGAGATATAGGTCCCACCCATCTCATAATGAAATCAAACATATGTGTTCCATAATATCATAAAAAAATATTATAATAACATATTAAATGAAATTGGTGTTATAAAAATATCATCATATCATAGCTTGTGGGAAAGAGGTAGGTTTCATACTCATTTCATGAAATCATAACCCATGAAAATAAGTGGTTTTCATAAACATATAACCCATCTTCCATGCCCTAGGTGGCGATGATTTCCTCTCTAGCCCCTCCCCCATTGGCGGGGGGGATCCTCCACCTCCTCCTTCTAGCATTATCCCTTCTCCCTTCATCCCTTTCTCAAACTCTTATTTCATACCTTCTTTCCCTCAGATCTCTATTAGTCCGAAAATTTTAGAACGCTTCAACGGTTCCCCGTAATTTTCGATATCAACCTCAGAATTCAATGATGCATCCTCTATGATATACGTAACCTTGGATGATCAATTATATCACCATCATACATTGGTGTATTCCTTTGGTCGATCGATTTACAAAACATGGGGTCTGTAAGAAAAAGTTATGGTAAGGCTTCTCTACTCAAAACAAATCATGATTTGGTTTTCCTTAGAAGACGATATGATTCTTTCTTGGTCAAGATTGCCTCTCACTTGTGGTGGTTTGCACTATATTCTATTTAAATTATCATATTACCTTAATATGAAGTGACATTCACCATTAATAGTGGTTTGGATAAGATTTCTGTAACTCCCTCTCCCATTTTAAAATCCCTCAATAATTCCCATGCTAAGTAATTTGGTTGGGTGTTATCTATGCTCGAATAGTAGGACAGGAGTGGAATGTCATACAATTTCACTACGTTTTTGTGTTTAATTAGATATGTCTAAGGATCCTATATAATCCTTATATATTTTTATGGGTAAAGAAATTTGATACAAGTAGTTGGTCATATTTGAATCGTGGTATGATTTTTGTTCCTCGTGTAAGAAGTTAGGTCATAGCGTGGTATTTTGTAGGCATAGAATGATGCAACCGGGATCAGCTTGGGAGGTTCACGAGAACCGGGACTCGGGTAGCCTTCATGTGGTTTGTGGAAATCTCCTAGATTTTGACTTTAATGGGTCAATGGAAGGCTATAAAGGACCCGTTCAAAGTGATGGCATGTTGGTTGTTATTGTGAGCTCGGTTGGAGAAGTGAAGAAAACCAAGGACAAGGTGCTACATCATGATCCGAACATGACTATTATTTTCAACAGATTGATATGAGATATATAATTTCCCCTGGTAACCCATTGATTTCATGGGATGCACATGCTAGTGCAATGGTGGATATGCATAAAGACATTAAACAAGATCATGTGGGTTTAGTTGGAAATGATGATTTAAATGATAAGGGGGATGTGATCCCAAAGTCTTACACCTATGCCATGGTTGTTTCAGGTAGCAGTATCAACCCTAAATGGGTGATTCAACTGGCTAGTGAGGGTATCCCAAAGGATAGTCCAAAATGTGATGAAGCAAGGCATGATTCATGCAATCAGTCGAACAACAAACAGGGTCCCAACCCAAGAAGGACTTTTCCCTATCTCAATTTGAACAACCACTTTGAGATCTTGAGTATCTATGGAGGGTTTTAATATAATAATATTTGTCCCTAAAAATATTTCTATAGAGAAAAAAACCTCATATGAAATAGGAGGGTTTGGTAAAGGCCTGCACAGCCCAAGTAGTAAAAAAGGAAATATAGAAAACAGAGACCTAGGGAGACGCATTGTCACCAAGAAGTAGAAATCAAAGGGAAACAAAGACTACGCATATCTTCCTAGACCTATGAAGACACAGTCATCCAAAAAATTTGGTAAATCAATGGATTGGTATCCTCATGAAATGGAAGGAGGTAAGAAGGTTACACAGGCTGAGGGAACCTCAGAAGGAAGCAAGGAGGATCAATAAGTATGTGATACCAGGTCCCCAAAGCACCAAGATGGGGGGACCTTGAAAGTTATCAAGCCTATTCAAGAAGATTCAGACAAGAATACTGAGGGTTATATTGGGGAGATACCATGGCATCTAGAGGATGTTTGTTTGGTGAAATAGGTTGTGCACCCTTCTGCACAGTAGTGGGAGGTAGGGACTCCCAAAGGTCCTCAGCGACAGGAAGACGCAGCTCGGGAACTTAACATGGAACCTCTCATGCACTCGGGTGAAGAAATGGTGGAGGAAGTTCTCTCTATTAAGGAGATTAAGGACTATCTTGATCAAATGATGGTAAAATTTCTTAGAGTGGACACTACAAGGGAGTAAGGTGAGTGTATTGACAACAAGACCACATATTGATTAGAGGGTTCAATATGGGTAAGATTAGAAAATAGGAATACATGAAATATTGGGATAATCTATTGTATCATTATGAATACATCTTGAAAGATGATCCAAAAAACTAGGTAAATTCTATTCCATGGAGATTGTTTAGGGATATTTATTCCAACTAGCATAAAATTTTCTTAAACAAGTATATAGTTTTTTTTTTCTGCTAGATCTGGTTAACTGTGAGGGTTCAAAATTTTCACTTATAAGTATTTTAAAATAAAAAAGTTACATTGGTCCATAAGAATATAACCAATTAAATAGAAACGTGTTTGTTAAACATATATCTCGTGAAATAGAAAGGGGTTTCATAGACATTATATTATTAAAACATAAAGCATTCATAGAATGAATTTGAATGTTACCCTTGGATCATATCCTAAAAAGGAATGAGTAAAATCGATGAATTTAATCTTAGATTTAAAATAATTTTGAAATATCTTTTAAAAACATTTCTTGAATAAAATATATTTTCTTCTTTGAAAAACACTTTTAAAACAAGAAACATTTTTTAAAATATTTTTCTTTAAAAATAGATTTGAAAACTTATAAAGAATGATTTTAAACCCATTAATCTTTTTAAAAATAATTTTTCATTTAAAATAATCTTAAAAGATCATTTTAAAAAAACTTTATAAAACCATTTTGAAAACATGGTTTTGGGAGAAAATCGTTTTCTGACCGAAGAGAGAAATAAGGTTTTATTTTATTAAAAAAATTATTAATTATCATAAGTACCAAAGAGTGTAATAATGATACCAATAAAAAGAATATATCATCAAAAATCATAGGATAATAAAATAATGATAATTTTTGAGATATGGATCATAATATTTCATTAATGGAATCACAATCATAAATAATCTGAATAAATAATGAGATTGTAGAAATAAACTCTTACCACTTTGGTAAATTTGAATCAAAGTCCCCATAAAATAATAAAATTACACTTAGAATAAAGTATAACTAAAATAATTATATTCATGGTATAAAATTTCAAATGGTATTATAAACACCTCATCATAGAATATAGGTTCATAACAAAATATGTTCCTCAAATAATCAAAATTGAGAAAAAATTACCAAATCGATTTGGTAACTATTGAACCATAAAACCCCATGAAATATATATCATAATATGGGTATATAAATACCAATAAATTTAAGTATAATAACCTTATAATGCATTCATGTTCTATATATAAACAACATGAAATAAAAGTGTTTTGAATAAATCATAAGTCTCACATAAATAAAATTTAGACTAGAAATCCCCTTACGTTATGTCTTGACTCTCATCGTACTCATTCAAAACTATTGTATAATAAATATAATTTTATTATAAAAATATTAAATAACTATATTTAATTATACCATACCATATATGATTTACTTATGACCTTTAATTACCCCTTTATTAGTACTTATATGTTAAATTTGTGTTTCGGGTAATAACCGCTTTGTTTTTCACATGTGTTTTGATTTGTTATATATCTTTTCCTATTAGTTATATCATGATTAAAATCTATAGAATGATAAAAATGATATAAATATAATATATTTTTATTATATATGTATTTATAATAATCTATAAAATATATAAAAAATAAAATAAAATACACTTTTCATGGAGACGGTGGGTCGTATGTATGCATTAAATTTGTTTCCGTTTTCTTGGCATATTGAAAGAAAGAAGATAAGTAAATGATATATATATATATATTATAATTATATTATAATTATTATTTTTTATATATCACATAATTATATTAAAATCATCCTTTATATATCCCATGTAAATCTTGAATGAATTGCATCGCTTTGAGGCGGCGGTAGTCTACACATCCACAAATGTTGTTATCATATTACAAAAAAAACTGAAATAAGAAACGTATGTGTTGCATAATAATTTCAAAAGAAAAAATAAATCATAAATATAAAAAATATATCATAAAAAACAATGATTTCATCATTATTCCCTACCTTGAAAGGTGGTAATAGAAGAATGAACGACATTGGTTCGTGAGGCGGTAGTCCGTCATACACACGAACAATGATTGCATATGACATTTGATGGAAGTGTGTGTGAGTGTAGGTAAAACCATTAATATAACAACATATAAGTATATTTAGGATACTTATTTATTATATATTATTGATATAATAATAATTGAGGGTGTGGAAAATAATTAAAACAAAATTTCTTGTGTAAGGATGTTACCTCTTCTTTGGGTAACTCCTTTTGATTTGCACTAAAGGGCTTCCTTGGATTCATTTCTACCCAATGTGAGGAATCCAGGATAAAATTAGGGATTTTGGGAGGATTTTTTGGTGGATTTTTTCTAATACAAATGGCTAGATATGTGTGAATAATTGATGGGGGTGAGTTCCATTTTATAGTGGAGGAGTGAAATTCTTGTATATATAAAAAGAAAAAAATTATTGAGAGGTATCCCATACATAATATACCTAAAATAATATTCCATATTATATCAAAGGGATTTTATGAAGAATATATTCCCAAAAATTGTACTTTAAACAAGTATCAATGTCATTTATCCTTTCAATATTAAATTTTATCCATTAAGTAAACTCGTTTTTACATTAACTGCTATAATTAATTTTAATTAATTTCACTGATATTTTTAGTAAAAAACTAAGTTTTCAATACTATATATTATGAATTATTATTAATATAAATATCTAATCAATTTTTAAAAATTATAATCTTAGAAGTGGAAGAAATTAATTTAAAATTAATCTCACACGCGGAATAAGACGATGTGTTTTTAATGTGAAAAGTCTCAAAATTTTAAAATGATTTTATATCCAATTTCATTGTGAAATTAGTTAAAATGATTATAATAGATCTATTTATACTTTAAAACCAAATTAAAATATAATTTACTATATAAATAAATCAGACGAAAATAAAGTTTTCAATTAATATTCAGTATTATTCACTATTCATCCAAAAATAATATATTTCTTAAAAATTATTAAAAATACCCTAAGATAATTTTTAAATTAAGAATTCAATAATTGAGTTTATTTTATCATACTAAATTCACAAAATTGTATAAAATTAATTTTATTATTTTTCACATAAGAAAATAAAAAATAGTTCTTTTTAGAAAATATTATTTTCTAACATATAAAGACTTTACTAAAAATTATATATTTCATTTTTCAATATGTTTCATTTATTTAAAACTATTAAAAATCATATTTAAAAAGTATTTATTGCTATTAAAATTACTATGTTTAATGGATAAGTTACAACTATCTATTTTAAATAATTATAATAATAATAATATGTTGTTTTGTAGAAACTCACAGTTGTGTGTAATGAAAGCTAAGACGATATCTTGTGTAGCATAAGATTAACTTGTTTTATAATATAAAAAAATTAACTTGGTGTACAATAAAATTAAATACATCAATGAAATTTAATTTATTCCGAAAAAATGGTTCATAAAAACTCAGGTTGTTACATTCTACCCCCATTAAAATGAATTTCACCCTTAAAATTCAAAATTATAATACAAAAAATGAGGATTCTTCTACCTCATCATATCCTCAAGTTCCCACATATATTCTTCTAAATTTTTATTTTTCTACAAAAAAATTACCTGTTTATTGATCATGTTTCATAGAACTTTCTCTGTGTGATCCATATTTTCAACTGGTTATTAATCATAAGAAAGATCATGCTCTAATGGTATGACCATTGTGTTCAACACATGTGAAGGGCCAGGTATGTACTTCCTAAATAGATATGCATGGAACACCCAATGGACTTGATATAGGTATAGTGGAAGTTCCAAGAAATAGGCGACCATCTCGATACGATCAATAATTTCAAATAGATTGTTATACCTAGGGATTAGTTTCCCTTTATTCCTAAATCTCAAAAACTTCTTCTATGGAGAGATTCATAGAAACACATTCTCACCAAAATAAAATTTGAGATCATGTTGGTGGTTATCAAAATAACCTTTCTACTAACTTTGAGATTCCTTGATATGTTGTTGAATGGTTCTAACATTCTTTGTCATTTATTCTGTTATCTTAGGTCCTAATGGATTTCTTTATCTAACATCATTACAGCATGTTGGATATCTCAATTTATTTCCATAGATTTATTCATAACGAGTCATCTAAATTCTTGATTGAAAGTAATTGTTTTAAGAAAACTCAACATAAGGAAGGCGTTGATCCCAACCACCTTTTAAATCCATATAAAATTATCTCAACATATCCTCTAGAGTTTGAATTTTTCATTCAAAATGAACATCCGTATGAGGATGATAAGAAGTGTTGAAACCAAAATCTATATCAGGGGATTTCTGAAGACTTTTCAAGAATATTTAGGTAAACCTTGGATCCCGATAAAATACAATGGAATATAGTACTCCATGAAACCTTACCACTTCCTTAATTTATATCATGGAAAGTTGATCTAGAGAAAAGTATTCAAAAATGGAAATAAAGTGATCTTACTTAGTAACGTGATTGACCACCACCCATATAGAATTATTCCCTTTTGAGGTTTCAGGTATTCTAATGAAAAAAATACATAGTTATGTTCTCCCATTTCCATTCTGTTGTGGGTAAAAGATGCAACATCCCCTTAGACTTTTATCTTTCAGCCTTAACTTTCTAGCATACCAAGCACAGAGATACAAACTCTCTGATATCTCTCTTCATGCCATCCCACTATAATTATTCATTCAAATCTCTATACATCTTCGTACTTCAATGATTTATAGAGAAATAAGTTCTATGAGATTCCTCTAAAAACTCCTCTTTCAAATCTGGTGTGCAAGAAATGAATGCATGGTTCCTAAACATTATCATTTCATCCTAACCAAGGATAAACTTAGGAACATTTCTAACCTTTTTTTGTTGCTCTAAATCTTCCATCTACACCTCTTTAATCTTCACTTGGATAGATGGTTTAACATTCAATTAATCAAGATATGATTTTTATCCTTCCTTTAGGATTTCCAGATCCATCCTTTTCAAATCCAGAAATATTGGATCTTTTGTGGCCCTCATCATGGATAAGCTATCATTGTCCTTTCGACTCAATTCATCATCCACCTTGTTCACTTTCCTAGGGTGGTAATGTATTGATAAATCATAATCCTTTATAATCTATAAATTCCATATCTAGAGCATGTTCAAATCCTTCTGTGTGAATATGTACTTAAAACTTTTATGATTGGTATATATATCACACATTTCTCCATAAAGATAATTTCACCATATCTTTACTACAAAAAATACCACAACTAACCCCAAATCATGAGTTGGGTAATTTTTCTCATGAATGTCCAATTTAAGTGAGGCATAGGATATAACCATGTTATATTTTAATAGAACACATCCCAGCCCCTTCTAAATGCATCACTATAGATTATAAACCCTTCTTCACTATAGGGTAATGTAAGTCCATGTGTTCTAAGAAACAATCTATTCGGTTCCTTGAAATTTTCCTCACATTCATCTATCCAGAGGAACTTGGCTACATTCAAGGTTAACTTGTTTAGAGGATTAGATAGTCAGGATAACCTTTCCACAAAAAATCAATAATATCCATATAAACTAAGAATTATATGGATCTCTATCAATATGGTTGATATAGGTCAGTATACAATAGCTTCTGTCTTTGATGGATCGACTTTTATACCCTCAATTGAGATTAAATGACCCAAAAATGAAACCATTTAGAGCCAAAATTCACACATTTTATATTTTGAATATAGTTTCTCATTCCTTGGGGTCTTTAGTAAAATTATAAAGTGGTATTCATTCTCTTACTTCCTATTTGAATAAATAATAATATCATCTATAAATACTACCACAAAATGATTGGGGTAATATCTAAAGACTATATTCATCAAATACATGAAGATATAAGTAGAATTAGTAAGACCAAAATGCATCACTATATTATAATAGTGTCCATACCTTTTGTAGAATGTCATCTTGGTTATATCCTCCTTATTGACCCTTAATTTATGATATCCAAAATGAATGTCAATCTTGGAAAATTATTGACCTCTATGCAGTTCATAAAATAATTCAACATTACGGGGAAGAGGATACTTGTTCTTGATCATGATCTTGTTCAACACCCAATAATCAGTGCAGAGTCTCATTGTAATATATTTATTTTTCACAAAAATAATAGGTTCACCCAAACCTGATACACTTGGATGAATTAATACCTTTTTAAGTTTTTCTTATATTTTCTTCTTTAACTCCTACAACTCAACCTGGACTATTCTATATGGAGTCTTTGAAATTTTTGTGGAACCAATTATGAGTTATATTGAGAACTAAACTTATAATTTTGGTGGGATTCTAGTAAATTCTTCCAAAAATACATCCCCAAATTCTCTAACAATAATCATATCATTGATGTTGAGTTTCTCCCCAACCATTTGAGAAACATATTCCTACTGAATGGGAATTAAGACCCATATACTAGATGTAATCTCCCTAGGAAGTTCATACTTATCATCACATTGATATATGATCATATGTTGGTTTGAAATATCAAAATTAATATCCATTAATTGATAATTTATATGGAATTTATAAAGATAAATCCAATCCATGCCTAAGATGACATAAAATTCAAGTAGAGGAAGAATGAAAATATTTACAGGAAGCACATTCCAAAAAACGTTAACTAAAGAGGAATAATATACTTGAGATGATATCAGAATACCATTAGGGGTGTTCACTTCTAATTTCAAATCTAAAAAATTGGTAGTTATCTTAATAAACTTAGAAAATTCTTTAGATATGAATGAGTGGGTAGATCCAGAATAAAATAAGATATTATTAGTTCTAGAGTGGATGGTATGTGTACCTTTCACCATGTCATTATCACACCCCTCATCAGAAATATTAGTTTTATGATATTTACCCTTATCCCTCATCTATAGAGGTTTATAACATCAATATTCATCGTTAACCTTTTGTTTTGGTCACTGGTTAGGATAATTCCCATTCACAAAACACTTGAAGCATTGAAGTGGGGGAGATGCATTCTGTGTAGTTTTTTCTCCATTCACATTATGAGCTAACTTATTCTCATCACATCAGAAATCAAATTCCCGATGACCTTACCTTACACAATTAAAACATTTATTATACCATTGATATAATTTCCTCCATGATTATTTCCACACTTAGATCATAAGGGAAATCTTATCTTCTTCTCTTTATGGTTTTTAGATTTTCCTCTGAACTCCATCTTCCTTTTCTTACCAAAATCAGGATATTGATATGTAACTCCAACCTCCATCTCAACCATGATTGAAAAAATAACAATATATTAATATATACTAAAGTGTATTATGGATAACACCCTTATGAGACTTCTCTTTAAGACACATAAGATTCGTTCAACCATACTTTCTGGTAGGATGTTGATTCCAAAGGCATACCTCACAAGTCTTTTAAAACTGGATTCATAGGTACGAATAAATTCATCATCCCTGTGATTTCACTTAAGAAACTCCTTCTCCATTTTTATACAAATAACACATGTAAATTTATTATTGAATAACAAGTTCTTGAACTTGACCCAATCCATGGATTCAATTTCATCTTGTTACCTCATATTATTGATTAAAGTCTACCACTAGTCAGGTATCTCCTTCTAAACGATAAAAAGATAGAATGAATTTATCATGTTCTGAACATTGTATAATGGGAAATATATTTTAATTGGTACTAATAAATTGTTTAGAAACTGGTGCATTAGAATACCCACTAACATATGGTGTACGTGGCCTCGCGAAGGATTCAACAGAACGTTGTTCCCTCCTTTTCTCATTTGGAATTTCATCATTATTAATGGATTAAGAAAGTTATTTGAGCATAGAAATGAGTTTTTTCATTCCATATATATATAATTTATATGCTTGAGAGAATATTCATTTCATTTTCTATGACACTCAGCATTAATGTGGTTTCTTCATGTTTCAATCATTGACTAAAACCCAAAATTACAGAGTAAGAAACAATCATCATAGTGGGGAACCATATAATCATGAAAAACCACTTATAAATATCTAAATTATGAAACATTAATTAATATATGAAACCTTAGGTTTATCATAGTATATTCATATACACCTCTATTTAAATCCTTCATGATGTTTCATAAAGATTTTTTTAATTCCGAAAGAATATTTATTGGGAGTGCCAAACCAGGTGTACAGAAAGGCCCATTGTCGGGCACTAGTTCTCAATCCAATTTAGCTAAATATGGTGTTTTTAGGGTTTTTACCACTATATACATTTATTCCAGATCCATTTCTACTCGTAGTATCCAAATATGAATGTATTACTAGAAAATCACTCACTCTATCCTTTACTAAAATTCAAATACATTTTCCTATACATTGACTCATCCTTATACATATCCTTTGACATGTCCTAAGGGTTATCACTAAGGTTTTCTAATCCTTGTTTTCAATGGTTAACTAAACATGTTATTTCATACCAAATAAAGTGGCCCTCTCTATTCATATATAGACATTACATAACTTTTTTGGAACATTTAATACATTAGACAAATAGACGCCCAAAGATCATATTAGTTTAGTGGCTTTGGAAACATGGAAACATAAACATGGGTACATAAGTGAGTTACATTATCTCCCACTAGGTTCTCAAGGAATAAAACACTTACTAGACACATCAAAAATAATACATATCTTCATAACCTGGGGAAATGAAACATAAGAAAGGGTGAGCTCAGATGCTCAGTAAGGGTAAACGAGGGAGATACGTAAGCATAATCCTGAGAATAAGGGTATGTGAATAAGATGATAACATAATAATATCATACCATGTATATAAAAGATCATAATAGAGATTTAGGGAATAAATATTAGAAGTTCATAAGATGTGAATTGTAAGGGAATCAAGAGCATAATCTATGAAAGCATAACTGTAACACCAGAAAATTCTATCAATGTAAATTCTATTATTATAAGTATTTCATATAGTATTAATCACATAAGATAACATTGATAACACAATAAAAAACTTTATAAATGAATAATGAATGAGATAATATTTGTTTCTAGAAATTAAAGAACCCATACTGATGGAACAATAACTTGATTGTTGGAATAGTAAAATAACAATTAGGAATAGTAATCTAGCCAATAGAATAGTAACATCACCTATTAAAGTATAAATAAAATTTAATTATCTTATAAACTAAAATATGATATATTTATAACATGTTATAAGTAAATAAATGTTTTAAAAATGATAAATTAATTGTTGGTATTTTAATATGTTGTGAGTATTTATTTACAGTTTTACAATTAATATAATAATTTAAATGAAAATATATTCATTAATTAATATTTTTTATCTTATAATTATTATATAATTTTATGAGACCTTGATTAATTTTCCAAAGTGTCATAAAATCAGCTATAATTTTAAAATCTATATATTTTTAATAAATAATGGTTTTAATTAAAATTTTAATTTATAATATTTAGAAAATTATTTTCATAAAATGGAGTCCATTTTTGAATTATACACATTTCAAAATGGTTATGGTGAATTTTTTGTGTTTTTTCTAAAATAGTTGATTTTTTTTAATAATGAAATACGGTAATTTACAATATTTAACAAATACATGAATTATTGAGTCATGGATGTTGTATGGATGAGGTAATCACCCAGTGTCTAGAATTATCATGAACCTTTTACTCTATATAGACATAATAATCCACACTATTGATAGTCTTGAGCCAAAATAATAAACTAATGAATAAAATAATCAAAAACTCCCCTCTTCTCCCCCAATAAATACCACCCCTCACCACCTCTTATCCTCACACCATATAATATTTGGATATTAATATTATTATTCCAAGTTCATCTCCCAAGACTCTTCCCCACGTTTTTGACTTTCTGTTCTCACCAAAATACTAAACCCTAGTGCCTTAAGGAGGTTCTCAAGGAGACGTTATTCCAGAGTTAAAATTTTCCACCTTTCTCTTTTAAATTATTTATTTCTTCTACCTCGTTAGTTAATCCACTATACAAAGTGAAATGATAAATCTAGTATCATATATATAAACTTTAATTTTATTAATTTAGTGGTATATCCATCATTAAATTTCTTCTCTTCTCTTTTCATCTTAAAAACAAAAACATCGTCTCTGATGTGTCGATTCACCACCTTCATGGATGATAATTTTTTTCTATTACCCCTTTCATGGATGGTCATAAAACCAATATAATGGATAAAAAATATTTCAAAATTTATATTAAAACTTTTTTATGCTCTGTAACTAATATATATGTAATATTAAATAATTAAACAAATCTAGTTTTTTATAATTGAAACTTTACCAAAATAAACTTAGGTTCACCAATAACATTTTATCTAATGAATCAATATCGTATATGGAAAAAATGATATATGGTACCATTTAAATTTATTTAACTAAATAAATATCATATAATTCCACTTTTGGAGTTTTTATTCCATTTGAAAAGAACTCTCATAATTAAACTCAAGGGAACTGATCATAGAATCCATGAAACAAAATTTCTCGGAACAAAAAAATTAAACCTTATAACTCAAGAAAAGGCCATAAATGAACCTAATAAAACTATAATAAATAAAATATATTTTCAATAGTTTATAAATAAAATTATTATTGAATCTAATTTGATTTTCTATGAAATTAAGTAAAATTGGAGAACATTTTCGTGCATAAGGTAAGGGATTCTCTTTGAACCCCCATTTTTCCATCTGGCTAAGCTTTATTTCTCCTTACCATAATTTAATTATTAATTATTCTTATTTAATACTCGTAAATTATTATTTTATGTTCCAAAAATATGTACCTATCTCAATTATTATTTCTTTTATAGAGAAATTCATGTTTTAAAATTTTCCCTTTTCAATTCCTCTTGATAAACAAGCCCGATTAAAGGGAAATTTCTAAGTTCTTAACAATTTTCAAGAACACTCCATAATATATTTTAATCAACCAATATTATTTATAAAATAAATATTTTTATCATGAAAAAACTATTTTATTACATTTTTGGTTTTATGCAAAAAATTGTGCATTTTTCCTCTTTAAAGACTCTTTTATACTTTTCCTTAAACCGCACTGAAGTGGCTCATTTCTAAAGATTCTTAAACACTATTTTTATATTTTTTCACTTCATCTGGACATCATTTATCAATATCTATGCCTATTTTACCTTATAAATGTCCATGTATTATTTAAATCCATTCTTTCATTGACACCATTATGTTATTACTTTTTTTATGTTTTATGACATGATTAAAACCCAATTTCCTTCCATGGGTAACCCTTATGTTTATCTTTTAAGTTTGATTATTCACATGGAATGCATATTCAAGAAACTTTTATGATGGGTGAACCTATATAGTGATCCAATGCATTGGGTAATGTATTTGTCTCGTGATATTTCATGTAGGGATAATAAGTAAACCTAATTCTATTATGGGACTTTGTCAACCATGTAATATAGTCTTGGAAATTATCCTTGACTCATATTTATGACATGTGTATATTGCTTCCAAATTCCTATAATTAAATGATTACATGATCCCATGTTCTATAATTTATGATTCCATATGTGTATTCATGTTCTATGCCTTCATATGTCATCATGTTATTCCTTTTAACCAATGTGTTATGCTTTCTTCCTATGTTTATTCTCTTATTGGTATTTTTAGCTCATCCATTTATTTAGGTTTCCCCCAGTTTATCCTATGAAGATATAAGATCTCAAAGGAATTTAGGATCTCATTATGGATATTAAATAAAAGATGTTTTTATTTGGGTTTACTTATTTCTAATTTTGTACCTAATATTCCAAAGACACTAGAATTTATAATCCTTGGTTTGTATTTGATGGTTATCTATACTTAAAATCATGTAATAATATGTGTAAAGAGATAGGGTTTCTATGTTTGGTATTAGAGGAAGGTCTAGTTATTTTTGGGGATTAGGATTAGAAAATATTAGTAAGAACCCTATGGATGATTCTATCACCATGGATATATTATATTGAAACTTAGAGAATCACATGTTATGATATACTTTCCATTTATAAGTTTATCCTTCCATGTTCAAATTTTTATTTTTATATGATTATTAGCTAAGTATTGAAGCCCCATGAATTTTACTTTCCTTTTCTTATTTAATGGTTTTAAATAAGATAACTTATTCTAATAATCAATGTGATAGTCAATGCAATGATTACACTAATGATATACTTAACCTAATGGAAGCTAGAGTAACACATCTTGTGTTTATGACAAACCAGTTATCATAGTTTAAAATTAATAACTTGAACATAGTTTAGTTTCACAAAACATTATAGAATATAATAGCGGCATCTCATATAAAATCAAGTAATAAAAAAGGTAAGGAAAAGAAGAATCAATTCCCTATGTGTCAAAAATGTGGGAAGAAACATCCCGGAAGCTGTCTCAATGGGATCAGGAGATGCATCAAACGTGAAAAAAAATAACATAATAAAGTGTACAATTTACGAAGGAAAATGAACTAAAAATATATAGGTAAATAAAATTAAACCTATGGTAATGTATACAGTTCTATGTCGTATATGTGGAGAATTTGGGCATTATCCAAGTCATTTCTCTATTGTAAGGAATGATAAGCATAATGAGCACCAACAATATCTATAACTAATGGAATGAGGAAGCCCCTATGTTGAGATGGATCATGATGTTTGAATTAAAATTAACCTCTATACCAAAGTGGTGTTTGTGTTGTTGTATTTCCATTCATGACATATTAGCATATCTTCTTTGACTTAGAGGTACATCAGGTCGCCACCCTATATTAATTGATTTCATCGAGGAAAACATATATGAATATTGTATTATATGTTGAATTTTATGGAAATATACTTATTGAAAATAATATCCGACTTCCTTTAATAGAGTTCAATGTCAGTTTGGGCATGGATTGTCTATCTTTATACAAAGATAGCATCAACTATTAGGAAATTTAAATAACTCTTCACATCCTGAGGTATCCACCAATTATGTATAAGTGTAAGAATGAGGATGAATGTTCTTTAGAATCATCATATCAATTGTAGATATTATTGCCTTATGAGAATGTATATCAATATCAAATGATTGAGATTAATGATAGAATCATGATCGAATACATGCTCATTGTGAGGGACTACACTAATGTGTTCCCTAATGAATTTACCAGTCTTCCTCCTAACCGAGAGGTTGAGTTCTCAGTTGAACTTATTCTCTGATCACTTCCCATATCAAAGACACATTATGAAATGGAAACCATTGAGTTTGAAGAACTAAAGAATAATTTTCAAGAGAATCTAGAAAAGGGTTTCATATGCCTAAGTACTTCACCATGGGGTGCACTAGTCCTCTTTATAAAAAATAAATATGAATCAATGAGCCTTTGTATTTATTATCATGAGCTCAGAAAAATTATGATAAAGAACAATTATACCCTTCCATAGATAGATGACATGTTGGATCATCTATGTGGGGGGAAGTATTTTTCTAAGGTGAACCTATAATAAAAATATCACCAATTAAAGGTAAGTAAGGAAGATATTCCAAATAATGCCTTTTTAATGAGGTATGGATAGTACGAGTTCATAGTGATTCCCTTTGGACTCACTAATGCTCCAGAAATTTTCACGGACTTAATGAATAGTGTCTTTAGATGTTACCTCAACAAATTTGTGGTAGTCTTTATATATGATATTCTAATATAATCCAAGATAAAGGCGGAACACAAGGTGAATTTGAATAATATGATAAAGAATTTTTGAAGGGATAAACTATTCACAAATTATAGTAAATGTGAATTTTGAATGGATGAAGTACCATTCATGGGAATGTTATCACCAAAAAAGGAATATTTGTAGACCCTTCTAAAACAAAGGCAAATGAAGAATGGCCCAATCCAACATTTGTAACAAATATATATAGTTTCTTTGGTCTATTTGGGTATTACAAATGATTTTTGAAGAAGTTATCATGATTTTAAAACCCATTAACCAAGCTAACTTGGAAGGGAGTAATGTTTTTCTAGACCAGTGAATGTGAAGACTAATTAAAAGATTTGAAAAAGAGGCTTATCACTGCACCAATACTCACACTTCAGACAAGTAGGGAATTATTTGTGGTATTGAAAGATTCTTTAAAGAAGGTATTAGGCTGTGTACTGATGAAAAATTATAAAGTGATATCTTATGCCTCAAGCCAGTTGAAAATTCATGAGTAAAACTATTCCATGTATGATTTGGAGTTAGCAGTTGGAATCTTCATGTTAAAAATATGGAATCATTATCTATATGGGGAGAAGTGTGAGATATATATTAATCATAATATCCTCAAAATATATATTCACATAGAGAGAGATTAATATATTCTAGATAACAAGGTTAGATATCATCAAGGATTATGACTTTTCAATCCACTACCATCCTAGTAAATAAAATAAAGTGGCTGATTCTATAAGTATAAAAAATCCTATAACTTTATCAATGATGAGAATTGAGAAGTATCCAATATTCTAATATTTTTAATGGATAGGCATGTGATTAATTATGGAAGTAACATCATCAATTCTTTCTCAAATGGCGTCTCAACCATCCCACATGGATAAAATAAAGGATGCTCAAAGAAATAGTGTTGAAATTCAGAAAAAGGTAGAATCTATAAGAAAGGGGAAATCCTCATAGTCCAAAATTGATTAGGAAGGAGTCATAAAATTTTCTTCATGATTATATATATCTTACAATCCAGATATAGAGAAGTAGAATCTGAATTATGCACATTACTCAACCTTCTCTATTAACCTAGGGAGCAAAAATATGTATCGATATCTATGAGAGAACTATTAGTGGGGCAATATAAAGAAGGAGATCACTGAATATACATCAAAGTGCCTTGTATTTCATTAAGTGAAGACTAAAAGAAAAATGTCTAAGGGAATGATGAAACCATTACCCATACCAACATAGAAATGGGAAAAAATCACCATAGACTTTGTCATTGGACTTATAAATACATATAGAGGAAATAATTATATATGGGTCATTTTGCATCATCTTATAAATACAGTTCACTTTATCACATTTCGAGAGGACTTCTTACTCGGTCAACTTGCATGTATATACATCGAAGTAGTGATGAGGCTGCATGGAGTACCACTGTCAATTATATCCAATCAAGATCTTAGATTTACCTCCATGTTCTGGAAAAGTATCTAACATTCAGTAAACACTATGTTAAAGCTTATTATGGCCTATCATCATCAAATTAATGTTCAGTCTTAGAAAACTATTCAAACATAGGAAGACAAGTTTAGAGCATGTTATATGGACTTCAAAGGAGAAATGGACCAACATCATCCTTTGGTGAAGTTATAATACAAAAATAGTTTCCACTCAAGCATACAAATGGCTTCATATGAAGCCCTTTATGGGAAAAGATGCAGAACACCATTATGTTGGGATTAATTTAGTGAACACAAGCTATTAGGATCATAAATGGTCGAAAAATGGTAGAAAAGGTGAAAACCATTCAACAACACATTAAGGCAACCCAAAGTAAATAGAAGATCTATGAAGACAATAATCAATGGGACCTAGAGTTTGAGATCAGAGACATATTATTCCTCTATATATCTCTATGGAATAGGATCATGAGATTTAGAAATAAAGGATAACTGAGTCCGAGGTACATCAGCCCCTTTGAGATTCTTGATCGTGTCGGAGTTGTGGCATATCAATTAGAAATTCCACTTAGCATATATCAAGTACATAATGTATTACATGTATCCCTCTTTAGGAAGCACATACCAAATCCCTAACATGTACAGAATCCAGAGGTGGTACAATAAGAGAATGACCTCTCGTATGAAGAACAATCGGTGAAGATCTTGGACCGTAGAGATAAAGTTAAATACATCAAGACTACTCACCTGGTCAAAGTACTATAGTGGAACCATAAGTATGAAAATTTGACATGGGAAAATTAGGAATCAATGAATTATAATTACCCTCACCTATTTTTACCTTAGTATGTAAAATGATATTTCAAGGGAAAAATTCATAAGGGGGAAGAATGTAAGGACCCAAATTTTTATCAATGAAAATTTCATTCTTATAATTATGTCATATAGTATAAATCACATAAAATCACATAGAGAAAAAAAACAAACTATATAAATTAATATTGAATTAAATAAGAGGTGTTTTTAGAAATTAAGGAACCTATACTGATGGAATAGTAACCTAACCTTTGGAATAGTCAAATAACCATTAGGAATTATAATTTAGCCAAATTGAATAGTAATCTCACCTATTAAAGTATAATTAAAATTTAGGTATCTTATAAATGAAAAAAAATGACATATTTATATCATGGTATAAGTAAATAAATGTTTTAAAAATGATAAATTAATTATTGGTATTTTTGTAAGTCATAAGTATTTATTTATAATTTTATAATTAATATAGTAATTTAAAATAAAATATATTTTCGTAAAATTAATTCATACATTAATATTTTTTTGTTTTATAATTATCATAAAATTTTATGAGACGTTAATTAATTTTTCAAAGTGTTATAAAATCAGTTATAATTGTTAAATTGATATTTTTTTAATAAATAATGAATTTAATTAAAAATAAATTTTATAATATTTAGAAAATTATTTTCATAAAATTGATTTAATTTTTTAATTCTACTTGTCAAAAAATGGTTAGGTTTAATTTTTGGTATTTTTCTAAAATAGTTGAATTTTTAGTGAATAGTGAAATACGGTAATTTACGGTATTTAACAAATACATGAATTATTTAGTCATGTATGATGCATAGATGAGTTAATCACACATTGGTTAGAACTATCGTAATTATTTTACTATACTTAGTCACAATAATCAACATTATTGATAATCTTGAGCCAAAATAATAAACTAATGAATAAAATAATCAAAAACACTCCTCTCCTCCCTTATAAATACGACCCCTCACCACCTCTTCTCCTCACACCTTCTAAGATTTGGATATTTATAATATTCTACCCAATTAATCTCATAATAATCTTTCCCACATTATGTTCTTGATAGTCTCACAAAAATATCAAACCCTAGTTCCTTAAGAAGGTTCTCAAGGATATGTTATTCAAGAGGAAAAATCCTCCACCTTTCCCTTTTAAATTCTTTTTTTCTTCTACCTCAGCCTTTCCTACACTATCCAAATTGATGTTATAAATATAGAATCATAAATATAATTTAATTTTATTATGTTAAATTTATATACATAGTCGAATATCTTTTCTTCTCTTTTTATCTTAAAAATGAAAACATCACTCGTGATGTGTCGATTCACCACCTTCGTGGATGGCGGTTTTTCATATTCTCTTACATCCTTAATGGATAGTTGTAAAACCATTATAATTGTTAAAAAAAGATTTTAAAATGTATATTACAACTTTTTTTATGTTCTAAAACTAATATATATACATAATATTAAATGATAAAACAAAGCTAGTTTTTGATGATTAAAATTTCACCAAAATAAACTAACATTTATCATTAACATTTTATCTAATGAATCATTCTCATAATATGAAAATAAAATGATATATGGGACTATTTAAAATTATTTATGTGAATAAATATCATATAATTACACTTCTATAGTTTTTCTTCCATTTTACAAGAACTCCCATAATTAAACTCAAGGGAACCGATCATGAAATCCATGAAACGAACTCTCTCGAAATGAAAAAATTAAACACTACAACTCAAAAAAAATGTCCATAAATGAACCTAATAAAATTATAATAAATAATTTAATTTTTAATATGTTTTTATTAAATTATTAAAGAATATAATTTTATTATCCAGGACATTAAGTACAAGTGCAGTACAGTTTCGGACATAATGTAAGGGATTCTCTCTGAACCCCCATTTTTATTTCGGGTTATGTTTTCTCTCCCTTTATCCTAAATAAATTATAAATTCTTCTTATAAAATCCTCCTAAATTATGTTTTTATGATCCAAACATATGTACCTAGATCAATTATTATTTCTTTTATGGGTAAATACACGTTTTATAAGGTTCCCTTTTCAATTCCTCTCGATAAGAAAGCATGTTTAAAGGGAACATCCCAATTTCTTAACCATTTTCAAGAACACTCCTTAATCTATTTTAAGATAAAAATATTTTTTCTAGAATAACTATTTTAATCATGGAAGAAGATATTATTTCATTTCTTGCTATCCTATTTAAATAATCTTTTATACTTTCTCTTAAACAGGACTGAAGTGGCTCATTTCTAAAGTTTCTTAAACAGGATTTTTACATGTTTTCACTTAATTTCGACTTAATTTATTATTATATATACCTAGTTTACATTATAAATGTCTATGTATGGCTTAAATACATTCTTTAAGGGAAAAAATTATTATATTCCCTTGGTTATTCTTAATAAAATTATTATGATACCCATTTCTTTCAATGGGTAACCCTTATGTTTATCCCTTATGTTTGATTCTTCATGTGGAACACATATACATGAACATGTTATGATGGGTACACCCAAATATCACTCCAATGCATTGGGTAATGTTTTAGTCTCATGATACATCATGTTGGTATAGGGAGTAAACTCAATTCATTTATGGGACTTAGTCCACCATGTGATATAGTCTTGGAAGTTATCCTTGACTCATGTTTATGTCATGTTGTATGTTATTGTTGCAATCCTATGATTCCGTAATTATATGATACCATGTTCTATATGTAATGGTTCCATATGTTTATGCATGTTCCATGCCTTTTATGTTAAAATTTTATGCCTTATAACCCATATTATATGCTTTATTCCTATATGTATTCACTTACCAGGATTTTCAAATCAACCCTTTGTTCATTTATTCCTCAGGGAATCCTATAGAGATGTAAGAGCTCAAAGAAATTTAGAAGCTCGTTATGGATATTAAATAAAAGATATTTTATTTTGGTTTCATTATTTCTAATTATGTGTCTAATCTTCCTGAGACACTAGACTTTACGATACTTGCTTTTAGTTTGATGGTTATTTAAGCTTAAAATCATGTAATAATATGTGTAAAGGGATAGGGTGGATATAATAACATAGTAATAATACATGTAATTATGGAAGACACATAAGTATATAAAATTACTTATATAGTAGTCAATTCTTAATTCCAATGTCATCTTAGTGTAATGGGTTCACTTCCCAATATATCTTAGTAGTCATGGTTCACTTGCATGACCACTTTAGTAGTTAAGGTTCACTCCTAAGACCATCTTACCAGAAAAAGTATTTTATTGAATCGATTTCACTCACCATTCCATCCATGTCTATCTTGTGAGATACGAATATTTACCCAATGAATTTGGGGGAGGTATAGATCCCTCTCATCTCATAATGGAATCATACACACATGTTCCATATGACCATAATAAATCATATCATAACCCATTAAATTAAATGGGTATCATAAATATTTCATCATATCATAGCCTCTAGAAAATATAAAGTTTTAATAATAATTTCCAAAAATCATAACCTCTGAAGATAAGAAGGTCTCATAAGCATATAACCTATGAAAGATAAATGAGCTTCATAAACATATAACCCATGAAAGTGAAACAGGTTTAATAAAGATCATTCCATAAAAACATAAACCATTTGAAAAAAAGAATATAAATGGAACCCTGGGATAATATCCTCAAAATTCATGAGTAACACAAACTAATTTCGTCTTATATTTAAAATAATTTTGAAATATATATCAAAAATATTTCTTGAGGAAAATATCCTTTCTTCTTTGAAAAACACTTTTTAAAACATAAAAAATTTAAAAACATTTTTATTTGAAAATAGATCTAAAAAATAATAAAGTAAAATTTTAAAACCATAAATAACTTTTAAAATCATTTTTCCTTGAAAATTATCTTAAAGGATTATTTTAAAAACTTTTTTGAAAACATGGTTTTGGAAGAAAATAGTTTTCCGACTGAATAGATAAATAAGGTCGAATTTTCTTAAAAACACTATATTAATTATATTTAGTACCAAATAGTGTAATAAAGGTACCTATGCATTAATAAATCATAAAAACCTGTATTATAAGAAAATCATGATAATTATTGATATAAATATCATAATATTTCATCAATATAAGTACAATCATAAACAATCTCAATAAATAATGTGATTATCACAATAAACCCTTACTAATTTTGGAAATTTGAATCAAAGTATCAATGAAATAATAAAATTAAATGAAAATAATTAGATTCATGATATAACATTTCAAATGAAAGTATATACACTTCATAAAGTTATATTGGTTCATAAAAAACATCTGTCTCAAAAAAGGAAAAATGAGCAGAAAAAAATTACCTTACTAATTTGGTAACTTTTGAACCGTAAAACCCCATGAAATAGAGATTTTAAAATGGGTATGTAAATAACCATAGATTTAAGGATAATAATCATATAATACATTCATGGGAATTATATTATCCACATAAAATAAACTAAGGTTGAATAAGTCATAAGTCTCATAGAAATAAAAGTGAGACTAGAAATCCCCTTACCTTGTGTCTTGACTCTCATTGTACTCATTCAAAACTACTATATAATATATTTAATGTTATCATAAAACTATTAAATAAAAATATTTAATTATACCACATCATATATTATTTACTTATAACCTTTTGTTACCCATTTATTAACACTTCCATCGTAAATTTACGTTTTGGGTAATAACCGCATTGTTTTTCACATGTGTTTTGATTTGTTGTATTTTCGTTCCTCTTACTTATATAAAGATTTCATAATATATAGAATTATAAACATGATATAAATTTAATATATATTTAGTATATATTTATTTATAATAATATATAAAATATAGAAAAAGGAAATGAAATACACTGTTCATGGAGACAGTAAGTCGTATGTACGCATGAATGTTGTTTTCATTTTCTTAGAGTATTGAATGAAAGTAGAAAACTAGATGGTATATATATATATATAATTTAATTAGAGTTATTTTTTCATATATATCACATATTTTTTTAAAACAAATCCTTAATAAATTCCATGTAAATCATGAACAAATCACATCGCTTTGAGATGGTGATAGTCCACACGTCCACAAACGATGTTATCGTATTCCCAAAAAAGGGAAATAATAAATGAATGTGTTTAATAATAAATAAATAAACATAAATAAATAATAAATATAATATATATATCATATAAAAATATTAATTCTGTCATTATTCTCAACCTTGAATGGTGGTAATGCAAGAACGAACAACATCGGTTCGCGAGGTGGTAGTCCGCCATACACACGAATGATGATTGTATATTCCATTTGATGGAAGTGTGTGTGAGTGAAGGTAAAAACATTAACATAACATCATATAATTATATTTGGGATACTTATGTTTTTATATAATCTTTATATAATAAAAATGTATGGGTGGAGAAAGAAATAAAACAAAAGTGCTTAGGTAAGGATGTTACCACTTCTTTGGGTAACTCCTTTTGTTTTTAACCAAAGGGATTCATTGGTTGGATTTATACCTAGATTTATGAATCTAGGATTAAGGGAGGGAATTCTAGAGTACATTTTTAGTTGTTTTTACTAAGACAAAGGAATTTTAGAGGTTTGAAGAAGTAAGGGGGTGAGTTTCCTTTTATAGTGGAGGAGGAGTGGCATTCTTATAAATATAAAAAGGAAAACACTTTTGGGATGTATCCCTTACATAATGTACCTCTAATAATGGTCCATATTCTAGAAAAGAGACGATATAGTCAATATATATATATATAATTTCTTTTTTATAAGTTTATAGGTCATTTATCCTTTTGAAATTAAAGTTTAACCATTAAGTAAACTCATTTTTAACTTAATTGTTGTAATTAATTTTAATAATTTTCACTAAGATTTTTTATCAAAAGCTAAGTTGAACTTACTATAAATTATAAATTATATTGTTAAAAAATTTGGAATACATTTTTCCATATTTTAATAACATAAGTGGTCTAAATTAATTTAAAATTAATACAACATGCGGGATAAGACAATGAGTTTTTAAAGTGAAAAAGTCCAAAAGTTTGAAATGTTTTTATATCCAATTTAAATTAGTACTTTTGAGAAAATAGTTTTTTCAAACATATAATGACTTTAATGAAAAATATATATTTTATTTTCAATATGTTTCCTTTATGTAAAACCATTATAAATAATATTTAAAAATTATTTATTAATATTCATATTACTAAGTTTAAAACCGGGTGGAGGTGAATTTTCGGGTACTGTAGCAGTTATTGTTCGGTACTATTCGGTACTGTAGCAGCTGGAACTATTCACCCGATTTGGACCTTCGGGCCACCAGTTTGGGCCTTTGGGTCATTATAGGTCTTAGGGCCATAGGGCCTTTAGGCCACAAATACCATGGAGTAGCCCAGTTCACATAGAATAGGCCTCATAAGAGGATCAGAGCAACAAAATTAGCAGCCACCAGAAGCAGAGCTAACGAGATTGGAAGAATGAGAGGGTATGGCAATCACCATCGGGACCAGGCACTGTGCAGCTTTGTACAGGGCAATGCTATCTAATGAGAAATGCAATGTGGGGATCTAGGTGATCAATGACGCAGAATCTTGGGAGGGGTACTTCAAGTGGGTTGGGACTACGGTTCATGTATTGGGCATGTATGCCTCTAGGTCTTCGGGTTTTGTATTGCGGGTCAGTCAGGCCTTGGTCCTTGGGCCTACAGGTCATTTACGGGTTCCCATTCAACCCTTACAAGAGGTATTATCTATAATAAAAATTAAGGTCTTAGGTCCATTCGGGGGGGATGGAGAAACACCCAAGAACCAATAGGAGGAGAGGATTATTCCCACATTATTGTTTATACCCAAAAATAGATCCAAATTTAGGTTAAGAATGAAAAGTTTAAAGTGATGAAAATTATATTTTACCCTTTTAAAAAAAGAGGTAAGAATCCACTAATTAGACGGTGTCACTGAAACCTTTAAGATGTATGCCTATGACTCTTCCCGAGACCCCCAGGAACATCTGTTACCCCATAAACCCCTTCTCAAAGAACAAAAACATAAAAAATATGTAGTTTAAGTAGATCAAGGAAAAACTAAAAAGGGTTAATATCTGAAGATAGGGGAGGGTTCCTACAACCTCCCCACCTCAAGATATCTTATCCTCAAGTTTCACTATCAAAAATCACTATTCTCCAAAATGAATAATTATGGTTGTGTGGACCACATACATGATTTTTGCTCCCATATTTCTTCTGATAAATTCCCATGTTTCCATATCACACAAACTAGAGGTGTATATTTTCAAATTAGTTCCTTCTCACTATGATCTACAATACAAAATGAATACTCCTCAAAGGGTGTATCCTCCTTAAGATCGATATCATCAGCATCAAGGGTATTATATGGGTCGGTAAAGTACTGTAAAAGCTGAGATACATGAAATATGTCATGTAAGAAACTGATTATCTATGAGAGATCTAGTCAATATTCTACTAGGAATACCCTATCCATAATCTCAAATTTCCCCCATGTACCAAGGATCTAATTTCCCCTACCTCGATATATGATGGTATCCCAATCTTGGTGACACATATAAAAACACATGGTAACCTGCCTAAAACTCAAGGGGTCCATGACTCTAATACATGTATGATTATTTCTACCTGTATCCATCCTCTTCTAAAACAACTGGACATACTCTAACATCTCCTCAATGAGATTTGGACCAAACATCGTCTCCTCACCTGCCTCCAACCAACACAAAGGTAAATTGAATGGAATCCAATATAATTCCTTTAAGGGTTTCATCTTAATAATCACATGATAACTATTTTTATAATTTAATTCCACAATTTTCATATAGTTCATCTAATAAATATAGGACACATGCCTTCAATATATCCTCTAACACTAGAATAGTTCTTTAAAACTATCTATCGGTCTTAGGGTGGTAGGTTGTACTCAAAATCAACTAATTGCCCCATGATTTCTAAAACCCCTACTTGAACTATGATGTGAACCAATGTTACCTATCATAAATGATTCTATGAGGAATCTTATGTATCCAAATGATCTTTAGGATACATAAAATTTCATGTTCATCCATCATTAAGGTATCTCATATCAGTAGAAAATGGATGACCTTCTTCAGTCGATTCATGATGACCCATGTTGAATCCTTCCCCCAGGTAATTCTTGGTAATACTGTGACAAATTACATGGTGATATATCCCCATTCACATTCTGTAATTGGAAAATTCTATAGGAGACCAGTGGGCCATTTATGATTTACCTTCACCTGCTGACAGATGGAGCACCGTGTAATGAACCCTTCTATCTCCTTCTTCATACCTGGACGCCAATACATACAGTGGAGATCATGGTAAAAAAAAATTGATCTAGGTTGTACTACACATATAGAATTATGATACTCCCTCATAAACTCCTCTCATATTCTAGTATGAACAAAAAAACTATGAAAATGGATTATCTCATACTCATCTACAGTCTAGGTTAGTGGTAGATCCTCTCCATCAAAGTTATCCCTAAGGGATATGGTAGTTACATACTCTTTATATGATATAAAATTGAAGGAACCATAGATAAGGATTCCATAACTACTCAACTATAGACCTCCTAGGCATCCTGATACATTTTAGGAAAAAATCCATTAGTTTTTACTCACTACACAAACATGAAAAAACTGAAGTTGTTTTTTATAGATCATAGCATCATTAAATATATTTCCCTTCCTTGGTGTATATTCTAGCTTGAACTTAAAATATTATAGGTATTATACCCACCATCATTTTTGATGGTTGAGGTCCCACTAAGTGAAGATATACCTCAAACTCTTATTGTCCTTATAGACCATGAACCTCTCTCCTAAGAGATAGTGATACTGGCACTTAAATGTTTTCACTACCACTTCTAACTCAAGATCGTGTATAGGGTAATGTTTTTCATTAGGCCTCAACTACTGAGACTTATATGCCATGACTCGATCCCCCTACATTAGAAATAAACCAAACCCAATACATGATGCATCACAATATAGAATATTCTCCCTTATTAGATCTAGAAATATCAGTATATATCTTGAAGTCAATATTCCATTAAAATCCTAGAATTCATTATCATAAACTTCAAAACACATAAACAATATCCTATTTTTCATCCAAGTCAATGGGGATTCCAAAAACCAAAAATCAAGTATAAACCTTTGATGGTATCTTTCTAAGACTAAGAAGCTCTGAATATCAAAAAAAATATTGGGATTCTCCCAGGAAACCCTAGATCTCACTTTTACAGGGTCAATTTACATTCCCACTTATGATTTAATATTCCCCAATAAGTGTACTTTGTAAATCCAAAAAGGCACTTTGTGAGATTAGCATATAAATTATACTCTCGTAGTATGTCCAAAATGGTCTTCAGGTGTTGCGCATGCTCTAACCACATATAAGAATACATAAGGATATCATACACACACACAAAACACCATGAAATTATCTAGGTATAGATGGAAAACTCTATTAATCATGAACATAAACAATGTTAGTGAATTCATTAAGCTAAATAGCATCACCAAGTAATCGTAGAGTTTATTCATGCTTCAGAAAGTTATATGTGGTATATTAGAGGGTTTCACCCTAACATTGTGATAACATGAACTCAAGTTGATCTTAGGGGAAATATGAGTATACCTAAGTTGATCAGAAATATTATTGATATGTGATAGTGTATATTAGTTCTTAATAGTCACCCAATTTAGTCATTGATAATCCAAAAACATCTGTAAAGCATTGTTAGCCTTCTTAGAAAAGAGAATAGGAAAACCCCAAGGGGGTGTAATGGGGTAGATAAACCCTTGGTCTCTAAGTCCTCTAGCTATTTTTCAACTCACTAATCTATACCAGATCCATCTAATAAAGAGGAATGGAAATAGGCTCATCTTCTGACACAAGATTTATGGTGAACTCCTCCTCTATATCAAGTAGAAATACTGAGAAGTAATTAGGTAAAACATCCACAAATAGGTCCACCAAATGAGGGTAAACTACCTTCATCTCTACTCTATTATCCAATATAATTATAAAAATAGATTGAAACCATACCCTATTTCATTGAACCAAGACTTTATCGACTATCCTATTAGTCTCACTCTCACTTATGAATATAACAGACTCATTTTGGAAACACAAAAAACTCCCATAAATAATAGAAATCTATATAAGCTCAAAAGGGAACCAACGAATCCATTAGTAGAAGTAGGTCAACCCCAATCATATCTAGAATAAAAAGGCCCCATAGAAATAGGTAACCTCTAATATCAATATAAAACCACAGACAGTGATGGACCCCTTTATATCAGACTCCCAATGGGGTGTCGATATACATCACCCCATACATACACTCGATGGATAAACCCAGACCTTCTGAAAACTAAGTAGACATGAATGAGTGTAAATACCATATGTTAAATAAAATATAATCTAAGGTTTAAGCCACCAAAATCACACCTCTCATGGTAGAAGTCCCAACATCTTGTTCTGTGAGAGAAATATTCACTAAAATTATCTAATAGGAACTTATTTCTAGCATCCTAGACTGACTCCCTAGTGTTACAATACCCTACTGGCATGATTGACCCAAGCTATATACACCCTTTCCACCACCTCTACATGTGTGACTAGTTTAACTCCAACTACCTTCCAAATATGAAGTATAAGATCTAGGTTTGAATCCCTAAACTATCATGGAATCTCCATCACTGGGTTCCTATGAAATTGTCTTATAAAACCTCTAGAGATGACCCATCATCCCCCAGGATCGGCACACAACTAGTGGCTTATCATAGTTCCAACAGTTATAAACCACCCAACCACACTAATGAAATATTATCGCACTACCTACCTAGAGGATGTTTTCCCCAATAAACTATCAGGATCTTTCAAAGAGGTGATTCCTTTTAGAAGTTGATCCACTATCAACTGGTTCTTCCCACCCAAGATCATAGGTCTCTCTAAAATTCCTCTCAAAAATAAATTCTAGATTCCCAATATCTAAGGCTATGGTCAAGAAATAGAATTTTATATGCACCTTTATCACCTATCTAAGGCCATCCTCAAAACATCTTAACCTATCCAACTCATCACTATCCATAGATGGCGTGAACTATAGTAATTCAGTAAACTGAGCAGCATACACCATAACAGATAAACTCCCCTACTCTAAGTGCCTGAATTATATTTCCCTATTATAACATAGGGCCTTGAGGAAAACGTTTTTTAATAATCTAGTGTATAAATCGTTCTGGTCTATGACCACATCTTATTCATCCTGGATCATTTCATATAACTATCACCTTATAGGTATTTGAAGAAAAAAATGTGGGTGACTCTAGATGCTCAAAGATAATGTGCATGGTCTCATGTCAAGTCTCAACTGCCTAGGGACCACCCTCCCTAGATAAAGTAGAAAGATTCTATAACTGAGACTCATAGGTCAACTCAAACATGTCTATGTAGCTTAAGGTGAGTCTATCTCTATAGATTGCATCACAGAAAACAAACTCTCCCTAATATGAGCATCCAACCCCGGGCCTAATTGCATAGGTGGAACATGCCTCTGTACCATGAAGGAATACTCTCCAATTTCCTCCTAGTTCTTGGGCAGTGGTCGATGTGGATGCATTTATCTAAAATTACCAAATAATTCCTCAGTACACATTTCCACAATAATTCTTGATATCATAGTTAAAGAAAATAAGTAATAAAAATAGGCTCGCAAATATATAACCTGAGCACTCATACTAGCCCCATTTACCCATACTAAGGTCAGGTTACACATATAAGGGAACTCCATATCACTAGGATTGGTTAAATAATATTTCATTCACAAGTTATGATGAAAAATTCTTGATAAGTCACTTAATTTCATTTTATTTAAGTGAAACATTCATTTTTTTTCATATCTCGTATATCATATGCATTTAGACCTTTATCATTTTCTAATTACCTTAAATATTTCAATCTCAACACTAAGGTTTCATTATGAGAAGTGTTAAACACTATTTATAAAGGAAATATCCCTTTAATTTATTCAAGGCACCCCATTTAATTGACACTAATTTAAATTCCAATCAATAGTTTATAATTTCAAACATACAACCCTTTAAATATTTTTTATAAATAGTTCCACCAGTAATATATATAGTAAAATGTTATTTAGGTCAATGTTGGCACTTTAAATAACTAATCAAAGTCACAACAATCAATCAAATCAAGTGTGGTAATGACATATAAATACATATGTTCCTAATATGAGGCATATTTCACACTCTCTTGTTATACCAACCCAAGAGTGAAAATCACATAAATCATAACCTCAAAAAACAAATGCCTCACTCAAATTGAAAACAGATCAACTATAAAAATAAATTCAAAGAATACCAATTCCCACCCTAAGAAAATTGGATTTTTCCTCATATGTAGGTTATCTACTTCCAGAAAGAAGCTCATTGTAACACCCAATTGTTTTTATGGAATATTTTCTTTAAATAATTTTAATTCTTCAATAGCTTATATTGCACATCATCGAGAGTTTAAATGAACCATGAGATGCCCTTAGTTTAGAATGACCATTATAGACTATTTTTTAGTTTAGCGGGAATAACTATAATTATATTATAAAAATTTATTGTGAATTCATTGGCTACCAATTATTTATGAAAAATATAAACCAATTAGATATTTTAATTTTTTGTAGTAATAAATTCAGTGAATTACTATTAGTAATGAAATTAATGAGATATATATGTTACATAATTAATAAAAAAATTTGATATTCATGTAATGGATATTTTAGTCATAAGGTATGAATAAACCCTATTTGATATATAAAAACCTATATTTTTTAAAAGGGTAATTTTACACCTTTGAATTGGGAACCCCTTTTAAATTAATATTTTAACACATTAATAAATTTAATATGAAAAAATAAACATATTATTTATAATACGAATATAAAAATTTACTTTGGATGAAATTTTAATATTTTTCTAATAACTTTCATATGTTGATTAATAGTAAAAATAAACTTAATTTTAATTGAAAACAACTTTTTCATCAAAATAATTTATATGGTAAAATTATAATATTGAACAATTTTAAAGTATAAATAGAATATATTTTTATCATTCAATATAATTCATGTCATTATTATTAATTTTACATTGAAATCGGATGTAAAAACATTTCAATCTTTTGCATTGTTTTACCTTTTAAAACTTGTTCTCTCTTTCCAACAATAGGATTAATTTTAAATTAATTACTGAAACTTCTATGTTATTAATTTTTTAAAATGGACTCCATATTTGGAATCATTAATTCCAAATTATTCAAATAGATTTATTTTATTTTTGGGAATTATGAATAATAACTTCGGTAATTTTTATTAATACAGTAAAAGAGTAAAATGGTTAAATAAGGGTAAGAATACTAATATCAAAATACCCTAAAACTTTTATTAATCTTGTTTTATGAGATATGGATGACCAATACACCCCTTTGGATGAAAATTTTTCCTTTAAGAGCCACTTGGGTGTGATTATCACACTTATAACATTTAATTTGAAGTAAAGGAAAATATGTTATAAACATATATCTTTGTACTAAAACAATTTTAGTATGGGGTTATTTAAATGATATATTTGACTTTAAATATTAATTAGAAATATAAAAATAGTTTCTATATCATGGTATTTTATTTATAATTTTTATATATTGAATAATTAAATTTAATTATGACATGATGATGATGCATTGATTGCTTTATTAATGAAGGAAACCCGTGTCTCTTCCCACACAGTCAGTCACACTGTCAAGGATTACATGGCGTGTACATATATTACACAGTATATACTTAAGAAAACTTTTCCTTCCCGAATATAAGGATATATGGAATGTATTCATCATTACACACTGTGTATTATGGGTTACAATAAGCCTCAGAAACTTCTCCGGAACCCAAAAAATCACTGAAACAAACATTTAAGTGTCAAATTTTGATCTGTGGGGGACCATACTCCCTGTGAATCGAATATTAGAATCATATTTATGTATATCACAAGGTATAATAGTGCAATCAATACATGATCTACCAAATTCCAATCCATAAGGGCCCATAACACCTCAGGGACCAAATTTTGGCACTCATTCAAACAAAACCTTACACAATAAGAAATACCCTATCAAATAGAAGGTATTATATCAAGGCATCTATCAAAACAGCATGTATATCTATCACAACATCTATCACAACAATATTCAATCGATAATTCACCCTAAATGGCATGACAGTAATGAATGACATGTGATCTCTAGAAAGTGCCTATATAATGCATGAGATGGAATACCCCCATCTCATCAGGTTGTAACAGAAATAGAATCTCAATAATATCAAAAATAACTGCACAAAACATGTGAATCACCCAATGATGAAATCAAATTAACTATAATAATTGAAAAACTAGAAAAGAAAAAGATGCAATATCGAGGTAAATTAGCTTTTCCCTATACATGGGTTAGCTACTCCCGGGCATAGCTTATTACTAACTATCCATTCCTTCTTATCCTTGTCTATAGGCTCTAAACAATAAGTCAATGAAGAAAATAATCCCTTTAATACCACTTTGTAATGTCTTAGTTTCGGGTTCCACCCAGAGTTGCCCCGTACCCGGTTGGTCATATGGCCTCAAGCACATTTCCCTGAATTCTAGAGGCTTCCAACTAGCAGCGAGGGCCTTAGGTGTGATGGTGGGGAAACTATGCCCTTATTAGCAGAGTAACACAATGGAAACAACCATATAATAGTTGCAGAAGTAGTAATAATAACATGAAATAGTAAACAGTAGAATACTGCAAGTAGATAAAAAACTAGAGCACATATATAAATGATGCATGTCACATGTGTCTAGGAAATCATCCAAACAAGTCACAATGCTAGAATACAGTACTAAACCAAAGTAAAAAGGAAAAAAAGTAAATAACTTTAGCAGCATCGCAAGCCTCAACTTGGTCTCATGCTCTCCAGCTTCATAGTAATCAAGTACCTGAAGTAGAAGGGTTTTTTCCCTTATCTATACCAGCAACAATATAATCTATTTGGGACCAAAATCATGACCCAAACAGGGTGTGAGACGAATCCCAATAGGCAACCACCCAAAGATCTATGCCTAACTATTAGTAAATATATATGACATACAATATAAAAAATGAAGTAATAAACAAGTAAGTACTCAAAAGTAAACAATCCTACAGTTTCAACTACATTCATTTAACTTTATTAAATAAACAACCAAATAATCTCAAGAAACCCTTGGGGAAATTCTCACAATCTAACCCCTTGGGATCGGTGAATCTTCCTCTAAGGCCCAAGAGTAAATATGGATGTTTCCAATGTGGTTCTTTTGACCATGTGAAGGTAGATTGTACAACACCACCCAAATCATTATACAATTGCAACCATATAGGGAACCCTCGATGTTATTATCATGGTTCTCTAAGGTCATGTGTTTAAGAAACTTCTCATGTGTCATAGACGTCATATGCTTCGACGGGATAAGGGAAAAAAACAATCCTCATCACCATAATAATGCTATCCATGGTGATTCTAGGAATACCATGACCCCTCAACAAGGCCAATCACAATATGTAAATAAAGAATAAAGTACAATGACTATGAAATTATATGGTGTTGAGCAAGTTATTATAGATGATCAGTCTACACCATCAACGGCGATAGGTAACATTATTTTGAATTATAACCTTATGAAAGATTTTTTTGATATGGTTTTGTACCATTTTTTTATTTCTTCTCGTGTTATTGATTTTCTAGGATTAAATGTTGAGATGATGTCTTATGTTTAGAAACTAAAAACTTCTCTTGTTCAAAGAGAATGTTGAACCTTTATGTGTAAAGAATTTTTGATAACTATTGGTGGTTATGAGTTGATATGGGAATTATTAGTGATATAGATTGATTTTTATGACATAATCTTGGGTATAGATTTTTTAACAATGTTCAAGGCTCAAATCGACTATTATACCCAAAGGTTTAGTTTTAAGACTGATGATGTCATCGAGCATCTCTTCATATAATAGATAAATGTAAAGGCAGGTACAACGAGATTATTGGCACCATCAGTTGTAAAGATGTCATACCAGTTGGCAGTGCTGACTTTGGAATCAATGGAAGAGATCAATAATAACTTTTTTATAGAAATTGTTTATTATTTTCATGATGTCTTTCCTACGAGTTTCTTAGGGTTTCCACCTACAAGATTAGTGGATTTTATGATTGATCTTCTTCTGAGGACCAGCCCTATTTTCCTTCCATCTTACCAAATGGAACCAATAGAATTAAGGGAATTTAAAGTGTGGTTGGAAGAACTGGAAAGTAAAGGGTTCATTTGGACTAGCATGTCTCCATGGGTAGCACCAGTCATGTTTTTCAAAAAGGAGAATGGAACTTTTTGGTTGTGTGGGGATTATCCTAAGCTTAACCAAGTTACGATAAAGAATAGGTATCCACTTCTACACATTGATGATCTATTTGATCAATTAAGGGGATACCAGTGGTTCTTTAAAATTTAATTGTGATCAGGATATCACCAATTGCAGGTTCAGAAGGAGGATATTCCAAAGACAGCTTTCAGAAGTAGATATGTCCATTATGAGTATGTGGTAACACCTTTTAGTCTTAGGAATATACTAGAGGTCTTTATGGAATTGATGAATTGGATATTTCAGAATTATCTAGATTCTTTTGTGGTTGTGTTTTTGGATGACATATTGGTGTATTAAAGGACAAGGGTTGTTCATGAGCAATACTTGGAGACAGTGTTGGTAATTTTGCGAGATCATTATTTGTACGCCAAATTATCATAGTGTGATTTTTGGATATAAGAGGTACATTTCCTTAGCCATGTAATCTCAGAAATAGATGTTTTTTTGGATCCATATAAGATAAAAGTTATTATCTCTTGGAAACCGTTAAATAATGTCTTTGAGATACGTAGTTTCCTTGGTCTAGATGGTTATTACTGACTCTTTGTTCATGAATTTTCACAACTAGCTTCACCTATGATAGATTTGATGAGGAAAAATGTTCCATTATAATGGAATGATGAATGTTATAAGTCTTTTCAAGAGCTAAAAGATCACCTTACATCATCACCAATCTTGATATTTCCAAAATCAGGACATTGGTACATGGTGTATTGTGATTCTTTGGGATCTGGATTGGGATGTTTTCACATAAAGGGAGATCATGTGGTTGCTTATGGATCAAGGAAGTTATGGTTTCATGAAAAGAACTACCCAACACATTATTTGGATTTAGTTTTAGTAGTCTATGCTTTAAATACATGGCATCATTACCTCTTTGATGAGAAATTTATAGTGTTGAAAAATCATAAAATCTTGAAACATATTTTCTCAAAAAGAAATTTAAATGTGAGATAAATAATATGGATGAAGTATCTTCAAATGTTTTAATTTTAATTTATGTATACACTAATTAAAGGAAATTCAGTGGTAGATACATTAAGCAGAAAGTCATATACTGAGTTGGAAAACAAGGCTTCAGATCAGTGGCAGTTTATGTTAGTGATAACTGACATGAGATTGGATTGTGAAAACTGAGGTGATGTTGCATTTTTCTTTCCAATTTATTTGGTTTCTAATTTGGTTGATCTAGTTAAATAGGTACATACATCTGATTTAGAATATGTTATGATGAGGTCAAAACTCAATGGTGGGGAGGCCATTAAGGGATGAAGACTGGATGGAAGTTCATTTTTGTGGTTTCAAAATCAGATGGCCATACCTTTGTCTTTTTCAAAACAACTTCTTCATGCTTACTACCATTCGAGATGGGTTTTTTATCCTAGAATACAGAATATGTAAAAGGTTTTGAAAGCACGTTTTTGGTGGTTTGGTATGAAAATAAAGGTGGTTGAGTTTGTTTCGAGATGCTTAACTTGTTAGCAGGTTAAGGTTGAGAATCAGTGATCGGAAGGTATTTTGTAGTCTTTAACAATTCCTACTTGGAAATGGGAACAGATGGCCATGGATTTTGTAATAGGTATCCTAAAAATGGTTCATAAATACAATTACATATGGGTGAAAGTGGATCAAATCACAAATTTAGATCATTACATCCTTATTTGTGAATCTCATGTGGTGGAATACTTGTCAAAAATCTATATCCAATAAGTGGTAAAGAGACATGGAATACCAGTTTTGATAGTTTCAGATAGAGATCCTAGGTTTACATATCATTTCTAGAAATCCTTATAGGAATCCCTTGGGACTCAGTTGATAATGAGTACGGCATATCATCCTCATATGGATAGATAATCCAAACAGACGATAAAAACATTGGAATATATGTTGCGGGATTGTGTAATGGATTTTGGTGTCTCATGGAAAGAGCATGTACCTTTGGTGGAGTTCTCATATAAAAACATTTACACATGGATCCTTTTGAAACAGTGTATGGTCATCCTTGTCGTTCTCCACTTTCTTGGGTGAAAACATGTGAGACTTTACTGGTTGGGTTGAGCCTTTTCCAAGAGACAACGGATAAGATTCAGTTGATTAGGAAAATAATGGATACAACTCATAGCTATCAAAAATCATATGCAGATCATTGTTGACGGTCATTGTCATTCGAGGTGAGTGATCATGTGTTCTTAAGGATCTATCCAATTCTTTTCTATCATCATTTTGGGAAGCATAGAAATTTATCTTCATGATACATAGTCCCTTTTGATATTCTTGAATGGGTTGGTGAGGTGGAATATCAGTTGGATTTTCCCCCACAGTTTAGTGTAGTGGATGATGTACTTCATATATCTCAGTTGAAAAAGTATCAGCCTGATCCTAACCATGTGATTCAATGGGATCATGTTGACCTAGAGTCGGATGCTTTGTTGTTGCATGTGCCAGTGTAGATTGTGGATAGGTAAGAGAAAGTCTTGTGTGGAAAACGTATTAGTGTAGTGAAGGTTTTATGGAAACATGGTCAGATTTAGGAAGAAACTTGGGAACGGGAGAAGGAAATGATCAAGCATTATCCAGAACTCTTTTAGGGAAATGATGTTTTTTTACTTTCCTATGATGGAAAGTCCAATGGTGGGGAGAATGTAGCACCCCCATTTTTAATTAATTAACCCTTTCTTTATGATTTTTATGTATGTAAAGTGTTTGGGTGAAGTTTGGGAGGGTTTGGAAGACTATTGGGGTGTTTTTTAAGATTTTATAAAGGTGCATGGTTTGATCATGGTTAGTGGAAATCATACAACTCCTATAAGAAACCATGCAAGGTGAAACAAGGACTTCTGGGTAGGTGCACGGTTTGGTGCACAGTTTGGCCAGACCGTGCATCCACCGAGGAGAAATCGTGAAAAGTTAGGCATAGGGATTTTTCATGGTTGGCACATAGTTTGTATAAATTTGTGGACCAACCATGTGAGTTGCTTCTTAAGGCGGAGGTTGATGCATGGTTAGCGCATGGTTTTCCTAACTGTACGACTAACCATGCACAGTTTAAAAATGAGATCCTAAAAAAGTGTATCTCACTCATTTTCATCTCCAAGCCTCTATTTTTTCACCATTTTCAACCCTAAGTTGGTTTTTATTCCTCCAAAAGGTCGTTGAGTCTCTCCCCTTTGAACTGAAAGTGATCTGAAGGCTTTTCTTGGTGCTTTAAACCCCAATCCCCTTGGTAAGTCTTCATTTGTGGTAGTTTTTCTTATATCTAATTTCCTTCCCTCTCTCGAAATACTATATCTAGTCTATTGTGGATATATCTATAGTTTTTTATTCCAATAATTATGATATTTTGATATTTTGATGTTAGGGAAAGAGATATAAGGTGGGTTATTGGAGATTCAACCCGGTTTTGTTGAAGAATTAGTGTCGTTCTTCATTTTTCCCATAATTCCCAAGGTAGGTGGCTTCACTCTCGACTCCTCTTATTAGAACTTGAAGGATTAGTTTAAAATTGATTTAATTTCGTGAAATTTATTGTCAATTTGGTGTGAAAATCATAGTAGAAACCTTCTTTAGTGATGGTCTATGAATTTTTGTATTTGTGGAAATTGGTTGTGGAAAGTGCTCGGTTTTATTAATTTTAAAATGTTGATTTTAAAATGTATCTTTGTTGGATTTATGAAAATGGTTTTTTTGAATGGTTTTCAATAAAATAATGGTTTTATTGAAATGTATTGTAATGGTTGATTTGAAATGTTTTGGGCATACATGGGTTGTGTGATTTCATGCTTTCGATGTGACCCTGAATAAGGGGCATGTACCATTAGGGTACAAAGGAACATGACCCTGGATAAGGGGAGTGTGTCATTGAGACATAAGGAGATTGGCCACTTTTTGATGACTTAGTGGATGGACCAGAAACCTATCATGGGTATGGAACTATCAGTGAAGCATGCATGTGTGGGTGTGGGTGTGTGAATCATAAAATGGGTATACCAAAAATGAATGTGAAATGGTTTAAAGAATTATTTATTTCTTCCTAGGAAACTATTTTGGTATGAAAATGTTTGGATCTATTATAGATGGTTGAATTCTTTAAAAATGGTTTTATATAAAAAAATTATATAAATGTGCTAACTTGTTCTATCCTAGTGGCGTGAGTAGGGAAGTCATTTGGGAAAAGCCTATTGAGTTTTATTAGTCACCCCTGCTTTGGTAATTTGGTGATTTTTCATATATTGTTTATCAAGAAATGAGTAAAGGGAAAGTATCACATTTCTTTAGTGGCGGATTGTGATATTTGGGTTGTTTTATGAAGTTTGAGCCTAGAACATGTTTGGAGATATGGAGTTATGTCTTTGGGGTCTATGGGTTTTGTTGGTTTTATCTTCTACTTTGTTTTTTGATGTTAGTAATATTCTATTATGTTACTCTGGTGTAGTTTGGTTTTGATATCGATGGTATTACTTTGAGTTTTCTTACATTGTTATCATACATTATTTAGTGACTTTTTTGTTATGGTGGGTTTGGTTTGGTTGTTTATCTTCTCAAAGGGAAAATCATACCCCAATTTTATTGAATCCCTTGGAATTTATTTCCATCCTTTGGTATCTTGGGGATGTCATTTAAGGCCAAGTAGCAATTCTGACTTGACTTAAGTCAATAAGGAGGGGTGGTATGTTACAAATAAACTCTTTGGATTAATCTCTCTCTAATCAACATTTTTGGATTTTGAAATAACTACCCAAATTTAAGGGTCAATTGGAGTCTTACAGAGTAGTGGATTAGGGGTGGAGGGTATGGGGGATTGTAGAGAAAGGAGGCAGCATATACAAACCTGTGAAAAGGGGGGTGTTTTGATGTTTAAATGGAATGAAATACATACATTCATATTTTTTTTATTTTTTATAAAAAAAATAAAAAATATAAATAAAATATATATATTTGAAGTGGGGGAAAGATGTGGCCTAAATATAGATAAGGAAATTGCACAAGAGAGGATAGTGTAGGAAGATTCAATAGAGGATCAAAGCCTAAGAATGGATTAGCACTAGGAAAAAAGTAGATGACCAGACACGCGGCAAGACCAATATAAACCACAGTAGTGGGATTGTGTGTGTCATCTTATCAATTGGCAGCCATACATGGCACAAAGTTGTTGTAGGATCATAGAATTAGAAGGTAGATCAAGGAAAGATAAATGTGAGGATGAGGGAGATGGTGAATAAATAATGGTTCACAGTGTTCAAACCCTTTTGGAAAAATTAAAAACAAAGAACTAAAAGTGATTAAATAATGCAAGATCTTGAATGGTAGATTACAAGTCGCGTAACTTATGTTTTGAAAGAGACAATTCATCTCAAATGTTTAATGGGAAGCGATGTCAAAACTTTAGTTATGTGAGAGCTTGAACAGCGCAAGAGATGGTGTCACGACCCACCTTCTTCAAGATGAGGGAAGGGATATCAAGATACTGATACCTTCTTTCCTCAAGATGAATAAGAGATAATGACCCCCAAGTCCCACCTCCAATAGGCCCTAGGGTGGCGACTAGCACCAAGGGTATAGAAATATCACAAAAAATGGAAGGCATTTCCCTTTTTATAGTAACCAAGATCGGGAGATAAGATGTATAAACCTCAAAAAACTCCAAGACACATATATAAAGAAACCAAAATCCATCCCACATGCATGTTTAAAATAAAATTGCAAAATATACAAATAAAACTCCAAATTAAGTGCCAAAATAAAACTAAGTAGTGACACAGCAATCATCCCCAACGTCTGAGCTAGTAAGGTCCAACACAGTCTGTGTAATCTCTTTGGAAACCTGAAAATAGTTTTATATATGTAGGGTGAGCATACAAGTATACTCGGTAAGGAAAATCCAAATTCACTCGTGCACAAGTGAGAGAATCATACTAATGCCCCTATGAGAAAACAGTAAAAACTCAAAAGCAAATAACAAGGTATATTATCCACACCAACCTCACCAAATCACACTCACCAAATAATTAAATTCAAGTAAAGTAAAGTAAAGTAATAAGCACATTGATATTTGGGTACTCTGCAACACTTCCCACTCGTTAATTGTTCATACCTAATGGCGAACGTCCTAATGCTACCGCGCTCTTCCATAAGCCCCATTTTCACAACCTGCTCGCACACACTTTGGTCACATAAAACATCACATCTCACCTGCAAACATCTGGGCCACAAACCACAACCTCATCCCAAAGACACATGGGAATCACCACACATCCCGAAGACACCTGGGAAGCACACCTCACCTATAGACACCTGGGCCTCACAACCACACCACAACCTTCCCGAAGATTCTAGGGATACCAATGACTAGAATAGGGAGTAGAGAATAGCCAATAACCATCCATTCATACTCTCACTGGGATGTTGGTAAAGTACACCCTCCCCCACAATAATGGGGGTGTTCGGCACTTAGTGCTTAATGCGGGTGGGGTGCATATAGAAATCACAAGGAACTACATGTATATATTTATTGGTACCAAACACTCATCCCAAACTATGGGTTTTTAGAACAACAACCATCTCACGCCAAAACTTCCCTACTTTTAACCCTACATTCACGTACCACCATGAACAACAGTCACTTCCGTAAGTCGATAGATGAACACTGCTTCACTGCAAATCATAACTCAAAACATACCCCCAACCAGTTCATTTAACCAGTTGTCACTCTACAATATCAATTTGTTTATTTATTACATGCCTACCTAGGCAAATACCAAACACTAAAAATGTTATAAGGTGAAGCAACCATACCAACCACTACCAAATACAAACGAAGAGAGAGTGGACAAGGTAAAATAATCCATTATAACACCCATTCATAAAGTAAAAAACCTCTAAAAACTCCAATAGAAATCCCCATGAAAGGTAAAACCATCCTTCTTTAAAATCATACCTCTTAAACCATCCCTAGAATCCCCACTACATGAAAAAACACCACATTCAGAAAAACAAACATAAATCAACCAGCTTGCAGTCCCAATGCACACTCCCCTTTCTTGGACACCCCTACCATAATTCTTCAAATTCATGTCATCATGTCCTTACTATCAACAAGAAATACCCCCAACACACCTCATTACTACCACACTCAGCATCCCCATTGCACCACAACATTACACCCAGCACACCCATAAACATGAACATGACACAACCCAGTCCTACAGCCCCGCTGCCCAACCACTACCCAGATGCAGTCCCACTGCATAACAAGTTCATCCATTACACAATCAACCAATATCTCAACCCAAGATCCCATTACACCACTTGTACCACCCCATAATCACAACCACACTCCTAGACAAAACACCACACAAACAGCATAGACACAAGATGAATAAAACCACACCAACAAGGTAAGGTTTATTCAAATTTAGCATCACTCGTGCTTTAATTCCACTTGATAAAACAAGGGTTATCATAAAATGAGTTCAATCTTGGGGAATCCATTTATTTAACTGAATATACATGGTTAACCAATTTCATAATCACATGATCATTCATGGAGTATCAATATCAAGTATTCATAAGTCATACAAGTGTGCAAACAGAGACCACCAACGACCATGATTTTCATATGGAATACAGCCCTTAAAAACACGACATGGATCAAGGATAACATATAAAACAAGGAAATCATCATCATCATACTCCCATCCCCTCATTTATTACTTCTTATTATCTTAGTTAAATTGGTTTCAACCATCGTAACCATAGGAAGATATCAGTACACCCACCCCTCATGATTCACAAAGGAAAGATAGATGAATGAAATCCCTACTTATAATAATAGATGATCAACAATCCATCCTTGTGCCAAAATAGGGGGTTCGTATGAGTAGCGGGGAAGACTCTAGGGGAAAATGGAAGAGGTTGATATAGCATAGGCGCACAACTCCTTGGGGAAGAAATATTCTCAGTACACCAAGAGAAAGTGGAAAGGTTCAAATGAAGAGAGGATTTTGGATTTAGAAAGGCTAGATCCTAAATCTATGAGGAAATTGTTTTAAAGGCCATTAAAGACAGATCACAATCAAGACCATGCGGTTTGGGAGTCAAAGGAATCTTCAGGTTTTTAGGAGATAAATACCATTTGAAATTGCCCAAAAAACTCATTAAATATGACATTTAACTCATTTAATATTAAAGGATACATCAAAGGGGTGAAACTGGAAAAACTAGGAAAACTAGAAATAACTCACTGATGGGTGATTCACCGACGTGACTCACCAACACGAGTGAGCCACTGATGTTGAGCCACCGACGGATGATCCACCGATGCTAAGCCACCGATGAATGAGCCACCGACACGACTTGATGATAGTGAGTCACTAACGCAACTCACCAATGCCACTCACCGACACCACTCACTGATGCCCGACCTACCAACACCTTGACCTACCGATGCCCTGAGTCACTGATTCCTGGCCTACTGACGCCTTGACCTACTAACGCCCTGAGTCACCAACACCCGACCTACCGATACGACTCATCGAAGCCTGACTCACCGATGGAAAAATTATAAATTTTAAAAACTCTTGAAATGAGTCATTGTTGCCTCCCAGAACACCTCAAACACTATATTTTGAAAAAGTAATGGACCAGGGAGGTTCGGTCCATTATATTAGATACCTCTCAAACTATTCTTACCCTCTAGAATTCAAAACCAAACCAAGAAGAAAGAGGGGTCCGAACAATAACCCCTCAAGATACCTCTCAAGGATAAACCACCCTATATTGTTCAAAAGCTAGATTGAAACCTCAACATCCAAGGATACCTCCTCCCACATCTATTAACCCAAACATCCACATGATACCCCACACAAACACCAACTGTCCAGATATATGAATTAGGGAATTTTTTCCTCCATGTCCATATAATATGTAACACCCCGAACTTAATTTCTGTAATAATAATAATTTTAATTATTACTTTTGGCTTAATTTCCCCTTTTTATATATGAAATGCCCAAGAAATAAAACACAAAACTTGTCATTTATTCAAAAAACTGGAAATGGTTACATGGAAACAAGGCCTAAGGACCATAACTAACCAAATATTCCTACAAGAAGGCCAATCAAAATCACCGGTACACCCCACATCATCACAAACATGCCATGGAAGAAGTGGATTTCCTTCGGATCTTCCACGACCAAGAACACCATAACCAGAACCACAGCAATCATACTAAGCATTAGGGGGATGAAGAGCACCATCTTCTGTGTCTCGATGTTTGGAGTTAGAATACCCTAATCATGTTTTATAAGACCTAAAATTCGATCGTTTCCATTTAAGTAACCGTTGAGTTTACAACGGCTATAATTATAGCCATCAGGTATTGTGGTTTAATTGACTATGAATATTAAAGATTTTGAAGTATTTAAAATATAAGTTTAATTCATTAACTCTTATTTATGTTTATTATTTCAAAACTTAATTCAAGAACTTTTCTTTAATGTTTCAAAAATATTTAGACATTATGGTTTTGTAAATTGATCACTTTTATGACAAATTATAAATATTTCCTTCTTTTGAACATAATTTGTAATGATTTTTCTATATATAAAAAATCACCTTGAAATTTTTTAAGTAATTTAGTGTTTTAAAATCCTATTGTTAAACATATTTAATTAAACTTATCTTTCAAAAACATGACATTTGAAAATAGTAAAGTCCACTTTAATTAAATGAAAAGTGTGTATAATTTTTTTGAATTTGAAAACATTTTAACTTTATTAATTAAAAGTTATATAGTTTGATTTATGCAAAGATATAAATAAATCAAACTTTATGGAAGTAAGGGTATGCTATTTTTTTTAGATGGACATTTTGAAAATTTGGGTTAATAAAAAATTTAACCCATTTGGCTAGCCCTTACAGCTGGGTCGAGGGAGGCGGCACACACAGGGTGGATAAGCCTATAACTCAGCCCAAGCTATGGTCGACCAAGCAGGGGTACCCCAAAGGGGTGCACGGGAGAGCAGGAGTGCGCGCCACCGCGGGCATGAAGCTGCGGCAGAGCACAGGTAGGTTGAGGCCTGTGAGGGTGTAGGGGGGAGCGGGAGCTTATGTGTAAGGCCCCCATTTCATGTGTGCTATGATTTTTGATCAGTGTAGAAGAGCCTCAGCCTTATAAAGAAGCCCCGCGCCATGCCCCGTTTCGATGTGGGAAGCGAAATTTTGGGAGAAATGTGATCTGGGCCATTGGATTGTGTCGTGTGCGATCCAGGCCGTTGATCCAATCCCGTTTCCAATCCTCGCGACCCCGGAGCGCTACAGTGCTCCTCATCGACCGTCTGATCTACCTCAAATCGAATCTCAACCATCCACTCGGTTTAAATTCCATGCCTCACCTCATCTATTGGATCTTGCTCTGGAACCGATATCAACCATCCATCTTCTCCCTAGTTTCTCTTTTTCGTTGTCTTCCCCATCATGCTCAAACTAGTGGCCACCCACTGGTATTACCTCCTTTATCTTATGCGTCTTCTCCTTCTTCTTTTCTTCTTCCTCGAAAATCCCTACAAGCCGTCATGATCGGCCATGACTTCTACCCATGGGATCTTCCTCGATCTCTTTTGTTTCATTTTATTTATTTATTTTAGTTTTCTTTCTTTTGTTTTGGGTATAGTTTTTCAAGATTTATATATATATGTATATATTATAATAACCGATTGTCTTCTTTGTTCTCTCTCATAAGAAACCTGCTGGTTTATTTTATTTAGGTCAAGTCTTTGCTTTTATTATATTTATGATATGTTATATATATGAAATATGTGAAACACCGCATATATATATACCATATTTTCTTGCACTCAAAATCACCGGTTTCCTTCTCTTGACGTGCAAACGATTCCTACCCATCCTTATTGGCTACCCGAAGACAGGTAAGGGATCCACCTATTTTAGTTTCATCCTTTTTTTAAAACTCCTTTACCCTTATGCATATATGGGTCCATACGTTTATATATATATATATATATATATATATATATATATATATATATATACAGTTTCATATCACTTTTAAAACAAAACTCATGTTGAGTTTACTAAATATGTTTTAAGTATACAATACATGCAAGAGGTTTCGTGCTTTCAATGTTACATGAGAACCCTTCTCCACTAATTTCTTTTCTTCACGGATATATACACATATATATATCTATATAATTTCGCCTTAAATATATTTTAGAATTTCAAATTAAAAATATATATATGTTCATATATATATATATATATATATATATATATATATGTATATGTATACAACAACCCACTTCGGGTTATGATCTTTGAAGGGTGATCTTTTGTTTTTGAGTTTTGTTTTCAAAATATAAACTACATGCAAGGGGTCTAGTCCCTCATGTTTTTTTTATACCCTTATTTTTAATTCATGGATGTTTGGATATATATAAATATGTTATAATTGGGGTTTCACTAAACCATTTCTTATTAAATTAAGTTATGCCACAGTTGAAAGAATTTATTAAATCTTGTTTTGGGGTGTGCAGATCCCAAACACACACTCTAAGTATACATAAACTTTTTTTTTTCATAATTATTAACTTTACCTGAATACATATGCATTTCAAATTTGGTTTCTCAGGTAAAGGGTATGATGGTTGTTTTTATGTTCAAATATAAATGTACATTTATGCATGATCTCATGTGTGTAAATATTTCTTTTATGCTTAAACACTTCATAGGCAATAATCCATGTTTTGTATTTTAAATTTTTCACCAGAACTGCCTTTGGTCCTTTAAGTTTATGATTTAATCTTTTATAAATAAACATTTCATGGATTAAATGAGTACCTCAAGGTTAAAAGGTATCAACATGGTTTGGAAAAGGCCACGTTCTTAAGGGTTTAAACGCAAGAGTTGTTATTTCATGTGATAACCCGTTATTTTATGTATACAAGTTCTTATTACATGTGTATAAGAATATTATTTTTCATATGTGTCACCATTTAATATGAAGCCAACAAGTCTAATTCTTTTACATAATCCTTTTCAGTATGAACATGTGTAAAAAAAGGGATTATGGACTAAGAATGTAAGTTCTATGTAACATGAGAAATATGAATATGAGATCATGCTAAGACATATGAGGAATGTATTGGACTTAAAATGATGTGATGGGTGTGCCCGGAATTATACAGCACTTCAATGCATTGGGTAAAGTGATGAAGTCTCATGAGTTAAGTGAAATGATGTGTGAACATGATGCTAGCTTTGTTCACAACCATGTGTGGTAGTTAACCACAATTTTGTTGGATTTTTACCCCAACGGTCTTGGCGCAAGGCCTTGACAAAGTCTAGCATTATACATTTCCTCACTATGGTATGGTAAATAATTAATCAAGGGATTGTGGATCCTTACTTAAGAATATTTTATGATCATAAGGCATATCAAGTGTGAAAATGGCATGTTATACAAGGGAAGAGTATCTAATGTTAAGGTCATATGAATCTCTTTTTATGTTTTAATGAATCATGATATGAATGCTTAGACTCTTAAAAAAGATTTCGAAGTTGGCTTGATTATGTTATACATTATGCACATCTCATACACATGTGCACTCTAATTCATGTTTTGTAGAAGGCACAGCTAACTTCTATGAAAATGGTCTTTTGGAAAAATGTCTGCAAGTAACCTCAGAAAATGTTGATGGTGTGAAAATGTTAAATCACTCTCTCAAGAATTGTTTTATGTTTGTTTTCAAGGTGGTTGTTTTGAAGTTGAATTGTCTCTAAATGTTTTAAAACCCCTTAGTGGGCATTTTTATGCTCACCCTACATTTAAATTTATATTTTTCAGGTTTGTAGTAGTTGTGCTCAAGACCTAAGTACTTTTTGTAATGACACCAAGTTGAGGCATAACCCTACCATGTTCTCAGAAAAAGTACTTTAGTAGCATCTGATTTTACAAGATCCTAAACCGAGCGGATCCTCTGTATTGAGACAAGATGTGCAAATTTCCTTCTTTTATAAACCTATTTTATAAAAAAAAAATTGCATGTTTTAGGCACCGATTTCAGTCTTCTGGGGTCGGGGTCATGACAGTTGGTATCAGAGGATTGGTTTAGGAAAACTCTGGAAAATTATAGCTCCCATAAATTACCTAATTTCCTCATACTAAGAAACATCCTTCTCAATATTTCATATGGCTGATGAATCACACCTTGTGTCCCTTCCAACAGAAGTATTAGAGACTATAGTGGGAAAGGCATGTGGGGAAAACTATGAGACATTTGAAAATATATGTCTGTCATGCAAAACCCTCTACCATGTGTCCAGTTATCCTCGAGTACTTCAACTTCACTGAGGATCAGGCATCGACTATATTTTTATGATACATGCCCAATTTATGTTCTATGAACAGCAAGGAAAATACCTCGAGGGTTTGTTTAATTGTTTTACTCTAGCTAATAATGCTTCGTCTCGAGAGGACTTCGAAGAGGCTACACAAGGGGGTGACCTACGAGCAGCATACCTTTGTCATATTTTGACCTACGATCTCTGTGGTCAAGTTATGGACTTTGAAGCTCTCAAGGACGAGCCTACTCATTTACACTATCGACATATAGTTCATGCTGATGTTTCCCAACTTCATACGTGTCATGCCTTCCTCACCCTGAACCATAGATGTTCACATGGGTTTGATCCTAGATGCTCGTGTTTCATCTGGACTCAAGAGATCGAAACATTTGGAACCGCCTTGGGGATTCGTTTAATTAGGAACCCAGGAAATCACTTACACCATTAGTACCTGTGAAAAGATTTCACGATGATTATGTAACACCTTGAGTCTATGAACTTTTCTAAATGAATCATGTTATGTTTTATGTGTTGGTATCTTATTATGATTCTACAAAAGTAATGTCTTTATTGTAATATAGTTATGCTTTACTATGTAAATCATGTCCCTTGTTTTTTAAATGGAAAACGTGAGATCATCGATCAACATTTTATCGCTTCTTACTGAATTTCTAGAATCCATAATCACCAAGACATGTTCAGAATACTACTACCCTTTTTCCAACCTGCGCTTGTCATGCAAACATCTTTATAAGGTTTCCCTTATCCCGAACATCCTTCGGACCTACCAGGGAAATGGTCATGTTTATCACCGCATAGCAACTGCACAACTAGAAGAGTATAGGCGGAGAGGAGAGTACCATGAAGGTCTCTTCCTTTACTTCACCTTGTCCGAGAACCACCTAGCCCTGAAGAAGTTTCATGAAGCTGCCTTGGAGGGTGACACCCGAGCAACTTATCTACTTCAGGTCCTGAGTTTCAGTATGTATGGGATGCTTTATGAATTTGAAGTGTTCAAACGATAGGTGGTCCGGGAGATTTATAGAGAGGTGGCTCTCTCCCAAATCTCTAATCTCCACACCTCCCATGAAACTCTTTGGAAAACCGAATGATTTATGCATATGTTTAACCCTAGCTGCTCATAGTGTATATGGGCCAAGGAGATCGAGGAACTGGGAACTAATCTGGGAATCCACCTAGAAACATCATTGGACTACCCGAAATGGTGATCCTGGAAGAGGGTACCTCGAGCATAAAGTCTCTCTGGTTTTGGCTAGTAGTTGCTTACGGGTGTAATAGAATTGCGAGGACGCAATTCTTTGAAGGAGGGGATAATGTAACACCCCGAACTTAATTTCTGTAATAATAATAATTTTAATTATTACTTTTGGCTTAATTTCCCCTTTTTATATATGTAATGCCCGCGAAATAAAACACAAAACTTGTCATTCAAAACACTGGAAATGGTTACATGGAAACAAGGCCTAAGGACCATAACTAACCAAAAATTCCTACAAGAAGGCCAATCACAATCACTGGTACACCCCACATCACCACAAACATGCCAAGGAAGAAGTGGATTTCCTTAGGATCTTCCACAACCAAGAACACCATAACCAGAACCACAACAATTGTACAAAGAGTCAGGGGGATGAAGAGCACCATCTTTTGTGTCTCGGTGTTTGGAGTTAGAATACCCTAATCGTGTTTTATAAGGCCTAAAATTTGACCGTTTCCATTTAAGTAACTATTGAGTTTACAATGGCTATAATTATAGCCATCGGGTATTACGGTTTAATTGACTGTGAATATTAAATATTTTGAAGTATTTCAAATATAAGTTTAAGTCATTAACCCTTATTTATGTTTATGATTTCAAAACTTAATTCAAGAACTTTTCTTTAATGTTTCAAAAATATTTAGACATTATGGTTTTGTAAATTGATCACTTGTATGAAAAAATATAAATATTTCATTCTTTTGAACATAATTTTTAATGATTTTTCTATATATATAAAATCACCTTGAAATGTTTTAAGTAATTGAGTGTTTTAAAATCCTATTGTTGAACATATTTAATTAAACTTATCTTTCGAAGACATGACATTTGAAAATCGTAAAGTCCACTTTAATTCAATGAAAAGTATGTATAATATTTTTGAACATGAAAACATTTAACCTTTATTAATTAAAAATTATATAGTTTTATTTATGAAAAGATATAAATAAATCAAACTTTACGGAAGTAAGGGTATGTTGTTTTTTTTAGATGGACATTTTGAAAATTTGGGTTAATAAAAAATTTAACCCATTTGGCCAGCCCTTACAGCTGGGCCGAGGGAGGCGGCACACACAGGGTGGCTGAGCCTATCCCTCAGCCCAAGCTATGGCCGATCAATCATGGGTACCCCGAAGGGGCGCACGGGAGATCAGGAGCGTGCACCACCGTGGGCGTGAAGCCACGGCATATCACAGGTAGGTCGTGGCCTGCGGGGGTGCAGGGGGGAGCAAGAACCCATGTGTAAGGCCCCCATTTCGTGTGTGCTGTGATTTCTGATTGGTGTAGCGGAGCCTCAGGCTTATAAAGAATCCCTGCGCCTCGCCCCATTTCGATGTGGGAAGTGAAATTTCAGGCGAAACATGATTTGGGCCATTGGATCGTGTCGCGCGTGATCCAGGCCATTGATCCAATCTCGTTTCCAATCCTCGCGACCCCGGAGCACTATAGTGCTCCTCATTGATCATCTGATCTACCTAAGATCAAATCTCGACTATCCACTCAGTTTAAATTTCGTGCCTCACCTCGTCCATTGGATCTTGCTCCGGAACCGATCTCAACCATCCATCTTCTCCCCAATTTCTCTTTTCTGTTGCCTTCCCCGTCATGCTCAAACCAGTGTCCACCCACTGGTATTACCTCCTTCATCTTATTCATCTTCTCCTTCTTCATTTCTTCTTCCTCAAAAATCCCCACTATCCGTCGTGATCGGCCATGACTTATACCCACGGGATCTTCCTCGATCTCTTTTGTTTCATTTTATTTATTTATTTTTAGTTTGATTTCTTTTTTTTCGGGTATAGTTTTTCAAGATTTATATATATGTGTGTGTGTGTATTATAATCACTGATTGTCTTCTTTATGCTCTCTCATAAGAAACCTGTTAGTTTATTTTATTTTGGTCAAGTCTTTGATTTTATTATATTTATGATATGTTATATATATGAAATATGTGAAACATCGCATATATATATATATACCATGTTTTCTTGCACTAAAAATCACCGGGTTTTTTCTCCTGACGTGTAAACGGTTCCTGCCCATCCTTCTTGGCTACCCGAAGATAGGTAAGGGATCCACCTATTTTGCTTTCATCCTTTTTGTAAAACTTTTTTACCCTTATGCATATATGGGTCCATACATTTATATATATATATATATATATGGTTTAATATCACTTTTAAGACAAAACTCGTGTAGAGTTTACTAAAGATGTTTTAATTATACAATACATGCAAGAGGTTTCGTGCTTTAAATGTTACATGTGAACCCTTCTCCACTAATTTCTTTTCCTCACGGATATATACACATATATATATCTATATAATTTTGCCTTAAATCCATTTTATAATTTCAAATTAAAAATATATATATGTTCATATATATATATATATATATATGTATGTATACAACAACCCACTTCGAGTTATGATCTTTGAAGGGTGATCTTTCTTTTTTGAGTATTGTTTTCAAAACATAAACTACATGCAAGGGGTCTAGTCCCTAATGTTTTTTTTATACCCTTATTTGTAATTCATGTATGTTTGGATATATATAAATATGTTATAATTGGGGTTTCACTAAACCATTTATTATTAAATTAAGTCATTCCACAATTGAAAGAATTTATTAAATCTTGTTTTGGGGTGTGCAGTTCCCAAACACACACTCTAAGTATACATAAACTTTTTTTCATAATTATTAAGTTTACCTGAATACATATGCATTTTGAATTCAGTTTCTCAAGTAAAAGGAATGATGGTTGTTTTTATGTTCAAATATAAATGTACATTTATGCATGAGCTCACGTGTGTAAATATTTCTTTTATGCTTAAACACTTCATAGGCAATAATCCATGTTTTGTATTTTAAATGTTTCACCAGAACTGCCTTTGGTCCTTTAAGTTTATACTTTAATCTTTTATAAATAAACATTTCATGGATTAAATGAGTACCTCAAAGTTAAAAGGTATCAACATGGTTTGGAAAAGGCCATGTTCTTAAGGTTTTAAACACGAGAGTTGTTATTTCATGTGATAACCCATTGTTTTATGTATACAAGTTCTTATTACACGTCCATAAGAATATTATTTTTCATACATGTCACCAGTTAATATGAAGCCAACAAGTCTAATTCTTTTACATAATCCTTTTCAGTATGAACATGTGTAAAAAAAGGGATTATGGACTAAGAATATAAGTTCTATGTAACATGATCACTATGAATATGAGATCATGCTAAGACATATGAGGAATGTATTGGACTTAAAATGATGTGACAGGTGCGCCTGGAATTATACAGTGCTCCAATGCATTGGGTAAAGTGATGAAGTCTCATGAGTCAAGTGAAATGATGTGTGAACATGATGCTAGCTTTGTTCACAACCATGTGTGGTAGTTAACCACAATTATGTTGGGTTTTTACCCGTATGGTCTTGGTGCAAGGCCTTGACAAAGTCCAGCATTATACATTTCCTCGCTATAGTATGGTAAATAATCAATCAAGGGATCGTGGATCCTTACTTAAGAATATTTTATGATCATAAGGCATATCAAGTGTGAAAATGGCATGTTATACAAGGGAAGAGTATCTAATGTTAAGGTCAAATGAATGTCTTTTTATGTTTTAATGAATCATGATATGAATGCTTAGACTCTTAACAAAGCTTTCGAAGTTGGATTGATTATTTTATACATTATGAACATCTCATACACATGTGCACTCTGATTCATGTTTTGTAGAAGGCACAGCTAACTTCTATGAAAATGGTCTTTTGGAAAAATGTCTGCACGTAACCTTAGAAAATGTTGATGGTGTGAAAATGTTAAATCACTCTCTCAAGAATTGTTTTATGTTTGTTTTCAAGGTGTTTGTTTTGAAGTTGAATTTTCTCCAAATGTTTTAAAACCCCTTACTGGGCATTTTTATGCTCACCCTGCGTTTAAATTTATGTTTTTCAGGTTTGTAGTAGTTGTGCCCAAGCCCTAAGTACTTTTTGTAACGACACCAAGTTAAGGCATAACCCTTCCATGTTCTTAGAAGGATTACTTCAATAGCATATGATTTTCCAAGATCCTAAAATGAGATGATCCTCTGTATTGGGAAAAGATGTGAAATTTTCCTTCTTTTATAAACCTATTTTATAAAAAAAAATCACACCATGTTTCAGGCACCGATTGCAGTCTTCTAGGGTCAGGGTCGTGACATACTATCCGCTCTGGGCAGTACTGAGTTACCCGTATGGGTTTAATCACATCTCAATTAATGTGTATCAATTAAGAATTAGGTATCCCCCTTTTTTCATGTTCCTTTTTTCACATTTTAGGAATTTATCAAATGTTATAGAATAAAGAAGCAACTCATATCATAGAAAACAAGGTTCAAGCACTAAATCACAAAGAAAAAAACATAATAAAAACTCAAAAAACTCTGGGTACTAGGAACGCATCTGCGTCTCCCACTCCCAAGTACTCTCCTCCAGGAAAGTATGACTCCACAACACACTAACCAAGGGAATGGTCTATCCATGCAAAACCTTCTCCCAATGATCCTAGATATCTACTGGCTGCTCCATGAACTTTGTGTCATCCTTAATATCCAACTCTCCCCAATAAATGACATGGGTGTCATCATGAAGATATTGATGAAGTTGGGAGACATGAAATACTTCATGGATCCTTCTCAACTGTAGTGGTAATGCCAACTGGTATGACACCTTTCCAACTTGTCCCAACACCTCAAAGGGTTTAATGAACCTGGGAGAAAGCTTACTCCCTCTATCAAACCTCCACTACCCACGTCGAGGGGAAACCTTCAAGAATGCATAGTCCCCAACCTCAAACTCCAAGGGCCTTCTCCTACGATCAGCATACGACTTTTTACGGTCTTTTTCTGCCTTTATCCTCTCATAGAAAAGTTTCACCTTCTCTATCATACTATGCACCACATATGAACCAAGAATAGATCCCTCCCCAACTTTTGTCCAGCATAAGGTTGAATGACATGGTCTTCCATATAAAGATTCAAACGGAGTCGTTCTAATGTAAGAGTGATAGATATTATTATAAGAAAACTCTACCAAGGGTAAATGTCACACCTAAGACCCACTAAATTCTAGAACACATGCCCTTAACATGTCCTCTAATGTATGGATGGTCCTCTCTGTTTGTTCATCTGTTTGAGGGTGGAAAGAAGTGTTGAGGCGTAACTGAGTGCCAAAGGCATGATTCAATCCCCTCCAAACTCACGATGTAAAATGTGTATCCCAATCTAAGATGATGGATCTAGGAACTCCATGCATCCATACCACCTCATCCACATACCTCTGTGTTAAGTCATCTATTGTACTCAACTCCTTGATTGATAATAAGTGAGCCAATTTTTTCAACCAATCCACTACTACTCAGATTGCATTGCATCCTCCCTAAGCCCTGGGTAATCCTATGATGAAATCCATTAATATGTAATCCCACTTCTACTTGGGTACATCTAGGGGTTGCAACAAACTACTGGGAACATGGTGTTCAGCCTTCACTTGTTGGCACACCAAGCACTTTTTCACAAACTCCTCCACTACTCACTTTATCTTGGGCCACCAGAACTTTTCCTTCAAGCCATTGTACATCTTGGAAATTCCTGGGGTATTTCTAGGGGTGAGTTATGAAACTCACAGAGAAATCCCTCGTACATCTCCACAGGAACAAACAGCTTCCCACGGAATAGCATCCAATTTTGACCATCCTCCAACCATCCCTCTGGAGCATCACCCTGGCCAAAGTGATCAGGCATTACCTCTGCCTCTGAGTATCCCCACTAAGAATCCTCCACCTACCTCCTTAGATATGAATACATCGTCATATAAAACAGAAATCCTCTATCACCATCCATTCCTACATCTAAGTGTAAGTCGGTCGACTCCTTTATTTCTCTCCAAGCATATTCAAATTCCCGAACCACTTCCTTATGTGGATTCCTAGTCAAAGAATCAGCCACAAAATTCCCCTTTCCTGAGGTACAAGAGATATCAAAATTGTAATCCTGGGGAAACTCAATCCACCTCCACTACCGCAAGTTCAGATATCACTGGGAAAAGATATACCTTAAGTTCTTGTGATTTTTGAAGACCATAAAGTGCTCCACAATGAATTAATGACACCACATATTTAGTGATTACACAATTGTTTCAAGCTCCAGATCATGGGTGGCATAGTTACTTTCATGGGGACGCAACTGCCTAGACCCATAAGAGATCACTCCCTGTTACTTCATTAGCACACACCCCAAGCCCAAACAGGAAGCATCGCAAAACACCTCAAATATCACCCCTTCCTCTGGAAATATGAGCATTGGGGCACTGACCAACTTCCCGTTCAGATATCCAAATGTTGCCTGGCACTACTTTCTCCACACAAAATCTTGGTCTTTTTTAGTTAGATCCATCAATGGAGCTTCTAATCGAGAGAAATCAGGTACGAATCTTCAGTAGTATCCTGTCAGACCGAGAAAACTATAAACCTCTACCACATTCTTAGGTGCTTCCCAAGAAACAACTACATCGACCTTCTAAGGGTACACTGCTACACCCTTTTGAGACACCACATGCCAAGGTAGTAGACCTCCCATGTCCAAAACTTTCACTTGGATAGCTTTCCGTAGAGCTGGTGGTGTCGAAGGACCTCTAGGATAATCCTGAGATACTCGGTATGTTCCTCCTCTGATTTTGAATAGATCAAGATGTCATCGATGAATACGATGATGAACTGGTCCATGAACTCATGAAAGACAGATTTCATAAGCCCCATGAACACGGCTAGTGCATTCGTAACACCAAACAGCATAACCACGAACTCAAGGTACCCATACCTGCGCCTGAAAGTAGTCTTTAGGATATCATCCTCTTTCACCATAATTTGGTGATATCCAGACCACAGATCGATCTTAAAGAACCAACCTTCCCCCCTTAAATAGTCAAAAAGATCATCTATCCTTGGGAGAGGGTAATAGTTCTTGACTGTTACCTGATTCAACCTACGGTAGTCTATACACAGCTTCATACCACCATCTTCCTTCTTCAAAACCAATACCGGAGCACCCCATGGCGACACACTGGGCCAGATAAATCCCTTCTTAATTATATCATCAATATGAATCCTTAGTTCCCATATCTCAAAAGGTGTCATCTGATAAGGATCCATCGAAATCGTAGAATCACCGGGTTGCAAGTCTATCCTGAACTCAACATCACATCAAGGGGGTAAAGTCAAAATCTCATTGGTAAAAACATCCAATAACTCCCAAACAACTCTGGGATCCCCCACCATATCTGCATCCAATGATTCCACTAACAGCTTGGTCAACAAAGAAAGAAGAGGCTCCACACGCCGACTGCCCATTAGATAACTCTTATCACCAACGAAAGACACACGTTGTCAATACATATCTGAAAACATGAATCTCCTCCCTAAGTAGTCAATGACACTATGCATGAAAAAAAATAGTTGATACCAAGGATGACATCATATAACTGTATATGTAGAGAGAAGATATCCCCACTGGACTGATGCGGCCCCAACATCATTTTGCATCCCCGATAAACATCAAATAAGTTGTTCTGACCTCTGACTGGTGTACTCAGTACCAGGGTCATGGAAAGTATATTTATGTTCGGTCCCAAATCATGGGCTATAGTGGGTTAAATGAGGGAGTGAGAAGCTCCCGAATCAAAAAAATCACAAGTAAGAGTACTGAACACACTGATCATACCTCAAATGATCTCTGCTTATGATGGAACTACTAACTCTGCGATGTGAAACTGACCACACCTAGCTCCTCTGCCCCTCTACTATCAGTCACCTCCCTGACCATGCCTAAGTTAAGGTCCCTGTAGAACTCCCTCAGGTCAGCCTCTGCCTGCTTCATCTTCCCTCGGTGGAGTAAGAGCCTGATGTCCCTATTACTGAAACGGCCTGGCTAGAAACTTTTACTGAGGTGGGTGCTAGACCTGCCCACATCCATTGTACTGATCTCGAACTGGACATTGAATCTGAATTTTCTTGCAACCTCCACAAGTGAAACACCTCGATCCTAAGCCTACAAAAAAGGATGAGGAATCGAAGGTCAAAACCGGAACTACTGAGGTCGGATCCCCACCAGCTGAAACCTAGAAGGTCCTGACACTGAAGACATTTTAATGACAGCATTCCCCTTTAAGGAACTCGATTGGATCCCCTCTCACGGTAGACCTCCTCATGAGTGCATCCTTTCCACCACCTCATCCTTCTTCTGAACCTCTAAGTATGTCGGTTGGGTGAAGGGAGTAACTGCATACTGAAGAGAAGGATGAAGGGACTCCTCTAAGAATCTCGCCCAAGACTCCTCATCCAGAAAGAGAACTAGTCAAAAGAAAAGGGTGTCCTTGAACTTGATCCCCAACTCCCATACTGACATACTCCCCTACTGGAGGGAGAGTAGCCTATGTTGATTCTCAGCCTTCATCGTCGAAGAAAGGAATTCTTCCTGGAACTCCTTCTCAAAGTCGACCCATAGAACATCAGTCTCCTTCCTCTCCCTGAGGTAAAGAGTCCACCACTGACGTGCTACTCCCCTCATTTTTCTTACTTCCAGGGGAACCTAGTACTCTTCCAAAGCCCAGATCAAGCTGAAATTGATCACCAACTCCTTGAGCCAACTCTTTGTATCCATGTCTAAGACATTGCCCTCATACTTTCTCAGAGTCTGCCACTAAAAATCATGAAGTGTATTCCACCACTGATTTTCCTCCTCCTCTGGATCAACCCTCCACCAATCATCCAGATTGTCCTGTTGAGCTTCCACTGCCTGAGCCACTCGTGGATGACGACCAGGTGCCATAGCTAAAAAGTAAATAAGGAATTCCTAAGCCCGAGTAGTATGGAACTTATTTAGGATTCATCATTTATTTTAATTTCCCAAAAACACCCAAAATAAACAAGAACACAAGTCATTATGATGCATGTACTTCCTAGGGTCTTTATCCTACAATCAGTGTAGCCTCACTTGGTCGTTCGGTAGGCTCAGAGTCCTTGCATCGGATCACAGGGGGTCCTAAAATCTCGTGTCCTAGCTGGTCTTCCCTGGCCTATGTCATGCACTAAGATCACCTAAAATTGTTTCTCTACCGACCCATGCAATCCTCATTGTGCCTAACTCCAAACTCCATCCTATCTCTCAACCATCAGCCTCTGATACCATTCTGACATGAACCACATTCTTCAAGATGAGGGAAGGGATAGAAATATATTGAGACCTTCCTTCCTCAAGATGAAGGAGAGATAATGACCCCCGAGTCCCGCCTCCAATAGGCCCCAGGGTGGCGACCAGCACCAAGGGTATAGAAATCTTACAAAAAAATAGGAGGCATTTCCCTTTTTATAGTAACCAAGATCTGGAGATAAGATGTATCAACCTAAAAAAACTCCAATACATATATATAAAGAAACCAAAATCCATCCCACATGGATGTTTAAAGTAAAAATTATAGAAATAAAAATAAAACTCCAAAGTAAGTACCAAAATAAAACAAAGTAGAGACACAGCAACCATCCCCAACGTCTGAGCAAGTAAGGTCCAGCACGATCTGTGTAATCACCCTAGAAACCTAAAAATAGTTTTATATATGTAGGGTGAGCATACAAGTATACTCAGTAGAGAAAAACCAAAGTCACTCGTGGGAGAAGTATACTAATGCCCCTATGAGAAAATAGAAGAAACTCAAAAGCACCTAATAAGGTATACTATCCACCCCCACCTCACTAAGGCACACTCACAAAATAATGCAAGTCAAGTAAAGTAATAAGAACATCAATATTTGGGTACCCCGCACCACTTCCCATTGGTTAACTGCTCATCCATAATGGTGAATATCCCGATGCTACCACGCTTTTCTATAAGCCCCACTATCACAACCTGCCCGCACACATCTGGGCCACATACAACATCACATCTCATACACAAACACTTGGGCCACAAACCACAACATCATCCCAAATACACCTAGGAATCACCACACAACTCATTTTGAAGACACATGGGAAGCACACCTTGCCCGCAGACACCTGAGCCTCACAACCACATCACAACCTGCCCGAAGAGTCTAGGGTTACCAATGCCTAGAAGAGGGATCAGTGAAGAGACAATAACCAGCCATTCATCCTCCCGCCAGGATGTTAGGAAAGGACACCCTCCCCCATAACAATGGGTGTGTTCAGCACGTAGTGCTCAATGTAGGTGGGGTGCATATAAAAATCACAAATAACTACATGTATATATATATCTACCAAACACTCAGCCCAAACTATGGGTTTTAGGAACAACAACCAGCCCACACCAAAATTGTCCTTGATTCCAACCCTACATGCACGTACCACCATGAATGATGGTCACTTCCATAAGTTGATAGATGAACGCCGCTGCACTACAATTCACAACTCAAAACACACCCCCAACAAATTCATTTAATCAATTGTCACTCTGCATTATCAATTTGTTTATTTATTCCATCCCTACCCAGGAAACTACTAAACACTGTAAATGTTATAAGTTGAAGCAACCATACCAATCACTGCCAAATCCAAACAAATAAATAAGGTCCAAGGTAAAAGAATTCATTCTATCACCCATTCATAAAATAATGGTCTCTAGAAACTCCAGGAGAAATCCCCACACAAGGTAACACCATCCTTCTTCAGAATCATCCCTCCTAAACCATCCTTGATAGCCCCGCTGGACAAAAAACACCACATTCAGCAAAACAAATATAAACTAACCAGTTTGCAGTCTCATTGTACACTCTCCTTTCTTGGACACCCCTACCATCATTCTTCAAAGTCATGACGATGTGTCCTTCCTCTCAATAAAAAAGACCCCCAACACACCTCATCACTACCACAATCGGAAGCCCCGCTGCACCACAACATCACACCCAGCACACCCATAAACATGAACATGACACAACCCAGTCCTGCAGCCCCACTACCCAACCACTACCCATATATAGTCCCACTGCATAAAAAGTTCATCCATTCCACAATCAACCAATCTCTCATCATGAGATACCATTACACCACTCGTACCACCCCATACTCACAACCACACTCCCATCCACAACACCATATGAACATCACAGACGCAATCCAAACAAAACCACACATAGCACATGGCCACACCAACAAGGCAAGGTTTATTCATATTTAGCAGCACTCATGCTTTAATTCCACTTGATAAAATAGGGGTTATCACAGAATGAGTTTGATCCTAGGGAATCCATTTATTTAACTGAATATACGTGGTTAACCAATTTCATAATCACATAGTTGTTCACAGAGTATCAACAACAAGTATTCACAAGCCATAGAAGTTCACAAACAGAGACCACCAACGACTATGATTTTTAGAAGGCATATAGCCCTTACAAAACATGACATGGATCAAGGAAAACATATAAAACATTTCAATCATCATCATCATACTCTCAATCCCTCATTTATTACTTCTTATTATCTTTGTTAAATTGCTTTTAACCATCATAACCACAAGAAGATATCAGTACACCCACCCCGCATGATGCACAAAGGAAAGAGAGATGAAGGAAATCCCTAATTGGAACAACAAAAGATCAATAATCCCTCCTTGTTCCAAAATAGGGGGTCATGTGAGTAGCAATGAAGACTCTAGGGGAAAATAGAACAGACTACTATAGCACACGTGCATGACTCCTCGGGGAAGAATGGTTCTCGGCACACCAAGATAAAGTGGAAGGGTTCAAAGGAAGAGAGGATTTCAGCTTTAGAAAGGCAAGATCCTAAATCTATGGGAAACAGTTTTAAAATCCATTAAAGTCGAATCACAATCAAGACCACGTGGTTTGGGAGTCAAAGGAAGCTTCAAGTTTTTAGGAGATTAATACCATTTGAAATAGCCCTAAAACTCATTAAATACGGCATTTAACTCATTTAACATTAAAGGAAATGTCAAAGGGGGGAAACTAGAAAAACTGGGAAAACTAGAAATGAATCACCGATGGGTGAGTCACAGAAGTGAATCACCGACACGAGTGAGCCACCGACACTGAGCCACTAATAGATGAGCCACCGACACTAAGCCACCAATGGATGATCCACTAACGCAACTCACTGATAGTGAGTCACTGATGCAACTCACTAATGCTACTTACTGATGCCACTCACTGATGTTTGACCTACCGACACCCCGACCTACCGACACCCCGATTCACCGATGCTCGACCTACCGATGTGACTCACTGATGTCTGACTCACCAATGGAAAAATATGAAATTTGACAAACTCTTTAAATGAGTCACTATTGCCCCCCAAAACACCCCAAATATTGGATTTTGACAAATTAATGGGTCGGGGAGGTCCAGGACATTACAGATGGGGGACCTAGTTAGGGTTCTATTTAAAATATTGTAAAATTTTTAACAGTACTTTCTAAAAATCACTGATAAAAAGAGTTTTTATTAGCGCTAAAATTTTAGCGCTCATAAAAATGGTATTTATCAACACTAAAAAAGCATTGGTAAAGACCTGTATAATTAATTTTTAATAATATAATTAAAAAAATTATATTTATATAATAATAAATAAATATAAATGTACATAATTATAAATAAATAATTATATAATTATAAATATATTTTAAGAATTGTAAATATGTATTTGTAAATAAATATAATTATTTATAATTATAAATAAATAATTATTTATATAATTCTAAATATATTAAATAACTCGTGGGCCCTCTACCCCCGTGAGGAACTGGCCCGAAAGCCCAAGTGTTGTTACACTTGGGTCTATGGTTGGGGAAGTACATAAAGGCGCTTGGTGGTGGGTGACGGCCCACCAATACCTTGTAACCCCCTAGGCCTTAAAACCCAGTGTACTTTTTCCCATGGGGCCGTGGTGGAGTTGGTTGCAATTGTGGAGTTTTTTAACAAGGTTTTGGGTTCGAGTCCTTGTTATGGTAATGCCTGAGATGCCTGAATAAATCACTCATGGGATCTCTACCGCGGTGAGGAACTGACCCGAAAGCTCGGGTGTCATTACACATGGTCCTATGGCTGGGGAAGTACATAAAGGCACTTGGTGGTGGGTGACGGTCCACCAATACCTTGTAACCCCCTGGGCCTAAAAACCCAGTTTACTTTCCTGAGATGTCTGAATAAATCACTTGTGGGACCTCTACCCTTGTGAGGAACTGGCCTGAAATCCCAAGTGTCGTTACACTTGGGTCTATGGTTGGAGAAGTACATAAGGTGTTTGGTGGTGTATGATGGCCTACCAATACCTTGTAACCCCCTAGGCCTAAAAACCCGATGTACTTTGGCCAGCGGGGGTATAGTAGAGTTGGTTGCGGTTGTGGAGTCTATCACCAAGGTTTTGGGTTTGAGTCATTGAAATGGTAACACCTAAGATACGTGAATAAATCACTCATGGGCCCTCTACCCCCATGAGGAACTAGCCTGAAATCCCAGGTGTTGTTACACTTGGGCCTATGGATGGGGAAGTACATAAAGGCGCTTGGTGGTGGGTGACGGCCCATCAATACATTGTAACCCCCTGAGCCTAAAAACTTAGTGTACTTTTTCCCGCAGGGGCATAGTGGAGTTGGTTGCGGCTGTGGAGTTTGTCGCCAAGGTTTCGGGTTCAAGTCCTTGTTATGGCAACACGTGAGATGCCTAAATAAATCACTCATGGGCCCTCTACCCCATGAGGAACTGGACCAAAATCCCAGGTGTTGTTACACTTGGTCCTTTTACTAGGGAAGTACATAAAGGTGTTTGGTGGTAGGTGATATCCCACCAATACCTTGTAACCCCCTAGACCTAAAAACCCAGTGTACTTCTGCTCGTGGGAGCATGGTGGAGTTGGTTGTGGTTGTGGATTCTGTCACCAAGGTTTCAGATTCGAGTTCCTGTTATGACAATGCCTGAGATGCCTGAATAAATCACTTGTGGTCCCTCTACCCTCGTGAGGAACTGGACTGAAATCCCAGGTGTCGTTACACTTGGAACTATGGATGGGGAAGTACATAAAGGCGCTTAGTGGTGGGTGATGGAACACCAATACCTTGTAACCTCCAGGGCCTAAAAACCCGATATACTTTTGTCCACGGGGGCATGGTGGCGTTGGTTGCTACTATGGAGTCTGTCACCATGGTTCCGGGTTCGAGTCCTTGTTATGGCAACACCTGAGATGCCTGAATAAATCACTCGTGGGACCTCTACCCCCGTGAGGAACTGGTCTGAAATCCCAATTGTCGTTACACTTGGGCCTATGGCTGGGGAAGTATATAAAGGCGCTTGGTGGTGTGTGACGGCCCACCAACACTTTGTAACACCTTGAGCCTAAAACCCCAGTGTACTTTGATTTAGGTACTTTGAAGGAGAATGTCGCGCTTTGAGAGCTCCCGGATCGAAAATGGCTAGGGTTTCACGCCGCTGTCGTCTGCTCGGTGCGGGGAAGATCTCATCAACATCATCCATGCCATTGTCACAGCAGGACAATCTTACCGTCGCACACTACCGCCGCTTTATCCATCGTAGGATCTTGATCTAGTCTTTACGCACCCTGGTTGTCGTCGTCGCGTTGCTACGGGGTTTTCAAGATCCTCGTCGTGTTAAGTTGACCCCGCCCCCCAAGGTTCTTTGGTAGATAGTGATGTCCCTTTTTTAAGCTTCCCTGGGCCGGGGGTGTTTTGACTCGCATAGGCACGCCACGATCGTTATGGGACCAACGGCTCGAGATGCAAATCCAGTCGTTCCTCCTCGTGTCTATTTAGAGACACAATTTCCTGTTCGCAAAGAAACAATGGCTACTGATGGAGCAGGCAAGCGCTTATTCTCTATATACAAGGGATTGGATGCTCCTCCCATTCAGCGAAAAGGAAGTGTGGCACACATCATGGAAAATTTGATTGCTTTCTCAGAACACTTCAAAATAGGTGAGCACTCCATAGTAGCTTGCCTCGTCCTACCTAAGGGTTCCATTCCAATGAAAATTGAAGAAATAATTGAGTGGTGTTGGCAGTCTGGGGGTTCTCATCTTAGAAATGTGTTTCATTGGGTTGTGGATTCTTTCATATGTTTCCCCCCTCTGATGAGTTGAAAATATGGGCATGGGTATTTGGATCAATTTCACTCAAACTGGATATTATCCATATCCTTGAATGGGGTAGGAATTTTATTTCACTTGAAGTTGGTAAGTCTTCTGTTCAATTCTGGGTAAAGGTCTATGGCCGTAATTGGATTATTTGGCATCCTAAAATACTGTATGATATCGCCATGTCAATTGGAGTTCCAATCAAGATTGACAAAGAAACAGAGACTGCAAGATTTGGGCACTTTGCCCGCTTTTTTGTTGAAGTTGATTTGAACTCCACTTTAGTGGATCGTGTTTTGTTGTACACTGATGAATATGAACTTGATTTGCGAATTGTGTATGAAAGAATGCCAAAATTTTGTTTGGAATGCAAGGTAATTGGACATAAAATCTCAAATTGTAGGAAATATGTGATCTGTGACTATTGCTCCCTGTGTCGGCATGACTCTAAGATATATTTGAAGAAGAATATAAATGAAGTCTCCCAGTATTCTGGTGGACATGATCAGACTTCAGGTGGTAATGTTGGACACTTCCATGGGTAGATTGTGCATGCATCTGATGGTCTCAATGTGCAGGTTGATACACGTTTGGTGGATCTTACAAAGGATTGCACGCAACTGAGAGCCCCTACTCCCATCAATGGGCCAACAACATCTAGGTGTGATACTGAAATGATTCTTGTTAAGCAAACCCCTGGCCATGATCCTAGTAACCGTAGTGCAAGGGTTGGACAACCAACTTGTGGGACCTCTGGACAGCCGATTGTGCAGTTTGAAGGTGATGGTGATTCTACTAGGCGGGTGGAGGAAGGGGTTACAAGCACTGGTAAAAAGAAATTATGGTCAAATGTTGTTGTTGGGAATGAGCAGACTATAGGGAAGGGCAATTTGGTGTTTGATCAAGTTGCTAAAAAAATCCACTGAGATTGGTAACACACAAGTGACTGATAAGCATTCATCGCCTGTCATGGATAGAATGGAGTTGATTGGATATGATATTGGGGTGCATGCTACGATGGATGATGCTTCAAGAGTCATTAATGGCTATGGAGCAGCCTCTCACTCTTTCAGAACCGGAAGGGGATTGGCACTGAACAAAGACTTGGAAACAAGGTCGGCATTCGAAAAACCATGGACGAGGACGTGGCAGTGATGATTGGGTTGCACATGGGCGTGGTCGGTCTACCAGGTCTTCTTCTAAGATTATCACTCTGGAGCAGGTTAAACTCAGGTGAAAGTACATTGTTTTTCAATCAGAAGAATTCATGGTCAAAATGAGAATTTGATGATGATACATCTAATCAGGTTTATGGGGATAATCCTGGTTCTACCCATTTGTAGTTTTCTTTTTTGGATGAGGATTTTTCTTTTGTTGATCCTGTCCTTTCTACTTTTCATATTATGTCTTTTATTTTTCAATAAATTTTGGTAGGAGTAGGTTCATCTGGCTCCTGAACCCTTTTGACATAAAGATAATAAAAATATTTATTATAGTTTTTAATTATTTAAATATATAATTGTTTATTTATAATTATATAAATACTTTTTCAAAAATGGGTGAAATTGAATAATTAAAAATGAATAAACTTTAAAAATATTTAAAAATGGATAGGTTTTATTAATTATACAAATTATTAAAAAAATATGGATATATATTATAGCTAACAAAACCTATATTTATCACCTCTCTTTGGAAATCACCGATAAAAACTATATAAAATACTTTAAAAATATTAAATGAATATATATTAAAAATGAATATATAATTAAAAAGGTCAAAATTATTTAACATTATTATTGAATAGATAAAATTAAATGCTTGAATGCTATAAACGAGTGAAATTTGATAATTAAAAATGAATAGTCTTCAAAAATATTTACAAAAATGAATGAGTTTTATTAATTATATAAATTATTAAAAAAATTAAAAATGAGTATATATATATATAACCATATTAAAAACCATAAATGTTAATGAATGAATATGTATAAATAAATATTAAAAATGAAGAAATTACAAAAATATTAAAAGAATAAATATTTAAGCTGATTAAATTATAAAGAAAAGTAAAAAATAAGTAACATTATTAGTGAATAAATAATAATTAGTGATAATAAATGAATGAGTGTTAAAAAAGAGTGAAATTTGATAATTAAAAAAATCAGTAGATTGCAAAAATATTACAAAAATGAACAAGTGATATTAATTATATAAATTATGGAAAAATTGAAAATGAATATACGTTTAAACGAAAATGAATATATATATATATTACAACCATATTAAAAAAATTAAATGCTAATGAATAAGCATGTATAATAAATATTAAAAGTGGGTAAAAATTACAAAAATATTGAACAAAGAAAAATTGAAAATGAATAAATTACAAAAATATTAAAGAAAATCAAGATTATTAGTGAATAAATAATATTAAAAGTGAATAAATTCAAAAAATATATTAAAAAGCAATAAATATTATATATTGAATAAAAATATTGAAAATGGATAAAATTTACTGATTAGAAACAAATTAAATGTTAATAAATAAACATAAATAAAGTTTAAAAATGAATAAATTTTAAAAAAACATTAAACAAATAAAATTAAAAAGAAATTTAATATATATATATATATATATATATTAAAAAGTAATAAATAGTGTGTGTGTCAATATATATATTTTTATATATGAAATAAGAATTTAATTATGAATAAATATTAAAAATGAATAAAATTAAAAAATATATATATTAAACATATATATATATATATATATATATATAATTTAAAAGAAATAAATAGTGTGTGTGCGCACGTTAAATTTATTCATTTTTATTAATAATTGTTTCATTGATAATTTTTTTTATATTTTTGTGATTTATTGATTTTTAAATTTTATTTGTTTAATTATTATATTTTATTCCTTTTATATAGTTATATTTAATATATACTATTTATTACTATTTATAATATATATATATATATATATTAAATTTATTCATTTTTATTAATAATTGTTTCATTAATAAAGTTTTTAATATTTTTGAAATTTATTCATTTTTAATTTTTATTTGTTTAATTATTACATTATTCATTTTATATATTTATATTTAATATATACTAATTATTACTATTTTAAATATATATATAATTTATTCATTTTTATTAATAATTATTTCATTGATAAAAGTTTTCATATTTTTGTAAATAATTCATTTTTAATTTTTATTTGTTTAATTATTTCAATTTTTTATATTTTTAGTATTTATATTTTTTATTGTAGTATATAAAAAAATTGAGGGAGATTGGGTTGGCGAGGTGTGTATGGGCCCGCATGTGGGAGACCCGATGTATATGGGCCGGGTATGCAGGTTGGGCAGGTGGGCCGTCACGTGTAGGGGTGGGCCTGGGCCTGTAAGGTCTTTGTGTGGTATAGTGTCTTCGGGTGCCCATCCCCGCACCCATGACACGGTGTGTTGGTGGAACGTCCAAAGTTATAAAGTGCTTTGATGCGGCGATAATAAAGGTCGCCAATATTTATTGCGGGTATTGTAGTAGTGAATCTTCACAGTATGAGAATCTTAGGGTTTCATGGATAGCGTTATTGTAATAAATTTTATAACATGATACTTCATGTGCCACATTTTATGTATTTAAAAAAAAAAGGGGGAAGGTATTACCATGCATGCAATAAGAAAACAGATCCGGGGACTCGACCCCGCGGCCTCCGGCCCAAACCCCAAACCCCCCAACCACCACAGACTTTTTATGTATTTTATCCATACCCTCCACCCATGAACAAACATCATATGCACATTAGAATCATGAATTATTGGATCTAATATATCATAAACAAAATATTATGATTGGACCTATGTAGCTATAGATTAATGGGTGAAACGATGACCTAACCGTACAACTTTTTTCCTTTGGAAAAACCCACACCACGTGTATATGGGTACCCGCAAGCTGTCATGAATAGCATTCCCTATGAGCACCCACTTTTCTCTCTCACTTTACCAAAATGATTCCCATTTTAATACTTAAAAGCCATCATGGGAACTCGGTAATTATGAAAATCATTAGCTAAAGAGATTCACGCACTGCTTAATCATCATTAATGATTATTAGGTTTTAGAAAATGGATTCTCACTATTCCTTTCATGGTTTCATTTACCCCAACAACCCCTACTTTTCTTTAGTTTTTCTTTTTTATTATAAACCAATATCATTTCAAATTATATACAGATCCCAAAACAAGTCGGTTAGGATTGTGATTCAATATTATTTTGATATGAATTTAAAATGTGTGATGAAATATATTATATCATATAAATATAGAATATTTTTTTCCACTGCATGCATGGTATAAAGCCACTCACAATTATGTCTAATAAAATTATATTTACATCCCTTTTCCCCCCCTAGAAACTCAACTTCCTTACAACAAATGTTCTTCCTAGTAGAGCCCCACCGTGGGTGGTGGGGTGATAAGGGTTTGGGGGGTGAGGGGCAGGTCGCGGGGTCAAGTCTCCGGGGTTGCGATTTAATGTAATTTTATTCCATGTGTATGTGCGGCTTTCGCGGTTGTACTTAATTTTTTGATGTTCTTCCTAGCAGAGTCCCCCCCCCCATGTTTTGTGGGCACTAGACCTCTGATCTTGAATGCTTTCCACCAATAAACCAGGTGTAAAACTAATCTCTCCACCCTTTCTCAATCCGTTGAATCATAACACGCACTAGCAGAACACCAGAACTCAAAAAACAACCCCGGACCCTTTTCACTAGACCACACCCAGACTAAAAAGTGACACTTTCATAAATTTCATACTGAAAAATGACTTTTTTATGTTAATTAGGTGGATTTGTTTGGCCCATTTAGGTGTGGACTTTGGGAATGGGGAGGAGAAACCAATTGGCATCATGACCCATCATTTTGTTTTTGCCTAAAATAGGGTTTTTTTTCATGGTCCCAAGGATGGAGGTGCCTACATTTTTTGGTAGCATTTGGAATACAAGAAAGGACTTGATGGTTGGATGAAGAATACAAAGTGCTGGAATATATTCAGAAGTAGGAGAGAAAGTAGAGCCTAGAATTCAAAGGTTGCGGCCAATAATAGTACAAGTGAGACTATAAGTTTATTTTTACCCTTCCCTTCACGAGTTTGACATTGTAGCGATTCCTATATATGCTAAAGTGTAATACTTTTTATAGGCTGTCAAAATAATTTACTGCCACCCTGGTAGGGTACTGGATAATATATAAAATTGATATACCAACGCATGCCACGTATATTTATTTATTTTCACCCATTTTATATTTGTATATATAGAGTTCAGGTGCTTTTGATATGGTGCACTAAATCTAAACTTTGTTTATATCAATAATCATTATTACATTTTTTATAATGGAAAATAAAATTGGAAAAGTGAAGACATCCTATGTATGTATCAATATATGTATATGTATATTTTCTAATTATGATTACAATTATGCATTTTTTAAATGAATATATTTTTATAAATATTACATTTATTTATAATCCAAATTTAAAATTATATTTATATACATGTTAATACTAAAATTTAGCATGGGAGTTGCGTGCGTCTATATTTATTTTTATAATTATATATCTATATTTTTATATTTTTGCATAGGTATACATAAATAAATATAGGTATAAATATACATTTAATAATAATAAATGAGAGATGAAATTTACATCATCCCAAAAAAACCGTAACCATAGTGACTATATTTATTAATATATATATTCCTCTTTTAGGATTATGTTTGTAACTAATTCAAAATTGATACGCACAAATACATATATGCATGAATACATAGATAAATACATACATGTATACGCGCGGGTGTGTGTTTCTAATATGTATACTTATTTATTTATTTGTTGGAAATGGATTACAAAATTCATCCAAATAATTGTGAAAATATAGAAAATTATCCGAAATAAATTTAATAATTTATTATGGATTATTGTTTAATATATATAATGTCATGGATAATAATCATGAATGACGTATTTTATATCCACCCAAGCCCTCAATAGAGTGTGGCTCAGTGGTAGCACAACCAGACAATCAAAATGAAAACCTTTGCACATATATGAAACAAACCAAAGCACCCGCACTACGATAAACCTGCTCCTTCACATAGATTCCCAACACCGGCTTGAGTTTAAATAAACATTAATGTATGTGGCTAATATATATATATATATATATTTACATGGTCTAAAGTCACCTGCGACCCAAAGACCCATTACAATTTGATGGACTGAAATCTCTGTTGCATAGAAGCTCATTACATCGCTGCTACAAAATCACGTTTATTCAGTACTACCATTTATCAACGTTAAAAAATTGTAACATCCTCATCCTAATTTTCCTTTCACCTAACAGGTCGAATAATTACGTGACATCAAACACGTCTCCCCATAGGCTAGAGGCTGTCGACTAACATCGAAGGTCTAAATAATGTAGTGGGGAGACTATATCCTCTTAAACATAGTACCAACAACATAAAAAATAAGATAAAACAATCATGACATACAACTCAAGTAGATGAAAAATGAATACCAAATAATCCAAATTATAATAAACAACCATGTCATGTCCTATTGTATGTCAAACTAAATGCTGTTTTGTAAGTCATACAAGTGAACAATTAGAACATACTCCATAATAAAGACTCAAAAAAATCCAGTCCCAAACCCCATGCTCGATCTCGTCTCCATGCTCCAATCCCATCCAGCAAGAAACCAATCAAGCATAGGGCCCCTTTCCCTTATCCAGACCCACATCCATGAAGTCTGCCTAGACACCAAACGACGACCAAATAGGGTGTGAGTAAAATTCATTAGGCCAACACCCACGACGTCTAAACAATCTAGTCTAGATAAATAGTGCATGTAATATTACGATAAACAAAGGTATTAATTCATAAATTAATGCAGAATATCAAAATATACCCACTGACCCTCGAGCTCTGGGTTGACACCTGGGGTCAGCCAAACCTACTTCAGCACGATGCTGGATGTCTCTGCCCATTGGCGGATTCTCCTATCTAGGACGAATCACCCAAAACATTGCTGGATTCTCCTATTGAGGATGAATCACCCATATCATGTCAATTAATCCAATATCTCGCTCTAGGGTATCAAGTAACCAAAAAAATATTGGGATCTATGCGAATGCTCATGCTAGAGCCGCTTATGTGTTCCCAAGGCACAAGACCATGCCAAGGGAAAAAGTTACTGTGTCATATTGGGCTCTATGTGAATTCTCATGCTTGAGCCGCTCACAAGTTCTCATTGCACAATAGCATACCAAGGGCAAAAGTATCACAAGACCCAGTGTGAATTATCATGCTAGGTTCACTTACATGTTGAGAGGACATCAAACCTTATGAAAATTCTCATGTTAATGCTGATTTTACAATTCAAAACAAATTCTACAAGAGTCAATGCATTCCAATTCATCAAACATTCCAAACATGTGATCATAAGTCACACTACTACAAAAACGGACAAGGGAAGCGCCACCTTTTATCAGTGCTTAGCAAAAAGCACTGATAAAGGAACCATGTATTAGCGCTGATAAAACCATAGTCCCATATTTTATAAAATCGAGCACACAGTATCCTCTGTTTATCGCACCCTCAAGCTCTTGCGGTACTGTACCTCTGCGACAACCCCCCCTCCCGATCTTCTCGCTGTCGGACCTTCGCTACTAGCCCTACTCCTTATCCTCCCCCTCAAACCCCTTATGCGGATCCTCCTCCCCACAAACCCTACTTCTCCTCCTCTCCCCTCGACCCTACTCCCCGTGAACCCCACTCCTCCATTTCTCAACGATTGACGGCTCCTCCCGTGCACCTCCTCCTCTGGCGGTCGCGCCTTCCCCTCCCGACGTAGCGCAGAAGGCTCCCTGACCGCTCGACGCTTCTTCTCTCCCTCCATCGCAGGTGCGATCTACTCTAGGTAAATCTCCCACTTCTCCTTTTAGGTTTATTTTTGGTGGATAGGTTTTGTAGTGTAATTTTGGTTACTGCATGAAGTAGTTTTGTCATAGTGTAAAGATCACTAGGTTATTCTTATATAGGGATGTCCCTAGATTAATCTGATATACTCCCTTTTGGGTTTATCTTATGTGATCTTAGTTGTGCTGTGAGGGGTGGTAATGCAGTGTGATGTTCTTAAGTTGTTTTAAGTTCATCTTACATGAGCCTTTTGGTTAATCCTCCATAAGGGGTATTATAGAATGATTTTCCTTTCTACGATATAGAAACCTGGGTGGTAATTGTCTAAGTTGTGTCTATTTGAGTTCTGTTTCACTATACTACCTTTTATTGCATCGTAGTTTGGTTTAAGGTTCTCTGAGTTAGAGGGAGGAGGCTGATGATCACACTGTGATCCTAGATAGTTTGAGTGCCATGACATGGCTGACTTGTTTGTTTCATGGACCTTATTATATTAATATCAATTTTAATGTGGTTTGACCCTATAGATTCAAGGGATAACATGTCATGGTTTTTGGATCAGAGTTGTATTATGGAATGGTGAACTTTTTCACATCATTGTCCTTTAATTTTATAGAATGGTTATAAATTTAGGCCTTGTATCAAATTATTTCTTATTTAAAAAACTTTCCTAGAACCCTAGGTGATTAGTGATGTATATTTGGATATCTTTAGCCACCCTTTGATTGGTTTTCTTCCAAAATTTTAAGAGATCAGCCTCTTTAAAATCTAAGGTGAATTTCTTTTCTCTTCTTCTTGATTCTCTTCTTGAACTTTCTTCTTAGGAAGGATGTGACAACAATGTTGATTCGGTTTTTGTGTTTTGTGTTATGTTTTTAATGGTTAATGGTCATACATAGGCCTTTTAGATTACCCTCATGTGTTAAGTCATGTTTTATTTGAGTATTCTTCTCATTCTTATGAAATATTTGTTAAATCTTTAGTTGAGGTTGGGGACATGAAATTTCTCCTTCTTTATTATGTGTAAATTGTGGAATTATCATGTTATTTTGTTTCCATTGGATATATAGTTCTGATTAACCTAAATACTATAATGAATTACACTAAAGGAAATTAAAGTGAAGAGGGAGTTTTGCATGTGATTTACGAAGTTCCATAATATTTCTTATATATTTATGGATTTATTGGTGTTGTTTCTAAGTGGTTTATTCTTGATGTTGTGAAAGAAATTTCTTACTACTAATAATATGTTATAATCACCTTTCATAATTTTCTAGTCACTTAAGGTAGGTAATGAATTGGTTGTATGGAAATTTGTAATTAAAGTTTTATATTTAAACTATAAATTCTACTTTAATATGAAAGAATGTTTAAGGGGGAGTTTTTAGTGTGAATTTATTATATTTTTTCCCTTTCATTCTACTATGTATGGGGTATTTATCACTATGATTATAAGGGTTATGGTTTATTGATGTGGTTGGGAGAATGTGGTGTGGTGATTAATATGGTAGTGATGGATGGATTATTGTGTGGTTATGATAGGAATGATATGGCTATTTAGGCAGAAAATAAGTGGTTTTATGGATTTTAGAATGTGTTAAGTGGTATTTTATGTCATGAAAATTTAGTTGTTATTGGGTGGTGTTATAGTTTCCTTTTGGCATGGAATATGGTTGGAATAAATGAAAATAGTAATGGGTGATGGGTTGAAAATGATAAATGATGGTTTGTTAAATGACTAATGATAATGATTGGAATAATTATGTTTAATAAATGGTTAAAGATAGAATAAATGTTATTAATGATTAATGAATGGATTATAGTGGGTAGTGATTTAATGATTGGTTTTACATTAAAATGGTTAACAATTGAAATGCATATGGTAATAAATTTCCAAGAAAAGATTTAGAGGGTGGTACTAACAAGGCAATGGTTGACGTGGGTGTTTGCAGTGTTAGTTTGGTGTAAACCCTTAGGAAATATTTATGTGTGACTATATACTTATTATATTTTCTTATTATTTCTTACACACCACCACTTGAGTCGAGTAACCTGATTGAAATCCGTATGGGTACTTTGGTTCTGAGTGTTTTTCTCAATATCTAGGTTATAGATGGAACACATATAGAACCACTCCCTCTTCCCTTCCCCCCCTTCACACTTAGTATGAGTTGTAATGGCTCACAGTGGGTGTATACATACGATCTATAAATATTTTAGGTTTTGGTGTATATATATTCTTGTTGACATTATTATGTGTATTTGGTGTGGATACATAGTGGGGGTTGTGCATTGTAGGAGGAGAGTATGATGTTTATGTCCTTCATGTTCACGATATCATACTGTTATGAGGATGTGATGTGTGGTTGTGATGTGTGGTTGTGATGTGGATATGGTTTTTTATGTGTTTGTGACATGTGTATGTGTGGATATATGGTTATGAGATTATATAGAATGGGTTGAAGCATAAGAAATATTCCATTAGAGTGTGAGAATGACCAAATTAGTGGGGAAGTGGATGTGGGGTAATTTATTAATATATATTCTTTTGATATTATGTTACTATATTTGAATGTGATATTGGGTGAGTAATCATTGGTGAGGTTGGGTGATATATGACCATATATTGGTGTGTATTAGTTATGTTATTTATTCACTAAGGCATTAATATATTTCATACACATTTTTATGAGAGGTTTTGGGAAGGATCCTACTGAGTATACTTGTATGCTCACCCCTATTTATATAATTATTTTTATAAGTTTTTGAAGATGGACTTGGTGACCAAGATGGAAATTACTATCTTGAGGATAGGAGTTACCACCAGATCCACTGGTGTAGGATTTGTTTTTGATATTTTATTTTAGATACCTTTTTTATGTATGAAATTCACATGAATTATGGATTGGGTTTTATTTTATATTATATGGAGTTGATTGGTGGTTTCTCTCTGTTCTTGGGATTTATGAGGGAAACACCTCCCATTTCTTTATTTTATATCCTCAATGCTAGTCTCCAGCCTATGTACTATTAGAGGTAGGATTCATGAATTACACTTATTTTCACTGCCATTTTAGGAGTGGTTCCCAGTGGTGGTGAGTTATGATAGTGTGGTATCAAAGCTTTAGTTGAGAGTTAAGATGGAGTTTGGAATTAGACACTCATGAGGATTGAATGGGATGATAGTTCAATAATATTTGTTAAAATTTTCATATGTAATAACATGGGAGACCATCTATGACACAATTTATTATCCCCCCTGTGATTTAAAGTAAGTAACTTGAGCTTACAAAAAATATTAGGCATGATGATATTGAATGTAGGGAAGAGACCTAGGAGTGTTAGATGTATCATTCTTGATTATTCTTGTATTTGGAAGTCTTGTTTTGTGTATTTGAACCATAAATACTAATATTTGAGATTCAAATAGGATGGAGATGAATAAAGATTGGATGGATTCTAATTGTTTGACAATAGAGTATGAGAACAGAGTGAAAGAGTTCATCAAGTTTGCAAAGGATCGCACAAAGGATCCTTCTCAAATCATTTGTCTGTGTTTACGTTGTTGTTATTCTAGACTAATTACTATAGAGGAGTTGGAAGAACATCTGATATGTCACGGAATAGATTGGAGTTATAAATGTTGGAATAAACACGGAGAAAAAGCAAATGTAGCTACTGGCTGGGATAAAACTATGTTTTATGGATCATCATATATGAATACAAATATAAATAATGAAGAAGACCGTATGGAGGATGTGATTACAGATGTCTATGATGATGAAGATCGTATTGAGTAAATGACAAGGACAATTGAAGATGAACTCCGTGATTGCCCAAAATTGTTTGAGAAGTTAAAGAGTTGTGATAAGACACCATTGTATACTGGTTGCACTAAATATACAACATTGTTAGCTGTACTGAAGTTTTATAAATTGAAAGCAGGCAACGGATGGAGTGATGTCAGTTTTACGGAACTACTTGCTCTCTTTAATGACATGCTCCTGAAAGATAATGAGCTCCCAAGCTGGACATATGAAGCTAAACAAATGCTACGCTCGATGGGTATGATTTCTGAAAGAATGCATGCCTACCCAAAAGACTGTATATTGTTTCACAAGGAGAACAAATCACTTACAGAATGACCAAAGTTTGGTGCTTCTTGATACAATAAAGATGAATCCAGTCCTATGAAAGTTGTATGGTACTTTCCAATCATTCCAAGGTTTAAGCGTCTATATGGAAGTGAAGAAACTGCAAGACAATTGTCGTGGCATGCAGATAAAAGAAATAAAGATGGGAAATTACATCATCTGGTCAACTCTCCTCAATGAAAGAAAATTGATCATGAGTATCCTGAATTTGGAAAAGAGCTGAGAAACCTTTGTCTTGCGTTATCTATAGATGGAGTGAATCCTTTTGGTTTTCAAACCAACACTCACAGTACATGGCCTGTTATATTGGCAAATTATAACTTGCCACCCTGGTTATGCATGAAGTGGAAATTCATCATGTTATCTATACTTATATCAGGACCAAAATAACCAGGTAATGATATTGATTTTTATTTGGCTCCTTTGATCAAGGATTTGAAGTTATTGTGGGATTTAGGTGTTATGTTGTATGATTCTTATAAAAGTGAATACTTCACGTTGAGAGCGATGTTGTATGGGACGATAAATGATTTCCCTACTTATGGAAATTTGTCAGGCTATATCATTAAAGGAACTCAAGGGTGTCCTATGTGTGAAGAAGATACAGAATCAATTAGGTTGAAACATTCATCGAAATCTGTGTTTCTAGGACATCGTAGATTTCTACCTCGTCGACATAAGTACCGAACTTGGACGACATCATTCAATGGAAGTTAAGAACAACGCACAACACCATCTCCACTAACAGGTGATCAACTGTTTGAGAAAGTAAAATATGTGAAACATTGTTTTTGGTGAACCATTTTTTAAAAGCCTTACAAAAATTGGTTGGAAAAAGAGATCAGTTTTTTTGAATTACTATACTAGAATTGTTTGTACGTCAGACATTTTCTTGATGTGATGCATGTGGAAAAAAATGTATGTGACAGTGTTATCAAAATGTTTCTAAATGCCCCTGGAAAAACAAAGGATGGAATTAGGGAAAGGTTGGACAATGTTGACATGGGAATACGTTAAGAGTTGGCTCCTGTGAAGGGTGAAAATCGAATGTTTCTTCCTCCAACTTCTTACACTCTTTCTAGGGAGGAGAGATATCAATTTTTCAGCTTCTTCAATGATATAAAGGTTCCATAGGGGTATTCACCAAATATCAAGAACATTGTTTCAATGAATGATTTGAAGTTAAAAGTTTTGAAATCACATGACTGCCATGTTTTGATGCAATATTTAATTCCTATAGCTTTACGTTGCATTTTTCCCAAGAATGTTCATCATACGTTAACCAAACTTTGTTTCTTTTTCAAAGCTATATGTAACAAAGTTTTAGACCTGGAGAAATTGCCAGCTATGGAAAAAAAATTGTCATCATATTATGTGAATTCGAAATGTTCTTCTTGCCAGCATTCTTTGATATGATCGTTCATTTGATGATTCACTTGGTGAGAGAGATTCGACTTTGTGGTCTTGTGCACTATAGATGGATGCACCCCGTTGAACGGTATATGAAGATTTTGAAAGGGTATGTCAAAAATCGAAGTTGGCCAGAGGGTTGTATAGTGGAGCGATATATTGTTGAGGAAGCCATTGAATTTTGTACCGAATACCTATCTGATGTGGAAAGCATTGGTCTCCCGAAATCTCATCACACTAGACGCATTGAGGGTGAGGGAGTTTCTGGAGGAGATGTTGTGACAATCAGTATTACAGATCAGGAGCAAGCCTACCTTTATGTTTTTCATAACAGTTGGGAGGTTGCTCCATATATTGAAACTCACAAAGAAATTCTTAGGCAGTTGAATCCATCAAGGGCTGAAAAATGGATATCAAATACACATAATCACCAGTTTATAGTGTAACAACCCGAATTTTTTTGAGTAAATTTTGTTCCCTAATTTTTTTGTGGGTTATTTTATTTTTCATTTAATAAAATGAGTATAATTAAAATGAGACCGTTGGGTTTCAACTATTATATGACTGTTGGTCAATATGACCATTGGAAACTAAATGTTAAAATTATTTTCTATAAATACAAGTGATCTTGACTAATTAATATAGAAAGAAGATATGATGACCTCATCCAGTAGTCTCGGGCCGATCAAATCCCATCTGACGGAACTTGGGAAGGAGGTAGCACCACTGGGCTTTGCTCTAGACCAAACCCAAGCCGAACTTCACCGTGTGAAGCTAAAACAGAATCACCTTCGGGAGAAGTTCAAGCTTATAGAAATCACTACTCGGGCAATTTTGGCCGAGCCGCCCTCAGATTCTCTCACCTTAGCACACCTTACACTTAGGTCATATTCTGGGGTTATAAGGGGCTATGTAACGAGACCATAGCACTTTGTGTAATCCTTTGAGATAAATAAAATTGTGATTTCTTCTTTTGGTGAAGTTTGTGATTTTTCAGATGTTTGAATAAATATAGGATGTATATTGATGAATTTTGGAAAAAGGGGATATTTTAAAATATTTATGTAAACCTTAAATAATTAATGTGTAATGATTTTCAAAAAATGGTCTTCTACAGTTATGTTCAGTAAGAAATTTAGAGTCTAATAAGATCAACTTAATTTTTGATGAATAGTAAATTATGAATAGTGATTTTACGCTTAGGATTAGTAATGTGACCAACTGTATTAGTAATCTCACTTAAAGAAAGTATTAATATAATTTAGGAACCTTGATTAAGTAATGTGATTCAATAAAATAGGTAAATAGCTGTTTTAGAAATTATTAGTCAAGTATTAGTTTTTTCAGGTGAATAGTGTTTTTTAATTAAAAATTAAATTAAAAATATTTAGAAAATTATTTTTATAAAATGGAGTTCATTTTTGAATTCAGAGCATTGATATTTGGTTAAGGTGAATTTTTGGGATTTTTCTGAGAAAGTTGAATTTTCAGTGAATAGTGAAAATACAGTTTTTGAGTTTCGGGTGTTTAATGACATCATTAAGGATGTAATAATTATGTAATAATTCTGGTCGACTTATGAATAGTAATATAAGGTATTATGTGTTCCAAGTGGCCAATACCATGGGTAAATACCATGGGCAAGCCCATGGTTTTTTCAATACCACCGATGAGGTGTCCCTTGGCCATTAATGAATTGTCCCCTCACTTCTCTTATAAATACCAAGACTTTCCCTCATTATTTTCATTTCCAAATCCTCCTCAATGAAGTTATGGTCTAATTACCTCCCAATTAGTCCTCCCAAGGTTCCCTCAATCCTCCCAAGGTCCCGACCTTCAAGCTTTCGAAGTTACTCTTCAAGGTAAGAGATCCTACCTCTCTCTTTCTTTTCAAGCACTCTCCTTTATGTCATTTATTTTAAGATCCATGTTATTATGTTGGGGATGTACTTTTATATTCATACTAATATAATTTTCATTTTAATATGATTATAGACCCCCTCTTTCTCTCACCAATCCATTTTAAGAATGTTTAAGTGGCGCCGTTAGGCTGTCAAATTTTTGTAAGGGATCATACCTCTCTCTTTATTTTCAAGTACTCTCTTCTATGTCATTTATTTTATGCTCCATGTTCTTATATTGGAGGATGTTCTTTTATATTAACCTTACTGTAATTTTTATGTTCATATAACGAGAGACTCCCTTTTACTCTCATCACTTCATTTTCTGAATTTTTAAGTGGCGCCGTTAGGCTATTGAATTTTCGTAAGGGATTCTTTCACCCTTCTCATTTTCAAAGTTCTATTTTCATGTCAAGTATTTCAAGTTCCTTTTTCTTATGTTGGGGTATGATCTATATATTCATCATACTATCCTTTTATTTTCATATTATGAGAGACCCTATTTTATCTCATCAATTCATTTTTTATAAGTTTTAAGTGACGCCGTTAGGCTGCCAAATTTTCATAAGAGAAATATTATTTTTGTCTTCCTTTCAAGTTTTTCATTTCATATGGTATGTCCTTAAAATTTCATTACCATGTTCTTATATCCTTTATATTCTGTCCCTCTACTATTTTATGGATCATTTATGAATGGGTGACCATTACCCCTCTATTTTCAATGTTTTCTAAAACCCTGCAACATAGCCGTTATGCTGCCGAATTTTCATCTCAAAATGTCTCTCTCTTTTTTTCAAATTATTTTATTTTATTAAGTGGATACTCAAAGATATTTCTTATATAGGGGTATTCACATATATATCAAAATGTTCTATTTTAAATTCTGGGATTTACATACATGAAACCCGCTTTCCTTTTTCCATGGGTTTAAAGTGACATAAAGATCATGTCTTAAAAGCAGTTTTTAAAACGTTATGATTATGAAATGAAACCCATTTATTTTATGCTATATGGGTTATTTATGAAATTTTTTATGATGATATATGTGTCTCACATGATAATAAAGACAAATTAAGGGTGCGCTCTGATAGCGATTCAATGCATTGGGTAAAGACTTAATCTCTAGAGATGACCATTTTAACGATACCTTGGTGAATAACCTTGGTAATTTTTTTAATGACACCTTGGGGGTGGACCTTGGTGATACGAAAATTATTGTCTAAGTTAAATGTTGTAGCCACATATTCAAGTTATGAAACACGTTATTTTTATTATGATATGCCTCATGATCTCTTTCTCATGCCTTAAAATTATTTATCATGACTTTATTAATGTATCTCAAGTTCACATGTAAAATGTTTCTCTTGTTTCCCTTACTGGGCCTTCTTCTCACCCTTTCCTTTGATGTATACTCCCAGGTTATGAGAAGCTGTAATGAACTTAGGATGAACAATGAATAAGCCTTTGAAGTGTTTAAGGAGAATGTTTTATGTCTTCATGTATTAAGTTCCTAGTTTCCAAGACACTAGACTTTAAAGATCCTATATTTGTAAAATGTAATGAAAAATTATGTGTTAAAAAGGCGGAATGCTATATATAGGATGGTTTCAGGACCATATTTTGAAGGAGTTAGATGAAAATATGAATTTAATTTCAGAACGACTTCGATGGCTAGCCGCCAGACCAAGTGTGTCTGTATTATCTTACAATGGTTATGTAATTAATAGTTATACATTATATACAGATGAACATGATGAAGATAGTACCATGCAAAATAGTGGAGTTACACTTGTGGCTGAAGTGATGTATGTTTCTAGTAGTAAAGACAGAAATCCAATTTATGTAAATATGTCATACTTTGGAATTATCAAAAAAATATGGGAGTTGGATTATACGACATTCCAATTTTCGATTTTTTCAATGCAAATGGGTTGATAACAACAATGGTGTTAAAATAGATGAATGAGGATTTGTGAAAGTTGATTTTAATAAAGAAGGGTAAAAAGACGAACAGTTTATAATGACATCACAAGAAGTACAAGTTTTTTATGTTCCAGATCGCACAAACTGAAAGTGGTCGACTATTCTGTTATCGTCCAAAACTACTGAAGGGTCTGATGAAAATTCAGTTGAGGACGATCCTTTCAGTGGTACGTCGTAATCATTTTATAGCGGTCCCAATGTAGATAATGTTTTGTATGTTATAGGAGACCACAATGAAGGGATTTGGATAATCGATAGAGGTGTCAAATCTCTTCAGCCTTTGAAAAAAATAAAGAGAGTTCAATAAACAGGTTATATTTTGTTTGTAATATAGATATTGTTATCTCATGTTATTATATTATCATTATTGAATTTATGTAATCTAAATTAACTGTTCAACCACTTTTGTAGATAATGACTTCTGCACGTTCTGGTGCTCCTAACCTTGAGGTTGAACAAGTCTCTCAAGCTGTTTTTGCTGCTGCTACTGCTGCGACTGCTCACAGTGTAGAGCAACAACAAGTTTCTGAACCTATTTCTGCTCCTAGTGTTCAGGTACAACAACCATCATCACATACCATTACTACCATTCCAAATTAACATATATATGATGTTGATATCGATAAAATGGTCAGGGATGAAGGACCGACGTCGCAGAAAACACAGGTGTGTCGTAGTTTGACGGTGTTAGCCAAAGTTCTTAAGGTGAAAAGCAAAGACATCAAATTTGATGTTGGATGGAATGCACGAGGCCAACATGTGAATCCCAACAAGGCTATGTTTAGTAGTTACATTAGAATTGTCAATCGTCAATGCGTGCCGATTGACATAGATTCATGGCACCATGTTGTGTCCAGGCAGAAGGCTGTGATCTGGGAAGAAATTACTATAACATTATGATATTATTTCTTTAATTTACTAGAAAATAAAATAATGAAACAATGTCTTAATCTTCTCAATCTCTTACATAGTACATTTATAGTAGATGATTCACACAAGAATTATGTACTAAGGCCTGCAGGAAGGATTCATCAAGGTTTTCATACTATTTTAACAAAATGTCACCTAAAAGATTCCAAAGGTAAAATAAACCCGCACCCACTCCTTATCTACGCTCACCTGATATCCCAAGAAGCATGGGGTGCATTTATTGGCCGCCATGGGGATGAGAAGTTTCAGGTACATTGTGGGTGATAATATGTTGTTTTAGGATATGTGTATTCATCACTTTGATTGTTAATATTTCATTTATGAAACAGAAACTCAGTACTGAAAATAAGGAACGTGCATCAAAACCAACATACCCCTATCATAAAGTAGGGATGGGGTACGCTTCACTAGAAAAGAAAATGGTACATATTTTAAATTTACAGTAATATTGTTAGGTGCTAAGAAACAATATCATAATTATCTTTATTTATATGTAGATCGATGAGTCTAAAACCAAAGACACTTCCATCCCACGTCATGTGCTATGGAAGGAGGCATGTGTGAATAAGGAAGGGAAGATAGTAGATGAAAACACACAAAAAGTGTGTGAAATATGTGTAAGTATGATACAATGGTAAAAATATTTGTTTTAAATTGTTATTACATAAAAATAATTAGTTATTTTCCTATATCCGACAGTCAAAGGAATCATCTACTCCTGTAGCGGATGTAGACCTATTATCAACGGCTTTGAAGTGGCCAGAATGATACGATCATGTCAGAGGTGTGGGGTTTTGGGTGACACCCCAAGTATATTATGAGAAAAAAAAAGAAATGGATGATAGAGATGAAAAATTGAAACAAATGAGCGAAAGAATAGCAAATCTTGAAGAACGATTTCAATGGAAGGGAGAGTTGCTAGCAACTTTTATGGGTGGGAAGCAAGGAGAAGACACAACTCAGGAAAAACCAGTGTGTGAAGATCCCGCCCCACCCCCCACCAGCTTTGAGGTGAGCCATTCCCCTCAATGTTCAACATTCTAGAGGACAAGATGCATAATAGACCACTTCCGAAAGATCATCTGAAAGTGACGATTACTATAGCTCATGAGCCAAATGTAGAGCTACCTATTCCACTTGATGATGATGATATTCATACGGTCAAAAAGGCTATTGGGACATTCATTGTATGGTCATCACAACTTGTAAGAGTACATGGGTACAAAGAGGTATTTATTTCATTTCATTTTCAAGTTAAACCTTTAACAATTAATGAAAAAAGGGTATGTACCAATGAATGTTATTAAAGACGGAGAAAGGGAAGGGGGTGACAAGAAACGTTGGCTCAAAAGCATCTAAAAGATCAGCCAACCAATCCCAAAGAGCTACTGAAAGCACAATAACACCACATGTTCTCTATCCACATTTACTAGCATTAAAGACTCATATGGATACAAAGATAAGAGGTGGTAGTATTCATATAATGGTTTTCGATAAGAATATATACGGAGAGGAAATTCAAGATTTTGTTGTTGCTGAAAATGTAAATGAGATCCTTGAAAATGGCTGTCTAGGCATCACAATTGTAAATTTATATATGAGGTATGTTTTCATGAATTGTTTTTTTAAAATCTGATATAATGTTCAAATTATGACTAAATGAATTTTATATTATTGACAGGCGTATATATGAAAAACAGTTGAAGGAATTTCCCCATGAGCTAAAATTAGGACTCATTAGTCCTCATACCACATCAACACATCTAATGAAATTAGAGCCATCAAAAAAGGATGAAATAGTGAACGGCTTGCTAAAAACATTTGAAAGAAAGATTACAGATGACAGACTCTTCCTAATACCAAACATGCAGGGGTAAAACTCTACGATTAAAGCATATCAATTATATTTTCACTTCTTTTATTACTTATTCCTTTTTGTGTGTTTAGGCAACATTGGCTGCTAATTGCGGTGAGCTTGGATACTCCAAAGATTTATTTTCTAGATTCAATGCAAGAGTATCCAACAAACCAACCACACATGATGGATTTTGTGAATATGTAAGACACTACATCCTACGTTTTAGGTCTAAACATCAAGTAATATAATTTATATTATATTTTACTAAGGATTCTGTTATTATAGGGCAGTGTATCATTATCTTCTAAAAAAAGGAATGAGGACAGGGGCTAAGCATAAGGAGGCGAGCAAGTACTACGTCTGGAAAAATATCAGGGTATATATAATAAAATTTAAATATCCAAACACATATCAACACAAGTTACTTATTCTCCTAATGATCAAATTTTTTGCAGTGTCCAAAACAAACAAACGATAATGATTGTGGTTATTATGTTTTTAAATTTATGAAAGAGATCATTTTTCATCAACAAACTAGCATCCCTAAAGAGGTATTTTAAAAAAAATGCTATTTCATTTAATTTATTTATTAATTATTTATTTATATATTTTTCAGTACCAAGACGATATAGATTTGTTCAAAAATGAGTGGGCCGCATACCTGATGGAAGATTGTACACAAATAGCATGAAGATCTGACTTTGGGAAGTGTGCAATTGGCGGTCATTTTTGAGAGGGGTTAAGGGGATCAAAAGATAAAACTTTGTTGTATGTAAATGTTCGTAGAAAATTTTTAATTGTTATTAAATAAAAAATCCTTTCTCTAATGAGACATTTTTCCATTTTAACAGATGAAATGTACCAGCAACATGCAAGAATGATGAACCACTTTTCTTTGGGCTTTGGATAAGAAAAACCAGTAAAATCTCTAAAATACCTTCATATCTGACCAAAAACATTTGGATTGTGTTTATCCTTTAGGAGAAAGATCCATGGGTGCATTGGTGACGTGTATGAGTCAACCCCGCCTCAATCCGAGGCATGGTGTGGCTGGTATCACTCAAAGGGTCTCTCTTTGGTTTAAAATGGACAAGATTTTAAGTGAAAACAACAACTGACCTACGGAAATCTGAACAAACGCATTCGGATTGTGTTGATCCTTTGGGAGAATTATCCATGGGTGAGTTGGTGACATGTACAAGTCAACCCCGCCTCAATCTGAGGCACATTGTGACCAGTATCACTCAAAGTGTCTCTCTTTTGTTTAAAATGGACATAATTTTAATTGAAAACAACAACTATCGTACATAAATCCGACCAAACGCATTTTTATTGTGTTGATACTTTATGATAATGGTCCATGGGTGCGTTGGTGATGTGTACGAGTCAACCCCTCCTCAATCTGAGGCACGGTGTGTCTGGTATCACTCAAAGTCTCTCTTTTATTTAAAATGGACAGAATTTTAAGTGAAAACAACAACTGATGTATGAAAATATGACCAAACACATTTGGATTGTGTTGATACCTTAGGAGAATGATCCATCGATGCGTTGGTGATGTGTAAGAGTCAACCCTGCCTCAATCCAAGGCACGATGTGACCAGTATCCCTCAAAGTATCTCTCTTTTGTTTAAAATGGACAAAATTTTAAGTGAAAACAGCAACGGATGTATGTAAATCCAACCAAACGCATTCAGATTGTGTTGATCCTTTAGGATAACGATACATGGGTGCATTGGTGACATGTACAAGTCAACCCCTCCTCAATATGAGGCACGATGTGGCCGGTATCACTCAAAGTGTCTCTCTTTTGTTTAAAATTGACAGAATTTTAAGTCAAAACAACAACTGACGTACATAAATCTGACCAAATGAATTCATATTGTGTTGATACTTTAGGATAATGATCCAAGGGTCATTTGTGATGTGTACGAGTCAACCCCAACTCAATAAGAGGCATGGTGTGGCCGGTATCACTCAAAGTGTCTCTCTTTTGTTTAAAATAGACAAAGTTTTAAGTGAAAAAAACAACTGACCTATGGAAATCTGACCAAATGCATTCATATTGTGTTGATATTTTAGGATAACAATCCATGGGTAAATTGGTGATGTGTACGAGTCAAACCTGCCTCAATCTGAGGCACGGTGTGGCCAGTATCACTCAAAGTGTCTCTCTTTTGTTTAAAATGGACAAAATTTTAAGGTGAAAACAACAAATGACATACAGAAATCTGACCAAACGCATTCATATTGTGTTGATAATTTAGGAGAACAATACATGGGTCATTTTTGACATGTACAAGTCAACCATGCCTCAATCTGAGACACGGTGTGGCCGGTATCACTCAAAGTGTCTCTCTTTTGTTTAAAATGGACAAAATTTTAAGTGAAAGCAACAAATGACCGATGGAAATCGAACCAAACGCATTTGGATTGTGTCAATACTTTAGGATAATGATCCATGTGTGCATTGGTGATGTGTATGAGTCAACCCTGCCTCAATCCGAGGCACGGTGTGATCGGTATCACTCAAAGTGTCTCTCTTTTGTATAAAATGGACATAATTTTAAGTGAAAACAACAACTGACATACAGAAATATGGCCAAACACATTAATATTGTGTTGATCCTTTAGTATAACGATCCATGGGTAATTTTTGACATGTAAAAGTCAACCACGCCTCAATATGAGGCACAGTGTGGCCGGTATCACTCAAAGTGTCTCTCTTTTGTTTAAAATGGACAAAATTTTAAGTGAAAACAACAACTGACCAACGAAAATCCAACCAAACACATTTGGATTATGTTGATCCTTTAATATAATGATACATGGGTGCGTTGGTGATGTGTATGAGTCAACCCCACCTCAATCCGAGGCACGGTGTGACCGATATCACTCAAAGTGTCTCTCTTTTGTTTAAAATGGACAAAATTTTAAGTGAAAACAACAACATACATACATAAATATGACCAAATTCATTCAGATTGTGTTGATCCTTTATGAAAACAATACATTGGTAATTTGTGACGTGTAAGAGTCAACCATGCCTCAATCTGAGGCACGGTGTGGCCGGTATCACTCAAAGTGTCTCTCTTTTGTTTAAAATGGACAAAATTTTAAGTGAAAACAACAACTGACATACAGATTTCTGACCAAATGCATTTTAATTGTGTTGATACTTTAATATAAAGATCCATGTGTGTGTTGGTGATGTGTACGAGTCAATCCCGCCTCAATCCGAGGCACGTTGTGACCGGTATCACTCAAAGTGTTCTATTTTGTTTAAAATGGACAAAATTTTAAGTGAAAACAACAACTGACATACATAAATCCGACCAAACGCATTCAGATTGTGTTGATCCTTTAGGAGAATGATCCATGGGTCATTTGTGTACAATTAAACCCCCCTGGACACCAACCCACCCCCCTGGACACCCCCATGGACAACCCCCCCCCCCCCCCCCGGACACCCACCAACCCCCCTAGACGGCACCCCCACCCCTCCTAGACACCACCCCACCCCTTGGACACCCCCACCACCCTGGACAGCCCCCCAACCCCCACCCCCGTGGACACCCCCAACCCCCTGGATTCCCCCACCCCCTCGATGACCCCACCACTCCTAGACACCACCCCACCACCTGGACACCTCCCCCACCCCCATGGATACCCCCACCCCCATGGACACCCACCCCACCCCCTGGACACCACCCCACCCCACTTGGACAGCCCCACCAACCCCCTGGACCGCCCCCACCCCCCTGGACACCACCCTACCCCTGGAAACCCCCACCCCTCTGGACACCCCCACCCCTGGAAAGCCCCCCCAACCCCCTAGACACCCCCATGGGCAGCCCCACCCCGGACAACCCCCCAGACACCCACCCCCCTGGACACCCCCACCACCTTGGACAACCCCCCCTGGACGACCCGCCAACCCCATGGACGCCCCCACCCCCTGGACGCCCCACCCCTCCTAGACACCACCCCACCACCTGGACACCTCCCCCACCCCCTGGACACCCCCACCCCCATGGACAGCCACCCCCACCCCCTGGACACCACCCACCCCCCTTGGACAGCCCCACCAAACCCCTAGATCGCCCCCACCCCCCAGAAAACACCCCACCCCCTGGACACCCCCCACCCCTTTGGACATCCCCACCCCTAGAAATCCCCCCAACCCCCTAGACACCCCCATGGACACCCCCCACCCTGGATAGCCCCCCCCCCCCCGACCCCCCCTCCCTGGACACCCCCCCCTCCTAGACACCACCCCACCACCTGAACTGTAACGTCCCGGTTTTGAAAGCCACCCAGAGGAGCCCCGTACTCGGTTGGTCACATGACCTCAAGCGCATTTCCCCAAATGCCAGAGGCTGCCAACTAGCAGTGAGGGCTTTGAGTGTGTAGTGGGGAAACTATGCCCTCATTGGCAGAGTACACAGTGGAAGAGAAAACAAATAACAACAATCACAGAAACAATAGACATACATACAAGAGTAAACAGTAGAAGAATGATAAATAAACAACTGAAGTAGAAATATATTTAAATGATGCATGGTACACATATGTCTAGAAAATAGCCAAACAAGTAACAATGCTGAATACAGTACTAAACCAAAGTACAAAAGAAAAACAGGTGAGCAACTCCATAGCATCGCAAGCCTCGACTCGGTCCCATGTTCTCCAGCTCCAGTGTAATCAAGAACCTGAAGTAGAAGGGCGCTGGCCCTTATCTATACCTGCAACAATATAATCTTTTTGGGCCCAAAAGCATGACCCAAACAGGGTGTGAGAAAAAGTCCCAATAGGCAACCACCCAAATATCTATGACTAACAGTCAGTGAATATATGGAAGGTGAAGTACAGTAAGCAGTAAATAGTAAGTAGTAAACAGGATAATGCACAGCAGTAACAATCCAAAGATTCTAGCATACATTCTACAACCAAGAAACATCCACTCAAGCAAGTAGAAAAAAAGGTAACCTCTGGGTAGTTCTCACAGTCTATCCCCTAAGGTTCAACCTACAAGCACTAGCAACCCGCTGGGAGGCACACACAGTCTCACCCCTCTGGTTAAGCTAAAGAAATCAATAGACTCTTTGGGGAAGCACTCACCGTCAATTCCCCCTATAGTCTCGTATCGTACTAAAGTCTCTCTGGGGAAGAACTCAACGTCAATTCCCCCTGTGGCCCGCGTCGAGGAACTACAAACTCTCTGAGGAAGCACTCAACGTCAATTCCCCCTGTGGTCTCGCATCGTAATTAAAGACACTCTAGAGAAGCCCTTCCGTCCATTCTCCCTATGGTCCACTACACTAGGTTCTCATAACCCTGTGTAAAATAAACATTCATAGCGCGCGTGTATCGTCCAAGTAAACCTCAAGAACTACTTGGCTATCATTCTAAGGATCAACATCATAACAGAGCAATAGTCCACTATCCTACAACTAGGCATGGAAACTGGAAAATTCCAAACAAGAAAACAAGCATGGCAAAGCATCCGTAACACAACACAATTTACCCTATTCACAAGCAATGGCCACTACACAGGCATATCAGCAAGGAAAGCAAACAACAAGGGAACAACGGGAACACGCAATACCCTGTTCAAGGGTATTGGTGGAAATTGCACATAATATTCAACGACTTCCTACAGAAAGGCACAAACAACCTACCTCGATCCTAGGAGATCGATATACGTGAACAACGACGACAGATTCTCCTTATAACAACGGAGATCTGAGAAAACAGCAAAAACACATAAACCATGATAACTTGAGAAAGGGGAGAAATTGGAAAACAAGGTTAAAGAAGAAGGGAGAACTCACCGCTGCGATTCTAATGCAATCAACGGTGCTCGAATCGGAGAACGGACGGAGAAGCGGTGGCTCATCGAAGATTTGCGGGTTCCCAATGCTCTCAGACGAAGAAGCTGGAGAAGAAGTGTAACACCCGAGACTTTTATGTTATATAAATCATCAAATGAATCTTTTTCTACACAACACTTTCTTGGCTTGCTTTACATGAAATCGCGACCTTCCTCGATAGCTTGCGTCGTACGCAATACCGAGTTTCACTAAACAACGATATGCTATTAAAATATTATTAAAACTAGCCGTTATGAATAGTAATAACCACTTTTTGAAATTTTATAAATTTTATTTTTCAAAATGGACTTCATTTTTGGATTCGGAATATCGAAATTAGCCTAGGGTGAAATTTTGGTATTTTTCTGAAAACTTTCAATTTTTGATGAATAGTGAAACCACTAAGTGGTAGGTTAAAAACTGAATTTTGCATAAAACTCAATTTTACCGCTTCTGTGAATGGAATTTCGAAAATCCGACAGACACGGTTGATATCAGTAAGTAAAATGTGGTTCAATGAGATAAAAATAATTTTTTGGTGAATAGTAACTTTTTACTTTTTTTTTACCGCGGTTAATAGTAAATAGGGTAACTAAGGGTAAATATGATATTACTATTACCCTAACACATGTCCTAATTCTATTGGATAAGTGTAATTCGACCAAAAACAACCTTATGAATATAATATGACCATTTAGGTTCACTTGGATTAGATTATGACATTTAATATTATTTTATTTAATGAATAGTTAAAATAGTTAAAATCAAAGTTTAATAACTAAAACATTTTTAATATGGGGTTATACATAAGATAAATTTGATTATAAATATTCATTAGAAATATAAAAATATTTCCTACATAATGATATTTTATTTATAATTTTTAGACTTTAAATAAATTTATTTATTTATGACACAATGATGATGTAGTAATTATCTTATTAATGAAATATTGACATAATTGATGTTATAAACACCAAAATAAATGTAATTTGAGACTTTTTATGAATCCCACTAATTTTCTAGGTTAATATGACATGTTAGTATTGATTTAATTAACTTGGTTCGAACTAATAATTCTGTTATGATTTTCACAAAAATCAATTACTAAATAGTGTCAAAATTGACATAAAATAGTTTTTAAAACAAATATTATATTGGTAATTGTTATTTTATTCCTAAAAATCTAAGGTTCGGCCAAATGACTTAGATAAGGTTATATATATTAATAATAAACAACTTGGGGTTCGTTTGGCTACTTATAGTAAGTTTATTAACCTTATAGTATAAGAACACAAGAAGACATGGTAAAAGTAAAATTATTTAACTTAATGTTAAATCTAAATGATAAGGTTAAAATAGGAACCTAAACTTGTCTAAATTCTATTGTATAAGAGGATTTCGACCCATCCCCACCTTAGCTTCAAAATATATCAATTTGGAGCTATTTAAAACCGAACTTGATGTTTATAATAAAATAATAGTTTTAGTTATTCCAAAGGTGCCCCTCTCCTCCCTTATAAAAGGGCACCTCCTCCCCCTCTTCCTCACACCACTTTGAGCCTTCAAGCTCGGCCAACCCCTGCCACTTTCTCCTCTACACTTCCCTAGAGACATCCTAGAGGTCCTGGTCTTCTTAAAAGACCAATTTTAGTGCCCTAAAAGAAGGTCTCAAAGAAGCACTTCAAAGAAGAGGTAATGTCCGTTACCGATTCTTTCATCTTTATTTCTTTTTCCACTTCTTCTTCTTTAGTTGTTTCATTATGAAGTAATAACATCAGTATCACTCATATAATTATATGTTATTATAAGTATGAAACAACCCTATTTCATCATCTATCCATCCTATGGAAAAAGAAATCACCGCGCGTGCGTACGTACGGAATACCGTCTCCACGCCGTGGTGTAATCTATTTTCCACCACCACCTTACTTGGATGGGTATAATGGTGTAAATAATGACTATATATGAATATTATAAAGTGATATTGATTCTGAAATAGTATACATATACTCCAATACAATTCCATGATCATAGGAACGATATCATCACTCGTGCGTACGTACGGAATACCGTCTCCACGATGTGATGCGACTCGTTCTACATGATCTTCATTTCATAATGATTATATAAATGAATTGAATGAATGAATATGATATATATTACACTAATACCATTCTGGAAATGAGGTATCTATAACCTAAAGAAAAGAATAAGAATTTATTCGACAAAACACGCATAAGAACAAAAAGTTATAAACACCCGAATAACAAGTAGCAATGAAATATTATTACTAAGAAGATAAGAATATGACCATATATGATATCATAAAAATAAGTATGATTCTGGATTAAGTCAATAAAATTATTTAAATCATTATACAGGAGGTTCGGACGCTTACAAATCAGGTCAGACCTAAGGTAAGGGAAAATATCACAATCTCATTTTTATCCGAGATTGTTTATACTTTGAAATTTACTGGGGTGTATTTTATCATTCACATCCATGTTTCCTAAATATGTAATATTTATATCCTTATACAATAGTTTATATCCAATTTTACCCTTCGGTGAGTTTTTAGTAAAAGATATGAAAGGAATCTTTTGACGTTTTTCGTACGAGGTACTTTTTGACTTTTCCGACAAAAGTACGAAGAATGTTTTTTAACTTATACGGCATAAATGGATTTTTAAAACATTATTTCCAAGAAGCTTACTTTACAATTTTTCAAGTTTATTTTTAATAAACTTCTTTTAGTTTAGAATTGTATGACATGTTAAGAAAGGAAAAGTGTTTTTGAAATAGAAAGGATATTTTCCTCAAGAATGGAGTTCAAGTGTTTTATCAAAATTATTTTCCATCTAAGATAATATATGGTTCTGTTTCTATCCCTATTATTACATTGATTTGATTATGTTGTGATGGAATTATTTTTATGAATTCCTTTACTTTATATGAATTGTTTTATGATGTCATGTTGTTTAAGAATCCCATTTTTATTACATGGGTTATGCTATGATGTATGGTTTATGATTTTGTGGAACACATAAGAATGGTATCATTATGAGATGGGTGGGACCTATATCTCCCTCAAATGCATTGGGTAAAGATTTTATATCTCATGAGATAGACATGGCTGGAACGGTAGGTTATACCGGTTCAGTGAAACAGGACTGAAACGAGGGTGACTCGGTTCAGAAAGGGACTTTGTCCACTAAGATAGTCTTGGAAATGAGTCTTGACTAACAAGAAATGATTCTCTATGATTATGTGTGTATGCCACAAAGTTTCATATTTTAATTTATGATTATTGTGATTACATTTCACTGCCATGATTTATCCCATGTTATGAAATTATGATCTCTTTTGCAGGTTAAGATTTTCAAAAGTTATGTGCTTTTTTATACGATGTGATTGATATTTCTTTTGTTTACCCTTACTGAGCATTTGAGCTCACCCTTTTGTATGTTTTATTTCCCCAGGTCAGGAAGAAGGTTATTAAGTAGACTATGCCAAAAAGGGACTCTAGATATGATGAAATAAATGGGAGGCAAAGTAGATGCTTTATGAACCAGTTGTTTATGTTTCCCAGTTTCTAAAGACACTATACCTATACGGTCCTTTCATGGTTTTGTTATATGTTGTAATAAGTATGCTTCAATTTTTAAGTATTAACAATGTATGTAAAGTATGGGTCGTTATAAGAAGAGCTTTTCGTCGGTTAGGCGCGACCCCGGTCCGTTTAATGAAAAAAAGTACACGACATTTACTTTCATAGTACACAGAGTGTACTAGGTTTTTCCGTACTCCGCTAAAAACATCCTCCACTTCACCCATACACACCGTGTGTGTGGCCCGGACACGACCATCACACGGCTTCGAGCGGGAAAATAGTACATGACGTGTACTTCGAAAATTTCTAGAAACTCCATTTTTCTTAAAAACTCCAGAAAAATGGAAGTCGTACCTGAAACGAAGATCCGGGTTCTTACAAACTTCCCCCCTTAAAGAAATTCATCCCCGAATTTCCCCAATGAGGCAGAAAAGGAGAAACCCCAAACAGATCTAGCCACTACGATCGTACATCGGCCTCCCTCTCCCAGGTCTCGTCCTGTACTCGCCCGTGCTGCCATAACACCCATACCAGAGGAACAAACCTCCCACGGAGAACCTTTGTACTGCGATCGACAATCCGGATGGGATGCTCTTCAAATGATGTATCCGCTTCGAGCTCAACTTCCTCAGGCTTAAAGACATAAGATGGTTCTGAAAAGTAACGTCGGAGCTGAGAGACGTGGAAGACGTCGTGCATGGCCCGGTACCTCTGAGGTAACTGCAACCGATAGGCAACCGGCCCAACTCTCTCCAATACCTCAAATGGCCCGACGTACCGCGGTGAATGCTTACCCTGTCTCTGAATCCTCTTGTGTCCCAATCTCGGTGTGACACGTAGGAAAACCTGATCCCCGACCTCAAACTCCAGAGGTCGTCTCCGTTGGTCAGCATAAGACTTCTGTCGAGACTGTTCTGTAGCCATCCTCTCCTGAATCAACTCTATCTGCTCTGAAGTCTCATAAAAAAGACGAGGTCCCAGTAAAGATGCATCTCCTGCCTCCAGCCAGCATAAGGGTGATCGGCATAGTCTACCGTACAAAGCCTCGTAAGGTGCCATCTGTATAGTCATCCGAAAACTGTTGTTGTAGGCGAACTCCAAAAGAGGAATATGCTTCTCCCAAGAACCTCCAAAGTCTAGAATGAAAGCTCGGAGCATATCCTCAAGCACCTAGATCATGCGCTCAGACTGGCCATCTGTTTGGGGATGGTATGCTGTACTCAGAAGTACCTGTGTACCCAGAGCTTTCTGAAGCCCCTGCCAGAACCGAGAAGTAAAGCACACATCTCTGTCTGAAACAATGGAGTGTGTAACTCCATGCAGATACACAATCTCTCGGATGTAAAGTCGTCCCAGATCATTGACACTGAAGGTCTCCTTGATCGGCAAGAAGTGAGGGACCTTTATAAGTCTGTCGACGACAACCCAAACAGCATCGTTCCCTCGATGTGACCTCGGCAATCCGGTCACGAAGTCCATCGTGACATCGTTCCACTTCCACTCCGGAATGGGTAACTGCTGTAAAAGGCCTGCTAGTCGCCGATGCTCCGCCTTCACTTGCTGACAAGTAGAACACCACAAGACGAAACCAGCAACATCTCTCTTCATACCTGGCAACCAGTACTGACGATGAAGATCCTGATACATCTTGGTGACACCAGGATGAACTACCCAGACTGAGGAATGAAATTCCCGCATCAGCTCCTCATGTATGTCTGTCGGCACCCATATGCATCCCTAGAAATGCAAGATCTCATCCTCGCCCACTGTCCATCCAGGAAGAGGGTCCTATCCTGACACACTCTCCCACAGGACTAAGACTTCTGAATCTGATAGCTGCCTCATCCATACCCAATCAAGTAGTGTAGAGGTAACAGCTACAGAAGATAGGAAAGTTTGTCCTTGTCTGTCGTGCACCTCCAGATACATCTCAGAGAACATAGCCATAAGCTGCCGCTCACTGCTAGCCTCCTGAACTGCCTGAATATGAGTTCTCCTTCTCAACGCATCTGCCACTACATTGCCCCTTACTGGCATATAGGCAATATCGGAGTCAAAATACTGAAGATACTCGACCCACCTGCGCTGCCTCAAATTTAGATCACGCTAAGTGAAGATATAATTGAGACTCTTGCGGTCGGTGAAGACCACAAAGTGATCTCCCAGAAGATAGTGTCTCCAACAACGTAAGGCATGAACAAAAGCTACCAACTCCAGATCGTGCGTCGGGTAGTTCCTCTCATGTGGCCTCAACTGCTGAGACCCATACGCAACGACTCCATCTCCCTACATAAGCACAACTCCTAGACCGATACTTGAAGCATCACAATAGACTGTATAGCTCTTGCCTAGCTCTGGCAGGACTGGTATCAGTGTCGACGTCAACCTTCCCTTCAGCTCCTGAAAGGCTGAATCACAAGAATCTGACCATAAGAACTCCTCTCCCTTCTTGGTAAGACCTGTCAATGGTGCTGCTAGGCGTGAAAAGTCCTGAATGAAGCATTTGTAGTATCCAGCCAGCCCTAGGAAACTCCGTACCTCAAAAACGTTCTTTGACTGCTCCCAGGAGACTACAACTCTCACTTTCTCTGGGTCCACAGATACTCATGACTCTGAGATTACATGACCCAAGAAGTGAATCTGTTCCATCCAAAAGTGGCACTTTGAGAGTTTAGTATAAAGATGATGCTCTCTCAGTGTACTCAGAACGATCTAAAGATGTGTGGCATGGTCGTGTCGAGTGTGAGAGTAACCAAGATATCATCCATGAAGACCACGATGAAGGAGTCTAAGTAAGGATGGAACACTCGGTTCATCAGAGCCATGAAAACTGTAGGTGCGTTCGTGAGACCGAACGACATGACTGTATACTCGTATAGACCATACCTACTCCTGAGGGCTGTCAGAGGTATATCTGATAGTCTAACACGCAACTGATGATAATCACACCTCAAGTTGATCTTTGAGAACACCTGGGATCTTCAAAGCTGACCAAAGAGGTCATCGATCCTCAGTAAGGGATATCGGTTCTTGACCGTCAACTCATTCAGCTTCCGATAATCCACACAAAGCCTAAGGGTACCGTCTGCCTTCTTTGCAAATAGGACAGACGAACCCGAAGGAGAAGTACTGGGTTGGATGAAACCCTTTGCCTGCAACTCCTCCAACTGCTTCTTGAGCTCCTACAACTCAGTTGTAGCCATCCTATAAGGAGGAATGGACACCAGTGTCACTCCTGACATGAGCTCAATAGAGAAGTCCACCTCATGCTCCAAAGTCAAACCTGAAAAGTCCTCTGGAAAGACATCCCTGAAACGATCCACCACTGGAGTAAAGTCCAACTGTGAAGTCCCCTGGTCATCCAGATAAAGACTATCAATCTAGGCTGTCACCCTTCCTAGCCCATGATGCTTGAGTCCAACTCGACTCGCCTGAACATCCCATTCACCTCTATGAATAAAAGATTCACCCTATGGTAGAACGAAACTCACTCTGCGGTGATAACAGTCGACGACTGCCTGGAAGGGAACCAACCAGTCCATCCCGAGGATTAAATCATATCTTGTCATCTCTAGGACATAGAGATACCATAAGAAACGATACCCTGCAACCTCGAGAGGGCACTCTCTACACTGAAGTACACTAGATGTCCTCATCCCCAAAGGTGTGTCTAGTGTCAATGATTCGGAAGAAGAAAGGATACAGAGCCCAAGGCTCTCCACAATAGCAACCGAGATAAAGTTATGTGTAGCACTAGTATCGAAAAGAGATGAAGATAAAACTGAGGCTACTAAAATTGTACCTTGAACTGTAGAAGGTCCGGGATCCTGCTCCTGATAGGTCTACTCCACCGCAAAGGTCTGGCCTGCCCCACGGCCCTATGACTCTGTGTAACCACTCTGAGCTAAACCTCACTGTTGGCGCTAAAGGACCAGTGACTGACTGCTATGGCCTCGACCTCCACCTCAGCCTGAATATCCGGAAGAACTCCAGTTCCCCGACTGGTGTGAAACTGGTGGTGCTTCTCCTGAACGAGGAGACCTGGAAGAACCCCCGTCACCAGCAACTGGTGAGAAAACCTGGCAGAAATGCGAAAGGTGACCCATCTTGCCGCATGATCGGCACTCCACTGGGTCTCTATGGCACTGCGGCCTCGTGTGCCCTGCCCTTCCACACTGGTAGCATATGACCTAGCTACCTAAATATGTATCTCGCCTCCTCGGATCACCGCACGTAGGCTCCCTACGGCACTTCCTGCTATCAACTGGAGGAACACTAGCTTTGGAAGCAGAACTTCCCTGGCTCATAGCTCTAGAGTCTCTCAGATTGCGCTCTGCAATCAGTGTCTGGTTGACGATAAAAGTGATGGAAGTCAACTGGAAGATATTCACCTGCGAGCGGATCTCTCGCCTGATACCATCCTCAAACTTCCTTACTAAGAACACCCCACTTCCATCCCGGAGGGGTGTGAAGCGCTATAGCTCGGTGAAACGAGAGGAATACTCCATGACATAAAGAGTACCATGCTCTAGACTCATGAAATCCCAGGCTCGATCGGCCCTCAGGGTCTCCGGGTAGAAGTAGTCATAGAACATGCGCTGGAACTCCTCCCAAGCCATAACCTGCTGATGACCCGCCTGTGAGATCACATCCCACCACCTCTTGGTGGAGTCTTGGAGCATGTAGGTAGCGAGCTTGACCCGCCTCTCTGGAGGTGTCTCCAGATGCTCGAAGATAGTCAGCATGGCTTCCATCTATGACTCTGCAGCCCGTGGTCCTCCTTCCCCCGAGAAAGTATGAGGATGTTGTTGCTGGAAAACCCGCGTCAAGTCTTCCATAGTCATGGAAGGAGGCGGTGATTCCTGAAATTTCTACATCATCCTCATAAAACCCTCCTTGAACTACGCATCAGTGCCTGTAACTGGTATGACAGCGGGTGCCAAGGCTGGCCCGACTGGAGGATCAACAGGAAGTCCCTGATCAGCCATATCTGGCGTCTGATCACTGCCTGAAAACTGACGTACAACCGGAGGACGTCTTGGAGGCATATCTCTGAAAGATCAAAAGCATACCTTAGATTAGGAAAACAAGTATAGAGAACACAAGAGTAAAAAACGGGAACAGGGGAAGGAAAACACACAAGTTTACAAAACACGACTACACGGCGTGTATAAAAACTACACGGCGTGTCTTCTTAAGCCACTGACATGGGCGTGTACCCCTTCCCTACAGGTCGCGTAATACCTCAAACTACACGACGTGTTGACCACACACATGACGTGTACTTGAAAACTATTCTCCTGCCCAAGTCTCTTTACATGGCTAACCCACACGGTCCGACTTAACCCGAGACTACACGGCATGTTCTGAACAAACACGGCGTGTACTAGACAAGGCTTCGGAGGCTCGTGTTGTTAAATACACGGCCGTCTACACGGCGTGTTCCGAACAAACACAACATGTATAGGTGAAGGTGACATCGTCCTGTGTTGTTCGTGACACAGCCGGGTACCTAAACAAGACTACATGGCGTGTTCCAAAAACAACACGCCGTGTCTAAGAGAGGTAACGTAGACTGTGTTATTCATGACATGGACGGGTACCTGGACAGGACTACACTGCGTGTTCCTTTACAACACAACGTGTTCTACTCGAGCTTCCCTGACCCGTGTTGTTAGTGACACGACCGGGTACGCGGCTCCAAACTACACGGCGTGTACCTACCGTACACAACGTGTTCCTGAAGGCATTTCTACACCAGTGTGTCCCTGCTCACACGGTCAGTGAAACGGTCTAAAAACTACATGGTGTGTAGTCAAAAAGTACACGCCGTGTATTCTGGGTTTTTCTGGGCAGTAGCTAAGAAACTGCACATAAGCCTAGAAAACACAGAAAACAAGGCAAAGAGGTGCCAAATTTCGATTCGTTAGGGCCCATAACACCTCAAGAATCAAAATTTGGAATTCATTTAAGCAAAGTAGAATACAAACAATCCTTTAACAAGGCATCAAAGATTCTATCAAGCATCTATCACAACAACATGCATACTCTACACAAAGTCTATCACAACAACATGCAATTGCTAATGCACCCTAGATGACATGGCAAGAATGCATGGAATGTGATTTCTACAAGTGCATATATGATGCATGAGATGAAATACCCTCATCTAATTAGGTTTCAAAAGAAATATAACCGCAATAGTCAAGACAATAACAACACAAAGCATGTGAATCACTATAGGTGAAATCATATCAACCGTAAAATCTCAAAACCACAAAACTGCAATTTACGAGGTAGTATGGATTTTCCTTGTACACAGATTAACTACTCCTGATCACAGCTTAATACCAAGTACCAAATCCGTCATATCCCTGGCTAAAGGCTCCAAATATTAAATCAAGAGAAAAGAAACTCCTCTGATACCACTTTGTAACGTTCCGGTTCCGGAAGCCACCTAGAGGCGCCCTCGTACCCGGTTGGTCACATGACCTCAAGCGAATTTTCCCAAATGCCAGAGGCTGCCGACTAGCAGTGAGGGCCTTGGGTGTGTAGTGGGGAAACTATGCGCTCATTGGCAGAGTACACAGTGGAAGAGAAAACAAATAACAACAATCGCGGAAACAGTAGACATCCATACAAGAGTAAACAGCGGAAGACTGATAAATAAACAACTGAAGCAGAAATATATGTAAATGATGCATGGTACACACATGTCTAGAAAACAGCCAAACAAGTCACAATGTTGAATACAGTACTAAACCAAAGTACAAAAGAAAAACAGTTGAGAAACTCCTCAGCATCGCAAGCCTCGGCTCGGTCTCATGCTCTCCAGCTCCAGTGCAATCAAGAACCTGAAGTAGAAGGGCGCTTTCCCTTATCTATACCTGCAATAATATAATATGTTTGGGACCAAAAGCATGACCCAAATAGGGTTTGAGACAAAGTCCCAATAGGCAACCACCCAAAGATTTATGCCTAACAGTCAGTGAATATATGGCAGGTGAAGTACAGTAAGCAGTAAACAGTAAGCAGTAAATAAGATAATGAACAACAGTAACAATCCACAGATTCTAGCACACATTCTACAACCAATAAATAGCTACTCAATCAAGTAGAACAAAAAGGTAACCTCTGGGTAGTTCTCACAGTCTATCCCCTAAGGTTCAACCTACAAGCACTAGCAACCCTCTAGGAGGCACACACAGTCTCACCCCACTATTTAAGCTAAAGAAATTAATAGACTCTATGGGGAAGCACTCACCTTCAATTCCCCCTATAGTCTCATATCATACTAAAGGCTCTCTGGGGAAGTACTCAACGTCAATTCCCCCTGTGGCCCGCATCGAGGAACTACAGACTCTCTGAGGAAGCACTCAACGTCAATTCCCCCTGTGGTCTCGTATCGTAATTAAAGACACTCTGGAAAATCCCTTCTATCCATTCTCCCTATGGTCCACTATACTAGGTTATCACAGCCCTATGTAAAATAAACATGCATAACGTGCATGTATCATCCAAGTAAACCTCAAGAACTACTTGGCTATCATTCTAAGGCTCAACAGCATAACAGATCAACAGTCCACTATCCTACAACTAGGCATGGAAACTAGAAAATGCCGAACAAGAAAACAAGCATGGAAAAGCATCCATAACACAACACAATTTACCCTATTCACAAGCAATGACCACTACACAGGCATATCAGTAAGGCAAGAAAACAACAAGGGTAAAACGGGAACACGCAATACCCCATTCAAGGGTATTGGTGGAAATTGCACATAATATTCAACAACTTCCTACACAAAGACACAAACCACCTACCTAGATCCTAGGAGATCGATATACGTGAACAACGATGACAGATTCTCCTTAGAATGATGAAGATTTGAGAAAACGCCAAAAACACATAAACCACAATGACTTGAGAAAGGGGAGGAATTGGAAAACAAGGTTCAAAAAGAAGGGAGAACTCATCGCTGTGATTCCAACGCAATCAACGGTGCTCGAATCAGAGAACGGACGGAGAAGCGGTGGCTCGTCGAAGATTCACGGGTTCCCAGCACTCTCGGATGAAGGAGTTGGAGAAGAATAGATTTTTGTCAGTTAGGCGTGACCCCGGTCCATTTAATGAAAAAAAGAAAGTACACAACGTGTACTTTCAGAGTACACGGCGTGTACTAGGTTTTTCCATACTCCTCTAAAAACGGCATCCACGTCACCCCTACACACCGTGTGTGTGGTCCGGACATGGCCAGCACACGGCTTCGAGCGGGAAAAGAGTACACGGCGTGTACTCATAAAGTACACGACGTGTACTTCGAAAATTTCCAAAAACTCATTTTTTCTTAAAAACTCCAGAAAAAGGGAAGGCGTACTTGAAACGAAGATCCGGGTTCTTACATGGACACCTCCCCCACCCCCTGGACACCCCACCCATGGATAGCCACCCCCACCCCCTTGGACAACCCCACCAACCCCTTGGACCGCCCCCACCCCCTGGACACCACCCCACCCCCTGGACACCCCCACCCCTCTGGACACCCCCACCCCTTGGAAAGCCCTCCCAACCCCATGGACACCCCCACCCCCCATGGACAGCTCCCCCTGGATATCCCCCCTGACCCCCCCCCCCAGATACCCCCCGAGACACCCACCCCCCAGACCTCCCCCCCCCACCCACCACCCTGGACACCCAACCACCCCCTGGATGGCCCCCAACCCCCTGGATGACCCACCCCACCCCCTGGACACCCCCACCCCTCCTAGACACCACCCCACCACCTGGACTCCTCCCCCACCCCCTGGACACCCCACCCCCATGGACAGCCACCCCACCCCCTAGACACCACCCCACCCCCCTTGGATAGCCCCACCAACCCCATGGACCACCCCCACCCCCTGGACACCACCCCACCCTCTGGACACCCCCACCCCTCTGGACACCCCACCCCCTGGAAAGCCCCCCCCCCCAACCCCCTGGACACCCCCACCCCCCTGGACCCCACCATGGACAGCCCCCCCCACCCTGGATAGCCCCCCCGACCCCCCCCCCCCCCCAGACACCCCCCGGACATCCACCAACCCCCTGGACGACGCCCCCACCCCTACTAGACACCACCCCACCACCTGGACCCCCCCACCCCTAGACACCCCCACCCATGGACAACCACCCCCACCCTCCTGGACACCACCCCACCCCCCTTGGACAACCCCCCAACCTCCTGGACCACCCCCACCCCCCTGGACACCCCTATCCACCCAGACACCCCCCATCCCCCCAGACACCCCCTACCCCCCTTGGAAAGCCACCCCAAACCCCCAAACAGCCCCCCAACCCCCTAAATTCTGAATTGAATTCTTTATGTATTTAATTAACTTATGAATTATGTGTTAATGGTGTATGGGTATACTTGTTTTATGGGTATACTTGGTGTAATTACCTTAAAAATTATGTGTTAATTTTGTATAGGTATACTTGTTGAGATGCTGAATTTTTTACAGGTCTTGTTTGGGTGTGCTACTGCAGAATTTTATGTTGTAGCAGACAGGGCATTTATCAGTGCTTTTTTAGTGCTGATAAAGCAAGCCTTTATCAGTTCTAAAAACATGCTGATAAAGGGATCCTTTATCAGCGCTAAAAAATCACAGACAAAGGATCACTTTATCAGCACCTTTTTAGCACTGATAAAGTATCCCTTTATCAACGCTTTTTAGCGCTGATAAAGGGAGCCTTTATCAGCTCTAAGCTTTACAACGCTTTTTTAGCGCTGTTAAAGCCCGTTTTGAGCGCTAATAAAGCCTGTTTTTGTAGTAGTTTCATATTGGTTAGTTTAACAAAATTACCAATTATCGGTCATTTAGTTCCATTATCCCAAGTTACCAATTATCACAATAATTGTAACAATTTTGATTTCACATATCAAATAATCCCAATTACCATTCTCAAGACATTATATCCATATTTTATCATATTATCATGCTAATTTCAATTACATGCCAATTAACCAATTTCAAGCTAAGTGGTTCTTTATCAATACAATTACCACAATTCACATGTTAATCTAATTCACAATCTATGTCATTCCATTAACTAATTCCTATTTTACTAAGGTCTCTAGGTTCATATATTCCAAGTTCCCGCCTAGGGTCAAGGGTTGGCACACATCTCGGGTGGTCAAAAGTCTTGGTCTCAATGCCAATAGACTCAATGGGGTCTGGGGGAGATCTAAGCATATGAATTTATAAATTATAGATGGATACCAAATTTGAATAGATTACGTGCATGGTGTGTCGGCGTGATCACATACATTGCACATACTAAAGAATAAAAACTTTAGGGATTTTCTTTAGACCACCCACCTCAAGCAACGAAGAAGAAGATATAAATGATCAAGTATCAAAACAACATGCTACACCACAATATCCTATGGAAAATGATTGATACCCATCATCAAGGATGGAAGAAGAGGATCCAATAGGAATAAAACATGATTTCATCAATTCCAAGAAGAACTCACCGATTTTGGATCATTGGACTGAAAACGGATTACAAGATCAAGGAGAGGTGATGTAGAAGACATAAGAGCCATGGAGAGCCTTTACAAATCATAAATACCAAATCAGGGTTGTAATAGGGGATTAAAAGGATTAAATAGGGGTTTGGGGGTAGAAAATATGCTTTTACCCCTACTTATTTCAGGCTAGTCCAACACCATCAGGTAACTGACGGTGTCTGCCAAATCCACTCCTCAGTTGGGAACCCCACTAATAGGTCAATGGGTCTCTTGTAGGAGACCCAATTGGCTCAATCCTACCAGGTGGTTGGTGGGTATCACCAGCTAGCTGGTGAGTCTCCTGTAGGCCTATTGAGCTCATACACAACCCACTGGCTAGCTGGTGGTACTTTAGTTTTCTCCTAACTTTAAACCACTGTTATCCATTGCTATCCTCAAATACTCCGGATTCTCTGAGCCCTCAATCACCTATGAAGCCATGCTTTAAGCCAATAAAAGGGATCATTTACCATGGTTAACATGATTTAACAAAACTAAAATATGTTAAACCAATGACTTAAAGAGGAATTCACTTGGGTAAAATATAGGAACTTGTAACCTCCCCGCCATATAACAGCTCGTCATTGAGTTGTGCTCCCAAGCATGACTAAGTGGTGTCGACGAATAAGTTGGGACACTGGGCCTATATATCAGACTCTCAATATCATGTCTCATATTGAACGCACCCACATTGTCACTACACTCACACTAGAGGAACAATCTTTCCTTAGAGATTCTTCTCAGAGTGATCTACGATACAAATTGGATGCTCCTCAAAGGATGCATCGACATCAAGATCAACATCATCAACATCTATCATGTTATAAGGGTCATAGTGATATCTCCAAAGCTACGACATTTGAAACACATCATGCATGATACTGTAGTGCTATGGAAGGTCCAATCGATACACTATTGGACCAACCCTCTATTGTAATAGTGGGTTCCCTAGACCCAACTTGAATAGTACTTTTTAATTACCATACCATGGATGTATACAATGAGTTATACATGATGAACGCTTACCATTATAGTGTTGATATTTTTTCATCCACTATTTAAATGTTAATTTCCATAGATTATTTTTCGTATCAAAAGGTTATAGAAGTTCTCATACTATAATGAGAACCTCGAGATACCATGGAATTAATCTTAAACATATGTCATATGGTCTAGATACATCATACTGGATAGACACAGTTGATGTATGAATATCGAGTAATGGGGGATCATAAGTATTGAGGCTTATTCTCATGAAGTTCTTACTTGGTGATCTCTAGTAGGTGAGATCATGAGGCCTGACCCACCAATAGAAACACCACATGTTTTAGGTGTCATTGGTTGTTCTTATATGCAAACATGTGTATTGTTCTCCTGACTTGAGAACATTATCAATGTATACCATTTGATCACGTACTTTTATGCTAGGTAAAAACTATGACATTAAATTCATGGAAAGGTAGATTCTGTTGGATGCATCATTGGTGGTATAACATTGGTTGAATGGTTAAGATAAAATTTGTCGCTTATGAGTTGAGGAAGTGATATCTCGGGCCTAGTTGATGAGGATGGTAGTACCTTTGTAAATAATTGGCTAAAGTGGTTTAAGGTAAGTCTGTCTAGTTATATTAATAAATAATAAAGTTAGAATAGATGATGACACAAGTTGTACAACATGCTTTATGAGATATCGCAAGATAAAGAGATTATATTACACAATGTATGTTTGTTGGAAAGGTTGTCATTGCTATGACTTTTCCTTATCTCCTTAGGGTCCTTGATGGGTTACTGGACTCTACTCTTGGTCTGTGAATAATATTTACTACTATCGAGATAAGGTCCTAGAGGGTCACACACAATAGTGTATTCAATATTCAGCCCTATTCTGGTGAATAGGAATATTAGACATGGTGGGTCATACCATAGGATTTGAGAGTTTTCCAAGTAATCGATCACTGATGGATAGAAAAATTCATTATTATTCGAGTATAGAATAATGGAGTTGAATTTATTTATTAAAAGTATCCACAAGGTATTAAGTGAATACGTGGAAAATATTATACAAATGAATATTATTTTAATATTCAAGGTTCATTTAATATTAGCGGGAATTATGAGTTAATGAATTAGATTTATCATGTAATATATCAATTATATATTACAAGTATGTGATAAAAATATAAATAACATTATGATGCAGTTAGTTCATCATAACGTGTCATTTACTGCTTATTTAGTGGGAATTTTATTTCTGAGGGTCAGGAAACCCTTTCCGAGCATTTGATCCTCCAAATATATAAGAAGAAGAGAGAGAATCAATCAAATACCATTAATTCCAATGGATTTAGATCTCCTTTATCCTCCCACATCCTAAAGAGATAATGACTCTATTTGAGCGATCGATCCAATAACATCTTTACGAATCGAAAGCATAAGATCGATGTGATTGTCATAATGTCAAAGGAATCATCGAAGATCTGTGGAAGCATCCAAAATTAAATGAATGGAATACGCGCGAATCCTTGAAGTGTGTGTGGATGATATATATGGATTAAACCTTAGATATTTTGAGCAACGGTCTCTGGTGAAAAGCTACAATCTAACACACATATAATCGAATGAGGAAACCATTCATGTTTACTTTTTTGTGATTTGATTATCCATGTGAGATCCTTAGACCTCTACCTGAGCTCGGATCACCAGAGAAAATGACGTTTCATCACTATGGTGATGAAAAATTTAAATCCCCAATTCACTAGCTTTCTTTTCACACCCTAGTACCAGCAATTAGTATCAGAGAGATTGTGTGAATTTTATAATCTAAGGAAAAAATTAATTTACTTTAAATTAAGTAGAGAGCTTTAATTCGGTCTCAATGGATCCAATTACACTTCGATTCGATATCAGATGATCAAGTTACAACCATTCAAAAAATTTAATATAGATTATTTGCGGTTTGATTTTGGGTATTAAAATTTGAAACATATATTTTATATGTGTTTACTTTTATTCAATTCTATCTTCTAGTAGTTTTTCCAGTGAAAACCCAAATTCTGACCAGATTCCAAGGACTGGAATAGTAACCAACCAAATGGATATTTCTAAAAAATTGTGGAATTGCAAAAAAAAAATGTAAATGTCCAGCAGCCTAAATTCATAGGCTTTGAAATTTTTATACCAAAACAAAAACCCTAATTTCAATCAATTAAGGCGATGGGCTCATGGGTGGAGAGAGAACCAAAAAAATATATATATTTTTATAACATGGCGCAAGCGTACATCCTCTCCTTCCACATAAATAAACCAAAAGTAAGAGGAAAATTTTGGGGATAGTGTGATCTGATGTACAATGAGGTCAAAAAATTAATAATACAGTTTTTTGTAAAATGGTGGTAGGGTGATACCTATCGGTAGAGTAGGCTTTAAAAAAGGCAGTGGGTAGGCTTCCAGGGGAAACCAACCTGATCGCCACCCTGGTCTACCCCATCCACCGCCTCCTCCAGCCTGGACCGACATGGGCTCCTCTCTTAGCAGCCATTGGCTTCTACCCCGTAAGACACCCAGAAGTCACTGTGATCACCTTGGGAACACCTCATTTGGCCTACCTTATGGGTCACACCCCACTTTAGGTGCTATAATTCCCTCTTGTTGGACCGCTCATTGAAGGCTATTTTTGAACCTCCCTAACCAACGCCCACCACCGAGTGTATTCCCACGACCGACCGCACCACCGCCTGGACCCAGCTGCTATTGCAACTTTCTAGCATCGGGTCGCTCATCCTAGTCGACCACCTTTAATCGTAACCACCTCCCCTACCGCCATGATCAAGTCACTATTTCCGGTTGTGGACATCCTCCCAACACCAAGTTGGTCTTGATCTCCCCCCTACAGCGTGTGACCACCCCGATCAAGTTCAAGCTGGTATTGTTTGACCCATTCCACCCTACAACAAGTCTGGGTAGGTCTTCCCAACCCCAAACATGTCAGGGTTGGTCTACCTGACCTAGAACTCCCCTGCATGGGATCTGTCAAGCCTGAAACGGGCCAGTGTGGGTTCTCCCTGACCCGCAATGGGCCTGGGTGGGGTTCTGGGACCCGAAAAAATTTAATATAACCAAAAAAATAATTTATTTAAATTTTGGATTAAAAGAATAATAATTTTATAATTCAAGGAAAATTAATTTAATTTTAGATTAAAATTAATTTAATCAAGGGACTGACCAAAAATATTTTTTTTGAATTAAAATAATTCATTTAATATATTTAATTACTCTTGTACTTAAATTTTTTAAATTTTAATTTTAATTTTCTTTTAATTTTTCCCTAGACTAGTCTTGAACAGTGAAAGACCCTTTACTAATATGATGATTTTTATTTAAATATTTATTACAACTGCATGCAATGTTTGTAATAACTATTTATTTATTGGTGGTCTATGCATTATCTCTTTTTATTCAATATGTATAAGGGTTTGTGCGTTCATTTTTATTTATATGTACATTGAGCTTCCCAAGACCCCCTTAATTGTGTGCAAGTACATTTATACTATTGATGATGGTGATGTAACATGGGGACCATGCCAAGTCAAGGTGAAAACCCAGATGAGATATGGACACACTAGAGTGGGGAAAAGCTGCATCATGAGTCAATACCCAACTTGGGTATGATATTTCTAGGTCACAGTGGATCCATTGAGTTTTTATAGATCAACCAATATTATATGTTCAAGAACAATTGGGTAATTTTATTTTCTTCATGCATTGTTTATTATTTTATGCATTTGTTTTCCTATAGAAAACACATAAAATAATAAACAGAAAAATACATAAAGACACGATGAATGTTTTTATATTAATGTCCAGTTATGAGAGAGACAACATAGTATGAACATATTAATAGAAATAAATTACATTCGTCAAAAATATTAAAATCCCTTGAAGAAATATTAAGCCTTGAATTTCTTCCATCATTTGAATTTAAACACAACCAGGTGTACGGGGTGCTCGTCAGCCCTAGTTGAGGGTGTCTCCTACTACTAAGGAGTTCTTATGAGAGTGATGAGTTAACTTAACTAAATATGAAATCAAATAATTTGTCATATCTAGCTTGCTGCATCTTTATAGGCAAGTGATGAGTAAATCAATTTTATGATTTTAGAAACCAGGACTTCACTCAACAGATCAAGGAGTCATGAGTTAATGCGGTTGACTAGTTAAATGTCTACCATAAAACTCTTTGAGTAGTGAAATAACCATAGCTTGCAGACTATTAAGAGAGGTTTCAAGGATCCTTGCCACTAGAATACTCAAGTGACAGAGTATTCCAAGTCTAGTAGTGAGGGCTACTAGAGTTCAATAAAATAATGGGATACATTTAATGATTAATTTAATCAGTAATGTCTAAATCAACAATCAAGATAAAAGTTCAATCTTATTGAATTTTTTATGTAGAAAATGGAAAGTAATACTACAGGTACACTGTGATAACTATTGTAAAAAAGTTAATATCCTCACTAGAATAAGTTTCCAAAGAGTAGTACAGGTGCTTGCACAAAGTACTACGACATCAAAAATTCAAGGTGTTGGTGTCGCCAATACCTATTAAGCCACCTCAAGAAGTGAGGGTGAAAAAAATTCTTACAGGAGACTCATGTATGACGTATATGAGGTTATTTCATAATGATATCATCAATGTCTAATGTGAGTTGTGGATGCAACATCAAGACATGGATTATTTCATATGTTGTCTTGTTTTCGAGAACATTAAAAGTAGAAATTGAAGAGAGATATGAATGACTTATGATTACACTGGCTATATGTAAATTGAAATACAGATCACTATCTTTCAATACATACCTTTCTTAAATATTTTTCACCAATTTACTCCAGTTTTGTTTAAAATTATAAAACAAACAGTATGGAGAAAACACTTTATAAACTTTTTGGTAAGGGTTCTCCAAGTAAATAAGAACTTAAAGAAAGTATAATCTTTAGTTATTATGGTGAAAAAATAGAAATACAAGGTGAAAAGGATAATGGAATGAATGACTCCAAAGTCACATTTTCAATGTCCTTCAAGGAAAAAAAGAAATACATTAAACATGAGGTTATTTGCTTTGCATGTCATGAAATAAGTCTATGAGAGTTTATATACAATGAACTCAATTGAAGAAGTAAGTATATGTTTCTTATTTAGTGAACATTCATCATTGTATGTGATGTTTCTGTCATACTTATTGGGTATTAAATATAATATGTTTATCATGTATGTTTATTAAAATACAGTAACCAAGTAAGAAAAGAAACATTACAAGAAGTAAGGTGTGTTCTCCAAGTAGCTGAGAAAGGGTGGTTCCTAAGCTAGTGGTGAGAAGTACACAACTTTTAATTTATGAGATTAATGATTCTTATAACTATAATTAAGTATTACCAAAACATATATATCATGTGTCCTTTAGAAATAAGGAGAAATTATTCCATTTTGGAATGAATATTGTTTGTGGTGTCTAATACTCAACTAAAAGTTTAGTAATTCTTGAATCATTGGAAATAAATGATGAATATAAAAGATTCTGTTATACCCAATTGTGGAAAGATAATAATTTATCAATAAAAACTAAGTAGTTTTCAAGGATATACCCAATATGGTTTTAGACTCTTCAGATTTTAAGACCTTAGGTATTATCAACACACTCACATGCTTAGTTTTGGAAAAATAAACCTTCAGAAATAATGGAAGGTTACAAAGATTTCAGAATTAGTTCAACTGGAGAGTCTAAACTATTCCAAGGTTAAGATAGTGGTAAATATACTCCATGATATTCCTTTAAGCATTTTTAAGGACTATGAAAATAGAGTATGGTATATGCATGGTCATAATATATGAGTAGCTTTAGGCCCATGTGTCGAAGAATATCTTGACCAAGCATTCATCAATCAATATAATGCAGCATGGAGTAATTCCTAAATGCACATTTCCTTATCCACATCAAAGCTATAATATTAATACGGAGGATCAATAGGGAGTCTTACATGAAAACATTGATCATTTAAATGTAGCATAGATTAATTCCTAAACACACATTTCCTTATACACATCAAAGCCATGACATAAATAAAAGGAACATTAATGTTAAAACTTATATGCATTGTATATACTTCAATTTTTCGAGACATGCACTATTGGAAAAAAGACTATACCAAAAATTTGAAACCATTGGTATAGGTCCCCAAACCATTGGTATAGCCTATACCAAAGGTTTGGAGGTATGTTGGTTGATTTTCTGTTGGTATAGAGCTATACCAATGGTTTTGATAAAATCTTTGGGATATGTAAGGTAAAATAAAAGATGTTTCCAAGGTTTAAACCCAATACCTCCCACTTATATATAAAAGAACTAACCACTATGATACAATTATCCTTGTGTATATAATTAGATATATATATAATTTTTATATGGATTTATTTGATGATATTTTACAAAATAATTCATAAATAATCTAGATACCTTTACCAATGGTTCTCAAAACCATTGGTATAAGCACCTGAATTTTTTGGGACCTATACCAACGGTTTGAAAAACCGCTGGTATAGGTTTTGTATAAAGAACATATACCAATAGTGTTTCAAAAATGTTGGTATAAGGTCATATCTATACCAATGGTTTTTGAAAAATCATTGGTATAGAGTCTTTAAATAGAGGTTATACCAATGGTTTTAGCCAAACCATTGGTATAGCCATCACATATACTAACAGTTTTGGAAAAACCATTTGTATATGGTCTTTTTATTGAATTTATACCAATGTCTTGTCTAAAACCTTTGGTATAACTATGAACTATACCAATGGTTTTTCCAAAACCATTGGTATAGGGTCATATTATGGTTCCTATACCAACATTTTTGGCCAAGCCTTTGGTATAGGCTCATTGGTATAAGTCCAGTTTCTAGTAGTGATACTTTGCAAATAATGATGTTATACCATAACTATATGCTAACTATAATGAAAAATGAGTTATCATATGATATAAGTCCATTATGTAATAAGATCATGTGTTTAAATGAAAAGTTTTTGTTAGGATATAAACAAAATTTCATCAAGAGAAACACAATGTGAATCTAAAGTAACTGTCCTAAAGTTTTCTAAGGATATTATAGAAATCCATTTGGTAGAAAAAATTATAGTCAAGTGCTATACTATGTTTCTATAAAAGGGTGCACATGTCTATTTGAGATATTGGGATCGATATTGACTTGGGTTTAGTCAATGACAAATATGCATAAGTAGTTATCATAAGAAAAAGTTCCACAAGATCACGTTGAAAGAGAATGTTCTAGAGAAACATACAATGTTGGAAGGTTAAAACTATGGTAATGGTTTTACATTCACCATGGTCAATGATATATTATTAATTGAGAGTAATAAATCCTATAAGAAAATAGTATATGGAAATCATCTAATATTAATAAGATCAATTAAAATTTAATAATGGATTCCATGTATCAAAGAAAAGAGGATTATTTTTTTAAATACTTTTGTGGGTATTCAAGTGAAACTATACATGGATGGTATAAGCATGGTATCAATAAGTCTTGATTGGTTATACCAAGCTGTTGTGACTAAATACATTAGAATTTTACTTATACTAGCTAATTTATATGATCATTTTATTGAGCATTGGATGTCAATACCACCAATCGTGGAAGGTGTCTATATGATGAAACCAAAAAGGGTTGGTGACATCGTAGAATGTCAATAGGGGGTAAAAGTTACTAAAATCTAGTTTAAGATTTAAGTAAGCAACAAGATCATAGAATATTCATTTGGAATGAATTGATGACATGTGTTTATAAGATGATAATGGGAGATCCATGGTTTTCTAAGTGAAATATGTTTGCTAACATATGGAAAACAAATATTGGTCTTACAAGTTGGTTAAGACCATAATGAAAGTAACTCTAAATATATTGAATTAAAGTAAAAAGTTAAGTTCTGGGGAATGGGATATACTGAGGTAGATATAATGGTTTCTTAGACCAAGTTAATAGTACATATATTGATAACATGTTTAAAAATACAAGATAGAAAAATTTTAGAGAGAATTGTTACCAATGTCACGTGTTATAAATCTCTCCAAGAAGACATGCATAGGGAATAAGAGGAGACTAATGTGGTGAGTTGAATATCATACACTTCTATGATGGATCAATTACATATGCCATGATATTTATAAGAAATTATATTTCAAACATAAACTTTATGGTAGGAAAATATTAATTATATCCAGGAGAACTGTAAGGGAAGTAGGCAAAACTATCTAATTGTACTTGATCAAGTACAAAGGATATGTACCTAGTACATGGAGAGAAAGGGATAAAACTTATTAGAGGACACAAACTAGTCTTCCTACAGATCAATATGATCTAATATCACAGTTGTGATAAGGTCATGATAAAGACAATCTCAAACAAGATAATGGTATCTATATATACAAATACCAAGTGTGTTGCGGATTTTGAGGCAACTAAAGAAGCAATGTAAAATATGAAACAATTTGTTCTAGTTCTTTGAATCACACCTAGTAATTAAATTTTTATCAAGATGATAATTCTTCTACTGGTACTAACCAATATGTCAAATTTAGAAAGTGTACAAAAGGATATATACTCATGGTTTTACATCTCTTGAGAAGTATTATACAAGGAGGTGAGGTTGAAGATAGTATAATAGCCACACAATGGAAATGTAGAGCCATAAATCAACAGAAACATGATCATATCATATAAAAGATAACAAGGATAGTTAGAAAGTTGGATCTAGTGAAAGTGAGAGTGTTGTAATAGTGGGTGCCCTAGACCCAACTTGAATAGTAATTTTTGATTACCATACCATTTATACAGTGAGTTATACATGATGAACACTTACCATTATATTGTTTATGTTTCTTTATTCACTATTTAAATGGTAATATCCATACATTATTTTTTGTATCAAAATGTTATAGAAGTTTTCGTATTATAATGAGAACCTTGAGATATTATGACATTAATCTTAAACGTATGTCATATAGTCTAGATACATCTCACTAACTGGACACAGTTGATGTCTGGATATCAGGTATTGGGGCCTCATAATCATTGATAATTCTTCTCATGAAGTTCACACTTGGTGATCTGTAGTAGGTGAGATCATGAGGACTAACTTGCCAATAGGAACACCACAAGTTTCAGGTGTCATTGGTCGTTCCTATCAACGGACATGTGTATTGGTCTCCTAACTTGAGATCATTATCAATGTGTGCCATTTGTTCGTTTACTTTGATGCAAGGGAAAAACTATGACATTGAAGACATGGATATGCACCTTATGTTGGGAGCATCATTACTGGTATGACATTGGTTAAATGGTTAAGATAGAATTTGTTACTCCCAAGTTGAGGAAGTGATAGCTTAGGCCTAGTTGATCAGGATGGTAGTACCATCATAAATCCTTGTCTAAGGTAGTTGAAGGTAAGTCTATATAGTTAGATAAAAAAATAATAAATAAATAATGGATGGTGACATAAGATATGCATCATGCTTTATGAGATATCACAAAACAAAGAGATTATATTACATAGTGCGTGTTCATAGGAAATGTTTTCATTGTTATGAATTTTCCTTATATCCTTAGAGGATTTGATAGGTTATTGGACTCCACTCTTGGTTTGTAAATAATATTCACTACTATTAAGATAAGTTCCTAGAGGGTCACACAGAATATCTTATTCAAGAGTCTTCCCTATTATGATGAATAGGAATATTGAACATGGTGGGCCCCACCATGGGGTCCGAGAGTTGTCCAAGTAATCAATCACCAAATAATATATAAATTCATTATTATTAGAGTATATAATAACTGAGTTGAATTTATTTATCAAAATTATTTATTAGGTATTAAGTGAATATAGGGGAAAATATTAGACGAATGGATATTATTTTAATATTCAAGGTTCATTTAATATTAGCGAGAATTAAAATTCAATTTAATGATTTTGGTTTATCAATTAATATATTTATTATATATTTTAATTATTTTATAAAAATATAAATGACATTATGCAGTTAACTCATCATAATGTGTAATTTACTGCTTATTTAGTGGAAGATTAATTTCCAGGGGTTAGGGAACCCTTTCTAGGTATTCGATCATCCCAATATATAATCATAAGAGAGAGTCTCAATTGAATATTATTCATTCCAAAAAATTGAGATCTTCTCCCCCCTCATACTAGAGAGAGAAAGGATCTATCTGAGTGATTGATTCAAGAATGCCTTCACAAATCGAAGGCATGGAATTGAATTGATCATTACATCATTGAAGGAATCATCATAGCTCTATGCTAGAACCCATAATTAAATGAATGGTATACGCATGTATTCTTGAAGCATGTGTGGAAGATTTAAATAGATTCAGCCTCATATCCTTCAAGCAACGGTCATCGATGATTATATGTCATCGAATGCACGTCGAATTGAATGAGGTAACTATTCGTGTTTACTTTCTATAATTTGATTATTAATGCGAGATACTCAGAGCACTAATAGGGTTTATATCACCAAAGACAATGATTTTTCATCACTCTAGTGATGAAAATTTTAAATCTATAATCCATCGATTTCTTCTATGCACCCCAGTACTAGCACTCTCTCCACTATCTCAAATGGTCTGATGAACCTTGGTGTGAACTTTTTCTACTTCCAAATATGGAATTTCCCCAACCTAGGAGAAACCCAAAGAAAAAATTGATGACCAACCTCAAAATCTAGAGGTCATATCCAATGTTCTTCATATGATTTATATTATCTTTGTATGGTTACTAACCACTTCTTGATCTATTGAACATGCTTAGACATTTTCTACACAATACTAGGCCCAATGAGTACTAAATCACCCACTTCTAACCAACATAAAGGAAAACAACATGGACTCCCATATAAATCCTTAAAATGATCCATTTAGATCAATTCCTAGAATATATTATTATAATTGAACTCTACTAGTTCCAAATGTTTCTACCATGAACCACCAAAATATAGAACACGGTCTTACAACATATCCTCTAGAATCTGAATTGTTCATTTAGATTGGTCATCAGTTTGAGGATGATAGGTTGTATTTAGAAGAACCTATGATCCCAAAGCCTTTTGAAGGCCCCACCAGAACCGTGACACGAAACATGGATCTCAATAAAAAAATGACACTCCTTAGAAAACTGTGCAATCGAATTATCTCCCATACATAAATACTACCTAGATCATCGACAGTAAAGGTCTACCTAATATGAAAGAAGTGGGATACCTTCATCAGTCGGTCCATGATCACCCATACTGCATCATTTTTATGAGGTTTCCTCAGTAATCCTATCAGGAGATCCATGGTGACATCACCCCACTTCCATTCCCAAATGGGAAAAGGTTGTAGTAACCTAGTAGGCCTATGATGCTCAACCTTCACTTGTGGACTGATGAAACATCACACCAAAAACTAAATTACTTGATTTTTCAAACCTGGAAACCAGTATTTTGTATGGATATCATGATACATCTTTTTCAGGATAGGATGTACTTCCCATTTAGAAGCATTGAATTTCCTCATCAGTTCTTCATTCAATCTCATAGGAAACTAGACGAGGCCATGGATAATAAGAACACCATTGCTTCCAAGTGACCAAACTGATGGTGGATCCTCACCATATATGATTTCCTTAAAAGTTAAACCCATCATATCAGATGAATGATCCTTCTTGATTCGATCTAGAAGAATGGAAAGAATATATGTCAAATTTAGATTCACTCTCCCATAAGTCTCCTAAACATCCAGATTCATATCCATAAAGAGATTCATCAGCTTCCACTCATCACAAGACTCTTACATTACCTTTTTTTTCATCTTCCTACTCAAGGAATCGACAACAACATTTCCCTTGCATGAATTGTATACCAACTCAAAGTTAAAAGACTTCAAATACTCAACCAACCTCCTCTTTCAAAGGTTCATGTCCCATAGTGAAAAGACATACTTGAGGCTATTTTGATTTATGTACACTAAAAAACTCTCACCCAAAAGATAATTTATCCAAAATCTTAGGTTGTATTTCACCGTAGATAACTCCAAATCATGAGTAATATAATTTCTCTCATGCGAAATCAAATGTTTGGATCCATAAGCAACCAATTTCTCCTCATACATCATAAATTATATAATACCAACTCCTAATACATTGCAGAACACAATATACTCTTTACCCAGCTCAATTAAGGTGAGGATCGGTGTTGTGTTCAAAATTATCTTCAAGTTTTGTAAATACATCTTGCAATTATATGATCAAAAAAACTTTGCCCATTTCTTGGTCAGCCTAGAAATTAGTGATGCCATATGAGAGAATTCCTAGATGAAACTCTAGTAATAGCCTATAGACCTAGAAATCTTTGAATATCAAATATATTCTTGGGTCATCTCAAAGATACCATAGCTTCCACCTTCTCTGGGTATACCAACACTCCAACCTTTGAGTTAATATAACACAATAAGTGCACTTTATCAATCCATAAATTTTATTTTGATAGTTTTTCATATAGCTGATAGTCCCATAGCATAGTCAAGACAATGTTAAGATGTTGTAAATGATCGTCTGTAGACTAGGAGTATACAAAAATATCATCGATTAAAACTACCAAAAACTAATCTGGTAATGGATAGAAGATCTAATTCATCGAGTATATATATATATCACTGGTGGTTTAGTCAAACCAAACAACATTACCACAAACTTTTACAAGTCATTCATGCTCCTAAAAGTAGTATGGGGTATGTCATATGGTCTCACCCTCAATTGATGGTACCCCGACCTCAATTCAATCTTGGAGAAAATTCATGCACCTCTCGGTTGATTAATAGATCATTGATGCATGTAAGGGGAGACCCATTCTTGATTTTCATATGGTTTAGTCTTTGATAATCCCCACATAAGCACAAAGTATCATCATCCTTCTTGGTGAAAATCATAGGAGAATCCCACAATGAATTACTAGGTTGTATGAATGCCTTAGCTTCTAGATCTTTCAATTGTACTTTCAGCTCTCGAACTCTACCGGTTCTATCCTATAAGGAGATATATAAACTGGTTCAGATCCTAGAAAAAACTTTATAGTGAAATTTATCTCTCAATTGGGTGGTAATCTAGATAAATATTCAGAAAAGATGTCCTAAAAGTGATCCACTATTAGAGGAAAATTAATCCGCTGTAACTCACCATCATCCATAATAACAATTTCTATTTAGGTCATGAGATAATATAATCTACACTGAATTGGTCCTACATAACCAGCCTGAAGATCCCATTTAACCTTGTGAACATAGCTACCACTTTTAGAGATAGAATAGTAATTATCCTTTCATAAAATTTGATATGATCCCAGTATAGAACTAGAGAATCTATACTCAAAAATCAAATTGAATCCTTATATTTCTAAAAAAAATATTTCAAAAGAAATGTAGGCACTGATTTATCAGAACATTCCTTATGTTATCTGATATCCTCTGATCGCACCCCTAATAGTATGTTCATGGTCATAACACCATCCAAGATCTCCAAAGACGAACATAAATGTTGGAAAATTAAGTAGATATAAAGGAATTTGATACTCCAGTATCAAACAAAATGCATGTAAGGGAAGATGACACAAGAATCATACCTATGATGGTGGAAGGTCCTTCATCTAGATGTGTAAAAGTAGACGATATAACATGTATCTAACTTGAACCACTACCACGGGCTCCAGTATGACTCCCCTATTATGCTCCCTCTTGCTGGTATTGTTTCTCCTGTGTCAGGGCACCATATCCCCTATCCTGACCTGTGCGTCTAGTAGAACTCCATCTACTAGTCTACTGAGGGGCAGATGAGTACTTCAAAGACTCTAGTATCTTCCCTGATACTCAACCACTTCTTGACTACTGATTTCTCCTACAAAACCTCTTCATATAGCTCATCCTACTGCAAGTGTGACACTCCACTATAGGGAAAAGACACTGGAAGTGCCTGTGGCCATCCCTTCCACACTGAAATCACTTCCCCTGGTGGTGCTCCTAAGGTGGTTATCCACTCCCCGGGATACTCTAACCTCTACTTACATAGTGTTAACTATCATAGTAGTGCTTCATATTACCTAAAGAACAGCTCCCTGATCATTCTGTCGATACTGTCTGCCCGCCACTCTGAGTCTCCCTCAGGTTCTCTTTGGTGATGAGAATTTGATTCATCATGACAGTGAAGTTATTGAAGATAAATATGTTCATTTATGGATTTATCTCATACCAAAGACCTTCCTAGAATAACTTTTCTCTAGCTACCTCATCTTATTCTAAATATAGAGTAAAAAAATTTAGGCCAGTGAAATGTCCAACATATTTCATCACTAACATGATCCCCTATGTTAGGCGTATAGACTCCCAAACTCTATCACCCCTCAACATCTCTAGATAAAATTGACTCAAGAACTTCACCTAGAAGTCCTTCTAGGTTAGATCCTCTTGTTTTATATATTTATCTATGAAATCCCACCATCACTTGGTTGGTCCTCATAGCATATAATCAGTAAGCTTCACCCTCCTATATATGGGTGTCCCCAAGTGCTTAAATATTTTCTAGACTAAATCGATCAAGAAATCAGATGAATGGGGTCCTCCCTCCCCAATAAACATGGGAAGGTACTATAATTGGAAATATTTGTCTAGATTAGGCATTAAAGGAACATCATGAGTAGTATCCCTCTCTATAGATTGCATGACCCATATGAAACTGTCATGAAGGTGATCGTCCACTAGGTTCCTTAGAGCTATAATACATTCTAACTCAGCAGTGTTATGTGTGTGTTTATTACCACTCTATTTATGCTCAACACAAAGAGAAAAAAATTAATTTTATCTACAAAGATCAACACACTCCTCAGATCATGGGATATACAACAATATCATCCTCATAAGGTCAAGAAAACAATAGAGAACCATTGACACAAGGTTACTCTAAACTTGGCTTAATAAGTGAATTAGAATGTCATAATAGTTACATTAATTCCTTTTTATCAGATAAGTAAAAGGATTAAATCTCACAATTTAGATATTTAGATATGTCACATGAAATAAAAATTTCCCTAACATGAACAATTCATGTCAATATATTTCTCTATGTGCCTACCATGATGCATGCATACACATTTCATGTCTTACTAGACTATGAGTAAAATCTCATAAAATGGAAACATCGCACAAAATTGCATCAAACAAGGTAAAATAACATCAAAAATATAACAATTGAATATCAAGAACAAAAATCCCATCCATGGAATCTTGGATTTCCCCTCGCAAATGAGTTAGCTACTCCCATGCATGAGCTCATTGTCAAGCCTCGACACATCCCAGTCTCCTATTTATCATCCCCAAAATAGTAAATCAATGGAAAAACCTAGATTTAATACCACTTTGTAACTTCTATGACTTGTTTCTCCCTCACGCAACCAAGATGGGTAGTGATGTGACCTCAAGTGTGCCTCCTTGTATGCCAGAGGCTGCCGACTAGCAAAGAGGGTCTAAGGAATATAATTAGGAGACTACACCCTATGCAACAGAGTAGTAAAAACAAAATAATCATGATAAACAACTCAAGAATATTACAGGTGAATAAAAAATATCCAAATAATAATAAATAACCATGTCACGTTTTACTGTATGACTAACTAAATGTCGTGTTGTAATTCATACAAGAAAACAACTAAAAAGGTCTCCATGATAAAGAATAAAAAAACCATAGTCTCAAACCCCATTCCCGGTTCTATCTCTATGCTATAATATCATCCAAAAAACAAAAAATCAAGAATATGGACTCTTTCCCTTATCCATACCCACATCTATGAAGTCTATTCAGGTACCAAATGGTGGCCCAAATAGGGTGTGAGTAAAACTCAGTGGGCTGACACCCACAATGTCTAAACAATCCAGTATGAATAAATAGTGCATGAAACATTATGGTAAAAAGGATAATTAATTCATAAATTAATGCAGAATATCAAAATATACCTAATAACCCTCAAGCTTCAGGTAGACACCTAGAACCAGCCAAACCTACTTTGGCACGATGTATGATGTCTCTACACATTGGCAGATTTTCCTTCCTAGGATAAATATGTTGGAGTCAGTTCCCTAGAACCAACTTATGTGTACTTATGATAACCTATATTCATTTTTTTGAATATTAATAAACTCATTATCACATCATGATTTTTCTTATGCATGATATAGTATGTGATAATTTCCTAAGAGTAGCTATCACACTAAAAGGTCATGGCTATAACACCCCAAAATGATAAAGGGTTAAATGACTAAATAATATGACTTATGTCAACAAATTGAACCTTTATTTTCAGGATCCTACTTGATTATAACTCCATAGTTAAGCTTCCTTGGCTCAGATTAGTGATCATGATGGGTGAAATTTTGGTAAGTTTCCTAGGGTATGTGAGAGTGAGGACGAAGCACACCAGAAATAACATATATTGGCCTATGGGGACAATCATTAGTCTGATGACCCTTTTGAGCATGTGGGTGGGCCCCAAGTAGGGGACCATGTGTCTACAGGGTAACTGATGGTATATGGCGGGCCAAGACCTGAAGGCCATGTTAAGGTGAGGTGTTTGTGCTATCAGTAGGGTTCCGTTGTTACATTGGTATCAAATGAGGAACACAACCTTAAGCACAGTGGCACTACTTGGATTGATATGTAGGGCCCATAATGAGGACATTATGCTCTAAAGTGGGTGAATGTAACACCCCATAATGATAAAGGGTTAATTTACTAAATTATATTAATCATGTTAGCAAGGTTCACCTTTCTTTTCGAGAGCCTACCTAATTATAACTCCATAGTTAAGTACCCTTAGTTTAGAGTAGTGATTAGGATGGGCGACCTTATGGGAAGTTTCTTAGGGTGTGTGAGTGAGTAAAAAGCACAATGGAAAGAACATGTGTTGTCCTATGGGGGAAATCATTAGTCTAATGACCCTTTTGGGAACCTAGCTGGGCCCAAGGTAGGGAACTATGTGTCTATGGGGCAACTGGTGGCACCTGGAAGGCCAGGACCCAACGATCATATTAAGCCAGGTTGTCTGTGTTGTCACTAGGGCCCAATTTTTACAATAGAAGTTCCATATTATTATGATAACCCAAAAGTGTCACAATAGTATTCTTAAATATATGTTCTATATCCAGATGAAATCATTTAAGGGACACAAATTATTCAGACTATCAGGGGTGGATAATCATAGGACTTTGAGACACCTTCTCATGGTGTATTCCCTTGGTAATATCTAGGTAGGATATTATAAGAACAAGACCCTCCAGTAGAAAATCCACATTTATATGTGTCATTGGGAGTTTTTATCTACAAACTTATGTTTTTATCCTTATACTTTATTAATGAGTATTATAAGTCATGCAATTTTATGTATTGATGAAAATCATGATGACATATGTTTCTGGTTAGGTAAGATATGTTGGGTGCCTCACGAATAATATTTTATTAATTAATAATGAAAAAAAAGGATTTGGACCTTCTATTCTTTAAAAAAAGTTGATATCTTAGGCCCTTTAATTGAAATAATATAGCCTAAATATTCAATGAACATGGTGTTCTATAGGAAAGATCTATTTCTGTAAATTCAAAGAAAGAGGCATCAAGCACATATGTTGATGTCACCAACATGCAACCTGCTTTATTAGAGATATTATGATAAGGGGATTATATTATATAGTAAGTTTTTATATGTGGTATTATGATGTTGTGATGTTAACTTCTTTCTCTCTTGGTGCCTTATTATGTTTCTAGATGTTAACCTTAGACTTTAGTCTGCTTCACCTTATGCCACTGAGAAAGAGGCCTATAAGATCACATGCAAAGTGTATCCGAAATATCAGTTAAATAATATTTTATTATTTATTATTTAATAAGTTAAATAAATATTATTCCCACATGTGGTTTAATAATTATTCATGTTTGATTGATTGCATATATTTTGTAACCAGTTATTCAAGAGAATATTATGTGAGTAGAATATTTAATAAATATTTATTTTTTATTTAGTGAATATAATATTTATTTATTTATTGGAGGATAATGTAGTTATATTTTTTAATCATATAGGTAGAATCTTCCCCATTTTATAAAACTAAAAAAACCTCTCTTATTTTCTAGGTAGGTGGATCTCATTATATGACTCGTGATCCTATTGGGTAATAAACCCCATGAAACCATGACTGGAAGGCCCAAACTTGCAAGTTTTCCTTGATAACTTGAAGGTCCACCCTATGTGTCTGCATCATCTGCACGGTCTGCTTCACATACACTATTGCAAATCCCACTCGAACCCATAAACCTAGCCTATCTTTTCCAGTCACCTCTAGACTAATTATTTCATGTCACCACCATTCATCCATAGTACTTATAGTCTGCTGAAAACCCATGGTGGTGATCCTCTCTATCAGCCCTTCTGAGTGCTCATCACAATCTACCGATGACCGACACATCCACCACTCTGCAGTTGCCTATGAATGACCCTACCACCTTGCACATATCACCGGTCATTGCTAACCCACTTGTCGTATATCACCACCAGTCGTCCATAGGACATACAGCCCATCAACACCTGATCTCGGTCCCAACACCCTGCTTCCACCCTCTCTCCAAGTGGGTCCCTTTATATAGTGAAAAGAACCACTAATGTAAATACCTATAAATTGTTGCAGTATAAGTTTTGATCCCTAGACTTCATTCAGTCTAACAGGGCTTTCAAACAACTTGATCAACACCCCAGTTGCAACAATGTAGTGATATTTATTTATTAAATAAATAGTCGTTATTGAAGGCCTGATAAATATTTTGGAGGAATAGAGGATAGAGTTTAATGGTCTAGTGAGAAATAATATATATTGAATATTATTTGAATAAATAATATTTAATTTAATTCATGAGTTTAGCACATGTAAATAAATAATAATATTATTATTATAGACATGGGTTTCCTTAAGGATTATGGAAATAATAAGGGCATATGTGCAATTATTATTTTCTAACCCTAGAAATATATAAACCCAATTATATTATTTTCTTAGGTGACCAAATTTATTTTTTGTACAAAATGGGATCTGGAGAGAATCCTCTCAAATCCTTAGAGATACCCCTCTCCAAGAATGCTCTCAAGAACAGAGAACGATCCTCCTCCACCAACACTCTCATTTCTATAGAGATTGAAAAGAACCCTTCCTTGAAGCGATTATCAGGATGTTCAAAGATGAACAACACAAGCATAAATATCTACTATGCTATCACCTGGAGATTCATATGGAAATGTTTGAAGGCTATTAAAATATGTGTGGATCACTGTTATAGGGAATCTTATCTTAATTCCTATAATGCAATAACAGTACGACATAGCGACATTGGTAGATTCATCAATGAATAAATAATTCCTCACAAGATAATTCTTTAATTGCTTAAATTAATTATAAATAATATGTGATGATCTTGTGCTTTATTTTATGAATTTTTCTATTATCTATATTCTTTCATTCAATTTCATTGATCACAACATCTATCATCATGTAAATCTTGGATTAATCATCGATCATGACAAAAAGATGAGTTGGCCTTTCCCCATCTGCTGTTTCCACTATTCCCAAAACTTACAAGTGGTGTCAGAGGGGTTGCATAATTATTTATAATTAAATAAATATCATTAATTAATTCAAACATTTTTCATTAGTTTTCAATTCCAGTTTAATCGTTATTTAATCCGAATTAAAATATCTTATTTATTATTATTTGTTCCTCACAAATATAATCAAATCAATTAATTTTATGAACAAAATAAATTAAAAGATCTCATATGAAGGTGTTGAGGAGTCTAGTAAAAAAATACAAGAGTAAACACAATGTAACCCAGAGGTACACACCATGTACCCATGTTTAATGAACCCTGAATTAATTCAGAATTAATTTGAGCCATGTGTGTTTATTACATGTGGTGAATTTAATTACACACCATGTGTTGACCAGGTCATCTCAACACATGGTCATCCATAGTACACACCATGTAACTTCTGTATATGATGTGTAGTCCTTTAGTCACAAATGGGATATGTATCTTATTACATGGACTGCATGACTGGTGACCATGTAACTTAGAGACTACATGTCGGTAGCCCATGCCCACATCGTGCACTCTGATATTTTATATGGAACGATTAAACATTGAGTCCCTATGCATGTTCCATAGATATATTGTGAGAATAATACACAATGTGTATATGTAATTTACATGACATGTAGTTTTACCAAATTATGTATAATTAAAATTAATTTATTATACTATTCAATCCATATCAATATTTTTTCTATGTGGTCATTAAGTTGATAGTGCACACCATGTGATAGTTTATATATATATATATAAATGTCTAATTAATTTTTGTGTAATGTTTGGATCTGTATATTATGTATAAGTCATATTATAGTTATTACTCTACGTGAATTGAAGAATAACATTCTACATAAATACCATGTGTTCCATGTGTTCATTAATTTGATAGTACATGTCATGAAATTATGTGATAAGTCATGTATGCCACATGTCACAAGATTAAATAGTATATGAGTATAATACACATTGGGTAGTTTGGAAGAGAACTTACCATGTTGCCTCTCAGGTACATTTTCTTGTACACAGTTAATTTTAAATAAATTTATTTAATTTTTTTAAAATTATGATGGATGAGAATATTAAGAAAATTCGAATGAGAATTAATATAAGAGAATTGATTAATTAAAGAATATTATTAATTTATTCAATCATGATTTATCTTAAATAAGAATGATTAGAATTGAATTCTAATTTTATTTAATGTGTAATTCGTTGCATGCATGTGGAAGATCATGAGACTATACCAGACCTTTTTATATAATTGGTTTCTTTTAATTTATTATTAAATTAAATTATTGTCCTGTGTGTCATCCCTCATCTCATTATGTAAGGGTACGCATGTCCATGGTTTCTTTTATGTAAACCCGTTAGCCAATAATTTTGGCTCCCCTAACCTATGTGTGAGTAAGAACATATGTAATAGATGGAGCTCCCAAGATATTAGAGGTGGTTCAAGCCAAGGTGAAACCAATACAAGAGAGATATATAGGTAGACAAGTGGAAAACTGAAACATGAACCACAAATGGTTCAGGGTGTTTTACCCCTAGGTCGATAGTTATTTTATCATCTTCTAGATAAAATAACCATTAGTAAAAGCTAATGATCATACCACTTTATTATTTTTTTTCTTCAGGTTACATGGTTATTTAGTTATGGATGTTTTTGTTTCAATAACATGAATTAATGAATTAACAAGCATGTAATATAGAACTAAAATAAAATGACTTATGTATAAATATTATCTAAGACATGGTTAACCACTTAATTAAATCCAATTAATATTATTAAGCATGTAATAAAGATAATAATTGTAAATTTATGTATAAAAGATAAAATTATTCAATTATATATATTAAGTTGGTATATCCTTCCACTACTTCAATTAAAATAAAACCATAGTTCAAAGCGCTTGACCATCCAAATTTGGGGTTCTTTTAACTATCGGGTAATTCTAACTTGAAGTTTTGGGTTGACTTAACTTAATTCACATTAAGGGTTGACTTACAAAGTAGGAATTAGTGTAACTGAGAGGAAAAGTTTGAAGAAATATAATTTAAGTATTTTAGGATTGGGGAGTCCACTCAACATATCAATGAACTGTGAGTTAATGCAGTTGGAATTTGAAATTCCTACCTAAAACCCTTCAGATTGCTTGACTGACCAAAGTAAGGGTTATGAGAATGGGAATATGGATCTTTTCCACTAGAATTTATGAGAAATAGGATATTATGAATCCAATGGTGAGGGCTATTGGGTTTTGATAAAATAGTGGGAGATTAATAAATATAAGATTTATTTATTTGTATAAATTTTATCAGATAAATTAATAAAACTATTCTCATCTTATTTTTAGAAATATAATTAATCACTAGTTCATACATATCACTACAATACATACTAGAGAAGGATAACCTTCTCACTGGCACAAATTTCCAAGAGCTGCAAAGGCACTTATGTGTTATCCTATGTCATGAAAAGAAATTATATGAGTTGGAAGAACCTATTCCTAAAGATCATGGTCAAGAGGCTAGTGTGGAATATTTATCTCTATATGAGAAACATTTGAATGATTCCATAGATTCCCAGTGTCTTATGTTATCATCCAATGAACTTTTGAAGCAACACGTGGACATTGATGCGTATAACATGATGTCTCACATTCAATATCTATATAAATAGAAGGTGAGACAAGAGAGATATGAGATCTCTAATGATCTATTTATAACTAATATTGGAGATTCAGTGTCATCTGGGCATCATGTAGTCAATATTATTGGAAACATTGAACACCCAGTCATCTTAGACATTAAATTCCTAGATGATTTGCGCAAAAATCTCATACTTTCCTAACTACCTAAGTCTTCAAGTTTTATTATTAAGTATAACATGATAAATAATTATAAGAGTCTTTCATAACTTTTTTACTTTGATTCTCCAAGTGGACAAGGTCATGGGGTGTGAAAAACCCATGGTCCTTGTGGTGAATAAGAAAAGGAAAAACAAGGTGAAGGGGACCAAGACTCATAACAAGTCTAAAGCTTCTGAGAATTGTCCTTCCAAGAAGAGGAATATCTAGAGGCACGTAAAAGTAAATTATGTAATATGTTTTCTATGTGGAAAGAAAGACCACTTGAAGAGGAACTACACCTAGAAGAAAGGGGAAGCTGAAGATTTGTTCATTATTGAGTGTAATACTTCAATATTTACACATTAGGTATTAGATATAGCTTGTGGATATCACATATGTATCCAAATGCAAGAACCAAGTAGATTCCTAAATATTTCTAGAGGATAGGTGGATTTGTGAGTTGTCAATAGTGAGAGGTTGGTTTCTTTAGCCAATAGAGACTACCAACTTTCATTTTCAATAAGAATGATATTAGTTTTAAGTGATTTTTATTATATACCAATTTTTACCAAGAACATAATTTTCGTATCCTACCTATATATAGATGGTTTTATTTTAAAATTCTGAAATAAAAGTTTGTATTTTATAAATACAATATATGTTATGTTATTCCACATTTAAATAATGGTCTTTATGTATTAAATTACCAACACAAAGTATTGGAAATAGATAATGAATCATGTTCACATAAAAAACTCAACTATGGAATCGCTATATTGGCTATGTAAACAAGAAGCATTTGATAAATATCTATCAAGATGTTTATTTAGACTCTTTTGAGATGAAACCACTTGAAAGATTTCATGCTTGTTTACAAGGAAAAATGACCAAACCATCATTTGGTGAATAGGGTGAAAGGGACATAGAGCTTTTAGGATTGGTACACACTAATGTGTGTAGACCATTTCTAGTAGAAGCTATAGGTGGTTATTCTAATTTCATAACTTTTACTCATGACTTGAGTAAATATGGTTATGTCTACTTAATGAGGTATAAGTATAAGTCCTTTGATAAATTCAAAAAATTCAATAATGAAGTGGATAATCAACATAGAAAGAAGATAAAGAAGATTAGATCTAATCGAGGTGGTGAATATCTTAACCAAGAGTTTATTGAAATTTTATGGGAGTTTGAGACTCTATCACAACTCACTCCACCTTACACACCACAGTGTAATGGTGTTGGTGAAAGGAGGAACCACACCTTGTTATATATGGTAAGTTCAATGATGAGTTATATAGATCTTCCATTATCCTTTTAGGGATATGCATTACAAACTGCGGTATACACACTAAACCAAATACCAACTAAAGTGGAAAAAAATCCCTTCAAGTTATGGAGTGGAAAGAAGCACTTTTTATCACATACATGTATATGGGGTTGTGTGGAATTTGTTAAGGCATTATCAAGAAACAAAATAAAACCCTGGGGCACAGAGTGTATCTTTATAGGGTATCCTAAAGAAATAAAGGTATAATACTTATACAACCCCTTAGATAATAAAGTGACTATCGTCATAAAATACACATTTATTGAGAAGGATCACATCCTCAAATAGGATAGTGTGAGCATGATTGACTTCAATGAAATTAATGATCAAGATACAAAAGAGATGGTATAAGAATAGATTCTATAGTTCCCCATGGAATAATTAGTTCATGAAAAACAAGTAATATGTAGGAGTAATATAGAGGTAATAGAACCAGAGAGATATAGTTTTCTAGTCACTAAAGATGGTGACTTGTTATTGGTTGACAACAATGAATCTATCTCTTATAAATAGGTATTAGAAAGCTCAGAATTTACAAGATGACAAGAATCCATGAATTCTAAAATGGATTCCATGTATCATAATGAATTTTGGGTTCTAGTTGATGCACCATTTGATTTAATTCCCATAGGGTGAAAATGGATATTCAAGAGAAAACTAGACATGGATGGTAAAGTAAATACGTATAAGGTAAGGCTACCGGATAAAGGGTTTAAACAGTGTCAAGGAATTGACTATGATGAAACCTTTTCACCAATTTCCATGTTTAAATACATCTAAATTTTACTTATTATAGAATTTTACCATGACTATGAAATTTTGAAGATGGACGTAAAAACTAATTTCTTTAATGGGAACCTTCAGGAAGATTTCCATATTACACAACCAAAAGGGTTTGTGACTCCAGGTGTAATGTCCCCCAATCTGACACTCTATAAAATGGCCAAATCAGGTTCATTAATACACCTAAAGCATGCCTACCTATACACTAGAGGCTATCAACTAACAGTGAGGGTGTAGGGAATATAGTGGGGAGACTATACCCCCTAGAACAGAGTTATAATGCAACAGAAATAAACAAATACCATAGTAACAGAAATAGAAGAAATAGTAAACATACAACTGGAAGGTAAAGGAAGAACTAATAAAACAAATAATAGTGAACCATGTAATAATAGGATGGAATGTGTCTAAATGTAAACTAAAATTAACACAAATAAAATAACAAGCTGACATAATAAACTCAAAATACCCCAGTCTTGAACCCCGTGTCAGTCCTGTCTCTAAGCTCCAACCCATCTAGCAAGTAACAATCAACTATAAGGCCCATTTTCCTTATCCAAACCCACATCTATGTAATCTTCCTAGGTACCAAATATAATCCCAAATAGGGTGTGAGTAAAACTCATTAGGATGACACCATCATGTCTAAACAAAACCAGTCTGATAATAAGTGCATGCAACAAAGTGAAAAAACAAATGTATTAATTAATTAATTAATACAATATAACAATAAACCTACTTTGGAACTATGCAGGAATATCTCTGAGAATATAGCACGCCCATTCCAACCATATCCACTAGTCCATAACATAACCACATAACCGGGTCAAGCTCTATAAGCATTGCATTATAATCAGGCAGAACCCTTTATATAAGCATTTCAGTATCACCAGGCATAGCCCTCTATATATGAATTTCAGAATCTGGGCCAAGACCATTATATAATCATTTCAGCATAACTGGGTCAAGCCCTTTATATAAGAATTTCAGTATAACTGGGTCAATCCCTTTATATAATCATTTCATCATAACCGAGAAAATCCCTTTATATAAGAATTTCATCATAACCAGGAAAATCCATTTATATAAGTATTTTAGCTTAAATACAACACTAGTCATAATGGAAAGAATACCACAAAAAATACCATAAACCATAATGGTTAATTTAGTAAATTACCATTTGTCTTTCAATTACCCATTCATTCATTAAATTATATCTTAAGCCATTTCCATTCCAATTTGCACACCCATTTATCTCATATCATCATTATCCATTTCAATAATCAATTAATCAATTTTCCAAGTTGAATCAATCATAATAAATCACATGAGGTCTCATGTAATGATAAAATGAATTTTAAACCATTATCCAAATCATTATTGTTTAAGGGTAGCCTCACCCTACCAGTAGCCGCAAGCCAGGTCTCAAAACTATTGGGTCCAAATGGATCCAAGGATTAGTCTAAAAAAATGATTATCATCACCCATTATTTAGTTAATTAATTCACACATTATATTGGAATAATTGTGCATTATTACATATACTTATGAAATTAAAAACATACCATAGTGTTTCTTCTATACCACATACCTTTAACTAGTGATAAAACAATGCTTCCAATAGGTAACACCAACAAGAACAAAGGTGAAGGAGATCCTAAGAAGAATCCTAGATCATGAAACATCAAGATCAAAACCCAAAACAACCACGGTCAAGATATTTCACTGATAAATCAAAGAAAAATCATAAGAGAGGGTAAAACCTAAGAAAAATAAATCATTGGAGATCAAATGCTTGATCGAGATGTCTGAAAGGGAATAAAGCACTCCAAAATTTCCTAGATTCTTCCTAGGTTCTAAGAGAGAAGGGATTCACATGGATTAAGAATGAATAAAATGCACAATGTGACTTTAAAACAACTAAGACTAATAAATTCAAGGTGTGTGATCCTTTCATGTCATGTAATTATCAATTTATGATTTATTCTAAGAAAAAAATTTCCTTGGGTGAAAATAACCCTGATCGAATATTATGTGTCATGAATTAGTTTCATGGTGTGTATTCATTTAACACCCTGAACCAGTTCACAACATCTACCTGGATATAGTTACATCTCATGTAACATGTTCATGGAATGTATTCATTTCACACCTTGAAATAGTTCATCACATCTTCCTAGATATAGTTACATGTTATGTAACATGTTCATGGCGGGTAAAGTTCTAACAGATAGCTCTCATAATAGTTTCTATATGAAAATTCAAAACCACTTCTGAAGCCTTCAAAACCCACAGAGAACTCTCATAATTCCTTAACACATCTATACCCAGACTCCATTAATTCAAAAAAATACATCCCTAAAAAAAATTAGATCATTTCCCCCTGAAAATTCTATCCACTCTAAAATGGAACTCGATCCCCAAGGTTTAAAGATGGAGGAAACCCCAAATAAAAGAGTTTCAATGAAAAACTCAAATAAGAAAGTACCTAGAAAATAAAGGATCTTACAATCTCTCCTCCATATAACAACTCATCCTCAAGCTACTCTAAGCATAACTGTGTGGTATCAATGAATAAGTATGACCACTACACTCACATATCATATTCCCTCTCCCAGATCTCCTATTAGATGCAATCATGATACCATTTCACTTGAACTATAGGTATAGTCTTTCCTTAGAGATACTTCTCACTATGATCCACAATATATATTGGATTCTACTAAAAGGATGCATCTATACTAAGATCATAATCATAAATGTCTAACACATGATAAGTTTTGGTATGCCACTGTACCTACCCTTTCCACTATCTCAAATGGCTCAATGAACCTGGGATCTAGCTTTCCTTGTTTCCTGATACAGAATTCCCCCAACCTAGGAAAAACTTGAAGGGAAACATGATGACCAACCTCAAACTCCTGAGGTCATATCTGATGGTTAGTATAATATTTTTTCCCTACTTTTCATAGTCACCAAATGCCTCCTAATCAAATAAACCTGCTCAGAAATCTCCTACACAAGACTAGGTCCAACAAGCACTGACTCACCTGCCTCCAACCAACAAAGAGGTGAATGATATAGCCTACCATAAAAAACATCAAAAGGTTCCATTTGGATATATTACTAGAATATGTTATTATAAGAGAAATCTATAATTTCTAAATGCTTCTCCCGTGAACCACCGAAATACAAAACATGGGATCATAACATATCTTCTAGAATTTGAATAGTTCATTCAGATTGGTCTCTAGTTTGAGGATGATAGGATCTAATCAGAAGAACCTATGATCCCAAATACTTATGAATACCCTTCTAGAATCTAAATTTTAAATGATAATATCTATCAGAAATGATTCTCCTTGGAACACCATGGAATCGAACTACCACCCACATATAAAGACTACCCAAAAACATTAATAGTGAAGGCGTTCCCGATAGGCAAGAAGTGGTATTACTTCGTTAGTCGATCTATGATCGCCCATACTGCATATTTCTTGTGAGGTGTCCACAGTAATCATGTTACAAAATCCATAGTAACATCATCCCATTTCTATTATAGAGTAGGAAGAGAGTGCAATAACCCAATAGGCCTCTGATGCCCAGTTTTTACATATTAACAAGTGAAACATCTCACCACAAATCTTTCTACCTCATTATTAATTCTCAACCAACAGTAATGTATAAGGAGATCACAATACATATTTTTCAAAACTATATGTACCACCCATATATAAGCATTAAAATCTTTCATTAGCTCCTCATATAAGTTCATAGAAACCCATACTCATCCATAAAAAATAAGAGAATTGCTGCTTCCAAGAGACCATCCTTATGGTGGCCCCCTGCAATATAATTTTTCCCTCATATCTAAGTACTCTATATAAAACAAATAATCTATCTTGATCTAGAAAATAATAATGGGTATAATAGATATCGAAGTTAGAGTTACTCATCCCTGGGACACTTGAACATCTAGATACATGCATGTAAAGAGTTTCATCATCCGCCACTCATCGCAATACTTATGAAATTACTTTGTCTATGTATTCCATATCAAGGAATACGAAATGAGGTTTCCCTTTCCTATTGTATAATTCATATTGAAGTAAAAATACTGTAGATACTCAACCCACCTCCTCTTCTGAAGTCTTAGTTTCCAATGAGAAAAGATGTACCCAAGGCTCTTGTGGTCCGTGTACACCACAAACCTCTCACCCAAAAGATAGTGTATCCAAAATCTCTGGGAATATACCACTACTTAAAAATCTAGATCATGATTAGTATAATTCCTCTCATGGAGTCTCATCTATCTGGAGCCATAAGAAACCACTCAGTCCTCTTGTATTAGAACTGCTCTGATTCTAACTCTGGATGTGTCATAATACATCGTATATGTATTATTTAGTATAAACTAAGTGAGGATAGGTACTAAGGTCAGCCTGCTCATTAGATCCTAAAAATATATCTCACAATAATCCAACCAAACAAAATTCACCCCATTCTTGGTCAGCCCATACATCAGTGATGCCAGATGGGAGAAGTCTTGGATAAAACACTGATAATAATCTAATAAACCCAAAAATATCTGAATCTCGAATACATTCTTGGGTATCTCCCAATATACTACATATTTAAATTTATCTGGGTCCATTGACACTCCAACCTATGGTATGGCATGACCCAATAAGTTCACTTTATCAATCTATAAACTACATTTGGTTAACTTGGCATAAATCTGATGCTATCTCAATATTCAAGATGTTGGGAATGATCATCTGCTGACTGGGAGTATACTAAGATTTCACTGGAAAAAAAACCCATCAAAAACTATCCTAGAAAAGTAAGAAAGATTTGATTCATCAAGGTCGTGAATATTTTCATTGCATTAGTTATACATAATGACATCACCATAAACTCATACAATCCATACCTACTCCTAAAATCATTCTAGGGTATGTGTGATGGTATCACCCTCAACTAGTGGTACCCTAAACTCAATTCAATCTTGGAGAAAATCCTAAAACATATCATATGATAAAATATATCATTAATATGTGGAAGGGGATACCATTTCTTGACTATCATCTGGTTCAGTCTCCAATAATCCACATATAAGTACAATGTACCATCAGCCTTCTTGGAAAAAATAATTGGAGAACCCCATAGAGATGTACTAGTTCATATAAAACCCTTAGTTTCCAGATATTCCAACTAAAATTTCAACCCCCTAATATCTATTTATGTCATCCTATAAGGTGGAATAGAAATTAAATCTGCTTTCAGCACCAACTCAATCATGAATTCAATCCCCCACTTGGGCATTAAGACACAAAACTCATTTAGAATGACATCCTGAAAAATAGTATACCACTGGTGTAAATGTCTCCTACTACATTACACCATCATCCAAAACAAATCTTATTATCTGATCCATGATACAATATAATCTACACTAAATTGTCCCTGCACGACCAACCTAAAGATCTCACTCAACCTGGTGAGTATAGTTGCCTCTTTCTGGGGATATAAAGGAAACTCTCCTCTGGTAATAGTTGATATGACCATATAATAGAACTATCCAACCCATACCAAGAATCAAATATAAACCTATCATTTCCATCACAAATGGTTACCAAAATAAATAGTAACAACCAATTTCTAGAGAACATGTCTTGCAATGTTTAATATTCTCTGAACACACTCCTAATGGTGTATCGATGGTTAAAAAACCATCCAATGTTTCCAAAAACAATACCAAACCATTTGAAAGAATATCATATATAAATTAATTTTATGCTCCTGTATAAAAAAAATGAAAGAAAGGGTAGATGATACAATAATCATACCTCTGATAGTAGAAGGTCATGTATTCAATCTAGATGGAGTAGACTATATAGTGTGCATCTGAATTTACCCTCTACCCTAGGACCTAATATAAATCCCCCACACTCAACCCTATATCCGGTATTGTTGCTCTTGCATTGGGGTACCACGTCCCCTACCTCGACCTGAATGTCCAATGGAACTCCAGATACCAGTCTGCTGAGGGATAGTTGAGTCCTTTCCAGACTCTGATACCTATCTTGATCCACTGTCACTACTCTGCTACTACATGACCCTACAAAACCTCTACAGGTGTCCCATCCTACCATAAGCATGGAAATCTAAAGCGGGGAATGGACATTGAGGCCACTTGTGACCAAACTTTCCACATTGATAACACTAAAACAAAACATGGTCCTGAGATGTCTACCCAATGCCATTATTTATTTACTTGTTGTTGCATTGGTGATAACTATCATAGTGATGCTTCTTTAAACCAGAAGAGGAGCTCCTAGTTCGGCATGCTGAAAAAGTCTAGTTGATTCCCAGAGCCTCTCTCAGATTCCATTATGTGATGAGTGTCTGGTTAATCACATCCAAAAATACACTCAATAAAAAAACGTTCACCTATGACCTAATATCATAAAAAATCCCATTCTAAAAATGTCTTTCCCTAGAGATCTCATCAGTAGATAAATATAGTGCAAAGCACTATAATTTAGTGAAAAATCTATCATAGTTCATCACTCACATGCCCTCCTGTGTTAGATACATGAACTCATGATCCTTCTCACCCCTTAAAATGTATGGATAAAAGTGGATCAGAAACTTCACCTAGAAGTCCTTCCATGATAAACCATCTTGCTTCCTATATTTCTATTGAACATCCTACCAATTCTTCAAAAGTCCACAAAGAAAGTATAAAGTAGTATTAACCCTTCTATTTGTGGGTTTCTCAAGGTTCTTGAAGATAATTTGGACTAACTCAATCTATAACTCTGTTGCCTAGAAGCCTCCCTTTCCAGTGAACATAGGCGAATGTTGCAACTAAAACTCTCTCATTAACTCAGAAATTGAATTCATGGTGTGAACAGTATCCTTTTCCATGGATCACATGACCCTCAGGAAGATGTCATGAAGCTGAACATCCATTTGATCCTTCATAGATATAGGAATCTATGATTTATCTATGTTAGGATCATATTGATTACTGCTCTCCTCACTCTCAATTAAAAGACGATAATGAGGCATTTTCTCTACAAGATAGACACACTCTTTAAAACAATGTATAAAAACAAGGTCAAACTAAACAAGTGACAAAAACAGAGAGCCACTGGCTCACGGTCTCTCTGGACATGGATCACAAGTGAATTAGCATGATATAACATTTATTTCATTTTCATTTATCAGATATAATAGGTATCTCATTTCACATTTCATACAGGAAAATATATCACATGCAATAAATATGTCCTTATCATGAATAATTTTTGTCAAGATATTTCCCCATGTACCTATCATTATTCATGTGTACTCATCTCATTCCATACTATTACATGATTATAAATCTCAAGAAATAATAACATCACACGACATGTGAATCACCCAAGGTAAAATAACATCAACCATAACAAATGAACATCATGAACAACAATCCCATCCCTAGGAACTCTGATTTACCCCTATACATGTGTTAGCTACTCCCATGCAAAATCTCATTACCAAGTCCCAACGCATCCTATTATCCTTTTTACCTTTTCCAAATAGAAAAGAAAATAGAAAATAAAAACAACAACCCGCTCCTCTGATACCACTTTGTAATGTCCCCTGATCTGGTACTCTCTCATGTGGCCATATCAGGTTAGTTACTGGACCTCAAGTGCTCCTCCCTATATGCCAAAGGCTGCTAACTAGTAGTGGGGACATAGGGAATATATTGGGGATAATATACCCCCTAGTACAGAGTTATAATAAAATATAAATAAACAAATATAAGAGTAACATAAATACTATAAACAGTACAACATACAACTGTAAGGTAAAGGAAGAACCAATAAATAAAATAATAGTGAACCATGTAATGACAGGATTTAATGTATCTAAATTTCAATTAAAATTAATAAAAATAAAAGAACAAGCTGACATAATAAACTCAAAATACTCTGGTTCTGAACCCCATGTCGATCCCATCTCCAAGATCCAACCCATCTAGGAATAAATAATCAACTCTAAAATCCATTACCCTTGTCCAAACCCGAATCCATGTAATCTTCCCAGGTACCAAGCAGTGGCCTGAATTGGGTGTGAATAAAACTCAGTAGGTCGACACTAACATCTCTAAATAAAAAAAAGTCTAATAATAAGTGCATACAATAAAGTAGAAAAACATGTGTATTAATTAATTAATTAATACAATATAACAATCAACATGCTTTAGTTTCATGTTAGGATATCTCTAAGCATGTAGCACAACCATGCCAACCATATCCATAAGTCTATAGTATAACCACTTAACCAGGTCAAGCCTGATAATCATTACAACATAACCAGGAAGAGCCCTTTATATAATAATTTCAGCATCACTAAGAATATCCCTCTATATAAGCATTTCATCATCTGATCCAATCCCTTTATAGAAGCATTTAAACATAGTCGGGTCAATCCCTTTATATAATCATTTCAACATAATCGGTCCATGCCCTTTATATAATCATTTCAATATAACTACAACACTAGTCATAATGGTAATAATACCATAACAAAATACCATAAGACACAATGGTTAATTCATAAAATTACCATTTTTCTTTTAATTACACATTCATTCATTAAATTATATCTTAATCCATTATCATTCCAATTTTCACTCCCATTTATCTCAAATCATCATCATCCATTTCAATAATCAATTATTCTATTTTCCAAGGTGAATCAATCACAATAAATCGCCTAAAGTCTCATTCCATGCTAAAACATATTTTAAACCATTAACCAAATCATTATTATTCAAGGGTAGGATCACCCTACTGATAGTCACAAGCTAGGTCTCAACACCATTAGGTCCAAAGGGATCCAATGAGTCATCTAAACACACGATTATCATCACCCATCATTCAGTTAGTTAGAGCACATGTTATGTCAGTGTAATCATGTATTATTACGCATACTTACAAAATTAGAAACAAACCATAGGTTTTTGTTCAATAACACCTACCTTTTACTGGAGATCAAATAACACTTACAAAAGGTAATTCCAATAATAATGAAGGAAAATAAGATCCCAATAATAACCTTAGATTATGAAATATCAAGATCAAAACCCAAAATAATAGTGGTCAATAGATTCCGTCGCTAAATTGGAGAACAAGTGTATAAGAGGAGAAACCCCTAGAAAAACAACTCATTGGGGATCAGATGCTTGATCAAGACATTTGGAAGGGAAGAAAGCACTCCAAAATCACCTAGAATCTTCCCTGGGTCTGAGAGAGAAAAGATGCATGCAGGTGAAGAATAAATAAAATGCACAACATGGCTTTAGAATTTCTTAGCCCGAGAAATTCATGGCGATTAATCCTTTCACATCGTGTATTTCTCAATTTATGAGTTACACCAAAAAACACATCACCTCAGGTTAAAATAACCCTAATCAAACATTACACATTGTGAACCAGTTTCAAGGAATGTATTCATTTCACACACTGAACTAGTTTACGACATCTTCCTGACGACAGTTACATGTCATGTAACATGTTCATGATGTGTATTCATTACATGACCTGAACTAGTTCACAACATCTATCTAGTGATAGTTACATTTCATTTAACATTTTCATGGTGTGTAAAGTTCCAATATATATCTATTATCCTAGTTTCTAAAGGAAAATCCTAAACCAATTATGAAGCCTTCCAAACCCATGGAGAACTCTCGTAATCCCTTAACACATTTATACCAGAACTCCATTAATTCAACAAGAATACATCCTTAAACTTTAGGTTATTTTACACAGAATATTCTCTCCACCCTCAAAAGTAACTTGACCCCCAAGGTTCAAAGATATAGGAAAACCCAAATAAAAGAGTTTTAATTAAAAACTCAAAGAAATACATACCTATAAAAGATGATATCTTACACCAGGTGATGCCAAAAAGATATAAATGTTGTAGAGATCCATTTATGTATTGAATCAAGCATCCAGGTTATGGAGCATTCGATTAGATAAAGCTATAAAAGAATTTAGTTTAATTAATAAGTAATGTGAGACATATGTTCACAAGAGGTTTAGTGTAAATGTGATCATTAGCCTAGTAGTATATGTTTATGTCATATTACTTATTGTAAATGATATACCAATCTTAAAGTATATTAAGGACTAGTTAAACAAGTGTTTCTCATGATGTAATTAGGTGAAGTGGCCTATATTCTAGAGATCAAGATCATTCATGATAAATCTAAGAGGCTATTGGACTAAGTTAAAGTATATACATTGACCAGATACTAAATAGATTTAGCATGGAACAATACAAGATTGGGTTGGTTTTAGTGTCACGTGGTATACATATTTCTAAGAAAATGTGTCCCCGAAAACAAGAGGAGAAAGATAGAATGAGTAAGATACCATACACTTCAGTGATAGAATCATTCATGTATGCCATGTTATGTACTAGACATGATTTTTCCTATGTATTGATCATAGTAGGTAGATATAAAGCTGATCCAAGAGAACAACATTGGTCTGTTGTTAAGGTTATCCTTAAGTATTTGAGAATAACTAAGGACATGTTCCTGGTTTATGGAGGATATTAGAATCTAGTCATCATGGGTTGTACTGATGATATTTTTCAAACAGATCAGAATGATATGAATTCACAGTCATGATATGTTTTCTAACTCAAAGGAAGAGTTGTGAGTTGGAAGAGTTCAAATCATCCAATTGTTGTGAATTCTACTATGGAATTCAAGTATATATAAACTTCTGATGTATCTAAATAAGTCATTTGGATATGAAACTTTTTCCAAGATTTTGATATGGTACCTAGAAATAAATACCCTGTCACATTGTATTGTGATAATACCACAGTGGTGGCTCTTGTAAAAGAGTCAAGGTCACACCAATAGACAAATCACATACTCCAGAAGTATCACCACTTGAGGTATTTTTCTTAGAGGTTTTAATTTTCAGTAATCATAGTTACTATAGAAAAAAACATGGTGGACCCCTTTACTAAAGGCCTATCTCATTAGGAACATGAGTATCATGTGAGAGCTAGTTGAATAAAGGTTATTAGTAGTTGGCTCTAGCACAAGTGGGAGTTTGTTGGATTTGATGCCCTAGAACCAAATTCTGTGTACTTTACGATAACCTATTTTAATTTTTTTGAATATTAATAAACTCCTTATCACATCATGATTTTTCTTATGCATGAAATAGTATGCAATAATTCCATATGAGTAGCTATCGCACTGAAAGGTCATAGCAGTTATCAACTATAATGAGAACTCAAAAGTATCAAGACAGTATTCTTAAATATATGTTATATATCTAGATGAAATCATTTAAGGAACAAAAATGGTATAGGTTACCATGGGTAGAGACTTATGGTACTTTGAGGCACCTTCTTATGGTGTATGCCCTTGGTAATATCTAGTGTAAGATTTATGAGAACGAGACCCACCAGTAGGAAATCCACATTTATATTTTTCATTGGATGTTCCTATCTATGGACATGTGTATTGATCTTTAAAATTTAATAATATTATTAATTATTATTATAATTCATGTACTTTGATGTATGGATGAAAACTGTGACGACATATGTTTATGGTGAGGTATGATATATTGGGTGCATCACGAGTGATATTTCATTAATAAATAATGTGAGAAAGGATTTTTATCTAATGTTATTTAATGGAAGTTGATATATCAGGCCCTTTAATGGAAATGATATAGCCTAAATAAATTCATGCCCCTAGTGTTCTATAGGAAAGTTCATTTCTAAAAAGTTAAGGAAAGATGCATCGAGCACATAGGATGATGGCACCAGCATGAAACCTTCTTGATTAGAGATATTATAATAAAGGGTTTATATTACATAGTAAGAATATGTATGAGGTATTATGTTTTTATGGCATTAACTTCTTTCTCTATGGGTGCCTTAGTGTGCTGTTAGATGTTAACCTTGGAATTTAGACTATTTCGCCTAATGCCACTGAGAAAGAGGCCTAGAGGGTCACACACTAAGTGTATCCAACATCTTAGATAAATAATATATTATTATTTTTTATTTAACAAGTTGAATAATATTATTCCCCGCATGATTTAATAATTATTAATGTTTACTTGATCCCATATATTCCTTCACCATTGATTTGAGAAAATATTATGTGAGCGGAATATTTAATAAATATTTATTTTTTATTTAGTGAATATAATATTAATTTATTTATTGGTGAATAATGTAGTGATGTTTATTTATTAAATAAATAATCATTATTCAAGTCCTGATAAATATTGTGGAGGAATTTCGGACCGAGTTTAATGATTCGGTGAGAAATAATATATATTGAATATTATTTGAATAAATGATATTTAATTTAATTTTAATTTTAATATTATTATTATATACATGATGTGTAGAAACCCCGGTTTTAATTAAGAAACCTTTTATTTACAAATTTTATGTATGTAAAGTGTTTGGATGAAGTTTGGGAAGGTTTAGAGGACTTTTGGAATGTTTTGGGGGCTTTTCTAGAGGTGCATGGTTTGAGAATGGTTAGTTTAAACCGTGAAACTCCTACAGAAACCGTGGAAAGTGTGGTAGTGGGATCTGTATAGAAACATTATTAGGCACATAGTTTGGAAAAACTATGTGGCCACCTAGGAGAAATCGTTCTTTTGGGGATAGAGGAATTTTCACTATTAGCGTACGGTTTTCCTAATCATGCACAGCTAAAAATTAGATCTAAAAATTGTGGATATGATTCATATTTGCCTCTAAACATTTTTTCCCCCTAAGTAAACCCTAAAAAAAATTCTCTCTTCCCAAAGGATGTAGAGACCCTTCCCCTTGATCCAGAATCAATATGTTAGTGTTTCATGGTGCGTTGAAGCCTAGATTTCTTAGTAAGTCCTCGTTCTTGGTGTTTTTTCTTAGATCTCTTCTTCTTCTCTCTCTTGGATTCATATATCTAGTCTGTTGGGGATAAATATATGATATTTTATTCCAATAATGATTATATTTGGTTGTGTAAATGCTAGGTAATATGATCTAATGTGTATTTTTTGAGTTTCAACCCAGTTTTGTTGAAGAATTTGTGTCGTTCTTCATTTTCTCCATAATTTCTGAGGTAGGTGGCTCCACTCTCAACTCCAATTATTAGAACTTGAAGGAATGGTTCCAAATTTTTAAATTTCTTCTAATTTATTGTGAAATTGTTATGCAGATCTTGGTATAAAACTTCTTTAGTGATGATTTGGGAAATTGTGGAATTGTTGTGCAAAGTGATTTGTTGAATGATTTTAAAATAATTATTTTAAAAATGGTTTTTTGGTTAGATTTATGGAAAAGGTTTTAGTAGAAAGGTTTTCAATAAAAATTTGGTTTTATTTAAATGGTTTTTCACAATTTGTTTGGCATGGTTTTGGCATAATGGGTTGGTGTGACCCTGTTAAAGGGTTGTGTGCCATTGGGGCACTATTATATGGTTACCATGTGACGACTTGGTAGATCTAAGAGATACCACTCATGAGTATGAAACTTTCACCTAGGCATGTATGTGTGGATATGTGTATTGGAATGGGGTATTCCAAAATGGAAGTTTTGAAATGGTTTTAAAGTTGTTTGGTTGCTTTCCTTGGAAATGGATTTGGTTTGGGAAAAATATTTTGGTATGAAAATTATTTGATATTATGATATAAAATATTTAAAAAAGATATATATAAATTATTTTATATAAATGCATTAACATGTTCTATCCTAGTGGCGTGAGTATGGAATTCATTTGGGGAAAACCTACTGAGTTTCATTACTCGCCCCCTTCTTAGAAACTTTGTTGAATTTGTAGATATTATTTATCAGGACATAGGTAAAGGAAAATATCAAATTTATTTAGTGATGCTTTTTGATACTTAGGCATGGATTTTGGATTTGGAGATTGGAGCATGTTGGGAGTTGTTGTGTTGGTGTCTTTGGAGTCTTCAAGCTTTGTTGGTTTTGTCTTCCGCTTTGTATTTTGATATTGGTCTTGGTTTCTTCTTGGTACTCTGATATAGTTTTGTTTGGTTTGTTATACATTGAGTATTATTACATTGTTATCATGTATCATGAATTGGTTATTGGTTATATTTATCTTGGTTTGGTTGTTTTACTTTCAAAGGGTAAATATTCCCCTAATTATATTAAATCCCTTGGAATTTATTTCCAACCTTTGGCATCTTGGGGATGTTGCCTAAGTCTAAGTAGCAATTATGTCTCGTCTCAATACAATGAGAAGGTGAGAGATGTTACAATTGGTATCAGTTTGTTCGATCCTTAGGTATTAGTTATGTCATTCTTGGAGTTAAAAATCATTCTTGATTAGTCCTTGAGTTGGGATGGTAGAAAGTAGTAGGATTACCAGAACTTGAAATGTAGAGCATAAAAAGGAAAACTAACCTATTTATGTGAAACCTCAGGTTACCAGGGAGTTGGGTACATAAGTATTTTGAGACACTTATAGTAGTTATTACCTCATTTTCATAGGTTTATCCAATGAGAAAAGTATGACATGCAATGTAGAAATGGCTTCCCACTAGGAGTTCATATTTCATTTTTATTAATGATTTATGATGTGATGAAAACATTTTTATTTTAAAAAAATATTGAAATTATTTTCAAATGTGAGATTTTGAAAAGGCGTGATAGTGGTATTTAAAAAATGGTTTGATTTTCAAAATCATGGTGAAATTTTCAAAATTGATTTGGAATCAAAGAGATATTGAATTTGGGAAAGCCTTGTAATGGTAGTTATTATGTGATAATTTGAAATTTATAATCCTTCAGTTGCTAGAGAGTGAGACTTATGGTCTTTTGTTTTGGTTGTAGAAAATGAAACCTAGTAGGCATAGACGAAACCAATTGAAAGAGGTTGTTGAGAATGTGGTTCCACCTGAGCCACAGGTGGAACGGAAACTGGTTTAGGGTATAGTCTAAGATTTTCAAGCTATGTATAGATGAAATATGAGGGATGAACCAAGGAAAGTGGATCATTTAATTCAGTTTCATAAGCAGAATCCACCCATCTTTCAGGGTGATCTGGAACCAGAGAAAGTAGTGGTGTGGCTGAATAGGATGAATCAAATCTTTGATTTCCTAGGCACACCAGCAGAGTTGAAAGTCAATTTGGAAATGTATATGCTGGAAGATCTTTCATGCTAGTGGTAGTATTTATCAGTTCATGCTAAATTAGATTAAGTCATTGCATGGGAGGATTTTGAAGAATTGTTCAACAAATAACTATACCCACACACATTTAGGTTTTCTGCAGAGATTGAATTTTAAAGTAGTAAAATATCTCGGTTATAGATTATGTGGATAAATTTATGAATTTAGTTCACTTTGCATATAAAGTTTCTACTAGTGCGTCCTTGAAGGCATGTATTTTTGAATTGGGGATCGGGCTAGATATTCACTCAAATATTGTCATGCTTTGTATAATGGGTTATACGGAGATGGTCAATAGATCAATGATGGAAGAAAGATACATCTTGGGAACTACAAGTAGAGGAATCATTTTGATACCTATGGGAAATGGTGGGAACTCTAATGCTGGAAATAAGCAGATGAGGGACGCCTATTTCCATGGTAATGGAATGAATATGAATTAGATGGTTGGATTGGTGAATCTTCCTCCAAAATTCAAGAGTAAAGATGGATGTTTCCAATGTGGATATTTTGATCACATCAAGCGATATTTTATGAAACCACCTAATGCATGCCACAATTGTAGCTAGATGGGCCATCTCTAGTCCTATTGTCGCAATGCTCCAAGGTCGGATACTCGGGACACATCTCTTATTTCATAGATGTCATGTGCTTCGACGGGATGAGTGCAACAAAATAATTCTTGGAAGAAAAATTGAGCTATCCATGGTGATTCTAGGAATACCATGACACCTCAATAAGGTAAATCTCAATAGGTAAATAAATTAGAGATTACATTGAGTAAGCGGTTATATGGAGATGAAAAAGTTATTATGGACGATCAATATGGACCATCGACGGTGATAGGTACAATTATTTTGAATTCTACCCTTATGATTTTTTTTTGATACGGGTACATCCCATTCATTTATCACTTCTCATGCTGTTTATCTTCTGTGTTTAAATATTGAGATGATGCCTTCTATTTTGAAACTTCAAACTCCTCTTGGTCAAAGAGAATATTGAGCCTTTATATGAAAAGCATGTTTTATAATGATTGATAGATATGAGTAGATATGAGATTTATCTATGCTTGAGATAGATGTATATGGAATAATCCTATGTATGGAGTGGTTAACAAGGTTCAAGGCCCACATCAATTGTTATACTCGAAGGGTTGGTTTTACGACTGATGATGGCATTGATCACCTCTTTAAAGGATACCAGAATGTAAAGTCAAGTGAAAAAGGCATGTTGAAACCAAAAATTGGAACTATCTCATACCAGATGGTAGCTTTGACTTTGGAAGTGGTGGATGAGATTGAGAATACTAGTTTTACATTAGTTTTTTATCGTTTTACAAATGTTTTTCTAGATAATATCTCAGGGTTTCTACCCACAAAAGAAGTGGAGTTTATGATTAATATATTACCAGGTACCAGTCCTATTTCCCTTCCATATTATCATATGTAACCAATAGAATTAATTGAATTTAAATCTTAGTTGGAAGAGTAGTAAAGCAAAGGTTTCATTCAGCCTAGCACATCTTTGTGGGCAGCGCTGGTCTTGTTTGTGGAAAAGGCAGATTGAAATCCTCGGTTGTGTGTGGATTATTGTAATCTTAACTAAGTTATGATAAAGAATAGTTATCCACTTCCATGTATTGATGGTATGCTCAATAAATTGAGGGGATCTTAGTGGGTCTATAATGTTTTCTTGTGCTCGGGATATCACTAATTGTAGGTTTGGAAGGAGGATATTCTGAAAATAGCTTTTAGAAGTTGATATGGCCATTACGAGTATGTGGTTATGCCTTTCAGTATTACGATTGTAGAAGAATTATTTATGGAATTGATGAATTAGATATTCTAAAGGTATATCGATTATTTTTTTGTGGTATTTTTGGATGAAATATTTGTGTATTCAAGGACAAGGGATGAGCATGAGAAACCCTTGGCGACAGTGTTGGGAATTTTGCGGGATCATCGTCTCTATTCCAAATTATCAAAGTGTGATTTTTTGGATAAAAGATGTATGTTTCCTTGGATATGTAATCTCTAAAATATGTGTTTCTGTAGATTTAGAAAAGATAGAGTCTATTATATCTTGGAAACTACCAAATAATTTCTTTGAAATATGAAACTTCCATGGCTTAGTTGGTTATTAATGATGTTTTATTTGTAATTTTTCATGAATACCTTTAGCTATGATAACTTTTAAAAGGAAAAATGTTTCATTACAATAGAACAAGGAATGTTATAAGTCTTTTCAAGTGCTTAAAGTTTTCATTACATCAACACCAATCTTGATTTTTCCAAAAATTTTACAAGGGTACGTAGTGTATTGTGATACTTTGGGATTAGGGTTGGGATGAATTCTCATGGAGGGAGATCGTGTGGTTTCTTATGGCTCAAGGAAGTTACAGTTTTATAATAAGAACTACCCAACACACAATTTAGAGCTATTTTCTATATTCCATGCTTTTAAGACTTGGTTTCATTACCTCTTTGGTGATAAATTTACAGTTTTTATGGATCATAAGATCTTGAAACACATTTTCTCACAAAGGGATTTAAACATGAGATAAATAAGATAGATGTAGTATCTTCAAATGTTTGAGTTTGAATTGATGTATACATCGAGTAAAGTCAATTTAGTGGAAAATTATTTAAATAGAAATTCATATGCTCAGTTTCCAAAAGAGGCTTCAGAATAGTGGCAGTTGATGTCAGTGATAACTTACATGCACTTGGATTGTGAAGACCGAGGTAGTGCAGCAGTTTTCTTTATGGTTTCTTTTGTTCCCAATTTGGTGGAGATGTTTAAAAAGGAACATACATCTAATTCATAATTTATTTAAATGAGGTCAAAAATCAATGGTTGGGAGACCATTGAGGTATGGAAGCTAGACAGAAGTTTAGTGTTGTGGTTCAGAGATCGGATGGTTGTACCTTTGGATTGTCAGAAAAAACTTCTCTATACTTACCACCATTTGAGGTGGGACATTAATCCTATAATATAGAATATTTATAATTAATTGAAAGTATAATTTTGGTGTGTTTTCATGAAAAGTAAGGTGGGTGAGTTTTTTTCAAGATGCCTCACCTGTTAGCAGGTTAAGGCAGAGCACCAACGACTAGTGGGTATGTTGTAGTCTTTACCTATTCCTGTTTAGAAATGAGAGAATATTTCCATGGATTTTGTGACAAGTATCCCAAGAATGGTTCAGAAACATGATTCCATATGGGTGATAGTGGATCGTCTCACAAAGTCGGTCCATTTCATTCCTATTCATGAATCACATATGGTGGAGTACTTGTCTAAAATCTATATCCAATAAGTGGTAAAGACGCACGGTGTACTAGTTTTGATAGTGTCAGATAGAGATCTGAGGTTTACATCTCATTTCTAGAAATATTTATAGAAATACCTTAGGACTCAATTGACTATGAGTATAGTGTATCATCCTCAGATGAATGGACAATCTGAAAGAATGATAAAAACTTTAGAAGACATGCTCTGGGCTTGTGTAATAGGTTTTAGTGGCTCATGGGAGGATCACATACCATTAGTGGAGTTATCATATAATAATAGTCATCATACCTCGATACATATGAATACTTTTGAAGCATTATATGGGAATCCTTATTGTTCTCCACTTTTTTGGGTGGAAATAGGTGAGACTTCACTAGTTGGATTAATCCTTGTCCAAGAGACAATAGAGAAGATTCAGTTGATTAGAAAAAGGATGGAGATGGCTCAGAGTCATCAGAAGTCATATGAAGATCATCTTTGATGGTTGTTGTCATTTAAGGTGAGTGATCATGTGTTCATGAGAATCTCTCAAAGGCTTGGGCATCATTGTTTTAGAAATCAAGGAAAGTTATATCCTCAATACATAGGCCTTTTTTGATACTTGAACGATTTAGTGAGGTAGAATATCTTTTATATTTTCCACCATGGTTCGAGGCAGTGTACAATGTGTTTCATGTATCTCAGTTGAAAAAGTATCAGTCTTATCCTGACCATGTGATTTGATGGGATCATGATGACCTAGAGCCAGATGTTGTGTTGGTACATGTGCTAGTGCAGATTGTGGACAAGAAAGGGAAAGTATTGTGTGAGAAAAGCATCAGTATAGTGTGGGTTTGTGGAAATATGGTTGGATTCAGGAAGAAACTTGGGAACGGGAAAAGGAAATGGTCAAGAAATATCTCAAACTCTTTCAGGGAAATGGTGGTTTTCTAATTTTGGGGGATGGAAAGGCCAATAGAGGGGAGAATTTAGCACCCCCCCCCCCAATTTCAAGTAATCAACCCTTTATTTATGTATTTTATTTATGTAAAGTGTTTGGGTGAATTTTGGTGAGGTTTTAAGGACTTTTGAAATGTTTTTTGGGATTTTATGGAGGTTCATAGCTTGAGTATGGTTAGTACAAACCATGAAACTCCTACAGAAAACCATGAAAATTGAGGTAGTGGGATCTGGATAGGCACATAGTTAGGTTCATGGTTTGGAAAAACCATGCATCCACCTAGGACAAACCATGCCTTTGGGGGCAGATGCATTTTCAAGGTTAGCGCATGGTTTGCCTAACTGTGGGCCCTAATCATGCATGGATAAAAATTAGATCCAAAAATTGTGGATCTAATTCATATTTGCCTCTAAACCTCTCATTTTTTCCTAAGTCAACCCTAACACGTTTTTCTCTCTTCCCAAAGGATTTGGAGACCCTTCCCCTTGATCTAGAAGTAATCTGTTAGTGTTTTATGGTATGTTGAAGCCTGGATTTCTTAGTAAGTCTCTATTCTTGGTGGTTTTTCTTAGATCTCTTCTTCTTACCTCTCTTAGATTCATATATATAATCTATTTAGGATATATATATATATATATTTTATTTTATGTCAATCATGATGAGATTTTTTTGTTTTGATGTTAGAGAACAAGATCTAAGGTAGGTTTTTGGATTTTTAACCTAGTTTTGTGTCATTATTTGTTTTTTCCATAGTTTCTGATGTAGGTGGCTTCACTCTCAACTCCTATTATTATAACTTTAAGTATTAGTTTAAAATTGTTTAAATTTATTGTAATTTATTGCAAAATTGTTGTAAAAATCCTAGCAAAAACCTTCTTTAGAGATGGTTTGTGAAATTGTGGAATTATTTTGCAAATTGATTTGTTGAATGATTTTAAAATGATGATTTTAAAAATGGTTGTTTGGTTTGATTTATGGAAAAAGTGGTATGTATAAAGCTTTTAAATAAAATTTTCATTTTATTAAAATGGTTTGGCATAATTTTCTTGCTATGGTTTTGGAATTATGGGTTTGCGTGTGTTCATTTTCATTGACGTGACCCTATGGAAGGGGTGTGTGCCATTGGGGCATTGGTATATGGTTACCTTGTGATGAATTGATATATTGACGAGAGACCACTCATGAGTATGGAAATTTCACCTGGGCATGCATGTGTGGATATGTGGATTGGAATGGGGTATGCCAAAATAGAAGTTGTGAAATGGTTTTAAAGTTGTTTGGTTGCTTTCCTTGGAAATGGATTTGGTTTGGGAAAATTGTTTTAGTGTGTAAATTGTTTGAAATTATGATATAAAATATTTAAAAAAAAATATAAACTTTTTTTATATAAATGTGAAAACATGTTTTATCCTAGTGGTGTGAGTAGGGAAGTCATTTGGGGAAAACCTGCTAAGTTTCAGTACTCACCCCTTGCTTGGGTACTTTAGTGTGTTTGTAGATATCATTTATCAGGACATAGTTAAAGGAAAAGTATTTAATTTCTTTAGTGATGCTTCATGATACTTGGGCATGGATTGTAGAGTTGAAGCTTAGAGCATGTTGGGAGTTTTTGTGTTGGGGTCTTTGGATTCTTTGAGCTTTGTTGGTTTTATCTTCCGCTTTGTTGTTTGATATTGGTCTTGGTTTCTTCTTGGTACTCTAATATAGTTTGGTTTGGTTTGTTATAAATTGAGTAGTATTACATTGTTATCATGCATCATGTATTGTTTGTTGGTTATGGCTATCTTGGCTTGGTTGTTTTGCTTTCAAAGGGAAAATCATCTCCCAATTTTATTAAATCCCTTGACATTTATTGTCATCCTTTGACGTCTTGGGGATGTCACTTAAGGCTAAGTAGTAATTCCACCTCATCTCAAGCCAATAAGAAGGAACGGGGTGTTACATGGGTTCCGTAGGGATTATGAAAATAATAAGGGTGCATGTGAAATTATTGTTTTCTAACCCTAGGGGCATATAAACCCAATTATATTATTTTATTAAGTGGGAAAATTCATTTGTTGTGCACAATAAAATCCGGTGAGCATCCTCTCAAATCCCTAGAGAGATCCCTCTCCAAGAACACTCTCAAGAACGGAGAGCGGTCCTCCTCCACTGCCACTCTCAAGTCTATAGAAATTGAAGAGAACCCTTCATTGAAATGATTCTCAAGACGATCAAAGACGAACGATGCAAGCATTGAGATCTACCATGCTAGCACCTGGAGATTCCTACGACAATATTTGGAGGTTCATGGAACATGTGTGGATCATCACTAGAGAGAATCTACTCTTGATTATTATAATGCAACAATTGTATGACATAGAGATGTTGGTAGATCCATCAACGAAGAAATAATTTCTTGCAAGATAATTCTTTAATTGCTTAAATTAATTATAAATAATATGTGATGATCTTGTGCTTTCATTATAGGGTTTTCCTATTGTATACATTATTTGAATCAATTCCATTGATCGTGGTGTCTATCATCGTGTAAATCTCGTATTAATCATCGATCGTGAAAAAAAAAGTTGAGTTGGGCATGCCCCATCTGCCGCTTTCGTTGCACCTGGAACATACAAAATCGCCCTTACCACTGGAAGATTCTTATGTCGATGATGAATCACCCATATCATGTCAAGTAACCAAAAATATCCCCCTCGAGCATCAAGTAACCAAGAAAATACTAGGCTCTATATGAATTCTCATGCTAGAGTCGATTACGTGTTCCTAGGGCGCAAATCATGCCAAGGGAAAAAAGTAAATGCGTCGTACTGGCTCTATGTGAATTCCTATGCTAGATCCGCTTATGTGTTCCCATGGCGCAATACCATTCCAAGAGCAAAAGTATATCAGGACCTAGTGTGAATTCCCATGCTAGGGCCACTTACGTGTTGAGAGGACATCGGACCTTATGTGAATTCCAATGCTAAGGCCGATTTTACATTTCATAATAAATGAAACAAGAATCAATGCATTTCAATTCATCAAACATGTCAAACATGTGATCGTAAGTCATATTGGTTAATTTATCCAAATTACCAATTATCGATTATTTAGTTTTATTATGCCAAGTTACCAATTATCACAATAATTGTAATAATTTCCATTTCACATATAAAATAAGCCCAATTATCATTCTCAATACATTATATCCATATTCCATCATATTATCATATCAATGCCAATTACATGCCAATTAACCACTTTCAAGCCAAGTGATTCTTTATCAAGCCAATTATCACAATTTACATGTTAAGCCAATTCATAATTTAAGCCATTCCATTAACAAGTTCCAATTCAACTAAGGGCTCTAGGTTCACACGTTCCAATTTCCCACCTATAGTCAAGGGTTGGCACACCTCCCAGGTGGCTATAAGTCCCGATCTCATTGCTAGTGGGCTCAACGGGGTCCGAGGGAGGTCTAAGCATATGGATTTATCAATTACAATGGGTTACTAAAATAGAATAGGTCATGTGCACGACATGACAACATGATCACACGTGATGCACATACTAGAGAGCAAAAACATACTTTAGGGAGTTGTTTTAAACCACCCACCTCAAGAAACAAAGAAGAGATCCAAGATCGAGCATCGGACCAACATGCAACACCACGATCTCATTTGGATAGCGATTGACACCCACCGTCAATGTTGGAAGAAGAGGATCCAAGAGGAAGAGAAGTGGATTTCATCACTTTCAAGAAGAACTCACTGATTTTGGATTGTCGGATCAAAGAACATATCACAAGATCAAGGAGAGGTGTTAAAGAAGCCACAAGAGCCATGGAGAGCCTTTACAAATCACAAATCCTGAATTAGGGTCGTAATAGAGGATTAAAAGGCTTAAACAGGGGTTTCGGGGTAGAAAATATGATTTTGCCCCTGCTTATTTCGGCTCATCCCAACACCGCCGGGTAGCCGGTGGTGTCCCCCATAGCCACTGCTCAGTTAGAAACCCCACCGGTTGGCCAGTGGGTTCCCACCAGTTGGTTGATGGGTCTCCTGTAGGAGATCCAGTCTACCCAAGCCCACCGACGAGCCGGTGAGGCTCCTGTAGGCCTAGTGAGCTATTGCACAACCCATCGGCTGGCCAATGGACTACACCATCTGGTCGGTGGTATTGCAGTTTTCTCCTAACTGCAAACCACTGCCAGCCACTTCTATCCCCTGCTACCCCGACTTCCCCGAGTCCCTAAACACCTATGAAGCCACACTTTAAGCCAAGAACGGGGCTCGTTTACCAAGGTTAGAACGGTTTAACAAAACTCAGAGGCTCAACAAATGACTTAAAGAGGAATGCACCTGGGTAAAAGGCAGGATCTTACAAAAACATGGATAAATTAGTGCTTTTATCGGCGCTGACTAAAAGCGCTGATAAAGGATACCTTTATTAGCGTTTTTTAGCGCTAATAAAATATGACCTTTTAAAAAAAATATTATTAAAAAATATTTTTTAATATAGAAATTTATTTATATTGATATATATATATATATATAATATTTGGTTAAATATGATATATATAATACTAAATATGTATTTAAACTTAATATATAATAAATTTAGTGAAAGTGGTTTATAAAATTATTAAAAAATAATATTAATTAATAATTTTCTAAATAGTATTAAGTAATTGACACTTAACTACAATTTCATGACAAAAAAATAATTAACTAATTAATCTCTTAACATAAGTTGAAACCATGACTTGAACTTCAAATGGTCATAAGTTTTGATTCAGATGTCCGTTTGGGCACCATTAGATGTCAAATCGAAGCTTGTGAAGAGATCTATGTCATTGTGATCTAAGGAACTCTGGTCACCGCTTTTTCTCAGTCAAAAAAGATTTGAAAGGCCTCCAAAACTGGGTTTTTAGTTAAGATATCCTAATTTTTTAATATTCAATGGAACTTTAGCTTCATTTAAGAGGATCTTCTTGTCATTTTTCGGTGGAGACTGAATTTATTCTCAAGGGTTACTTTAATATGGATATTATGGTATTCAAATTTTATCGTTTTTCATATAACAGTGTTATTTATAATTAAAAATATACATATATATACATGTTTGTATATGTTTACATTTAAATATTTAATTGCATAAATAAATATATAAACATATTTACATGCAACATATATTTTTAAATGTATAAACCATATTGAAATAATTATTGTCTATTTTATTTAAAATAAAATTGTCTGAATGTGTATATATTATACAAATGTATATATAATTTTTATATATAAATATGTGTGTGTGTGTATTAACAAACACACATATATTTATGTATGTATTCTAATCATATGTAAATAAATATTAATATATATTATATGTCAATAAATATTTACACACACACACACAAATACACACCCAAACAAACATATTTTATAAATGTATTTAAAGATAATTATATAAACATATAAAAATATATGAATAAATATATGGATAAAAAGGATGTATCTGAATATATATAAATATAAAGATATATCATAAAATATAGAATGAATCAACATGGAGCAATGGTAAGGGAACATGTGTGCGAGTAGAGGTCCCATGTTCAAATCTCGAAAGAGGCATGCATGGGTGGCTGGACAGGGGTGGGGGGAGCACTGACAAAGGCAGGGCGGGCGTGCAGGCGTTGATAAAGCCCAGTTGGGCATCGCAGGTGAGCAAGGGTGGAAGGGTGTGAGGGCGCTAATAAAGGTGGTGGGTGGATGGGGAGTGTTGAAAAAATATTTATTTAGCGTTGATAAAGGGTGAGTTTATCAGCACTAAAAACAGTAATAAAACTAACGCATATAAAATAGACTGGCTTTTAAAGGCGCTTACAATATCGGCATTTTTTTAGCGCTGATAGAAGACATTTTGTATGCTAATAAAGACGCAATCTGTAGTAGTACATGACCCAAGACCCATTTTGTGAATAGTATTGCTACAATATCGCGTTGCTACAGTATCTGATACAGTACATGTCATGCTACGCTATTGCTATAGTCTGCTATGCTACAGTGCTTTCAGAAACCCCCCTATAGTGGCCACCGGTAATTGAACTCTAGTCAAATGTGGGATTATGGGTGACTTTACAACTTATAGAGAGGAATAAAATGCACTCGTGCTCGAGTTTGATCCCAAGACATAAACTCAAATCCTACCGGATCCAAACGATTTGCATCAACATAAGGTGTAAAAGGAGTGTAGGTTACGAGCCAATGAGCATGTGTCACACATGTCGATTGTGCCCCTCCTTCCCTAGCTAAAAATATTAAAAAAACGATAATAATTTAATTATTTAAAATTAAATTATAATTTGTAATAGTAATAATAAGGTTGATGTAATTATTAATTAATTTAAATATAATTAATAGTAATTAATAAGCTTTTTCACGTCATTTATTTATTTTATTTTAATGCCGGTATAGAAGCAACATTATTTGCGACGTAGTAAATTTATTTTTAACATTTGTTTTAATAACTAATGTTAAAAAATATTTACATCGTCGAATATTATGTAAAACAAGGATTAAGTGTGTGTTTTTTAGCCCGGTTATTTAAATAACCAATATGAAAAATGAGATTTTATGTCAATCATTTAAAAATGGGTTCCAACTATCAACGACAGTACACAAACTACAAAGAAACCAGAAAACAAAGCGACCCGGGAACTCGACCCTGCGACCTGCAGTGCAGAACGCTACACAACTACACCAAAAGAAATTATGATTCAAAAACGTGTATCAATTTCAATGCTGAATTAGAATTTCATACGATAAATTTTTTATTTTTCAAAAAATGAATAAAATAATGATCATCGATGAAATTAAATGTTGGGTTACAACTGCTAAATGACGGCTCACGCACGATGCAACGAAAATCTGCAAATAAACAACTCGGGGACTCGACTCCGCAACCGGCACCCCAAACCCCTCCCCCCTTGCTTCATTAATGAAATTGTTATAACAATCAACGGATCTTAACGATGAAAGAAAAAAAACAAATCAAAATGAAGGAGAACATTCCATATATTTTATCTTAATGTAAAGATCTTTCATCAAATCATTGTTTTTTTGTCACCCATTGTAATTTTTTAAGTCAGTTCTTTAATAACTAGCCTGAAAAATATTTTTTACTGGTGAAATAATATAATTATTAGCAATTAATAATGTAATTATCAATAAATAATGATGTGATTTGAAAAAACAATAATAATTAGTAAGATTATTAATAATTAATTATGTGATTAATAATAATGATAATGATAAAGATAATGTAATTATTAATAAATAATAACTAATGATGCAATTAACTTATTACATTCAAGACAACGGAGAAATACATAAATACTCAGCCACACACACTAGGGAGACTCGAGCACAAGAACTCCCGAAGGCCAATCAAGGTCAATGGCAACTGGCCCTAGACCTCACCACCAACTAGTGGCGCAATTCATAATAATAACATAATAATAATAAATCAATAATGACAATGATGAAAAATTGATAATTACATAATTATAAATTAATAAGTGCATAATGATAAATTAATAAGTGCATTGTTATAGTTGGTATATATTAAGTGACCGGGGATACAATTACATTCAAACACACACACACACACCGTATACACACAGACCGGAAAGAAAGGTCATAGCCCCCCAAAAGATAAATCACTCATCCATCCATATTTATTCATATATTAAAGGCTCGTAGTCTCAACATTGGATGGTCTAAGATCCCTTCGTTTTTCTTTAAGGGTTCAAAGACCCTGATTGCATCATCATGTCTCTAGGTCTGCACCACTTGCCTGCGTGATCACGGGGTTTACCACTCAGACACCACCTCAACTGCTTATTATAGTCAGTAACACTACTAGAAATGCGGGTTTTGACGTAACTAAAAACAGGCGACCACCAATGGCGGTCGTTCATACTATCAAAAAAATCTGCGGGATTTTTCCCGCCTCCCTCTTTCCCCGCCGCTGAAACTCTCCCCGTCGTCACCCTCAACCATCGCCATCGCGCCCCAATCAACCCCCACCACCACTCAAACACCTCCCCGCCCACCAGTCGCCCTTGAAAAACCTCTAGTGGCCATCCAACCTCCCCCCTGCCTCGACCAACCCGGACGCATCTCACAACCCTCCGTCCATCATGTATCAACCATGGCCGGTGAGCAAGGTTCCACGTCATCCTCGATGGTCCCCCGACACCATGCACCGCATCCTGCACCGTGCTAAGCAATTAAATACATGCGTTTTTGTGAGACTTTTAGCGGCCGCTAAAAACAGTCGCTATCGACCATTAGCGCCCACTTATAGCGGTCACTAAAAGCATTTATTCCAGTAGAGGAATTAATAATTTAATTATTAATAATAAATAATGAGCTGAGATCATGAGTTAGGAAACCAAAGAAGAGTGATGGGGAAGGAAGTTACAACATGCATGAAATGCCACCAAGAAAATAGAACACCATTAAGATATTACAACAGAGGGGGATTACAAAAAAAGGAAGAAGCCAGAACGCCTATAACTACTCGGAGAGACTTGATCCTGAGACCACCTGCGAGATCCACAAAGATGTAACCACTAGGCTACACCCTTTGGAGCAAGAACACCATCAAGATAGTTCATTCTGAAACAAACCGTATATTCTTAGCAGCATCCACACTTAATGCCGATCCAAAAATGGACTCGAGCGATTGCCCAAGCATCAAATTCATTGCTCCATCCCAGCATGTTGCAAGAGTGGCATCAGGCCATTCAGCAAGACCTGAGACCAGCCTGCACTCCAAAGAGCCAACCAGCTGATGCACCAGAAGCTCACTACTGAAAACATTTTTCTCCCATCAGAGTCAGCACAGCAGTAGCACTCTGCCAGACGATATCAACCGGATCGATCCAGAAAAATCTCTAGCTAGGAAATATATCCCTGCTATGTTGCCATCAACCTGGAACAAATGACAGAACAAACAGCCCAAAGGGCCAAGCAGACAAGAACACAGGCCCAAAAATCTTGAGCACCAGCAAGCATCACTAACCTTCCTTGGGTCGGGGTCTATTGCCCATGTTTTGAGGAGTGCCTGACCTTTCGGGTAACAACCTCTCCACCAAGTCTTCACAGTTTTCCACAGGTTGTCCTGTTCATCTACTGATAAATCGGTAGAGGTTGCAGCAGCCTTGATTCTTTCACAAAATTTCTTTGCCTCCTCACCTTCTATTTTATCAGAGGCACTTCAATTATCAAACATGGAGAAAAAATCACCTTTCTTCTTTTCCGTGTCAGCACTACTCTGACTCACTGAACCAGTGGATGAGATAGCCTCCACTTGCTCAGTCGGCTGGCTGGAACAAGTACCATTACCCTTATTAGGGGCCTAGTAAGGGCATCAATTGATCTGACTTTGGAGCATCCATAACATCAGAGTGTGTAGGCAGCTCCGGTTTAGATCCCCTGTCAGCACTGCACTGTCCCATTTCATTGGCCGTGTGCTTTTCTGGAGTAGCCTCCACTGGCATAATTGTCTAGCTGAATCGAACATGACTACCTTCCACTGGAGATGTCAAAGCTTGTGTTCGACATCAATTTTGGAACATTCAAATCTTGTGCAGGTCGCTCCGGATGTGTTCCTTCAGGAAGTCGTCCAAACATGCTGCTTGCCTCCCCTGTTTTAACTTCATTCATAGAAGCAGAAGCAATTCCAGACATAAGATTTGAAGATTGCATCTGGATGGTCATGACTTCAGACCTTGTGTCCAGGTCTTGTGTTTCGGTTTGCACCTTACCTAAAAGATTTGACTTTTGGTCAGCACTTGTAGCCTGCAGTTCAGGTCTCACCTTGACCTTGCAAGGTTTTAGTTTTTTCGAGCTTGGCAGTGGAAAGGGAAGTCACCTCAAGTGGCTTTTTCACTTTCCTAGCAGACGAGTGTAGATAATGATCTACCTGATCTTGCTGAGAACCTGTATAAGAGGCTTCATCTCCACTTTCAGATTGTAAGTCTGGATCCTTTTGAACATCATTTTTGATGCCCAGTTTAGCATCTGTTGGAGAAGAAGCCAAATCTTTCGACTTGAGTCCACTCATGCAACTGCTCCAATACAGCTTAATTTATGTTGTCAGCTTGAAGCTCACCTTGGACTTGACCCTGAGCATTCAGATTCTGAAGTTGAACTACATCTGAGCCAGTTCCCTGTGCTATACAATCTTCCAAACCAAAACCCAGATCGGCATTAGTATTCAAGTCAGAGACCATAATAGCCTCTTTTGAATGCAGCTGCCTCCTGCATATGTCAACAGCATGGCCCCTCTTCCCACATTTTCCACAAGTCACCCCTCAAAAACATTTTTCAAAAATATGTCCTGTGTTATTGCATCCCTTACAGAAGTCAGGGACCTTTTCATATTTAACCAGAAGATCAAAATGATAATCAGCAGTATTTAAAATAATTTTTTTTATCAAAGGAGAACTAAGGTCAACCTCCACCTATACCCTTGCAAAGTGCCCATACATACCTTTCCCTTTCTGTTTATTTGTCTATCTTAATTGGGACTCTAATGGCAGAAGCAAACTCCCATAGAATTTGAGAATGCCGAAAAATCTCAACCCGCGAATTCTTATCCAGATTTGAGTAATTGATTTTTTCACATTCAAAGGATTAAACAAGGGGTCCCGGTCCTGTATTCGGAATATGTCAGTCTTCAAATTAACAAATCCAAATCCCCATGCTTTAGATTTCAAGGCCGCATTGGGGAACACAATGTGAAAGTATCCTTTGTCAAAGGATGTCATTCGCCATCCATCAAAACCCCATTTGTCAAGCAGACGCTTCTTAAGCTCGAAGAAGCTCCATCTATTTTCTTTAAACTTCAAAGATAAATGTGCAATTATCGAGTGCTTACATTCTTCATGATCTTCTGAGTCGAAGTCCAGATCTCAATTCAAAATCCATCGAAGGTTCTGTTGTTCAAATCATGGATCGCATCTCACAGCATCCCTAATTCTAGAGCAGTAACCTCTGCTGCCGCTCGAGCCTGAGACGACTCGGGTAGAGTAGATCCAGTAGCACCCACCAAAGCCTGCGCATATGAAGCTCGATTTCCATTTGCAATGCCATCAGATTCGATATGTGCAAATTCCACATTCTCCGAAGTACCCGTTTCTTTCAGAAACCTAACAACCTGGTTAGCAAGGGCCCCCGAAACAACCCTAGAATTACCTTCCGCCGGGATTTCCAAGCATCGATCATTCGCAGTCGCCATAGAATCCAAAAACCCCAATTTTCTTCAAGAATTAGCATTGAAATCGCCATTGGAATCACCCGACGCCCTCCTCTCTCCACTCTAATAATAAAGTGAAAATAATTAATAATATTAATAATTACTTATAATAATAATTAATTAATAAAAATGAAATTACTAATAATAATCAATAAATAGAAATAATAATGATGGGATTAATAATTAATAATATTAATTATTACTTATAATAATAATTAATTAATAAAAATGAAATTACTAATAATAATCAATAAATAGTAATAATAATGATTTGATTAATAATATTGATTAAGAAATATTAAGAAATACCATTAATAATGTAATTAACGATATAATTATTAATGTAATTAATAAAAATTAATTATAATTACTAATAATAATATAAGGCTTGCCCGAGCGGTAAACACCACCTAGGGGTGGTCGTGAGGTCTCGATTTTGAGTCTCATCATATGTGCACCTGCTTTGGCACTTTACAGGCGATTGTGTGCAACAAGTGTTGGTTGGCCGTAAGGTTTGTAATGACACTCATGGTTGCTTTAATCCGCTTGAACGTTGAGGGGTCGGTGGTCCGCGACAGTTTTTATCCAATTCTTCATTGAAGCATCATTTGAGACTCGAGGCTTCGTACACTCACTAGGGCACGAGCTATGCTGGGAAGACATGACTTTGTATGGGGGGTGGAGTTTCTGCACAAAACAACAACAATAATGATAATGTTATTAATATCTCTTATTAATTAAATTATCATTATTATCAGCAATTATTATTAATTGCATTTTATTATTTTTTATTAAATATATATTTTTTATTTTAATTAATTAATTACTTAATAATAACCAATAATGATTAGTAACAATATTGTAATTAATGATAATGATTGATGTGACGTCCCACACCCGGATGTCACTTAAACGGTGTCCTGAGCCTGGTGGGTCACATGAGCTCAAGCGCATCTCCCCGAACGCCAGAGGCTGTCGACTAGCAGCGATTGCATAAGGGTGTGTCTGTGGGGAGACTATGCTCTCATTACCAAAGTGTAGCGCAGCAGATGGATGTAAATATCGATAAATAGCGAAAGCAATATATGTAAACAGAAGGCACAACAGAAAATAGTGACAACAGTAACAATAACTGAAATAACTGGAATAACATCCAAGCATACAACAACTGATGATGATATGTCATGTCACTAGAAAACTGGAAAACACGGATACAAGACAACAGGAATAACATGTTCCATAAAAGTATAAAGAGATCAAAAGACTATCCCAATCATCTCGAGCTCCGACTCAATCATCTGCTATCAAGCTCCATACCAAACAACAAGCAATCAAGTGTTTGAACCCGCATGCTTCCCTTTATCAACACCTACAACCATGTAATCTACTCCGGGTACCAAACGACGCCCAGAGAGGGTGTGAGATAAATCTCAGTGGGCCACCACCAACGGTGTCTATAACATTTGGCCCGTGTAATGGAAATGCAACAGTGTACAAGCATGCATATATAAAGTAAAGCAGTACAATGTAACTAAATACCTAAGTACCTGCTTCAGCCCTCAGCTGATGTCTGAACAAGTAACCAATTCATTATTTAATTGTTATCAGTTTATAACATATCACATGTTAAGAATAGTGAATGTTCCAAGTTACAACAAGGCAACATGTAATGATGTTTAATAGCGAAGTCCCAAGGTAATAACCAATGCGACATAGACCTCAAGAGTCGCCAACTTAGTAATAACTGTAGCCCGACTAAGGACAATAATGTAATCCAAGGAGCATATTCCAAGGCATTCCACAATAAGGTGCCTACCGAATCCAATGTAATCGTCCAAGGTAAGATGGGGCTAAGTAGAGACAGGGCCCTATGGGCCGTAACCATGACACCTACTTGTCAATGCTGGATCCAAGAAGTGTCTCTGAGTAATCTTGTAATAATATGAAGGGATCATACGGTGTCATACTGGGCATCCAAGAACAGACAAGGATCGAGATCTAGGTGGGTCTCAACCTAAACAAGTCGTATCCTTGAATCAGAATGGGGGTTCCCAGGTGCTCATGGCATTATCCGATCAGAATCCAAGGCGAGCTCAAGTCAGGCCATTCCTATTTGATTATGAAATCATGTAATATTTCTTTTGGTTCAAGCCTTGCATTTCATTAGTGTGATAAGGTCAAGTAACATGCAACTGTTGGTTCAAGCCTTGTCTTGCATTAGTGTGATAAGGTCAAGTAGCATGCAACCTTTTAATCAAGTCATAATTAATCAATAAGTCCATTTGGTTCAAGCCCCGCCTTTCATTAGTGTGACAAGACCAAGTAGCATGCAACCATTCATTTAATCCATTTAAAGCATATTTAATATTCAATGTTCATTCCGCTACCTTCCATTAATGTGGTAAGGGGTGATACAAATATGCAACCTACTATTCATTTACATTTAAGGCCAAGTCCTATTCTTAGTATACTTGCCAATTCACATTTCACATTTCATTGTCAATATCAAGCACTTACCTTAGGTGGGTCAAGTGGTAAACATACATGGTACTTTCCATTATGCAATTCTCATTATAAACAAGCCATTTAATATAAAAACACTTACCCTTAGGAAGGTCAAACCAAGGCACACCCAAACGGTGGCACAAACGTGTCAAAACACTAAACAACAATTATGGCAAAACCTTTGACATGGAAAGGATAGAGTTGTGGTCATAACCACCAATAATTAATCACATATATGGAAAGAACACATCCATACGGTTTTAATGAGTATAATCATGACATATAAATTCTATTAACGACACCCGATGAAATCGGTGGTCCCCACATGATAAATCCAAAATCAACGAACTTTAGGGATGAGTTATAGAACACCCACCTTAGGCTTGTATGACTCTCCTCCTCTGGTATTGGCCCTTGATTTGGCTCAGATCAGAGTAGATCTAAGAAAAGGAGAAAAACGCTCATACCCCGATAACTCGGTCGAGAGCAAGAGAGAAGGAGAAAGACTCAAGAGGGCTCGAGTACTTACCGTTGCACATCCAACGTGAAGAAAATAAGCTCGATCGGATCCCAGAAGAAGGAGATCTTTGAATCCCTAGCTTTGGCCTTCAAAAAGCTCCAATCTGAGAGAGAAAGGGGTTAATCCTGCTGAAATAAATATTAGGAAGGAAGAGGGGTTCTAATTAGATCTTTAAGGGAAAAATTGTCAAATTACCCAGAAAAATGGCATGTGCATGGTTTGTCCGCACGGTTTGACAAACCGTGCACCAACCATGCACGGTTACCAGGGCAGTAGGTCACTTTTCATGGTTAGGCCACATAGCCATGCACAAACTGTGCGAAGTGGTTCTGTCTGAAAATTGACCATCCACACAGTTAGGAAAACCGTGCGCCAATTATGCGCCAACAGTGTGACATGTCCTATTTCCCCAAAAAGACGGGTTCCAGGTTCCAAACTTACCCCGAACACCCCTGAGACCTTTTCTAACTCATTAGGCATCCATATTAGGTCCTTAGCAAATATTTAAACCAAAATTTAAAGAATCCATACATGAATGAAAAACCGGGTTCTTACAGTCTTCCCACCTTAAAAAGAACTCATCCCCGAGTTCACCTTCCAGGGGCGTAGAAACATTGTTTGAGAACAATTATGGCCACTGAGCATGTATGTCGGCTTCCATCTCCCAAGTCTCGTCCTATACCGGACCATGATATCATAACAGTCATACTAGAGGGATAGGCTGACCTCGGAGAGCCTTTGTGCTCCTATCAATGATGCGTACTAGATACTCCTCAAAGGTAGCATTAACATCTGACTCAACTTCCTTAGGATCAAAGGTGTGAGATGGATCAGCATGATACTGGCGAAGCTGTGAAACATGAAAGATTCCGTGCATGATACAATACCTCTAAGGTAGTAGCAATCTATAGGCTACCAACCTGACTCTCTCTAGAATCTCAAATGGCCCTACATAACGAGGTGATATCTTTCCATAATTTTGTAACCATCTATGCCCTAGCTTGGGCGATACCCAAAGAAAAACATGATCCCCGACCTCGAACTCAAGAGGTCGTTGACGATGATCAACATAAGATTTCTGTCTAGATTGAGCAGTATTCATACACTTTCTGATTAGCTGAACTTGCTCTGAAGTCTCATGAACGAGATGAGGACCTAGTAGGGCTACCTCACCTGCTTTTAGCCAACACAGGGGTTAACGGTATGACCTACCATATAAGGCCTCAAATGAAGCCATATGAATTGTCGCCTAGAAGCTGTTATTATAGGTGAGCTTGACGAGAGGTACATGTTTCTCCCATGAACCGCTGAAATCAAGGACATATGCTCGAAGCATATCCTCTAGAACCTGTATTGTCCATTCCGATTGTCCATCAGTCTGAGGGCGAAAAAACTATGCTTAGAAGCACCTGTGTTTCCATAGCCTTCTACAATCCCTGCCATAACTGTGATGTGAAACGAGCATCCCTATCTGAAATGATAGTATGTGGAACCCCATGTAGTCGTATGATCTCACATACATACATTATTCCCAGATCATCAACTAATAAAGTCTCCTGAATAGGAATGAAGTGGGATGATTTTGTTAGTCGGTCAATGACTACCCAGATAACATCACTACACCTCAGCAACTTAGGTAAGCCGACTACGAAATCAATGGAAACATCTTCCCATTTCCATTCTGGGACTGGAAGCAGATGTAACAAGCCTATAGGTCTCTGGTGATTTTCCTTCACCTACTGATAGGTGGAACATCTAGTGATAAATCCTCCTATCTAACGTTTCATCACATTCCACCAATACTGGCGTCACATATCTTGATACATCTTGGAGATGCCTGGATGAACTACCCACTAAGAGGCATGGAACTCTTTCATAAACTCCTCTATCATATCTGTAGGAAACCAGATATGACCATGTAGACACAGGATGTCGTCTCTGTCCACAGACCAATCTGAAGGCAGTTTATCTCCTGATATACTCTCATAGAGTACCAAGCCTTCAAGATCTGAAAACTGTCTACCCTTCACCTTCTCAAGGAGGGAAGGGGTAATTGTTAAGGATGAGAGGTAAGACTACTCGTGACTGTCATGAAACTTCATATGCAGCTCAGAAAATAGGGCCATTAACTTCCATTCATCACTGGCTTCCCGTACGACCTATGCTTGAATTTTCCAACTCAATGCATCTGCCACCACATTGCCCTTCTCAGGAATATAGGCAAGCTCAAAATCAAAGGATTGTATATATTCAACCCATATATGATGTTTGTGGTTCAAGTCATGCTATGAAAAGATATATCTGAGGCTCTTGTGGTCTGTGTACACCAAAAAGTGCTCACCCAATAGATAATGTCTCCAACAATGTAAGACATGTGTAACTACTGTTAGTTAAAGGTTGTGTGTTGGGTAATTTATATCACGAGGCCTCAAATGGTGAGATCCTTACAAAATGACTCTATATTCTTGCATCAACATTTCTACTAGGCCGATGCCTAATGCATCACAGAAGATGGTATAACCTATTCCTAGCCCCAAAAGAGTCAGAATAGGTGCTGATACAAGCCTCCCTTTCATCTCCTGAAAGTCTTTCTCACATGTTTCTAACCATATGAAATTGACACCCTTCTTTGTAAGACCAGTAATAGGTGATGAAAGACATGATAATTCTTTTATAAAATTCCTATAATATCCAGCCAGCCCTAAGAAACTTCGTATATCAAACACGTTCTTGGGATGCTCCTAGAAAACTATAGCACTAACCTTTTCTAGGTCAATAGATACTCATGATTCCAATATTATATGACCCAATAAGTGAACTTTTTTGATTCAGAAGTGTCACGTAGAAAGATTTCCATAAAGCTAATGCTCTCTCAATGTACTCAGAACGATCTCGAGATGTTTGGTATGGTTGCTACGACTGTGAGAATACACCAAGATGTCGTCCACAAAGACCACGACAAAAGAATCCAAATAGAGGTGGAACACCCTATTCATAAGATCCATGAAAAAATCAGGCACATCATAAGACCGAAAAACATAACAAGGTACTCATACATACCATACCTTCTATGAAAATTTGTACGAGGTATGTCTGATGGTCTGACTCATACCTGATGATAACCCGATATTAGGTCGATCTTAGAGAAGACCTTTGCTCCTCAGATATAGTCAAAGAGATTATCTATTTGAGGAATTGGATAATGGTTCTTGACTATAAGTTGGTTCAACTATATGTAATTCACACATATACGTAAGGTTCCATCCGCCTTCTTGGTGAAAAGCACGGGTGAACACTAAGAGGATGTACTAGGCCGTATAAAGACTTTGGACTCTAAATCCTTTAACTGCTGCTTGAGCTCTTAAAGCTCTATTGATGTTATCCTATATGAAGGAATGAACAATGGAGCTACTCCTGGAACAAGCTCAATTGTAAACCCCACCTCTCTCTCAATAGGTAAGATCGAAAAATTGTCGGGAAAGACATATATGAAATGATCCACTATTGGAGGGAAATCAGCTTGTCGTAAACACTGATCCTCCATGAAGAGATGTGCAATCTTGGTTGTCACTCCACCTAGCCCATGATGCTCTGGTCCAGCTCTACTAGCTTAGACATCCCACTCACCCTTATGTAGATAACTACTTCCATCTTGTGATGTAAAAGATACCCTGTGGTGATAGCAGTCTACAAAAGCATGATAGTGAACCAACCAATCCATCCCAAGAATGATATCGAAGCTCGTCATCTTGAGAAAAAATAGGTATCATAAGAAAGGGTAACTACCTACCTCAAGGGGATAGTCTCTACACTGGCGTATACCCTCCATTCGTACCCCTAATGACATATCTAGAGTCATTACACCATAGAGATATTGTATCTCCAGTCCAGGAATTTCCACAATAGATACAAAGATAGAATATTTTGAAGCACCTATATCAACTAAAGCAGATACTATAGTAAAGGCTACTAGAATAGTACCTCGTACTGTAGATGGTTCTGCATCCTAATCCTTAGGTATTAGATGTAGTGTATTCAACTGTCCTGATCCATGGCCCTGTGAAATAGATGGACTACCGCGATCATAACTACTCTGGTGGCACTGTTGGTGACCAGGGGTCTGGCTACCATGACTAAGGCCTCCTCCTCAGCTAGACCTAATAGTGCTATTCCAACTCCCTACCTGATGTAGTGTAAAAGAACCCGCTCCTAAATTTGGAGCTGGTGCTGATCCTTTTCTACTCAAAGCTGGTGGAAAGGTCCTACAGAAACACTGAATATGCCCCATACGACCGTAAGCCTGACACTCCAATGGGTCTCTATCATAATGAGGCTTCAAATTCCCCCATCATCCAAACTTATGACACACTAAAGAGCTATCAAAATGGGTACTCTGGTTGTCACTACCCTGACAAGAAACCTCGAGGGAACGCTTCCTATCACTGGAAGAACTACTGGCCTGATGCGACACTGGTCCTCTATACCTAGTACTAATCCATTCTTCAGGTTATGCTCAGTGATAATAGTTTTATTGAATATTACAGAAAAGGTAGGCATGTGAAATACATTCACCTACATATGGATGGCATACTAGATCCCATCCTCGAAACATCTTGCACGCGAAAGATCATCACCAGATAGAAGTGGTGCAAAGCGCTGAAACTCCATGAAATGTGATGAATACTCCATAACTGACATAGAACCCTATTCAAGTTGCATGAACTCTATGGATTTATCAGCTCTCATCATCTTATGAAAGAACTGATCATAGAAGGTAGTCTATAAATAAACCCATAACATGCCCTGATGACGACCGACCTAGGTAATCACATATCACCAATGCTTGGACGAATCCTGAAGCATGTATGTGGAAAGCTTGAACTTCCACTCTAGAGGTGTCTCCATATGCTCAAAGATAGATAAGTTGTCCTCTATCCAAGACTCATCAGCCTGTAGACCTCCATCCCCTAATAAAGTAGGAGGATACTGCTGCTGGAACTCACGAGTGAGATCATCCATCGTAGGTGCAAGCCATGGAGCACCATGCATAGACTGTATCAAACATAGGAAAATACCACGAATTTGGGATTCAGTTACCAAATTAGGTATAGTAGGTGGTGCCTCAAGTGGCACTCCTGGAGGTAAGAGTATAAGCTCAGGGCCCACCACATCTAGAGCACAGTCTTTGCCACCCTCCCAGTGTACGATATGAAGAATTCGTGGCAGAATTGGTCTATAATAGCCAAGAACACACCTCAGAACAAGATTATCAGAAAGATAACATCACTAGTGGAGGGTGAACGTAAGACAACTCACTACCCAAGGAATACTACCCTAAATACCCACTTAGTCAGTCAGGTATCAGTAAGTTATCAAGTATAAGTTTCATTTCATTTTATATTTAATTACCAATTTCACTCCTTTACCTTTCATAAACATGACAAGGCAGGATAAGGATGTCCAAAAAATTCATTTTAGATGTCATGATTCACTTTATAATGGATATCCATTTTCGATGAATCAGTTCCCATACAAATATCACCAGAAATGACACCCATTTATTTATAGCATAATTGCTAGACTTGGTAAATTACTCATCCCAACCCATAAGGTCCCATAAACCTCATGAATCGAGACAGACAATCACTCAATCACAACCAAGAGTAATACATGTAAAAGTTAACTATCACATCATCACTCAACAATCACAGACATATCAAGCAATGCAAAGTAGTGAAATGCACCTATATGGAATGGAAATATGCATGACATGTGAAATTTTGGTGCCTAATATAGTGAATTAAACAATGCTCCTTTCCCTTATATCATCGGTCCAAGGATGAAAGAAAATCCTTAATCAGAGTAATAATCAGCAACTCCACACAACATTTTCGTCACCCAATGGTGAAATAATATCAAATGTAATAGGAAAAAGAAGAACAACAATTATAATTTAGGCAACTTGGTTTTTACCCTGAAGATGGGTTCACGACGCCCAAGCACGACTTATGAACAATTTCCAAGCATTCCTAATCTCTAATCTATTATCTCCAAATAGTAAAAAAAGAAAATAAAACCACATTTGATACCACTTTGTGACATATTGGACCTAGATTCCACTTAAACGGTGCCCTGAGCCCAATGGGTCACATGGCCTCAAGCGCATCTCCTGAACGCCAGAGGCTTTTGACTTGTAGCGAGGGCCTAGGGTGTGTCCATGGGGAGACTATGCCCTCATTACCAAAGTTTAGAACAACGGATGGATGTAAATATTAGTAAATAGTGGAAGCAATATATGTAAACAAAAGTCACAATGAAAAATAGAGACAACAATAACAATAAATGAAATAACGAGAATAATATCCAAGCATACAAAAAATGATGACGATATGTCATGTCATTAGAAAACTGGAAAACATGGATACAAGATATTAGGAATTACATGTTCCACAAAAGTATAAAGAGATCAAAAGACTATCCCAAGTATCTCGAGCTCTGACTCGGTCATTTTCTATCAAGATCCATACTAAATAGTAAGCAATCAAGTGCTTGAAGCCGTATATTTCCCTTTGTCAACACCTACAACCATGTAATATACCCCGGGTACTAAACAGTGCTTGGAGAGGGTGTGAGATAAATTTCAGTGGGCCACCACCAATGGTGTCTATAACATCCGTCCTATGTAATGGAAATTTAACAGTGTGCAAGCATGCATATATAAAGTAAATCAGTACAATGTAACTAAATACCCAAGTACTTGCTTCAGCCCTCGAATGGTGTCTGAACATGTAACCAATTAATTATTTAATTGTTACCAGTTTATAACATATCACATGTTAAGAATAGCGAAGGTTCCAATTTATAACAAGGAAACCTATAATGATGTTTAATAGTGAAGTCCCAAGGTAATAACCAAGGCGATGTAGACCTCAAGGGTTACCAAATCAGTAATAAATATAGCCTAGCTAAGGATAAGAGTGTAATACAAGTAGCATATTTCAATTCATTACAAAATAAGGTGCCTACCAAATCCAAGGTGATCATCCAAGGTAAGATGAGGCTAAGCAGAGACAGGGCCCTATGGGTTGTAACCATGGCACTTACTTGTCAATGCTGGATCCAAAGAGTGTATTCAAGACATCTTGTAATAATATGAAGGGATCCTATGGTGTCATACTGGGCATCAAAGAAGATATGAGGATCAAGATCTAGGTGGGTATCAACCTAAGAAAGTTGTATCCTAAAATCAGAATGAGATTCCTGAGTGCTCATGGCATTCTCCGATCAGAATCCAATGCAAGCTCGATTCAGGACGTTTCTATTTGATTATGAAGTCATGTAATATTTCTTTTGGTCCAAGAATTTCCTTTCATTAGTGTGATAAGTTCAAGTAGAATGAAACTGTTGGTTCAATACTTACCTTTCATTAGTGTGATAAGGTCAAGTAGCATGCAACCTTTTAATCAATTCATAATTAATCAATAAGTCCATTTGGTTCAAGCCTTTCCTTCCATTACCGTGACAAGGCCAAGTATCATGCAACCATTCATTTAATCCATTTAAAGAATATTCCATATTCAAGGTTCATTCTTCTACCTTCCATTAATGTGGTAAGGGGTGCTACATATATGAAACCTACTATTCATTTACATTTAAGGCCAAATCATATTCTTAGTATACTTTCCAATTCACATTTAACATTTCATTGTCAATATCAAGCACTTAACTTATGTGGGTCAAGTGTTAAACATACATGGTACTTTCCATTATGAAATTATCATTATAAACAAGCCATTTAATATAGAAATTCTTACCCTTAGGAAGGTCAAGCCAAGGCACACCCGAATGATGGCACAAACATGTCAAAACACTAAACAAAAATTATGGCATAAACTTCGACATAGAAAGGATAGAGTTGTGGTAATAAACACAAAAAATTAATCACATATATGGAAAGAGCATATACATACAGTTCTAATGAGTATAATCATGACATATAAATTCTATTAACTACACCCGATGAAATTAGTGGGCACCACACGACAAATCCAACATCAACGAACTTGAGGGACGAGTTATAGACCACCCACATTAGGCTTGTACGACTCTCCTACTCCAGTATTGGCCCTTGATTTGGCTCAAATTGGAGTAAATCTAAGGAAAAGAGAAAAATTCTCATATCTTGATAACTCATTCAAGAGAAAGAGAGAAGGATAACAGATCAAGTGGACTTGAGTACTTTCTGTTACACATCCAACATGAGTAACAGAAGCTTGATCGAATCCCAAATGAAGGAGATATTTGAATCCCTAGATTTGGACTTCAAAAATCTATAATTTGAGAGAGAAAGGGGTTAATCCTACTGTAATATGGATTAGGGAGAAAGATGGTTTCTAATTAGATCATTAAGGTAAAAATTGTCAAATTACCTAGAAAAATGGCCTGTGCACTGTTTTTTCGCATGGTTTGAAAAACCATGTATGGTTACCTGGTTAGAAGGGAAATTTTCATGATTAGGCCACACAAACATGCACAAACTGTGCAAAGTGGTTTTGTCTAGAAATTGACCATCCACACGATTAGGAAAACCATGCGCCAACCGTGCACCAACCGTGCACCAACCATGCAACATGTGCTATTTCCCAAAAAAGATGGGTTTCGAGCTCTGAACTTACCCCAGACACCCTGAGACCTTTTATATCTCATTAGGCATCTATATTAGTTCTAAAGTAAATATTTAGACCTAAATTTAAAGGATCCATACCTGAGTGAAAAACCGGGTTCTTGCAATTGATAATAATAATTACATTATTAAAATGGGGTTTCGAAGGCATGATTTTACCAAAAAGATCTAGGCAAAAGCAAAGCTCTTGACCTTTATTAAAAGAAAGAAAAAGATAACAAGAGAAGCAGATGAGATCAAACAAAGAGATGTGGCCTCATCCAATAAACCATTTTAGTAGTCATAATAAGAAGGATCGTTCTCATAGTCATAATCAAATCCATATGTAGTTTCTCACTCTGACTGTGAGTTTCCTTGATTGAGAATCCTAAGGATCCCTAACTTTGACCTTTCCTGCTCTAGGGTGATCATGACCTTTAAAGCCTTGGAAGAATATCTAGTAGACATGTTCCTTGGTAGATTGGAATAATCCTTCTACAACCTTTTTGGAAGATCACTATTTCCTCTTCCAATGACAACATCCATAAAAGAAACACCACTGTATGAAGTCCTGAGACGAGCAATATCCAATAACACCATTCGTTGTTCTATATCACTGCCATCATCAGAAATTTTACCCCACTTCCCAATTCTTGAGGAGAAAAATACATTCTAAATATCCTAATGACAATTCATATCCTATTGAATATTAGATGGAATAGACCCATCATCATGTGGAGCGTGTCTTGAGAAATCCATTGTCAGTGGTTTCACCATACAACCTTGCCCTTAAGGCTGTGAAGAATCATCCTCTGGTGCGGCACACTGAATAAGAGACTCATTTGAAGAATCTTGTAGCTCTACACCTTGTTGAGTGTCAGCCTATGTGTGCTTCCCTTTCATTACCATTCCACTAGAAGAAGAGGGACCAGGCCGGTCAGAGGTAAAACAATTTCCTGTCCTTTGTCCACCTTCATCACTTGTTGGTTCAGCACTGACACGTTCTTTGCCTCTATTAGAATGGGATTTCTTTTTGCCAATAAAAACTACATTATTTTTCACTATCTGCCTCCCCATTTTCTTTCTTCAAGTGTCCTAAAGATATCCTTTTAAATCACAAAAAGAGAAGAAAATATTTTTACGACAATTATTCTTAACATGGACAATAGTTTGAAAATCTGGATAGAAATTAGGCAGTCTTTCGTATTCCTTTTTCAGAGAGATATCATCATCCAGTGCTGATAGAACAATATTATGAATCAAGAAAGATCTTAAATCCTCCTTCACCAGGACTCTAGAGTAATGAACAAATTTGGATACCTCAGTGACCCTATCTATTTTGATTGAGATTCCCACAACCGAGACAATATCAAATAAAATATTAGGATGCCATAGAATCTAGTTAAGACCAAAAATTTTAATCTAGACTTGAGATCTAGTATTTTTTTTATAGAAAATTTATTAAACAAAAAATCTCATTCTTTAATGAAAACCATACCTGGATTTAAGGTAATTGATTCGATCCCCCAAGCCCCACGCTTCAACTCCTCAGATGAAAAAATGATATGAAAAAATACCCAAACCAAGGGAATACATCTCCAACCAGAATAACCCTTTATAAAAGATAAATTCTGAACTAGAATATCATTTTTTCAAATAATTACAGCAAGAAGAACAAGTTTTACAATGAGTAAGTTCTCACAAATCTTGAATCTCTCAAGAATCACCTCATTTCTAGCAATTACACAGGAAATGTCACCTTTCTTCACAATTATATATGGAAAAACATCCTTCAAATCTTTAAAATGTATTATATTTGAGTTTCCTTCAATTATTTCATGACCATAATGGGAGTTTTCTCTAGATGTTGGATTAAAACCAAATCGGACCGCCCTTTCTGCCTGAACTGCTGTCGTAACACCGAGATGACGCGTTCAGCCTACCTCATCCTCTAAGACCACCATAGATCAATGACTATTCACCTAAAATGATTCATTCACTGCATATCGGAGAGCTCGGTCAAATCTTCCAACACCTTCATAGTCTAACAAGAATCATTCTCCTCAGTCTCCACCATTTCAGACGAGAACAAATCGATCATCTCTATCACCACTACCGAATACCGATGAACACCATTCACCTCGGCTGCCATCACTAGATTCCACTGACTTCCTCTTATCTTAGACAATCTAAATATAATAGTTCGGCAAGATGGGGTCATCTCAGCTATGACAACCCTACTTTTTAATACAAAATTAAACATGATTTATTACATAAAACTTCACTTGATACAACAAAGAAGATAGAGAGGTTTAGTGTCTTTGGGGATTAGGATCATTACATAAAAACTTAAAACATGAAATAAAACATCTTTATTGAAAACTTCCTTTATATGACCACTACATTCCCACGTACTTAGCATTGCATGGGATAACCTGAGGACATGCACAAGAAAAGGGTGATCTATAAAGCCCAGTAAGGGAGTACACATGGAATAACATGAGGAGTACAATACATGTTAGGTAATAAGAATATCAATAGATAATAAGAGAAACATGAACATAAAGGCATGATAAAGTATGATAATCATAACATGGAAATGTGGCAACAACACTTAACATGGAATTAGCATGAGCCATGACCCATTGCACATAGAGCATGAGTAAATCCTCATCGCACATGAAACACGAGTAAACCCTCGTTGCACTTGAATTAGCATGATTCAACACTCATTGCACATGATGTATCATGATACTATACTTTACCCAATGCATTGGAGCGCTATAAGGGCGCACCCTTCTTAAACATTTCATTTCATGCATAAGTGTGCCACATGGATCATAAAACATAGATTCATAAAACATAACAATTTATTCCACGATAAAGGAATATGGAATTCATACATGAAACTTTATAATAAATAAGTAAATGTGCATAAAGTTTAATACCCTTTATGGAGAAATGGGCATGGTATTCACTACACAATGACATTGGCTTAGAAAATCGGTACGATTTCGGCAGCGTAACGACGTGACATAAGAATTCATAAAAATGGTTGATGAGAGAGAAAGGGGTTCCTCATCATATTTAAATGTAATGGACAGTAAGGAGGTCATATAGATATATGTCCCAACAATTGTAAAGGAATTTCAATTCATGATACAAAAGTATTGCTTGAATGTAAAAGAGGAGAGAGAAGTTACTTTCGGAATTTCGGCATAGTAATGGGTGTACATGGGAGGAATTTAATGAGAGAGAAAGGGTCTCCCATCATTCAAACATAAAGATGGAAGTATGAGGGAGGTGTGAAACCATACCCCAACATTCATAATTTAAATTAAAAGGGCAAAACAACTTAAAGAAAATTGGACAAAAATGAGAAAGGAAGAAAAAACCCTTACTTGGAAGTGTGCTTCCAAAGGCTAGAGAGAGGCTTGTGAGAAGCTTATTGGGAGCTTGAGACACCTTGGGAGGATTATAGAGAGAGTAGGGAAGAGGTTTGATGAACTCAAAAGGCTTTGAGTGAGGAGGAAGTGGGAGCTTGGGTGGGTTTATATAGGAAAGGTGAGGGAATTCTTTATTATTTAGGTTTGGGTCCCCTTACATTAAATTAATCCAAACCACAAACCATCCCATGGTTTTTGCCCATGGTTTTTGGAAAAGGGAAGAGGAAAACAATATTTTATAAGGCCAAAGTCCTAACTTCTTAAAATAATGAGGTTTCTTATGTGGAGGTGAGTCACACTCCCATGGAAAATAATTTAAAAAGACAAGATGTTTAATAAGTCTTGAGGGGTCCATTAATGCTTTGAAAAGTAGGTCAAACAAACCAAAAATTACATTATTTTAATGGTAAAACATATATTGTCCGGACATAAAGCTTATAGTATTTTATTATATCACTATTGGGTCATTATGATGTCATATAACACATTATATATTTAAACGGTATTTAATTTTTACCCAAAAATATGACTGTCTCAGAAAATTATGAAAAATTCACCGTTGGATAATCTCGACATCCTGATTCCATAAATAACATTTATTTTATCTAAATAATTTTATAAATATGTTAATTTTCACTTTTAAAATATAAACCGACATTTATAAAAAATTCACGGGTTTTGACAGAAATGACTTTCAAACCTTAATAAAAATTACAATTGCATTCATAAAATTATAAGATCATTTATATTTAATAAAAATTAATTTAATAATAATAATAATATTTTATTAAAATATTATTTAATTCAAAAATCCCTTAATTTAATAAAATATAATTCTTAATTAAATAATAACTAAAAACATTATTTGTACTTTAAAAACTATTTACAATGTATCAATAATGACAAGAAAGTATATTCATTATTATATACAAAAAATAATGTACATGAACATAGTACTATTTATTTGTTACATAACCCCTTAAAAGAGCCGCATAAGACCTAAGGGTAAGGTGTGCGATGGTGACAGACTCTTGGGGTGGCTCGGATAACATCGCTCGAGTGGTAATCTCTATCAACTTCCACTTTTCCTGTAGACGGTCCCGTTCGAGCTTGACATAATGAAGCTCAGCTTGGGCTTGGTCAAGAGAGAAGCCCAAGGATGCCACCTCTTTTCCAAGCTCCAACAAATGGGCTTCATATGAGGCAATTCTACTGGATGAGGCCATCTCTTCCTTTGTTTGAGTAAATTGGATTCATTAAAGTCCTATATTTATACTAATCATGTGATCACTGTTCAATGTCTATATTAGCAATGGTCAAAATTCTTATCATAAAACAAAAGATGTTGAAATTTTATATAAACATAAAGTGACATTTAATTATATCAAGAGGGATTTCCATTAATGAAACTTTGGGTCGTTACAATACTCCCCCCTTAAGAAATTTCGCCCTCGAAATTTTCCTTTTCCTACACTAAAACAAATGTGGGTAACTCAGCTTCATCATTTCCTCCAATTCCCAAGTCGCTTCTTCAAACTTGTGGTTTCGCCACAACACCTTGACGAGGGGCATTGTATTATTTCATAGAACTTTTTCTCTACGATCTAAGATCTTCAATGATTTCTCCTCATAAGAAGGATCATCTTACAATTGAACCACCTCAGAAGAGAGTACATGTGAAGGGTCCGGTATGTACTTCCTTAAGAGGGATACATGAAAGACATCATGCACTTTGGCCATGGTAGGTGGAAGTGCTAGTCGATAGGCCACAACCCCGAAACGATCAAGAATCTCGAAGGGTCCGACGTATCTTGGACTTAACTTCCCTTTATTTCCAAACCTCATGACCTTATTCCACAGAGATATGCATAGAAAACCATGTATCCAACTTTAAACTCAAGGTCTCGTCAACGGTTATCTGCATAACTCTTCTGTCGACTCTGGGCTGCCTTGATATGCTGCTGAATGGTTTTCACCTTCTCCACCATTTCTTCGGCCATTTCTGGTCCAATTAGCTGAAGTTCACCGACCTCATCCTAACATGCCGGTGTTCTACACCTTTTCCCATACAGGGCTTCATATGGTGCCATTTGGATGCTTGAGTGGAAACTATTATTATAAGAGAACTCAACCAGAGGAAGATGTTGATCCCATCCTCCTTTAAAGTTCATTGAGAACGCTCTCAACATGTCCTCAAGTATTTGGATAGTCCGCTCAGATTGGCCATCAGTTTGAGGATGATAGGCCATACTGAAGTTCAGTTCAGTATTCAGAGCATGTTGAAGACTCTTCCAAAACTTAAAGGTGAATCTTTGATCTCAGTCAGACACAATAGATAGTGGTACTCCATGCAACCTTACTACTTCCTTGATATATATCTGTGCCAGTTGATCCAATGAGAAATCCTCCCGAATAGCAATGAAGTGTGCAGTCTTTATAAGACGATCCACAACAACCCAGATTGAATTGTTTCCTTTGGATGTCCTCGGAAGTCCAGTGACAAAGTCCATGGTGATGTTCTCCCATTTCTATTCTGGTATGGGCAATGGTTGCATCATCCCCTTAGACTTCTGTCTCTCTGCCTTCACTTGCTGGAACACCAGGCACTTTGATGTATATTCAACGATCTCCTTTTTAATATTATCCCACCAAAAGTTTTCTCAGAGATCTCGATACATCTTTGTGCTCCCTGGGTGAATAGAGAAATTTGAACTATGTGCATCATCCAAAAGTTCCTTCTTCAACTCCAGACTTGATGTAACACATAGTCTTTTCCCAAACCGCACAATTCCTTCTTCATTAACATTAAACTCTGAGGATTTCCCTTTTTCGATAGCTTCCACTTTTTCTTGAATTCCCACATCATCCTTTTGAGCATCCTTTAACCTTTCCAAAAGAGACAGTTGAGCAATCATTTGTGAAAGGATTGATGATGTTCCCTTCTCTATGATTCCCATGTCCATCTTCATCAAGTCTAAAAAGATTGGATCCTTCTCAATTCTCATCATTGATAGAATCACTGGATCCTTTCTACTTAGGGCATCTGCCACCTTGTTCACTTTCCCAGGGTGTTAATGTATTGAACAGTCATAATCCTTAATGAGATCTATCCATCTTCTCTGGTGCATATTAAGCTCTTTCTGTGTGAATATATATTTAAGACTCTTGTGGTCCGTATATATCTCACATTTCTCTCCATAGAGATAATTCCGCCAGATTTTCAAGGCAAAGATCACCGCCACCAACTCCAGATCATGCATTGGATAGTTTTGCTCATGGATTTTCAACTGCCTTGAGGCATAGGATATAACTTTATCATTCTGCATCAGCACACAGCCTAAGCCCTTCTTCTAAGCATCACTGAATACCACAAAAATTTCCCCACTTGTGGGTAAAGTGAGCACGGGTGCAGTGATAAGCCTCCTTTTCAACTCCTTGAAGTTTTCTTCACATTCATCACTCTAAGAACTCTTTACTCCCTTTCTAGTTAGCTTGGTAAGAGGGTTGGACAATCATTAAATTTTTTTTCACAAATCGTCGATAATATCCAACTAACCCCAAGAAGCTACGGATATCTGTTACCAATGTTGGCCTCGGCCATCCCTCAATTGCATCTATTTTGGAGGGGTCCATAGATATCCCATTGCTTGTGATGATATGGACCAATAATGAGACTTCCTTCAACCAGAACTCACACTTGCTGTACTTTGCATAGATCTTCTCCTTGCGCAAAGTCTCGAGTACAGTTCTTAAATGCTCCTCATGATCCTCCTTGGTTTTGGAGTATATTAGAATATCATCTATAAAGACTACCAAAAATTTTTCTAGGTAATCTCTAAAGACTCTATTCATTAAGTCCATGAAGATTGCTGGAGCATTAGTGAGTCCAAAAGGAATTACTATGAATTCATAGTGCCCGTATCTTGTGCGAAAAACAGTCTTGGGGATATCTTCCTTCTTCACCTTTACTTGATAATATCCCGACCGCAAGTCCACCTTAGAGAAGTATTGTGCTCCACACAGCTGATCGAACAAGTCATAAATTCTTGGGAGAGGATAGTTGTTCTTTATCGTGATTTTTTTAAGTTCATGATAATCGATGCAAAGCCACATTGACCCATCCTTCTTCTTAACGAAGAGGACTGGTGCACCCCATGGTGAAGCACTTGGGCGTATAAACCCTTTATCTAGATTCTCCTGTAGTTGTTTCTTCAGCTCTTCAAGCTCTACAACAGCCATTCTATATGGAGTCTTGGATATTGGTAAAGAACCGGGTATAAGTTCAATTGAGAACTCAACATCTGTTCCAGGAGGAAGACCAGACAGTTCCTCGGGAAACACTTCCGTGAATTCCCTCACAATAGGCATTTCTTCAAGGATGGTTTCTTCCTTGGACTCAATCATCTGATCCAGATACGCGTTCTCATAGGGCAGTAATATCTATTCTTGAGATGATGGAGCTAAAGGAGATTCATCTTCCTCCTGACACTTGTAAAGAATCGGGGGTCGATTCTCCATATGGAGTGTGATTTACCTATCCCGACAATTTATGTTGGCTATATATAAGGAAAGCCAATCCATGCCAATAATTACATCAAATTCCACCAGAGGGAGTATGATGAGGTTCGCCGGGAAATTCAATCCACAGATTATAACAGGGGAGGACTTATACTCATGGGATGCAATGATTGCCCCATTTTCCGTACTCACCGATATCTTCACTTCCATGATTTGTGGTGGTGCTGGGATTGTTCTACTAAACTTTCGAGATATAAAAGAACGCGTAGAACCTAAATCAAAAATTACGTTCGTTATTCTTGAATGAATAACTAGCATACCTGTCACCACTTCGTTGTCGGGGTTCACTTCAGCAGAAGTGATGGAAAAAGCTCTTCCTTGCTGCCTTGGAGGTTGTTGGTTGCCTCCGAAAACCCTTGGATTAGGGAATTGATTTGCAAAATGCCCTGGTTCTTTGCATTTGTAGCATTGAACAACGCGTTGAGGTTCGAACGGAGCGTTCCTCTCCTCTTTCGTAGCCGTGGGTCTTTCTTGCCGACAATTAATAGCTAGGTGACCTTCTCTTCCACACCTGAAGCATTTTCTCGTCCCCTTAAGGCAATTTACAGGGTGCTTATTTCTGCACTTTTGGTAAGTGGGGTGTTGGATCTTCTTAGCACCGTTGGATTTATCCATCGGACCACCAGCATTGAATTCCAACTTACGCTTCTTGTCCCCATGATACCCCTGTGATTCCACAATCTCTATTTCAACCTTGAGGGCACATCAGACAATTTCCTTATAGCTGTCGAAGTCACGGATCGCCAATGCTTTCCACAGGCTAGGCTTCAGCCCACTAAAGAAGCGGTCAACTTTGCATTCGGGGGTAACGACAAAGCCAGAAGCATATCGTGCAAGCCTTGTGAAGTTTTCCTCATACGCTCTAACATATTCTTCATCTTTTTTTTGAGGGAAAGGAAGTCCCTTTCCATCTTAAGCTGGAGGGTGCGTGGAAAATATTTATCGAAAAACATCTTCCGGAAGTCCTTCCATTCCAATGCCTTGATCTCCTCCTCAGGCTTCGTATTTTTGATCAACATCCACCATTGATCAGCTTCACCCTCCATATGATAAGCAGCCTGGAGAACCTTCTCTTGTTCAAAACATTGAAGGATGGAGAAGATCTTTTCAATGGAGTTGATCCATTTTTCAGCGATCGTGGGATCAGATGATTCACTAAAAGTAGGAGGCCTTTGTCTCATGAAGCTCTCGATAACGACTTGTTCTTTCTTAGGGGGGGTTGAATGTTCCTCTTGAACCGTGTTTCTATTCAAAACTTGAGTTAGCTGAGAGAGAAGCATGACAAAGTTCGCGATTCCTGCTCCCATTGGATTGGGCATCTCATTAGTACAGTCATCACACTGATCTTCACAACGGTTGTTAGCCCGAGTCCTCCTATTACCAGCCATTGGCTGGAATAAAAGAAAAGTTAGGGGTAACACATAAAGGGTAATCCAAAGACAAAAGTTAACGAATTATAAATAAACTTTTATTTCCTTAACTCATGAGTCTATAGGCTTCAATCTAGTCTTTTCATGATCTACTTTCTAACATATATTCTTAGGGGCATTTTTTTTATTCCCTTAATAAGGGTTCATACTAAGCTTGTGAATTTACCAAAGCATATCACCCGGGAGTGTCGTAACCAAGAGTGCAGCAAGGCCCGTTGTCGTGCACCAGTTCCCATTCAAGTCTAGATCAAAGCGGTGTTTTTGGGTTTTACCCCTAGGATACATCTGTGCCAGAGCCGTCTCTACCTGCTCGTATCCATACAAGGATGTATTTTCTTGATAACCCACTTACTCAATACTCACCAAAACTTAGGGATGTCTTTATTATACTTAGCCTTGTATCTAAGGATTTATTAGGGTTTTCTAATCCTAATCCCAAAAATAACTAAACCTATCCTCTGATACCAACTATGACAACCCTGCTTTTTAATACAAAATTAAACATGATTTATTACATAAAACTTCACTTGATACAACAAATAATATCGAGAGGTTTAGTGTATTTGGAGCTTAGGATCATTACATAAAAACTTAAAACATGAAATACAACATCTTTATTGAAAAATTCCTTTACATGACCACTATATTCCCTCGTACTTAGCATTGCATGGGATAACTTGAGGACATACACAAGAAAAGGGTGAGCTATAAAGCCCAGTAAGGGAGTACACATGGAATAACATGAGGAGTACAATACATGTTAGGAAATAGGCATATCAATAGAGAATAAGAGAAACATGAACATAAAGGCATGATAAATCATGATAATCATAACATGGAAATGTGGCAACAACACTTAACAACGAATTAACATGATCCATGACCCATTGCACATAGAGCATGAGTAAATCCTCATTGCACATGAAGCAAAAGTAAACCCTCGTTGCACTTGAATTAGCATGATTCAACACTCATTGAACATGACGTATCATGATACTATACTTTACCCAATGCATTGGAGGGCTATAAGGGCGCACCCTTCTTAAACATTTCATTTCATGCATAAGTGTGCCACATGGATCATAAAACATGGATTCATAAAACATAATAATTTATTCCAAGATAAAGGAATGTGGAATTAATACATGAAAATTTATAATCAATAAGTAAATGTACATAAAGGTGAATACCCTTGATGGAGAAATAGACATGGTATTCACTACACAATGACATTAGCTTAGAAAATCGGTGCGATTTCGGTAGCGTAACGACGTGACATAAGAATTCATAAAAATGGTTGATGAGAGAGAAAGGGGTTCCTCATCATATTTACATGTAATGGATATTAAGGAGTTCATATAGATATATTTCCCAACAATTGTAATGGAATTTCGATTCATGATACAAAATTATTGCTTGAATGTAAAAGAGGAGAGAGAAGTTCCTTTCGGAATTTCGGCATAGTAACGGGTGTACATGGGAGGCATTTAATGAGAGAGAAAGGGTCCCCCATAATTCAAACATAAAGAGGGCAGTATGAGGGAGGTGCGAAACCATACCCCAATATTCATAATTGAAATTAAAAGGGCAAAACAACTTAAAGAAAATTGGACAAAAATGAGAAAGGAAGAAAAAACCCTTACTTGGAAGTGTGCTTCCAAAGGATAGAGAGAGGCTTGTGAGAGGCTTCTTGGGAGCTTGGGGAACCTTGGGAGGATTATAGAGAGATTAGTATATAGGTTGGATGAGCTCCAAAGGCTTTGAGTGACGAGGAAGTGGGAGTTTGGGTGGGTTTATATAGGAAAGGTGAGGGAATTCTTTATTATTTAGGTTTGGGTCCCCTTACATTAAATTAATCCAAACCACAAACCATCTCATGGTTTTTGACCATGGTTTTTGGAAAAGGGAATAGAAAAACAATATTTTATAAGGCCAAAGTCCGAACTTCTTAAAACAATGAGGTTGCTTATGTGGAGGTGAGTCACACTCCCATGGAAAATAATTTAAAAAGACAAGATGTTTAATAAGTCTTGAGGGGTCCATTAATGCTTTGAAAAGTAGGTCAAACAAAACCAAAATCACATTATTTTAATGGTAAAACATATATTGGGCGAACATAAAGCTTATCGTATTTTATTACATCACTATTGGGTCTTTATGATGTCATAAAACACATTATATATTTAAACGGTATTTAATTTTTACCCAAAAATTTGACTGTCTCAGAAAATTATGAAAAATTCACCATTGGATAATCTCGACGTCTTGATTCCAGAAATAACATTTATTTTATCTAAATAATTTTCTAAATATGTTAATTTTTACTTTTAAAATAAAAACCGATATTTATCGAAAATTCACGGGTTTTGACAGAAATGGCTTTCAAACCTTAATAAAAATTACAATTGCATTCATAAAATTATAAGATCATTTATATTTAATAAAAATTAATTTAATAATAATAATAATATTTTATTAAAATATTATTTAATTCAAAAATCCCTTAATTTAATAAAATAGAATTCTTAATTAAATAATAACTAAAAACATTATTTGTACTTTAAAAACTATTTACAATGTATCAATAATGACAAGAAAGTATATTCATCATTATATACAAAAAATAATGTACATGAACATATTACTATTTATTTGTTACATAACCCCTTAAAACAGCCGCATAAGACCTAAGGGTAAGGTGTGCGATGGTGAAAAACTCTTGGGGTGGCTCGGATAACATCGCTCGAGTGGTAATCTCTATCAACTTCCACTTTTCCCATAGACGGTCCCGTTCGAGCTTGACATGATGAAGCTCAGCTTGGGCTTGGTCAAGAGAGAAGCCCAAGGATACCACCACTTTTCTGAGCTCCGAAAAATGGGCTTCGTATGGGGTAATTCTACTGGATGAGGCCATCGCTTCCTTTGTCTGAGTAAATTGGATTTGTTAAAGTCCAATATTTATACTAATCATGTGATCACTGTTCAACGACTATATTAGAAACAGTCAAAATTCTTATCATAAAACCAAAGAAGTTGACATTTTATATAAACATAAAGAGAAATTTAATTATATCAAGATGGATTTCCATTAATGAAACTTTGGGTCGTTACACCAGCCACCCCATTCAGAGATCTATGAAATCCCGATAAAGCCTTATGCCACGACTCATCCTCCAAAGATACTTTCATAACAAGATTATGACCGAGGAAGTGCTGTGAATCCATGGGAATAAATAAACCCTAAAATTCCTCAGTGTCTGCATGGGATATCTCCCACACCCACATCACATCCACCATCAAAGGTGTGATTTTAAAACACGCCTTTAGTAATATTATCCAAAAAATCTTTTTTTATAAATATTTTTTTTAAACAATAATTTGTGATTTTGTGTGTGTATTTATTTGTTTATATATTTATTTATATAAATATAAAAACACATAAAAATAAATTCTAATATTGTGACATCGTGTTACCAGCTTCCAGGTACTTTTTATCCCTTGTTTTTTACCGTACTTTGTTTGAATCTTGTTTCAGGTTATTTTTAAGGAATTTTATGAATTTTTGGAACTTTTTGGGTCAGTGAACAATTTTCGAATAGTTAGGGTTAACCATGCATGTCATCCCAGAGAAATAATGTTCCAGGTGATAAATTTATGAAGGGAGCCGCACAGTTGGTTCAAATAGTGCGACCTCCTCCTCAAATTGTACAAATTGGGCCAGTGGTGAGTGTGTGGTTGGTGAAAAATTTTCTAACAGTACACCAAAATCATGCACCATACTCCAGTGGTCCAGAAGGGAGTGCACGGTTGGTGCATGTTTTTTTCTAACAACGTGGCCAAACCATGCAGCTCTCTCTAGAAGCTAGTGAGGGCACATAGTTAGACCTAAGCATGTGGCCTAACCTAGGAAACCATGAAAATGAGTTTTTAATCCTCCAAAAATTTTAATTATGGAACCAAAACCCCCATTATAAATACTAAACACATTCTAATCAAACCTAATTTAACCTTTTATCCTTTTGAGGCTCTCTAGAAAGAATTTTTGTACCTCAAAATACTCTATTATTTGATTGAAATATAGGTGGATACGATTGATCCATCTATGATAAGTGTAAATCTCTTCGGTTGAGAATTTTTCTTTATTATTCTCTCACCTTTTTTAGAGTGGGGAGTCCTTTGGTTGTTGATGGATTGAAACTTGATTTGATGATTTGTAATTCTTGGGATTTCCACTTTGATCTTCCTCACTTTCAACTCTCAGTTGATGATTCTTGTATTGGGTGTTTTCTTGACCGTGTGACTAAAGGTAGGTGGTTTTGTGAATATTTTCCATACACTAGAAACCTTGATTTCTTGCTTAATTTGAAATTCATTTTCAATTTATTTTTTTGAATTGAGTAGATTTGATGTTTGATTTTAAAAAGGCATGGAATTGTGAAACAAAAAACTTTTTCAAAAGGCTTTGAATTTCACATATGTGGTTTCATTTTGAGGTATTTTTTATCTTTTATTTTGGTCTTATCTTTTTGCATGGATTTTCACTGGAGTTTTTAATAAAAGTGGTAGTTTTCGGGTCCAACAGCAGGTGGGGCACTATTAGTAGAAACTGTGTGTCAGCCGAGAGGAAGTCGTGCGCCTTGGATAGTGGCACTATCTAGGGTGCACGGTCTAACACATGGGCATGTAGGGTAATCGTGCGCCCAGATCAGTGGACATGTTTGAGGTGCATGGTCAACCGCACATGCATTCACCCTCCCCCAAGAAACCGTGTGACCAATTTTACCTTTGGATATAGGTGTCGCATGGCTAACCCATGGTTTGAAAAACCATTTTTCCAAACCATTCGGCCTGCCTAGTACCTTAAAAATGTTGAAATTTTACTTTTAACTCTTCGATTTTAAGACCCTAACACCACTTGGATCACCCCATTACGCCTTCTCTACCCTAGGCATGCTGCCCCATTCTCCTTTTCTCACTTGGACATCAATCCCTTGTTGATTTTGGCCTTGGATCTTTAAGAAATCAACAGGCGAGCCTCTACTTTCCTATGTTCCTCCGTATTCTTGGGCTTTTATTTCTTTCTTCTTGGGTTCTCCTTTCTCCAGTAGATTGGTTTCCCTAAAGTGGGTTCAAAATTGATTCTTTGGGTTTGATATTGATGTTTATGTTGTGTTCTTTCCTTTATAGGGTATCTTCTTAGTGTGTTTGTAGTTTTCAACCAGTTTCTAAAGGTTTCTAAGTGAAAGGTGGGTGGTTCCATGATTTAACATTATTGGATGATTTTGGTATGCTTTATATGTTTCTATATGGGTTTTATGGATTGTTTGGGTGGTAAAAATCACATTTTAAAATGTTTTTGGTGTGTATAAGGGTTTAATGTTGATTTTTTCAAATGAAAATGGTTGATTTCCATGGGTGTTTCTAATGTTGGAAATGTGTGTGCATATAAAATGGTTTATGTGACATAGGTAATGAAACTGATCATAAGGGAGTCCTAGGTATCTAGGTGGATATACCCGGTCTAGTATGCTAAGCGGTCCAGCAGGGCTGAGGCCCAGTTCCACTAACATCATTAATGCTACAACACTAACTAAACATATAATGATGATTGGAGACCACCAGACCTTTGGATGTGACTCTCCTATAGTGGCTCATACATGTGAACACTGTGGGTTTTGGTTGTACTTATCACTGAGGTATAAGGATCCTAGTACCCCACTAACCCTAATACCTTAGGGATTACCTGTGCTGCTCATGTGATGCTATGATTATCATGTAGCTTGTTGTGGTATTTTCTTTCCCTTTTAACTTCAAATCATGTTTCATTTAAAATATTTTCTTTTATTTTATTTAAAAAAAATTATGTTTATTTGTCTTATGATGTTATAGCATGGAATATATTTTGGTGGTATACTACTAGGAATTGACTCACAACCTACATACACCCTCGGGTGTATGTAGACCTTATGATGTTTGACCCAGGTAAAGGAAAGTTGTTTCATGGTGGTGATGGTGGATATAGTTGCTAGTGATTCCTCTCTTTCAGGTGTTGATGGTGGTGGCATGGGGGTGTTGACCCTCTTGTTGCATAGAGGTTTAGTTATCTAGTTTGTTCCCCTCCCCATTTTGGTGTTTTGGTTTTTGGTTGGAAATGTAAATTTTTTAACTTGCGATAGTTGTATTTATTTTGGCTATGGTTCTTGGTTATGATGTAATTTATAATTATTTGAGGTTGTTTATGGTTGATTCTTGTGGCAGAAATCATTCCCAAATGTGATGTTTGATGCCCAGGTACTAGTTTCTAGCCCATGGGTATCGGGAATGCCATTTAGTCCATGCCATGGGTTGGATTAGTTTGGATGGCATCCCGGCCTGGTTCATGAAAAAATGGAACCAGAGAAGGTTTTTTCTATTTCTTTGGGTCATGATATTTGATAGATTCTAGATAGACAGAAGCTAGGACTGTCGAGGCTTGAGGTTCTGGTTGTGAGTGGAGTGTCTGGCCAACACACCTCGTGATAGACCTTGGGTCACCATGGGATATTTGGGATTTGTTTTGATTCTTCTTCTAGGTGATATGTATAGATTTAAGACTGTACATGGACACCGATCATGGGTGAAGTGGTTTGAATTTTTATTGTTCTTGTTATGGTTATGGTTTTGATTTATAAATATGTTCAAAAAAATTTGTGGCTAAAAGTTTTTTGGAAATTGTGTTGATGGTCGCTTTGTGTTTATTGATTATTGCATCATCATGCCTCCCTGAAGACTTGCTATGCAACCATGGGAAGAGGCCATAGATAGTTCTACCTCACTAGTTGATCAGAGAATATTGGAAGCAATGGTTAGGGCTATCTGAGCATTGGATAAGGGACCCGGATCTTGTCCTGCTCGTGTTAGGGAAGCCGAACCAGGTCTAAAAAAGGATAAGGCTAAGGAGTTTCTCAAGAACAAGACTCCTTACTCCCAGGGTAGAACAACTAGAATCTTTACCTATACCCATAGTTCTAAACCATGGGTATAGATTAGAAAACCATGGGTACAAGCTATACCCATGGGTTTATGAATCGTTGGTGCTTAAGTCATCAGGATAGGGCTATACCCATGAGTTGACCAAACCACTGGTATAACGCACCTATACCCATGGTTTTCAAACTGTTGGTGAATATAATTTCAATGGAAATAACTATACCCACGATTTGGTCAAACCATGGATATAGGTCCTTTATTAAAAAAAATCCCACCACTAGGAATTGATCCCATCACCTCCCGCCTATACTTCAATGACTTTACCACTATCCTACAACACATTTTTGTGTTCTTATATTAATATATATATATATTAAAATCTATTTATATTAACGTATTTATTATTATTTTTATTATTATGAAAAAATAATGGTCCAACCAATACCCATGATTTGGTTAAACCATGTCTATTAAAAAAATCCACCAAAGGGAATTGATCCAAACACCTTCCACTTATACTCAAATGACTTTACCACTATCCTAAAACACATTTTATGTTCTTATATTCACACACATATATATATATATATTTATTTATGTATATATATGAAAAAATTATTTATATTAAAGTATTTATTATTATTATTATTATTATGGAAAAATAATGGGCCAACCTATACCCACGGTTTGGTAAAACTGTGGGTATAGGTGCCCAGAAACATTACTTATGCCCACAATTTGGTCAAACCATGGGTATAGATATTCCCACGACCTTCCTGTGAAAATCCACCCCCCCGCGAAACCTATTGCAATATTTTATAAAAACTATGGGTATAGGGGTGACATATACCCATAATTTTTTAGAGAACTATGGCTATAGGTTTTACCACAGCTTTCCCGTGAAATTTTTTCCCTCGGGAAACTTATTTCCATGATTTAACAAAATCATGGCTATAGGTTTTGAACCAAACTCTATAGACACAATTTTGGAAAGAACCATGGGTATATCCTTGTTTTCTAGAATTGTAGCATAGATCCCCAAGAAGAAGAGGACTGGATTGAAAATATCGATAGTATTTTTAGGTTTCTTAATACTTATGGGGCAGTTAAAGTGAAATGTGGTTCTTTCTTGTTGGAAGGTCCTAGTCGAAGGTGGTGGGACTCAGTGGTTTAGGTTGGGAAGCATGAGTAGATGGGTTGGAAGGAATTAAATTTTTTATTTAATCAGAAGTATTTTCCTGAACCCTTGTCCTTTTTAAGACCTGAGAGTTTCTAGATCTCCACTAGGGGGATCAGACCTTGTTGAAGTATGTTAACCGCTTTTCAGAGTTGGTTCAGTTCACACCCGAGGTAGTTTCCAATGAGCAGTTAAAGGCTCAACATTTTGAAATGGGGTTATGAATAGACATTCAATCCTAAGTCTTCTTGTTTAAGTTGAAGACTTATGTTAAGGTGGTCAATTGATACCTGATGGTTAAGATTGATCAAAGTGAAAAATATGGTTTTTTCTGGAGTAGCTTCAGCAGTGGGATAGGGCAGCGACGAATCATCTAAAAAGAAGAGAAAGTGTGATGAGTAGTAAAATAAGGGAGGGGGAATCTTAGTCCATCCTTCTCGACCAACTTTTTCTACAGCTTAGGATGTTGGATTAGTATTATGCCATCAGTTTGTAAGGTCAGTGCATGTGCAGTCAACATGTATAGTCCCACTTAAATCTTTCCATCCATGTGGACTTATAGGAAACTTGCAACAGTTTTTCTAAGTTTCACACCCATATCAGGGTGGTGTGGGTTTTGAAGCCTCCAGGGTAATATTAACTCAATAAAAACCATCCAGAATAGTGGGTTATTAGTTTGTTGGTCATGTTGGTAGGATTGAATCGACTTATGGATAGAGTCATCTTAAGGAAGAGCCATCATTTAGTAGTCGTTCTCAGGTCCAGGTGGAGATGAGTCGCTTTCATGTTATAGATCAAGCATTGGTGAAATTAGATTAAGGGACTACAATGGTTCAAGGTATGATTCTTATTATATCGTCAATAACTATTGTTCTATTTGACACCGGTGCTTCTGATTCCTTTATTTCTACCCGACTTGTGGAATTTTTGAAATTTCCAACTGATCTCATGTTGTGTGCAATGAAGTTGGTAATTCCACTTGGTAAGAAGAGAGAGAAGGATTTCAGGTGTCCATATTGTACTCTCAGTTTTTTAGGGGTCAAGATAGAATGGGATTTCCTAGTTCTGGAAATGGACATATTTGACGTGATCCTCGATATAGATTAGATGATGCATTTCTAGGAACACATCAATTATAACCATCAACATGTGATCTTTGTGGAACCTAAAAGGATTTATCAGGGTTTTAAGGGTGAATAGGATCCTCGATTAGGATGTGTTGAACCCCAACTTATAGAATTGGGTAGTCTTATTTTTTCATATCTCGTCGCTCATGTTGGAGGACAATGGTAGAGGTTCTGAGGGTGGATTACCTCCTATAGTGGATGAGTTACCATAGGAGTTTAAAAATGATTTGTTAGGGTTTACTTTGGAGTGGTATGTGAATTTTACCATCAATTTGGTGTTAAGAACATAACCGAAATCTCTTCACTCATACTGTATGGCCCCCACCAAGTTGAGGGAATTAAAGATACTACTGGATGATTTGGAATCCAAAGGATTCATTCAACTAAGCATTTCACCTTGTTCCTTCCCAGATTTGTTTTCGAAGAAGGCTGATGGGTCTATCTAGTTATGCATTGATTATAAAAAGTTGAACAAGGTAATGATCAAGAACAAATACCCCTACCTTGTATTTATGGCCTCTTTGATCAGCTCAAGGGGGCAAGGTGGTTCTCCAAGATTTATTTGTGTTTTGGGTATCACCAAGTCAAATTCAAAGATGCGTATGTTCCTAAGATATCCTTTAAAATTAGGTATGTCCACTTTGAGTATTTGGTCATTCCATTTGGGTTAAAAAATGCTCCAGGGGTTTTCATGGCTCTTATGAATCATGTGTTACATCAATACCTTGACTCTTACGTCATCATGTTTTTAGATGAAATCCTGGTATACTCTGGGACCAAGGAAGAGCATGAGAAACACTTGAGGATCATATTGGGAACTCTTTGAGATCACTGTCTCCATGCTAAGATCTCTAAGTGTACCTTTTGTATCAGGGAGGTGAAGTTTCTGGGCCATATGATTTCAGAACGTGGGGTTTCATTGGGCCCCAAGAAGATTGAAGTGGTGATTCCATGAGAGAAACCAAGAAATATTTTTGAGATCAAGATATTTTTAGGCCTGGAAGGGTATTATAGGCAGTTTATCATAGACTTCTCTTAGATCATTTTTCCCATGACCTTACTTAACTAGAAGGGCATAAAGTTTGAGTGGAGCCTGGGATTTTAGACCTCCTTTTAAGTGTTTAATCAATGGTTGACCACGATCCCTCTTTTGATTTTTCGAAAATCTAGGAAGGGATACGTGGTCAAATATAATGCCTCATGTATGGGTCTTGGGTGTGTGTTGATGTAGGATGACCATGTGGTGGTGTATGGTTCTTGACAACTCTAACCACATGAAAATAATTACCCAACCCATGACCTAGAATTATCGAAAATGATGCATTCTTTAAAGACATGGTGCCACTATCTCTTTGGGGAGAAGTTTTTTGTCTACTTAGATTATAAGAGCTTGAAATACATTTTATCCCAAAAATATATGAATTTAATGTATCACTAATGGGTTTAGTACCTTTAGAGGTTCAATTTTGATATCATGTATACCCTATGAAAAGGTAATGTGGTGGCAGATACCTTGAGGAGTAAAGTGCCAGTGAAAGCTCTAAAAGAGTCCAGTGACGAGTGGAATTTGATGGGGATTTATACCTAGATGCATATATATACCAAGGAGTATAGTGGAGGTACATTATTAGACAATGTTCATCTAACACCCTCCCTTATAGAGATGATTTGGAAAGATAATCTGAGTGATGAGTTCTGACAACATTCTATGTAGTTTCTGAATAGTGGGGAGGTGCCCAATGAGTGGTCTTTATCTTCAGATGGAGTTCTCTACTTCAAGGGATTCTCTATGGTGTATTTTTCTTTACATAAAGTGGTTATATATGATATCAATAAATATCAGTGGGACGTTTATCCTAGGACCAACAAGATGTTTTATGATGCGTTTCATCAGTTATGGTGGGCTAGTATGAGATGAGATATAGTTAACTTTGTATATAGATGTTATACCTTTCATTAGGGTTAAATCCGAGCACCAAAGGCCCTCTGATTTACTTAAACCACTACCCATTCCTACCTGGAAGAGGGACAATGTCTCCATGGTCTTCATCATTGGGTTACCTCATACGCCTCAGAGAGGGAATGAAATTTGGATGGTGATTGATCGTCAAACCAAATCATATCATTTCATTCTGATCAAGGACTCAAACAAGGTGGATGAATTGGGTTAGTTATATATTTAGGAGATAGTGAGGGTTCATGGTGTGTCATCAGATATCATTTTAGACAGGGAACCTCACTTTACCTCATGATTTTTAAAATTATTTAAAAAGGAAATGGGGTCATAGGTTAGACTTAGTACAACATAACATCCTCAAATGTATGGACAGATAGAGCGGAAAAATCAGATATTGGAAGAAATTATCCGGGAATGTCTGTTGGATTTCATAGGCTCATGGAAAAACCATTTTGGTATTGGTGGATTTTTCATCTAATAATAGTTACCAATCCTTAATAATAATGGATCCCTTTGAGGTTCTTTATGGTTGGTCGTGTCGGTCACCTTTATGGTAGACAGAGGTGGGTGGGACCTCATTGTTGGGACCAAGCCTTGTATAGAAGATGTTTGATAAAGTATGGTTGATTAAGAAATGGTTGTTAATAGCACAAATCTACTATAAATTGTATTTAGATCAGCAGCACCGAGCCTTAAAATTCTTAGTTGGTGATCAGGTGTTTCTGAAAGAGGACCCTCTCTTGGGTCACCATCATCTTGGTAAGTAGGATAAGTTAATGCCAAGGTATGTTGAGCATTTTAATATTATTAAGAGAGTTGGTAAGGTATAATACCAGTTAGATTTTCCATCTTAGTTAATGTCAATTCATGACATGTTCCATGTCTCGCAATTGAAGAATTACAATCTAGATCCATATCACGTGATAAATTGGGAAGAGTTGGAGCTCGAATATGATTTTTTGTGTGTTTGAGAAACCTATACAGATTTTGGATTACTAGGTGAATGTACTTTAGGGGAAATCCATACTTTTGGTTCAAATTCTTTGTCTGAATGAGAATGATATGCACGAGTCATGGGAGTGAAGGTCTTGGGTTAATGATCAATATCCACATTTATTCTCTAATTAGACTTGATAATGACTTTATGAGGGTGTAAAATTTTCATGGTGGGGAGATTTATCACATATATGGTTTCATTTTGAGGTATTTTTCTCTTTTATTTTGGTTTTATCTTTGTTACATGTCTTTTCCTGGGATTTTTTTGAGAAAAGTGGTGGTATTAGGGTCCGGAAGCAGGTGGCGCACGATTGGAACATAATTAGTAGAAACCATACTCCAACCTAGAGGAAACCTTATGACCCAGAAAGTGTCACTTTCTAAGCGACAAGGTCAACCTCATGGTCATGATACCTCCCCTAGTAAATCATGAGACCCCTTTACCCTTTGTATATAGGTTCCGCATGGTTGGAATATGGTTTGGGAAACCATGCGGCCTGCTCAGAACTTTAAAAATGTTGAAATTACACCTTTTAACACTTCAAAATTAAGACCATAACCCCCCTTGGCTCACCCCATTCAACCTCTCCTCCCTTAGGCGCACCTCACCATTCTTATTAAATCCATTAGAACTCAATCCCTTAGTGATTTTGGCCTTGGATATTCAAGAAATCAACAAGTGAGCCTCTCCTTTCCTTTGTTCATCATTTTTCTTGATCTTATCTTCCTTCCTTCTTAGGTTCTCCTTTATCCAATAGATTAGTTTCCCTAAATTGGGTTCAAACTTAATTATTTGGGTTTTATATTGATGTTTATGTTATGTGATTTCCTTTATAGGATCTCTTCTTGGAGGGTTTTCATTTTTGAACCAGTTTTAGGAAGTTTTTAAGTGAAAGTTAGGTGATTTCATGCTTTAACATTGTTGGATGATTTTGGTATGCTTTCTATGGTTTCTATATGGGTTTTATGGATTTTGTGGGCTGTGTGAGTCTTGTTTTCAAATGGTTTTGGTGTGTGTAAGGGTTGAATAATGATTTTACAAATGAAAATGGTTGATTTCCATCAGTGTTTATAATGTTGGAAATGTGTGTGTGTATAAGATGGTTCATGTGATATAGGGAATGAAATTTAGAATAATTTAATCCTAGGTATTTAGGTGGGAAGACTAGGTCTAGTACGCTAAGTGGTTCGGTAGGGATGAGGCTCGGTTCCCCCAGTAGGATTGATGCTACAATACTCACTAAACATATGATGATGATTGGAGACCACTAGACCTTGGGATGTGAATCCCCTCTAGTGGATCATGCATGAGGACACTGTGGGTTTTGGTTGTTCTTATCATTAAGGTAAAAGGATCCTAGGACCCCACTAACCCTAGTACCTTATGGATTACCCAGAGTGATCATGTGATTCTATGATTATCCTACAACTTATTATGGTATTTTCTTTCCTTTTTAACTTAAAATCATGTTTCATTTAAAATATTTTCTTCTATTTTTTTTAAAACTAGAATGTTGAATTGTATTATAATGTTATATCATGGAATATATTTTGGTGGTATCCTATTGTTAATTGGATCATACCCTACATACACCCTTGGGTGTATGTACACCTTGTTATATTTGATCCAGGTAAAGGAAAGTTATTCCATGATGGTGACTGTGGATTAGGTTGCTAGTGGTTCCTCTCTTGCAGGTGTTGGTGGTGGTGTCATTGTGGTGTTGAACATCTTGTTGCATGGAGGTTTATTTGTGTAGTTGGTTCCCCTTCCCATTTTGGTGTTTTGATTTTTGGTTGTAAATTTAAATTGTTTAACTTGTGATAGATGTATTTATTTTGGTTATAGTTGTTGGTTATTATGTGATGCATAATTCTTTTGTGTTGTTTATGGTTGATTATTATGGGAGAAATTGTTCCCAAATGTTATGTTTGATTCCCATGCACTAGTTTCCATCCTATGGGTATCGGGAATGCCCTTTGGGCCATGCCACCGGTTGGTTCGGGTGTCAGGTTGGATGGAATCCTATCCTAGTTTGTGACATTGAAAATATTGTGTAGTTTTTGAGAAAAGATAGTTTGAAATGTAAATTTATTTAATGAAATAAATGGATGTTTATTCATGAGAAAAATGACATGAAATATGATTTATAAAGACATTAAATTTATGAAAACCTATGATTTGGTTTTGAAATTGAAATGGAATGTTGAAACTTAAAATGGCTCATTTGAACTGTGAAAGATGATTTGAATTGAAAATAATGATTTCCCATGATTTATTAACTGACTGATTTATTTATTGAAATAACATGTGATCTTGAGTAGTTCGTGGATGATTAGGATAATCATGCTAGGAATTTGAATCCCTAGAAGAGGATTGATGATGAAAAATTTAGATAAATGAAGTTTGGAATGATTTTACCTAATGGGGGTGTTGATTGATTCTATCCCAATTTACCAAGCCTTAGGGAAATGTACAAACTTTGAGCCATGATTGATTAACAAAGAAGTACAATGATCCAAGATTCAGGAACTAACTAACCTCAGGGAATATAACCACGGTGCTTTATTTTGATTTGATAATTACATTTCAATATTTATTAAACTCTTTTACTAAGACCATTCTATTTTATAAAAGGTTTATTTAAGAATGTTTTTGATATTCTTTCCATATACTTGACATGAAATCTTTTTTGACTACAAATATGAAAATGATTAGATATTCCTTAACTTTATTTAAAATTAGAACATAAATGGTTTATTTGTTATGGAATTTCTTATAGAACATTTGGTCAAATCCCACTGGTTTGTTTTTTCTCACCCCTTAACTTTGACTTAGGGAGTTTTTAAACTATGTTATGCCAGGTCTATAAAAATGGAAAGCACCACTTGGAGGTGAATAGTGTGCTTTAATAATGGGAACTTGTGGTGATGGAGGTGAAAGGTGGAGTTGCGACCCACTCATTACATGAAGATTCTGGGACTTTGTATTGATGATTATTCAATCATTTTATTATATGATGTGTTGTATGATCTTTATCTGTCTACTTGTAGTAATTTTATCCTTGAGGAGTGTTTTTTATAATGATTGTTCATTGATTTATCTCACATTGTCCTGCATTGATTGTTTGTTCTTGGGGTGAAATCATTCACTCCGACCATTTATTGATACCCAAGTGCTAGTCGCCAGTCTGTGGGGATCAAGAATGCCTTAAGGTTATTTCAGTGCTAGCTCAGGTACCGGTGTACCAGGGTATTCAGGTTGATTTGTGAAAAAATGGTATCAAAGGTGGCTTAACATCTTTATTCAATGTCAGTATATAGTCTGGGATGTCTAATAGACATGAGGTATGATTTTTGGGACTTTAGGGGTAGTTTACGAGTGAGTGTTTGATCAAATCTCATCATAGAGAGCCTCGAGTCTCCATGGGAGTTTGGGAAGAGCATATTTGGGGAATAAATTGATTTAATTTTAGTTATTTCCCAAACTTGATCTGAGTATTTTTAAATCCTAGAAAATTAAATTCTATCTGATGGAATTGATCTTCCTATATATCTTGATCTATTTAATGATACAAGTATCCTTGATGATGTTTTTGTGTTTTTTGTTGATGTTTTGTAGTAATATACTCTCAAGAAGATGTTTAAATAGACATCAGTAGGGATCTAACCATGAATCATGGCTGGAAAACCCTCCATTTGATTAGAACCTCATTAATATAGTGGTGTGTGTGGTCCAAGCTTTGGGACATGTAGGAAAACTTGTTCCTGTTCAAGCTCTAGTGGTGGATCCTTCAAGGGATGAGGCTAGAGACCATGCTTAGGAGTTTCTTCAGTATAAACTACACCCAAGGGTGGTAGTAAAGTCTCAGTTTCAAGTCTCATCATTTTCCCCCTACTTGGGGTGCTCTAGAGGTGGTTGTGTGTAGCACATGTCCATTGACTGTGAGGTTTTTAATCCACTTGATCATTGAGGGTCTAGTGGCCAATGACAGTTTTACTCAATTCTTTATCGAAGAAACATTCAGAACCTAGGGCCCGATACACCCATAGAGGAATGGGTTACTTCAGGAAGAGCATTAATTTGTATGGGGGCTAGAGTTTTTATACATAATAATAATAATAATAATAATAATAATGAAATTAATATTTTTTATTAATCAAATTATCATTATTAATAACAATTATTTCTAATTTCTTTTTTATTATTTTTTATTAATTATTAATTTTTATTTTAATTAATTAATTAATAAATAATAAATAATAATGATTAGTAATAATATTTCAATTAATGATAATTATTATCAATAATAATTACATTTTTAAATGGGTTTTCTAAGGTGTGATTTTAAAGCACACCTTTAGTAAATATTATCCAGAATTATTTTTTTGTAATTAACTTTTTTTAAAAAATACTTTGTGTTTTTGTGTGTCTGTGTATTTATTTATTTATGTATATATTTTTATAAATAAAAATGAAACATACACACATGAATTTTAATATATTATTAAAAAACTTATCTATGATGGATTTAATTCGCCTGAGATAAAAAGTATCTTTAGACTCAAAAATATATTTTATCTCATATAACCACATTCGGGGATTCATTTTATGTGATGCGTGGTTTGTGAGGTATTTTTATACCTAATACTATTATAAGATGAATTTAAAATTAATTAAGATTAAAAAATTCATCCCAGATGTCATTTTTCTTGTAATGTGACTCACAATATTTGAAATCTGTTAATATAAAATTATTTATGCATAAAGTTTTTGCATAGATTATCATTATTAACAATCATTTATAAAAGTACCACATATATATATAATATTCAATATATGTTAGTTTTAAACCATTATATAATGAGAATTATATATGACCATTATTTTAAATAATTATCATGTATTTATTATATTGATCTTAAATGTCTAATATTTTATGAAAGTTAATTTAAATAAATGTAATATATAATTCATATGTATCATGTTTATTAATTAAACCTTTCATATATTCATAACTATATATTTGATAGTTTTTGAAGGAAATACCGTAATATATTTATTTTTATTATCCATATATAGTGGTAAATATGATATTTATTCAAAATAATGATCATATATGCTATGTTTTTTTAATATTACAATGGTTTATCAACATCCTTCCACTGAAAAAAGAATAAGAAAATCATCATAAATATATATCACTTCAACAATCAAATAACACATCTATATAAAACTTGTGATGTCATCAGTGAGAACTTCATAACAAGTACCACTCTTCATTGTTGAAGAGTGGAGTTCATATATGAAATGCCATCTCAATGAGAAATTAATTTGATATATTATTCATGATGTGGTTCCTCCTTTCAAAGAATCCATTTTGTTGTGGAGTTATCACTGATGACACCTCATTTTTGATTCCATGTTTTTCAAGATTTTTCTTAACTTTAATGGAAGTATTCATTGTACCATTTTCAGATCGTAATATTTTGACCATCCTTGCAATATCATTTTGAGGTATCTTTTTACACACTCCATCAAATTTTTCTTTGCTTGTGTTATATGACTACATATGTTGATATTTTAACATCCTAGATTTTAAGTTAATGTAATTTTGAGCCTAATGATGTTTTAACTTGGGTTCAAAAAGTGTTGGAGGTTCTTGGTGGCTAAAATAAGGTTTTTGGAAGTTTTTGGGTACACCATGGGTAGGACCACACCACAGAGTAATCCATTTTATACTTAAAAACCACTTGTGTGAAACTAGAAATATCAAAATTCCTAGGTTAGGCATGGTCTCAATCATGGATCATTGGGAGTCCTCCTGTGGACCATAGGCAGAGCGACCTCACCATGCCATGGTGGAAGGCAAGGTGATTCCAAAATGGTCAGGGGATTTCTCCCACACCGTAGTAAATTTTTGTGGTGGATCTCATGGGTGTAGTGTGATTGAGGCCACCATGGGTATGGTGGGACATCACTACTCTATGTTAGCGCCAATTTTAGAGATTTGAAATGAATGAAATAACCACAAAGCTTTGTGGGTTACTATAATTTCAAAGAGGAAGCACATACAATTTTAAATGATGGATATTTAATACCCTTTGACTCGGTTTTTCCCTATATTAATTGATTCATCCTTTCTCTCTTGTGAGTTCTTGGGATCCATACATTTTCCAGAGGAATCTAGGGTGAAACTTTGGCTGATCTTCCCTATTTGAGCGATGAAACATGGTGATTATTTCTTTCAGGGGATTGTTCATGTTAATCTAGATTCATTGGGATCTTGGGTCCTATTCTCTATCCATTGTTCTAGGATTTATGGGTTCTCTTCTTCTATTAGACCTAAATCCTCTGTTGATGGTGGTTTTTGGGTAATTGACATGGTTATACCCTCTTATCTTGATTCCCTTCTTGAATCTCATTATATAACCCTTATCATGTTGAATTGGAATCAGTTCTAGAGACCCTTGGCATATAGGATTGATATGGTTGGTTCATGGGAGTGATTTTGGAATCAAATCCTAGAAAATATTGATATTAACATCAATGTGATTGAGTTAGAAAGTCCTTACCATCTTGGGTCCCTTGATTTTGATTGTTGGTATGATATGATGGTATGTTCTCATGTTCATTGAGACCCATGCTTGAGTTTGATCGCATGTGTGTGTGTATGTATCCCATGATATCCATGCTTTATGTTAATCAAATGTGTGTGTATATGGGTATCAATACTCTTTCTTGATTTTCTATGTTGTGCCCATATGTGTTATGCCCTGTTGTGTATGAATGTATGGACTTTTGAGGATTTTCTTCTAGAATAAAATAATTGGTGGACCATTATGGATTTGTAATCCCATAGAGGGGGAAATGCGTGACATGTGACGATGAAAACAATGGATCTAGACACAAGGTAGGGGTATGATGACCTTATGTCCTGACCCAAGGTAGTGCCAGGATACAAATACCACATGGCCTGACCCAATAAAGAGGTAGGGTAAGATGAACATGTGGAATAACTTGTGATAACTATGAGTCTTGATGACCCTGTGTCCTGACTCGAGACTCATTATCCTTGTGGATGCTCATAGATACGCGAGGTGAGCTTGTGGTTGACCCTAGTTCATGACTTCCATTATGTTTTTCCTTTCTTCATGGAGCTGAAATAGGTTTGGTTAGGGTTCATGGCATCTTAGTTAGCGCTCCAATGCTTGAAACAAGTTTGATTGTTGCTTGATTTTGAACTTTTTTATTATCATGGAATACGACTCTTATGTATGTTCAATTTTGTTAAGAACACATGGTGGTGTCCTACTGGGTTTATACTCACACCCTATATGAGCATCTTGATGTTCATGCATACTTCATGATTAGGGATCCATGGAAGGGAAAGGTCCCATTGTTAGGGAGATGAGGATATGGGGCGATGGGTTTAGAGGTGGTACTAAGATGGACTCTAGAGTGTTTCCACAATGCCTTTATTTACTTTCCTATTGTTTCTTATACTCTCCTTTGACCTTCCACTTTGAGGGTTTTTCATTTATTACCAATATGACTTGTGATACTTGCCATGAATCTAATATAACATTGTTTTTAATCTTTATTCTATGTTATTTTGGGATATTTATTTATACTTATTTATGGGTATGATGTTTTACCTTGGATACTGATGGCATAATCTCCCCATTGATGATGTCCGAACCCTCATTGCTAGTCAAAAACCGCTTGCGTATAGAAAGATGCACATAATTCCATACAAAACTCTAGCTCGGACTGGATGATTTAGGTTAAGGAATTAAAAAATTGTATCATAGTCTCTATGTTTTCTTTCCTTCTTGTGGGGTTATGGTAGAAATGAGATAATCTGTGTGGAACTAAAGTAGGGGAGTTACTATGTGTTTGTATAAATCATGTGTAACTAACCTCCAAGTTATCAGTGATGAGATTATTGATATAGTTTTATGGGATTTGGGTGTGTTCATGAATTATGATTAGGCATGTAGGATCACATGTCATGTATATATACCTACTGTTTGATATATTATAGCTCTTTAATTAAATTTCTTAATTTATGCTATCTACTCAATGATATATCTGTGTCCTCTATTTTTATGATATATACATTCTTGCATTAATTAGTTAAACTTGAGAATTCTATTATTAAATATATATGATTGTGACTAATGTGAAGATATGGAGGTCTAGGCTTGAGCCTTGGGTAGATCTTGGGGCGTTATACCTTATGTGTGGGTATCTCCTAGGATAGACCTTCCAATAAAAATCCCTTATTTATACCTTATAACTGCTTAGGTTTTTCTCATAATCAATTTTATATAGATGTTATAAAAATTCATTATAATTTCAAAAAAAATGAAACCTTATAGATTCCAGAATGCTCGTGCTAGGGAGGATGTTCTAGTTCCACCATAGGCTATATAGGAGGGTGCACCTGAGCATGCTCCTGAACCTACTCCAGTGGTTCAAGTGGTGAACCCGCCCCAACCCGGAGTCTTATAGATTGTTCTTGCTCAGGCGTAGAGAACCATGTTCGACTATGCTTGATAATTTCAACTCTAGCATCCGCCAGTATTCTTGGGAACTGGAGATCCTTAGGATGCTGAGGATTAGATTGAAATTATTGAGGTAATATTCGATATCATAGAGATTCTCGAGGATAGGAGGGTGAAACTAGCGATTTTTATGCTTTAGGGATCTACAAGTAAGTGTTGGGGTGCTATGGTACTTATAGGAAAGCATGATTGTCTTACTTGGGAATATTTTATAGAGCCATTATTTGAGGATTTATTTCTTGACATGATAAATCTAGATCGATCATAGAAGTTTATAGAGCTTCATTAGGATATGATTTCAATTTCTACATACTCATATTTTTTACGGAGTTTCTATGATTTTCTCATCTTTTTTATAGGAATGATGTGTAGAAGTCTAGAGAGTTTGAGATTGACCTTCATATGGATCTTATATGTCAGGTTAGGGGATTTGACTTGATGAAATATGTATAGGTGCTTCTCGAGGCCCTAACCTTTGAGAAAGTTCTGGAAGAGGGAAGAGTTTCAGGTTCCCTTCATGATCTTGGAGGGTTAGCTGATAGACTTTCCAATGCCATGGTGAGTGGATATTTTGGTAGCAAGAAGAAGAAATCTGATGAGTTTTAGTAGGGTGGTATATAGGTGGAGTAGAGTAGGGATCCTTCTACTCCCTTTGTGGGTAGTGTAAGTCCCCAATGTTTCAACTTTGGATAAAGTGGAAATTATAAAAAAATTCTGAAGACCTCAGATCTAGTATCATGGATAGTAAAGATAGGGAATTTTTAGAAATTTTGTTTGAGGAAATTGTGGAAAGGATCTCACAGGGGTGCATGGTAGATGCGGTCTCTGACCCGGGGATCTAAATGGGGTACTCAGTAGCAGACTCCGACTCTATAGACTTAGGTGACCTAGGTGTGTTATGTGCCTCAGGGAAAGGACTATGGAGTCGAGGTAATAAGAGTGTACACAATTGATAAGGTCCCAACCCTAGGTATAGAGGGACCTTCTATAGTTATAGGTATGGTCTTGATTACCTCTATGCTATCTACTTCTTTTTTTGATATATGAGATTCCCATTCTTTTATACCCACTCAAGTCATTGTTGGACTAGAATTATCGGTTAAGTTATCTTGAGAGTTTCTCTTGACAAACCTTTGAGAAAGAGAGTAGATCATCTCCAATGATGTCTCATATGCCCCATAATTTTTTCTATCTACAAACATCTATGGAACTTCATGATCCTAGAGATGACTAGTTTTGATGTGATATTCAAAATGGACTGGTTTAACAATTATCGATCTCATATCAAATTTATCAGATATGTTTATCCTTCACCACACATAAAGGATATAGGTTTGATGGATTTCATATGATCATATAATGATCATTTATAATGGAATACAACCTAAAAATACAGGTGATCTATCTTCAAGAAATCAATGTGTTAATAATTTGAAAAATGAAGTACCTAAAAAACATGAGTTTCAAAAGCTTCCATATTCATTTTCTTGATGGAGTGTACTTGAGGAAGATCACAAGTAGTAGTGAACAAAAGAAATCTACCTCTTATGGAGTACATCAGCCAATAAATTCATGAACAATTCATGAGGATACCTGAAATCCAAAAGGGGTTCTAGTGCCTTCTCCTATGTGATTAAAAAAGTTTCAGGAGGAAGAGAGTTTAACAGAGGCTTATACACATCACACAATGCACACACAAAAGGAGAGGATCTCAAGCTCTTATATAGGAAAAGCCCAAGGCTCCTTCTATTCACAAAAAATCATATGTGTTTATACCTGTTGGGTATAATTTATTAAACATTTTCAATGAATTTAATACAATTCCTTTAATCCATTAATAATGGATTGATGAATAAACCATTCAGGAGAAATAAATAATATATACATATATTATATTCATGCATCGCATTCATGAAAAATACATACATCACATGCATATATTAAATGTACACTCATATATATAATATAATATAATATATATTTATATATATCATGAATCATATGTATGTGTACATGCATCTCATGCATGAATATTTTAGCACACATCCAACAATCTCCCACTTGCACTAAAATTCCATAAGTATTATATGAAAAACTTCACAACTCTTTGTGAATCCATCCAAACTCTTTTGGATATGATTTTTTCCTTAGACTCTCTTCATTTTGAAAAAAAAATTGTCTAAAATTTTATCCTTATACAAGGGAATAACTTTTTGAACCTACGGGACTTAGAAACATTGACACAAACTATGAAATCCATATTTCATAGATGTAATCAAAGAGTGGCCTCTCACAAAGTGCCAGTGCTACTCAAGCTACTAAGGGGTCTGATGTGATCTCCATAAAACATACTCATATCTCTATATGAACATGTACACCACAATATGTATCATATACATCATATGTATACCTATATAATCATTTTTCTCATGACATAGAGTGACCAATAGATGTGTAACATATTTGGTATTGGTCTCTCATTATTTATTGATTCTATGAAAAAGACTAAAAAAATCAATGAATACATCACATATCATTAATATAAGTAGTTGAAAGTATCATATGTGAAAAAAATAAGAATGGCCCTAAATTTCATCAGTCTAATTCAATCAAGGGACATATGTCCATAAATTGTCATACAAGCAGACAAATCCCATCTTGGTTATGCTCCAACTGACGACATGATAAGAAATATACCCAATAACCCATGTATTAGCTAAGTTTACATATTAACCTGTGTAAGTAGGGTATAAAAGTATAAAGGTTATTATGCTAGGTATATCACTATCCTCTGGTAAAAATGATTGATAATAAGAATACACCACTAAGTATATAGATGACTATACAACATTCCATGAGATATACTTTAATGGATCAATCCATGTAATAAGTCTCTAATTATTACCTTATGAATATATTCTTCATATATTGTATAAAACTATTTGAAATGAATACAGGATTTTATTCATGATAACCTTATCACATCATTACAACCCATAATACTTCTTAATGATCATCAGTTTGGGACAAATCAAAGTCATACTTTGACGGGATATTATCATTTGACTATTTATGTAAAATAAAATTGTAGCACACATGAATGAATGATAATTAGATATTTACTTTATTATAATAACATGAAAAATTTACAACCATTACAACTAGTATCTCATGTGTCTAAAACTCAAAGAATCTATATAAACTTCATGTTATTACTGTGATAATGGTTTAATTAATAGATCTTCTACATTCTCCTGTGTAGACACTGAACTGATCTTTAGATCTCCCCTTTCAATAATCTATCATATGAGATGGTATTTTTGAAAGATGTTTTTGGTACTCTGATGATAACAAGGTTCCTTAGCTTGAGAAATATCACCATTATTGTCACAATACAACTCAATTTCTCCCTCAATGAAAGGAACTAATCCAAGTTCATAAATGAACTTCTTGATCTAAACAACTTCTTTCATAACATCTGATATAGTGATGTATTCTGCCTTTATTGTTGAATCCACTATAGTGGATTGTTTGGAACTCTTCCAACTAATTACTCCACAATTTAAGAAAATAATGAATCCAAATTGATATTTCATATAATCTTTGTTGGATTATAAACTAGAATCTATGCAACCCTTTACACATATATCATCCTCTCCCCTAAAGACCAAGAATATATCCTTAGTCATTGTCTAGTACTTAGGGATGTTATTCATAGTAATATAGTGATTATTACCAAGATTGGATTGGTATCTTCTTACTATGATTAAATCATACGAGACATCAGTTCGAGCACACAAAATGGAATGCATGATTGATCCAATGGAGGATGAGTAAGGATTTCTATCCATCCTTTCTAACTATTTTGAAGGATCCCAAATATTTTAAAGATTAATTCCATACAACACTGGTAAATATCCCTTTTTATAGTTCTCTATGCTAATCCTATTTAGTAATTTACCAATATATGTGCTCTAACTCAGTTCAAAAAACTTCTTAGATCTTTATTTATAGATCCTTATACTGAGTATGTAAGCTTATTCACCCATGTATTTCATTGAGAAACATTTACCCAGCCACATATTCATAGAGTAAAGTGTCAGGATTTCATTTCCAACAATCAGTATGTTATCTATATAAAATATTATAAATACTACTATACTACCACTAAGACTCTTGTATACAAATTAATCATCTGCATTATCGATGAAACCAAACTCTTTGATTTAATCATTAAACTAGATATTCTAACTCTGATAGGGTTTCTTTAGTCCATAAATGGCCTATTGAAACTTGTAAACCTTTGAATCCTCATTTGAAAATTAAAAAACCTTAGGATATATCATATATTCCTTTAATAAATTCCTATTAAGGAATTTGGTTTTAATATTCATTTTATATATCTCATAATCATAATGAGCTGCTATGGTTAGAAAAATAAAAATAGAATTTATCACTAAAATGGGTGAAAAGGTATCTTCATAGTCAATACCACGAACTTATTTGTAATCCTTTTCCACCTAGTGCACTTTATAGGTAGAATTTATACCATCTATGTCAGTTTTATTTTGTAAAACCCACTTTCACCCTATGAGAATCACCCCTTCATGTGCATCTACCAAGTTCCAAAATTGGTTAGTGTACTTGGAGTCCATCTCAGATCCCATGGATTTTAACTATTTCTTAGAATCAGAACTCTCAATGGGATATTGATGAGAAGTAAGTTCATCTTCTATCAACATTACTTCATCATTATTAGCCATGCGAAATCTATATATCTTAGGTTCTTAATAAATCCCACCATACATTCAAGGTTCTTATATAGGTTGAGTCGATTATTCTTCTAAAACTCTTTATGAAACTAGCTCAATATCCATATTAGGAACACTTCTTGTTTTTTGGACTTAAAATTTACTAATTTTAATTTTACTCCCCTCGACTCCTTGAAATAGATATCCCTCCTTAGGAAATATACCGGTTCAAGCCATAAACACTTTGTGTTCAGTAGGGTGGTAGGAAAAATATCCCTCAGTTTCCTTGGGATAACCAACAAAAAATCATTTTTTAGACTTATGGTTAAGCTTATTAGAAGTAAGATTTCATATGTAAGCTTCATAACCCCCAATACTTACATAATAAAAACTATAAAGTTTCTCATACCATATATCATATGGTGTCATTATGACTAATTTATATGTAATGTGGTTTAGTATGAATGTAATAGTTTCTAGATCATAACCCCAAAATGAGATAGGAAGGTCACATAAACTCGTCATTAATCAAACCATGTATAATTAGGTAAGACACCTCCTTTAAGACACACCATTACATTATAACATTATAAAATGAGTAATTTTTGAAATAATTCCACAATCTCTCAGATGAGTTATGAGTTTCTGGATCAGTTATTCACCACCCTAATCTTATCAACAGACTTTAATACTTTTTCCTAGTTGATTTTGTACTTCATTATGAAACTATTTGAGCTTTTAAAAATTTTCATATTATGTTTCATCATAAAAACACACCCATACTGACTAAATTCATCATTAAAAAAAGTGAAGTGCCTAAACCACAAATTTCTTGAGTACTCATTGGTCCATATACATCACTATGTATGAGATCCAATAGCCCAATAGCTCTCTCACTTTTTCTCCCAAAATATTTCTTTTTCATTTTTCCTAGTAAACAAGATTATTATGTATCAAATGATTCATAATATAATGAGTCCAATAATACATATATATGGAGTCTTGGAATGTGTTTCTCATTTATATGTCCAAAGTGACAATGCCAAAGGTAGGTGGGATTAGAATCAACCATGACCTTTTTATTCTAAATGTTATAAAAAAGATTATCCATATAGAGGATATATAATCTAATTATTATATTCCCAATTCCATAAAACATGTCATTATTATATATAGAATAATTTCTACCCTTAATAATGAATAAAAATCCCATATTATCTAAGCAAGATATATAAATAAAATTCCTATTTATAATAGGAACATGATAATAGTTTTTCAATTCTAAGATCAATCCACTTAATAAAATCAGATCATAAGTGTTGACCTCTATTGCAAATTTTTTCTCTATTACCAACATAAAGATCCACGTCACCCTTCATAAATCCCATCTTATCTTTGAGTTTTTTGTTTTCTAGCATGAATGTGTGACACACATATGATATCTAATACCCATAAATCAGAGTTGGAGAAATTAATTTCTATAACATTCACATTTGGTACTTCAAGTGTTTCTTCTTTAGAACATTATCATGTCCTGACCCACTAGAGCCCTCTTAGTTGACAGTAAGACAAGTATGACACCCCAAGCCTACCTTCTATAGGCTAGGGGCTGGCGACAAGAACCAAGTAGGCATATCTCACACATGGGAGGCCTTATCCCAAGTACCTGCACATAGACACATGTATCCAAGCACCCAAACAATGATGAAAGGTAAAACAAAATTGCTACCATAATGTATGCATAACATATATCCCATATCAGAGTATGAAAAAAGCACTGAAAAGTATAAAGTTCTAAAATACGAGCCCACCAAAACTACAAAAAGAGTCCAACCTGCTAAAATGGAGGGGACTTCTGTCAAATGAAACATCTGGTATAAACTACGATCTATCAAGTTCACTATGATTCATCTTCTCTTGGTCCTTCTAGGACTCTGTAAAATGGTCCTTCGTCTTTATAAGACAAGACATGTGTGGGAAGCACTTATGCAGGGGTGAGTACAAAAATACCCATTATGACACCCTGAAATCAAAAAACATAAAGAATCAAGATGTCGAGCTAAAAGTTTTACTTTTTTATTTTTTTCATTCCTTTAGTTTTGGAAATTAAAAACACTTTCTTAAAACTATGATTACTATTTTTATGTCCCAAGTGTTTTAGTATGTTTTTGTAGAAAACATTACTTTTTTACCTAATGTAGAAATAATTCTAATGAATTATGAATATAAACTTATCATTCTTAAATATGATCCATAGGATCAAGGATGAGCCTGAATCATTATACTGACATTTATTCTAACCAGTGGTTAGAATTTTTTCTTGTATATCATACCGACAAAAGTCATGACCATCGGACTGATATTGGCATTGATACATCAGACTGATCCTTAGAAGGTCTATTATATTGAAAAATTATAAGGAATTCCATTGGACTCTCCTAATTTTATAATTAGAATATATAGACTTAGTTTCTATCATAAGGAATACACCATAACACTATAATGGTGTTAAAAATACAACATCAGAAATTCGGTTACAGATGATCTATCAAGAACTAGCTATCTGAGTCCATTGCAACTAACTTAGAGATATGACTGTTGGAGATTCACATATAAATAACCAGTTATTTAAATATTTTGGAGCTGATCAAATTCATAAATCAATCTATATAAATTTTCATCTGTGTGGACATATTATTCCAAAGTTTTTTACTACTTTAGAGAGTTGAAGTTCTAAGGAATCCTTTTCAGGGTTGTTTCCTTTAAAAATAATTTTATTTTGTAATCATGTGTCTGATCATCATTATGATTGATGTATTTCAGGGATAGGAAGATTGTGAATCCGATCCATCAAATTGAGGGTTTTTGGGGATAAGAATATAGATTCCAATCATCGTATCGAGGGCTTCTAGTGGATTGGAATACAAATCTTCCAATCATTATATTAAGGGATTTCCTGGTAAGAAAAGACATATTTTATAGTAAGTATAAAACTATGGATACATTTAATTAGGATTTTTGACTACCTTTAATCTCAAAGTTAAAAGAGTGAAATATTTTAATATATATTGTAAGTCATTATTAATTTTATTAGCTATTGTATTTCTTGTTTTTACATGTTTTTATTTTGCTGTGCATATTACGATAGAAATTTTGTTTTACAATTATTTATTATCATTTGTTTTATTGGTGTATCTATGATATTGATTAAAACATACACTGATATAATCAAATATTTTATGATTAAAATTTTTACACTATGATCATCATACGATCTGTGAGTACGATCCTTTTACTTAAATAGTTATTGTGTTTTGTTTTAGCTTAAAGTTTTTAAACTACAATTTACCCCCTCTTGTAAGTATATCCATAAAAGATACTCTTATGATCCAAAATTGGTATCAGAGCAGGTTCCACTACTTATAATTTTTGAGATTTTACTTCTTCTATCAACTACAAGTTTTATTAAATTTTAATATAAAATTATTCTTTATAAATTGTTTTTAAACTAATGTGTTTTAGAAAAAAATGAGTTTCTATTGTTTTAAGATGTTAGGCATGAATATTGTATCTCTTGATAATATAAGTACCAGTCAACCTCCTATCTTTGATGGGAATTACTATGAGTATTGTAAGGATAGAATGAAAACTATTTTGATCAACACTAGAGTTGATAAATTCTTAATGATTAATGGAAAATATAAGATTTCTTATAAGGAAGTCTCTGATTTTACTAACACTGAGAAGTTAGAATATCAGTTGAATTAAAAAGTCAGAAATACTTTATTGTGTTCTATAAAAAGGAAGGCATATAGTCAGATATCATCCTGTGAGGTTGCTAATAATATTTAGAGTAAATTGAAAATAACACATTTTGGTACTTCCAAAGTCATTTAAATAAGAAGATCCATGCTTAGAGATGATTACCAAGATTTTTATTTTCAACCCAGTGAGGCAATTGGTAAGATTCACCAACGGTTTATGACTATTATCAATAACTTATAGTATCTTATATAAAAAGGTCTTGATGATGGAATTTTGGTTGAAAAAATTATTGATATAATGCCCAAATAGTGGGGATCTAAAATAACTGTTGTGGATGATACAACAAAGATTACTAATATTAATCTTGATGATCTTATTAGTAACCTCATTAAATATAGAAGGAAATTGAAGATATATTCAAAAAAATATATAAAAAATGGTAGTGTTTCTTTTTATAAAACATCTATTGTACCTACTAAAGTACAATCACTTGAGAAAGTTGTGAAGTCAACAAAGAAAAATAAAGTTGTTATTTAGTCATATTCTAGTACATCAGAACATTCTGAAAATGAATTGCATAATATATACAGAAGGATGAACAAGATAATGGGAAATAAATATTTCTAATACAGATATAAGGAAGTTCATAAGTATAAAAGTTACAAGTAGGATTCTGAAGTTACTTATTATGAATGCAAGAAAGATGGAAATATTCGACCTGATTGTCCTAAGCTCAAAAGGAAAGATAGAAAGGAAATAAATTCAGATAAAAATTCCAAGAAATATTATAAGTCTAAAGGCATGAAAATTATTAAATATTATTACACATGTATTTCTAGTGGTGGATATTCTTCTAACAATTTTTATGATAATTAATTTTTTCGATAAAGGAACATTGGTATTTTTGCAAAAGTACCTATGGTAAATCAATGTCCAATGGATAAGGTACACACTACTGAATCTCTTAATAATATTTATTTAAATAAAAACTATCCTGATAAGAAAAATTATATATCATATGATGAAGAATCTTCCTCAGCTTAAGTGGATAATACATTAACTAGTTATGAATAGGTATCTAGATTTGAAAAATTACTTGAGAATGAAAATCGAAAATATGTAAAAAACATGATAATACCAAAGAAAAACTTGTTAAGTAAAATTCAATAATAAATCTTTTAACTAATGAAATATTAGAGCATTATAAATATTTTGATAAGGATAATTCTGAAAAAATAATATTTTTATAAAGAACTTGAAAAATCTATTTCTAATAAAAATGATTTATAAGTAAAAATTAGTTTTAAAACTAATACTGATGAGGATAAAAACTTAGCTATCAAACTAAAATCCAAAATTTCTAGTTAAAAAAAACTTTTGTCCAAGTTTACCATTAGTAAGGAAAACTTTGATAAAATGTCAAAACAAATTAGACCTTATGGTAATAATTCTAGAATGAGTTTTACAAATAAAAACCAGTTTTTAGTAACAATTACTTTGTTCCTAAAATTTACCTTTTTGAAAAAGTATTGGCCATTGGAAGAAATTTTTTTCATTAAATAAAATTCAATCTTTAGGTTTTCATAAGGTTTATTTTTTAAGGAAATGAAATTTTACCAAAATAATAAAATTGGACAAATGAGGTTACCCAAAATATTATTTTATGATAATACCAGACCCCTGAAGGTTTAAGTTCTGAAAAAATAATATTTTTTTAGGAAAAGATAGATAGTACCAACAAAAAAAATATTTGGTACATATATAGTGGTTTCTCTAGACACATGAATGGAAATAAATATTTCTTTTCGAAGATTATCAAGATGAAAGGTGGAAAAGTAACTTTTAGAGATAATTCTCAAGGAGAGATCATTGGTATAGGTAACATTATACTTCTTAGAAAAGATTTTATTTTAAATGTTTTATTTTTTTATTACTTAAGTATAACATTTTAAGAATAATTCAATTATGTGATGAAGGTTACCTTGTGAATTTTAGGAATGATAAATGTAATGTACATAGAAGTTTAGGACAATGCAACCTTATAACTTTGCCTCAGTGAAATGAAAGATCAATCTTGGTTATGGAATAAAAGTTTAGGAAATTGTAACCTTATAACTTTGGATAAGTTGACAAGTAAAGGAATTGTTAAGGATCTACTAGAACTAAGGTTTGATACTTCAAAATTTTGTAATCCTTTTCAATATGGTAAGAAACATAAGTCAATTTAAAAATCTATTAGTAAAGTTTCAACTTATGATTCTTTACAGTTAGTGCACATAGACTTATTTGGTCCTACACAAACTGGAATTATTAGTGGAAAATACTATATATATGTCTTAGTTGATGATTACACTAGATACACCTGGGTATATTTTATTATAAATAAATCTGAAGCCTTTAGTTATTTTAAAAATTTTGTAGACAGAGTTAAAAATGAGAAAAAATCTATCCTTTATAACTATTCACAATGATTGTGGTGGAGAATTTGAAAATTCCAATTTTGAAACTTTTTGTAGTAAGAAAGGTGTTGAACATAAATTTTCACCACCTATAACTCCACTGAAAATGGTATAGTGGAAATAAGAAATAGATTTCTTTAGGAGATTACTAGAACCATGTTGACTTAATAATCAATTGTTAATAATTTTTGGTATGAAGTGATTATTACTACCTACTATACTATAAATTGAGTTTTAATTATAATTTTTTTTAATAAAAATCTTTATGAGTTGTGAGTAGGAAAAAAACCAAAAGTTTCTTAATTAAAAGTATTTGGTTGCAAAGTATTCATCTTGAATACTAAAGATAATTTACATAAGTTTGCACCCAAATTTGATGAAGGAATGTTTTTAGGTTATTCCACCACTATTAAGGATTATAGATTTTTTAATAAAAATTATTATATTTTTTAGGAAATAATGCATGTTAATTTTGATGAAACTAATCCCTTTGCTTTCAAACAAACCTATCTTACATCCTCAGATGTTATTTCTAAAACTGATTTTCAACCTATAGTAGAAAGTTCTTATCATAAGGAAAAAACTCAAGATCATGTCTCTAAAGTTTTTCTACATGAATATTTTCAAAATATTGTTGAAGAACATACTTTTAAAAACCCAATAATCCAATTGTTTCTTAGGAATCATCCTATTTAAAATATCATTACTGATGTAGATCAACTAGTTAGGACCAGAAGTTTCTTAAGAAATGAAATTAAACATATGGATTTCTTATCCCAATTCGAACATAAGAATCCTAATGAGGCTTTAGGTGACGAGGATTGGATTAAAATAATGAAATATAAGCTCAATGAGTTTGAAAGGAACAAAGTATGTAATTCTAGTTGAAAAACCTAAATAATATTCTATAATTGGATTAAAATCAATTTTTCTATATAAATGTGATAAAAATTGAATAATTGTTATAAATAAAGCTAGACTTATTGTTAAGTGTTATAAACAATAAGAAGTAATAGATTCTAAAGAAACATATGCTCTAGTAGCAAGAATTGAAGCTATTCGAATTATTCAAGACTATATAGTATTCTTTAATTTAAACTATTTCAAATGGATGCGAAGTGTGTTTTTCTTATTGGATACATTTAAGAGGAATTTTATGTTGAAAACCCCCTGGTTTTGAAAATAAAAAACATAAAAAACATTTTTTAAACATACCATTTCACTATGTGGACTTAAAAATGCCTCTAGAGATTGCTATGATAGGTTAAATAGATTTTTGTTACAAAAAAATTTTATTATGGGAGCCACAGATCCAACTCATTTTATAAAATAAGTAAATAAAAACATTATTATTGTATAAATATATGTTGATGAAATTATATTTGGTTCAAATCAATAATATTTAACAAATTACTTTGCGGATCTTATGAAGCCTGAGTTTGAAATGAGTATGATGGGTGAGTTAACATATTTTCTTGGTTTTCAAATTTCACAAAAACCAAAAGATAATTTTATATCTCAAAATAATTATATAAAATATTTACTTAATAAATTAGGGCATGAAAATACTAAGAGTATTAGTACTCCCATTGGTACCTCCAATACTTTAGATATTAATGAGGCTGGGAAACCGATCGATTAGAAAAATTTTAGAGGTATGATTGAAAGCTTACTTTACTTAACTGCTAGTCATCTAGATTTAATGTTTTTAGTATGCTTATGTTATATATATTAATCCAATATAAAATAATCTAATATTAAAGTTTTAAAATAGATATTTAATTATCTTAAGGGAACTATGGATTTAGGCTTATTTTATTCTTCTCGTAATGTTTTCAGACTAAAAGGTTTTTAAGATGTCAAATTTGGTGGATATATAATTGATATGAAAAGTACATCTGGAACTTGTAATTTATTAGGTGACTCTTTAGTGTCTTGGTCTTGTAATAAACAAAACTCATTACCACTTTCCAATACTGAATCCAAGTATGTGGCAGCTGTAAGTTGTTGTGCACAAGTGTTGTGGATGCAACACACACTCACTAGCAATAGCATGAGTTTTACTAAAACTCAAATACTTTATAATAGAAAAAGTTCCACTAATTTAAGTAAAACCCCATCACATCACTCATTTACTAAGAAAATAGATATAAGACACCATTTCCTTCGGGATCACACACTTAAAGGAGATATAATTTTATAATTTATCATAATGCAAGAACAACTTGTTGATATTTTTACTAAACCTCATAGTTATGATAGATTTGAATACATTAAATAAAAGATAGGAATGATCAATGTTAAGTGATCATTCATATCCTCTTCTTATTGACCCATCTCCTTACATTAATGAACTCCTTAACATAGATGGAGTACATATATTTATGTTTTCTAAAAACTTTTTATTTTTCTAAATCTTTAAATTTTTCTAAAGTTTTTATCGTAATGTATTTTTTGGGATCAAAAATATTTTTAAAACATTTTCAAATAAAATTTTATATCGCAATCAGTTTAATTTTAAAAATATCATCATCACTTTTCATTTTAAAACAATTATAACAAGTTTTTTTAATAAAACTATCATAATATGTTTTAAAAATAAAATTACCATAATAATTTTTTGTTTTATATACTATCGTAATCAGAATTTGAAAACCAAGAAGAATAGGTTATTAATATCAATGAAAATTTATACTCTGAAAGGTACTCTTATATTATTTTAGTTTTTTACCAATCCATTACTTTAGTTTATAATGTTTTTGCTTATTTTATTTTAGTTTTATTACTTTGATATGTTTTTCAAAATTTAAAAGTTTTTATAATCAAAGTTATTCTTAGTTTGATAAAAGTTTTTAAAACTTTAAGAGTTAAAATTTATATTTAAAACTTACTTCAATTAAATCACATCCATCATATCAGTTAAGTAATAATCTCAATCATTGAAAGTTTTTTGGAATATGAACCAACATTTTCCCGTTCCTATATAAAGGTGTCTTAGCCTATTTTCCCACATCAATTCTAAAGGTTTTTTATCCCAAGCTCTCATACCCCTTAAAGTAATTAGTTTGATTATTTTTCTCTTCATTTGATCTCAGTCTCAATTATCATTATGATGAAAACAAAATAAGATTGCGAAAAATGGTATGTTTTCAGGGAAAGACTCATTGAAAGGTCTTGGTTTGGTAAATATGACACTAATATCAAAAGAATCATTTCATTACAAGGTTGGGAAAGTGTTTGTTTAGAGAAAATAAATAAATATTTAGATATTTATTATCCTAAAAAGTTTAGTGAGTTTTATTCCTCTATTCAGTTTGTTAAAGATAAAGTTTCCTTTTCCATGTTTGTGAAGGGATATAAGATTTTGTTCAAGAGAGTAACAAACTTGGTGGGTGTTCCTTCTAATGGTGAGGCATATTTACCTTTTCATAAGTTATCAGACACACTTGGAACTTTCAATAAGAATAAGGCTGAATCTTCTTTGTTTCCTTTCTATGAGAAATTAAGGAAAGTTTTTCATATATCACCAAACAACAAAGTAATAGCATTGTGGATGCAAGGTTATCTAATCCCCAGGAAGGGTGATATGGATACATTAAAAGTTGTTGATGTTTTTTTCTAGATTACTTGTTCAATATAAATAAAATATACATGGTACAATTTATTTTCATTATGATAAAGAATATTAAAAGTGCTTTGATAAAGTCAAAGATTATCATGTTTCTAGCCTTCATCATTAAGTTAATTTTGAAATGTATGGATCTTTTTAAATTTTAGAATAAGTCCTACCCATTAATAGAAAATATTTCATTCATTGGTGAAGAAAACATTTCAAGAATGAAATTGGTTTTTGATTCTAAATAAAAATTTTCATTGAAATGGTTGATGGAACTGCATAATAGGCACAAACATCAAAGAAATTTGAGGATGTTAAGAGAAAGATAAAGGCTGAATCTTCCTCACAAGTGAAACAAAATAAAGAAAGGAAAAAACTGGATGATGTTTTTGAAAAAATCTTGGTTTATAAGGAAAAATGAAACCAGGATATTAGGATTTCGATCTTGATACTACTGAGGAAAAGGCCTTGAAAATTCAGGCAGCAGAGTAGTTAGAAGAAGAATAGAAAATAAATAAGTAATGGAAAAGGTCAGTTGAAGTTTGAGTTATATAAATCTTATTGAAAGATGTGGAAAGAGGTTCTGAGAATACAATCCTTTTATTTTCTCATACCAATAGAATCAATCCTTATGTCAAACTTTTTTTTTGATCAAATTGTAGTTATTCCATCAGTTATCCCTTCTGTTGTTGATAAGAGAAGAGAAATAGCTGAAAAAGTAACAACATCTATACCAGAAAAAGAATCATTCTCAAAAAGTGTTTGAAATTAAGTTCTCCAAACTGGAATAAAATTAAAGATAGAACTTGAGGAATTTATACAAGAAGAATAATAATAATAAATTGAAGAATAAGTATAAAAAAGTAGAAGTATAATAATAAGAAGAAAAAGATCATGGAGAAAAAGAATAAGCTAAAGAAGAAGAAACAAAAATAGAAGACGGGTCAAAATAAAAGGATTCATCAGAATCAAATTCATTTTCATCATATTTACCTTCTAAGTCTGATAAGGTTAAAAAATTAGAAGGTTCCCAAGAAAAATACTCATCAGAAGAAGAAATAAATTCATCAAAAAAAGAGTAAGGAAATTCATACTCAAAGTAAGAAGAATAAGATAAACATTCTTAAAAAAAGTTTATAAAAAAAGTGAATCATATAAAGTTATGAATATTGTAAAAATTTCAGAGGATAAGAAAATTTCAAAGAAAGGAAAAGGGAAATCTGATAAAGTTTTAAAACTCAATACTAGATCTTCAAGACTAAAATCTCCCAAACCTTCTTCTGGTTCATCGGATTCAGAGGCAACCATTGCACAAAAATGTTTTGATTACATTTTCCAATATTTGAAAAGGTTAGAAGACACCATTCTGTATTTTCCCAATCTTGAAGCAATGTGTCAACTTATTCAAAGTATCCTTAGTGAGAAATTAGATTCTTTGAAAGTGATATCTAAATTAGTTATTCATATTGAAGAAGAGTTGAAAACCTTTCAAGGAAAGTTAAAGACTTTTCTGTATAATAAGATGGTTAAGTGGTCCGACCAAGTGGATAATGATATTCAAGAACATGATGATAATTTTTTTTTGAATTAAATAAAATTATGTTAGAATCAACAAATTATTTTAACCAGTTATATTTTTATCTATCCGATTGAGTGAAGTTTATGGAGAAATTCAAAGATACAACTGATGATCAGACAAAGTAAAAGTCCTAAAATAAAAATTTCAGAATTTGGAGATGGAAATTACCCATCTCAGATCATGTGAAGCTGGAATTTTATTTTTAAAGGAAGAGAATAAAAATTATTCTGAGGATATTGAAATATTGTAAACTGAAGTTTAGAAGTAGACTAGTTTGAAGGAAAATATCATGAAACTTGAGAAGGATTAATATGAGTTAAAAAAGATGAAGTTCTTTATGAAGAACCTCATAAAGAAAGATTAAAGTTTTCATTTGAACTCTTTATGTATATTTCGTTAAAAAATTTAATGTTTACTAATTATGGAATACTTTTCATCCAAATTATTTTTTACTTTAATGTTTTACAATTACGATTGGATATATGTGTTTGTGCATGTGCATGTTTTTCTTTTGTTTGAATACTTTTCCTCTATATTTTTATGATATATTAAACCATAGTATTTGGATTTATGTGATTATTATTGCATTTTATAGATAAGATATTTATATAAACTTAATTAGTTTATGAGTAATTCTTAAAATTCTTTTCTAATATTTTAAAAATTCAATAAAGTTGCTGTTGAAGTTTTAGAAACTTTACAGTCTTCAGTTTTAAAAAGTTACAGTATTTAATTTACTACAAGTTCTAAAAATATCATATTCACATGAAACTTAATTTTATTGAAATATAAAACATTTATATTTATTTAATTAGTTTACATAGAATTCTAAAAAGGTATTTTTAATGGTCATTTAATTATCTGAAGTTATGTAATGCTGTTTCATAGATGCAATTTTTCAAGAATATTGTTGCTTATGTATTTTGATAATTTTAGGAGTTGAGAAAGTCAAATTTATTCTATTATTTATTTTTTATAAATATAATAAATTTTTCTAAAAATAAGTATGATTGACCAAAGGATTTATCTGTTATTAAGATCCTTTAAAAATTTGTTGAAGTTTGTTAAAGAATGATGTCCAATTTTTCGCAAAGTATGGTTCGACAATTATACTTATGCAAAGTATGGTTCGATAACCCAAATTTCAAAAAGTATGGTTCAGAAACCATAATTTCTAAAAGTATGGTTGGGAAACCATACTTTTTAAAATTATGGTTTGGAAACCCTACGCTACTTCGATGAACCCTACGCTACTTCGATGAACCCTAAGCTACTTTGATGAACCCTACGCTACTTTTATGAGAGTATGGTTAATGAACTATAATTTATGTGAAACCTAATTTCATGTACCATACTTTGTGTACCATAATTTGTGTACCATAATTTGTGTACCCTACTTTGTGTACCCTAATTTCATGCACCCTACTTTTTGTACCATACTTTGCTGCTGCCACTTTGTGATTTTTTTGAACATTGATCCAATGCATATTTATATGGATTATTTTCAATAGTTTTTCTACTAGATAAATTAAAATTAAATCTAAGTATTATGATCAAAGAGTTTTTTATGATTTTGGTTCAATATTTAAATATAAAAACTAATAAATTATTTCAATATCTTTTTCCAATAAAGTTGGAGGATTCAAGATTATTTACATTCAAATATTTGAATTTACTTTCAGATTGTGCTGCTAGTTTTTAAGAACTGTTTTGACTAAATTTAAAAAGCTTTGAAAGGATTTAAACTAAAGTTTTAAATCATTCAACACTATTATTATTCTAGAGATATTATTGGAATATTTATTCAAATTATTTTAAATTATTTTATTTAATATTTATTCTATAGAAATAAAGAGGCAATGATGCTACGTTTTTTATGGAGATATTTATGAAAGATCTTGAATCAATTTATTTTGAATATCTGAAGGAATCAAAGTTGATGAATCTTATGAATATTTATTCTATATATATATATATATATCTAGCCGAAAAAAATATACAGACACAAGTTAACATATTTGATACTCTATTTTTAAAGAGAAAGTGATGTGAACTTTGAAACTACTGTGTATTTACAACATCCTATGACACTCTGTTTTATCACCTAGATGTTATCTCAAGCACTGAATTAATTATGATTTGACTACAATTACCTTGAATAGACATGCTAATTCAAATCTCAAGAACCATTACAAGTTCTTTAATTTTTTATCTTCTCTTGTATAGTTTCTGAGTCTATAACACTATTTACCATCTCTCACACACACTCTATTTTTATATTTATGATTTTACACAAAAATAATTATTTTTTATTCTTTTTTCCTTAGGTTGTGACTCCCAGATTTTAAAGTATGGATCTAAGGGTTGTGAATCCCTGTATCTAAATTCAGGACTGTTTGGGTTGTAACTCCCTATGTCTAAAGTCAGGTTGTAAGGGCTGTGACTCCACATACAAAAGTCAATGTCATGGTTATCCCTCCACTAGAAAATAATTATGTAATTGGGTTATGATTCCTCCTAAAAAATCATTTTTAGTGCACACGTATCTCTCGTTGAGTAGATAGGTATAAGATTAGAGTAGGACCACTTCAGACCAAACTACTATAAAAACATCCTTATGTTATTTACTTTTTACGCTGATATTTAACCTCAATAACTAACTTTGACAATTAATTTAATTAATCATTTTATTTGTTTAATTTTTTTAATCTGGTATATTCACCCCTCTAGACCATCCTCCATTACCCTATTTGGCCTAAAAATTGATATCAGAGGGATACCTTCTTAAGAATAGTTTATCTAATTCATTCTCTTTCTCGATACCAAACATTGGTATCATTGGTTGTTCCTTATATAATTTATTCGACCCCTTTAAAGAGTCTGATTTTATATTTAATTATTCTAACCTATTCTTAGAACTCACAGTCTAAGGATAACAATCTAATAATATGGAAATATTTAACCCCAATAATACTTGGATTCCTCAAAATCCACCTCACTTTTATGGAAATGATTATGGCTACTAAAGATCCCGAATGGAGACATACCTATAATAGTTAAGCATAGAACACTGGTCTATCACGTCAAAATAGTACACACTACCCAAAGATGACCTAGATACTCTTACTGTAATTAATTCTACTAGATATGTTTTAAATCCCAAAGTTGTTAATATTTTATATTGTGCTATTAACATAAGTGTATTTAGTCACGATTCTAATTGTAATACAACTCGTGATATTCAGAAGATTCTACAAGTCACTCACCTTAGTTCATACAATTTTTTTTAAAATCAAACTTGGAATGTTTCATGATGAGTATTGAGATTTCAAGATGGGTGAAGATGAAACAATAAACCAAATGTTCCATAGATTCACAAGCATTTTGAATGGAATGAATTCACTTAGAGAATATCTAGAAAATCCAGTACTTATTGAATGAGTCCTATGAGCCTTACTAAATAAATGGCATGCCAAGAATGTTTCCATTTATGAAAGCAATAATTTCAAAGAATACACACTTGATAAATTTATTAGATCACTACTACAATATGAACTAGAACTAAAGAACATTGTTGTCGAGGAGACAAAAAAAACAAATGGTGTAGATTTTTAATATGTAAATGTTATTTATAATAATTATTTTGATTTTGATCTATAGGATAGAGAAAAAAAAGACATGTCTTAGATTATGAAAGGAGTTTACAAAAGAATGAAAAAGAAAGGATTCAAGAATCATTTTAGTAGAAACCATCGAAAAGAAAAATATAATGGAGATAAGAAAGTTGGTACAGATTACAATGCTTGATATGTAACCTATTATGAGTGAAGGAATAAAGGGCATATCAAACCTAATTTCCCTAAACTAAAGAATAAATATAAATACAAAAATAAGGACAAAAAGGCGTTAAACACTAGTAGTAGTTGTACATAAGAATTTGATTCTAGTAAACAATATGGTTTTATTGAACAATCTAGAAATGAAAAGGAAACTACTAACTTGTGATTCATGGAATTACTAGATAAGGTTGGTAATTATTATTTTTATTCTGAATGTTCTGATTCTAAATATGATTCTAAAAACCCTAATGTTTCTGAATTAAATGAATAAATTTAAATATTAAGAAAATATATTTTCAAAGATACTAATTTATATAACAAGATTAAAGAAAATAATGAGAAAATTATTTCTAAAAATAAAGTAATTTTACAAGAAAATTAAAAATAAAGAAACACTACTTCTAGTTCTCTTTCAAAATTTTATGAAAATTTAAAAACTTCTCAAGATTTGAATGAAAATTTGAAAAATAAAGTTGAATGTCTTAAAAAAAATCAATATACTTTTATTCAAGGTCATGTGAAATATCATGAGATTATTTATTTGACTAAAATTGATAAAAATAAAGATGGTTTTGGATATGAAAGAATATTACCCAAATGTATACAACTCATTTTCTTTAAAAGTAAAAATGGTTGTACTTCAACTGTTACTTATTTTAAATGTGACATGAATGTTCATTATGACAATGACTATTAACTTAGATTTAAACAATATTTAGTATTTAAAAAAATTAATATTTCTAAATATTTATTATTTAGAGTACCTTCAAACACTTGTTTAAATTCTGTATGGGTACCTAAAAATTGTATTACTAATCCTATTGGACCCAAAGTAGCTTGGGTACCAAAATTGTCAAGTATTTTTTAAAAAAATGCCTTGGATGTCTTAAGAATGACATATGGTACATGGAAAGTAGATTCTCTTGGAATATGACTAGATACCCATCAAATTTTACCACTTATAACATATGTGATGGAGGCACTGTTACTTTTGGAGACAATTCCAAAGGTAAAAGTAAAAGGTTTTGGTAAAGTTGGTATTTCAAATTCAACTTTTATTTCTAAAGTTTTATATGTTAAATTTTTACAAAATAATTTAATTAATATATCACAATTATGTAATTATGGAATGGAAGTTAAATTTCAAAATGATAAATGTTTAGTTTTTAAAGATGATTATTTATTATTTTATGCTAATAGAAAATAAAATATTTATTCTATTGATTTTGCTGAACTAACTATGAAACATGTTAAGTGTTTAAATGCTGTACAGAATGAAAAAATCCTTTGGAATCAAAGTTTAGGCTATGTTAATTTTATAATGATACATAAAATCTCAAAATAGAAGAATGTGTTACAGCTGCCTTCCTTGAAGAAAGAACATCTTCATGTATGTGGCGTTTGCATAAAAGGGAAGTAACAAAAAATTTCTTTTAGATCCATCAATCAGATAAGTACTAATAGACCTTTACAGTTAATAAATCTTTATTTATTTAGACCCACTCAAATTTCTAGTCTTGGTGGAAATAAATATACTTTAGTGATTGTTGATGATTATAGTAGATTTACATGAGTATACTTTCTTTCTCATAAAAATGTTACTTTATCTAGATTTACTGCTTTTTGTAAATTAGTTCAAAATGAAAAGGGATGTATGATTATCTCTATTCATAGTGATAAAAAAGGTGAATTTCATAATTTATATTTTGAAAAAATTTGTGAAAAGGATAGATATTTTCATAATTTTTATTCTCCTAGAACACCACATAAAAATGGTGTTGTAGAATGAAAAAATAGAACTCTTATTGAAATTTACAGAACTATGTTAAGTAAATATAATTTTATTAGATATTTTTGGGTTGAGTCCATTTTTACTGCATGTTATATTTAAAATAGAATTCTTATTAGACTTTTTATAAAGAAAAATCCTTATGAATTATTCAAAAATAAAAATCCCAAAGTTGGTTACTTTAGAGTTTTTGGTTAAATTTTTTTATATTAAATTCAAAGGATAATTTAGATAAATTTGATGCTAAAAGTGATGCAGGTATTTTTCCTGGTTATTATAATAAAAGTAAAGATTATAGAGTTTATAATAAAATAACTATGGTTATTGAATAATCTTTTCATGTTATGTTTGATGAAAATAATGTTAAAATAAATTATGATTCTAATGTTATTGATGGTGAGTTTAGAGATTTTAATTTTGGTAAAGAAATTTATCAAGATAAGAATGAATAAATTGATGGGGATCATACTCCTTCTCAAACTGATCAAAAATCATAGAAAATTCATAAATATCATTCTATTAAAAAATTAATTGGAAATGTTGATTCTCGTGTGAAAACTAAAAACTCTGTTTTAAATTTTTGTGCCAATTATACTTTTATCTCTAATTTTGTTCCTATTAATGTTGATGATGCTTTAAAATATGAAAACTAGAATGTTTATATGAAATATTAATTAAATAATTTTGTTATAAATAATGTTTGTAATTTAGTATAATTTCCTGAGGATAAAAAGGTGATTGGAACTAAGTGGATATTTAGAAACAAGCTGGACGAATCTGGACAGATTGTAAAAAAAAAGCTAGACTTGTTACACAAGGATACTCTAAAGAAAAAGGTACATAATTTGAATATTATTTTTAACCTGTTTCTAGGTTAGAGGCTATTAGAATTTTTTTGGCCTCTTCTTGTTTTCAAGGTTTTAGGTTATATCAAATGGATGTAAAAAGTGATTTATTAAATGGTTTTATAACTGAAGAAGTTTATGTTTTTCAACCCCCTAGTTTTGAAAGTGAAAAATTTCCTAACCATGTTTTTAAATTATATAAAGCTTTTTATGGTCTGAAACAGGCACCTCATGCTTAGTATGGAAGACTTTATTGATTTTTCTTAAATATTGATTTTAAGAAAGGTAATTTTAATCTGAATCTTTTTATTAAAATAACTGTTGATGATATTTTAATTGTACAAATTTTTGTTGATGATATAGTTTTTGGATCATCCAGTGAAATAATCTATAATGATTTTTCTACATTGATGTCTTCTGAGTTTGACATGAGTTTAATGATAGAATTGATTTTCTTTCTTTAACTTTAAATTTTTCCAAAGATGGAATTTTTATTAATCAATATAAGCATGATAAAGAGTTAGTTAAATGATTTAGTCTTGATTCATCTAAATCTATGAAAAATCATATGGGTAATAATTGTAAATTAGATATTGATTCATCTGTTAAATACATTGATTTCAATGTTTATAGAGATATGATATGTAACTTTCTATATTTAAATGCATATAGATCCAACATCAGTTTTAGTGTTTGTTTATATGCTAGATTTCAAGGTGATCCTAAAGAAATTAAGATTAAATATGTAAAAATAATAATTAAATATGTTAAAGGAATTTTTGATTCTGGTTTATTTTATCCAAAATAAAACTGTTTTGATTTAACATATTATTCTGACTTAGATTTTGGAGGATGTAGAATTGAATGAAAAAGCACATCAGGTATGTGTCATTTTCTGGGAAAAAGTTTAATTTCCTTGTCATATAAGAAAAAAAATATATTGATTTATCAACTATAGAAGATGATTATATCTCTACTTTAAATAGTTGTTCTCAAAATTTGTGGATTAAGAAAACCTTATGTGATTTTGGTGTTTATCTTGATAAACTTCATATTTGTAAGATCCCGGGTTTTTCTTGAGGTACGAATCTTATTTTTGGGTTAAATGTATTTACTTTCGTTTTTAGATTAGACCCTAGGCTAGGCTGTGGGCCATTTGGGTTGTTTTTGTGAATGAAAGGGAAAAATAGGCTGAAATATAGCCACAGGCTAGGTACACGTCGTGTACTTGGTCTACACGCCATGTACTTAAAGTACATGCTGTGTACTTGGCTATCACGACGTGTGGCCCTTCTGGTTCAGAAAAATAAAGGGGACAGTACACGCTGTGTACTTTAGGTACACATTGTGTACTTATCTAGTGGGGTTTTTTATAAAATATGCAGTAGCTAATGTTTTGATGGACTTTAGATTTTCTACTCGTTTTTGGAACCCAAAACACCCATAATCTAGTTTTTCATATATAGAAGCTGTCCAGACTCCGATTAGAGTGTTTTCTATCACATTGGAACTGCATCAGTAAGTAATAGATTCCATTTTAGTAGTTCTTGATTATTCGAAACAAAGACTAGGCTATTTGTATTTAGGATCATATGCCCTAATTTTTCATCCTTTGTCTGTTCTTCAGATTTATTCCAAACCGGGATGAATCAGGACACGATACTGGACGAGATGCCTACTAACAAGGTGAGGTAGGTGTTCTATGATTTCTTTCAAATTTTCTTGGTGTTTTTCGAGAGTTCGTCCGAGATGCCTTTTCTCGGAATTTCTGGTGAGATCTCGTTTTTGAGTGAGTAGCTTTTAGAAGCTGTAGTTGGGCCTAGTGAGGTTGACCATGGGTTCTGTTTAGGTGCATTGGCACCCATTTCTCATTTCGAGGACCCCCGAGGGGTGAACCTTAAGGGAATAACTTCTTTATGAATTTTTAAACCACCCAAGGGGTGTGTTATTGTGCTTTACTAGTTATAGTAACCCCTTAGATGAATTGATATCTTTGATTATCTAGTTTAGGAGATATACTGCCTCCTTTCTTTTTAAATATCATGTATGTCTCATATATTTTGATAGATTGTCTTGAATGAAATGGATAATATGTATGGGTTTACCTATATGAAAATGACTAATGGCATGTTAAATGGTTTATATGGGAGGGTAGTCCTATATGCTTGTTTTAATAAATGGTTTGCATGAGTGGGTATACTTATGGATTGTGCAGGTTGACGTGAGTGGGTATACTCACATGGGTTGAATGTTTAATTTTGAATGCTTGAATGCTTGAATGAATGGGTTGATAGATGCCTTAGACTGCTATCCTTGGATCTAGAAAGTGGTAGTGGATTCCTTGGGTTGATTCTACCCCTTGGGTCTTGATTTCGTGGGATGTCTTAGGCCTTGCTACCCCTTGGATATGGCTTGCTTGGGCTCGCGTAGGACTTGCTATTGCCTTGCTCCTAGGACCCCAACCAGTGCCTAACTAAGTTTCCGCTAGGGATGCCCATGAGACTTGATGATATTCCTTGGACATGCTCCTTGGATCCAGCCTTCCGTGGTCTAGATATTATTACATGGATACCTTGGTCTACTGAAACCTTGGATCTGACCCTTGAGGTATGACACTTCACTATACGGAATGACCATGATATGCTACTTCACTATATAGTGTGGCTGTAGGATAATCAACTTCTTTATACAGTGTGGCTGTGGGTTGCATATTATTGATGAATGTATGGCGTGGCTTTGTGACTTTTTTACTTGGTTATAGATGCCTTGTTAGGAGCTGACTCTATTTTGTAGGTATCCTTGAGGGATGTCCAGTTTTACTTGTTATAGTATACTTATGCCATGGGAATGTGCACTTACTTACCAGTTCTTTACACTTGTTATTACTTTTAGAATTGCTGTTAGAACTGTATAGACCTGGGTGGTTGCCTACTGTGATGTTTATCTCACACCCTGTTTGGGCCTCCTTGGAGAGCCAAATAGATTATATGATTTCAGGTGATGATAGGGGAAAGCACCCTAGTACAGGTTATTGATTGTTGCTTTGGATCAGGGGTGTATAGGACCAAGCTGAGGCTTTAGATGATGGGATACCTTTTGGTCTTTTGTTCTTTTTGGGATAATTGTATTGTATTATATTTCCATGTACTGTTATGGATGATTTCTAGATACTTGTACCATCTGCATCATTTTTGTAAATGAGATACTTCTGGCTATTGATATGTATTTCTGTCTTCTTGTATTACTTTTAGTTTTCTTTTGTTTATTTCACTTTCACTATTGTATATGTTTTACTTCCTCTGTGATACTCTGGTAATGAGGGCATAGTCTCCCCACTGACTCACCTAGGCCCTCACTGTTAGTCGGCAACCTCTGGCATTTGGGGAGATGTGCTTGAGGCCTTGTGACCAACCAGGCTCGGGGCACCATTTTGGGTGGAATCTGGGTTCGGTACATTACAAAGTGGTATCAGAGGATGATTTCTTTTCTAGTTTGACTTAATATTTGGAAACAATAGACAGGTATAGGATGGAAAAGGAATTTGGTAATAAACTATACCCGGGAGTAGCTACCCCGTGTACAGGGAAAATCCAAATTTCCTTGAATGAGTTCTAATTTTCTGGATTTTGACTATTACAGTTGATTTTATTTTACCGTTGGGTGATGCACTTGATTTATGATATTACCATTGATGCAATTTGGGTTCTATTTTAGTTTCAACCCTATGAGATGAGGGTGCTCCATCTCATGTATCATATAGACACTTGTTAGAATCACATGTCATGTATTCTGCCATGCCATCTAGGATGCATTTGATATTACATGATATTGTGATAGTTGATGTGATAACTGTACCTACTGTTGTGTTAGTTGGGTGCATTAGATAAAGGTGTAATGTCATCTTTCAATCCATAAGGAGTATGGACCCTTATGAATTGGGAAATGATGCACCAGTGAAATGTAAATGCTAAATGTACTTGTTACATGTATGGTTTGAATGGGAACCAAGTTTTGGATTCATGAGGTGTTATGGGACATCATAGATTTGGGAATTGGTAAACCCTCTATAAAAATTTCCTGAATAACTGAATGTGAAATGTAAATGGAAACTTGAATGGTGAATAGTGACTTGACCTAGACCCCACTTTTGAGTGGGTGAGAGGCATAATTTCTAGTGGTTTGTTGCATGTTCTTTATACAGCCCTGGATTTAGGAGTAGGCTGTGTGTTTGACTTGGTTTCTAGGAGGGTTTTGACTGTCATACACTTTGAGATTTGTGCTTTGATGTTGTTCTTTCCTGAGGCGTGCGTTTGGCATTGTATAGTTAGCCACCATGACGACCTCTAGTGGTACGCTGTGATGGAGGCAGTGACCATACTTAGAAGATGGTGGGCCATGGGCTGCCGCTTGATCCTCTTATAGTGCCAGCTACGACACCAGAGGTTGTTCCAGACATAGGTGCTGAGGAATAGATCCGTGAGGGTTTCTTTTTCTATATGTAGACTTTCTAGGGAGCACCAAAACCATCCTTGATTATGGATGAGATGACATGGGTTTTCTAGAAGAAACATCCTCCTACATTCTTAAGGGATGGCAGACCATAGGTTATAGAGCTGTGGCTAGAGACCACGTTAGTGATTTTTGAGCATCTGGAGATGCCTATGGATTGGAGGGTCAAGCTCGCGACTTATATGCTATGTGGAGCGGCAAAGCGCTGGTGTGACATTCTGAACCAGGTTGATGGGCTGCGTGATATGGGTTGGAATTATTTCCAAACTCGCTTCTATGAATACTTATACCCCGCGACTCTACGATTAGAGCAGGCTAGTGAGTTTATGCATCTGGAGCAGGGCACGATTACAGTTATGGAATACTTGGCATGCTTTACAGAGCTGCAACATTTTTCATTGATGTATCTTACTGATGAGCTGTCGAGGTAGAGGTACTTTGAGGAAGGTCTCATACATGCTATCAGATCTCAGGTCAATGTGTTCAAGTTTCCTTCTATCACTAAGATTGTGAATTAGGTGCGGATTACAGAGCGTAACTTGAGGGAAGTTGGGGGTACAGAACATGGGAGTGATATTTCTTGCCCCAATGAATCTACGTCTTCAGGCAAGAAGCATCATTTTGAGGCTTCTCAAGACGTGAGTGATAGTCGGGATGTGGGTACAAGAATCTTGGTGTTTTTTCATCAGTATGGTAGGTGAGGCCACATGAAAAATCAATGTGACCAAGACCCAGTCGAGGTCCAAGCTTACAGAAGGATGGGTCACAATCAGTGGTTTTGCAGGACCTTCCCTCCAGCTGTGAGTGGTAGGGGGTCAGCTTCGACATCGGGTTCAGTAGTAGGTTCTTCAGCTCCACATCAGGCTGGGAGCTGGAGAAGTGTAGGTCGTTCAGGCCAGGGCAGTGGTGATTGTGGCTGTGGTAACCAGACACCAAGTTCTCAGAGGCAGCAGGGCAGATCGGCTCATGGTAGCCAGGCGGGGTCACAAGGTTATGGTAAAGGTTAGAATTATACAGTGCAACATAACCAATAGGAGCAGGATCTCAGACCATCTACGGTGAGAGGTACGATCTTAGTAGCTTCTACTATTGCATCTTCCCTTTTCGATACAAGTGCCTCTCACAGATTTATCTTTGCACGAGTAGTAAAGAGAGTTGGGCTTGTTGTTTTGCTTTCTGAGGTTATTTTTATACTAGACGCACGATTCAGAGTTCTAACGGGTAATGTACGCTAGTGTACAGAGTGTCCCATTGAGGTCGGATGGTGTCACTTCATCTCAGATCCTTATGTCCTTGAGATGACAGAGTTTGACATCATTCTTGGAATGGACTGGCTCATTGATTATAGAGCGTACATTGATTTATATCACTGGAGGGTGACTTTCTCATTACCATAGGGTGTAGTGTTTATTCACAAGGGTGAATGGGATGTCCAGGTGAGAAGAGTTGGATCCGAGCATCGTGGGATTGGCGGGATGACAACCCATATTTCTAGTTTGTTTCTGGATGATCAGGGAGTGAGTCAAGCATAATTTATTCCAATGGTTGAGTGCTTCAGGGATGTATTTCCAAATGAATTTTCTAGTTTACATCCTAAAAGATAGGTAGAGTTCTCAATCGATCTAGTTCCAGGAGCTGCACTAGTATCCATTCCTCTATACAGGATGGATACGATGGAGTTACAGGAGATCAAGAAGAAGCTAGATGATTTGGAGGAGAAGGGGTTTATCAGACCCAGTACTTCTCCATGGGGTTAGTCGGTACTTTTTTCAAAAAAGGTAGACAGAACCCATATGCTATGTGTGGATTATCATAAATTGAACCAGCTGACAGTTAAAAAATGATATCCTTTTCCATGGATAAACGACATGTTTGACCATCTTCGAGGAGCTTGAGTGTTCTCAAAGATCAACTTGAGGTCAGGATATCACTAGGTGCATGTTCGACCTGAAGACATACCTCATACAACCTTTTGTAGCAGTTATGGGTTATACGAGTATCTGGTTATGCCTTTCGGTCTCATGAACGCACTAGCAGTTTTCATGGCTTTGATGAACCGAGTATTCCATCATTACCTTGATTATTTTGTGGTGGTTTTCGTGGATGATATCTTGGTGTATTCTCACAATAGACATGACCATTCCAACCATCTTGAGATCATTTTGAATACACTGAGAGAGAATCAGTTATATTCTAAGCTCACAAAGTGCCACTTTTGGATGGATCAAATTCACTTCTTGGGTCACATTATCTTAGAGATAGGAGTGTCAGTGGACCTAAAGAAGGTGAGAGCTATAGTTTCTTGGGAGAATCCCAAGAATGTTTTTGACATAAATAGTTTCTTGGGGCTAGCTGGTTACTACATGCATTTTATACAGGACTTCTCATGCTTAACAACACCGTTTATGAGCTTGAGTAAGAAGGGTGTGAAGTTTGTGTGGTCAGAAACTTGTGAGATAGCCTTTCAGGAGCTGAAAGGAAGGTTGACACCATCACCAGTCCTGATACTACCAGATCAGGGCAAGATCTACATAGTGTACTGTGATGCTTCAGGTATTGGACTGGGGGTAGTGATGATGCAGGGGGATCGAGTCATAGTGTACGAGTCTCAGAAACTGAGGCCTCACGATAGGAATTAAACTATGCATGATCTTGAGTTAGCGGCAGTTGTTCATGCATTGTGCTATTGGAGGTACTATTTACTGGGAGAGCATTTTGTGGTGTACACAGAACACAAAATCCTCAAGTATATCTTTACGCAGTGTGATCTGAATCTGAGGAAGTGAAGGTGGGTGGAGTACCTACAATCTTTTGACTTCGATCTTACCTACACGCCTGGTAAGTGAAATGCAGTAGACGATGCACTAAGTAGGTGGACTCAGATACAGGCAGTGCAACAGGCCAATAGCAAGTGGTAGCTTATGGCGCTATTTTTTGAGATGCATCTGGAGGTTCATGAAAGACAAAGGCAGACTTTTCTTTCATCTTTATTTGTTACCTTTACCCTACTGAACAGAGTTAGGATGAGGTAGCTATTAGATTCAGAAGGCCTAGTTCTATGAGAAGGTGTGGAAGGTGAGGAACCTCCTCTTAGTTGGACGATAGGCGATGATGAGATCTTGCATATCCATGGACTTTTCTGGGTTCTAGTGGATATATGTGAGGAGATGATGCAAGAGTTTCATGCTTCATCTTGGGCAGAGCATCCTGGGGTTACCAAGATGTATCGTGACTTGTGACGTCAGTACTAGTGACTGAGACTGAAGAGAGAGGTATCTGGTTTTGTTACGAGGTATTCCACTTGTCAGCATGTGAAGGCAGAAAATCAGCGACCAGTTGGGATTTTACAGCAGTTACCCATCCCAGAGTGGAAATGGGATGAGGTCATGATGGATTTCGTGACTGGTTTGCTAAGGTCTCCTCGAGGTAATGATGCTGTGTAGGTTGTTTTTGACAGTCATATGAAGGCTTCACTTTTCTTGTCGATCAATGTGACCTTCAGTGTTGGTGATCTTGGAAAGTTGTACATCTGATAGGTGGCACGACTTCATGGGGTCCCGTGAACTATCATTTCAGATAGGGATGCCCTCTTTACGTCTCATTTCTGGCAGAGTTTTCAAAGGGAGTTGGTTACACAGGTGCCTCTGAGCACAACATACCACCCTCATCCTGATGGCCAGTCAGATCATACGATACAGGTGATAGAGGACATGCTGTGAGCATGCGTCCCAGATTTTGGGGGCTTGTGGGAGAGACACATCCCCATAGTTAAGTTCGCCTAAAATAACAACTATCAAGAGACAATACTGATGGAACTTTATGAGGACCTATATGGTAGGCAATGCCGTTATCCCCTATTCTGGATAGAGGTAGGAGAGGCAGCTTTACTAGGGCCGCGTCTTGTGCAGGAGACTTCTGAGCAGGTCTAGTTGATTCAGAAGTGGATGAATACTGCACAGTCTTGTCAGAAATCATACGCCGATCGCCAAAGACGACCTTTAGAGTTTGAGGTTGGCGATCGGGTTTTCTTTCCTGTTTCACCAAGGTTGAGACATAGACGGATTAGGAGACAAGGTAAAATTTCACTGAGATATGTTGGGTTGTATGAGATTCTGGTGAGAGTCGGGTCAGTTGACTATCGGTTGCAGTTACCTTAGAGGTAACGTGCCATGCATAATGTCTTCCACGTATCTCAGTTGTGCCACTATCACTCAGGCCTGTCTCATTTTTTTCATCCCAAGAAGGTTGAGCTTCAGGTTGATGCCTCCTTTGAGGAGCATCTAATTTGAATCATTGATAGGAGTAAAAAGGTTCTCTAAGGCTAGTCAGTTCCTCTAGTATGGGTGTTATGGCGGCAAGATCATTTACAGGATGAGACTTGGGATAGGGAGGCTAACTTACGTGCTTAGTGGATGAAGTTGTTTTCAGATGAATCTTGACCACCCTTCAAAGAGAAATTCAGGGATGAATTGCTATAAGGGGGGAAGATTGTAAGATCCCGAGTTTTTCTTAAGGTACAAATCTTATTTTTGGGTTAAATATGTTTACTTTACTTTTTGTCTTAGACCTTAGGCTAGGCCATGGGCCGGTTGGGTTGTTTTTGGGAATGAAAGGGGAAAACAGGCTGAAATCTAGCCGCAAGCCAGGTACACATCGTGTACTTGGTCTACACATCGTGTACTTCAAGTACACACTGTGTACTTGGCTGTCATGATGTGTAGCCCTTCTGGTTCAAAAAAATAAAGGGGATAGTAAATGCCAGGTACTTGAGGTACACGCCATGTACTTGTTCAGTGGGGTTTTTTATAAAAGAGGTAGAAGCTAATGTTTTTACAAAATTTATATTTTCCTCTCGTTTTTGGAACCCAAAACACACCTAATCTAGTTTTTCATATATAGAAGCCGTCCAGACTCCAATTCGAGCACTGTCTATCACGTTGTAACTTCATCAATAAGTACTCTATTCCATTTTAGTCGTTCTTGATTCTTCGGAACAACGACTGTGCTATTTGGATTTTGGATCATATGCTCTAATTTTCTATTCGTTGTTCGTTCTTCCGATTTCTTCCAAATTGGGACAAATAAAGACACGATAATGGATGATCTGTCTACTACCGAGGTGAGGTAGGTGGTTTATGATTTATTTCATATTTTCTTAGTGTTTTTTCAATATTTCGGCCGAGATGCCTTTTTTTGGAATTTCCAGCGAGGTCTTTTTTTTGAGCGAGTAGCTTTTAGTAGGTGTATTTGGACCTAGTGAGGTTGATCATGGGTTCCATTTAGGTGCATTGGCACCCATTTCTCATTTAGAGGTTCCCCGAGGGGTGATTCTTAAGGGAATAGATTGTTTATTCCTTTTTAAACCACCCAAGGGGTGTGTTCTTGTGCTTTCCTAGTTATAGAAAGCCTTTAGATGAATTGATAGCTTGAGTATCTAGTTTAGGAGATGTGCTGACTCCTTGATTTTTGAATATCATGTATGCATTTTCTTTTTTTATAGCTTGGCGTGAATTAAATGGATAATATGGGTGGGTATAACTATATGGAAATGACTAATGGCATGTTAAATGGTTTATATGGGAGGGTAGGCCCATGTTCTTGTTTTGATAAATGGTTTGCATGAGTGGGTATACTCATGGATTGTACAGATTGATGTGAGTGTGTATACTCACATGGTTTGAATGTTTAATTATGAATTCTTGAATTCTTGAATGAATGGTTTTATAAATGACTTGGACTGCTCTCCTTGGATCTGGAATGTGGTAGTGGACGCCTTGTATTGATTCTGCCCCTTGGGTCTTGATTCCGTGGGATGCCTTGGGCCTTACTTCCCCTTGGATCCAGCTTGCTTGGGATCGTGTAGGACATACTATTGCCATGATCCTAGGACCCTAGCCAGTGCCTAATCGAGTTTCCACCAAGGATGCCCATGGGACTTGATGGGATGCCTTGGACACGCTCCTTGGATCTGGACCTCTGTGGTCTAGATATTATTACATGGATGACTTGGTCTGCTGACACCTTGGATCCGACCCTTGAGGTCTGCTAATTCATTATACGGCATGTCCATGGGATGCTAATTCACTATACAACGTGTTTGTGGGATACTCGACTTCTTTATACAATGTGGCTATGGTTTTCATGTTATTGATGAATGTACAACATGGCCATGTGACTTGTTTACTTGGTTATAGTTTCCTTGTTAGGTGATGAATCTCTTTTGCAGGTATCCTTGAGGGTTGTTCAGTTTTACTTGTTATAGTAAACTTATTCCATGGTCATATGCAATTACTTACTAGTTATTTACACTTGTTATCACTTTTAGAATTACTGTTATAACTGTATAGACCTGGGTGGTTGCCTACTGGGATGTTTATCTCAAAACCTATTTGGGCCTCCTTGGGGACCCAAAAAAATTATATGATTGTAGGTGATGATAGTGGAAAGTGCCCTAGTATAGGTTGTTGAATGTGGCTTTAGAGAAGGGGAGCGTAGGACCAAGATGAGGCTTGTGATGCTGGGATACCTTTTGGTCTTTTGTTCTTTTAGGGATACTTGTATTGTATTTTATTGCCATGTACTATTCTGGATGCTTTCTAGATACTTGTATCATCTGAATCATTTTTGTATATGAGATACCTTTGGATATTGATATGTATTTCTATCTAATGGTATTACTTTCAGTTGTCTGTTGTTTATTTCGCTTCAACTATTGTATTTGTTTGACTTCCACTGTGATACTATGGTAATGAGGGTATAGTCTCCCCACTGACTCACCTAGGCCCTCACTGCCATTCGTTAGCCTCTGATATTTGGGGATATGCACTTGAGGCCTTGTGACCAACTGATCTTGGGGCACCATTTCGGGTGGCATCTGGGTCCGAGACGTTTCAATATTTATCATGATAATACTTCTGCAATTTATATTTCTAAAAACCCCTTACAATATCCTAGAACAAAGCATATTGATCTTAAAATTTCATTTTATTAGAGATCATGTTAACTAGGGTGATATTGTTTTAGAATTTATAAAATCAGCTAGCAGATATTTTTACAAATCCTATAGACTATACTCAGTTTGAAAAAATTAAATCTGATCTTGGTATGTTGGAATTTTAACTTTTTTATTATTTCATTTGTTTAGGGGGAGTTTGTTTTAAATTTTTGTTTATTTACAATAAGGGGTAGAAATAACTTGGTTTTAAATGTTTTAAAAATTCTTTTTAAATGGTTTAAATGTTTTTATTTTGTAATAAAACAAAAAGGGAGAGATTGTTTGTGCATGTGCATGTTTTTCTTTTGTTTGATTAATTTTACTCTATATTTTGATGATATATCAATCCATATTATTTGTATTGGTTTTATTCTTGTCATGTTGTATAGATTAGATATTTTTATAAACTTCAATAGTTTATGAGAAAGTTTAAAAATTCTTTTTTAGTACTCTAAAAATTCAATGAAGTTGCTACTGTAGTTTTAGAAACTTTACAGTCTACAGTTTTGAAAAGTTACTATATTCAATCTACAACAAGTTATATAGATATATGATTCGCATGAAACTTAATTTCATTGAAATATAATTTTTTATATTGATTTAATTAGTTTATATATAAGTCTAAAAAATTCATTTTAATGGTCATTTAATTATCCGAAGTTCTGCAATGATGTTTCATAGCTGTAGTTTTTCCATAATATTATTACTTATGTATTTTGATAATTTCAGAAGATGTGGAAGTTGGATTTATTCTATTATTGATTCATTATAAATATAACAAGTTTTTCTACAAATAATTATTCTTGAAAAAATACTGAATATGTTGTTAAGATACTTTAAAATTCACTGAAGTTTGTTAAAGTATGTTGTCAAGTTTTTCACAAAGTATGGTTCGAAAATCCTTCTTTCACAAAGTATAGTTTGAAAACACTACTTTCACAAAGTATGGTTCAGAAACCCTAATTTTGTAAAGTATGGATCGGAAACCCTACTTTCTCAAATTATGGTTCGACAACTGTAACGTCCCGGTTCCAGAAGCCACCCAGAGGCGCCCCGTACCTGGTTGGTCACATGGCCTCAAGCGCATTTCCCTGAACACTAGAGGCTATTGACTAGCAGCGATGGCCTTGGGTGTGATGGTGGGGAAACTATGCCCTGTTTGGCAGAGTACACAATGGAAATAAACAACACACAATAGTGGAATCAATAAATATCCAACAATAGTAAACAATGGAAGACTGATAGAGAAACAACTAGAGCACAAATATATATATAAATGATGCATGATACATATATGTCTTGGAAAGTAGCCAAAAAAGTCACAATGATGAATATAGTACTAAACCAAAGTACAAAAGAAAAATAGATGAGCAACCCCTCAGCATCGCAAGCCTCGGCTTGGTCCCATGCTCTCCAGCTCCAATGTAATCAAGTACCTAAAGTCGAAGGGCGCTTTCCCTTGTCTATACCTGCAACAATATAATCTGTTTGGGCCCAAAAGTATGACCCAAACAGGGTGTGAGACTAAATCCCAGTAAGCAACAACCACAAGATCTGTTCCTAACAGTCAGTGAATATATGGCAGGTAAAAGTACAAAAAAAAGTAAACAAGGAAGCACTAAGAAGTAAACAATCCTCAGTTTAAGCATTCAAAACACCACATAGCACGCAACAACAAAACAGATAACACAATAGGTAACCCTCTGGGAAGTACCCACAACCTATCCCCTTTGGTCCTACCTATCAAGTACAAGAAACCCTATGGCAGCACACACAGTCTCACCCCTCTGGTTCGGTTAAAGTATAGACTCTCTAAGGAATAACTCACTGTCAATTCCCCCTATAGTCTCGTATCATACTAAAGGTGATTTAGGGAAGCACTCAATGTCAATTACCCCTGTGGCCCATGTCATGGAACTACTGACACTCTGGGGAAGTACTCAATGTTAATTCGCCTTGTGGTCTCACATCGTATAATTATAAAGACACTCTGGAGAAGCCCTCAACGTCAATTCTTCCTATGGTCCATACACCAGGTTCTCACAACCCTGTGTAAGTCAAGCAAGTATAGCGCGCATAACGGCCAAAGTAAACTTCAAGAACTACTTGGCTAGCATTCTATGGCATATCAGCACTTTAGAACTACAGTCATACCATCCTACAATACTAGGAATGGAAAGTAAACAGAAACCAAATAGGCAAACTAGACCCAATGGTCCAGATAGGAAAAACATGCATGGAAAACATTTCTAAAGCATAAAAATTAACCCTATTCACATTCAGTATCCTCTACTCTAGAATATAAGAAAAGTAGGCAGAAAATAGGGCTAAAATGGTAAACACACAATACCCCGTTCAAGGGTATTGGTGGAATTTTCACAAAATATTCAATGACTTTCAACGGAAAGGCACAAACCACCTACCTCGGGGTTAGGAGATTAATATACTTGAACACGAGGCTTGAATCATATTATAATTCCATAGATCTAAGAAAACGCACAAAACGCTCAACCCATAATAACTCACAAAAGAGGATAAATTGGAAAACGATGCTCTAGGAGAAGAGATAACTCACCGATGCGATTCCAACACAACCGACGGAGTTCGATTCAGAGGATGGATGGAAGCTCGGGGGTTTGTCGAAGATCCGCGACTGTAGGGTTTTCTCTGAGACGAACGAAACCTAAAAGAAGATGGTTCTGTCCATCAGATGCAACCCCGGTGCGTTTAATGAAAAAAAATACACGGCCTGTACTTTTGGAGTACACGATATATACTTACTGTTTTCATACTCTGCTTTAGGCGGCCTCCATGTCACCCCACATGACCGTGTGTGTGGCCAGGACACGGCTAGCACACGGCCTCCTGCAGCAATGAAGTACATGGCATGTACTTCAAAAATTTCCAGATTTTCCTCTTTTTCTCAAAAATGACCAGAAAAGAAAAACATACCTGAAAATAAGATCCGGGTTCTTACAACAACCCTACTTTGACAAAGTATAGTTTAAAAACCCTATGCTAATTTGATGAACCCTTGGATACTTTGATGAACCCTATGCTACTTTGATGAACCCCACTCTACTTTTATGAAAGTATGGTTTGTGAACCCTAATTTCAGTGAAACCTAATTTTGTGTAACCTACTTTGTGTACCCTAATTTGTGTACCCTACTTTGAGTACCCTAATTTGTGTAACCTACTTTCATGTACCCTACTTTTTGTACCATACTTTACTGCTACCGCTTTGTGATTTTTTTATGAACATTGATCTACTACATATTTATATAGATTATTTTTAATGGTTTTTATACTAGATAAATTCACATTAAATCTAAGGATTATGATCGAAGAGTTTTTGATGATTTTGGTGCAATATTTAAAGACAAAAATTAATAAATTATTTCAATATCTTTTTCCCAATAAAGTTGGAGTATTCAAGATTATTTAAATTGAAATATTTGAATTTACTTTTGGATTGTGTTGATAGTTTTTAGGAACTATTTTTAATAAATTTAAAAAGGTTTGAATGGATTTAAACTAGAGTTTTAAATCATTAAACACTTTTATTATTATAGAGATATTATTGGAAGAGTTATTAAAATTATTTTAAATAATTTAATTTAAGATTTAATCTATAGGAATAAAGAGGCAATGATACTGAATTTTTTATAGAGATATATATGAAAGCTTTTGACTCAATATATTTTGAATATTTGAAGGAAACAGAGCTGCTGAATATGCTCAATATTTATTTTATCTCTTTATATATCTCTCTTTGGTAGAACAAAATATACAGACATGGGTGGACATATTTGATACTCTTTTTTTTAAAGAGAAAGTGCTGTGAACTTTGAACCTGCCATGCATTTACAACGTCCTTTGACACTCTGTTTCATCACCTGAATGTTCTCTCAAGTGCCTAATTAATTCTTATGCAACTAAAATTTCCTTGAAGAGACGTGTTGATTCAAATCTCAAGAACCAATACCAATGATTTCATTATTTATCTTCTCTTTTTTAGTTTCTAATTCTGTAACACTATTTACCATCTCTCACACGTACTCTATTTTTCTATTTATACTTTTACACACAAAAGTATTATTTGTAATTCTTTTTTCCTTGGGTTGTAACTATCAGATTCTAAAGTTATGATTTAAGGGTTGTGACTTCCTGTATCTGAAGTTAGGACAATTTGGGATATGAATCCCTCTATCTAATGTCAGGTTTTGAGGGTTGTAACTCCCCATACAAAATTCAGTGTCATGGTTATCCCTCCACTAGAAAAGGATTCTATAATTGGGTTATGATTACCCTTCAAAAATCATTTTTAGTGCACACATATATCTCTTAGAGTAGAGAGGTATAAGAGTAGAGTAGGCACACTTCGGATCTAACTACTATAAAAAACATCCTTGCATTTTTTACTTTTTTCGCTTCTATTTAACCTCAGTAATTAACTTTGAAAATTAATTTAATTAATCAATTTATTTATTTATTTTTTTAATCTAGTCTATTCACCCCCTTTCGAACATATACCATTACCCTATCAAACCTAACAATATGTTCTTTCATTTTATTCTTGTATGAATAGTTAGTTCATATGTTAAAATCGTTTCATATGTTATTTCTGCTCTAACATTTCAGGAAACTATTCATACTTTCCCATTCTTTTTGAAAATCACAAATGGGGATAAGGTTTTATAAAGAGGGAGAAGTTTTTTTATAAAATGGGAGATACTATCCTTAGGGGAGAAGTATTCCTAAGGTGGAGAAGTATTACTAAGGGGTGGGGGATGTTATAATACTTTCCATCATATTACAAAACAATTATAAACTTAGAGGGAGTTAGAGAAAAATATATTTTCAAAGTTCTTAAAAGAACAAAGGACTATAATTTTTTCAAGTTATTATTTTCCATTTATTTTTTTTTGTTTTGTTATTTCCAAAAAAGGGGATACTGTTAATTCAAAAGTTTTAATTCTTACTTTTTCCATTCTTTTAGTTTTGGAAATCACAAACACTTTCTTAAAACTATGATTACTAACTTTTTATGTCCCAAGAGTTTTAGTTTGTTTTTGTAAAAAAACTTACTTTTTTACTTAACATAGAAATAATTCTAATGCATTAAAAATATGAAATTATTATTCTTAAATAAGATCTATAAGATCAAGGATGAATTTGACTCGTCAGAATGGAATTTATTCTTAATAGTGGTTAGAATTTTGTCTTTTATATCGTACTGAAAAAGGTCACGACCATCAGTTTGATACTGGTACCGATACATCAGAATGATCCTTATAAAGTCCATTATATTAAATAATGAAAAGGAAGTACATCCAACTATCCTATGTTTATAATCAGAATATATATACTTTTTTTCTATAATAAGGAATACACTATAACACTGTAATGATGTTAAATAAAAATGACATCAGACATTTAGTTACAGATGAATTGTCAAGTGCCAGCTAACTGAGGCCATTGAAAATAACTCAGAAATATGACTGTTGGAGATTCTCCTATAAATAGATAATAATTTGAATATTTGGGAGCTGATCACATTCAAAACTAAATCTATTTGAAGTTTTCTCTACCTAAACATCTCATTACACTAGTGAAGAAAACGTTATTTACGTCACCATTTTTTACGTCGGTTATATATAACCGACGTGAGAATCTGTGAAACGCGGTCTTTTACGTCGGTTATTTTATAACCGACGTAACATATGTGGTGAGTAGCTTTTTAACGTCGGTTATTTTAATAACCGATGTTACAAATCACGCGTGTTCGGTTTTTATGTCGGTTATAAATTAACCGACGTAAAAAACAAAAGTGCGGGGGTTTTTTACGTCGGTTATTTGATAACTGACGTAAAAAATGAGATATCTACAAGTTTTTTACGTCGGTTATAAAATAACCGACCTAACAAACCAAAGCGCGGGGGTTTTTTACGTCGGTTATTTTATAACCGACGTAAAAATCGCGGCTTTTGAGGCCTTTTTGACGTCGGTTATTTTATAACCGACGTAACAAAACAACCCACAGAACATTTTTTACATCGGGTATACAATACCCGACGTAAAAAACTGTGATTTTTGATATCTTTTTTATGTCGGTTATAGAATAACCGACTTAAAAAACCAACACGCGGATTTTTTTACATCGGTTATAAAATAACCGACATAAAAAAAGCTGCATCTGATGCATTTATAACGTCGGTTATTATAATAACCAACGTTATAAATGTAAAAAAACAGTTTATAACGTCGGTTATTAAATAACTAACGTTATAAAACATTTAAAAAATTAACAAGCCCCGTGGATTGTCATTTATGTTTTTTCGATCGACAGTCCGGCGGCTCGTCTCTCTCGCGTGGTAAACCCTAATCAACTCGTCGATCTCGCTGCGTTAAACTCGTTTTGCCTTCATTGTTTATCATATTTACTCTCCTCAGATCTATCATCTCAACTCGCATCACTCAAGTAATCCTTCCATGAATTTATTTCGTTCATTTTTTTCCCGTATAGTCTATATTTATGTTTTGCGATTTTTGTGTTTAAACTAGGTAAGATTATTCGATTTCGAACCCTCTTACCTCTTTTTTCCATCATCATCTTATTTATCATCCCTAGATCTATTAGATCGACTCGTAATATTCATGTAAGCCTCAACTACTTTTATTTAGTTTGTTTTTGTTTCGCGAATGCCCGACATTGATGGTAATTTTTGTTGTCATTGACAACTAATGATCTCATTCACCTATATTACTGCATAGAATGGTTATTGATTAAATATACGAATTCGGAAATGATATTTCATGTGTTGTTGCTGCTTATGTTTATCCTCTTTTATACGAGAATCTATTAGACATATAATGTAATGGCTGTTGACCTCTATGGCCCTTCGATGAATCGCTATGTCTCATGATTCCAAATAAAAATGGGTTCTGCTGAGGGCTTACCCTAGTATTTTTTGAGGCCTTGGCCAAGGCCTCGACAATATGTTTAAGATTTCTTGAATTATCCATTACCTCATTATGATATTAGTTATCGAGAAAACTTGTGATCATTTGACTAGTTGAATATCAATGGTTATTTTTAATTATCATACGATCATTTAAGTAGCCATATTTAATAATATTTAATTCCATCTATTTCATGCTGAAGTATATATTAAATTCATGTGTTTTTAGTTGTTCAACATGCCTAGTTTTTATATGTAAACCATTGTTTGGGGGGTTGTCTAGGGGGGTGGGGGGCTGTCCAGAGGGTTGGGGGGTGTCCAAGTGGGTGGGTGTGTGTGGGGGGCTGTCTAAGGGGGTGGAGGCCTGTACAGAGGGTTTTGGGGGTTGTCTAGGGGGTGGGGGGATGTCCAGAGGTTGGGGGGTGTCCAGGGGGGTGTCCAAGGAGGTCGGGGGTGGGGGTGGTGTCCAGGAGGGGTGGGGGGTGCTGTATGGAGGGGTGGGGTGCTGTCCAGGGGGTGGGGTGGGGGGGGGGGCTGTCCAAAGGGTTGGGGGGTGCCCAGCGGGGTGTCCAAGGGGGTAGGGGTGGGGGTGGTGTCCAAGAGGGGTGGGGGTGTTGTCTAGAGGGGTGGGGGGATGTCCACGGGGTTGGGAGGATGTCCAGAGGGTTGGGGGTGTCCAAGGGGGTGGATGGGTGTGGGGGGCTGTCCAAGGGGGTGGGGGCCTGTCCAGAGGGTTTTGGGGGTTGGCTGGGGGGATGTCCAGAGGGTTGGGGGGTGTCCAGGGGGGTGTCCAAGGGGGTGGGTGTGTGTGGGGGCACTGTCCAAGGGGATGGGGGCCTATCTAGAAGGTTTTGGGGGTTGTTCGGGGGGTGGGGGGCTGTCCAGAGGGTTGGGGGGTGTCTAGGGGGGGTGTCCAAGGGGGTAGGGGATGGTGGGTGGTGTCCCGGAGGGGTGATTTTCTCCATCTGAATTTTTATTTTAAATATGATTTGATTCTCAGGTTTACTCCATTCTCTCCAATTTTCTATCAATCATGTAGGTGCCATGGTTTTCTTTTATTCAATGGAATTTAAAACTGTTATATCTAACTATATTTTCTTTTAATAATAATATTCAAGCATATTTTTTTAAATATGCATAGATTTGTTTTATATTTCAAAATTGTTTTACATTCAAATTATGATTTTTTTCATATAAACTTATATTTGTCTTATCTTAAAAATATATATATTTTTCATATTTGTTATAGGTAATAATGAGTCGAAGTTGGATCATGGCACATCGAATGAGAAATGAATATGAGGAAGGTGTCGATGCCTTTTTGGAATTTTCTAAACGAAATGTTCCAAGTAGTGACATTTTTTTTCTATCCATGCCTGAAATGTTTGAATATAAAGAAGTTAAAAAGTATAGAGATAAAATATCATCTGATATGTCATGGTTTTAATCCGAGTTACAGCCCTTGGATTTATCATGGTGAAACTGGACGAAATGTCACTGATGATGATGATTCACAATATGGTAACTCCGATGGAATTGAAGAAATGATTCGTGATATTGTAGCAGAATAAATTGAGATAGAACCAATAGTTGCGCGTCTATATGGTGATGCTGAAAAACCATTATATCCTGGTTGTACAGATTTTACGGTTTTGTCGGCGGTGTTAAGATTGATTAACCTAAAGGCGAAACATGGGTGGAGTGAAAGAAGTTTTACAGAGCTGCTACAATTGATGAAATACTACTGGAAAACAGAGTTTTCCCAACACTTATATCCCAACGGTTTACTAAACCGTTGGGAATAGCCATCTATACCAACGGTTTCTGATAACCATTGGTATAGATGGTTTTTTGGAAGCTTTTACCAACGGTTCATCACAACCATTGGTATAGGGGTGTTTTTACCAACAGTTCAATGAGAACCGTTGGTAAACACTACTAGAAAACTAACCTTTACCAACGGTTTGGAACCGTTGGTATAGGCCTCCAAACCGTTGGTATAGCCTATACTAACGGTTTGGAGAACCGTAGCCAAGTAAGCCGTTGGGATAGGTCTATACCAATGGTTTTGGAAACCGTTGGTATAGGTAATATGAAATCTATACCAATGGTAATGGAACTGTTGGTATATAAATTCCAAAAATAAAACATCCGCTGGGATTTGATCCCAGGACCCCTCGTTTATAATTGAACGACTCAACCACTAACCTAACATGACTTTTGTGATCATAATTACATAAATATATATATGTATTCTCATAAATATTTTAAATTTTGATTTATATAATGTTCTTGGTACGAAGGTCCGATAAAAAATGAAAGTACCTATACCAACGGTTTTAACAACCGTTGGTATAGGTCTTTGGTTGTGATTTTCATTCTGTGAAGCATGTTGAATTTTGGCCCACTTTTCCCAACGGTTTGGACAAACCGTTGGGAAAGGTAGACCTATCCCAACGGTTTGGCCAAACCGTTGGGAAAAGTGGCATATTTGGGGACCTTTCCCAACGGTTTGGCCAAACTGTTGGGATAGGTCCACCTTTACCAACGGTTTGTCCAAACTGTTGGGAAAAGTGTCCAATTTGAGGGTCTTTCCCAACGGTTTGGCCAAACCGTTGGGAAAAGTGGCCAATTTGGGGGCCTTTCCCAACGGTTTGTCCAAACCATTGGGAAAGGGGACCTATACCAACAGTTTTTGCAAACCGTTGGTATAGAAGCGTTGGGAAAGATCTAATTTCCAGTAGTGAAAAGTGGGATTTCGGTGACCTTTTACCAACGGTTCTCATTGAACCGTTGGTATAGGTTTGGGATGGAGTTATATACCAAAGGTTTTTAAAAACTGTTGGGAAAACTTTCCCCCAAATTGGCAGTAGCCGATCCTCTCCCCCATTCGCGATCCAGAGCCCTAAACAGGAGCGCTTGGGCGATTTTGGAGGCGATTTTGGAGGTGCTTCGGGTTCTCTTCCTCCATCCCATCCAAGGCTGAGGTATTTTCTTAGTTTTTAATTTCGATTTTGATGTGGGATGAGACCAATTTCTATTCTCATATTCCAGCCGAATTTCTATTCCAGCCCAATTTATGTTTCCGTTCTTTATTTACATTCCATGCATATTCCAGCCCATATAGATTGCATTAGACAATTGTCTAATTTTTTGATGTGCCTTTCATGTTTCATTACCAAGAAATTTTTATTATATGTTATAAAATTCAATCACATGTTTGGTTTTAACATTCATTGTTACTTTATTATCTTGTTTTAATAATTTATATTAATATTCTTTTCATATATTCCATCATTGAGTGTTTTTACTTGTGCAATAGAAATCCAAGCTCATTTTACTTCATAGTGATTATTTAGATTTCAAAGTGTTTTATTTTTCATGTTAAATTTATTAAAAAGTTTTGGGGACTAATTAAAGTTATTAGATTCCAATTTCCATGCTTCTATGCTTGTTAAGAATTTAATGAAATATGATGGTTGTAATTAAATGAAAGTCAATGTTGAATTTTTATCATGTATGGGTGATTAATAAATTGGAATGTGATGAACCATATAATTGAACCATTGTTGATGCACATTATATATCAAAAGGTTATTGAATAAAAGTTATTCTTGTGAATTTCGTTACATCATAGATAAAAATGGTTGTGGTTATATGAGAGATACCTCCGATGGTTCTTTGATCATTTTTTTATAGAGAATGAATGGTTTAGGTCCGGTATTAATAGTAGCTTCCAGTGAGACCATTTTAGTATAAGGGGAAACGAGATTATGATCTACAAGGGGGTGATTGAGTTGGTAGAGACCAAACATTGTTTATTCCTTGTGTTCAAGAACCATAAATAGAGTGTTCCAATTAGGTGGTCATCAGTAAAGATGTAGGTAATATTTCCAAGTCCTGTTTCATGAAGTTGAATATGTGGTGCTATAGTGTTTTTGGATTGTTTGAGGTACTCTTAGTGTATTATAAACCCTCATTTGTTCCATATTCATTTAAATTGATTTAATATCCTTTTTTTTCACACACACCATTATATCCTCTCAAACTATATTTAGAGTGTATTTTCATTCGTATGGTGTTAAATATTTTAGTAAATGTCCATACTAGCTTCTTTTATGTGTTCTAGGGGTTTAGACTAATGACAGGGCTGCATGATTATTATGGGGGTATTCTTTTCATATAAATATACCTATACACCCCGACCCCCTTGGACAACCTGACCACCCCCACGGACAACCCGCCCACCTGGACACCTCGACCCCCCTAGACAACCCCCCACCCCCTGGACACCTCCGACCCCCCGGACGACCCCACCACCCCTAGACACCCTGCACCCCCCTGGACACACCACACCCCCCTTGGACAGTCCCACCACTCCCATGATCCTCATCCTACTCCTCATCCTGTTCTACTTGAAGAAGTTAAAGTATAAAACTCATATACTCCCAACAAGACCCTTAAGGATTATGTATTCCTTGATCCACTTCCAATATCTTACTGGTCAATCCTTGAATATAGGAATTAGAAATTTTGTATCTTATTTTCTTATATACACTGTATTTTGTTGTATTTCTTAATATGATTCTCATATAGAGTAATGTGTCAGTTATGATTTTATATAGAGTAAACAATTGTCATTTACGTAAATATTTTTTTGATTAAACTTTAATATTATTGAATTGCTTTGAAATGACTTATTGCGATTTTTTTACAGAATGGATAGATGTTGGATGTACGAAACTGATCGAATTTCAACCGATTTTCAAAATAATTTGAAAAGCTTTCTAGATTTTTCATTTGACAAGGCTTCAGATAGTGGTCGCATACACTGCCCATGTTTTAATTGTGTTGGAAGATCTTGGTTTGTCCGTGAAGCAGTTAGCTATCATATAACCAAATATGGTTTCCAAAAAAACTATTATGTGTGGTATCACAATGGAGATAAAATGGAATCTCAAAATGTTGATGATCCAAATGATAAGACTGAATTGGAGAGTTTGATATATGATCGGTTTCCATTTATTCGACATCATGAGAAGGAAAGGATGTCCAGCCAAAAAGATTTCGATACAAGAACACATGATGCGTCCAATGAAAATGATGATGTTGATAGGGTGAAAAAATTGAATGATGCTGCGAAGACTCCAGTATATCGGCAATGTGATAAAATGAAAAAGTTGGAATTTTTAATCCGATTGTTTCATGGGAAAACTGTGTATGGGATTTCAAATACTGCAATTAATTACATTCTTACCTTCTTGAAAGACTTACTTCCAGATGATGCAGATATTCCCTCAAACCACTATATGGCATGGAAGTTGGTTGATGAACTTGGATTATCAAAAAAAAAAATTCATGCTTGCCCGAATGATTGCAGCTTATTTTGGGAGAAAACTGCTGAAAGAAATGATTGTATGAAATGCGGAACCTCCCAATGGAAGCCAAAAGATGATGGAACACCATCTCGTGTGCCACAAAAAGTAATGTGGCACTTTCCATTGATCCCCAGATTACAGAACCTTTTCATGTCTGATGAAATATCCGTAAAAATGTGATGGCATAACACTGAGAGAAAAAAGAATAATGAAGAGTTGGTTCACCCTGTAGATGGATTTGCATAGCAGAGATTTGATGCTCGATATCCTGAATTTGCAGCCGACGTGCGTAATGTGAGACTGAGTCTTTCATGTGATAGTTTTAATCCATTTGGGCAGATGCTTACTTTGCACAGCACATGGCCGATTTTCATACACATTTATAACCTTCCCCCTTGGTTGTGTATGAAAAAGCCTTACACTTTCTTGAGTATACTGATATCTGGCCCTTCTGATCCGGACAATGATATAGATGTATACATGAAACCTTTAATAAAAGAGTTGAAACTTCTTTGGGATGTGGGTGTGCCCACATACGATGCATGTTCGAAAGACATATTTCAGATGCGTGCTGCACTTATGTGGACTATCAATGATTTTCCTGCTTATGCAATGATGTCTGGATGGAGCACAAAAGGAAAATTTTCATGTCTTATTTGTATGAAGAATACTCGATCGAGAAGACTAAAATATCGTCGTAGTTTTAGTTTTATGGGACATCGACGATTCTTACCAATGAACCATCCATATAGAAACAATCGTCGAAGATTTGACAATACCATGGAGAATAACGATCCACCTCAGCGTATGTCTGGAACTGATGTGCTTAATGAATTGAAAGATTTCAGTTATTCATTTGGGAAGAGTGTAATGAAATCTAGAAAGAGGAAAAATGTTTCCAATGATACCTGTTACAATTGGAAGATGAAGAGTATATTCTTTGAGTTGTCATATTGGTCAACCAACTTGTTACGTCATTGCTTAGACGTAATGCACATTGAAAAGAATATATGTGAAATGTTGCTTTCGATTCTTCTAAATGTAAAGGGGAAGACAAAAGATGATTTACGATCTCGGCGCGACTTGGTAGATTGGGGGATCAGACAAGAATCGTATCCTGTCTGTATCAGTGAAAATAAATGGCAAGTTCCATGTGCTTCTTATGTGATGACTCCTTCTGAAAAAAATCAATTTCTAGAAGTGCTAGAGACTATTAAAGTTCCTGATGGATATTCAAGCAATATATCAAAACGGGACAACATAAAAGAGTTAAAGTTGAAATCTTTGAAGACTCATGATTATCACGTCCTTTTGCATGAGTTGATTCCAATAGCAATCCGTCATCTCTTGTCCAATAATGTTAGAGTCTCAGTTATTCGGTTGTGCTATTTGTTTAGAGATCTTTGTGCTAAGAGGTTGTCCAAATCCCTCGTGCAAAAATTGTTGGCAGAGACACCATTAATTTTGTGTGAGTTAGAGAAAATATTCCCTCCATCATTTTTTACACGCATGTTGCATCTGACTGTCCATCTTCCGACCGAAATACTTCTTGGAGGACCCGTTGCTTTCCGTTGGATGTATCCAACTGAAAGAAACATGTGCACATTAAAATCATATGTTCGGAACAGGAATTATCCCAAAGGTTCTATTGTGAATGGTTACTTGGCTCAAGAATGTATGGATTTCTGCTCAATGTATTTGTCTGATCATACTACGAGAATAAATAGACCAATGAGAAATGAAGAAGAATAGTATGAGAAAATTGAACCCAGTTTTCCATCACTTCCTCAGACAGGAGGAATTCCGGGATCATATACATTGACAACATTAAGCCTTGAAGAGCGAGAGATGACACATAGCACAGTGTTGTTCAATTGTGATTTGTTCGATGAGTATATCAAGTAAGTTAATTGTACATGTATCTATTATATTATCTCTTGTAATTTTAAATATTTGTTAAACTATTATTATTTTTATCTACAGGGAACATAAATAATTGATATATAGAAAGCATCGTTCTTTATCTTTGAGAAAGAAGGAGACTTTTCATAACAAATGGTTTTCTTCTTGGTTGAAATTGAAGGTAAAAATATTTCTGTAATAACTAAATAAAAATAATATTTAATTAAGTTTACTATTTGTTTATATTTCAGGTATCGAGTTTGCCTACAGACTCTGTTTCTGAGGAAATAAGAGCTTTGGATTTTGGTCCTAATACCATGGTTCGTGCTTGTAAATCACTTGTGATCAATGGATACAAATTTATTATCACTAAACAAGCAAGAAACATGAGAACACAACATAATGGTGTTATGCTAACTGCCACAACAAACTGTTATGCCAGTTCATCGGACACTAGACCTCATTCTGAAAATGTTGCTTATTATGGTGTCGTGGAGAAAATAATAATTTTGGATTATTACTCGCATGGTCGAGTCACGATGATGAAATGTCAATGGTTTGATTCAATGATGAGGCAAGGCACCTTTATTGATGATTGTGGATTTCGAGTTATTGACATGACTTACACTCTTGCCACCGATAAACCATATGTATTGGCATCAATGGTGAAACAAGTTTTTTATGTCAAAGATCATCGTCATCCTAAATTCGGTGTAATTATTGAAGTAAATCCCAAACATGTTTTTGATGATGGTGATGATGAAGTTGACACTATCCCTACTGCAATTGGAAGCAATCCGTTTATTACTTATGATGACCCAAAAGCTCAATTGTCAGAGTTGATTGTGAACCCGAAGTTGTGGTGGGAAATATATAGAATCATACTGTCGTGTTCTCACCTACATGTTTCACCTACATCATTCAGAGTGTGTATCCTAGTACTTACCTTCATAACACCATAAATCTTCTGTTTCATTATGTTCTTTTTATCATAATGGTTTTTCTATATTTTGTTTTTTGGGTTACACATTAGTTATCTATTTCTAATTACTTCCATATTTGTTTTCATTGCAGGAAATGACACCCATTGAAGAGAGGCGGTGGAAAAAGATGACAGATAATAATCGTCGCATGGTACATATGGGTGTTCCTCCACTCATCCCTGTTGTGAGTGTTTTATTTCAAATATAAATATTTCAATAACTTATAATATCATGTGTTTACTTTTCTGTCAAACTTTTTTTCAGGATCCACTCCCTAGACGACAGATATCTGACGAGGAGCCTGATATTGCTCCTAGTAGAGAGGTTGGTGGTAGGAGGGGGGGGGGTGGTGTCAGAGATGGACGATCATCTAGTGGTCCCGGTACTGAGGCCGGTGGTACGAGGGCTCATGGGGCGAGAGTTAGACGACCCACTACCACATATGTATCTTCTACGCCCTATTTTGATCCTGGCGTGTCTTCAGGGACATATGAGATATTTAGACCTCCGATGTTTACACTACCAGCTGGCCAGACGTCTATGCCATCATCTTTTGCTTCTGGTTCATTATCTCCAGGCTATTATATTCCACCTTCTTCGACTCCTGCTGCGACACAGTATGTGGCCGAGGAGCATACACTGAGGGACACTCCACCTGTACAGGATATTCCTTCAGCTTCTGCACCCATTGATCCGACTACCACAGGTATATTTATATAACTCTATCAAATTTTTATTCCAAAATTTATTTTTATTATAACTTGTATTGATATTATTTTTCTTTAATAACAGATTCATCTACAGATAGGAGGCGGGGGAGGGGGCGTACTTGCTTGCGTGCGGTATGGAACCGCCAGACACAGTTGATGGTTGAATACAATGTTGATGGACAAATTATTGAGAAATCTGGGCAGCAATGTCGGGGTTTTTTGGTGACACTAGCCAAATACTCCGATATCATTCCGGTCAGCCCTCTCTCTTGGAGACATCTGCCACCCGAAGTCAAGGATAACGCGTGGGCACAAATATGGGTAAAAAATCTATTGGATTTAATGTAGTATATTTTTGTATTTAAATGAACTAATCAATTTGGTTTCAGCTTCGGTTTAACTTCCCTGATGGGGAAGGTGCACGACCAGCGCGTTTAAAAGAGCTAGGAGAGCTTTGGAGAGCTTATAAGCATGAGCTGTATGTTGGCTGGTGTGATAGAGTGGGCACGAAGTTAGAGACATTACCTATCGTGGATTACTGCCCGATAGAGCAATATCGCCAAATGATTACCCATTGGGCGACTGCCAAATTTAAGGTATTAATCTCATTTGAGTTATTTAAATGAGAGTTTTCATATTTTGCATTAATATAATCTTATTAATTATTAATCATTATTTAGGAATCTTCTGAAAAAAACAAAAAAAACATTGATTCAAAGCAATACCTCCACACTTTGGGGCACACAACTATGGAAGATCATGAGAGGCAGCAGGTACGATATAGTTGTTTATAATTTTTCTTTAGGACTTTCCCTTTTTAGTGGATCCTACTTAAATTATGTGATTTATTGAATAATTAATATATGATTATACTTTCACTTTAAATTGTTTCAATGTCATTAAAGAAGCACAAAATGAATATTGAAGGACGTATCCCTCGAGAAAAATTGTTTTGCCCGAGTAGAAGAAAAAAAGATGGAACTGCGATAAATGAACCGACCCAAGAGAAGATTGTAAGTTTTAATTTGTTTATTTCAAAGTTTAATATCTAATTTGAAATTTAATAATATATTAATATTTTTTACAGGCTGCTTTAGAGGCTTTTGATGCCCAGGAGCCTGACAATTTTGGGCCACACGATCATTTATATCAGGTTTTGGGAGATGAGCACTCTGGTCGAGTACGCTGCCGACCTGGTAAGAATATAGTCCCGACGAGGTATTGGTCATATGCAGGTATCCATTCTAGTACCACCGAGTTGGAACAGGTCAAGGAGCATGCAAGACAGTCTGATAAAAGGGTCACAGAGTTGGAAGTACAAGTTCAAACAAGAGACAGAGAATTTATGAAACTGATAAAAGCATTATCTTCATCACTTCCACCAGAGGATAGTGCGGCTTGTCAGACATTTATGTCATCGATGGGTGCATCATTCAATGCACCAGGCGGCAACTCTAGTGGCGATCGATATGATGACGTTCCTGGTGATGACGAGGATGCTGAAGAGGAAGAGGGCGAGGATGAGGATGTGGATGAGGGCGAGGATGGGGCCGAGGGCGAGGATGGGTCCGAGGGCGAGGATGATGCCGAGGATGAGGATGAGGCCGATGATGAGCATGGGGATGATGACGAGGATGAGGACGAGGACAGAGATGGCGGCGAGGATGAGGTTGATGATGATAGTGGTGATGGTGATGGTGATCATAGGTGGATTGATCCATTACATTTTTTTAATTCTGTATAACTCTTTATTTTTGAACATGGTTTTCCACTTTGGGGTTTTCCTCTGCTTCATAGGGGCGTTGCATTCAGATTCTATTTTTTGTACTTGATTCTTATTGTATGATTAGTCTACTACCTAGACCTTTAGTATTCCTTGGTACTGTGATACTCATTTTTCTATTTTTTTTACTTATCTTTCTTAGTTATCCATGTATTTCATGTTTATGCATGTGGAAAATGATATGGAAAATGTGCTTTGAAGTAGTGGCCGACACCACTCAAAGTGTCTAACTTTTATTTGAAATGGACAGGATTTTAAGTGAAAACAACAACTGGCATACGGAAAATAGACCAAACTCATTCGGATTCTGTTTAAACTATAGGACAATGATCCATGGGTCATATGTGACGTGTACGAGTCAACCCTGCCTCAATCCGAGGGCCAGTGTGGCTGGTACCACTCAAAGTGTCTTTCTTTTGTTTAAAATGGATGCGCTTTTAAGTAAAAAAAACCACATATGGAAAATGGACCAAACGCATTAGGATACTGTTGATACTTTAGGACATGTATCCATGGGTCATATGTGACGTGTACGAGTCAACCCTGCCTCAATCCGAGTCGCGGTGTGGCCGGTACCACTCAAAGTGTCTTTCTTTTGTTTAAAATGGATGCGCTTTTAAGTAAAAAAACCACATACGGAAAATGGACCAAACACATTAGGATACTGTTGATACTTTAGTACATGTATCCATGGGTCATATGTGATGTGTACGAGTCAAACCCGCCTCAATCCGAGGCACGGTGTGGCCGGCACCACTCAAAGTGTCTAACTTTTATTTTAAATGGACAGGATTTTAAGTGAAAACAACAACTGACATACGGAAAACAGACCAAACGCATTCAGATTCTGTTTAAACTATAGGACAATGATCCATGGGTCATATGTGACGTGTAAGAGTCAACCCTGCCTCAATCCAAGGGCCGGTGTGGCCGGTACCACTCAAAGTGTCTTTCTTTTGTTTAAAATGGATGCACTTTTAAGTAAAAAAACCACATACGGAAAATGGACCAAAAACATTCTGATACTGTTGATACTTTAGGACATGTATCCATGGGTCATATGTGACGTGTAAGAGTCAACCCCGCCTCAATCCGAGGCGCGGTGTGGCTGGCACCACTCAAAGTGTCTAACTTTTATTTTAAATGGATAGGATTTTAAGTGAAAACAACAACTGGCATACGGAAAACAGACCAAACGCATTCGGATTCTGTTTAAACTATAGGAAAACGATCCATGGGTCATATGTGACGTGTACGAGTCAACCCCGCCTCAATCTGAGGGCCGGTGTGGCCGGTACCACTCAAAGTTTCTTTCTTTTGTTTAAAATGGATGCGCTTTTAAGTAAAAAAAACCACAGACAGAAAATGGACCAAACACATTCATATACTGTTGATACTTTAGGACATGTATCCATGGGTCATTTGTGGCATGTAGGAGTCAACCCCGCCTCAATCCGAGGCGCGGTGTGGCCGACACCACTCAAAGTGTCTAACTTTTATTTTAAATGGACAAGATTTTAAGTGAAAACAACAAATGACATATGGAAAATAGACCAAACACATTCGGATTCTGTTTAAACTATAGAACAATGATCCATGGGTCATATGTGACATGTACGAGTCAACCCCGCCTCAATCCGAGGGCCGGTGTGGCCGGTACCACTCAAAGTGTCTTTCTTTTGTTTAAAATGGATGCGCTTTTAAGTAAAAAAAACCACATACGGAAAATGGACCAAACACATTCGGATACTATTGATACTTTAGGAAATGTATCCATGGGTCATATGTGACGTGTATGAGTCAACCCCGCCTCAATACGAGGCTCGGTGTGGCCGGCACCACTCAAAGTGTCTAACTTTTATTTGAAATGGATAGGATTTTAAGTGAAAACAACAACTGGCATACGGAAAACAGACCAAACGCATTCGGATTCTGTTTAAACTATAGGAAAATGATCCATGGGTCATATGTGATGTGTACGAGTCAACCCCACCTCAATCCGAGGTTCGGTGTGGCTGGTACCACTCAAAGTGTCTTTCTTTTGTTTAAAATGGATGCGCTTTTAAGTAAAAAAACCACATACAGAAAACGGACCAAACACATTCAGATACTATTGATAATTTAGGACATGTATCCATGGGTCATTTGTGGCGTGTAGGAGTCAACCCCACCTCAATCCGAGGCGTGGTGTGGCTGGCACCACTCAAAGTGTCTAACTTTTATTTTAAATGGACAGGATTTTAAGTGAAAACAACAACTGACATACGGAAAACAGACCAAACGCATTCAGATTCTATTTAAACTATATGAAAACGATCCATGGGTCATATGTGATGTGTATGAGTCAACCCCGCTTCAATCCGAGGGCCGGTGTGGCCGGTACCACTCAAAGTGTCTTTCTTTTGTTTAAAATGGATGCACTTTTAAGTAAAAAAACCACATACGGAAAACTGACCAAACGCATTCAGATACTGTTGATACTTTAGGACATGTATCCATGGGTCATATGTGACGTGTATGAGTCAACCCCGCCTCAATCCGAGGCGCGGTGTGGCCGACACCACTCAAGGTGTCTAACTTTTATTTGAAATGGACAAGATTTTAAGTGAAAACAACAACTGGCATACGGAAAACAGACCAAACGCATTCGGATTCTGTTTAAACTATAGTAAAACGATCCATGGGTCATATGTGACGCGTACGAGTCAAACCCTCCTCAATCCGAGGGCCGGTGTGGTCGGTACCACTCAAAGTGTCTTTCTTTTGTTTAAAATGGATGCGCTTTTAAGTAAAAAAAACCACATATGGAAAACGGACCAAACACATTCAGATACTGTTGATACTTTAGGACATGTATCCATGGGTCATTTTTGGCGTGTAGGAGTAAACCCCACCTCAATCCGAGGCACGGCGTGGCCGGCACCACTCAAAGTGTCTAACTTTTATTTGAAATGGACAGGATTTTAAGTGAAAACATCAACTGACATATGGAAAACTGACCAAAGGCATTTGGATACTGTTGATACTTTAGGAAATGTATCCATGGGTCATATGTGACGTGTAAAAGTCAACCTCGCCTCAATCTGAGGCACAGTGTGGCCGGTACCACTGAAAGTGTCTAACTTTTCTTTGAAATGGACAACAGTTTAAGTTAAAACAACAACTAACATACGGAAAACCAACCAAACGCATTCGGATTCTATTGAAACTGTAGGAAACCAATCCATGGGTCATATGTGACGTGTAAGAGTCAACCCCACCTCAATCCGAGGGCCGGTGTGGCCGGTACCACTCAAAGTGTCTTTCTTTTGTTTAAAATGGATGCGCTTTTAAGTAAAAAAAATGACATACGGAAAATCGACCAAACACTTTCGGATTCTGTAGAAACTTTAGGAAAATGATTTATGGGTCTTTTGTGACGTGTACGAGTCAAACCCACCTCAATCCGAGTCATGGTGTGGCCAACACCACTCAAAGTGTCTAACTTTTATTTGAAATGGACATGATTTTAAGTGAAAACAACAACTGGCATACATAAAACCGACCAAACACATTCGGATTCTATTGAAACTTTAGGAAAATGATCCATGGGTCATATGTGATGTGTACGAGTCAACCCCACCTCAATCCGAGGGCCGGTGTGGCCAGGACCACTCAAAGTTTGTCACTTTTCTTTGAAATGGACAACGGTTTAAGTTAAAACAACTGACATACGGAAAATGGACCAAAGGTATTCAGATACTATTGATACTTTAGGACATGTATCCATGGGTCATATGTGACGTGTATGAGTAAAACCTGCCTCAATACGAGGGCCGGTGTGGCCGGGACCACTCAAAGTGTCTTTCTTTTATTTAAAATGGATGCGCTTTTAAGTAAAAAAAAACCACATACAGAAAACTGACCAAACGCAGTCAGATACTATTGATACTTTAGGACATGTATCCATTGGTCATTTGTAACGTGTACGAGTCAACCCTGCCTCAATCCGAGGCACGGTGTGGCCGACACCACTCAAAGTGTCTAACTTTTATTTGAAATGAACATGATTTTAAGTGAAAACAACAACTGGCATACGGAAAACCGACCCAACGCATTCAGATTCTGTTGAAACTTTAGGACAACGATCCATGGGTCATATGTGTCGTGTACGAGTCAACATTTCCTCAATCCGAGGGTCGGTGTGGCCGGGACCACTCAAAGTGTCTTTCTTTTGTTTAAAATGGATGCACTTTTAAGTAAAAAAAACGACATATGGAAAACCGACCAAATGATTTCAGATTCTATTGAAACTTCAGGACAATGATCCATGGGTCATTTGTGACGTGTACGAGTCAACCCCACCTCAATCCGAGGCACGGTGTGGCCGGAACCACTCAAAGTGTGTCACTTTTCTTTGAAATGGACAACAGTTTAAGTTAAAACAATAACTGACATACGGAAAATAGACCAAAGGCATTCAGATACTGTTGATAATTTCGGACATGTATCCATGGTTCATTTGTGACGTGTATGAGTCAACTCCGCCTCAATCCGAGGTGCGGTGTGGATGACACCACTCAAAGTCTCTCTTTTATTTCAAAACGAAATCATTTTAAGTGAATACAACTGAAATTTACACTCATCAACGATAGTCGCAAACTCTTTTTCATGAGTTTGGTAGTTTCACTCATGGGGTCATAAGTGACGAGACTCCTAAGAAAATATCTTTTCACCATATATTATAAACAATACAAGTTCAATGCAAAATTTATCACAAATCATTACATACCCAAACCTAGTATCACAAAAAAATGGGATTTGAGTCAATTTGAATGTCTTATTCAACTCTAATAGATATTTATCAAACTATTATGCCTATTATAATTTGATGGGTGAGGTGAATTACCACTGGATTATTGTTGTCATATGTGTTTTTTGGGCTATTTTAGGTGTTTTTTATACTGTTTGAAGTCTGTATGTGGCTTTTGTGATATTTTTTATGCAGGTGTATAGTGGAGGGTATACTGGAGGGCTGTTGTGCACTGTTTTTTTATGCAGGTGTATGGTAGGGCTTCTGGAGGGCTTCTGGGGGCTGCTGTGTAGCAGGTCTGGGAAAATCTTTACCAACGGTTCTGAACCGTTGGTAAAGCCTTTTCTTGAAATATGGAAAAACTTATACCAACAGTTCTGAACCGTTGGTAAAGCTTTTTCCAGAATTCTGGAAAAACTTATACCAACGGTTATGAACTGTTGGTAAAGCATTTTCCAGAATTGGAAAAAATTATACCAACGGTTCTGAACCGTTGGTAAAGAGTTTCCCAGAATTCTCAAACACCTATACCAACGGTTTAAATGAAACCGTTGGTATAGGGCTTTCCTCATGGATAACTGGCCAACGGTTTGGAAAACCCTTGGTATACCCTATACCAACAGTTTTCCAGCCTATACCAACGGTTATAAACCATTGGTATAGCCTACTTTTCCAGTAGTGAAAGACATTCTTCCAAAAGATAACGATCTTCCAGATTCACATTACAAGGCCAAGAAAATATTATGCCCGATGGGATTGGGATACAATAAAATACATGCCTGTCCGAATGAATACATTATATATAGGAAGGAATATGAATTTCTGTCAGAGTGTCCTAAATGTGGGACATCACGGTATAAGGTGAAAGAGAAATCATAGGCTGATGTAGAGATTACAAAGCTCCCTTCAAAGGTATTTTGGTATCTTCCTATAATTCATCATTTCAAATGTTTATTTTCTAATTCACATGATGCAAAAAGGTTAATATGGCATGCTGATGAGCGGGTATGTGATGGAAAAATACGTCATCCAGCTGATTGTACATAATGGAAGAAAATTGATGCACATTATTCTATATTTGGAAATGAAATAAGAAATCTCAGATTAGGGTTGTGCACAGATGGAATGAATCCATACTGAACCCTCAATAACACACATAGTTCATGGCCTGTTTTATTGGTAATTTACAACCTCTCTCTTGAAGTTTGTATAAAGTGCAAATATGTCATGTTGAGTATAATTATCTCTGTTCCAAAGCAACCTGACAATGATATTGATGTTTACTTGTCACCGTTGATTGATGATTTGAAACTGTCATGGGCTGATGGTATTAGGGTGCATGATTCTTATAAAATGGAATATTTTCAACTGCATACAGTGCTTTTGTTCACTATAAATGACTTCCCAGCGTATGGAAATTTGTCTGGATACAGTGTTAAATGGCATAAAACATGTCTAATTTGCGAACAACAGACATCATATTGTCAATTGCATCATGGGAGGAAAACAGTTTACATGGGTCATCGAAAGTTTTTGCTTATGGATCACCCATATAGAAGACTAAAAAAGGCATTCAATGGCTCACAAGAATTTGATACTGGTCCAAAACCTTTATCCCCAGATCTGTATTTTGAGAGGGTGAAAAACCTTGATGTGACATTGGGAAAGACACATATATCTGGTAATGATAGACATATTTGGAAGAAAAGGTCAATATTTTTTGAGCTACCATATTGTAGGTATCATGAAGTTAAACATAATATTGATGTCATGTACGTGGAGAAGAATATATGTTATTGTTTGATTGGAACATTGTTAGATATTAAAGGAGAGACTAAAGATGGGTTGAATGCAAGATTAGACTTACTATCAATGGGAATACGTTTGGAGTTAGCTCCCACTCCTAAAGGAAGACGAACATTTCTTCCCCCGGCTTGTCATACACTATCGAAGAGGGAGAAAATTAGATTTTGTCAGTGTCTTCATGATATCAAAGTGCCTCAAGGTTATTATTAAAATGTAAAAAAAAATTTCTCATTAAAGGACTTGAAGTTGATAGGTATGAAATCACATGATTGTTACGTCATGATGCAACAAATTCTACCAGTTGCATTGCGTGGAATATTTCCCATTCATGTCAGAAAGACTATGATGAAGTTGTGTTATTTTTTCAATTCAATTTGTAATAAGGCGATTGATGTGAATGATTTGAACATTTTGGAAAAGGATGCAATTTTTATACTTTGTCAATTGGAAATGTATTTTCCTCCAACTTTTTTTGATATAATGGTGCATTTAATGATTCATCTAGTTCGATAAATGAATCTTTGTGGACCTGTATATCTTTGTTGGATGTATTCTTTTGAAAGGTATATGAAAATATTAAAGGGGTATGTTAAAAATCCATATCGACCTGAAGACTCCATTATTGAAAAGTATATTTTTGAGGAGGTAGCAGAGTTTTGTATGAGCTACTTGGCTGTGGCGTAACACATATGTTTGCCTCCATCTCGCCATGAACGAGTTAATAATGAGGGAAAGGGGATTCATGGATTAAAATTCAAATCATTGTCATCTGAACAGATGAAGAAGTTAGAATCATACATCTTGAATAACATAGCTGATGCTCAACCGTATATCACATTGCATATTAATGAGTTGAAACAATGTCATCCAAAGAAGAAAGAAATGTGTATTTTTAATGAGCACAACAAAACTTTTTTGTCATGGATTAAAAAGACTTTTCTTGGTAGATCAGATGTATCAGATACATTAAAATGGATAGTGGGTGGTCCATGTTTAAATGTGATAACATGGTCCGGTTATGACATTAATGGCTATACATTTCATACGAAAGCTCAGAACAACAGAAGTGCAGTTCAGAATAGTGGTGTATTGGTGTTTACAGAAGCAATGCATTTTTCAAGTGCTAAGGACAAAAACCCAATTTCTGCATCAAGTGCATATTATGGAGTGATTGAAGACATATGGGAGGTTGATTACTTTAAAATTAAAGTTTAGGTTTTTAACTGTAAATGGTTTATCGGTAACAACAGTGTCAGACACGATGAATTTGGAATGACACTTGTTAATCTAAATAGATTGGAATACACAACTGATTCTTTTATAATGACAACACATGAAAAACAAATTTTCTATGTAGTAGATCAATCAGATATGCAGTGGGCTGTTGTTTTACAAGGGTAAAAACAATATGTTGGTGAGGATGAAGTTGATGAAGATGCTGATTTATATGAGATCCCTACTTCCATGCAAAGATTAACAGAACATAATCATGAGCATGTTGAAGACATGGTTTGTGCCATAAGGAATGATCACGACGAAGGAATTTGGGAAACAATCCATTTGTACATTCCTAAAATTACAGGTAACATATGTTTATTTCTTGTTTACATTTATTTTTTTCATAAATGTTAGATGTTGTAAGTTTTTTATTTATTAAAACATGTTTTAAAAAAAATAAGTATAAGTTTTTGTTTGTTTTAAGTTTGTTTAGTTTACTTTATCATGTTTACCATTACATGAATTATATATCTATTATTTTTGTTCAGTGACAATTAATTTACCATGTTTACCAGGTTTACCATGTTTACCATGTTTACCATCTTGACAATCTTTACCATCTTAACCATCTTTACCATTGTTTAACATGCTTACCATATTACCAGTGTTTACTATTACGTAACTTAGTACACTTTTCTATTTTCTGATTACAGTAGTATTAAAATATTTGAATTTGTATATTTTTGAACTAACGTTTGTTTTTTTGATTTGAAGGATAATGAAAGATCATTCAGTTGATCAACCACATGATTCTGGAGATGAGAATTTGGTCATAACTCTGGGGAGGAACATTCACATGCTTCTATTACAACATAGAGTTCAAAGGTTGGTAAACATGGGTGCACATGTTTACCAAAATTATCAGTTGCCCGTACGCAGGATCAGAGGATAGTCGTTGAGTTTGATGATGATGATATTCCTAGAGGTCCAAATGCAAAAGATTTTAAGAGTTTTGTAGAAACTCAGGCTAAGAGAAAAGTAAGCATTCTGTATGATGACTGGAGAAGTTTGGATAAAGCGATAATCTCTCAGTTATGGGAGACAGTTTTGGTAAGATCTTTTGCTTTTGTTTGAATATTCTTTAAATGTTTCTAGTATATATAATATGTTTAACCTCTTCTTTATCAGATGACATTTGATATTACTGACACTGGAGGAGTCAGGAAGAAATGCTTATCGTTGGATTCCAGGAGATGAAGGGATTTCAAATCAACCCTCTCATCTGATTTCATTTATGTTCATAGGAGTCATGACAATCCATGTCGTATATATCCTTTTATAGATGAAGACACATAGAGACAGTTTTTTGAAAGTAGAAGAAAAGATTCATTTTTGGTAAGGGCAGTGTAAAATTTTATAAGATTTCTTATATAAATGATCTTATCAACGTTTTGTTAATGATTTCTTATTCTTAATTTACAGCAAAAAAGGAAAGCTCATCAGGAGATCCAATCTAAAAATGTATACCCTCATAGTTTATCTCAGGGAGGGTATGCATTATTGGAAGAACAAATGATGACGGAAAAATTTCAACAACTAAGAGCTGAGTCTTCAAGCTCTGGAGAGGTGGCCCCTCCATCCCCTCCATCTAGACATGAAAAATGGAAGAGAGCTCGGAAGGAAAAAAAGGGCAATATCTTTCGGATGAATCGAGAATTGTAGCTGAGAGGATTGTAAGATATATATTTTATTTATTTAAGTTAACCATTTTCTTCATATATTTTCAATCATTACAGAAATGTTCAATTAATTAATACAGGAATCTATTGAGGAGCAGAGTTCACAGGGGACATTTACAGCTATTGGGAGGGAAGATATTTTATCTGTAGAATTGGGAAGGCCCGAACATCCTGGTCGTGTAAGAGGATATCCGGCAGGTGTATCGGTAAGAAAAGTGTTTCCACATTCTTCAACTTCAAACATTTAGGGGGTTTATAGAAAAAAAATTGAATCCTTGGAGGTTGAAGTTCATAATATTAATGTGATGATGGAGTAAAAGATTAGAGCGTCGGTGCAATCTTTGTTTGCAGACATGCAAAGACAATTTCAGACTGCAGCTCCCACTCCTCCACCTCCCCCTGCAGACCCCATTATTTATCCTCCACCTCCTCCAGTAGCTCCAACTCCCCCACCTCAGCCTGCTGACCCCATTTTTTATCTTACTCCTCCGCCGCAGCTTCCTACTTATTGCGAGTTGTATGTTGATGATTCTCAACAGCATATAGTAGCATATGGGTTAGTATATTGTATAGGAGATACAGTTCATCATCAACAATTAGAGGTAGAGAATCAGAGGGTCACTGTACATGATATTATAGATAGATCAGCTCGGGTACCATTACCTACAGATGAGGTGGCGACAGTTGGACATAGTATCGGCCATTTTTTAATTTGGCCATCCAGACTTCTTCGACTCATTACCATAGAGGTATGAATGTTATATCTTTTTTTTTATTAAAGTTGTTTTATCATTTGAAAACTAATATATTTTTCAATTTATTTTTACAGGAATACTTCAAAGGTAAATAAATACTGTATAGACAACAACAAAGACAAATAGCTATGACATCAGATATAGATTCTAGTAGTCTTGATAGATTGTCAAGAGATTCAAATTTGTTGGTGGGTCATTATGAGTTTCCAATGGAAGCTCATGTTTGTGGACGTGAAATAAATGTGGGGATTATGAAAACTGATATCATGGAGCTTTTTACTGGAGATAAGTTGGGAATCAACGTGGTGCAAATTTTTTCCATGTAAGTCTTAACACCTTTTCCCTGCGTTATATTTATTAAAAATGTATACTTATGTCTGTTTTGTATTAGGTATCTTTATAAAATTTGTGAGAGGAATGAGCTGAAAGATGTATATGGATTCATGGACCCGCAATTGATTTCCCCTGAAGCATGTGCATTGGATGAGGAACAAAGAATGCTTTATATTACTGAAAGACTTGAAAAGAATATAGTCACACAATGTTAGATGATGCCTTTTTGTGAGAGGTATGAAACACATCTCTCTCAAAGAGTTAATTATCTTTTAACATAAAAAACCACTAACGTTAAATTTCCTTTTATCAGTGATCATTGGATGTTAGGGGTTTTTTTCCCAAGGGAGAAATCACTTTATTGGATATGCTCTGTCCATGATGATGTGCGGGAAAGTTTTAAGAATATATTGGAAAAGTAAGTTTCAATTTCTCAATAGTTTTATATATTGTAATGAATTTTAAATTTACCCCATTAGTATTATTTTCTAACTGGGCATGGGCCTACTTTCGAAAAAACACAAAGAAAAGGAATGCAAATATCAAATATGTAAATGCGAAGGTAAATATCCATTTATAATTTGTAATTTTTGATTTATTACATTAAAATAATATATTGAATTTATACTCATTCAAACAGAATTGTCATGAACAACAAGGCTTCATCGAATGCGGATATTATATGTTAAAATTTATGTATGAAATAATAACAACTGGGATAGTTGTGAATTTTGACCTGGTAATATTTCCTCTTAAACTTTGCCATAATATTTCAATTTGATTTACTCATTATACAAGTTAACTACCATCCTTTTCATTTGTAGCTTTTTGATGACCCTAAACCCTATAATGCTGAAGACATCAAACACTTACAAGTGGAGTGGTCAAATTATTTTACAGGTTTGATTAAATTTTAGTTGTTTGTAATGTAAAAGGTAATTTTGAATATTGTCGTTGTAATTGTGTATTTGGTAGTCATTTAGGTTGGATTTTTTTTTTGAAGTTTACAGTGTAAGTTTTGAATGTTATATATGTGAATGTTTAATTTTGCTCTACTTCTTGTTTTGGTCTACTTATGATGGTTTTTCTGGTATGGATTATGGTCTGGGGGGGGGGGTGTTCAGTGGGGTTGGGGGTGTCCAGGGGTCTGGGAGGGCTGTCCGGTGGGGTGGGGGGGGGTATACATGAGGGTGGGGGGGTTGTCGAGGGGTGTTTGGGGCTGTCCAGGGGGTTGGGGGACAGTCCAGGGGTGTGGTGGGGGCTCCAATGGGGTGGGGGAGGGCTGTCCAGGGTGTGGGGGGGTATACATGAGGGTGGGGGGGTTGTCCCGGGGTGTTTGGAGCTGTCCAGGGGGTCAGGGGGCAGTCTAGGGGTGTGGTGGGGGCTATCAAGTGGGGTGAGGGGGTGCTGTTCAGGAGGGTGGGGGGGGGGGGTTGTAGAGGGGTGTTTGGGGCTGTCCAGGGGGTTGGGGGGCAGTCTAGGGGTGTGGTGGGGGGCTACAATGGGGTGGGGGAGGGATGTCCAGGGTATGGGGGGTATACATGAGGGTGGGGGGGGGGGGGTTTCTCGGGGTGTTTGGAGCTGGCCAGGGGGTCGGGGGGCAGTCCAGGGGTGTGGTGGGGGCTGTCAAGTGGGGTGAGGGGGTACTGTTCAGGAGGGTGGGGGGTTGTCGAGGGGTGTTTAGGGCTGTCGAGGGGGTCGGGGGGCAGTCCAGGGGTGTGGTGGGGGATGTCAAGTGGGGTGAGGGGGTGCTGTTCAGGAGGGTGGGGGGGGGGGTTGTCGAGGGGTGTTTGGAGCTGTCCAGGGGGTCGGGGGGAAGTCTAGGGGTGTGGTGGGAGCTCCAATGGGGTGGGGGAGGGCTGTACAGGGGGTATACATGAGGGTGGGGGCTATCAAGTGGGGTAAGTTTTATTTGTTATTAATGTAAATGCTTAAATTTTCTTTAGTTCATGTTTTGATCTCCTTCTGTTTTTGTGGTATGAATTATTGATTTGGTTTCTAGTTGATTTTGGGGGAGAGCAGAGGACTGCAGTGGATTTTTTTTAAAATTTTGTTTGTCTTTCACATAGGTTATTTTATAACCGACATGATAAAGAAATCGAGAAGCGTTTATCACGTCAGTTTTTTTCATAACCGACGTGATAAAGGACCTATGAAATTCTTTATCCCGTTGGTTATTGATTAACTGACGTGATAAACCCCTCCCGGGACTGGTTTAGCACGTCAGTTATTTAATAACCGACGTGATAAACCATAGCCCAGGAGTTTATCACGTCGGTTATTAAATAACCAACGTGATAAACTCCCCCGCACGTGTTTATGACGTCGGTTATTGTATAACCGACGTGATAAAGCCCCCCCGGTTTATCACGGCGGTTATATAATAACCGACGTTATAAACCCCCCCCCCCCCGGGTTTTTTCACGTCAGTTATTAATTAACTGACATGATAAACACCACGATGTTATGTTTGTTACGTCGGTTTTTAAATAACCGACGTAAAAAACTTTATTTATAACGTCGTCCGTATTAACGTTGGCTAAAACCCGATGTAAAAAATGAAAAATAATCGACGTAAATAACATTTTCTGCACTAGTGAAAAAGTCTTTTTAATACTTTAGAGAGTTGTAGTTCTAAGTAATGCTTGTTAGGATTATTTACTTTAGAACTAATTTACTTTTTAATAATTCATATGATCATTTTTAATATCGAGGGATTCCATGGATAGGAATATGATGAATCCTATCCATCATATCGAGGGATTCCGGGTCTAGGAAGATAAACGCCGATCATCATATCGAGGGATTCTAGGGGATTGAAAGCCAGTGTTTCTGATCATCATATCAAGTGATTTCCTAGTAATGAGAATTTATAATATGTATAAAACTTTGGATACCTATCGTCAGGTTTGGTAAATAACTTTACAATTATGGTTAAAAGAGTGAATTCATTTAATATAGATTGTAAGTCATTCTTACTTTTACTAGCTATTATATTGCTTGTTTTTACAATTCTTTATTTCATTGTGCATATTATGATATAAAGTTTGTTTTAAAAACATTTATTATAATTTGTTTTATCAGTGTATCTGTGATAAAAATTAAAATTACTATGATATAATTGGATCATTTGTGATTATGATTTTTATAGTCTGATCATCGGACAATATGTGAGTCTGATATTTTTATTTAAAGTGGTATTATGTTTTGTTTTAGTTTAAAGTTTTTAAGCTAAAATTCACCCCCTCTTGTAATTATATCCATATAAGGTACTCTTATGATCCAACACAAGAGACTAGTAATATCATAACCATATAAGTATTTCAGTTAGGATATGATACATAATAATAAGAACAATAACCCAGATTTACTTATAACAGACACCAAGTCTCAAGAGGTCTCAATCATACTTCCAACCACATGATCCTACTCGAGGCTTCCTGGTAACACTCTTATGGGATAAATCACTCCACAATCCATTATATCATCGATGGTTCTCATCCGAATGGCTGTTCTCATTGGGAATCACTAAATAAGTACCCAATGGAACTCTAAATATCTTGATACACAAATAGAGGATCTCACTTAGGGACTCTATGGTATACCAGACTCAACCTAGAATAACTCACTAAGTTGGGGATCATATGTACGTGTAAGTTTTTCATGATGATTCCTCAAACCCAAACTAGGTAAGGAGGGAAAATAATAGAGGATCGCACCCCAAGTCATGTAGAGGGATTCCCAAACTCTATCTGAGACTAATCCCATAGAGGGGATCACAATCCTATGCTCAAGATGAAATGACTCACTATAACCTCATAGGTATGAAACATGGAAATAAAACCAATTGGTATTGTTCTAAATTTAAGATATGGAGGGCCTAAAATCACCCTAGAAAAAGTACACGACATGTACTGGGAGTTCACGATGTGTCTTGTCTTTCCTGAGCCTACCCGTGTCTCAGCGCCACATAAGGAATTTCTTTCTCCATATACATGGAATGTTATTTTAGTATACATGGTTTATAGAGGTCAGAATGACACTTGATGTGTGCCACCTAAATGAGCCTATATACTCTATCCCATGCTTGTGTACTTTAGGTCATGCCTGTATACTCTGGCTATGCTCATGTACTTAGTTGTGTCTGAGTACCGAGCCATGTCTGTGTACTTTGGCTATTCTTGTGTTCCTAGCTGCATACATGCCCGTGTACCCCTATATTATATTCCTAGACTCTATATTTGGGTCACATGTAATGTGACACATGTCACATGGTGTGTTATATTCTTCTCTACATGTAAACCCTAGTACCATAAGAGGGGACCACATGGTGTGTGTTCTTTCGAAGTACATTCCATGCAGTCGGGATTTTCATAAAAAGTATAGACTGTTCTATGAATCCTGCCCACACTACCACTCTCATCAATTTTGCCACCAAACCTACCAATAAACATGGATCTGAGATCATCTAATCCTAGACATTACTGGTGACTATATTTCAACCACATGAATCCCATAAAAAAGCATCTCCCATCACACCATACCATCATCGCACACCCAACTACAAAACAGGGAATTTCAATTCGATTGTAATCCACTTATGAATATCAACCATCATTTCCATAAATTTATTACTTTATTGATCACAAATCCAAACCTATGGTGAAGATCTGTTATTCCAAAGAGTTACCATGCAATGATCATCCACTGGGTATTGGTCGAATCACTGACCAAAGAAAATACCGATAATGAATGTACAAAGAATGAGGTATGAAATGACCAAACAAAAAAAGTGGAATGAACCCTAGACATTTTTAGGTTTTCCTCAATTAATTTAATCTAAAATAAATAATGAATAACCAAGAACTAAGAATTAAATACCATAAATTCCTAATCAAATGAAGATAAATCAATACCAACAAAACACTATTGACCCATGAATCAATCTGTTAGTGGAGTTGATTCACATGTGTATCAAGATAAAAAAATGGGGATTAAACCAATGAAATACAACCACCCTACCTTGGGTTTAGACCGATCATTGGTGAAGAATGATTCCAAATCACAGTTTTTGGCGAGATCCACAAGCTTTGATTGGCACATCGATTTCCAATCCACAATCCACAATTCATCATTGATCATATGAAAATACTCCCCCAATGGCTCCTCTCTCGATCCCTATGGTTATGTGGATAACCCTATGGATTTTCCATAATCGAGTTTATATATATAAGGGTTTGAGTTTAGTTTTAATCATAAAAATTAAATAAATATATTAATTTATTTAATTATTATTCCTCCCATGATGATGTTCATGATAAAAACCCTATGCGTACAAATATTATGTCACACATAGGGTAAAAACCACATTATATATTCGATAGAAGTTTTAGATTTTTGATCCAATACTTCATTCTATAGTTACCCCATTATTTCATAAAAACTACATGCACGTGATATAATATATTTAATATTTATATCATATCCATACTGAGCCTCTATGGGCCTCAAAATACCATGTCATCTCAGCGATTAGCTCTGAAAATATTATTTAAAATATTTCAAAGATTTACAAGGAAAAAGATAGAGTCATTACATTCTACCCATCTCAAGGAATTTCATCTAAAAAAGGAAAAATCCTACTTAAAAAGACGAGGTCATTGAGATTGCATATGGTTCTCCCGCTCCTAGGTTCTCTCTTGAAGATTCCTATACTACCACTATACATGAACCATGGGAACCACTCTCCCGCAGTGGATATTCTCTTATAAATCCTCGATATCTATCAGGTACTATATAAAGGTAGATCATCCTTAATTTCCAGCTCATCCCAGTCAATAATATGTGATGATTCATACACATACTTCCTCATCTATGACACGTGGAATACATCATGTTCCTAGTATAACTGTGGTGGTAGGGCTAAGTGGTATGCCACCTCGACAACCCTATATAGTATATAGAAATGGACCATGAATCTTAGAGATAACTTTCCTCACAAGAAAAATCTCTATAATCCATGTTGAGGTGAGACCTTCAGAAACACATGGTCTCCCTCATCAAACTCCAAAGATCTTCATTGTTGGTCTGTATAAGAATTATGAAAACTCTGGATAGTCCTCATCCACTCTCAGATGATCTGTACCTTCTCCATCACCATCCACACCAACTCTAGGCCCATGAGTGTTGAATCACCTGGACTAGTCTAATGTAGTGGTGACCTGTAGGGTCTCTCATAATCCATATAAATAGGATTTTAGAAACCCAAAACAAGGAAAGAAAAGTAAAGGGTTATGAGGGTCTAAAATAGTAGATCCTAAGACCATCCCCTCTAAAAATATTCACACCTTAAAGGGGAATGGATCCCAAACTAGAAAAGAAAGTAACCAAACCATCCTAGGGGGTCTTGGAAGCAAGGAAATCGACCATTTTTCCCCTCAAACCATGTGTGGATGATGTCCATGCTATTATTTATGAGTCTCATTCACTTATGAATTTGGTAGAAGATGGTCTAAGGGATGGGGATGTGCCCATATAGGGAATTATGGTCTATTTGGAAGTCCTTTTCTAACACAACAAGATTGATGTTTTTCATAATACACAACTCAAGGCCTATTAATATGGCATTTACTTTAGTCTAGAGAGAGTCACCATTACCAAATTAAGTCATGAAAGATATGATGAATGAGCCTCTATGGTCTCACACAATACCACCGCCCCAAATGACTCCCATACTACACAAACCATCAGTGTTGAGCTTTATCCTAGTGCTATGGGTATATTATCAGATCCATCATCCAAGGGAAGGGATGTGGGTAGTAGGAAGGGGAATCCCAGTGGCCTTGGGTGATATGAGAGATGGGGAATCATCCCAGTTATTGAATAGTAGAACCAAGTTGATCATCAGGATCTTGGTTCTAAAAATAATGTCCATCCTTAAGAAAGTAATCCCCTTGATCCATGCTCTTTTCTTTGCCTTGTAGTTGAAAAAACATCCAACTATAAGAATAATAACTCTTGTATTTTTCTTATAGTTGTTGTTTCCATACCTTGAAACCAAATATCGAGGAATTTTTTACCCATAGGCTCTTGGGATGGAACATTGGTGAACTTTCCAAAGGAGTGCCACAAAATTCTCACCCATTGGCCCTCAAAGAACTGGTGCCTTGATGATTCTTAGCGGGGTTCACTATAACATTTTCATGTGTACAAAATTTTAATACTGGTTCACTTAACATTATCATTGGTGGATAGTACATAGTTCCTGATGAACCATAAAAGAAAATTGAACTTAGTGGGAATATCCTTACACCAGAACAAATCACCCCAACTATCCATCTCGATAGGTATTTGAGACAGCCTATGATAATCCTTAATAGAGAAAACTACCAATAAAGAACTAGTAAAAACACATTTTCAAGGTTAGAGGATAAAAAAATAAGATCAAATATACCATGATGATACCTGTCCAAGATGAATTGGATTAATTATAGTAATTTTTTATCTTTCTTGAAGGAAATATCTAGGGTTGGACACACTAGGAAACCAAGCTTGTTACTAGCCTAATTATGATTCCAAAAGTTGATATCGCCCGACTGATGATCCAACGCACATGGCTCTCTAGAAATGTGATGTGAGGTCAGATCATGTGACATAAAGCATAAGTTCTTCACTTATGTGACCCTGAATCAGTCCCATATTTGTTTCTAATTAACCTTACCCATAAGGTTTGTCCCTCGATGACTTCCCATTACAATTTTTCATGTAGGTCATGTACCATTTCAGAGATGCTCCTAGCATTGATTCCACCCGCCCTCTTTGAAATATCCAACATTACCCATCTAGCCCAGTGATGTATACTCTTGAAGTGGGCATCCCAAATTAATGTGTCCATTGTGATTTCAATGCCCAAGATTATAGACTTCAACACTTTGAGAGATAAAAAAACATGTATGGTAATTGAAGTGAGGATATTGTTAACTAGGGTAATTATTCCTCAAAAATATAGGAAGTGGATATTCTAATTAGTAACGTGGTTGATAATCCTATTAACCACCTTACTGAAGTGGTGGATACAAATCCTGGTTGAGTATATCAGCAAACCCAGGTATTCCACGAGATATATCCTCTAGTGGATACCCATATTGGATTCCAAAGCACCCTCCCTCCTTTACAAACATCAATTCCAAATAAATACACTAATATTATCTCAGTTTATGAGCTATCTGATCTATTTGTAGTAATATTTGATGACCTTGTTGATCTAGTGGATAAAAATATTGTTTCAATTGATAAAAATTATCATGTCATCCACAAACATGAGGTGGGATATTCCATTATAATGAGGCCTGAACTGATATAGAATTACAATTCCATCATGGAGGCTCCTATTGATATATTTACTAATATTATCCTATGTCAAAATGAATAGTATTGGAGACAGTGAGTCTCATTATCTTAAACCCCATACAAATTTTAATAAATCATAGTTCTTACCCATGAACAAAATATAAATACATAGAGAGGTAAAGAAATTGAAGAAAATATCAACGATATAATAAAAAAAATACATGAAAGAGAGTAACTTTAAGATAAAGTACCATTAAAGATGATCATAAGCTTTTTCCATTTCCAAATTGATGGAAACATTGAATCTAATAACCTTATGGTTTAGTTTCTGATCATCTATTGAGCCAAAACATATGGTTCCCTAGATCAATCTACCCTTGAAAAAACCATGTTGTTCATCGGAGACCCATCAATGAAGGTTTAAGTACAATAATCTATTGATCTTGTTGAAAAACACCTTATATGAGAAATTACAAAATATTATAGGTTTGTGATGTTTCAAATAAGAGGTTTCTTTAATTTTGGGAATGCGAATCTAGGAAGTGGAACTTTCTACAAAAGGGATACTTCCAACATGAAAGAAATCCTACACCAATTTCATGATATTACTCTTAAAAAGCTCTTAGGAGTACATGTAAGAGGATCCTAGAAAAGAATATGGGCCTAGTGATCTAGTAGGGTTGTGAGAAAGCACATCCTCATAAATCTCATGTTCTTCCAGAACTGATTACAAGTAGGAATTATCATTGGATGACACTACACAAGAGATACCATTAAATAGATCTACATGTCCCCTTAGGTATCCTCCTTGCATGCGAGGGTTCATAACTATAAGAAGATACTTTAAGTGTTATTTGTACATACCTCCCACCACATCATGATCATTAGTGAAGGTACCATCATCCAAAATAATATTAGGCCCGATGATCCACCTCTTTTCCTTAATGAAGGCTTAGAAATGTACCATATTTTTATATCCTTCTCTAATCCATTTCATTTGGTATTGATCATGAGCCAAAAGTTCATGATTCATGAGCCTTTCCACCAGGTTTTTTTTGAACAAGATCATCGAGGAGAACCTTGTCTCAGCCATTCTAGAGCCTAGAATCTATCTGGTCTATCTTCATTTTTAATGATTCTAGATCTTGGATGTAAGGAGGTTAGTTCCTAATCTGGGTTTAGAGATCACATTTGATACACCTAATCTTGTTTTGGAGACCAATCCATAGACCTAACTCGGTAAGTTTGGCCCATGGAGTTTCCACTACTTGATGATAACCAGGGTCAAAGGTCCATCTTTGGGAGAAGATGAAGAGGCCACCAGAACTGATGTTGTTGGTCCTAATACATATTCACCACACCTAGATTTACTGATAAGGGGGATTTATGAAACTCCCTAATTACCTCCTCACATAATTTCATTGGTACTATTTTCCCTCATCTGAAAAGGATGAGGTTCTCTCCACCTTCATAGAATCCATCAAGAGCACATCCAGTGGATATATAAATACATAAGGTTTCATAATCAGTATCTTTAATATGATCCTCCCTAACATAGTCTAGAAGTAGTGAGGTAAAAAAAATCAACTGGAGGTAAGATACACCATCCTTATCCACTAAGAAAAGCTGCAATGAGGAAAACTACTCTAATTCCTTTTTTAACAACTGTGAACATGATCTCTTGATTCAAGTATTTGTTACAACATTCCCCTTCTCGGGAGTATAGACTATCTCGAAGACCTAATCCTGGAGGAACTATATCCATCACCTATGTCATAAGTTAATATCCTTCGATGATAATATATATTTGAGACTCTTATGGTCATAATAGATGATAAAATACTTACCCATATGGTAGTGTTGCCACATCTTCAGGGTGAAGACTACTACTACTAGATCTAGATCATGGTTCATTTAGTTCTTCTAATAAGGTCACAACTATTGGGACCCATAAGCTATCACCAACTGCCTCTGCATGTGGACACATCCAAGCTTGGTCCTAGAGGCATCACATAACACTATGTAATCAACAAACACCTTTGATAGTCTCAAGATTGGGGAACCTTTCAACCTTTTCCACAAGTCCTAAAAATCCTACTGACACCTCTCCATCCACATGAAAGGCTGCTCTTTCTAAGTCAAAGTAGTCAAGGGTTCTAATATCCTAGATATATTAGGCATAAATATCCTATAGTATCCCACCAACCTATGGAATCTCCACACCTCCACCATGCACTTTTGTGGCTCCCAAGCTAACACTTCCTCAATCTTTTCTAGGTCCACTACTACACCCTCTGCTGAGATGATATGTCCTAGAAAGTTGACATCTTGAATCTAGAACTGAAACTTCAAGATCTTAACGTAAATATGGTTCTCTTAAAGTTTGTCTAGTACTATCAAAAAGTGTCTCATGTAATCCTCCATATACACTGAGCACACTAGGATTTCATCAATAAAGACTACCACAAACCAGTCTAAGAAAGCCTGAAAGATATAGTTCATGAGTCCCATGAATAATTATGAGGAGTTAATCATACCAAAATGAGTCAACAAGTAATCATAATGACCATAAATGAATCAAAATTTTATCTTCATTATATTCACAACTCATACTCAGATCTAGTAATAACACGATATAAGGTAAATCTTCAAGAACTATCTCACCCCTCTCAACCACTCGAAGATGTTGTTAATAATTGGTAGTGGATACTAATCCTTCATAGTCACATATTTTTAGTGATGATAATCTAAAACAACCTAAATATCCCATCCAATTTCTTAGATAACAACATTGGGGCTACCCAGGGTGAAACAATGGGTTTGACAAAGCCCTTCCTCTATAAGTCCTCTAACTGTACATTCAACTCATTAATCTCTACAAGAGCCTTCAGATATTATGATGAAGATATCAAGGTGATAACTGGGTGAAATTATATGTAGAAGAACATCACTCAGTGGGGAGGTAAGATCATCAATCCTTAGAAAATATGTCCTCATACTCCACCACTACTATAGGAAACTAATAGCCTAATAAATTCACTACTCTATGGGTAATACTAGCCAACTAGTGATTAATTAGATGTATACTCCTGTGTATGAGCCCATCCTTCTCTGATTGGGTTTCCTTATCACCTAAAAATGAAAACCTCACTGCATTATTTCCACATCACCATATCCTCTACCTAAAATAGTCAAATTTGGAATGAATTACAGATAAATAATTCATACCTAGTATGAATTCATAAGGCCTTATTGTTTCTATAAAGAGATCCCATAAAAAGATATCTCCGCTAAAATTCAGATCACACTATTGATAGAAGTTTTTGGTCAATGAATCCCCTCTATTAAAAGTATCTAAGAAAAAGGGTTGTGTTAAGGGCTCAACCAAAATCTCTAAGTCTTGAATAAGAGAATTGGTAAGAAAATAGTAGTTCACACCCATGTTTATCAGTACTGTAGCTAAAGTAGAGAAGTCACAGATCGTACCTCAAATTAGATTGGGAGCCTCTAGGTAAAAGGCCTATACTTCCTACAACTATCCTAATTCCTGACCACCAACTCCCTAATCTTGGTGTGGACCCCCTGGGTTAGTGGTGAAAATAGGTCAAAATATCTTCCACCTCCATCTTCTCTTCCTACTCCTATACCATGTCCGCTGCCCTGTGGAACTCCCTTATCCTGTTGTTATCTCTGACCAGGTGGTACATCGACCATCTCTATATCAGATGCATTGTGGGTTAGAAAATAACATGAAAGATATTCCTAACCATCATAATAGAAACACTACATCTCTCTTGGATGAATAGAACCATCTTGAGAGCCCTAAACTATATACCCTCTATCCCGAGATTGTATCCTGAATCATCTTGCGTGAAAAGATCCCTATTTCCTCCCTCAACTACCATTTTTTGAAGTATCAACTCATGTGTTCCCACTACCAAAACCAATATTCAGTGTCTAATTAGAAAAATTCCGTCCACTACTAAATCCCACCTCAAACACTCCAATATAAGTATGATTGAAAAGAGATATCACACTATCCCTGATATCTTAGCACAAGGTCCTCTCAGAGTTATATTCTCATAAGAAAAGATCATGAACCATATTCAGAGAGTATCATGAGTTGTTTTTGAACCTTGAATAATAATCTTCCATTGTTATGCTACCTTGATAAAGCTGATGAAGCTCATATATGTGAACTGCTCGCAATGTGGCTGGATATAACTCCTCCCCAAAGAGACACTCAAACTCTGTCTAAGAGAGGGATATCTCATTGTGTGTCTGAGTCATCATACCCCACCTTGTCCCTATGTTCCCTTGAATAAGACTCACTGATAGGACCACCGTCTAATCTGGAGGTGTCCTCATAAGGTTGAAAACATGAGTAACTACCTCTAGCCAGTCCTTATCTGTCTAGGGGTCTGGATCACCTAGAAACCCGGGAGGCCACTTCTAATGAGACTCATAGAGTGCCATCATCTTTCAAACATACTCATCTAGTACTACCAACACAACCTCCTACTCAATGGGTGGTGAAAATATTGAAAACCACCAGGAGTTACCACCTCTTGTTTAGGTCCCTACGCTGAAGCCTCATCACTAGGTGTATCATCATCATGATACTACTGTGGAATCCTGGATGGATTTCATCGATGAGGCATCCTAAAATAATCAATACATACCATATTCAAAGAGTACATCTAGGGAGATTACTCAAGAAGGATATATAAACCACAACCTATTTCTATATGATGAATGTGCTAATGTTTTCCTTGAAACTAGTGTCTATATGTGCTAAGTTAACAAGCAGGTTGTCAGAGTCCTAGTGAATGGATATGTTGTATTCCACACCAACATTGGAGTCTCTAGCTTGAGAGATAAACTCAAAACATTTTAACACTATTTCCCTAGTTCCCAAACCAATACCTAAAACTTGACAATCTCCAAACTCTGGTCCTAAGATGAACTGCTCTGATACCACTCTATCACAACCCAAAGCACCGGGGCTTGATTAGATGGAGATAAGATGAGTGTGACACCATAATCCCACCTCTAATAGGCCAAGGGCTAGTGAAAAGCATCAAGTAGGAATAACACACACACAAGAGGATTTATCCCAAGTACCAGTATACATAAACATGTCTCCAAACACCCATACAATGTTGAAAGGTAAAACAAAACTGATACTATAATGCATGCATAACATCTATACCATATCAGAGTATGAAAAAATTACTATAAATTATAAAGGGACAAAATATAAGACAAAAAAACTACAAAAAGAGTCCAACCTTTCTAAAAAGGAGGGGGCTACTATCAAATGAAACAGCTGGTATGAACCACAGTCTTCCTAGATAACTATGTTATACTTAAAACTAGTCCTCTTAAGATTCCATCAAATGGTCTATCATCTATATAAGACATGAAATGTGTAAGTAGATCCCATTAATGGGTGAGTATAAAAATACCCATTAGTATACTCCAAAATCACCAAAAATAAAGCATTTAGAGACTAGTGAACTCATCATTACAGAGGCATTTAAATCAGGATATGATACACAACAATAAGAAAAATAACACATATATACTAATAATAGACACCAAGTCTCAATAGGTATCAATCATACTTCTATCCACAATATTTTTCTTGAGTCTTTAAGGTAAAAATCATCTGGGAGAACTCCCTCCAAAATCCATGCTATCATTGATGATGCTCATCTGAGAGGTCTTTCTCACTGGGCCTCACTAAATAAGTACTCATTAGAAATCCAAAGATATCAATAAATAGATAGGGGATCTCACCTAGGGCCTCTAGGGTATACCATACCCTACTTGGAATAACCTGATAAGTATGGGATTATACGTCTGCATAAGTTGGCCATAATTATTCCTTAAACCCCACTTGGAGAAAATGAAAAAATGACAGAGGATTGCACCTCGGGTCTCACAGAGGTATTCTAGAACTCTATCCAAGACTAATACCATATATGGGATCATGATCCTATGCTTAGGATGTAATGGATCACTATACCCTCATAGGTATGGACCAAGGGAACAAAACTAATTGATATTGGTCTAAACTTAAGAGATGGAGGGCCTCAAATTTCCATGGAAAAAGTACACGACATGTATTGGGGGTACACAGAGTGTCTTTTCTACCTTTGTCTTGTCATATCACACAACATGTCTTTCACCATATAAAAAATGTTTCCTTTTAGAATATATGACATGTAGAGGTCAAGAAAACACTCAGTGTGTGCTACCTTCTCAAGTACATGTACTATGTCCCATTCACATGAGTACTTTGGGAGGTGCCCATGTACTCTGGCCATGCTTGTGTACCTAACCATGTTTGAGTACTAGTTCATGCCTATGTACACTGGCTGTGCTCGTGTACTTGGACATGTCCGTGCTTATGTACCCCTAGGGTACATGCCGATCCACCAGCTTCAGGTCACATGGCATGTGACACATGCCACATGGTGCGTGATATTCTTCTATGTGTGTAAACATTAGTTCCATAGGAAGGGACTACATGGCATGTGTTCTTTTAGAGTACACACTGTGTAGTCAAAATTTTCAAAGAAATTCTAGAATGTTCTATACATCTTTCCCATGCCACCATTGACATTGATTCCACAATTAGAACCATCGATAAACATGTATCTGGGATCATCTGATCCTGTCCATCATTGGTGACCAAATTCTGACAACCTAAATCACATTTTAGAGCATATCCCATCACACCGTGCCATCACAACATGACCAACCACAAAACGGGGAATGATGATTCAATCGCAATCCACATCCAACCATAAATCATCATAACTATACCTCAATCACTTCATAAATCATAAAATTGAATCCATAGTGATGATCCATTGTTCCAAAGAATGACCACACAAAATTTTTCCACTGGGTATTGGTCGAACCACATAAAAAAGAAAAAAATAGTAATAAACATGCGAAGAGCAGGGGAAGAAATGCATAAACACAACAAGAGGAACAAACCTTGTCCATTTTTCAGTCTAGCCTCGATTCATTGACATTATATCAAATAACGAATAACCAATAATTAATAATCAAATACTATTAATTCATAATTGAAGGAATATAAATCAATACCCGCAAATCATGATCAAAATGCAAATCAATATATTAGTGCAGTTGATTCGTGTTCGACGTGGTATAAAAAAACGAGGATTAAACCAATGAAAAAAACCACCCTACCTATGGTTTGGATCAATATATAGAGAATAATATCCCTACGTCATAGTCATTAGTGAGATCTACAAGCTCTGATTAACACACCAATTTCCAATCCATGACCTGTCATTGATCATCCAAAAACAATCCCCCAATGAAACCACTCTAAATCCTTTGGGTTATTTGGATAAACCTAGGGATTTTTTATAACAAAGTTTATATAGATGAGGGTTTGAGTTTAGGATTAATTATAACAATTAAATAAATATATTAATTTATTTAATTATTATTCCACCCATGACGACGCTCAATACAACACCCGATGCGTACAAATATTTTATCATGCCTAAGGTAAAACCCATGTTATAGATTCAATGGTGGTCTTATATTTTTAGTTTGAGACTTCATTTGGGAGTTATTCTATTATTTAAAGAAAAATATATGCCTATTATATAATATATTTAATATTTATATTACTCCCATACTGAGCCTCTTTGGGCCCAGGAATACCATGTCGTCTCAACATCTAGCTCCAAAAATATTATTTAAAATATTCCAAAGAAAGGAAAAATTAGAGTCATTAAAACACTTATAAATTATAGATACTAATATTTAACTATTTTATAGGTCATATGTATTAATGATATCAATATGATTAGTGTTAATTATACCATAATCTACAATAAATACATTTTAGTAGATGATTATCATGTATTATATATTTTCATTAAGGGATTTAAATGAAAGTGATCCCACTAAAAAAGATGACCCTGTATATTATATCCATTTAGTGAGTCAATATCTATATTTCACTAAGCAATGAGTACACTATGGAATCTCTCCCACAACTTTATTATTTAGGATGGGAATTATCCCAATCACAATTTTTACAACTCTTGGATAGTTGAGTGGATAACCACTTATCTAAATCCATCATATGGATTAAATAAACTCTATTCCTATGGTAACCTAATACTATTAGGGTCTCCTGGCTAATTTAACCCAAAGTAAAAATCATAAATAATCTAGAAAAGGATGATCCGGGGGCACCCAACTATGGCATGACCTACCCAAGGATGTTATAGTGTTATACATTACTTGCTTATATGACACAAGATAATCCATGAAGACCCAGCTTTGGAATGACCTACTCAGTTGGATGATCGAGGTCTTAAATATTGTCACTTTAGAAGGAATCTTAAACTTAATATTTTAGGGGTTTTTAGCCTCATCAATTTAATATAAATCATATGTATATTAAACTATTACATCATATGTGATCAATATATTTTCTTGTTTTATTTCCTTTTTGTGTATGCTTACTTTTAACAATTTAGTTTTGGAAATACCTATTATAACCACAAAATTAATATGTTCATACCACATTAACGTGCAACTATTTACACAACCCATAAGTCTATGTTAATCACCCAAAAAATAGAAGTCAAGTATATCCATACATATCCAAATGCATCATATACATAAGATATATGAATGATTCATGTAAAGGCATAGAGTTATGTGATATCAATAAACTTCACATGATTAAGACTGGAGAAATAGATAGCCAACCCCATTAACTTTCTTAGCCAAGGCAAGCCTCCAGGAAACTAGGTGGTCCAACCCTAAGTCCCTCTACTCGGAGAGAATTTATTCAAGAGATAATTCAATACATGAAAACTATAACACCTAATAAACACTAATTATGCCCAAATACTATTCTCAAGCTCATAACTTCAATTATAAATTGAGGTCAAGGTATACAAAACCTAAATTTTATGATTACAAACCTAGCATGATATGAAAAGCTTTATCATAAAATAAATTTATCATATAAATGGGAATGCACAATATTCATATTTCATAAAGAATTTAATAAACATGAATATCAAGGAAATTTAATAAATAAATAAAAAATTTATTTATTTTCCAAAATATAAGAAATTTATAAACTATTCATAAATAAATGATAATTATAAATATTTTATAATTTAGCAAGAATATATATATTTTATATAAATTTAAATATAAAATACTTTATATTTTATATTAAATGGAATTTATATGATATTTCATGAATTATAAATATTTTTGTAATTAAATTTATATTATATAAACATTTTATATAATCGAAATATCATATATCTTATAATTTATAAAAACTTTATAAATCAACTCTTATGATTTCTAAATAAGACTTTTATTTTTAGATCATAAGGAACACTATTTAATTTGTTAAAAGGTATTTTGGTAAGTATATTTAATGCATATATTTTATGGTATTTTAATGTATTTATTTTCATATTTAAATGATTATTATTGCAAATTTTTGAGCGATTTAACTTTTTTTGTGTTTTATAGAAGGATACAATGAATATTGGGAAAAGGAATGAAAGGAGGAAAATATTGGAGCAAAAAGACACTTCACACCATGAGCGAAGTGAAGCGGCGCAACATCGGATTTTGGAGGATATTATGGAGTTGGGAAACTAGAGAAGAATGATTTCATGATGTGTAAAAAAATTACATGTATTGATTTCATCTGGAGAAGTAGCTGATCAGGACAAGTTGTGAAGAGATTACACGCTGTGAAGAACAATTACACGTCATGTAAACATATTAAATGATGTGAGTTTTTTCAGGATATTTTTTTGGAAGAGATACACAGAAATTCAATTCACCTAGAAATTCAAAGATTACGCATCGTGTAACAAAATTACACATCATGTAAATTCATAGGATGAGATTTCAAAGTACATATTCTACACACCTTCAATTTTTCACCAAATCTATGATAAGGGACCTGCATCGGACCACCTATGGACAAAATATTTATGATATTCATTAATATAAGAGACCATATAGAGACTATTAAAGGAGGGATATACTACTGCTATTGGAAGCATTCATATCCCTATCTTTTAAAGACCAATTATTGGAGCAAGACGCCGCACCCTCCCCGAGTTCATATATCTTTTTTCTTTATTATTTCATTTTATTTTCTTTTACCTACTATTATATCATCACTAGTATAATGGGTAAACCTAAATTGTGGTAGGGTAACGTAATAGAATGAATAAGGTGCCTTGGATTTATTTTATTTTATTTTATTCATGTATTTGGTTTGCCACAATTTAATCTTTAACTTCCAATCCCTTTATTTTTCTTCTATCATGACCATTGATAATTGAATAAAAAAGGAATCATAAAATTGAAAAACCAAAAAACCTAAAAGAGGCATGAACATCATCAAATTTAGAAGAAACCAGGTTTAAATACAGCATCGAGATAAACTCGATTCAGAAAAATCCTAAATTATCAGCCCGAGGGAAATAGGGTATTGTCGTATTGAGGAGGAGATACCATGACCATTAGATCTTACTCATCTCAATTCTGACACCAATCATGAATTAATCAACATATATTCTTAAATCCAATTGTACCCAAAAACTGATATTACAAAACCTCAACGTGCATTCAAAATCCATTTTCAAATAATCTAATCAATCCGCTTTCATCTTTTTCTTTTTCAAAATCGAATCAAACCCAACTTTTCTCACCTCCTTTTCCAATTTAATAAAATTAAATCTTTTTAAAACTTAATAAAACTAAATCACCATCTATATAGATAAATTTTGTCCTGCTACTAATACTACTTTTTAATTAATTGAGTAGCATAGTTTGAGTTTTTATAATTCTTTTTGTGTACACCTGTAGGGAATTGATGATGCCTTTAGGTCTTATAATATTTAAAATATTAACCATTAATATTTGATAAAAATTCTCCATAAACATTTTATTTAATTAATTTAAAAAATTTATAATTAATTAATTAATTTATAAAATCCTTCTAAACGAAAGTATCCCAAAATACATTTTATTATGATTTATAAATGTTTTATAAATCATAAAACCATTTAATATGTTAATTTTTTTTAAAAATTTATATTCACCTTTATGCATAACCCTTATTTTGTGTAAGGGCATCCTCCGTTTTACCCTTAAAGGTATTACCCTTACACAACTCCTTTACATAAGGGTACTCCAAATATTTCATATGTTGCATAAAGGTAAACATTAAGGACCTTTATGTAGTGGATCTAATATCTTTATGAGTAAGGTAAAGTACCAATGACCCATACATAAACCCCTTGCATAAGGCTACTAACTTTACTCAACATCCCTTGCGTAAGGGTACTATCTTTACGAAACCCATTTGCGTAAAGTTAAAAATGAGGTTACCCTTACATAGAACTTCTGTATAAGGGCATCGTGTTTTACCTTTATGTAACACTGCTTCACAAGGGTACTACCATTACAAAACTCATTTTCATAAAGGTAACAAAGAGGTTACCCTTTTATAGATGATCTGCATAAGGGTATGATCTTTATGTAGCTGACCTATGTAAGGGTATAGCCTTTACATATCTAAACTCTATAAGGGTATGACCTTTACGTAGATGACCTACAAAAGGATAAATCATATTTACCTTTATGCAACTCATGTAAGGGTCTGTAATGCTTATCCATATTTACAAAAATGTTATTTTTAATTTTTCTTTGAAAACCAGTGATCAAATCACATAAAAAACTTGAAGAACATCCCTCTGATAACACTGATGGGTTTCATATAATTATATAATGATCATTTATAGTGGAAGACAACCCAAAAACATAAGAGATCTATATTCAAGAAATAAACATGTTAATAATAAAAAAATTACTTAGAAAACATGATTTTAAACATATTCTATATTGATTCTTCGATGGAGTATTCTTGAGGAAGATTTTGAGGAGTAGTGAACAAAAGCACCATGCCTTCAAGAGAGTACACTAACAAATGAATCCATGAATGCTTCATGAGGATAACCAAATCCCTAAGAGGTACTATCACATTCTTCTATGAGATAAATGGAGTTTTAGGAGGAATATAGTTTAATAAAGGCTCATAAACATCACACCATGCACTGTAGCAGGAACTGTAGCGGCGACGGTACTGTAGCAACCTGGGTACTGTAGAAGTAATATTCACTGAGGGGATATTTGGGATAAAAAAATGGGCTTTCATGCCTTTTATTCAGGACACTTGGCCTTGGTCCTTCAGGCTAGGTAATGGGTCTCCCTCTACCCAGTCTAAAGAGGTATTTTCTTTAAATAATAAAATGAGGCTTCGACCCCAACCTTTAAAAAAAATTCATGTATATTTTAATTCATATCTAGCAAGGTTAATTTTAAATAATGGGTGGGATATCAAAGAAGGTAGGATGGGATTGGAACTGAGTCATATTGGATCTATCATGGTGTAATTTTCAGGCTTGAATCTATAAATAGATTCAGTAGTGACACCCTTAATCTTTCCTCTAGTGGTGGATCATTATCAGGATGTTTTCATAGATGAATTCTTTGGTTTTCCTCCAGAAAAAGGAATTTTGTTTGAGATTTAACTTATGTATGGGGTGAAACTGATATCGATTCTTAATTTTAATATGAAACTAGATATGTTGAGAGAGTTAAAGGTGTAATTAGAGGATTTAGAGATTAATGGATTTATTAGTCTAATCATATCTCCTTAGGGGTGCTTTAGTGTTGTTTTCCTAGAAGGCAGATGATAGTCTACTACTCTCTGTGGACTAAAGGAAGTTGAATCTAGTGATGGTGAAGAATAGGTACCCTTTACCCAGTATTGATGATTTATTTGATCATTTATGGTAAGCCTAGTGGTTTTCCAAGATTGATCTTCATTTAGGATACCATTAATTATGAGTCAAAGAAGGGGATATTTCCAAGACAACGTTTAGGAGTAGATATAGACTGTATGAGTATCTTGTCAGGAATTTTGGGATGAAAAATGCTCCATCGGTGTTCACAGATATCATGAATAGTATTTTATATCCATATCTTGATTCTTTATTCATTTTATTCATGGAAAATATCCTAATATATTTTAGGACTTTGGATATGCATGATAGGAACCTTGAGATAGTATTGAGTACAATCTAAGAACAATGAATTTATTCCAAGCTGTCAAAGTGTCACTTATAGATTCAAGAGGTGTGGTTACTCATGCATGTAGTTTCTAAGGCATGGATTTCAATATACCCAAAGAAGGTAGAGGTTGTGATGTATTGGTCATGTCCTAGTAATGTGTTTGAGATTAGAAGTACTTGGGAATGTGGGGCACTATAGACATTTCATCCAGGACTTATTCCATTTGGTAGAATCAATGATGGAGCTGAGTAAAATAGTGCTAAAGTTTGAGTGGTTTGATCAGTGTAAAGTGGTCTTCTTAGATCTAAATAGGATATTGATGATAGATCTAGTTTTGGTCCTTATAGATCCTTGGATTGGTTATATAGTGTACTGTGATGCCTCAAGTGTTGAGTTGGGAGCTATGTTGATACAGAGAGATCAAGTAGTTACTTATGGGTCACATCATCTATGACCCCATGAGTAGAAATACCCAATGTATGAATTATAGTTGGAAGCTATGGTTCATGATCTAAAGTTTTGGTGATATTATCTCTTTAGTGAGAGGTTTATTATCTAAATGAACCAAAAGATATTGTGATACATATTATCTTTGTGGGATATAAATATGAGGAAGAGGCATTGGGTGGAGTATATGTACACATTAAAATTCAATATGAACTATGATTTGGGAAAAGTTAATTTCATTACAGATACTATCAGTAGAAAAATGCTTGAGATGCTGGAGCTTAGAGAGAGACCTTCACAAAAGGAATGACATATGATGAGTTTGAGGGATGAATTGTTAGTTGATGCATCTATGTATCATGGATTTATGAAATGTGTGACTTTAATTATTACATATTATTTTGTAGACTGCGTAAAGGCCAACTAGGAGTTGTTACTAAGTGTAAAATGATGCATGAACATTTGGTAGGGAGTGACCCAGTTCCAGGGTGGTCCTTAGATATTGATGATGTGATATATGTTCATGAGATATTTTTATTTCCATATTCCATGAAGGAGGAGATGAAGAGATACTCTCATGATTATAATTAGTAAATGCATCCAAATTTGATGAAGATGTACCACAATATCTAAAATCAGTTTTGGTGGCCAAGTATGAATTGGTAACATTGATGGTTTTTTTGCAATGACTCACCTACAAAAGGATAAAGGTTAAGCATGTAATACTAGAGGCTTTCCTCAACCACTTCATATGTATATATGAAAGTGGGATGAAATGATAATGGAATTCATGATGGGGATACTCAGGACCCTGAGGATTAATTATTCTATTTGGGTGACATTTGATTTGCTGACAAAAGTGGCTCATTTATTACTGATTCAAGAGACACTTTTAGTGGATGAGTTAGGGAAGTTATAAATATGGGATATTTTACGGATAAATATAACCCCACTGAGTATCATATTAGATAGATACATTCATTTAACATCACATTTTTAGAAAGTATTATAGAAGTATTCGGGTACTATACTGAAAATGTGTATAACATATCATCCATAGAATGATAGATAAATAGAGAGGACGATCAATATATTAGAGGATATGCTACAAGAATGCATCCTAGGATTTAGTGGAGTTTAGGATAATCACCTATCATTGGTTGAGTTTTCAGAAAATAGAACATTCTAGGTTTCGATTCAGTTGGAACCTTATGAGCCTCTTTTTGGCTATCCATGTCACTCACTACTGTGTTGGAATGAAGTGGGTGAAGTTGTAGTTGTGGAGCCAAGCTTAGTATAAGATACCTCTAAGAGAGTTCAATTGATCTGGAAGTGTTTGTTCACCACTCATAGTATACAACGATCATATGGAGACATGAGGAGGCGACCCTTGAAGTTTATTATGGGTGAACAAGTTTTCTTATGGGAGACTACTCAATTAGGGCATCAATGGTTGTATAATCAAGGGAAGATAGGGTCAATATTTGTTTGACTATTTAATATTATCCAACATATTGAGACAATATCCCACTAATTAGATATTCCTCTACTATATCAAGGAATACATGATGTATTACATGTTTCTCTACTCTAGGTATATTCTTGATCCTATGAATGTGATCAATTGTGAGGATGTTGAGTTGGATCTTGACACAAAATTTGTGGAGCTCTTGGTGTGGATCACAGATCAAAGTGATAAAATGTTGTTAGGGAATATGATTCCAATTTTTAGAGCCCTATGAAAGAATATATGGATTCAAGAGGATATATAGGTGCATGAGTCTCATATTTTGAAACAATTATATGATTTATTCGAGAAATATCGTTAGAGGCACTTATCAAGGACAAGAAGTTATTAGAGGGGGATATATGTAACATCCAAAATTTTAAGGGAATGTAATTTTGATCCTCATGATTGTTTAACTTGGGTTTATAAAGTGTTAGAGGTTCTTGGTGGTTAATATATATATTTTTTGGATTTTTAGGATACACCATAGATACACTACTAGAATTAGAGCTTTTAGAGACTGCCAAAATCGGTTGCTAAAAGGCTTTAGCGACCGCCCAATGACCGCTTTTGGCGGTCGCATTAGCTTCGTCGGTAAGACCCTTTATCGACTGCCATTGGCGGTCGCTAATGTATCACATCAACATAGCATTCTGATGGTCTTCATGCAGGTCCTCGTCTTGGCATATGTGTCACAAGGGACACAAGACCTTTCCCCCACCGGCCATAGCGGACACATGACGACAAGTGGATGTTGGGTTGTTCGAGTGATGAGGATGAGGTCGCCAGAAGTCCGTGGCGAGGGTTCAGGATTGTTAGGCACGTAGATGGCGGTCACGAGTGTGCTGTTAGGAAGCATGGTATAACATGAAGAGAGGTGGCGTGCGGCCGCGTTCGGCGTCGACTGCAGTACATTGGATTTGCAGTGGCTAAAGCAGGAGGGAAGAAGAAGATGCGCACGCAGGAAAATTCCAGCTGGAATTTTACTTTCGTATTAGTGGATGCCAATGGCGGTCACTAATACCCTCTTTAGAGACTGCCAATGGCGGTCGCCTGCTTCAGGAGGTGCAAAAACTAAAATTTCTAGTAGTGATAGGACCACACTGTGGATTATGCCTTTTTTATACTTGGAAATTGATTGTGTGAAACAGGTAAGACTAACTTGACTAGGTTGGGCATGGTATTGAGCATAGAGTTCTAGGAGTACTCTTATAGACCATGAAGAGAGAATCCTCACCATGCCATAGTGGAATTCATAGTGAGTCTAAAACAATTAGGGGATTAATTCAACACTATAGTGGATTAACATGGTGGAGATCCTAGGCATAACATGATTGAGGTCACCACAAGCATGGTGGGAATCAATATTCCATTTTGGTGATGATTTTAGACATTTGAAATAGCTAAAACAACCATCTATCTTTGTGGGTTCCATGTTTTTAAAAGAGGAAACACATATTATTTTCAATAAATGATGTTTAATTACATTTGGCTTAGTTTTTCCCTTTATAAATCGATTCATCCTTCCTATTTTGTGATTTTCTTGGATCCAGATGTTTTCTAGATGAATCTTGGGTAAATTTTTTTGATGATCTTCCATCTTTGAGTGATAACCTAGGAAGATTCCTTCTTTTAGGGGATTATTCATGTTGATCTATATTTTTTAGGATATTGAGACCTCTCTTCCAGTTGTTGTTCTAGGAGATATGATCTATCTTCTTTTATCAGACCTAAATCCTCCATTTAATGTGTTTTTCATTGGGTAAGTGATATAGTTATACCTTATTATCTTGAATAAATTATTTAATCTGACTCTAGAATCCTTATCATATTATATTATAATCAGTTATAGGGACCCTTGGCACGTGAGATTGATTCAATTGGTGCATGAGATTGATTTTATAATCAAATCCTGGTAAATATTGATATTGAAATCGATGTGATTGAGTTAGGAATCTCTTACTATCTTGGGGACTTGCTTTTGATTCTTGACATAATATGATTGTATGTGCTTGTGTACTTTGAGACCCATGCTTGAGTTTAATCACATTTGTGTGATTGTGTAGTTTTTGAGACCCAATATTGATGTTGATCACATGTTCATGTATCGCTATTGATACTCATTATTGATTTTCTATGTTGTGCCTATATGTGTTATGACCTATTGTGTATGGATGTGTTTCCTTTGGAGGATTTTCTCCTGGTGGAAAATGACCGATGGACCATTATGGATTGGTTATCATTCAGAGGGGGAGCATGTGTAACATGTGATGATGATGATGATGTTCCAATATACAGGGTAGGGGTACGAAAACCTTGGGTCGTTAACCAAGGCAGTTCCAAGATATGATGACAATGTGGCCTGACCCAATGAAAAGGTGGGGCATGATGGCCATATGTCCTGTCCAGTGGTAGACATGAGGCTTTATAACCTTGTGTCTTGACGCAAGACTTGTTATCCTTATGGATGATCAGAGATACATGAGGTAACCTTGTGATCAACCCTTGTTTAGGAATTAAATTATGTTTTTCCTTCCAACATTGAGCTATAGAAGGTATATTCATGGTTTGTGGAAGCTTGATTAGTGAACTTCCACTTGGAATATATTTGATCATTACTTGATTGTGAAATTCCTTATTGTCACGACATAAAACTATTATGCATGTTCACTTATATTAAGGACACATTGGTGGTATCTTACTAGGTTTATATGCATACCCTACAAATAAATCTCGATGCACATGAAAAATTCATGATCAAGGATCTAGGGAAGGGTAAGGTCCCAGTGATAGGGTACTGAGGAGACAAAGCATGGGGTTCATAGGAAGTATTGAGAAAGACTCCAGAGTGTTTCCACAATATCACTATTTACTTTCTTATCATTTCATATAGTCTACTTCGACATGCCACTTTGGGGGTCCTTGGTTTATTACCTACATGACTTGAGTTACTTTCCATGTAATCTGATATAACATTGTTTTTATTCTTTCTACTATTATATTTAGGGTTTTTTATTTATACTTGTTTATGGGTATGGTTTTTGAACTTGGATACTGATGGTATAGTCTCCCCACTAACGATGTTCAAACCCTCCCTACTAGTAAGAAACCTTTTTTGCATGGGGAGATGTGCATGAGGTCATGTGACACTCTAGCCCAAGATGAGTAATTTGGGTTGGGTAATTATAAGTATGAACCAAATCAATCATATGAGAAGATCTCTTCTTTTTCATATTGTAGGGATTTTGTACCATCTTCCCTCTCATTCATGCATGAAAATTATTTTCCCTATTTATTTTTAAATTAGGAATATCAATTACAAATTTAAGCTTTGAAATATTTTCCATTCTTTATTGGTATATATGCCCAAGTCATATTTTACACAAACTACTTTCCTCTTCCTCTATGGGGAAACATGAGTTCACCTTACTTACCACTTGATAAACATTTCTATTTGTCCTCTGTCCTTGAATCAATACATCATTTTAATTTTCTTTGATTAATAAACCCTTCTCATTGAATATTATTTTGAGTCCTGAGACACAATGTTATCTCACACTCAAAAGATTTCATTGAATACCATCCAAAAAAGTACAATATAACTTCTCAATTCAACTAAAACTAGCCTCATTTAACATTATATTTGATCTTTAAAGCTCTATCATTTCCAAATCAATCCTTTACATTTATAATATTTTTTATTTTCTTCAACAAAATTACATTTTCTATCATTTCGGATGAACACTCATTATCAAGTATCCATGTGCTTCCTTTTTTTCTCACTTTGAGTGCAATTTCAACTTGGATAAACTTATCATACTTATTTTATTTCCAAGATATTTTGGGTTTAGTTGAGGAATAATTGGATCTATCTCATTACTTTGAGAATGTGGAGTGATGGAATCCACCTCCTATTCTTATGGATAGATTTTTTTCTACAACAGGATAATGTTCACCACTTTCCTTTCCATTATTCATGATCCTCCATTGAATTTTTTTCCTACCCTCCTTTGACTATAATCATAAGATTTAGGTCCAAAGTTAGAGCAACTAATAATATATCCATAAAAATATTTTTTTCTTCATTTTGTATGATAAGTTATCATACTTATTTATTGGATTATGAATGTATATCCTTGTAGATAAGTCCTCTCCACCTCATAGTAGGTCATGATGTGACCCAAGTAAGCATGAAATAAAAACTTAATTAATGAGAATATATTATTTATTTAACTCTAAATCATTATATCATTCTAAAAACATTAATTTGTTTTATAATACTCAATGATTAATTTTAAGAATTTCCTCTAATTTTTTTATTTCTTTTCACCATTTTGCATACCTTTCTGGTATTGAATGATTTACTCTCATATCCATATTAGATATTTACCATGTTATCACACCATTTATCATTTAAGAAATTATCAAGGTTCCTTTTGACTCTTTCAACTCTTCATTTAACATTTTTATTCAAAAACTTTTTGATCCATAACTTATTTTTGGTGTCTCCAAATTTCAATCTGGTTTCCAACTTCTTCATCAAGGTAACCACTTCTTCTTCAATGATTCAATAATTTTCCCTCATTATTCAATTAAAATGTTAAGTTAATTTATTACCTTATATTATTCCTTAATATTATTCTTAAATTAATATACTTATCTATAATTTTCTTATACAATTAACTGATCTTCTAAAACCTTCTCTAACCAAGTGATCTTAGCATTAATTTGGACATTTTAATCTGAATATTCTTTAAAAAATCCACTGATCTTCTTATTCTTATTACTTTTAATATCTATATAATCCAACAAAAATTTGAGTTAAAATTTGAGATAAAAAACCTCCTTTGATCAATATTCATATTTTTCTTCAAATTTATTCATTTATCCCATTACTATCATGGAATATTTTTAATCTTATTTAAATTTAGTTTTACCTCCCCTAAGAAAAACATCTCCATTGTCTTCCTCCTTTATCAGTAGAATCTTCCATTTAAATTTGATTCCAAATTGATCTCTTGATTTAATATTTTATATAGGGGAAAATTCTTTTAGTATTTTTGTGAAAATTTAAAGTCACAATCATCACCATCTTACCTTGTCGGAAACCTCATCATTTTGTATCCAAACATACCACACTTGAAACATGCCAATGGAAGTTTTACTTTAAACCTAACTTTTCCAAATTTGAACTTACTCATACCAGGTGAGAGAAATTTATTACTCACATCCTCTTCTCCAACATAATGGTTGAGATCAAGATTATTCTTTTCCTTACAAGACACCTATTTGAATGAATCACTTATCGATCCTTTGAGTTTCTGAAACATACCTTATACCACTAATATACTTTTAAAATCATTAAGAGAAAGATTATACAAATTCCTTTCCTCAAGAATTGATACCTTTGGATTGTATAAATGTGGGAGTTTTTTAATATTTTCTTTATAACATATAATACCCTGAACCCGAATTCCACTGAAGGGTGCTCTGAGACCGATGGGTCACATGGACTCATGCACATTTCCCTAAACACCAGAGGCTTCCGACTAGCAGCGAGAGCCTGGGTGAGTCTATGGGGAGACTATTCCCTCATTAGTAGAGTGTAACACAGTAGAATATCAATAGAAATTACAAATAATAGAATTATTAAACCATATAATATAAGTAAATAGTTGAAGACCGATAGTATTAACAATCCTAAAATCATATCATATACAAGATGATAATATATGTCACATGTTTCTAATAAAGAAGAAAAAATAGGAATAAAAGGTAGGTGTAAAATCCATATAAAAAAGCACAAAAAGGTAAAAAGAATCCTACTATCATCGCAAGCATCAGCTTGGTCCCATTCTCTCCTACTCTTAAGTAGCATATAAAGTAACTATAGGAGGGATATTTCCATTATCATTACCCATAATCATATAATCTATTTGGGACCAAATTCATGACCCAAACATGGTGTGAGACTAAATCCCAATAGGAAACCACCCAAATTATGTGATAATCAGTCAGTAAATATATATAATAGGTAGTTTGAAATAAGAAAATAAGTAAGTACTAAAAAATCAACATCCCACATGAACTAGTTTTCATTTACATTAATTTCATATTCATTTAACAATTAAATTACATTGAATTTATAATTCTTTAGATCCAACACAAACCCGACACCCCCCATGTAATTAGTATCACAACAGATGCCTCATAAGGCCATCTAAACAAGTACAAGTGAAGACTGAATCCAAGCTTGTGCTTTGTCTTTGTGGACGCGTCATAAGTCATTTCAGTTTCATAATCCAATTTAGAACCTAAGCCCGTCCTTGACATTGCTATGTTGGAATTCAAGTATCACTCTAGGTGAAATATCAACCAACACCCTATAAGCCCATCCCTAGAGAACCTCTTAGGAACCCGATATTTCTCAAGGTGAGGTATAACTTCCTAGCCAATCGATTATGTCCTCAACACTCATCAACTTAAGCTCAAGTATCACCCTTGACATAATAGTCAAATTCCCTTTGACCCCATTCATGTAATTCTTATAATAATCCATGTATCACTCAACATATAAGTCTATCCTCAATGATTCCATCCATGGAATCTCTCATTTGGATCCATGTATCACTCATGAAAATTTAATATGTACCACTGAGTCCTCCCATGGCATCCCAGAGTGGATCCAAGTCTCACCCAAGGTATAAAGGTCAATAATCACATGATTCCATCCATGTCATTCTAAGTTTAATCATTGTATCACCCAATACTATTTATCATCCAACCCTTTCAATTTCATTTAATATTTAATTTAACATGCCAAGGTCAAAACCAAGAGCATATAATATAAAATTCACCTCAAGGGGGTGGCTCAAGCATATGCCAACCTCATAAGGCTTGGACTTTCATTTACTCGCATGGGGATACTTTTTATAACATGGTTCAAAGGCATAACAATCTACTACCTGGATTGGTTATCCTAATACTCACATGGGTGAAGCATTAAAAGGTGAAATTCATTTTCATTAAGGTAATTTAAAAACAAGGCCAAGATCAAGGGATTGCTTTCAAATACTCACATAGGCATTTTTAGTGTAACATGAATAACAAGACTAGAAATATATCACATGGATTAATTATAATCTATTTCATGTGGGCAAGTGAACATTTACGGAAATTCAATTCAATTTCATTAATTCAAGTCATAGCCTATACGTACTCACATAGGAATGGCATAAACAAAACAAACACGCTTAAGAAAGCAATGTTATACATGGGTTAAGGGGAAAGTCATCCATCCCATAACCTCGATTCAGTTCAATTAAAATCTATCAACAATGAAATTTAATTCAAAAACAAATTCAATTAAGTCGTCGCTCAAAAAAATTGGCGAACGACATGCTGACACATATAAATGATCCAAATTTCAACAAAAATCACATGAACACCTACCTTAGGCTCATGATTGATAGTTGGTATAATATCAAGCTCTATTTCATCCTGGTTTGGAATAAATATGAATAATGGATGAAGAAAAAAAGGTCATATGATCCTAAATATAAATAGCGCAATCGATATACAAAAGAATTGAGAAAGGCTAATAAGAAATCAAGGGATTACCATTATGGATCTAAGGATATGAACCACATTGGAATCAAATATCGAATGGTGAGTAGATATGAAATCCAAGAATTGACAAGATTGAGAGATTTTCCAATGGGATAACAATTGTCTATTTGAAGAAAACCCAAAATATGGTTAAAATAAGTGTTTTATTTTAAATTTAAAATATTAAAAATCCAACACAGTAGGAATTACATAGTTTATCCTCACAATTTATAAAATCGTGTGAAATCTATGCATGAATTCCTGTATCCTTGGGGCATAGCACATGGTTACCCCACACAGTTTATAAATTGTGCACAAATTGTGCTAAAACTCTCTATCAAAGTCTGCTAAAAACTGAAGACCTAAAAAAGGGCTGTGTGTCTCCTCGTACATAGTTTACCCAAACTGTGCGACATGTAATCCCCCACTGTCTAGCCTTGTATGGTTTGTACAAACCGTGCGCCGGGATAAAAACACCCAAACTTTGGGTTCCAGGATCTAGACTAACCCTGAACACTCTAGAGACCTTAATTAACCCAACGATCATCAAAATTAGGCCATATTTAAGAAAATAAACTAAGAATTTATGGAAAACTCAAGATTTATACCTCAAAAAAGAATCAGGTTCTTACAAACTTCCCCCCTTAAATCAATTCATCCTCAAATTCCACTTCCGAGGGTGGTGAAGCAATATCTGAGAACAAATCCGACCACTATGATCATACATAAGCCTACCACTCTTAGGTCTTGTCCTACACTCGACCATGTTTCTATAGCACCCATACTAAAGGAACAAACTGAACTTGGAGAACCTTTATTCTACAATCCAAAATTCACGAGGGATGCTCCTCAAAGGATGCATCTTCATGAAGCTCAACCTCCTCAGGATGAAAAGATTGACATGGGTCTGAATAATAATTCAACAACTAAGAAATGTGGAATACATTGTGCATAGCCTGACACCTCTAAGTTAATTTCAATCGATAGGCTACCATCCCGACTCTCTCTAGAATCTCGAACAGCCTAACGTATCTAGGTGAAATCTCACCCTGTTTCCTAATCCTCTTGTGTCCCAACCTTGGTGAAAAATGTAGGAAAACTCGATCCCCAACCTTGAACTCTAGAGTTAATATACAACGATTACTGTAAGATTTCTGATGAGACTACACAATAGCCATCCACTTCTGAATCAACTGCACATGTTCTGTGGTCTATTGGACAAGACAAGGTCCCAACATAGTCTAACATGCACCTGATGATAATTGGATCTCAAATAAATCTTTGAGAAGACCAGAGATCCTCAGAGATGGTTGAAGATATCATCTATACATGGTATATGATACTAGTTCTTAATTGAAAACTGGTTCAATTTATGGTAATCCACATATAGCCTAAGGATACCATACACTTTTTTCTCAAAAGGACCGGTGAACCCCACTGAGAAATACTGGGTCAGATGAAACCCTTTACCTCTAAATCATATAGCTACCTCTTGAGATCTTACAAATCCATCATATCCATCCTATAAGGAGGAAAAAATACTATTGTAGCTCCTGGAACTAGCTTGATAGAGAACTCTACCTCTCTCTCCAGAGGAAATCCTGAGAAGTCATCCAAGAAGACATTCCTAAAACAATAAAATACTCAAGGGAAATTGGTCTGACGTTTTTTATGATCATCCAAATATAAAATCACAATCTAGGTTGTCATCCCACCCAGCCCATGATGCTCAGGCCCAAATCGAATACCCTAGACATCCCATTCACCCTTGTGAATGAACTCTACACCCTTTGGTGACATAAAACTCATCCTGAGGTGGTAGAAATCAATAGAGGCTTGAAAGGGAACCAACAAGTCCATACCAAGAATGAAATCAAAGCCTATCATCTCGAGGACAAAGTGGTCCCATATGAAGTGACACCCACTAACCTCAAGGGGTCACTTCCTGCACTGACGCACATCTTCTTTCCTAATACCTAACAGAGTGTCTAGTACCATCAAGCCATCATAAGTATAAACATAGATCCCATGGATCAACACAATGGGAAAAAATATAAAGCAATGTGAAGCCCCTATATCAAAAAGTGTATAAGATAAAATAGAGGCTAATATAATAGTACCTATGACAGTAAGAGGTCTGGGATCCTAATACTGCTGGGTCTATTGCACTGCATATGCCTGACCTCTACTGTAGACCTGTGACATTTCCTGGAAACCCTGAGATGATCCGCCCTTCTATCACTATGAACCTAGGGTTTGGATACCACGACCATGACCACCACCATGGCCTGATCAGCCTGACGTACTCTATCTCCCTCTCTAGTGAGAAGCTATTGACCCTATTCTTTAATGTGGAGTTGGTGCAGACCCTTTCTCACTGGATAATGGTGTAAACGTTCTGCAAAAGTGCTATAGATGGCCCATATTTCCATAATATCGACACTCGATTGAGTCTTTAGTACACTATAGCCTCATATTCCCCAGCCTACCACACTGGTATCACCTCACCTAGCTACCTAAAGAGATGTTCTGACTACTAATATCACCACATGGAAGCTCCATATGATGCTTCCGACTATTTTTTGATGCATTACTAGACCTAGGTGCCGAACTACCCTAGCTTTCACTAGTAGATTCCCTCAGGTTGTGCTCTGTGATCAGTGCCTAATTCACTATATCAGATATAGTAGTCAGCCAAAATACATTTAACTATGATCATATGTTATACTTGAGACCATCCTCAAATTTCCTAGATTTAGATAACTCGTCACCCATCAAAATAGGTGCGAAGCACTGGAGTTCAGTAAAATGGTCCGAGTACTCCATAACTGATAGTGCACACTGCTTAAGATGTAAGAACTCTTAGGCTCGATCATCCCTCAGGGTATCAAGATAAAAGTAATCATATAATTTCTTATGAAACTCCATCATGGAAATCTCCCGATGATGATCAGTTTCAGTGATAAAATCCTACCATATCTTGGAGGAATCACACAATATGTACATAATGATCTTTACCCTCCTCTAAGTAGGCATATCTAAGTGATTGAAGATAGACAACATGGCCTAGAGCCATGAATCTGTAGCCTGTGGTCTTCCATCCTATGAAAATGTGGCTGGATGTTACTACTGAAACTCACGCGTCAACTCTGCCATAGTTGGGGCAGGTCACGGTGCTCCCTGAACGGTTTGCATGAACCACCTAACGCCTTCATGGAATTGTGCCTCATCACCTGCAGCAAGTATAAGAGTTAGTGCCTTAATTGGAACTACTAGAGGATCCACTGGTAGTCCATATCCTACCACCTCTAGAGTGTGATCATCACCAACCTCCCAATGTACATCTATAGGTCTTCATGGTGGTGTGGCTCTATAATTCCAAACACATGCCTCATTTTACAACCATTAAGAGTTCATAGATCAAAAGATAAATAAAAACATGATAGGTAAAAAACTTCCTCTATAATAACTCACCCCTCTTCTTACCCCATGGGTCTAGTATGGGTGTCAGTCAATCAAGAGACACTACCAAAATCCCACTACCAAGGTTGGTTCTGGTTAAGTTCTCTATCATAATCCATTTCAGTTTCAATTTCTTTCATATTCATTTGATTTCAACTGAGTTCAAATTCACAATCACTAAATTGATACTCATTTAATGTTTATCACATCCTTTTAAAAAATTAAATTTACTGGAATGCTGAATTCCAATCTGTGTGGGCCCATACTCCCCAAGAAAAAAAGCATGACATCCACCTATGGCACATCATAACACCATCCACTTTAAGGATGAAGCATGATCTGCCAAATTTTGATCCATGAGGGCCCATACACCTTTGGGATCAAAGATTGGAATCCATCTATTTCACACCATAACATATCCCAATACACCTAACATAATAATAGGAATATTTATCAAGGAATCTATCACAACAGTATACAATCGGTAATGCATCCTAAATGGAATGGCATAATGCATGATATATGAAATATAGAAGGTGAATACATGATTATTGAGATGGAATAACCTCATCTCATTAGGTTTCAACATAATAGAACCCAAAATCATACCAATAATAACAACATAAATCCAGTGCATCTACCAACTATGGAATAAAATCAACTCTAATTGTCAAAATCCAAAACATTTCAATTTAATTCAAGGTAATTTGGATTTTCCCTATACATGGGTTAGCTATGATCGGGCACAACTCATTACAAAATTCTTATTCCTTCATATCCCTTTCTATTGTTTCAAAATAGTAAATAAAACTAGGAAAATAATCCTTTGATACTGCTTTGTAACTTCCCAAACCTGAATTCCACTGAAAGCTGATCCGAGCCTGGTACATCACATGGACTCAAAGGAATCTCCACAAATTCCAGAGGCTACCAAATAGAAGCAAGGGCCTAGGCTAGTCCATGGGGAGACTATGAACTCATTAGAAGAGTGTAACACAGTGTAATATCAACAACAGTTACAAATATCGGAAGCAGTAAACCATACAACATAAGTAAACAATGGAAGACCGATAGTATAAATAAGCCGAAAATCATATCATATACAAGATGATGATATATTCCACATGTTTTTAATAAATAATCCAAAACAAAAATACAAGTTAGGTGTAAAATCCATATAACAAAAGTATAAAAGGCAAAAATAATCCCAGTGGCATCCCAAGCCTCAACTTGGTCCCATGCTCTCTTGCTCCTAAGCAATATATCAAGTACCTGTAGGAGGGAACTTTTCCTTATCATTACATGCAATCATATAATCTGTTTGGGCCCAAAAACATGACCCAAAGAGGGTGTGAGAATAACTCCTAGTAGACAGCCACCCAAGGTCTGTTCCAATCATTCAGTGAATATATATAATAGGCAGTGTGCAATAAGAAAAGCAGTAAGCAAGGAAGTACTCAAAAGTTAACTTTCTACATGAACTGGTTTTCATTTAAATTCATTTAATATTACTTTAAAAATTCAATTAAAAAGAATTTATAAGTCTCAAGATTTGTCTCAAACCCAAAATCCCCCTTGTAATTGGTATCACAATAGATGCCTCATAAGGTCATCTAAACAAGTACAAGAAAAGTCTGAATCCAAGATAATTCTTTGACTAGACAGACATGTCATAAGTCATTTTAGTTTCATAATACAATTCATAAACTATGCCCATCATTGAAATTCCTAAGTTAGAATTCAAGTATCACTCTAGGTGTAATATCAACCAACACCATACAAGCCCATACTTGGAAAACCTCTTTGGAACTCGGTATTGCTCTAGGTGAGGTATAATGTCCCTACCAATCAAATCCATCGTCAGCACTCCTCAATATAAGCTTGAATATCACCCTTGGCATAATAGTCAAATGTAATTTGAGTTGGTCCATGGAATTATCATAAGAGTTCCTATATCACTCGACATATAAGTCTATCCTCAATGAGTCCATCTACAAAATCTCTTATTTGGATCCATGTATCACTCATGAAAATTTAATATGAACCGTCGAGTTCTTCCATGGCATCCCAGAGTGGATAAAAGTGTCACCCAAGGTATAAAGGTCAATAGTCACATGAGTCTATCCATGGAATTCTAAGTTAAATCCATGTATGACCCAAGATTATTTATCATCTAACCCTTTCAATTTAATTTAACATGCCAAGGTCAAAACCAAGAGCATCTAATATCAAATTCACCTAAAGGGGGTAACTCAATCATAGGCCAACCTCATAAGGCTTGGTCTTTCATAACATGGTAATACTTTGTATAACATGGTTAAAAGTCATAACAAGATACTGCCTAGCTTGTTTATCCTATAACTCACATGGAAGAAGCATTAAAAGGTTCAATTCATTCCCATTAAGGTAATTGAAAAACAAGGTCAAGCTTAATGGATTGCTTTCAAATACTCACATGGGTGTTTTTAGCATAACATTCCTAAAAATCCTAAAAATATATCACATGGATTAATTATAATACATCTCACATGGGTGAACCAACATTTATGGAAATTAAATCCAATTGAATCGATTCAATTCATAGCCTAGACGTACTCACATGGGAAAGGCATAGAAAAAACAAACATGCTTAAGAAAGAAATCGAATACATGGGTCAAGGGGTAACTCATCCACCCCATACCCTCAATTCAGTTCAATTAAAATCTATCAAAAATGAAATTTAACACATAGACAAATTCATATTTTGACATCCTATGACATTGAGTAAAAGGCATGCCTCATGGGCATCCAAGGACAAAGCCATAAATGGTCATTCAAGAAAACTCACCCATGGGGTGGTACCTATTCAAGGTATATAACCTATAAGATGCATCAAAATTCCTATTAGATTACCTAAATTAGGATAGATAATAAAAATATTCAATTTTAATTAAGAAACTACCCTAAAAATGGGCTCATGGCATGCCGAAACATATAAATGATCCGAATTTCAACAAAAAGCACATGAACACATACCTCAGGATCTTTCTTGATAGCTCATCCAGTATTAAGTTTTGATTCATCTTGGCTTGGAATAAATCTTAATAATTGATGAAGAATGATAATTAGGGCATATGAGCCAAAATCCAAAAAGCGTAGTCGATATCCAGTAGAATCAAGAAAGGATAAAAAGGAATTAAGGCCTTATCATTATAGATCCAAGGAGATGAACTATGTTAAAATTGGATATCAGACAACGAGTAGATCTGAAATCCAAGAATTTTCAAGCTTGAGAGCTTTTCCAATAGGGGAGATACTGTCTGTTTGAAGAAAACCCAAAATAGGGTAAAAATAAGGTTTTTATTTTAAATTTAAAATATTAAGAATCGAACACAGTAGGGTTTGTACAGTTTATCCACATAGTTTATCAAACCATGAGGAAACTGTGCATGGATTCCTATATCCTTGGGTTATAATGCACAGTTACCCACACGGTTTATAAACCGTGATAAAACCCTCTATTAAAGACTGCTAAAAACTGTAGAATCGATACATGTTCACATGACTCCTCTCACAAGATTTACTGAAACCGTACGACCTGTAAGCCCCCACTATCTATCCTCGCATGGTTTAGTCAAACCATGCGGCCTTCCCCACACGATTTGCACAAAATTTGCACCAGGCTAAAAACACCCAAACTTTGGGTTCTAGGCTACCAACCATCCTCATACACCCTAAAGACCTTCATTATCCCAACAATACTAATCCTTAGGCCATATTTAAGCAAATAAACTAAGAATTTATGGAAAACCCAATATCCATACCACAAAGATGAACTGGGTTCCTACATAAAATTTTTATTCTTTATTTCATCACCAATTCCTTTAATGGATCCAATAAATTCAATGATTCAATTGAAAAACCATAAATGTTTTTATTAGGATACATCTTTTTATCATATTTTTGTGTTTAAGACTTTAATCTTTCCCTCCATGATTTTTTGGTCTCCTTTATAAATAATGGAAAATTTTCCACATATTTCCTTTTTAGAGGTCCAACTTATCACCTTCATGGACATATGATTAGAGAGTTCCTGGGATAAGGAATTTTATAATTTTTCATCAACATTGAGAAGCTTCTTATCCATTTTATTCAATAATATCTATATGGTATCACTATCTTAAATTCCATGTATAATAGTATATAATTCATCCATCCAAAGAGATTAAACATGAGATCTCATATAGTTCTTCTAAATATAATAATTTCAACTGTTGAAGAGTGAAAATCTTTTTGCATAAAAAACATTTCTTATTAATTAAAACCTTATGATAGATTATTTGAATAATAACCTTTCAACTCTAATATCATCTTTTTACAATATAAAGGTCCCTAATCACTCTAAAAGGGTAGTGAATTAGTGTGAAAAAATTTCTCCATCAAATAGATATTGTACTCATTTTAGAAAGAACACTCAAACCTATTAATTCAAATCAAACCTAAACATAATAAAAATATGAAAATAAAGTGCAATTATGTAAGTATTTTTACTTGGTTCACATGTGAGGGATACATCTAAGGAGAATACGCCGACGATGTGTTGATGTGCAAAGAAATAACTAATTCACTTTTGCGTGATTAAAAAGTTTTAGATTGAATCACTACCAAATAAAAGGCTCACTTCCTCCTCTAATATTTATACTCACTGGTTTCTGAAAAGAATCTGAAAAATATGAATCATGTGTCATTTACAACAAAACATCTAACAAATAATCAATATCCAAATTCAATATGGGTGTTTCTTTTCAACTCAATCTTCATGAATAGATTCAAATATCTAATATCATGTGAGTTATTTAGTCACAATACAACATACTCTTCATAATTATAGATTGATATTTTTTTTCCTTTTTTGTGTTCTCTATCAATTCACCCTTATTTAAATCTTCAAAATAAGACCTTTTAATATCTTAATCAAAATCACTAACATATTATATCATATATCAATTTCTGATTTGTCTTCAAAACCATCCAAAATGGTTGAGTTTAATCTCCCATTAATTAAGAAAATACTTCTATATTTTAAAAATATTCAAACCTATGGAATATTTTTATATACAAGAAATTCACAGTGTAACACATGTCATTACATTGCAACACATCACTTCAAAAATCACGGACTAATAGTTGCATCAAATCAAAAAAATCACAGCCTTCAAAATTTGAACATATATCAATATATAAGAATTATGATATAATAAATTCCATTATGGTGAAATCAATGAATCCTTTCCAAATTATGTCTTTCAATTATGGCTTGGCCTCTAGAGAGAAATCTATATCCCTCCACACTTCTTATAAAAATACACCTTTTTAAAAATCATTACCTCCTATTAAAACATGATTCAAAATACATAACAAACATCCCTACACCAATTATTCACCCTTCTACCTTACACGACATAAATCATGAAATAATGTTTATTTTTCACAGTGTAATATTTCTCCAACAAACCAAAAAAATTATGAAAAAAAACCATTAAATAACTAAATTAATTACATCCTAATATTTTCCCTCTAGACTAAATCAATTCCAAAGTAATTATAAACTTATATAAAGTTATTTTAGACTAAACCATGGACACAATACCTATAAAAAGGATTATTACCAAAAATAAAAACCTCCTATTAACTTTATCAACCTAGGTTTAAATATATCATAATCATAATAATGTGTTATGATAATAAAAATACTAACATACTTTATTATAACTATCGATGATATGGTTTTTTCATTTTTAATATGATGATTTTTTATAAACTTTTTCCATAAAATGAACCTTATAAATAGAAACTCGAACTATGTTATTTTTTTTCCAAAAAACTCACTTATACCCTATGTGTTTTACCCCTTTTTAGTGATCAATGAAAATATAAAATCTATTTTTTTCTATGTAGTCTATTTCAGATTTCATGGCCTCAAATCATTTCTTAAAATCAAAAATCATGATAACCTCTAGGTAGAAGCACATTCATCATGTATTAACTAAACTTGAAAATAAATTTTTATAAGAGATCTATATATAATAGGCTTTTGATGAATCTTACAATGCCTTTAACAGTCCTTTGATATATGGATCAAATTTTTTTCCACAATCTATTATTGAACTAAATCCCTTTCTATATCATGAATTATTTATTCTTGTTGGTATATAAATTCACTATGTTTAATTTTATTTACAATGATTACTTGAGTAATATATTATTTTTTATAGGAAAAAATCACAATGATCTATAAACAAGTTTTTTCCTTATGGATTATAAAAATAAACCCATTATTTATTTGAGATACTCAGTAAATATAAACTTATCAAATTTAGGGCAAAGTTTATCTGAAACATTTCATTTCACATATAAATCACAAAAACAATTTTTCATATAAGATAAAACGATATGTTTCCTTATCCACATCTCATATATTATCTTTATGATTACCTTATATGGAATGAAGTTAAGTAATAAAGTAATAGTCTCTAGATAATAACTCTGAAATGATATAAGGAGGCCAAAGTAACTCCTCATTGATTGAATAATATCTAAACAGGTATGATTTTTCCTTTAAAACACAACATTCTATTATGGAGTACCTAGTGGAATCTGTTTTTAAAAAATTATGAAATCCATAAAATGATTAATAAACTCTTCGATTAGATATTACCTACCTTGATCTGATATAATTATCTTAATAAAGTTACCAAGTTTATTTCTTACCTCATTCTTAATAACTTTGAGCATTTAAAAATTTTCAATAGAATGCATCATTAGAAACACATAACCATACTGACATAAATTATTAGTAAAAGTTAAAAAATACTTAAAATCACTACTTTATTGGGTACTTATGTATTAAATCCAATAACCGACGAGATCTTTCACCTTTTCCACTAAAAGTTATTCCCATAATTTTTCCTAACAAACATGATTTTCATGTATAAAATGATTTATAATCAAATTTTTCAAAAAATATATCCTTATAGAGTCTTTGGATATATTTATTATTTAAAATTTTAATATGATAATGTAAAATGAAAATAATGTTAGAATAAATTAGTTTGGTATTTTTATTTTGAATTTTATAAATTGTAATATTTATATATAGAATATATAAACCATTAATCACGATCGAAAACACCATAAAATATTTTATTCATGTATATAGAGAAAATATTTTTCTTAATCCAAAAGAAATTAATTTATTTTCCAAACAAGAAACATAAATTAAATTTACATATATGGTTAGAACATAGTAACAATTATCTAATTCTAGAATCTATCTACTTAGTAGATATAAAACATATGTGACTACTTCCAAAGTACACAACAATACTCCATTAACAATATATATATATATACTTATCCTTTAACAAATTCACATACATTTTTGAATCTTTGTTAATTAGAACACATGTGTGATGAAAAACCATTATCTAATACCTATGGTCCATAATTAGAAAAAATTATTGCTATAATATCCACTTCTTTAAGCTTAAAATGACTCACTTTATAACTAGGAATCCTTATCAAATTATAATACCAATCATTAATATTGAAAAAACATATAATAGACCTTAATATTATAATTTTTTAATTTAATATCGTTATAATATATAATAAAATACATTTATCAAGTTAGTGTCATGTTCTAAAAAAAAACCCAATAAGGATTTTTTTTGAATACACCCCTACTAAAATTATAGCCTTAAGAATCATATCTATTAGTATCCAAGTATCCATATTTCATGAAGATATTAGTCCAATTCAGTGTTTATATTAAAACTTAGTTATTTAGGTATAAAATCATGTAAATTATCTAATAGCCTAGAACCCTCACTCCTGGATTTAATGATCCAATCATAAACTTTGAATTTACATCTTTGATATCGATAATTGTGATACAATTTGTTTTTCATCCAAACCTTATAATATAAAAATAGAAAACCGAATTGTTTACATCCTCAAGGAAATTTATAGGTTTAGAGTTATAGATAATTATAAAAAACTCATACACAAACAATACCCATGACACTAAATGATAATTTCTCCTACTTAACCAAGCTTTTCTTATTTCACATTAAGTCATAATCATCATCCATATGAAATCTCATATAGAAATAATTTTTTCAACCTTATTCTTTATAACCTAGGGAAGAGGAAACATAAGAAGGGTGAGATCAAATACTTAGTAAGGGAAGACATAAGCATTAATAATTGAATTTGATCAATGAAAATAAGATGTTCATAAGGGTATGATGACATAATCTCAATGCATGAGTACATCATAAAAGAACTAATACTGTTCAATTCCTGAATCATCAATCATAAAACATGGATTAAGGATTTAGAAATGGAAAGAGTCAAAATAATCATTACTCATGATACTTGTGATATTAATATTGATCAAAAGAAACATTATAAACCCATGGAAAACATAAAAAATGTATTAGTATCTTGGGACATCATCTTCATAGAACACTTGAAGAACCCTTACAAAACCCTTACAAATGGAATAACCATATGGTCAAATTACAATATAATTATTTAGAGAAAAAAATAATTACCCAATGCATTGGAGAATTATCTCGTCACACCAATCATTTAAGCTATATTAGGCTCACATGATGCTATCTGGGTGCACCAATTATATAACCAATGTCTAAGAACCACAACATAAATAAAGTACATAGAGATTTAATCTAATCATAATAATCATAAAATAACCATTACATCTTTTATAACATGATTAAACCATGGAAAATAAATTGTTTCCATAAAAATCTCTTTGAAACAATCTTAATACATCAAGAGAAAAAATGTAGATGGTATTATTACAAAATATCCCCATTGGAGCATAAGTAAAAACAAGGGTTTTTGACTTTGATGAATGAGGATACCGTTAAAATATAATTAAAAAAATTTGGAGGAAAATAATCTTTCACTTTGAAAAACTAACTTTTAAAATCTTAAAAATCACTAAATATTATGAAAATAATTTTCTTTGAAAACAACCTTGGAAACATATAAAAGAATATTTAAAAATCATTTAAAATATTTCTTAAGCAAAATATCCTTTACATTTTAAAAAAAACTTCATAAAACATTATTAAAATTATTTTATTTGAAAATAAACTTGAAACATTATAAAAGAAGATTCAAAGAAAATAATATCCATGACGGAAGAAGATTCCATTCATGCTATACATGTTAAAACAAAGATACATTTCACATTTTCATTAAAATAAAAACAAGCATTGTTTGGAAAATGACACGAGGATTACTTCCAAAAAAGTTTGTCAAAAAGTAAAAAATTGGTAAAAATGTTTTTAATATATCATTTTAATAATGATAAAAAAATTTTGAATTTTTTTAGAAAATATGGTTTTGGATGAAAAAGGGTTTTCAACTGAAGAGAGAAATAAATATAATTTTTATTAAAAAATATTTATCAATTATTTTAATTACCAAAGAGTGGGGAAATGTTAATATTAATTGAAAATATCTTGAATAGATAATGTATGAGAAAAATTATAATAATACTTGAGAGTTATATCATAATATTTCAACATTATAGACTTAATCATATATAAGCTCGATAATCCGTGAGATTGTAACATAAAAGTATAACCACTTTGGTAACTTTGAATCATAAGAAACATGACAGTATAAAATTAAATTAAACTTAAAATATTTTAATAATAAATAAATTCATGATATTAAATGTAAAATGGGATGTATATAAACCTCATAAAATAATATAGGCGCATAACATGACATAAGTCTCAAAGAAGTAAAATTGAGACAAAAATCCTTTACAAAGATCATATCATCAAAGTGAGAATTAATCAATTAATTGACTATGTTTATAAAATGTAAATACATATAAAACAAATGTAAATATAATATAAAATAATAAAATTTAATTACACACATAATCTGAGAAAGGTATAATTAGTGAGGGAGAAGTTTAACCCAATGAATAGAAATTGAGTTAAGAAATACCTTACCTCACACTTCTATTTGGTTGGACATTATTTAACCTCTAGTATAATGATTTTAATCATTTTATTAACTTACTAAAAAACCATATTAATATTTATAATATTATTTATGATCCTTTCATAATATATTGTAACCTATTCATTAATAATGTTTCATTATTTTTATTGTTTTAGGTGTTAATTGTCTTGTTTTCTCATTCATGATTTGTAATGAAAGTACCGGTTCTTTTGCATATTATATAGTTACATAATCTATAAAATAATAATAATTAGATAATTATAATATTTATACATCAATTACAATTTTAATACCAATCATGAAAGATGATTTTTAGAAATGAAGTATGTTATGATCATGGAGATATTAGGCTGTACGTGCGCATGAGTAACATTTCCATTTTTTGATAATCATTATGGAAAAGAGGTAAGAAATATTTTATCTTAAAATAATTTTAAAAACATAGTATATACCATATTATTTCTTTAAATATAATTATATATATATCATCTATGTGGTGTTATGATGAAAATAGAGTCACATCGCTTCATGAAGGAGGTAGTCCACACGTACATGAATAATGTCATCTTCTTTTTAGAGTAAAAAAATAAAATGATATATTTTCATTTAATAATGATAAATATGAAATTAATTTTATAATTATTTAATGTATATAACATATATTCATTAAATTTATCCTTATTATATTACATGTAAAGTGTTAGTGAAAGACGAATGACATCGCTTCATGAGGCTGTAGTTCGTTGTGCACATGAGCGGCGTTATCATATCCCATAAGGAATGGAAAGTAAAAAATGTATATATGATATAATTAATATAGTGGTATAATTATATTATAATACTTTTTATCCATCAAAATACCTAATCACGAGAGGTGGTAATGGAAAAATGAATGACATCGGTTCGTGAGGCGATAGTCTACTGTACACATGAATGATGATTTCGTAACCCATTTGATGGAATAATAGAATGATTTAGGTTATTAATTTAAAATAATAACATACTAGTATAATTAGTATAATTATTTTATTATATAATCATGTTTTAATAATAATTTATAGAATTGGAGGAATAAATAAAATAAAAATACTTGTTAAAGAACATTACCTCTTTTTCAGGTAACTTATTTTGGTTTGCACCAAAGGCATTCCTTGGTTGGATTTATGATAAAAATAATGTTTTGAGGACTATATTAGGGAAGTAGAAAATTTATTTTGGTAGGTATTTTCCAAACCAATGGGTTTTGAAGGTGTGAAGAAAGAAGAAGAGGGGGTGGCCTATTATAAGTGAGGTGAGTGGCACATTTGTAATTTTTGAAAAGAATGAATTCCACCCATGTTTTTTTCATGTCACAAGGATTTGATAATGGACCATTATAAATAATAAATATTTCCATAAAATATATTTTATAAAATTTTTTAGGTCATTTTAAATCTTATCATTTTATTTTAACCCCATGATGAACCCATTTTTACCTTAATAGTGATAATTTATATTTACTGTTTTCACTATTAATTTTGGTTAAAAATTAAGTAAAAACTATTATATAATATAAATTATGATAACTAAAAATATTTAATATATTTTTCCAAATTCAATTCACAAAACTAGAAAATTTTAATTTAAAATTAATCCCACAGACGTGATGAGAAAGCGGGTTTTCAAAGAGAAAATGTTCAAAAGTTTACAAAGTTTTTATATCCAATTTCAATATGAAATTTATTTCAATGAAATAAATTGGATTAATATATATATATATATATATATATATATAATTTAACTAATTTTACATTAAAACCAATTTAAAATACAATTTATCTTAAGAAATAATTTAAACAAAAAGGCAGATTTCAATTAAAATTTAGTATTTTTCACTGGTCAATATAAAATAAACTTTTCAGAAAATTATAAAAAATACACCCTAATAAAACTTTGAATTTTTTTTGAAAAAATTAAGTTTTTTATTAAAATAAATTTTCTAAAATTTAAAAAAATTAAACTGAAAACAAAATTCGCAGACTCAAAGAAAGAGTGGGTTTTCGAGAAGTGTATTTTTCAAGCACAAGAGGATTTTACAAAAATCGGCATTTTCACTATTCACTGGAAAATCAATATTTTTGGAAAAATTAAAAAATTTCACCCAAAGTAAATTTTGATATTTTCATTCAAAAAATAAATTTAATTTTATAAAATATATATTATAAAATTTTAAAAAATTTATTATAATATTTTTTTCATGAAAATGAATAAAACAAATCATTTTTATGAAAACACATTTTTGATGAATAAAATCAATTTACTAAAAATTGATTGATTATTTACTAAAAATTTATCAATAATTTATATTAAGTAGGACATATATATATATATATATATATTTCATAAAGTAATTAATATTATTTATACCTACCAATTTAACAACTAGGTTATAACGATTATATATATCAGGGGTCATTTGAGCTCAGTGTTGCATGTTGAATACACTATTGAACATAAAAATATCAGGGTTGTGTGTACAAAAATCTATTGAAGATATTAAATTTATTTCAAAATAAATATATCATTTTGTTTTGGGGTGTTACATTCTCATGTATTCTTAGTGTTTCATGTCATTTAGTCTATCGAACATAATTTTCTTCTTTGAAAATATCAGGGTGTTACATTCTCCCCCTTTAATAAATTACATCCTATAAATTTGAACTTTATATTGGTAATAAAAGGATGGAAATTTGAAGATAATTTTGTTTTAAACCCACATCATAAAAATGGTTAATAAAACATCCTTTTAATAAGAGATAAAGGGAAGTAAAAATGTCATATGGAATAACACATAACCAAGTTTCCAAATATGATAAAATTGGTGGGAAGTGAAGATTTGGACATGGAAGAAAAGCATAAACAATTATAGAGATTTATTTAGGACATCGATCATAAGAAATTGAATGATCAATGAAAAGTTAAGGGCCTCAGAACCATAAAACTATGATGATCTAAAAGACCATATAATTCATAGAATATGATTGTAATAGGATATGATTTTTATTTTAAGATAATTTTCCTAGATTTAAGGAATTAATTAAACATATAGATTTAAAAAATAGTAAAATATACTTACTTAAAAAGTATAATTTCATCCTTTAGAAAATTTCGACCAGAATCTCATCTTTTTCTTCAAATGATGAGTACTAAAGATAAATTTTTCATGATTGAAGCACCAAAAATAAACTTTTAAAGGATCATATAACCATAAAGGGATAAAAATATATTCCACCTATATTTTAAAATTAATAAAAACAAAAATGGTTAGCATATGGTAAGATAATTCCTAAAATGAGTAAACCTTCATATGATACATTAATTTTCAAAATTCAACACTAATACCCAAAGTTAAAACTAAATCATTCAGTAAATAAATAACCCTATATCCTAAATTACATAAATAACATCAACATTAAAGAGTGTTTTAACCTCAAAGATTCTCTTATACCTTTCAATTTACAAGTAAAAAAATATGGTGATCTCATTAATCACTTAGTCACCAAATAAATTTTCAATCCCATGGTTATTATATGATAAAATTTATATTCCCATAATTACCTCAATATCCAAGATCACATAAAACCTAAATGTTATTTACACCTTAAAACTTATGTTAAAAAAAATTAAATTAATACTTCACGTTAAACCAAATATTTGTATATACTTAAACCAAATAAAATGTCTCCTAAAATGTAATTAATCATTTTAAGATATCATTGCTTAAAACCTCAAAGGGGTTTCTAAAACTTTGAACTTATGATCATGCTTAGTATCATAGAACCATGATGATATATATAAATATTAAGATAACCTCACATGAAAACATCCAAATATACAAAGATATCTAAAAATTTTCTATGATACCAATTAAATAGGCCAAAACCCACATTCTCAGATTCGTAACTGAAATCATAAAATTTACATTTCCAAATTTGATACCAATAATTGTGACCTAGTTTTTTCCCATCAAAACCTTAAAAACTAAAAGTGAAAATTGGATTTCTTATATTCTCAAGGTCATTTTTTGTTTATAGTTTTATATAATTAGTAAAAACTCTTATATAAACAATACCCATGATGTTAAATGATAATTTCTCCCACTTAACCCAGATTTTATTATTTCACATTAAGTCATCATCATCATCCATATAAAATTACTTTTAAACATAATTCATTCAACCAAATTATTCATAACCTGGGGAAGAGGAAAAATAATAAGGGTGAGACCAAATGATCAAAAATATAAAATATAAGAATTAATAATTTAATATCATCAATGGGAATAGGAATTTCATAAGGTATGATGATATAATCAAAGTGCATGAGAAAATCATAAAAGAAGTCATACCCTTCAATTCCTGAATCATAAATAATGAAACATGGAATAAGACTTTAATAAAATAAAGAGTTATAAGAATTAATACTCATGAGCCTTGTGATATCAATCTTGACCAAAGCAATCATTATAAACCCATGGAAAGCATAATGAAAAAATGTTGATATTTTGGGACATCATCTTCATAGAACACTTAAAAAACCCTTAAAAACTGTTAAAAATAGAATAACTATATGGTAGACTTATAAAATAATTATTTGGAGAACATAATCATTACCTAATTCATTGGAGTGATTTTTAGGCCCACCCATCATTTAATCTACATCGGTCTCACCCTGTGTTATTTGGGTGCACCCATCGTATAAGAAATGTCCAAGAACAACAATATGTATAAAGTACATAGAGCTTATATTTCATCATAAAACTCATAAAATAACCATTATCCCTTTTATAATATGGTTAAACCATGTAAAAAATGGGTTCTATAACAAAATATTTGAAACAATATTGATCCATCCTGAGAAAGAATAAGATTTTTATTATTACAAAATATCCCCATTGGATCATAAATAAAAAAGGGTTATTGAAATTTATGAATGGGGATACCATTAAAATATAATTAAATACATTTGGATGAAAATAAACTTTCTATTTTGAAAAAATAACTTCTTAAAAACTAAAAATTCACAAAATATTGTAAAAATACTTTTATTTGAAAACAAAATTGGAAATATATAAAGGAAGATTTAAAAATAATTTAAAAAATTTCTTAAAGAAAATATCCTTTCTATTTTGAAAAAGACTTTTTAAAAAATTTTAAAAATAATTTTATTTGATAATAACCTTGAAAAATTATAAAGGAAGATTCAATGAAAATAATGGTCATGATGGTGGAAAATTCCAAACATGTCGTACATGTTAAAACAAATATTCCTTCTATATTTTTAGTAAAATCCAAAAGGGAATTGTTAAGAAAATGGAATGAAGATTACTTTCAAAAAATTATATAAAAATAAAAAAAATGTTAATTTTTTTTATAGATCATTTTAATAATTCTAAAAAAAATTGATTTTTTTGAATTTTTTTTTGAAAACATGGTTTTGGAAGAAAAAGGGCTTTTGACCGAAGGGAGAAAAAGATGATTTTTATTAAAAAAAATTATCATTTATTTTAAGTACCAAAGAGTTGAAAAATAGTAATATTACTTGGAAATATAATGAATAATCATAGGAGAATAAAAATCATGAGAATAATTGAGAGTTAGATCATAATATTTCAAAATTAGAGAGTTAATCATAAATAATCCTGATAATCATTGAGATTGTAACATAAAACTCTTACCACTTTAGTAACTTTGAATCGTAAGCCCCATGAAAGGATATAATTAAATTAACCATAAAATAAAATTTGAATAAATAAATTCATAATATTACATATCAAATGGTTTGTATATAAACCTCATAAAATAATATAGATTCCTAAAATGATATGAGTCTCAAAGAAGGCAAATTGAGAAAAAAATACCTTACAAAGATCATATCATTAAAGTGTGGATTAATAAATGAATTGATTATGTGTATAAAATGTAAATAAACATAAAACTAGTGGAAATAAAATATAAAATAATTAAATTTCATTACAAACATTATCTTTGTATGAGATAATCAGTGAAGTATAAGTTTAACCCAATGAATGGAAATTGAGTTAAGAAATCCCTTATCTTACACTTCTTTTTGGTTGAATGTGCTTTAAAATTTTGTATCACAGTTTTCAAAATTTTATTAATTTATTAAAGAACCATATTAATATTCATAATATCATATATGATCCTTTTATAATATCTTATTTCCTGAACGTTAATAATATTTCCTTATATTATTGTTTCAAGTGTTAATTATCTTGTTTTCTCATTTGTTATTTGTTATGAAAGTTTCAGTTCTTGTGTTTGTTATATAGTTCCATAGTCTACAAAATAATAATATTGGATTAATTATCATATTTATAAATCAATTATACTTTTAATACCAATCATTAATGATGGTTTTAGGAAATTAAGTACGTTACGGTCGTAGACATGGTAGGCCGTACATACGCATGAGTAACATTTCCATTTTTCAATGATCATTATAAAAAGAAGTTATATAATATTTTATCTCTAAATAATGATAATAATATAATATATACCATATTATTTCTTAAAATATACTTATATATGTCATCCATGTAGTGTGGTGATGAAAGGAGTGTCACATCTCTTCATGAAGGTGGCAATCCACACGTACACGAATGATGTTATCATCTTTTTAGCGTAAAAAAAGAAAATGATATATTATATTTTCATAATGATAAATTTGTAATTAATATAATAATTATTTCATTTATATCACATATATTCATTAAATTTATCCTTATATCATTCCATGTAAAGCATTTGTGAAAGACGAATCACATCGCTTCGTAAGGCGGTAGTCCGCCAGACACACGAGTGACGTTATTGCATCCCCTACAGATTCTAAATTAAAAAAGGTATATATGATATATTGAATATAGAGGTATAATTATGTTATAAATTTTATATATATACTTTATATTCATCATAATACCCAACTGTGAGAGGTGGTAATGGAAAAATGAATGACATTGGTTCGCGAGGCACTAGTCTTCCATACATATGAATGATGATTTTGTAACCCATTTGATGGAAGAAGAAAATGATTTAGGTTATGAACTCAAAATAATAACATATAAGTATATGGAATATAATAATGTTATTATATAATCATGTTTTAAGAATAATTTAAGGAAGTTTAGGAAGAAATAAAATAAAAATGTTCGTTGAAGAGCATTACCTCTTCTTCGGGTAACTTATTTTGTTTTTGCACCAAAGCCCTTAGTTGGATTTATGACAAAAATAAGGATCGTAGTATTATATTATGGAATTAGATAATTTATTTGTTCAGGTATTTTCCAAACCAATTGGTTTTGAAGGTGTGAAGAGAGGAGGAGATGGGGTGACCTTTTATAAGTGAGGTGAGTGTCACACTTGTATTTTGTGAAAAAAATGAATTCCACCCACATTTTTTTCATGACTAAAGGATCCAATAATAAACAATTCTTGATAATATAAGTTATATGGTATTAATATATCCATAAAATATATTTTATACAAGTTTTTAGCTCATTTTAACCCTTATCTTTTTAGTTTAACCCCTGATAAACCCATTTTTACCTTAAGTGCAGTAATTAATTTTTACTGTTTTCACCATTCATTTTGGTAAAAATTTAAGTTGAAATTATTAGATTATATAAATTATTCAGATTCAAATATGGAATACATTTTTTTGAATTCAATTCATTGAAGTGGAAAACTTTAATTTAAAATTAATCTCATAGACACGATGAGAAAACGAGTTTTCAAAGAGAAAATGTTCAAAAATTTACAAAGTTTTTATATCCAATTTCAATATGAAATTGATTAAAATGACATAAATTATATTAATATATATATAATTGAAATAATTTCACTTTGAAACAAATTTAAAATATAATTTAAATGAAAAGGTTGTTTTCAATTGAAATTCAGCATTTTTTACTATTTGTCACAAATTAATCTTTTCAAAAAATTATAAAAAATTAACCCTAATATGGTTTTGAATTTCTGATTTAAAAAATGAATTTTATTTTTTAAAATATATTTTACAAAATTGGAAAAATTAAATTTAAAAAAAAATATGTAGATACGATGAAAAAGCGGATTTTCGAGAAGTGCATTTTTCAAGCATAAGATTATTTTATATTAACTCTATGTCAAATATTAATCATTGTTTGAATATAAATTAAAATTTATTGATATATAATTTATAAATTTAATTTAAAAAATTCATCATTTGGGATTATTTTAATTCGTTATAACAGATAAACATTATGTGCTTTAAAACAGTTTTTAGAAAAAACCCTTTTTTAAACCCAAAAATAAACTTATGCTAAAATCCAATATAAATTTGATTAAAAAGAATTTAATTTGGTTAAATATAAATAAATAATACTTATTTTACTTAAAAACATAATGGAGAATTTAAATTAATTAATTTACTGAAGTAAATGATATTTTTATAAAAATTGGGTTTATTCACTATTCATTGAAAAATCAATATTTTCAAAAAATTCCAAAATTCCACCCAAAGTAACTTTTGATATCCCAATTAAAAAAATGAATTTAATTCTATAAAATACATTTTATAAAATTTATAAAATTTATTATATTTTTTTTCATGAAAATCAATAAAAAAATAAATTTTGAAGAAATCATATGTTTGAAGAATAAAATCACTTTACTAAAAATTGATTAATTATTTACTAAACATTTATCAATAATTTATATTGAGTAGGATATATATATATATATATATATCATAAAGTAGTTACTATTATTCATATCCACCAATTTAATGTTTAGAATATAATAGTTATATATATCATGGGTCGTTTTAGCTCGGTGTTGCATGTGGAATACACTATCGAACATAAAAATATCAGGGTTGTGTATATCAAAATATATTAAAGAGATTAAATTTATTTAAAATGAAATATATCATAATGTCTTAGGGTGTAACGTTCTCATATAATCTCAGTGCATTATGTCCTTTATGCTATCAAATATCATTTTCTTCTTTTAAAATCAGAGGGTGTTACAAATTATATTATATAAAAATCATGGATAGTTAAGTGGAAAATATTTAGCCTAAATTCATCTAATAAATTATATTAGTTCCATTACTATGGAAACTTAAATTTATATTTAAGTAGTAAAATTTAACCCAAATCTTATGGTTATATATAACCATTTAACTTTTAGGGCTAGTCATATCCTAGACTCCTTCCACAAAATAATACTTGTGAACTTAAATTTTAGGGTCATCCATATTAAATAGTCAAGGTTTTGACATGTGTTCACATTTAAAATAATTTAACATTTGGCATTTTAAAGGGGTTTTAAATATCTCTCCATTTACAACATACATATCATGCATTCCCTATATATACACATGCTTTTTAAGCATCTCACATATTTAACCAAATTAACTTGTTTCATTTATGTTAATTTATACCTTTTATGTGACTAATAATTTATATTATGCATTCATGATTTAAACTTAATTATAATATTAAACACACACACACATATATATATCATATGTAAAAGGCATATGAAATGATTTTAATGTAATGGATTAAAATCATATGAAAGAAAAATATTACTGAAGAGCATGTATGGTATGTCATGGATTCAACCCTCACTTTTCAAGATCAATGCCTAATCTCTTAGACCCATGTGAATTCTGACCCAAATTTCCACTGTCAATAGATCATTTATCAAGAGATATTTAGGATTCCAACATAATTTTAACTCCAAATATATTTTATAACTAACATTAAACTCCTTAGATGCATGACATGACAATTATAAGTATCCAGTTATAAAATTTAAATTAAATCATAAAAATATTCAAAATATAAATAATTCATATTTATAAATATTTAAATTGAGAAAAAAATAAACAATACATATATTTAAGGAAAATATTTTTTAAAATATATACTTTATCAAAGAAAAATATATCTCATATCATTGAATGAAATATAATCCAATACTATAATGTTGGAAAAAGGCCATAATGTCATATACCTGTGGCTCCATATCACTGTCTATTTTATCACACTATAGAAAATCTAGTCTTTTGTGATGGAGCATCTGGGAATAAATTTTAGTCCGTCACAAAAGGTTGTTTTGAATTATTTTTTTTATGATAGAAATATCATTTCATCACAGATAATATTTTCAGCAATGACTATAATAGATCAAAATTCATTCGTACATAGTTTCTACAACAATTCAGACTGATGATAGGAGATATTTATTTTCTATAGAATGTATATTTACATCACAAATAGTCTTGTCGCAAAATATGTATTTGAAACAACTTGTATAGTTTGTTTCAATAATTTTTTTGATGGATTCTATCCATCACAAATACTTTTTGGATATGAGGTTAAGTATTTTTAGTGGTTATTTTTTTGTGAAAAATTCTTACTCTATTACAAATGTATTTTGGATAAGCTAGAAAAATATTTATGATGGCAACTTTTTATGATGAATGACCACTCCATCGCCAAACACCCATCACAACAAACTCATTTCCTCACAAATAATTCAAGTGAAAACCTTATTACGATTAATATGTCAGTTGAAAAAAGAGCATCATTAAAAAGTAAACAATAAATACACCCCTCCCCCTCATTACAAAAATTTCACTTTTGATTCTCAATTTTCTCCATTCCTCTATGAAATTGCCTCCTATATTGAAGATATATTATTTGGGACCTAAAAATCTATTTGAATGTATTTTTTTAGACTTATTTTTTAATAATAATTAAGTCCATTTATTTATTTGATTTTTTATTATATAATTTGTTAAAATTTGCATTTAATCAATTGTTAGTTAATTTATTTTTTGAGGTTTAATTATCTTTAAATTTCAAATTATTATTTTTTTTAATTTAATTAATATGTTGTTAATAACTTAATTTAATAGGTTTTTAATAGTTTATAATAATACATTAGTATAACTTAAAATTGTTGTGAGAAATAATTGTTAAATTAATATTTTAGTTAATCAATAATAATAATATTATAGTTTATTTATGTTTAATTTAAATCAATAAAGTATAAAATTTTTATATTTTTTTAAATATAAATTATTATTAAAAAAAGTACAGGATCATAAAAAACAATAATTTTTAATAAATTACTAAATCATAGTTTAGTAATAAAAAACCAATATAAAATAATAAGTGTTAGTCAAAATTAGAAAAAATAAAATAAAATATAAATAATTTAATATAAATGATAACAAATAAAAAATGAATAATTATTAATTATTATAAATCAGTATAAATTAGGAATTTTTTTAAAATAAATAAAAGTTATAACAGTGTAATACTAATTAGTGTTATAAAAAACTAAAAAAATATAATTTAGAATTATCTTTATGGTATTTTACTTAATAAATATTAATGTTATTATAAATCACTGAAAATTAATTTGTATCGATGAAAATTAATAAAAATAATTATTTTTATTATATAAAAGTAAAATCAGGAAATAAATGTTATTCAAAATTAATAAAAATTTGTTATATATTTATACAGACTAAAAAACTATAAGCCAATGAGCCTGTACCCTAGTGGTACAGGCTCCTGTTTGGCATCCAAAAGACCCAGGATCAAATCCGGGTAGGGGCAAATTTCTTGGTATTGTAGCAGGGCACTGTAGCAGTACTGTAGCAGTGGTGGAACTATAGCAGTGACAACACTGTTGCGATGGAGGGACTGTAGCAGGAACTGTAGCGGCTGATGTACTATAGCAGGTACTGTAGCTGCGTGGGTACTGTCGCAGTACTGTTCACCAAGGGGTCCTTTGGGCCAAAAATGGGCTTTCAAGCCTTGTATTCAGGCCACTTGGCCTTGGGCCTTCAGACTTTGCAATGAGTCACCCTCTACCCAGTTTAATGAGGTCTTTTCTTTAAATAATAAATTGAGGCTTCGGCCCCAACCTTTAAAAAACTATAATAGAAATATAATAAATAATAATTAATAATAAAGTAAAAAAACATTAAAAGTAATAGAAAAATAATCTAAAATAATAAATATTTGTTAAAATTAGGAAAAATAATGAAAATACATAAAACATAATAAGAAAATACTAAATAAAAAATTAAATTTTTTATAAATTAAAATTAATTATTAAATTTTATTTAATTAATAAAATATTAGAAATAATATTAAAAATTAATAAATTTAAAGTTAAAAAAAAATAAAAACACTAAGATTTTAATAAAAGTTATAATTAATAAATAATAAACTTTATTATAAATTAGTAAAGTGTATTATTATAAATAAAGTGTATTGTAAATTAGAATCAGTCATAATTATTTATCATGATAAACATGCTGTCAATCACAAATTGTCCTGCATGGGAAAAACTCATTTATGATAGAAAAATTATAGTCTATTGTAATAGGTATTATTTATGACAAATTTATGAATCCCTCATAATTAATTATTGTGATGTAGTTCATTTCAAATAGTTTTTCATAGATAAAACTCATTTTACGATAGAAAAATTGGAGAAAAAATAATTTAAATTTATTAAAATTTTAATAAAAATAATTATTACCATCAAAGAAAAAACAAAAATTTTATAAATTATAAAAAAATAAAATATTTTTAAATTATTAATAATATTTAATTAAACATATTATACTAAATTTTTAAAACATAAAATTTGGGGAATATATTAGAATTTTTTCATAAAATTATTATAAAGAAAGCATAATAAAATATTAAAAAATATTAGTTAATTGAATATATTTAAGTTATACATTTATTAAAAAATAGTACAATATTACTAAAAATTTTAACATATTATTAATTTATATAATTTTTTTCAATTTATAAAAATTAATTTAATAATTAAAAAAAATTTCAATATTTATAAATTTAGAATAATATTTATGAATAACTATTTTATAAAATATTTATAATTTTATAATAAATAATTTAAAACTAATAAAAATAATAAAATAATAATAATATATCATTAAAAATAATCAACTATTCATTTAGTGAAAATGAACTATGTAATAATTTTTTAATATTTTATATAATAAACTAATTACTGTTATTTTTTTTAGAAAACTATGGACACAATAAACAGAAACTAGGTTTTATTCTGAGATTGTGATCAGATAAATCATCAAAAAAATCAACATGGCTCTAGTATAAATCCTATCGATACTGAGAGTGTTGAAAATTTCATATCATTTACATCATCAAATATAGAATTTATTTTAGAAGGTATAATTAAGTATCCATGTAAGAAATGTGATCTTGGGATATTTAAAACTTTTGATAATGTTAGGATTCATTATGTTTTGGGTTTTAGAAAATTATAATTTTTTGGAATCAATATGGTTAATATAATTTAGAATAAAATACAAATTTTTTTGGTTCTAGATCCATCACTATTTCAAAATTTACTATATGTGGTTGTTGGTTCATCTTTTATGAAAAAAATAAATAAGAATGATAATTATAATCCTAATTTAAAACCATCTCAATTTTATGATTTGTTGAAATCTATCGAGGAAGTCTTATATCCTAGATACATGAAAAAAATAGAAATTGTTAAAAAATTTATGGTTATTAAATCTGATTTTGGTATATCAAATAGTTGTTTTGATCAAATATTTTATTTATTTAAATCTTTTTTCTTTGAGGGAAATGAAATTCCTTCAAATATGTGTGAAATAAAAAATTCAATCCATAATTTTTGTCTTATTTATATGAAGATCCATACATGTTAAAATGATTACTTCTTATATTATAGCAAATATGTTTCATTAGTTAATGGTCCAACATGTGGACAATTGAGGTATATAAAGGTATAACAAGGAAATTCCAGATTTTTTTTATGTTAAATAGTTGACTTATTTTCTGATTATACGTATATTGTAGCATCTATTTATGCCTCACAACACAACTTCATTGATTACTTGAAATATATCCAATATTTCTATAATTAAAATCTTAATTTATCCTTGTGATGGTTATTTAAAAAAACACCTTGATTTGGTGCATCCATCTTTTTCTTCAGAACATCATAATTTATGGTTTGGTCTTTCTAATGAGGGTTTCTATCCATTTAGTTCTTATGATGTTCAATATTTTTATTGCAATCTTTTCAAATCTTCAAACAACTTACCTCCTTGGATGTTGATGAAGGAACCATATATCTATTTGGCTTTATTAATTTTAGGACATCCAAAGAGGAATATAGTTTTTTATTTTAAGCCACTGATTTATGAGTTAATTTTATTATGGGGTGATGGCGTAACTACATATTAAGTAGTTTCATAAAAAAAAATTATATTGAAAGTTTCAATAATGTGGAGAATTAATGAATTTACAACATTAGATATATTGTCTTGATAAAGTACACATGGTACAAAATCATCTTTACATGAGTGATAAAAAAGTTTTTATGCTTATAAATGTAAGAAAACCATGTTTTTTAAATTCCATCAAATATTTATTCCTATAGATCATCCTTTTAGAAGGAATATAAATAATTTTACAAATAGTAAAATTGAAAGAGATGGACCTCTAGCAGTGCTCTCATGTATTCATGTAAAATACATTTTATCTTCATTACCTCCTATTAAATTTAGATAAACTATAAACTAAAATAATTATATATGGATTTGAGAGAGATCACAAATGGATAAAATAAAGTATATTTTTTGGGACCAACCATATTATTTTGATTTGTTGGCCCATCACATTATAAATGTAATATATATTGAGAAGATCTATTTTGATAATAGATTCTATACCATATTAGACATACCTGGAAAGACTAATTATACTATAAAGTCATGGTTATATTTTTCCTAAATTTATAAGAGTCCCGCATTTGATTCATTTGAAAATGACATATCATAAAATTTAATGAATCAAAATAAACTTATACACTTTCTAAAGAAAACAATTTATTATTTTTTTAGTGGAATATATATTTGAGCTTATCAGATAGACATGCTTCTAATTTTTTTCACCATGTAAGAAATGGCCATATTATCGAGTTAAAAAGCCATGATTTCCATGTCATAATGGAAATATTACTCTCTATTGGTCTTAGAGGGTTATTGAGTTCTTTAATTTGGGATGCGTTGAACAAAATACCATATTTTTTTCCAAGACATGTATGTGGAAAAAAAATACTATGATACACTATTTCAAGACCCCCCCAATGTAAAACCCTCTAGGGATTGTAGTGAAGATAAGAGTGACCCCCAAGGCCTGCTTCCAGTAAGACCTAGGTGGGAATTATCATATAGGGTATAAAATATACAGATGGGAGGTATTAGAATCATACATCCTAGGAAGACATAAATAAAACTACTGATTAACACCATGATATAAATAAAATAAGATCTGTAATTACCCCGCAAATCATGAATATATCAGACAATAAAAAACTCTAAAGTAAAGTACCAAAAGTAAAATCCCATGCAACAACTCTGACCACAACTCCAAGCTACGAGCAAGAACTATCCTGCTCAATCTCCAAATTTTCCCTTGAAACCTAAATAATAGTTTATATATATAGTGGTGAGCATAACCTATATACTTAGTAGGATCATACTCAAGACTACTCATGGAAATTTGGAAGAATAATACTAATGTTTTAGTGAATAGACAAAATAACTAACTTACACATACATATGTAAACTAACCCCAACCTCACTAAGGATCACTCAACCAATCACACATCAAATATAATAAAATATTATCAATGAATATAATCAAATCCACCCTGTAACCACTTCCCCACTGATTTTATTCTCTCACACCCAAATGTTAAACATGTTGTGCTTCAATCCTTTATATATATATATATATATCTTATGTGGGATGGGTCATAGATCTACCTACCTCAGCCACCTATAGGGCCTAATGTCTTGTGTTTTCATCAGTCAATATCCATATCACCACATACATATCTAAAACCACATTTCCATATCCCATCCTAATATCATTGACTGTAATAGTAAGGTATCATGGACCTGAAAGACATCAACCTCATTCCATCCTCCTATCATGCACGACCTATACTATACATACCACATCATCACTCCATCATCATCAAATATATATACATAATAGTAGGGTATCAGGAACATAAAAGAAATCAACCACATTCCCTCCTCATACTATTCATGGCCCCTCCATACACCGATACCACTATGAAAAACACTTGAAGGGAGAGCAGGTAATAGGTGGTAGGTAGCCATCCTTTCTCTCCAACTTGGATATTGGGGGTAACACTTAGAACCCGATACATTTGGGCATCAGTAAGATTATCCAATTTGAGTGGGGTGTGTAATTAAATCATAATAAAATACATCATATATATATATATCCACACATAAGACCATCCTAAAGGGTACACAACAATACATCACCACCACAACTTACAACCACCACCACACTACCATTTCCACACACTACCAACAACTTCAAACTATAACACCACAAACTTTCCCAATTTCCCACATAAAAAAACAACATAAAACATCACAAGACCCATCCAATAAAACAATTATGCTGGTTACTGATTTACCCTTTACCGACCGATTTATATTCATCAAGACATTTAATTCCATATTTGATAACAAACCACTTCCAACCAATACCCAAATTAATTCCATCCATTAATAATTACCTTTTATGAATCATTAATCTATTTATATTCATGATTAAATTTAATTCTATCCACACCCATTTAACATTTCATCATTACTGGTTATATTACACTACCATTGGGAAATTATAAGAGTAACCCACAACAACTAACCATGACACCAGACCATGACGATGTCTGCATTCCCAATTTCCAACCAAAGGAAACTATATTACTGATATAAAACCCACCCTAAAATATCAACTGACCATCACACAACTAGTCCAAACTCATCCCTTACTAACCAATCAAAAACTCACTGTATAATCCATATCAATGGACCAAGATATTATAGCCCCACTTCCCAACATGTGCCAATAACCATAACTAATTAATTACCACAACTAACCAAAACCTTACCAGATAACAAACCCATAATGATCATACAAATATATACACAACAAAAATATTCCCACATCACACACCAACAATTTTAGTATCAAACACTTCCCATTTCAAGGAAGGTCATCATATCAATTCATTTATTTCACACAATTGGTTCATTTACCTATTTAATTTGTTAATATTTTATGAAGGGTGTTTCCATAATTAAATCACAACAAGGTTCCATAAATTAAAGGGGAAATAATAATTTAGAGAAATAGTAGCAATAGACATCAATTCTAAAGAAATATTTTGGAAAATAGGTAAACACATGTAGAACACCCCCTTCCCATAAATTTTATTACATCCAGTTGATAAAACACAATTTTATTAATAATAAATGACATAATTTCTTCAAATTTTGTTAAATATGTTTATTTATAAAATATTTTAGGTGAGATCATTAATTTGAAAATTTTATGAAATTTCCAGTTTTACCCTTTAAAGTACACTTTAGTATTTTAGCCATAAATATTTTTCTATTTATTATTTTAACTTAAAATTTTGTAATAGTGTTCCATACTAAATAGGATAGAAATTCAATTTAGGATATCTGAGATAGATCATGCATTGTATTGAATTAAACGGTCTATGAAATTAAAGCTGGACTGGACTCACCAGATTTGACCCCAGTTCACCATTTGGGACATAACTTATTCATACGTGCTTGGATTAGGCCCAAATTTGTAGATCATATTAAGGAACCAATTTATAAAAAATAATATTTCTATAGGGATATATGATTCAAACTTTTTGAGGTAATATAGGTGGTGAAAGTTAGAATAAAATATTTTACCGAATTTCCCCATACATACTTGAAACCTATTATAACCTACCCTCACCTACACTATATAAATTGGAGTTTTTATCATTTTTAGAGGACTATTAAAGGATTTAGGAATGTTTTTCTAAAAGGGCGTCTCCTGGAAACATCTCACACCTCTTAGAAGAAGTATGGTTTTGTGAAAAGATCTCTTCCAAGAAGGCTCTCTCCCCACCTCCACTATGTGTTTCTTTGTTTTCATTCTTGTAACTTGAATTTTTCTTTAATAAATTTTAAAATTTATTATCTTTTAATATTTTTATTTTTCTTCTTGGTGATATAATATAATAGTGGATAAAATATTGGGTTTTTCCCTTTCAATCCATTTCTTATGCAAAACATCTCCATGAGGACAACTCCACCCATAGAAGAGTGATTTTGTTCATAGTCGATATAATACCTAATATGAATTTTTTTAATCAATAAAAATATTTTAATTCATAAAATGTGATAAATTAATTGAGTTTTAATTTCTAAGTTACTTAATCAACTTCTACTTGACTTCTAGGCCAGACTTGTGTGAATCATGTGAGTGAAACTTCAATCGAAAAATCCAATCAAATTGGGTTAAAATTGTAGGGTTAAAGTCTCATCCCCAAAACTCAATTAATTATAAAATATAGGGATGAGATGATTCCATAATTTTCCATTGACCATAATTTTTATTTTGGATCATAATCAAATCAGGGTGCTGTGATTGGAAGTCCCAAAGCTGACCTTGGGCTCATTTTTAAAATATATGTGGTTATTTTAATCTCTATAGGGATCAAGGGTTGAAAAGGTTATGTGATAACAATTGAATGAATTATAATAATATGTAATAATGATAAATTAATAGTTAAAGGGGTATATTATATCAACTACGTCTTCTCATATTAGTGTTTTTAAAGAAATTGTGTCATTGACTATTCCTTCTCATTTGTCTATTTTTTTTATTTTCCAAAAACCAAAACCAAAACCACATAATTTTTTTAATTTGTTTTCAATTATTTTATTGGTTTATTAAATCCTATTATGGGTTGTTTAATTATATTCCTCCTTTATATAATGACCTATGTCAACCACTATGCCGCACCTAATAAAATAACAAATATTTTTGGGAGCGTGTACGAAAATGCTCATCAAATTGGTGTTCTTTCCCGGGAGGAAAGTAATTTTTTAAACCAATTATAGGTATCTATTTTATTTTTTGCTTTATTATTTTATTCTTATATTTCTTTATTATTTCCCATTTCTCACATTTTCCTTGTTTCTTCTCTCTTCTTTTCTTTTTATGAGACCATTAACTCAAACTTATTTTATTTTTATTATGATCCACTTTTCTTAATTTAATTTTTATTTTTATTTCATTTATGACATGAACTAATCATGATGATCTCTTAGATCTTGACCTTGAGATTGAATGTTTCTTTCAAGATCAAATCAGATAATCTTTGTCTATATGAAGTTTCAACATTCAACTAGTTGGAGAGTTTCTCCATTCTGAGAACATTAAAATTGGAAGCAATTATAATTCAGACATAAAACAAAAAAATGGATGAAAATAATAATAATTAACTTAATATAAAAATTAAGAGATTTTTCTATAACCAACATTAACTATGAACAAATTTGTATTGCATATCCAAACCTTGAATCAAACTTTGAATTAAAATCTAGATTGACACACAAGCTTCCAAAATTTTATGGCATCTCTAGTGAGGATCCAAATAAACATTTAAAATAATTCAACATGGTTTTATAAAAAATAAAACCAAGAAATATCTCAGAAGATCAAATAAAACTAAGAGTATTTTAATTCTCACTTGATGGAATTGCAAAGGATTGGATGTATTATTTACAAACTAAATATGTTACATTTTGAAATGATTTTAAATGTCATTTTTTGCAGATATGTTTTCTAGAATCAAGGAACACCAACATTAGAAAAAATATCTCAAGAATAAAGAAAGATCAAGGGGAGTCAATGTATGATTACTAGGAGTAATCCAAGAAGTTATGTTCAAGATTCATTTATCAACAAATCAGTGAGAAAATCATTATAAAATAAATATATGAAGGACTCAAACCTATAGAGAGGATTATGTTGGATGCCACAGATGGAGGTTCATTGGTCGATAAAACACCTATAGCTGCACGCACATTTATTGACAAGATGGCACAAAACTCCCAACAATTTGGTGATCTAGGTACACCATATGTTAGAGGAGTATATCAGGAAAGACTATCTTCTTTTGAAAAATATTTAATTGATACCCTGTTAGAATAATTGACCACAATGGTGAGGAAGATTTCATTGGCCCAAAAGGCATCCCAACCCACTCCTATAAGGCCTCGTGGAATTTTTACTGAAATAGACCACTCAACTAACTGTTTCTACCCAATTTCAAGAGTTAGAGTATTGTACAACCACCTTACCTGGGAGACCATATCAATAGAAAGAAAACCACAACCCTAGAAGAACTATGATTCCTTTTGTCCAACATAAAAAAAGGGTGGAAGGATCAACCAAATATGAGGTATAGATCTAGAAAACAAAAAGGTCTCATTTTCGAAAAAATTTACAGCATGCTCTACCTTAATAATAAGGTTTACAACATCCCCAAAAGAGATTTTAAGCTTAATAATAAACAATTCAAAATCAAGGAAATTGTCAACCAAAGTTAGATTCTAAAAATGATGATATTTTGAAGCAAATTGTTCCTAATCAATGGATTGAGTTGAAGAGTCAATGTTCAAAGTTGAGGTAGTTAAAGACACAAACATGCCATATTACCACCACCCTCCTTGAACTAGTAAGTAAGAAATATATAAATTTACCTTTCCAACCTATTATAAATACCAATTGGAATGTCAGTTCCATTATATTGAGAAGTGGGAAGAAAAAGACTACTAAATCTGCACCTACCAATCCACCGGGATTCACCTCAACTCTAGAGAATCCCCATTCAAGACCAGCTGATGAACATCCAAAGGAGAAAGGAAAAGGTAAGACAAATATTGATGATGTTCCTCCTAAACCCCTTACATTTACAAATATAGTTATACAAATCAAGAAGATGGATGGAGATGTGATGCAAAAATAGGTTTTTGGATATGTTCAAGCATGTTGTAATCAATATCCCTATACTTTAATACATTAATAAAATTACAAGGTATGTCAAATTATTAAAATAAAATTTCAAAAATTGAATAGGGATCAAGGTAAATGAGGGTATCAATTTTTTAAGGAACGTGACAACACTCATTACACTAACACGAGAAATGGAAACAAAGTGTAAGGATCTGGGGATATACACCATACCATATACTATAGGGGAGTTACAATTTTATAATGATTTATGTGATTTGTGAGCTTCCATAAATGTGATGCATCACTCTATATTCTCTTCTTTACAGGTTTGAGATTTGAATCTGACGAGAGCCGCAGTGAAGTTGGTGAATAGATCTATGACATATCCAGCGAGAGTCCTTGAGGATGTACTTGTTCAGTAAGAGGCATGATCTTTCTAGTAGATTTATATGTTCTTAATATGGATGATGATTAATTAAATTCTTTTTCTCCCATTATATTAGGCATACCCTTCCTAAAAACTGAAAAACAATCATAAATGTCCATGGGGGTACACTTTCCAAGGAGTTTAAAGATGAAGTTGTGATATTTAATGTTATGGACTCTATGAAGTACCCTTTAGAGGGCCATTCTTCTTTTTTATCTCCCATTTTAAACCAACAAGTAAAAATCCCATGGATTTTGATTTTCCTATGCTTAGGGAGATTATGATCTTTGATTCAATTTTGATGTCTAAGATCACTTTAACACCAGTTCCTAATGAAAAAACCTCTCTTCGATTTGATTTTTATGGGGATTCATATTATGATTTTGATCATGTTCACTATGATTATGACATAGCTATTGAGTATACTGATAGATTTTATACATTATTCTTTGATTTTTATTATTTTTATTATGATATTTATGTTCATTGTTCACATATTCTCATTCCTTCAATGTCTCTATCCATACTTCACCCCCTTTATTAGAACACAAACCATTTACAAAAAATCTAGAATACTCATACTTGTTGAGTGGTGAGATATTACCTATTATAATTTCTAACAATATCCATTTTGAATGTGAAGAAAAACTTTTGAATCCTTTGAGGGTGAACATTAGGGAAATTGGGTGGAGCTTAGCTAAGATATTAGGTATTATCCTCTCTATTTTCATGCACATGATTATTCTAGAGGATGGGGATAGACTAGTTAGGAAGCCATAAAGGAGACTAAATCCAAATCTTCTGGAAGATGTTAAAAAAGAAGTTGAAAAAATTTCTCAAGGTAGGTATAATTTATCCCATTTTAAATTCCCAATCAGTGGGTCCTATTCAGGTTGTGCCTAAGAAAAGTGGTGTTACTATTGTTAGAAATTAAAGAGTGGAGTTAGTTCCAATGAGGGTAATAAATAGTTGGAACATATGTATTGATTATATGAAACTAAATCAACACACTCACAAGGACCATTCCCCCTCCCATTTATTGATCAAATGATTGATAAACTAGTTAATAAGACTCAATATTGTTTATTGGTTGGATTTTTTTGGATATTTTCAGGTTCCTATAGCTCTAGAGGATTAGGAGAAGACAAAATTCACTTTTCCCTTTAGTATATTTTCATACTAAAGAATTCCATTTGGACTTTGCAATTCCACAGGTACCTTCTAGAGATGTATGGTGAGTATTTTTTTCAGATTTAATTAAGACTTTAATGGAGGTATTTATAGATTATTTTATAGTTTATGGATCTTCATTTGATGAATGCATATTTATTTTAGGAAAGGCATTGAATCATTGTGTTGATAAGAATATGGTATTGAACTTTGAAAAGTTTTATTTCATGGTAAATAATGGAATTTTCTTAGGGAATGTAGTGTCAAAAAAATAAATAGTGGTTGATAGATCTAAGGTATATATTATTTCATCCTTGCCATATCCATCATATGTGTGTGATGTTACATCATTCTTAGGGTATGAAGACTTTTATCAACACTTCATCAGAGATTTTAGTGTGATCTCTCTACCCTTTTAAAAAATATGTTGACTTCATTTTTGATGAGTTAAAAAAGTGTCTAGCCACTTCGATGATCATACACCCCCCTCGGTGGGACCTTATATTTGAGCTTATGTGTAACACTTCAAACTTCACAGTTGGAGATGTCTTATCACAGAGGGTGGAGGGACATTCATGTGTTATTTTCTATGCTTCAAGGACATTGGATTCAGCCTAATAAAACTAAAAACCATATAAAAGGAGTTTATTGATGTCATATTTTCTTTAGATAAATTCCATTCATATTTATTGGTCTCTAAATTAGTTGATTTTTTGACCATGTAGCTCTGAGGAACCTCTTAATGAATCAAAATGCAAAGCCCAGACTTATTTTTTGGATGATATTTCTTCAATAATTTTATATTGAGATAAAGGAAAACAAGGGTTTAGAGAACTTGGTGTTGGACCATAGGAGTAGTATTACTCACAAACTTGAGGCTTCCGCTATAGACCAAGTACCAATTTAGGACACTTTCCCTGATGAACTCCTCTATTCTATCTCAGGTATGAATCCTTGGTATCTAGATTTAGTTAAATACCTTATTGACTTTGAAATTTCTAAAAATTTAAAGAAATATCAAGTCAAAAAATTAAAGAGTGGGTCTAGGTTTTATGTGCAGGATGATCCCTACCTCCAGTGCATGTGCAATGATCAATGTATTAGGAGGCATGTTCTTGATCTTGAGTTTGATTCTGTTCTGCATTTCTTCCTTACAATTTCATGTAGAGGACACTTTGGACCCCAAAGAGCAGCTAGGAATGTCTTAGACTCTGGATTATATTGGCCTATCTTATTTCATGATGCTCATGTGTTTTGTAAGTCATGATCATGTTTCCAACACACTGGAAATATTTCAAGGATACATGAGATTCGCCAAAAACCCATATTTTTATGTGGGATTTTTTATGTATGGGGTATTGATTTCATGGGTCCTTTTATAATTTATTTTTTTGTAAATTTTGGTTGCCATAGATTATGCTAGAAAATGGGTGGAGTCTAAGACCACCAAAACTGAAGAATCTCATGTTGTACTTTATTTTGTAAAGGCGCATATTTTTGTTCATGTTTTGAGTACCTAAGGCCATCATTATTGAACAAGGAAACAAATTTTTAATCAAAATTTGGATTCCATCCTTCATAAGTATGAGGTGAAAAGGAAAGAAAAAAGGTGACTCATGATAGAATGATCCAAAAAAGAGAGTTTCTTATAGGGGATAAAGTCCTACTCTACATTTCATGACTAAATATGATGCTCAGTAAGTTGTGTTCCATATGGTTAGGTCCTTATATTTTATCTATTTTCTTTTCTTATGGTATAGTAAAGATCACACAAGAGGACACAAAAAGGAGCTTTATAGTCAATGTGAAATTTTTGAAGCAATACATTAAGGGAATTCCTACCAATGCAGTTGATTTCATCACACTACATTACCCCATTATCACTTGAGAATATTAGGCTGTTCCTAACCCTTTCACTTTTATATTATTTTTCCTATTTAAAAATTCTGCATTTCATGTGCAAATATCAATTCACAACTTCACATTGAGGAAAATTCAATATTTTAAGGGAGGGGGAGGAGATAAAATTTTGGGTTAGATATTTAGGATTTTCATTTATGTTCTTTGTGTGTGTTATATATTAGGTTTTATATTAAACTTAAAAAAACAATACAAAAACATATCATGTAACATTATCATTTACATATAGAACATATAGAAAATGAATGTTTTCAAAATTCATTGGTAGCATGATAAGAATGATAAATATTTCATCATAAAGGGTTTATTTTTATAAAAATGGAAGTCTTCAATGATATGATTGGTTATGTCAATATAAATACTTTTAGATTTTAACACAATTCTTTGTAATATTTATTCATATTAAATTATTTCATTGATTTCTCCAAACAACTTTTCACACAACCATTACTTGTGAAATTTTTCTTAATAAATTGAAGTTATAGAAAAGTTAGGTAAAAAAATCATTTTATATCAATGGTTGGTCTAAAATTTCATTTCTCTTCTGATCAATTTCATTACTGTAATGAATTAACCTATGTGTGTGTACCTAATATACGATAGTTTTAAGCCTTAAAAAAATCAATAAAAAAAACATAAGAAAAAACCAAAAAAATATTTACTATCTTAATAAAAAGGGGAGTGATGAAATGTACAATACGTGGGTATATCAAGGTCGAGAGCTTATGGTTTGACTTTCGGGAATGCATAAGTGAGTGGGTCTTGAAATTTTATTACAAAGGAATATAGAATAAGTTTGGTGAATTAAACTGGGTAATAAGAAATATTTTACTTGTCTTGAATATACTAAATAGTGGGTAGAGATATGAACATTAAATGGTTGACATGCACACACACACACACGTGAGGAATTGGTGGTATGGTAAACCTGTGACTTGTTTTGCTATGATTAGTGTAATTAATATCATTGGATTTTGTTTTGACACACTTTATGAGATAATTAATTTAAAATTTATTAATATTGAAACTTTATGGGATTCTTAATTAGCCTATATTGCCACTGTGGATTTAGGAATATGAACATGCATATCTTGTCACAATTTTTTTGAATACATGACATGGGGGTTTTCCTAGGAGTGCAAAAGGGTAAATATGGGGGATTTAATAAAATATAATTTTAGTTAATGTATTATTAATAATAATTGAAATAATTTCCTCACATTGTGTTAAATATGTTTTTTATAAAATATTTTAGATTAGATCATTAATTTGAAAATTTGATGAAATTTCCAGTTTTACCCTTTAAAGTGAACTGTAGTATTTAGGCCATAAATATTTTTCCATGTATTATTTTAAATTGAAATTTTTTAATAGTGTTCCTCACTTAATAGGATACACTTTTTATTTTGGACATCTGGGTTGGATCATGCATCAGATTGGATTAAATGAGCCATGAAGTCAAAGCTGGACTGGACTCGCCAGATTGGACCCCACTTCAACATTTGTGCCATAAATTCTTCATCCATGCTTGGATTAGTACCAAATTTGTATATCCTATCTAGGACCACATTTTAACAAACAATAATTCTAGAAGGTAGGCTATTTCATAAGTTTTGGAGGTAAAATAGGTAGTGCAAGTTAGAATAAAATATTTGTCCGAATTTACCCATTTACACTTGAAAACACTTATAACCTACCCTATAATCCACTCTATAAATTGGTGCTTTATCATTTGGAGGAAGTTTTTAAAGGATTTGGGAGGGTGTGTACAAAAGTGTGTCTCTTGAAAACAAATCACACCTCTTGGAACAAGTAAGTCTTTGTGAAAAGATCTCTTCCAAGAAGGCTCTCCTCTCCCACCTCCACTTTGTGTTTCTTTGTTTTCATGATAGTAACTTGACTCTTTCTTTAATAAATTTTCAATTTTTTTTTACTTTTAATATTTTTAATTTTCTTATTGGTGATTTAATCTAAGATTAGAGATGATATTTTATGTTTCCCTTTTAATCCATTAATTATGAAAAACATCTCCATGATAACAACACCACCCTTGAAAGAGTGATTTTTCTCATAGTCGATCATACTAACTTCATTTATATACTTTGAATCCATAAAAATATGATAATTCATAAATTTTGATCAATTAATTGAGTTTGAATTTATAAGGAACTAAATCTACTTGCACTTGACTATGAATTCGTACTTGTATGGATTGTGTGAGTGAAGATTCAATAAACCAATGCAATCAACTTGGGATAAAATTATATGGTTCAAGTATCATACCCAAAATCAATTAATTATAAAATATAGGGTGGATATTCTTCCCTAATTTTCTATTAACTATAAGTTTTATTTTGGATCAAAATCAATGTAGGGTGCTGCGATTGGAAGTCCCAAAGTTGACATAGGTCTCATTTTTCCAATATTTATGGTTGTGTTAATTTCCACAGGGTTAGATGGTTTACAAGGTTAGTGGATCATAATTTAATGAATTCTAATCATATGGGATAATTATAAATTAATATTTAAGTGTTTATATTAGATCGACTACATCTTCTCATACTATCATTTTTAAAGAAATTATGTCCTTGAATATTCCTTCTCATTTGTCTATTTTTTTATTGTCCGAAAATCACAACCAAACCCCCTATACTTTTTCATTTGTTTTAAATTATTTTATTGGTTTATTAAATCATATTAATGGGTTTTTAATTAACTTAATTCTCAAGATAATTACCATATTCATCCACTATTCCTCACTTAATAAAATCATAAATATTTTTGGGAGCGTGTGTGACAACGCTCATCCCCAGTTCATTATCTTTAATTAGAAAATCCATAGTCCCCACTTAAATAAAAAATATAATGTGAATTCCATAATTTACACAAAATATGGTAGAATTTTTGAACCCCTTAACTCAATCATATCTTCATAATATGATGCATAATAATAATATGAGGAAGATAGGACCACAAGACAAAACAAACATAAGGGAATCCCAAATCAACCTATATCACAATGATTCTTTATCAAAATCACCACCCCAACATCCCCTATATTGAACTAGAACCACAGATAAGAATTCTTGAGGGAAGAATAGGGAAGAAATTGAGAAGGAAAGAGAATTAATTCTCCTTGTGTCACTAAAAATCAATCTCTAAGGCCAAGGATCAAAGATAAGAAAATAGGTTCTAAAATATCTCCCAAAATTACACTTGAGGTCACCCAAGGGTTTTTAAACAAAAAGGAATAGAATAGAATTTAGGGGGGGTGGTGAATTTATACCCTCTATTGAAAAAAAGACTATAACACAACACCTATACCATACTGTAATGGTTAGGTTTTTCACCAAAACTACATCGTAACAGGGGCTGTCATTCTATAACGGACCTTATCAAAACCACCCTCAAGAATTAATGTCATGGTCAAATATATGATCTCATAATACATGAGAGAACCATTAAACAAGCTTCATCTCCATGGAAAAAACTCTGGACTTCCAAACCATACCATGAAACAATATCAAAAACCACATCACAACAACACTTAATAAGGTAGAGACATGGACCCTGACCTCTGAGACCCATGATGCATCATAAAGGACTATACTAAAACCCCATGGTGTTCACCCCATATAAATAAAACCTAGACCAACATCATGAAAAAATCAAAGTGACACACCACAAGGGTCACTGGAATGATAGAACCCACAAATATCAATACCTATATATCCATGTCACAACATTTAATCCATGAAACAATCCATCCTCCCATCCAACCTTTCATGGTAAAAAATAAAGCTCTATTCTTCAATCTGACCCCCAACAGAAATTTCAGCTTAGAATCCACCTCTCCTTCCTCAAACCTCCTCCTAGAACCTTCAAATCCCAAAAATTACATAGTAATGAGCTGGTAAGGTCCAAAACATTAGAGTATATGCCTCTCAAATAATTATCATCCATAAGGATCAAAACTAAATAGGAAAATAAACAAAAAACATCAAACCCAACACTACTGGGAGATACCTCTCAATAAAATCTAAAAAAATCACCAAGCATGAAATCTATGGTGATCCTAGCTAAACATAAATTAATATTACATTGATTACATTGTTAAATTAATAAATTTCACAAATAGTCACACAGTATGAGGATTAAAATGTATAATTTCTCAAAGACTATCTACATAAACATCTTATTTTAAAACATTTTTAACATTACTCTATAACCATGCCCCTCTATACCCACTTTTAGACATCTCATATGATATAATAATATTCATAATCCAGGGAATGGAAACATAATAAATGGGTGAGATAAAATTATCATTAAGGTAAACTTATCAACTAGTCATAATCATTATACCATAAACATGATGGAAATATGATCAAGGGAGAAATGTGAGATAAAAAGATCACAGGATCATAAGTGACAATCATAAAACTTGATTGAGTTTTAAGGATCATGGAATAAAAATATAATACTAAATAAATTCCATCAAAACATGGATTAAAACACATAAAATAAAATTAAAAAACATGAAATAATAACATAAAAAATAAAAACATATTTATAACTTAGAATATCTTAAATATTTGGTATATCTTGGAAATAAGGAACATTTTAGTGGCGTGTTACAAAAATAAGCATAGGAAAGTATAGTGAACAAATACAAGTATTTATATAAAGGGTTTTTTAGAGTCTAATAATAATAATTATAAAAAGTGTAAGAAATTAAATCCAGTTTTTGAGGATCTCAGTGAAAGATAATATGAAAGTTTCCTAAAAACTAAAATGAAGAAATTTTGTAGATAAGAATACAATACACTGGATAATATGATACACCATCTTAGAAAACCGCTTAATATTCTTGATAAAGACCATATAGTGGTATCCAAAAGATATCCCACCTCTAGAGGTATCCATGGGTTGAGAGAATCATCCAATGTTCAGGTGATATTCACATTTTCTCCATGATATAATAGTAAATATATATACAAAGGAGTAAGATGAAATAGATATTTGGGTAGAATAAATTTAGGAAAATCATGAAGCTATATCACATACACCCCCACCTCATGTTAGTGTTTATAAAACCGACAAAGACACTCCTTGGGTAGTCAAATTTACTCATGTGTTACAACACATGAGTAAATGGATTAGCTAACTCATGAAACCCTTACCTGAATAAACTATCATATATTACATATTATGTAATAGTTCCTTTAATGATAACATTTGTGGTAGAATCAATAAATTATAACTATTTATCATTTTTTGACAATCATAAATTTTATGGGCATGAAAATAAAAATTTTCATTAAATATGATATTTCTTTTATATATATCACATATATATACAAGGATTTAAGGAATATTAGCATCAATATCCAACTTTCACTAAAGAATGATAGAATTTGTGAAATTTCAATTTATATTTTATCATATAAAATAACTTGTGAAACCATATCCAAAACTATTTAGAATATCTTTCAAAACACTTTTGTAAATCTATCACCAACTTCACCTTATATCACATCATATGAAACACCTTGTGAATACCCATCCAAAATATTTTTGGATTAAATCTATAAATTTTTTTGAATACCTCTCTGATTCAAAATCCATCCCTATTCAGTTATCCATAAAGTGTGATCCCTTAATCTTTCATATTATTTAAAACAAACATGAATCCTCAGATCCATATATGTAAGAAAAGCGTAGCCTCTAGAAAAGAATCAATGATACTCAAGATATAAATTGATTTGACATGATATCCATCAAACACATGTATCTCTATACCTATGTCCTCCAATTTTTATCATATGAAAATGTGAATTCTCATATTTTCCCTTTGTCAAAGACATCAATTGAACATGAGACCTAGAGAATGTCAATCACATATAGCCAACTCATATGTTATTGACTCTCTAAGTGTAGACTAATCTGATCAATGGATACATCACATGTTATTCATACTTATGGATAATCACATCACACGACCCTTATCTAGATTGATATACAATATCTCAGTTCAATATCATCCTCCTACAGTATATCTTAATCGAGGTCTTAGATGTCATACTCATCATATTAGAGGATAAATCCCATCTTGGGCAAGATTCAACAGGTGACATGATTTGAAACATACCCAACCACCCCCATATTATCTAAGTCAATATGTAGACTTGCGTATGGAGGATATCAAAGTATGAAGGTTCTTATGCTAGTTATCTCACCAAACTCAGGTAGCAGAGACTCAAATATGATCCATGCACCTCTAGTATACCAAATACATCTTTATAAAACACAATGTGGTATATTTAGTAGGTAATCCAATGAACACAAAGAATCATATTATTTATTTTGTGCCTTATTTGAATATTATGTATCTTTATACAAGGATCCTACTCACGCTACCCTTAACATTTCTTCATAACCTATAGTACTCCATGATGGACATCAGTTAGGGATAAACTCAAATTCATGATTTGAGAGGTCAATTATCATTTCCCTTTATAAAATGTATATATCTATATACATTTATTTTGCCAATGTGAATGAATGATAAAATAGAGGTTAAATTTAATATGATACATTTTAATATTCTTAAAATCTTTAAAAATACTTAACAAAACCAATATAAGCACCATTTTTTCATATCATATATGATAAACTACCATATCAGCCTTATGCTTTCTATATTTTATGGGTTTTGTCAACTTTTTACATCGTATGTAATTCCTATCACATATCTATGTGTAAATCTGATTAAACACTCCCAATAAACTCTTTAGTGAGAAATATCTATGAAGTAATCTAGTTTGAATAATGATGATATTTAGGAATCAAATTACCAATAGTTCAACTTCTTGAACATATTCAAACTTCTTAACTTCACAACTTCAAATACTATGATGCCAACTTCTATTGCCTACTTATAACTCTTCCTAAGTGTATCATAATAATCCTTGGAACCCTATTCCATAAAACTTTTTCCTTATAATAATATAACTAATTAAATTATTATTTACCAATACATAATAATTCTCTTAGAATATTAAGTAAAATTAACTTTAAAATTAAATTGGTGTAATTATTTGTTTGTTAAATTTGAACTAATTTAAGTCCAAACATACTCCCACTAGCCACATAGACAATATATTCTCTTAAAAATATCTTTCTAAGATACGTAAAACTTTTTTATGTTAATAAAATAAAATTTATTTCTTTTTAGTAGGAAAAATAATCAAATAATCAAAATCATATATGATATTCTATGTTATGGAAAATTTTTATTTAAAAATAATACTTTATTAAAATATAGTATCTTAGAACCTAAAAATTATATACTTGGTTCATATATATACCCAATAATTTTAGAATATCGAGTAAACATCCTTTGAATTAAATTATTTTTTTAGAACATTTTCATAGATGATAGTAGCATAAATCTCAAACCAAAATAAGCCATTTTTATCCTCCCTTAAAGTATGTTATAGAATTAAACAAATTATAATCCGCGTGTTTTAAAAAAACTCACCTCATTTCATTTTAGAAAATATTTTTTAAATAATCTTCTCAAGATATAAGTGAGATGAAATTAAAATATTATGATGAGTTTATCCAGGTTTAAAGCATTTAAGTTTTGAATGAATAAACCCATTTTCTCTATTACTTAATAAAATTGAAGATTCAATTATTTTATCTTTTAGCCTTCTTTATATTTACAAAAAATTTTAAAACATACAATTGATGTCATATACCTTTAAAAAATAGAATTGATTTCTATAACAGTTAAATTTTTAAGGAAATCATTGGTCTCATTAAGTAATAAATATATTCAATCATATTGAATATCATTTTATATACCCAATAATATTGAGTATATGAGACTAAAATTCCTTAAATCATCAACATACCCAATCATATTGAGTACATGAGTGGATAATAAGATTCATTTGGTCATTTTTTTCATCTAATTACATTTAAACCTTAAATTAATCCCTAGATGATTCTATATGACTCTATATTCCCTTGTTGAATAATTTCAATACTTGGTTACTAAGGAAGGAACTGTTCTAATACATGGAATTTTCCTTATGAACTTTTCTTAAATCACTAATATGTTTAATAAATTTTATTAATTTACCCATTTTAGGTATTGTTTGCTTTTAGATTCTCTTTTCAAGGGTTAATTACAAAGTTTAGGTTGATGATGATGATATTTATCTACGAAAGGATCTTTTATCATATGGGTATCATGTATTATTAACCCTTTAATAAGGAATTTTATTAAATGAGATCCCACTAAAATGATGACCCCTTTTAAAATTCATCCTACCTTTCTGTAGGCTAAGATCCATATTTCACCATGACTAAAACTAGTTATCATATAAATAAGTCATGACTATATTTGGTATACAATTTTTTTTTCAATCATATCATATATAAATCTTGGATAGTTGAGTGTAAAACACTTTTTCCTATCCATCTTATGGATATACTCAACTCTATTCCTCTATTATACTAACCATTAAGGTTTCCCAGCTAAGTGTAACCCAAATAAAGAAACAAGAATAAGATGAAAAATAAGAATCAAGTGACACTCAATTAAAATTTAAAATACTATTAAGATAATACAAATTCACTTAAAACTTTATTTTATTACACCAGATAATCTAGGGGTACTCGTTCTGATCTCTAAAATACCCTTTTGAATTATTGAGGTCTTGAAAAGTGATACTTTGGAAGGAATCTCACACATAGTATTTGAAGGGTATTTTAATATCACCATCTTATCCCACGTTATTCCATTTTACATATTAATGCTTATAGTAATTTATTTTGGAACCCTATTCCCTCCAATAAACTAATATATTCAAACCGTATTGATTTGAAAATATTAATACAACCCTCAAGTTTGTGCTAATCACCCAAAAATAGAAATCAAAAATATTCATACATATCAAGATGCATCATATGCCTAATGTATATGAAAAATTCATGTAAAGGTATAGAGTTGTACATGTGAGTAAACCTAGAGCAATGGATAGCCAACCCCATTCACTATCCTAGATAAGGCATAAGCCTCTATGAAGGTAGGTAGTCTGACCCCAAGTCCCTCTACTCGAGGATACTTTACTAAAGAGAGAATAAAATTAATTATAACTCTAGAACCTAATATGAACAAACTATATTCATTAGCTAAATTTTAGTTCATAACTTTAGTTAAAAATAGGGGTCATGGTATATTGAAAACTAAATTCATTATAGATACATTTCTATATTGTAATGTAAGGTGGTATCTAAAAGTAGTTTAATAATAAAAATAAAACATTCAAAACATTCAAATTTTTTAAACAATTTTCTACACATAAATATAGTAGGGAATATATTTTAAATAAATGAAAAACTCAGATATTTAAACATGAGATAAGAATATATGAAAAATTCATAAATAAAGTCTAATTATAAAAATTTTATAATTTTCTTCTTTAACATTAAATACATTCCATAATTTTGAATATAAGCATTTTATATTCATTAAATTATGAACTCTTTCATATTTATCATTATATGGAATTTCCATTTTTAAATATATGATATTATTTGAATTATAAACTATTTATAATCCAATTTATATTTTGTAAACATTTTATATAATCTAAATATCATGTACTTAATCATTATTTAAACCTTGATCATATTAATCATCAATTTTTTTGATATGGATTAAATAATATCTAAATAAATACCCCTTTTATTTTAAACAATTCAAAATAATTAATTTTTAACAATTCATAATTTAAATATAAACATTTAATATTTTGGCCATATTTCACAATTTATAACCCATTATAAGTTATTTCTTGTGATTTATAAATAAACACTTTAATTTCTATATCATAATAATTTCCATATAATTTATAAGAAGGTATTTAAAATATTAACATTTAATATTTGGGAATCTAGTTATTTCACAAACATTTATTTAATTATAAAAATTTTATAATTAATTAATCTATAAAACTTTTATAAATTAAAATATCCCAAAATACCTTTTATAAATCTTTATAAACATTTTATAAACCATATAAATCATTTTATATGTTATATGTATTTTTTTATTTTTTTTAAAACATTTCCAATTCACCATACACATAGGGGTATTCCAGCATAAGGGTAAAGCCTTCTATCCTTACATAGGCCATTTGGAAGCCCTTGTGTAAAGGTAATCCACTACTTACCTTTATGTAGCTTAAATACGACGCATTATATAAAGGTAATATGAAGATGACCTTTACACAACTCATTATGTGTATGGGTACTAAAGATATTACCTTTACGTAAACACTCAATGTAAGGGTAGATCTCAATTTACCTTTACACGACCTCATGGTCCCATTGTATAAGGGAACTACCTTCACACATACAATTTGTGTAAAGGTAACAAAGAAATTACCCTCAAAAGACCTTCTGTGTAAGGGTAGGAACTTTACAAAAACCTCATTGTATAAGGGTAATATGCATCTAATTACCTTTATGTAACCCTTTTAAAAACACAATTACCTTTATGTAGCCCTTAATTCGTATAAGGTAATTTGAGATGACCCATTGATAGACCAATCTATGTAAGGGTAATGCGATAAGACCCTTATACCGGGCACTCTATGTAAGGGTAATCCCTTTGTTACCCTTACACACATCAGATATGAAAGTTTAAGGTCTTGATTACCTTTATATGGCCTAGCTGTGTAAGGGTAAACCCTTTATGGAACCAAATTTATTGAAAATTAAATGCTACTCTATTTTTTTGGTTTCTTCTTCATTTCATGTATGATTTCATAAAACTAAACATGAATCCCTATGATAATAATGAAGGTGGAGTAATATCTATTCCTCATATGAAAACATATAACATGACATCCATATAATCCTACAAAAGGACTCTGTTTCCCCAACTATTTTGGCATGCAACTCTTTCCATGACAATTTCACTCTTGGGTGGTGATCTGAACTTCATCACCATTCATTTGTGAGAGTTCCCAGGAATCGATTAACTCTCTAACCTTTCTTTTGATACCACTGAAGCATTTTTTAGAGTCTAATAACAATTATTAGAAATATTATAAGTAATTAAAACCCCTTTGTTGAGTATTTCCATGTAAGATAATATAAAACCCGTATAAAAACTAAAATGAAGAACTACAATAAATAAGTGTATCATACACTGAAGAAACTACTGCATCATCTTCACCACATTCAAACACCTTTAAATATGATTGATAAAGATCACATTGTGGTAGTAAAAAGAAGTATCACCTCTAGAGTCATCCACATGTTGAGCAAATCATCCAAAATTTGTATGGGATTCACCTTTTCTCTACAACATTATAGTACCTCTATATGCAATGGAGTAAGATGAAAGTGAGATTTGGGTAAAATAAGTTTTTTCCAAGCATGAAGTTATATCACATACACTAACATCACATGATAGTGTTTATATAATCCACAAGTATTCTCCTTCGGAAGTCACAATTACTAATGTGTTGTAATGCAAGAGTAAATGGTCTGGATAACTCATACAACTCATGCATGAAAAAACTCACATAAGTTACATCTTATATAACTATTACTTTAATGATATCCTGTATGGGAGAATCAATAAATGATAAATATTTATCATTCTTCCATAATCATAAATTTCATGGAAATTCAAATCATAAATTTCATGCAATATGATATTGATTATATATATCACATATACATATAAGGCTTTAGGTAATATTCCCATCAATATACCCTTTAATTTTTGAACAAATACAAGTATGACCACACTTCATAATCTCAAAATATATAGAAACATAACCAGTTAATTAGAGGGTGATATAAGACCCTTCCTATTATCATACATACATATGATCACCACTTAAAATCAAATCATTCATCTTATCATAAATAAACCATGAGAATAAAATGAGTTTCATAACTTTTAAAAATGGTATCATATAAAAAATATATGATCATTTGAAATTAAAAACATAATATCCTAAAATGTTTATTTAATAAGATCACATATATGGTGATTTATGAACCATTAATCCATTGGATAATAATCCTTTGAAAATGGAAGATAAATCAAAAACAATTTTGTTTAAAAAAAGGGTTTTCTAACATCATTTAAAAAGATGTGATTTTCAAGTCGCTTTCCAAAAATGATTTTTTTGAAGATAAAGAGAAAAAATATTAATAAAATAAATTAAAAATAAATTCCAATAAATATAACATGATAAGAAGTATAACATTTTTAAAAAATGAAATTCATAGGGAAAGAATATAAGATCATGGAAAAATCGTTTAAAATATTTTAAAATGTCTTTATTGATAACCCACATAATTATATATATATATATATTAAAATGAATAAATGATAATAAAATGATCATTGGATAAAAAAATAACTTGAGTTTCCACTAGGGAAATGAGAACATTGGCAAGAAGTAAAAACATAGTTTTGGAAGAAAAATCCATTAAAAGAGATGAGAATTATCCTTAAAAGAATTATATTTTTTTATGAAATAATAGATCCATCAAGGAAGAATAATGTAGGGTGAAATATTATTTCACCATAAAATAATATGTAAATATTACATTAAATCCTCATATGGTTTAATAATTCAATCTTGAAAGGTCAAAATCTAAGTGGAGTGATTATGACTCAAGAAAAAGGTTTGAGTCAAGAAAAGACCTTACCTTTATTTCTGCTTAGTAAAATGTGCTCTAATATCCTATAAAGAAAACATAACTATATTTATACTATATTTGATAATATTATTAATATAAATTACTTTTTTATATACTTCATTTTTGATCATTTAATATGAATATATTAGTTATCGCTTATTTTTACCATCTGGTGTAAGTAACTTTAATTGTTTCACGGATGCTCTATGATGAATATTTTGTTACCCATTATTTGAAACAAATTTTATAATTCATAGTTAATATTATATAATATAATTTATGTTTTATAATGAACTATAATTTTATAATCCCATTATATTTAAGTCTTGTCACGTTTCATGAAGAGGAAATTTTTGATAAATTAGTTTGGGTTATTTATCAATATTGATGGATTACTTTATAAAAATCATTAATTTTTGTGTTATCCATAAATAATTTTATTCATGATATTTATTACTCATATATATACTATATAATCACTAATTATAATTTTTAACCTAGCATGAAGGTGGTAGTGAAAAATAAAATGCACTGTTCCATGGTGGGTAGTAGCCCACACACATGCACGATTGACATTTTATATTTTCTTAAGGAGATGGGGATAAGTGGTTAATATTTATTATAATAATATAAAAACATTTATTAGAATATAAATACTTAATTAATCATATAATATTGAGAAAAATAAACTTGAAATGGAATGATAAAAGGAAATGATTTTAGCAAAAAGATTGAACTTACATTGAGAACTTTGGGTTTTTCTTAGAGGATTATTTAGAAAGGAAGGGATTAGGATAATCCATTATAAACATAATATTTTTAGAGTGAAATATTATTTTAGGGGAATTAAAGAGGGTGGATTTTTTGGTGTAAACCTAATTTTTAGAGAGGCATTGAAGGTGTTGTGAGAGGCCCCTTTTATAAGTGGTGAGAATGTCATTTTTATAAATATTTCAACTTAATATAACGGGAGAACATGTTATACTTGTTAAGTGTCTCAAAAAATTGGAAATAATTGATTATAGAGTGATATAATGCTGATAATATCTCAACCACTCAATTATAAACATGTCTTAAACATTTTTCAATCCCTTCATCCCTTGAATTATTACCTTTTCCATTTAAGCTTTTATCACGATAACTAGTTTTTACCTAAGATAACTTAATTTTTATACCTAAAAATATAGTGGTACATATTGGATAATTTATACCCACTAATTATAAATTTTAAATATATTTTTCTAGTTTAATTTCTAAAAATGTTAAAAATTAATTTTAATATAATAAATGTTTAATGTATTAAAACAACTTTTGAGAAAAATATTACTCGAGTCTTAAAATATCAATTATAGGTTTGTAAAATATAATCAATATTTTAAAATGTATAATTTAAATTAAAAAATATATTTTTCTAAGAAATAGGTTTTATAAATTTATAAATAATACTTATATACTAATATTGGCATAAAAAGTCATAGTATTAGTAAAAATTGTATATTGCACTTTTCACCTAAAAATCATTTTTTTATAAAAAATTTAAAAATAAATACTAAGATAATATTATTATTATAATTCCATAAATGATCTTAATTTTGATAAATTTAAATTCTAAAATTTATAATTGTATATTTTAATTTAAAATAAAAAAATATAAAGATAAAATTATTTTATTGAAAAAATATTTTTTAACAAGTAATCATTCTTAATATTATTTCATATCAATTTATAATTTAAAGTATAAAAATATATTAGTTAATATATTAAAATACTATATATTATTATTTAATATTGGTTTATTTAATTATTTGGATAAAATATAAAATACTTTTAGATGTTATACGAGTAAGAACAATTCATTTTGATGTTAAATCTCATTTATTATTTATCCCCTAAATGTAATATTTTTTGGATGATCAATATAATTTTATTTAATATAGGTATTTATTATTATTATATATTTATTAATAATATTCCTTGACTCTTTTTAGTTTGGTGTTGCATGTGAAAAAATTTGTCGAAGATAAAATTAATTTCGGTAAAAAAATATTCCAAAATCTTGGGGTGTTATAAACATGAACCATAAAATGACACACCGAACATATAAACATGGGATCAATCATTTTAAAATCATTTGATGCAGGGGAAAGAAACTCCCAAAATAAAGCTGCTAAGGTAGAAACTTTCCTAACAAGAAAAATGCTATATAAAGGAAAAAATTCTCAACTCTAAGGAGGTGTATACCGCCTAAGGATTAAATCTTGTAATATATTTAAATAATCACACCCAAGGGTGAAAACCCTTTACACATTCACCAAACATCCCTTAGTAGAGAAAATATAAAAAACCTGATGATCACATGAGATACGTCTCAAAAAGGAATCCCTCTAAAAAACGCATATATAAATGGAGATAAATGAAGGAATACATCAACCATCCCTTCCCCAAATCTCAGCATCCCTCTCGCTAACCATTAATCCCTTCAATAATGGGTGAAACAAGTTTATGAAATTAATTTTATAAATCAATTCATCCCTGTAATCAATAATTTTATTTTTCAAAAAAATTCACACATTTAGGTAAAAAAATAAACTTCCTACCTTATTTATTAAATATTATTTCTAAAAATATACTCTTGGATCAAAATTAATATTAAAACCCATTAATCTTTAAAAAACTACCATAGTTTTTATAAAAACACATGAAACCACTTATGATTTTATTTTAAAACAAAATAAGCTGGGATTCTCAAAACCAGTTTAGGAGAGATAGATCAATAATATTCTAAAAAAATATAAACTGAAATTCTAAAGATCATTTAAAAAATTTATGGACAGAGGAGTAAGTTCGAAAAATCAAAAAAAAAAAAAAAACTCACCCTTAGACTCTAAAACCAATCCACCCAATCCTTTAGGAAATCACCTCAACCCCCTTCTTATCAAAACAATTATTTCATCCAACATAGTCAAAATCCAATAATTGTCATACCACCCTCTATAAAACCATAAAATAATAAAACATCCATTCCCTCCTTCCCACTAATTATTTTTACATACAACTAGCACAACAATCCCAGTCAAAGAAACTACCTAAATAACACCCTTCAAAGAATCAACCATTTATATAGCATAAATTAAAATAAATTAAATCATGATTGAAAGAATATTAAAAGAAAAAATTCTATTAAAATGTTAAAAAATTTCCTTGAATCCCACATATTTAAATCTTATCAATTTAATAAAACCATTTTATGCTTTGTAAATCCACTTGAAAAAAAACCCTTTTGAAAAAAATCATTTTTTAATACACCCAAAACCTATTTAGAAAGTACACATTTAAAATTAATGTAATATTTATAAAAAACAAAATTTCCATTTATTTTAGAAATCCACCTTACCCATATAATTATTAAAGAAAGAAAAGAAAACATCATTGAATATCACATCACCTACTACTACACATGATGGAATACGTTTTTAAAATGAGCATGCTCAAATTTAAATATGTTTTATGGGAATATCACATTACCAATTTAGATAAACTCAATTTCACAATATTCTATACAATTCAACTTATTTTTCATAACATGATATTAATTTTTAAACCATTTATAGATTAAAATTTTTACATTTTTTTACTATATTCCTTTTACTCAACAAATACAACCCCATCATGTTTGATAAAATCAATTTCAACTTTTATAACTTCAAACTAGAAATTTTAGATTAACAATTGATATTTTTTTCACTATATAAAGTAAAAAACTCATTTTATCCATTTCGAAGTACCTCTATATTACTTAATATATTATTAATTTATAAGAATGCACCGGGGTAAATACCAGAAAGTTTTAAAAGGCATGAATTCAAAGTGACAATATAAATTTTCCCTATTCCATTTACTTCAGGTTAATATCATTACTTCTTAGAGTTCCAATTTAAAATAATTTTAGATTTCTTAAAATAATGTAATCATGTAAAATAACAACACATCAACATATTTAGAGTCACCTTGTGTACAAAAATCAATATAAACAAAATTTTAACTGATAACATAGAGGGGGACTATGTAAAAAACATTTCAAACTAGTGTGAAGAATAAAAAAAATAATTCCAACAATACCTCTTCATATCGCTAAAACATTAACACAATCCAATAGTGTAAAAAAATCCCTAATTACAATAGCATAGAATTTTATTAAAAATTAACTGATTAGATTCATTTTAACTCCTCTAGAATCACCCCAATTCAACCACAAGCGCAAACAAGTATGATGCATGTACCAATCCTAGGTTTCTATCTTGCAAGAAGAATCACTTCACTAGGGAATTAAATAAACCCAAGGTCCTCATGTTGGATAATGGGGGGCCTTAAAATCCCATGTCCAAGTCGATCCCCTTGGCCTATAACATGCACCAGGCTAAAATGGCACTATTTGCGTACCAACCCATGAAATACCTACTTGTGCCTAGCTCCAGTCTCCACCATAACTCTTAAACCAGTGATTTTATACCACTCTATATAAAACCACCATAATTTAAAACGCCTATTGGGTTTGTAGTGAAGATGAGAGTGAACCCTAGGCCTACCTCTAGTAATATCCATGTTGGAACTAGCACCAATGGTATAAAACATAAAAATGGGAGGAATTACCCTCACATATCCCACTGATACATAAATAAAACCATCTATCAACAACATAATATAAATAAACCAATATCAATAATAATCCTAGAAAACATGAATATTTTAGACAATACAAAAATCCAAAGTAAAATACCATAAGTAAATTCCTAGGCAATAACTCCATCCAAAACTCTAAGCTATAAGCTAGAACTATCCAGTCCAATCTTCAAAATCACTAGAGAATCCTAAAAAATAGTTTATATATATTTTCATGAGAATAATATATATAATTATTATGATCATACTTGATACATCACATGTAAATGTTAAAGAAGAATACTAATGCTTCAGTGAATAAAAAACAGAACCAACCATCACCTAAATTGGTCAAATAACACTAACCTCTCGAAGTCTTGCTAAATTAATTTCATATAATATAATAAAATATCATCAAGGAATATAATAAAAGGTTCATTGAAACCAATTCTCTACTTATTTTCCACTCTCATGACTTAATGTCAAATTTACTATTATTAAATCCCTTATATATATACATATGATGCGGGTTGGGTCACAACCTTACCTACCTCAACCTCCTGAAAGCCCCAACATCTCATGTTGGAATCATTCAATAGCCGCATAACCACATACATATCCACAACCACATGTCTATATATTGTCTTCACATCAACAACCAAAATGGAAATTTATCATGAACACGAATGACATAAACCTTGTTCTGTATTCCTACCATGAATGATCCCCACTATACATATCACAACATCATCCCATCATAATCACATATATATCCAAAACTATAAGGTATCATAAACATGGAGGACATCAACATTGTTTCCTCCTCATTCTATGAATAATCCCCACTATATACTGATACCAACTTACACAATTCTTGAAGGTATAGTGGGGAAGATGGGGTAGCCATCCATATGTCCTCACTAACTGAAATATTATGGAAAGCACCCATAACCCAAAATATTTAGGCATCAATAGGGTTATCGAAATTAGTTGGGGTGCATAAAAAATTATAATAAAATACATTATATATATATTTCCACACACATGACCAAATTAAATGGTTGACATCAATACAAGACCACAAAAACCTATAACCACCACTAAACTACCATTTCTACACACCGTCACTTACTACCAAATATGAAACCACAAACCATCCCACTCAACCATAAAGTAAATTCTCTAGGCCTATATAATTAAACCATTATTTCAATTCTAGATTTACCATTTACCAATAAATTAACATTTATTAATCCATTTAATTTCATATTTTATGAAAAACTACTTACATACAATACCCATATTAAGTCTATCTATTTCCCATTGCCTTACATGCAACATTAAATCATTTATATCCATGATTCAATTTAATTTCATCCATACCAATTTACCATTTATCCATTTCCAATTATAACCCTATACTATTGGGAAACTACAAGTAAAATACACAATAACCAAACATGTCATCATCCTATGATAATTTTCACATTCCCAATTACCAACCGAATCAAGGTAACTATAGCCATGCTATATAATCCCCACTAACTGGTCAACAAACATTAAAATAACACCATGAAACTAGCCCAAAATGCATCTCAAGATCACTAATCATATCTCTACTACATAATCTACACTAACATACCAATCGATCGCATCCTTGCAGCCCAACATACTCCAATACCCATAATCAATTCATTCCCACAGTCGACCAAAAACTTACCACACAATAACCTTATAATGATCATACAAACAAAGATATAATAAAAAGTTTACCATAACACACACCAATACTTTTATCATAAAAAACATCCCAAATTCAAGTCAAGTAATCATATAAATTTATTTTTTCACCAAATTGGTTCATTACTATCTTTAAGTTGTTAAATTTTTATGAATGGTGCTTCTATCATTAAATCACTAAAAGGTTATTTAAATCTTAGGGGAAATAAAAATTTCTAAAAATATTAGTAAAATTAATTAATTGCAAAGAAATATTATGGAAAGAAACTAAAAACATGTAAAACACCCCCTTACCATTAATCTCATCACATCTGGTTCATTATATTTATTTTTCCAATCCATAATACTCACTCGAAGAAAACAAGAGCATGAGAATTATATAATTTACATAAAATACAGAAGTGTTATTGAACCCCATACCTCAATCAAATCTTCAAAATCTACTATGCAGAAATAATATGAGGAATATAGGACTGAAATAACAAACCCATGTGAGGGAATCCCAAATAAACCTAGATGATAATGATTATTTATCAAAATCATAGCCTAAACATCCCCTAAACTGAACCAACACCATCATTGAGAATTATTGTGGGAAGAATAAGGAAGAAATTGATAAGGAAAGTGATTGAACACACCTTGGATCACAAACAATGAATCTATAAATAAAAGGATTCTATCTAAGAAAATAGTCTCTAAAATATCTCCTAAATAACACTTTATGTTGTCCAAGGGTTTGGGAAAACAAAGTAATAAAACTGAATTCAAGGGGGGGGGGGGGGGTTATACCCAGGATGGAAAAATAGAATACCATGACGCAACACCAATACCATGACACAAGGGTTAGGTATTTCAATAAAACTATGACACTATTGGTGTGTCTATGTTGCAATGGACCTATTAAAAACTTCCATTAAAAATTCATGTCATGGTCAAAGACCTAATCCAATAAAACCAGGAGAGAACCATGATGAAATGGTCATCCCCATGGTGTCACCTCTAGATTTCCAAACCAAACTATGACATATCATCAAACACCACACCATAACAACCCTTAACAAGGTATAAACAAGGTGCCCGACCTCCGATCCCTACAATGATTCATCAAAGGCCATGCTAAAACCTCACAAAATGCAGTACATCTTGATAAATCCAAGAATAACAGCACAACACTACCAAAATTCTACCCCATGAGGTTCCTTGGGATGGAAAACCCCCAAATATCAACACCCCAATCTCTTTGGTACAAGAATCCACTCATGTCATAATCTATCCTTCAATATAACCTTTCATAGTGTAACACATACATCCATGCTGAAATATTGTCCCCCATATAAAATTTCATCTTAGACTCGACATATCCTTCCTCAAACCTCCTCTTAGATCCTCCAACTCTCAAGTCTCAAAAATTAATGTGTTGAGAAGCTTTTAACCATTATATACTAAGCATCATGAAAAAATATACTGGTATAATTTTATATAAATTAGAAAAAAAATATTTCAATTTATATTCTTTGATTGAATGGAAAAATTATTATTAAATTTTACATATGAAGAAAAATGTGGAGAGGTAGTACAGTTCTAATGTATGTACCCATATAATTGAAGAAACAATTATATCATAAAGCATCACTTTAAGGGTCAACTGTAGAAGAATACTTATATTTTTTTTTTAAATTTATGCTCTTATCATTTTCAATCTAAATATCCTTCAAAAAACAATCAAATGAGTCACAATGAGGGAAATGTTGATGATGTCATGAAAAATAGATATCAGTATTTAATCACCTCAAGCTTGGTTTTTTTGGGGATCATGAATAATGGATTTTAGATAGTGAAAAGCACATACCTTATACATATGTTCTACTAAATTATGAAGAAATGAAATTATTTTTATAGTATGATTTGCTTTTACCTATATTTTATTTAAATATTTTAAAAAGTAAATTTATATTAATTGTTTTTTAGATTATATGATGATCATATCAAAAACATTTCACACAAATTACCCCTATTTCTCTTAAATAATTTTGAAAACATATTTTTTTCCAACCAGTTTCAAATATTGATAAGTTAAATTTTTCATGATCAAACCTATGTAATCAATTTGTTATTTTATATATTATTACATTTTTTTTAAAATTTTCTAAGTATCAAAACATAGAAATAAAATTGATAACAAATTATGTTCACTGATTAACCCACCATGTAAAATTTTAAAATCTTATAATGCACATGTGGTTAAGGGATTTTGATTTCATAAATGCACACATAATGAATCAAAAAAATAAATAAAAAATGGTGTTTTTTTTAAAATGAACTTATCACAAAGAAAGTTAAGTTGACTTTTATGGAATTATGGATGAAATAATTGATTTATGTTAACTATGATAGAATTATAGAACATTTTTTTTAAATTTTACTAGTTTGATATTGATGGAGCTATGCACATTCATCCAAGACACGAGGTCTTTGAAATTAAATGTAAAAGTCATATCGTAGAAAATGAACCATTTATACTAGAACTAAAAACACATAAAGTTTATTATGAAAATTACTATGTAACATTGATAAATTTAAATGACCATTTAAGTGTAATAAAAATGAAATATCGCAATAATTAGTTTATAAAAATGAAAGTGGTTCCATGGAAGTAAAAATATGGAATTTTTTTTAAGAAAAATTACCAAATACATCTATTACTTTAATAGATACATATATTGATCATGATACCCCAAATTTAATGCTCTATGGTTTTGATAATGTGGATGATGTAACCAAATAAATTTGAAATAATGAGGGTTGTTGAAATTGAATCTCACATGGGAATTAATGATGTTGTGGTGGAAGATGAAGATAGTGAAACTGATGGAGATGAAGATGAAGATGAATAATGATGTATTACATTATAGTTATAATCAAAATCATTATATATAATATTTTTAATAATTATTTAATTGTTTTTTATATTTTATATCTATATTAATAATTATTTATAGGTAACATTATTTTTTATTTTAGATAGCTGTAGATGATTATGAAAAGATATATAATACGCTCACTATTGTTGTGCCACTTGGTTATGAGATTGATAAGTAGTAATTTGACCCAATGGATGTTGACACTACACCATTAACTTGGATGAGTCACAAACTAGTAAGATTGATGATTTTAGTCACTTTTTCTGAGCATTTTCTATCACTTGAATTCAATATATGCTTGAAGAGGTAAGTTTAACTATATATATATATATTTTAATTTTTAATAATTATATATATATATATATATATACATTTTATTATCTATTTTTATTTTCATATTTTTTTGCATATAGTTTTTGGGTAGGAATTTGAGATTCAATGAAATCGTTTTTCAAGGACTTGGGTGTCATAGGGGTATGTTCCCACTAATGTTCAACATCACATGTTTGACCACTAAATTATATGTAAATAAATAATATATTTTATTTGAAATTCATTTAATTACTAACTTTACATTATTGATTATTTATTGGTTTTATGGTCTTTAGTTAATGATAACATGAGAGCCTCTATCTGAGAATCATGTTAGATTTTTATGTGTGAACATTTTCATTATTTTTTACACAACCTAAGGAAGAGAGACATGAATAGAGATTCCACTAATATTTTGATGATTCTTGTGTGTATCATCGACTAGAATACATCCCTACATATGATTAGGATGGATTGTGATTCTATTGGATAGGAAAGAATTTCCAGATGAGGTCATTATCTGATTGATATAATTAGAGGAGGCTGAAGGTTGCACATAGATTTGGGTGTTATACATTTAGTATAAATCAATAACACATGGTAAGTAATATTTATTATTAATTTATTTATAATTCCAATATAAAATTTTTATGTTATATTTATATAGTTTTTTTGATCCTTTTTTTATAGAGTTTGATGTCTCTAAGAGTATGTACACTGATCATATTATATAAGATATTATTGGTGAGATACAGTGTCATATTGTGGTTAGTATTTATTTTTTGGAATTTAAAATTAATTTAAATTAGATTTTTACCTTTTTAATTTACATTTATACTTGAAGGAGACATACGAGTCCATGACTTATGACATACGAGAGAGTCAGGATGAGACTTAGAGAGAGGGCCCATGTGAGTCAGGTTTTGATTAGGCATCTTAGACATGGGTGACCATGCATGGTATTGATAAGTGTTAGGTTATCAATATTGGTTCACGATCAATGAAAGATTTTTATTATTATTCTATAATTATGTCATCAGTCAGCTTGAAGGGAGATCATGTGAAATCATCGTCATTTGTAGAGTATGAGGAGATGCTATAAGATTAGAATGAGACTATATAAAGATTACAAAGAGGGAATAAAGAGAAACATCAGTAGTAAGAGTAGCATAAATGAATTTATTATTATTCTTTAATAAATATATACTATATCAAATGTTTATTATTATTTTATAGAAATTATTTTTTATATTTTAATATTTTTTAATTAATTAATTTACTTATTTGTAATGAAAAATTATTTCCATCACAAAAAATTTACTGAATAGTATTTTTGATGGATTGAAATCCTATCACAAATATTATTTTTGATGGATCCTTATTTTTTTCAAAAAAACATTAGGCCTTAAAATATTATGGTATGTATATCAAAAATACTGATAATTGTTACATCATTTTTTATGATTGGTTATTCTCAATGGAATTTAATCAAAAAAAGTTATTTTTGACGGGATTACATCACAAATAACCCATCAAAAATGATTTTTTTGATAGTGTCTTATAATATTGGTCATAATATAAAAAATTTAAAAAATTACTTCATTACTGATACATAATGTTGTCTGAAGAGCCCAAGTATACATTGAATTTTTTTTTCAATCAAGAAGTATGATATGATGATTGAAAGATATCAATATGTTCCAGATTAGTATAGAATAAATGAATGAGTTATAATAATAATAAATGGTTAAGGAAGTTTGAGGCTGCTTCTTGAAGAGATTGGACAGGAAGTTTCAGGTATCATCACCTATATCTAATGATTGGTGTGATAATCCTTAATTAAAGACAAGTATTGAATATATAGTTTACCATTGATGATAGTATGGTAATTTATTGGAAGAATCCAACAAGTGTGAAGATTATATGATAAATAAGTAGTATATAATCCACCATTGATTTACCAAGTCTGTAACCTATTGTACTTTGTGTTTAAAAAATATTGGATGAAGTTTTGAGAAGAGTAGATATGGCTCGAATTCATTTGAAGTGGATTAGATTTGATTTGAAACATTCCATAATTTACAATTGTTGATAAATTTATGAAATTCCGGAACTATAAGGACCATCTACTAGTGTAATTTAAGGATCATCTATGACCTATGTAAAATTCATCCAGTACTTTGTAAGGATTATCTCCTGAGTTGTTTAAGGATAATCTATTACAGTCAAGTGGAAAATGGAAAAGGAATAGTTACATAGAGATCATCCTATGAATTTTTCAGGATGGATGGCCATTTTCATAAACATTATGTTCCACTATGTAACTATCCTTTCGTACTGTGTATACATCATTTTTTCAATGTATGGTTGAACTAGAGACTTCATAAGGATGAATTAATTTGTATAAGTATTAACATCATAAGGATCACCCACCATAAGGATTAATTTTTGAACCACATGGGTCATATTATATCTATGTAAACATCATACCTTATAGAAAGTTTGGGATTTCTACATATTGAATACCAAAGTTTCTAGATTTAACATCTAAAGGAATAATTAATCTGATATGATTATATATCTATTGATTCATGTTCATAAAATCATGATTCTAATTTAATACATTATCCAAGACTATTTTGAGTAAGATCATATGAGATTAATATTGGAAAATCAAGAGAATAACTTTCTTGATAAATGAAAATGAACTTCATTATTTTTCAAGAATAATGTATATGAAGTTAAGTCAATGCTCAGGGTATTATTTAAAGTTTAAATCATTTTTATTCTAGTTTAATGAGTGAGAGGAATATCTCTAAGCTACTAATTAAGAATAAAATTATGGGATGGAAGGTTGGGAATTGACCCAAGCTTGAAATGAGAGGAATTTCACATTTCATTAAATTTGGAAATGAAAATATAAAATCATAAGATATAAGAGATAAAATTATAGTGATTAAATAGAAAAAAATAAATTTATGATTCTACCATCACAAGGTAGAATAAGTGTACTGTGTTTATTATTGGAATTTAAAGACTCAAGTTGAGTCTGTGCTACTATTTAAAAGATGCACTCAATCTGTAAATGAAAAAATGCACAGATGCTACTGTTTCTTTCATTTAAATACAACCATAAAAAATTATTTAACATAGGTTTTAAGAGTTCTTATAAGAATAATAGGGATCAAGCCTATTGTGGATTTATTTGGTCAAATTTAAATGAGAAATAAAATAAGAAGGAAATCCTTATAAATTAACAAGAGATATGCATTGAAACAAATCACATGAAATATCATGGGTATAGGATATTACATGAAAACTACCATTTTATTAGAATGTCATGATACAACTAGGTTTTTTTTACATTTATAAAAAAATTTAAAAGATTTAAAAATATTTATTTATTGAGGATGTGTACAGATCAAGAAATAAAGAAAATATAAAAAAACATCTACTACTTGTAGTAGGATATAAATAACTGAGAGAATCAGAGCTCAAAAAAGTAGTAAAATAATAAATTGATTGTATCTAAGAACTATTGTGTGTAAAAGTATAAAATTAATAAATCCAATGCTAGTGCTACAATATTTAAGTCGAGGAGAAAGTGACAAGTATAAATTATTTCCTGTTACCAATGAAATTAAATCATCAGGAGAACATGTGAGAAAGACTAAGAGATACTCTTAAAGACTGAGAAGCATGAAATTTAAGAAGAATGAGGTTGATAAACTACTATACAAGTAGATATGGGAAGTCAAAGATATATTTACAAGAGTGCGTTGGAATAAATGTATACTAGCATGAGATTGTGTAAGGAAATTGTTGGGAAACTATTAAAAGATAAGTATTTTAGGAGATAATTTCAACTGGTGGATGCCATTATAAATAAAAAATTTAGAGAAGGTCACTTAATTATTTGGGACTAGGAACTTTGAGATACTTCTTGAAATAATTTTAAAGATATATTTTGTAGCTATACTCAAAATTATTTATAGTATAGAAACTTTGTCTTGGAGATCAAATTGAACCTGAAAAGTAGTAGGTATTCAAGGATAAAGATTAAAATTACTTGTGTTCTATACCTTTCAATTATTGAATTATTTTGGTGAGGTTTTAAGACACAAAAATATTTAATTATGTTTTTAACTTACAACATAGGTTGAATTAATAGAGGAATTCATAAAAATAAAAAAGGATCACTGATTCACTCCTTCATATCTCAGTGATCTCTCTAGATATGGGAATTTCAAGTGGTATCTGAGTGAGGTTTCCTCTGAAATATCCAATAAAAATTCTATAGAATCTCAATTATGTAAAAAATAAAATAGAATATTTTTTAAAGAAAATAATTTTCATGGTTGTAAGAATCAAATGCTTCCATATTATTTACAACAAGGTATCGAGGTGATTATGTAATAATTAGATTTACTACATTTGGAAGATATGATCCCAAGATTGTTGGTGACATGAGGAATATTTAAGTGGATAAGAAAGCTATAAATTATATCCTATCATCTCTATATGATAAATTATACACCAAGATATTGGACTTAAAACTAATAAAGAGCTGTGAGAGAAGATGAAAAATATATATGAAGATAATGTAAAGATTAAGGAAGAAAAAATTCAGATTTGGATAGGTAATTTTGAAAAAAATAAAATGAATGACAATTAGACTTTGGATAACTGATTTAAAAGATTCAATGATATTATTATCCATATTAGAGTGTTTTGAGATAATTTGAAAGATTCAAAAATTTTAAAGATACTGATAAGAAATTTACTTATTAGATTTGACTAAAAAATATTAGCTTTGGAAAAGATAGGCGAAATTTCCCTTGATGATCTTCACAACACCCTCATCAACTATGAAATAAAGAAAACACATGTTCTAAAAAATAAAACAAACTAAGAGAAATAATTTAAATACATGATAGAAAAAAATTGTAATGACCCATGTCATTATGGATTGTAAATTCCCATAGAATTTGATTTTTTGGTTTAGTGAGGAGATTATTTTGAAAAATGTGGCTCAGATTATGATTTTAAGCATCTTAATTTCCTTAAATGATGTTTTAGACATAGTTCACGGCCCTATAGGTGTTATGGGTGCTCGAGTGGACTTCAAGGAAGGACTAGGTGGCCTGAGAGGCCGAATTTTAGCAGGATACAACCATTCACATCGCGAACAATGGTTCACATCGTGAATGAGTATAGTTTAGGGGTATTAACCTCTACATATGTATTTTAGGATGTTAAAAATAGTTCACTCCATGAAAGGTGCACTGTGAGTTTTTTTAAAAAGGGGGTTAGACCCCCTTGTTCTTGGTTGAACAAGCACCTATGGGGAGGGTTGTTTGGCTGACTCCTCCCTTATTATTTCTCCACTTTGATTCCCCAAGACAAGGGATGGTTCTTAGTGGTGATTTTAGGTGCATTTATCATATCCTCTCATTTAGTTTTTTATTTTTGTTTTATATCCCTAATTCTAGCCAGATTTTGGTTAGGGGTTGGTGCCGATTCCATAAGAGAATAGTGAAATTAGGAGAAATACATGGTTATTTCATGTGCGGTGGATAGAGGAGGATCCGAGACTGTATCTTCACTCCATTTTAAGTATTTTTGGTGAAACTAAGATACTACCTTATTTTATTTATGGTTTTTTATGAACTTGGGTAAAATTAGTGGTTGACCAAGTGTCGCGTGATATAGATTTTGGACAGGATGGTGTTGGGGGTGTTCCATGGACCTTACATATATATATATATATATATATATATATATATATATATATATTTAATTATGGTTTTGATGTGATGAAGATTCCTAGGGAGTTTTTTTACTGAATATAAATATTTGGATTAAATTAAATAATTAATTATAATTTGTTATAATTAAGTATTTATGTTTTATGGATTGAGATAGGAGCCTAGGTGGAAGTATGATCTTCAAAAAGTTATGGGTGGTCTTGAATGAGGTAGCACAATGTAGTGCTTGAGTGGTAACTCAATATTAGAGTTAGGTAGTTCCTTTATTAAAAGATCATATGTGTATTATGTATGAATTTATATATTCATTCATGTTTCATTGGACTGGGTAGAATGGTTATGGACTGGTATTGATCAAGATATAGATATAGGACAATGTTGGGTCTCCTATGATCATGTTAATTTCTCTTTAACACTTAGATGAATTGGGATCACTCAGTGATTATGACTCCAAGGGGGAAAGGTGATGGCTAATTTGACAAGAGACCTTGGGTGGTCTTTGTGCATGATATGAGACATGGTTATTCTAGGTTGTTTCTCTAGAGCTAGTTAAGTAGGTGAGAGAGGATTAAGCATAGTGACGATAGGTGGGATGACCATACATCTCATCATTAGTGAGTGACACCCACTTGAGGGTTGTTGAGTCTCAATGAGTGTTTTGAGTGGATAAGTCCTTTATGATGAGTTGAGGTATGAAAAAGAGGGGGTCCCTCTAGGTGAAAAGTTGAGCGGTCTCCCCTAGGAGACATGAGAAAAAAACCAAGTATGGGTCATGGGAATTGTTTAATACTTAGCATCAATATTCTAGGGGTTTAGAGAACAATGGTTCAAGATAGTCCCTATATAGAGAGACTAGGAGTGATAAAGTTGGACTAAACCTTAAGGTGTGAGACAGGGTGAGCCTTTGGGTAGTATTTTCATTGATGGGTGATGAGTGTGGGATGGTATTGATGGACTATAGTTGATATGGTTCTAGAGGACCTAATAGATGACTTGATGGGAATAATGAGATGTATTATAGTGCATGAGGCTATTCAAGGTCTAGTCTTAGGTGTTATGAGATGTGTGATGGCCCGTTAGCCCTATGTTTTAATGATTGTTGTTTCTTGTGTGTGTATGTGTGTTATTATTCTTGTGATAGGTGATATATGATGGTGTTGGAGTGGATCCTATGGAATGGTGCACTGTGAGTTTATATAGGCATTGGCCAGACTACCATGGGAGAGAGGTAGTCCTTGTGTGCATGAAATATGAACTTTTTTTATATAGGATTGGTTCATGTAATGAAAGTTTCTGTGAATGGATTGTTTCAAGGACTGATCATGAGATAGCTGGGTCATAGAATGATTCAATATATAGATAATGAACATTACTTTGAGGAGGTATAGGTTAAGGACCGACTAGGAGGATGGGTTGTGTGCAAGTTAATTTTACTCAGTTGTCTTGGGTTTAGGACTGACCAAGGGGTTGCGTCACGTGAATGAATGTATAAATTTTCATAAGAAGATTGGGTTATAGTGGAGGACTAACCATGAGAGCGATGGGACATGATGTGACACAAGGAATGAACGATGGAACCTTCCTTAAGTGATAAGATAGTGGGTTGAGATGCAAACACATGACTGCACCCTATCCCATTGGGTAGTGGGTCAAGGTATGAGATGTTTCTATCCTCATTCTTATAGTAAAACTGAGCATCTGGTGTGATGGAATAAGAAGATGATTAAACCAGGTGAATTTTGGCATGAAGCACAAGTATTTACGATCAATTTTCATGGTGTCTTGGTTAGCACATGGTGACCTAATGCACAGGGAGTCCTGGTGGATTTGTTAGCACACGAAATCAAAGGTTCTTGTGTGAAATGTTTATTTTATTCCTTCTAAATACACATACATGATGGTGTATACTTAGGGTCCTTCATGAGACCCTATTGAGATGTATTTATCACACCCAATAAGGGCATCCTGGTCTGAAATCATAACTTATGTCTACTTTTAGGCTGAGCACAAGACTTGAAGTGGGTTAGCTAGGTGAATCTCAAAAAGTATGTGGAGACAGGTCTACGTTTCCTCGGGATGATAGTAGGGACAATGTGTAACGACCCAAAGTTCTTCAATGGAAATTTCCTTATTATATTTATGTCATAAAATCCCATGAAAACACAACATAATGAACTAATAAGGGATAAGTAACCTTTAAACATAAGTTTGTCACTTCTGTGTTTGGAATTTCGAATATCTGACATACACGGTTGTGTTCAAGATGTTTTTTGGAGTCTAATAAAACAAAAATATTTTTTGGTGAATAATAACCTAACCTAATGAATAGTAACATCCCCTTATGAATAGTGATATACCCTAATTAATAGTAACCTCACCTATGGTGGTATAAAAATAATATTCAAGTTGGAAGTGCAATATACCTATATTTTAGAATAAGTTAATGAGTGTTTTAAAACTGGTTTTGATAATAAATTATTATTTTAATTAAATATTAAAATAATAATATTTAGAAAATTATTTTTGAAAAATGGACTTCATTTTTGGATTCTACACATCGAAAAATGGTTAGGGTGAATTTTTGGGATTTTTCTGAAATACTTGAATTTTTTATGAATGGTAGAATCCGATAATTTACAATAAATGATAAATAATGGATTAATTGAGTCATCGATGATTCTTTGCTGATGTAAGCCCACTTGGTTCGAATTCAAATGACCCATTTACTATTATTGGTCATGTAATACTTACTATTCCTTGTCTCAGGATGAAATAATAAATTAATGATTATAATATCATGAAATCCATCCTCTCATCCACTATAAAAACCCTCCTTCACTCCCTCTTCTCTCCACTCCTCTAAAGATCCAATACTTCTCTAAATTCTGCCCAAACCTCTCTCCAAGGTCCCCCCCCACGTCCAAAAGCTCTCAGCCTCCTCAAAATACCAAAACATCTCCCCTTAAGAGGTTCTCAAAATAGGAAGTCTCAAGAGGTAAATTCCTCTTTCCAAATTTATTCTTTTCTTTTAAGTTCTTATCTTTTTTATGTTATTTACTCACCTCCCTTCACCATAATAGTATTATAAATCCAGTAACATAAATGTACTAGAATGTCTTCATGCTAGTCGTATATTTCATTATCTTCTCTCCTTTCCCCACCCTTTTATTTGAAAGAAATGAAAGCACCGTTTGAGATGTGTTAATTTAGCACGTTCAAGGACAACGATTTGTCAATTTCTATTATTATCTTTAATTATGGTCATGAATCCATTTGTTTTATTGTTGAAATAGATTATTATATATGTAATATATCCTATTTTTGGTTCTGTAATATTTTGGTACAAATGGAATTAAGTTATAATGAAAAACACAATCTTTGTAATCAAACCCACCGAATAACAAAAACAATTATCACTAAGGTTATATATGTAATAATTAAACATCAATCTAAGTAACCTAATTAAAATTAAAACCATGTAATATAATGGATATGAACTAAATAATTTAACTTCAATTCTGAACAACCACTTTCATCTTGCATATAATCCAAACTTGAATATAAGTGAACCGATCTTTTAAAGCCAAGTAAACAAATGAGCCCGAACAATGAAATTGAACCTTATAACTAATCAAAAATATTTGAATAAAATAAAAAGGGTTATAATAAATCAATTAAATATATAAGATGTTCTGTACTTATGAATAAATAATCCTAATTTTTTTATTCAGGTCATTAATAACAAGTGGAGAACACCAACATATTTAAGGTAAGTGATCCTCCCCTTTTCACTCTTAATCAAGATAGTTCTATATGATTTTACTTTTTGTGTAATACCAAGTGATGGGGTACATTTATACACCTTCCCCATACTTACCTAATATTTTATAAGTGATGATAAACCCATTTTATCTCTCATCAATCCCTCTTAGGTACACCCGACACCATGCCGGTAAAATCGTAACGAATTCTTCCCAAACCTTCTTCGTTCTTTCGGGTTACCTTAGCTTTCTTTGAAAATGATGTTATAAAATCTATTTATGTGAATATTATGACTTCTGGTTAGTTGTAAAAGATTCTTATATCAAGACCCTTTCATCACATTCTTTCGAGGATATACATGATTTTGAAAGATTCCCTCCTTAGAACTTTCCGATAAGCCAACCTGTTTTAAGGGGACTTCCCAAAATTTTACCCAAATTTAAAGTTCACTCTATCCTATATTTTAAAACACCATTGTATTTGTAAATTAATTATTTTTATTATGAATACCTTCTTGGTTCAATTATGGTTTAATATAAAATAATGTCTTCTTTACTATTTTAAAAGCTCTATAGTATTTTCCTTAAAACCGCACAAAAATGTTTTAATGCTGATGTTTCTAAAATACATTTCTCATATGTTGTCACTTATGTTTGAAACAACTTAAAATGTTGTAATACTATTATACACTATGAACTTCCATGTTTTTTATAATTCTTTCCTTACATGGACACTTTCATTATATGCCCATTGGTTATGATTTATGTCATGATTGTTGTATCCAATTCTTTCCATGGGTACCCTTATGTTTATGTATGGTTGATTTTGTATGATTGTATATATGGTAAGAATATTTATGTGGCAAGAATATTCATGAAAATGTTGAGATGGGTGTGCCCAGATAGATCTCTAATGCATTGGTTAAGGATAAGTCTCATGAGATGTGATGTGAAACGAGATTGGTGGTTAGCCTTGACCCGCACTGAAATGGTAAACGGGATTGGCGGTTGGCCTTAACCCATACTAAAGATATGACTTATGATTCTACCACATTTATATGATTCCATGTTTATATGATCCCATGCTTATATTAAATGATTTCATAAGTTTCATTCTTTGGATATCATTATGTCATGCCTCTTAACTCATGTGCTTGAGATGTATCCTTATGTTCATTCCTTTACTGGGATTTTTAGCTCATCCCTTTGTTCATGTGTTCCCCAGGGTACCCTATACAGATGTAAGATCTCAAAGGAAGTTATAAGATATTTATGGAGATTAAATAAAGAAGTTTTTTTAGTCCCTTGTTTTATGTTATATGTACCTAGTCTTCCAAGACACTAGACTTAACGATCCTTGGCTTGTACTCTAATGATTAATTATGCTTAAAATCATGAAATGTTTTATGTAAAAGGATTGGGTTGCTATACAATGTGTGTGTGTTATGTTTTTGGTCTTGTTTATTTAGTATATGGGATTGGTCTAGTAGGTGATCAATGTTCTTAACTGACATGACAATGAGAATTAAGCTTCATTCCATTTGATTTTTTTTCTTATTTGATATAATTTAATATGATTATTTGATGGATGTTTTGGTTATTCATTATATGTTATATGACTCTGATTCAAGGGAAGAGTCTTCCTATTATATGGATTAGGCCCTCACTGCTAGTGGAAAACCTTTGGCGTATATAGAGAAGCACTTGAGGCCATGTGGCACCCCAGCTATCACACACTGACCGAAATTTTATTTTATTTCATTTAATTTTTTATTTTTTTCTTTCAATTTAATCTTTTGGTTGAAGTTAAAGTTGATTTTCTAATGAGATATTTTATTTTTAGTGTTTTTAGCCTAGTTTTTGGATTTTTCATGGTTAGTGTACACAATTTAGGGATAAACCATGTGGCCAGTGGAGGAAAAGGTTTTTTTCAGATCTTTTTATTCTTACATGGTTTGGATTGCACAATTTTCACATGTTTTGGCCCAAACTGTTCGAGGTAAAGGAGTAATCATAAATCTTGTTGGTGGTGTCTGGGCCCTAGTTCACGACTTGCACACGATTAGAGGGGACCATGTGGAAAGTGTGTGAGGGAGTCTTTAATTTTTACAGAGTTTGTTTTCACAGTTGGTTCATAGTTTCTCAAATTATGTGGATAGCTCATGTGGGTTTCCCCTCCTTCCAGTAGGGTGTGAACGGTTGACACACTATTTGGTAAACCATGTAGCCAAAACATGTGACATATCCAGATTCTTAAAAACTTGAAATTAATCCTTTTCCCCTCTTATTTTTAACCCCATTTTTTGTTTCTCCTGCCCCATTCATCCTAGGCATATGAAGGGGCTCCCAAACCCCTCTTCCTTCAACTCTCCTTAGATCCTTGGTGATCCTTCTTTAAATCTAGGTAATTTTCTCTTAATATTTGGTCATTTTCTCCCCCTTTTCACTATATCCCTTGTTCTTATTATTTATATTGCCTTGGATCCTTCTTGTCTGAACCCTAGGGTGAGGGTTGTCTTATGTGGGTTGGTTTCTTGGATTTTAGGGTGCGTGGTTTTCTTCTTGGCCTTGGTTCTTCCATATCTTGGAGTTTCATCGCATTCACACATTGTTGATCTAGGAATTTACATGAATTTACTTTTAAAATCATGCCAATAGATGCTTGGGATTTCCTAAATGATTCTTAAATGTGTTATTCATGCATGTGGATTGTTACTATGGTTTTTATAGCATTTCTATATTGGAAAATTGATGAAAATGGGGTTTTCAAAAGATTTTTTAGTTATTACTATATGTATATGTATGTAGGGTGTTTTATAGAATTTAATTTGGATTATTAAAATGGATTTTATTATTTTGATATTGTAATTAACCTTGGTTGAGTTTTTCCAATTGAGTGACATGTGAAAACGATATTTGTGTGTGGGTTTTGGTGACTCATTATGGTTTGATACTTATGTGTGAATCCTTGTGTTTTAGTGTGATGCTTTTTGTGCTACATTGATTGGACCCATGGACATTGTTATGTTTATCCATTTATATTATAGTGAATATGGGAAAAACCATATGTGAACGGGGTGTACATATAGATATTCATATGTATACAAATGGAAACTCCAAATTTTTTTGATGACCTTGGTTTTTTAATTTTTTTACCATCCTCCCTCTCCTCTTTCTATTATTTCTTAATAATGGTTTTCTAAAAGATTATTGGTTTCAAAATGACTTTAAATGTTGTATTTCAATTATATTTTTCAAAACATGGTCCATTTGGAACCTTGAAACATGATTGGTAACACCATGACTTTAAAGGCCAATTTGAAAAATTCCAACCATGGAAATCATTTTCACCCTTATTTTAGAAATGATTTATGTGGGTAGGGTATTTTTGTTTGAAATGGTTTTGGGTTTGTAAATCTTAAGGACCATTTGGTACTTTTTTACGTTTTGGAAATTGGATTTGAACCCAAATGACATGTAGGCCTATTTGGAACATAAAAAAGGTTTCATGTGTGATGGTAACCCCTATGGTCATACTTACAACGAGAGGGTAATCACATAGATAGTGTTAGAAGGTAGAAATGACATGCACAGTGTAATATTCGGGTTATGATTAACACTAACCATGCGATGAACACGCACTTACCTTTATAATATTATCATCTGATTACTGGACATCATCTAGAGGGTGAAGTGATGATTGATTTCTTGTCTTGATTTAATGAATTATAACCCTCTATAGAGAGGATAAATTATGTGGGCACTTCCACTGGTGAGACTAGTTTAGAGCATCCAGGTTAGTTATTAACTATGGAGGTGCACCATATGCTGACAGGTGGGTCTGAATTGGGTACATCAAAGGATTGGTTCTATGAATGTTTTGAAAATTACAATGATTACATACATGTATGTTTCTGTTTAATTTTGTAAAACTTTGGTTACTTGATATTTTGGTATTTGTCTTCTTACACTTGTAATACTTCCCTTTATTTTTTGGATTTATTTACTTTAACCTACTATTTACTTTGTACCTTCTTTATGTTGTGTTTCATGAATTTTTAGTTTTCAAATTGGGATTTGAAAAGAAAAGACGTGTTTGTCCCTTTAAAGGTTAAAAACCAATTTTACCTAAATCTATTTCAAACTATAATATACTAACTAATTCAGGAAAGGACATGTATAGATTATATGGTGCTTACATACTATTTTGTTTTATGCTCACACCCTACCTACACCACTCAGTGTTGGTATACCTGAGCTATTTTAAAGGTTTGGTTTTTGTTTAGGTCTGACTATGGAGCAGGACAGTCTTATGGATGGTGGTGACCCATAGGTTAAAAGGTGATTTCATTTGCTATGACTCATTTATATTTTGTTTTACTACAGTTGTATCTGGATCTATTTATGCATTTATTTTATTCACTGATTTATGGATTCTCATTTTTATGCCATGTACTCTACCTTTATTTGTAAATATTTATTATGGGAAAAATGGTTCCCAATTGTGTTATATTTGATGTATGGCACTCATTTCTTGCTTGAGAGGATTGAGAAACCCTCTTAGGCCTTGTCGCTGGCCAAATTAGGTGACCGGTTTAGGGTCAACCTAGGTTGGTTTGTGAAAAAATGGTATCAAAGCAGACCTTTGTTATTTGGGGGGTCAGGTAGTTTGCATATAGGATTGTTGGGACTTGGGATGTAGGTACAAGAAGAGCGTCATTAAATCTTTCTCATCTAGAGACTCATGTTACCATGGGTAGTCTAGGACTTGAGTTTTTTTTTAGGTATATATCATTGGTGCTTGTTAGGTTTATGCTTTGGAGAATGGAAATAGAAGTGAATCACTACTACACAATGAGCTTGCATGGAGTAGTGACCCATGTGGAGATTGAGTGCATGGTTCAAGATACTTCTAGTGGTCAGTGGATAGTCAGGGCATGGTATTATAAACCATATCACTATGTTATGCATGGATATTAGTTTCCTATTTTATGAGTTTTATTGTGAGTTATGTTTTGGTTTGATTTTTTTGGTGTGAGTTTATTTTGAATGAAAAATGGTTTTTTTGTAAAATTGTTCTTAAAAAATAAAATTATTTTGGGTTATTTTATTATTTTAAAAGTTATATTTGGTGTTTGATTTGTATTTGAAAATGAGTTTTTTTTATTTTGGTAAAGTGGCCTTGGAGTAAAATGGTTTTGAATTTGGAGTGGAAATAGTGATTTTTGAAAGATTGTTTTGGTTTTATTTTGCGATGTTTTGATTTATGCACTTTGTGTTTTGGTTTTTAATGTCCTTTTTGGTTGAAATTTTGGGTTAATATTGATTTGGTTTTGTTTTTATTATTTTATTTATATTATACCACTCAAAAAGGTCCTAAAGGTTGCTAATGAGTCTCTTCTAGTCATTTGACCTACCAGACTCCTAGTGGGGTGGTAGAGCTGAGTTCTTATCAGCTATTTACATTTCCTCTAATGTTGGAATGGGTATGGTTTATGTTTTCCCATGTCATAGATATTTTTTTGTGAACTTCTCTTAGAAAATTCTTGGTAGGATCATTTCTTGAAAACTCTATAGTTTGTGGTTATGCCTTATGCATGTGAATATTTGAATGGTTTTACTTTATATAGACCAGATATTCATTTTATGTGGTTATATTTTATAGATTATTATATATTGTATAAATTTTGAATTTTGGTTAGGTTTTATGTTTGGTTTGATATTATTTCATTGGGTTCCCCCTTGTGTTGGGAGTTTTAGTGTTAGTGCTGTTGTGCTAGTCCACTTCTAAATGGTGGGGAGGCCCATCTCTTTCCCCTATGGTTATTTTTTTTGGGATTTTTTTCTAGATTTGGTTGGGTGTAACTTGTGGAGTGTAAGGGTCACACCAAAGATCATGGTTTCATTTGGCCTGAATTAGTTTTGTGTTTTATAATTGTTCCTCATTTGGCTGGGAAACTTTATGCAAGCATCAAGTTTTTGAGGTGGGGAGAGTTGTCACACCCTAAACCCAATTTTTATTTTCTTTTATTTATTTTTATTTATTTCTTGGAATTTAATCTTTTCATTGAATTTGAGGTTGATTATCTTGTGAGAGTTTTTTAGTTTTATAGTTTTGGTCTAGTTTTTTTCCTTTGCACGGTTAGTGTGCATCGTTTGTGGATAAACCATGTGGCTGGTGGATGTATAGGGCGTTTTTAGTTATTTTGTTTCTTGTATGGTTTGTCTTCCATGGTTTGTGCATGGTTTGGACCAAACCATGTGAGGTAAATGAGTAATATGATCACTTTTTGGTGGTGTCTAGGACCTGGTACATGGATTTCACACAATTTGAGGGAACCATATGACAAACATGTGAGGGATTCAATCATTTTCATAGAGATAGTTATAATGATTTCCACATGGTTTCTAAAACTACGCAGCTAGCTCATGTGGGTGTACCCCCCTTCTAGTAGTGTGTGCACGGTTTGGTAAACCATGCGACTTACCCAAATTCTTAAAAACTTTAAATTTCTATTTTCCCCCTCTTATGTTTTAACCTTATTTTGGGTTTATCCTCCCCTATTCGGACTAGGTGCATGAAGGGGATCTCAAAACCGTCTTCCTTTGAATCTCCTTGAATCCTTGGTGCTCCTCCTTCAAATATATGTAAGTTCCTCTTATTTTTTGGTCATTTTTCTCCTCTTCTTCACTTCCACCCTTGTTCTTATTATTTATATTCCCTTATATCCTTCTTATAAAATCCCTAGGGCGATGGATGGATTATGTGGGTTGATTTATTTGATTCTAGGATGTTCATTTTACTTATTGGGCTTGGTTCTTCCATATCCTGGAGTTTCATCATATTCACAGACCATTGAGGTAGGTTTTTCCATATATTTCCTTTTAGAATCATTCCAATATATGCTTTAGATTTCCTAAATGATTCTTATATGTGTTATTTTTTCATGTGGTGTATTATTATGATTTTTTATAGCATTTATAAGTTGTCAATTTAATAAAAATGTAATTTTAAAGGATTTACTTTGTTATTCCTATATATATATATATGTAGGGTGTTTGATAAAAATCCATTTGGACTGTTAAAATTTATTTGAGTATTTTGAGATTATGATTGACCTTTGTTGAGTTTTGTTAATTGGTTTACATGTGAAAATGAGATTTGTGAGTGGGTTTTAGTGCCTCATTATGCTTTGATGCTTGTGTGTGAATCCTTGTGTTTTGGCGTGATGCTTCTTGTACTACTTTGATTGGACCCATGGACATTATTATGGTTATCCATTTATATGCCAGTGAATATGGGCATATCCATATGTACTTGAGGTGAACATATATATATATTCACATGTGTACAAATGGAAACTCCGTAAAATGTCTAAGTGACGACCTTGGTTTTTAAAATTATTTTTTCTATACTTCATCTTCTATTTATATTCTTTCTTCCAAATGGTTTTATAAAAGCTTAATAGTTTCCAAGTGACTTTAAATGTGGTTTTTCAATTTTTTTTCCAAAACTTTTGCCCATTTACACCTTAAAAAATGATTGGTAATATCATTAATTTAATGGAAAATTTGGAAACTTACGGGCATGGAAATAATTTTCACTCTTGGTTTAGAAAGGATTTTGGAAGGTATAATATTTTTATTGAAAATTGTTTTAGATTTGTAAATGTTAAGGCTTGGTTGGTACTTTGTGATGTTTTGGAAATTGGATTTGTACAGAAATGATGTGTAGGACCATTTGAAACTTTCAAAAGGTTTCATGTGTGATGGGAACCCATATGGTCATCCTTCTGATGAGGGGGTTACCTTATAGCTGATGTTATAAGGTGGGAAAATCATGAATAATGGAATCTATGGGTTTTAATTAATGCCAAGCATGTGATGACCTCACCACCCCCCTTTATACTATTATCATGGGATTCCTAGACATCATATATAGGGTTGAGTGATGATTTATTTCTAGTCCTGATTAGACGAATTATAAACCCTATAAGGAGGATAATACTGGTGGGAATTTCCATCGACGAGGCTAGTTTAGAGAAACCTGGTTGTTTATTGACTATGGAGGTACACCATATTCTAGCATATGGGTTTGAACTGAGTACATCCCAAGATTTATTCTAGGAATATTTAGGAAACACCCATGATTACATATGTGTATGTTCCTGTTTTATTTTTACAACTATGGTTACTTGATCTTTTACTATTCGTCTACTTTCACTTGTACTATTTCCCTTAATTTATAGATTTATTTAATTTACCCTATTATTTTTGTTTAGTTTTATTTTCCTTTTCCATTGTAATTTATTCATGTTGTTTTTCTCCTCGCCTTTTCGGTTTTCAAATTGTGTTTTAAAAAAGGAAAGATGAGTTTGTACATTTAAATGTTAAAAACCATATTTTCCCTAAATGTATTTCAAACTAGTGCATACAGAATATTTTGGGAAAGAACATGTACAAATTCTATGGTGCTTATCTACTGGGCTATTTTATGCTCATACCATAACTATGCCACTCAACATCGGTATACCTGAGCTATTTTATAGGTTCATCTTTAGTTTAGGTTTTTCTATGGAGCAAGCTAGTCTCATGGATGGTGGTGACCAAGAGATCATAGGGTGATCATGTCAATTCCAGCTAGTTTCAGTTTTTTTTTCTTTTATTTTTTCCTTCTATAGTTTTATATGGATCTATTTATTTATTTATTTCATTCATTCATGTATGGATTCTCTTTTTTGTGCTGAGTAATATATATTAATTCATTTAAACTATTTATTATGGGATAAATTTTTCTAAATATTTCCATATTTGAATCTCGGTATTAGTTTCCAACCCAGGTGGATCAAGAACGTCTCTAAGGACTTGTTTCATACTTGATTGGGTGACTAATTTGGGGTTGACTTGGGTTGGTTCATGACACCAGCTCAGATGGTGATTATGGGCCAAGCAATCAAAAAGTGGTATCAAAGATTTTTTTTGTTTTATGTTTTGTGTTGATGGTAGAAAAGTAGTCTAGGAATTTTTTAGAGTTTATGATGGACCTTATACCAGTGATTCATGAACACCTTTTCTATGGGAATTCCTGGTTACCGGGGGTGATATGATTATTATTCTTTGTTTATAATAATATGGATGATATTTTTATTGAATATAATGGGTTTAATAATGAATTTGTTTATGATTTTAGATCTTATACCACTTGAAAGAGGTTTGTATTCATGGATAATATTTGGAACATAGGAATCAAATGACATACACCTGCTTGTGTGTGATGAGATTTTCTAATGTCAGGGTTCAATAATTTAAGGTTTCAAAGTAAAACTTATATTGAATTTCCCCATATAACTTTTTCTTGAATTTCTACTAATTTGGTCCATGGTATTTTCTCTAATTTCAGGTCATATGGATCCTAGTGTAGGAAGTTTCCCTATGATGGTAATATAGTCCCTTCATCAAGGGATGTATAGAGACCCATTTTGGGGTTGTATGAGTATTTGATGACTTGATAATAAATTGATGAGGACATGGTATGTCTAATATGTGATATTATTATGGGAATAGGTTTCCTTGAGGATGATTTTTAGTTACTTAATGTTCCAACAATAACCTATTTGGTTTTTTCCCATATATCTTCTTAGTGACATTTTACTTAACCAAATCGGGTAATTGTGTAGACCCCCTAAGTGAGTTATGAAGTAATGAATTATTTATATGGAATAGTATATAATCTTAGATCATGAGAGGTTCTCTTTTCATCAAGGCTAGTTTTGAGAGGGAAGTATCAGTAGGATGCATGGCTCGTTGGTTGTAGATGCGGTGGGTGCATGGGTAGATGCACATGGATTTGGAGAGATTACCATATGGTGGGAGATTATGTGGTTAAACTTGGAATGAGTGATATTATTTATAATTTTTAATGCTACTAACATGAATATGGAGAATTATCATTGGTTTAGGCATGTGGGTCTGATATACATGGGACGCAACTCATGGGAGCATGAGTCCGATGGTGTGATCGAGTTGTATGGGAGCGTGAAACTGTTGGGTTCAGGTGAGACAAAGTAGGATCATGGGTAAGAATCTATGAGTAGGTTCTTATTGTATAAATTTTCCTTGATAAGGAAAGTAATACTTGGTGTATCATTTGGGGTAAAGTCTTGGTGTGCGAGGGAAGATGCACACTGGTTACATGTGGTGCTCGGTTGTGTTGCAGGTCGTAGAAGAGATCTTGTGTGGGTATGTTGAGAATATTTTAGGTGTGATGAAAATAAGTAGTGTTATGATAGTAGTTTTATAGTAATATTATTGTGATAATGATGGATTAGGGTTTTGGTCCTTGAAAGAAGTGTTATTAGGGAGGCATGTAAATGGGACCCATTGGGGTTGGCACTTGAGGAGTGGTGTAAGGGAATCCATATTATTGAGAGTACACCATTAGTGGTTGCTATTTTTTGATAATACTATAGTATGAGTTGGATGGTAATTCCCAATCATTGAATGTGGAAATGGATGGAGAATGGACTATATAGATTAGGTGTTCGTTGGTAGGTGATGATAACGATACTCCAATAGTAGAGAGAATTGTATTGGTCATAGGGGGTATGGAATTCATTTCAGAAGGATCATGGATATAGTTAAACCAATTAGTGGGAGATATACGAGACATTGGGTTACCAGTGTTGGAAATATATGATGTGATATGGTTTGTAAGTAAATATCATATTTAGGATTTGGATGCGGTGTTGGTCGGAGTCGATGAGTTAGAATCTAGCTCAGAATGGAGTTGAGGTGATTCGAGAGTGAGTCAGATTGGTGGTGTTCTGGTGATCAGGGTGAGATCATAATGAACATAGAGGGTGGTTAGTCATCCAACCATGAAATTACATTGGGATTCAGGTTTATAATTTGGTGTGGGACATTGTATGATCTTGTGATGCCTCCAAAGAGTTAAGGCATTATGATTGGGGGTTGTGAGGATGCAGTGGTAGGTAAAACCAAGGGTTTTTATGAAATAGAATTTGAAAGAGGTATGAATAGTGTTATTGCATGATTTTTATGTGGTTAGGTGAAAAATACATTTGGAGTGTTGTTTAGAATGCAGTTGATGGGTTAATGAATTTATAGAAGAGAGTTTTCGATAAGGTCATTCCTATGGTGTGAAGAAACATGTTTGGAATTAGAGATCATGATAAGAGGATTATGGTGGGGAGCAATATAATCCTTGATATTAATTATTTGGAGACATTAAGGTTTATTAGGAGAGATGGATGTGGTTGAGCATCATCTTAGTGTTGGAAAACATGGAGAGGAGGTGGCTTGGTCTTGGGTGAATACTGTGTTTGGTGTTTCGAGTTTCATAAAAAAAACATTTGGCATTCAAAGATGGAACATAGTGAGTTATTGGTAAATTTATGAACTTTATAGGATGGTAGATGTGGTTTGAGTACTACCATGAATTTTCAGGGATGAAAAGAATTATGGTGGGGAGTTTATTATGGTCCGTGATGTTAGAGGCCATAAATTTTTAATTAAATATTATTTTTTGGTTTGGTGAGGGTTTTTTTTGAGAAATAAAAATCACATTGAGATTGTGAATTCTTGAATATACTTAAATAATGTTTTGTTCATGGTTCAAGGTACCATAAGTTTTATGGGTGCTCGAGTGGATGTCGGAGATGGGATGGGTGTCCCGAGAGGTTGAATTTCAGCAGCTTGCAACCATTATTATTGTGAAAAAAGGTTCCCACCGTGAATAGGGATGGACGAGGGGTGTGAAAATCTGATAGAGGATTTCATGGCATGAACTATAGTTTATTATTTTAAAGTTTCACTAGGTATTTCAAAATAAATGGGGTTATACTCCCTTGTTCTGGGTCGACCAAGCACACATGGGGAGGGCCATTCTGCCGGTTCCTCCCCTATTATTCCTCAACTTTGATTCCCTAATCTAGGAAATGGTTATTGGCATAAATTTTAGGTTTTTTCCTAAACTTACCTTCTATTTTGTTTTATGTTGTGTTTCCCTAATTCTAGTTTAATTTTGGTTAGGGTTTGGTGCATATTCCACCGAAGCATGGTAGAATTGGGTGAAATCAATGGCTCCTTCATGGGTGGTGTCTAGAGGAGGTTTTGAGATGGTTTATTCATGAAATCAGAAGTATTTTCCATGAAGGAAAATAGATTAAAAAATTTATTTTATTTTTTTGGATAAATATGGTGAAATTAATGGTTTACTAAGTTTTACTTGATAGAGCTTTTGGTCAGGATGGTGCTGAGCGTGTGCCATGAACCTTTCACAAATAGTTGGTTGAGGTTTTGGTACGATGATGATGGATGATGAATTTTTGGTCGAATATGAATACTTGGATTAAATTTAATAGTTAATTATAATTTTTAATAATTAATTATTTATATTTTATTTCTTGAAATAATATCTTGGGTGGTGGTACATTCTTGGATGGGGTGTGTATAGGCTTGGATGATGTGGTGTGGAACAACACTTGGGTGGTAACTCTGTTTTGGAGGTAGGTGGTCCCTTTAATAAAAGATCATATGATTTTTATGTATGAATTTAATTCTGCACACATGTTACATCAGATTGGGTAGAATTATTAGGTACTAGGAGTGACTGAGAGAAAAATATAAGATGATGTTGGGTCTCCTAGGCTCATATTACATTCTCTTTATCAATCGCGTGAATTGGGATTTTCTAGAGACTATGTCACTGAAGAGAAAAGGTGAAGCTTGAGTTGAAAATATACCTTGAGTGGTCTTAGGATATGAGATGAAATGTGGGTAGCCTAGGTTGGTTTCTCTAAGGCTAGTCGAGTAGGTTATTAAGGCTTAGTTCTAATGATGAAAAGTGGGATTACTATACATCTCAACCTCGGTGAGTGAAACCCTCATGTGTAACATCTTTTTTCTCATTTAATGCTTTGAAATATATCTAATAATATTTTTAGATCCAGAAACTGAGAAGTCTTGAGATTCCAAGGCTCAAAGAGGCTTGGTATTGATATTAAATAAATATTAAAAAAAATTAATGTCATACGAGCATAGTTTTTGTGTAATAATAGAATAACTCTCAAATAGAGTCTCAGATTAAAAATATGAGACTATTTTTGATTAAAAAATGTGGTTTTTTCCCTAGGTGTGAAATAAACTTTGTCAATATCAAATTTTTTGACAAATTGTAGTTATGGGTGCAAATAATAAAATAAACAACAAATTTATTTATTTGTTATTTTTAATGAAACAACCTAACCCTATACTATATAATCATGTTTATATAAAATTCATAGGGTTCGCCACATAAACCTAAGAATTGGGAGGATGGAATGGTGGAGGTTGGCGAACAAAAATGGATCCAGGGTCGTTTTCACCAATGGAATTCAAGTATGTCACCAATTATGAGGATAAAAATTCATTATTCATCAGTGATCAATCCAAACCTGAGGCAAGGTGTTGTTTTTTTAGTTATTTCCACCTTTGATTATCCGATGATGATCATAAATCAAATCAACTAACAGATTGATTTTTGGGTGATTTTTTTGTGAGTAAAAGTTTATTTACCAAGGATTTGGGGAAATTATCATTTATTATTAATGTTTCTCTTTGTTCATAATTCAAATGAAAATTAATTAAGACTAATATAAACAATGAATGATAGTAATTCATATTTTTTGTTTCTTATATTTCTCCCCCTATACTTATCAAGATTCATGGATGGTATTTCCTCGATCGAAGGTTCAATGAATACTAAGTATTTGATCAATTCACAATCAATATTCAATGAAAAAGATCTATATAATAGGTGTGGGTTCATGATTGAGGGTACGATTGAGGTGCGATGATGGTGAAAGATGATCCGAGGTAGATTGGGATCAAACCGGTGTTTCCCCAGTTCACATTTGGGCATATAGAGATGAAACAATGTGACAGTTGGGGTTTCCCAATTGGATTGAGAGTCGTAATCCATTGGGAAGTGATGATAGTGTTTAGTTAGATCGAGATCCATTTTTATCAGTAGATTATGAGGTGGGAATCATGGTGATATCAGTACAAACATGCATGTGAAACCAGTCTGGACTTTATGGAAAATTCCTAACTACATTACTTGTAGTTTAAATAACACATACTATATAGTCTACCATATGTGGTGCTATAGTTTATGCATAGAGAAAAATATCACATGCCATGTGACACATGTTACATAATGTGTAACCCGGTACTGGTGGATTGACATGTACCCTGAAGGGTACATGATCATGGTCATGACCAATAATATGGGTACAAATGGAGTACACAGGCACTGTAGTGTACTTAGATATGGCCAAAGGACCTGGACACAACTAGGTACATAGGAACGACCAGAGTATATGGGAATGGCTAGAGGAACTCTGGCATGGGAAGTGGTATAGGGGTAGACCTAGGTCAGAAAGACATGCCATGAATTGACTATACACACTATGTAATTTTTCTAGGGAAGTGTGAGGCCCTCTATCTCTTTAGTATAGACCAAGTTTAGTTGATTGTGATTCCTTGGTATATCCCTATGAGGGAAAAATGTGACATTATGTCATAATCATATGATTGTGATCCCCTCTATGGGTTTTGTCTTGGATAGAGTTCAGTGTATCCCCCTATGTGAATAGGGTGCGATTCTCTATCATTCATTATTTATCCTAGGTAGGGTTTGTGTTATTGGTGTAAACATCATGAATAAGGCATCTATCCCCTATCAAGAAGGTTGATTTGTTAAGGTTTGTTCCATATCCTAATAGTCCTGAGAGTGATCCCCTATCTATGTATTGAGAACTTTGAAGTTTCAATGAGTACTTATTTGGAAAGACCTAATGATCATGACCTATCAAATGAGCTCCATTAGTGATAACATGGATCATTGAGTGGATTATTATAAATGAGAATTACCCTAAATACTCAATTATAATCCTATAGTTGGTAGTGGTTTAGAACTCTTTGATACTTGGAGTTTGTTATGAGTATATCTGGGTTTTTATTATTATTATGTCTCATATCCTAATTGGAATACCATGTGATGATATGACCAATATTTTGATACTTTATTTTTAGTGATTTAGGTGTTTCCTGTTGAGTATTGTTATACTCACCCCTGTATGAGATCTGCCTACCCATGTCGTGTCTTATCCGCCAAGTGAAGAGGCTTCAATATAGGGTCCATTAAAGGAGGTGGTTCCTTTGGGTGGTTTTCCAGTTCTTCCACCACCCATAGGGAATCAAATTATTCTAGCAGCACCTAATGAGGATATGCACAGGCTCAGTGTACTCCATGAGTTTTATAGGCAGTGACATCTTAGGTTTTAGGGTGATCCAGACCTCTTGGTATCTAAGGGCTATCTAGAGTTGGTAACTCAAATTTTTCTCCTTGTGAGGACACCTATAGATCTAATGGTGGTCCTAGAAGGGAGTATTATTTTGGAATCCATTAGGTGATGGTGGAGTATGGTGACTCAATCACATGATGAGAAAACTCTCTTTTGGTCATATTTCCAGTGTCTCTCTAGGGAGGAGTTTTATCTAGACACTTTGTTATTGGTATTCTTTCAAGAGATTCTATATTTACAGCAAGTCAACATAACCATGGTAGAGTGTTCTAGGTTTGTTGACCTGCCATGATACTCTTTGGATATGGTTGATGATCCATTTTTCTGAGCAGAGAAATTTGAGAAGTTCCAACATTGATATATCATGGATTCAGTGATATATCTTTCTATTACAACTTATGATGGAGTACTTGAGTGTGCCTTAGTGGTGGAGAGATTTCTGTCCAAGAAAACACTGACAGTTGGTACTGGTAGCGAGTACAGAGATGAGACATTGGTAGCTGGTAAACGAAGGAAGACATAGGGATTCAAGCATACAATACACTCGGGGAAGAAATCCTAGTAAATGGGCTCTATAGTTCATGGATTTCAGGATGGTTTTAGTCATTTGAGATAGAGGCAGTGTTTCACTTGTAACAGATGGGGACATCTCACCCTGGATTTTCCAACTCACCATACAGTTGATAAGGATACAATCGATAGACCACCCAAATAAGGAAAGTGGTAGATAAGGTAGGAATAAAGGGTATAAGATGTAGTATATGAGTGGATAAGGTATTAATAGGTGGTAGAAATTTTGACCAATTTCCACCCCACCCCCAGGTGCTTCACACTAGGCTCAGGGAGTTGGTGTTTAGGGATGAAGATAACTACAGGCAGTTGAGGCCTACAACCTAGAGGCTCCCAGGATGATTACAGTAAAAATCCTTGTATTCTATAATTTAGCTGTATTATTTATATACATGGGTGTGAGCCACAATTTTCTTACAACTTCTCTAGTATGAGACATAGAGATTCCAGTTGATCCCTTGACTTGACCATTGTACTTGTATACTCTTACCATAGGTGACTCAGTGATCACACACTTCTACTGACAATGTGAACTTAATTTTAGAGGAGTGATCTTTATATGGGATATATTTGTAGCAGTGATGAGGCCTTATGAGGAAATATGAGGTAAGGATTGGATATCCATACTTTATTCCCTGATTGACAATTATAAGTAGAGGATGTGGTGTATCTGTGGTGACAGATTTAGGTTTTCCTTCTTGGGTGAGAAAGAAACCCAGGAAGAATAGGATGTGATAATATGTTGGAGGATACAACTGATTACTCACTATTTGGATAGTATTACCCTTGGATCAGTGGATTTTATGGGTTTTTAGCTTATTGTAGTGGTGGAAGAGTATGTGGACGTATTTCCCAAGGACGTTCCAAGATTACCTCCCTACCAGAAGATAGACTTAAATATTTAATTTCACCCAGGGATTACCTTTATATTTACTATCATATTATATGGATTCCATAGAGATTCAAGACATGAAGGTGTAGTTGGTGGACTTATAGAGGAAGGGCTTTGTCATACCCAATATTTCACCCTGGGTGTCCCTAGTGTTGTTAACCAATAAGGTAGATGGGATCATGAGGTTGTGTGTGGATTACTATCAACAAAACTAGGTGTTTTATGGAATACATATCCACTATCGAGGATCAAAAACCTATCTAACTAGTTGATAGGATCAATATGGTTCTTGAAGATTGACCTCAGACCAGGTTATCACCAACTCTAATTATGAGATGTGGATATACTGAACATGAAATTATGATGTTTCTATGGTCATTATGAGTACTCTATGACACCTTTTGGAATAATGAATTCCATAATACAGTTAATTGGACCCATGAAATAGATCTTTTATCCTTTCTTAGACTGGGTTTTGGTGGTATTTATTGATGACATTCTAGTGAAATCAATGTTTGAGGAGGGGTACAAAAAATTTTTAGGATGATCCTATACATAATCCAAGAGAAACATCTTTTTAGGAATCTCCTGAAGTGTTAGTTATAGATTCAAGAAATCCAATTTTTGGGACATATTATATCAGTAGATAAAGTAATAGTGTACCTGATGGAGGTCGAGGTAGTGATATCTTAGAAGACACCCAAGAGTGTGATGAAAGTGTGAAGCTTACTTGGGTTTGTAGGCCAATAAAAGAGATTTGTTCATGATTTATCTATGATATCAACACCTTGGAAAACTTTTACCAAAAAATGTAACCCTTTAATGTGGATGAAGAAGTAAAAATATAATTTTTAGAAGTTTTGGTAGAGGTTTATGAGCACTACCATCTTGAGATTTCTAGAGGTGGGTATTGAGTAAATAGTGTTCTGTGATGCCTCAGGGACCAGACTTGGTTGTGTTCTGATGAAAAGGAAGGAAGTGAATTTCTATGGGTCCCGATTTTTGATACCACATGAACAGAACTATGAAGACCCTAATCTTGAGTTGTTAGCTATGGTATTAAACCTAAATATATGGTGACACTACATTATGGTTTTTAAATTTATTATATATTTTTCCATAATATTATCAATTATATCTTCTCTCAAAAGGATCATAACTTGAGAAAAAGGTGATGGCTAGAGTTCCTATAGAATTATGAATTTGAGATAGTATATACTCATGGTAAGGAGAACATAGTGGTAGGTGCTCTCAATAGGATATCTTGTTCACTGTTGCTGAATAAGGCTTCAAAGTAGTTAGCCTCATTGCAGTTATCCCTTATGGATGAGGATGGTGAAACTTACCTCATATCTATAGTTGTTAACCCACTAATTATATAGCATGTTAGGAATTCTCAACATGAAGATATCGATTTTGAGACATTACATGCTTTGATGTCCACTAGATGTACTCTTGATTTATTTTTTTGAAGGCGGGGAGCATGTTATCCTTTTCAAAGGTTAGATGATGGTACTATTGACACTGTATGAGGAGGTTCTAATAGAGTTTCACACATCCCCTTAGAGGTACATATAGGTGTGAAAAATATGTACCAAGACCTTTGACAATAGTATTGGTGTCTTGGAATAAAGAAGTGTATATCATATTTTATCTCTCAATGGCTCACTTTTCAGTAGGTGAAGGCTGAGCATCAGGTTCCAGTGGGTTTATCTCAACCCCTTATGGTTCCAGAGTGGAAGTGGGATGATATATCTATGGAATTAATGATAGTTCAACCCTGGAAATCTAGAGGACATGATTTAGTCTGGGTGATCATAGATTAACTCACTAAGTTATTCAATATTCTATCTATCCAAGATTAGATTTAAATAGAGAGATTAAGATTAATTTATGTGAAATATATAGTCTATATTCAAGGAGTTACCTTGATGATAATTTCATATCATGATTCACACTTCACTTCATGACTACAAATAGTATTTAATAACTAATTTGTGTTTGAGAACGATGTTTCACCCCCATATTGATGACCAAAATGAGAATACCATTCATTTTTTGAAGGAAATGTGGTGAGCTTGTGTGTTAGACTTTATCCATAGTTGGGATGATCACCTAACTTTGGAAAATTTTATGTACAAAAACATCTAATAGTCCACCATCGATATGGAATCATTAAATGCCTTGTATAGGAGAACCTGAAGGCCACCACTATATTGGAATGATCTAGGGAAGTATGCACTCAGGGGACCATAGTTGGTGTGAGCTATGAGAAAGAAGGTGTAGATCATCTAGGAATAGATGGATCCTATATAGAGCTATTAAAATTATTTTTCAGACCAGTGATAGAGGCCTTTGGAGTTCGAGTATGAATACCATGCATTCCTAAGAGTCTCTAATCGACGTGGATTATGGATATTTTCCTAGGGAGGTAATATATCTTTAAGATTTATTGATAGTATCCAAATAACACCTTGGTCTAGTGAGGTGGCATACCACTTAGACCTATCACTACAGTTAGACCGGATACACGATGCCTTCAACGTGTCATAGCTTAGGAGGTATATGCATGATACTTTTCACTTTATCAACTGAGGTGAGTCGGACATCGAGGATGAGGCTACCCTTGTAGAGCACCTGGAAGAGATCAAGGATAAGTAGGAGAAGATCCCTCATGGGTGATTGATTCCCTTGGTGCATGTCCAATGGAGCATGGGAACCATCAGGTGACCACCTTGGCGTGGGAGACCCAGATGCGAGCTTAGTACCCACATATTTTTGAATAGTTTTTTTACTTTTTAGGATGAAAATATATAATTTGGGAAGAATGAAACATCTCTATTTCTTCTATTTACATATTTTAAATTTATTTAATAACTTTTCAAAATTAGTAATTGAGACAACGGGAGATTCTGAGGCCTAAAGAGGCTCGATATTGATATTTTATAAATATTAAATATATTAGTATCACACACACATAGTTTTTTTAATAATGGAATAACTCCCAAAAGGAGCCTCATATTAGAAATCTAAGACTGTAGTTGAGTACAAAATGTGGGTTTTATCTTAGCTGTGACATAAACATTGTTGATGTTAGGTGTTTTGAAAAAGTGTAGTCAAAAGCACAAATAATAAAATTAATTAATTTCTTATTTTTGAAACAACTAATTAACCCTATCTTATATAATCATGTTTATATCCAATCCACATGGTTATCTAAATAACCTTGATAAATTATAGAAGAGTGTGGAGGATCTTAGTGAATGAAAATAGATTGATGATCATTTAAAAATGGAATTCAAGGATCTCACCTATGATGATGAAACTGATTTATTATTCATTAAAAGTCAATCCAAACCTGATATAGGGAATTTTTTTCATTGGTTATTTACTCGTTTGAATATCCCATAGTGAATAAAAATTGAATGAACTCACAGATTGATTCACTGGTTGATCATGTTCTGAGTGCGTCTTTCTTTACCTGGGATTTGGAGAAATTATTATTCATTGTTTATGTTTATCTTCATTAATTATTCAAGTGGAAACAAATTGAGTCTAAATTGAACAATGTATGAGGTTAATTACTCTTTTGTGTTTCATATATTTATCCCCTTGTTCTTCACACAATCCACCATCGGTATTTCCTTGGCCAGTGGTTTGATGAATAACCAGTATTCGATCATTAAACGACCATTATTTGATGAAATAGATCAATATCATAGGTGTGGGTTCATGATAAAGGGTAAAATAATGGTGTGATAATGGGGGTGGATGATCATAGGTATATTAGGATTGGATTTATGTTTCCCCGATTCATGTTTGGGCATACTGTAATGGCACGATGTGATGATAATGGTTTTCTAATCAGATTAACAGATAAAATCTAGTGGGTAGCGATGATAGGGATTGGTTAGATCAATATCTATAGTTTTTGGAAGATTAGGTGGTGGGAATGTTGGAGGCAGTGGCACAGGCATATGCATGAATCAAGTTTGTAATTTCTGAAAAATTCATGACTACACGATGAATAGTTCAAAGAACACATTCCATGTAGCCTCCCTTCCAAGGCACTAGGGTTTACCTATAGAGAAACACATCACATGCCATGTGACATGTGTCACACACCATATGAACTAGTACTTGAGGCTCAATGTGTACCTCAGAGATTACACAAGAATTAAAATGATTATACACATGGGAACAAGTAGAGTATATGGTCGTGATCATGTACTTGGACATGGCCAAAGGACCCAGACACTTTTAGGTACATAGGCATGACCAGAGTACATGGGAATGACCATAGGAACACATACACCATTATAGGGATGTGTGAGGGCCTCTATATCTTCATTATAGAATAGTTTCAGTTGATTTTGATTACATGGTCCATCCTTATTAAGGTACAATATGACATTACGTCATGATCGTAAGATTGTGATCCCCTCTTTGTGTTTTTTCTTAGATAGAGTTTAGTGTATCCCCTTATCTGAGAAGGGTGGGATCCTTTATCATTCCTTCTTTGTCCTAGGTAGGGTTTATGGTATCAGTGTGACCACCATGTAGAGGGAATCAATCCCCTATCTAGAAGGTTGATCAAGTAGGGTTTTTGGCATGCCCCAATGGTCATAGGAGTGATCCCCTATATGTGTATTGAGAACTTAGAAGTTTCAAAAAGTACTTCTTTGGTGATAACTGATGAGAAATAACTCTCAGATGAGTTCTATCAATTAAATCATGGCTCAAGGGGTGTATTATTCTAGATGAGAATCACCTTGAAGCCTCAAGTAGAATCCTTTGGCTGGCAGTGGTTGAGACCTCATTGTTACTTGGATTATTTTTTGGGTATATCTGGGTTATTATTATTATTATGTCTCATATTCTAAATGAAATACCTTGTGATGAGATGAATAGTCAATTGGTAATTTATTTTTAGTGATTTCAGGCAGTTCTACTGGGTATTGTTATACTCACCCTTGAATGGGATATTCCTGCACATGTTGTGTCTTATGAAGATGACAAGACTTTTGATGGTGTCCTATGAGGTCTGGGAGTAGGAAGAGAATGGTTTTTGGGATAGAAAGACCAAGATTTTTACTGGTGTTTCATTTAATAGCAGTCCCCTACTTCTGAGCAAGTCATACTTTATTTCTAGTTTTGGTGGGATTGTATTTTCACTTTATGCTTTCCAATATTTTTTCATACTCTGATTGTAGGATATAGATATATGTAATCATTATATGGGTTTGGATATGTGCACATGTTTATAGGTACCTTAGGCTAATTCCCCCACATATGTGTGATATTCCTACTCATCATAGGTCTCTTTACCCAGGCCTATTATAGGTGTGATTGTGGTTTTCATGTTCTGCTTACCACCATCTAGTAGGGTTCTGATGGGTTGGGTTGTAACACTCATGAGGGTGGTTGAGGCTCTTTGTGCATTATTAGTTGTATAATTTCTTCAGGATGAGTCAATGTGTAAAAATATGGGATAATTTTGGGTGAAAGGTTGTGCATTATCCCCTAGAATATGCGATATGATGCCCAAGTGTGGGTCATGGGAATGGTTCAAGACTTAGAATTGGGAGATCAAGGGGCTTAGAGTATAGTGTCATGGGATATTCCCTGGGTAGTGGGACCAAGGGTGATGAGGTTGGACCAGTCCTTGAGGTCTAGGTCATGGTGATCCTTTGGGTAGTGTTTTCACTAATGGGAAAAAAGTTCAGGATGGTTTTTATAAGTAGAGACCAAGATGATTATGGAGGACCTAATAGATTCCCTAATGTGTGTGATGAGATATGTTGTGGCGTGAGAGGCTATCTGAGGGATAAGTCTAGGTTTTCTGAGCTGTGTGATGGGATGCTATCCATATGTGCAAGTACTTCATGTTTCTTGTGTGAATATGTGAGTTCTTATTATTGTGATAGGTGACAGATGTCAGTGGGGGAGTGGGTCCTGAGGCTTAGACCACTATTTCTTGAGATATGTGTTTACCAGACTATTTTGGGAGAGATGGAGTCCTCATGTAGATGAAATCTAACATTTCCTTATGTAGTATTGGGTCACATGATGGAAAATAACATGAGTGTCAAGGGATTAGGACCACTTGTGAGAGGGTTGGTTCATGTCATGATTCCGGATATGGATATTGGAACTTTTCTTGAGGAGGCTTGGGTTGAGAATCACCCTAGAGGTGGTGGTGGTGGGTCATGTGTTAGGTGGACTTTTCCTTAGTAGGATTGGGTTGTAGACCCCTAAGGGGTTGGGTCATGTGCATGAATTTGGACATTTACCTGAGAGGATTAGGTTATGTTAGATGATCTCCCATGAGAGGTGTGGCTTGTGATGTGATGTTAGGTGTTACCAATGGACCCTATTTTGAGTGATAAGGCAGTGGGTTGAGATATATATGCATGACCATTCACTTTCCATTCAGTTAGTGGGTCAAGGTTTGAATGATGCCTAACATGAGTCTTTGGGTACATTTGAGCATTAGATGATATAGAATGAGATGATGAGGACATGAGGTGCATTTGTACATGGCATTGAAGAAGGTTTGATTAGGTGTTGTGGTGGACAAGGAAGAATATATAGAATAGATGTGTAGGGATCCATGGTGTCTTGGTTAGCAAATGACATCTAAGGCACTTGTGTGACATTTTTATTTTATTCCTCATACCTATACATATATGATGGTTTATACTAGGGGAAATTGGTGAGACCCTATAGATATGTATTTATTATAGCTTGTATGGGAAACATGATCTACGTGTAGACCTTATATCAAATTTTAGATTGAGCATAGGATGTTTAGTGAATTTGGATGGAGTAGCTCTATGAGTATATAAATATAAGGATGTGTGTCTCGAGGGTGTGAGTGTTGTATTTTTTCTCTTGATTATTTTGTATTTGGGATCATCCTAGTGGGTGATAAATGTTGTATACTAGCATGAATCTAGGTATTTATGTTGCATTAAATTTGATATATTATTGAACTTATTTAATATTAAATACTATGATTATGTGATGAATATTTTTGGTATTTACATTGTGTTGTATAACACAGATTCAAGGTCAAAGTCTCCCCATTGTAGGAATTAGGCCCTCACCACTAGTCGACAGCCTCTAGCATGCAATGTGTCATGCTTAAGGCTATGTGATACACCGACTCAGATAGTGATTCTGTGTTAGGGTGTTATAAAGTGATATCGGAGATTTTTTTTAGTTTTATTATTTGGGGATATGGTATATAGGTGGTATAGGAACGTGCCAAAGCTTGTGATGGAACTTATATTGGTGAGTTACAAACACCTTTCCGGTGGGAAGTTCTAGTTACCAGGGGTGACAAGATTATTTTTGGTTTGTGCTATTATGAATGAGATTTTTAATGAATATTATGTGTTTTAAAGAGTTTTTATTTATGGTTTTGGATCTTGGACCACTAGAAAAGGTTCTATGTTCTTTCATCATATTTGGAATTTAGGACTCACATGATATACACCTACTTCTGTGTGGTTGTATATTCTAACTATAAGGTTTTGTTGTTTAATGTTCCATAAAAAACTTATATGGAATATTCCTGTATGAATTGTTTGTGGAATTATAATTAGTTTATATGTAATTGCATGTGGATCCTAGTGTAGGAGGTTATATGGTTATGATAATATAATCCCTTCATCAATGGATGTATAGATACCCCTTGTGGGTTAGTAGGATCATTTGATGTCCCAGTAATGAATTGATTAGGGAATGGTATGTTTGAGATGTGATCAGATGATGGGAATTGGTTTACTTGGAGATTAGGGTTGTTTACTGATGCACGTTAATTTGTTGCAGATCCTAGATCAAAATATTATTTACCTAAGAATGCAATATAGTGCACTCCCAGGGTCGGTCTCAAGGAGGCAACTTACACAACACCAAAATTCTATTGTCACTATTTATTTTCTAACTAATCTATAATATAAATATGAGTTTGAAATATGCATAAAATATTAATGTATATATATATGTAATTCAAACAATATGATGTTAAAAAGAAGAAAGAATACATTTGTTCTTGGGGGATCATAATGGTTGATATCATTGTTAATAAAAATATTTTCAATATCAATTCAATGTAGTGATCAAGATCGATCACACTACACCCTCTTATTAGAAATGTTATTTCCCCAACACCAAGATCTCTGCATTTGGGGAAATACTCTTCCTAAATTCGGCTAGGAGATCTCTTTGCTGACCATCACTACCCAAGCCATACTCCATCGTATGCATGGCTTGGATAGTGAAGGGAAGGATAAATGTTGAATGAGAAGAAGAACTTAGTGGTAGAGAAAATCGGGCAATAGCACACCATAATCAATTTAACCACCACATAAATACTCATAATTAAATAAAGAGATTAAAATTTAAGTACAATGAAACTCAATCAACCACCATTCTCCCCCTCGAACAAACATCGAGGTTAGTTCCCCATTCTCATGGAGTTAGAAGAGAATATGGTGGGAGAAACAAATAAAAGTAAAAATGGAAGAATGAGGTATGAAGAAGAAGAATAATATGAATTAAAACATTATAAATATACTACAAAAGAAAAGAAACTACAAAACAATAAAAAATGTCCACACAGAAGTGCCAATGCTTTGAGAAGGGGTGAGGATACATATTTATAGGGAGATGAGGTGAATGAATTCTCTCCAAAATAATACTCCAAATGATGCCACGTGGATGTCCCATTTAATGGCCGAATTTGTAACAGGGTTCTTCATAAAAGATATTCCATAATGTATCCTCCATTCACCCTATAAATATGACATTTATTGGCCATATTATGTAGGAGTTATGGCCGATTCCATCCGAGACATTTAATCCGTCCATTTGACTCGCCAAATTTTCCATTCTTCAACTTCCTATGACATTATTGCCCTCCAAACCGTAGATTTACACGTTTCTTCCATAACAAAAGTTTTTACAAATTTAATTTAGAGTCTCTCCAAAAATTCTGAGCCATTTTAGATGACTTTTCTCGATTCTATGAATGTATGACCCAATTGAACCGTTTCTTCCTGGTGTGACGTTTCATCTTCTACATGTTGTGAGCATTTCCATAATGCCTTAATGAGGGTATTTTGACTTGAAATTAATCATGGACGCGACTTAATAAATCCTCTTTTCTATACATCAGGAATAAATGCATTTGAAGGTGTGTACACCGATTTATCCATCCGTTACGTCGGTGGGGTACATTCTGTCCTCCCGGAAAACTCTTCAACTTCATTAAATTTTTAAAGCCACTAGATGATCGATTCAGCCCGTTGTCCAGAAGAAAAAATGAAGGAAATTAAATAAGGATTATACCAAAATTTTAATCATAAAATTTGGACATATATTAAATGGTAAATGACCAAAATACCCCTTTGAAAACAATCTGTTAAAATTGCAGAATTTGGCCATTTTTTCATTTATGCTCAAAATAACACTAAAACCTAAAAATGTGACAATTACCTATAAAATAACACTATGGTGGGATTATAAACAATGAATTAAAGTATAAAATATATGAAAATTTGAGCTTCATCACTCCCCCACACTTAAACATTGCACTCCTGGGCAACTATCCTATACCATGGTCAAAAACAAACTTCTCAAAGCATAAATGACAAAACAACTCAATTATCATATCAGAAAAAAAATATCATGCCTCCTACATGGTTCAGAATTTCAGAACACAAAAATCATATGAATCCATTCAATGTCATGTTAATCCTCACATGCATGTCGTACTTACCTCCCTGGAAAAATATTTCTCTCTTAACTCAAGGATATTTTAATGTGGAGTTTTTCTCATTCCCGAGAACATGTGTGATTTCCATAGGCTTTTTATCCTCGTAATATCTCAACCTCATAGAGTCAAAAATGTTTCAATAATGAGGTATTTTTCATGGGTTGTTCTAAGGCTGAGGGTTGGCAGGTTTAAAATGTAAAAGCATCTGAGGCAGAATGAGGAGGGTTAAGCTCTAAAGTGAAGTAAATGCATGAAAACAGTTTTGCTCAAGAATAGTGTGCTTCTTAATCATGTCACAAATGAATCAACTCCAAAACCTCTTCTTTAAGGAAGTTCACACTTAGAATTTTAGAATCAATGATTTTCATCCCTCTTTTCCCCATTTGTAGCATTGTTTCAGCATGAATTCAGATCTAGATTTCTCTTCAGAATCATGTTTTTGAGGAAAAGAGAGGCAGCTTTGGATCTTCAAATATTGGTGAACACCCAGCCCATATGTGTAATGATATTTTGGGCTACCAATCCATCTTTCTATCATGAAATTTATTCCACCCAATCAGTAATAAATATGGCAACACTTTCAATTCAGCTCAAAAAGATTCTTCAGGAAAGAAAAATACAGCCCATCTTTTCCTCTCCCCCACACTTGAGTTCAATAATAATCATGCATTTAACTTCTAGAGAAGGTTTTAAAGGGATAAATGGATTTTAATGTGGCTTCCTAACAAGGTATTTTATGGATACTAGGGGCTTAATGAAGGTCATATGTAAAGGTAGTCCAAAATAAGAGTTCAATGCAAAAGGGGATTTCAAAGTGATGCCTTAATCATACTTGACACATTCCATGAACTATAACAGCTTTGAAAAAGAGAAAAATAGAAAGATCTGGATCACACAACATGTCTCAAGGCTCTCAAGAAAAAGGGAAATTTAAGAAGATGTAAAATAGGTTTATAAACCTCTCAGGTCGAGCATGATATTCAATTTGGACAGCACTACTGCACATGAGTTTCACAGTCAATCAAACTTCATCAAATGAAAAGATCAGAAATGAGAAACAAAATACATTCAGCAATCATTTAAATCCTCAAATATTAAAATAAAACAATGTGACAAAAATACCAAGATTGTTTGAATTTTACCAAGTATTCGATTCAGCTCAAGGTTCCTAAAAACACACCAAAAAAATGAAAAAGGAAAACAAGAAAATTTCAAAAAAAAAAACAACATGAAAAATAAAATGAAAGCATGCAAAAAATTCCTAAAAACAAGTTGAAATCCCTCCCCCACACTTACTCCATTTACTACCCCCTTTAAGCTCAAATCAAGTCAAGAAACATTTCACACAGAATTTATATTGGGCATCAAACAAAATAAAGAAAAGGAAATACACAACCTAATTTATTTTTCAGTGGCAGCCTTGAGTTAAGCTCCTATCTTCTACCACATTAAAACTAAAAGAAAGAAATGAAATGAAATAAGAAAAATAAATAAAAATAAAGAGGAAGGGTATTGAAAAAGGATAATGCTTGGTTTGAACCCCTAGCGGATGCTAGGTTTTTACTATCCCCGGTCAGGCAGTTGCAATGGATTATCCCCAATCAGAAGGTGGATGTGGTTTCTTTGAGATAAACCACCGCATGTGACTTTTCCCAGTGTCCATCAGTAGACTCTGAGATTGGAGAACCAAAAAGAATATAATAATTTTCCCAACCCCCAAGAAAGAATACAGATAGAATTTATGTTCCAGAGTGGGAGGGAATAGAAAATAGGGGTGATCCCTATGAGCTTTTGTGGTGTCCTCCTCTATATGATATGAAAGTAGATGTAGAGGAGGTAGTCGCACCCCCACTAGCTTCTCCAGCTCTTCTTCCTTGATTACCACCACATTGGTGGTCTCATCATCAACATCCAAGGCCTGATAAATTTGTGTTGTATCATAAATTTCATGAAAGGGGAAGTTAGAAAACAATTCAGTTTGAATAAAATTAATACACGACGAATCAATAAAGAAATCTTCCCTATCAATTAAGTCAGCTTGGAAATTGATTTCTTCTGACAGGACCATTGGAAACTCCATATCAGCAGGTGCATCTTCTTCTTCATCTTACAAAGCAAGAGTGAGGTCAAAAGGTACTGATTGTTCAATATCAAACATGGGAAGATCAAGTTTTAGGTTATCTTCAACAAAGTGATTCCAATATTCTTTCAAAAAAGGTTGATCTCCCATAAGTGCATCAGTTGGAATGTGTACATCAGGGGCCTTCTCAAGCAATGGTTGAGTACGAGATGATATTATTAGCTCCTTTAGTATCTCCTTCTCACCTGTCACAGGTTATTTAACATAAAAAATGATTGGAAAAATCTCTTCCACCACTCGTTTTGGTTCAGCTTCTGGCTCAGGATCAGCTTCGGGTTGCTCTTTACATGCATGTACGTATTCAACAATCAACTCTATTTGACTATCCAATTTTTCCACGACTGCACTAATCCTTTGAAAGTTAGATTCAATATCATTGTAATATTCTTCTGGCACCTGAGATTGGTCAGTCAGTCCATGCAGAATAATCACCCTTGAAATACATCATGAACAAAAAGTTTTTTTTAGTTTTCGAAATTTATATTTTTTTTGTTTTTTTATGAAAAACAGTGTGTGAAAGTGTTGCGCCTCCCCAGCAAAGGCGCCAATTTGATGCGTGGGAATTTTTCGCAGATCCCCGATCAAAATATTATTTACCTAAGAATGCAATATAGTGCACTCCTAGGGTCGATCTCAAGGAGTCAACTTACACAACACCAAAATTCTATTGTCACTATTTATTTTCTAACTAATATATAATATAAATATGAGTTTGAAATATGCATAAAATATGAATTTATATATATATGTAATGAAAACAATATTATGTTAAAAAGAAGAAAGAAGACATTTTTTCTTGGGGGATCATAATGGTTGATATCATTGTTTAATAAAATATTTTCAATATCAATACAATGTAGTGATCAAGATCTATCACACTACACCCTCTTATTTGAAATGTTATTTCCCCAACACTGAGATCTCTGAATGTGGGGAAATACTCTTCCTAAAATCGGCTAGGATATCTCTTTTCCAACCATCACTACCCAAGCCATACTCCATCGTATTCATGACTTGGATAGTGAAGGGAAGGATAAATGTTGAATGATAAGAAGAACTCGGTGGTAGAGAAAATGGGGAAATAGCACACCATAATCAATTTAACCACCACCTAAATCCTCAGAATTAAATAAAGAGATTAAAATTTAAGTACAATGAAACTCAATCAACCACCATTTTCCCCCTCGAACAAACATCGAGGTTAGTTCCCCATTCTCATGGAGTTAGAAGAGAATACAATGGGAGAAACAAATAAAAGTAAAAAAGGAAGAATGAGGTATGAAGAAGAATAATAATATAAATTAAAACATTATAAATATACTAAAGAATAAAATAAACTACAAAAAAATAAAAAATTTCCACACAGAAGTGCCAACGCTTTGAGAAGGGGTGAGGATACATATTTATAGGGAGATGAGGTGAATCAATTCTCTCTAAAATAATCCTCCAAATGATTTTGCATGGATGTCCCATTGCATGGAAGAATTTGTAACATGTGTCTTCATAAAATATGTTCCATAATTTCTCATAAAGTCACCCTACAAATATGAGATTTATTTTCCATCGTATGTAGGAGTTATGACTGATTCCATCCGAGACATTTAATCTGTCCATTTGACTCGCCGAATTTTCAATTCTTCAACTTCCTGTGACAATATTTCCCTCCAAACCGTCGATTTACACATTTCTTACTTAACAAAAGTTGTTCCAGATGTAATTTAGAGTCTCTCCAAAACATATGAGCCATTTTGGATGAAGTTTCTAGATGCTACGAATTTATTACCCAATTGAACCATTTCTTCCTCCTGAGACGTTTCATGTTCCACATGTTGTGAGCATTTCCATAATGCCTTAATGAGGGTATTTTGACTTGAAATTCATCATGGATGCGCCTTAATAAATCCTATTTTTTTACAGCATGAATAAATACATTTGAAGGTGCGTGATCTGAGTTATCCATCTGTTATGTCGGTGGGGTACATTCTGTCCGCCCGGAAAACTCTTCAACTTCATTGAATTTTTACAACCACTAGATGATCGATTAAGCCCCTAGTCCAGAAGAAAAAAATGAATGAAATTAAATAAGTATTATACCAAAATTTTAATCATAAAATTTGGACATATATTTAATGGTAAATGACCAAAATACCCCTTTGAAAACAATCTGTTAAAAATGCAGAATTTGGCCATTTTTGCATTTACGCTCAAAACAACACTAAAACCTAAAAATGTGACAATTACCCATACAATAACACTATGGTGGGATTATAAACAAAGAATTAAAGTATAAAATATATGAAAATTTGAGCTTCATCACTCCCCCACACTTAAACATTGCACTCCTAGGCAACCATCCTATACCATGGTCAAAATCAAAATTCTCAAAGCATAAATGACAACACAGTTCAATTATCATATCAGAAAAAAATATCATTACTCCTACATGGTTCAGAATTTCAGAACTCAAAAATCATATGAATCCATTAAATATCATGTTAATCCTCACATGCATGTCGTACTTACCTCCCTGGAAAAATATTTCTCTCTTAACTCAAGGATATTTTAATGTGAAGTTTTTCTCATTCCCAAGAACATGTGTGATTTCCATAGGCTTTCTATCCTCGTAATATCTCTACCTCACAGAGTCAAAAATGTTTCAATCATGAGGTATTTTTAATGGGTTGTTCTAAGGATGAGGTTTGGCACTTTTAAAATGTAAAAGCATCTGAGGCAGAATGAGGAGGGTTAAGCTCTAAAGTGAAGTAAATGCATGAAAACAGTTTTGCTCAAGAATGGTGTGCTTCTTAATCATGTCACAAATGAATCAACTCCAAAACCTCTTCTTTAAGGAAGTTCACACTTAGAATTTTAGAATCAATGATTTTCATCCCTCTTTTCCCCATTTGTAGCATTGTTTCAGCCTGAATTCAGATCTAGATTTCTCTTCAGAATCATGTTTTTGAGGAAAAGAGAGGCAGCTTTGGATCTTCAAATATTGGTGAACACCCAGCCCATATGTGTGATGATATTTTGGGCTACCCATACATCTTTCTATCATGAGATTTCTTCCACCCAAGCAGTAATAAATATGGCAACACTTTCAATTCAACTCAAAGAGATTCTTCATGAAAGAACAATATAGCCTATCTTCTCCCTCTCCCACACTTAAGTTCAACAATAATCATGCATTTAAATTCTAGAGAATGTTGTAAAGGTATAAATGGATGTAATGTGGCTTCCTAACAAGGTATTTCATGGCTAATAGGGGCTTAATGAAGGTCAGATGTAAAGAAAGTCCAAAATAAGAGTTTAATGCAAAAGGGGCTTTCAAAGTGATGCCTCAATCATACTTGACACATTCCATGAACTCTAACAGCTTTGAAAAAGATAAAAATAGAAATTTATAGATCACACAACATGTATCAAGACTCAAGAAAAAGCTAAATTTAAGAAGATGTAAAATAGGTTTAGAAACCTCCCGGGTCGGGCATGATATTCAATTTGGACAACACTAGTGCACATGAGTTTTACAGTCAATCAAACTTCATCAAATGAAAAGACTAGAAATCAGAAAAAAAATCCATTCAGTAATCATTTAAATAATCAAATATTAAAATCAAATAATGTGGAAAAAATTCCAAGATGGTTTTAATTTTACCAGGTATTCGATTCATCTCAGGGTTCCTAAAAACACACCAAAAAATGAAAAAGGAAAACAAGAAAATTTCAAAAAAAAAACAACTTGAAAAATAAAATGAAAGCACACAAAAAATTACTAAAATCAAGTTGAAATCACTCCCCCACACTTACTCCATTTAATACCCCATTTAATCTCAAATCAGGTCAAGAAACATTTCACACATAATTAATATTGGGCATTAAACAAAATAAAGAAAAGGAAATACACAACCTGATTTATTTTTCAGTGGCAGCCTTGAGTTAAGCTCCTAGCTGCTACCACATTAAAACTACAAGAAAGAAATGAAATGAAATAAGGAAAATAAATAAAAAGAAAGAGGAAGGGGATTGAAAAAGGATAATTCTTGGTTTGACCCCCAATCCGATGCTAGGTTTTTACTTTCCCCAGTCAGGCAGTTGCAGTGGATTATCCCCAATCAGAAGGTGGGTATGGTTTCTTTGAGATAAACCACCACATGTGACTTTTCCCAGTGTCCATAAGTATACACTGAGATTAGAGAACCACAAAGAATATAATAATGTTCCCAAACCACAAGAAAGAATACAGATAGAATTTATGATCCAGAGTGGGAGGGAATAGAATATAGGGGTGCTCCCTGTGAACTTCTGTGGTGTCCTCCTCTATATGATATGAAAGTTTATGTAGAGGAGGTAGTCACACCACCACGAGCTTCTCCAGCTCTTCTTCCTCGATTACCACCACTTTGGTGGTCTCATCATGAACATCCAAGGCCTGATCCATTTGTGCTGTATCAGAAATTTCAGGAAAGGAGAAGTCAGAAAACAATTCAGTTTGAATAAAATTAAAACATGACGAATCAATAAAGAAATATTCCCTTTCAAGTAAGTCATCTTGGAAATTGATTTCTTCTGACATGACCATTGGCAACTTCATCTTGGCAGGTGCATCTTCTTCTTCATCTTCCAAAGTAAGAGTGAGGTCAAAAGGTACTGATTGTTCAATATCAAGCATGGGAAGATCAAGTTTCAGGTTATCTTCAACAAAGTGATTCCAAGATTCTTTCAAAAAAGGTTGATCTCCCATAAGTGCATCAGCTGGAATGTGTACATCAGGGACCTTCTCAAGCAATGGTTGAGTATGAGATGATATTGTTATATCCTTTAGTATCTCCTTCTCACCTATCTTAGGTTCTTTAACATAAAAAATGATTGGTAAAATCTCTTCCACCACTTGTTTTGGTTCAGGTTCTGGCTCAGGATCAGGTTCGGGTTGCTCTTGACATGCACGTACGTATTCAACAATCAACTCTATTTGACTCTCCAATTTTTCCATGACTGCACTAATCCTTTGAAACCTAGATTCAATATCAATGTAATCTTCTTCTGGAACCTAAGATTGGTCAGTCCATACAGAATAATCACCCTTGAAATACATCGTGAACAAATTTTTTTTTTAGTTTTTGAAATTTATGTTTTTTTTTGGGTTTTTTATGAACAACGGTGTGTACAAGTGTTGTGCCTCCCCAGCAAAGACACCAATTTTATGCGTGGGAATTTGTCATATATCCCTGATCAAAATATTATTTACCTAATAATGCAATATAGTGCACTCCCAGGGTTGGTCTCAAGGAGGCAACTTACACAACAACAAAATTCTATTGTCACTATTTATTTTATAACTAATATATAATATAAAGATGAGTTTGAAATATGCATAAAATATGAATGTATATATATATATATGTAATTCAAACAATATGAGGTTAAAAAGAAGAAAGAAGACATTTATTCTTGGGGGATCATAATATTTGATATCATTGTTTATTAAAATATTTTTAATATCAATTCAATGTAGTGATCAAGATCTATCACACGACACCCTCTTATTTGAAATGTTATTTCCCCAACACCGAGATCTCTGCATGTAGGGAAATACTCTTCCTAAAGTCATCTAGGAGATTTCTTTGCCAACCATCACTACCCAAGCCATACTCCATCGTATGCATGACTTGGATAGTGAAGGGAAGGATAAATGTTGAATGAGAAGAAGAACTCAGTGGTAGAGAAAATGGGGAAATAGCACACCGTAATCAATTTAACCACCACATAAATCCTAAGAATTAAATAAATAGATTAAAATTTAAGTACAATGAAACTCAATCAACCACCATTCTCCCCCTCGAACAAACATCGAGGTTAGTTCCCCATTCTCATGGAGTTAGAAGAGAATACGGTGGGAGAAACAAATAAAAGTAAAAATGGAAGAATGAGCTATGAAGAAGAAGAATAATATAAATTAAAACATTATAAATATACTACAGAAGAAAAGAAACTACAAAACAATAAAAAATGGCCCCACAAAAGTGCCAATGCTTTGAGAAGGGGTGAGGATACATACTTATAGGGAGATGAGGTGAATGAATTCTCTCTAAAATAATCCTCCAAATGATGCCGCGTGGATTTCCCATTTAATGGACGAATTTGTAATAGGTTTTTTCATAAAAGATGTTCCATAATGTCTCATCCATTCACCCTCCAAATATAAAATTTACTGTTCATCTTATGTAGGATTTATGACTGATTCCATCTGAGACATTTAATCTGTCCATTTGACTCACCGAATTTTCAATTCTTCAACTTCTTGTGACATTATTGCCCTCCAAACCATCGATTTACACATTTAATCCTTAAAAAACGTTGTTTCACATGTAATTTAGAGTCTATACAAAAAATATGAGACATTTTGGATGATGTGTCTAGATGCTATGAATTTATTACCCAATTGAACCGTTTCTTCCTGGTGAGACGTTTCATCTTCCACATGTTGTGAGCGTTCCCATAATGCCTTAATGAGGGTATTTTGACTTGAAATTAATCATGGACGCGACTTAATAAATACTATTTTCTTTACAGAAGGAATAAATGCATTTTAAGGTGTGTGCGCCGAGTTATGCATCCCTTACTTCGGTGGGGTACATTCTGTCCGCCCGGAAAACTCTTCAACTTCATTGAATTTTCACAGCCACTAGATCTTAGATTCAGCCCCTGGTCCAGAAGACAAAAATGAAGGAACTTAAATAAATATTCTACCAAAATTTTAATCATAAAATTTGGACATATATTTAATGGTAAATAACTAAAATACCCCTTTGAAAACAACATGTTAAAATTGCAGAATTTTGCCATTTTTGCATTTACGCTCAAAATAACACTAAAACCTAAAAATGTGACAATTACCCATACAATAACACTATGGTGTGATTATAAACAATGAATTAAAGTATAAAATATATGAAAATTTGAGCTTCATCACTCCCCCACACTTAAAAATTGCACTCTTGGGCAATCATTCTATACCATGGTCAAAAACAAACTTCTCAAAGCATAAATGACAACACAGATAAATTATCATATCAAAAAAATATATCATGCCTCCTACATGGTTCAGAATTTCAGAACTCAAAAATCATATGAATCCATTCAATATCATTTTAATCCTCACATGCATGTCATTCTTACCTCCCGGAAAAAATATTTCTCTCTCCACTCAAGGATATTTTAATGTGGAGTTTTTCTCATTCCCAAGAACATGTGTGATTTCCATAGGATTTCTATCCTCCTAATATCTCTAATTTACAGAGACAAAATGTTTCAATCATGAGGTCTTTTTCATGGGTTGTTCTGAGGCTGAGGGTTGGCAGGTTTAAAATGTAAAAACATCTGAGGCAGAATGAGGAGGGTTAAGTTCTAAAGTGAAGTAAATGCATGAAAACAGTTTTGCTCAAGAATGGTGTGCTCCTTAATCATGTAACAAATGAATCACCTCCAAACACATCTTCTTTCAGGAAGTTCATACTTATAATTTTAGCATCAATGATTTTAATCCCTCTTTTCCTCATTTGTAGCATTGTTTCAGCATGAATTTAGTCCTGGATTTCTCTTCAGAATCATGTTTTTGAGGAAAAGAGAGGCAGCTTTGGATCTTCAAATATTGGTGAACACCCAGCCCATATGTGTAGTGATATTTTGGGCTACCCATACATCTTTCTATCATGACATTTCTTCCACCCAAGTAGTAATAAATATGGAAACACTTTCAATTCATCTCAAAAAGATTCTTCAGGAAATAAAAATATAGCCCATCTTCTCCCTCCCCCACACTTGTGTTCAACAATAATCATGCATTAAACTTCTAGATAAGGTTGTAAAGGGATAAATGGATTGTAATGTGGCTTACTAAAAAGGTATTTCATGGATACTAGGGGCTTAATGAAGGTCATATGTAAAGTTAGGACAAAATAAGAGTTTAATGCAAAAGGGGCTTTCAAAGTGATGCCTCAATCATACTTGACACATTCCATGAACTCTAACAGCTTTGAAAAAGAGAAAAATAGAAATTTATGGATTACACAACATGTCTCAAGACTCTCAAGAAAAAGGGAAATCTAAGAAGATGTAAAATAGGTTTAGAAACCTCTCAGTTTAGGCATGATATTCAATTTGGACAACACTAGTGCACATGAGTTTTACAGTCAATCAAACTTCATCAAATGAAAAGATCAGAAATCAGAAAAAAATCCATTCAACAATCATTTAAATCCTCAAATATTAAAATCAAACAATGTGACAAAAATACCAATATGGTTTGAATTTTACCAAGTATTCAATTTAGATCAAGGTTCCAAAAAACACACCAAAAAAATGAAAAAGGAAAACAAGAAAATTAAAAACAAACAACTTGAAAAATAAAATAAAAGAACGCAAAAAATTCCTAAAAACAAGTTGAAATCCCTCCCCCACACTTACTCCATTTACTACCCCCTTTAAGCTCAAATCAGTTCAAGCAACATTTGGCACATAATTTTTATTAGGCATCAAACAAAATAGAGAAAAGGAAAGACACAACCTGATTTATTTTTCAGTGGCAGCCTTTAGTTAAGCTCTTAGCTGCTACCACATTAAAACTACAAGAAAGAAATGAAATGACATAAGAAAAATAAATAAAAATAAAGGGGAAGGGTATTGAAAAAGGATAATTCTTGGTTTGATCCCCAAGCGAATGTTAGGTTTTTACTTCCCCCAGTCATGCAATTGCAGTGGATTATCCCCAATCAGAAGGTGGGTATGGTTTCTTTGAGATAAACCACCACATGTGACTTTTCCCAGTGTCCATCAGTAGACACTGAGATTAGAGAACCACAAAGAATATAATAATGTTCCCAAACCCCAAGAAACAATATAGATAGAAGTTATGATCCAAAGTGGGAGGGAATAGAAAATAGGGGTGCTCCCTGTGAACTTCTGTGGTGTCATCCATTTATGGTGTATTAGAAATTTCAGGAAAAGAGAAGTTAGAAAACAATTAAGTTTGAATAAAATTAAAACATGAAAAATCAATAAAGAAATCCTCACTTTCAATTAAGTCAGCTTGGAAATTGATTTCTTATGACAGGACCATTGGAAAATCCATCTCTGTAGGTGCATCTTCTTCTTCATCTTCCAAAGCAAGAGTGGGTTCAAAAGGTACTGATTGATCAATATCAAGCATGGGAAGATCAAGTTTTAGGTTATCTTCAACAAAGTGATTCCAAGATTCTTTCAAAAAAGGTTGATCTCCCATAAGTGCATCAGCTGGAATGTGTACATCAAGGACCTTCTCAAGAAATGGTTGAGTACGAGATGATATTATTAGCTCCTTTAGTATCTCCTTCTCACCTGTCTCAGGTTATTTAACTTAAAAAATGATTGGTAAAATCTCTTCCACCACTCGTTTTGGTTCAGGTTCCGGCTCAGGATCGGGTTCGGGTTGCTCTTAACATGCATGTACGTATTCAACAATCAACTCTATTTGACCCTCCAATTTTTCCATGACTACACTAATCCTTTGAAACTTAGATTCAATATCATTGTAATCTTCTTCTGGCACCAGATATTGATCAGTCCATGCAGAATAATCACCCTTGAAATACATCATGAACAAACTTTTTTTTTAATTTTTGAAATTTATGTTTTTTATGAAAAACGGTGTGTGCAAGTGTTGCGCCTCCCCAGAAACGGTGCCAATTTGATGCGTGAGAATTTGTCGTAGATCCCCGATCAAAATTTTATTTACCTACAAATGCAATATAGTGCACACCCAGGGTTGATCTCAAGGTGGAAACTTACACAACACCAAAATTCTATTGTCACTATTTATTTTTCTAACTAATATATAATATAAAGATGAGTTTGAAATATGCATAAAATATGAATGTATATATATATATATATGTAACGAAAACAATATGATGTTAAAAATAATAAATAATACATTTGTTCTTAGGGGATCATAGTGGTTGATATCATTATTTATTAAAATATTTTCAATATCAATTCAATGTAGTGATCCAGATCTATCACACTACACCGTCTTATTCGAAATGTTATTTCCCCAACACCATGATCTCTACATGTGGGGAAATAATCTTCCTAAAGATGGCTAGGAGATCTCTTTCCCGACCATCACTACCCAAGCCATACTCCATCGTATGCATGACTTGGATAGTGAAGGAAAGGATAAATGTTGAATGAGAAGAAGAACTTTGTGGTAGAGAAAATGGGGCAATAGCACACCATTATAAATTTAACCACCACCTAAATCCTTATAATTAAATAAAGATATTAAAGTTTAAGTACAATGAAACTCAATCAACCACCATTCTACCCCTCTAACAAACATCGAGGTTAGTTCCCCATTCTCATGGAGTTTGAAGAGAATACGGTGGGAGAAACAAATAAAAGTAAAAATGGAAGAATGAGGTATGATGAAGAAGAATAATATAAATTAAAACATTATAAATATAATACAGAAGAAAAGAAACTAAAAAACTATAAAAAATGGCCACACAGAAGTGCCAATGCTTTGAGAAGGGGTGAGGATACATATTTATAGGGAGATGAGGTGAATGAATTCTCTCCAAAATAGTCCTCCAAAATAGTCCTCCAAATTATTCTGCATGGATGTCCCATTGAATGGAAGAATTTGTAAAAGGTTTCTTCATAAAAGATGTTCCATAATGTATCCTCCATTCACCATCCAAATATGAGATTTATTGGCCATTGTATGTAGGAGTTATGACCGATTCCATCCGATATATTTAATATATCCATTTGACTCGCCGAATTTTCAATTCTTCAACTTCCTGTGACATTATTGCCTTCCAAACCGTCGATTTACACATTTCTTCATTAACAAAAGTTGTTCCACATGTAATTTATAGTCTCTACACAAAATATGATCCATGTTGGATGAAGTTTCTAGATTCTATGAATTTATTACCCAATTGAACCGTTTCTTACTAGTGAGACATTTCATCTTCCACATGTTGTGAGCATTCCCATAATGCCTTAATGAGGGTATTTTGACTTTCAATTCATCATGGATGCGCTGTAAAAAATCCTATTTTATTTACAGCAGGAATCAATTCATTTGAAGGTGTGTGCGCTGAGTTATCCATCCGTTACGTTGGTGGGGTCCATTCCGTCCGCCCGAAAAACTCCTCAACTTCATTGAATTTTTACTGCCACTAGATGATCGATTCAGCCCCTGGTCCAGAAGAAAAAAATGAAGGAAGTTAAATAAGTATTATAAAAAAATTTTAATCATAAAATTTGGACATATATTTAATGGTAAATGACCAAAATACCCCTTTGAAAACAATCTGTTAAAATTGCAGAATTTGGCCATTTTTGCATTTACGCTCAAAATAACACTAAAACCTAAAAATGTGACAATTACCCATAAAATAACACTATGGTGGGATTATAAACAATTAATTAAAGTATAAAATATATGAAAATTTGAGCTTCATCACTCCCACACACTTAAACATTGCACTCCTAGGCAATCATCCTATACCATCTTCAAAAACAAACTTCTCAAAGCATAAAAGACAACACAACTCAATTATCATATCAGAAAAAAATATCATGCCTCCTACATGGTTTAGAATTTCAGAACTCAAAAATCATATGAATCCATTAAATCTCATGTTAATCCTCACATGCATGTCATACTTACCTCCCTAGAAAATATTTCTCTGTTCACTTAAGGATATTTTAATGTGGAGTTTTTCTCATTCCCAAGAACATGCGTGATTTCAATAGGCTTTCTATCCTCCTAATATCTCTACTTAACAGTGTAAAAAATGTTTCAATCATGAGGTCTTTTTCATGGGTTGTTCTGAGGCTGAGGGTTGGTAGGTTTAAAATGTAAAAAAATCTGAGGCAGAATGAGGAGGGTTAAGCTCTAAAGTGAAGTAAATGCATGAAAACAGTTTTTCTCAAGAATGGTGTGCTTCTTAATCATGTCACAAATTAATCACCTCCATAAACCTCTTCTTTTTGGAAGTTCAAACTTATAATTTTAGCATCAATTATTTTTATCACTATTTTCCCCATTTGTAGCATTGATTCAGCATGATTTTAGATCTGGATTTCTCTTCAAAATCATGTTTTTGAGGAAAAGAGAGGCAGCTTTGGATCGTCAAATATTGGTGAACACCCAGCCCATATGTGTAATGATATTTTTGGCTAACCATCCATCTTTCTATAATGAAATTTCTTCCACCCAAGCAGTAATAAATATGGCAACACTTTCAATTAATCTCAAAAAAATTCTTCAGGAAAGAAAAATACAGCCCATCTTCTCCCTCCCCCACACTTGAGTTCAACAATAATCATGCATTTAACATCTAGAGAAGGTTGTAAAGGGATAAATGGCTTGTAATGTGGCTGCCTAACAAGGTATTTCATGTCTACTAGGGGCTTAATGAAGGTCAGATTTAAAGGTAGGCCAAAATAAGAGTTTAATGCAAAAGGGGCTTTCAAAGTGATGCCTCAATCACACTTGACACATTCCATGAACTCTAACAGCTTTGAAAAAGGGAAAAATAGAAATTTCTGGATGACACAACATGTCTCAAGACTCTCAAGAAAAATGGAAATGCAATAAGATGTAAAATAGGATTAGAAACCTCTCGGTCCAGGCATGATATTCAATTTGGACAGCACTAGTGAACATGATTTCACAGTCAATCAAACTTCATCAAATGAAAAGATTAGAAATCAGAAACAAAATCCATTTAGCAATTATTTAAATCATCAAATATTAAAATCAAATAATGTGACAAAAATACCAAGATGGTTTGAATTTTACCAAGTATTCGATTCAGCTCAAGGTTCCTAAAAATACACCCAAAAAATGAAAAAGAAAAACAAGAAAATTTCAAAAAAAAAAACAACTTGAAAAATAAAATGAAAGCACGCAAAAAATTCCTAAAAACAAGTTGAAATCCCACCCCAAACTTACTCCATTTACTAACCCCTTTAAGCTCAAATCAGGTCAAGAAAAATTTCACACAGAATTTATATTGGGCATTAAACAATATAAGGAAAAGGAAAGACACAACCTGATTTATTTTTTAGTGGCAGTCTTGAGTTAAGATCCTAGATGCTACCACATTAAAACTACAAGAAAGAAATGAAATGACATAAGAAAAATAAATAAAAAGAAAGAGTAAGGGGATTTAAAAAGGATAATGTTTGGTTTGACCCCCAAGCAGATGCTAGGTTTTTACTGCCCCCAGTCAGGCAGTTGTAGTGGATTATCTCCAATCAGAAGGTGGGTATGGTTTCTTTGAGATAAACCACCACATGTGACTTTTCCCAGTGTCGATCAGTAGACACTAAGATTAAAGAACCATAAAGAATATAATAATGTTCCAACCCCAAGAAAGAATACAAATAGAATTTATGATCCAGAGTGGGAGGGAATAGAAAATAGGGGGTGCTCCCTGTGAACTTCTGTGGTGTCATCCTCTATATGATATGAAAGTTGATGTAGAGGAGGTAGTCACACCACCACCAGCTTCTCCAGCTCTTCTTCCTCGATTACCACCACTTTGGTGGTCTCATAATCAACATACAATTCCTGATCCATTGGTGCTGTATCAGAAATTTCAGGAAAGGAGAAGTCAGAAAACAATTCAGTTTGAATAATATTAAAACATGACGAATCAATAAATAAATCTTCCCTTTCAAGTAAGTCATCTTGGAAATTGATTTCTTCTAACAGTACCATTGGAAAATCCATCTCAGTAGGTCCATCTTATTTTTAATCTTACAAAGCAAGAGTGAGGTCAAAAGGTACTGATTGTTCAATATCAAGCATGGGAGGATCAAGTTTTAGGTTATCTTCAACAAAGTGATTCCAAGATTCTTTCAAAAAAGGTTGATCTCCCATAAGTGCATCAGCTAGAATGTGTAGATGAAGGACCTTCTCAAGCAATGGTTGAGTACGAGATGATATTATTAGCTCCTTTAGTATCTCCGTCTCACATATCTCAGGTTCTTTAACATAAAAAATGATTGGTAAAATCTCTTCAACCACTCGTTTTGGTTCTGGTTCCGGCTCAGGATCAGGTTCGGGTTGCTCTTAACATGCATGTACGTATTCAACAATCAACTCTATTTGACTCTCCAATTTTTTCAGGAATGCACTAATATTTTGAAACATATCTTAAATATCATTTTAATTTTATTCTGGCACCAGAGATTGGTCATTCCATGCAGAATAATCACCCTTGAAATACATCATGAACAAAAAGTTTTTTTTTAGTTTTTGAAATTTATGATTTTTTTGCTTTTTTTTATGAAAAATGGTGTGTGCAAGTGTTGAGCCTCCCTAGAAATGGAATTAATTGGATGCGTGGGAATTTGTCGCAGATCCCCGATCAAAATATTATTTACCTAAGAATGCAATATAGTGCACTCCCAGGGTCATTCTCAAGGAGGCAACTTAAAGAACACCAAAATTCTGTTGTCACTATTTATTTTCTAACTAATATATAATATAAAGGCAAGTTTTAAATATGCATAAAATATGAATGTATATATATATATATATGTAATTAAGACAATATGATGTTAAAAAGAAGAAAGAATACATTTGTTCTTGGGGGATCATAATGGTTGATATCATTGTTTATTAAAATATTTTCAATATCAATTCAATGTAGTGATCAAGATCTATCACACTACACCCTATTATTCGAAATGTTATTTCCCCAACACCAAGATCTCTGCATGTGGGGAAATAATCTTCCTAAAGTCAGTTATGAGATCTCTTTTCCAACTATCACTATCCAAGCCATACTCCATCGTATGCATGACTTGGTTAGTGAAGGGAGGGATAAATGTTGAATGAGAAGAAGAACTCGGTGGTAAAGAAAATGGGGTAATAGCACACCATAATCAATTTAACCACCACCTAAATACTCATAATTAAATAAAGAGATTAAAATTTAAGTACAATGAAACTCAATCAACCACCATTCTCCCCCTTGAACAATCATGGAGGTTAGTTCCCCATTCTCATGGAGTTAGAAGAGAATACGGTGGGAGATACAAATAAAAGTAAAAATAAAGGAATGAGGTATGAAGAAGAAGAATAATATAAATTAAAACATTATAAATATACTACAGAAGAAAAGAAACTACAAAACAATAAAAAATGGCCACATAGAAGTGCCAATGCTTTGATAAGGGGTGAGCATACATATTTATAGGGAGATGAGGTGAATGAATTATCTCCAAAATAATCCTCCAAATTATGCCGCGTGGATGTCCCATTGAATGGACGAATTTGTAACAGATTTATTCATAAAAGATGTTCCATAATGTCTCATCCATTCACCATACAAATATTAGATTTATTTTCTATCGTATGTAGGATTTATGACCGATTCCATCCAAGACATTTAATCTGTCCATTTGACTCACCGAATTTTCAATTCTTCAACTTCATGTGACATTATTTCCCTCCAAACTGTCGATTTACACATTTCTTCCTTAACAAAAGTTTTTCAACATGTAATTTCTAGTCTCTCCGAAAAATATGAGCCATTTTTGATGAAGTTTCTCGATGCTATGAATTTATTACCCAATTGAACCGTTTCTTCCTGGTGAGAAGTTTCATCTTCCACATGTTGTGAGCGTTCCCATAATGCATTAATGAGGGTATTTTGACTTGAAATCCATCATGGACATGCCGTAATAAATCCTATTTTCTTTACAGTAGGAATCACTTCATTTTAAGGTGTGTGCGCCGAGTTATCCGTCTGTTACGGTGGTGGGGTCCATTCTGTACGCCCGAAAAACTCTTCAACTTCATTGAATTTTTACTGCCACTAGATGATCGATTCATCCCATGGTTCAGAATACAAAAATTAAGGAACTTAAATAAGGATTATACCAAAATTTTAATCATAATATTTTGACATATATATTATGGTAAATGACCAAAATACCCCTTTGAAAACAATCTGTTAAAATTGCAGAATTTGGCCATTTTTGCATTTACGCTCAAAATAACACTAAAAACTAAAATTGTGGAAATTAACTATACAATAAAACTATGGTGGGATTATAAAAAATGAATTAAAGTATAAAATATATGAAAATTTGAGCTTCATCATTTACTTAATGTGACAACAACAACCTATATGGTGTTTTCCCATATAGTTTCTTTATAGAATTATACTTAACCAAACTAAGTAGTTATATAGATACCTTGAGAAAGTTATGGAGGAATGCATGAGTGATATGCCTTGGGATGTGATGTAAGAAAAAGTGAGGTGGTATTGTTATCAAGGATATTTTAGAGAGTAAAATATAGATTGGATTCCTAGCCCGTTGGTTAGAGATGTGATGGGAGTGTGGGTAGATGCTCATGGACTTGGAACGACACTAATATTATAAGAGATCATGAAGTTATCGTTGGAATGAGTGAGATTACAAAGGATATTGAATGAGAATTACATGTTTGTGGGGATTTTTTATTTGGTTAGGTGTATGGTCCTGGGCTAGATGGGATGCGATTCATGGGAGTATGAGTATAAGGGTTCTATTGAGTTGTATGAGAGCATACAACCATTGGGTTTTAGTGAGACCAACTAAGATCATGGTAATTCACATATGAGTGGGTACTCAATGGATTAATCCACCTTGAGAAGGAGTGTGATCATTGATATAGATTTTTGGGGAAAGTAATGATGTGTGAGGGAAGGTGCATGCTGGTTATGAATGGTAACCAGTTGTGTTGTGGATCATGGAAGAGATTGTGTGCGGGTATATTAAAAATGGTTTGGGTGTGATAAACATAAGTAGTGATTCTATAGTAGTATGTTTTTAAGATACACATGGTAATGGTAGCTTGGTGTTTTTATCATTAACAGGAGTTTTGTCATGGAGGTGTGTGGCTGGGACCCATTGGGGTTGGAACTTGAGGAGCAGTGTAAGGGAATCCATATTGCATGGAGCACACAATTGGTAGTTACTATTTTATACTGAAACTTGTGTATGAGTGGTATGGTCACACCTAATAATTATGTGCAGTAATGGATAAAGAATGGGCCATATATATCAAGAGTTAGTTGGAAGGTGATAATAACAATACTCATATTCTTGGGAGTATCGTGTCAGCCATGGGAGGTATGACCTTCATGTTAGAAAGGTCATGGATACGATCAGACTGATCTATGGGTGGTCAAAGTGACCCTGGGTTATGGGTGTGATAAATATCCAATGTGATTCAATTCCATAATAGATACCAAATTTGGGATTCAGTTTCAGGTCTCGTTGAAGTTGATGTGCTGGCATCTTGATCGAGGTAGAGCTAAGGTGATCCAAGAGTGAGTTTGATTGATGATTCACTGATTCATGGGTTGATATCATGAAAACTAGAGATGGTTTATAGTGATACAATCATGAAATTACATTGGTAGTGTGGTTCAGACTTTGGTGTGGGGTGTTGAATGATCTTATGAGCCTCTGGATAGTTAAAGAATCATGAGTGGGTGTTGTGAGGATGCATCGATAGGTGAAACCAAGTATTTTTGGGAAAATTTAGATGAAGGAGTTCTTACTGGTGTTATTTCATGAGTTAGATGTGGTGATGTGGAAACCGTATCAAGAGTATTTATCAAAACATGGTAAGCGGGTTTGTGTATCGTTGGAAGATCTTTTTTTATTAAGGTTATTTCTATGGTGGGGAGCACCATGGTTTATAATAAACCTCTGTCAGAAGATCCTTATGGAAGGGAGAACCATATTCCTTGTGATGAATTAAGTGGAGAGGCCAATTTTTATTGGGAGGGATACGGGTAGTTGAGAACTATCTCAGTATTGGCATAACTGGCGAGCAAGTGGTTTAGTATTAGGTGAATAGTGAATTTAGTGTTTAGAGTTGTATAAAAGAAGCATGTTTGGTGTTTGGAGATTGAACATTGTGTGTTATCAGTGAATTGACTACCATGATAGGTCTAGATATGTGGTTCATGGTCTACCATGGCTTCGTGAGGATTAGAAGATCTACAGCTATGTGGTTGTAATGACCCTCATAGTTACAGGTTGTAAATTCACAAGGAAATTTCTTCTTTTTTGGTCTGGTGAGGGTTTATTTTTGAGAACCAGGAATAAAATTTGGATTCCAAGTTATCACATTTTTTTAAATGATTCTTTAGACATGTTTTGAGGCCTCGTAGGTGGTATAGGTTCTTGGGTGGATGTCAGGGAAAGACAAAGTGTCATAAGAGGCTGAATTTCAATATCCTATAGCCATTCATTCCATGAAAAGTGTTTCATGATGTGAATAGGGTTAGATGAAATAGGTGAAAATCTACCCAATGATTTCATGTAATGATCCATAGTTTACTCCATGAAAGGTACATAGGGAATTTTAAAAAAGGGGCCATACCTCCATGTTATTAGTTGACTAGTCTTGTTCGGGGGGGGGGGGGGTTGGGTTTCTAGATCCTCCCCTATTCTTCCCCCCCTTTGATTCCATAAGATAGAGGATGGATCTTGACATAAATTTTTGGTGTTTTTCTCCTATTCTCTCCTTCCATTCTTTCTATTTTCTTTCCCTAATTTCAGTATGTTAGTCCCCAAAACACCCTAAAAAGGGAGGGAGGAATCAGGGTGTCAAATATTTCTTGTAATTACACAAATATTGTCCCCACATTGGAAGGAACTCATGAAATATTTCAAAAGTAATTACACAATCAACTAATACATGTAAGTAGAAAAGAAAACCTTACATAGCAGTTTTAATTTCTTCACTACTAAAGGATATTCCAAGGATCATACCCTAATAATGTGTTGGTTGTACCAAAATCCAATAATATTCACTAGATAATGTGGATTGATTTTTTTTGGACATGATCACTATTTTCTATGATCACTAAATTTACAATATTTTTATAGCTAACACACTACCTCCATGATATCACTTCTGTTAACTCACCCTTACTCACTACTTTGGGTGAAGTCTTTCTCAGTTTATCAACTTGATGGCTGCTGCCAAATATGAGAACAAGATGATAGTGTTTTTCATCATGGAAGTTTGATGATTATTCTTCAATTCAATCCATAAACTTTTCCCAAGTTCAACTATGTTCATGTAAGTATCTCTCACAAAATTCCATTTTTACAAAACTCTTTTCTTTTTATGCAAAAATGGAAACTTTTGTGAAAATCCCTAATTTCACAAAAAATCGAACTTTCATGAAACTTAAACATTTAATGAAACCACATTCACTACAATCATTTTCACCAATAATTTCTCAACCATTATTTTCAATAAATATATGTTTATATAAATTTCCTGATTCACATAAGAATTATGTTCTCATAAAACTTTCATGAAATTAGAGTGACAAGTCCTCCTCTAAAAAACTCTAAAAATAAATGATGAGAAACAAATCATTTATAGGAAAACATTAACCTTTCTTAAATATACACATCTTTCATGAAAACTAATCATCTTTCATGAAAATATACCATTCTTGAAAAACATGTCCCCTCTAATTCGCTAACATCAAGCTATCTTTTGCGATATCATGAAACTTGATACTTTACAAAGCTTTTATTTTTTTTATTCATTCATGAAAATTAAAAAATTTCAAAAAACTGTTCCTTTAATAAATAACCACTTTTTTGTTTTTGAGAACATGAATTTCATGAAACCTTGAATTTTATCTAGATTTTCCTAGCCAAAAATATAGAAAACACTAGAAAACCACACCACATTCCACACTGAATACACCTACATAGATAAGATCACCTGGCTTGGAAAGTAATTGACTAACCCAGTATGGGTTAAAAAAAACACAACATACTATCTATTTCCATCTACATATATAAGATCACTTAGATTGAAAAATGATTGATCAAACCATTATGGATTCAAAATTTCTTGATCAAACCATTATGGATTGAAAACAAACACAACATACTATCAATTTATACTTATGAACAACCTTGGTTCCAAAATATTATCTGTAAGTTTATTATAAAATCAATGAACAATTCAATAAAGAATAAACCTTTAACAAAAAAACTGATAGTCATGAAATAAATCATCCATCACTCTAAGTCTACATGAGAAAATATAGATGTAGAAAAAAGAGTTTAATGAGAGAACTTCATGACTTGAGAAACCTCATATACTCTTACAAAATCAATTCCATTGAATTTCACCATTCTCCCCCTTTTGTAAATAAACCAAAAGAAACTATATTTGTACCTTAGAACCCAAAAAAACACCCCCTATATCATATATCTCCCTAAATGTTGAACCAATTTCACAAATATAATAAAAAAGTTAACAAAAATGGGGAGAGAGGTTAAATCTGAACCTTATCATGAAAAATGTGATATCTGAACACTGAGGTTCAATTGATGTTTCTCAACCAATGGTACTTCCAATGCATTAGTCATGATGTCTGCCACTTGATAATTAGTTCCTACATGAACCATTTTTATCATGCCTTATTCAACTTTTTCTTTGATGAAGTGGTATTTGAACTCGATATGTTTGGTATGAGAGTATTGAAATGGATTTTTAATGAGCTTGATCATACTCTTATTATCATATAATATAATCATCAACTATTTCACCTCATCACAAATATCATAAATTTTTTTCTTCATCCACAATAGATAAGTTCATTCCTTTTTTACTGGAGATATACTCTACTTCATCCATACTAAGAGAAGTAATTTCCTATTCTTTCTTATCCAACCAACACATTTATTTACAATAAATAAGGAACCCCCACTTGAGGAGTTTTAATCAACCATATCACCAGCCCAGTCAGCATTTTATAATGATGAAAATTCATTATACTTTCCCACTTTAAAGAATAATCCAAAATTTATATTACCTTTAATGTACCTTATGATTCTTTTAACTGATGAAAAATTCTATTCATTCAAATTAATTTGGAAGCGATCTATAAAACATGTTTTAAAGATGATATATGGTCATGTCATAATCAAATACACTAATATTAAAATTATCATTTGATAACAGGTGGGATCCAAGTATTTACTATCCACATGCTTCCTAAGTTTTATCCCAACCATAATCAGAGTCAAAATTGGTTTATATTAATGCAAGTTGAACTTCTTCAGTAGCTCTCATGCATACTTTTCTAGAGAAATGAAGTTGTATTCCCTATTATGAATCACTCGTAGCCCCAAGAATCATGTGATTTCTCGAATCATAGACATTTCAAATTCTTATTTCATGTGATTAAAAAATAATTCCACCAATTCATGCCTACTTCCACCACATATAATGTCTTACACATGGGCATGCACCATAAATTGATCTCCTTGGGATGTCTTCACACAGATATTACAGTTGACACCTCCCCTTTTAAATTATAACTTCTACAGATGAGCATCCAATCATGAATTCTATGCTTGTGGTTCCTAATTTAGACCATATTGATACATCTTCAATATAAAAACAATTATTTATAAATTCATCTATTTTTTCTATGTAAAATTCGTCCTCAAGAACACCATTTAATATTTCCCTTTTAACAACCATCTGATAAACTTTTTTTACCTTTGAATTTCCATGGATAATAAGATCCTGATAGACTATAGTCGAGATAATGGTGAAATTTTTTCTTCAACATCAATTCCCTTAATTTTATCATAGCCTTAATACACTAAGTGTGCCTTTTTTATGATCACATTTCCTCAGTCATCGATTTTTTTCTTAAAGATCCACCAATCACATTGTGATTTTATGGCCTCTAAACAAGATCCAAATTCTGGTTTTTATAAATCTAATCAAGCTCTTTATTCATGGTCTTAACCCATTATTCATCCTTTACTTATTAAAACAAGCCTAGTTCCACCATTTATAGGAGAGAATAATGCACTATATTCCTCATTCTTCTTGTCTGTGTAGGTACTATCTAATCAACAATGATGTTGGATTGATTAACTTACGATCTTACACTTCTCTTTTGAGGTTACATTTTATTTTCTTCAATAATAAATTCCAATTTTGATTCAAATTCCAAATCATCGTCACTTGGATAACCCTAAATGTTAGGCACAAATTCCATAATTTCTATTTTTGAATCTATCCATTTTCTACCTTCTTCTTCATCTTCAAACATATCAACATATTAGTTTTTCAAGTTCTTCATCATTTTATCCTAAATGATCTTGACATCATTGTTCTCCAAAATCTATCTAAGATAATTATTATATCATTTATAGGATTTAATCTTCATTGAGTATCTAAAGATAATTCATTCATCTGTAATATCACCATAATTTATTGATTTCCATGATTGCCTTCTTTGCTTCAGATGAAACATTTACTTCCAAAAGCATGAAAATACTTTAGTGATTGATTACTTGCATTTCATATTTTATAGAGTTTCATTTCATCTCTTATAATTTTCCCTACTCAATTTTGATTTTACATTGAAGCCTTAATAACCTCCTTCTAGTAGTAATGAGAAACACTACTCTCAATCAATAAAGTTTTGGACATAATTTTCACCTATCAATTTCAGTGTTCAAAAAAACCATTTTGTTGAGGTGTTCTCACTGAATACACCTAATTCTTGATCTCATTTTAGGTAATTTTCAAATTCAATAGATGTGTATTTTTTTCCATTGCCTAACCATAATATCTTAAGTGTGTGTCCAGTTTCACTCTTAACTATTTTAAGGTATCTTTTCATGTATTCAATCAATTCATGTTTACTATATATAAAAATTAAACATTCCATTCTTCTATAATAATCAAAAAAATAATAAAGTACCTCTCTCCACATGTTATGGTGACATTAATTGGACAACACACATTTGTGTGCACTAGATCAAGTAGATTCGATGCCCTTTTGTTACTCAGACGATAAGAATTTTAGAACATTTTCCTCTCTTGAAAGCATCACATGTATTTTATCAATCAAAATTTAGATTAGTAATTTATACAACATATTTTATCTTTGATAAATCTTATATGATTTATTGATTAATTTGATTCAACCTCCAATACCACAAGATGTTTTCCTATCATGTGGTATGAACATCCACTATCAAGAATCTAAGTTATACTATTATTTTTATCTTTGAGTATGATATCTATCAGGCTGGCTTTCTCAACATTATTCTTTTCCTTCTATGAGATACTTGATTGAGTTAAGGGATAAGATAAACTCTCCAATATCTTCTCAAAATACATGGTTGAATCATATTCATATTATTATTTTATAGGATATTACATATTTGCAAGGGTGATTTGGTTTTGTTGACCTATATTCACTTGTCTATGTATTATGTAGTTATAGTTTCCACCTTACCTTTCCCTATAATGAATAGATTTATGGACAAAGTTATAATAATAAAAATGATATAAAAATAAATTATTTATTTTAAATGATGAATTATATGGTCTTATTCTCCTTTTTTTACTTATAGGTGCTTCTCCATTTAGATAGTTCTATGAATCTTTATAGCAATACATGGATGTTTTGGTTATTTATGTTTTGTTTTATAAATATGATTTGAGGGAATAGTCTACCCATTGTATGGATTAGGTCCTCACCACTAGTTAGTATCCTCTAGAATATTAGGTTTCATGATTGAGGCCATGTAGTGTGGAGCATAATAAATCAGTGTCCTTTATCTATAAGAACATTATAAAATGGAAAGGAAAATATAAAGTTATGTTTCCTCTTAAATTATTTAATTTTGTAGGAAATGGAAATTTTTATATTGAATACCCAATGAAGGAATATGATGAAATTTAAAGTGACGATGAGTAAGAATACTTTTATAAGGGAAGTTATAGAAAATTCAGAAAAGATGATTCTTGATAATACAAAAATTCTTCAAGAAAATTCCAAAACAAATGATAATAAAAGAATAAATTAAAAATTCTTCATCATCCTTGAGTGAGTCAAATGATCATGGTAGATATCAAAATCACAAAACTTTCGTATCTCATATCAATAAGCATGATACTTGTTCAAGAAGTGAATAAGAGAAAGATGGAGAGAGATACATTTAATACATGCCGAGATTAGAACCTGTTACATTCAATTAGAAAAATTATAATCTCAAGAAAAGAATAAAGTTGTTGTAAAAAAAATAATTAAAGTTGATAATGGGAGTGATCTGATCAAAGTGACCAAAAATTACAAGGTGAAAATTACAGAAAATGATAAGATTCTAGAAGAACTTAATGAATAGGAGGATGTTAAGGAATAAGATATACATTAAGAATAATCTATGTGTCTTAAGGCTGAAAAAACCTTTAAGATCATGAGAAAATACCATGATAAATTTGTGGATATTCAAGATGAATCATCCAATTTGTTTGAGAAGACTAATACCAATACAAATTAAAAACTTGTTCTATTTTCTCAAGTGATATAGAATCTATTTTATCTAGTTATGAAGATTAATAAACTAAAAATAAAGGTTTTTGAGTTGAATAATGTCAAAAAATAAGTTCTCCTACTATAACTAGAAACATAATGGAGTTTATAAATCAAAAAACCTCAAGAATAAAGATAAATAAATGATATAAAATTCATGGAAATAATTATAAATTAGTAGACAAACTCACCAATAGGTTGAAAGATAATTCTTAAGGGGCCACCAATAGTGTTTTTAGAAATTTAAAAAAATCCTTCAATTTCTAGTATAATATGTCTCTCCCATATAAGTGGAATGAATCACGGGGGAACCACATATAAAATAATAAAATAAAATCTATAAGGAAGAGAAAATTTTTAATGAGAAATATGTATATTTTTGAAAAAAAGTCTCTTAAATCAGAAAAATTTAAAAATTAGAAAGAATTTTGTGGAAGATGTGATAAAAAAGGTCATAGTTTTGAAGGGTTCATATTATTATTTCCTATAAATTCTCTACAGACTGTTGGAGCTAATAAAGATTATAATATTCTATATAGTAATCCTAAAAAAGCGGAAGAGAATTTAAAAAATGGATCATTAGTGCTTCCATCTCAAGCTAAAATGAAAAAAATTAATAAGTAATAATTAACATAAGAATATAACTTTATGGATCAAAATGATAAAAGGCTCCCACACAAGGTTAAAATTCAAAATAATTGGACAACAATGCTACCTCAAGAATACTAGAACTGAAAAATTGGAATTAGAGGCATGAAGAGTCTTCCAAATTAAGAAGTCATAATGAATATAAAATCTTGGTTGAGATATGTCTATAATAGTATTGACCTTTTTAGCATTTTGTTTTTATTTTCCTGAGTCTTGGTGGTTTCAAGGAGGAGTATGAAAGAGTATAGAGGCCTTTGAAGACTCTTTGTTCCAAAACGAGCCACACCACAACCTGGTAGAAGCCATGGTGGACCTGGTGTTATCTTGTTCAAAAAAGGTATGGGTGAAATGGATTACCAAGACGATTTGGAAGTCAAAGTGAGGAAAAAAACACCTTGGGTTTAAGAAAACATTCCCTTGAACAAGGTGTTTTGGGATGACATGTTAAAGGACACCATGAACATGGCCAGGCCATGGTGGAATCTATGATAGCGATCATAATTTCATTAAAATGATAAAAATGGACATCTTTATCCTTAGATCTGATTGGTTCAAAGGGGGAAAGAACATTAATTATTATTGGGGTTTTAAATGAGATTTCAATTTTTTTACTTTCCTACATTAATTGATATGTGCACCCCTATTGAATTGTTACTTTGATTTACAAACATTCTAGTGAACCTAGGGATTAGTTGAGTGATTTATCATGTTGTGGATTAATTGATAGAAATTTTCACTAGTTAAGTGTTTTTTATATATCCTTTGGGTTTCAATGATCAACTCCTTGAGATTCTAACATCTAGTTCATGGAGAATCAAATACTTTTGGCTCAAAGTACCACCTTTCCTCCTCTTTTATTTCACCCTTTGTTCTTCTTTTTCTTGATCTATTTGTTTTGGTAAATACCTTATCTTTGGGGATATAATCTAGTCTTGGTTTTTGGTGGTTTGAAGAATTTAGGTTTCGGATAGTCTTCCTTCATCTTAGTGATACTTCTTCTAGTGTTTTTTAACCTTTGATAATCTGTTCTTGTCTGGAAAATGTTGAACTCTTAAATTGAATTAGGGGATTCATTGTTTCTTTTATTAATTTATGTGCAATGAAATTTTTATCATTCTTTATATCTTTAGGAAATGATGGTATTGATATTAATGAATATTAAATAAAAAATAAATAAAAGAGATGGTATATGATTGTAACAATCATGTTTGTTTATACTTTGTTAATGGTTTGCCTCTTGTTTTTATATATAATGTGCTATATTTTGTTTATGATATGGTTATAATATTGCTTATGCTTTGTTTTAGAATGTTTTTGATGTTTTAAATTTGATAAATATTGTAGAGATGGTAATTATTATTGGATAAATATTAAATAAGCTGAAAATTATTGATGCTTATAAGTAATAAGAGGCATGTTAATTGATTTTTTTCTTCCTTATATTTTGATGAAACTAGAAGTGATGCTTGAATAAATGTTTAAATATCTTATATATATTGATAGATGATGCCCTAGTTTTCCTTATGTTGTAACATATAATAATTTATTTGGTTAATTCAATATGGTAATGAAGTAGTTTCTTGAGAAAGATATATGTTCGGGTCTGAGAAAGCCTATTTACTTATGAAGGTTGAATGCCTTGGTTTTTTGGACTAGAAACCATGTTGATTTTTTTTCTTTCTACCTTTTTTGATTACTAGGGTTGTGATACTTGATATGCGACATGATTTGAACCATGTATGGTTGATGGTTTGATGGGAATGGGTGGGGATTCCTAGGTTTGTGGTAGTAGTCGGCACCTAAAAAGGTAGGTTTCATGGTGTTATGTATGGTGGTGTTGAAGATAGAACCAGGATTGGTAGAGTATATTGAATGAGGCATTTACCATTGTTTTTTTTAAATATGATATTATTTTATGTTAATGAATCTTATTTAAAGGTTGGATGACTGAGTTTCTTATTTTCCTACATTCATTTCCTCAATGCTTATAGCAATTGTTTTTGCATGGTTTATGCAAATCTTTTATGGTATCTTAGGATAAGTCCTAGTGTACTTGTAACTATGGAATGATAATGAATATTAAATATTTTAAACCATGTAGTTAGTGGTTTAATGGAATTCTAAATGATGATAACTCTTGAGAAATAGTGGAATCAGTTGGATTATGCCTAGAGGGAATATAATTGGTCGATAATTAATGTAAAATAGAAATAAAATAATATTAATTAATTTATGGTTATTAATATAATTTATAACAATTTTAAAATAAATAATTAAATGAAATTATTTTATAGTGCTTGTGTTCTTATAGGGTATCTAATCCTTAGTAGCGCCTTTTGTGTTTCTAAGAGATAATAGCTGTAGTTGGGTATAATGATAGGTTGTTTTCTATAGTGTGGTTGTGAGAATATATATATATATTCCTATTTTATGTGATTTCATATGCTACCCCACCCATGTCTGTAGAGTGACTAAAACCTAGTGGAATCTGGGAGGGTGTTTTCCTCAACATCCAGGTTAGAGAGGAACAAATGGCTGACTACCCCCTCTTTCCCCACTCTCTTCTCTTAGTAGTTTTATATACTAGTATTAATGGTGGTTATATTTCCTATATATATATATATTTATAGATCTATAATGTCTTGTGTTTATTTCAGACACATGTATCTCCAGATATACTATCCTAAGGATTATTATAGGTATGTTTTGTATGAGCTGTGATGTATTGAGTTATGGTACACAATTTAAAAGATGTAGTGGCTCCCAAAAATTAATCGATTACTACCCGGATATGTGGATGGTGTGATGAAAAATGTGCATGTAATGTGGTTATGATTATATGTTTTGATACATGGGTTTATGGTATGATAAAGTTACTCAAATGTATTTGTGAAAGATCTTACATTTATAGAGATATGGATTAGGACGTATGACATTATGAAAGAGCATAAAACTAGTAGGGAGGTAGTGTCAGGGTACCACATTTAATATTATGTTGGTATTATATTTTTAATTATATATGATACTTGGTTATATATCCATGGTGAGGATGGTAGCTTATAATACATGATTAGTTGATGAGTTATCTTTACTTGTTTACTCACTGGTCTTTAGAATTCATTCTTTATCTTTTTTATGAGAGGATATAGGGAGGAACCTTCTAATTATACTTGTTATTACTACCCTATGTATGTATATAATATTTTTTAGGACTATAGGATTTGTTTTGAGACCAGTATTAACTTTACTAGCTCTCAGAGTTGTTTGGGATTCAAGGTTGTTGCTGAGGATTTACTTTTGGAACTTCTAGTTTCTTTTGTAGTCATTCAGCTATATGAAATTACATGTATGTATTTGGTATATTTTATTTTATCTTGATCATGATTTTTTTGGTGGTTTCATCTTATCTATCATTCCTCATGTTCTATTACAGGGTAATGCCTCCCATTTTTTAGTATGATTTTCTCTTGGTCCTTATCATCAACCCGTGGCCTATTAGAGGCGGGATTCCAGCATCATTATCTCTATTCTCTCATTTTCGGTCTATGGAGGTACCTTTGAGGGGATGGGGTCTTGATATCTGACTCTAAACCATTATTATATTAATAATAAGTAAATAGAATTCCCTTTGTATTCCCTATTACGTGTTTATATTTTCAAACTTGATGGGAATTGAAGGAAATCAAAATAAAGGGGGAGTTGAATGAGGCTTTAACTGATAGAGAATAAGATAAAAATCTCATTATCGAGTATATAAACTATCTTGATGAAGTGGATGTGATTTCAGCCCTTAAGGGGGATAAAAATGATAAAATGCTATCAAGGTATTCGAATCAAAATTTCTACCCTTGTTTTGAATATAATAAATATGATTTTAAATGGGGAGTGTTGGTTGATGAAAAATCTAGGAGAAAGGGGGAGTTTTATACCTTGAATAAAACATTTTTATGTGTTTTTTTGATATGTTTAAAATATTTAATTTTCTTGATAAATCTATTTGAAATAGCCCAAAAAAATATAAATTGAGAATGGAATCACATGAATAGGAATTTATAGACACATTTGATTTATTTGTAAAGTCTATCTTGTTTTATACACTGGGTTATCCTATATAGACTTAGATTAAATTAACTAAAGGCTATTGGTGAAGTTGTGTATGGTTTTACACCACCCCCAAAAGTGAATTAGGTTGTAAGTAAGATCTATGAGGGATAAGAAGTTTCAATTAATCAACCATTTTCTCAAGGAGAATAAGGATTTGAGGAGTGAGGTGAATCCTCATTATTTATTTGAATTTATTATCAATAAGGGGGAGAATTAATATAATATCCTGTGTTTTAAACCATATAAAGTTTACAAGGGAATTTGAAAAATTTCCATTAGTTAATGGGTCATTTTAGAATTTGCTAATTTGAGTAAGGTTCTGAGGGTTTGAACATCCATCAGTGATGTTTTTAGACATAGTTTATATTTTTGTGGAAGACCGAGGGTACGGGCGAACACCAAAGGAAGAAAAAATGGTTTGGGATGCTGAAAAATAATGAAACTATCCATTAACATCCTGAATTCCTTTAATTATGTGGATGGGTGTCATGAGGTGTTCCCAGGAGGATTAAGGAATTTAATTCCTGGTGTCTTACCATGAGGTATTTATGATGTGAATCTAGTTCAAACTACGAATCTTATGGGGCTAGTTTTTTTAAAATATAACAAGGGTTCGACCCTTTCATTTTCTTTTGATGATAGGAGGGAACCTAGTAGGTCTCGTAAATGGAACCTCTCACTCTCCTAGGGATCCTTGGATATCCTCCATCTGATATTTGATTAAAGAATTGTTAGTCATGTTGGATATCCCTTGGTAAGCTCCAGATTACTTTTTCTTCTCTCCTTTATTTATCTACCTATATGGAATTATAAATCTATGTGATCTCTTATTCTCTATTTTCAGGTAATTTTTCAACTCTTTCATTTTATCTTGATTTAGATTGAGTTAAAAAATGATAATTGATTAGTGAAACTCCCTTAGTATAAGGTAGGTGGTCTATGAATTTTTTCCTTAAATCCTAGCTTGTTTATAAACCACATCATTGTGCTGTGATTCAGAATTCCTATTTATCACCCTTAAAATGTAAAATTAATAATGTAGAATCTAATTCGTTATGTTAAATAACAATTTTGCTTTTAATCAAACTATTGTAGGTTTTTTAACTCAGCCTGAACCACCCCATTGGGTGTGTTACTTTCATGAAAATGGCCTATGATTCATATAGGAGATTAAAACACCATTTTTGGGTGATGCTTCAAATGCTTATAATTATAATTCCTTTCACTTTAGATCACCATTTATGGTGTGACGATTGATCCCTCAAGTATGGTATGATTAAATAAAATTAAGTGATTTGGGCATGACAACCAACATGGACCATTTTATAATAAAACCACCTATGAGGTGCGCTGTCTTGTTATATAAAAAGGGTAATTTAGATTGGAATATTTAAATGATGAATGAAATAGACTTTTCAATGTCCTTTTTTTTCTTATAAATGAAATAACCTGAATGATATGATTGAATTTATTTATGTAATGCTTATGGATTGGAAAATTTGAGTTTAATGAAATGAAGTGTAGAAGGGAATGTTTTCTCACATGAACCTCTTAGTTATTAGTAAATAGAAATAAATAAAAAGAATGATAATGGAAAATCAAGATATTAATAATTTCATTTCGTATGATATACCATTTCATGTAAGGTGACAACTGCTTATGAACAGTTCACCTGGCCCTTGTTATATGAAATTATGATACTTAGGCATAGAGTCCCTTATACTTGTAATACTAGGGTATGAAATCCCTAATATATTATTATACTTGGGAATGGTTTCCCTCGAGCATGGAATCCCTTATACTTGTGATAATCAGGCATGACATCCCTAATATATTATGATACTTGGGAATGATGTCCCTCGAGAATGGAATACCTTATACCTATGATACTTGGGCATGGAGTCCCTTATAATTTTGATACTCAAGCATCGATTCCCTTATACTAGTGATACTCATGCATGGAATTCCTTATACTTGTGATACTCAGTCATGGAATCCATTATACTTGTGATACTTGGGAATGGTGTCCCTTAAGAATTGTGATACTCAGGAATGACATCCCTTATATGTTGTAATACTCAGGTATAGAATCCATAATTATTCTAAGAGAATTTAGTGACTAATATTGGATTCTTGCGTTATTCCTCAGGTCTTGATTTTAAATACATACCTATATATATAGCTATATATGTTACCAAATATATAGTTCATATATAAACATATGTATATATACTTATATATATAGTTATATATATATATATATATATGTGGTGACACCTCATTAGAGACATTACAGCTTTGGTAGAAGAAGATATGGTTAGCTAGGTGTCCTTGAGGAACTTGATACTGACTTGTTTACATTTATTTATTTGTTTAAAGATTTATTGATATAACCAGAAACTACTATATTTTATATTCACAAACTGTATATACTAAGACACCATGGGTGGTGGCCTATTTAGTATATCTCACAACCTATTCAAGATTCCATTATAATAGGGTACCCAAATAGACTTATTGATTGCAGGATCAAGTTCTAGATTCAAATTTCTTGCTATTATTCTTGGATATGGGAGTTAGGAGCAAAGTACCGAGTCAGAGCTCAGGACGCTCAAGGAGTTATCTATTTGGGCTTTTGTTCTCTTTTGTTATAACTATATTGTATTGGATTGTGTCTCCTGCTACATTTTTACTAATTTAGATTATGTATCCTCATCTGGACATGCATTCATGGTTGTGTATTTGGTATTGTCCATTTTATCAGTTATTGTAATCTTCCACAACCTTTCTTTTACTCTTCTTCTGATGTTTTATTTATTTATTACTATTCTTGTACACTTCTCTGATCATGAATGGATAATATCCCCAACATACCATAATTATACCCTCATTCCTAGTCCGTAGACTCTGGAGTATAGGGAGGTATGCTTGAGGCTATGTGACCAACCATCTCAGGGCACCATTTTAATGTTCCCCATGTTGGGATGTTATGAGAAATGACACAAATATTAACATGGAGGATTAATTATATTATAAAAAAATACAAGATGGATATTGAAGATCACATGTGTGAATTTTATTTTATTTTTCAATCAAGAAGACCATTATGAAAATAGAAAGATGTCAATATGTTCTAGAGAAGTACAAAAGTTATGAGTGAGATGCTTCCATCATAAATGGTCAATATGTTCTAGAGAAGTACAAAAGTTATGAGTGAGATGCTTCCATCATAAATGGAAAAGGAGGGTTGAGGATGTTGTTTAAAGATCTTGAATGGAAATATTCATGTAGAAATATCTACATATAATGACTGAAATAATGGTAGTCAATTTAAGACAATCATTAAGGGTATAGAAAACTATTGAAACAACTTGGTTAGTGTTTGAAAGAATCCAAATAGTGAGAAGATTCTAAGCTAGTTAAGTAGTGGAGAATTTATCATAGAGTTACCGAGTATGTAGGATGTTATAGATAGTTGTTGGTGCCAAAATATTGCACGAAAGGAAGGGATGGAAAAGATGGCCCATACGCTGCCTCGCGAAGCACCGACGCGAAGCGCCCTAAGCATCACGGTCCCGCGAAGCACCGGAGCCGGTACCTCTCCATGAACGAATTTGATGTTCGCAAGCTCGTCGCGAAGCACCAGAGGTGGTACCTCTCCGTGAACGAATTTGATGTTCGCAAGCCCGCCGCGAAGCACCAGAGGCGGTACCTCTCCGCGAACAAATTTGACGTTCGCGAGCTCGCCGTGAAGCACCGGAGGCAGTACCTCTCCATGAACGAATTTGATGTTCACGAGCCCGCCGCAAAGCACCGGAGGCGGTAACTCTCCGCGAACGAATTTGACGTTCGTGAGCCCGCCGCGAAGCACTGGAGGCGGTACCTCTCCGAGAACGAATTTGACGTTCGCGAGAGCGCCGCGAAGCACCTGAGGCGGCGCGGGAGTTCGGCTTCGCGGCGCCCCTTGCCTATAAATACTGGGCTCCCCCTGAGTCCCAGGGATGGACAATCCGACCTTTCAGCTTCTCCTCTCCCGAATCGCGAAGCACTCTTTGCCCCCGGGAATCATGAGCTCCGCGAGGTACTTCTACTTCGCGTGACGCCTTCGCTTTGTATCGTTTTGAGCCCCTCTTCCGAGAGGTATGCCCTTCATGAAGCTCAAGGGAATTCGCGAAGGAGGGGGATTCCCAAGGGAACCCAGGCAGCTGCGGAGCATTTATGCTTCGCGAAACACCCATCCTGTACTAGTGATTCCCATGCTAAGGCAGGATCGCTACACATCGCGAAGCACACTGCTTCGCAGCACCCTGCTTCGCGAGGCACATCTTCTTCGCGAGGCCGTGCTCCGCGAATACTGCTCTACTTTGCGAAGCACCCTCCACTCACACATTTGCCCCATGCTAAGGCCAAGGCACTCCGCTTTGTCAAGAAAAATTCTTTTCTTGGCAATTCCTCTTCCCGTGCGACCCTCCAGGTTTGCACGATGTGATTTCAAAGTCCCACAGACAACACCACTCATAGAGTTGCTTCTCCTAATGCTTCTTTGCATAGGCATGCTAACAGCTATTGCTTCTTTGCATAGCCACGCTAACGTGGACCTCTCGATGGTTCGCTCTACAACCCCCCTTGACCACGACCTTACTGGTACCTTCCCCCCCAAGGAGCAAAGGGCACCAGTTATGTAAGTCCTAGGGGTGTGGAGTGAACCCACCTCGTCCAAGCTGCAGGATGTTAAACTGCCAAACACTACATCCTCAACACATGACGTTAAACTGTGACCCGACCTCGTGCCTCGCATGAAGGGTCCCACCAGCTCGAACATTTTTTATGCCATTCGTCTCCACGGGAGTGGAATCACCCCCCCACAAGGGATGATATCTTTTTTATTGGAGCGGCGTATGTTCTCAGGAGAAGGGCGACCCTAGTTCCCCAATGGATGGATACACCCCTGCATCTACATACTTCCCCACTACCAAGGTCATTGGAGGGCGTGATAGGGAACGAGGCACCTCCCATCATTGGTCCCAAATCCCTCTTTCACTGCGCTTTTCCGCACTTCGGGCCTCCATCCTGGAATAAGTCCCAGCACCATGGGCCGCCTAATGCGTAAGCCCCTCTTCTCTTCTCACGGATGCACCCTTTGCGGCGTGATCTCCAGGTCCTTGCTGCCTCTTGTTTCTCACACCGAGCATGACTCACGTGGGCTTAGAGTTGGCATTGGCCATGACAACACCTCATACAGCATGACGTTAAACTGTATGCCCTCGTCCAGCATGACATTAAAATGCACATCCATTTGAACTACGAGGTCTTTGATCCATGTCAAGGCATGGTACGTAGGAAGCCTCCATGAGGTTCAAGCCCACCTGCCATAATTTCCTCACGTCGAGTTCTACCTTCGTCCAGCATGACGTTAAACTGCATTCCAGTCCGACGGAAAGCCGTTGTGACCAACCCGAACTACGAGGACTTTGATCCATGTCAAGGCATGGTACGTAGGAGGCCTCCCTAAGGTTTAAGCCCATCCCCCTTTGGACCAAGTTCCCTCATTCCTCATGTCGGTTCGCCGACACCCACCAACCAAACTACGAGGACTTTGATCCATGTCAAGGCATGGTATATAGGAAGCCTCTACGAGGTTCAAGCCCACCACCTGGTCGTTCCGACCTCATTCACGTCGGTTCACCCTCGTCCCGCATGACGTTAAACTGTATTCCACCATTTGAACTATGAGGACTTTGATCCATGTCAAGGCATGGTACGTAGGAAGTCTTCATGAGGTTCAATCCCACCACTAGTGGACCCCAGAGTCTACTTTCACGTCAGTTCACCGATGAAACCATTTGAACTATGAGGTCTTTGATCCATGTCAAGGCATGGTATGTAGGAAGCCTCCCCGAGGTTCAAGCCCATAAACCATCGTATCAAGGTCCACTTTCACATCGGTTTGTTGACGACTTCCATCCATTTGAACTATGAGGTCTTTGATCCATGTCAAGGCATGGTACGTAGGAAGATTTCATGAGGTTCAATCCCACCACCCATCGGACCAAGGTCCACCTTCACGTCGGTTCACCGACGAAGTCCCTTTGAACTACGAGGTATTTGATCCATGTCATGGCATGGTACATAGGAAGCCTCTCAGAGGTTCAAGCCCACCACCTGTTGGTCACTCCAACCTCCTTCACGTTGGTTCATCCACACCCGGGCAGCCTGGTGTGTAAGCCCCACACCATCTAGACCAAGGCCCACCTTCACGTCGGTTCGCTGACGCATCGGGCCAAGGTCCACCTTCATGCCGGTTCACCGGCACCATCCCAAACTACGTGGACTTTGATTCCCTGCCACGGGGATACGTAGGAGGTCTCTTCGAGGCTCAAGCCCAACTTCACCGTCGCCCTTGCGATGGTCCCTTGCCATTCCCCCCTCCACTTCATTCATCCATCCATCATCCACCCTGATTCTCACCCGGACCATCATATCCCAGTGAGACCATGTCGGTCTGCTCCTCTTCACAGCCACCCTTGGGCTGGTCCCGGTATCAGTGCCCCTTGAAGGGAAATCCCTCAATTCGATCCATTCTAGATAATGCTCTGATCGGGCCGATCCGTCCCCGCTGGACGTTAAACTCGAGACATACCCTGTGTTAAACACATGAAGCTGAGGAAAAACTCAGATATATGTCTATGGCATATAATACCCCGCGCTCAATGTGGGATGCCTCAGGCTTCCATGCCCTCGAGAAACCCTGTGACCAGGGATAATAGACAAACATTCCAGGTCCTCAGCATCCAGACATGCTACTGATTCCTCAACGTGACTACTCCCCCGACTGAAGGTTGCTGCCCTGACCGGACCCTTTGGAATGTCCTGATAGAAGCAGTGTAATTAACCAGCGTCCATGGAAACATGGTACTGGGAAGAGTTTCATGAACAACGTATTAAATCTATGAGGGAGACCTGGACTAGGTGACGACTTCTGAGGAGGAATCCACGGAAGGAAGGACCGATATCCCATCATCCCATTTCGATCAAGGAGCAGACGTACCTGAACAAGGAACGAATTTCGCTCGCCTTTGGAAAGCGTGAATGCGGGGCAATAGCTGCGCGTCCTCACAGACGGATGCGCGTGCCCCGGAGAAATCGTCGAAAACAGAAATGGTGAACCCGACGTGAAATTCTTCTCCTCAATGTGGAGATTAGTAGCGTTTGAGACACCAGTAGATTGGCATGTCACCATATCTAGATATCTGGTCCCTGGTCCCAGCAAGCAAATGGCGGGCCTGTCGTGAAACTCACCGGAAGTCGAGGCAGTAGAACATGGGGCACTCCGTTCTGCAACGTGTTGGCGTGGATCCTTCTTATAGACATGGATAATGGAAGGACGTTGGGGCACTGGTTGTCAATCCTTTTCCTCGCAGTGCTGATGAGTTGATCCCTTCGTTTCCCAGGAACCAGGTTGCTGTTACGGAGACGCGATCACCTCCCTCTCGCCTACGCAGGGGAATGGGAAACACCGGCACAACCACCCCGCATGGCTCCGCTACCGCCACGACGGCCTCTACATCCGCGAATACGGGGCGCCCATGTCCCATATCCCCATCAGAGATCATCCAGCGAAGGGTGATCAACAACCTTGTATGCAGGTATGAGGAGGAATGGGTCATCCCAACTCGGGATATGGCCCACCTGGACCTGGAGGCATCCAGGCCCCACCGTCAACACCGCCCTAACAGGCCGCGCAGGGAGCCCTTGCTCCCCACCCCAACGTTCAATTGTTTCGGGAGCCTGTCCCCAGAACGCCTCGACAACTCCTCGCCTTATGCTGACGAGACGGGTGACGCCCGGCTCGGCCTGCTCAGGGTCCCAACCCAAGGGCTCCAAGCAGGGGATCCCACCCGGCCGCGTTAGCGCCGCCGTCCGACTCCACAGGAAGAGCAGGCAGGCCATGCCCCTGCACCACCTGCACCAGTTCGTCTGACCCAACGTCAGCGCCGGGCCCGGGCTGAGTACGCTCGCCCAGATATGTCGACGTCAACAACTACCATGGCCCAAGCCACTGACGATGCATGTCATGGAGTTCCTGCATACACCGAGTAGGGGCACCCCTTCAACCGACCAGGATCGAGGCCTCAGCCGCCCCACGGGCAGGCTGGTTTGACTCTCGGGGTCGCAGGCCCGGGCGATGATTACCGTGAACCAATCCGCGGTAACGTCGCCCCATACGGAGGTCCTCTCCATACCACCATTCCATGGAGCATGGGCTTTCCTCGCTCCGAATCTCATCACAGAGGTATGCCTCGTGCTACCCCCATCCCAGAGGAAGACCTGCCCCGCGGTAGTGACGCTCGGCACGGAAACCTTTCCCGTGCCCACTATACAGGGTATGGAGTCCATCCTCCTGCCCCCGACCGCCGATCTGAAGGAATTGTCCATTCAGTCCTTCTCCAATGTGGGGGTCCTCCCTATGTCCTCTCTGCAACTGGTGAAGGTCCTCGCCCTGGCAACATGGGGAGTGAAGGTCAGCCTCGCTCCGCCCGCATCGACCAGGGAGATCCTCCCCATGCTCCTGCCGATTCCAACAGAGGCTCCGCCCACATGGGTTCTGTCCATGGAGGTCCTCCCCATGTACCCTTCGACATTTTCCCTGGTGCCCCTCACACCTCGGCTATCTCGAGCGGGGGCCCTCTCCGCCACGGCGCCACCACCGCCCCGAGACTACATGTTGAGAATCAACCTTATCCCGAAGAGCCACCCAGGGGCAGGAGAGCGGGTCGTCGTCACCATAAGAAGAGTCCTGGGGGGGCCCGAGTGGAGATCAAACCAGGTCGTTTCTCGGATTCTGAAGCGGAATGCGACTCAACGATGGAACCTTCTCCCCGCTCCTTCGCATCAAGGACTGGGGCAGGGACCAGGCGCGTCAGACTCATTCTCCCAGAATGTGAGGTCCACCAGATTCCCACCTCTCTCCACAGGTACAACCAGGAGGAGGAAATTGTGGAAATTCCATAGGTCTCGACCGTGAAATCACCACCATTGTCACCAGAAGCGCCCTCTGCCTCTACCAGAGATCACAGAGAGCTATTTTGGGAACCAACGGTGGTAGAGCAACGAAATGACCTATCGCCAGTAGCCGCGACTCCTGTGCCGGAAGCTGTGGCTATCAGCCCATCGTATCGTGATATCATGGCCATGTCACCTCACTCTTCAGAGGATTGCCCAGAATTCGGCGGCCAGTCAGCTCGTTCGTCGTATTCTCTACCGCCAAGTTTACTATCCCAGAGGTCTGCCTTGGTACCGCTACCGGTCCCTCAGCCTCCCCCAGTTGACGAGTGGGGCAATACAGGGCCAGACCCCGAGTCCGAACCCAGGATCTTCTGGAGTATTCTCGCATTGGATCACTTCCCGGAGAAGTTCTGGCCGACGACGACGCTGAACTTTCGCGCACTAGAGTCCCTTACCCCTGAAGAAGTGGGGTGCTTTTGTCGAACCCTATGGGTGACACACTTCCACCTTCATTACGAGCGGGTGATGTACCCCAGAAGTCGAGAGCACTTTGAAGAAATCGGCGAGCAATGCCGCCGGATCGATTCAGCCGCACTCTTTGTGGCCCAGCACCCTGAGTCACCGGGCCGTCAGAGCGCCCTTCAACGGAAATGTGTTCAGAGTTTCAAAGAGCTCCACAGAGTCGTCAGAGAAGCTACCCCCCATGTGCAAGTCCGTGGTTGGGGACGCTATGCCACTCTCCTCTTCGACCACATCCGACGGCAGCCCGATTCGTTATGCGACATTGAGGACATGACCTCGAGAGGGGTCACGGTCCACATGGTTGACGTAGTGGACAAGGAATATGAGCTTGAATTTCTTGATGGAGACTTACCCGCTGAGGGCGTACCGCCACTGCTGGACCCATCAGGGAGGGTTACCCATCAACAGAGGAACCTTCTAGGCCTCCCTATACCCACCGAGTCGCTGGTACTCGGTCGAAACTCCGACAAGGGTAAGGAGCACGTCGGAACTGTCAAGCACTCCGAACCGTCTGCCTATGTGCAGAAAACAAACGAAGATCCCAAGAAGGCCACGTTACGCCAGCAGCTTGCTGAGCAGAAGAGAATGGTTGACGAACTCTTGGCTGAGCGTGCCGCAAAGCGGCGACCCGACTATGGTAATCCCAAGCCGGGGTAGCAGGGGCAGAAACAATTTCCCCCCGGTGAGATTCCTCCAGGAAACCCTGATCATGATACTTCCGCAGACAGGGCAGAAGCTGGAACTTACGGCAAGAGGGCGTGATACGTCTCGCCAAACCCCCCTGAACGACGGGGCAATCTGAAGAATCCAGTCCGGGTTCCCCCAGTCGCCCCACAGGTCGTTCCGCCAGTCGATCCACGAGCTGCCGAAGCCATCTACCGGGTTGAAGAACCTGGAAACGCACTTGTTATTAGGGATCCATGTCAAGACAGGGACCCCCACCCTGATGATCTTATAGCGGCACTCATAGTCCGCCTTGAAGCGTTGGAAACGCGGCAGGTGGCGGTCCCACTGGATGGGGAGCTGTATCCCGCATGGGTGGATGATATGCCCGCACCCCCGGGTTTTGGGAACCCCACTTTCTCTCCCTTCAATAGGACAGGGGACCCGCTGCAGCACTTGGCTAATTTTTCTTCCAGGTGTGGCCCCATGCTGGGGACTCTGGCCCAACAAGAAGCCGCCAAGCTCCGATGTTTCGTGCAGACATTGGAAGGTCCCGCATTCGTCTGGTACAACCAGCTCCCTATCGGATCGGTGACCGATTGGGAGGATCTCTGCTGATAGTTCCTATATCAGTTTAGTTAAACCACGTAGAAGACCATCATTGCAGACCTCTTCAAGTGCAAGCAAAGGTCTGATGAGCGAGTCGCAGATTTCATCGCCCGGTGGAAGGGACTTACGTACTCCCTCGATATGCCACTGACTCAGGAGAAATTACTGACGATGTGTGTAGGGAACGTTAAAAAAGAGCTGGTACCCTCCCTGATTACCCAGAACTACCCTAGAGGGTTCCGAGATTTCTCGGATAAAGCTCAGCGCCTTGAGGAGGCTCTGCAACAGGCTAGTCAGGCACGTTCGTTGCCCCCTATGATCCTAGTCAGGAGGACCGCCAGAGCTGAAACTGCCGCGGTGGCCCAAATAGAAGCCCCTGGGCAGCTGGAATTACTGCCAGCGGCCCCATCCCCGCAACCCCGCAGAGGTCCTCCACCTCAAGCACATGCTCCTGCCCAGCAGCGACCGCCTCAGAATCGAAATGTTCCCCCGCGCAATGCGCCACCTCCACCTAGGTGAGACAATCAGGCGCCGCCTCCTCGATAGGCCCCTTCGGCCCCTCGTCAGGGCCAGGCCCCCAGAGCCCCCTATCCAGAAAGAAGGCACCAGACTTATTCGTTCAATGAAAATCAGGTCACTGGCTACTTCCGAAGTGCTCTAGAGCAAGGGATTGTGCGCCTACCCGAGTGCCGAAGGCCAGCAGAGACAAATCTCACCGATCACCCCAACTACTGTCCTTATCATCGGATTCTAGGGCACACCCTCAAGCAATGCTATGTGTTTAAAGACTGGCTTCAAGACTAGGTCAACAACAACATAGTCAGGTTGGGTCCGGCGCCAACACAAGTGGCGGGTGTCTTTGTTGGGTTAGAGATCGGTAGAGACAGTGAAGGCGAGTGGCAGCAGGTTCCCAACCGCGAATCCCGGAAATACGATGACTAGATGGCTTGAAAAACCATCGTCCGTGCCCATGGTATCATCCGGGCACACCTGAAGCAGCTAGAACCTTCAGAAGAAGTAGCCAGTACCTCCGCATCGCCTTCACAGTTAACCTCTTCCCAAAAGGGCAAGAAACGGCGACGCAAGAAGAAACAATGCACTCCGCCGGTGTTGTCGTCATCCCGCACTCTTGGTGAATTTATGCCCCCTGAAATGGGGATTCCTCCCAGAATCCTCCCGGTGGTGGATCACTTGTCGAGAGACAGCCAGGGGTACGCTTCGGTTAACACCGTGGAGCTGGTAAAGCCCTATATGACTCATGACGAAGGGGAATGCCAGACAAGCCTCCCCAACGTCCCCAGTCGACGTCAATGTCAGTGGAACCACAACCATGCCGGTCGTCGAGGCACTTTAGCGGGCACTTTCAGCCAAGCCGTGGACGCTACTGAGACCAGACAGCAGGCTCAGCGCAGAGCTCAGCAAGCGCAACCCCATCTAACGCCCTCAGCTCTACCTCCACCGCCGTTTGTGCTACTAGATCAGGGTGAGCTGCCTCGTTCGTATCACAGTCAGTCTTGCCCGGCTACAGGCCAGTTTCTGCTGTTCGATCCTAGTCCGGCGACTACTCTCCAGGCTTCAACTAGTAGGCAGCAGGATGCACCCATTACAAGCCAACCACCGGTTCAACCGGCAGGACCCGCTATGCCTCCAACTGCCGAACGACCTCCTGTAAGTAGAGGTTCGCGTTTGGCATGAAAGTATGACGTCCTGAAGCACCTGGAAGGCATTATGGAAAGGCTTTCCATCCTTGAGGCCCTTCGCCTGTCATCTGAAATGCGTGAGGCACTTGCCGAGGCCCTAAGGAGCCCCCTCCAGTTTGAGACGGAGGTTGCAGCTGCAGAAGCCTTCCATGCCGAGACAATTGAAAACGCTGAATGTCAGGCAGTTATCTTGCTCTCCGGTAAAGATGAGGACCCTCCTATGCAGGGGCATATTCGCCCGATGTACATCACTGGCCACTTCAATGGTGTGGAAGTCCGCCGCTGCCTCGTTGACACGGGTTCAAGAATCAACCTAATTCTGAATCGGACATTGCGAAATCTGGGTCTGTCTGAAGGTGATTTAACTCCCTCTGACCTCAGAATCCAGGGGTACGACTGGACCGAGCAAACCCCATTTGGCAAGATCCACCTGAAGACTCAGTTCAGTGGCTTAATTTCCAGCACCGAGTTCATGGTCGTCTCTCAGGACACCGCCTACAACGCGTTGATGGGTAGGCCATGTCTTCATCTGCATGCAGCGGTCCCTTCGTCGTATCACCAGTGCCTCAAGTACTCACTCAACGGTCAAGTAGGCGTGCTCCAAGGAGATGCGTCTCCTTTCGCCTCTTGTGAGGCCCACTATCTGGATGCTGATTATTAGAAGAGTAAGGATAACAAAATACTTGTAAGTGAGGATGAACCCGCCCCGGTCACAAGTGATCCCTGGGAAAGCATGGATGACGCCTACATCCTCCCGATCCACCGATTGGAGGCCACGACCCCCAACATGGGGCAGTGTTTTGTTGTTTCGGGTAAGCAAGGAAGGCATGTTCCAGTGTCTAAGCGGCGACAGGAAATCACCTCGTACTCCTACATCAACCAGGCTCAGGTGATCTCGGAACCTCCTACCCCTGTGCGTTACCAGAATGTCAAGCTTATGACAACGGAGGTACACCATGTGTGTCTCTTCCGCCGGGCTTGAATCAACCGAATCAGGCCAACACGTCACCACTGCTTTGATGTCATCAAACGTGGCCCCTTAGGCCGAAGGCCAGATGGGATAGGGTCGACTGCCTTCATTGCTATGGTCTCCATGGCGAGTGAGTCTCCTGATATGATGACCACTGCTGCCCAAGCCGGCACCAGCTTCCCCTCAGGTTTTGATAGACCAGAAGTATCTCCCGTCGCGGGAAATACCCCCACGGGTGGAGAGGAAGACCTAGAGGATGCTCCCCCCGCCTTTGGGGAAGTCTTCTCTACTACGGTTGATGAACTGGTACAGGTGAACCTTGGTAACGAGGCAGATCCGAAACCCACATTGATCAGTGCAGCCATGTCCCCCGAGGAGCGGCAACAGTACGTAGAATTCCTCAAACAACACCGTGACATGTTTTCCTGGATTTACAACGAGATGCCAGGACTAGATCCCCAGGTAGCCGTTCACCATCTGGGCCTCCCGGTAAACCATCGTGGGTTTAAGCAGCCTCCCAAAAAGATGCACCCTTCTCATGGTGCTATGGTTGAGGCCGAAGTTGACAAGCTTATCAAAGCCAACTTCGTTAAGGAAGTCTAGTACCCCAAGTGGCTTGCCAACATTGTTCCAGTCAGGAAGAAGAATGGGAAAATCAGAGTCTGCATCGACTTCTGTGACCTTAATCGCCACTACCCAAAGGATGACTTCCCACTCCCGGTGACAAAGTTATTGATTGATTCCACGGCTGGGTTCCAAGCTCTCTCTTTCGTGGATCGGTATTCTGGGTACAACCAGATCCGGATGGCCCCTGAGAATGAGGAGTCCACTGCCTTCAGGGCTCCCCAAGGTACCTTTTGCTACCAAGTTATTCCCTTTGGCTTAAAAAATGCAGGTGCCACTTATCATAAGGCCATGCATCGCATATTCAAGCTGATTCTTGGGACGCTGGTGGAATGATAAGTAGATGACCTAGTGGTCAAATCATGTCAACGCCAGGACCATATCAAAGACCTTGAGAAGGTGTTCGGTTTCCTCCATTCCCTTCACTTGAAGATGAACCCATTGAAGTGTGCCTTCGGGGTCACCTCTGGGAAGTTTCTGGGCTTTGTTGTTAGATACCGAGGCATTGAGATTGACCCAGAGAAGATCAAGGCCATCAGCCAAATGCCTCCCTCGAGAAACATTCGGGAACTTCGAGGCCTCCAAGGCCACTTAGCCTATATACGCCGATTCATTGCGAATCTGGCTGGCAAGTGTAAGCCCTTTTCCCGGCTCATGAAGAAGGGCGCTGCCTACGAATGGGATGAGGAGTGTCGGACCACCTTCGAGGAAATCAAGAAGTATCTGCTCTAACCTCTGGTTTTGATGTCACCCATCTCTAGAAAGCCACTGGTCCTTTACGTGACCGCCCTAGAAAGATCCCTCGGTGCACTGCTCGCCCAGAAGAATAACGAGGGTACTGAGAACAGTCTCTACTATCTCAGCCACATGCTTCTCGATACAGAGGTCAGATACTCCCCTATCGAAAAGAGCTGCCTTGCGCTCGTCTTCGCCGTACAGAAGTTGCAGTATCACCTGTAGCACCATGAGGTACAATTGGTCTCCCGGGTAGACCCACTAAAGTACATCCTGAACTGCCCCATGCTGACTGGACCACTAGCACGGTGGGCGGTGATTCTCCAGCAGTTTGATATCAGGTTCGTACCTCAGAAGGCCATTAAGGGACAGGCGTTGGTAGACTTTTTAGCTGCCCATCCAACCTCCGCGGATCAATCTCTGGACCTGGATTTTCCTGATGAGACGATCCTCTCAGTCGATCATGCCGTCTCGTGTTGGAAAATGCATTTCGACGGTGCCTCCCGAAGCCCGACCGGTAAGAGGCTCAACGATCCTAAGATCAACAGAGAGGGCCTGGGTATCGTCTTCATTACCCCGGTGCAAGCCGTCTTGCCATACTCATTCCTGTTGTCGGAAGGCTGTACGAACAACGAGGCAGAGTACCAGGTTCTCATCACCGACCTCGAGTTGGCCCTTGAGATCGATGTGCCCCATCTACATGTGAAAGGAGATTCCGAGCTGGTAATCAAACAGGTCAATGGTGACTACGTCATCAGGAAGCCGGAGCTTGTACCGTTGCTGGAGTACACCCTTCGCCTAATAGCCCAGTTCTCTTCTCGACCAGAGATTACCCATGTCCCACGGTCACAGAACGGTCAAGTAGACACCTTGGATGACTTAGCCGCGTCGCTCGCAGAACCCGAGAAAGATGATTTGATCATACATGTGGCACACCGGAGAGTCATTGCCCCCACCACCCAAGAGGAAAATGATGGCCTATGGGTAAGTCATCTCACCGTCAGACCGTGTACGTCAGGGGTCCCGGGTTCGTCAGACATAGTGGTTGAAGCCAATCCTGACTGGAGGGAAGATTTTATCGAGTATCTCAAAAATGGTCGCCTCCCGGACGACCGGGCCGAGCGCAAGCGAATCCGACGCCGCGTGCTGTAATTTACCCTCCAGAGCGGTCCCAGTCTTGAACATATCCTTTATAAGCGGAGCTTCGATGGAGTCCTCCTCTGTTGCATTCAAGGAGTAGAGATTCCTCAAGTTATGCAAGAGGTTCACGCCGGTTCCTGTGGCGCCCATCAAGCTGGGCCGAAGCTGTCCCATCAAATCTGGAGGTTGGGGTACTTCTGGCCCTCTATGATCGACGATTGTATTGGGTATGCCAAGAGATGCCACGCGTTCCAAGTTCACGCCAACTTCCTGCATCGGCCGCCAGAGCCCCTCCACCCCACCAAGTACTCTTGGCCATTTGCGGTATGGGGACTTGATGTAGTGGGACCATATCCACTGGCAAAAGCTCGCCAGTGTAGGTTCATCCTGACTGCTACAGATTTCTTTTCCAAGTGGGTAGAGGCAGTTCCACTCAAAGAGGTCAAGGCCCGTTCCATCGTCGACTTTGTGAGCTCCAATATTATCCACCGGTTTGGGGTCCCTCACATCGTCCTCACCGATAACGGCACCAACTTCCGAGCGGCTGAACTGAAGAAATTTTACGCCATGTAGGACATTCGTTCGAACCATACCTCCCACTACCACGCGTAGGCAAACAGACAGATCGAGGCGTTCAACAAAACCCTCTCTAACATTCTGCAGAAGATGGTTGGTCAGAACAAGAAAATTTGGCCAGACAAGCTCCCCAATGCCCTCTGGGCTTATCGGACGACGACTCGTAACTCTACCCAGGTGACCCCATATTCCCTGGTGTATGGGGCTGAGGTCATCCTACCCATTGAGATCCAGCTACCATCGTTACGCACTGCAGTCTATGATCACCAGGCATCAGATGAGGTGGCTGAAATTCGTCTAGCTGAATTAGAAGCACTGGACGAGAACCGGCTTCGTGCCCTGCACAATCTGGAAAGGCATCAGGATAAGATAGCGGGGGCCTTCAACAAGAAGGTTCACCTCCATTATTTTCTACAAGGCAACCTAGTGTTGGCCCTTCGAGCACCAATGATCCCCGGTAGGAAACCGCCCAAGCTAGAACCCAAATGGGAAGGGCCTTATATCATCCATAAGGTTTACCCCAATGGGGTGTACTCCTTAGTGACCACAGACGGAGAGCGCGTAACTCCTCCCACCAATGCCAGGTTCCTCAAGCGGTACTTCGCCTGATCCTAGAGGGTCCCGCACGAACTTAAACTGCACATTATGGTCCAAAACGACCTTAAACTGCACCGCTATCCTGCAAGACGATAAACTGCAAAATGGTCCGAGCTCTATGACTTTAAACTAAGATCTCCCCTCGTCCTTACTGTAAGACGTTAAACTGCAATCCTGACCGAGGCTCAGCCTCAGGCCCCTTGGCCTCCTCGGGGGCCCCCGTCCTTACTGTAAGACATTAAACTGCAAGCCAGTCAGGCCTTCCTGACTGAGGCTTAGCCTCAGGCCCCTTGGCCTCCTCGGGCCCCGGCCCCCATCCTTACTGTAAGACGTTAAACTGCAAGCTAGTTAGGCCTTCCTGACTGAGGCTTAGCCTCAGGCCCCTTGGCCTCCTCGGGCCCCCAGCCCCCGTCCTTACTGTAAGAAATTAAACTGCAAGCCAGTCAGGCCTTCCTGACCGAGGTTCAGCCTCTGGCCCCTTGGCCTGCGTCGACTCTGGCTCTCTAATGGGATTGTACGGTGTGGTGTGGGATTACATCCTCATCCACGTTGGGTTACCCGCCGTACCATACATATACCCAGTTGAGACACATTTCTCGTCCAGAACAATGCTAGATCGCGCTTCAAGAACTACGTGTGGCTTGATTCCCATCTTAATGGGATACATAGGAATGCTCGGACGCCTCGTCTTGAGCCTAGCCCCAAGCTTTTCTCTTCCACTATTTCCCCTAGGAATAGTTTCCTTGGAGGATCCTTACGTAGCAAAGAGTAGGCTTTCTTAGCACCGCTCATACAACCCTGCTCATACAAGGATTGTAAGGGTTGCACCATGTTCCCACTCCCGTTCTTCTATCCTCCCACGTCCTCACCGCATGACGCTAAACTGCATGGCCTTCAAGAACTACGTATGGCTTGATTCCCATCTTAATGGGATACATAGGAACGCCCAGACATTTTGTCCGTTGGCCCAGCCCAAAAGCCAAAATCTTCCCCTCGGGTCAAGACATATGGCATGGTGCACACTTTTGCCCCAACTCACATCGAGCAAGACTCGACCCGGCGGTACGTCCCCCTTGGAGATGTTCGCCTCTTTCGTGGATGGATACAACTATTCTTCACCCAATCCTTTATTGGGATTCAATCATTTTTCATACCCGGAGGGACCCCCAAGAACGGCCTGGATACTACGCCCAAGGGCTCTCCTACCGATACGGGCCAACGCCCCTGAGGGTTTTCAAGCAACAAGCCGATACAAGTCCCGCGTTGCAAATTTTGTCAACGGTCAACACTCATTTGTTGTTCCCATATCAGGTCACCATAGGAACGCTATGTTTCGAACATGGTCAACAGTGTCCTGGATCTTCAGGTCCACCCCTATATGTCCCAAACATCGAGTGCAGTGATTCGTTCTACCCCATCCCGAAGTGACAAATTTCCCTCAGGGTGGTGCAAGCGGTCGGGCCCACGACCCTGATTCTCTTATAAGGAATGTACGGCGTGGTGTAGGATTACATCCTCATTCACGTCAGGTTACTTTCCATGCCGTACACAACCCCGGATTAGATACAGTTATCTCTTTCCCCGTCCTCACGTAAGATGCTAAACTGCAAACCAGCCAGGCCTTCCTGACCGATGCCTGACCTTAGGCCCCTCGGCCCTCTCGGGCCCCTTCGCCCAACCTCTTACCTGGGGTGTATGGTGTGGTGTGGGATTATGTCCTCATTCACATCGGGATCATGTACCATGCTGTACGCCTTCCCTCACGAGGCCCAGCCTCAGGCCCCTTGGCCTCCTTGGGCCCCTGGCCCTCGTCCTCACTACAAGACGTTAAGCTGCAAGCAGGTCAGGCCTTCCTGACCAATTCCTAACCATCAGGCCCCTTGGCCTTTTCGGGCCTCATCCTAGGCCCTCTCTTATAGGAGTGTATGGTGTGGTGTGGGATTATGTCCTCATTCATGTCAGTTTATTCTCTGTACCGTACACCTCCCTTTTTTGGGGGTATATTACTCCCCTCCTCATCTCGTATGATGTTAAACTACATCTAGAGAACTACATGTGGCTTGATTCCCATCCTCATGGGATACGTAGGACCACCTGAAAGTCTAGGATTCGGGTCCAGCCCCATCTCTCGGGAATCTTCATCCCACCTTGGCCCCTTGGTCTACCCTTACTCCATGAGAAAATTATATGGTGTGGTGTGGGATTGTGTCCTCATTTACGTCGGTCTTGTAATGACCATGCCATGTACCTCTCCCTCCTGAGCTGTTTTGTCGACCCTTTTCGGTGGTTCACTAATGCACCTAAGGGGACTTTGGTTTATTACCTGGAATGCCAAACTTTACTCGGACATGTCCGTACCTGCTTTCCAGGCTTGGCGTATCCCTGCATCAGGGCTTCCATCATCTTTCACACCCGGAGGGACCCCCAAGAACGGCCTAGATACTACACCCAAGGGATCTCCTACCGTTACGGGCCAACACCCCCGAGGGTTTCAGACAACAAATCGATAAAATCCCGCGTTGCGAATATGGTCAGCAGTCGATGCTCATTTGTTGTTCCCCCCCTCAGGCTAACGCGATATGGATGCTGTGTTTCCACCATGGTTAACAGTTTTCCTATATCTCCATGCCAACCCATTAAGCCCAAAATGCTGGGTACACAGTTCACACCCTTCATCACTTCATTGTATCTGAGTAGAGTCTCGGAACTCTTGGTACTTTTCCTCCGTGCACGTCTGCGCGTTGGGGAAACAAGCCGCGTCAAAGGTGTCCTTTGGGGCTCTCTGCCGGCTCCCCTCTGATGGACGCCCCAAGTATTGCAATGAGGATTCCCCCCTTGTTTCCCACAATGATTTTAACTCACGTGGGCTTAGGGATCGGGTTGACGTCTATGATAACTTGGGAAGTTGTTACCATTCATGGTCCGAGCTCTAAGACCATAAACTGAGATCCATCTAGAACTATGTTCAGCTTGATTCCCATCCTTATGGGATTCGTAGGAATGCCTAGACCTTCTGTCTTTGGGTCCAGCTTGAGTTCAGCATCCTGCCTCTGGGACCCTGACTATGGGACTACGTGGCGTGGTGTGGGATACGTCCTCATTCACGTCGGTTGTGTCGCATGACACCATACACATTCCCCTCCTAGCATCGCCTCTGCTACGTCTGTGCTGCATGAAGATAAAAGGCACGCTTGGTCCTATCACACGACCCTAAACTATTACATTATCGTCCTGGACGCATGACGAAAAACGACACTGCATTGTGATGACCTCGTTATAGAGGACATCACGTTGGGTATTGGTCACGTGCCATGCCATTTGTCAATGCCTATAACGGCTTGATTCTTGTGGCGACACCACGGCCTACTACTCTAGACCTGTCGCTTCACAAAAAAACCACTCACCTTAAAGGACAAACAAGATTTATCAAATTCAGCTTATTTTAGTGGAAGGGCCACGCCCGCACTCCCCTTTTCCCCTAGCACTGGTATCTTACCATGTCACCTTTCAGAACTACGTATGGCTTGATTCTCATCCTCAAGAGATACGTAGGAGCTCCCAAGCACTTCCCCGTAGTCCCAGCCTAACCTTTGTGTTTGGTCCCTCGACTCGAGCATTTCCTTAGAGAACACATGGTAAGTAGGGCTTAGGTCCTCATTCACATCAGGTTTTGTTGCCATGTGTCCCCTACTCCCTTTACCCATTCATGGTCTGAGCTCTAAGACCATAAACTAAGATCCATCAAGAACTACGTGAGGCTTGATTCTCATCCTTATGAGATATGTAGGAGCGCCCGAGCACTTCCCCGCGGGCCCAAACTAACTTTCACTTTCGGTCCCTTGACCTAAAACCTCTCCCAAGGAGGTCGTGCAGTGTGATATGGGATTGTGTCCTCATTCACATCGGGTTGTTCACCGAACCGCACACACCCCCATTCCCATTCACGCTAGGTGTTTGAGTTACTCCACCATGTGCCTCTTATGTTTCCTCCCTCTATCTAATACGTCTCATTGTCGTACTCAGATGTGTTTTGACAAATCCCGAAGTGTGGAACTTTCATGGGGACATTCCCTTCGTCCCATGACCAAGATTCGTGAGCTCGCTATTTGGATCCTCATCCTATTTCACATCCAAAAGGACCCTCGGATGACATGGATACTAGGCTTAAGGGCGCTCCATAGATGCTGGACCTAAGGGACCTTCAATCGTTTCGAGCCAATGTCCCTAAGGATCTTTGGCAAAATTTGCGACATGGTCCCGTGTTTCAAACATGGTCAGTGGTCAACCCTCATTTGTTTGTCCCCATTCTAGGATAACGCGATACGGACGCTGCATTTCCGCCACGATTAACAGTTATCCTCTATCGTCACGCCGCCTTCATTGTGATCCAACTCTCGAGCGACACGATTCACACATTTCCACTTCCTCATGTTCACGTGGAATTCCAGCATATTCGGATCTATCTCTTCGCGCATCTAAGTGTGCCACATGGGCATGTTATCATCATGTGGTTGGTATTCACCAAGCATACCTTCACCCTAACCTTCCCTTTTCTGTTTCGGGAAAGTCCCACCACTACTTCTTGTTTCCCACACCGAGCATGACTAACGTGGGCTTAGTAGTTTTGGCGGGATGTGTACCAACACGACCAGGCTTCTCATCGTCCCACATGATGTTAAACTACGCTTCCAGAACTACGTATGGCTTGATTCCCATACTCATGGGATATGTAGAGACACCCTGGTATTTTGCCTAGGGTCCAGCCCATAGAAATCATTAATCCCATCCTTTCCCTTTCTGGCCCCCTGGTCGGACCCCTCGCTAGAGAGGCCCTGTCCCAAAGAAGGGAGGATCCATGACCAAGCCAACGCGCCCATCTGGCATACTCCCACCACGGTGGTATAACTACCTAAGTGTTGGATTCTGTTCGGACAAACCATCACTCCATATTCCACGCTTTGCGTGCCCCTTATTCGGACCCTCGTCCCCTTTCATGTCTGACGGGACCCCCTAACGGCCTAGTTTCATGCCGCATCGGCTCAACTACCATCCTAGGCCAACGTTCTGGAAGACTGGTCATGTTTGGAAGGACCCCCTAACAGTATGGATGTTTGACTTATGGTCTGCCAACTCTCCTGGGTCAATGTCCCGAAAGATTGACTGACAATATTTGTGACATGGTCCCGTGTTTCGAACATGGTCAACGGTTGACCCTCATTTTTGTCCCCATTACAGGCTAACACAGTAAGGATATCGCTTCTCCTCCAGGGTTAACGGTTGTCCCTTATTGTCATGCCATCCCCACAGTGCTCTGAATCTGGGGCATCGTAATTCACGCTTCCTGTTTCCATCTGTTCGGACTGATTCCAGTGCCCTTGGTGTTGCACTTTTTGTGGATGAGGGCACGCCGAAGAAACAGTAATTCGGCTGTTCTGAAAAGTTCCTTCTCCGGTCAAGCCTCTCCCATCATTTGAAAATCTGGACTGGTAATCCAAATCCCGGATGCCCGGAGCGTGGTCTCCACTCCTATGTTAGGTGGGACAAGAAGGCAACTATCTCCTGTTTCTCACATCGGGCTCGACCCACGTGGGCTTGGGGAATTATCACCAAACATCCCGTAAACATTGTAGGGATGTAACGAGGAGATTCAAATAGTAGAAATCGTGCGCTCTATGGAATTCAATACAAATAAGGAAGAAATTGAAGCACAAAAGTACCAATAAAAGGTTTTTGGTTTGTTACAATACCCGGGGGTCGACTCCCCCATGGACAGGTTGACCTCGTCAAAAGAGCGTTGCAGCTCCACCACCCGTTGGCTTGTGGCGTCCAAGGCTTACTGTCGTTGACTCATCTCCCGCTCCTCCTCAGCAGCGGTGGGGCGCAGTTCATCAGCCTGGGCTCTGGCCCTCTCTACCTCAGCCTGAATGGCAGCCATCTTTCCAGAAGCCTGCCTCATAAGCTCCTCTGCCCTTGCCAGCTGGGCCTTCAACTGGGAGATCAGATCAGATTGCGCATTAAGAGAGGTTGAGTGCTCATCCGCCCGGGTCTGAAGCTGTTGGACCTCGCTTTCAGCCTCCCAGAGCTTCGTGATGTTTGTCGCCTTCCTCCGCTGCCAGCCAACGCTGAGCCCACGATCATGCTCCCGGATCTTCTCAGCCATAAGATCTCGGATGAGCGTGTGAGGAAATTGGGCATCCACTCCCCCAGCGCACAGTTCACGCAGCCGTGAGCGAAGTCTGTCCATTTCGTCCAGCCATAGCACTTGGGGGGTGTCCTTGATGAAGCGCATGATCAGCTTCCATAACCGGCGGTGGAATATGCTGCCGTCTTCCTCGTCAGAGGCTGTTTTGTCCCAGTCTACGCGATTGGCAGGATCGTATGCTGGATACGCCTATAGGAAGTCCTCAGCGGGATCTGCATCTGGCGTTGAATCTGGCGCGACATCTTGCGCCAAAGCAGGCGCGACAGGAGTGGGATCGGCCGATCGATCCTCTTCATCGGAGTCCACCTCGATGACCTCAGGCATGACCCTGCTAGTGGTCCCTCCAGTGATGACGTGTGTTGTAGCTTGGGGAGATGGGGGGACTATCGCCACCATAATCGACATACCCCTAGGAGGGACGCCACCAGACATCCCGACTAGTCTTTCCGCAGCATCCCACGCCAGTCGGAGAACTGTACGACAGAGAGGGACATAAACGTTAGTTAGCATAGTCTACATATGACGACAAGGAAACCAGTAGAGGAAAATTACAGAGATAGACCTCCTGGTGCTACTCTTGAGCTGATACTGATGAGACCCCGAGGCGAGGCCCTCCGTATACTGTTGGAAGGTCTGGAGATTCCAGAGGAGCCACCTCGGGTGCTCTGGTCCCACCAGACGCGGAACTGGACGCAGCCATAGGCGTGGGTTCTGAAGGTCCCGCATCATCACCCACCGAGGGGCGAGAACGAGGCCTGCGAACAAGTTCCTCCTGCATGGCTCAAACGTTGGTGAGAAATCCATGATGGCCCGAGAACGGACCATAAGGAAAGAAGTTCGAAATGCTACCTCGAGAGCCTCTGCAAATTCATCAGAATTTGAGTCTTGGTCTCCGACTTCACCCTCCTCCAACGGGCTCCCTCCTCCAGCTTCATCCTCCCGAGAGGAGTCCTCTGACTCTTCCAGCAGGGGGAAACACTCCCTTAGATCGCCGATCGATAACTGTGGGGGGACCGTTCGATTCAGCAGTACCCTCACCCGGTCTGTCATTGGGCCAGGGACACCACTAGAGTGAACGTAATGCTCCAGCTCATCCAAGTATTGCTCTGCCTCTGCCGGAGAGGCCATGAAACCAGCCCGGACTGGGCCTATTCTCGGTAACTCCATCCCGAGGTGATTCAAGTGAGCCCATATCTCGGGTGGGATGAGGAATTGCCGGTTGACATCCCAAATGTCCTAGGCTTCCGGGAAGACGACATCCTCTGCCAAGTTGATATGACGCAGCCACTTCCCCGGAGCCTGAGTGGATATCCTACAAAATCCCCTCGGTGGCCGCCCCTCCGGATGGCCCTGCTCTTCCGGAATCACCGGATCTGACGCTGCTGCCACACCCTCGGCCGGTGCGGGTCTCGCCGCCATGGAAGCCCCACCACCGCGAGAGGCCTTAGCTGCCCTCCGACCCCGACCTCGAGATAGAGGAGGCCCACCGTCACCGAACTGAATAGTTGGCTGCTTCAGCATCTCCCCTAGGTAAGCATCTTCCCAACTAATGGCATAATCCCTCACCAATCCGAAAGAGGTGGTGGATGGAGGCAATGCGATTCGCATATTCCCATCTTCCCGTGTGAACATGAGCCACAGCTGCCTCATCACACACGGGTTCTCCTCGTGACGTACCTCCTAGTAGACCTACGGGGTCAGCCGCTGGAGGCACCAGTACTGCCTCGCAAATCGATGCGAGGTTTACGTTTCGCAGAGTGGCTCACGATCCACTCGTGCCACCAAAACTCCACCTCGAAAGGCTAGGAGGTAAGCCCGACGTTCTTCCGTTCCCCACCTGTTGTCAGTAAGTATCCCCGTCAGCAATGGGAAGGGGTGGAAATTAAACTCATCCGCCCTCCACACCCGATTCAGCACCATCGGCATGGTTAGTTTGAACGGAAAGCTCCCGACCGCATTCAGGATGGAGGGGCGGAAGTTTGATCCCGACAGTGAAATAGGGTTTGGATACTCATAGATCCCCCTGATGTGCGTCGTAATCCACCCATACAGGAGGTGGAAGGGCCCGCATATCCTTGGCGGCTTCTTGTCCTCGCTAATGTGCCGCAACATTCTGTACAGCTTGGCGAGCATTGGAATCCCCAGATTGACCCGCTGCCCCATGGCCAACATGGACGCCATAATAAATGAGCTGGGCCACACCCCCATGCTTGTATCCCTCACCGGTAGGATCCAACCACAGATGAGAGCCGCGATAAACGCCGCCAACCTGACTATCGGCTGTTTTTTGGCGCTGACACTGAAACCCCAAGTCTTCCATTGGCTGTCCTCCAAGACTCACCAATACAAGTGCTCTTTACCCCGTTGGGCCGCCCTCAGACAAGTTTGAGGACTCGGAGGGAACTCTCGATTCTCTGGGAAATTCAGGAAGCACTTGAACCATTTCTTAAAGTGGACATCCCTCACTGCCTTATTGTCCTCTCCAGGGACGAGTTCCATCAGCACTGACGCCAGTCGCAGCATTTGCTCTATATCCTCCCACGCGCTCATGACGGGGAGGAACTCACCATACATGGCCCCCAAGATCGGAACCCCAGAAATCTGGTGGACATCCCACAGGCTGATGCCCACCTCCCCGTGATGCAGGTTAAAGGTATTGGTCCTAGATGACCATCTGCTCAGCAATTCCGGCATCAGTTATTTCTGTTGGTAAATGTGGAATTGGGAGGCACATGCCGCCTCATATAACCCCACTCTCCTCAGCTCGGCCCCAAATTCCTCGCATGAGGCGCCTACCCAGTAGGCCCAGGCCCAGTCATCAGTAAAGTTGCCGCACTGGCACAGGTCCCACTCATCGGACCATCCTTTCTTCGAATCCTGCAAATCCGCCTTCATCATGGTACAATAGAGAGGAGGGGAAGTCTCCGGTTGCAGTGGATTCCCGTCAATATTGTTCACGTGGTTGTAGAGACAGTCGGCGGTAATGGGTGTGAAGTCCTCCTATGCATGACCATCAGCCGCCCTGAACCATCGGTGCTGACATGGCATGCTCCTAAACCAGCAAACTGGTTCGTCCCTACTCGCCTCAGGGATGAAGACGTCATCCCTCAACACGAAGCCGTACAATGACAGCTTCTTACACTGCGAATAATTCTTCTGACCCTCCAATAGAATATCTGTCAAAGAAACGTGGTCTGAGTGGCTTCGGACCATCTCCCCAAGGCCTGGATAGTTGGCCATCTCATCCTGACGGGCGACATCTGCAAGCACCCCCAATACAGCTTCTCGATGGGCCATTTCGGTTCCGGCACTCAGAAAAGAATTTTTCCATAACGGATCGCGAAGCTAGATCGCGAAGTCGGATCGCGAAGGTCGGTCATGAGACCAAGCCGCAGATTCTAACCTAGGTCGGAAAACAGGAGTTCACTTAGTGCGGTCACGGAGTCGGAGACCCGCGGTTCACCGCGAAGCTCGATTCGCGGAGAGCAGGTGTGGAGTAGGCGGAGCTTCGCGAAATCGAGAGCACAAAAAGACAAGAAAATCACGTGAAGACAAAAGAGGTCGACCCCCCTATTTATAAGTAGTGACCCCAGAGCATCGCGGCGTGACCTGCCCACACGGATCATCGCGGCGCATCCAGATCCGTGGCCCTGGTCAGCACCGTGGGCCCTCTTTGCGAAGTCGCATCGGGAACCACTGACAATTTGGCAATTTAACCTCAGACTTCGACCCTTCAGCCCTTCGCGGCTCCAACTCTGAGGGGGTGGGGGGGAATTTGTTGGTGCCAAAATATTGCATGAAAGGAAGGGATGAAAAAGATCGCCCGTATGCTGCCTCGCGAAGCACCGACGTGAAGCACCCCGAGCATCGCGGTCCCGCGAAGCAGCGGAGGCGGTACCTCTCCGAGAACGAATTTGACGTTCACGAGCCCGCCGTGAAGCACCAGAGGCAGTACCTCTCCGCGAATGAATTTCACGTTCGTGAGCCCGCCGCGAAGCACCGGAGGTGGTACCTCTCCGCGAACGGATTTGACATTCGCGAGCCCGCCGTGAAGAAACGGAGGCGGTAACTCTCCTCGAACAAATTTGACGTTCGCGAGCGCGCCACGAAACACCTGAGGTGGCACGGGAGTTCGACTTCACGGCGCCCCTTTCCTATAAATACTGGGCTCCCCATGAGTCCCAGGGATGGACAATCCGACCTTTCGTCTTCTCCTCTCCCGAATCGCGAAGCACTCTTTGCCCCCGGGAATCATGAGCTCCGCGAGGTACTTCTACTTCACGTGACGCCTTCGATTTGTCTCATTTTGAGCCCCTCTTCCGAGAGGGATGCCCTTCGCGAAGCTCAAGGGCATTCGCGAAGGAGGGGGATTCCCAAGGGAACCCGGGCAGCCGCAGAGCGTTTATGCTTCACGAAACACCCATCCTGTACTAGTGATTCCCATGCTAAGGCAAGATCGCTACACATCGCGAAGAACACTGATTCGCAGCACCCTGCTTCGCGAGGCACCTTCTCTTCGCGAGGCCATGCTCCGCGAATACTGTTCTACTTCGCGAAGTACCCTCCACTCACACCTTTTCCCCATGCTAAGGCCAAGGCACTCCGCTTCACGAAGCACACTCCTTTTCTTGGCAATTCCTCTTCCCGTGCGTCCCTCCAGGTTTGCACGATGTGATTTCAAAGTCCCACGGACAACACCACTCGTAGCGTTGCTTCGCCTAATGCTTCTTCACATAGGCACGCTAACGGATATTGCTTATTCACATAGCCATGCTAACGTGGACCTCTCGATGGTTTTCTCTACAACCCCTCTTGACCATGGCCTTACTGGTACCTTACCTCCCACAAGGAGCAAAGGGTACCAGTTATGTAAGTCCTAGGGGTGTGGAGTGAACCCACCTCGTCCAAGCTGCAGGACGTTAAACTGCCAAGCACCACATCCTCAACACATGATGTTAAACTGTGACCCGACCTCATGCCTCACACGAAGGGTCCCCCCAGCTCGAACATTTTTTACCCCACTCATCTCCACGGGAGTGGAATCACCCCCCACAAGGGATGATATCTTCCTTATTGGAGTGGCGTATGTTCTCAGGAGAAGGATGACCCTAGTTCCCCAATGGATGGCTGCACCCCTGCATCTCCGTACTTCCCCACTACCAAGGTATGTGGAGGGCGTGATAGGGAATGAGGCACCTCCCATCATTGGTCCCAAATCCCTCTTTTGCTGCGCTTTGCCACACTTCAGGACTCCATCCTGGGGTAAGTCCCAGAACCATGGGCCGCCTAATGCGTAAGCCCCTCTTTGCTTCTCACAGACGCACCCTTCTCAGTGTGATCGCCAGGTCCTTGCTGCCTCTTGTTTCTCACACCGAGTATGACTCACGTGGGCTTAGAGTTGGCATTGGTCATGAAAACACCTCGTCCAGCATGACGTTAAACTATATGCCCACGTCCAACATGATGTTAAACTGCACATCCATTTGAACTACGAGGTCTTTGATCCATGTCAAGGCATGGTACGTAGGAATCCTCCATGAGGTTCAAGCCTGCCAGCCATCATTTCCTCACGTCGAGTTCTACCTTCGTCCAACATGATGTTAAACTGCATTCCAGTCCGACGGAAAGCCGTTGTGACCAACCCAAACTACGAGGACTTTGATCCATGTCAAGGAACGGTACGTAGGAGGCCTCCCTAAGGTTTAAGCCCACCCCCCTTTGGACCAAGGTCCCTCTTTCCTCACATCGGTTCGTTGACACCCACTAACCGAACTTTGAGGACTTTGATCCATGTCAAGGCGTGGTACATAGGAAGCCTCTATGAGGTTCAATCCCACCACCTGGTCGTTCCGACCTCATTCACGTCGGTTCACCCCCGTCCCGCATGATGTTAAACTATATTCCACCATTTGAACTACGGGGACTTTGATCCATGTCAAGGCATGGTACGTAGGAAGCCTTCACGAGGCTCAATCCCACCACTAGTGGACCCCAGAGTCTACATTCACGTCGGTTCACCGATGAAACCATTTGAAGTACGAGGTCTTTGATCCATGTCAAGGCATGGTACGTAGGAAGCCTCCCCGAGGTTCAAGCCCATCCACCATCGGATCAAGGTCCACTTTCACGTCGGTTCGCTGACGACTTCCATCCATTTGAACTACGAGGTCTTTGATCCATGTCAAGGCATGGTACGTTGGAAGCTTTCACGAGGTTCAAGCCCACCACACATCGGACCAAGGTCCACCTTCACGTCGGTTCGCGGATGAAGCCCCTTTGAACTACGAGGTCTTTGATCCATGTCACGGCATGGTACGTAGGAAGCCTCTCAGTGGTTCAAGCCCACCACCTGTTGGTCACTCTGACCTCCTTCATGTTGGTTCATTCACACCCGGGCAACCTAGTGTGTAAGCCCCACACCATCTAGACCAAGTTCCACCTTCACGTCAGTTTGCTGACGCATCGGTCCAAGGTCCACCTTCATGCCGGTTCACCGGCACCATCCCAAACTACGTGGACTTTGATTCCCTGCCACGAGGATACGTAGGAGGTCTCTTCGAGGCTCAAACCCAACTTCATCGTCGCCCTTGCGATGGTCCCTTTCCATTCCCCCCTCCACTTCATTCATCCATCCATCATCCACCCTAATTCTCACCTGGACCGTCATATCTCGGTGAGACCATGTCGGTCCGCTCCTCTTCACAGCCACCCATGGGTTGGTCCCAGTATCGGCACCCCTTCAAGGGAAATCCCTCAATCCGATCCATTCTAGCTAATGCTCTGATCGGGCCGATCCATCCCCACTGGACGTTAAACTCGTGACATACCCTGTGTTAAACACAAGAAGCTGAGGAAAACTTCAGATATATGTCTATGGCATATAATCCCCCGCGCTCGATGTGGGATGCCTCGGGCTTCCACGCCCTCGAGAAGCCCTGTGACCAGGGATAATAGACAGACATGCCAGGTCCCCAGCATCCAGACATGCTACTGATGCCTCAACGTGACTACTCCCCCGACTGAAGGTTGCTGCCCTGACCGGACCCTTTGGAATGTCCTGACAGAAGCAGTGTAATTAACCGGCGTCCATGGAAACATGGTACTGGGAAGAGTTTCACGAACAATGTATTAAATCTATGAGGGAGACTCGGACTAGGTGACGACTTCTGAGGAGGAATCCACGGAAGGAAGAACCTACATCCCATCATCCCGTTTCGATCAAGGAGAAGACGTACCTGAACAAGGAATGAATACCGCCCGCCTTTGTAAAGCGAGAATGCGGGGAAACAACTGCGCGTCCTCAGAGACAGATGCACGCGCCTCGGTGAATGCGTCAGAAACAATAGTGTTCAAAAACTATTGGATGAAGTTTTAAGAAGAGTTTATATGTCCTAAATTCATTTTAATTAACTCTAATATTATAATAATCATTCTAGAATTTACAAGTGTAGATGAATTTGAAAAATTCTAGAACCATAGGGATCATCTCCCTATGTAATATAAGGATCATCTTTGACCTAATATAAAATCATTAATTACTTTGTAAGGATGATATTATGAGTTTCTAAGGATCATATAGAGAGGTTTATTGAAAAATTACAAAGTTATAGTTTTATATACATCATCCAGTGGCTTTCTAAGGATGAGTGACCATTTTTGAACCATCATATCCCACTACCTAAACACCATTTAGTGTTGTGTATACCTCATATTCTCTATGTATGGATGAACTGGACACTTGATAAGGATGAATTAATCTATATAATAATCATTAATATAAGGATCATACAACTTAAGGATGAATTATTAGACTTTGAGGGTCATATTCCATCTGTATAAGCATTATGCCTTAGATAAATTTTGGAATTTCTGTAGACTAAAAACCAAAGTTTCTTGATTTAACATATGAAGAATGAAATAATTTGGGATGATGATATAGTTGTGAATTCATGTTCAAAAAACCATGATACTTAGTTAATATATGATCATGTACTGTTTTGAGTAAGATTGTATGAGATGAAGATGATAAAATCAAAAAGATAAACTTCTTAATAGAGGAAAATAACTTTATGAATTTTGAAGAATAATTCAAATGATGTTGATTCAACACTCGAGTTGTTCCTTAAAGCTTAAATAATTGTAATTTTATCTAAATTGGTGAGAGGAAGATATATAAGCTACTAATTATGTAGATAAAGATGAGATTAAAGGATGGGAATTAACTCATGCTTGAAATGAGAGGAATTCTAGATTTTATTAAATCTAGAAATTAAAATATAAAATAAAAAGATATAAGAGTTGAACTTATAATGATAAATTATCACAACTAAATTTATGATTAAGGCATGATAAGGAATAATGAGTGTTCTAAGTGTATTCCTTGAATTTGAAGGCAGAGCTGAGTTTGTGCTATTATTTCAAATTTTCACACAATCAAAAATGAGAAAATCCATATATGTTGTTACTCCTTTCATTTTAATAAAAAATTAAAGAATTATTTTATGTGGGGTTTATGGTGTTCATATAAGAAGAAGAAGGATTAATACTACTATGGATTTATTTGGATGACCTTAAATGTGAATTAAAATGAGAAGGGAAACCCTATATTTTTTTGGATACATGCATTGAAACAAATAACATGAAATATCATGGGTAAAACCTATTACAAATAAAATACCTTTTTTAGCATGTCATGAAACTCCAAGGTTTTTACCATTTATAAAATATAGAGTAATGATTAAAAAATATTTTATTACTTTATAAATTATAGATATTGATAAATAAATAAAATATATAAAGAAATACACTTCTTGATGTAATCTATAAAGAACCGAGAGAACCATATCCCATAAAAGAAATAGTATAAGAAGAACCTAACTACATCTAAGAAAACCTATGCATAAAAGAAGAATAAGAAGAGGAATAAATCCAATATTTATATTTTAGTGATGAATTCAAGGAGAAATTTTGAAGTAGTTATTATTTCTTACCATCTATGATAATACATCATCAAGAGAATATGTGAGAAAGACCATGTGATACTATGGAAGATTAGGATACATGGACTTGAAAGAGAATAAGGTCAACCCACCATTAAAAAAGTAGAATGGGAAGTTGAAGACCCATTCACAGAAGTGTGTAGGACCACATGCACACTGAAAGAATCTAGTATAAGGAAATAATCAAGATAATGTTAAAGGAGAATATTTTTGGGAGATAGATTCAACTGACAGGAGCGAATATAAAGAACTAGTTGGAAGGTATCCACTTGATCACTTGGGAAGTTTAAGACCCATTCACAGAAGTGTTTAGGACCACATGAACACTGAAAGAATCCAGTATAAGGAAATAATCAAGATAATGTTAAAGGAGAAGCTTTTTCAGGGATAGATTCAGTTGACAGGAGCTAATATAAAGAACAAGTTGGAAGGTGTCCACTTGATCACTTGGGACCATGAAATTTAGGAGATTACATAATAGAATTTTCAGGAGATAGTATATATATATACTCAAGATTATTTATTTTAGAGAAACCAAATCTCAGAACACAACTCAAACCATGAAGGAGAAGGCTTTTAAGGGTAAATCTTATAAATCCTTGTGTTATATGTCTTTCAATTACTATATTATTTGGGTGAAGTTGTGAGACACAAGAAGAGTAGATCAAGGATTTAACCATCCATAGAGATTTAAGTAAAGGGGGGAATTCATTAAAAGAGAAATGGATCATTGATTCAACCCTCCCCCTCTCAATGATCTCACAAGACCGGGGAATTTCATTAGACAAATTTTTATTATAGGTAATGATATCACTATACCACTCCATTTTATTTTTTGAAGACACACAATTTCATTATAACATAATAAAAAATATCATTATATCATCATATTACTACAATAATATTATGATTTGTTTTTTAAAACTGTGACTATAATTCCCTAAACCCGCACTTTCGGATTCATTGCTCAAACAAGTTGTGTAATATTTTTTATAAAAAAACTAAATAATTACACAACACATTACACAATAGAGGAAATTTTCTTGTTTAGGTTTTGGAGAATTAGATACAAATATTTAATTTAAACTAAACTATACAAAATAAAATTAAATAAAAAAATATTCTTTAGTGCGTTGCCTCCTCAAGAAGATTACATCACTAGTAATTCTTCTAAACCTGTATAAAATATTTTAAAATGTACTCTGAGTATTTAATATGCCCAGTATGGGGTTTTGAAATTGTTAATAAAAACATTTAAACCATTTCCTTGGAATAAACTTATCTATATTTACATATATTTAAAAGTATATTTATAAAACATTGAAATCCATAAATTTTAGAAAACATTAATTTTATAAATATAATTATAATTGAAATAATTTTTGGGATTTATCTATTAAAAATAACAATTTTTTGTGGATCAATCTTGATTCTTGGTAGACAATAATAAAAACATAAGGTTTCTAGTCATAACTTATATGGAAAATGTTCCCTTAAGGATTATGGGTTCACCCCCTATAACATAACATTCATTATACTAATTTCAATTTTTGAAAACACTTTTAATGGACTCACCTTCCTCAATATTAACCCAAAACATTTCAAAAATACACATATAAAATTATTTTGTTTAAAATAAAATAAAATTTCTTATGGAATGTCATAAAAATATTCTTGAGAGTTTGAAAAACCATTTTTAGGAGAATCCATTATTCAAAAATTTCTATACTTTTTTAAAAGTTATAAATAAAATGCATAATAAACTGTGTGTACAGTTGATTAAAAATTCATGGAATGCCATTTATAAGATAGCTAATGACCATACATAATTATGCATGATATAACATGTGATGCAGATAAAATTTCACACATTAAATTATAAATTGTTTAGGATTGGAACATAAAATTATCACTATTGTCATTTAAAACATAAATATAAAGCATAAAATTATGGATTAAGAACAAATTTATTACCTTTATTTATATATTTGGAAAAATAATAATAATTCATATTTATAAATAAATTGATATACATATATGTATATACATAAATATAAATCATTATACCTTATACATAGAATGATGTTTTGAAAACAGACACTATCCCTTTGATAAACAATCCTCTTACAATATATAGTCTTTGAGGTAAAATTTAAACAAAACCTTTATCTTATAAATTCTAAAAAAATATAAAGTTAAATAGATAAATAACAACACACACACACACACACACACACACACATATATATATATATATATATATATCTTGTAAACAACATAAATTGATCAATAAAATTAAAACTTTACAAAAATCCATAAAAACAAGGGATTTATAAAGAATCCATAAAAACTTGAATTTAAAACAAATATTTTTCATAAAAAATTCTTAAAACAAAGAAATAGGCATGTATATATTTTTATATATACTTATATATATATGTGTGTGTGTGTGTGTGTGTGTGTCTTGGGGAAAATCAAACAATAAAAAATTTAACCCTTACTTGTTTTGGATGAAACAAGGGTCTAAAGCTTCTAGAATTCGAACAGAATGTAATTGAAGAATTGGGAGGATTAGGATCAAATGTTTAGGTGTGAAAATGGGGATATATATATATATATATATATTATATCCCATGTTTCAATAAGAAAATATGTTAAATGAAATCCAACATTGACTAAAGTAATACTAAACAAAAATTATAATTAGTGCAAAATTATAATAAATTCTGGTTTGTTGACAATATATATATTTATATATATGGATTTTAGAGGAATCAATGGGAGAGGATAGAAATATCCCAAGTCATAGATTTGGTTTAATTTAAAAATACCATCCATAAATTTCATTTGTTTAAGATGAAACTGAAATGGGGATTTGGGTTGAAGGTGACTTCGATGGAGGAGATGGCTTGGGTGGTCATTGACCTACTGGTTCAAGGTGCATGATAGGGTTCAAAAGGAAGGAGAAGAATTTGATTTGAATTAAGGGATGGGATTGTCTGAGATAGATTAGATGGATGAGATTAAACCTATCATTTAAACAAAGGAGAAGAAGAGTCTTGTTCGGGAAAAAAGGAGTGGACGACCGGGATTAACTTGGTCCGATATGGACAACTCAGATTATGTCATACAATTTAAAAATGTTTCCAAAATTAAAACCAATCGGTTTCTAGGACCAAATATAAGGCTGGACATGGGGTTGTCATCTCTGTTGACACATCACACACAAAGGGATCATTACACACGGGATCCCGCTTGGGCCTTGTCCCGTCCTATACCAGTACCAGGACTCAGTCCACCTATGCTTGGTCCGAAACTCGTCCCACCTATACACGGGATGACTTGCCCCACTATTAAATTGGGATTGTGATATAGCCACTTGAACTTGAGGGTTTGTCCTTATAGGCTGCTCTCAGTTGTGGATGACACTTTGCAAATTTCTTGTAAATTGTTTTTGTTAAACATAACCAAAATCAGCCATTTAATTTTTTTGTGATCTCACATCATTTTAAAAATTAATTTTGTTATTATTATTTAGAATTATAAAATTATCTTTGACAAATAATAATGTTATAATATCAAATTAATAATTAAAAAATTATATTTCCTTAGTTTTATTATTTGCAAATATTAATTTAAATTCATATTAAAATTTTAAAACGGCCAATGATAAATTTTAAAGAAAACCCAATGGTTATAAAAACAACAACAACCACTAAAAATTCCAATGGATATTTTTTTACAATGGTCATATAAACCATATAAATACCTATCTAAGGCATTAAAAACATAATAAGAATCATAAGAGTTCTTTTATGTCTTCAAAAATGGGTTTTTTATATTCCTCTTATTCTTAGAATTTCCATTATTCTTCTCGCTATTTCATTTTTTTATTATGGTAGATCCAAGGGATGAAAGCTACACAATTAGTTTTATTGTACTGATGTGAGTCATTCTAGTGGTGCTACTAGGGCTTGTAATGAGTTTTCTAGAGTAGTTGAGGTCTTTAGCCTTGTAATGATGTAGTGTATCAGTGTTTTATTAATAAAGAAGTTTCTCATATGTTCTCATTTTCTTTAATTCATCTATATTAAATTAATTTATTTGCATAAATAATAATTATAAGTAATAAAAATAATAATGATATTAATATCACTATTACAATATGGGTTTAGGGCATTACAATGACCTAAGTATATCATATATATAGATATCCAATATCATATAATGAAATACCATGATCAATAACCCAATTTTGGAAATGATAGGGATAGATTTATTATAAGTATCTATATTATTATATCACTGATTACATTATCCATGTTATTCATAAAATCAAATTTTAAATTAAAATACTCATTAAACCTTTATTAGATTCACTATCATAGAATTGATGACATAAAATATGCTTAAATTCAATGAAAATATAAAACAAAAACCCAATATATATTGAAATGGGTGTCCTAGAACCAAATAACATTACACTTTTGATTATCGGAATATTAATAAATATCTTATCACTTGATGAGTGTTTTTATATGTGACATTAATGTGATAATTTAATTAGAGTATCAGTTTCATAAAAATGTTATATTTTCACCCCACTATAATGAGAATCTTAAAATGATATGACAATATTCTTAAATATATATCTTATGGCCTTTATGAAATCTATCTGAAGAAACACTCATGTTGGTCAGAGTAGATTACTCAAGAGGGGGATGAATTGAGTATCTATAAAAATTTATGTTAAAAATTGGTTCTTTAAAAATTTCCCCAAATTAAAAATATAATCAAATTCAGTTTTTAGTGAATTTATAATCATCCCGAATGTTCAATTAATTTCTCAAAAGATTGATTAGTTCTCAGCTATACTAATCTAGAGATTTATATAACTTTTGAAACTAACCTACTAGTTCAAAATAGTTATAAACACTTTCTAAACTAACTATCAAAGTAATATCTAGTTTTTTGAAATATAAAGTAAAATAGAGAAATACAAAATTAAAAGACACAATGGATAAAACAAGTGGTTCAGTCTGAAGACGAGACTTAATCCACTCCACCAGGTGATCACCTGCCACCAAGAAGTCTATATTAATAAACTTGATTCACACCCTGGATTGGGGTAAACAACAATACATAAGACTGTCCAGGTCACACGACCTCTTCTACTATTATTTGCGGGAATAAGATACTAGGCCACACATGGAACTCTTCCACACTTATCCGTGGGAGTAAATAGATGTAAGAAGATATTTGAGGAAGGATATCTTGTATCCTTCAGTTTAATATAAGATATAATGTGTGTTTTAATATGGACACACGCACACACACACTACTCGAAAGATAAAAGTAGTACACAATAGAGAAAAGATTATGAGAAAGGGTTAGAAGTGCTCTGAGTGTTATTCTATGCAGATCTGGACTTTTAGGATGAAGCAGATGCAAGTATTGAGTCCACATGTGAAAAAAAGAGTATCACAAGTCTGGTGTTCTAGTTTTTAGTTCGAATATCTACCTCGTGTTCTTATTAGAGTTGGTACTACAATGATATTTTTGGCTCTGATCTATGATAGTCTAGACTTTTGGAATCAATAGTGCTTCTTGTGTTCTTCAGTTGTATCTTGTTGCATGTATCAGTTCACTTTTCAAATGCTCTCTCCTCTACCTTTTGTTCCAATGACACACTTTACTTTTTATTACGGAGTGAATGTGTTGGAGCTGATAGGATTCATGTATTATGTACCTCATTCCTCGTACTATCAGGTGACATGTCTACAAAGAAACATTAATTATGTCAGTGCCTTTAAATGACTCAAATATGACCGTTAGAAATTAAATTGAAAATAAAAAACAGATTAAAAAATGGTGTCCTAGTTTGTCTTGAAATGGTATCACTTGGAAACAGTGTAACCATGAAACAGTGTCTTCTTGTATGCCTTTGAGTAGTGATATAGTCATGATGCCACAGTTTCATTGAGATCAGGAACTGGTAGCAAAGATACAATGTTAGGATCACAGTGTCTGGTCCTTTTCCAAACTTTGAATGATGTCTTGGTGATGGTAGCAAGGAAGTGGTGTCACAGACTTAGCCAAATATCTATAAACAGTCTTAAGCAGTAATATTCCCAGATTGAATTATACTTAATCATTTGTATAAGAAAACATTATAGAACAAAATTAAATATAGTTTACAATAATCAATCATGATTTATAGGAATCGGGATCTTGTGAAAGTTTATTTAAAGCATAGGGAAACCAACTATCTCTACACATTATTTGAGATATATTAAATAGGGTTAATAGGATTTATGATCATTAAAACATGATTAAAACATAAGGAGTCTAACAACTGATGATGTTTGATTGTCATGTACTAGGGTATCATAAGACATTGATACTTCTTATCATGAGTTTTTCTCTTGGTAATCTCCAAGAATGGAGGTTGTGAGGACTAGGGGTGGGAAAAAAACTTCCTGAATCAAACCAAATTATAAACTAGACCAAACCAAACTAAAATAGTGGGTTTTTGGTAGTTTGGTTTCTAGAGAAGATTGTATAGAACCTTGGGGTTTGTAGTTTTATTCCAGTGTCAAATTAAAACACACCTATTAAATAGAAATGAATCTTTAAATACACATTATTTTCTAGTTTTCAATTAGTCTATCCCATGCATCCTATTATTGGATAAATTTCATTACTGGTAAAAGTTTTATTTTGGTAACAGGACAAGGATGATATTATATCACTATATCAATGATCATGTATAAATTTCATTCAAATTTTCAATTAATAGTTATAAAATATATTGGGTCTATATATTGGATGTTATCATAAAAAATAAGTTAATTCGCAATCCAAATCCAACAAAAAATTAATAGGTTAAAAATTTTTAATAAAAGAAACTTATTAATTTTTTTTGGTTTTTATATATAAAAAAAACAGTTTTGGGGATAGATTTGTTTGGTTCAATTTTGAGTAAAAAAACAAACCGAACAATAATTTTTTGTTTGGTTTTTATATATAAAAACCAAACAAAAAATTATTCTTCGGTTTGATTTTTTACTCAAAATTAAACCAAACAAATCTACCCCAAATCCTAATGATGACATGACTACTAATAGGAATTCATTATGTTTTATGTGTCATTGGATATTCCAATATGATGATGTTTTTTTGTCCATATACTTGTGATTTTTATTAATTTATATCATGAATCATGTAATTTGATATATTGATGAAAACCACAATGAAATATTCTCACAGTGAGGTGGAATACATTTGGTGCATTATTAGTGATATGATATTAATTTAATAAGTAAAGTATTTTTAACTTCCAAGTTATGGAAGATGATACTTATGGCCCTTTGATTGAAATATAATTTTCAAATTAAATCCATGACCATAGTAGTTCATTGATGAGCTTATTTTAGAGAGTAAAATAAATCAATATTATAAGATGATGACACAAAGTAGGCATCCCACTTGATGAGATATAGACACAAATATAGTATATTACATGGTGGGAATTCATATGAGGTTGTTGTCATTGAGACATTAAATTCTTTCTCTATGAGATCCTTGACGTGTTTATAGATGACAATCTCAAATTTTAGGAAAGATCACCTAGTTACACTAAGAAAGAGGCCTATAGGGCCACTCATTATGTTTATCCAAAATCACAATTGAATTATATTTTAATTTAATATTAAGAATAAATATTATTCTTGACTTGTGGAATAATAATTATTCAGGTTAAGTTGATCACATAAATTCAATCCCTGGTTATTCAAGTTTAGAACATATGTGAGTTGAATGTTAAATAAATATTATTTTTGAACCAGTGAATATATAATATTTTTTTATACCTAGTTTTTAATGCACAAGGTAATAAATATTTATTTATTTATTAAATAAATATTTATATTGTTACATGAATATTTAACTAAATATTTATTCTTATGTTTTTTTAATATAATAATTAATTAATTATTAAAATAATAATATAAAGGTATTTATTTATTTAAATAAATTTTTATCATTCAATATTTGATAAATTATATGGATGAATAATAGGTCAAGTTAATAACCTGATGAAAATGATATATTTCATTTAATATGATTTAACTAAATATTAATTAATTTATTAAATAAATTAAATTTAAATTTCCACGAGTTAGCTCATGTCATAGAATATGATTATAATATTATTACTATTAGACATGGGGAATATATTAGAGTGAATATTTGATGAAATTCCTTAACACAATTTGTAAATATTTAATTATAACTATATATTCAATTTTATATCATTTTCTAAGGTTATTACAATTGTTGTACACAAAATTTCTTCTGAAGAGAGTTCTATCAGGACCAAGAGAACCTCTCAAGAATGAGAGATAATCCTTCTCCACCTCTTGAAACTAATAGAACAAGAGAAATAATTCTTTCAAGCCTAAAATAATTATTCTTGTGATCAATAACGAAGGATGAAAGGCGCTTTGTACCTTTGCTCTTGCTCCTGGAATACCAATGATAATGTTACAATATTCTTGGAGGGTATGCAGATTCTACTTGAGGAATTATACTTTAGACTATTCATTGTAATGACAACATGATAATATCTATAATTATATTGATTACTGATAAGAATAATTATCAAGTTGGGGTAATTATTGATTTAAATTAATTTCAAGTTCTATGTGAAAAAAATTCACTCTATGAAGAATATAGGGTCGGTTAATCAAGTTCATTATATTTTATTTTTTGAAACTTGTCAAAAACATTGTTGGGTATGGGCTTTACCAATTCCACTGTGTCCTAGATCCTTCAAGTGACACTACAAAAAACCCCAATTAACGAAGTTTTAAAACATTACTAATTCATCAACCGAAGTTTCTAAAAAGTGTCGGTAAATGAGATATCCCTACTTTGGAAACATTTATAAACATCGCCAATTAGCGATATTTTTAAATTTCACCAATTAGCAGTACCTCATTTTCTAATGTTTTTTAAGAATGTGAGTAAATAAACGTCTCTAAATTTGCAATGTTTATAAACATTTCTATTTAAGGACAACTCATTTACTGACATTTTTTAAAAACATTGGAAAATAAACGCCACTAAATTAGAGACATTTATAAATGTCTCTATTTGTAGAAATCTCATTTACTAATGTTTTTAAAAAGTATCTTTATTTTTTAAAAATTTATATATATTTTTCGATTTTTTTTACAGTATAAAGAATTTACATACGTTTCTAGAAAATATTGATAATTTTTTTTTTATTTTTTTTGAAATTTATAGTTTTTTTACAATAAAAAAATAAAATATATTTATCCCCAACTCCCCCACCTTTCACACTGCACACAGCCCACCCCTAATCCACCCTCCCTCATGCTCTATAACCACTCCCACACACGTGGCATTAAATCTGCTTCTGCAAGAATTTGAACCAAGAACCTATATGTTTATACATAAAGACATGACCAACTCACCTATGAAAATTATAAATATAAAATTTTATTATGTTATATATATATATATAGATTTCATTATTTAAAAAATTATATATACTATATATATAATTTTATATATTAATATACATAAATTAATATATATATATATGTTTTTATTTTTTATTTTATGTTTATATATATAAGTTTATATTACATTATATATATATATATGTTTATATATTATATTATGAATATATATATATATTTTTATATTTTATGCTAATATTTCATGTTTATATTTTATATTTATATTTTATGTTTATATTATATATATATATGTGTGTGTGTGTACATATATATGTTTATAAATATATATGTTTATATATATGTCTGTGTATAAATATATATGTTCATGTATACATACATATAATTATACTTATATATATATATATAATTACACATTTTTTAAAATACTAGAAAAAGTCACTAAAATAGCAACATTTTCTTAAAAATGTGACTAAATTTAAAATATATATGTATTTTTATATATAAATATATGTATATATATGAATTTTTGCGTGTTTATATATATATATATATATGTTTATATATATGTGTCTGTGTTTATATTTATTAATGTTTATATATATATACATATCTAAATATATCTGTCTGTGTTTATATATGTTTATATATACGTGTTTGTATTTCAAAAATTAATATTATATAAATGCATATATAGTTTTAAATATTAATATACATATATACATATATAAATATATTTATATATATTTTATATTTTATGTTTATATATATAAATTTTATATTATATTTTACATATATGCTTATAATTTATATTATATATATAAATGTTTATATTATATATATATATGTTTATATATCTATATGTTTATATTTTATATTATATATATGTTTATATTTTATGTTTATATATATATATATATTTTATATTTTATATTATATATATGTTTATATATTATATTATATATATATATATATTAAGGTCAAGGCTAAAAATATATAAAAAGTGAAACATTAAAAAAGTCTGAAGAGGGGAACTTTATTAAAATCACTTTCATTCATAGGAACCAAGTCCAGTGGTAGCTCATCTAAACAAGTGAGCTCAGTACCAATCCTTTTATTGGAAAGACCATCTGTCACATAGTTCACCTCCTAGTAGTGAGTGATGAAAAAATTGGTACCCATAAGAATTTCCTTTCATTCCATTCATCTACAAGTAAATCTCCCTGATAGATGCAACATAACATATCTGATGGCTTAGATGATAGAATTATAATCACACTCAAACTATTGTTTTAGACATTAGAATGAGAAAAAGATACAACATGAATGATACCTTTCATTTTCGCTTCAAGAGAAGAGGTCAAACCACATATACCATAGAAACATCCAAGAACATTTCCACCACAATCTCGAAATATAGCCCTGCAACCTGTAGGTCCTAATTTCCCTTTTGATGCCCCATATATGTTGAATTTTATCCAATTAAAAATTAAATCTTTCCAAAGAACCTTAAAAGTACCAACTGGTGGATTATAATTTACAGTAATACCCAATCCCCTTAGAAGAGTAAAATCATGAACACTATTATCATAAAAATTATTTTTAACCATGTCAGCCTCTTTTGTTGAGATTATATTCTCAACGAGCAAGGATTTAAAGCTAAAATCGGTACCATTATGTTTATATTTTATATTTATATATATGTTATATTATATATATGTTTATATTATATATATATCACTTGTTTATATATATATATATATATATATATATCTGTGTGTGTAAATATATATGTGTACGTGTATATATATATAATTAGCCATGTTTTAAAACACTAGTAAAAATATCACTAAAATAGATGTGTTTTCTTAAAAAAGTGACTAAATTTAAAATATTTGTGTGTTTTTATATTTAAATATATGTATATATATATGTGTGTGTGTGTTTATATATATATAAATATATATATATATATATATATATATATATATATATATTTGTATATGTTTATATGTGTGTGTGTGTGTGTGTTTATATATATTAATATATATATATATATATCTAAATATATATTTACATCAATGTAGGTAAATGAGTTATATATACATATAGTGATGTTTTTAGAAAAATATTGGTAATTTATAGACGTTTCATGAAAAAGTCAGTAATTTATCAACATATCCTAAAAAAATATGCCTAAATCAGCAACATTTTTTTGGAAACATCACTAAATTGGTGATGATTTTCATGAAACATTGCTAATTTAGAGTTGTTTTTTCCAAAATGGTGCTAGATTAGCAATGTTTTCAAGAAGCGTCACTAAATGAGCTACGTTTTTATGAAATATCACTAAATCAGAAACATGTTTGAAGAAAAATCACTAAATTAGAGACGTTTTTCATGAAACGTTGCTAAATTACGATGTTTTTAAGAAACATTGCTAAAATAAGGGGGTTTTCAGGAAACTTCACTATATTAGTGATATTTTTCAGGAAACATCACTAAATTAGTGACATTTTTTATGAAATTTCAATAAATTAGAGAAGTTTTCAAGAAACTTTACTAAATTAGAAATTTGTTTAGTAAACATCACTAAATTAGCGATGTTTTTCAGAAAACATCACTAAATTTAAAAATTAGTGTTGTTTTTAATAAACATCGCTAAAAAATGTTGCTAAATTGTAGTTTTTTGTAGTGTGGTATTAAAGTAGTCACATAATAATTTATAAATATTTATTATTTAGTTGATTGATTTCTGTTTTTTATCAATAATTCATTTCTAATTTTTTTAATCCAAAATTCGGAATAATGTTCTTTTTTTAAGTTTATATTACCAAGAATAAGCTAACAATAGATGAAGAACACTCAAAGATCCAATTTAGGTGTTGAGAAATCCTGTTCAATTAGATGGTTACACAACTTGTAACTGAAAAGTAAATTCCATATACCCTTGGTCAACCACAAAAGTGTGGGTTTTGGAAATAATGAAACTTATTTTGGGTATTGGTACATGAAATATATTTACACACCATTTATTGACCACTAGTTGGCACATGTTTGGTGGGGATTACATGATGTGTAGCTAGTGTACATACCATATAACCCCACATGATTTTTCTCTTTATAAATTACAGAATCCATGTGGTCAAAGTATGTTCCATATAATTTTTAAACATTGCATATTAAATACTAGTCGAGTAACATGAGATAACATGAAGTAAATTATGTTCATCTAGCATCCCATGTCATGTAACACATGATAGTTTGTGAAATATACACACCTATCCTGGCAGGTGTAACATGGATGGACAGATATGAATTACATAATATGTAGCTGGTTTTAAATGCCGTGTAACTCAATCCAACTCATAAAAGGTACAAAATGATACAATCATGTCATATGAGTCAAATATGTATATAATTATAAGTGATACCAAAGAACATGATGTGTAGCTATCTTTATACATCATGTCATAAGTAATTTTTCACTAGAGTACGCAATGAGTAATTTTTTGCGCGTCATGTGGAAATTAAATTAATTAAATTAATATTTATATTTTTTTATGAAAATACATTATGTGTATAGTCATATTACACTCTATGTCCTTATTAATCATATCTAGTGTTATATGTTACATATATTCAAGGCATGTAGTGTGGTCATATATCTCGTGCAGACTACACAACTTGATCTACGAAATATCATGTCATTTAATATCATGACACCTCTTGTAGGAATACATATTGTGTAATAAACAGTAAACAACAAGGATCATACACAATATTTTCCACACACCTTGTCAAGTGACGATGCATGTTTTGTAACTGTTCAACACTAGAAATGGGTTTAACCAGTAGAAGAAGGGTACACGTTGTTATACCACCAACACATATTGGGTACTTATTAATTTTAAATTAAAATTAATTTATATTATTTAAATTTATTTCTGATAGTAATAAAAGGAACTATTTGGAAATATAATTTATTAATTGAAAAAATTATTTATATATTAATTCAAGAAATTTATCTTAATGAAAGAATGAATTGAAATGAATACTAGAAGATTTTATGCATAATTGTTACGTGTTGTGAATGATCATGAGTTGGACTGACCTATATATGTGTTGGGTTTCCTATATAATTTATTTATTTTCTGGGTTTTGTGATAAATTTATTATTAAACTAAATTAGATGATCTAGGTATCATCCCTTCCACCTTTATTATGTATGGTCACGAATATCCAAGGATTATTTTATATAACCCTTATCCCTCGGTAACCCTTACCTATAAGTGAGTAAGTAATTGTATAATAAGGATCTCAAAATAGGAGGATATGGTACATGACATGATCTAAGGTGACACCAACCAAGGGGATAGACATATTAATGGAGGGGTGATGTAACTTGAGTTAGGTATCAGTTTAAGTATTTCCCCCCTTGGGTCAGGGTTTTTTAATCATCTGCTTGATAAACCAACCAGTAGTTCAAAACTCATGATCATATCACTTGTTTATTTTATTTTTCAAGTGAATTGTTATTTATTTATGTGATGTAAATTTATTTTATGATTAAATATGATCCTATAAAGTAAATAAGTAACAAGAATAGAAGATCAAATAAAATAAATTTATTATGCATAAATAATTCTATCAGATATAGTTGATTAATTATGTAAAATCCACATAATATTAAAAAAATTGTAACACCCTATGTTTTTAGAATATATTTTTTAGTTAAATAAATTGTAAGTGTTTGATAACTTTCTTGACATGCAACATTGAGTTTAAATGAACCATGATATATTATTGAATTATGATTATTTAAATATGATTGTTATAACCAATATGTTAAATTAGAAGTATAAATAATAATAATAAAATTTTAAAAAATATGTATAAAGTTTTTCTATGATAAAAATTCATAATAAACAAGTACTCAATTTTTAGTAGTCATTATATGCTCTAAAAACATGTTTTCTTCAAAAATTGGGTTTTATTACATTTTGTGCATAGATATTATAATTATTTTATACTAATTTTATAAATATTATTTTAAAAATTGGATATCATTTTTTCACTCATCATGTAAATATTATCTTTGGGTGAATTTTTTTATTTTTTCTTAAAATATTTTTTTTCAGTGAATAGTGAAAAATACCGATTTTTGTAAAGCTGTCATTTATTTTCATTAAAAAAAGTAATTAGAAAGTACTATTAAATTTTAGATTTGGTTTTAAATAATCTTAATATAAATTTTAATAAAAATAATAAAAATAATTTCAAAATAATAAAAAATATTTTTGACTTTTTTATAAGTTCAATTTTATGCTTAAAATGACAATTTTTAGAAAACTGTTTTTAAGTGGGTAATGTTTTTCCACTTTAATTAATTAAAAAAATCCCTAATGATGAATTATTTAAATTAAATTTATATATATTATATATATATATATTAATTTAAATTCATATAATTATGATTACTAGTTATAGAGTTAATGTATGATCATCTTATACTTGAGAAATACATTTTTTTTCTTCTGAAAAACCATTTTTGATCACGTTTTGTGGGTTTATTTTTAAATTAATTTATTCCTTATATATATTTAATATTTAAAAATGGATTCGTTATTTTGAATTATAAGGTTAAAATTTGGTAAATAATTCCATTTTATTTTAGTTCATAATGAATAGTATCCATGGTAAATAGTTATAACTACATTAACGTATAAATCAGGTTAATTAAGGTTAACCCTACTGTGAAAAGGCTTTAAAATATACCCAAAACTTTACTTTACCCTGTTGTATGAGTGAAGTTATTCTATAATCATCTAATTTTATAATTTAATGAAACCTGGATCCTTTTTCTTTGATAATGACCTATATAATATTTTAAGTAAAAAAAATACTAAATGTCACTCTCTTACTTTTACATTTCTATTATATGTTCACATAGGGATAAAGATGTGTTTTAATGAATATTAAAGGTTATTTTTATCATAATTAAATTATTTTTATAATGGTAATTTATTTTTAATTTTATTTATTCCATAATTACCTTAAAGTTTTATACAACGCTGACACCATGTCTGTGCAAGGAGTGGAAAAATAAAAATAAATAATTTTAAAAAAAGAAAAAGTAATGTATTTGATGAATTATGGTGCCAAAATAATTTTACAGTTAATAATAATGTATTATTTATGGTGAAATTTATTATATTTGAATTTAATTATTTTCATGATGTCTCTAAAGTCAAATTATATCAATAGTTCTTAAAATGGTTTTAATCATAATTTATGTTTTCTTAAATTATTTAAAAATCATAAAAAATATTAAAAGATGAAAATTATGATGAGAAATGGTCTAAAATTTCATCTATTATAAATTTATGAGCCAATTTTTATCTTATAAGTAAAATTATAACCCTTTAATATTGAAAAATTCATTACTGTGATTAAGGTTAAAATTGGTTAACTAAGAGGTTAAACCAAATGATAATGTTTAAAATAAAACTTAAACCTATCCAAATTATATTAGTTTAAGGTATTATAATCATATCATATATTATATTTTAAATTATGGAAACATGGTGTCACTTTCTTAGGGAAATGAATTTATTATATTTAAATATTTTTTATTAATTCCATGTATGTCCCTCCCCCACTTATAAAATGAAAACCTTCCTCTATTTTCATTACACCTTATTAGGAAACCTATCTTGACTAAAACCTACCAAATTTACTTCTAAAATTTCATATATATATGAATTGCAGGTGATTTTATTCTTAAAATACCATTCCAATGGTCCTTAATAAGGTATCTAAATGAGGTCCACTAAAGAAGAGGTGGTTAGGGAACTTTCGAAGAAAGTTAAACTTGAGGTAAGATATTTATGTTTCAATCTATTTTTAATTCGGATTATTTATTATTGAATTTATATTGATGTAAATTGTTTTATCCTTATTAGATAAACCCCTTTATTTTTCTTCTCCTCTAGTTATTAATGTAATTTTCAAACAATAACATAATTTTTTCCTCTTTGGTACTTAAAATGATTGAGATTTTTTTAAAGAAGAATATACTTTATTTTCTCTTTGGTTCGGAATATTTATCTTCCATGTCCATGTTTTCTATAAAATGTTATAAAAATGTTTTTTAATATTATTCTATTATTTTTTAAGTCGTTTTTACCCTTTCTTTACATCTCTAAAAATATTTCAGAGGAATTTTCTTATCATTTTTGGAATGAAGTACTTTTGACTTTTGACCAAAAATGTGAAAGGACAATTTATTTTATTATACTCAAGATAAATGGATTTTCCTATAGTCAGGAGTGATGGATGATTTTATGATTCTTTTACAAGTTTTTATGGTTCCTTTCAAAGAAAAAGTTTCCATAATATTTTGGAATTTTTTATATTTTAAAAAAGTGATTTCAAAATTAAAAGTGTATTTTTATGAAGAAATATTTCAGTGATATTTTAAATTAATTTCTCATCTGTGATAACATCCTTTGATATTATTTTTGTCTTTATGGGGATGTGATCTAATGATACCATCCTTATTCTTTCTCTGTATAGTTTATTATTATGATGATTAAATTTTTATAAAACCTGTTTATTTTCAATGGGTTATGTTATGGTGATATGATGATTGTTTTATCATCTTGTGGTATACTTATGAATGTATTATGATTATGAGATATGTGGGATTGGAATTATATTCTACTATAATTAATTTGGTAAATATTAGTGTTTTATGAGATCAAAGGGTGCACTAGAGGTTATCCTAAGCCCAGAAGAGGGTATATGAGGGGTTATCCCAAGCCTAAAAGAGGGTAAGTGAGTGGTTATCCCAAGCCTAAAAGAGGGTAAATGGGAGGTAATTCCAATTCTAGACTTGGGAATATAGAAGGTTATCCTAAAACTAAAATAGAGTACATGGGAGGTCATCCCATGATCGAAATAGGGTACATAGGAGGTTATCCCAAGCCTAAAGTTGGTACATGGTTGGATATCCAAAGCCTGACATGTTATGAATGTCTTAGTTGATATCCCTGCCATAATATTTCTATGATTATTATTATGCCACACTTTATACCACTCTTTTATAACATTATGTTATGATAATGTTATGCTCTCATGTCTCATGTTATTTGATTCCTTTACGATTCATTTCTTATAAACTTCTAAACTTTATGCTATGACTCATGTTTGTGATCTATGCATTGTAGGTTATGATTTTAAATGGTTAAGCTCATATTCTCATACCCTTGTGGTCATGTTATTTTTAAATGATCATTTATATATCCCTTTTTTACCATTATTGAGTATATAAGATCACCCTTTATTATTTTTACCATTCCCTAGGGATTGAAGAAATATTTTAAGTATGATGTGTCTAAGAAGGATGCTAGTTGTGAAGTACTAATTGTGAGATGATGTAGATAATTTATGTTCCAATTGTTTATATATCCATGTTTCCAAAGATAATAAACCCATACAGTTTCGGCATGGATCATAATGTTACTTAATTAATATTTATCTAATAATATGTAATATTTATGTATAATTATTTTGGTTTGTTATAAGAATGCATAGGATAAAATAAATAATATTTATTCATAAGATAAAAAATCACATGAAGAAACAATCAAGTAAGATTTTATCATCCATCAGTTGATTTAGAATGAAACCATAGTTTTAAGTACCTGTTTGTACCAGGTAGGGGTGCTTTCAATTCTCAAGGATTTCTAACTAAATCTTTGGGTTAACCTAAATCATTTAACATTAGGGGATGATTTATTAAGAAATATTTAGTGTAACTTGGTGTAAAGTGTTGAGGAAATATTAGTATGATATTCTAGTATTGGGGAGTCCACTCGATAGATTAAAGAATATTGGATTAATATAGTTGTAAAGAACAAATACCTAAATACCTTCAAGTAATTTATAATTCCCAAGTATGAATTATTTTATGGGGAATATGAATCCTTGACCACATAATATCCACATGACAAGATATTCTAAATTAAATGGTGAGAAATTTTGGGATTCGATAAAATATATGGATACTAATAAAATTAATTTATGAGAACACACTTGCTAATCAAAATAAAGTGCGAACATATTATTTTATTTTTTTTAAAAATGGAAAGTCATTTAACCAAAAAATTATCCCTATTGTATATCTTGGGGAAAAAATATTATGACCAAAACTAACTTCTTGGAGTGCTACATGAACTTGTACATCATACTATGCTAATAGTGGAAGTTTAAATGTCGGAGTCCCCGATTCTTAATGAGCTCTATAAGAAGGAAAGCATGGAGGAGAATTCTGTGTTTTAGAAACACATGGATGATTTATTTGATGTCTAATTACTCATGTTATCATCTATAACTATTGAGATATAAAGGATTCACGAATACATGGATGAATACACCCTACTGTCTCATATCTAGGATTTTTATCTGGAGAAAAAAAAACAAGATAGGTATGATATCTCAAAGGCACTCTTCACATGCACAATTAGAGAAGGTACACCAGATGGACCTTGTGTAGTCAATATGATTGGATATATCAATCATTTATAAATTATGGGTGTCAAGATATCCAGATAATTGTGCACAGAACCCATTCTCACCTCAATTCCTCATAGATTCTAAAGTTTTATTTTGAATTTTAATATAAACAATATAGAAAAGACTCTCCCAAATATCTTAACTCTGATTAATCCGGTGGATAAGGACATTAATATAGAAAAACCTTCAGTCATTATGATAAATAGGAGGAAATGAAGGTGAAAATACCCAATATTAACACCAAGTCTAAGGAACCTTTACACCACCCTTCTAATATGATAAAGGACAAGGGGAACGATCTAGAGAAGTATGAAATATATTTTTCTTATAGAAGGAAGAACCATTAGAAGAAGAACCATTCCTCAGTAAATAATCAAATGAAAGCTTTAGGTGTGTTCATTATCGAATGTAATCTACCCAATTCTATAAATTTATTATTAGATACAAATTATGGTACTCAAATTTTTATCCAAATATAGGAACCAATAAGATTCTAAAAGATTACCATGGGTGAGGTGGATTTTTGAGATTCCAGTGGAGAAAGACTAGCTGTATTGGCTATTAGAGATTACTATATCACATTTTCTATGATTAATTCTAGTTTTAATGAATTTTTATTATGTTCGTAATGTAACCAAGAAAATGTTATCTATGTCCCATTTTGATATGTATGGATTTATTTTCATGTTTATAAATAAGATATAATTCTTTTATAAAGAAAAAATTTGTTATGGGATGACACATTAAAATAATGGTCTTTACATACTATAATATTAAAATATAGCATCATTAATTGATAATGAATAAAACTAACATGACTCACATCAAACCCATTTGTGGAATCATTTAATTATTCTTGTAAATGGGAGTAATTTGATAAATTTCTATCAAGAATGGTTTTTAGATTCTTTTGACTTAAAACCTTGGATATCGATCATGCTTGTTTTAAATAAAAAATGACCAAATATCTATTTAGTGTAAAGGGATAAAGATCTAAAAATATTCTAGAATTAGGTCATATAGGCATGTGTATACCTTTTTCCAGAAGAATCTAGAGGTGGATACTCTCACTTCATAACTTTTACTGATAACTTTAGCTGATATGGATAAGTTTACTTCAGGAGGTATAATTATAAATCCTTTGATAATTTAAGGTTTACAAGAAATAAGTATAGAGTTATCTTGGTAATAAGATAAAGAAACTCCACTCAAAATGTGGTAGGGAGTATATTAAACAAGGGTTCATTATCTAAGGGACTTTGGGATAATATCTCAACTCATTCATACTTATACACAACCATTGAATGGTTTCAATTAAAGGAGGAACCAAACCATATTGGATATGCTGATATTGATGATGATTCATGCAAGTGTTACATTATCCTTTTAATGATACACATTACAGATTTTGGTCTACACACTGAAAAAAGTGCCAAATAAAGTAAAAAACAAAATTTTATATAAGATATAAAGTGATAAGAAGTCTATTTTTTCAAATATTCATGTGCAGGGTGCTAGGATTTTTAAGGCTATCTCTAGTAACAAACTATCATCAAGAAGTAATAATTGCATCTTTATAATATGTTCCAAGGAAACAAGGGAATGTTAACTATTAAACCCATCATATAGAAAATTAACTGTGGTAAGGTGATTCATATTTTAAAAAATGGAGAACATACACAAAAGATACAGTTGGAGAAATATATGCTTCCTTGAAGTTAATTCTCAAGATACAAAAGAGTTTGAATGGGATCAAATTACATAGATCCCAATGAAATAATTTATTCTAGATACACAATTACCATGTAAGAGCACCAAGGAGGTTATAAAACTAGAGTTATATGGTTTTATAGTGAATGATGAAGGTGACACATTACTAATTGAAGATAATGAGCCTCTCTTAGATAAGGAAGAATTAAGTATCTTAGAAGTTGTGAAGTGGCAAGAAGACATGAATTCTAAAATGGATTACTTGTGCCAAAACGAAGTTTTGGATTTTTTAGATCCTCCAATTGTTGTAAATCATGCTGGGTACAAATTTTCATTTAAGAAAAAGTTGAACATGGATGGTAACATAATTTATTATAAGGTATAACTAGTTTCTAAAGGGTTTAGGAAGCATAAAGTCATAGATTATTATAAAACCTTTTCACCGGTCACTATACTAAAATAAATTATAAATATTTTTTATATAGTATCATGCCATGATTATGATATTTAGAAAATGGATATCAAAAACAAATTATTTAATGTAAACCTTGTGGAATATGTATATATGAAACAAAAAAAGTGTTTGTGTCCCAAACCATCCCAAGTCAACCCAAACCATCACCCAAACCATATCTCCATAAGGCCCGAAGGGTATTCCCAATCCCCAAAGGATGGAAACATGTTCCATAGAATCCTAAAACAAATGAGAGGGAATGATTTCACCCAATAAATATAATTAAACACATAAAATAATTCTACCCTAACTTCAAAATGGTGTATACATAAGTTGAGAATCCATTAAAGTCAAATAAATAGTTTTAAACATCATTTAAAACTAATTAGGGAATGTCTAAGAGAATGAAAATTCAAATTAATTTAAATTTGAAAAAATTAAATAAATATCCCACAATACAAAATAAAATATAACATGGTTAAAACATACATATTCCATAATAGATAAAATAACCCACATACTAAACAGTGCCCCTATGAACCATGGTCACCATCCAATATTCCCAACATGATTCTCTCGATGAGTGATCAGAGTAGTAAAAGTCCCACAAAATAATCCATCCAAAAACCATAATCTAAACCTATAAGAACCCACTCAGTCTATAGAAAATTATTGGTGTTAGTAGGGTGTGAGCATAAAATACCTGTAGGTTTCTACCAATAAAATATTCCATGCATTTCAATTAATAAAACATTCCCTTAATGATATTTTTAAATAAATAACTCAAGAGTAATGTATTTAAACTTTTTAGATAAAAATTTATAACCATTTCTCAAATTAATTTGAAAACCCAAATATTTTATTAAAATAAACATTTATATTTACTTTAGAAATATATTTTCAAAATTAGTTTAAAAAACAATTCTTTAAACCACTTTTAGAAACACCATAATATAAAATCATAAATAAGAAAATGAGACATTAAATTTGTAATAAAAAATAAATTAACAAGGTATAAAGTGGTAATGAAATGATATGAATACAAATTATAAATATAAATGATAAAACATATCATTACATACCAAAATAAGGGACAAATTAAAAATAATAATTCGAAAGTAAATTGTAAAGGAATGATAAAAAATAACAATAAATAAAGTTATGTAAAAAATAAACAAAAAGTAAATTATTACACATTCATGGGAAACTCCTATAATAGAAATAGTCAAGGTACTCTAAGATCCTTGTAATATCTCATGATCAAACCAATTTCATGTAATCACCCATGGGACTTTTGGTAAAGCCTCATAATCTATAACAAGACATGCATAACTACATAATTCCCACTATGGGAAATATCAAATCACTAACAATACATACTTTCTAAATCATGGAAGTAGTAATGTTTAGTTAGTCTGACATAGTCCAGTGATAGGTAGGTATGTCTGAACAACCTTGAAATATTTTCCTAGGTCCCTAACTAAGTTTCTAAAGTTCCCATGTATTATCTAGTAGAGGTGGAGGAAATTTTATCTTATCTTCAACCACATAACACAAATAAAAAATCACAATAACAAATTCACACCCCACCTACAAAACCCACTTTAAAAAATGGTTCCCATACCCAATCACATAAGTATAATCAAATATAAAATCAATATCACAATAGATACAGACAAATTAAACACATAAAATAAGTGGATCATCTGGGGGAATGCCTTATACATTCAAAACCTCCATTTTCTTTCAAAAGTTATAAAAAAGACTCTAATTTGTTTTATATTCATTACAGAATAATTTAAAACTTTTCATGGAAACCATTTTTTTTAAAATTTCCCTTCAAAAATGTATTTGAAATAAAGATGAACCGCAAATTTAAACCAACACATCAAGCATAAATAATATACAATTATAAAGCATCATTAAATTATATGGTGAATACCATAAACCAAAATCACATATAATCAATAAAAGAACAAACTAAATAAACATATAAAAATCCTTTGATAATTAAATTTTATCCAAAACTCACTTTAAACTCCTAAAGAATATAAAGTAAAAACATAAATGTCTTAAAACATCACAAAAAATTATGAATTATAGAGAAAAATCCTTTTAATGATTTTTTAAAAAATATAACATAATTCATTTATAATTTCAAATGTGTTGAAACTAAAATTCATAAAACAAAATTTTATTTTAATCTATAAAAACCACAAGGAATTAATAATAAATTCTTACATTCACTAGAATTCATAAATAACAACCGTTTTAAGGAAACAAATTTAGGAAACCCAAGCATTAATGGAATATTATGAAAGGTAAATCACATAGAAACACCTACCCTAAATTCATATATTATGATAGATAGGATGTTACTTAACTCTAAAGAGGAAAGGCGAACATTTAATGAATTTTTTCAAACCCTAGGACATGAAAAAACCCAATTAAAATTTAAGCATCTATAAAACCTAGGTCTTTGGGACCATCGTAGGGATAGAGGAGAAGAGAAGAACAAGAAAAGGGGGAGAAAAAAAGATAAGGTGGTCTTAACATAAAAAAATCAGCTTTAAATCATGGGTAAGTGGTCAAAAACAAAGGAGGATAAAGGGGAGGTTTACTTAGGGATCCCTTTGAATATATCACACAAAAAATGGGTGAGAAAGACCCCAAAAGGGATTTAAAATATAAAATGAAAGGCTCAAAATTCATAAAATTAAAATTATGACTAGGAAATGTCATGAAGTGGTGAATTCATTATAACTTAAATAACTTCAGACCCTATATGGTTGTGGTCGTGATTCTTAGGTTGAGGCCACAACCTACTATAAACTCATGCGTCCATGCTCCAGTCACATATAATCATAGAATAATTGGTTTGTAGTCTAAAAATTTAGACCTACAAAACTACCTGGTTATAGTGTGACACCCCCTCTATGGCATGATTCTCTTTTAGCTTTAAAAACAAATATATATAAATTGGTTATCCACAGTGCGACCTCCCTAGATCATATAATGACTTTATGTAGTCTGAAAGTGTAGGTTTCCTAGGACCTCAAAATAATCTAAAGACTAATAAATAAAGGAAATAAAGTTATATACTAACAAATAAATGAAATAAATAGGATTTCAAGGATAAGGTATGAAAATTATCCCCACCATACTACTTCCCCCCCCCCCCAAATTTAACCGGGTAAAAAGGGAGGACAAGATAAAAAAATTAATAGAAAAGGGAGGAAACTCTCCAAAAAAATCTAAAACTATTGAAAGAAGAATGAAACCAGAGTACTAATACTTGTTTCTAACTCCATGAATAATAGTTAGAAATTTCAAAGAATATTCAAAGGCCAAGACTCATGGAGGGTCTCCCCACCATAAACTTTTAATCTTAATATACTAGGTCAAATAGATTGTATATTTCTAAAGGGATCACCAAAAGTTAATAAAAGTTCTTAAAAAATAGGTTAAGAAGAGTTATCCTTGAGAGAAACCTCTAAATCCATAGGGAAAAATGATCTCTCCAAGAAACAAAAAATCCTAAATGACCCAATAAAAAACACAGGTAAAGACCAGCTGACCAACATAGATTAAGGGAATAAAAAGAGGGATAAAGAAGAGGATAAAAAAAGGATGAGAAACACCCTAAACAAGTTCTATCAAACTATTATCTAGATCCCAACCACTGTAGTGATTTCCCCTGAAACTAGTGCATCAATTCACTAAACTTAAAAAATAGCCCGGTTGACCTCAATAATGATAGGTTGATGGAATAATTAAATGAGAAGAATCAAAATTCCTTGACCAACCCAACTAAAAATATAAAACAAGTAAAACCTATCATAGACTACCCTAAGGAATTAAATACTATTACTCTAACCTTATTATCTGTATCCAAAAATAAAGTTAGGCTACGGATCCTAATGAAGGCCACTAATGATGATAGAAAACTAAATCAATAATTCTCAAGTAAGGTCCTCACATCAAAAAGATCTTGGATCTACCACTCTATTTGGATTCTAAGTGTATTAAAAATCTTAAAAGGAGACACTCAAACTCCAGTAAAAGTAAACATGAGGATTGATCTATAACATATACTTACTTTTATCCTTAGACACTTTTCTAGAAAGCATAATTAAAATACCATGAAGCGTGGTGTAAAGGCTCTGTGTTTTCCATGTAAAACCTTTAAATATATCAAAGAATATTTTTGGAGCTAAAAACTAAGATAGTGTGAGATTTTGAGATATGGTAATCTTGAAATTAATTTTATAAAAATATTAAAAATATATTTTATATCCTAGGCACGAGCTAATGTTGGTCAGCACTGGACTTTTGGATGTGGCAGCCGTTGGCGAGTACATTAAGTGGATTAATTAATTAATTCATTTAATGAACAAAATCTATGTTGACCAGAGTGGACACTCAAGAGGGGTTTGAATTGAGTTCCAATTAAAATTTCTGTTTAAAATCTTTTACCAAAATCCCCCAATTTAAAATACTAATTGAATTGTAGTGAATTTTAACTAAAGCAAACTTTCAGTTAGGTTCTTAAGGGATTGATTAATTCCCAGTTAATCTAATCATAAGATCAGATTAGCTTTTGAAACTAACCTAATGATTTACAAATAATGCAAACACTTGCTAATTAAATTATCAGAGTAACTTTGAAAAATAGTTTAAATTTTAAAGCACTTAGCAGTGGAATAAAAAGTTTTTAGATAAAACTAAACAAAGCAGAGTAGATATAACCCAGAGGTTCAGTCCCAAGATGAGACTTAGTCCTCTAAAAAATTTATATAAATTTGATCCACACCCTGGATCGGGGTTCACAACAGTTTACAACTATCCAGGTCAAAGACCTCTACCACAGTTCTACGTGGGAAACAAAAACAACAACAAATACAGTTGTCCAGGTCACACACAAACTCTACCACTATCCATAGTGGGAAATAGAAGATGGAAGGAGTTTGAATGAGGATTTACAGATCCTACAGTTAAGGTTCAGGAGACAGTGTGTGTTTAAATTAAAACTGAGGACACACACTTCTCGTAATGTAAACAATAAATCACTGAGCAAGATATAGAGTTTAGAACGACTCTAGTGATTACAGTGTAGATATAGACTCCTTTGGTTTGATCAGAAATGGTTCTGAGTCCTTTTCTGGTTTTTTTCTGGAAAACAGAGTGTCTTCTGCTTGACATCCAGGTTCAAAGACAGTGAAAATGTAGTCGATGAAGTTCTTCAAAGTCCTCGTGAATGTAAAGAACTCTTCTCGAGTAAGCTTGAGTGTGTATGAGCTTCTGTGTCTTCTTGGTCATGCATGTATATATGTATGAGCTCTTCTTGTGTATGTCACTTGTAGATCATTTCTGTATTTCACTTGTGTATATTGCAGCAATAGGGACTTCTTGTATTTATAGAAGGAGCTCTGGAAAAATAAATGATTTCTTTTTTCAGTTACGAGGTACGGTTCCCTGACATCCAACAACCTTCATTAAATAAATGGCAGAGCATTAAAATATTCTTAATATGACCGTTGGTTAGATTAAATAAAGATAAATAAATTAAGGCAGTGTCGGATTCTCTGGAATGGTAGCTTTGGATATCAGTAGCTTTATGTCACGGTAGGTCTTTGTATCGGTAACCTCTTGTATCGGTAACCTCTTGTGTAATGATATCCTTTCTATCGGTAGACTTTATGTCTGTCGGTAGACTTGATCGGTAGCGGTAGACTTAATGTACCGGTGACCTTTCATGTAATGGTAGCCTTTATGTACCGGTGGCTTCCTTAGTGTATCGGTAGACTTCCTTGGTGTATCGGTAGACTCCCTTCGGTAACTTGTCTGTAATGGTAGACTTGAATAATGGTGACTTGTCTGTAACGGTGACCTTCATGTAACAATAGACTTGTTCTGTAACGGTGGACTTGATGTATCGGTGACCTTCTCGTAACGGTGGACTTTACAAATTGGCAGCTTTGTTCTATAACGTTGACCACTTGTCTGTTTAAGCATTCTATTGGCAGAAAGGGTTAAGTTAATATATATCCATCCAGTAACTGAATTCTCTGTAAATATTATAATATATGAATATGTTCATGGTGTATAGAAATACTGAAATAAGTAATTAATCATTAATAAATATAGGAATTATCAAACTATCATTGAGCATAATTGGGATTATCAAAATATGAGTTCAACTAATTCTCCAGAGGGTTCTACAATCTCCCCCGTTTTGGTAATCACAACTTATGCCAAAGTATTAAGAAAAATAAAATGGTGTCAGAGAAAAAATTTCCTAAAAAAAACTTTAAAACAAAGTTCTCATTTTTCTCCCCCTTTCAATTGCACTCCCAGTTCTCATTAGTTTCATTTTCTCCCCCTTTATGATTAAAAAAAAGAAGGGTAGAATCAGAGAAATGTAGAGACTAAAAGAGAACAGATTACAAAGAAACATAAACATATTAAAGTGGAGAATGTAGGAGTAAATTTTCATAAAATCACAAAAGGTACAAACTGATAAAGTCAGTATTACAAAAATACAAGTGAATCCTATAAAAAACATCCAGAATCACTCAAACGTCCTCTTGATCAGGAGTCTTTACCTTAGGATCAAAAGAGGGTGCAGGGTCAGATTGGGTAGATGGCTTGGGAATAGCTGAAAGAACAACTGGAGGGTCAGCCACTGAAACTGTACCGGATCTGAAATATGTGCTCTTCTGTGGGATCATAGGTTTCAAGCTTTGAATAGCCTGAACTGGAGTCAACTGAGGTTTACTCCCAGAGGTAGAGGAAGGAAGTGAAGGAGTTACAATCACAGGTCTGGCATCCACATGCAATAATAGTAGAAACAGGTTCCTGAAATCCATAATAATACTGCCTACTCTCTCTATTGCTGACACAAAATCATCTCAATTTTCAATGAATTTATCCAAGGTAGGAGTAAGCTCCCTGATCTTACTAACCTGTTCTATGAAAGCTTGAGTCACCAGAGGAAACTTCAAATTCTCCATCAAGAGCTTGAAATGGTTGGTCATTTGATGCTTGGTATAGACCTTCTCTAAGTAAGCATCCACTTTATTCTTAATTGCCTCTTGAGAAGAAGTATCTGCCCGTAGGTGATCACGAACAAAACTACTAACTTCCCTAGTGGTAGAAAGGATCTGAGTATCCGTGGTGCCACTGGTACTGGCCATAGCCAAATCTTCCTGGATAACAGTTCTGATCTGGTCAAGGTTCACAGTGGAGCTGGATGTGGGAAGAGGTTTTACCGAGAAAGCTACTGTCTTTTTGAAAGAATGTGTCAAATTACTAACCACCTTCTGAACAAGTGCATCTTGACTGTTCAAATGTTCTTTGACTGATGTCTTAAAAGCCTCAAATACTTCCACAAACTACTTGAATACTTATTTGATATATCTGATATCAGTGTTCACTTGGGTTTGAGAACTGTTCATGGCAGTCAATGAAGTAATCGATTATCTTAGAGCAACAACAACTCATGTCCAACTCTCAATTTGAGTATGGCATAATTTAACTTCATCCATCATTCCCTTCACTGGACTAGACACAACACATCCCAAAGATAGCTCTAGGGATTGCTCCACACTCCTCATTTCATCAACCAGGATTTTCTTCAAATCTATCATTGATTATCTCAGTGCTTCTTTCATTTCAGCCTTTAAGGACTCAAGGTCCTCGTTGGTTGCCAAATTTTTATCCACAACAGGTAGGATAACTGAATCCTCTTGAGGCTGGTCTTCCTCATCAGAATATCCATAATTGAGTCCAAGTACCATATATCCTAGATCTGATGTCCAACCTTCAATGTCATACAACACAGAAACTGAACCAAGATGCTCCCCCTCACTTAGAGTATTCTCCTGAGGAATCTCCTCTAACTGTTCTGCTCGAGGTAACTCTACAGAATCCTCTGCAACTTCAGCAGATGCAACAACCATTTTCTCTGATAGTTCAACAGTAGGGTTAGTCCTATCCTTTTCTGAGTCATCAATGAATCTCTCATCAATGGTAGTAGATGCCACTTCTGCTTCCTGATCAGGCACAATATTTTCTGTATTAGCAATTAATGGGCTCAAACTGAGCTCTTCTTCTTCATTTTCCTCATCATCTACTTCACCAGCAGCCTCCTTTTCTCCATTAACAAAATGATCGGATTCTGTTGCCTCATCCTCTTCAGAGGTGTCCTTAACAATATACTGATATTCTTCTTCTTCTTCTTCTTCAGTGGACTCAGTATCATTTTCCTTCAGAATAGTTTCTCTCCTTGGTAGTTCTTTTGGAGGTCTAGCTGATCCATAGGAAATATTTTTATGCACAGGACTAGGAGGTAAATATGGGTCTCCTCCTTCCTCAACTAATGTCTCTTCCTCCTCAGCTTCAGCTTCATTATCACTGTAGACCGGTTTTGGCTCATTTGGTCCAAGACCAGGATCCCTCACATCCTTTGGTCTAGAAAGATGGTCCACAGGAGTGTACTTGTCATAGACTTTACCTTCATCATTAACCCATGATTTCTTCCAAGGGTTCTAGCTAACTTTCATATACTTACAAATAGTCCTGGTGAGGCAAAATTCATCCTTAACCACAACAGTTTCATCCTGAGGTACAGCTACCTCCTTTGCCTTCAACAGAATAGAAATCAACTTATAAAAGAAAAGAGCATTGGACTTAGACTTCAGTCTAGTAATATCCTCAATTTGAATCATTAGAAATCTGCACAAATTCACCTTTACTCCATGCTTTAACAGATACAACAAATAAATATCCTGAAATCTGAGGGTAGCAAAATCTCCTCTTCTTGGACTAATCACATGCTGAGTGAACTTGAAAAGTAGTTTATCCTCCCCTGCCATTTCTACAGCAATGATCTTTCTAGGGGTTCCATTTCCTATAAATTCTAACAAGGCATCCTCATATTTGAAAAAGTCACTAGAAGTATGTATGGATTTTGAATAAAATCCATAATCACCACTATGAGGAACTCTAAGGTTCTCATCCCATTAAACTGATGAAAACGAAAACTTTTGACCATTCACAAAGGAAATCATCCTATTATCCTCTTTTGAAGTCTCAAAATAGACAAACTCATAAAAATCCTTTACCAGTACTGGATAATACGGTCCATTATTGTTTATAAAGCACTCAATCCATCCTTTCTCTTATAAGATCTTCAGAATCAAGGACTTGCTTTCCAACAGCCATTCCGAACATAACTCCTTTTCCACTATAATTTCTCACTTCGATAAATGCGGATTCACAGGATTCCTTTGAGAAACACTTCTACTGCTTCCACTAGCACCAACATTGGCTACTTTCTGCTTCTTAGCTTGCGGCGCATCACTCCCTTCATCCACTGAGGGTCGCTTCACATGGGCCATTTCAGATTCTGAGGCTTAGGGTTTTGTGAGCTTGAGAGGTTTAAGTAGGAGGGATTCATACAGACGGGTTTGCGGTGATTGAGTGATGCCTAGAGTCGGGTTTAATATCATTTAGGATTCACATATAAAATAAATCTCATATTAAAAATGGTTCGAAGTCTTGGACTTAATACGAAAATTTTAAAATAGCGCGAGAGATGTACCAGTGAGGTCTATCCTAACGGTGAGGTTTATCTAACTGTGAGGTTTATTTAATGGTGAGGTTTATCCTAACAGTGAGGTTTATCCTAACGATGAGGTTTATCTAACAGTGAGGTTTGTCTAACGGTGAGGTTTATCTAACGGTGAAGTTTCTCTAATGGTGAGGTTTATCTAATGGTGGGGTTTATCTAACGGTGGGGTTTATCTAACGGTGGGGTTTATCTAACGGTGAGGTTTATCTAACGGTGAGGTTTATCTAACAGTGAGGTTTATCTAATGGCGAGGTTTATCTAGCGGTGAGGTTTATCTAGTGGTGAGGTTTATCTAACAGTTTTAAGAGTAAGTTATCATTCCTAATTCGTGTCTAATGAAACTTAATCTTTTTGAACTTAATGGCTTAGGGAAAATATCAACTAATTGGAGTTCAGTGCCTATAAATTCAAGAGTTATATCAACTCTTTGATAATGATCTCTTAGAAAGTTGTGTCTAACATCAATGTGTTTAGTTATGGAGTGAGACATAGGGTTCTTTGAGATGTTGATCTCACTAGTGTTATCACAGTTAATTGAAACATGTTTAAAATCAAATCCATAGTTCAATAAAGTGTGTTTCATCCACAGAATCTGTGCACAACAACTACCAGCAGCTATATACTCTGCTTCAGTAGTAGATAATGCAACCGAGTTCTGTTTCATACTACACCATGATACTAGGGACTTTCCAAGTAAATGACATGTTCCAGATGTGCTCTTTCTATCTAACTTGCATCCAGCAAAGTCAGCATCTGAATAACTTATTAAATCAAATGATTGTTATTTTGGGTAAAACCGTCCCAAATTAGCAGTATATTTAAGATATTTAAAAATCCTTTTAACAGCAAGTAAGTGTGAATCTTTAGGGTTATCTTGAAATCTAGCACACATACATACAATAAACATAACATCAGGTCAACTAGCATTAAGATACAACAAGCTCCCAATCATACCTCTATAATTAGTTTGATCTACTGGTTTCCCAGTTTCATCAATATCTAATTTACAGGTGGTACTCATAGGTGTATCACTCCCCTTAATACTATCCAAACCAAAACATTTTAATAAATCCTTAGTATATTTAATTTGATTTAAAATAATACTATCTTCAGTTTGAAAGATTTGAAATCCAAGAAAGTACTTAAGCTCTCCCATTAAGCTCATTTCAAACTCATTTTGCATAACCTTTGAAAATTCAGTACATAGAGAATTTTTAGAAGATCCAAAAATAATATCAACATATATCTGTACTATTAAAACATCTTTTTAAATTCTTTTTATAAAAAGAGTGGGATCAGAAATTCCTTTTGTAAATCCTTTTGAAATAAGAAAATTTATAATTCTTTCATACCAAGCTCTTGGAGCTTGTTTTAAACCATATAAAGCTTTAGAAAGTTTAAAAACATGATTTTGAAAGTGAGGATTTGAGAAACCAGGTGGTTGTTCTACAAAAACATCTTCAACAATAAAACCATTTAGAAAATCACTTTTCACATCCATTTGATATAACTTGAAATTCAGATGTGATGCAAAGGCAAGTAAGATCCTAATTGCCTCTAATCTAGCTATAGGTGCAAAGGTTTCCTCATAGTCAATTCCTTCTTCTTGATTGTAACCTTGTGCAACTAGTCTAGCTTTGTTTCTAATGATGTTTCCAGATTCATCAACTTTTTTTCTAAACACCCACTTTGTGCTTATGGTTAAAGTGTCTTTAGGTCTTTCTACTAATTCCCAGACTTTATTTCTTTCAAATTGATTTAGTTCTTCTTGCATAGCCATTACCCAAAATTCATCATTGATAGCATCATTGATATTTTTAGGTTCTAACTATGAAAGAAAAGCTTGATGTTCAACCTAATTTCTTAGAGAAGCTCTAATATGTGTTCCTCTATCTAGATTACCTACAATAGCATCTAAAAGATGGTTCTTTAGAGTCCTAGTTGGTCTCGAAAAGGTAGGGCTAGAGATTTCAGGTTCATCAACAGGTTGGGAATCAACAGAAGTAAGTTCTGGAAAATTTCCAGAACTGGATGTTTTAACTATAGGTCCACTATCTTTATCATTAAGGTTCAGAACAAAGAGATCATCTTCAAGATTTTTAAGAGAGGTCTTAGGTTCATGTGGATCAGTTTCATCAAATTTGATGTGAACAGATTCCACCACACATTTGGTTATCTTATTGAAAACTCTATAGGCTTTACTAGAGATAGAGTAACCTAGGAAAATTCCTTAATCACTCTTGGATGCAAACTTATCAAGATTATCTTTGGTATTAAGAATAAAGACTTTGAAACCAAAAACTCTGAAGTAGTTAACCTTAGGTTTCTTATGGTTCCACAACTCATAAGGGGTCTTCTTAAGAACAGGTCTGATCAAGACTCTATTGATAATATAACAAGCTGTATTGACAACTTCATCCCAAAAATAAACAGGTAGGTCATACTCATTGAGCATGGTTCTGGAAATTTCCTGAAGGGTTCTATTCCTCCTTTTTACTACACCATTTTTCTGAGGTGTCCTAGGGGCAGAGAAATTGTGACTATAGACATTGTGTGAGAAGTATGATTCAAACTCATGATTTTCAAACTCACGACCATGATCACTTCTCAAGGTTTTAATCTTAAGTCCACTAAGGTTCTCTACAGACTTGGAATATTTAACAAAGTAAGAACAAGATTCACTTTTGTGAGCTAGAAAATATACCCAAGTATACCTAGAATAGTCATCTCCTAGAACATAGACATAGTGCTTCCCATTTAAACTAGAAACTCTAGAAGGTCCAAAAAAATCCATGTGAACCAACTTGAGAGGTTGAGAAGTTGACACTTCTTTCTTTGATTTAAAAGAAACTTTATGTTGCTTTCCCTTTTGACAGGGATTACAAACTTTATCTGCAGGGAATTCAAGTTTTGGTAGGTCTCTAACTAAGTTCTTCCTAGTCAGTTTTCTAAGTGAATGTACATTGTAGTGTCCTAATCTTCTGTGCCAAATCCATGACTCTTTATGAAAAGCATTTAAAAAAGTAATATTTTGCATAGCTAAAGAATTTAAATCAACAGCATAGACATTTTCATTTCGCAAGGCAGAAAATACTAAAGCATTTTTATAATTAAAAACATTGCAAGAATCATTTTCAAATTTAACATTAAAACCATCATCACATAAATGAGAAATACTTAGTAAATTATACTTAATTCCATTAACAAATAGAACTTTAGAAATTAATACTGAGTCAGTGTTACCAATCTGGCCTAAGCCGATGATTTTCCCTTTAGAATTATCACCAAAAGTGACAAAACCTCCATCAAATCTGACTAAGATTTTAAAGCATGATAAGTCTCCTAACATATGTCTTAAACATCCACTGTCCAAGTACCATGTCTTTCTACAGGAGCTCTTTAAACAGGTTCTCTCAGAAGTTTTTGTCATAAAACACATGTTTGCCTTATTTCTGTTTTCAGTCTCAGAAGCTTCAGATTCACTAGAGCTATCCTCAGAAGCACTCCATGTAGCCTTCATGGATTTCTTATACTTATTATCCTTATACTCATATTTCTTCTTGTATTTCAGCTTTGACAGTCCACTTTTATATGTCCTTTTATTTTTCATTCATGGCAGACAACTTCATCAGATTTGTCAGATTTCTTCCAGTCCTTTTTCTAGTGTCCCTTGTTGTCATACTTACCTTTGTAATTTGATTTTCTGAAAAACTTATTCTTCCTATAAAAATTCTTAAATCTTCTGGCTATGTGAGCCATTTCTACATCACTGTCAGATTCACTTTCACTTTCTTTATAGCTTGAGCTATCACTTACAGCTTGAAGTTTCTCCTTATCCTTATTCTTTGAAGTATATGTCTTGAAGGCAACTGACTTCCTTTTTGGTTCATCTTCTTCTTCTTTGTTTACCTTAAGTTCTTCTTCATACATCATCAACTTACCAATAAGTTCCTTGACTGGCAGGTCAACAATATCACAAGATTATCTGATTGAAACAGAAGTGCCCCTCCATCTTTCAGGTAGGCATCTCAAAATTCTCATGATCTGCTCCTTTGATGGAACATCCTTTCCCAGTGAGATCATTGTATTGAAAATTTCGTTAAACATGATATACATATCAGAAATGGGTTCATCAGACTTCATCTTAAAATTATCATATTTAATAGTATAGGTGTTCAATCTCATTTCCTTAACATTAGTTGTTCCTTCATGAGAAACACTTAAAGTATCCCAAATTTCATATGCAGTCTTACAAGCAGATATTCTATTAAATTCCTCATCTCCTAAAGCATAATACAGAGCATTCATAGCTTTGAAATTATTATTGGAAGTTGTCTTAGTAGCTTCATTCCAAGTTGATCTAACAGTAGTGGGGATTTTATATTCTGATTCTATGGCAGTCCAAATATCAAAAACCATTCTTTCTAAATGAATTTTCATCTTAATCTTCCACTGAGCGTAGTTGTTTCCATTGAAAAATGGTGGTCTATTAGTAGCAACACCTTCAAGTCTGTTATCCATGATAACTAGGTTAAAACAAAAAATTTAAAGAGATAAAAATTTAGAAATAACAGAAATTTTAAGAACTTTAAAATACAACTAAAATCACAGTTGAAAAATAGAGTACTTCAGAAAATATTTTAAATCCTTTGATACCAAATGTTGGTCGGAGTGGACACTCAAGAGGGGGGTGAATTGAGTTCCAATTAAAATTTCTGTTTAAAATCCTTTACCAAAATCCCCCAATTTAAAATACTAACTGAATTGTAGTGAATTTGAACTAAAGAAAAATTTTAGTTAGGTTCTCGAGGGATTGATTAATTCCCAGTTAATCTAATCAGAAGATCAGATTAGCTTTTGAATCTAACCTAAAGATTTACAAATAATGCAAACACTTTCTAATTCAATTATTAGAGTAACTTTGAAAAACAGTTTAAATTTTAAAGTACTTAGCAGCAGAATAAAAATGTTTTAGATAAAACTAAACAAAGCACAATAGATATAACCAAGAGGTTCAGTCCCAAGCTGAGACTTAGTCCTCTCAACAATTTATATAAATTTTATCCACACCCCAGATTAGGGTTCACAACAGTTTACAACTGTCCAGGTCAAAGACCTATACCACAGTTCTACGTGGGAAACAAAAACACCAAAAAATACAGTTGTCCAGGTCACACACAACCTCGACCACTATCCACAGTGGGAAATAGAAGATGTACGGAGTTTGAATGAGGATTTACAGATCCTCCAGTTAAGGTTCAAGAGACTGTGTGTGTTTAAATTAAAACTGATGACACACACTGCTCGTAATGTAAACAATAAATCACTGAGCAAGACATAGAGTTTAGAATAGCTCTAGTGATTGCAGTGTAGCTCTGGACTCCTTCAGTTTGATCAGAAATGATTCTGAGTCCTCTTATGGTTTTTTTTATGGAAAACAGAGTTTCGTCTTCTTGACATCCAGGTTCAGAGATAGTGAAAATGTAGTCGATGAAGTTCTTCAAAGTCCTCGTGAATGTAAAGAAATCTTCTTGAGTAAGCTTGAGTGTGTATGAGCTTCTGTGTATTCTTGGTCATTCATGTATATCTGTATGAGCTCTTCTTGTGTATGTCACTTGTAGATCTCTTCTGTATTTCACTTGTGTATATTGTAGCAACAGGGAATTCTTGTATTTATGGCACGAGCTCTGGCAAAAGAAATGATTTGTTTTTGCAGGTACAAGGTACAGTTCCATGACATCCAACAACCTTCATTAAATAAATTATAGAGCATTAAAATATACCTAATATGACGGTTGGTTAGATTAAATAAAGATAAAGAAATTAAGGCAGTGTCAGATTCTCTAGAACAATAGCTTTGGATATCAGTAGCCTTGTGTCACGGTAGGTCTTTGTATCGGTAACCTCTTGTATTGGTAACCTCTTGTGTAACGGTAGCCTTTCTATCAGTAGACTTTATTTTTGTCAGTAGACTTGATCGATAGTGGTATACTTAAGGTACCAGTGACCTTTCGTGTAATGGTAGCCTTTATGTACTGGTAGCTTCCTTAGTGTATCGGTAGACTTCCTTGGTGTATCGGTAGACTCCCTTTGGTAACGTGTCTGTAACGGTAGACTTGAATAACGGTGACTTGTCTATAATGGTGACCTTCACGTAATGGTAGACTTGTTCTGTAATGGTGGACTTGATGTATTAGTGACCTTCTCATAACGGTGGACTTTACAAATCGGCAACTTTGTTCTGTAACGGTGACCACTTGTCTGTTTAAGCATTCTATTGGCAGAAAGGGTTAAGTTAATATATATCCATCCAGTAACCGAATTCTCTGTAAATATTATAATATATGAATATGTGCATGGTGTACAGAAATACTGAAATAAGTAATTAATCATTAATCAATATAGGAATTATCAAACTGTAATTGAGCATAATTGGGATTATCAAAATATGAGTTCAACTAATTCTCCAGAGGGTTCAACAATCTATTTATTCTATAAATATAATATTATAGAAAATCTCTAGGGATAGCTATATAAACCTTTTATTTTTTAGAGGAGGTTTCATCATTATTCATTGGTGGATTGAGATCAAACGAAGACTAGTGATCAAATCGAGGTGGATTGATAGAAAGAGGATGCATGGGATTATCCACATCAATGGTGAACATGTTCTTCACCAATGATCAATCCATAATCAATATAGGGATACTTAATTGTGGTTTACACCCTTTATTAAAATATTTACCGTGTTCTTATCAGCTATTATTTTATATTTGATTAATTTAATCCTTCACATGAACTAGTGTATCGGATTAAATTGTTTATTCAATTTATTCTTGGTTATTCCATGTTTTTCACTTTAAATATACCAAATCTATAATATTTGGACAATAAAACATGGCTAAAAATTGATGAAACTTTGTTCATATGCCTTTCCGCCATATGTTTTTCATATTCTTCAATGTTGGGATACGGGACCACTGTTTGAAATTTCTTTGCGGGTTCGAGCATGATTGAACCTCCAGATTCATGGTGGATGTGCGCACAATGATTGGATCAATGTTTTTTTGATATATTGAGAGGGAACACGAGTGATAATATATGGAGCTAGGATCCAGAGAAAAAATGATTATAGGAGGGTCATGATGATCATGGTTTATTTGATAGGAGGATTAGAAGCCCATTTTCCATCTATTAGAGGCTTGGAAACGATGGATAGAGGAAACTTACATTGATTTTGGGTGGTAAATAGGTGTGATTCATGGCTTCTAAACTATATCTGGTTAATTAATGAAGAAATTAGAGTTTATGTGAAAAAACATGACTAAACGACATGTAGTCTGATGAACACACAATGTGTAGCTCCACCCAACTATGGTGGCTAGGGTTTTGGTGAAGATAAGTATACCATGCTGTGTGGTTAGGCCACATGTCATGCTACCATCCTTGGGTAGCTAGTATGTGTGATAGATACACATTACTAGGACCCCGTGTGAGAGGTTATTCCATTTACTTTGGGATTAAATGGGAATGTGTTGGTATCCAGGCACATACATGTATATAGCTAAGTACACAGATATTGTCTGATGGACACGTGCCTTGCCAAGAGCACATGAGTAGGCCCTGGATGGATGGGACACACCATGTGGCCTCTTTACTCACCATTTATGGTGATATGGAAAACAATCCATTTCCAAGGAGAACATTTCTGGATAGTAGAGGGAGACCACACACCATGTGGTCTCCTTACACGCCATGTACTACCTTTTTGAGAAACTTCTTTCTCTTGTATCTCCTTTGTTTATATTGAGATATTGGGATGTGAGTAACATGTATTGGGTATTTTTATACATAGAACATTATGGTATCCTTATTAGTGTATTTTGAGATATTATGTGATATGTTTCAATCATGGTTCTTCTTTAGGCTGTGCTCGAAGATGGCAGTAATCTGGCATGATCATCAGAGAGAGTGAGGGGTCATAAACCCATTTTCATACCAAGGCATGGATCCCCCATACTCCTCACATTGGTTTGGGTTGAACCCCTCTAAAATACTAGGGTGTGGGTCTTATACTTACTGAGTTTCAACCCTTTATGGACTGGGGCATTGGTCCTCTACCTACTGAGTGGACCCCCCTCCCCGTGATGGACTAGGGTGTGGGTCCTCTACTCCTGAGTGGAACCACCTTGATGGACTAGGGCATGGTTCCTCTACCCACTGAGTGGAACCCCCTGAACAACTAAGAAGCAGGTCCTCTACCTACAAACTAGCATACCCTAACAGACTAGGGCATGGGTCCTCTATCTATCTACTGAGTGGAACCCCCTTATCATACAGAAGTGTGGGTACTATACTTGGATAGTGTGACCCTCAACTATATTGAATAGTGTCAAGGTGTAGTTCCTATAAATAATTAACTCTTCGTATAGAAACGCGAGATGTTGGTCATCAATGGTGGACCTTTAGATTTACAGGAAGACTCATCATCCTAGACTAGGCTGTGATATGAAGATCCAATATTCTCTATCATATGATTTTCTTATAAGTATATATAAATACATACATACATATATATATATATATATATATTGTTGGGTTTTTCTTCCCTCTTATTTTCGGTTGAGTTTTCTGCTTCTATCATGTCTTCTATTTATCCCCCTTCAATATTTAGGGTGTCCTACTAGGTATGTATATACTCCCCCCTATATAGACCTTGCTCGTACATGTTGTGTCTTATGAAGATGAATGAAAAGTTAGTGGTGATTTCATAAGAGTATAGGTATATTTTTGTGCATGGAATGTTCATGGTAGTTGGGATTTGAGATTTGGATTAGGGAACTCTCAGTATTTCTTTTCCAATTGTTTTTAGGTTGGGACATATTTTCTAGGTGGGTTTGAATTTTTCTATTTTCATTTTGGATTAATCTGTCATATTATTTTGTACTCCCTAGAGGTTATTTCATGAATTGTTTTTATTCTAGATGTTACTTATTTTATAATTTATTACTCTTCACTTGTGTATGGATATGGTTGGGTTCATACATTTAGGTACTATAGAAAAATTCCTTCCATTTTAGTTACTCCTTCTCAGCGATTTTCACCAACCCATGACCTATCGATATGGGCTTGGGGTTTTGTTGGATTGGTTTTCCACCGGCCATATGGTCCTCAGTGGGTCTGGTGATTACATATTGGTATCATAGTTGGTTCTACCTTGGGATAGTGTTTATAGTTTCCCCCCAATGAGGTTTGGTTGGTAATTTTAGGAAACATTTTCAAAGTGTCTCAAGTATGGATTTTAGGCTAGGGATCCTAGTGTTGGTTTGATGACCTACACATCCATTCACTAGGACTCTAACTACCTACTTGTGGACTTAGTATACCAAGACATTAGTTTTAGTGAATGTTGGTACATGCATCATAAAGGATTGAGTCCATCGACTATCCTTCTTGAGTCAGTTCCCCGTATATATATATATATATATATATATATATATATATATATATATATATATGATTATTTTACCATGGTATATATTGATTAATTTTTAGGATTCCTCCATAATGATAAATATCTAGGTTACTGATTTAGGATCATGAGGATGATCTGATGGGTGATGAGGCATATTTTAGGTTCCATATTGTGAGATATTTCCTCCAGGTGGGTAGGTAGAAGTTCATTTTCTTGTTGAAGACCATATTATACCAGTAGAGTAAACTGAGGATGCATGTTGCCTTAGCAGACTATGCGAGTTATAGAGCCATAGGACATTGTGGTTCGGTGGTGATCCAGATCCCTAGGCAATAGAGGATTGTCTTGAGTCAGTGATATGATATTTAAAACTTGTGTAGACCCCAAATAAACATACTGTTATGCTGGAAGTTGGTATTTTCGATGGAGTAGTTGGGTATTGGTGGAGTCTAGTCTCACAGATGCATGATGAGTTGAAACTCTCATGGTATGATTTCCAATAACTATTTTGTGAGGAGTAATACCCCACATTCTTGTGATCAATTTAGATTCAATAGATTTTGGAGCAGTAGTTGGGAGGGATGGCAATTTTTGAGTATGCTACGAGGTTCACTAACCTTACTTGGTACTCCCTCAACACGATTTAGGATGATTACTTCTAGTCATAAAAGTGTAATCAGTATGTCCACAGAAACATTCGTTCCTGTGTGGTACCCATATGCATTACCAATTATGATAGAGTACTAGAGTGGGTGCTGGTGAGGGAGAGATTCCTATATAAGTGACACTATATAGTTTGATATGGTAGTGGATGTCATGGTGAAAAGTCATATGTAGTATTTAGCAGCCACCATTTGACAAGGTCTTGGAATATGATACCTCCTCACGGTTAAACATAGGCACATGGTCATGTTTCACATGGACAACACATAGGACTTGGGTAGCCTAAAGAGGGGTGATGATATGGATGTTATTATTGAGGTCACATGGAATGTGATTTCCTGAACCAATGTCCTGAAGAGGGTAGAAATATAGTGTATGGAACACCATGTTAGAGGTAGCACTATGATCAGGGTTCTCCCATGCATGGCTAGGGTAACCTAATGGAGGAGGTACTAGTAGGGGAGTAGAAGTAGCTTCGAGGAGAGGAGATGTCCTGGGTGGATAAAGTTATGAGCTAATTCCACTACTACCACCACTACTAGTCGGACCACGTTTGGATTAAGTAGCTGGGGGTCGGGGTCACGGGTAGCTGCAGGCCATGGAGGCTTATGACCTAGAAGCCCATGAGATAACTAGAGGCTAGATATTTTTTTATTATACTCTTAAATTAGTAATAGTAGAAACATTCACAAGTAATTAATTCATCTACTTAATCTTGGTGTGAGAGTTGCAGCTCACAGTTGAGACTTTAGCCCAACAACTTTGGCTTGAGGTTCCTACGAGGAATGATTCTTTGATATCTCTTATCTATCAACAGTTCAAGCTATATCGTAGTAGAGAGAGTTTATTGTGGGACCTATTGGTCATCATGATGAGACCATATGACATAATATTGTTTATATACAAGTTGTCTATGGTCCAATCCCAAATATAATTTCACCACAGATAATTCAGATGCCTTCAAATTGATGGATTAGATTCTACTTTTTGGGAAAGCTAAATCTCAGGGAGGAGAGAGTGGGTCGTGTGAGTTGGAAGCTACAAACCATCACCTATTAGTTGGTTATTTTATCCCCTATAATATCAGGCACTTCAAGCATTTAGGTTTCTGGATACATGGATTATTTTTTGAACATCTTCCTCGAGGATGTTTCAATACTACCTTTGAGGCAAGAGATGGAGTTTTACATTTAATTTCACCCTGAGACCATTCAAATATCTTCTACAACATATAAGAAGAATCCAAACTAAGTATATGAGATGAGGTTATAGTTGTATGAACTTAGAGAGATGGGATTTATCAAACCTAGTGTGTCCCCTTGGGAAGATTTAGTTTTTTTTGTAAAAATGGCAGGTGAGATTTTGTGGATTTGTGTTGATTATCATCGTCTGAACTGTGCTATGATAAAGACAAAGTACCCATTTTAAAGGATTTAAAACCTCTTTGATTAGTTGTGAGGTGTGATATGGTTCTTTAATATCAATATTTGGTATGACTACCACTATATGAGGGTTCATGAAGATGATATTCTGAATTTGGAATTCCAACATCTCTATAGACTCTATGCATTCCTGGTGATTCCTTTTGGTGTGAAAAATTCCCCCGCAGTGTTTATTGATTTAAAAAACCTGACCATCTATCCATACATGAATATACTTATTATTTTCTTCATTGATTAAATACTCATTTACTTCTCATCAAAGGAGGAGTATATAGAGAATTTAATATGAACCTAGACTTGCTTCAAGAGCACCATATTTATTTTAAGCTCTCAAAGTTCTAGTTCTAGATCTATAAGGTTCAATTTATGGGGAATGAAATTTATAATCATGGATTACCTATGGACCTATAGAATATTTATTCAGTGCTTTTTTGGGATCCATATAAGAGAGTGTCAAAGGTGTGGAGATTTATTGGCATGGTGAGGTACTATTGGAGGTTTGTGGTGGAATTCTCTAGAATTATATCCCCTTAGATCTCCCTGATGTGGAAATGGAATCTGTTTACATGGAATGATTAGTGTCGAAGATACTTTGAGGAGTTGAGGCTGAGTCTGACTAGTGCTCCTGTTTTAGACTACTGAAGGAGGGTATAGAATAATTAGTTCATTGAGATGCCTATAGATTTGGTATCAACTACATGTTGATATAAATGTAGGTAGTAATCTCATATGGGTCAATCAAGTTGTACACCACAATCAGAACTACATGACTAATGAACTGGAATTAGAAACAATAGTCTTCGCTCTATGTATTTGGAGGTAATATCTTCTGGGAGAGTGCTTTTTTATTTACTATTACCATTAGATTCCTAGGTATTTCTTCACTCAGATAGATTTAACCATGAGACAGAGGTGTTGGTTGGATTTTATATAAGACTATGACTTAGAGATAGTCTACACTCATGGGAAGGGAAATGAGGTGGAAGATTCCTTTAGTAGGAAGTTATAGTCTTTCTTGGTGGAGGATTTTTCTGAGAAGATGGCTTCATTATAGCTTACCCTAGTAGTAGAGGAGGGTGTGTCTTTTATTTGTCCAATGGTGTCGAATCCTCCACTTCTCCAATGTGTGAGGGAGGATCAATTGGGAGACATTTAATTTGAGGTTCCTCGTGGCCAGATATCCTCAGGATATTCACTAGATGGATTCAATGAATGAGGGAATCATTTCATTCTTTTCCACGAATGAATGGTTGTTCCAATCATGATGGGACATGAGGTAATGATTTATTTTCACTCTTATCCTTTGGTTGTGCATACTGGTGGGAGGGAATATGTATAGGGAACTTCATCAAAAAATTTGGTGGGCTAGAATGAGCTAGAGCATTACCGAGTTCATCTCTCGATGTCTCACATGTTAGTAGGTGAAGGTCGAACACTAGGTTCTAGCAAGTTTTTTGTAGCCTCTTGAGACCATGGAGTGAAAATGAGATAACATATTTATAGAATTTGTGATAGGTATTCCATATATAGTGATAGTCCATGATTCTATCTGGGTGATAGTTTACTGACTTACCAAGTCATTGCACTTTTTTACTATTAGGGAGAAGATTTCGATGAGGAGTTTGAGGTAGTTGTATGTGTGGGAGATTATATTCTTTTATGGGGTTCCCTGAATTATTGTATTTGAACATGATGCATAGTTTATGTCATGTTTTTTTAAAGTCTTGAAAGAGGAATTCAAGAACTAGTTGAGGATGAATACAACTTTTCACCTGAAGATGGATGGGCTAACTTAGTGAACTATCTAGGTGTTGGAGGATATACTGAGGGATTTCATGTTAGACTTAGGACAGATTTGGGAGGATCACTTACCTTTGGTAGAGTTTTCTTATAATAATATCTATCAATATACTATCTTCATAAAACTTTTCAAATCTATGTATAGGTAGTCCTACATGTCACCCTTTTGCTGGAATAAGATTAGTGAGAAATCTCTTGTCAGGACAGAGTTGGTGCAGGTGATGATGGAGAAGGTCCAAGAGATCTATGAGCTGACAAGGACAGCCCAGAGCCAATAGAAATATTATGGTGATTGACTTCATAGGCCCTTGGAGTTTGATCAGGGAGACCATGTTTTCCTAAGATTCTACCTATGAAGAGGATTGTAGAGATTTAGTCTGGGAGGAAAGCTATCCCTGAGGTTCACAGGGTCATTCGAGATATTGTAGAGAGTTTGTGTAGTTTCTTACCACATAGAATTATCCCCATAGTTGTAGTAGGTGCATGATGTATTCCATGTGTCATATCTTAGGAGATATGTGTATGCTCGTACACGCATTATTGATTAGGTTGATATGGACATTATAGATGGATCCACCTTTACGAAGTACCTGGTGGTGATCAAGGATCGGTAGGAGAGGATCCTGTGAGGATGGACCACTCCATTGGTTTCATATTCTTTAGTATCATGGAAGCATATAGGAAAGCTCTTGGGAGTAGGAGATCTAGTTGAAGGCTCATTATCCATGATTTTTTGTTTATTTATGCTTTTTAGGTATGAAAATATTTGAAGGATAGAATAATTTAGGGACTTTTTTTGCCTGGTAAGACTTTGAAATATTACAAGGAATATTTTGAGAACTAGGCACTGATAAGGTGTGGTATTCCAAGGCCTAGTGGTCCCAAAATTAATTTTATAAAAATATTAAAAATATATTTTATATCACACATGCATAGTTTTTTAAAAATAAAAAAATATATCATGAATAGAGTCTCAAATTAGAAATATGAGACCATGATTGAATACAAATCATGTGGTTCAACCTAGGCACTACCTAAAGTTAGTCGACACTATAAATTCAGATTAGGCATCTATTGGAGTGTAGATTAAGTAGATTAATTAATTGATTTATTTATTTAATTAATTTAATTCCCAAAACCTATTTCCCTTTATAAATAGACTATTATGGAAAATCACTAGGGTTAGTCACATTACATTTGGATTATTGAGAGGAAGTTTCACCGCTCTTCATTGGTAGATCAAGATCAAATGACGACTAGTGATCCGATTGAGATGGATCAATGGACAGTAGACACAAAATATCATCCCCATCACCAGAAAATGTATTCTTAACCAAAAATTGATTCATAATTTAGGTAGGGATCATCAATTTTCGTTTTTCCCTAGATTAAAATATTTATCATGTTCTTATATGGTATTATTTGATCTAAAAATAATTTAATCCGTCACATGATCTTGTGTATCAAATTAAATTGTTTATTAGATTTATTCTTGGTTATTCATGTTTCTCACCTGAAATATCCATGATATTTGATCAATGGAAATTAAAACTTGGTCAATGATTGATGCACCATTATTCTTGTACCTTTTCACGCACATGTTCTTCACGATCTTCACCATTGGGCTATGAGACCATGGTTTGATATTGCTGGGATGGTGAGAGTGAGATCATACCCCTGGAATCAGGGTGGATGTGTGAAAAATGAACGAATCTATGTTTTGTGGATGGATTAGGATGGAATTAAAGTGATAATCCATGGATCTAGGATTTAGAGTGGCAATGATGATGGTAGGTGCATGAGGGACATGGTGCCTTTGAACAGAGGATTGTAAATCCATTTTCTAGCCATGGAATGTTAGTAAATGATGGATGGAGGTGACTACCATTGATATTAGGTGGTTTACAGGATTTAATCGTGGTAGAGAAATTTTATTTGGTGAATGTGTGAAGAAATTATAGTTTCTATAAAAAATGAGACTACACGATGTGTATTATTATGAACACATGTCGTGTAGCCCCACCCAGTTGTGGCAACTAGGGTTTTGGGGAATTTTAGGATCACACACTATGTGGTTGGGCCACACACTGTGTGACCTTCCCTGTATAACACCCCAGGATTTTGAAAATAAATTTAATATTGAATTCATGAAACACTGATTCTCTAAAAAACACAACTTTGTTATAACCTAGCCAATAAACCTAATTTTCAACCTCGGGGATTTGAATTTCGAAAAAATGTTATACATGGTTGCGTTTAGTAAAATATTTAGAGTCTGATAAGACAAACTTAATTTTTTGTGAATAGGAACATACCCTTATGAATAGTAATATGACACTTATGAATATTAAATAATTTTTTTTTTATTTTTTTTCTTAAGTTTATAAGATAATGAGATATTGATTAATTTTTCAAGGTGATATAAAACGAATTATAGTTTTAAAATTGTTATTTTATGAATAAATTATGATTTTATTTAAAAATTAAATTAATAATATTTAAAAAATTATTTTCAAAAAATGGAGTTCATTTTTGAATTTTACACCTCGAAAAATGGTTATGGTGAATTTTTGGGATTTTTCTGAAATACTCGAATTTTTGATGAATAGTAAAATATAGTAATTTACTGTATATATACATTATCAGTTAAATTAACTATTACTAGAATCATGGCTGATGTAAGAACACTTGGTTCAAACTCACATGTGCATATTACTCTTCTTTGTAACAAGAATCAACAATATTGGTTGTCTTTGGAAAAATAATAAAATAATGTGTAAAATAATGGGAAAACCCTCCTCACCTCCACTATAACCCCCCCTCACTCCCTCTTCTCTTCAAAACTCTCAAGCCTTGCGACTTGCCAAAATTCTGCTCAAATATCCTCCCAAGCTCCTCCCCCACCTCTAATATCCCTTGGTAACATAAAAAACCAGAAGCTCTCCCCTAAAGAGGCTCTCAAGGAAGATTACTTCAAGTGGTAAATTCCTCTTTTCATTTCTTTTATTTCAAGTTCCTTTCTTTGATTTTTCTTTCCTCACCTCCGTTCATATAAATATTACAATGACTCTATTAACTTACATGTACTGTAATTTTTTTTGTGATAAATGGATAATTCTTCATCATATCTCATTTCCCCTTCTTTTATACTATAAATGAAAATACCATTCGAGATGTGTTAATTTATCACATTCAAGGACGATGAGTTTTAAATTCTATTACCATATTCAATTCTGATCATGAAACCATTTTTATGGTCAAAACGGACTATAATATATGTTTTATAACTTATTTATGGTTCTGGAATCATTTTTTACACATGATATTAATTTATAAATCAAAATGAGTTCACTGTGATCAAAAACCGCCAATTAACCAAACAAATGTCATTATAGTTTTATATAATGATCCATATTCACTCTCAATAACCAAAAGAACTTTATTACCATGTAATACTATTATTGTTCACTAATAAAATACAAAATCTATTTTGCAAAATCGTTCTCATTCTACATGTTTATCCTTACATGAATATAAGTAAACAGATCATGACAACCAAGGAAGAAAACGCTCCCAAACAATGAAATTGAATCTCTTAACCCATCAAAAGGCCATAAATGAACCTAATAAGGTTTTAATAATCAATTAAATATATAGGAAGTTTTTGAATCATTAATTTATGAACCTAAATTTTATTATTTAGGTCATTAAGATCAAGTGAGGAACACCTTCAGACCTAAGGTAAGATTTTCCATCTGAACCTCCATTTTCATTCAGGTTACTTTTATTATCTTCTTACCTCAATTAAATTATTATTAATTAATATTTACTCATCATAAATTTTGATTGAATGATTTATATATGTGTACCAACCATAATACTACCTTCATTTATTGGGAATTATATGTTTTAAAAGGATCTTCCAAAAATTCTTCCCGAAATACAAACCCGAATCAAGGGAATTTCTAAAATTCTTACCTATTTTAAAGGGAATTATATAGTATATTTTTAGAAACCGTTATCTTTATAAAATCACTCATTTTATTATGAATATTAAAATTTACTTCATTTCTAGATTTATACAAACACTTTTCCAAAATAACTCTTCTTTTTAAAGTAAAAGTGTATTTATCTCAAGAATTACTCGATGATTTTATAAGAGTATATTCATATGTTTCAACAATCATGTTGATTATTATGTTTTATTGGGATTAATATTTATGATATCATATACAAAAATTAATTGAATGGTTTATTATTAGTTTTAACGTGTTTGTTCTATCTTAAAACTATTCACCAATTTACTCTGAATGGTTAGTGTTTAAGAAAAATGTTCGGGTAAAGTTATTTACGTTTCATATGTTAGTTTGAATATGAATGTATATGTTGATTAGGTTTATCTCCATTTATATAAGGAATTAATTGGACTTATTATGTGACATGTGGGGCCCTCTATATCCCCTTGATTCATCAGTAGGTCTCATGACACAAATAGATATGGACTTAACCGAGGCCTTGCCAATTTTTAGATATGGTTTTGGCCAAGGCCATAATCATATTTAGATGTCTTGGACGAGGCCTTGAAGGTATGTTTCAGAATGCATGAAATATACATTTCCCTCATTATGAAGCTAGAAATTCAAAGTTCATGAGGTTATTTGACTTTTATAATATTGATGATTATGTTTTATTATGGAAATATTTTCTCACCTCATATCCCTACCATATTATGTTCACATTTATTATTAAAGGCATATGTTTTCAATTATTCATCATGCCTAATGTTTATGTTATCTTACACTATAATTTTCACCCTTACTGGGCATCTGATCTCACCCCTTCTTATGTTTCATTTTTTCCAAGACATGAAGAGGTATACTATGATTGACTTGTAGGGATAATCTTAGAGTGGTGGATGTTCCCAATGGAACTTATGTATTTATCTGGATTTCCAAATCTACTGAACTATTAATTCTTTCAGGATACTACTTTCTTGTTTTCATTCAAATGTAATGTAATAAGGCATCGAATCCAGAAAACCGGGGTTGGGTCTTTATAGTTGGTATCATAGGAAGTTTAGTAGAAAACATGGAAACTAGATTTTGAAAATGTAGATTAGGAAACAAACCCCTAAGATAGTCTTTGAGGACAAACATACAAGAACATCTTGGAATTTTGGTAAGGAATAGATTATGTGGATATTTCTAGAAAATATATCCCTGCATGGATACTACAAGTGGACGTGGTTCTAGCATAGATGTACCTTGGAGTGAAAACTTTGACAAGAAGTTTCGGGCTTGAACCAAGGTATCCTAGTACATGAAAACGGGCCTTACTGTGCACCTGGTTCGACACTCCCCAGGGATATGCTTAAGATAATTCACATTTTATTTACAAGCCATTATGAAGGATTTAAATGTAAATTTTTCCACAAAGAAACCATGTTTATGATTATGGGATTATCCATGAATAGGATTTCAATATATGTTAAGTATTTTTTAATAAGTTTAGATAGTACATTATGATTCATAACATAATCTATTATATGCAATTATTTAGAAATGGCTCCTAGTAAAAGGAATGGAAACTTCATGAAGGCATATATCCTATGTAGGTAGTTCCCTCTCATGCAAGATAATGTTGTTGGCTCGGGAGTTGCGACTAGTGCGGATTAAAATATAACTATACAGGGATAACTTACCTAGGTTATGAACAATAACATTACCTTATAAAGCATTTGGATCCAAAAGGCAGAGGAGCTATGTTAGATATCTTTATGTAACAACAACCTCTATCATTTAATGAGACTAAAAACCCATTTGTAGTGGAGCAGTGGATAAGTTCCTTAGAGAGGATATTTCTCACCTTGGGAAGTAACGAAAGAGAGAAGGTTTTTATGGCAGTTTATCATATGTGAGGAGATGATAATCAATGGTAGTCACTAATTCAGAACAAAAATGAGAGTAAGAGATATAAAATATGTAATGGAGTGAATTTGAAGAACTTTTATTAGAGAAATACATTCCTCATGAACAACGAGTGGATATGGAAATGGAGCTTCTGAATTTGAGACAAAAGGAAAATGAAAATGTTGCAAAGTATAAAGATAAATTCACAAGGTTATCAAGGCATGATGTGGACTCTATACGTAATCCAAATATCAAGATTAATCGATTCTTTTATGACATAAATCCATTCCTATGGAGGGGATTGGTCTACCAAACTTTCTCATCATACAAAGATATAGACTCATGTGTTATCAAGATGGAAAATGAGTTCTCTAAGTCTTATGAATTTAAAGGAAAGAAAGAGAAGAAGAGGGTTGCTGAAAACTCTAGAAAAGGAAATAAGGAAACTGAGAAGAAGGGAAGAGTTGACTTTCCACCTTGTGATAATTATGGAAGGAAGCACCCTGATTCCAACTTAAAATAAAAGGGGGTGTTCTATAAGTGTAGAGAGAAAGGCTATCATACTGGTGTTTGCAAGGGGAAGAAAGAATATATTGATGTTCAATGTTATAACTGTATGGAGATGGGACACTATGCTAATTATTTTCCAAATTGTCAAGGAAACGTGCCTTAGAAAAATCCAAGGGAGCAGGGACAAGCTTATGTGATCACAACTTATGATATTGAAATTCCTAATGATGTGGTGGCAGATACTTTAATTATTTCCTCAAAATTAGCCAATTATTTATTTGATTATGGATCATTGTATTCTTTCATATCTTCCCAATTTTCCAAGAAAATTAGATATTTCCAATTTAATTCAATAAGGTTTTTTTCATTCAAAACTCATAATGGAAGTATAAATGCAACAAATTTATGTAGGGCAGTCCCCATTATGTCATATAAACATGATTTATCTTCCGATTTTATTATCATAACCATGATTGACTTTAATGTAATCCTTTATATGGATTGGATTTTGAACCACGATGTGAAAATTTATTTTAAGAAGAATGAGGTTAAATTTTTTGAGGATGATGTGGAATCCCTTATCTTTCGAGCAGAAACATCACCATATGATTCTCATCTAGAACCATGCCCAATATTTCTATTGAATTCAGTTATTGGGGAGGAAGGGAATGCAATGACTTTGGGTGAGGAAAGGAATGTTCAAATAGAGTACGTACCTATTGTGTAAGAATATGTTGTTGTTTTTCAGAGGATTTACTCGAACATACTCCAGAGCGGGATCCCCTATTCTTTTCGTTAAGAAGAAAGACGGATCTATGAGGTTGTGCATTGACTAAAGGGAGATCAATGATATAACAATAAAGAAAAAGTATCCCCTACCTCACATTGATGATTTATATGATAAAATTCTTAGGGAACAATATTTTTTGAAGATTGATCATCAATTTGGATATCATCAGTTGCGTGTGAGGAATGAAGATATTCTAAAGACAGCATTTCGAACCATATATGGGCATTATGAGTTTACAGTAATGCCTTTTTCACTGACAAATGCACCCTATATTTTCATGTATCTAATGAATAGAGTTTTCAAGGAATATATTGATGACTTTGTGGTAGTATTTATTGATGATATATTGGTATAATCCAAAAGCTACTAAGATCATTAAAATCACTTGTGGACTATTTTGAAGACTCTTAGAAGAAATGAATTATATGAGAGGTTTAGAAAGTGTGAATTTTGGCTTCAATCTGTTTCCATTCTTGGCCACATTATCTCTAAGGATGGAATATCTGTTGATCCTATAAAGATAGAGGTTATGCAAGAATGACCTACTCTAATGAACATAACTGAGGTACATAGTTTTATTGGTTTATCAGGTTATTATCAGCGTTTTTTTTCAGAACTTCTCCCATTCAGCCAACCCAATGACCAAGTTTACATGTAAAGGGGTTAAGTTCGTATGGACAAAAGAATGTGAGGACTGTTTCAAATAATTGAAGAGGAGATTAGTGAATGCTCCTATCCTAACACTACCATCAGGGAATGATGGGTTTGTGATCTATAATGACGCATCAAATAAAGGACTTGGTTGTATCCTTATGCAGAATGATAGAGTTATTGCCTATGCATCAAGGTAGTTAAAAATTCATGAAAAAAACTATCCTACTCATGATATTGAGTTAGCGGCAGTAATATTTTCTCTAAATATATGGAAAAATTATCTCTATATAGAAAAATGTGAGATATATACGGATCATAAGAGTCTATAATATATCTTCTCACAGAAAGAACTCAACATGAGGCAAAGGTGATGGCTCTAACTACTCAAGGATTATGATATTTCCATACACTACCACCCAGGAAAGGCAAACAAGGTAGATGATGCATTGATTAGGAATGATCATGGAGTTCTCAATAAAATATGGATTGTAAAGGATCCTTTGTACATAGATATAGTAAGGATGGATATAGGAATTATCAAATAAAGTGAGACATCACTACTTTTTCAAATGTTTTCCCAAACTTCTTTATTGGAAGGAATTAAAGATTCATAGTCTAATGATGTGAATATTCAAAACAGAATTAATTCTATGAAATATGGGAAGTTGGCTTACTTCATGTGTGAATATAGAATTATGAAATTTGGGAAAAGGCTGCATGTTCCTTTTCTACTGAGCAAAAAATAGAGTTATTTGATGATGATCATAGCTCAAATTTCTCTATGCACCCGGGTAGCACTAAAATGTATAGATATTTGAAAGAAATTTTTTGGTGGGATAATATGAAGAGGGAAATTGTTGATTTTGTATCAGGATGTTTAGTCTATAAATGATTGAAGGCCGAACGACAACACCTTAGAGGAGTCATGCAACCTATACATATTCCTACATGGAAATGGGATGACATCACCATTGATTTTGTCACTGGATTATCCAAAACTCTATGAAATAATGATTCAATATGGGTAATTATTGACCGACTTAGAAAATCCGCACATTTCCTCACTATGAGGACTGATTTCCCACTAGAGCACCTAGTAAAACTCTATATCAATGAAGTTTTTAGACTTCATGGATCATCTCTCTCAATTGTTTCTGATCATGATCAATTATTTACATCTAAATTATGGAAAAGTCTTTAGAAATATTTGTATACTGAGCTTTGATTGAGTATGACTTATCACCCACAAACTGATGGGAAATCATAAAAGACAATCCAAAACTTATAGAAAATGTTGAGATCATGTTCAATTGATTTTCAAGCCATGTAGGATGAATATTTACCTTTAGTAGAGTTTGAATACAATAATAGTTTCCATTCAAGTATTCAAATGGCACCATATGAAGCATTGTACGGAAAGAGATGTCGTACACCAACTTGTTGTGATGAAGTTGGAGAAAGAAAGCTTGTAGGCCCAGAGCTTATGGAGGAAACAATAGTGAAGATAAAGACTATTCAAGGCCATATAAAAGTATCTCAAAAAAGAAAAAAAATATATGCTGATAATCGAATGAAGGATTTGGAGTTTCAAGTGGGACATTATGTTTTCTTAAAAGTATCTCCATAGAAGGGTGTTATAAGATTTGGGAAGACATGGAAACTGATCCCTAGGTACATTGTCCCTTTTGAAATTCTGGAGAGAATTAGAGCTATTTCATATCTATTAGCTATGCCACCTATCCTATCTAAAGTACACAATGTGTTCCATGTCTCATTTCTGAGAAAGTACATGCCAAAACTAACACATGTCCTCAATTACGAAGGTATAGACTTAGAACCTAACCTATCTTACTATGAAGAGTCTATCTAAATTATAGACACTAAAGAAAAAGTGTTGAGGAATCATATGATTTGACTGTTAAATATACTTTGGAAAAATCATAAAACCGAAGAGGAAACATGGGAGCCTAAGGAGATTATGATGAAGAACTACCCAAATCTTTTTGTGAGGTATCATTCTGGTAATTTCGAGGAAGAAATTTTTGTAAGGATGGGATAATGTAACACCCCAAGATTTTGAAAATAACTTTAATGTCGAATGCATGAAACACTTAGTCTCTACAAAACACCACTTTGTTATAACCTGGCCAGTAAACATATTTTTTCCACCTCTGGGATTTGAATTTCGAAAAATTGACATACACATTTGTGTTCAGTAAGATATTTAGAGTCTAATAAGGCAAACTTATTGTTTGGGGAATCGTAACATACCCTTATGAATAGTAATATGACCCTTATGAATAGTAAATAATAATATCATTATTTTTTATTAAGGCTATAAGATAATGAGATCTTGATTAATTTTTCAAGATGATATAAAATGAATTATAATTTTAAAATTTTTATTTTTCGAATAAATTCTGATTTAATATAAAATTAAATTAATAATATTTAGAAAATTATGTTCAAAAAATGGAGTTCATTTTTGAATTATAAACGTCAAAAAATGGTTAGGGTGAATTTTTGGTATTTTTCTAAAATACTCGAATTTTTGATGAATAGTAAAATATGATAATTTACTGTATTTATACACTATTAGTTAAATTCACTATTATTAGAATAATTGACGATGTAATCACAATTGGTTATAACTTACATGCACATATTACTGTTCTTGGTCAAAAGAATCAATACTCTTGGTTGTCTTTTTTTTTGAAATAAAATAATGGGAAAACCCTCCTCTCCTCTACTATAAACCCCCCTCACTCCCTCTTCTCTTTACTCATGTCAAGACTTGTTTATTGCCAAAATTCTACTCAAATATCCCCTCAATATCCTCCCCTCACATTCAGAATCCCTTGGTCTCATTAAAACACCAAAACCTCTATCCTAAAGAGGCTCTCAAGGAAGATTACTTCAAGTGGTAAATTTCTCTTTTCATTTATTTTATTTCAAGTTCCTTTATTTTATTTTTCTTTCCTCACATCCTTTCATCCAAATGTTTTGATGACACCAGTACCTTACATGTAATAGATTTTTTTATGGTAAAGGAATAATTCTTCATCATCACTCCTTTCCCCTTCTTTTATACTAGAAATGAAAACACCATCCGAGATGCATTAATTTATAACATTCAAGGACAATAAGTTTTCAATTTCTATTACCATCTTCAATTCTGGCCATGAATCCATTTTTATGGTTGAAACAGACTATAATATTTGTATTACTACTTATTTAAGGTTCTGTAATCCTTTTTTACAAATGATATTAATTTATAAATCTAAATGAGTTCGTTGTGATAAAAAACCGCCAATTAACCCAAACAATTGTCATTAAAGTTTTATATAATGATTCATCTTCACTACCAATAACAAAATTAATTTTATAACCATGTAATATTCTGGTTGTTCATTAATAACATACAACTTCTATTCTGGACAACCATTCTAATTCTACATTTTTATCCTTATGTGAATATAAGTAAACCAATCATGGAAACCAAGGAAGAAAACACTCGCAAACAATGAAATTGAATCTCTTAACCCAAAAAAAGGCCATGAATGAACATAATATGGTTATAATAAATCAATTAAATTTATAAGAGGTTATGTAATCATTAATTTATGAATCTAAATTTTATTATTCAAGTCATTAAGATCAAGAGAGGAATACCTTCAGACTTAAGGTAAGGATTTTCCTCTCGAACCTCCATTTTCATTCAGATTAATTTTATTATCTACTCACCTCAATTAAATTATTATTAATTAATATTTAATCCTCATAAATTATGTTTGAATTATCTATATATATGTACCAACCATAATACTACCTTAATTTATGGGTAATTTTATGTTTTGAAAGGATCTTTCAAAAATTCTTCACAAAATACAAGCCCGACTCAAGAGAATTTCTCAAATTCTTACCTATTTTGAAGGGAACTATATAATATTTTTTAGAAACCATTATATTTATAAAATAACTCATTTTATTAATAAAATACTATCTTAATTAATTTCTATATTTATTCAAACACTTATCCAAAATAACTCTTCTTTTCAAAGTAAAAGAGTATATATCTTAAGATTACTCGATGATTTTATAAGAGTATATTCAAATGTTTCAAAAATCCTATTGATTATTTTATATTGTTGGTATTAATATTTATGATATCATCTACCATTTTTAATTGAATTTTTTATGATTATTTTGACAGTGGATGTGCTATCTTAAAACCATTCACCAATTTACTCTGAATGGTAAGTGTTTAAGCATAATGTTTGGGGAAAGCTATTTATGTTTCATATGTTAGTTTAAATATGAATGTATATATGGTTTATGTTTATCCCCATTCTTATGTGGAATTCCTTGGACTTATTATGTGATGGGTGGGACCCACTATATCCCCTCGATGAATCGGTAGTTCTCATGAGACAAATAGATATTGACTTGGTCAAGGCCTTGCCCATTTTCAGATATGGTTTTGGTCGAGGCCTTAATCATTTTTATATTCCTTGGTCGAGGCCTTTATGATATGTTTTAGAATGTCTGGAATATGAATTTTCCTCATTATGAAGCTATAAATTCAAAGATCATGTGGTTATTCGACTAGTAGAATACCCATGATTATGTCTTATTATGGAAATATTTACTCAGCTCATATCCCTGCCATATTATGTTCACGTTTATTTTTAAAGGCATGTGTTTTCAATTATTCACCATTCCTAATTTTTATGTTATATTTTTTGAAATGTTTACCCTTATTGAGAATATTATCTCACCCATTCTTATGTGTAAATTTTCCCAAGATAAGAAGAGCTATATTATGATAGACTTGTAGGGATAATCATTGAGTGGTGGAAGTTCCCAATGGAACTTATTTGTTGTTTTCCATTTCAAGTTGTAATGTTGAACTTATATATGTATATGGATTTAAAAATCCACTAAAATATTAATTCCTTTGGGATACAATTTTCTTGTAATCATTCCAATGTAATGTAATAAGGCAACAACTTCGGGGAACTAGAGTTGGGTCTTTACACCCTAGGAAGCCAGTCCATGTGCCAACTACACACACCCAGGACCTCATGTGGGAGGACACACCATGTATTCTGGGAGTACATGAGCATGTGTCGATACCTAGGCATGAATAGGTACACAACCAAGTAAACGAGCCTGACTCGATGGACACGAGAACAACCAAAAGCACATAGGTAGGCCTGGGTGATCTAGACACACTGTTTGGTCTTTTTACTCACTATGTATAGTGACATGGACTCTGATCCATGTCTATAGGAGAAAAAAATAGGTAGTATAGTAGGATCACATTTCATGTGGGTCCCTTAACTGTCGTATACTCCCTTTTTGAGGAATTTCTTTCTCTCGTATCTCCTTCATTTTGGAATTTTATTTTGGTTTGTGAGTAGCCTATGTAGAGTGTTTTTCATTAAATAACATGACGATATCCTTCGTAAAGGATTTTGAGTTATGATATGAGATGTTACGAGTGTGACGATTCTTTAGGTGATTCCTGATGATAGCAGTGATCGAGTAGAATCATTAGAGTGAGGTTGGGGTTAACAACCCCCTATTGTTACCAGGCATGGGTCCCCCATACCCCGTACACAGGTTTGATTGGAACCCCTCTGATGTACTAGGGAGAAGGTGCTCTACAAACTGAGTGGCACCCCCCCCCCCCCTGACGGACTAGGGCATGGGGCCTCTACCCACCAAGTGGCACCCCCTAATAGACTAGGGTATGGTTCCTCTACCTCCTAATTGACACCCCCCTGACAGACTAAGGCACAGGTTCTCTACCTACTATGTGGTACCCCTTGATAGACTAAGATGTGGGTTCTGTACTTGCTGAGTGGTACCCCTCAATGGAATAGGGTGTAGTTCCTATACATACTGAGTGGAACCCACTAACAAACTAGAGTGTTGGTCCTCTACCTATGGAGTGGAACCTCCTTGACGGACTAGGTCGTGGGTCTGCTACTTATTGGGTGGAACCCCACTGATGGACTAGGACATGGGTCCTATATCTATATAATTGGTGAAACCCCCTTATCTTATAAGGGTGTGGTTCCTCTAGTTAGAGATTATTCCCCATTGAATTTGTAGTATAGAGGAAAGGTGTTGATTCTCCACTCGGTTACTTATTTGGATAGACATAGAAGATGTTGGGTATCGATGATGGTCCATTGTAGCTATAAGTAGACTCATTATCTTAAGTTGGGTTGTGATATGGAGATCCCTTTTTCTCTCTCATTTGGGTTTCTTAGGATTATATATATATATATATATTTGTGTTTCTTTTACCTCTTTCTTTCGACTGAGATGACTACTTATTTTGTGTCTCTTATTGCCCCCCTTAAATTTTTGGGGTGTCTTACTGGATATGTATATACTCACCCTGGAAGTGGCCTTGACCACATGTATCATGTCTTATATAGATGATGGATATGTCAGTGGTTATTTCATAGGAACATAGGGATATTTTGGTGCATATACCGCATATGGTGGTCGGTCTTGGAGATCTAGATCTAGACTATCTCAACATTTCTTTTCCAATTATTGTTAGGTTGGGACATCTTTTCTAGGTGGGCATTTATTTTTCCCATTTAATTTTGTATTACTATGTCACACTCTTTTGTACTCCCTAGATGTTATTTTATGCATTGTTTTTGCTATATATTATAATATCTTTTATTATTATTCCTATACACTTCTACATAGAGATATTTGGGTGCATTAATACAAGTACTATAGGAAAAAGCCTCCCATTTTAGTTATACCTTCTCATTGCTTACCACTAGCTCCTTTCCTATGGTGGCGGTCTTAAGGTTGTGGCAGCTTGATATTCTACCAACTAGGAAGGCCCTTACGGGTCAGTTCATTACACATAGATCCAACCCATCCATGCCTCACAAATCCAAAAAAACCATCTTTTTAAAGGTAAGGGATTGAACCCAAACCATTAGTTTATAAAAGGAAATCACACTTCAAAATTCCTTTATTTAAAATCACCACATTTTGAAAGACATTATAAATCATTTTACAAAAGTAAATCATACTTTAAAAGAATTTCACATCCTTTCCATAACATTTATATAAATATCCCATTTTCAAAAAAATTCCAAAAATTACATAATTAAATTAACCACTATTAAAAAAATACCATGTAAATAAAAAAAATACTTTTCTAGTAATCCAAAACACTCCATTTTAAATACCAAAAAATTCCTTTAAATTTCATTTTTAGAAGAAACACCAAACTTATTTTAAAACCAAAATGATTCATAAAATTAATAATCATTTGAGATCAATTTCCCCACATGAAAATCACTTTTAATTTTTTTTATAATTATCATTGATTTTTTTGAAAATTATAAAATATTTAATTCAATTAAATAAATTTTATAAATCCTATTTAACAAAATTAAAATATATCTAATTAATATAATTCCCCATGAAACTTCATTAACAAGGGATTAGTGACTATACGTGGGTTGGATGCATGGTTTAGTGAACCATGTGAAGACAACATAACTATACTGAGAGTTTTATAGAACCATTCATATAGACTTCACATAGTTTTTCATACTATATGAGCTCACTAAATTCCCACACTTTAACTTCAATTTTCATTCCATAACATAAAAATAATTATTATCTCATTTAATTCCAATAAAATTACAAATAGAATCAATCAAGAACCAAGACATACCAAAATAAATAAATAAAATATTTAAAAATTCATGGATCTAAAACCCAATTTCCCATGGTAACTTGAGACTCTAAATAGAAAAGAGATAGATATGATCTTTCTACCATACCTCTCAAGATCCAACATATCTTTCAGTAATATAACATTACTTACTAAATAAAAACTTGGATTAGGTACCATTTTTTATGAACTAGACTTGGTCGAACTAACCCTTCACCCAACCCAGATTACCACAAGGCCCAAAGGGAATTCCAGATCCTCATGATCTGGTAAATAGAATCAAGGAATCAAAATATACACAATATGTAAGGATTTCACTTAATAAATATAATTTAGTATGAAAAATAATTTTATATAACTCTAGCATGGTGTGTTCATAGGTTGGCCATCCATAAAAGAAAAATAGAAAAGTTTAAAACATCATATGAAACTAAAGAAGTCATAATTAAAAATAATAAATATATTACTTACTTTAAATCTAATGAAGCTAAAAAAATACCATGATACAAAAAATGCTGAGATGGAGGATACATACACATAAAATAATAAATAAAAGAACCCACATAACAAAAAAACTTCCCTATTATTGAAGGTTACTATCTACCATCTCCAACATCATCCTCTCTATGAGAGATCAAAGAATTAAAATTCAAAAAAAATCCAGCCAAAAATATGAACCAGAACCTACAAGAAGCTACTCATTATATAGACATCAAGTGATGTAAGTATTGTGTGAACATAACATCCTGGTATGTTACCACCAAAAACATATTCCAAGAATTTTATTTAACAAAACATTACATGAATGCTAGTTGGGAATAAAAAACTTATGATTAAATCATTTAATATTTTAAGAAAAAACAACTCATAACCATTTCAAAAATTTCTTTAAAAACCCAAATATTTTCTTAAACCAAATAGATAACATTACTTTAAAAATATATTTTAAAACTACATTTATGAAAAACCTTTTAAACAAATATTAGTAACACCATAATATAAAATCATAATAACCAAATGCGAAATTAAATATGAATTAAAAATCAAATGATCAAGGTATAAAGTGTAAATATAATAAAACAAACATCAAACATAACTATAAAATGGAAAACATATAATAATATACAAGAATAAGGGACAAAGTAAAACAATATAAGTCACAAGTAAATAGTGAAGTAAATATAAAGAGAAACTATAAATAAAGTGATGACAAAAAAACAAAGTAAATGTAAGAACCCGGTTCTTATTTTTGAGGTACGGGCTTCTTATTTTCCTTTTCCTTAACTGTTTTTGAGAAAATATGGAAAATGTGGAAAAATACTGAATGTTGGAACTACACATAGTGTACTTTATCCACACGCCGTGTACTTTTGGCCGTGTTGGGATGAGTACACGGGGCGTGTAGCCATGCCAGTGATGAAGGGTGTAGAAACCGACTACATGCCATGTAGTGGTACCTTACACGCCGTGTAGTCAGTCGGCAGGCTTGAATAGTAAGGTGGTGGGGTCAACGCCAGCGACAGTACACGCCGTGTACTTGGGAGTACATTCCGTGTACTCATGTTGATGGATGAACAGTGGGGCAGTGCCTCCAAATGAACAGTTAAATGAAGGGAGTACACACCGTGTACTCAAAAGTACATGCCGTGTACTTTTTTTTTTTGGCTTAAAATAGGCAGTAGCCTCCTCATTTGGTAGAGGAGGCACTTGAGCCATTTTGGAGCCAAAGGAGGAGGCCGGATCTTTAAAGATCCATCGGGCGTTCGTGTGGAATCCGATTCGGCTTCGGACAATCTCGTTGGAACCGCACAGGTAAGCCCTCTCCTCTCCTGGTACCATTCTTACCAATTATTTCCCGAGGGGAAGTTATTTATGTTTGAATGGGTTTTTTCTTCGTCAGATCTATGCCATTATTGAGCGTTTCAGGAGTCGGCGTTCGGGTATAACGCTCGTTGACGTATAAGGTAGGTGGCTTGGTGTAAATTTCCAACTGTCGTGCGTTTTTTGTGTGTTTTCGTTCCACGAACCCATGTTGGGGTGTCATGTGGCTGAGGCCATTGCTATATTTAATACCTATAATTTATTAGGTTTATAATTGTGATAATAAAATGCTGGTTGGGATCATTTCTTGGATCCGGAACCACCCCGGGGGTGTGTTCCACTGTTTAGCCGTTTTTCCAGGATACCCGAGGTTATGCCTTTAATGTAGTAATTGTAGAATTGCCTTGAGAGTAATTGATTGTTTACTACATTTTGATCTATTGTTCATGACCCGGTTACCTGTTTAGACTGAGGGCGTTATTGTGATTAGCCTGTGGGCACTGTACTATTTAGCCTGTGGGCAGTAGTTATTTCGCCCTGAGGGCAACTTCTTCCGTGCATGTGGGCTGCTGATTCTGTGCCTGTAGGCGACACTACCTACGCCTGAGGGCAAAACTCTGTTATGTCTGAGGGTAGATTCTTGTGTTGGATACTCGTTACCCGAGGGTAGGAGTTTATGTGTCTGAGGACAGTAGTTGTTTACTAGAAATGCACTGTGGTGATTTCTTATATTTAATGGTTTAAATGAATAATAAATTGGCAATATAACTGGTAATTAGTGACTTTTGAGTACTTCTTACTGTATTACATTTTACCACTACACGTTATTGTTGCATGTTAGCACACAGTTGGGAACGAGCCTTTGGTGGGTGCCTACTGAGATATATTTCTCACACCCTATTTGGGTCACACTTTTCGGCCCAAACAGATTACGTTGCTGTAGGTGTAGATAGGGGCAAGAGTCCCTATACAGGTACTTGACTGTTTCAGAGGATTAGTAGGGCATGGGACCAAGCCTAGGCTCGTGATGCCGCTACCAGCTGTTTGCTTTGCTTTTTTGTACTCTATTTTTTCTATATTGTATTGGTGTATAACATGTTCTGGCTGTTTTCTTAGAACATGAAACATGTAGCATCATCTTTTATATATTTTTGGTTATATCTACTGCTGTAGTTATTTCAGTTGTGTATGTTTACTGCTTCCGCTGTTGTGTATGTTTATTTTGTATTCCGCTACGCTACACTTTGAAAAATGAGGGTATAGTTTCCCCACTATCAGACCTAGGCTCTTGCTGCTAGTCGAAAGCCTCTGGTGTTTGGGGAAATGCGCTTGAGGTCACGTGGCGAACTGGGCTCGTGGCACCGGTTGTGTGGAACCTGGGTCCGGGACATTAGAAAGTGGTATCAGAGGGGTTCTTTTCTTTGACATACTATTTGGATCCATAATCAGGGATAGGACGGAACAATATTTGGTAATAAGCTGTGCCCAGGCGTAGCTAACCCGTGTATAGGGAAAAGCCAGTCTACCTCGTATTTTTCATTCTTTTGATTTTGCAATTTTACAGTTGATATGTTTTCACCATTGGGTGACGCACTTGGATTGTGCTGTTTATATTTTATCTGTGGGTTCTATTTAGTTGCAACCCGATGAGATGAGGGTATGCCGTCTCATGCATCATATAGGTACATGCTAGATATCACATGCCATGCATAGTTTCCATGCCATGTAGGTGCATTAGAAATTCACATGTTGTTGTGATAGTTGTTGTGCTAGAGAAGCATATTGTTGTGATAGATGCTTGATAAAAATACCTGTTGTGAGCCTGTTTATAGAATGGATGCCAAACTTTGGTTTTTGGGGAGTATGGGCCCCCATTGACCAGAATTTGGTGGATCATTGACTGTTATTGGTTATAACAAATATAAGATGTCAAACTTTGATTCGTGGGGAGTATGGGCCCCCACGGGTCGGAATTTGACACTTAGGTGTTGGTTTTTAATATTTTCTGGGTTCTGGGGAAGTTTATGAGGCATACTATCCAGAAAACCCAGAATACACGCCATGTAGGACCTCATACACAATGTGTGTGTTCTTCTGTTTGGGAAGAAAAATGAACTTTTTGAGTACATGCTGTGTACCCCGAGTACACGCCGTGTAGTCTCTTCCCGTGTCACAAACCGTGTGGGTGACGACACGGGGTAGGGAAGGGCTTGGGTAAAACACACCGTGTAGATTTTGTACACGCCATGTAGTGTGACCCGAAGTCCAGCCGTGTAACTAATAACACGGGTTGGTGAACTCCTTGACAGAACACGCCGTGTCAATAATAGACATGCCGTGTAGTGTGACCTGGGGACTCGGCCGTGTAGCTAACAACACGGGCCAGTGTCACCTCTCTCTGGACATGCTGTGTACCTGTGGGACACGCCGTGTATTATTGTCCAAGGACAGACTGTGTGGAGTTAGCCGTGTGGCTGGGAAACAGGATGGTGTACATGCCGTGTGCGGGTGTAACACACCGTGTGGTGTAAAGACTGAGTTGTCAGCCATCTCACAGACAACACGAGCAGTTGGAAAATAACACCGTACATGCTGTGTAGATATTATACATGCTGTGTAGTTTTGTTGAACGGAAGCTGTGTAGAAGGACCTGGGCATGGGAAGGGAAGTCAAGTACACGCCATGTAGTCATTGTACACGCCCTGTAGTCTTGTCTTGCAAATTTTGAAAATCCTTCTTCCTCTTGTTCCCTTTTGTGGTTCCTTCGCTTTCAGTCTTAATAATCTTGAATCTGAGGTGTTCTTTTGACCTTGTAGTGTCATGCCGCCTAGACGACTGCGAGTTGTTCGCCAGGAGAGCGGCGATGATTATACTCCGGAGATGGTGGGCCATGGGCTACCAGTTGGTCCACTAGCAGAGCCAGATGCAACGCCAACTATTATACCAGACATAGGCATGGAGGCGCAGTTCCGTGAAGGTTTTATACGGTTTATGCAGACCTTTTAGGGAGCACCACAGGCTTCCACATCTATGGCCGAGCTGACACATATCTTTCAGCAGTAGCATCCGCCTACGTTTTTAGAGGATGACAGACCACAGGCTGCAGAGTCTTGGTTGGGGTTGATGCAGACTATTTTCTAGCATCTTGAGACGCCTCCAGGGTAGAGGGTCAAGCTCACGACTTACATGCTGCGTGATTCCGCCAAGAGGTGGTGGGATGTTACCACCCAGTCAGAGCATCATAGAGACATGACATGGGAAGATTTTTTAATGTAGTCTTCTATGACTTCTTCTCTCCCGAGATGCTGGGGGCATATAGAGATCGAGAGTTCATGAATCTGTAGTAGGGCACCATGTTGGTGATGGACTATTCTGCTCGTTTTACGGAGCTTCAGTGTTTTGCACCCGTGCTAGTGGGTGATGAGATGTTGAGAGCCAAACTTTTTGAGGATGGTCTTCGGTATGAAATCTGAGTGCTGGAGAATGTTTTCAGGTTGCCTACTATACACACGATTGTGAACCAGGAATTTATTACAGAGAGGAACCTGTGGGAATCGAGTGGTGTGGGCCGGGGTGGTTCAGCACCAGTTACTGGTGTTATTTCTGCTGGTAAGAGGAAGAGACAGATGGACTTCTCTCAGGGCAGCAGTACCAGTCAGAAGAATGCTTCAGGTGGCCAGGTTATATGCTACCAGTGTGGTAGAGTGGGTCACAAGAGGCTGCAGTGTCCACGAGACCCAGTGGAGTGCCGAGCTTACGGAAAGATGGGTCATCTTCAGCGCTTTTGCAAGGCATTTCCACCAGTGGATAGTGAGAGGGGTTCTGAGCAGACTCTGCGTGTGGGAGCAGGACCAGTGGCTTCTTACCAGTCAGGGAACTGGAATATGTCAGGGCATGCAGGCAGAGATGGTGGTCGTGGCCGTGGTAGCTAGACACCAGAATCTCAGAGGCAGTAGGGCGGGACAGCTCAGGGTAGCCAGGCTATGTCGCAAGGCCGCGACACTGGGCAGGCATATGCAGTGCGACAGACCCAGCAGGAGCAGGATCCCGGACCTTCTACAGTCATAGGTACTATTCTAGTAGCTTCTGTCTTGTCTTCAGTACTTTTTGATACGAGTGCTATGTGTAGTTTCATATCTGTACCCGTAGTGGAGAGCCTTGGGCTCTGTGTTTGTACTTCTTCTTATATCATGACGCTAGACACTCTGTTGGGGACTAGGACAGCTGGTGTGCGTCAGTGCAAGGAGTGCCCCCTTGAGGTTGGAGGGTGCCACTTCCTTTGGTACCTCTATGTCTTGGAGATGACGAGCTATGACGTCATTCTCGGGATGGACTGGTTGGTTCCCTTCTGAGCCTTTGTAGACTGCTATCGTCCCATGGTGCATTTCACGTCACCAGAGGGCGGAGAGTTTCTATACAAGGGCGAGTGGGATGTTCAGGCGAGTCAAGCTGGACCAGAGCATCATGGGCGAGGTCGAGTCACAACCCAGATTGAGAGTTTATATCTGGATGATCAGGGTAATTTTCAGACGGATTTCCCTCCAGTTGTTGATTGTTTCAGGGATGTCTTCTCGGAAGACTTTTTAGGTCTACCTCCGGTGCAGGAGGTGGATTTATCTATTGAACTAGTTCCAGGAGCAGCACCGGTGTCCATTACTCCTTATAGGATAGCCACACCTGAGTTACAGGAACTCAAGAGTCAGTTAGAGGAGTTACATGCAAAGGGTTTTATCTGAACTAGTACTTCTCCTTGGGGTTCTCTGGTCCTTTTTGCAAAGAAGGAGGATGGTACCCTCAGACTTTGCGTGGATTATTAAAAGCAGAACTAGTTGACGGTTAAGAACCGATATCCCTTGCCAACGATAGATGATCTGTTTGACCAGCTTCGTGGAGCATGAGTGTTCTTGAAGATTTATTTGAGATCCGGATATCATCAGTTACACGTTAGACCATCTGATATACCTCTCACAGCTTTCAGGAGTAGGTATGGTCTATATGAGTATACGGTTATGCCGTTCGGACTGACGAACGCACCAGCAGTTTTCATGGCTCTGATGAATCGTGTGTTTCATCCGTATCTTGATTCATTTGTGGTAGTATTTGTTGACGACATCTTGGTGTACTCTCACACTCGACACGACTATGCCACCCATCTTGAGATCGTATTGAGTACATTGAGAGAGCATCGACTATATGCTAAGCTCTCGAAGTTCCACTTTTGGATGTACCAGATTCACTTCCTGGGTCATATCATCTCAGAGGCAGGAGTTGCAGTAGACCTAGAGAAGGTAAGAGCAGTAGTTTCCTAGGAGCAACCTAAGAACGTGTTTGAGATACGAAGTTTCTTAGGGCTGACTGGTTACTACAGGCGCTTCATATAGGACTTCTCCCACTTAGCAGCACTGTTGACAAGTCTGACTAAGAAGGGTGTGAAGTTCGTTTGGTCAGAAGCTTGTGAGATAGCTTTTCAGGACCTAAAGAGAAGGTTGACATCAGAACCGATCCTGATACTCCCAGAGTAGGGGAAGATCTATACAGTTTACTGTGATGCATTAGGGATTGGGATGGGAGCCGTTTTGATGCAGGGCGACCGAGTTGTTGCATACAGGTCTCGGCAGTTGAGGCCACATGAGAGGAATTACCCGACACATGATCTCGAGTTGGCAGCAGTTGTACATGCGTTGCGCTGTTGGAGACATTATCTGTTGGGAGAGAATTTTGTGGTTTTCACTGACCAGAAAAGTCTCAAGTATATCTTTACTCAGCGTGACCTGAATCTGAGGCAGAGAAGGTGGGTTGAGTACCTACAATACTTCGATTTTGAGCTTGCCTATACGCCTAGTAAAGGTAATGCAGTAGCCGATGCACTGAGCAGGAAGACTCAGATATAGGCAGTTCAGGAGGCCAGTGGTGAGTGGCAGCTCATGACTTTGTTCTCTGAGATGATCTGGAGGTGCATGACTGTCAGGAGCAGACTTATCTTTCCTCGTTAGCTGTGACTTCTACCCTCATGGACAGAGTTAGGATGAGGCTGCTATCAGTTTCAGAAGGCCTAGTTCTACGGGAGTCAGTGGCAAGTGAGGACCCTCCCCCCGGTTGGAAGATATGCGATGATGAGGTCCTGCGTTTCCAGGGATGAGTGTGGGTTCCAGGGGATATACACGAGGAACTAATGCGGGAGTTTCATGCATCATCTTGGGCAGTTCATCCCTGGGTTACCAAGATGTACCGTGACTTGAGGCATTAGTACTGGTGGCCGGGTATGAAGAGGGAGATATCTGGGTTTGTTACGAGATGTTCCACCTGTCAACAGGTGAAGGCAGAGCATCAGAGACCAGCTGGGCTGTTGCAGCAGTTGCCCATTCCAAAGTGTAAATGGGATGATGTCACGATGGATTTCGTGAAGGGTTTGCCAAGGTCACCTTGAGGCAATGATGCCGTGTGGGTTGTTGTGGAAAGACTCATGAAGGTATCTCACTTCTTGCTGATCAAGGAGACCTTCGGTGTGGACGAGCTCGAAAGGATGCATATCCGAGAGATCGTACGTCTTCATGGGGTCCCTCGTTCTATCGTTTTAGATAGGTACACCCGCTTTACGTCTCGTTTCTGGTAGAGTTTTCAGAGGGCACTGGGTACACAGGTGCTTCTAAGAACATCATACCACCCTCATACAGATGGCCAGTCAGAGCGGACGATACAGGTGCTAGAGGACATGCTACACACATGCGTCCTAGACTTTGGGTGCTCTTGGGAGAAGCATATAACCTTAGTCAAGTTTTCCTATAACAATAGTTTTTAGGCAACTATTGATATGGCACCATACTAGGATTTATATGGTAGGCCATGTCGATCACCTTTGTGCTGGTTAGAGGCAGGTGAGGCAGCTTTACTGGGGCCACAACTCGTACAAGAGACATCTGAGCAGGTCCAGTTGATTCGGAAGCGGATGGCTACCGCACAGTCTCGTCAGAAGTCTTATGCTGATCGCTGCAGACGACCATTGGAGTTCGTGGTCAGAGATCAGGTTTTCTTACGTGTTTTGCCGAGGCTGGGACACAAACGGCTCAGGAGACAGGGTAAGATTTCACTGAGGTATGTGGGGCCATTCGAGATTCTGGAGAGAGTCGGGATGATTGCCTATCGGTTTCAGTTACCACAATGGTACCAATCCATGCACGACATCTTTCATGTGTCTCAGTTGCGTCGCTACCATTTAGACCCGTCTCACACCTTTCAGCCTAAGGAGGTTGAGCTTCAGCATAATGAGTCCTTTGAGGAGCATTCGATCCGTATCGTTGACAGGAGCATGAAGGTTCTCTGAGGCCGGTCAGTTCCTCTCGTACGGGTGCTATGGCAGCATGGCTGAGTGGAGGACGAGACCTGGGAGCGGGAGGCCGACGTACATGCTCATTGGCCAGAGTTTTTCTGAGCTTTATCTTCGCCACACTTGGAAGGTAAATTCGGGGATGAATTGCTATAAGGGGGGGGGGGGAGTTTGTAAGAACCCAGTTCTTATTTTATAGGTACGGGCTTCTTCTTTTCCTTTTCCTTAAGTGTTTTTGAGAAAATATGGAAAATGGGGAAAAATCCTGAATTTTGGAACTACACGTCGTGTACTTTTGGCCGTGTTGGGATGAGTACACGGGGCGTGTAGCCATGCCGGTGACTAAGGGTGCAGGAACCGACTACACGCCGTGTAGTGGTACCTTACACACCGTATAGTCAGTCGGTAGGATTGAATAGTAAGGCGGTGGAGTCTCCAGCAGCTGGGCGACAGTACACGCCGTGTACTTGGGAGTACATGCCATGTACTCATGTCGATGGATGAACAGTGGGGCGGTGCCGCCAAATGAACAGTTAAATGAAGGGGGTACACGTCGTGTACTCATAAGTACACATAGCGTACTTTGTTTTTTCAGCTTAAAATAGGCAGTAGTCTCCTCATTTGGCAGAGGATCCACTTGAGCCATTTTGGAGCCAAAAGAGGAGGCCGGATCTTTGAAGATCCACCGGGCATTTTTCTGGAATCCGATTCGACTTCGGACGATCTCATTGGAACCGCACGGGTAAGCCCTCTCCTCTCCTGGTACCATTCTTACCAATTCTTTCCCGAGGGAAAGTTATTTACATTTTAATGGGTTTTGTTCTTTGTTAGATCTACGTCATTCTTGGGTGCTTCGGGAGTCGGCGTTCGGGTATAATGCTCGTTGACATATAAGGTAGGTGGCTTGGTGTAAATTTCCAACTGTCGTGCGTTTTTGTGCATTTTCGTGCCACAAAACCATGTTGGGGTGTCGTGTGGATGAGGTCATTGCTATATTTAATACCTAGAATTGATTAGGTATTTAATTTTGATAATAAAATGCTGGTTTTGATCGTTGCTTGGATCTGGAACCACCCTGGGGGTGTGATCCACTATTTAGCCTTTTGGCCAGGATACCCGAGGGTATGCCTTTAATGTAGTAATTGTAGAATTTCCTTGAGAGGAATTTCTTTTTTACTGCATTTTTATCTGTTGGGCATGACCCGATTACCTGTTTAGCCTGAGGGCGTTGTTGTGATTAGCCTGTGGGCACTGTACTACTTAGCCTATGGGCAGTAGTTATTTCGGCCTGAGGGCAACTTCTTCCGTGCCTGTGGGCAGCTGATTCTGTGTCTGTAGGTGACACTACCTACGCCTGAGGGCTAAACTCCATTATTCCTGAGGGCAGATTCTTGTGTTGGATACTCGTTACCCAAGGGTATGAGTTTATGTGTCTGAGGACACAAGTTGTTTACTAGAAATGCATTGTGGTGATTTCTTATATTTAATGGTTTAAATGAATAATAAAATGGCAATATAACTGGTAATTAGTGACTTTTGAGTACTGCTTACTTTATTGCATTTTACCACTGCACACTATTGTTGCATGTTAGCATGTAGTTGGGCACGGGCCTTTGGTGGGTGCCTACTGAGATATATTTCTCACACCCTGTTTGGGTCACACTTTTCGGCCCAAACAGATTATGTTGCTACAGGTGTAGATAGGGGAAAGAGTCCCTATACAGGTACTTGACTGTTGCAGAGGAGTAGGAGGGCATGGGACCGAGCCTAGACTCACGATGCCGCTGCCAGCTGTTTGCTTTTCTTTGTTGTACTCTGTTTCTACTGTATTGTATTGGTGTATAACATGTTCTGGATGTTTTCTTAGAGCATGAAACATATAGCATCATCTTTTATATATTTTTGGTTATATCCACTGCTGTAGTTATTTCAGTTGTGTATGTTTACTACTTCTGCTTTCATGTATGTTTATTTTGTATTCCATTGCGCTACACTTTGACAAATGAGAGAATAGTTTCCCCACTATCAGACCTGGGCTCTCGCTGCTAGTCAGCGGCCTCTGGCGTTTTGGGAAATGCGCTTGAGGTCACGTGGCGGATCGGGCTCGGGGCACCCGTTGCGTGGCACCTAGGTCCGGGACGTTATAGTAAATTATTACACATTCATGGGAAACTCCTATGGTATCTATAATCAAGGTTCTCTAAGACCATTATACTATCTAGTGAAAAAATATATTCTATATAACCACCCATAAAACATTAGGGAAATCGTCATCATCCCTAAAAATACATATATAACTTCCCAATGGTTTATTAAGGAAATATCACATCCCTAGGAATACATATGATCCAAATCATAGAAATAGTAATATTTATTCATTGTAGCAAAGTTAAATTTTGGGAGAGCATATTTGAAGAAACTATATGTACTTATCCTATGTCCCTAAGAACCCAGGGTTCCCATGAATTATCTAGTGGAGGTAGAGAAACTTTTATTTTATCATCATTCACATAACAGAAGGAAAAAATCACAATAAAAAACTCTCATCTCACCTGAAACAACCCCATTAAGAAAAGATCCCCTACCCAATCACATAAGAAACATATTGTATCAAATGTATCTCACAACATAGACAAACATATATAACACATAAAATAAGGAGATCATTTAAGGGTATGGATTATAATATTTAAAAACCCTTTTTTCATTCAAAATTACCAAACAGGGCCCTAATTTAATTTATAGGATTAATCAAATATTTTAAAAACCTTTCTTGGAAACCATTTAAAAAAATAACCCTTAGAAAATGTTTTGATATCAATTTGATGAAAAAATTTAAACTAACTCATCTAACATAATGAATATCCTATTAAAAATCATCATTAAATGAAATGGATAATAATGTAAACACAAATCACATATAATCAACATAAGAACATATTAAAGAAACATATCAAAATCATTTTATAATGAAATTCTAATAGACACTCCCTTAAAACCATTAAATAATATCAAGTGAAATCATAAAAGGATTAAAACATCAACTTAAATTTAAAATTATAAAGAACACACCTATTAATAATTTTAGAAAACATATAGAATACTTAATTTATAATTTCACAAGTATAGTAATTTAAATTCATAAAACCAACTTTTATTTTGAAGCATAAAAACCATGAGGTTTTAATAATCAATTTATAGACTCACTAGGGTTCATAAATAATAATTATTTAAAAAAAATAGATTTTTAAAAGCCAATAATTTCATGGAATATTATGAAAATTAATTCACATGTAAACACCTTCCCCAAATTCAATGCTTACAAAAATCTTGGTTTTAATTCACTACAAATAGGTAAGAGGGAAATTTAAAGAGTCAATGAAAACCCTAGGACATAAAAATCAAAATCAAAATTGGAGTAGTAATGAACCCTAGGCCATTGATACCATTTTAGGTCTATAAGAGAATAAATGAACAAGAAAAGGGGGTAGAAGAAGAGAAGTAGGGAATATCCTCGATGAATTAACTTCAAATAAGAGGGAAGAGGCTCAAAATCAATGGAGGGGAAAGGGGAAGGTGGGAATAGTTATAACATAAAATTCTTCACATAAAAAATAGAAGGAAAATACCACAATTGAGGTTTAAAATAAAAATAACGAGTATTGAATTTCATAAAGTTAAAATAATACCTCTGACACCTCCTGGCATGATGAATTCTTTGCAATGCGACGACCTTCAGACCCCGCACAGTTGTGGTTGTGATGCCTAAGTCTTTGACATGAACTTATATAGACCAAGGTGCTTATTGTATCACACCCATTTTATCATTTTCAGGTATTAATTATTATATTTATTAATTTTTATTATTTTCATTCATTTTAAAGTGTTTTTATTTGAAAAATTTACAATTGGGGGAGGTTGTGGCTGCCACATGGTTAGTGCAGGGGTTTCTAAACCATATGGACAATCCATGTGAGGGCCTATAATTTATCTCAATAGTGATAAAATGGATGGTGCATGGTTTATCAAACCATCTATCCACACCATGTGGATCATCCTTGGATAATCAGTGATTCCTGCTCTATTGGTTCATGGTTTATAAAACCCTATGGCTAAACCATGAAAATTTCCTAAAACTTTATAAATATGAAATTAACTAATCTTTTTCACTTGTTTTTGATCTCCCAAACCTTTCATTTTCCAAATTTGAATCTCAGGACTCTCTCACATGATGAACCACCCTAACCCCTTTTTTAATGTTTATTTTGAGTGTATTTATTCAAGTATCATCAAGGAATCACCTGATAAGTGGTTCCTAACCTACTCCTTAGCTCCATTCTTTCCTTATCCTTGGTTTCTTCCTTCCCCTATAGCTATAACAACATAGGGTTCATGATGCCTAAATTTTTATGGTGGGGGTTTTATATTTAGGTTCTCCCTTTTCTTCTAAAAGATATTTCCCACTTCATTAAGGGATTACACTTGATCTTCAACATATTCACTTAATTGAGGTAGGTGGTTTCGTGATCTTCCTTTATTGGTTGAACCATTTTATACTTGACTATTAAAAATATTATTTTCAAATGTTATAGAACTAATAGATGCATGAATTTAGGACTATTTTATATACAAAGTGATTTTTCTCTTTATTAATAATCAATTATCGAAATGGTATATAAGACAAATTTATGTGAAATGTAAAGGATTTTTATAAAATGTTTGATGAATTGGATTCAAAAAATGGTTGATTGAATTAGTTAAAGTTTATAGGAAACCCATGTATTTTGTTAGGATATACTAGAATGGGAGAATATACCTTCCAATTTTTTCAGTGTGGTATCATGTTTAGTGAATTAATTTGTGATTCATCCCCACTGGCCAGTAAATTTAATGAAAATTATTCCTTTAATTAAGTGTATTCCCCAAATAGTGAATTTATATTACTTGTTGAACCTATCATTAATGACCCTAGAGGGAATCCCATGTTTCTTATTTAGAAATGTATGAATTTATAATTTTATTTCATTGGATTATTTTATAAAGGTGTTCTACCATGATACCTGTTTTTTATTTTTTAAAAAGAATTATTTTATTTTAAATTTACTTTTAAACAATCAAGTCTTGTTTATTTTAAAAAATAATGTGTGTAGAACACTTTGTGGGATCATACTATACTTATTAGTATTAGATCCTATATACAACCAATGGGTTTGTGATAGCCTTGTTTATATTGATACTAGAAAGTTAATGGCACCGTTCGGTGGTGGTGGGATTTTATGTTAGCTTGTTTGGACTAGTGGAAGTGAGATTGAAGGGTGATCACTTATGTCATACAAATATGGATTATAGTGTCATGACCCAAACATGCACTCAAGGTTTTAGTGCTAAAAACACATATTTTAAAACAAACTTATATTCAAAATGATATGAAATAATATTAACATATATTTATTTATGTTATTTTTATAAGGCAAACATTAAATCTCACAAAAACACACAATAATAAGAATAAAATGTTTATTTTCTTTGAGTATTTTCTTATAAAAGAACTTATTTTAATTATGATTTCAAAAATTTATACATAATTTAACCACAATATGTCATCTTCTAGAATCCTCATATTTTATACTCATCTTTATAACCAGGGGAATAAAGACATAATAAATGGGTGATCTAAAATGACCAGTAAGGGATAAATTATCAACATTTTATCAAGGGTTAAATCACAAGAATATAAAAAAACATGATCATGAGAGAAATATCTTATTAAAATTAACATGTAAAAATAAGAGTTTTCTATAAGTCATATTATAAGTATATTTAATCTAAAATTGAAAAATATGTACCATAAAATAAGAGTGTGAGATAGTAAACGTGATCCATGGATCATAATCATAAGCATATGACATAAAAATATTGCATAAGCATAGTCATATGAAATCATAATATTGTGAACAAAGTTAAGTGAAATAATGTCTAGGAATAATATTTTGATCAAAGAAAAACATGATCACAACCATGCACAATCATGTGAAAAAAGCATAATGTGATCTTGTACACACAACATCATGTGAACAAAGACTAACATGATAATGTCCAAACAAAAATGCATGAACAAAGAATAATGTGATCATGTCCACACACAACCTTTTAAAAAAATTATATTGTGACCATTTACACATAGAAACTTTTACCAAATAATAATGTGACCATGTAAATACACAACCTTGTGAATAAAGCATAACATGAGAATGTCCATGAACAACCTTGTAAACAAAGAAAAATGTGATCATTTACACACACAACATTCTTATCTCATGAAGTATAAAAATTTATCCAATGAATTAGAGGGTTATATAAGACCCCACCCATCATAAACTACACATATGTGTGATATAAGATATAAATCATTTATTATATCATGAAAACCCAAGGAAAGAAAATGGGTTTCATATCATTTATAAATGGTATTGCATAACATGATATCAAGAGTAGATCAATTGATACAAACAATTAAATCACCCTAAATGATTATTTCATATAATAATTTATAAGGTTATTCATAAAACATAACTCCATAGGAGTTAAATATTTTAGAGTTAAAGAATAAAATCAAATAAAAATATAAAAGATACTTTAGAAGACATTTCTTAACATCTTCATAAAAAGGAGAAGTTATATTTCACTTTTTAAAAAGATAATTATTGAGAAATTTAAAATAACTAATTTTTAAAATAATTATTTATAAATAAATCTCAATAATGAAGCCTTAAAAAATTCATAAAGTATTCAAAATGGTGAAGTGAAAATATTTTTAACACTTTTACTTTAAAAAAAATTCAACAATGAAGCCTTGAAAAATATATAATGGTTTCAAAAAGGTGAACTGATTTTTTTTTTGAAAACTTTTACTTGTAAAAATAATATTCAATAATGAATCCTTACAAAACATAAAGCTTATCTTGAGAAAATGTGGATTGGAAGATAAAACATATGATTATAAAAGGAAAAACTTTTTAATATTTCAAAATACCTTTATTGAAAACCCATATCAAAAAAAGGGATAATAAAAATTCTTTTGGAAAATATTAAAAGGAAAATATGAATTCCATATGAAATAATTCACAAATAAGTTTCTAAATAATAAGAACTTTGGCGAGAATAGAAAATATGGATATCGAGGAGAAATCGTCATCGAAGAGGATGTGAATTATTCTCAACTAGATTTAATTTATTCATAAAGAAATTAATAAGGAGAGAAAATTCATATTTAAAGTATCATTTGACCTAGATATAGGAGAGGTATTATCATATAAAATGGGGAATAGAATAATATAGGGAACTTATTATCATAAAGTTCAAGAAGTAAAATTATAATCCAAAGAAAGGAGGTTTGAGTTAACAAAACCCCTCACATATTTAAATCACTTGAATAAAAAACCTTGTAAATATAAATTAAAAAGTATTATTAAGTCCCTTTAATTTAATGAAAGTTATTAAAAAATTAACCTATAAGGTAGTATATACACCAAACAAAATAAAACATGTGGAAAATATGGCATGTGTCACAAAGAATGAAAATTGAGATGAGAAAAACCCTTAAAAATTAATAATTTTTTTAATAGAAATACCATGAATGGGTGAAATTGAAATTAAAATTAAAATACCATGAATATATATACAATTAAAATTATACATTACATTTAAATGGAATTTGGTGCATAAAACAAAACATTTCTCAAAGAAATGAAATTGAGAAGAAACATCCTTACCTTTTATTCTCGCTTAGTTGAACATGATCTAACTTATTGTATAAAAAATAACTCTATTAATAATTTATTTAATAACCTTATTCATATATGTTACCTTTTATACTCTTAAATCATAATTATTAATTATAAATTTACTAGTTAGTTATAGTTTTATTTTTGTCATTAGATGCTTGTAATTTTAATTGTTTTGAACATGATTTAAATTGTTGACGTTGATTATCATTATTTGATAATAATTTCATCATTCTTAGATTATATAATGTAATATTATATATTATTTATAATTAAATAAAAATCTATAATTCCATTCCTTGATAATCTTATTTATGAATCATGAAGACAGAATCGGTGAGGATCTTGTTTAAGTAATTTTTTTAACATACAAAAGTTGGTATGTTAATAACTTGTTAAATATTAAAATAAACATTAAATGTACTTGATAATATCATAAAAATAATTTTAATTCATTATATAAATTATTAAAATCATCCCAGTAAGGTGGTGATAAAAAAATAAACACATCATTCCATGGAGGCAGTAGTGCGCACATAAACTTTGGCAATGTTTTTGTTTTCCATAGAATGAGAGAAAGTTAGAATATGGTTTATATTTTTAGTATCATAAAAATGTTTTAAATAACCTATTTATTAATTAAATTCCATTTTTAACCACCCATGTAAGGTGGTTATGAAGAACAAAAAACTATTCTTCATAGAGGCAACATTATGGGCGCATGCACAAATGACATTCTCATATTTTGAGGGGAAAAGGGAAAGGGTGATAATGATTATTCCATCCCTATAATAATAATCTATATAAAAAATAATGATATTTTTATATAACAAATGGAAACTTATATTTTTAATATAAAGATAGAAAATTTGGTTAGGTAATGATTTGTACTGATGTTGAGAATGAGAGTTTTCCCTTGGAGGACTTCTTAGAAATGGAGGACTTAAGGCTTTTACTTGGATAAAGGGTCTTAAAATCTTGTTATAAGGCTCTAGTGGAAGTAAAAAGGGGTAGTATTTCTATATTAATTCAAAATTAGCGTGTCCTTGAAGGGGTGGTGGAAGTCTCCTTTTATAATTGAGGAGAGTGACATTTTTGTAATATTTAAAAGGGAAAGTCACTATTCAAGGGATAAAAGGTCCAGTAATGGAATATAATGGTGTGGAGAAATGGTAAGGTCAATAAAAACTAAAACATAAATTTTCACACATGTTTTTAACATATTTTTAAGTATTTTAATCTTATATTTTCCACTTTTACCAATTTTTATTTTTACTATGGTGATTAGTTTTTACCTAAATAATTTACATTTAATTCCTAAAAATAAAATGGGACTTATTAAATAATTTTTAACTAACTATTACAAATATTAGTTTTTTAAATAGAATTTATAAGGGTGATGAAAAATAATTATAATATTTGCACACATATTGTGTAAAAACCATTTTTAGAAAAAGTGTATTTTTATGCTTAAAAATTATGATTAAGATAACTTTATCAATGTTGTTGATTTATTTGAATTTAATTGTTTTATTATTAACCAACTAATAGTTATATGTATTAAAAAAAAAGAAAAAACCGAATTCCACCTTATAGATATTAAGATAAAAGAAATAGACCAAAAATAGTTTTTATTAAAGTAAAATATTACTTGAGTTTACAAAATGTTAAAAATGTATTTTATAAATTAAAATTTTATTTTTAAATGATTTATTATACTTGTAAATAGATATTTTTTATATCAAAAAGGTTTCAAAAACGCGCATATCATTCATGTATTATGATAGGTTCATGAAAGTGTGTATTTGAAAAATCAATATTTTCACTATTCACCCAAAATTCAACTCTTTTAGTAAAATATTAAAATTTCATCCCAAGATAATATTTTTAGTTTAAATAAAAAATAAATTTCATTTTTTTCAAATTTAAATCCGAAAATTTAGGAATTTAACTTTTAAATGGAGATATAAAATATAATGAAAATATTTTTTTTATAGAAAAAAGAATTTTTATATATTAAATATTTTTATTCTTATTTAATTTCAATTAATAATTTAAATTATTTTTAATATATTTTATCAAAATTTAACCATAATATATTTATCTCCTTTAAATAAAAATTATATTTCACAAAAAATCCAATTTTAAAAGATTTTTTAAGTATAAAATTATCTTATTAGTTATTTATCCATGTTAATTGAATTCCATTGGTGCATTAGAATCAAAATCAAAATTTATAATTATATATTTATTTATTTCATAATTTAATTACCTTTATATATACCTCCCAATTCAATGACTACATTTATAAAAGTCACATTTAATATTTAAAATTTCTATCTTAATAAAATTTATTGCAGTTCATTTTAGTTAGGTGTTTCATGTGAATGAAGTTATTCAAAATTGTATTTAATTAAAGTAAAATATATACTCAAATATTGGGGTTTAAAATTATCCCACCATAATTAAATGGAATCCCAAAAATTTTAATTATCACTCACTGATGAAAAACAATAAGGATATTTATAATATAGATATGAATCAAAATTTAATTTCTAATGGGGTATCAACTTAACTAACTTTGTTGAGCCTAAGGAACTCCCATATTCCTTCATTTTAGACATATCATAATATTGAAATTTTATCCAATAATTTGATCTAAACATCCCTCATGATTTGGTATAATGAATTATATAATAGAATTAGTTTTCCTAGAGAGTTTATATTTAGACGTGCTCTAATAGATGATCATAGGTTGGTTTGAAATATGAAGCTTTATTTCCATATTTTAGTAATTAATATAGATTATGTGGATATAAATAATCCATTTCCAAATTCATATCAAATTAATCAAAATAATATTTTCATGAATAAAATTCCCATAAAATTTATATTGTGATACAATAACCATTCAACTAGATGTTTTCTTTGATAATAAAATAATCGAGGTGGTAATTTTAATGATTTTTGAAAAAATTTGTAGATATACTAGACTGGATAGAAATGGAATCCAATATGAAATCCAAAAATATAGGATGGGTGTAATTAAACCTTAATTATCATGATCCAGTTTATAAGTGGTTATTTCATAGGTTCTTATGAGTTCCCTTGTTCTTTGAGGTTATTGGGGTCTATTATTTTCATTATCCACAGTAATGAAGCATTAACTTGCATAATTTAAAAAAAATATTATATTTTAATAATTGGAGTGTGGCTGGAACCTTAGCTGGGAGTATCTAAAACCTTAATACATTGGTTAAACTCTTCACCCCAATATGAAAATAATGAGCTTGATGACCTAGACTTTGACACGTAAAAAAAGATCTTATTCCTTTACAATAATAAGCTGGACGATTCTTGCAACATTTTATCATGTAGGTGATTTCAATTTATTTCCCCTATGTGATTTATTAATAAAATTTCCATGAAATTCCATTTTACTTTTCTTATCTTCAAAATAATGCGAGTCTACAGTTTCTATTTCCACTTTAAGTGCACATAATTTTTTTCATAGTTAAAAAAGACTCTTAAAGCTAATTCCTTTCAATGGCGTAGTTTTATTCCCCTGAATAAACATTTAATTTTAATTTTAGGATTTCTAATAATATTAGAGACATACCTTGCTAGTTTCAAAAACTTAGCTTCTTAAGTTCCAATAGATTCATCATCCTTTTATTTTAGCTCTAGAAATTATCGCTCTATTTTCATATAAAGTGTTCAGGGAAAATAATTGGTGAAAAATAATTCCTTGAACTTCTCCCATTACATAGAGTCTAATTACTCATTTTCTAGTGTGTTATTAATGAGAAAGAGCCATTGGTTGGCCTCACCTTCCAAATAATAAATGACCAAAACAATATTCTCATTTTTTTAGAACTTGAGAAGATAAAATATCTTTTCCATCTCATTGATGCATTTCTCAATAATAAGTGGATTGGAAGATCCATTTAAGGAGGGGGAATTGTCACAAGAAAATATTAGTAAAAGGTACTCCATCATTGGTTTGATTATAATTTCAACATGGTTTTCATTATTATTCATAATTTGGGAGATTTGAGTTATAATTACAATAAGATTTTGTACTCTTGCTCCTATACCATTAGGTTATTCACTGGGATAATCAATGCATTTCCCATCACACCCATTTTAACTCCGTTTCTTCTTTCTTTAACCATTTATTTATTAAAGGAAATTCAAAGGTAATAATATTTAATCTAAAAAGGAAAACTATTAACACAAGTGGTATAAATCATAAATTACATATGTATCCTAAATTATTATTTCAAAGCATCAATCTAGTTAAATTATTGTGTACTTCCTATTATGATCCCTAATAATACCATAAAAGTGTGCTGAAATCCTTCAAAATGGTTCATAAAGATCATGAGAATCATCAAAGTATATCCCCTAAGAGTGTTAAAATAGAAATGAAGCTTGGAAAAAAATTTAGCACTGAGTGATGACTAATTTAATACTCAATATTTTCCTTTTAGGGTTACGAACCCTAGGTACAATGTGACAGATTCTATATCTACTTATTTATATCTAGATAGATATTTTATTTCTAGGAAACCACATAATATCTACTTTATCAAAAATTTAGGATTTTATCATATACTTTTACTTATACATAAGGTTTTCACAAAATTTATCTCATTACTAATCCAAAAAATAACTTAACTAATCCTAAAAAATAACTAACCCTACTCTAATACCAACTGAGGCACCCCAGACATTCACCCCCAGATCTGATGCTAAAAACACATAATTTACAATTAGTTTTTGTTCCAAGTGATATTAATAAATCTTAAGATATCTTTTTTACCTAGTTTACATATTTTATTCACTACATATCATGAAAATGAATAATACCAAGAATATAAATTTTTATTTCTTTAAGGATTAGCTGCATAAGCAAATTATTTCATGATACTTGTGGACATTGCTTAATAATTGAACCACACTAGATCCCCTTCTAGACTCTTAATAGGTTAGAATTATCTTTATAACCTAGAGAATAGAAACATAATAAAGGGGTGAGATAAAATTATCAATAAGAGAAAAATTATCAACATTCCATCAATGGTTATATTTTAATTATATGAGAAAACATGATCACCAGAGAAATATATTAATAAAAAGAATATGAAATAATAAAAGATGTCCATAATTCATAATAATATTATTTTTAATCTAAATTGAAAAACATGTACCATATAATAAGAGTGTGATATAATAAACAAAATACTTGGGGCATAATCATAGGCACATGGTATAAAAATATGGCATAAGCATGAGCATAGGAAATTGTAATATTGTAAACAAAGCTAAGAGAAATCATGTTCATGCACAATATTATGAACAAATAAAAGAGTGATCATTTTTATGAGAAATCATGTGAAAAATCATAGCTTCATCTTGTCCACGTACCATCATGTTAATTAAGCACAACATGATCATTTCCACACAAAACATTGTGAACAAATCATAACGTGATCATGGCTATACAAAACCTTGTAAATAAAGAATATTACAGTCAGGTACACACACACCCTTGTGAATTAATCATAACATTATCATGTCCATGAAAACCATGTGAAAAATTTATATTATGATCATGTCTATGATAAATCTTATGAAAAAAAACATAACATGATCATGTAAATCCACAACCATATGAACAAAGTATAACACAATCATTTCTATGCACATAATTCTTATCTCATGGGATATAAAAGCTCAAACAATGTATTTTATTGTGATATAGGACCCCTACCATCATTAAATATTCATATTTGTTCTATAAGATATCAATCATTCATCATATCTTGAAATATAATGAAAACAAAATGGGCTTCATATCATTTACAAATGGTATTACATAACATGATATCAGAAGTAGATAAGTTGATACTAAAAATTCAATCACACAAAAAGATTTTTTCTTATAGGAATTTAAAAAGTGATTTATAAAACATAACTCCATAGGATATAAATATTTTATAGTTATATGTAAATTGAATTAAAACTTAAAATATACTTTATAATACATTTCTTAACATTTTCATAAAAATTAGATGTTATACGACACATTCAAATAGATCATTTTTGAGAAATTGAAAATAGGGAATTCTAAAAATTATTATTTTGAAATAAATCTCAACAATGAATCCTTGAAAAAGACATAAATGTTTCAAATATGTAAAGTGAAAACATTTTGGAAACTTTTTGTTTTAAAAATAATCTTCAATAATATAGTCCTAAAAAAATATATAAGGGTTGAAATAAGTTTAATTGAATATATTATGAAAACTTTTACTTTTAAAAATAATCTTCAATAATGGAGGCTTGAAAAAATTAAAAATGTTATCTTGATGAAACGTGGAGCGGAATATAAAATATAAAATCATGAAAGGAAAACCTTTTTAATATATTAAAATACCTTTATTGAAAACCCACATCATAAAAAGGTTTAATAAAACTTCATTTTGAAAGATTAAAAGAGATATATGAAGGTCACATGAAATAATTCACAATTAGGTTTCCATAGAAGGTGAAAATTAATGGGAAGAGAAGATATATATATTGAGGATAAATCATCATTAAAGATGATATGAACTACTCTAAACCATATTATACTTTTTGGGAAAACAATTAATTAGAAGAGAAAATTTGAATTTAATGTTTCATTTTCTGTTGTGTGAAGAGAGGTAATATCACATGGAATGAGAAATAGAATAATATTGGAAACTTAATAGCATTAAGTTCTATAAAAAATTATAACCTAAAGAAAGGAAGTTTAAGTTAAATAAATCTCTTATAGCTTTAAAATAACAGGAATAAAAAACATTTGGAAAGAGAACATCATATGTATTAGTAAATACGTTTAATTTCAATAAATTTATAATAAAATTAACCCATAGTTTAGTAGATACACTACAAAAAATAAATCATGTGGTGAATATGATATATGTCTCAAATAATGAAAATTGCGACCAAAAACCCTTATGTCTTAAAAAATGTTTTAATAGAAACCTCATAAAAGAAATATATTTTGAAATAAAACTTAAAATACAATGGATAAAATATAATTCATGATATTATATATCTAATAGTAAGTATAAATTCCATTTAAATGAAATTTGGTGCACAAAACAAAACATGTATCAAAGAATGCAAATTGAGATGAAGCACCCTTACCTTTTATTCTCACTTAGTAAAACACGCTCTGACTTTTTGTTTAAAAAAAATAAATCACTGAATAATTTATTTAATAAAATTGTTAATATATATTACATTTTATACTCTTGATTCATAATTAATTATCACACATTTACTAGTTATTTATAGTTTTATTTTTATCATCCGATATATGTAATTTTAATTGTTTTTCACATGATTTAAAATATAAATGTTGATTCTATTTCTTTTATAACATGTTAAACATTCAAAGATTATCCAAGGTATATAATTATATACTTTATAATTACTTATAAATATCTAATTCCATTCCATTATAATTTTATTTATGATTCATGAAGAAAGAATCAGTAACAACATTTTTTGGTAATCTTTTGATGGACAAAGGATGGTATGTTAATAACATGTTAAATATTAATATAAAACTACCATAGCCTTAATAATTTCTTAAAAATAATTTTATTTCATTATATAAATTATCAAAACTATCCAAATATGGTGGTGATGAAAAAATAAATATGTCCTTCCTTAAAGGTGGATGTCCACATGTATCCAAGGATGACATTTTTGTTTTCCATAGAATAGGATAAAGGTATAAAATGGTTTATGTTTATATAATAAAAAACGTTATAAATATATTATTTATCCCCTAAATTACATTTTATAATCACTAATTTAATATGGTTGTAAAAAACCAAATACATTTCTTCGTGGAGGCAGTATTCTCCACATATGTACAAATGATGTTCTTGTTTTTCTATAGAAAAAGGGGAAAGAATGATAATGATTATTAACTAAAAATAATAAAAATAATTATACAAAAAATAATTATTTCATTATATAATAATGGTAAAATTATATTTTTAAAATAAATATAGAAAAGAAAAGTGGTTAGGAAATGATTAGTACTCACGTTGAGAACTTGAGCTTTCCCATGAAGGAATTCTTAGAAATGGAGGACTTAGGGATTTTCATTGGTTCAAGGATCTTCAAAAATTGGGTTCGGAATTTAGGGGAAGTTAAATGGTAGTGTGTCAAGGTGAATTCAAAATTATATTGGACTTTATGTGGTGGTGGAAATCTCCTTTTATATGTGAGGATATTGACATTTTTATAATATATATAAGGAAAATTCACTATTACAGGGTAAAAAGGATCCAATAAAGGAAAATAATAGAGTTTTGAATGCTTAAGATCAATAAATACTCAACCATAAATTATAACATATGATTTTAACATTTTTTTTAATTATTTTACTCTTAGTTTTGTTTTTTTTACTTTTACTATTTTTGGTTTTTATCATTGTAATTAATTTTTACCTAAATAATTTATATTTAATTCATAAAAATAAAATAGGATTTAAGATATAATTTGGGATTAATGATTTCAAATATGAAATATATATTTTATAAATAAAATTTCTAATTATGATAAAAATTAATTTTAATATTAGGGCATATAATACATAAAAATCATTTTCGAAAAAGTGTATTTTTTATGATTAAAAATTATGATTAGGATGAAATTATCAATTTTTATAATTTATATAAAATTAATTAGTTTATTATTAACCAAATAATAGTTATTTGTCTTTAAAAACAATCTAAAACCAAATTTCACCTTGTGGATACGTAGTTAAAAGAAGTAGGCCAAAAATAGTTTTAATTAAAGTAAAATATCAATTAAGTTTACAAAATGTCAAACATGAGTTTTATAAATTAAAATTATATTTTTAAATAGTTTAACTTACTTTATAACTATATATTTATATAATAAAGGTTTTAAAAAAAATAAAACCATTCTTGTATTATGATAATGTCATAAAAGTGTCACTATTCTGAAAATTGGTATTTTCATTATTCACACAATATTCAACATTTTCATAAAAATATGAAAAATTAATCCTATTATAATATTTATATTTTGAATCAAAAAATGAAGTTTGTTTTTAAAAAAATTAAAATTCTAAAATTTTGGAATTTAGCTTTTAAATGAAAATAAAAAATATAATGAAAAAATACATTTATATGAAAATTAATTTTTAAATAATCACTATTCTTATTCTTATTTCTTATCAAATACTAATTTAAATTAGTGTTAATTTATTTTTTAATCATTTAACCAAATTATAATTTGTTCCTTGAAATAAAAGGTATAGTGCCCAAAAATCCAATTTTATAAGAAAAAGAAAATTTTAATCATAAAATGATCTCCTTAGTTGTTTAACTATCAAAATTGAATTTCATTATTTTACTTATATTAAAGTGAATTTTTTAATTTTTTACTATATATATTTCATAATTTGGTTACCTTTAACTATACCTTCTAACTCAATGCCTACATTTATAGTGGTCACATTTAATATTTACAATTTTATCTTAATAAAATGCATTGTAGTTCATTTTTGTTAGGTGTTTTATGTAAAGGAACATATATAGTAAAATATTAGAGCGTTAAATGTAGTGGCTATTTGTTTTATTTTTAGATTAGCTTGTGGCATGTCTATTCTGATGTTGTATCACCTATTCAGCCTTCCATTCCATCCCTTTTCATTTTTAGATTATCAGTTGTACCTTGTATGTTTAAATTTATTACTAACATGTTTAGTTTTGTTTCACTGTTATTACCTTTATGTTATTCCATGTGATAGGGTTTCTTATTTTCATCAATGTATTTAGGTTCATAACCCACCAATTTTTGGAGAGTTCGAGAAGGGTTATCAGTTAGGATCTACTGGTTGGATTATCTGGTTAAAGAATTCCCAAGGAGTATTCTTGATGATAAGGAAAAAGTTTCTAGCCTATGGGGATTGGGAACTCCCATCAAGCCTTATTGGAGAGTAGAACGAGTACCTGGTTCAGGGGTATCCTAGGTTGGTTTATGATAAAATTTCATCAGAGCCTTGTTTTTTATGTATAATATTAGGGTTCTCTTGGTAGATAAGACATATAAATATTAGAGCTTTAGTTTTAGGTATAAAGGAGTGTCTCACCAAAACTTTTCGTATCAAGACTTGAGTTAATAGGGAATATTGGAATTGTATGGTTTTGATTTTGAGTTAGATTTATTTTCCTTTATGAGATACAATCCATACATTTAGACCATATATCGTGAAAATAGTTGAATTTTCGTATTTTTTCCAATGATTTATATAGTTGTTTTGTGAGATTTTTATTTGATATTGATTTTAATTAGTTTTTAAATGGTCTAATTTATTTTTATTTTATTTTTGTATAGTACCATTACCCGTTAAATAACCCTGGTGAACCTACCATAGAGAGAAACAAATAAATTTTCATTGGAAAATCATACCGTCTAGCAACATCTTGTTGAGGTAGTAGCAAGAATGGTCTGAGCTATAGAGAAAATATTGGGAATTAGTGTAAAGACCCGTAAAATTCAAGGAAAATTTTTTCTTAATTTTCTTTGGAATTTTACAAGAGCGCAGTTTCAGATGGAACCTGATTCCGAGGCCCGGAGTGCCCGGAATAAATTTCCGAAGTTTGGCTCGGGTACGTTCAGTGAACGAACGAGCGGGAATTCCTAACTTTTGATCCGGTGCTCGGAATAGAAATCCGAGGGCACCGATGAACTCGCAGCGCTGATATTCGCTTAAGAAGACCTTTTCCGAAGTTGCGTTTGCCTAGGTGGAGATGTTTAATTTTCTGGATGAAATGAAGAGTAAAATAAATTTGTAATACAATATTTATTTTATATCTTTAAGTGGTTATAATCTTTTGTTGGAAGTTGGGTGGTTTAACCACCTAAGAGAGGATTAAGGTGAGGAGGGGCCCACCCGAGCCCCACCTTTTCAAATTCCCTAACTCCCCTCTATCCCTCTTAAAATCTTGACAACTTAACACTTAATTAATTATACAACTCATGTATAATTAATAAATGAGTTTAATTTGAGTTTTGAAATTCAAACTCTTGAATTTCAAAGGTTTGGTTGTGTTAATAAATTAAGTGTGAGCTTAATTTATTTTTGGTTAGTTTCTTTGTTACTTGAGAGGTTTGGGAGAATCTTTGAGAGACTTGAAGATCTTCTTCGTCTTCGACGAAGAACGTGAAGAACGGTTCTTCTCCGACAAAGAACATCGATCCCACGACCTTCAAGACTCGGCGTCCCAGATTCTTCTGTCTTCATCTTCCTCCTCGACAAGGGAGAAGTCGCCGACCGTGGTGATCATCGCCAACGACAACGTACCTCCCTTCTTCGTCATAGCGACAAGTGAAGAGACGTCGTTTCCTCCTCGGACGCACCCCGACATCCACGGAATCTACGTCCGACGCCGCGACACCTTTCTCCGCGATAACCGACGTGCGACGTCATTTTTCAAGGTAGGGGTTGTTGTTAATTGTTTATTTATTTATCCTTGTTCGTGGTTCTGGCATGACTAACGTGAGGATATTGAATATTTAAATATGTGTTATCATTTAACGTGAGGGGGCCGGACCGCATGAACACGGCCGAACCCCCTCCTTTGTTCTTGATAATTTTATCATGCGGTTGAAACAAGATGGCGTGGTGCCGTCGCACCACGCGGATATTCGCACGATTAAATTGCGCGGTGCCGTCGCGCCGCGTCGTGGAAGGATCATCAAGAACGCGACGCCGTCGCGCCGCATCGAAGGGAATCAAAGGCGCGACAGAGGGGCGCGGTGCCGTCGCACCGCGCCGGACGACGAACACCACGGCCGGTTTCGGGCCGCGGCGGGACGAGAAGACCGGCGGCCGGGCCGCCGGCGTCGGAATCCGGAAAAAGGGGACCGGTTTACCGGTCCCGTTGAACAAAAACCGGCCGGCCAGATGGACGGCCGGGTGGTCAAAATCCGGGGGAAATTAATTCCCCCGGCCAGCGGTCAAAATCCCCCCCATTTAATTGGGGGGCGGTTTCCTTGAGGGGGGCAGGAGGCCCCCCCCCGTTTCTCTTCAATGCAGGCCCCCCACGAAGGGGGGGGGGGGTTTCCAAGAGGGGGGGCAGGCGGCCCCCCCCGGTTTCTTCAAGAAGGCCCCCACGAGGGGGGCCGGATCTCCAAAGGGCGCAGCATTTATGCCGCGCCGCCATGCTGGAAGCGGGGGGCTTTGCCCCCCCGCGCGCTGCCTCCGTGCAGCGCCAGGCCGCGCCGCCGCCGGCCGGACCGCGCCGCCGCGCCGGACCGCGCCGGACCGCGCCGTCGCGCCGGTCCGCGCCACCGCGCCGGTCCGCCGCCGGCCGGGCCGGGTCGGACCCGGGTCGGGTCGACCCGGTTCGGGCCGACCGGGGGGGGGGGGGGGGGGGGGGGGTCGGGCCGGGTCGGCCCGGACCCGGACCCCCCGTTTTCGAGACAGTTTCGGTCTTTTGGCCATAACTTGAGCCACAGACCTACGATTGACGAACCGTCTGCGGAAACACGATCCTTGGATCGAGACGGTCGTTTCGGTATATCGCACTCAAAGTTTCGGAATACTTTGAGTTCGGCCGGGTTGGTTCGTTCACGAAACCAACCGGGCCTTCGGAGCGGAAACGCCCATATCTTGAGCTACGGACGTCCGATTGACGTGCCGTCAGCTTTGTTGAGTTCCTCTTAGTGAGACGGATCTTTTGGCATACTCCACCCGAGGTTTGGACGCAGGTGGAGTACAGTCGGGTTGGTTTTGCCTTAAAAACCAACCGGGCCCCGGGGACGAAAATGCCAATAACTCTCAGACCGGGCGTCCGATCGACGCGCCGTCTGTTGCGTTGAGTTCCTGTTGTCGATACGGAACTTTTGGATACATCAACTCTGGACTTTGTGACAGTTGACGTATCAGCCTCTCGGCTCGTAGAGCGGACCCTCCGAACGAGCTTGCTGTGTGCGGGAACCCTAGTGTTGGCTGCGACTGTTACTGTGACTGCTACTGCTACTGCTACTGTGACTGCGACGACGACAATACAGAGATCCTGTGTGGATTCGACGACGACGACTACAGCACTCAGCGATCCTACGTGGATCAGTGCTACAGGTCATGTGTGGGCCCGATCCTGTGTGGGTCCGATCCTGTGTGGGTCTTTGCGCTCAGCGGTCCTGTGTGAACCAGCGCCTACAGATCCTGTGTGGGTCCGATCCTGTGTGGGTCCTTGCGCTCAGCGGTCCTGTGTAAACCAGCGCCTACAGGTCCTGTGTGGGCCTGATCCTGTGTGGGTCTTTTTCGGGGGTTAGTTACCTATCGATCCTTCGTGGGTCCGACGACTTAGATGGATCAGAGATCATCTTTATCGTCTTTTGAAAAGTATACATGTGTGAGCTGAATTCTGTTGCTTTCCTATGTGGAATGTATTGTGCTATCCTGTGTGAATTACGTTTTGCTTTCCTGTGTGGAATACGTTTACTTTCCTGTGTGGACTGAGTTGTACTTGGGCTCGGAGGTTGGAGCGTATTTGAAATTGATGACTTAGGTATATGTATGGGCATATACCTAAGCAGTGTCGGTTGTTACTTCGTGATTGTACCTTTCTTTGTGGTTTATCCTTTGTGGATTTTGGGAGACCTTCAGGGGTCTCGGGGTCCCTACTGAGTAGCTTATACTCACCCCTGCACGGGCTTTGCCCGCACTACGTTGTGTTGGTTGCAGACGACGGACAACGTTGATCTTAGCTGAGGCTTGCAGAGTAGGACGGTACCTGGAGGTGGACCACTGGGCGGGACGTGCTCGGAGCGGACGGCGGGACCCGTGGAGCAGTGGAGCTATCTGTACCCACCCTTCAGGTGGGATTTCCAGTGGACAGCTCGGTGTAGCGGCTTTTACTTTCAGTTGCTGTTTTCCCTTTCGAGTTGTACTTTACTTTCAGTTTGGGTTTGTATACTGGCCCATTTACTTTTCCGCACTTTCAGTTGTACTCTGCTTTTGCTTAGTGTTTACTTTCAGCTTGCTTCTCTGTGGTGTTTGTTTACTTTACAAAGGCAATGCCTTCCCTTTTTACCGGGATTTACGCCTTGGTGCTAGTCGCTAGCCCCTGGCCTATGGAAGGCGGGCTTGGGGTAGTCACGGCACGGACCCCGAGGGCAGGTCGTGACAAATTAGTATCAGAGGAGTTCGGTTCTACCGCGAACTCTGATCTTTTCTATGTGAAGCAATAATGTTTAGCGTATTGAGTGTGGTTATCAGTCCAGGGAGTCCAGTGTTGGTGCGGCGGCCGACGTATCCGTACACCAGGACCCTGACTTCTGATTTCCGACTTAATGCACGAAAACATCGATTGTGTGTGTGTTTCAAAGTTTTCTTTGTGATTACTTATATCAGCTCACCAGGTATACTGTTTGACCGTGGTGCACCTGTTTCCTATTCAGGATGGCCCCACGACGGCAGTCAGCTAGGGTTCCAAGAGTCGAGTGTGACGACAGCCCACCGAGCGATGAGGCTTCGGTGCAGGGCCCTTTGTCAGCAGTGGCACCGGCGGTAGCTCTACCCGTTGAGCCACCGATACTTCCAGCACCAGCCGCTGACGATGCACATCGCCTCAGCGCACTGCATGAGTTTCAGCGCCAGCCACCACCCAGGTTTCGCGGGGAGACGGATCCCCAGGCAGCAGAGGACTGGCTGGAGGTAGTTTTACGTGTGTTTAGGCTAGTGAGGACACCAGCAGACCTCATGGTGATCCTCGCTGCGAGCCTACTACACGCAGCAGCAGGACGATGGTGGAGCTTGATGCTCCAGGTGCACGATGAGGCATCACTACTTTGGACGGACTTTGAGAGCCTCTTTCGCTCGGAGTTCGTCCCAGCCACCCTTCGTGCGGTGCGTATCCAGGAGCTTCTTCAGCTGCGGCAGGGCAGCATGACAGTCGCTCAGTACTCGGCGAGATTTACTGATCTCTCGCGCTACTCGACTGACATGGTACGGGACCCATTCTTCCGGGCCCGGACCTTCGAGCAGGGTTTGAGACACGAGATCAGGGCATCACTGATCTCCCTCAGCATACCGACTCAGACAGGAGTACTGGAGCGGGCCCTTCTGATCGAGAGCTTCCTTGCTGAGTCTACACCAGCGCAGCGACCCACCACAGGGCGGCACGTGGCAGAGTCATCTGCAGCAGGCAGTCGACGGATGACTCAGGGGTCCAGACAGACCAGACCTTCGGGCAGACGACCTCAGGACACTGGCTCAGCAGTGCGGGGCACACAGCGCGGAGCCAGTCTTTCGAGAGGCAGTCAGTGCTACTCGTGCGGTGGGCAGGGACACATGGCTCGTGACTGCCCGACCCGCCATGCAGAGGAGCAGCAGACGGTTGAAGAACCACCTAGGCAGAGGCAGAGGTTCGACCATGGCGGTCTGCAGGGAGGAGGCGGACGAGGCAGAGGAGCTGGTTGAGCAGCAGGTGGTGGGCGACGCTTTGAGGCTCTACCACCACCACCACCAGGAGGTCCACCCCGACCTCAGGGGAGAGCACAGCTTCAGGCAGCTGAAGCTTACGATCATGGAGCTCTGGAAGCGGGTGGACTAGTGCGGGACTAGCTCCAGGCATAGAGGCCTTTGCCATAATGCCTCTAGCTTCGTAGTTTGTGTTGCTTTGTGACCATGTTCTTTAAGCTGAAGTAATAAAAGACACTTTCCTTGGTGACTTTTGTTTTCTTGTCTTTTGTTTGTTTTTACTAAGAGGTGCCGGTTAAAAAAAAACTGTTGACTTGACCCTCACTTGCGAGATTCTTACTGGAGGAAACCCAGTGACCTCACACTGATGCCGACAGTGTGACTCAACCCTTGGAGGCGAGAGTAATGGTTGGATCTCTTGGTAGCAGCGTCGAGGCCTTACGACGTCATCCATTCCATGAATTAACCAATCATGACGGGATTGACTGTTTTAGGCAAGGAACGTGGTTCATCCAGGGGATGAGACCGGATTTCACTTTTCGGCAAATGAGAAATATTTGCAGCTAGTCTCTTTGCAGATATCCTTCGTGGATAGAGATGGAGCAGCCTTCCTCCAGTCTCTCACAGTCACCCCTCCTCTACTACAGCAGGTCAGAGAGGTCACGACTCCATCTGGGTGATTGTTGACCGACTCACCAAGTCGGCACACTTCTTACCCATTAGAGAGCAGGGCTCAGTGGAGAGCTTGGGACGTCTCTACGTTCAGGAGATTGTGCGGCTCCACGGCGTGCCATCATCTATCGTCTCCGATCGAGATGCTCGCTTTACTTCCCGGCTTTGGAAGGGGTTACAGGAGGCGTTCGGGACGCAACTACGTCTGAGCACAGCCTTTCACCCTCAGACGGATGGTCAGACGGAGAGGACCATTCAGACTCTTGAGGACATGCTCCGCGCATGTGTCCTCGACTTGGGTCGTAGCTGGGAAGACCACCTACCCTTGGTGGAGTTTGCGTACAACAACAGCTACCACTCCACCATCGGGATGGCACCGTACGAGGCGTTGTACGACCGACCTTGTAGATCTCCTTTGTGCTAGACAGACCCTGGGGAGTCAGCACTTGTGGGACCAGAGATGGTCCAGGCCACGACAGAGAAGGTCCAGGTCATCCAGGAGCGAATGAGGACAGCTCAGAGCCGGAAGAAGTCATATGCTGACAGGAGGCGGAGGCCACTGGAGTTCGAGGATGGCGACCACGTCTTCTTGCGGGTCTCACCTCGACGTGGTATTCGGAGATTTGGCTGAGGCGGCAAGTTATCTCCGCGCTTCATCGGACCCTTCCAGGTCCTCAGCAGGGTTGGCGAGGTGGCTTATCGCCTGGCTCTGCCACCTCAGTTGCACCGGGTGCACAACGTCTTCCACGTATCCCGGCTGGGGAGATACGTGCACGACCCGACGCACATCATTGACCATGGGGAGCTTGACGTTGACGATGGGGCGACTTTTACGGAGGTCCCGGTGGAGATAGAGGATCGACAGAAACGGGTCCTGCATGGGCGATCGATTCCTCTTGTGCGCATCAGATGGCAGCACGGGAATCTCCAGGAGAGCACATGGGAGCGGGAAGCTCAGATGCGTGCTCAGTACCCTCATTTGTTTCCCTAGTTTTTGATGTATCTTTACGGGGACGTAAAGCCCTGAGGTGGGAGTAATGTAAAGACCCGTAAAATTCAAGGGAAATTTTTTCTTAATTTTCTTTGGAATTTTACAAGAGCGCGGTTTCAGACGGCACCTGATTCCGAGGCCCGGAGTGCCCGGAATCAATTTCCGAAGTTTGGCTCGGGTACGTTGAGTGAACGAACGAGCGGGAATTCATAACTTTTGATCCGGTGCTCAGAATAGAAATACGAGGGCACCGATGAACTCGCAGCGCCGATATTCGCTTAAGAAGACCTTTTCCGAAGTTGCGTTTGCCTAGGTGGAGATGTTTAATTTTCTGGATGAAATGAAGAGTAAAATATATTTTTAATACAATATTTATTTTATATCTTTAAGTGGTTATAATCTTTTGTTGGAAGTTGGGTGGTTTAACCACCTAAGAGAGGATTAAGGTGAGGAGGGGCCCACCCGAGCCCCACCTTTTCAAATTCCATAACTCCCCTCTCTCCCTCTTAAAATCTTGACAACTTAACACTTAATTAATTATACAACTCATGTATAATTAATAAATGAGTTTAATTTGAGTTTTGAAATTCAAACTCTTGAATTTCAAAGGTTTGGTTTTGTTAATAAATTAAGTGTGAGCTTAATTTATTTTTGGTCAGTTTCTTTGTTACTTGAGAGGTTTGGGAGAATCTTTGAGAGACTTGAAGATCTTCTTCGTCTTCGACGAAGAACGTGAAGAACGGTTCTTCTCCGACAAAGAACATCGATCCCACGACCTTCAAGACTCGGCGTCCCAGATTCTTCCGTCTTCATCTTCCTCCTCGACAAGGGAGAAGTCGCCGACCGTGGTGATCATCGCCAACGACAACGTACCTCCCTTCTTCGTCATAGCGACAAGTGAAGAGACGTCGTTTCCTCCTCGGACGCACCCCGACGTCCACGGAATCTAAGTCCGACGCCGCGACGCCTTTCTCCGCGATAACCGACGTGCGACGTCATTTTTCAAGGTAGGGGTTGTTGTTAATTGTTTATTTATTTATCCTTGTTCGTGGTTCTGGCATGACTAACGTGAGGATATTGAATATTTAAATATGTGTTATCATTTAACGTGAGGGGGCCGGACCGCATGAACACGGCCGAACCCCCTCCTTTGTTCTTGATAATTTTATCATGCGGTTGAAACAAGATGGCGTGGTGTCATCGCACCACGCGGATATTCGCACGATTAAATTGTGCGGCGCCGTCGCGCCGCGCCGTGGAAGGATCATCAATAACGCGACGCCGTCGTGCCGCGTCGAAGGGAATCGAAGGCGCGGCAGAGGGGCGCGGTGCCGTCGCACCGCGCCGGACGACGAACACCGCGGCCGGTTCCGGGCCGCGGCGGGACGAGAAGACCGGCGGCCGGGCCGCCTGCGTCGGAAGCCGGAAAAAGGGGACCGGTTTACCGGTCTCGTTGAAGAAAAACTGGCCGGCCAGATGGCCGGCCGGATGGTCAAAATCCGTGGGAAATTAATTCCCCCGGCCAGCGGTCAAAAGCCCCCCCATTTAATTTGGGGGCGGTTTCCTTGAGGGGGGCAGGAGGCCCCCCCCGTTTCTCTTCAATGCAGGCCCCCCACGAGGGTGGGGGGGGTTTCCAAGAGGGGGGGGCAGGCGCCCCCCCCCCCCCCCGGTTTCTTCAAGTAGGCCCCCACGAGGGGGGCCGGATCTCCAAAGGGCGCGGCATTTATGCCACGCCGCCATGCTGGAAGCGGGGGGCTTTGGCCCCCCGCACGCTGCCTCCGTGCGGCGCCAGGCCGCGCCGCCGCCGGCCGGACCGCGCCGCCGGCCGGGCCGGGTCGGACCCGGGTCGGGTCGACCCGGTTCGGGTCGACCCGGTTGGGGCCGACCGGGGGGGGGGGGGGGGGGGTCGGGCCGGGTCGGCCCAGACCCGGACCCCCCGTTTTCGAGACAGTTTTGGTCTTTTGGCCATAACTTGAGCCACAGACCTCCGATTGAAGAACCGTCTGCGGAAACACGATCCTTGGATCGAGACGGTCGTTTCGGTATATCGCACTCAAAGTTTTGGAATACTTTGAGTTCGGCCGGGTTGGTTCGTTCACCAAACCAACCGGGCCTTCGGAGCGGAAACACCCATATCTTGAGCTACGGACGTCCGATTGACGTGCCGTCAGCTTTGTTGAGTTCCTCTTAGTGAGACGGATCTTTTGGCATACTCCACCCGAGGTTTGGACGCAGGTGGAGTACGGTCGGGTTGGTTTTGCCTTAAAAACCAACCGGGCCCCGGGGACGAAAATGCCAATAACTCTCAGACCGGGCGTCCGATCGACGCGCCGTCTGTTGCGTTGAGTTCCTGTTGTCGATACGAAACTTTTGGATACATCAACTCTGGACTTTGTGACAGTTGATGTATCAGCCTCTCGGCTCGTAGAGCGGACCCTCCGAACGAGCTTGCTGTGTGCGGGAACCCTAGTGCTGGCTGCGACTGTTACTGTGACTGCTACTGCTACTGCTACTGCTACTGTGACTGCGATGACGACAGTACAGAGATCCTGTGTGGATTCGACGACGACGACTACAACACTCAGCGATCCTACGTGGATCAGTGCTACAGGTCCTGTGTGGGCCCGATCCTGTGTGGGTCCGATCCTGTGTGGGTCTTTGCGCTCAGCGGTCCTGTGTGAACCAGCGCCTACAGATCCTGTGTGGGTCCGATCCTGTGTGGGTCCTTGCGCTCAGCGGTCCTGTGTGAACCAGCGCCTACAGGTCCTGTGTGGGCCCGATCCTGTGTGGGTCTTTTGCGGGGGTTAGTTACCTATCGATCCTTCGTGGGTCCGACGACTTAGATGGATCATAGATCATCTTTATCGTCTTTTGAAGAAGTATACCTGTGTGAGCTGAATTCTGTTGCTTTCCTATGTGGAATGTGTTGTGCTATCCTATGTGGATTACGTTTTGCTTTCCTGTGTGGAATACGTTTACTTTCCTGTGTGGACTGAGTTGTACTTGGGCTCGGAGGTTGGAGCGTATTTGAAATTGATGACTTAGGTATATGTATGGGCATATACCTAAGTAGTGTCGGTTGTTACTTCGTGATTGTACCTTTCTTTGTGGTTTATCCTTTGTAGATTTTGGGAGACCTTCAGGGGTCTCGGGGTCCCTACTGAGTAGCTTATACTCACCCCTGCACGGGCTTTGCCCGCACTACGTTGTGTTGGTTGCAGACGACGGACAACGTTGATCTTAGCTGAGGCTTGCAGAGCAGGACGGTACCTGGAGGTGGACCACTGGGCGGGACGTGCTCGGAGCGGACGGCGGGACCCGTGGAGCAGTGGAGCTATCTGTACCCACCCTTCAGGTGGGATTTCTAGTGGACAGCTCGGTGTAGCGGCTTTTACTTTCAGTTGTTGTTTTCCCTTTCGAGTTGTACTTTACTTTCAGTTTGGGTTTGTATACTGGCCCATTTACTTTTCCGCACTTTCAGTTGTACTCTGCTTTTGCTTAGTGTTTACTTTCAGCTTGCTTACTCTGTGGTGTTTGTTTACTTTACAAAGGCAATGCCTTCCCTTTTTACCGGGATTTACGCCTTGGTGCTAGTCGCCAGCCCCTGGCCTATGGAAGGCGGGCTTGGGGTAGTCACGGCACGGACCCCGAGGGCGGGTCGTGACAATTAGTTTGGACAAAACTTGGGAGATAGGACAAATTCTAAGTTAGGAAAAGGACCGAGCCCAAAATTTTCTTCATCAATAAGTTTCTAGATTTCTTGAGGTTGCAATAACCCTCAAGAAGCAGAAAATTGGGCAAAGAAGATAGAGAGAATCTTGAAGTTTCTTTAGAATCTTAAATTAGTTATAGTGAAATTCACGTCTTTTAACGTCAAGGGTCCCAACCGAAAGTGTTGGGAATCAATGGTACATGATAAGATACATGAAAATATTGAATATTAAGTCTTTAAATTAATGTTTACTCAGAATTTCTACCTTGATCAGATGGAATTGGAAAAATACATGGAGTTTTTTTGTCTTCAATAGAGTTATCAGACAATTATGAAGTATACTAATCGATTTTTGGTGCTTTCCCATTTTTCTCTAGAGATGGTGTCCAATGATGGATTAAAGGCTCTTCGATTTGAAATGGGTCTCAAACTAGACATTCGAACTAAGGTTTTTATACTAAGGGTTAAGAAACATGAAAAAGTGATAGATCAATATTTAGTGATGTAAATTGACCAAGAAGAGATATTTGGGATGATTGAAACATCTACCCTGTCTGGTGGTAGTGTTTGTGCCTTTCTGGAAAAAATGAGGAAACAATATATATCTATAAGAGGTAGTAATGGTAACTTCTTACCTCTTTCTAAGTCAGCTCCTTTTTTCACCCTGGGAAGTATGGCACCGATTTTTCACTATTGTGAAAAATTTGGTCATATAAATCCAACTTTCCCCAAGGATCTTAATACATTCCTTATATGTGGTATTATGGGAAACCAATAAATATTTTCAAAAATAAATCCTCTGATGAAAATTGGCACTGTTTCTTCATCCCTTAAGGGATCTCAATCATTTTTAGGTGTACATAGACCTATACTCATGGGTTTGGAGGTAAAAGTGGATTGTATTTTTTGGGAAAATTTAATTGAGGATTGATCCTCAGACTAGTGGTAGGTCCCATAATCATACTAAGATTAGTAAGTTCATGATTTAGAGTCAACTCTTATGGAATCAAATACATTATTGTGAAAGTGAGAGGTACCCTTATTATTTCATTACATATGGAAGTTTATTTATTAGATATCCATGTTTCTCACTCATTCATTTTTTATCATGTTTTAGAGATATTGATTATTACTTCAGATTTTATGCCTAATTTCATGAAGGCATCGATGCTTCTCATAAAGGATTGTGGTATTCATTGTCCCTCTTCTAATATCTCAAATATATGAAGTATATCTTTCATGGTGTTTTCTTTTATTGAAAATTAATATATTTGATATAATATTTGGTATAGAATGGAAGATTTATTTCAAATATCATATTTACTGTTATCATTATAGGGTGACATTTACCACCTAGATGGTAGTGTTCATCTATTTCAAGTAGAGTGGGACCCATGATCTAGTCAGGTAGAACCACCTCTTCATGAAGTCAATAGACTTATATGTCAGATATCATGACCCCAACTAGAGGACGATTAAGGGAGTTATAGAAGTGATATACCATCAGTAGTTAGGTAATTATCATAGGTTTTCCCCAAAAACTTTGCAAGGTCACCTCCCAAGTGATAAATTTAGTTCCATCAATATGATTTTGGGGAAAAAACTTAAATCATTGCCTTTATGTTCCATATCACCATTTGAATTGAAAGAATTTAAAATTCAGCAATATGATTTAGAGGATAAGGGATTTATTCACCCTAGTGTGTCTCCATGGGCTACCATAGTGCTTTTTTATATAAAGGTGTATGGAATCCCCTAGATATGTATCAATTATATAAATACGAACCAGGTTACCATCAAGAATAATTATCCCTTTCCTAGCAATAATGATTTATTTGATCAGTTAAAATGGGAGAGGTGTTTGTCTAAGATTGATCTTCAATTAGGCTATATCAAATCTGGGTGAGAGACCCAAAAATTCTCAAAAATACTTTCTAAATAAGATATAGACATTATGAATATCTTATTATGCCTTTTGTCTTGAATAACACTCATGTTGTAGTTATGGATTTTATAAACAAAATATTCCATTAGAACCAATATTCTTTCATCGTGGTGTTTTTAGATGATATTATAGTCTATTATAAGGTCGAGGAAGAGCATAAGTGGAATTTGAGAATTGTCATGAAAATTATTTGTAATCAAAAATTCCATTCTAAATTATATACGTAACTTATGAATATAATAAGTTTATCTATTGTGTAATGCGGTGTCTAAATTGGTCATTTAAGCTAATCTTGATAAGGTGAAGGCCATTATGTCTTGGGAGAATCTAAAAAATGCCTTTGAGATATGAAGCTTCTCAAGATTGGTAGGTTACTACAAATGATTTACCATGGAATTATCTAAGATAAAATATCAGTTGACTATACTCACTTGAAAGGAAGTTAAATTCATATGGACATTATAATATCAAGACTCCTTTGAAGAGTTGAAGAAATGGTTGACATCGACCTCGATATTGATTTTTCTAGAAGCCATCCAGGGCTATGTTTTATTTTGTGATACATTGGGTGTGGGTCTGAGATGTGTATTTATATAGGGTGATCATTTCATGGATAGTGTCTCATAGAAACTTCATCCACATGAGATGAATTATCCCAACTGTGACCTAGAATTGGTAGCTGTTATACATACACTCAAGTGTTGAAAAAATACATATTTTGAGAAAAGTAACAATTTAAGTCAATAACCAAATATCTAGATAAAAATTATTTCAAAATTATTTAAACCTTATGTAGAGGTGATAGGTGTAGTACATTCAAGAACTTGGTTTTTATCTCACCTATATTCCAAGTAAGTAAAATTTCATCCATGATTTTCTCAATAATAAAATTTTCATCCTTGGATATAAAGGAATACAATGAGGAGTGTAATATTATGGTATTATTTATAGAATTTGTTAGGTCTGAAAGGGGCCTAGATACCTTGAGGGGGGGGGGGGTTGAATCAGGATATTAATATTATTTTCCAACTTATTCTTCCTACCCCACTAGAAATTGACCTCTTTATTATAAGGGTCACTTTGTTCACACTCATGTGTTGACACTGATCTTATTCTTCTATTATTTATCTAATGATGATGCTTTGAATGCAATGCAGGAATGCAAGAAAGAAGACAGAAATATTTTTACTTGGTTCACACTCACTGGTCTATGTTCAAAGAGCATACAACGACGGTGTTCTGATGTACCAAATCTAATAAAGCTCACTACCAATTTAAAATGTTATGGCTAAATCAGTTCTATACCCATGCTCACTGCCTTCACAAAGTTTAGTGTCAACACACTACTTTCCTAAGGGTCACTCCCAATTTCTCTCTCTCTAGTTCACTGACGGTAGAAAGGATCATCTTCTTCCTCTTACTTTGCTCATTGCTCTGGAAATGATCCACTCACAGTTTATGGACTTGTAGGTCCTTTCATTATCACTAATGAATGCATCCTCTACAATATGTATATGCTATTTTGAAGTCTAAATTTCATCCACTGATGAATACCCCTTTTCCACTAAACACTGGGCAATAACCTTGGAATTAACTTTGAAAATATCACTACTTCACAAAGTTCCCCATTTTGAAAAGCCCAAACCAACCTTTGCGAAGCTCCATTGCAAAGATTTATTGCGAAGCTTCATCGCAAAGCTCCCAATTTTACAATGCTCAAACAAGATGTTGCAAAGCACTTTCGTGAATCTCCTTAGCGAATCTCCTTCATGAACTTCCTTCACGATTAGAGAGACTTATGATTTTTGTGAAAAACTTTATATTTTTCTCAAGGAGGTCAAGGTCTATCTATCGGCGATTCCACTGACCCTCAATCCTTCTATGAATAGTCAATTCCACGTCATCTGAAATCACAAAACTCTGAAATCTCCGCCAAAATTCTCTCTATATTGTGATGCACAATGAAATTTTTGAATCACAGAGCTTGTCGTAATCTTGGAGTGTTCCATAAATTCTTTTATGCTGCCGCCACAATGCTCCCTCACAATGCTCTTCACCTTTACTATTCGTGAAGCTCGTCGTAATCGTAGAGGTCCCGTCAACATTCTTAATGTCTTTGTGAAATACTATTCATGAAGCCCATCTTCTCTAAACTCATAATTTTTCTATATTTTGATGATATCTTCAAGGAAATCCACTTTTCACGATGCTCACCAAATCCCAAATTTTGGACCCTAAAATTTGGGAAACACTAGAAAACGGTGCCACCTGGTATCTGTTCTCTTGTACTGCCTATTTATCTTCCATTACTTTTCCATTATTATTTGTCAACATGGATTGTCAACAATATATCTGGAACTCAACAATTCACCATGTAAACCTTCTTTGTCAACAAATCCAACCAAACCAAAAATACTACAATGTTACCTTGAGGGAATTTTTCCGAACAGAATTTCCTTTAGAGTTAAAGTAGGAGAAGAAAAGTATGTTCCCTACCAATGTGCAGTTGTCCCATTCCCTTCTTGAACTAATTTTATATGTGTAACTAGATGATAAGGATTTTTATCATATCATAGGAACTATATATGGTGGGAAGACCACCAATGAGTGGTATTTATCCATATGATGCATTATTTCCTTTAGAAACTAGTATGTAGTCTCTTTATCTATGATAAGGGTAGTGATTAGAGACTTCTATCAATATTAGTAGGCCATTCATCTATGTTTCACCAAGATGTATTATGATATGATATGTCGATATTGGTGGCCGAGAATGATATGAGATATAAATGAATTTTTATCTTGGTGTAATACCATTCTGTGGGTTAAAACTAAGCACCAAATCCATAATTTTTTCTACTACCGATTCCCATACCTTCCTATAAATGGGATGAGATATCAATAGATTTTATTAACAAGTTTCCACATACCTCTATATAGAATAATGCTTTATGGGTTTTCATTGAATAGCTGAAAATATTATCTCCAATTAATTATAACATGAAATTAGAGAATATCATGAATCTATACATAAAAGAGATCATTAAATTTCATGGGTTACATCTTCCATTATTTCTAATATAAATCCTCAATTTACTACTTAATTCTATGAGGGCCTCTTAGAGGCAATGGGATCTCAAGTGAAATTGAGTATGAACTACCATCATAAGACATATTTCTATATGAAGTGGACTATTTAGATCCTAAAAGACATGCTATAGGTTTTTTCTTTTAGATTATTTTAGATTTTATATAGTCGATCATGTTACTATTCTTTATGTAGGAATGATGTAGGGGAATCTTCTCTTACAAGACTAAAATTTATTCAAGAGATGATTGGGAAGATTCAATCTATTTGGAAACAAATCTTGGTGGATCTGAGTAAATATAAATCTTATGCTAATATGCATTATCATCCCTTGGATTTTTTGATTAGTGACTGGGTATTTCTAAAGGTATCTCCTAAATCTGGTCATCGATGGTTGGGGATGTTGAGACAAAAGTATTCTTTTGACTCTTCTATTCCTTTTTTGTTTTGGTAATCACAAACTCCCTTTAAAAAAATACATATATAGTATATTAAGAATTTTTTTTCTGACTATGATTTTTATCAATCTCACTATTATGTATTCCATCCTAATCAATATATACAATTTGACTTTGATTTTTAACAATCACACTATTATGTATTCCATCGTACTCAACATATACAATATGACTATGATTTTTATCAATTTCACTATTATGTATTTGATCATACTAACCGATAAATCCATATTTCCTAGATAATCGTACTCATTGTTTCAAATGAATATAGTTATAATGATTTACTATTTGTTGAGAAAAGTATTGTTTTCAACAGTACGAAAAACTGTTATTTAAAGGGGGAGATTATTGAATATAATACTCTGTCTCTTTATAATAATTTTGATGATCACAAATACCCTTAGTTATTTTCTAATGATTTTATTTAGTATTTTGCAAGAATTTATTAATTTATTTTACTCTTGAAATAACGAGAATTTATTACTTGTGCAGAATCTGGTTTGGCATGTTCTGGAATCACTGTTCATACCTTACGTGGATAAATATAGCGCTTAATCTGCTATAGCGTGTTCTGGAATCACTGTTCATACCCTAAGTGGATAAACGTAGCGTAAGGATGAAAAGCATGTATACTTTTTCAGATAAGAGAAAAGTATGGTTAAACAACCATACGTTTTCCGCAAAGTATGGAAGAAGAACCTTACGTTAGAAAGGAACCTTATGTTTTGGTTATCAGCAAAGTATGGAAGGAGAACCGTACATAAACACTAAACATTACGTTTGTTTCTCAAAAGTATTGTTCATCAACCTTACTTTTGTAAACAACCATACGTTCTTGGAAAATTATGGATCAAGTAAAAGTATGGATCTTTTGCCGTACATTTGAGTGTTGAAGAAAAAGTATGGATGATTAACCCTACGTTTATGTTCAACCTTACGTTTCCAACCTTACATTTGAATACTATGTCATCAACCCTACGTTTGGAGGCCACGTCATCAACCTTACGTTTGGCATCAGAAATTTTGAAAGACGATATTTTTATGCAGAGGTTAGCAAGTTGATTTTTCGTTCGGATTTCAAGCCGGATTTAAAGTCATTTTTAAAGTATGAATTTGACTAATTCAAATCCGTTTTATTGATGGATTTAAGATCGAATTAAAAGGAGTTTTTTATGCTGAGTCTTAAGGGAAGTTACGACTTCCCTGTAAATTCAAATTTTTGAATATCGCGAATCAGAAGGCGAATTTTATGGATCTAAATGTGCAGGAGATATACTCAGATTTATAATATATGTTATCTCAAAAAACACCAGGTACATGCATGTATGGTGATCGATCTATTATTAAAAAGGTGGAAAATAGAGACTGCAAAAATTCACGTTGATCTACTGATTCAAGAAGGAGTGTCAAAGATCTGTTTATTTAAGAAGAAAGAACTCGATAGAAGATTCACCTGTTCTACATCGAATATCTAATATGGATCTACTACTGCTAAAGTTGTGAACTATATATCTATATCAATTGCAACCGGATTGACTCAGAATTGATTTGTTTTGAAAATCAATATTTCTAGAGACTATGATCCATCTGCTGTCAATTGCATTCTGTTGTAATTGTGAAGATCAACTGGAAAACTTCTTTCTGAAATTCTTGTTATTCTTGAGTAACTAGCTTCTTGTTCTAAGATGTGTTGGATCGTGTTTGAACCAGAAGGATTTGTTAGCCTAAAGATTGTAAAGGTGTCAACTGCCTGTACTCAGTTGTGGACCAGTCTGTTGAAATGAGGACCAGATAGTGAAAATCACCAAGCTCGTGGAGTTGAGCGTTGGTGGAGTGGACTAGGGGCCTTCTGTTCCCCAAACCACTATACATATTTGTGTTCTTGTTTTTACTTATTCTGCTGCACGATCAAATCTGATAAAGTATAGAGGACAGAACTCATTCAATCAAAGAGTTTCCGAAAAATTTCAAAAGACACAATTCACCCCCCTCTTGTGTATAATCTGTAGATTCAGATCCAACAATTGGTATCAGAGGCAGAGCTTCTGATAGAGCCCTAGAAAGCTAGAATCATTTAAAGATTATACAACAGAGCATCATGACTGATACAAGATAAGGGATGTCAATGGTCAGAGCACCATATTTTAATGGAGACAACTATGGTTGCTGGAAATCGTGCATGATAATATATCTGAAAAACCTCGGATATAAAGTCTATTCAAAGATTCTGACTCCTTATGAAATTCCTGAAAATCCTGAGACATGGAGTGCTACTATAGAGGTAGAGTACGATATGAACTTGAAGGCTATGAATGCAATTATCTATGGTCTAGGACCAGATGAATTTAATAGAGTATCTCAGTACCCCACAACATATGAGATGTGGAAAACGATAGCTGTGGCATATGGAGGAATAGATAATGTGAGAAAAATGAGATATGAAACTGCCAAATTAAAATTTGATACTTTCAGAATGTTTGAAGGTGGAAGCATTACCCAAATGAATAGGAGATTGAAAGAAATTGTCAATAATATAACAGCTCTAGGAGAACCTATCAAGCAGGCTGATCAAGCATTAAAAGTACTGAGGGTACTTCCTACTCGATGGAATGACATCTCTGCTGCAATCAGACAATCAACACCTGTCAAAGATCTAACCATGAGAGAGCTGATTCGTACACTGATGATGTATAAAGCTGAAATGCAAGATGTGGCAAATGAACATAAGGTCTACATCAAAATAGAAGATACCACCTTGAAGGTAACTTCACAACAAAAGAATAGAAAGATAAAAAACAAAGAATTCAAAGCTAAATCAAAAAGCTCTGAATCATCCAACTCAGATGAAGAACTGGCTTAGCTAGCCAGAAAATTTAGAAAATTCTACAGCAAGAAAAGAGGTTTCAAAAAATCCTTTAAGAGAGATAATAAAGAAATAAGATTTTACGAATGAAAGAAGATGGGGCATATCAGACCAGATTGACCACAATTGAAGGATGTAAAAAGAATAAATTCTTCAAAAGAAATGACTATGAGAAGAAAGACAAGAAATCTATGAAAGCCACTTTGAGTGTATCTGAAGACTCTAGTAGCTCTCCTGAATCAAGCTCAGAGAAAGAAGAAGTCAATCTAAAAGAAAACATGTGTTTTATGGCATAAACTGATGAGGTACACTCATATTACTCCTCTGAAACAAATTCTGAATCAAGCTACACAAATGAAAAACTTGAAGCCTACTGCAATATGCTTGAAGAAAGATATGATTCACTATTTAAGAAACATAAGTCACTAAAAAATAAACATAAATCCATTTCAGATGAAAGAGATACAATGCTAAAACAACATAAGGAATTAACTGATAAATACAATTCGATTAACACTAACTATATTAATTTTGAATCAAGAATAAAAACACTGCAGGATGTAGTAGAATCTTAAAAACAGGCTGCATTGGTTTTTACAAAAGGAGAGAATTCATTAAATGAAATTCTTGAAAAAACTGTCATTAAAAAGGAGAGATTTGGAATTAGCAGTAAGGGAGAAAAACCTAAGCTATATAAAAATTATTTTGTTCCTACCTCTAAAAAGGTTAATTGTAATTTTTGTGGGACAAAGGTAAATATAGATAATAACTGTTTCTTAAGACAAACTCAAATTTGTGGTATTAAGAAAGCCTATGTTTCAAAAGACTTATATGATTCAGATAATTTTAAAAGAAAAAATAAAATCTGGATACCCATATCATTGCTATCTAACACCCCTGGACCCAACAAAATATGGGTACCAAAGCAATTTGTTTGAATGTCTTTGCAGGTAGCAGGCCACCAGAGGAGAAAAGTTATATGGTACATGGATAGTGGCTGCTCAAGAAATATGAGTGGAAACTCATTGAATTTTTCTTCACTCACTCAAAAGGAAGGATGACTTGTCACATTTGGTGACAATGAAAAAGGAAAAATCATTGTCATTGGAACTGTTGGAGATCCAAAAACAGTCTTAATCAACAAAGTACTTTATGTACAAGGACTAAAACACAATCTGATAAGTATCTCTCAACATTGTGATGATGGATATACTGTTGATTTTACTAACAATTGCTGTACTTTTTCTAAAGATAAACTGTTTAAATTTAAAGCACCAAGAACTGAAAAAGTCTATATTATGGATTTAAATTCCTTGTGTAAACAACAAGTAAACTGCTTGACTTCTAAAGTAAGTGAATCCTGGATCTGTCATAGGAGACTTGGACATTGCAATATATATGTTTTACATAAGTTATCTAAGAAAAATTTAGTTTCTGATTTACCTTGTCTCAAATTTGAAAGTGACATATTTTGTGATGCATGTCAACTTGGCAAGCAACACAAATCATCCTTCAAATCTGTTAATAAGGTTGATACATCTAAAACTCTAGAACTTAATCATATGGATTTGTTTGGACCCTCAAGAGTAGAAATATTAGCTGTTAAATTATATGTATATGTTTTAGTTGATGACTATTCAAGATTTACATGGATTTTCTTTTTTAAATTTAAAAATGAAGCTTTTACTTTATTTGAAAGTTTCTACAAATCTGTTCAAAATGAAAAATGTTTTAATTTAATCTCATTGATAAGTGATCATGGTGGAGAATTTGAGAATCTGGAATTTAATTCCTTTTTCTCAAACATGGGTATTAAACATACCTTTTCTGCACCGAGAACACCTCAACATAATGGGATTGTATAAAGAAGAAATAGAACAATTCATTAAATGGATAGAACTATGTTAAATGAATATAGCCTACCTATATATTTCTAGACAGAAGCTATGAATACAGCTTGATATATAATTAATAGAGTTTTAATTAGACCTATTTTGAAAAAGACACCCTATGAACTATGGAATAACAGAAAATCTAAAGTTAACTAATTTAAAGTTTTTGGATGCAAGGTTTACATCTTAAACACTAAGGATAATCTTGGTAAGTTCAATCCATAATATGATGAAGGTATTTTCTTAGGATATTCTGCTACCTCCAAAGCTTATAGAGTTTATAATAATAATTCAAGGATTGTTGAAGAATTAGTTCATGTGAAATTTTATGAATCTGATCCCTTAGAGAAAAGGACAGAACAAATGGATGAACTTGAATCTAATGATAACATGAGACTTGAGAACTTAAAGAATGTTTTTGAAAATGATATAAAAGAAATTCAGTCCAGTTCATAGGAACATGATACTGAAGAACCTCTAAATATATTACCTAGAAAGTCTAGAACCCTAAATAATCAACCTTTAGAAACTGTAATAGGTGACCTAGAAACTGGTGTTCAAACTAGAAGAAACACAGGAAACCTAGTGGAATTCTCTGCCTTCCTATCTCTACAAGAACCCAAGACTATAGAAGAAGCTTTAGATGATGAAAGATGGGTAATAGTAATGCAAGATGAACTAAATCAGTTTAAAATAAATGAAGTTTGGGAATTAGTGGAAAGAACTAAGAATTATCCTGTAATAGGAACCAAATGGGTCTTTAGAAATAAACAAGACGACCAAGGCACAATAACTAGAAATAAAGCAAGATTAGTAGCTAAATGATATAATCAAGAAGAAGGAATAGATTATGATGAGACTTTTTCACCTGTATCTAGGTTAGAAGCCATTATAATCCTTTTAGACTATGCATCTTATATGAATTTTAAATTATTTCAGATGGATGTTAAATCTTCCTTTTTAAATGGTTATTTAATGGAGGAAGTTTATGTTGAGAAATCTCCTAGTTTTGAAAACTCTCAAAAACCTGATTATGTTTTTAAACTTACTAAAGCTCTTTATGGACTTAAACAAGCACCTAGAGCTTGGTATGAAAGATTAAGTTCTTTTCTTTTGAAAAACTATTTTATTGTTGGAATGACAGACCCAACACTCTTTAAGAAAACTATGAAAAATAATGTTTTATTGGTTCAAATTTATGTTGATGATGTAATCTTTGGATCAATTAATAAAACTCTTTGTTATGAATTTTCAAAATTAATACAAGAAGAATTTGAAATGAGTATGATGGGAGAATTAAATTTCTTTTTGGGTCTTCAAAATTTTCAAAAATATTTTGGAAAAGTTTTAAATCAAAGAAAATACATTACTGATTTACTTAAGAAATTTGGACTTGAAAACAGCAAGCCATTTACAACTCCTATGTGTACTAATATAAAACATGATTTGGATGAAACTGAGAAATCAGTTGACAACAAGTTATATAGAGGTATGATTTGTAGTTTGTTATATCTTACTTCAAGTAGGCCAGATATAATGTATTCATTATGTCTTTGTGCTAGATTTCAATCAAATCCTAAAGAATCCCATCTGACTGCTGTTAAAAGAATTTTTAGATATTTAAAAGGAACTATTTTTCAATCTCTTATTTATCCTAAAAATTCTGATTTCAATTTGATTTCATATTCAGATGCTGACTTTGGAAGTTATAGATTAGATAGAAAAAGTACATCAGGAACATGTCACTTTTTAGGAAAGTCTTTAGTATCATGGTCTAGTAAGAAACAACATTCAGTTGCCCTATCAACAGCTGAGGCAGAATATGTTTCTACTGGCAGTTACTATGCACAAGTGTTGTGGATGAAAAACACTTTTATGGACTTTGGATTGAATTTTAATAATACACCTATTTTATGTGATAATACAAGTGCAATTAATATTTCAAAAAATCCTATTAGTCATTCTAGAACTAAGCACATTGATATAAGGAATCACTTTTTAAGAGATCATTTTATTAAAAAAGATATATTTTTAGAATTTATAAATACTAAAATTTAATTAGTAGATATTTTTACTAAGCCACTTCCCACTGCAAGGTTTGATTTTATTAAGGGGGAGATAAATTTATTTAATTTTAAATATTTTTTATTTTTATTTACTTTTATTTATTTTTGTAAATTTTTTTAATACTGTTTAAGATTTTTTTATTTCTCCATATGCAAGTTTTATTTGTTTTAAATATATTTAATGATTAGTGATTACACGGGAATCAAGGCTGTCAGAGCCTTTTCGACTTCTAAACTGTTTTACTTCTATCGAAACCCTTTCGAAATCTGAAAATCGCACTTCTGCTCTTAAACCCTAATCTTCGAACCTCTGAAACCCTAACCTTCAAACCTTCAGAGATTCTCGCAGGGATGGTAAGAACTAAAAGAGCCAGTGAAGCCGAGCCAAGAAATTCCAAGAGACAACGCTCCGAGGGAAGACAAATCTTACAGGGCAAGGTAATCGATCTCGACTGGTTATTTCAGAAAAATCTGTTGTTGAAGTAAGTGCTGTCGTTTTAGAATCTTGAACAGATGTTCAACAGTGAAAATAATAAATTTCTGTATGAAGTTTAACTTAGATACTTCTTCAAATATGTACAGTTTAGTCTGGGAGATACTGAGGATAGTATGATGGCTAAGATAGAAGATAGGGATTTCTCAATCTCATCAGTCAAGATTGGTCAGATTCTCAACTGCCCTCATGAGGGCGTTTTTCATTTTGATTTGAAAAATATTGGAGATTCTGTGTATAAATCCGAAGACATCACGTCTTTTATTTTTGGTACTAAAACTATAAAGAAAATGTTTATCAAGGATTTGGAGCCTGATTAGAAAATTTTGGTCAAATTTATTCAAACTGGAATAGCTCTAAGAATGGCAGAAATGGAAAAGATTTTGTACCCTTATATGTATATAATGTTTCTTCTATTAAGAGATATTAAGTTAAACTTCCCAAGGTACATGGTAAGGTATCTCAATTACAACTGTCAAAGCGATGCCCGGATGAATTTCTACCCTTTCGGTCAGTTTATTTCTAAACTACTACTTAAGAAAGACATGGTGAGATTAGTGGATGCCCGAGTTAACTGTCATCACAGTAATATGTTTAATGCTGGAACTTTAAGGAATCTTGGATATTTATGGAGCCCAATTAAAGGAAAACTTTTTCCAGTAGGAGCTGAGGAAGACTCAGAGAGTGGTCAGGCTCAACCTAGTAAGTCCAAGGAGGGACAAGCTGAATCCAGAGTCAGCAATGTAGCAAGAAGGATTCGCTTTGAAGTGGAAGATGTTGAGGAAGACAGAAGTCAGGAGGGACTTCAATCAAAAAGAAAGAGACCTTTCAATGAGGAAATTACTTCCCCTGCATTGGAAACAACAATAGAAGATTTATTTTCTTATTCTTTTGTAAGAGAGGCTGTTGTTGATAAGATCATGGAAGATGTTACTGAAAGAACGACACCAATAGAGGGATTAGGAGTTCCAGAAGAAGTTCAAAGGGAGACTCAGCAACAAATTATAGCTGATGTTGAAGTTGCACTTCAACAGGAACAAGAGACGGAGGCAGTGCCTAGTGAAGAAGTGGCCAGACCTCAGGAAACTACTGAAGATATTGTTCTTTAGATTCTAGTGGAAGACAAAGATGCAGATGAATGTGATGAGCATGCTTCTAAAGCTCCAACAGAGGTACTTCAAGAGGATTTTTCTATGGAGGATTTTGAAAACTCTAAGAAAAAATATGTGGGCCAACCTTCTCAGGACATAGAAAAAGAAAAATCTGATGCTGAATCATTACCTTTGGTACTGTTTCATCAACTAGAGAATGTGAATATGAATCAAGAACAGGGTGCATCTAATTCAAGGAAATAAGAAATTGAAGAACTATACAGAAAAGTATCTCATTTGGAATATGAGAATATCATTCTGAGAAATTCCTTAGACTTAGAACATTTGAAGTTTCAAAAGATGAAGGAGTGTATAGTCTCAAGGCAAGAAGTTGAAATGTTTAAAGAGGATATGATGACTGCAGTTGCACAATTGAAATCTGAAATGGTTATGAAGTCAGATTTATCAGATCTGAAGTCGTTTATGGAGAACCAATTTGCATCAGTTGCAAATAATGATGTTAGTGGATCAGGTAATTCACCTGATTTAATCAGAAGGTTTCAAGCTATCACAACTGTGATGAGAAACATGAATGATAGGTTATGAGATCTTCAATGTAACAATGATCCTTTGTCAATGTTGCTGGACAATCAGAAGTTCTTAGTGGATCAACTGACATCTAGTGAGCCATCGGTCATAATTCTGTTAAATTAGTTATCAGAGAAGCTATCAATGTTTTTTGAAAAAGAGGAAAGGATGCATGAGTTTTTCAAAGTCAATTTAATCGAGGATATTCATATGACTCAAGAGAACAGAGAGATCATTATCAAACTTGGAGATGGGATGATGAAGAGACTTCGGGAACAGTTTACAGAAATCAAGTCTACAATCCAGAGGAGATAGAACCTGTTGCCTATCTTACCCAACCCTTGATTCCTGTGTATATCATTGTCATGTATATACAGCTATTTTTGAATGAAAATTTCTTTCATTGTTTATTTTTTTCTTTCTCTATTTGTTTTACTGACTTTATTTTTGATATTCCAGTACTCTAGATTTAATTATTGATAAACAGTTAATAATAATCATTTACCTACAGTTCTGTGCAACATTAAATGTGTTAAAATCCATGATTTTTTATTCTTTTTGATATCACAAAAAGGGGGAGAATTTGGATAAACATCAACATTTTATTTAGGGGGAGAATTAAAGGAGAAATTTGGATAACCACAATATTTTATTTTAAAAAACTTTATTTCAATAGTTTTCTGTATATTTATTGTTTATTATAAAGGTCATTCAGAAGGAAATTTTTTTCTAAAATTAAATATTGTTTCATCCTCTCAAAATTATAAAACTTTATGTAACAAATTTTTGAAAGTTAAATTCATTTAAATAATTTTAATTATTTTATGGGTTTTGTGATCATCAAAAAGGGGGAGATTGTTGAGCAAAGTATTGTTTTCAACAATACATGAAAATGTTATTCAAAGGGGGAGATTATTGAATATAATACTCTGTCTCTTTACAATAATTTTGATGCTCACAAATACCCTTAGTTATTTTATAATGATTTTATTTAGTATTTTTCATGAATTTATTAATTTATTTTACTCTTGAAATAACGATAATTTATTACTTGTGCGGAATCTACTTTAGCGCATTCTGGAATCACTGTTCATACCGTACGTGGATAAATATAGCGCAGAATCTGATTTAGCGCGTTCTGGAATCACTGTTCATACCCTACATGGATAAACGTAGTGTAAGGATGAAAAACGTGTATACTTTTTGAGATAAGAGAAAAGTATGGTTAAACAACCATACGTTTTCAGCAAAGTATGGAAGAAGAACCTTACGTTAGGAAGGAACCTTACTTTTTGGTAATCAGCAAAGTATGGAAGGAGAACTGTACGTAAATACTAAATATTGCATTTGTTTCTCAAAAGTATGATTCATCAACCTTACTTTTGTAAACAACCATACATTCTTGGAAGAGTATAGATCAAGTAAAAGTATGGATCTTTTTCCATACGTTTGAGTGTTGAAGAAAAAGTATGGATGATCAACCCTACATTTATGTTCAACCTTACGTTGTCAACCTTACATTTGAAGACTATGTCATCTACCCTATGTTTGTAGGCCACGTCATTAACCTTTCGTTTGGCGTCAGAAATTTTGAAAGACGATATTTTCATGCAGAGGTCAGCAAGATGATTTTTTGGGCGGATTTCAAGCCGAATTTAAAGTCATTTTTAAAGTACAACTTTGACTGATTCAAAGCCATTTTATCGATGGATTTAAGATATAATTAAAAGGAGCTTTTTATGCCGAGTATTAAGGGAAGTTACGACTTCTCTGTAAATTCAAATTTTTGAATATCAAGAATCAGAAGGCGGATTTTATGGATCTAAATGTGAAAGAGATATACTTAGCTTTATAATATATGTTCTCTCAAAAAACACCAGGTACATGCGTGTATGGTGATCGATCTATTATTAAAAAGGTGGAAAACAGAGTTTGCAAAAATTCATGATGATCTGCTGATTCAAAAAGGAGTGTCAAAGCTCTATTTATTTAAGAAGAAAGAACTCGATAGAAGATTTACCTGTTCTACATCGAATATCTACTGTGGATCTAATACTGCTAAAGTTGTGAACTATATCTCTATATCTATTACAACCGGATCGACTCAGAATTGTTTTTTTTGAAAATCAATATTTCTAGAGACTACGATCCATTTGCTATCAATTGCATTCTGTTGCAATTGTGAAGATCAACTAGGAAACTTATTTCTGAAATTCTTTTTATTCTTGAGTAACCAGCTTCTCGTTCTAAGCTGTGTTGGTTCGTGTTTGAACCATAAGGCTTTGTTAGCCTGAAGATTGTAAAGGTGTCAACTGCCTGTACTCAGTTGTGGACTGGTCTGTTGAAACGAGGACCAGATAGTGAAAATCAACAAGCTCGTGGAGTTGAACGTTGGTGGAGTGGATTAGGGGCCTTCTGTTACCCGAACCACTATACATCTTTGTGTTCTTGTTTTTATTTATTCCACTGCATGATCAAACCTGATAAACTATAGAGGAAAAAAATCATTCAATCAAAGAGTTATCAAAAAAATGCAATAGACACAATTCACCCCCCTCTTGTGTATAATCTGTAGATTCAGATCCAACACTATTCACTCTTGTATTTTATTGGATATGCCATATTATTTTTGTACACAATCTATCATATCCAGAAAATAGTATTGTACTGAAAAGAATAATCTTCAATCAAAATGATGTCATGTATTCTGTTTTGATTTCTATTATAATGATGTCATTGTTTCAGTTTCAATATAACTATTGGAGTGCCACCTGTCCAAGTACCTCCGATATTTAAGGAAGAAATATGATCATTGGTGGAGAATATGACCGTTGGAGGAATTTATTATAAATACCTGGTGATTTGAATGGGGTGGTAGCAGTTGATTTCTGAATGTAGAGAAACTCTTCCAAAATTACTTTGTGAGAAAATATTTTAAGTGAAATAGTTGTATACTTTTTGTTCGACACACTTTTAATATTCAATTTATTTGTTTTTCTTCGTGCGACACCAATTATTTCTGATTACAATCGAGGGCTTCTGAGGATAGGAAGAGAGAAGGAACCAAACACCATATTGATCAAGGGATTGTGGGGATAACAAATAAAATTCTGATCATCATATCAAGGGCTTATGCTGGTGTGGGTAAGACAAACTTTCTTGAAATTATAAATTAAGGGACCCTTATCCAAGGTTGTTGGATACCCTTATCTTTGGGTTAAAAGATTTGTAAACCTTTACTTGTAATTTTTTTTACTTTCCTCTATTTGAAATAGAAAGTGGATTACTCACTTTTTCATTTTCTACTGTATATTCTTTACATTGTAATTACTCAAATTTCGATCAATTTCTCAGATTATAATTAATTACTCTGAATACAATCATTTTGTGATTACAATCGTTTAAAATCTGTGGAATACAATTCTATATGCTATATGATAGAATATCGTTATTTTCATCTCTATGATAATCGTATCTATATTGAATACAATCGATCACCATGCAATCTGTGACTATGATAAAATAGTAACCTATGAAATACTACTGCAATCATTTGATTAAGATAATAACCAGACCCATGTCCCTGTCCAGGTTATTTGTTATAATACAATAGTGTTTTTTGAATTCAATTAGTTTAATTATATTAAATTATGTTTTAAAACATACAATTCACCCCCTCTTGTATATTGAGCATCTACAGATTAATTATGATCCTATAATTGGTATTAGAATAGGTTTCTGTTATACTGATACATATATTTAATATCATAATATTATTTATTTTTTTTATTCACATGCTCTAATTTTTCTCCTACAAGATATTCTTCATTTTAACTTATAAACACTTTGTTAGTTGATTTTTTTGTTTTGTAAGATTGCTAGAATCAATGCTTGATCTATTATTAATAATCTAAATCCAACAAGACCACCTATTTTTAATGGTAATGATTATGAGTATTGGAGAGATCATATGAATAAATTTTTTATTAGTACTAGAGAAGACAATTTTGTGATGCTCACTATAGATTACAAGATACCAGACAAATAAGTCATACTATTCACAAATCAAGAGAAATAAGAATATCAATTGAATTATAAGGTACACAATACTTTGTTATGTTATATGAACATGAATATATTTATAGTCTGATATCATCCTATGAAGTGGAAAATTTCATTTGGAAGAAGTTGTAAGTTACTCATTTTGGAACATCAAAAGTTATTGAAATAAGAAGAGTCATGCTCAGATATGACTACCATGGTTTTTTTTCCTTATAGAGAAACCATATGTAAAGTTAAATAGAGGTTTATCAAAATTTTCAATAGCCTATAGTCAATGGGTGATAAAGTTTTGGATAATGAAATTCTCATTGATAAGATCATTTATATCATGCCAAATGAGTGAGAATCTAAAATAACAATGATTGATGAAACAAGGAAAGTTTCAACTATAACTGTTGATGAGATATTTGGAACACTTCTACAACATGAGAATAGAATGAAAAGAGATTCTGAGAATTATAAGAAAAATAATAGAAATGGGAGTGTTGATTTTACAACCACTTCTAATAAAATGAAAGTCTAAACCCCTGAAAGAACTACTAGGTCAAATTATAAGAAAGTTTTTTTATTAGATTCAAGTGATAGTGATCACTTAGAAAATGAACTAGACAATATTTCCCAAAGGATGAACAAGATTGTGGGAAAGAAATATTTCCAATACATATTCTAGAATAAAGAATTCATAATCAGGACAAGATGTTAGTAGAGTAGGAAGAAAAGATTTGGAATCAGTAATAATCCCTTGATAAGCTAATGTAAGACATGAAAGAATTCAAGAAGATAAAGATAGTTATTTTACATCTGATAAAGAAAGAAAAATAGAATGCAACTGAAAAAGATAAGGATACCAAATAACTTTATTTTGAACTATTTTTGTAGCTTTTTGAAAACATTTATGAATGGTTATTAACATCTATATATTTTTGATTGAATGTTTTCCTTATTTGGATGAATGTTCTTTTATTTATTTATATGATAAAATCAATTGGTTTCCAGTATATTTTTTGTTTCTATGACCCTTTTCAGGTATTATAATGTCTTATATATACCTTTTTTAAATAAAAAACAGGGAGATTACATAAAGGGGAGAATGAAAGAAGATATATTGCGGGCAAATTTCTTAAAAAGAGAATACTTTCAGTTAGGGGAGCTTATTCCTATAGAATATGATCCTTACGGATTCTATTATCCTAAGGGGGATTTTAATCATATTTAAATATTATTAAGAAGAGTTTTTAAAAACTCAAATGGATATAAGTACAAGTCTTTTGAATACAAAGTTTATGTAAATTTTCATTCCTTTATATTTTTTAACTTGAGGTTTGTACTTTTCAAAAAGGGGGATATTGTTGATACAAAATTATTATTTTGACTCTTTTATTCCTTTTTGTTTTGGAAATCACAAACTCCCTTTTAAAACAAATACATATATGATATTTTAAGAATTTTTTTTCTGACTGTGATTTTTTTATCAATATCACTGTTATGTATTCCACCGTACTCAACAGATACATTATGACTACAATTTTTATCAAACCCACTATTATGTTTTCCATCATACTTAACATATATAATCTAACTAGGATTTTTTTGTCAATCTCACTGTTATGTATTTAATCATACTCACCGATAAAGCTATAATTCAAATATAATTATACTCATTGTTTCAAATGAATATAGTTGTACTGATTTACTATTCACACTTTTATTTTATCAGATATTCTATATTCTTTTCATACTCACTCTATCGCATCCAGAAAATAGTATTGAATTGAAAAGAATAATCTTTAATCAAAATTATTTTGTGTATTCTATTTTGATTTGTATTAAAATTATGTCATCGTTTCTGTTAAAATATAACCATTGGAGTTCCACTTATCCAATTCCCTCTGAGATTTAAGGAAGAAATATGGCCATTGGAAGAGAATATGATAGTTATAGGAAATGTCTATAAATACTAGGTCATTTGAATAAGGTGGTAGTAGTTGATTTATGAATGTACTAAAACTCTACCAAAATTTATTTTATGAGAAATGTTTTGAAGTGATATAGTTGTTAATTTCTTGTTCGACACACTTGTCATCTTTAATTGATTTGTTTTTCTTCATGCAATGCCGATTTTTTACTGATTACAATTGAGGACTTATAGGGATCTGAAGATAGAAGGAACTAACCACCATATTGATCACGGTCTTGCAAGGATAACAAGATAGAATCTGATTTGGTTTGAGTACTACCATGAATTATCTGGGATGAAAAGCATTATGGTGGGGAGTTTATTATGAACCGTGATGTTATCGGTCATAAATTTTTAATTAAATATTATTTTTTGGTTTGGTGAGGGTTTTTTTTGAGAAATAAAAATCACATTGAGATTGTGAATTCTTTAATATACATAAATAATGTTTTTTACATGGTTCAAGGTCCCATAGGTTTTATGGGTTCTCGAGTGGATGTCGGAGATGGGTTGGGTGTCCCGAGAGGTTGAATTTCAATAGCTTGCAACCATTCTTGTTGTGAAAAAAGGTTCACACCATGAATGGGGATGGATGAGGGGTGTGAAAATCTGATCTAGGATTTCATGATGTGAACTGTAGTTATTTTGTGAAAGTTTCACTAGGTATTTCAAAATAAATGGCGTCATACTCCCTTGTTATGGGTCAACCAAGCACACATGGGGAGGGCCATTCTGCCGGTTCCTCCCCTATTATTCCTCAACTTTGATTCCCAAATCTAGGGAATGGTTATTGGCATAAATTTTAGGTTTTTTACTATACTTACATTCTATTTTGTTTTATGTTGTGTTTCCCTAATTCTAGTTTAATTTTGGCTAGGGTTTTTTTCATATTCCATCGAAGCATGGTAGAATTGGGTAAAATCAATGGGACCTTCATGGGTGGTGTCTAGAGGAGGATTTGAGATGGTTTATTCATGAAATAAGAAGTATTTTCCATGAAGGAAAATGGATTATAAAATTTATTTTATTTTTTTGAATAAATCAGTAGAGATTAATGGTTTACTAAGTGTCACTTGATAGAGCTTTTGGTAGGGATGGTGTTGAGGGTGTGCCATGGACCTTTCACAAATAGTTGGTTGAGGTTTTGGTACGATGATGATGGATGATGAGTTTTTGGTCGAATATGAATCCTTTGATTAAATTTAATAGTTAATTATAATTTTTAAAAATTAATTATTTATATTTTATTGCTTGAGATAATATCTTGGGTGGTGGTACATTCTTGGATGAGGTGTGTATAGGCTTGGATGATGTGGTGTGGAACAACACTTGGGTGGTAACTCTGTTTTGGAGGTAGGTGGTCCCTTTAATATAAGATCATATGCTTTTTATGTATGAATTTATTATTGAAAACATGTTACATTAGATTGGTTAGAATTATTAGGTACTAGGAGTGACTGAGAGAAAAATATAGGATGATGTTGGGTCTCCTAGGCTCATATTACATTCTATTTATCACTCGAGTGAATTGGGATTTTCCAGAGACTATGTAACTGAAGAGAAAAGGTGAAGCTTGAGTTGAAAATATACCTTGAGAGGTCTTAGGATATGAGATGAAATGTGGGTAGCCTAGGTTGGTTTCTCTAAGGCTAGTCGGGTAGGTTATTAAGGCTTAGCCTAATGATGAAAAGTGGGATTACTGTACGTCTCAACCTCATTGAGTGAAACCCTCATGTGTAACATCTTTTTTCTCATTTAATGCTTTGAAATATATCTAATAATATTTTTAGATCCAGAAACAGAGACATCTTGAGATTCCAAGGCTCAAAGAGGCTTGGAATTGATATTATATAAATATTAAAAAAATTAATATCATACAAGCATAGTTTTTGTGTAATAATGTAATAACTCTCAAATAGAGTCTTAGATTAAAAATATGAGACTATTTTTGATTAAAAAATGTGGGTTTTACCCTAGGTGTGAAATAAACTTTGTCAGTATCAGAAAGTTTGAAAAATTGTAGTTATGGGTGCAGATAATAAAATAAACAAAACATTTATTTATTTGTTATTTTTAATGAAACAACCTAACCCTATACTATATAATCATGTTTATACAAAATTCATAGGGTTAGCCGCATAAACCTAAGAATTTGGATGATGAAATAGTGGAGGTTGGAGAACAAAAATGGATCGAGGGTTGTTTTCACCAATGGAATTCAAGTATGTCACCAATTATGAGGATGAAAATTCATTCTTCATCAGTTATCAATACAAATCAGAGGCAAGGTATTTTTTTAGTTATTTACACCTTTGATTATCCGACGATGGTCATAAATCAAATCAACTAACAGATTGATTTGTGGGTGATTTGTTTTGCGAGTAAAAGTTTATTTACCAAGCATTTGGGGAAATTATCATTTATTATTAATTTTTCTCTTTTTTAATCATTCAAATGACATGTAATTAAGACCAATATAAATGATGAATGATGCTAATTCATATTTTTTATTTCTTATATTTCTCCCCCTGTACTTATCATGATTCATGGATGGTATTTCCTTGATCGAAGGTTCAATGAATACCTAGTATTTGATCATTTCACAATCATTCTTCAATGAAAAAGATCTATATCATAGGTTTGGGTTCATGGTCGAGGGTACAATTGAGGTGCGATGATGATGATAAATGATCCGAGGTAGATCGGAATCAAACTGGTGTTTCCCCAGTTCACATTTGGGCATATAGAGATGACGCAATGTGACGTTTGGGGTTTCCCAATTGGATTGAGGGTCGGAATCCATTGGGAAGTGATGATAGTGTTCATTTAGATCAAGATCCATTTTTATCGGTAGATTATGAGGTGGGAATCATGGTGGTATCAGCACAAACATGCATGCGAAACCAATCTGGACTTTATGGAAAATTCCTAACTACATTACTTGTAGTCTAAAGAACACATACCATATAGTCTACCATATGTGGTGCTATAGTTTATGCATAGAGAAAAATATCACAAGCCATGTGACACATGTTACATACCGTGTAACCTGGTACTGGTGGATTGACATGTACCCTGAAGGGTACATGAGCATGGTCAGGACCAATAATATGGTCACAAATAGAGTACACAAGCACTGTAGTGTAATCAGATATGGCCAGAGGACCCGGACACAACCAGGTACATAGGAATGACCAGAGTACATGGGGATGGCTAGAGGAACACTGGCATGGGAAGTGGTACAGGGGTAGACCTAGGTCAAAAATACATAACATGTATTGACTATACACACTGTGTAATTTTTCTAGGGATGTGTGAGGCCCTCTATCTCTTCAGTATAGACCAAGTTTAGTTAAGTGTGATTCCTTGGTATATCCTTATGAGGGAACAATGTAACATTATGTCATAATCATATGATTGTGATCCCCTCTATGGGTTTTTTCTTGGATAGAGTTCAGTGTATACCCCTATGTGAATAGGGTGGGATTCTCTATCATTCATTATTTATCCTAGGTTGGGTTTGTGGTATTGGTGTGAACATCATGAATAAGGCATCTATCCCCAATCAAGAAAGTTGATCTGTTAAGGTTTGTGCCATATCCTAATATTCCTAAGAGTGATCCCCTATCTATGTGTTGAGAACTTTGAAGTTTCAATGAGTACTTATTTGGAAAGACCTAATGAGAACAACCTATCAAATGATCTCCATTAGTGATAACATGGATCATTGAGTGGAATCTTCTAAATGAGAATTACCCTAAACACTCAATTAGAATCTTATAGTTGGTAGTGGTTGAGAACTCTTTGATACTTGGAGTTTTTTATGAGTATATCTAGGTTTTTATTATTATTATGTCTCATATCCTGATTAGAATACCATGTGATGATATGAACAGTCTTTTGATGCTTTATTTTTAGTGATTTAGGTGTTTCCTGTTGAGTATTGTTATACTCACCCTTGTATGAGATCTGCCTACCCATGTCGTGCCTTATCCGCCAAGTGAAGAGGATTTAATATAGGGTCCAGTAAAGGAGGTGGTTTTTTTGGGTGGTTTTCCAGTTCTTCCACCACCCATAGGGAATCAAATTATTCTATCAGCACCTAATGAGGATATGCATAGGCTGAGTGTACTCCATGAGTTTTATAGGAAGTGACATCTTAGGTTTTAGGGTGATCCAGACCTCTAGGTATCTAAGGGCTAGCTAGAGTCGGTAACTCAAATTTTTCTCCTTGTGAGGACACCTACAGATCTGATGGTGGTCCTAGAAGCGAGTCTTATTTAGGAATCCATTAGGTGATGGTGGAGTATTTTGACTCAATCACATGATGAGAAAACTCTCTCCTGGTCATATTTCTAGTGTCTCTCCAGGGAGGAGTGTTTTCTAGACACTTTTTTATTAGTATTCTTTCAAGAGATTCTATATTTATAGTAGGTCAACATAAGCATGAAAGAGTGTTCTAGGTCTGTTGACCTACCATGCTACTCTTTGGATATGGTTGAAGATCCATTTTTCTGAGCACAGAACTTTGATAAGTTCCTACATTGATATATCATGGATTTGGTGATATATCTTTCTATTACAACTTATGATGGAGTACTTGAGTGTGCTTTAGTGGTGGAGAGATTTCTGGCTAAGAAAACACTGACAGTTGGTACTGGTAGCGAGTACAGAGGATATGAGATATTGGTAGCTGGTGAACGATGGAAGACATAGGGATTCAAGCATATAATACGCTCGGGGAAGAAATCCTAGGAAATAGGCTCTGTAGTTCATGGATTGCAGGATGGTTTTAGTAATCTGAGAGAAAGTCAGTGTTTCACTTGTAACGGATGGGGACATCTCGCCCTAGATTTCCCAACTCACCATACACTTGATAAGGATACAATCGATTGACCACCCAAATATAGAAAGTGGTAGATAAGGGAAGAATAAAGGGTATATGATGTAGTAGATGAGTGGATAAGGTAGTAATAGGTGGCAGAAATTTTGACCAATTTCCACCCCACCCCCAGGTGCTCCACACTAGGATCAGGGAGTTGGTGTTTAGGGATGAAGATAGCTACAGGCAGTGGAGGCCTACAACACAGAGGCTCCCAGGATGATTACAGTAAAATACCTATATTCTATAATTTAGCTATATTATTTATATACATGGGTGTGAGCCACAATTTTCTTACAACTTCTCTAGTATGAGACATATAGATTCCAGTTGATCCCTTGACTTGACCATTGTACTTGTATACTCTTACCGTAGGTGACTTAGTGATCACACACTTCTACTAACAATGTGAATTGAATTTTGGAGGAGCAATCTTCATATGGGATATATTTGTAGCAATGATGAGGTCTTATGAGGAAATATGAGGTAAGGATTGTATATCCATACTTTATTCCCTGATTGAAAATTATAAGTAGAGGATGTGGTGTATCTGTGGTGACATATTTAGGTTTTCCTTCTTGGGTGAGAAAGAAACCTAGTAAGAGTAGGATGTGATCATATATTGGAGGATACAACTGATTACTCACCATTTGGATAGTATTACCCTTGGATCAGTGGATTTTATGGGTTTTTATATTATTGTAGTGGTGGAAGAGTATGTGGACATATTTCCCAAGGACGTGCCAAGATTACCTCCCTACCAGGAGATAGACTTATATATTTAATTTCACCCAGGGATTACCTTTATATGTATTATCATATTATATGGATTTCATAAAGATTCAAGATATTAAGGTGTAGTTGGTGGAATTATAGAGGAAGGGATTTTTCATACCCAATATTTCACCCTAGGTGTCCCTAGTGTTGTTAACCAAGAAGGTAGATGGGATCATGAGGTTATGTGTGGATTTATATCACCAAAACTAGGTGACTGTAATGAATATATATCCACTATCAAGGATCAAAAACCTCTCTAACTAGTTGATACGATCAATATGGTTCTTGAAGATTGACCTCAGACCAGGTTATCACCAACTCTAAGTATGATATGTGGATATACTGAAGATGAAATTATGATGTTTCTATGGTCATTATGAGTACTCGATGACATATTTTGGAATAATGAATGCCCTAATAGGGTTAATGGGACTCATAGACTGGATCTTTTTTCCTTTCCAAGACCGGTTTTCGGTGGTATTTATTGATGACGTTCTAGTGAAATCAATGTTTGAGGAGGGGCACACAAGAAACTTGAGGATGATCCTATACATACTCCAAGAGAACCATATTTTTAGGAATCTCTTGAAGTTTTAGTTATAGATTCAAGAAATCCAATTTTTGGGACATGTTATCTCAGTAGTTAAAGTAATAGTGTACGTAATAGAGGTCGAGGTAGTGATGTCTTAGGAGACACCCAAGAGTGTGACGAAAGAGTAGAGATTATTTGGGTTTGTAGGCTAATACAAGAGATTTGTTCATGATTTATATATAATATCAACACCTTGGACTACTTTTACCAAAAAGGGGAAGCCTTTAACGTGGATGAATAAGTGAAAATATAATTTTTAGAAGTTTTGGTAGAGGTTTATGAGCACTCCCATCTTGAGATTTCCAGAGGTGGGTATTGAGTAAATAGTGTTCTGTGATGCCTCAGGGACCAGACTTGGTTGTGTTCTGATGTAAAGGAAGGAAATGAATTCTTATGGGTCCTAATAGTTGATACCACATGAACAGAACTATGAAGGCCCTAATCTAGAGTTGTTATCCATGGTATTATCCCTAAATATATAGTGACACTACCTTATGGTTTTTAAATTTATTATCTATTTTTCCATAATATTATCAAGTATATCTTCTCTCAAAAGGATCATAACTTGAGAAAAAGGTGATGGCTAGAGTTCCTATAGAATTATGAATTTGAGATAGTATATACTCATGGTAAAGAGAACATAGTGTCAGGTGCTCTCAATAGGAGATCTTGTTCACTGTTGTTGACTGAGGCTTCAAAGTAGTTAGACTCATTGCAGTTATCCCTTATGGATGAGGATGGTGAAATTTACCTCATATATATGGTTTTTAACCCACTAACTATATAGCGTGTTAGGAATTCTCAACATGAAGATACTGATTTTGAGACATTACATGCTCTGATGTACACTAGATATACTCTTGATTGATTTTTTGAAGGAAAGGAGCATGTTATCCTTTTCAAAGGTTAGATGATGGTACTATTGACAGTGTGTGAGGAGGTTCTGATAGAGTTTCACACATCCCCTTAGAGGTACATATAGGTGGGTAAAAGATGTACCAAGACCTTTGACATTAGTATTGGTGTCTTGTAATAAAGAAGTGTATATCAGATTTTGTCTCTCAATGCCTCACTTTTCAGAAGGTGAAGGCTGAGCATCAGGTTCCAGTGGGTTTATCTCAACCCCTTATGGTTCCAGAGTGGAAGTGGGATACTATATCTATGGAATTAATGATAAGTCAAACCTGGAAATCTAGAGGACATGATTTAGTCGGGGTGATCATAGATTAACTCACTAAGTTATTCAATATCCTATCTATCCAAGATTAGATTTAAATAGGGAGATTAAGATTAATTTATGTGAAAGATATAATCCATATTCAAGGAGTTACCTTGATGATAATTTTATATCATGATTCTCACTTCACTTCATGACTATGGAGAGTATTAAATAACTAATTTTTGTTTGAGCACAATGTTTCACCCCATATTGATGACCAGAATGAGTATACCATTCATGTTTTGAAGTAAATGTGGTGAGCTTGTGTGTTAGACTTTATCCATAGTTGGAAGGATCACCTAACATTGGAAAATTTTATGTACAAAAACATCTAATAGTCCACAATCGATATGGAATCATTCAATTCCTTGTATAGGAGACCCTGAAGGCCACCACTATATTGGAATGATCTAGGGGAGTATGCACTCATGGGCCCATAGTTGGTGTGAGCTATGAAAAAGAAGGTTTAGATCATATAGGAATGGATGGATCCTATATAGAGCTATTAAAAGTCTTTTGCGGACCAATGATATAGGCCTTTGGAGTTCAATTATGGATACCATGCATTACTAAGAGTCTCAACTCGACGTGGATTATGGATATTTTCCTAGGGAGGTAATATATCTTTAAGATTTATTGACAGTATCCAAATACCACCTTGGTCCAGTGAGGTGGCGTACCACTTAGACCTATCACTACAGTTAGACTAGGTACACGATGTCTTCCATGTGTCATATCTTAGATGGTATGTGCATGATACTTTTCACGTTATCAACTGAGGTGAGTCGGACATCGAGGATGAAGCTACCCTTGTAGAGCACCTGGAAGAGATCAAGGATAAGTAGGAGAAGATACCTCATGGGTGATTGATTCCATTGGTGCATGTCCAATGGAGCATGGGAAACATCAGTTGACCACCTTGGCATGGGAGACCTAGATGCGAGCTTAGTACCTACATCTTTTTGAATAGTTTTTTTTACTTTTTATGATGAAAATATATAATGTGGGAAGAATGAAACATCTCTATTTCTTCCATTTATATATTTTAAATTTATTTAATAATTTTTTCAAAATTAGGAATTGAGACAACGAGAGATTATGAGGCCTAAAGAGGCTCGATATTGATATTTTATAAATATTAAATATATTAGTATCACACACACATAGTTTTTTGTAATAATGGAATAACTCCCAAAAGGAGCCTCATATTAGAAATCTAAGACTACAGTTGAGTACAGAATGTGGGTTTAGATCCAGAAACTGAGACGTCTTGAGATTCCAAGGCTCATGTGTAACATCTTTTTTCTCATTTAATGCTTTGAAATATATCTAATAATATTTTTAGATCCAGACTCTGAGACATCTTGAGATTCCAAGGCTCAAAGAGGCTTGGTATTGATATTATATAAATATTAAAAAAAATTAATATCATACGAGCATAGTTTTTGTGTAATAATGTAATAACTCTCAAATAGAGTCTCAGATTAAAAATATGAGACTATTTTTGATTAAAAAATGTGGGTTTTAACCTAGGTGTGAAATAAACTTTGTTAGTATCAGAAATTTTCAATATAACCATGGTAGAGTGTTCTAGGTCTGTTGACATACCATGATACTCTTTGGATATGGTTGAAGATCCATTTTTCTGAGCATGGAATTTTGAGAAGTTCCTACATTGATATATCATGGATTTGGTGATATATCTTTCTATTACAACTTATGATGGAGTACTTGAGTGTGCCTTAGCGGTGGAGAGATTTCTGGCTAAGAAAACTCTGACAGTTGGTACTGGTAGTGAGTACAGAGGATATGAGACATTGGTAGCTGGTAAACGAAGGAAGACATAGGGATTCGAGCATACAATACGCTCGGGGAAGAAATCCTAGGAAAAAGGCTCTATAGTTCATGGATTGCAGGATGGTTTTAGTCATCTGAGAGAGAGGCAGTGTTTCACTTGTAACAGATGGGGACATCTCGCCCTGGATTTTCCAACTCACCATACAGTTGATAGGGATACAATCGATAGACCACCCAAATAAGGAAAGTGGTAGATAAGGGAGGAATAAAGGGTATAAGATGTAGTATATGAGTGGATAAGGTATTAATAGGTGGCATAAATTTTGACCAATTGCCACCCCACCCCCAGGTGCTCCACACTAGGATCAGGGAGTTGGTGTTTAGGGATTAAGATAACTACAGGTAGTGGAGGCCTAAAACCCAGAGGCTCCCAGGATGATTACAGTAAAAATCCTTGTATTATATAATTTAGCTTTATTATTTATATACATGGGTGTGAGCCACAATTTTCTTACAACTTCTCTAGTATGAGACATAGAGATTCTAGTTGATCCCTTGACTTGACCATTGTACTTGTATACTCTTACCGTAGGTGACTCAGTGATCACACACTTCTACTAACAATGTGAATTGAATTTTGGAGGAGTGATCTTTATATGGGATATATTTGTAGCAATTATGAGGCCTTATTAGGAAATATGAGGTAAGGATTGGATATCCATACTTTATTCCCTGATTGAAAATTATAAGTAGAGGATGTGGTGTATCTGTGGTGATAGATTTAGGTCTTCCTTCTTGGGTGAGAAAGAAACCGAGGAAGAGTAGGATGTGATCATATGTTGGAGGATACAACTGATTACTCACCATTTGGATAGTATTACCCTTGTATCAGTGGATTTTATGGGTTTTTAGCTTATTGTAGTGGTGGAAGAGTATGTGGACATATTTCCCAAGGACGTTCCAAGATTACCTCCCTACCAGGAGATAGACTTATATATTTAATTTCACCCATGTATTACCTTTATATGTACTATCATATTATATGTATTCCATAAAGATTCAAGATATGAAGGTGTAGTTGGTGGACTTATAGAGGAAGGGCTTTGTCATACCCAATATTTCACCCTGGGTGTCCCTAGTGTTGTTAACCAAGAAGGTAGATGGGATCATGAGGTTGTGTGTGGATTACTATCACCAAAACTAGGTGTCTGTAAAGAATACATATCCACTATCGAGGATCAAAAACCTCTCTAACTAGTTTATAGGGTCAATATGGTTCTTGAATATTGACCTCATACCAAGTTATCACCAACTCTAAGTATGAGATGTGGATATACTGAAGATGAAATTATGATGTTTCTATGGTCATTATGAGTACTCTATGACATATTTTGGAATAATGAATTCAATAATACGGTTAATGGGACCCATGGAATGGATATTTTATCCTTTATTAGACTGGGTTTTGGTGGTATTTATTGATGATGTTCTAGTGAAATCAATGTTTGAGGAGGGGCACACAAGAAACTTGAGGATGATCCTATACATCCTCCAATAGAAACATATTTTTAGGAATATCTTGAAGTGTTAGTTATAGATTCAAGAAATCCAATTTTTGGGACATGTTATATCAGTAGATAAAGTAATAGTGTACCTAATGGAGGTCGAGGTAGTGATATCATAGGAGACACCCAAGAGTGTGATGAAAGTGTGGAGCTTACTTGGGTTTGTAGGCCAATACAAGAGATTTTTTCATGATTTATCTATGATATCAACACCTTAGAAAACTTTTACCAAAAAGTGTAAGCCTTTAATGTGGCTAAAGAAGCGAAAATATAATTTTTAGAAGTTTTGGTAGAGTTTTATGAGCACTCCCATCTTGAGATTTCCAGAGGTGGGTATTGAGTAAATAGTGTTTTGTGATGCCTCAGGGACCAGAATTGGTTGTGTTCTGATGAAAAGGAAGGAAGTGAATTTCTATGGGTCCCGATAGTTGATACCACATGAACAGAACTATGAAGACCTTAATCTTGAGTTGTTATCTATGGTATTATCCCTAAATATATGGTGACACTAACTTATGGTTTTTAAATTTATTATATATTTTTTCATAATATTATCATGTATATCTTCTTTCAAAAGGATCATAACTTGATAAAAAGGTGATGCTAGAGTTCCTATAGAATTATGAATTAGAGATAGTATATACTCATGGTAAGGAGAACATAGTGGTAGGTGCTCTCAATAAGAGATCTTGTTCACTGTTGTTGACTGAGGCTTCACAGTAGTTAGCCTCATTGCAGTTATCCCTTATGGATGAGGATGGTGAAACTTACCTCATATATATGGTTGTTAACCCACTAATTATATAGAATGTTCGGAATTCTCAACATGAAGATACCGATTTTGAGACATTACATGCTCTGATGTCCACTAGATGTACTCTTGATTGATTTTTTGAAGGCGGGGAGCATGTTATCCTTTTCAAAGGTTAGATGATGGTACTATTGACACTGTGTGAGGAGGTTCTGATAGAGTTTCACACATCCCCTTAGAGGTACATATTGGTGTGGAAAATATGTACCAATACCTTTGACATTAGTATTGGTGTCTTGGAATAAAGAAGTGTATATCAGATTTTGTCTCTCAATGGCTCACTTTTCAGTAGGTAGAGGCTGAGCATCAGGTTCCAGTGGGTTTATCTCAACCCCTTATGGTTCCAGAGTGGAAGTGGAATGATATATCTATGGAATTAATGATAGGTCAACCCTGGAAATCTAGAGGACATGATTTAGTCTGGGTGATCATAGATTAACTCACTAAGTTATTCAATATCCTATCTATCAAAGATTAGATTTAAATAGAGTGATTAAGATTAATTTATGTGAAAGATATAGTCCATATTCAAGGAGTTACCTTGATGATAATTTCATATCATGATTCACACTTCACTTCATGACTATGGATAGTATTGAATAACTAATTTGTGTTTGAGCACGATGTTTCACCCCCATATTGATGACCAAAATGAGCATACCATTCATTTTTTGAAGGAAATGTGGTGAGCTTGTGTGTTAGACATTATCCATAGTTGGGAAGATCACGTAACTTTGGAAAATTTTATGTACAAAAACATCTAATAATCCACCATCGATATGTAATCATTCAATTCCTTGTATAGAATAACCTAAAGGCCACCACTATATTTGAATGATCTAGGGGAGTATGCACTCATGGGCCCATAGTTGGTGTGAGCTATGAGAAAGAAGGTGTAGATTATCTAGGAATGGATGGATCCTATATAGAGCTGTTAAAATTGTTTTTCGGACCAATTATAGAGGCCTTTGGAGTTCGAGTATGGATACCATGCATTCTTAAGAGTCTCAACTCGACATGGATTATGGATATTTTTCTAGGGACGTAGTATATCTTTAATATTTATTGATAGTATCCAAATACCACCTTGGGCCAGTGAGGTGGCATACCACTTAGACCTATCACTACAGTTAGACCAGGTACACGATGTCTTCAACGTGTCATAGATTAGGAGGTATGTTCATGATACTTTTCACATTATCAACTGAGGTGAGTCAGACATTGAGGATGAGGCTAACCTTGTAGAGAACCTGGAAGAGTTCAAGGATAAGTATGAGAAGATCCCTCGTGGGTGATTGATTCCCTTGGTGCATGTCCAATGGAGCATGGGAATCATCAGGTGACCACCTTGGCGTGGGTGACCTAGAGCGAGCTTAGTACCTACATCTTTTTGAATAGTTTTTTTACTTTTTAGGATGAAAATACATAATGTGGGAAGAATGAAACATCTCTATTTCTTCCATTTAAATATTTTAAATTTATTTAATAATTTTTTCAAAATTAGGAATTGAGACAATGGGAGATTATGAGTCCTAAAGAGGCTCGATATTGATATTTTATAAATATTAAATATATTAGTATCACACACACTTAGTTTTTTTGTAATAATTGAATAACTCCCAAAAGGAGCCTCATATTAGAAATCTAAGACTACAGTTGAGTACAGAATGTGGGTTTTATCCTAGCTGTGACATAAACATTGTTGATGTTACGTGTTTTGAAAAAGTGTAGTCACAAGCACAAATATTAAAATTAATTAATTTGATATTTTTGAAACAACTACTTAACCCTATATTATATAATCATGTTTATATCCAATCCACATGTTTATTTAAATAACCTTTAGAAATGATAGAAGAGTGTGGAGGATCTTAGTGAATAAAAATAGATTGAGGATCATTTTCAGAAATGAAATTCAAGGATATCACCTTTGATGATGAAACTAATTTATTCTTCATTAAAGGTAAATCCAAACCTAATATAGGGAATTTTTTCATTGGTTATTTGCTCGTTTGAATATCCCATAGTGAATAAAAATCAAATCAACTCACAGATTGATTCACTGGTTGATCATGTTCTGAGTGCGTCTTTCTTTACTTGGGATTTAGAGAAATTATTATTCATTGTTTATGTTTATCTTCATTAATTATTCAAGTGGAAAAAAATTGAGTCTAACTTGAACAATGAATGAGGTTAATTTGTATTTTGTGTTTCCTATATTTATCCCCCTGTTCTTCACACAATCCACCACTGGTATTTCCTTGGTTGGTGGTTTGATGAATACCCAGTATTCGATCATTAAATGACCATGGTTTGCTGAAATAGATCAATATAATAGGTGCGGGTTCATGATAAAGGGTAAAATAATGGTTTGATAATGGGGGTGGATGATCATAGGTATATTAGGATTGGATTTATGTTTCCCCGATTCATATTTGGGCATACTGCAATTGCACAATGTGATGATAGTGGTTTTCTAATTAGATTAATGGATAAAATATAGTGGGTAGCGATGATAGGGATTGGTTAGATCAATATCTACAGTTATTGGAAGATTAGGTGGTGGGAATGTTGGAGGCAGTGGCACAGGCCTATGCATGAAGTATGTTTGGAATTTTTGAAAAATTCATGACTACATGACGAATAGTCCAAAGAACACATTCCATGTAGCCTCCCTTCCAAGGCACTGGGGTTTACGTATAGAGAAACACATCACATGCCATGTGACATGTGTCACATGCCATATGAACTAGTACTTGATGCTCAATGTGTACGTCAGAGATTACACAAGAATTTAAATGATTATACACATGGAAACAAGCAGCGTATATAGTCGCGATCATGTACTTGGACATGGCCAAAGGACCCAGACACTTTCAGGTACATAGGCATGACCAGAGTACATGACAATGACCATAGGAACACATACACCATTATATGGATGTGTGAGGGCCTCTATATCTTCATTATAGACTAGTTTCAGTTGAGTTTGATTCCATGGTCCATCCCTATTAAGGTACAACATGACATTACGTCATGATCGTAAGATTGTGATCCCATCATTGTGTTATGTCTTAGATAGAGTTCAGTGTATCCCCTTATCTGAGAAGGGTGGGATCCTCTATCATTCCTTCTTTTTCCTAGGTAGGGTTTATGGTATCGGTGTTACCACCATGTATAGGGAGTCAATCCCCTATCTAGAAGGTTTATCAAGTAGGGTTTTTGGCATGCCCCAATGGTCATGGGAGTGATCCCCTATACGTGTATTGAGAACTTATAAGTTTCAAAAAGTACTTATTTGGTTATAAACAATGATAAATAACTCTCAGATGAGTTCTATTAATTAAATCATGGATCAAGGAGTGTATTATTTGAGACGAGAATTACCTTGAAGCCTCAAGTAGAATCCTATGGCTGGTAGTGGTTGAGACCTCATTGATAATTGGATTATATGTTGGGTATATCTAGGTTTTTATTATTATTATGTCTCATATACTGAATGAAAGACCTTGTGATGAGATGAATAGTCTATTGGTAATTCATTTTTAGTGATTTCAGGCACTTCTACTGGGTATTGTTATACTCACCCTTGAATGGGATATTCCTGCACATGTTGTATCTTATGCAGATGACAAGACTTTTGATGATGTCCTAGAAAGTCTAGGAGTAGGAATAGAATAGTTTTTGGGCTAGAAATGCCAAGATTTTTACTCTTGTTTCATTTAATAGCAGTCCCCTACTTATGAGCAAGTCATACTTTATTTCTAGTTTTGGTGGGCTTGTATTTTCCCTTTATGATTTCCAATATTTTTTCATACTCTGATTGTAGGATATAGATATATGTAATCATTGTATGGGTTTGGATATGTTCACATGTTTATAGGTACCTTAGCATAATTCCCCCACATATGTGTGATATTCCTACTCATCATAGGTCTCTTTACCTAGGCCTATTATAGGCATGGTTGTGGTTTTCATGTTCTTCTTACCACCATCTAGGAGGGCCCTGATGGGTTGGGTTGTAACACTCATGAGGGTGTTTGAGGCTCTTTGTGCACTATTAGTTGGATGATTTTTTCAGGATTAGTCAATGTGTAAAAATATGGGGTAATTTTGGGTGAAAGGTTGTGTATTCTCCCCTAGAATATGTGAGACGATTCCCAAGTTTGGGTCATGGGAATGGTTCAAGACTTAGAATTGGGACATCAAGGGGCTTAGAGCATAGTGTCCTGGGATATTCCCTGGGTAGTTGGACCAAGGGTGATGAGGTTGGACTATTCCTTGAGGTCTAGGTCATGGTGATCCTTTGGATAGTGTTTTCACTAATGGGTGAAAAGTTCATGATGGTTTTTATAAGTAGAGACCAAGATGAGTATGGAGGACCTAATAGATTCCCTGATGTGGGTGATGAGATATGTTGTGGCGTGAGAGGCTATCTAAGGGATAAGTCTAGGTTTTCTGAGCTGTTTGATGGGATGCTAGCCATATGTGCTAGTGCTTCATGTTTCTTGTGTGAATATGTGAGTTCTTGTTCTTGTGATAGGTGACAGATGTCAGTGGAGGAGTGGGTCCTGAGGCTTAGACCACTATTACTTGAGATATGTGTTTACCGGACTGTTATGGGAGATATGGAGTCCTCATATAGATGAAATATAACCTTTCTTTATGTAGTATTGGGTCACATGATGGAAAATACCATGAGTGTCAAGGGATTAGGACCTCTTGTGAAAGGGTTGGTTCATGTCATGATTCGGGATATTGATATTGGAACTTTTCTTGAGGAGGATTGGGTTGAGGATCACCCTAGAGGTGGTGGGGGTGGGTCATGTGTTTGGTGGACTTTTTTGTAGTAGGCTTGGGTTGTAGACCCCTGAGAGTTTGAGTCATGTGCATGAATTTGGACATTTACCTGAGAGGATTAGGTTATGTTAGATGATCTCCCATGAGAGGTGTGGATTGTGATGTGATGTTAGGTGTTACCGATGGACCCTATTTTGAGTGATAAGGCAGTGGGTTGAGATATATATGCATGACCATTCACTTTCCCTTCAGTTATTGGGTCATGGTTTGAATGATGCCTAACATGAGTCTTTGGGTACATTTGAGCATCATATGATATAGAATGAGATGATGAGGACATGATGTGCATTTGTACATGGCATTGAAGAAGGTTTGATCAGGTGTTGTGGTGGCCAAGGAAGAACATATAGACTAGATGTGTAGGGATCCATGGTGTATTGGTTAGCACATGAAATCTAAGGCACTTGTGTGACATGTTTATTTTATACCTCATACCTACACATATATGATGGTTTATACTAGGGGAACTTGGTGAGACCCTATAGATATGTATTTATTACACCCTGTATGGGAAACATGATCTATATGTAGACCTTATATCAAATTTTAGTTTGAGCATAGGATGTGTTGTGAATTTGGATGGATTAGCTCTATGAGTATGTGAAGATAAGGATGTGTGTCTCGAGGGTGTGAGTGTTTTATTTTTTCTATTGATTATTTTGTATTTGGGATCATTCTAGTGGGTGATAAATGTTGTATACTGGCATGAATCTAGGTATTTATGTTGCATTAGATTTGATATATCATTGAACTTATTTAATATTACATACTATGATTATGTGATGAATATTTTTGTTATTTACATTGTGTTGTATAACACATATTCAAGGTCGAAGTCTTCCCATTGTAGGAATTAGGCCCTCACCACTAGTCGACATCCTCTAGCATGCAATGTGTCATGCTTAAGGCTATGTGATACACCAACTCAGATAGTGATTCTGTGTCAGGGTGTTATAAATTGATATCAGAGCTTTTGTTTAGTTTTATTATTTGGGGATATCGTATATAGGTGGTATAGGAACGTGTCAAAACTTGTTATGGAACTCATATTGGTGAGTTACAAACACCTTTCTGGTGGAAAATTCTGGTTACCAGGGGTGACAAGATTATTGTTTTGGGTTTGTGCTATTATGGATGAGATTTTTATTGAATGTTATGGGTTTTAAAGAGTTTTTAATTATGGTTTTGGATCTTGTACCATTGTAAAAGGTTCTATGTTATTTCATCATATTTGGAATTTAGCACTCACATGATATACACCTACTTCTGTGTGGTTGGATTTTCTAACTATAAGGTTTTGTTGTTTAAAGTTCCATAAAAAACTTATATAAATTATTCCTATATGAATTTTTGGTGGGATTATAATTATTTGGACCATGATATTTTTTATATGTAATTGCATGTGGATCCTAGTGTAGGAGGTTATATGGTTATGATAATATAGTCCCTTCATCAATGGATGTATAGATACCCCTTGTGGGTTAGTTGGATCATTTGATGTCCCAATAATGAATCGATTAGGGAATGGTATGTTTGAGATGTGATCAGATGATGGGAATTGGTTTACTTGGAGATAAGGTTTGTTTACTTAATGTGACAACAACAACCTATATGGTGTTTTCCCATATAATTTCTTTGTAGAATTATAATTAACCAAACTAAGTAGTTATACGAATACCTTGAGAAAGTTATGGAGGAATGAATGAGTGATATGCCTTGGGATGTGATGTAAGAAAACGTGAGGTGGTCTTGGTATCAAGGGTAGTTTAGTGAGTAAAATATAGATAAGATTCCTAGCCCGTTGGTTACAGATGTGATGGGAGTGTGGGTAGATGCTCATGGATTTGGAACGATACTAATATTATAGGAGATCATGATGTTATACTTGGAATGAGTGAGATTCCTTAGGCTATTGAATGGGAATTACATTTTTATGGGGGATTGTTTATTAGGTTAGGTGTATGGTCTTGGTCAAGATGGGATGCGATTCATGGGAGTATGAGTATAGGGGTTCTATTGGGTTGTATGAGATCATGCAAACATTGGGTTTAAGTGAGACCAACTAAGATCATGGTAATTCACCTATGGGTGGGTACTAAATGGATTACTCCACCTTGAGAAGGAGTGTGATCATTGATATAGATTTTGGGGGAAATTAATGATGTGTGAGGGAAGGTGCAAGCAGGTTATGAATGGTGCCCAGCTGTGTTGTGGATCATGGAAGAGATTGTGTATGGGTCTGTTCAAAATGTTTTGGGTGTGATAAACATAAGTAGTGATTCTATAGTAGTATGGTTTTAATGTAATGGCCCGAAATTTTGAATAAATATTGTTTCCTAATTTCATGTGTTATTTTATTTTATTTTTATACTCAACAAAAATGTTTTATTTGATAAACATGATTATAATTAAAATAAGACCATTGGGTTTTGACTGTTATATGACCATCGGTCAATATGACCGCTGTGAACAAAATGTTTTGATTATTGTCTCTAAAAATAAGTAATCTTGGTTGATTATTATAGAAAGAAGATTCGATGGCCTCACCTAGTAGTCTTGGACTGATCGAAGCCCATCTAACAGAACTTGGGAAGGAGGTAGCACCATTAGGCTTTGCTCTAGACCAAACCCAAGCCGAACTTCATCATGTGAAGCTAGAACGGAATCGCCTTCGCGAGAAGTTCAAACTGATAGAAATTACTACTCGGGCAATGTTGGCCGAGCCTCCCTCGGACTCTCTCACCTTAGCACACCTTACACTTAGGTCCTATGCTGGTGTGATAAGGGGCTATGTAAGAAGACCGTAACTGCCTTGTGTAATCCTTTGTTTTAAATAAAAATTGGGATTTCTTCTTATGATGATGTTTATGAATTTTCAAATGACCGGATAAATATAGTATGCATATTTTGATGAATTTTAGAAAAATGATATTTTAAAAATGTTTATGTAAACCTTAAATAATTAAAAATGTGTAATGATTTTCAAAAAATGGTCTTCTACAATTATGTTGAGTATGAAATTTGGAGTCTAATAAGATCAACTTGATTTTTAATGAATAGTAAATTATGAATAGTGATTTTATGATTAGGATTAGTAATATGACCAAATGGATTAGTATTCTCACTTAAAGAAAGTTTTAAAATAATCTAGGCACCTTGATTAAGTAATGTGATTCAATAAAATGGTTAAATAACGGTTTCATAAATTATTATTCAATATTAGTTTTTTCGGGAGAATAGTGTTTTTTAATTAAAAAATTAAATTAAAAATATTTAGAAAATTATTTTTATAAAATGGATTTCATTTTTGAACTCAGAGCACCGATATTATGTTATGGTAATTTTTGGGGTTTTTTCTGAAAAAATGAATTTTCAGTGAATAGTGTATTTATTTAAAAATAAATTTAAAAATATTTAGAAAATAATTTTTATAAAATGGAGTTCATTTTTGAAATCAGAGCATTGATATTTGGTTAGTGTGAAATTTTGGGATTTTTCTGAGAAAGTTGAATTTTCAGTGAATAGTAAAAATGCAGTTTTAGGGTTTCGGTATGTTTAATGACATCATAGCTGTGTCATGATGTTGTCATGAGATATTTTAAGGGTTGGCCGGCCTAGGGTGATGAATTATTGTTTTGGGGGCCCCATGTGGCCTAACTCCATGGTAAATGCCAAGGGAGAGCACATGGGTTTGAGAAAAGCACATGTGAGGTGTCCCTTGGCCATTAATGCCTTGTCCCCTCACTTTCCCTATAAATACCAAGCCCTCCTCTCATCCATTCGACTCCCCACTCTTCCCCAACGAAGTTCTAGTCTCATTACCTCCCAAGGAGTCCTCCCAAGGTGCCCTCAAGGTCCCAACCTTTGAGGTTTAAGAGTTACATTTTAAGGTTAGGGATCCGACCTCTCTCTTTCATTTCAAGTAATCTCTTTTATGTCATTCCTTTTATGCTCCATGTTCTTATGTTGGAGGATGTTATTTTATACTCATCCTACTGCCCTTTTCATGTTCATATAATGAGATATCCCCTCTTACTCTCATTATTTCGTTTTATGAAGTTTTAAGTGGCGCCGTTAGGCTGCCGAAATTTTTGTAACGGATTCTTTCTCCCTTCTCATTTTTCAAGATCTATTTTCATGTAAAGTATTTCAAGTTCCTTTTTATTATGTTGGGGTATGATCTCTAAATTTATCATAATGATCTTTTATGATCATATGATGAGAGATCCCATTTGATCTCTTCAATTCAGTATTTTGAAGTTTTAAGTGGCGCCGTTAGGCTGCCGAATTTTTAAGTGGTTCTTCACCCTTCTCGTTTTGAAGTTCTACTTTCATTTCAATTATTTCAAGTTCCTTTTTGTTATTTTGGAGTATGACCTATATATCTATCATACTGGACTCTTATGTTCATATGATGAGAGACCCCATTTGATCTCTTCAATTCAGTATTTTGAAGTTTTAAGTGGCGCCGTTAGGCTGTCGAATTTTTAGGGGATTCTTTCACCCTTCTCATTCTTTTCAAAGTTCTACTTTCATGTCAAGTCTTTCAATTTCCTTTTTAATTATGTTGGGGAATTATCTCTATATCTATCGTACTGAACTCTTATGTTCACATGATGAGAGACCCTATTTGATCTTTTCAAATCATTTTTGTTGAAGTTTAAGTAACGCTGTTAGGCTGCCGAACTTTCATAAGAGAAATCTAAATTTTTTCTTCCTTCAATGTTTTTCATTTCAAATGGTATGTACTTGAAATTTCATTACCATGATCATGTATCCTTATTATTCTGTCCATATACTGTTTTATGGGTCATTTATGAATGTTTGACCCATTTTCCCTCTCTTTTTAATATCTTCTAAAACCTCGTAACATAGCTGTTATGCTGCAGAATTTCCGTCTCAAAATGTCTCTCCCTTTTTCTAAAGTTCTTTTATATTATTAAGTGAATACTCAAAGCTCTTTCTTCTAAAGGGGTATTCACATATATACCAAAATGTTCTATTTTAAATTCTGGGATTTACATACATGAGACCCACCTTCCTTTTCTGTGGGTTTTAAAGTGACGTAAAGATCATGTCTTTAAAGCAGTTTTTAAAACATTATGATTATGAAATGAAACCTATTTATTTTATGCTATATGGGTTATTTATGAAATTTTTGATGATGATATATGTGGCTCACATGATAACAAAGGCAAATTTAAGGGTGCGCCCTGATAGCGCTCCAATGCATTGGGTAATGATGTAACCACTAGAGATTACAATTTTCACGATACCTTGGTGAATAACCTTGGTAATTTTCAAATGACACCTTGGGGATGGACCTTGGTGATATGTTCATGATTGTCTATGTTAAATGATATAGACACATCTTCAAGTTATGAAAAATGTTATTTTTATTATGAAATGCATCATGATTTATTTATCATGCCTTAAAGTTATTTTCATGACCTTATTGAAGTATCTCAAGTTCACATGTAAAATGTTTCTCTTGTTTCCCTTACTGGGCCTTCTGCTCACCCTTTCTTTTGATGTATGTCCCCAGGTTATGAGATGCAGTAATGAACCTAGGATGAACTTAAGGAGAAGCCTTTCAAGTGTTTAAGAAGAATGCTTTATGTTGTTTTCATGTATTATGTTCCTGGTTTCCAAGACACTAAACCTTAAAGATCCTCAGTTTTGTGTAATGTAATGAAAGTTTATGTTATAAAAAGGCAGGATGCTATAGTTGGTATCAAAGGATGGTTTAGTTATTTGTGGAAATTAGGATATGAAAACTTTTGGAAGAATCCTATAGAAAAGTTTATATATAGGAAATCTTCCTGGTATTTTGGTGAGTATTGAGTAATGGGTTGCCAAGCAAATACATCCCTGTCTGGATACAAGCAGGTAGAGGTGGCTCTGGCATAGATGTACATAGGGGTAAAACCCGAAAACACCGCTTTGAGCTAGACTCAAACGGGAACTGGTACATGACAACAGGCCTTGCTGCACTCTTGGTTACGACACTCCCGGGGGATATGCTTTGGTAATTCATAAGCTTAGTATGAACCATTGTTAAAGGAACAAAGATAAAATAAAATAAAGATTCACATAAGAATATATGATCATGGATAACCTAGATGAGAACCTAGGGGATCACAAGTTAGGGTATACTTTTCTTCTACAAGTTATCCATATATGCTTTAAGTTCCTTTTCATGATTATTATCTAAGTATTTAAGCCCCTAATTATACTTTCTATTCTTAGTTAATGGTGGGAAATGGAAGAACATGTCCCAACAACCAATGTGATAGGAAATGTGACGATTGTCGTATTAATATGAAAGAGATGATTAGGGGATTAAAAGATGATTATTATTTTGGAAAACGTTCACTATTTTGGGGACCCTATATGATTGAGGAAAATAGATTACTACGATATTTTCATTGAGGAGTAAGGTTGACTTATATTTTTAAGAATCGATGAATTTATAGTGGACTTATAGTAATTTATGTTACTTACGGGAATGATTAACCTATCTTGGGTAAAATATGTTTAGGTTAGCTACTTTTGTTATAAGATGTTAGGAGTGGTTGATGTTGTTTGGAGATGAACAATGAAGTTTATTTTGGAAGACTATGTTATCAAATCTTTCTTGTATTTGGGTTTCAATCTTAGTTTGGTTTATTTTGAGGAATCTTAAGGACCATTATTTACGGAATGGTCTATGATGTACATTGGGTAGTACCATGGAACTTTTAAGATTTAAAAGTAGTTTCCATTCCTATGGGATTCTTTTTGAAGAGTTGTTTTACCTTACCCATTCTATTTTTGGGATAATGTTTAAAGATAGAAGAAATAGACAGTTGATCATTTGTGGATTATGTGATTCCCTAGAAGATGATTCTTGTGTTTTGATAAGACCAAGTAGTTTTGAATGCTCATCGTTTGGATAAAAGATTAGTTTTGGTAAAAACTTATTAATGTATGAAACTCTACATTAAGGTAGATATATTTCCTTATGTTTTTGTTCTATGTTGTAAATGAATTCCTCAAAGTTATTAAAAGGAACATAAAACAAAAACGTTGTTGGTTTACGTTTCCTACTAGGTAATCAAAGACTGCTTACACACATCATAATTTTGGGATTTTCTGGTGGTTAACTTCCTCCTAATAATGTTTTCTATCACTCTCCTTTAGAACGTGACCCTTTGTTTTCTCCTCCATGTCCATGTTTCCTACATGGAATCCTAGTATGAGTAAACTCGGGTGGCCTTTGTACTTCCTTTTCCTTCTTTTAAAGTAATGGTGTTACTGACTCTTTTTCCGATGTGGGACATTCAATGAAATTTCAAAACCCAATTTTAAAAATTGCAAGGACGCAATTTCTTAAGGGGGGAAGATTGTAACGGCCCGAAATTTTGAATAAATATTGTTTCCTAATTTCATGTGTTATTTTATTTTATTTTTATACTCAACAAAAATGTTTTATTTGATAAACATGATTATAATTAAAATAAGACCATTGGGTTTTGACTGTTATATGACCATCGGTTAATATGACCGCTGTGAACAAAATGTTTTGATTATTGTCTCTAAAAATAAGTAATCTTGGTTGATTATTATAGAAAGAAGATTCGATGGCCTCACCTAGTAGTCTTGGACCGATCGAAGCCCATCTAACAGAACTTGGGAAGGAGGTAGCACCATTAGGCTTTGCTCTGGACCAAACCCAAGCCGAACTTCATCATGTGAAGCTAGAACGGAATCGCCTTCGCGAGAAGTTCAAACTGATAGAAATTACTACTCGGGCAATGTTGGCTGAGCCTCCCTCGGACTCTCTCACCTTAGCACACCTTACACTTAGGTCCTATGCTGGTGTGATAAGGGGCTATGTAAGAAGACCGTAACTGCCTTGTGTAATCCTTTGTTTTAAATAAAAATTGGGATTTCTTCTTATGATGGTGTTTATGAATTTCCAAATGACCGGATAAATATAGTATGCATATTTTGATAAATTTTAGAAAAATGATATTTTAAAAATGTTTATGTAAACCTTAAATAATTAAAAATGTGTAATGATTTTCAAAAAATGGTCTTCTACAATTATGTTGAGTACGAAATTTGGAGTCTAATAAGATCAACTTGATTTTTAATGAATAGTAAATTATGAATAGTGATTTTATGATTAGGATTAGTAATATGACCAAATGGATTAGTAATCTCACTTAAAGAAAGTTTTAAAATAATCTAGGCACCTTGATTAAGTAATGTGATTCAATAAAATGGTTAAATAACGGTTTCATAAATTATTATTCAAGTATTAGTTTTTTCGGGTGAATAGTGTTTTTTAATTAAAAAATTAAATTAAAAATATTTAGAAAATTATTTTTATAAAATGGATTTCATTTTTGAACTCAGAGCACCGATATTATGTTATGGTAATTTTTGGGGTTTTTTCTGAAAAAATGAATTTTCAGTGAATAGTGTATTTATTTAAAAATAAATTTAAAAATATTTAGAAAATTATTTTTATAAAATGGAGTTCATTTTTGAAATCAGAGCATTGATATTTGGTTAGTGTGAAATTTTGGGATTTTTCTGAGAAAGTTGAATTTTCAGTGAATAGTAAAAATGCAGTTTTAGGGTTTCGGTATGTTTAATGACATCATAGCTGTGTCATGATGATGTCATGAGATATTTTAAGGGTTGGCCGGCCAAGGGTGATGAATTATTGTTTTGGGGGCCCCATGTGGCCTAACTCCATGGTAAATGCCAAAGGAGAGCACATGGGTTTGAGAAAAGCACATGTGAGGTGTCCCTTGGCCATTAATGCCTTGTCCCCTCACTTTCCCTATAAATACCAAGCCCTCCTCTCATCCATTCGACTCCCCACTCTTCCCCAACGAAGTTCTAGTCTCATTACCTCCCAAGGAGTCCTCCCAAGGTGCCCTCAAGGTCCCAACCTTTGAGGTTTAAGAGTTACATTTTAAGGTTAGGGATCCGACCTCTCTCTTTCATTTCAAGTAATCTCTTTTATGTCATTCCTTTTATGCTCCATGTTCTTATGTTGGAGGATGTTATTTTATACTCATCCTACTTCCCTTTTCATGTTCATATAATGAGATATCCCCTCTTACTCTCATTATTTCGTTTTATAAAGTTTTAAGTGGCGCCGTTAGGCTGCCGAAATTTTTGTAACAGATTCTTTCTCCCTTCTCATTTTTCAAGATCTATTTTCATGTAAAGTATTTCAAGTTCCTTTTTATTATGTTGGGGTATGATCTCTAAATTTATCATAATGATCTTGTATGATAATATGATGAGAGACCCCATTTGATCTCTTCAATTCAGTATTTTGAAGTTTTAAGTGGCGCCGTTAGGCTGCCGAATTTTTAAGTGGTTCTTCACCCTTCTCGTTTTGAAGTTCTACTTTCATGTCAATTCTTTCAAGTTCCTTTTTGTTATTTTGGGGTATGATCTCTATATCTATCATACTGGAATCTTATGTTCATATGATGAGAGACCCCATTTGATCTCTTCAATTCAGTATTTTGAAGTTTTAAGTGGCGCCGTTAGGCTGCCGAATTTTTAGGGGATTCTTTCACCCTTCTCATTCTTTTCAAAGTTCTACTTTCATGTCAAGTCTTTCAAGTTCCTTTTTAATTATGTTGGGGGATTATCTCTATATCTATCATACTGAACTCTTATGTTCACATGATGAGAGACCCTATTTGATCTTTTCAAATCATTTTTGTTGAAGTTTAAGTAACGCCGTTAGGCTACCGAACTTTCATAAGAGAAATCTAAATTTTTTCTTCCTTAAATGTTTTTCATTTCAAATGGTATGTACTTGAGATTTCATTACCATGATCATGTATCCTTCTTATTCTGTCCATCTACTGTTTTATGGGTCATTTATGAATGTTTGACCCATTTTCCCTCTCTTTTTAATGTCTTCTAAAACCTCGTAACATAGCTGTTATGCTGCAGAATTTCCGTCTCAAAATGTCTCTCCCTTTTTCTAAAGTTCTTTTATATTATTAAGTGAATACTCAAAGCTCTTTCTTCTAAAGGGGTATTCACATATATACCAAAATGTTCTATTTTAAATTTTGGGATTTACATACATGAGACCCACCTTCCTTTTCTGTGGGTTTTAAAGTGACGTAAAGATCGTGTCTTTAAAGCAGTTTTTAAAACGTTATGATTATGAAATGAAACCTATTTATTTTATGCTATATGGGTTATTTATGAAATGTTTGATGATGATATGTGTGGCTCACATGATAACAAAGGCAAATTTAAGGGTGCGCCTTGATAGCGCTCCAATGCATTGGGTAATGATGTAACCACTAGAGATTACAATTTTCACGATACCTTGGTGAATAACCTTGGTAATTTTCAAATGACACCTTGGGGATGGACCTTGGTGATATGTTCATGATTATCTATGTTAAATGATATAGCCACATCTTCAAGTTATGAAAAATGTTATTTTTATTATGAAATGCATCATGATTTATTTATCATGCCTTAAAGTTATTTTCATGACCTTATTGAAGTATCTCAAGTTCACATGTAAAATGTTTCTCTTGTTTCCCTTACTGGGCCTTCTGCTCACCCTTTCTTTTGATGTATGTCCCCAGGTTATGAGATGTAGTAATGAACCTAAGATGAACTTAAGGATAAGCCTTTCAAGTGTTTAAGAAGAATGCTTTATGTTGTTTTCATGTATTATGTTCCTGGTTTACAAGACACTAAACCTTAAAGATCCTCAGTTTTGTGTAATGTAATGAAATTTTATGTTATAAAAGGCAGGATGCTATATTTAAGATACACATGGTAATGGTAGCTTGGTGTTTTTATCATTAAAAAGAGTATTGTCATGGAGGTGTATGGCTGGGACCCATTGGGGTTGGCACTTGAGGAGTAGTGTAAGGGAATCCATATGGCATGGAGCACACAATTTGTAGTTACTATTCTATGCTGACACTTGTGTATGATTGGGATGGTCACACCCAATCATTATGTGAAGTAATGGATAAAGCATGGGCCATAGAGATCAAGAGTTAGTTGGAAGGTGATAATAACAATACTTATATTCTTGGGAGTATCGTGTCAGCCATGGGAGGTATGGCCTTCATGTTAGAAAGGTCATGGGTATGATTAGACTGATCTATGGGTGGTCAAGGTGACCCTGGTTTATGGGTGTGATAAATATCCAATGTGATTCAATTCCTTAATAGATACCAAATTTGGGATTCAATTTCAGTTCTCGTTGAAGTTGATGCACTGTCATATTGATCGAGGTAGAGCTAAGGTGATCCAAGAGTGAGTTTGATTGATGATTCACTGATTCATGGGGTGAGATCACGATAACTAGAAATGGTTTATAGTGATACAATCATGAAATCACATTGGTAGTGTGGTTCAGACTTTGGTGTGGGGTATTGAATGATCTTATGAGCCTCTGGATAGTTAAAGAATCATGAGTGGGTGTTGTGAGGATTCATCGATAGGTGAAACCAAGTATTTTTGGGAAAATTTAGATGAAGGAGTTCTGAATAGTGTTATTTCATGAGTTAGATGTGGTGATGTGGAAACCACATCAAGAGTATTTATCAAAACATGGTAATCAGGTTTGTGTATCGTTGGAAGATCTTTTTATTAAGGTTATTCCTTTGGTGGGGAGCACCATGGTTTATAATAAACCTTCATCAGAAGATCCTTATGGAGGGGAGAACCATATTACTTGTGAAAAATTAAGTGGAGAGACCAATTTTTATTGGGAGATATACGAGTAATTGAGCACCATCTCATTATTGGCATAACTAGCGAGCAAGTGGTTCAGTATTAGGTGAATAGTGAATTTAGTGTTTAGAGTTATATAAAAGAAGCATGTTTGGTGTTTGGAGATAGAACACTATGTGTTATCAGTGAATTAACTACCATGATAGGTCAAGATATGTGGTTCATGGTCTACCATGGATTCACGAGGATTATAATCTCTACAGCTATGTGGTTGTAATGACCCTCATAGTTATAGGTTGTAAATTCCCAAGGAAATTTCATTTTTTTGGTCCAAGGAAATTTCATTTTTTTGGTCTGGTGAGGGATTATTTTTGAGAACCAGGAATCAAATTTTGATTCCAAGTTCTCAAATTTCCTTAAATGATTCTTTATACATGGTTTGAGGCCTCTTAGGTGGTATAGGTTCTATGATGGATTTTGGGGAAAGATAGAGTGTTATAAGAGGCTGAATTTCAATAGCCCATAGCCATTCATTCCATGAAAAGTGTTTCATGATGTGAATATGGTTAGATGAAATAGGTAAAAATCTACCCAATTATTTCATGGAATGATCCATAGTTTACTCCATGAAAGGTACGTAGGTAATTTTAAAGAAGGGGCCATACCTCCATGTTATTGGTTGACTAGTCATGTTCGGGGGTGGGGGGGTTCTGGATCCTCCCCTATTCTTCCTCCCCTTTGATTCCATAAGATATGGGATGGATCTTGACATAAATTTTTGGTGTTTTTCTCCTATCCTGTCTTTCCATTCTTTCTATTTTCTTTCCCTAATTTCAGTATGTTAGTCCCCAAAACACCCTGAGAAGGGAGGGATGAATCACAGTGTCAAATATTTCTTGTAATTACACAATATTGTCCCCACATTGGAAGGACCTCATGAAATATTTCAAAAGTAATTACACAATCAACTAATACATGTAAGTAGAAAAGAAAACCTTGCATAGTTGTTTTAATTTCTTCACTACTAAAGGATATTCTAAGGATCATACCCTGATAATGTTTTGGTTGTACCAAAATCTACTAAGATTCACTAGATGATATGGATTGATTTTTTTGGACATGGTCACTATTTTCTAGGATTACTAAATTTACAATATTTTTATAACTAACACACTACCTCCATGAGATCACTTCTGTTAACTCACCCTTACTCACTACTTTGGGTGAAGTCTTTCTCAGTTTATCAACTTAATGGCCGCAGCCAAATATGAGAACAAGATGATAGTATTTTTCATCATCGAAGTTTGATGACAATGATTCAATTCAATCCATAAACTTTTCCCAAGTTCAACTATGTTCACGTAAGTATCTCTCACAAAATTCCATTTTTTAAAAAAATCTTTTCTTTTTATGAAAAAATGGAAACTTTTGTGAAACTCCCTAATTTCACAAAAAACCGAACTTTCATGAAACTTCAACATTTAATGAAACCACATTCACTACAATCCTTTTCACCAATAAGTTCTAAACCATTATTTTTAATAATTCTATGTTAATATAAATTTCCTGATTCACATAAAAATTATGTTCTCATAAAACTTTCATGAAATTAGAGTGACAAGTCCTCCTCTAAAAAACTCTAAAAATAAATGAGGAGAAACAAATAATTTATAGGAAAACATTAACCTCTCTTAAATCTACACATCTTTTATAGAAACTAATCATCTTTCATGAAAATATATCATTATTGAAAAACATGTCCCCTCTGATTCACTAACATCAAGCTATCTTTTGCGATCTCATGAAACTTAATACTTCACAAACCTTTTATTTTTATTCATTCATGAAAATTAAAAAAATTCAAAAAACTCTTCCTTTAATACATAACCACTTTTTTGTTTTTGAGAACATGAATCTCATGGAACCTTGAATTTTATCTAGAATTTCCTGGACAAAAATTTAGAAAATACTGGAAAACCACACCACATTCCACACTGAATACGCCTACATAGATAAGATCACATGGCTTGGAAAGTACTTGATTAACCCAGTATGAGTTCACAAAAAATACAACATATTATCTATTTCCACCTAAATATATAATATCACTAATATTGAAAACTACTTGATCAAACCATTATGGATTCAAAATTTCTTGATCAAACCATTATGGATTGAAAACAAACACAACATACTATCCATTTATACCTATGAACACCCTTAGTTCCAAAATATACTCCTTTAAGTTTATTAGAAAATCAATTATAAATTCAATAAAGAATAAACCTTTAATAAAAAAACTAATAGTCATGAAATAAATCATCCATCACTCTAAGTCTACATGGAAAAATATAGATGTAGAAAAAAGAGTTTCATGAGATAACTTCATGACTTGAGAAACCTCATATACTCTTAAAAAATCAATTCCCTTGAATTTCACCATTCTCCCCCTTTTGTAAATAAACCAAAAGAAACTATATTTGTACCTTATAACCCAAAAAACACCCCCTATATCATATATCTCCCTAAATCTTGAACCAATTTCACAAATATAATAAAAAATTTAACAAAAATGGGGAGAGAGGTTAAATCTGAACCTCATCATGAAAAACATGATATCTGAACACTGAGGTTCAACTAATGTTTCTCAACCAATGGTGCTTCCAATGCATTAGTCATGATTTCATCCACTTGATAATTAGTTCCTACATGAACCATTTTTATCATGCCATGTTCAACTTTTTCTTTGATTAAGTGGTATTTTAACTCGATATGTTTGGTATGAGAGTATTGAAATGGATTTTTCATGAGCTTGATCATACTCTTATTATCATATAATATAATCATCAACTATTTCACCTCATCACAAATATCATAACTTTTTTTCTTTATCCACAATAGATAAGTTCATTTCTTTTTTACTGGAGATATACTCTACTTCATCCATACAAAGAGAAGTAATTCCCTATTCTTTCTTATCCAACCAACACATTTATTTACAATGAATAAGGAACCCCCACTTGAGGAGTTTTAATCAACAAGATCACCATCTAAGTCAGCATTTTAGAATGATGAAAATTCATTATCCTTTCCCACTTCAAAGAATAATCCAAAATTTATATTACCTTTATTATACCTTATGATTATTTTAACTGATGAAAAATTCTCTTCATTCAAATTAATTTGGAAGTGAGATATTAAACATGTTGTAAAGATTATATATGGTCATGTTATAGTCAAATACACTAAGATTATAATTATCATTTGATAAAAGTTGGGATCCAAATATTTACTATCTACATGCTTCCTAAATTTTATCCCAACCGTAATCAGAGTCGAAATTGGTTTAGATTAATGCAAGTTGAACTTCTTCAGTAGCTCTCATGCATGCTTTTCTTGAGAAATGAAGTTGTATTCCCTATTCTGAATCACTCGTAGCCCCAAACATCATGTGATTTATCCAATAATAGGCATTTTAAATTCTAATTTCATGTGATTAAAAAAATAATTCCACCAATTTATGCCTGATTCCACCAAATATAAGGTCATACACATGTGAATGTACCATAAATTGATCTCCCTGGGATGTATTCACAAAGAGATTATGGTTGACACCTCCCCTTTTAAATTATAGCTTCTACGGATAAGCATCCAATCATGAATTCTATGCTTGTGGTTCCTAATTTAGACCATATAGAGACATATTCAATATAAAAACATTTATTTCATCATTTCCAATTATAAATTCCTCCATTTGTTCAATGTAAACTTCATCCTCAAGAACACAATTTAGTAATTACCATTTAACAGCCATCTGATAAACCTTTTTCCCCTTTGAATTTCCATGGATAATAAGATCCTGATGGACTATAGTCGAGATAATGGAGAAATTTTTTCTTCAACATAAATTCCCTCTATTTTATCATAGTCTTAATACACTAAACGTGCCTTTTTTATGATCACATTTCCTCAGTCATCGAATATTTTCTTAAAGATCCACCAATCACATTGTGATTTTATGGCCTCTAAACAATATCCAAATTCTGGTTTTTATAAATCTAATCGAGCTCTTTATTCATGGTCTTAACCCATTATTCATCCTTTACTTCTTCTTAAAACAAGCCTGGTTCCACCATTTATAGGAGAGAAGAATGCACTTCATTCCTCATTCTTCTTGTCTGTGTAGGTACTATCTCATCCACAATGATTTTGGATTGATTAAATTATGCTCTTATACTTCTCTTTTAATGTTCTATTTTATTTTATTCAATAATAAATTCCAATTTTGATTCAAATTCCAAATCATCTTTACTTGGATAACCCTAAATGTTAGGCACAAATTCCATAATTTCTATTTTTGAATCTATCCATTTTCTACCTTCTTCTTCATCTTCAAACATTTCAATATATTAGTTTCTCAAGTTCTTTGTAATTTTATCCTAAATGATCTTGACATCATTTCTCTCCAAAATCTATCAAAGATAATTATTATATCATTTATGGGATTTAATCTTCATTGAGTATCTAAAGATAATTCCTTCATCTGTAATATCACCATAATTTATTGATTTCCATGGTTGCCTTCTTTGCTTCAGATGAAACATTTACTTCCAAAAATATGAAAATACTTAAGTGATGGATTAATTCCATTTCATATTTTATAGAGTTTAATTTCATCTCTTGGACTTTTCCCTACTCAGTTTTGAGTTTACATTGAAGCCTTAATAACATCCTTCTAGTAGTAATGAGAAACACTACTCTCAATCAATAAAGTTTTGGACATAATATTCACCTATAAATTTCAGTGTTCAAAAAATCCATTTTGTTGAGGTGTTCTCACTGAATACACCTAATTCTTGATCTCATTTTTTAGGTAATTTTCAAATTCAATGGATGTGTAATTTTTTCCATTACCTGATTATAATATCTTGAGTGTGTGTACAGTTTCATTCTTAACTCCTTGAAGGTATCTTTTCATGTGTTCAATCAATTCATGTCTACTCTATATAAAAATTAAACATTCCATTCTTTTATAATCATCAAAAAAATAATAAAGTACCTCCCTCCACATGTGATGGTGACATTAATTGGACAACACACATTTGTGAGGACTCGATCAACCAGATTTGATTCCCTTTTGTTACTCAAACGATAAGAATTTTAGAATATTTTCCTCTCTTGAAAGCATCACATGTATTTTATCAATCAAAATTTAGATTAGTAATTTCTACAACATATTTTATCTTTGATAAATTTTATATGATTTATTGATTAATATGATTCAACCTACAATACCACAAGATGTTTTCATTTTCAATTGTTTAGAAATTGTTTTCTCCTTTACTGTCTACCCAGTATAAATTACCATTTGTCCTCTTGCATTTCATGAGAGAACTACCTGCCTTTCCTTTGATGGTCATCCTTTTTAGTTAAATTTCACCACTAGTCCTAAGTCATAGTTTTGACTCACAATAAGGATATTGCGATGAAAACCATCCACATAGAGTACTTCCTTTTTCTTTATATCATCACTTTCCAATTAGGAATTTCCACTACCTTTGATCTTTAAGGTACAATCGTTTCCCACTCACAATATTCCGTCAAATATTTCATTAAAAATTTTCAAAAAATTAACCTTTCCTATCATGGGGGATGAACATAAACTATCAAGAATCTAGGTTATACTATTATTTTCATCTTTGAGTATAATATCTGTCAGGCTGGATTTCTCAATATTATTCTTTTCCTTCTATGAGATATCTGATTGAGTTGAGGGATAAGATTACCTCTCCAATATCTTCACAAAATCCATGGTTTAATCATATTCATCTTTTTATTTTATAGGATATTACATATTTTCAAGGGTAATTTGGTTTGGTTGACCTATATTTGATTGTCTCTATATTATGTTGTTATAGTTTCCACCATCCCTTTCACTATAATGAATAGATTTATAGCTAGTGTTATGACAATAAAAATGATATAAAAAGAAATTATTTATTTTATAACTATGATTTGAGAGAATAGTCTCCCCATTGTATGGATTAGGTCCTCACTACTAGTTAGTATCCTCTTGAATATTAGGTTTCATTATTGAGGCCATGTAGTGTGGAGCATAATAAATTAGTGTCCATTATCTATAAGAACATTAGAAAATGGAAAGGTAAATATAAAGTTATGTTTCCTCTTAAATTATTTAATTTTTGAGGAAATGGAAATTTTTATATTGACTACCCAAAGAAGAAATATGATGAAATTTAAAGTGACGATGAGTAAGAATACTTTTCTAAGGGAAGTTATAGAAAATTAAAAAAATGTTGATTCTAGATAAAACAAAAATTCTTCAAGAAAATTCCAAAAAAAATATGATAATAAAAGAATAAATTAAAAATTAATCATCATCCTTGAGTGATTCAAATGATCATGGTAGATATCAAAATCACAAAACTTTCATATCTCATATCAATAAGCATGATACTTGTTCAAGCAGTGAATAAGAGATAGATGGAGAGAGATACATTGAATACATTCTGAGATTAGAACCTGTTATATTCCATTAGAAAAATTATAATCTCAAGAAAAGAATAAAGTTTTTGTAAAAATTAAAAATAATTAAAGTTGATAATGAGAGTGATCTGATCCAAGTGAAAAAAAATTACAAGGTAAAAATTATAGAACATGATAATATTCTGGAAGAAATTAATAAAAAGGAGGATATTAAGGAATAAGATATACATTAAGAATAATCTATGTGTCTTAAGGTTGAAAAAACCTTTAATATCATGAGAAAATACCATGATAAAGTTATGGATATTCAAGATGAATCATCCAATTTTTTTTAGGGTACTAATACCAATAAAAATTAAAAACTAGTTCTGTTTTCTCAAGTGATATAGAATCTATTTTATCTAGTTATGAAGATTAAGAAACTAAAACTAAAGGTTTTTGAGTTAAATAAAGTCAAAAAATAAGTTCTCATACTATAACTAGAAAAATAATGGAGTTTATAAATCAAAAACCCTCCAGAATAAAGATAAATAAATGATATAAAATTCATGGAAAAAATTATAAATTAGTAGACAAACTCACCAATAGGTTGAAAGATAATTCTTAAGGTGCCACCAATATTGTTTTTGGAAATTTAAAAAATCCTTTGATTTCTGGTATAATATGTCTCTCCCATATAAGTGGAATGAATCATGGGGGAACCATATATAAAATAATAAAAGAAAATATACAATGAAGAGAAACATTTTAATGATAAAGATGTATATTTTTGAAAAAAAGTCTCTCAAATCAGAAAAAGTTAAAAATTAGAAAGAATTTTGTAGAAGATCTGATAAAAAAGGTCATCATTTTGAAGGTTTCGTGTTATTACTTCCTATAAATTCTCTATAGACTGTTGGAGCTAATAAATATTATAATATTATACATAGTAATCCTAAAAAAGAGGAAGAGAATTTAAAAATGGATCATTAGTGCTGCCATCTCAAGCTAAAATGAAAAAAAATTAATAATTAATAATTTACATAAGAATATACCTTTATGGATCACAATGATAAAAGGCTCCCACACAAGGTTAAAATTCAAAATAATTGGATAATAATGCTACCTCAAGAAGACTGGAACTAAAAAATTAGAATTAGAGGCATGAAGAGTCTTCCAAATTAAGAAGTCATAATGAATGGAAAATCTTGGTTGAGAGATGTCTATAATATTATTGACCTTTCTAGCATTTTGTTTTTATTTTCCTGAATCTTGGTGGTTTCAAGGAGGAGTATTAAAGAGTATAGAGTACTTTGAAGGCTCTTTGTTCCAAAACGATCCACACCACAACCTGGTATAAGCCATGGTGGACCTGGTGTTATCTTATTCAAAAAGAGGTATGGGTGAAATGGATTCCCAAGATGATTTGGAAGTCAAAGTGAGGGAAAAACACCTTGGGTTTAAGAAAAGATTCCCTTGAACAAGGTGTTTCGGGATGGCATGCTAAAGGACACCATGAACATGGCCAGGCCATGGTGGAATCTATGATAGCGGTTAGGATTTTGTTAAAATAATAAAAATGGACATCTTCATCCTTAGATATGATTGGTTAAAAGGGGGAAAGAACATGCATTTTTATTGGGGTTTTAAATGATATTTCAATTTTTTTACTTTCCTGCATTAATTGATATGTACACCCCTATTGAATTGTTACTTTGATTTCCAAACATTCTAGTGAACCTAGGGCTTAGTTGAGTGATTTATCATGTTATGGATTGATTGATAGAAGTTGTCACTAGTAAAGTTTTTTTTATATATCCTTTGGTGTTCAGTGATCAAATCCTTGAGATTCTAACATCTGGTTCATGGAGAATCAAATGATTTTGGCTCAAGGTACCCACTTTCCTCCTCTTTTCTTTCAACCTTTGTTCTTCTTTTTATTGAGATATTTGTTTTAGTAAATACCTTATCTTTGGGGATATAATATAATCCTGGTTTTTTGTGGTTGGAATAATTTAGGTTTTGGATAGTCTTCCTTCATCTTAGTGATACTTCTTTTAGTGTTGTTTAACCTTTGATCATCTGTTCTTGTGTGGAAAATGTTGAACTTTTAAATTGAATTAGGGGATTCATTGCTTCTATTATTAATTTATGTGTAATAAAAATGTTATCATTCTTTATATCTTTATGAAATTATGGAATTGATATTAATGAATTTTAAATAAAAAATAAATAAAAGAGATGGTATATGGTTGTAACAATCATGTTTGTTTATACTTTTTTAATTGTTTTCCTCCTGTTTTTATAGATAATGTGAAATATTTTGTTTATGATATGGTTATAATTTTATTTATGCTTTGTTTTATCATGTTTTTGATGTTGTAAATTTGATAAATATTATAGAGATGGTAATTATTATTGGATAAATATTAAAGAAGCTGAAAATTATTGATGCTTATAAGTAACAAGAGGCATATTAATTGATTTTTTTCTTCCTTATATTTTGATGAAACTAGAAGTGATGCTTGAAGGAATGTTTAAATATATTAAATATATTGATATATGATGCCCTAGTTTTCCTTATGTTGTAACCTATAATAATTTATTTGGTTAATTCAATATGGTAATGAAGTAGTTTCTTGAGAAAGATATATGTTCGAGTCTGATAAACCCTATTTACTTATGAAGGTTGAATTCCTTGGTTTTTGGGACTAGATACCATGTTGATTTCTTTCCTTTATACCTTTTGTGATTACTATGGTTGTGATACTTGATATGTGACATGATTTGAACCATGTATGGTTAATGGTTTGATGAGAATGGGTAGGGGTGCCAAGGTTTGTGGTAGTAGTCAGCACCTAAGAAGGTAGGTTTCATGGTGTTATGTATGGTGGTGTCGAAGATAGAACTAGGATTGATAGATAAGGTTGAAGGAGGCCTTTCCCATTGTTTTTGTTTTAAAATATTAGATTATTTTATGTTAATGAATCTTATTTAAAGGCTGGATGACCGAGTTTCTTATTTTCCTACATTCATTTCCTCAATTCTTATAGAAATTGTTTTTTCATGGTTTATGCAACTCTTTTATGGTATCTTAGGATAATTCCTAGTGTACTTGTAATTATGGAATGATAATGAATATTAAATATCTTAACCCATGGAGTTAGTGGTTTAATGGAATTCTAAATGATGACAACTCTTGAGAAATAGTGGAATCAATTAGATTATGCCTAGAGGGAATATAATTGGTTGATAATTAATGTAAAATGGAAATAGAATAATATTAATTAATTTATGGTAATTAATATAATTTATAACAATTTTAAAATAAATAATTAAATGAAATTATTTTTTAGTGCTTGTGTTCTTATAGGATATCTAATCCTTAGTAGTGCCTTTTGTGTTTCTAAGAGATGATAGTCATAGTTGGGTATAATGCTAGGTTGTTTCCTATAGTGTGGTTGTGATAATATATATATATTCCTATTTTATGTGATTTCATATGCTAACCCACCCATGTCTGTAGAGTGACTAAAACCTAGTGGAATCTGGGAGGGTGTTTTCCTCAACATCCAGGTTGGAGAGGAACAGATGGTTGACTACCCCCTCTTTCCCCACTCTCTTATCTAAGTGGTTTTATATACTAGTATTAATGGTGGTTATATTTCCTATATATATATATATATTTATAGATCTATAATGTCATGTGTTTTTTTCACACACATGTATCTCTATATATACTATCCTAAGTATTATTATAGGTATGTTTTGTATGAGCTTTGATGTATTGAGTTATAATACACAATGTAAAATATGTAGTGGCTCCCAAAATATTAATCAATTACTACCAGGATATGTGGATGGTGTGATGAAAAAGGTGCATGGAATGTGGTTATGATTATATGTTTTGATACATGGGTGTATAGTATGATAAAGTTACTCAAGTGTATTTGTGAAAGATCTTATATTTAGAGAGAGATGGATTAGGACGTATGACATTATGAAAGAGCATAAAACTAGTAGGGAGGTAGTGTCTGGGTACCGACTTTAATATTATGTTGGTATTATATTTTTAATTGTATATGATACTTGGTTATAAATCCATTGTGAGGCTATTAGGTTATAATACATGATTAGTTGATGAGTTATCTTCACTTGTTTACTCACTGGTCTTTAGAAAGCTTTCTATATCTTTTTTATGAGGGAATCCAGGGAGAAACCTTCTAAGTATACATTTTATTACCAGCCTATGTATGTATATAATATTTTTTAGGACTATAGGATATGGTTTGAGACCAGGATTAACTTTACTAGCTCTCAGAGTTGTTTGGGATTCAATGTTGTTGCTGAGGATTTACTTTTGGAACTTGTAGTTTATTTTATAGTCGCTCAGCTATATGAAATTACATGTATGCATTTGGGATCTTTTATTTTATCTTGATCATGATTTTTTTGGTGGTTTCATCATATCTATCATTCCACATGTTCTCTTATAGGGTAATGCCTCCCATTTTTGAGTATTATTTTCACTTGGTTCTTATCATCAACCTGTATCCTATTAGAGGTGGGATTCCAGCATCATTATCTTTATTCTCTCATTTTCGGTCCATTGAAGTACCTTTGAGGGGATGAGGGTCATGATATGTGACTCTAAACCATTCTTATATTAATAATAAGTAAATATAATTCCCTTTTTATTCCCTATTACGTGTTTATATTTTCAAACTTGATGGGAATTGAAGGAAATCAAAATAATGGGGGAGTTGAATGAGGCTTTAACTACTAGAGAATAAGATAAAATGCTCATTATGGAGTATATAAACAATCTTGATGAATTGGATGTGATTTCAACCCTTAAGGAGGATAAAAATGATAAAAGGATATCAAGGTATTCAAATCAAAATTTCTACCCTTGTTTTGAATATAATAAATATGATTTTAAATGGGGAGTGTTGGTTGATGAAAAATCTAGGAGAAAGGGGGAGTTTTATACCTTGAATAAAACATTTTTTATGTGTTTGTTGATATGTGTACAATATTTACTTTTCTTGATAAATCTATTTGAAATAGCCCAAAAAATATAAATTGAGAATAGAATCACATGAATGGGAATTTATAGACACATTTGATTTCTTTGTAAAGTCTATCTTGTTTTATACACTGGGTTATCCTACATAGACTTATAGTAAATTAACTAAAGGCTATTGGTGAAGTTTTGTATGGTTTTATACCACTCCCTAAAGTGAATTAGTTTGTAAGTAAGATCAATGAGGGATACGAAGTTGCGATTAATGAACCATTTTCTCAAGGAGAATAAGGATTTGAGGAGTGAGGTGAATCCTCATTATTTATTTGAATTTATTATCATTAAGGGGGAGAATTAATATAATATCCCATGTTTTGAACCATATAAAGTTTACAGGGGGATTTTAAAATTTTCCATTAGTTAATGGGTCATTTTAGAATTTGGTAAGTTGAGTAAGGTTCTGAGGGTTTGAACGTCCATCAGTGATGTTTTTAGACATAGTTTATACTTTTGTGGAAGACCGAGGGTATGAGCGAACACCAAAGGAAGAACTGATGGTTTGGGATGATGAAAAATAATGAAACAATCCATTAACATCCCGAATTCCATTAATTATGTAAATGGGTGTCATGAGGTGTTCCCAGGAGGATTTAGGATTTTAAGTCCCGGTGTCTTACCTTGAGGTATTTATGATGTGAATCTGGTTCAAACTACAAATCTTATGGGGCCAGTTTTTTTAAATATAACAGTGGTTCGACCCTTTCCTTTTATTTTGATGATAGGAGGGAACCCAGTAGGTCTCATAAATGGAACCTCTCCATCTCCTAGGGATCCTTGGATATCCTCTATCTGATATTTGATTAAAGCATTGTTAGTCATGTTGGATATCCCTTGGTAAGCTCCAGATTACTCTTTCTTCTCTCCTTTATTTATCTCCCTATATGGAATTATAAATCTATGTGAGCTCTTATTCTCTATTTTCAGGTAATTTTTCAACTCTTTCATTTTATATTGATTTAGATTGAGTTAAAGGATGATAATTGATTAGTGAAACTCCCTTAGTATAAGGTAGGTGGTCTATGGATTTTTCCTTAAATCCTAGCTTGTTTAAAAACTGCACCATTGTGTTGTGATTAGGAATTCCTATTTATCACCCTTAAAATGTAAAATTAATAATGTAGAATCTAATTCCTTATGTTAAATAACCATTGTGATTTTAATCAAACTATTGGAGGTTTTTTAACTCATCCTGAACCACCCCATTGGTTGTGTTGCTTTCATGAACATGACCTTTGATTCATATAGGAGATTAAAACACCATTTTTGGGTGATGCTTCAAATGCTTATAATTATAATTCCTTGCACTTTAGATCACCATTTATGGTGTGACTATTGATCCCTCAAGTATGGTATGATTAAATAAAATTAAGTTATTTGGGCATGACAACCAACATGGACCATTTTATAATAAAACCACCTATGAGGTGTGCTGTCTTGTTAGATAAAAAGGGTAATTTAGATTGGAATATTTAAATAATGAATGAAATAGACCTTTAAATGTCATTTTTTCTTATAAATGAAACAACCTTAATTATATGATTGAATTTATTTATGGAATGCTTATGGATTGTAAAATTTGAGTTTATTGAAATTAAGTGTAGTAGGGAATGTTTTCTCACATGAACCTCTTAGTTATTAACAAATAGAATTAAATAAAAAGAATGATAATGGAAAATCAAGATATTAATACTTTCATTTCTTATGATATACCATTTCATGTAAGGTGAAAACTGCTTATAAACAGTTCACATGGCCCTTGTTATATGAAATTATGATACTTAGGAATAGAGTCCCTTATACTTGTAATACTAGGGTATGGGATCCCTAATATATTATTATACTTGGGCATGGTGTCCCTAGAGCATGGAATCCCTTATACTTGTGATACTCAGGCATGACATCCCTAATTTATTATGATACTTTTGATTGATATCCCTCAAGAATGGAATACCTTATACCTATGATACTTGGGCATGGAGTCCCTTATAATTTTGATACTTGAGCATGGAGTCCCTTATACTTGTGATACTCATGCATGGAATCCCTTATACTTGTGATACTTGGTCATGGAATCCATTACACTTGTGATACTTGGGAATGGTGTCCCTTAAGAATTGCGATACTCAGGAATGACATCCCTTATGTGTTGTAATACTTGGGTATAGTATCCATAATTATTATAAGAGACTTTAGTGACTAATATTGGATTCTTGAGTTATTCCTCAGGTCTTGGTTTTAACTACATACCTATATATATAGCTATATATGTTACTGCATATATAGTTCATATATATACATATATATTCATATACTTATATTTATATATTTATATATATACTTATATATATATGTGTGGTGACACCTCATCAGAGACATTACAGCTTTGGCAGAAGAAGATATGGTCATCTTGGTTTCCTTGAGGAACTTGAGCCCGACTTGTTTAAATTTGTTTATTTGTTTAAAGATTTATTGATATATCCAAAAACTACTATATTTTATATTCACAAACTGTATATTCTAAGACACCATGGGTGGTGGCCTATTTAGTATATCTCACACCCTATTCAGGATTCCATTATACTAGGGTACCCAAATAGACTTATTTATTGTAGGATCAAGTTCTAGATTCAAATTTCTTTCTATTATTCTTGGATATGGGATTTAGGAGAAAAGTATCGAGTCAGAGCTCAGGACGCTCAAGGAGTTATCCATTTGGGATTTTGTTCTCTTTTGTTATAACTGTATTGTATTGGATTGTGTCTCCTGCTACATGTTTATTAATTTAGATTATGTATCCTCATTTGGACATGCATGCATGGTTGTGTATTTGGTATTGGCCATTTTATCAGTTATTGTAATCTTCCACAGCCTTTCTTTTACTCTTCTTCTGATGTTTTTTATTTATTATTATTCCTATACACTTCTCTGATCATGAGTGGATAGTATCCCCAACATACCATAATTAGACCCTCATTCCTAGTTAGTAGAATTTTGCGTATAGGGATGTATGCTTGAGGCTATGTGACCATCCATCTCAGGGCACCATTTTAATATTCCCCAGGTTGGGATGTTATAAGAAATGACACAAATATTAACATGGAGGATTAATTGTATTATAAAAAAAATACAAGAGGGATATTAAAGATCACATGTTTGGATTTTATTTTATTTTTCAATCAAGAAGACCGTTATGAAAATATAAAGATGTCAATATGTTCGGGAGAAGTAAAAAAGATATGAGTGAGCTGCTTCCATCATAAATGGAAGAGGAGGGTTGAGGATGTTGTTTAAAGATCTTGACTGGAAATATTCATGTAGAAATATCTACATATAATGACTGAAATGATGGTAGCCAATTTAAGACAAAAATTAAGGGTATAGAGCACTATTGAAACAACTTGGTTAGTGTTTGGAAGAATCTAAATAGAGGGGAGATTATAAGCTAGTTAAGTAGTGAAGAATTCATCATAGAGTTACCGAGTATGCAGGCCGTTATTGATGGTGTTCAAACACTATTGGATGATGTTTTAATAAGAGTTTAGATATCCTAAATTCATTTTAATTAGCTCTAATATTATAAGAATCATTCTTTAATTTACAAGTGCAGATGAATTTGACAAAGTCTAGAACCATAGGGATCATCTCCCTATGTAACATAAGGATCATCTTTGACCTGCTCTAAAATCATTAATTACTTTGTAAGGATGATATTATGAGTATTTTAAGGGTCATATAGAGATTTTTATTGAAAAATTACAAATTTATAGTTTCATATACATCAACCAGTGGCTTTATAAGGATGAGTGACCATTTTTGAAGCATCATATCCCACTACCTAAACACCATTTTGTGCTGTGTATACCTCATATTATCTATGTATGGATGAACTGGACACTTAATAAGGATGAATTCATCTAAATAATTATCATTAATATCAGTATAATACACCTTAAGGATGCATTATTAGACTGTTATTGTCATCTTCCATCTTCATAAGCATCATGCCTTACATAAATTTTGGAATTTCTATAGACTAAAAACCAAAGTTTCTAGATTTAACATATGAAGAATGAAATAATTTAGGATGATTCTATAGTTGTGAATTCATGTTCAAGAAACCATGATACTTAGTTAATATATGATCAAGTACTATTTTGAGTAAGATCGTTTGAGATGAAGATGATAAAATCAAGAAGATACACTTCTTAATAGAGGAAAAATAACTTTATGAATTTTAAAGAATAATTCAAATGATGTTGATTCAACACTCGAGTTGTTCCTTAAAGATTAAATATTTGTGATTTGACCTAAATTAGTGAGAGGAAGATATATAAGAAACTAATTATGTAGATAACTATGAGATTAAAGGATAGGAATTAACTCATGCTTGAAATGAGAGGAATTCCATATTTTATTAAATCTAGAAATTAACATATAAAATAAAAAGATATAAGAGTTGAAATTATAATGATAAAGTATCACAACTAAATTTATGATTAAAGCATGAGAAGGAAGAATGAGTGTGCTAAGTGTATTCCTTGAATTTGAAGGCAGAAGCTGAGTTTGTGCTATTATTTCAAATTTTCACTCAATCCACAAATGAGAAAATCCATATATGTTATTACTCCTTTCATTTTAATAAAAAATTAAAGAATTATTTTATGTGGGGTTTATGGTGTTCATCTAATAAGAAGAAGGATTAATACTACTATGTATTTATTTGGATGGCCTTAAATGTGAATGAAAATGAGAAGGTCAACCCTATAATTTTTTTGGATACATGAATTGAAACAAATAACATGAAATATCATGGGTACAACCTATTGCAGATAAAATACCTTTTTTTAGCATGTCATGAAACTCCAAGGTTTTTCCCATTTATAAAAAATAGTGTAATGATTAAAAAATATTATATTACTTTAGAAATTATAGAGATTGATAAATAAAAAAAATATATAAAGAAATACACTTCTTGCTGTAATCTATAAAGAACCGAGAGAACCATAGCCCATAAAAGAAATAGTATAAGAAGAACCTAACTTCATCTAGGAACTCCTGTGCATAAAAGAAGAATAAAAAGAGGAATAAATCCAATATTTTATATTTTAGTGATGAATTCAACGAGAAATTTTTAAGTAGTTATTATTTATTACCATCTATGATAATACATCATCAATAGAATATGTGAGAAAGACCAGGTGATACTATGGAAGATTATGATACATGGAATTGAAAGAGAATAAGGTCAACCCACCATTAAAAAAGTAGACTGGGAAGTTGAAGATCCATTCAAATAAGTGTGTAGGACCACATGTACACTGAAAGAATCCAATATAAGGAAATAATCAAGATAATGTTAAAGGAGAAGATTTTTGGGAGATAGATTCAGCTGACATGAGCTAATATAAAGAAATAGTTGGAAGGTATCCACTTGATCACTTGGGAAGTTTATGACCCATTCACAGAAGTGTGTAGGACCACATGAACACTGAAAGAATCCAGTATAAGGAAATAATCAAGATAATGTTAAAGGAGAAGCTTTTTGGGAGATAAATTCAGTTGATAGGAGATAATATAAAGAATAAGTTGGAAGGTGTCCACTTGATCACTTGGGACCATGAACTTTAGGAGATTACATAATATAATTTTCTGTAGATGGTATATATATACTCAAGATTATTTATTTTAGAGAAACCAAATCTCAGAACACAACTCAAACCATGAAGGAGAAGGCTTTTAAGGCTAAATCTTATAAATCCTTGTGTTATATGTCTTTAAATTACTATATTATTTGGGTGAAGTTGTGAGACACAAGAAGAGTAGATCAAGGATTTTACCATCCATAGAGATTGAAGTAAAGGGTGTAATTCATTAAAAGAGAAATGGATCATTGATTCAACCCTCCCCCTCTCAATGATCTCACAAGACCGAGGAATTTCATTATACAAATTTTTATTATAGGTAATGATATCACTATACCGCTCCATTTTATTTTTTGAAGACACACAATTTCATTATAACATAATAAAACATATTATTATATCATCATATTACCAAAATAATATGATGCTTTGTTTTTTAAAACTGTGACTATAATGACCTAAACCCGCGCTTTCGGATTCAATGCTCAAACATGCTATGTATTCTTTTTTTATAAAAAAACTAAATAATTACACAACACATTACACAATAGAGGACATTTTCTAGTTTAGGTTTTGGAGAATTAGATACAAATATTTAATTTATACTAAACTATACAAAATAAAATTAAATAAAAAAATATTCTTTAGTGTGTTGCCTCCTCAAGAATATTACATCACTAGTAATTATACTAAACCTATATAAAATATTTTAAAATGTACTGTGAGTATTTAATATTCCCAGTACATGGTTTTGAAAATGTTAATAAAAACATTTAAAATATTTCCTTGGAATAAACTTATCTATATTTATATATACATAAAAGTATATTTCTAAAACATTGAAATCCATAATTTTAGAAAACATTAATTTTATAAATATAATAATAATTGAAATAATTGTTGGGATTTCTCTATTAAAAATAATAATTTTTTGTGGATCAATCTTGATTCTTGGTAAAAAATAATAAAAAAATAAGGTTTCTAGTCATAAATCATATAGAAAAATGTTCCCTTAAGTATTATGGGTTCACCCCCTATAACATAACATTCATTATACTAATTCCAATTTTTGAAAACACTTTTAATGGACCCGCCTTCCTCAATCATAACCCAAAACATTTCAAAAATACACATATAAAATTATTTTGTTTAAAATAAAATAAAATTTCTTATGGAATGTCATAAAAATATTCTTGAGAGTTTGAAAACCCATTTTTTAGGATAATCCCTTGTTCAAAAATTTCTATACTTTTTTAAAAGTTATAAATAAAATGCATAATAAACTATGTGTACAGTTGATTAAAAATTCATGGAATGCCATTTATAAGATAGATAATGTCCATACATAATTATGCATGACATAACAGGGGATGCAGATAAAATTTCACACATGAAATAATAAATTGTTTAGGATTGGCACATAAAATTATTACTATTATCATTTGAAACATAAATATAAAGCATAAAATTATGGATTAAGAACAAATTTATTACCTTTATTTATATATTTGGAAAAATAATAATAATACATATTTATAAATAAATTGATATACATATATGTATATACATAAATATAAATCATTATACCTTATACATAGAATGATGTTTTGAAAACATACACAATCCCTTTGATAAAAAATCCTCTTACAATATATAGTCTTTGAGAAAAAATTCAAACAAAACCTTTATCTTATAAATTCTAAAAAAATATAAAGTTAAATAGATAAATAACAATACATACACACACAAACACACACACACACACACATATATATATATATATATATATATATATATATATATCTTGTAAACAACATAAATTGATCAATAAAAATAAAACTTTACAAAAATACATAAAAATAAGGGATTTATAAGGAATCCATAAAAACATGAATTTAAAACAAATATTTTTCATAAAAAATTCTTAAAACAAAGAAAGAGGAATGTATATATTTTTATATATAATTATGTATATATATATATATATGTCTTGGAGAAAATCAAATAATAAAAAATTTAACCATTACTTTTTTTGGATGAAACGAGGGTCTAAAGCTTCTGGAATTCGAGCACAATGAAATTGAGGAATTGGTTGGATGAGGATAAAATGTTTTGGTGTGAAAATAGGGATATATATATATATATTATCCCATGTTTCAATAAGAAAATATGTTAAATGAAATCCAACATTGACTAAAGTAATACTAAAGAAAATTGATAATTAGTGCAAAATTATAAAAAATTCTGGTTTGTTGACAATATATATTTATATAGATGGATTTTGGAGGAATCTATGGGATAGGATAGAAATATATAAAGTCACAGATTTGGTTTAATTTAAAAATACCATCCATAAATGTCATTTGTGTAAGATGAAACTGAAAAGTGGATTTGGGTTGAAGGTGACTTCAATGGAGGAGATGGCTTGGGTGGTCCTTGACCTACTGGTTCAAGGTGAGTGATAGGTTTCATAAGGAAGGAGAAGAATGTGATTTGAATTAAGGGATGGGATTGTCTGAGATAGATTATATGGATGAGATTAAACCTATATTTTAAACAAAGGAGAAGAGGAGTCTCGTTCGGGAAAAAAGGAGTGGATGACCGGGATTAACTTGGTCCAAGATGGACAACTCAGATTAGGTCCTGCAATTTAAAAATTTTTCCAAAATTAAAACCAATCAGTTTATAGGACCAAATATAAGACTGGACATGGGGTTCTCATCTCTGTTGACACAACACACACAAAGGAATCATTACACATGGGATCCCGCTCGGGCCTTGGCCCATCCTATACCAGGACCAGGACTTGGTCCACCTATACTTGGTCCAAAACTCGTCCCACCTATACACGGGATGACTTGTCACACTATTCGATTGGGATTGTACTATAGACACTTGACCTTGAGGGTTTGGCCTTATAGTCTGATCTCAGTTGTGGATGGCACTTTGCAAATTTCTTGTCAATTATTTTTGTTAAACATAACCAAAACTGTCCATTTAATTTTTTTTGTGATCTCACGTAATTTTAAAAATTAATTTTTTTATTGTTATTTAGAATTATAAAATTGTCTTTAACAAATAATAATGTTATAATATCAAATTAATAATTAAAAAATTACATTTCATTAATTTTATTATTTGAAAATATTATTTTAAATTCATATTAAAATTTTAAAACGACCAACGATAAAATTAAAAGAAAACCCAATGGTTATAAAAACAACGACAACCACTAAAACTTCCAATGGATATTTTTTTACAATGGTCATATAAACCTTATAAATAACTATATAAGGCATTAAAAACATAATAAGAATCATCAGAGGTCTTTTATGTATTCAAAAATGGGTTTGTACATTTCTCTTATTCTTATCATTTCCATTATTCTTCTTGCTATTGGTTTTTTTATTACGGTAGATCCAAGGGATGAAAGCTACACAATTAGTTTTATTGTACTGATGGGAATCATTCTGGTGGTGCTACTAGGTCTTGTAATGAGTTTTCTGGAGTAGTTGAGGTCTTTAAACTTGTAATGATATAGTTTATTAGTGTTTTATTAATAAAAAAGTTTCTCATATGTTCTCATTTTCTTTAATTCATTTGTATTAAATTAATTTATTTTCATAAATAATTATTATAAGTAATAAAAATAATAATGATATTAATATCACGATTACAATATGGGTTTAGGGCATTACAATGATCTAAGTATATCATATATATAGATATCCAATATCATATAATGAAATATTGTGTTCAATAACCCAATTTTGGAAATGATAGGGATAAATTTATTATAAGTATCTATATTATTATATCACTTATTACATTATCCATGTTATTCATAAAATCAAATTTTAAATTAAAATACTCATTAAACCTTTATTAGATTTACTCTCTTAGCATTGATGACATAAAATATGCTTAAATTCAATGAAAATATAAAACATAAACCCAATATATATTGAAATTGGTGTCTTAGAACCAACTAACATTACACTTTCGATTATCGTAATATTAATAAATATCTTATCACTTGATGAGTGTTTTTATATGTAACATTAATGTGATAATGTAATTAGAGTATCAGTTGCATAAAAATGTTATAGTTTCTCCCCACTATATTGAGAATCTTAAAATGTTATGACAATATTCTTAAATATATATCCTATGGCCTGTATGAAATCTATATGAAGAAACACTGCTGTTGGTCAGAGTAGATTACTCAAGAGGGGGGTGAATTGAGTATCTATAAAAATTTCTGTTAAAAATTGGTTCTTTAAAAATTTCCCCCAATTAAAAATATAATCAAATTATTTTTTTATTGAATTTATAATTATCTTGAATGTTAAATTAATTTCTCAGAAGATTGATTAGCTCTTAGCTATACTAATCTAGATATTTATATAACTTTTGAAACTAACCTACTAGTTAAAAATAGTTATAAACACTTTCTAAACAAACTATCAAAGTAATATCTAGTTTTCTGAAATATAAAGTAAAATAAAGAAGTACAAAATTAAAAGACAAAATGGATAAAACAAGTGGTTCAGTATGAAGACGAGACTTAATCCACTCCATCTGGTGATCACCTGCCACCAAGAAGTCTATATTAATAAACTTGATTCACACCCTAGATTGGGGTAAAAAAAATACATGAGACTGTCCAGGTCACACGACCTCTTCTACTATTATTTGCGGGAATAAGCTACTAGGTCACACATGGAACTCTTCCACACTTATCCGTGGGAGTAAATAGATGTAAGAAGATATGAGAGGAAGGATATCTTATATCCATCAGTTTAATACAGGAGATAGTGTGTGTTTTAATACAGACACACACACACACTGCTCGAAAGCTAAAAGTAGTACACAATAGAGAAAAGATGATGAGAAAGGGTTAAAAGTGCTCTGAGTGTTATTCTATGCAGATCTAGACTTGTAGGATGAAGCAGATTCAAGTATTGAGTCTACTTGTGAAAAACAAGGTATCACAAGTCTGGTGTTCTGGTTTCTAGTTTGAATATTTAGCTCGTGTTCTTCTTAGAGTTGGTACTGCAATGATGTTTTTGGCTCTGATCTACGATATTCTAGCCTTTTGGAATAGAGAGTGATTCTTGTGTTCTTCAGTTGTATCTTATTGCATGTATTAGTTCACTTTTCAAATGATCTCTCCTCTACCTTTTGTTCCAATGACACACTTTCCTTTTTGTTACGGAGTGCATGTGTTGGAGTTGATAGGATTCATGTATTATGTACCTCATTCCTCTTACTATCAAGTGACATGTATACAAAGAAAACTTAATTATGTCAGTGCCTTTAAAAGACTAAAATATGACCGTTATAAATTAAATTGAAAATGAAAAAAAAGATTAAAAAATGGTGTCCTAGTTTGTCTTGAAATGGAATCACTTGGAAACGGTGTAACCACAAAACAATGTCTTCTTGTATGCCTTTGAGCAGTGATATAGTCATGATGCCACAGTTTCATTGAGATCAGGAACTGGTAGAATAGATACAGTGTTAGGATCAAAGTGTCTGGTCCTTTTCCAAACTTTGAACGGTGTCTTGGTGATGGTAGCAAGGAACTGGTGTCACAGACTTCATGAGATCTGAAAATGGTTATGGTTTCAGGGTCATGGTGTCTAGGTCACGATGTCTGGGTCACGATGTCTGGTTCACGGTGTCTGGGTCAGGGTGTCTGGGTCATGGTGTTTGGGTTACAGTGTATGGGACATGGTGTCTGGGTCCTGATGTCTGGGTAACGGTGTTTGGGTCAAGGTGTCTGAGTCACGGTGTCTGAGTCTTTTTGAAAAACCAGAATTGGTGGCAGAATTACGGTTTCTCAGACTTAGCCAAATATCTATAAACATTCGAAAGCAGTAATATTAACAGAATGAATTATACCTAATCATTTATATAATAAAACATTATAGAACAAAATTAAATATAGTTTACAATAATCAATTATGATTTATAGGAATCAGGATCTTGTGAAAGTTTATTTAAAGCATAGGGAAACCAACTATCTCTACACATGATTTGAGATATATTAAATAGGGTTAATAGGATTTATGATCATTAAAACATGATTAAAACATAAGGATTCCAACAACTGATGATGTTTTATTGTCATGTACTAGGGTATCATAAGACATTGATACTTCTTCTATTGAGTTTTTCTCTTGTTAATCTCCAAGAATAGAGGTTGTGAGGACTAGGGGTGGGAAAAAAACTTCCTGAATTGAACCAAATTATAAGCTAGACCAAACCAAACTAAAATAGTGGGTTTTTTTGTAGTTTAGTTTCCAGCAAAGATTGAATTGAACCTTGTGGTTTTTAGTTTGATTCAAGTGTCAAATAAAAACACACCTATTAAATATAAATGAATATTTAAATACACATAATTTTATAGTTTTCAATCATCCTATCCCATTCATCCTATTATTGGATAAATTTCATTACTGGTAAAAGTTTTATTTTGATAACAGGCCAAGGATGATATTATATCACTATATCAATGATCATGTGTAAATTTCATTCAAATATTTAATTAATAATTATAAAATATCATGGATCTATATATTGGATGTTATCATAAAAAATAAGTTAATTCACAATCCAAATCCAACCAAAAATTAACAGGTTAAAAAATTCTAATAAAAGAAACTTCTTAATTTTTTTGGTTTTTATATATAAAAACCAAAACAAAATTAATGTTGGGGATAGATTTGTTTGGTTCAATTTTGAGTAAAAAAAACAGAAAAATAACTTTTTGTTTGGTTTTTATATATAAAAACCAAACAAAAAATTATTGTTCGGTTTGATTTTTTACTCAAAATTGAACCAAACAAATCTATCCCCAACCCTAATGATGACATGACTAACAATAAGAATTCATTAGGGTTTATGTTTCATTGGATATTCCAATATGCTGATGTTTTTATTTGTCCATATACTTGTGATTTTTATTAATTTATATCATGAATTATGTAATTTGATATATTGATGAAAACCACGATGAAATATTCTCACAGTGAGGTGGAATACATTTGGTGCATTATAAGTGATATGATATTAATTTAATAAGTAAAGGATTTTTCACTTCCAAGTTATGGAAGATGATACTTGTGGCCCTTTGATTGAAATATAATTGTCAAATTAAATCCATTACCATAGTAGTTCATTGATGAGTTTATTTTAGAGAGTAAAATAAATCAATATTATAAGATGATGACACAAAGTAGGCATACCACTTGATGAGATATATACAAAAATGTAGTATATTACATGGTGAGTGTTCATATGAGGCTGTTGTCATTGAGAAATTAAATTATTTCTCTACGAGATCCTTGACGTGTTTATAGATGACAATCTTGGATGTTAGGCAAGATCACCTAGTAACACTAAGAAAGAGGCCTATAGGGACACTCATTAAGTTTATCCAAAATCTCAATTAAATTCTATTTTAATTTAATATTAAGAATAAATATTATTCTTGACTTATGGAATAATAATTATTCAGGTTAATTTGATCACATAAATTCAATCCCCGAATATTCAAGTTTAGAACATATGTGAGTTGAATGTTAAATAAATATTATTTGTGAACCAGTGAATATATAATATTTTTTTATACCTAGTTTTTAATACACAAGGTAATAAATATTTATTTATTTATTAAATAAATATTTATATAGTTACATGAATATTTAACTAAATATTTATTCATATGTTTTTTTTGAATATAATAATTAATTATTTATTAAAATAATAATATAAAGGTATTTATTTATTTAAATAAATTTTTATCATTCAATATTTGATAAATTCCATGGATGAATAATAGTTCAAGTTAATAACCCGATGAAAATGATATCTTTCATTTAATATGATTTAACTAAATATTTAGTAGTTTATTAAATAAATGAAATTTAAATTTCCACGAGTTTCCTCATGTCATAGAATATAATTATAATATTATTACTATTAGACATGGGGAATATATTAGAGTGAATATTTAATGAAATTCCTTAACACAATTATTAAATATTTAATTGTAACTATATATTCATTTTTATATCATTTCCTAGGGTTATTAGAATTGTTGTACACAAAATTTCTTCTGAAGGGAGTTATATCAAGACCAAGAGAACCTCTCAACAATGAGAGATAATCCTCCCCCACCTCTTGAAACTGAGAGAACAAGAGAAATAATTCTTTCAAGCCTAAGATAATTCATCTTACGATCAATGACGAAGGATGCAAGGTGCTTTGTACCTTTGCTCTTACTCCTGGAAGACCAATGATAATGTTACAATATTCTTGGAGGATATGTGGATTATACTTGAGGAATTATACTTTAGACTATTCATTGTAAGGACAACATAATAATATCTATAATTATATTGATTACTGATAAGAATAATTATCAAGTTGGGGTAATTCTTTATTTAAATTAATTTCAAGTTCTATGTGAAAAAAATTCTCTCTATGAAGAATATAAGGAAAGTTTATCAAGTTCATTATATTTTATTGTTTGAAACTGGTGAAAAACATTGTTGGGTAGGGGCTTTACCACTTATACTGTTTCCTGGATCCTTCAAGTGACACTACAAAAAAACTCCAATTAATGAAGTTTTAAAACGTTGCTAATTCATTAACTGAAGATTCTAAAAAGTGTCGGTAAATGAGACATCCCTAATTTGGAAACATTTATAAACATCACCAATTAGCAATATTTATAAATTTCACCAATTAGCACCACCTCATTTTCTAATGTTTTTTAAGAATGTTAGTAAATAAACGTCTCTAAATTTTCAATGTTTATAAACATTACTATTTAAGGACAACTCATTTACTAACATTTTAAAAAAACATTAGAAAATAAACGCCACTAAATTAGAGACATTTATAAATGTCTCTATTTGTATAAATCTCATTTACTAATGTTTCTAAAAAATATCTGTATTTTGAAAAAAATTATATATTTTTTTCGAATTTTTTTACAGTATAAAAAATTTACAGACGTTTCTAAAAAATATCAATAATTTTTTTGATTTTTTTTTGAAATTTATAGTTTTTTCACAATAAAAAAATAAAATATATTTAACCCCAACTCCCCCACCATTCACGCTGCACACACCCCACCCCTTATCCACCCTCCCTCATGCTCTATGACCACTCCCACACACGTGGCATTAAATCTACTTCTGCAAGAATTTGAACCAACAACCTATACGTTTATACATAAAGACCTGACCAACTCACCTATGAAAATTATAAATATAAATTTTTATTACGTTATATTTATATATATATATATAAATTGATTTCATTATTTAAAAATTAATATATTATATATATAATTCTATATATTAATATATATACATATATATATGTTTATATTTTATATTTTATGTTTATATATATAATTTTATATTACATTATATATATATATGTTTATATTTTATATTATGTATATATATATATTATGTTTATATTTTATGCAAATATTTTATGTTGATATTTTATATTTATATTTTATGTTTATATTATATATGTGTGTGTGTGTGTGTGTGCATATATATTTTTATAAATATATATGTTTATATATATGTCTATGTGTATAAAAATATATGCGCATGTATACATACATATAATTATAATTATAATTATATATATATCTATATATAATTAAACATTTTTTAAAATACTGGTAAAAAAGTCACTAAAATAGCCACATTTTCTTAAAAATGTGACTAAATTTAAAATATATATGTATTTTTATATATAAATATATGTATATATATGAATGTGTGCGTGTTTATATATATATATATGTGTGTGTGTGTGTGTTTATATATGTGTCTGTGTTTATATTTATTAATATGTGTATATATATATATATACATATCTAAATATATGTGTCTGTGTTTATATAGGTTTATATATACGTCTTTGTATTTCAAAAATTAATATTATATATATGTATATATAGTTTTAAATATTAATATATATATATATAAATATATATATATGTTTATATTTTATATTTTATGTTTATATATATAAATTTTATATTATATTTTACATATTTTCTTATAATTTATATTATATATATAAATGTTTATATTATATATATATATATATGTTTATATATCTATATGTTTATATTTTATATTATATATATGTTTATATTTTATGTTTATATATATATATATATTATATTATATATTATATATGTTTATATATTATATATATATATATATATTAAGGTTAAGGCTAAAAATATATAAAAAGTGAAACATTAAAAAAGTCTAAAGAGGGGAACTTTATTAAAATCACTTTCATTCATAGGAACCAAGTCCAGTGGTAGCTCAACTAAACAAGTGAGCTCAGTACCAATCCCTTTGTTGGCAAGACCATCCGTCACATAGTTCACCTCCCAGTAGTGAGTGATGAAAAAATTGGTACCCAGAAGAATGTCCTTTCATTCCATCCATCTAGAAGTAAATCTACATGATAGATGCAACATAACATTTCTGATGGCTTGGATGAAAGAAGTAGAATCACACTCAAACCATTGTTCTAGACATTAGAATGAGAAAATAATACTGCATGAACAATAACTTTCATTTCGCTTCAAGAGAAGAGGCCAAACCACATGTAGCATAGAAACATCCAAGAACATTTCCACCATGTTCTCGAAATATAGCCCTACAACCTGTAGGGCCCAATTTCCCATTTGATGCCCCATCTATGTTGAATTTTATCCAATTAAAAATTAAATCTTTCCAAAGAACCTTAAAAGTACCAACTGGTTGATTATAATTTACAATAATACCCAATCCCCTTAGAAGAGTAAAATCTTGAACACTATTATCATAAAAATTATTTTTAACCATGTTAGCCTCTTTTGTTGAGATTATAATCTCAACGAGCAAGGATTGAAAGATAAAATTGGTACCATTATGTTTATATTTTATATTTATATATATGTTATATTATATATATATGTTTATATTTTATATATATCACTTGTTTATATATATATATATTTATATTACAAATATATGTTTATATACATATATATATATATATATATATATATCTGTGTGTGTGTAAATATATATGTGTACATGTATATATATATATATAATTATCCATGTTTTAAAACACTAGTTAAAATATAACTAAAATAGATGTGTTTTCTTAAAAAAGTGACTAAATTTAAAATATTTATGTGTTTTTATATTTAAATATATGTATATATATATATGTGTGTGTGTGTTTATATATAAATAAATAAATAAATAAATATATATGTATATATTTATATGTGTGTGTGTGTGTTTTTATATATATTAATATATATATATATATATATATCTAAATATATATTTACATCAATGTAGGTAAATGAGTTATATATACATATAGTGATGTTTCTAGAAAAATATTGGTAATTTAGAGACGTTTCATGAAAAATGTCAGTAATTTATCAATGTTTCATAAAAAAATATTCCTAAATTAGCAACATTTTCTAGAATCATCACTAAATTGGCAATGATTTTCATGAAACATCACTAATTTAGAGATGTTTTTTTTCAAAATGGTGCTAAATTAGCAATGTTTTCAAAAAGCATCACTAAATGAGCTACGTTTTTATGAAATATCACTAAATCAGAAACATTTTTGAGGAAACATCACTAAATTAGAGATGTTTTTAATGAAACGTTGCTAAATTAGTGATATTTTTCTGGAAATATCACTAAATTAGTGACATTTTTTATGAAAGGTCAATAAATTAGATAAGTTTTCAACAAACTTTACTAAATTATCAATTTGTTTAGTAAACATCACTAAATTAGCGATGTTTTTTTGGAAACGTCACTAAATTTAAAAATGAGTGTTGTTTTTAATAAACATCGCTAAAAAATGTTGCCAAATTATAGTTTTTTGTAGTGTGGTATTAAACTAGTCACATAATAATTTATAAATATTTATTATTTAGTTGATTCATTTCTATTTTTTTACCAATAATTCATTTCTAATTTTTTTAATCCAAAATTCAAAATAATGTTCTTTTTTTAAGTATATATTACCAAGAATAAGCTAACAATAGATGAAGAACACTCAAAGATCCAATATAGGTCTTGAGAAAGCTTGTCGAATTAGATGGTTACACAACTTGTAACTAAAAAGTACATTCCATATACCCTTGGTCAACCACAAAAGTGTGGGTTGTGGAAATAATGAAACTTATTTTGGGTATTGGTACATGAAATATAATTACACACCATTTATTGACCACCAGTTGGCACATGTTTGGTGGGGATTGCATGATTTGTAGCTAGTGTACATACCATATAACCCCCACATGATTTTTATCTTTGTAAATTATAGAATTCATGTGGTCAAAGTATATTCCATATAATTATTAAACATTGCGTATTAAATACGAGTCGAGTAACATGAGATAACATTAAGTAAATGATATGTGTCTAGCATCCCTTGTCATGTAACACCTGATAGTCTGTGAAATATACACACCGATCCTGACAGGTGTAACATTGATGGACAGATATGAATTACATTATATGTAGCTGGTTTTAAATGTTGTGTAACTCAATCCAACTCATAAAAGGTACACACTGATACAATCATGTCATATGAGTCAAATATGTATATAATTAGAAGTGATACCAAAGAACATGATGTGTATCTATCTTTATACATCATGTAATAAGTAATTATGCACTAGAGTACGCAATGAGTAATTTTTTGCGTGTCATATGGAAATTAAATTAAATTAATTAATATTTATATTTTTTATGAAAATACATTATGTGTATAGTCATATTAAACTACATTTCCTTCTTAATCATATCTAGTAGTATATGTTGCATATATTGGAGGCATGTAGTGTGGTCATACATCTCGTGCAGACTACACAACTTGATCTATGAAATATCATGTCATTTAATATCATGAAACGTCTTGTAGGCATACATATTGTGTAATACACAATAAACAACAAGGATCATACACAATATTTTCCATACACCTTGTCAAGTGACGATGCATGTTTTGTAAGTGTTCAACACTAGAAATGGGTTTAACTAGTAGCAGAAGGGCACACGTTGTTATACCACCAACACATATTGTGTACTTATTAATTTTAAATTAAAATTAATTTATATTATTTAAATTTATTTTTGATAGTAATAAAAGGAACTATTTGGAAATATAATTAAGATAAATAATTTATTAATTGACAAAATTATTTATATATTCATTCAAGAAATTTATCTTAATGAAAGAATGAATTGAAATGAATACTAGAAGATTTTATGCATAGTCGTTGCGTGTTGTGAATGATCATGAGTTGGACCGACCTATATATGTGTTGGGTTTCCTATATAATTTATTTATTTTCTTGGTTTTGTGATAAATTTATTATTAAACTAAATTAGATGATCTAGGTATCATCCCTTCCACATTTATTATGTATGGGCATGAATATCCAAGGATTATTTTATATAACCCTAATCCCTTGGTGACCCTTACCTATAAGTGAGTAAGTAATTGTATAATAAGGATCCCGAAATAGGAGGATATGGTACATGACATGATCTAAGGTGACACCAACCAAGGGGATATACATATTAATGGTGGGGTGATGTAACTTGAGTCAGGTATCAGTTTAAGTATTTTCCCCCTAGGGTTAGGTTTTTTTAATAATCTGCTTGACAAACCAACTAGTAGTTCAAAGCTCATGATCATATCACTTATTTATTTTCTTTTTCAAGTGAATAGTTATTTATTTATATGATGTACATTTATTTTATGATTAAATATGATCCTATAAAGTAAATAAGTAATAAGCATGGAAGATCAAATAAAATAAATTTATTATACGTAAATAATTCTATCAGATATAGTTGATTAATTATTTAAAATCCACATAATATTAAAAAAATTGTAACACCCTATGTTTTTAGAATATTATTTTAGTTAAATAAATTGTAAGTGTTTGATAACTTTCTTGATATGCAACATTGAGTTTAAATGAACCATGATATATTATTGAATTATGATTATTTAAATATGATTGTTATAACCAATATGTTAAATTAGAAGTATAAATAAGAATAATAAAATTTTAAAAAATATTTATAAAGGTTTTCTATAATAAAAATTTATAATAAACAAGTACTCAATTTTTAGTAGTCATTATATGCTTCAAAAACATGTTTTCTTCAAAAATTGGGTTTTATTACATTTTGTGCATAAATATTATAATTAATTTACACTAATTTTATAAATATTATTTTAAAAATTGTATTTATTTTTTTTCACTCATCTTGTAAATATTATCTTAGGGTGAATTTTTTTATTTTTTCTTAAAATATATTTTTTAGTTAATAGTGAAAATACCAATTTTGGTAAAACCGTCATTTATTTTCATTAAAAAAATTAATTGGAAAGTACTATTAAATTTTGGATTTGGTTTTAAATAATCTTAATATACATTTTAATAAAAATAAAAAAAATAATTTCATAATAATAAAAATTATTTTTGACTTTTTATAAGTTAATTTTTATGCTTAAAATCACAATTTTTAGAAAACGGGTTTTAAGTGGGTAATGTTTTTCCACTTTTATTAATAAAAAAAATCCCTAATGATGAATTATTTAAATGAAATTTATATATATATTATATATATATATAGTAATTTAAATTCATATAATGATGATTACTAGTTATATAGTTAATGTATGATCATTTTATACTTCAAAAATACTTTTTTTTGCTTCTGAAAAACAATTTTTCATCACATTTTGTGGGATTATTTTTAAATGAATTTATTCCATTTATATTTAATATTTAAAAATGGATTAATTATTTGGAATTATAAGGTTAAAATTTGGTAAATAATTCCCTTTTATTCTAGTTCATAATGAATAGTATCCATGGTAAATAGTTATAACTACATTAACGTATAAATCAGGTTAATTAAGGTGAACCCTACTGTAAAAAGGCTTTAAAATATACCCAAAACTTTACTTTACCCTATTATATGAGTGAATCTATTCTATAATCATCTAATTTTATAATTTAATGAAACTTGGATCCTTTTTCTTTGATAATGACCTATATAATATTTTAAGTAAAGAAATACAAAATGTCACTCTCTTACTTTTACATTTATATTATATGTTCACGTAGTGATAAATATTTGTTTTTAATGAATATTAAAGGTTATTTTTATCATAATTAAATTATTTTTATAATGGTAATTTATTTTTAATTTTATTTATTCAATAATTACCTTAAATTTATATACAACGCTGACACCATGTCTGTGCAAGCATTGGAAAAATAAAAATAAATAATTTAAAAAAAATTTAAAAGTAATGTATTTGGATGAATTATTGTGCCAAAATAATTTTATAGTTAATAATAATGTATTATTTATGGTGAAATTTATTATATTTGAATTTAATTATTTTCACGATGTCTCTAAAGTCAAATTATATCAATAGTTCTTAAAATGAATTTAATCTTAATTTATGTTTTATTAAATTATTTAGAAATCATAAAAATATTCAAAGATGAAAAGTATGATGAGAAATGGTCTAAAATTTCATCTATTATAAATTTATGAGAAAATTTTTATCTTATAAGTAAAGTTAAAACCCTTTAATATTGAAAAATTCATTAGTGTGATTAAGGTTAAATTTGGTTAACTAAGAGGTTAAACCAAATGACAATGTTTAAAATAAAACTTAAACCTATCCAAATTATATTAGTTAAAGGTATTCTAATAATATAATATATTATATTTTAAATTATGGACACATGGTATCACTTTCTCAGGGAAATGAATTTATGATATTTAATTTTTTTTATTAATTCCATGTATGTCCCTCCCCCCACTTATAAAATAAAAACCTTCCTCTATTTTCATTACACCTTATTAGGGAACTGATATTGACTAAACCCTACCAAATTCACTTCTAAAATTTCATATATATATGAATTATAGGTGATTTTATTCTTAAAATACCATTCCAAGGGTCCTTAATAAGGTATCTAAATGAGGTCCACTGAAGAAGAGGTGGTTAGAGAACTTTCGAAGAAAGTCAAACTTAAGGTAAGGGATTTATGTTTCAATCTATTTTTAATTCAGATAATTTATTATTGAATGTATATTGATGGAAATTTTTTTATACTTATCAGATAAACCCCTTTAATTTTCTTCTCCTCTAGTTATTAATGAAATTTTCAAGAAAAAGAATAATTTTTTCCTCTTTGGTACTTAAAATCATTGAGATTTTTTTAAAGAAGAATAGACTTTATTTTCTCTTTGGTTAGGAATATTTTTCTTCCATGTCAATATTTTATTTAGAATGTTATAAAAATGTTTTTTTAATATTCTCCTATTATTTCTTAAGTCGTTTTTACCCTTGTTTTACATCTATAAAAATATTTCAGAGGAATTTTCCTATCTTTTTTGGAATGAAGTACTTTTGAATTTTTACCAAAAATGTGAAAGGAAAATTTATTTTAATATACTCAAGATAAATTAATTTTCCCATAGACATGAGTGATGGATGATTTTATGATTCCTTTACAAGTTTTTATAGTTCCTTTCAAAGAAAATTTTTCCATAATAATTTGGAAATTTTTATATTTTAAAAAAGTGATTTCAAAATTAGAAGTGTATTTTTATATAGAAATATTTTAGTGATATTTTAAATTAATTTTTCATCTATGATAACATACTTTGATATTATTTTTGTTATTATGGGGATGTGATCCAATGATATAATCCTTATTCTTTCTCTATATAGTTTATTATTATGATGATTAAATTTTTACAAAACCTGTTTATTTTCCATGGGTTATGTTATGGTGATACGATGAATGTTTTATCATCTTGTGGTATAATTATGAATGTATTATGATTATGAGATATGTGGGACTGGAATTATATTCTAATATAATGAATTTGGTAAATATTAGTGTTTTATGAGATCAAAGGGTACACAAGAGGTTATCCTAAGCCCGGAAGAGGGTATATGAGGGGTTATCCCAAGCCTAAAAGAGGGTACATGAGTGGTTATCCCAAGCCTAAAAGAGGGTACATGGGAGGTAATACCAATTCTAAACTATGGCATATAGAAGGTTATCCTAAACCTAAAATAGAGTACATGAGAGGTCATCCCATGATCGAAAGAGGGTACATAGGAGGTTATCCCAAGCCCAAAGCTGGTACATGGTTGGATATCCCAAGCCTAACATGTGATGAATGTCTTAGTTGATATCCCTATCATAATATTTCTATGATTTTTATTATGACACACTTTATACCACTATTTTATAACATTATGTTATGATAATGTTATGCTCTCTTGTCTCATGTTCTTTGATTCCTTTATGATTCATTTCTTATGAACTTCTAAACTTTATGCTATAACTCATGTTTTTGATCTACAAATTATAGGTTATGATTTTAAATGATTAAGATCATATTATCATACCCTTGTGGTCATGTTATTTTTAAATGATCATTTATATCTCCCGTTTTTACCATTATTGAGTATATAAGATCACCCTTTATTATTTTTACTTTTCCCCAGGGATTGAAGAAATATTTTAAGTATGATGTGTCTAAGAAGGGTGATAGGTTTGAAGTACTAATTGGGAGATGATGTAGATAATTTATGTTCCAATTGTTTATATATCCATGTTTCCAAAGACAATAAACCTTTACCGTTATGGCATGGATCATAATGTTACTTAATGAATATTCATCTAATAATATGTAATATTTATATATAATTTTTTAGGTTTGTTATAATAATTCATAGGATAAAATAAATAATATTTATTAATAAGATAAAAAAATCCCACGAAGAAACTATCAAGTAAGATATTATCATCCATCAGTTGATTTAGATTGAAACCATAATTGTAATTACTTGTTTATCCCAAGTAGGGGTGATTTCAATTATCAAGTATTTCTAACAAAGTCTTTGGGTTAACCTAAATAGTTTAACATTAGGGGCTGATTTATTAAGAAATATTTAGTGTAACTTGGTTTAAAGTGTTGAGGAAATATGAGTATGATATTCTAGTATTGGGGAGTCCACTCGATAGATCAAAGAATGTTGGATTAATATAGTTGTAAAGAACAACTACCTAAATACCTTCAAGTAATTTATAATGCCCAAGTATGAATTATTTGAAGGGGAATATGAATCCTTGACCATAGAATATCCACATGACAAGATATTCTAAATTAAATGGTGAGAAATTTTAGGATTCGATAAAATTGATTGATACTAATAAAATTAATTTATTAGAACACACTTGGTAATCAAAATAAAGTGTGAACATATTATTTTATTTTATTTTGAAAATGGAATGTCGTTTAACCAAAAAATTATCCCTATGATCTATCTTGGGGAAAAATTATTCTGACAAAAACTAACTTCTAGGAGTGTTAAAGGAACTTGTAAATCATACTATACTAGTAGTGAAAGTTTAAATGTCGGAGTCCCCAGTTCTTAATGAGCTCTATAAGAAGGAAATCGTGGAGGAGAATTCTGTCTTCTAGAAACACATGGATGATTTATTTGATGTCTGATGCCTCATGTTATCATCTATGACTATTGAGATATAAAGGATTCATGAATACATGGATGAATACACCCTATTTTCTCATATCTATGATGTTTATCTGGAGAAAGAAATACAAGACAGGTATGATACCTCAAAGGCACTCTTCACATGCACAATTAGAGACGGTACACCAGATGGACCTTATGTAGTCAAGATTATTGGATATATCAATCATTTATAAATTATGGGTTTCAAGATACCCATATAATTGTGCACATAACCCATTCTCACCTCAATTCCTCAGAGATTATAAAGTTTTATTTTGAATTTTAATATAAACAATATAGAAAAGACTCTCCCAAATATCTTAACTCTGATTAATCAGCTGGATAAGTACATGAATATAGAAAAAAATTCAATCATTGTGATAAATAGGAAGAAATGAAGGTGAAAATACCCAATATTAACTCCAAGTATAAGGCACCTTTACACCACCATTCTAATATGATAAAGAACTAGGGGAAGGATCTAGAGAAGTATGCAATATATTTTACTTATAGAAGGAAGAACCATTATAAGAAGAACCATTCCTCAGCAAATAATCAAATGAAAGCTTTAGGTGTGTTCATTATCGAATGTAATATAACTAATTCTATAAATTTAGTATTAGATACAAATTATGGTACTCAAATTTTTATCCAAATATAGGAACCAATAAGATTCTAAAAGATTACAATGGGTGAGGTGGTTTTTTGAGATTCCAGTGGAGAAAGACTAGCTGTATTGGCTATTAGAGATTACTATATCACATTTTCTATGATTAATTCTAGTTTTAATGAATTTTTATTATGTTCGTAATGTAACCAAGTATATATTATCTATGTCCCATTTTGATATGTATGGATTAATTTTCATGTTCATAAATAAGATCTAATACTTTTATAAATACAAAATTTGTTATGGGCTGACACATTAAAATAATGGTCTTTACATACTATAATATTAAAATATAGTATCATTAATTGATAATGAATAAAACATACATGACTCACATCACAACCTGTTGTCAAATCATTTAATTGTTCATGTAAATGAGAGTAATTTGATAAATCTCTATCAACAATGATTTTTAGATTCTTTTGACTTAAAACCTTGGATATCTATTAGGATTGTTTTCAATAAAAAATGAACAAATATCTATTTAGTGTAAAGGGAGAAAGATCTAAAAAGATTATAGAATTGGGCCATATAGGCATGTTTATAACTTTTTCCAGAAGAAGCTAGAGGTGGATACTCTCACTTCATAACTTTTACCGATAACTATAGTTGATATGGATAAGTCTACTTCGCAAGGTATAATTATAAATACTTTGATAATTTAAGGTTTGCAAGAAATAAGTATAGAGTTATCTTGGTAATAAGATAAGGAAACTCCACTCAAAATGTGGTAGGGAGTATATTAAACAAGGGTTCATTATCTAAGGGACTTTGGGATAATATCTCAACTCATTCATACTTATACACAACCATTGAATAGTTTCAGTTAAAGGAGGAACCAAACCCTATTGGACATGCTGATATTGATGATGATTCATGCAAGTATTACATTATCCTTTTAATGATACACATTATAGATTTTGGTATACACACTAAACAAAGTGCCAAATAAAGTAAAAAAACAAAATTTTATCTAAGCTATAAAGTGATAATAAGTATTTTTTTCAAAATATTCATGTGTAGGGTGCTAGGAGTTTTAAGGATATCTCTAGTAACAAACTATCATCAAGAGGTAATAATTGTATCTTCAAAATATGTTCCAAGGAAACAAGGGAATGTTATCTATTCAACCTATCATATAGAAAATTAACTGTGGTAAGGTGATCCATATTTTAAAAAATGGAGAACATATACAAAAGATATAGTTGGAGAAATATATGCTTCCTTGAAGTTAATTCTCAAGATAAAAAAGAGTTTGAATGGAATCAAATTACACAGATCCCAATGAAATAAGTTATTCTAATACACAATTACCATGTTAGAGAACCAAAGAGGTTATAGAACTAGAGGTATATGGTTTTATAGTGAACGAGGAAGGTGACACGTTATTAATTGAAGATAATGAGCCTCTATTTTATAAGGAAGAAGTAAGTATCTTAGAAGTTGTGAAGTGGCTAGAAGACCTGAATTCTGAAATGGATTCCTTGTACCAAAACAATGTTTTGAATTTTTTAGATCCTCCAGTTGTTGTAAATCATGTTGGGTACAAATTAGAATTCAAGAAAAAGTTGAACATGGATGGTAACATCATTTATTATAAGGTATAACTAGTTTCTAAAGGGTTTATGAAGCATCAAGTCATAGATTATTATAAAACCTTTTCACCGGTCACTATACTAAAATAAATTAGAAATATATTTTATATAGTATCATGCCATGATTATTATATTTAGAAAATGGATGTCAAGAACACATTATTTAAATTTAAACCTTGTGGAATATGTATATATGAAAGAAAAAAAGGGTTTGTGTCCCAAACCATCCCAAATCAACCCAACCCATCACCTGAACCATATCTCCTTAAGGCATGAAGGTTATTCCCAATCCCCAAAGGATAGAAACATGTTCCATATAATCCTAAAATATATGAGAGGGAACTATTTCACCCAATAAATATAATTAAAAACATAAAGTAATTCTACCCTAACTTCAAAATGGTGTATACATAAGTTGGGAATCCATTAGTCAAATAAACAGTTTTAAACATCATTTAAAACTAATAACGAAATGTCTAAAAGAATGGACATCCAAATTAATTTAAATTTGATAAAATTAAATAAATATCTTACAATAAAAAATAAAATATAACATGGTTTAAACATAAATAGTCTATAAAACATAAAATAACCAACATACTAAACAGTACCCCTATGACCCATGGTCACCATCCAATATTCCCAACCTGATTCTCTCGACAAGTGATCAGAGTAGTAAAAGTCCCACAAAATAATCCATCCAAAAACCTTAATCTAAACCTATAAGAACCCACTCAGTCTATAAAAATGATTGGTGTTAACAGGGTGTGAGCATAAAATCCCTATAGGTTTCTACCAATAAAATATTCCATGAACTTCATTTAATAAAACATTCCCTTAATGATATTTTTAAATAAATAACTCAAGAGTAATGTATTTAACCTTTTCAGATAAAAAGTCATAACCATTTTTCAAATTCATTTGAAAACCAAAATATTTTATTAAAATAAAAATTTAGATTTACTTTAGAAATCTATTTTCAAAATTAGTTTAAAAAACAATTATTTAAACCACTTTTAGAAATACCAAAACATTAAATCATAAGTAAGAAAATGAGACATTAAATATGTAATAAAAAATAAATTAACAAGGTATAAAGTGGTAATGAAATGATATGAATAAAAATTATAACTATAAATGAGGAAACATATCATCACATACAAAAACAAAGGACAAAGTAAAACAACTTAATTTGAAAGTAAATAGTAAAGGAATGATAAAAAATAACTATAAATAATGTTATGTAAAAAATAAACAAAAAGTAAATTATTACACATTCATGGGAAACTCCTATAATAGGAATAGTCAAGGTACTCTAAGATCCTTGTAATATCTCATGATCAAACCAATTTCATGTAACTACCCATGGGAATTTAGGTAAATCCTCATAATCTATAACAATACATGCATAACTACATAATTTCCACTATGGAAAATATCAAATCACTTACAATACATATTATCTAAATCATGGAATTAGTAATGTTTAGTTAGTGTGACATAGTCCACTGATAGGTAGGTATGTCTGAACAACCTTGAAATACTTTTCCTAGGCCCCTAACAAAGTTTCTAAAGTTCCCATGAATTATCTAGTGGAGGTGGAGGAAATTTTATCTTATATTTAATCACATTACACAAATAAAAAATAACAATAACAAATTCACACCCCACCTACACAACCCACTTTAAAAAAAGGTTCCCATACCCAATCACATAAGCATAATCAAATATCAAATCAATATCACAATAGATACAAACATTTTAAAAACATAAAATAAGTGGCTCAACTGGGGGAATGTCTTATAAATTCAAAACCTCCATTTTCTTTCAAAAGTTCAAAACAAGACTCTAATTTATTTTACATTCATTACAGAATAATTTAAAACTTTTCATGGAAACTATTTTTTTTAAAATATCCCTTCGAAAATGTATTTGAAATAAAGATGAACCACAAATTTAAACCAACACATCAAGAATAAATAATACCCAATTATAAAGCATCATTAAATTATATGGTGAATACCATAAACCAAAATCACATATAGGCAATAAAATAACAAACTAAATAAACATATAAAAATCATTTGATAATTAAATTCTATCCAAAACTCCCTTTAAACCCATAACAAATCTAAAGTAAAATCATAAATGGCTTAAAACATCACAAAAAATTCTGAATTATAGAGAAATATCCCTTTAATGATTTTAAAAAACATATAACTTACTTCATTTATTATTTCAAATGTGTCGAAACTAAAATTCATAAAACAATATTTATTTTAAACTATAAAAACCACATGGAATTAATAATAAATTCCTACATTCACTAGAATTCAAAAATAACAACCGTTTTAAGGAAATATATTTAGACAACCCAAGCATTCATGGCATATTATGAAAGGTAAATCACATAGAATCACCTACCCTAAATTTATATATTATGATAGATAGGATGTTACTTGACTCTAAAGAGGATAGGGGAACATTTAATGAGTTAGTTCAAACCCTAGGACATGAAAAAATACAATTAAAATTTATGCATCTACAAAACCTAGGTCTCTGGGACCATCGTAGGGCTAGAGGAGAAGAGAAGAACAAGAAAAGGGGGAGGGAAGAAGATAAGGTGGTCTTAACATCAAAAAATCATCTTTAAATCATGGGTAAGTGGTCAAAAACAAAGTAGGATAAAGGGGTAGGATCACCTAGGGATCCCTTTGAATATATCACACAAAAAGGGGTGAGAAAGACCCCAAAAGGGATTTAAAATATAAAATAAAAGGCTTAGAATTCCTAAAATTAAAATTATGACTAGGACATGTCATGAAGTGGTGAATTCATTATAACTTAAAGACCTTTAGACCCTACATGGTTGTGGTTGTGATTTTTAGGTTGAGGCCACAACCTACTATAAACAAACCCATGCTTGCATGCTCCGCTCACATATAATCATAGAATAATTGGTTTGTAGTCTAAAAATGTAGACCTAAAAAACTACTTGGTTATAGTGTGACACCCCCTCTATGTCATGATTCTCTTTTATCTTTAAATAAAAATATGTATAAATGGGTTATCCACAGTGCGACCTCCCTAGATCATAGAATAACTTTATGTAGTCTGAAAGTTTAGGTTTCTTAGGACCTCAAAACAATATAAAGACTAATAAATAAAGGAAATAAAGTTATATACTAATAAATAAATGAAATAACAAGTATTTCAAGGCTAAGGTATGAAAATTATCCCCACCATACTACTTTCCCCCTCCAAAATTTAACCGAGTAAAAAGGGAGGACAAGATAAAAAAAATTAATAGGAAAGGGAGGAAACTCTCCAAAAAAATATAAAACTATTGAAAGAAGAATGAAACCAGAGTACTAATACTTGTTTCTAACTCCATGAATAACAATTAGAAATTTCAAGGAATAATCAAAGGCCAAGACCCATGGAGGGTCTCCCCACCAAAAACTATTTAATCATAATATACTAGGTCAAATAGATTGGATATTTCTAAAGGGATCACCACAAGTTAATAAATTTTCTTAAAAAAATAGGTTAAGAGAGTTATCATTGAGAGAAACCTTTAAATACATAGGGAAAAAATGATCTCTCCCAGAAAAAAAATCCTAAATGACCCAATAAAAAACACAGGTAAAGACCACCTAACCAACATAGATCAAGGGAATAAAAAGAGGGATAAAGAAGAGGATAGAAGATAAAGGACGAGAAAAACCCTGAACAAGTTCTATCAGACTATTATCTAGATCCCAACCACTGTAGTGATTTCCCCTGAAACTAGTGCATCAATTCACTAAACTTAAAAAATAGCCCAGTTGACCTCAATAATGATAGGTTTATGGAATAATCAAATGAGAAGAATCAAAATTCCTTGGCCAACCCAACTAAAAATAGAAAATAAGTAAACCTATCATAGAATACCCTGAGAAATTAAATACTATTAATCTAGCCTTATTATCTGTATCCAAAAAATAAGGTTAGGCAAGGGATCCTAATGAAGGCCACTAATGATGATATAAAACTAAATCAATAATTCTCAAGTAAAGTCCTCACACCAATAAGATCTTGGATCTACCACTCTATTTGGAGTCTGGGTGTATTAAAAATATTGAAAGGAGACACTCAAACTCTAGTAAAAGAGAACTTGAGGATTAATCCATAACATATACTTACTATTATCCTTAGATACTTTTCTAGAAAGCATAATTAAAATACCATAAATCATGGTGTAAAGGATATGTTTTTTCCTTGTAAAACCTTTAAATATATCAAAGAATATTTTTGGAGCTAGAAACTAAGACAATGTGATATTTTGAGGTATGGTAATCCAGAAATTAATTTTATAAAAATATTAAAAATATATTTTATATCCTAGGCACGACCTAATGTTGGTTAGCACTGGACTTTCAGATGTGGCAGCCGTTGGAAAGTACATTAAGTGGATTAATTAATTAATTCATTTAATCAAAAAAATCTATTTCCTCTATAAATATCATATTATAGAAAATCTCCAGGGATAGCTATATAAACCTTTGATTTTTGAGAGGAGGTTTCATCATTATTCATTGGTGGATTGAGATTGAACGAAGACTAGTGATCAGATCGAGGTGGATCGATAGAAAGAGGATGCATGGGATTATCCAAATCACTGGTGAACATGTCCTTCACCAATGATCAATCCATAATCAAAATAGGGATAATTAATTGTGGTTTCCACCCTTTATTAAAATATTTATCGTGTTATTATCAGCTATTATTTTATATTTGATTAATTTAATCCTTCGCATGAGCTAGTGTATCGAATTAAATTGTTTATTCGATTTATTCTTGTTTATTCCAGGTTTTTCACTTCAAATATACAAAATATATGATCTTTGGACAATAAAAATTGGCTAAAAATTGATGAAACTTTTTTCATATTCCTTTCCCCCATATGTTCTTCACATTCTTCAATGTTGGGATACAGGACCACTGTTTGAAATTTCTTTGCGGGTTCGAGCATGATTGAACCTCCAGATTCATGGTCGATGTGTGCACAATGATTGGATCAATGTTTTGTGGATATATTGAGAGGGAACATGAGTGATACTATGTAGAGCTAGGATCTGGAGAAAAGATGATTATTGTAGGGGTATGAGGATCATGGTTTCTTTGATATGAGGATTAGAAGCCCATTTTCCATCTATCAGAGGCTAAAAAATGATGGATAGAGGCAACTGACTTTGATTTTGGGTGGTAAATAGGTGTGATTCATGCTGTCTAAACTATATTTGGATAATTCATGAAGAAATTAGAGTTTATGTGAAAAAAACATGACTAAACGGCATGTAGTCTGATGAACACACACTGTGTAGCTGCACCCAACTATGGTGGCTAGGGTTTTGGTGAAGATAAGTATCCCATGCTGTGTGGTTGGGCCACATGTCATGTTAACCACCTTGGGTAGCCAGTATGTGTGCTAGATACACATTATTAGGACCCCATGTGAGAGGATATTCCATTTACTTTGGGAGTAAATGGGCATGTGTTGGTATCCAGGCACATACATGTATGTAGCTAACTACATAGATATGGTCTGATGGACACATGCATTGCCAAGAGCACACGAGTAGGCCCTGGGTGGATGGGACACGCCATGTGTCCTCTTTACTCACCATTTATGGTGATATGGAAAATAATACATGTCCAAGGAGAACATTTCTGGATAGTAGAGGGAGACCACACACCATGTGGTCTCCTTACACGCCATGTACTACCTTTTTGAGAAACTTCTTTCTCTTGTATCTCCTTTGTTTAGATTGAGATCTTGGCTTGTGAGTAACATTTATTGAGTATTTTTATGCATATAACTTGATGGTATCCTTATTATTGGATTTTGAGATATGATGTGATATGTTTCAATCATGGTTCTTCTTTAGGCTGTGCTCGAAGATGGCAGTAATCAGCCGTGATCATCAGAGAGAGTGAGGGGTCAGAAACCCACTGTCATACCAAGTCATGGATCCCCCATACTCCGCACATTGGTTTAGGTTGAACCCCTCTAAAAAAATAGGGTGTGGGTCTTATACCTACTGAGTTTCAACCCTTTATGGACTGGGGCATGGGTCCTCTACCTACTGAGTGGACCCCCTCCCTGTGATGGACTAGGGTTTGGGTCCTATACCTACTGAGTGGAACACCCATGATGGACTAGGGTGTGGGTACTCTACCTCCTATGTGGAACCTCCTTGATGGAATAGGGCATGGGTCCTCTACCTACTGAGTGGAACCCCCTAAACGACTAGGAAGCTGGTCCTCTACCTACGAACTGGTATACCCTTACAGACTAGGGCATGGGTCCTCTATCTATCTACTGAGTGGAACCCCCTTATCATACAGAAGTGTGGGTACTATACTTAGATAGTGTTACCCTCAACTATATTGAATAGTGTCAATGTGTAGTTCCTCTAAACAATTACCTCTTCAGATAGAAATATGAGATGTTAGGCATCAATGGTGGACCTTTAGATTTACAGGAAGACTCATCATCCTAGACTAGGTTGTGATATAGAGATCCACTTTTCTCTATCATATGATTTTATTATAAGTATATACGAATACATACATATATACATATATATATTGTTGGTTTTTTCTTCCCTCTTATTTTGGGTTGAGTTTTCTACTTCTATCATGTCTCTTATTTATCCCCCTTTAGTTTTTAGGGTGTCCTACTGGGTATGTATGTACTACCCCCTATATCGACCTTTCTCATACATGTTGTGTCTTATGAAGATGAATGACAAGTCAATGGTGATTTCAGAAGAGTATAGGTATATTTTTGTGCATGGAATTTACATAGTGGTTAGGATTTGAGATTTGGATTCGGGCACTCTCAGTATTTCTTTTCCAATTGTTTTCAGGTTGGGACATATTTTCTAGGTGGGTTTGAATTTTTCTATTTTCATTTTGGATTACTTTGTCATATTATTTTGTACTCCCTAGTGGTTATTTCATTAATGGGTTTTATTCTAGATATTACTTATTTTATAATTTATTACTCTTCACTTGTTTATGGATATGGTTGTGTTCATACATTTAGGTACTATAGGAAAATTCCTTCTATTTTAGTTATGCCTTCTCAGTGATTTTCACCAACCCATGAACTATGGATATGGGCTTGGGGTTGTGTTGGATTGGTTTTCCACCGACTAGATGGTGCTCAGTGGGTCTGGTCATTACATATTGGAATCATAGTTGATTCTATCTTGGGATAGTGTTTATAGTTTTTCCCCCCAGTGAGGTTTGGTTGGTAATTTTGGGAAACATTTTCAAAGTGTCTCAAGTATGGATTTTAGGCATGGGATCCTATTGTTGGTTTGATGACCTACATATCCATTCACCAGGACTCCAACTACCTACTTATAGACTTTGTATACCAAGACTTTGGTTTTAGGGAATGTTAGTACATGCATCATATAGGATTGAGTCCATTGAATATCCTTCTTGAGTCAGTTCCCCATATATATATATATGATTATTTTACCATGGTATATATTGATTAATTTTTAGGATGCCTCTATAATGATAACTATCTAGGTTACTGATTTAGGATCATGAGGATGATCTGATGGGTGATTAGGCATATTTTTTGTTCCATATTGTGAGATATTTCCTCCAGGTGGGTAGGTATAAGTACCTTTGCTTGTTGAAGAACATATTATACCAGTAGAGTAAACTAAGGATGCATGTTGCCTTAGCAGACTATGTGAGTTATAGTGCCAGAGGACATTGTGGTTCGGTGGTGATTTAGATCCTTAGGAAATAGAATATTGTCTTGAGTCAGTGATATGATATTTAAAACTTGTGTAGACCCCAACTAAACATATTGTTATGCTAGAAGTTGTTATTTTCAATGGACCAGTTGGGTATTGGTGGAGTATAGTCCCAAAAATGCATGATTAGTTGAAACTCTCATGGTATGATTTTCAATGGCTATTTTGTGAAGATTAATACCCCACATTCTTGTGATCAATTTAGATTCAAGAGATTTTGGATCAGTAGTTGGAAGGGATGAAATATTTTGAGTATGCTACGAGGTTCACTAACCTTACTTGGTACTCCCTCAACACGATTCAGGATGGTTACTTCTAGTCATAAAGGTATAATCAGTATGTCCACAGAGACATTCGTTCCTATGTGGTACCCATATGCATTCCCAATTATGATAGAGTACTAGAGTGGGTGCTGGTGAGGGAGATATTCCTATATAAGTGACACTATATAGTTTGATATGGTAGTGGATGTCATGGTGAAAAGTCATATGTAGTATCTAGGAGGCACCATTTGACAAGGTCTTGGAATAGGGGACCTTATCACAGTTAAACATAGGCACATGGTCTTGTTTCACATGGACAACACATAGGACTAGGGTAGAATGAATAGGGGTGATGATATGCATGTTATTGGTGAGGTCACATGGAATGTGATTTCCTGAACCAATGTCCTGAAGAGGGTAGAAATATAGTGGATGGAACACCAAGTTAGGGGTAGCACTATGATCAGGGTTCTCCCAGGCATGGCTAGGGTAACCCCAAGGTAGGAGGTACTGGTAGGGGAGTATAAGTAGCTCCGAGGAGAGGAGATGACCTGGTTGGATAAAGTTATGAGCTAATTCCACTACTACCACCACTACTAGTTGGACCGCATTTGGATTAGGTAGTTGGTGGTCGAGGTCACGGGTAGCTGCAGGCCATGGAGGCTTATGACCTGGAATCCCATGAGATCACTAGAGGCATGATATTTGTTTATTATACTATTAAATTAGTAATTTTAGAAACATGCGAAAGTAATTAATTCATAAACTTAATCTAGGTGTGAGAGTTGCAGATCACAGTTGAGACTTTAGCCCAACAACATTGGCTTGAGGTTCCTACGAGGAATGATTCTTTGATATCGCTTATCTGTCGACAGTTCGAGCTATATCTTAGTAGATAGAGTTTCTTGTGGGACCTATTTTTCATCATCATGAGACCATATGACATAATATTGTTTATATACTTGTTTTCTAGGCTCCAATCCCAAATATACTTTCACCACATATGATTCAGATGCCTTCAAATAGATGGATTAGATTCCACTTTTTGGGAAAGATAAATCTCATGGAGGATTGAGTGGGTCATGTGAGTTGGAAGCTACAAACCATCACCCATTAGTTTTTGATTTTATCCCCTATAATATCAGTCACTTCATGCATTTAGGTTTCTTGATACATGGATTATTTTTGGAACATCTTCCTCAAGGATGTTTCAATACTACCTTTGAGTCAAGAGATGGAGTTTTACATTTAATTTCACCCTGAGACCATTCAAATATCTTCTACAACATATAATAAGAATCCAAACTAAGTCTATGAGATGAGGTTATATTTGGATGACCTTCGATAGATGGGATTTATCAAACCTAGTGTGTCCCCTTGGGAAGATTTAGTTTTTTTTTGGTGAAAATGGAAGGTGAGATTTTGTGGATTTGTGTTGATTATCATCATCTGAACTTGGATATGATAAAAAACAAGTACCCATTGTAAAGGATTGAATACCTCTTTGATTAGTTGTGAGGTGTGAGATGGTTCTTGAATATCGATATTTGGTATGACTACCACTATATGAGGGTTCATGAAGATGATATTCTAAAGTTGGCATTCCAACGTCTCTATGGACTCTATACATTCCTGGTGATTCATTTTGGTGTGAAAAATTCCCCCGCAATGTTTATTGATTTGAAAAACCTGATCATCTATCTATACATGGATATACTTATTATTTTCTTCATTGATTAAATACTTATTTACTTCTCATCAAAGGAGAAGTATATAGAGAATTTAATATGAACCTAGACTTGCTTCGAGAGCACCATATTTATTTTAAGATCTCGAAGTTCTAGTTCTAGATCTATAAGGTTCAATTTATGGGAAATGAAATTTATAATCATGGATTACCTATGGACCTGAAGAATATTTATTCAGTGCTTTCTTGGGATCCATCTAAGAGAGTTTCAAAGGTGTGGAAATTTATTGGCATGGTGAGGTATTATTGGAGGTTTGTAGTGGAATTATCTAGAATTATATCCCCTTCGATCTCCCTGATGTGGAAAGGGAATCTGTTTACCTGGAATGATTAGTGTCGAAGATACTTTGAGGAGTTGAGGATGAGTCTGACTAGTGCTCCTGTTTTAGACTATTGAAGGAGGGTATAGAATAAGTAGTGCATTGAGATGCCTATAGATTTGGTATCAACTAAATTTTGATATAAATGTAGGTAGTAATCTCATATGGGCCAATCAAGTTGATACACCACAAGCATAACTACATGACTATTGAACTGAAATTGGAAACAACAGTCTTCGGTCTATGTATGCGGAGGTAATATCTTCTGGGAGAGTGCTTTGTTATTTACTCAGACCATTAGAGTCCTAGGTATTTCTTCACTCACAGAGATTTAAACATAAGACAGAGGCATTGGTTGGATTTTATATATGACTATGACTTTGAGATAGTCTACACTCATGGGAAGGGAAATGAGGTGGAAGATTCCTTTAGTAGTAAGTTATAGTCTTTCTTAGTGGAGGATTTTTCTGAGAATATGGCTTCATTATAGCTTACCTTAGTAGTGGAGGAGGGTGTGTATTTTCTTATCCAATGGTGTTGACTCCTCCACTTCTCCAATGTGTGAGGGAGGGTCAGTTGGGAGACATTGGATTTGAGGTTCCTCGTGGCCAGATATCCTCAGGATATTCACCAAATGGATTCAATGAATGAGGGAATCATTTCATTCTTTTCCAGGGATGAATGGTTGTTCCAATCCTGATGGGACATGAGGTAATGATTTATTTTCACACTTATCCTTTGGTTGTGAAAACCGGTGGGGGGAATATGTATAGGGAACTTCATCAACAATTTTGGTGGGCTTGAATGAGTTGGAGCTTTACCGAGTTCATCTCTCGATGTGTCACATGTCAGTAGGTGAAGTTCGAACACTAGGTTATAGCAAGTTTGTTGTAGCCTCTTGAGACCACATAGTGAAAATGAGATAACATATTTATAGAATTTGTGATAGGTATTAAATAGATAGTGATAGGCCATGATTATATCTGTATGATAGTTTACTGATTTACCAAGTCGGTGCACTTCCTTATGATGTGCGTCCTTGTCACGAGGACGTTCAAGTTTACATTTATAAATACCCAAAATATATCATAGTGGCTAACCTCAGGGTCGATCTCAAGGAAGAAGTGTCGAGAGCATAAGTGGTTGTTCCGAAAATCTTTTTGTATTTTTCTTTACTTTGAAAACATAAAAACACACTACTAAGGAATCACTAATCAGTGCTGAAGAGCACAGTGGATGTGGAACAGTGATGAACAGATGAGAAACAGAGATGGAGAAGTGAAAAAACAAGGAGACACAGGACAAAAACAAGAAAATAAAATAGATGAAGACATAACACAAGACACAGAACGAACAAAGAAAAGGATACCAAAACACAGAAGACAAAAGTTAGTGAGAAAAAGGCCAGACCTAGGTTAATCCACCCCCTACTCACCTTCCTAGATCAACACGAACAATTCTCAAATTTGCACAGTGCATGATTGATGTCTCGGATCACGCACCAGTCTCACTTAGAAATTAAACACTCAAACATATAATTTCTTCCATGCTCAAGAATTCCTCCAATCTGTAAGGTGATTCACCCAGCAAAGTCATTCTGGAATGAATTTCTCACAATCCAGAATGATTCCACTAAGATCATCACATTGCACAACTGATCTTGATTCTTAGTTCGAGAAATCAAGACTGGAAGGGGAGAAGAAATAAAATAAGAAAGTATCAAATCGTCTTACGAAATATCATGCTCTCGCTAACTCTAACTCGCAGAAGCAATCTACCAAGGTGAATAAAAAGAAAGTGATCGCATTAGTGTGCGGATCTCCAGATTGTGGTGAGTTTCATAAACTGGATCCTACAGTGCAAATTAGATCTCCATTTCTGGAGATTCGATATCACAGCGCAAAATGAGAAAGAAGAAATGACACACACAATTAAACATTACTAACATCACAATTCAATTAACTAAACATTACACAAGTATTTACAGACACAATTGAAAACACCAGAAACAGAGCAGTGGAGGAGAGGCAGAGAATGGAGGAGTAGGTACTGTCTCCAGGTCGAAGATGATCCCTGCCCGTGAGAAGTGGATGATATGGGTGGTGAATTATGAATGGAGTGTCCTCCTCCCGCCGTGGAATGATTCCCTCCCCCGGGTTCTCTGGTCCTCGCTCCAGGCCTTGTGGCCTCCCGGGGCTCTCGCCTCATCTCTTTCTTTTTGAGATCTATGATAGTCTTCTTCTTTTGAGATGAAAAATAGGAAACTAAAAACTGACAGGAAGCAGATAGCAGATATCCACATGGCGTGCTTTCATGTGCACGTCACCAGTCTTTAAGTGAACTCTCGGTGAGTGTACGATCCCTCGCAACGAACTCGAGAATCTTTCGCGCCTTTCCCACGAAAAAGTTATTTTATCACCGCTTTAATGAATAGCTCCCCCCTGCACGAAGAAACGCACGTGAGTAAAAATAGAAAAACTAAAATAAAACTATTAAATATCATATATTATATCACTACTTAGATAAAAATACTTATTATTATATATATATATAATACTTAATATTTTTATTTCTATTATATGTAAATATAATATTTATTTAATAACAAATATTATTATGAAATAATGATATTAGATATAAGATTATATATTATTATTAATATACCTATAATTAGTATAGTATGTGATAAATATATTATGTAATGCGTTATATTATATATATATGTCAATATATAAATTATATATTATATAAATTTTAATATATTTTATAATAAAAAAACAAAGTGAAAGAGGGGGGGGGGGGCTTCGGGTCTGTTCGGTGTAGGGGAGAAGCGAGAAAAGGGGATACAGGCTTCTGGGCAGGGGCGAGGCTGTGCGACGAAAAGGCCGGCTAGGGGTGGCTCTCCGACGAGCAAGGGGTTTGTCACCACGGTGGGGATGGTTCAAGTGGGGAAGTAGGCAGCGGCTATGACGGTCTCACGGCGATGAGGAAGGAGGGTCATCGGAGCTGGACAACAGGTGCAGTTGGGGTTTGGGTTGAACAACAGCGTGGGCTTACAGCGTGGATGAGAGCTTGATCCGAGGGGCAGCGCGGTAGAGGGGAAAGCGTTCGGCGGCTTCGGGTGTTCCAGCAGGGGACTACGACGGCTCAGAAAGAGGTGAAGTGAAAGGTGGAGAGCTCAGGGTAAGGAAGGAGGTGATGATGCAGTGCGAAGAGTGTGCGGAACCACGACGATGTCAAGGGGTTCAGGTTCTGGAGAAATTTTGGATCATAGGTGCGGTTTGGAGTCCGCGACGGCTAAGGGATGTCAAGCCGCGATTATGATTCCGTTTGAGAATTGGGTAATTTATTCCAAAATTTTTTCAATCTGTGCATTTGAGTATGTTCAGTCTAGTTATTCGTTCAAATTTTGAGTTTCCTGGTGATTTGATCCTTCCTACTGCTACGATTGTGATTTTATGTTTTTGATTGGTGAATGAATTTTTTTTCTGGGCTGTTGGAGTTGATTTTGTGCTTGTGTTGTTGCTGCGTGGAGGAGTGGTGAAGAAGAGCAGTTGAGTCGTGCCATGGTTTGGTGGTGAAACGGTGACGGGAAGGTGTGGTGTTGCAGTGGATGAAGAGGAAGGAAGCACCGTGTGAGTCACCGTGAGGGTTCTCATGGTGAGACAGGGAATGGAGGCACCGTGAGGGTGCTCACAGTGAGACGGGAAAGAGGAACGATGCCACCGTGAGGGAACAGTGAGACCATAATGTGTTTTCACGGTGGGACATCGGAAACAGGAAGCAAGGCACCGTGAGTGTTGCTCACGGTCTCACCATGACCGTGAAGAAATCACGACACCTGCAAAACAAACACAAAAATTAAATTAATTAAAACTAAATAATTTATTAAAACTAAAAATAGATTAATCAATTAATAAATTAAATTAAATAGAATGGAATTAAAAACTAAATAAAATAGAATTAAATAATAAAATTAATTATGTTTTAAAATGAATGAATTTATTTGTGTTTAATAAAATAAAAAATAAATAAAAATGTTACTTGCTTAAATTATTTAACCAGCTAATTAAAGAATTAATTAAATAAAGTGAATTAAAGAATAAGAAAAATTAGTTGAATAGAATTAATTTGTTAAAACTAATTAACTTATTAAAAGACTAACAAATAAAATGGGTTATCTATTTACCATTTTAAAGAATAAAGAATTAATTAATTAAAATAATGAATTACTAATCTAACTAGAATGAAAAATTATAAAAATAAAAGAATAAATAAATAAAGGTCTAATTCCCAAGACTAAATTAATATAAGAATTATTTAAAAAAACACAACTGAATAATAAAAACAACTTATTTAAACAAAAATTTATTATTTTACACAGTAAGTACAACACCACAGTAATTACCAAATATTTACTAAAAACACTCATTTTGGAATTAAAAACTCAATAAAAATATAAAAAAAATGTGGAAAAGTTTGTGAAAACACCACCACATCACCTTACTATTAGGGAGCATATTTCGATGAGGAGTTTGAGGTAGTTGTATGTGTGGGAGATTATATTCCTTTATTGGGTTCCCTGGATTATTGTATTTGACCATGATGCGTAGTTTATGTCATGGTTGTGTAGAGTCTTTCAAGAGGCATTCAAGAACTAGTTGAGGATGAATACAACTTTTCACCTGAAGATGGATGGGCTGACTTAGTGCACTATCTAGGTGTTGGAGGATATGCTGAGGGATTTCATGTTAGACTTAAGACAGATTTGGGAGGATCACTTACCTTTGGTAGAGTTTTCTTATAATAATTTCTATCAATCTACTATCTTCATAAAACTTTTCAAATCTATGTATGGGTGGTCCTACATGTCACCCTTATGCTAGAATAATATTGGTGAGAAATATCTTGTTAGGCCAGAGTTTGTGTAGGTGATGATGGAGAAGGTCCATGAGATCTATGAGCTGACGAGGACAGCCCAGAGCCAATAGAAATATTATGTTGATTGAATTCATAGGCCCTTGGAGTTAGATCTGGTAGAATATGTTTTCCTAAGAGTATAACTATGAAGAGGTTTGTATAGATTTAGTCTAGGAGGAAAGCTATCCCTGAGGTTCACTGGGTCATTCAAGATGTTGTAGAGAGTTTGTGTAGTTTTTTACCACATAGAATTATCCCCATAGTTGTAGTGGGTGCATGATGTATTCCATGTGTCATATATTAATAGATATGTTCATACTCATACATGCATTATTGATTAGGTTGATATGGACATTATAGATGGATCCACCTTTACAGAGTACCTGGTGGTGATCGAGGATCGATAGGAGAAGATCCTGTGAGGATGGACCACTCCATTTGTTTCATATTCTTCAGTAGCATGGAAGTATATAAAAAAGCTCTTGGGAGGGGGAGATCCAGATGCAGGCTCACTATCCATGATTTTTTGTTTATTTATTCTTTTTTGGTATGAAAATATTTGAAGGATAGAAGAATTTAGAGACTTTTTTCCCTTGTAAGACTTTGAAATATTACAAGGAATATTTTGAGAACTAGGCACTGATAAGGTGTGGTATTCCAAGGCCTAGTGGTCCCAAAATTTATTTTATAAAAATATTAAAAATATATTTTATATCACGTATGCATAGTTTTTTAGAAATAATAAAATATATCATGAAAAGAGTCTCAAATTAGAAATCTAAGACCATGATTGTATACAAAGCATGGGGTTCAACCTAGGCACTACCTAAAGTTAGTCGACACTATAAAGTCAGATTAGGAATCTATTAGATGGTACATTAAGTAGATTAATTAATTGATTTATTTAATTGATTCATTTAATTCTCAAAACCTATTTCCCTTTATTAATAGACTGTTATGGAAAATCACTAGGGTTAGCCGCATAACATTTGGATTATTGAGAGGAAGTTTCACCCTTCTTTATTGGTAGATCAAGATCAGATGACAACTAGTGATTAGATTGAGATGGATCAATAGACAATGGACACAACATATCATCCCCATCACTAGAAAATGTATTCTTAACCAAAGATTGATCCATAATTGAGGTAGGGATCATCAATTTTCGTTTTTCCCTAGATTAAAATATTTATCATGTTCTTATATGGTATTATTTGATCTAAAAAGAATTTAATCTGTCACATGATCTTGTGTATCGAATTAAATTGTTTATTAGATTTATTCTTGGTTATTCATGTTTCTCACCCAGAATATCCGTGATATTTGATCAATGGAAATGAAAACTTGGTCGATGATTGATGCCCCATTATTATTGTAAATTTTCACCCACATGTTCTTCACGATCTTTACCTTTGGGCTATGAGACCATGGTTCAATTTTGCTGGGATGGTATGAGTGGGATCAGACCCCTGGAATCAGGGTGGATGTGTGAAAAATGAACGAATCTATGTTTTGTGGATGGATTAGGATGGAATTCAAGTGATAATCCATGGATCTGGGATTTTTAGCGGCAATGATGTTGGTAGGTGCATGAGGGACATGGTGCCTTTGAATAGAGGATTATAAATCCATTTTCTAGCCACGGAATGTTAGTAAATGATGGATGGAGGTGACTAACTTTGATATTATGTGGTTTATAGGATTTAATCATGGTAGAGAAATTGGATTTGGTGAATGTGTGAAGAAATTATAGTTTCTATAAAAAATGAGACTACACAATGTGTATTCTTATAGACACATGCCATGTAGCCCCACCCAGTTGTGGCAACTAGGGTTTTGGGGAATTTTAGGATCACACACTATGGTTGGGCCACACACTATGTGACCCTCCATGTATAACACCCCAAGATTTTGAAAATAAATTTAATATTGAATTCATGAAACACTGATTCTCTAAAAAACACAACTTTGTTATAACCTAGCCAATAAACATAATTTTTCCACCTCTGAGATTTGAATTTCGAAAAAATGGTATACATTGTTGCCTTCAGTAAAATATTTAGAGTCTGATAAGACAAACTTAATTTATTTTCAATAGGAACATACCATTATGAATAGTAATATGAATAGTAATATGACATTTATGAATATTAAATAATTTTTTTTTATTTTTTTGTCTTAATTTTATAAGATAATGCGATATTGACTAATTTTTTAAGGTGATATAAAATGAATTATAGGTTTAAAATTGTTATTTTTCGAATAAATTATGATTTTATTTAAAAATTAAATTAATAATATTTAGAAAATTATTTTCAAAAAATGGAGTTCATTTTTGAATTTTATACGTCGAAAAATGGTTATGGTGAATTTTGGGGATTTTTCTAAAATACTCGAATTTTTGATGAATAGTAAAATATTGTAATTTACTGTATATATACATTATCAGTTAAATTCACTATTACTAGCATCATGGATGATTTAAGAACACTTGTTTCAAACTCACATGTGCATATTACTATTCTTTGTAACAAGAATCAATAATATTGGCTGTCTTGGGCAAAATAATAAAATAATGTGTAAAATAATGGGAAAACCCTCCTCACCTCCACTATAACCCCCCTGCCGCACTCCCTCTTCTATTCACACCTCTCAAGCCTTGTGACTTGTTTAAATTAATCTCAAATATCCTCCCAAGATCCTCCCCCACCTCTAATAGCCCTTGGTCTCATAAAAAACCAGAACCTCTCCCCTAAAGAGGCTCTCAAGGAAGATTACTTCAAGAGATAAATTTCTCTTTTCATTTCTTTTATTTCAAGTTTCTTTCTTTGATTTTTCTTTACTCACCTCCATTCATCCAAATATTGCAATGAATCTAGTAACTTACATGTACTAGATTTTTTTTGAGATAAATGGATAATTCTTCATCACCTCTCCTTTCCCCTTCTTTTATACTATAAATGAAAACACCATTCAAGATATGTTAATTTATCACATTCAAGGATGATGGGTTTTAAATTCTATTACCATCTTCAATTCTAATCCTGAAACCATTTTTATGGTCAAAACAGACTATAATATATGTGTTATAACTTATTTATGGTTTTGGAATCATTTTTTACAAATGATATTAATTTATAAATCAAAATGAGTTCATTGTGATAAAAAACCGCCAATTAACCAAACAATTGTCATTAAAGTTTTATATAATGATTCATATTCACTCCCAATAACCAAAAGAATTTTATTACCATGTAATATTATTATTTTTCACTAATAAAATACAAATTCTATTTTGGAAAATCGTTCTCATTCTACATGTTTATTCTTACATGAATATAAGTAAACCGATCATGACAACCAAGGAAGAAAACGCTCCCAAACAATGAAATTGAATCTCTTAACCCATCAAAAGGCCATGAATGAACCTAATAATGTTTTACTAAATCAAATAAATGTATATAAGGTTCTGGAATCATTAATTTATGAACCTAAATTTTATTATCCAGGTCATTAAGATCAAGTAAGGAACACCTTCAGACCCAAGGTAAGAGTTTTCCATCTAAACCTCCATTTTCATTCAGGTTACTTTTATTATCTTCTTACCTCAATTAAATTATTATTCATTAATATTTACTCCTCATAAATTCTGTTTGAATGATCTATATATGTGTACCAACCATAATACTACCTTCATTTATTGGGAATTATATATTTTAAAAGGATATTTCAAAAATTCTTCTCGAAATACAAACCCGACTCAATGGAATTTCTCAAATTCTTACTTATTTTAAAGGGAATTATATAGTCAGTTTTTAGAAACCATTATCTTTATAAAATCACTCATTTTATTATGAAAATTCAAATTCACTTCATTTCTATATTTATACAAACACTTTTCCAAAAATAACTCTTCTTTTCAAAGTAAAAGTGTATTTATCTCAAGAATTAATCGATGATTTTATAAGATTATCTTCATATGTTTCAACAATAATGTTGACTATTAAGTTTTATTGGGATTAATATTTATGATATCATTTACCAAAATTAATTGAATGGTTTATGATTAGTTTTAATGTGTTTGTTCTATCTTAAAACTATTCACCAATTTACTCTGAATAGTTAGTGTTTAAGAAAAATATTCGGGGAAAGTTATTTACGTTTCATATGTTAGTTTGAATATGAATGTATATGTTGATTAGGTTTATCCCTATTCATATGAGGAATGCATTGGACTTATTATGTGACATGTGGGGCCCTATATATCCCCTCGATGCATCAGTAGGTCTCATGACACAAATAGACATGGACTTAACCAAGGCCTTGCCAATTTTTAGATATGGTTTTGGCCGAGGCCATAATCATATTTAGATGTCTTGGACGAGGCATTAAAGGTATGTTTCAGAATGTCTAACATATACATTTCCCTCATTATGAAGATATAAATTCAAAGTTCATAAGGTTATTTGACTATTATAATATAGATGGTTATGTTTTATTATGGGAATATTTTCTCACCTCATATCCCTACCATATTATGTTTAAATTTATTATTAAAGTCATGTGTTTTAAATCATTCACCCTGCCTAATGTTTACGTTATCTTACACTATAATTTTCACCCTTACTGGGCATCTGATCTCACCCCTTCTTAAGTTTCATTTTTTCCAAGACATGAAGAGGTATACTATGATTGACTTGTAGGGATAATCTTAGAGTGGTGGATGTTACCAATGCAACTTATATCTTTATCTTCATTTCAAGTTGTAATGTTGAACTTATGTTTGTATCTGGATTTACAAATCTACTGAACTATCCATTCTTTCAGGATACTACTTTCTTGTTTTCATGAAAAGGTAATGTAATAAGGCATCGACTATAGGAAACTGTTGTTGGGTCTTTATAGTTGGTATCAGAGTAAGTTTAGTAGAAAACATGGAAACTATATTTTGAAAATGTAGTTTAGGGAACAAACCCCTAAGATAGTCTTTGAGGATAAAAATAAAATAACATCTTGAAATTTTGGTAAGGAATAGATTATGTGGATCTTTCTAGAAAATACATCCGTGTATGGATACTACAAGTGGACGTGGTTCTGGGATAGATGTACGTTGGAGTGAAAACATTGAAAAGAAGTTTCAGGCTTGACCTGAGGTATCCTAGTACATGAAAACAGGCCTTACTCTGCACCTGGTTCGACACTCCCATGGGATATGTTTAAGATAATTCCCATTTTATTTACAAGCCATTATGAAGGATTTAAACGTAAATTTTTCCACAAAGAAACCATGTTTATGATTATGGGATTATCCATGTATAGGATTTAAATATATGTTAAGTATTTTTTTATAAGTTGAGATAGTACATTATGATTCATAACCTAATCTATTGTAAACAATTATTTAGAAATGGATCTTATTATAAGGAATGGAAACTTCATTAACACACGTATCCTATTTAGGTATTTCCCTCCTGTGCAAGATAATGTTGTTGGCTCTGGAGTTGCGACTAGTGTGGAGAATCATATAACTATACTGGGATAACTTACTTAGGTTATGAACAATAACCTTACCTTATAGAGCATTTGGATCCACAAGGTATAGAAGCTATGTTAGATATCTTTATGTAACAACAACCTCCATCATTTAATGAGACTAAAAACCCATTCGCAACGAAGTAGTGGATAAGTTCCTTAGAGAAGATATTTCTCACCTTGGGAAGTAATGAAAGGGAGAAGGTTTTTATGGCATTTTATCATCTATCAGAAGATGATAATCAATGGTGGTCACTAATTTAGAACAAAAATGAGAGGAAGAGATAAAAAATATGTAATAGAGTGAATTTAAAGAACTTTTCTTAGAGAAATACATTCCTCATGAACAACGAGTGGATATGGAAAGAGAGTTTCTGAATTTGAGACAAAAGGAAGATGAAAATATTGAAAAGTATAAAGATAAATTCACAAGGTTATCAAGGCATTATGTGGACTATATACGTAATCCAAAGATCAATATTGATCGATTCTTTTATGGCATAAAGCCATTCCTCAGGAGGGCGCTGGTCTGCCAAAATTTCTCATCATATGAAGATATAGTCTCATGTGTTATCAAGATGGAAAATGAGTTCTATAAGTCTTATGAATTTAAAGGAAATAAAGATAAGAAGAGTTTTGCTTAAAAATATGGAAAAGGAAATAAGGAAATTGGGAAGAAGGGAAGATTTGACTTTCCACCTTGTGATAATTGTGGAAGGAAGCACCCTGATGCCTATGTAAAAGAAAAGGGGATATTCTATAAGTGTGGAGAGAAAAGCCATCATATTGGTGTTTTTAAGGGGAATAAATAAGCTATTGATGTTCAATTTTATAATTTTATGGAGATGGGACACTATGCTAATGATTTTCCAAATTGTCGAGGAAACATGCTTTAGAAAAAACCAAGGGAGCAGGGACAAGATTATGTGATCACAACTTATGATATTGAAATTCCTAATGATATGGGGGAAGGTACTTTAATTATTTCATCAAAATTAGCCAATGATTTATTTGATTATAGATCATTGCATTCTTTCATATATTCCCAATTTTCTAAGAAAATTAGATATTTCCAATTTGATTCAATAAGGTTGTTTCCATTCAAAACTTATAATGGAAGTATAAATGCAACAAAGTTGTGTAGGGAAGTCCCCATTATGTCATATAAATGTGATTTATCTTCTGATTTTATTATCATAACCATGATTTAATTTGATATAATCCTTTATATGGATTGGATTTTGAACCACGATGTGAAAATTATTGTAAGAAGAATGAGGTTACAATTTTTGAGAACGATGTGGAATCACTTATCTTTAGAGAAGAAACACCACCATCTGATTCTCATCTAGATCCTTGCCCAGTAGTTCTATTGAATTATGTTATTGGGTAGGAAGGGAATCAATGACTATGGGTGAGGAAAGTAATGTTCAAATAGAGGACGTACCTGTTGAGTAATAATATGTTGATGTTTTTCAGAGGATTTACCCGAACATCCTCCAGAGTGGGAAATTGAGTTTTGCATCAACTTAATTTTTGATTCAAGGGCCATATCAGTGACCCCTTATAGAATGGCCAATATGGAATTAGTGTAACTAAAGAAACAACATGAGGAATTGAGTGATAAAGGATTTATTTTCCCTAGTGTTTCTCCATGGGGATCCCCTATTCTTTTCGTTAAGAAGAAAGATGGATCTATGAGGTTGTGCATTGACTAAAGGGAGATCAATGATATAAAAATAAAGAAAAAGTATCCCCTACCTCACATTGATGATTTATATGATAAACTTCATGGGTACCAATATTTTTCAAAGATTGATCTTCAATTTGGATATCACCAGTTGCATGTAAGGAAGGAAGATATTCCAAAGACAGCATTTTGAACCAAGTATGGGCATTACGAGTTTACAGTAATGCCTTTTTCACTGACAAATGCACCCTATATTTTCGTGGATCTAATGAATAGAGTTTTCAAGGAATATCTTGATGACTTTTTGGTAGTATTTATAGATGATATCTTGGTATAATCCAACAGATACTAAGATCATGAAAATCCATTGTAAACTATTTTGAAGACTCTTAGAAGAAATGAATTATATGGGAAGTTTAGAAAGTGTGAATTTTAGCTTCAATCAATTTCCATTCTTGACCACATTATCTCTAAGGTTGGAATATATGTTGATCATGTGAATACATAGGTTGTTAAAGAATGGCCTACTCTAATGAACATAACTGAGGTACAAAGTTTTATTGGTTTATCAGGTTGTTATCAGAGTTTTTTCAGAACTTATTCCATTTAGCAAACCCAATGTCCAAAATTACATGTAAAGGGGTTAAGTTCGTATGGAAAAAAAAATGTGAGGACTGTTTCAAATAATTGAAGAGGAGATTAGTGAATGCTTTGATCCTAACACTACCATCATGGAATGATGGGTTTGTGATCTATAGTGACACATCAAATAATAGACTTGGTTGTGTCCTTATGCAGAATGATAGAGTTATTTCCTATGCATCAGGTATGTAGAAATTCATGAAAAAAAATATCATACTCATGATCTTGAGTTAGTGACAGTAATATTTTCTCTGAATATGTGGAGAAATTATCTCTATATAGAAAAATGTGAGATATATACGGATCATAAGAGTCTATAATATATCTTCTCACAGAAAGAACTCAACATGAGGCAAAGGTGATGGCTCTAACTACTCAATGATTATGATTGTTCCATACACTACCACCCAGGAAAGGCAAACAAGGTAGATGATGCATTGATTAGGAAGTATCATGGAGTTCTCAACAAAATGAGGATTGTAAAGGATCCTTTGTACATAGATCTAGTATGGATGGATATAGAATTTATCAAATAAGGTGAAACATTACTACTTTTTCAAATGATTTCCCAAACATCTTTATTGGAAGGAATTAAAGCTTCATAGTCTGATGATGTGAATATTCAAAAGAGAATTAATGCTGTGAAATATGGGAAGTTGGATGACTTCATGTGTGAATATAGAATTATGAAATTTGGGAAGAGGCTGCGTGTTCCCTTTCTACCAAGCTAAAAACAGAGTTATTTGATGATGATGATGATGATAGCTCAAATTTCTCTATGCACCCTGGTAGCACTAAAATGTATAGATATTTGAAAGAAAATTTCTGGTGGGATAATATGAAGAGGGAAATTGTTGATTATGTATCAGGATGTTTAGTCTATCAACGAGTGAAGGCCGAACGACAACACCGTAGATGATTCATGCAACCTATACATATTCCTACATGGAAATGGGATGACATCACCATGGATTTTGTCACTGGATTATCCAAAACTCTGTGAAATAATGATGCAATGTGGGTAATTATTGACCGACATACGAAATCAACACATTTCCTCACTATAAGAAATGATTTTCCACTGGATCACCTAACACAACTCTATATCGATGAAGTTTTGAGACTTCATGGATCACCTCTCTTAATTGTTTCTGATCATGATCCATTATTTACATCGAAATTATGGAAAAGTCTTTATAAATATTTGGATACTGAGCTTTGATTGAGTATGACTTATCACCCACAAACTGATGGGAAATCAGAAATGACAATCCAAACCTTATAGAAAATGTTGAGATCTTGTTCAATTGATTTTCAAGGTATATAGGATCAATATTTACCTTTAATAGAGTTTGAATACAATAATAGTTTCCATTCAAGTATTCAAATGGCGCCATATGAAGCATTGTATAGAAAGAGATATCGAACACCAACTTATTGTGATGAAGTTAGAGAAAGAAAGCTTGTAGGCCCCGAGCTTGCGGAGGAAACTATAGTGAAGATAAAGACTATTCAAGGCCATATCAAAGTATCTCAAAGAATACAAAAATATATGCTGATAATTGAAGGAATGATTTGGAGTTTCAAGTGATACATCATGTCTTCTTAAAAGTATCTCAATAGAAGGGTGTTATAAGATTTGGGAAGAAATGGAAACTGAGCCCTAGGTACATTGTCCCTTTTGAAATTCTGGAGAGAATTGGAGCTATTTCATATCGTTTAGCTAGGACACCTAGCCTATCTAAAGTACACAATGTGTTCCATGTCTCATTTCTAAGAAAGTACATTCCAGAACCAACACATGTCCTCAATTATGAAGGTATATACTTATAACCTGACCTATCTTACTATGAAGAGTCTATCTGGATTCTGGACACTAAAGAACAAGTGTTGAGGAATCATATGACTTAACTGGTAAATATACTTTGGAAAAATCATAAAACTAAATAAGCAACATGGGATCCTAAAGAGATTATGATGAAGAACTACCCAAATCTTTTTGTGAGGTTTCATTCTGGTAATTTCGAGGAAGAAATTTTTGTAAGGATGGGATAATGTAACACCCCATGATTTTGAAAATAACTTTAATGTTGAATTCATGAAACACAGAGTCTATAAAAAAACCACTTTGTTATAACCTAGCCAGTAAACATATTTTTCCCACCTCTGGGATTTGAATTTTGAAAAACTGACATACACAGTTGTGTTCAGTAAGATATTTAGAGTCTAATAAGACAAACTTATTGTTTGGTGAATAGTAACATACCCTTATGAATAGTAATATGAATAGTAATATGACCCTTATGAATAGTAAATCATATTATTATTTTTTTCCTTAAGGTTATAAGATAATGAGATCTTGATTAATTTTTCAAGATGATATAAAATGAATTATAATTTTAAAATTGTTATTGTTTGAATAAATTATGATTTAATATAAAAACTAAATTAATAATATTTAGAAAATTATTTTCAAAAAATGGAGTTCATTTTTGAATTCTAAACATCGAAAAATGGTTTGGGTGAATTTTTTGTATTTTTCTAAAATACTCGAATTTTTTATGAAGAGTAAAATATGATAATTTAGTGTATATATACACTATTAGTTAAATTCAATATTATTAGAATAATGTATGATGTAATCAAAATTGTTTATAACTTACATGCACATATTACTATTCTTGTTCACAATAATCAATTCTCTTGGTTGTATTTTTTTTGAAATAAAATAATGGGAAAACCCTCCTCTTCTCTACTATAAACCCCCCCCCCCCCTCCCGCACCCCCTCTTCTCTTTACTCATGTAAAGCCTTGTGCCTTGCCTAAATTCTACTCAAATATCCTCTCAAGATCCTCCCCCACATTTAGAATCCCTTGGTCTCATTAAAACACCAAAACCTCTATCCTAAAGAGGCCCTCAAGGAACATTAGTTCAAGTGGGAAATTTCTCTTCTCATTTCTTTTATTTCAAGTTCCTTTCTTTTATTTTTCTTTCCTCACATCCTTTCATCCATATGTTGTGATGAATCCAGTACCTTACATGTAATATATTTTTTTATGGTAAAGTAATAATTCTTCATCATCACTCTTTTCCCCTTTTTTATATTAGAAACGAAAACACCATCTGAGATGTGTTAATTTATAACTTCAAGGACAATAAGTTTTCAATTTCTATTACCATCTTCAATTCTGGCGATGATACCATTTTTATAGTTGAAACTGACTATAATATATGTATTATAAGTTATTTAAGGTTTTGGAATCCTTTTTGACAAATGATATTAATTTATTAATCTAAATGAGTTCGTTGTGATAAAAAACCGCCAATTAACCCAAACAATTGTCATTAAAGTTTTATATAATGATTCATCTTCACTCACAATAACAAAATGGATTTTATAAACATGTAATAATTTTTTGTTCAATAATAACATACAACTTCTATTATGGACAACCATTCTCATTCTATATGTTTATCCTTACGTGAATATAAGTAAACTAGTCATGGAAACCAAGGAAGAAAACGCTCCCAAACAATGAAATTGAATCTCTTAACCCATAAAAAAGCCATGAATGAAAATAATAAGGTTATAATAAATCAATTAAATTTATATAAGGTTCTGTAATCATTAATTTATGAATCTAAATTTTATTATTCAAGTCATTAAGATCAAGAGAGGAACACCTTCGGATTTAAGGTAAGGATTTTCCTCCCAAAACTCCATTTTCATTCAGATTACTTTTATTATCTAATTACCTCAATTAAATTATTATTAATTAATATTTAATCCTCATAAATTATGTTTAAATGATCTATATATATGTACCAACCATAATACTACCTTAATTTATGGGTAATTATATGTTTTGAAAGGATCTTTAAAAAATTCTTCAAGAAATACAAGCCCAACTCATGAGAATTTATCAAATTCTTACATATTTTCAAGGGAAATATATAATATATTTTTATAAACCATTATATTTATAAAATAACTTATTTTATTAAGAGAATACTATCTTACTTAATTTCAAGATTTATTCAAAAACTTTTCCAAAATAACTCTTCTTTTCAAAGTAAAAGAGTATTTATCTTAAGATTACTCGATGATTTTATAAGAGTATATTCATATGTTTCAAAAATCCTATTGATAATTTTATATTATTGGGATTAATATTTATTATATAATCTACCATTTTTAATTGAATGTTTTATGATTATTTTTATAGTGGATGTGCTATCTTAAAACCATTCTCTAATTTACTCTGAATGGTAAGTGTTTAAGCATAATGTTTGGGGAAAGCTATTTAGGTTTCATATGTTAGTTTCAATATGAATGTATATGTTGTTTATGTTTATCCACGTTCATATGTGGAATTCCTTGGATTTATTATGTGATGGGTGGGACCCACTATATCCCCTTGATGAATCGGTAGTTCTAATGAGACAAATAGATATTGACTTAGCCAAGGCCTTGCCCATTTTTAGATATGGTTTTGGCCGAGGCCTTAATCATTTTTAGATTACTGGGCCAAGGCCTTGACAGTATGTTTTAGAATGTCCGGAATATGAATTTCCCACATTATGAATCTAGAAATTCAAAGTTCATGTGGTTATTCGACAAGTAGAATACCCATGATTATGTTTTATTATGGAAATATTTACTCAACTCATATCCCTGCCATATTATGTTCATGTTTATTTTTAAAGGCATGTGTTTTCAATTATTCACCATGCCTAATGTTTATGTTATATTTTTTGTAATGTTTACCCTTACTGAGCATTTGATCTCACCCCTTCTTATGTTTAATTTTTCCCAGGATATGAAGAGATATATTATAATTGACTTGCAGGGATAATCATTGAGTGGTGGAAGTTCCCAATGGAACTTATTTGTTGTTTTTCATTTCAAGTTGTAATTTTGAACTTATGTATGTATATGTATTTAAAAATCTATTAAAATATTAATTACTTTGGGATACGATTTTCTTGTAATCATTCCAATGTAATGTAATAAGGCAACAACTCCGGGGAACTAGGGTCGGGCCTTTACACCCTGGGAAGCCAGTCCATGTGCCAACTACACACACCCAGGACCTCATGTGGGAGGACACACCATGTATTCTGGGAGTACACAGGAATGTGTCAATACCTGGGCATGACTAGGTACACAACCAAGTAGATGAGCCTAACTCAATGGACACGAGAACAACTAGAAGCACATAGGTAGGCCCGGGTGATCTAGACACACCGTTTGGTCTTTTTACTCACTCTGTATAGTGACATGGACACTGATCCATGTCTATAAGAGAATACAAATAGGTAGTATAGTAGGATCATATTTCGTGTGGGTCCCATACCTTTTGTATACTCCCTTTTTGAGGAATTTATTTCTCTCATATCTCCTTCATTTTGGAATTTTATTTTGGTCTGTGAGTAGCCTATTCAAAGTGTTTTTCATTATAGAACATGACGATATCCTTCGTAAAGGATTTTGAGTTATGATACGAGATGTTACGAGTGTGACAATTCTTTAGGTGATGCTTGATGACAGCAGTGATCGAGTGGAATCATTGGAGTGAGGTTGGGGTTAACAACCCCCTATTGTTACCAGGCATGGGTCCCCCATACCACTCACATAGGTTTGAGTTGAACCCCTCTGATGTACTAGGGAGAGGGTCCTCTAAAAACTAAGTGGCACCCCCCCCCCTGACGGACTAGGGCATGGGGACTCTACCCACCAAGTGGCACCCACTGATAGACTAGGGTATGGTTCCTCTACCTCCTAAGTGACACCCCCCAAACAGACTAAGGCACAGGTCCTCTACCTACTAAGTGGTACCCCTTGATAGACTAGGATGTGGGTTCTCTACTTGCTAAGTGGTACCCCTCGATGGAATAGGGTGTAGTTCCTCTACCTACTGAGTGGAACCCACTAATAGACTAGAGTGTTAGTCCTCTACCTACGGAGTGGAACCCCCTTGACAGAATAGGTAATGGGTCTGCTAATTATTGGGTGGAACCCCACTGATGGAATAGGACATGGGTCATATATCTATATAATCGGTGAAACCCCCTTATCTTATAGAGGTGCGGTTCATCTAGTTAGAGATTATTCCCCATTGAATTTGTAGTATAGAGTAAAGGTGTTGATTCTCCACTCAGTTACCTATTTGGATAGACACAGAAGATGTTTTGTATCGATGATGGACCTTTATAGCTATAGGTAGACTCATTATCTTAAGTTGGGTTGTCAGATGGAGATCCCATTTTCTCTCTCATATGGGTTTCTTAGAATTATATATATATATATATTTGGGTTTCTTTTCCCTCTTTCTTTGGGCTGAGATTACTACTTCTTTTGTGTCTCTTATTGCCCCCTTAAATTTTTGGGGTGTCTTACTAGGTATGTATATACTCACCCTAGAATTGGCCTTGACCACATGTATCATTTCTTATATAGATGATGGATATATCAGTGGTTATTTTATAGGAACATAGGGATATTTTGGTGCATATACCGCATATGGTGGTCAGTCTTAGAGATCAGGATCTAGACTATCTCAACATTTCTTTTCCAATTATTGTTAGGTTGGGACATATTTTCTAGGTGGGCATTTATTTTTCCCTTTTCATTTTTTATTACTATGTCACACTCTTTTGTACTCCATAGATGTTATTTTATGCATTTTTTTGCTATAGATTATAATATATTTTATTATTATTTCTCTACACTTCTATATAGAGATATTTGGGTGCATGAATACAAGTACTATAGGAAAAGGCCTCCCATTTTAGTTATACCTTCTCATTACTTATCATTATCTCTTTTCCTATGGTGGCAGTCTTAAGGTTGTGGCAGCCTGATATTCCACCAACCAGGAAGGCCCTTATGGGTCAGTTTATTACACATAGATCCAACCCATCCATGCCTCACAAATCCAAAAAACTATCTTTTTAAAGGCAAGGGATTAAACCCAAACCATTAGTTTATAAAAGAAAATCACACTTAAAAATTCCTTTATTTAAAATCACCACATTTTAAAAGACATTATAAATAATTTTACAAAAGTAAATCACACTTTAAAAGAATTTCGCTTCCTTTCCATAACATTTATATAAATATCCCTTTTTAAAAAAAATCAAAAAATTACATAATTAAATTAACCACTATTAAAAAAATCATGTAAATAAAAAAATCATTTTCTAGTAATCCGAAACACTCAGTTTTAAAGCGCAAAAAATTCCTTGAAATTTTATTTTTAGAAGAAACTCCAAAATTATTTTAAAATAAAAATGATTCATAAAATTAACTATCATTTGAAATCAATTTCCCCACATGAAAATCACTTTAATTTTTTTTATATTTATCATCGATTTTTTTTTTAAAATTATAAAATATTTAATTCACTTAAATAAATTTTATAAATCCTATTTAACAAAATAAAAATATATCTAATTAATATCATGCCCCATGAAACTTCATTAACAAGGGATTAGTGAACATACATGGGTTGGATGCATGGTTTAGTGAACCATGTGAAGACCACATAACTATACTAAGAGTTTTATAGAACCATTCATTTTCATACTATATAAGCTCACTACATTCCCACACTTTAACTCCAATTTTCATTCCATAACATAAAAATAATTATTATCTCATATAATTCCAATAAAATTACAAATAGCATCAATCAAGAACCAAGACATACCAAAATAAATAAATAAAATATAGAAAAATTCATAGATCTAAAACCCATTTTCCCATGGTAACTTGAGAATATAAATAAAAAAGAAATAGATATGATCTTTCCACCCTTCCTCTCAAGTTCCAACATATCTGTCACTAATATAACATTGCTTCCTAAATAAAAACATGGATCTGATACCATTTTTTATGAACCAGACTTGGTCGAACTAACCCTTTACCCAACCCAGATTACCACAAGGCCCAAAGGGCATTCCAGATCCTCATGATCTGGTAAATAGAATCAAGGAATCAAAATATACACAATAGGTAAGGATTTCACTTAATTAATATAATTAAGTATGAAACATAATTATATATTACTCTATCATGGTCTGTCCATAAGTTGGCCATCCATAAAAGAAAAATAGAAAATTTTAAAAAATCATATGAAACTAAAAAAGTCATAATTAAAAATAATAAATATATAACTTAATTTAAATCTAATGTAGCTACAAAAATACAATGATACAAAAAAAAGATGAGATGGAGGATACATAAACATAAAATAATAAATAAAAGAACCCACATACAAAAAAAAACCTCCCTATTACTGAAGGTTACTATCTACCATTTCCAACATGATCCTCTCCATGAGAGATCAAAGAATTAAAATTCAAAAAAAAAACCTTCCAAAAATATAAACCTGAACCTACAAGAAGCCACTCATTATATAGACATCAAGTGATGTAAGTATTGTTTGAACATAACATCCAAGTATGTTACCACCAAAAACATATTCCATGAATTTTATTTAACCAAACATTACATGAATGTTAGTTGGAAATAAATAACTTATGAGAAAATAATTTAATATTTTTAGAGAAAACAACTCATAACCATTTCAAAAATTTCTTTAAAAACTCAAATATTTTCTTAAACCAATTATATAACATTACTTTAAAAATATATTTTAAAACTAAATTTATGAAAACCCTTTTAGACCAATTTTAGTAACACCATAATATAAAATCATAATAACCAAATTTTAAATTAAATATGAATTAAAAATCAAATGATCAAGGTATAAAGTAGAAATAAAATAAAACAAACATCAACCATAACTAAAAAATGGAAAACATATCATAATATACAAGAATAAGGTACAAAGTAAAACAATATAAGTCACAGGTAAATAGTTAAGTAAATATAAAGAAAAACTATAAATAAAGTGATGACAACAAAACAAAGTAAATTATTACACATTCATGGGAAAATCATATGGTATCTATAATCAAGGTACTCTAATACCATTGTACTATCTAGTTAAAAAACAAATTCTATATAACCACCCATAAAACATTAGGGAAATCCCCATCATCCCTAAAAATACATATACAACTTTCCAATGGTTTATTAGGGAAATATCACATCCCTAGGAATACATATGATCCAAATCATGGAAATAGTAATATTAAGTCATTGTAGAAAAGTTAAATTTTGGGTGAGCATATCCGAAGAAACTAGAAGTACTTATCCTATGTCCCTAAGAACCCAGGGTTACCATGAATTATCTAGTGGAGGTGGAGAAACATTTATTTTATCATCATTCACATAACAGAAGGAAAAACTAACAATAAAAAATTCACATCTCACCTGAAACACCCCTATTAAGAAAAGATCCCCTACCCAATCACATAAGAAATATATTGTATCAAATGTATCTCACAACATAGATAAACATATATAACACATAAAATAAGGGGATCATCTAAGGGGATGGATTATAATATTTAAAAACCCTTTTTCTTTCAAAATTACCAACCAGAACACTAATTTATTTTATAGGATTAATCAAATAATTTTAAAAACTTTCTTGGAAACCATTTAAAAAAATAACCCTGAGAAAATATTTTGATATCAATTTGATCAAAAAAATTAAAATAACTCATCTAACATAATAAATATCCTATTAAAAATCATAATTAAATTAAATGGATAATAATGTAAACACAAATCACATATAATCAACATAAGAACATATTGAAGAAAAATATCAAAATCCTTTTATAATGAAATTCTAATAGACACTCCCTTAAAAACTTTAAAGAATCTCAAGTAAAATCATAAAAGGATTAAAACATCAACTAAAATTTACAATTATAAGGAACAAACCTATTAATAATTTTAGAAAACATATATAATACTTAATTTATAATTTCACAAGAGTAGGAATTGAAATTCATAAAACCAACTTTTATTTTGAAGCATAAAAACCATGAGGTTTTAATAATCAATTTATAGACTCACTAAGGTTCATAAATAATATTAATGTTAAATAAAATATATTTTTAAAACCCAATAATTTCATAGAATATTATGAAAATTAATTCACATGTAAAAACCTACCCCAAATTCAATGCTTACAAAAATCTTGGTTTTAAGTCACTACAAATAGGTAAGAGGACCATTTAAAGAGTCAATCAAAACCATAAGACATGAAAATAAAAATTAAAATTGGAGCAGTAATGAACCCTAGGTCATTGATACCATTTTAGGTCTAGAAGATAATAAATGAACAAGAAAAGGGGGTAGGAGAAGAGAAGGAGGGAATATCCTCGATGAATCAACTTAAAATAAGAGGCAAGAGGCTAAAAATCAATGGAGGGGAAATGGGAAGGTGTGAATAGTGATAACATCAAATGTTTCACATAAATTATGTAAGGAAAATACCACAATTGAGGTTTAAAATGGAAAGAACGGGTATTGAATTTCATAAAGTTAAAATAATACCTCAGACACGTCCTGGCATGATAAATTCTTTACAATCTGACGACATTCAGACCCAACATAGTTGTGGTTGTGATGCCTAAGTCGTTGACATGAACTGATATAGACCTAGGTGCTTATTCTATCACACCCATATTGTCATTTAAGGTATTAATTATATTATTTATTAATTTTTATTATTTTCATTCATTTTCAAGTGTTTTTATTTGAAAAATTTACAATTGGGGGAGGTTGTGGCTGCCACATGGTTAGTGCAGGGGTTTCTAAACCATTTGGACAATCCATGTGAGGGCCTGTAATTTATCTCAATAGTGATAAAATGGATGGTGCAAGGTTTATCAAACCATCTATCCACACCGTGCGGATCCTCCTTGGATAATCAGTGATGTCTGTTCTATTGGTTCATATTTTAGAAAACCCTATGGATAAACCATGTAACCTGCCTAAAACATTATAAATGTGAAATTACCTAATCTTCTTCACTCGTTTTTGATCTCCCAAACCTCTCATTTTACAAATTTGAATCTTAGGACTCTCTCACCTGATAAACCACCCTAACCCCTTCCTTAATGTTTATTTTGAGTGTATTTATTCAAGTATCATCAAGGAATCAACTGATAAGTGGTTCCTAACCTACTCCTTAGCTCCATTCTTTCATTATCCTGGGTTTCTTCCTTCCCCTATGGTTATAACAGCATAGGGTTCATGATGCCTAAATTTTTATGGAGGGGGTTTTATGTTTAGGTTCTCCCTTTTCTTCTAAATGATATTTCCCTCTTCATTAAGGGATTACACTTGATCTTCAACATATTCACTTAATTGAGGTAGGTGGTTTCATGATCTTCCTTTATTGGTTGAACCATTTTATGATTGACTATTAAAAATAATATTTTCAATTGTTATTGAACTAATATATGCATGAATTTAAGACTATTTTATATACAAATTAATTTTCCATTTATTAATAATCAATTATCAAAATGGTATATAAGACATATTTATGTGAATTGTAAAGGATTTTTATAAAATGTTTGATGAATTGGATTTGAAAAATAGTTGACTGAATTAGTTTAACTTTCTGGGAAACCCAAGTATTTTGGTAGGATATACTAGAATGAGAGAATATACCTTCCAATTTTTTCAGTGTGTTATAATGTTTAGTGAATTAATTTGTGATTCATCCCCACTAGACAATATATTCAATGAAAATTATTCCTCTAGTTAAGTGTGTTCCATAATTAGTGAATTTATTTTACTTGTTTAACCTATCCTTAATGAACCTAGAGGGAATCCCATGTTTCTTATTTGGAAATGTATGAATTTATAATTTTATTTCATTAGTTATTTTATAAAGGTGTACTAACATGATACCTGTTTTCTATTTTTTTAAAGAATTATTTTATTTTAAATTTACTTTTAAACTATCAGGTCTTGTTTATTTAAAATAAGAATAAGTATAGAACACTTTGTGGGGTCATACTATACTTGTTAGTATTAGATCCTATATAAAACCAATGGGCTTGTGATAACCTTTTTTATATTGATACTATAAAGTTAATGGCACCGTTCGGTGGTGGTGAGAGTTTATGTTAGCTTGTTTGGACCAGTGGAAGTAAGATTGAAGGGTGATCCCTTATGTTATAAAGATATGGATTATAGTGTGGTGACCCAAACATGCACGCAATATTTGAGTGCTAAAAACACATATTTTAAAACCAACTTACATTCCAAATGATATGAAATAATATTAACATATCTTTATTTATGTTATTTTTATAAGCCAAACATTAAATCTCACAAAAACACACAATACCAAGAATAAAAGGTTAATTTTCTTTGAGTATTTTCTTATTAAAAAACTTATTTTAATTATTCTTTCAAACATTTATACATAATTTTACCACAATATATACTCTTCTAGAATCCTCATATGTTATACTCATCTTTATAACCAGGGGAATAAAGACATAATAAATGTGTGATCTAAAATGATCAGTAAGGGATAAATTATCAACATTTTATCAAGGGTTAAATCACAAGAATATAAAAAAACATGATCATGAGATAAATATCTTATTAAAATGAACATGTAAAATTAAGAGTTGTCTATAATTCATATTATAAGTATATTTAATCTAAAATGTAAAAATATGTACCATAAAATAAGAGTGTGATATAGTAAACGTGATCTGTGGATCATAATCATAAGCATATGACATAAAAATATTGCATAAGCATAGTCATATGAAATCATAATATTTTGAACAAAGTTAAGTGAAATCATGTCTAGGAACAATATTTTGATCAAAGAAAAACATGATCATGAGCATGCACAATCATGTGAAAAAATCTTAATGTGATATTGTACACACAACATCATGTGAACAAAGACTAACATGATAATGTCCAAGAACAACTGCATGAACAAAGAATAATGTGATCATGTCTACACACAACCTTTTAAAAAAAGTATATTATAACCATTTGTACACATAACATTGTGATAAAATAATAATGTGACCATGTAAATACACAACCTTGTGAAAAGCATAACGTGAGAATGTCCACGAACAACCTTGTGAACAAAGAAAAATGTGATCATTTACACACACAACATTCTTATCTCTGAAGTATAAAAATTTATCCAATGAATTAGAGGGCGGTATAAGACCCCACCCATCATAAAATATACATATGTGTGATATACGATATAAATCATTTATTATATCATGAAAACCCAAGGAAAGAAAATGGGTTTCATATCATTTCTAAATGGTATTGTATAACATGATATCAAAAGTAGATCAATTGATACCTGAAATTCAATCACCCTAAATTATTATTTCATATAGAAATTTATAAGGTTATTCATAAAACATAACTCTATAGGAGTTAAATATTTTAGAGTTAAATAATAAAATAAAATAAAAATAAAAAATATACTTTAGAAGACATTTCTTAACATCTTCGTAAAAAAGAGAAGTTATATTTCACTCTTTAAATGATAATTTTTTAGAAATTTAAAAGAACTAATTTTCAAAATAATTATTAAGAAATAAATCTCAATAATGAATCCTTAAAAAAATTCATAAAGTATTCAAAAAGGTGAAGTAAAAATACTTTGAACAATTTAACTTTTAAAAAAAAATTCAACAACGAAGCCTTGAAAAATATATAATGGTTTCAAGAAGGTGAACTGATTTTTTTAGAAAAATTTTACTTTTAAAAATAATATTCAATAATGAATCCTTAAAAAACATAAATCTTATCTTGAGAAAATTTGGATTGAAATATAAAACATATGATTATAAAAGGAAAAACTTTTTAATATTTCAAAATACCTTTATTGAAAACCCGTATCATGAAAAGGGATAATAAAAATTGTTTTGGAAAAGAGGAAAAGGAAAATATGAATTCCATATGAAATAATTCACAACAAAGTTTATAAATAAGAAGAACTTTGGTGAGAATAGAAAATATGGATATGGAGGAGAAATCATCATCAAAGAGGATGTGAATTATTCTCAACTAGATTTAATTTTATCATAAAGAAATTAATAAGGAGAGAAAATTTGTATTTAAAGTATAATTTTACCTAGATATAGAAGAGGTATTATCATATAAAATGGGGAATAGAATAATATAGGAACATATTATCATGAAGTTCAAGAAGTAACATTATAATCCAAAGAAAAGAGGTTTGAGTTAACAAAATCCCTCACATATTTTAAATCAATTGAATAAAAAACCTTGTATATATAACTTGAAAAGTATTATAAAGTACCTTTAATTTAATTAAAGTTATTAAAAAATTAACCTATAAGGTATTAAATACACCAAAAAAATAAAACATGTGGAAAACATGGAATGTGTCACAAAGAATGAAAATTGAGATGAGAAAAACCCTTACGAATTAAATTTTTTTTTAATAGAAATACCATGAATGAGTGATATTGAAATTAAAATTAAAATACCATGAATATATATACAATTAAAAGTATACATTCCATTTAATTGGAATTAGGTGCATAAAACAAAACATTTTTCAAAGAAATGAAATTCAGAAGAAACATCCTTACCTTTTATTATCGCTTAGTCGAACATGCTCTAACTTATTGTATAACAAAAATAACTCTATTAATAATTTATTTAATAACATTATTCATATATGTTACCTTTTATACTATTAAATCATAATTATTAATTATAAATTTACTAGTTAGTTAGAGTTTTATTTTTATCATTAGATGTTTGTAATTTTAATTGTTTTGAAGTTAATTTAAATTGTTGACGTTGATTATAATTATTTGATACTAAATTCATAATTACTAGATTATATAAGGTAATATAATATAATATTTATAATTAAATTCAAATCTATAATTCCATTCCTTGATAATTTTAGTTATGATTCATGAAGACAGAATCAGTGAGGATCTTGTTTAAGTAAGTTTTTTAACGAACAAAAGTTGGTATGTTAATAACTTATTAAATATTAAAATAAACCTTAAATATCCTTAATAATATCATAAAAAGAATTTTAATTAATTATATAAATTATTATAATCATCCAATTAGGGTGGTGATAAAAAAAAATAAACACATCGTTCCATGGAGGCAGTAGTGCGCACATACACTTAGGTAATGTTTTTGTTTTCCACAGAATGAGAGAAAGTTATAATATGGTTTATATTTTTAGTGTTATAAAAAATTTTAAGTATCCTATTTATTAATTAAATTCCCTTTCATAACCACCCATGTAAGGTGGTTATGAAGAACAAAAAAACTATTCTTTATAGAGGCGACATTATGGACGTATACACAAATGACATTCTAATATTTTGAGGGGAAAAGGGAAAGGGTTATAATGATTATTCCATCCCTAAAATAATAATCTATATAAAAAATACTGATATTTTTATATAAAAAATGGAAACTTATATTTTTAAGAGAAACATAGAAAAGGTGGTTAGGTAATGATTTGTACTGATTTTGAGAATGCGAGTTTTCCTTTAGAGGACTTCTTAGAAATGGAGGACTTAAGGATTTTACTTGGATAAATGGTCTTAAAATCTTCATACAAGGCTCTAGTGGAAGTAAAAAAGGGGTATTATTTCTATATTAATTCAAAATTAGAGTTTCCTTGAAGGGGTGGTGGAAGTCTCCTTTTATAATTGAGGAGAGTGACATTTTTGTAATGTTTAAAAGGGAAAGTCACTATTCAATTGATAAAAGGGTCTAGTAATGGAATCTAATGGAGTGGAGAAAAGGTAAGTTCAATAATGACTAAAACATACATTTTCAAACAATTTTTTAAAAAAAATTTAAGTATTTTAATCTTATATGTTCCACTTTTAAAAATTTTTATTTTTACTGTGGTGATTAGTTTTTACCTAAATAATTTACATTTAAAACCTAAAAATAAAATGGGTCTTATTAAATAATTTATAACTAACTATTACAAATATTAATATTTTAAATAAAATTTATAAGGGTGATAAAAAATAATTATAATATTATCACACATAAAGTGTAAAAACCATTTTTAGAAAAAGTGTATTTTTATGCTTAAAATTTATGATTAAGATAACTTTATCAATTTTGTTGAATAATTTGAATTTAATTGTTTTATTATTAACCAACTAATAGTTATATGTATTAAAAAAAGGAAAAACCAAATTCCACCTTATGGATATTAAGATAAAAGAAATAGACCAAAAGTAGTTTTTATTAAAGTAAAATATTACTTATGTTTAAAAAATATTAAAAATGTATTTTATAAATTAAAAATTTTATTTTTAAAAGATTTATTATACTTGTAAATAGATATTTTTTATATCAAAAAGGTTTCAAAAACATGCATATCATTCATGTATTATGATAGGTTCATAAAAGTGTGTATTTGCAAAATCAATATTTTCACTATTCACCCAAAAGTCGACTCTTTTAGTAAAATATTAAAATTTCATCCCAAGATAATATTTTTATTTTAAATAAAAAATTAATTTCATTTTTCTCATATTTAAATATGAAAATTTGGGAATTTAACTTTTAAATGGAGATATAAAATATAATGAAAATATATTTTTATAGAAAAAAATAATTTTTATATATTAAATTTTTTATTCTTATTTAATATAAATTAATAATATAAATTATTTTTAATATATTTTATCATAATTTAGCCATAATATAATTATCTCCTTTAAATAAAAATTATATTTCACAAAAATCCTATTTTAAAATATTTTTTAAGTATAGAATTATCAAATTAGTAATTTATCCTTGTTAATTGAATTGCATTGGTGAATTAGAATCAAAATTGACCTTTATAATTATATATATATATTTATTTCATAATTTAATTACCTTTATTTATACCTCCCAATTCAATAACTACATTTATAAGAGTCACATTTAATAATTAAAATTTCTATCTTAATAAACTTTAGTGCAGTTCATTTTGGTTAGGTGTTTCATGTGAAGGAAGCCATTCAAAATAGTATTTAATTAAAGTAAAATATATACTCAAATATTGGGGTTTAAAATTCTCCCACCAAAACTAAATTGAATCCCAAAAATTTTAATTATCAATCACTGATGAAAAAAATAATGATATTTATAATATAGACATGAATCAAAATTTAATTTCTAATGGGGTATCAACTTAACTAACTTTTTTGAGCCCAGGGAAGTCACATATTCCTTCATTTTAGAAAAATCATAATATTGAAATTTTCTCCAATAATTTGATCTAAACATCCCTCATGATTTGGTATCATGACTCATATAATAGAATTAGTTTTCCTATAGTGTTCATATTTAGACGTGCTCTAATAGATGATCATAGGTTGGTTTAAAATATGAAGCTTTATTTCCCTATTTTAGTAATTAATATAGATTAGGTGGATATAAATAATCCATTTCCAAATTCACTTCAAATTCATCGAAATAATATTTTCATGAATAAAATTCCCATAAACTTAAAATCGTCATATAATAACTATTCAACTAGATGTTTTCTTTGATAATAAAATAATCGAGGTGGTGATTTTAATGATTTTTGGAAACATTTGTAGATATACTAGAGTGGATAGAAAGGGAATCCAATATGAAATCCAAAAATATATGGTGGGGTGTAATTAAACCTTAATCATCATGATCCAATTCATAAGTGGTTATTTCATATCTTCTTCCGAGTTCCCTTGTTCTTTGAGGTTATTGGGATCTATTATTTTCATTATCCACAGTAATGGAGCATTAACTTGCATAATTTCAAAAAAAATCTTACATTTTAATAATTGGAGTGTGGGTGGAACCTTAGCTGGGAGTTTCTAAAACATTAATACATTGGTTAAACTCTTCACCCCATTATCAAAATCATGAGCTTGATGACCTAGACTTTCACACGTAAAAAAATCTCTTATTCCTTTACAATAATAACCTGGATGATTCTTGCAACATTTTATCATGTATGTGATTTCAATTTATTTCCCCTATGTGATTTATCATTAAAATTTCCATGAAATTACATTTTACTTTTATTATCTCCAAAATAATGCGAGTCTACATTTTTTATTTCCACCTTAAGTGCACATAATTTTTTTAATAGTTAAAAAAGACTCTTAAAGCTAATTACTTTCAAAGGCTTAGTTTTATTCCACTGAATAATCATTTAATTTTAATTTTATATTTTCTAATAATATTAGATACATACCTTTCTAGTCTAGAAAACTTGGCCTCATAAGTTCCAATAGATTCATCATCCTTTTATTTTAGCTCTAGAAATTATAGCTCTATTTTCATGTAAAGAGTTCAAAGAAAATACTTGGTGAAAAATAATTCTTTGAACTTATCCCATTACATAGAGTCTAAATACTCATTTTCTAGTGTTTTATTAATGATAAAGAACCATTTGTTGGCCTCACCTTCCAAACAATAAATGACCAAAATAATATTCTCATTTTTTGAGAACTAGAGAAGATAAAATATCTTTTTCATCTCATTGATGCATTTCTCAAGAATAAGTGGATTGGAAGATCCATTGAAGGAGTGGGAATTGTCACATGAAAAACTTAGTAAAAGGCACTCCTTCCTTGGTTTGATTAGAATTTCAACATGGTTTTCATTATTATTCATAATTTGGGAGATTCGAGTGACAATTACCATAAGATTTTGTACTCTTGCTCCTATCCCATTTGGTTATTCAGTGGGATAATAACTACATTTCCCATCACACCCATTTTTAACTCAGTTTATTCTTTCTTTAACCATTTATTTATTAAATAAAATTCAAAGGTAATAATATTTGATCTAAAAAGGAAAACTATTAACATAAGTGGTATAAATCATTAATGACATATGTATCCTAACTTATTATTTCCAAGTTTCAATCAAGTTCAATTATTGTGTACTTCCTATTATGATCCTTAATCATACCATAAAAGTGTGATGAAATCCTTCATAATGGTTCATAAATATCATTAAAATCATCAAATAATATCCCATAAGAGTGTTAAACTAGACATGCAGCTTGGAAAAAAATTTAGCACTAAGTGATGACTAATTTAATACCTAATATTTTCTTTTTAGGGTTACGAACCCTAGGTACATTGTGCCAGATAGTATATCTACTTATTTATATCTAGATAGATATATTATTTCTAAGAAACCACATAATATCTACTTTATCAAAAATTTAGGATTTTATCTTATAATTATACTTGTTCATAAGGTTTTCACAAAATTTATCCCATCCTAATACAAAAAATAACTTAACTAATCCTAAAAAATAACTAACCCTACTCTAATACCAACTGAGGCACCTCAGACATTCACCCCTAGATCTGATGCTAAAAACACATAATTTACAATTAGTTTTTATTCCAAGTGATATTAATAAATCATAAGATATATTTTTTACCTAATATACATATTTTATTCACTACATATCCTAAAAATGAATAATCCCAAGAATAAAAGTTTTGATTTCTTTAAGGATTAGCTGCATAAGAAAATTATTTCACGACACTTGTAAACATTGCTTAATAATTGAACCACACTAGATCCCCTTCTAGACTCTTAATAGGTTAGAATTATCTTTATAACCTAGGGAATAGAAACACAAGAAAGGGGTGAGATAAAATTCCCAGTAAGAGAAAAATTATCAACATTCCATCAAGGGTTTGATTTTAATTATATGAGAAAACATGATCATTGGAGAAATATATTATTAAAAAGAATAAAAAATAATAAGAGATTTCCATAATTCATAATAACATTACCTGTAATCTAAATTGAAAAAACATGTACCATAGAATAGGAGTGTGATATAATAAACACAAGACTTGGGGCATAATCATAGGCACATGATATAAAAATATGGCATAAACATGAGCATAGGAAATTGTAATATTGTAAAAAAAGCTAAGAGAAATCATGTTCATGCACAATTTTATAAACAAAGAAAAGAGTGATCATTTTTATGAGAAATCATGGAAAAAAATAAAATCTTGATCTTGTACACATACCATCATGTGAATGAAGCACAACACGATCATTTCTACACACAATATTGTGAACAAAGCATAACGTGATCATTGCTATAAAAAACTTGTAAATAAATAATATTACAGTTAGGTACCCACACACCCTTGTGAATTAATCATAACATTATCATGTACATGAACAACCAATTGAAAAAGTTATATTATGATCATGTATATGCTAAATCTTATGGAAAAAAATCATAACATGATCATGTCAATCCACAACCATGTGAAAAAGTATAACACAATCATTTTCATGCGCAGAATTCTTATCTCATGAGATATAAAAGCTCAAAAATGTATTTGATGGTGATATAGGACCCCTCCCATAATTAAATATTCATATTTGTTCCATAAGATATCAATCATTCATCATATCTTCAAATCTAATGAAAATAAAATGGGTTTCATATCATTTAAAAATGGTATTAAATAACATGATATCAGAAGTAGATAAGTTGATACTAAAAATTCAATCACAGAAAAGGATTATTTCATATAGTCATTTAAAAAGTGATTTATAAAACATAACTCCATAGGATATAAATATTTTAGAGTTATATATAAATGGAATTAAAACTTAAAATAGACTTTAGAATACATTTCTTAACATTTTCATAAAAAGTAGATGTTATACGACACATTCAAATAGATAATTTTTGAGAAATTAAAAATAGGGAATTATAAAAATCATTATTTTGAAATAAATCTCAACAATTAATCCTTGAAAAAGACATAAATCTTTCAAATATGTAAAGTGAAATTTTTTTAGAAACTTTTATATTTAAAAATAATTTTTATTAATGGAGTCCTAAAAAAGATATAAGGGTTTAAAAAAGTTTAAGTGAATATATTATGAAAAAATTTACTTTTAAAAATAATCTTCAATAATGGAGGCTTGAAAAAATTATAAATTTTATCTTGATTAAATGTGTATCAGAATATAAAACATATAATCGTGAAAGGAAAACCTTTTTAATATTTTAAAATACCTTTATTGAAAATCCACATCATAAAAAAGTTTTAAAAAACTTCATTTTGAAAGAGTAAAAGAGATATATAAAGGTCACATGAAATAATTCGCAATTAGGTTTCCATAGAATGAGAAAATTAATGGGAAGAGAAGATATAGATATTGAGGATAAATCATCCTCAAATACGATATGAACTATTCTAAACCATGTTATAATTTTTTGCAAAACAATTAATTAGGAGAGAAACTTTTAATTTAAAGTTTAATTTTCCCTTGTGTGAGGAGAGGTAATATCACATGTAATGGGAAATAGAATAATATAGGAAACTTAATAGCATGAATTTTTATAAAAAATTATAACCTAAAGAAAGGAATTTTAAGTTAATTAAATCTCTTATAGCTTTAAAATCACATGAATAAAAAACACTTGGAAATAGAACATCATATGTATTAGTAAATAAGTTTAATTTCAATAAATTTGTGATAAAATTAACCCATAGTTTAGTAGATACACCACACAAAATAAGTCATGTGGTGAATATGATATATGTCTAAAAGAATGAAAATTGCGACAAAAAACCCTTATGTCTTAAAAAATGTTTTAATAGAAATCTCATAAAAGAAAGATATTTTGAAATAAAACTTAAAATAAAATGGATAAAATATAATTCATGATATTATATATCTAATAGGAAGTATAAATTTCATTTAAATGAAATTTGGTGCATAAAAAAACATGTACCAAAGAATGCAAATTGAGATGAATTGCCCTTACCTTTTATTCTCACTTAGTCAAACATGCTCTGACTTTCTGTTTAAAAAACATAAATCTATGAATAATTTATTTAATAAAATTATTAATATATATTACATTTTATACTCTTGATTCATAATTAATTATCACACATTTACTAGTTAGTTATAGTTTTATTGTTATCATCAGATGAATGTTATTTTAATTGTTTTTCATATGATTTAAAATATAAATGTTGATTCTATTTCTTTGATAAAATGTTAAACATTCATAGATTATCCAAGTTATATAATTATATACATTATAATTTCTTATAAATATCTAATTCCATTCCATTATAATTTTATTTATGATTCATGAAGAAAGAATCAGTAACACCATTTTTTTGGTAATATTTTGATGAAAAAAAGACGGTATATTAATAATATGTTAAATAGTAATATAAAACTACCATAGCCTTAATAATTTCATAAAAGAAAATTTATTTCATTATATAAATTATCAAAACTATCCAAATATGGTGGTGATGAAAAAATAAATATGTCCTTCCATAGAGGTGGTTGTCCACATGTATCCAAGGATGACATTTTTTTCCATAGAATGGGATAAAGGTATAAAATGTTTTATGTTTATATAATAAAAAAATGTTATAAATATATTATTTATCCCTTAAATTACCTTTTATAATCACCCATTTTATATGGTTGTAAAAAACCAAATACATTTCTTCATGGAGGTAGTATTCTACACATATGTACAAATGATGTTCTTATTTTTCTACAGAAAAAGGGGAAAGAATGATTATGAATATTACCTAAAAATAATAAAAATAATTATACAAAATAAAATTATTTCATTATATTATAATTATAAAATTATATTTGTAATTTAAATATAGAAAAGAAAAGTTGTTAGGGAAAGATTAGTACTCACGTTGAGAACTTGAGCTTTCCCATGAAGGACTTCTTAGAAATGGAGGATTTAGGGATTTTCATTGGTTCAAGGATCTTCAAAAATTGGGTTAGGAATTTATGGGAAGTTAAAGGGTAGTGTGTCAAGATGAATTCAAAATTATAGTGGCTTTTATGGGGTGGTGGAAATCTCCTTTTATAAGTAAGGATATTGACATTTTTAAAATATATAAAAGGAAAAGTCACTATTACAGGGTAAAAAGGATCCAATAATAGAAAATATTAGAGTTTTCAATGCATAATATCAATAAATACTCAACCATAAATTATAACATATGATTTTAACATGTTTTTAAGTATTTTACTCTTAGTTTCATTTTTTTACTTTTACTATTTTTGGTTTTTATCATGGTAGTTAATTTTTACCTAAATAATTTACATTTAATGAATAAAAATAAAGTATACCATATGAAATAATTTTTGATTAATGATTCCAAATATGAAATATATATATTTTAAATAAAAGTTATAATTTTGATAAAAATTAATTTTAATATTAGGGCATATAATACATAAAAATCATTTTCGAAAAAGTGTATTTTTCTGATTAAAAATTATGACTAGGATGAAATTATCAATGTTTCTAATTTATATAAAATTAATTAGTTTATTATTAACCAAATAATAGTTATTTTTCTTTAAAAACAATCTAAAACCAAATTTCACCTTGTGGATACGCAGTTAAAAGAAGTAGGACAAAAATTGTTTTAATTAAAGTAAAATATCGATTAAGTTTCCAAAATGTCAAACATGAGTTTTATAAATTAAAATTATAGTTTTAAATAGTTTAACTTACATTATAACTATATATTTATATAATAAAGGTTTTAAAAAATATAAAATCATTCTTTTATTATGATAATGTCATAAAAGTGTCACTATTTTCAAAATTGGTATTTTCATTAATCACACAATATTCAACCTTTTTAGAATGATATGAAAAATTAATCCTATGATAATATTTTTATTTTGAATCCAAAAATGAAGTTTATTTTTTAGAAAACTAAAATTCTAAAATTTTGGAATTTAGCTTTTAAATGAAAATAAAAAATATAATGAAAAAAATACATTTATATGAAAATTAATTTTTAAATAATCACTATTCTTATTCTTATTTCTTATCAAATACTAATTGAAATTGGTGTTAATTTATTTTTTAATCATTTACCCAAAGTATAATTTGTTCCTTGAAATAAAAGGTATAGTGCCCAAAAATCCAATTTTATAAGAAAAAGAAAATTTTAATCATAAAATGATCTCATTAGTTGTTTAACTATCCAAATTGAATTTAATTATTTTAGTTGTATTAAAGTGAAATTTTTAATTTTTTTACTATATATATTTCCTAATTTGGTTACTTTTAACTATACCTTCTAACTCAATGCCTACATTTACAATGGTCACATTTAATATTTAAAATTTTATCTTAATTAAATTCATTGTAGTTCATTTTTGTTAGGTGTTACATATAAAGGAACATATATAGTAAAATATTAGGGTGTTAAATGTAGTGGATATTTGTTTTATTTTTGGATTATCTTGTGGCATGTCTATTCGGATGTTACATCACCTATTCTGCCTTCCATTCCATCCCTTTTCATTTTTAGATTATCAGTTATACCTTGTATATTTAAATTTCTTATTGACATGTTTAGTTTTGTTTCACTGTTATTACCTTTATGTTATTCCATGTGATAGGGTTTCTTGTTTTCATCCATGTATTTAGGTTCATAACCCACCAATTTATAGATTTCAAGAAGGGTTCTCAGTTAGGATCTACTGGTTGGATTATCTAGATAAAGAATTCCCAAGGAGTATTCTTGATGATAAGGAAAAAGATTCTAGCCTATGGGGATTGGGAACTCCCATTAATCCTTATTGGAGAGTGGAACGAGTACCTGGTTCACGGGTATCCCAGGTTGGTTTATGATAAAATTTCATCAGAGCCTCATTTTTTATGTATAATATTTGGGTGCTCTTGGTAGATAACAGATATAATTATTAGAGCTTGTTTTTTAGGTATAAAGGAGTGTATCACCAACAATTTTAGTATCAAGAATTGAGTTAATAGGGAATATTGGAATTGTATAGTTTTGATTATGAGTTGGATTTATTTTCCTGTATGGGATACAATCCATACATTTATACCATGTATCATGAAAATAGTTGAATTGTCATATTTGTTTCTAATGATTTATATAGTTGTTTTATGAGATTTTTATTTGATATTTATTTTAATTATTTTTTAAATGGTTTAATTTATTTTTATTTTATTTTCATATAGTACCACTACCCATTAAATACCCCTGGTGAACCTTCCATAGAGAGAAACAAATAAATTTTCATTGGAAAATCCTACCATCTATCAATATATTATTAAGGTAGTAGAAAGAATGGTATGAGATATAGAGCAAAGAGTGGGAATTAGTTTGGAAAAAACATGGGAGATAAGACAAATTCTAAGTTAGGAAAAGGATCGAGCCCAAAGTTTTCTTCATCATAAGTTCCTAGATTTTTGAGGTTGCAATAACCCTCAAGAAGCAGAAAATTGGGCAAAGAAGATAGAGAGAATCTTGATGTTTATTGAGACTCTTAAATTAGTTATAGTGAAATTCACCTCTTTTATCGTCAAGGGTCCCAACCAAAAGTGTTGGGAATCTATGGTACATGATAAGATACATGAAAATATTGAATAGTAAGTCTTTAAATTAATGTTTACTCAGAAGTTCTACCTTGATCAGATGGAATTGGAAAATTACATTGGGTTTTTGTCTCTTCAACAGAGTCAACAGATAATTATGAAGTATAATAATCGATTTTTGGTGCTTTCCCATTTTTCTCTTGAGATGGTATCCAATGATGGATTAAAGGCTCTTCGATTTGAAATGGGTCTCCAACTAGACATTTTAACTAAGGTTTTTATACTAAGGGTAGATACACATGAAAAAGTGATAGATCAATATTTAATGATGTAAATTGACAAAGAAGAGATATTTGGGATGATTGAAACATCTACCTTGTCTGGTGGTAGTGTCTGTGCCTTTCTGGAAGAAATGAGGAAACAAGATATATCTATAAAAGGTAGTAATGGTAACTTCTTACCTCTTTCTCAGTCTTCTTATTTTTTTCACCTTGGGAAGTATGGAACCTATTTTCCACCATTGTGAAAAATTTAGTCATAGAAAGCCCACTTTCCCCGAGGATATTAAGACATTCCTTATATGTGGGATTATGGTAAACCAATAATTATTTTTAAAAATGAATTCTCTGTTGAAAAGTGGCACTGGTTATTCAGCCCTTAAGGGATCTCAATCATTTTTAGGCATATTGAAAGAAACATAGACCCATTCTCATGGGTGTGGAGGTAAAAGTGGATTATATTTTTGGGAAAATTTAATTGAGTATTGAGCCTCAGACTAGTGGTAGGCCCCATAATCATAATGATATTAGTTAGTTCATGATTTAGAGTCAAATATTATTGAATCAAATACATTATCGTGAAATTGAGAGGTTCCCTTATTATTTTATTGCATTTGGATGTTTATATATTATATATCCATGTTTATCACTCATTCATTTTTTATCATGTTATAGAGATATTGATTATTACTTCAGAGTTTATGCCTAATGTCATGAAGGCATCGATGCCTCTCAGAAAGGATTGTGGTCTTCATTGTCCCTCTTCTAATATCTCAAATATATGAAGTAGATCTTTCATGGTGTTTTCTTTTATTGCAAATTAACGTTTTTGATATGATATTTGGAATAGAATGAAAGATTTATTCCAAATATCATATTTACTGTTATTATTATAGGGTGACATTTACCACCTAGATGGTAGTGTTCATCTATTTCAAGTAGAGTGGGACCCATGATATAGTCAGGTAGAACCACCTCTTCATGAAGTCAATAGACTTATATGTCAGATATCATACCCCTAACTAGAGGATGATTAAGGGAGTTATAGAAGTGTTCTACCATCAGTAATTAGGTAATTATCATAGGTGTTCCCAAAAGGCTTTACAGGTTCACCTCGCAAGTGATAAATTTAGTTCCATCAATATGATTTTGGGGAAAAAACTTAAATCATTTCCTTTATGTTCCATATCACCATCTGAATTAAAAGAATTGAAAATTCAGCTATATGATTTAGAGGATAAGGTATTTATTCCCCCTAGTGTGTCTCCATGTGCTACCATAGTGATTTTTTATATAAATGTGTATGGAACACCCTATATATATATCAATTATATAAATATGAATCAGGTTACCATCAAGAATAATTATCCCTTTCCTAGCAATAATGATTTTTTTGATCAGTTAAAATGGGTGTGGTGGTTGTCTAAGATTGATCTTCAATTAGGCTATATCATCTCAGGGTGAGAGACCCAGAAATTCTCAAAAATATTTTCTAAATAATATATATACATTATGAATATCTTATTATTCCTTTTGTCTTGAATAATACTCATGTTTTATTTATGGATTTTATAAACAAAGTATTCCATCATAACCAATATTCTTTCATCGTGGTGTTTTTTGATGATATTGTAGTCTATTCTAAGGTCGAGGAAGAGCATAAGTGGAATTTGAGAATTGTCTAAGTAATTATTTGTAATCACAAATTCCATTATAATATATATATATGTAACCTATGAATATAATAAGTTTATCTATTGTGGAATGCAGTGTCTAAATAGGGCATTTTGGCTAATCTTGATAAGGTGAAGGCCATTATGTCTTGGGAGGATCTAAAAAATGCCTTTGAGATATGAAGCTTCTCAAGATTGGTAGGTTACTACAAATGATTTACCAAGGAGTTATCTAAGATAAAATCTCAGTTGACTATACTCACTTTAAAGGAAGTTAAATTCATATGGACATTATAATATCAAGCCTCCTTTGAAGAGTTAAATAAACGGTTGACATCGACCTCGATATTGATTTTTCTAGAAGCCATACAGGGATATATTTTCTTTTGTGATGCATTGGGTATGGGTCTGAGATGTGTATTTATATAGGGTGATCATTTAGTGGATAATTTCTCATAGAAACTTAATCCACATGGGAGGAATTATCCCAACTATGACCTAGAATTGCTAGCTGTTATACATACACTCATGTGTTGAAAAAAATACCTATTTTGAGAAAAGTATCAGTTTAAGTAAATAAACAAATATTTAGATAAAAATTATTTCAAAATTACTTAAACTTTATATAGAGGTGATAGGCATAGTACATTCAAGAATTTGGTTTTTATCTCACCTATATTCCAAGTAAGGAAAATTTCATCCATGATGTTCTCAATAAGAAAATTTGCATCCTTGCCTATAAAGGAATACAATTAGGAGTGTAAAATTATGGTATTATTTATAGAATTTTTAAGGTATTAAAGGGTCCTAGATACCTTGAGGGGGGGGGGGGTTGAATCAGTATATTAATATTATTTTCCATATTATTCTTCCTGCCCCACTAGATCTTGACCTCTTTATTATAAGGGTCACTTTGTTCACACTCATGTGTTGACACTGATCTTATTCTTCTATTCTTTATCTAATGATGATTCTTTGAATGCGATGCAGGAATCAAAGTAGGAAGACAAAAATATTTTTACTTGGTTCACCCTCACTGGTCTATGTTTAAGGAGCATACAACGACGGTGTTCTGATGTACCAAATCCAATAAAGCTCACTACCAATTTAAAATGTTAGGGCTAGATCAGTTCTATACCCAGGCTCACTACCTTTACAAAGTTTAGTGTCAGCACACTACTTTCCTAAAGGTCACTCCCTATTTCTCTATCTCTTGCTCACTGATGGTAGAAAGGATCACCTTATTCCTCTTCCTTTGCCCATTTATCTAGAAATGATCCACTCACAGTTTATGGACTTGTAGGTCCTTTAATTATCACTAATGAATGCATCCTCCACAATATATATATGCTCTTTTGAAGTCCAAATTTCATCCACTGATGAATACCCCTTTTCCATTGAACATTAGGCAATAACCTTGGAATTACCTTTGCAAATCTCATTACTTTTCAAAGTTCCCCATTTTGAAAATCCCAAACCAGCCTTTGCGAAGCTGCATTGCAAAGATTTATTATGAAGCTTCATTTCAAAGCTCCCAATTTAGCAAATCTCAAACAAGATGCTACAAAGATCCTTCGTGAATCTCCTTAGCGAATATCCTTCATGAACTTCCCTCACGATTAGAGATACTTAATATTTTTGTGAAAAACTATCTCTTTTTCTCGAGGGGTCGAGGTCTATTTATAGGATATTCCACTGACCCTCAAGCCTTCTGTGAATAGTCAATACCACGTCAGCTCAAATCGCAAAACTCTAAAATTTCTGCCAAAATTATCTCTATATCTCGATGCACCGTGAAATTTTTTGAATCAAAGAGCTTGTCGTAATCTTGTAGTGTTCCATAAATTCCTTTATGTTGTTGCCACAATGCTCCTTCATAATGCTCTTCAACTTTACTATTCACGAATCTCGTTGTAATCGTAGAGGTCACCGTCAACATTCTTCATGTCTTTGTGAAATACAATTCATGAAGCCCATCTTCGCAAAACTCATAATTTTTCTATATTTTTATGATATCTTAAAGGAAATCCATTTTTCATGATACTTACCAAATCCCAAATTTTGGACCTTAAAATTTGGAAAACACTAGAAAACGGTGCCACCTGGTATCTGTTCTCACGTGACGCCTATATATCTTCCATTACTTTTTCATTATTCTTTGTCAACATGTATTGTCAACAATATATTTGGAACTCAACAATTCACCATGTAAACCCACTTTTTCAACAACCCAAACCAACCCAAAAATATTACAATGTTACCTTGAGGGATTTTTTCGCAACAGAATTTCCTTTAGAGTTAAAGTAAGAGAAGAAAAGTATGTTCCCTTCCAATGTGCAGTTGTCCCATTCTCTTCTTGAACTAATTTTATATGTGTAACTAAATGATAAGGATTTTCATCAAACCATAGGAACTATATATGATGGGAAGACCACCAATGAGTGGTATTTATCCATGTGATGCATTATTTCCTTTAGAAACTAGTATGTAGTCTCTTTATCTATGATAAAGGTAGTGATTGGAGACTTCTATCAATATTAGTGGGCCATTCATCTATGTTCCACCAAGATGTATTATGATATGATATATCGATATTGGTGGCTGAGAATGAGTTGAGATATAAATGAATTGTTATCTTGGTGTAATACCATTCTGTGGGTTAAAACTAAGCACCATAATCCATCATTTTTTCTACTACCGATTCCTAGACCTTCCTAGAAATGGGATGAGATATCAATAGATTTTATTAACAGGTTTCCACATAACTCTATAGGGAATAATTCTTTATGGGTTGTCATTGAATAGCTGACAAGATTATCCCACTTAATTCCAATTAATTATAACATGAAATTAGAGAATATCATGAATATATACATGAAAGAGATCATTAAATTTCATGGGTTACATCTTCCATTATTTCAAATAGAAATCCTCAGTTTACTTCTTAATTCTAGGAGGGCCTCTTAGAGGCAATGGGATCTCAAGTGAAATTGAGTATGAACTACCATTATCAGACAGATTTCTATATGAAGTGGACTATTTAGATCCTAAAAGACATGCTATAGGTTTTTCTTTTAGATTTTATAGTCTCATGGGATGGACTTCTATGATCGATTTAATATTCTTATAATAATAGCTACCAGTACTCTATTTAGATTAATTTTTTTAAAATATTAATATGGTCGGTCATGTTACTATTCTTTATATAGGAATGAGGTTGGTGAATCTTCTCTTATGAGACTGAAATTTATTCAAGAGATGACTGGGAAGATTCAATCTATTTGGAAGAAAATATTGATGGATCTGTGTAAATATAAATCTTATTCTAATATGTATTATCATCCCTTGGATTTTTTGATTAGTGTCTGGGTATTTCTAAAGGTATCTCCTAAATATGGTCATCTATGGTTGGGGATGTTGAGGCAAAAGTATTATTTTGACTATTTTATTCCTTTTTTTAGAAATCACAAACTCCCTTTAAAAAAATACATATATAGTATATTAAGACTTTTTCTTCTCACTATTATTTTTTATCAATCACACTATTATGTATTCCATCCTAATCAATATATACAATCTGACTGTGATTTTTAAAAATCACACTATTATGTATTCCATCGTACTCAACATATACAATCTAACTACGATTTTTATCAATCTCACTGTTATGTATTTGATCAAACTCACCGATAAATCCATATTTCCTAGATAATCGTACTCATTATTTCAAATGAATATAGTGATAATGATATACTATTCACTCTTGTATTTTATTGGATCTGCCATATTATTTTTATACACACTCTATCATATCCATAAAATAGTATTGTATTGAAAAGAATAATCTTCAATCAAAATTATGTCATGTATTCTGTTTTTATTACTATTAAAATGATGCCATTTTTTCAGTTTCAATATAACTATTAGAGTGCCACCTGTCCAAGTACCTCCGATATTTAAGGAAGAAATATGATCATTGGTGGAGAATATCACCGTTGGAGGAAATGCCTATAAATACCTGGTGATTTGAATGGGGTGGTAACAGTTGATTTCTGAATGTACCAAAACTCTTCCAAAATTACATTGTGAGAAAAGATTTGAAGTGATATAGTTGTGAACTTTTTGTTCCACACACTTTTCATATTCAATTTCTTTGTTTTTCTTGGTGCGACAACAATTATTTCTGATTACAATCGAGGGCTATTGAGGATAGGAAGATAGAAGGCGCCAATCACCATATTTATCAAGGGATTGTGGGGATAGTAATGTAAATTCCAATCATCATATCAAGGGCTTACACTGGTGTGGGTAAGACAAACTTTATCGAAAGTATAAATTAAGGGACCCTCATCCAAGTTTGTTGGATACCCTTATCATTGGGTTAGAATATTTGTAAACCTTTAATTATACCTTTTTTTTACTTTCCTCTATTTGAAATAAAAAGTGCATTACTCACTTGTTCATTTTCTACTATTTATTATTTACATTGTAATTAGTTAGATTTTGATCAATTTCTCAAATTATGATTAATTTCTCTGAATACAATCATTTTGGGATTAACATATTTTAAAATATGTGAAATACAATTCTAAATGATATATGATATAATGTCTTTATTTTAATCTCTATGATGGTCGTATCGATTTTGAATATAATCCATTACCATGCAATCTGTGACTATGATAAAATAGTAACCTATGAAATACTACTACAATCATTTGATTAAGATAATAACCAGACCCATGTCCCTATCCAAGTTATTTGTTTTAATACAATAGTGTTTTCTGAATTCAATTAGTTTAATTCTATTAAACTATTTCTTAAAACATACAATTCACCCCCTCTTGTATATTGAGCATCTACAGCTTAATTATGATCCTACAATTGGTATCAGAACAGGTTTCTGTAATACTGATACATACATTTAATATCATAATATTATTTATTTTCTTTATTCACATGCTCTAATTTTTCTCCTACAAGTTATTCTTCATTTTATCTTATAAACAATTTGTTTATAAAAACATATTACACTAATGAGTGGCGTGGATTTTTTTTTAAGATTGTAGGAATCAATGCTTGATCTATTATTAATAATCTAAATCCAACAAGACCACCTATTTTTCATGGTAATTATTATGAGTATTGAAGAGATCATATGAATAAATTTTTTATTATTACTAGAGAAGACAATTTTTTGATGCTGATTGTAGATTACAAGATACCAAACAAAGAAGTCAGACTATTCACAAATCAAGAGAAATAAGAATATCAATTGAATTATAAGGTACAGAATACTTTGTTGTGTTATATGAACATGAATATATATATAGTCTAATATCATACTTCTAAGTGGAAAACCTCATTTGGAAGAAGTTAGAAGTTACTCATTTTGGAACTTCAAAAGTTATTGAAATAAGAAGATTCATGCTCAGAGCTGACTACCATGGTTTTGTTTTTCCTTATAGAGAATCCATATGTAAATTTAAATAGAGGTTTATGAAAATTTTCAACAGCCTATAGTCAATCGGTGATAAAGGTTTTGATAATGAAATTCTCATTGATAAGATCATTTATATCATGCCAAATGAGTGAGAATCTAAAAGAACAATGAAAGAAGAAACAAGGAAAGTTTCAACTATAACTTTTGATGAGATATTTGGAACACTTCTACAACATGAGAATAGAATGAAAAGAGATTCTGAGAATTCTAATAAAAATAATAGAAATGGGAGTGTTGATTTTACAACCACTTCCAATAAAATTAAAGCCGAAACCCCTAAAAGAACTAATAGGGCAATTTCTAATAAATTTGTTTTATTATATTCAAGTGATAGTGATCACTTTGAAAATGAACTAGACAACATTTCCCAAAGGATGAACAAGATTGTGGGAAAGAAATATTTCCAATACATATTCTAGAATAAAGAATTCATAATCAAGAAAAGATGTTAGTAGAGTAGGAAGAAAATATTTGGACTCAGTAATAATACCTTGATAAGCTAATGGAAGACATGAAAGAATTCAAGAAGATAAATACAACTGTTTTACATCTGATAAAGAAAGAAGAAGAGAAAGAAACTGACAAAGATAATGCCACCAAATAACTTTATTTTGAACTATTTTTTTTAGCTTTTTGAAAACATTTATGAATGGTTATTAGCATCTATATATTTTTGATTGAATATTTTCCTTCTTTGGATGAATGTTCTTTTAATTTTTTAGATGATCAAATAATTTGGTTTCCTGTATATTTTTTGTTTCTCTGACCCTTTTCAGGTATTATAATATCTTACATATACCTTTTTCTAAATCAAAAGGGGGAGATTACATAAAGGGGGAGAATGAAATAAGATATATTGCGGGAAAATTTATTAAAAAGAGAATACTCTTAGTAAGGGGAGTTTATTCCTATAGAATATGATACTTACGGATTCTATTATCCTAAGGGGGAGTTTAATCATATTCAAATATTATTAAGAAGAGTTTTTAAAAACTCAAATGGAGATAAGTATAAGTCTTTTGAATACAATGTTTATTTAAATTTTCATTCATTTATATGTTTTAACTTGAGGTTTATACTTTTCAAAAAGGGGGAGATTGTTGATACGAAATTTTTCTTTTGACTCTTTTATTCCTTTTTGTTTTGGAAATCACAAACTCCATTTTAAAACAAATACATATATGGTCTATTAAGAATTTTGTTTCTGACTGTGATTTTTTTATCAATCTCACTGTTATGTATTCCATCGTACTCAATAGATACAATATGATTACACTTTTTATCAAACCCACTATTATGTTTTCCATTGTACTCAACAGATATAATCTAACTATGATTTTTTTTCAATATCACTATTATTTATTTCATCGTACTCACCGATAAAGCTATACTTCATAGATAATTATACTCATTGTTTCAAATGAATATAGTTGTACTGATTTACTGTTCACACTTTTATTTTATCAGATAGGCCATATTCTTTTCATACTCACTCTATAGCATCTAGAAAATAGTATTGAATTGAAAAGAATAATATTCAATCAAAATGATGTTGTGTATTCTGTTTTGATTTGTATTAAAATGATGTCGTCGTTTCTGTTAAAATATGACCATTGGAGTTCCACATATCCAATTCCCTCTGATATTTAGGGAAGAAATATGACCATTGGAAGAGAATATAATAGTTAGAGGAAATTTCTATAAATGCCAGGTCATTTGAATGTGGTGGTAGTAGTTTATTTATGAATGTACTAAAACTCTACCAAAATTGCTTTATGAGAAATGTTTTGAAGTGATATAGTTGTGAATTTCTTGTTCGAAAAACTTGTCATCTTTAATTTCTTTGTTTTTCTTCATGCAATGCTGATTTTTACTAATTAAAATTGAGGGCTTCCAAGGATGTGACGATAGAAGAAACTAATCACCATATTGATCAAGTTCTCGTGAGGATAACATGATAGACTCCGATTGTCATATAGAGGGATTAACCTAGTATGGGTAAGACATAATTTCTTGAAAGTATAAATCAAGGGACCCTTATCCAAGGTTGTTAGATACCCTTCTCTTTGGGTTAAAATATTTTTAAACCTTTACTTGTATTTTTTAATTTCTGATATTTTTAATAGAAAGTGGATTACTCACTTGTTCATTTTCTATTGTATATTATTTACATTTTAATTAATCTGATTATGATCAATTACTCAGATTATGATTAATTACTCTGAATACGATCATCTTTTGATCACGATCTTTTACAATATATGAAATTCAATTCTATACAATATATGATATAATCTATTTATTTTAATTTATATGATAATTGTATCCATTTTGAATACAATCCATTACCATGAAATTGGTGAATATGATAAAAGAGTAACCATTGGAATACAACTATAATCATATGATTACAATAATAATCAGACCCATGAACTTGTTCAAGTTATTTGTTTTAATAAATAGTATTTTTGAATTAAATTATTTTAATTATATTAAAATAAGATTGAAAACAAAATTTATAAAACATACAATTCACCCCCTCTTGTATATTGAGCATCTACACCTTAATTCCAATCCAACAGGGGAGTATGGGAAGCTTGATCTAAGATATGTGAGACCCTTTTAGATCATTGAGAGGATTGGGAAGGTTTCCTATCAACAAAAATTCCCACCTCAGTTGATGATTCATGATATTTTCCACGTATCTCAACAGAAGAAGTTTCATACTGATCCCTCTTATGTACTGAACTTGGAGGAATTATAATTGACCTGTTTGACTTGGAGAATGAGCAATAAGTTTGGATTTTTTAATCCCAAGTTAGTATGTTACATGGGAAATCTATCACATTTTTAAAGGTCTTATGGAAACATATGATTCACATGATATGAGAGAGAGAAAATAATTTATGAGGGGGAAACGACCTTATCAATTTGTGGGTTAAACTTTGAGTTGAATTTATAGAGGAAGAAATTGATATGGTAAGAAGAATTATCACACTCATGGTATAATTTTAAGCTATATTTTTTTTTATTTTTTTATTTTTTTTAATAATTACTGGGCCATTTTCTTTAAAAACATGATAATTGGGGGATGTTGAGGCTACCCAAAATTTGTTGCATGGTTTTCTAAACTGTGAAACCAAACCATGTTAGTGCCTATAATTTATCTCAGTGGTGTTCAAATGGTTCATGAGTGGTACATCAAACCATGTGAAAAACTTTGTGGTTCTACCTATAGTGACCAGTTCCACAAACAAAATTGGTGCACAGTTTGAAAAACCATTCATCCTTCTTATAATTTTTAAAAGTTATAATTACTTAACTTCCCTAACTCATTTTAACACACCCAAACCTACCATTTTCCACATTCAAACATCAGGCCTCATTAATACAAAAAACCACCCTATATACTTTTTTTGTGTTCATTTTTATTTAATTTATTCAAGGATAATCAAGGAATCACATGTTGAGTGATCCCTCACTTCATATATGGAAATATTATTCATTTATCCTTATTTTATTTTCCCCCTTTGAATATGGTAGCCTAGGGTTCATGTTTCCAAAAATTTTATGATTAGTTTATGATTATTAGGACCTCAATTTTCTACTAAATTTTATTTCACTCTTCTTTAAGGAACTATACTTAACTGTCAATAGATTCACATGATTGAGATATGTGGTTTCATGCTCTTCCTTTGTTGGTTGAACATTTCTCTACTTGAATCTTTAAAATATAATTTCCAAATGTAATAGAAGTAATAAATACATCTATTAGGGACTATTTTACATATAAAGTGATGTTGTTCTCCCTTTTTTGATCATATATTCTTTTAATGGTTTCGAAGAAATATTTATATGAAAATTAAAGTATGTTTATGAACTCTTTAATGAAATGGATTTGAAAAATGGTTATTTTAATTGGTTAAACTTCATGGGAAACCTAAGTACTTTGTTATGAAATTCTAGAATGGGTAGATTTACCTTTCCAATAGTTCAGTTTATTATTATGACAAGTGAATTCATTTGATATTCATCCCCACTATCTAGTGAAGTCATTGAGATTCATCCCACTAGTTGAGTGTGTTCCCTAACTAGTGAAGTTATTTTATTAGGTGAACCTATCCTTAGTGACCTTACGGAGAATCCCTTGTTTCTTATTTGGAAATATATGACTTCATAATTATATTTCATTATTTTCTATAATAATAGGTCTTACCATACTACTATTTTTCTTAAAATGTTTTAAGTAATTATTTTCTTTTAACTTTTCTTTCAAACTATCATGTCTTAGTTTTTCTAAAAAAATATGTGCATGGAGTAGCGATGATATGTAAGGGCTATAAGTGGCAATTGGTAACCGATTATACAACATGTTTTGAGTATATAAATACTTATGTGTAGTTAAAGAAGAAGTTTGGATATACAGCTTTTCCCCAAAGGCTGATGTGGTGCCTATTAATATAGATGTTATTAGACTTTATTATGAAAATACTATTGTAGTATTCCTGTCCAAGGATCAAATGTTATACCAACATAGAAAATATATAATTCAAAATTATCACCTCTGGATGGATTTTTCTCAGAGGGGTGAGGTCATAGTAAGTAAATTAGCGAAAAACGATAATTCATAGGATCCATTAACTAAATACCTATCTCATAAGAAGCATGAATATCATCTGAGAGTTAGAAGACTAAATTTTTTTATCATTTGGATCTCATGAAAATGGGAGTATAATGGAATTGGTGACCAAAAACTAACTAAATATATAATTTCAATTACCAAAATAGTAATAAATATCTTATCACATGGAGTGTGTTCTTTTATGTAATATTAATAAAATAATGTCCTTAGAGTATCTGTCATATCGAAATGTTATAGTATTTTTAATATTTAATAAGAACCCTGAAATATTATGATAATATTATTAAACATATGGTATAGATTAAATCTATCTGGTGGGACAATAATAATGTTTGGTTTTAAGATGTTTGGGGTGTATAATACATTAACACTTTTTCTCCTTAAGTTCACACTTAGTAATCTCCAAGAAGGGTGGTTATGATGAAAAATCTGCCAATTAAAATTCTATATGGTATATGTGTCATTGGATATTTATATTGATGAAAAACATGATATCATTTTCTCACAATGAGGTAGGATATGTTAAGTGCGACATAATTGATATGACATTAATTGAATAAGTCAAGAAAGGATTTATCCATTTTTATCTATAAAAGATAATATACATGTCCCTTTGATTGAAACATGCCAATTTGATTAAATCTATGTCCATAGTAGTACATATATGAGTTCATTTCAGAGATTCAAAGAAAGATAAATCAAGTTTATAAGATGAAGACACAAATGTTTTATCATAATTTATGAGATATTGATACAGAGGGATAATATTACACAGTGAGTGTTCGTATGAGGTTGTTTCATTGAGGCATTAATTGTTTTCTCCACAGGTTCCTTAATGTGTTTAAGATAATAATCTTGGAATTTAGGAAATCTTACCCAATGGAAATGTGAAAGAGGACTATAGTTTACCATACTAATTTTATCCACAATATTAGTTAAATTCAATTTGAATTTAATATTAAGTATAAATATTAGTCATATCTTGTGAAATAATATTTATTCAGGTCAATTTGATCACATAAATTGAATCACTAGTTATTCAAGCTTAAAATATATGTGAGTCAAACAATAAATATTATTCATAATCTAGAAAATATATTATATTTATTCATAATCTAGAAAATATATAATATTTATTTATCTCTTGTTTATAAAACACAAAGTTATAAATAACTATTTTTATTAAGTAAATACGTATTTAGTTATGAAGATATTAAAATAAATATTAATTCCCAAGTTTTGGGAATATAAAATTAATTTATTTATTGAATGAATAATAAAAATATATTTATTATTTAAATAAATATTTATTATTCAAGGTTCAATAAATGTTGAGGACGATTAATGGACCAAGTTAATAGCTCTATGAAAATGATATATTTTATTTAATATCATTTAAATAAATAAATAAATAAATATTTAAGAATTGATATTTAAATATTTTTTCATTATCACATGACATGGAATATAGTAATAATATTATTAATATTTCACATGAGGAATATATTGGAGTGAATATTTTGTGAAGGGCCTTAGTGAAATTATCAAATATTTAATCCTAACCATATATTCTAGTTTATATTATTTTCCAAGGTTATGAGAATTATTTTTCACTACATTTCCTCTCAAGATAATTATCTCAGGACTGAAAAACCTCTCAAGAAAAATCTAGAGAATGAAAAACAATCCTCTTCTTCCCTTTAAATATTGAGATAATAAGAGAAATAATTCTTCCAAGCCTGATAGAATTCTTGTTATAATAAATGATGAATGATGCAAGACACTTGGTACCTCCATGCTAGAATCGAAAATACCAATGATGATGTACTGAGATTCATTGAGCATGTGTGGATCTTTCTAGAATAATTCTAATTTTTTATGTTTCATAATAATGATAAATCTACAAGTGCGATAATAAGATTGATTATCGATAGTAAGAATTATCAATTCAAGGAAATTACATCATTAAATTAATTATAAATTAAAATTTAAAACATACTCTCTATGATGTATATAATTTTTTTTCATCATGTTCATTGGATGTTATTCATTGAAACCAATTAAAAACCTTATTGGTAATGATATTAATAGATTTTACAACACCTAAAATCCTTCAATATCATCTGAAAAAGGATAGGATAAATAAGTGCATAACACATATAAAATAGACCTCTTCTCTAGTAGATCATCAAACCATATGTTTGATAATGACTAGTTAACAAAAAACAATAAGTTCTTTCATTCAAAGTTAATCCATTAATTTTGAAATATCATGATGATTTGGTAGAACCTTTCTACTCTCATATGGTATATCAATACCTCCTCATGGTCAAGGATGAAATAAAAAAAGAGATTATCACAAAGTATAACTTGATTTACACTACCTTGTAATGAATACAAGAAGTACCATTTATAGATCTCCTCCATTAATGGAGTCTCACAAGATTTATGCATTTCATAAACACCCTGATGCTCTATAAAAAATATTTATACATTATAATGCTTTCCTCCATTACTCATGTGATTATTGAATTGTTCAAATTTTCAAGGAAATAATTATAAATAATTTTATCATCTAATGATATATAAGCTGAAGAAATGATGGATTATGTGTAATAAAAAAGTTAATACACATGATATCTAATATCTGAAAGATATCACATCATGTGATATGTATCAAAAAAATTGATATAGCTAAAATTGTTTCTTATGATATGGGATTTAATGCATATATCTTTTACATCATTATGTGCCTCCATGTTGTCAAACTATAGTTATAATCAAACTTTGGTTCCTCATAACAACATGATAATCCTTAGAAAATGATTTTTCATATCAACATGACCATTATAATAAAAAATATGTGGCATGTTTAAATTAAAAACTTTATCAATATTTAAAAACATCAAAATTTAAAGATTGTTAAACCTATTTATTTTTAATATCATAAATAGTTTGGTCCTGTATAAAAATTTCATCATGAATACTCAAGATATTATTATCAATAGAATAAAAAAAAATTATAACCAATTCATCATGTTCATAGACAATAATGATTAATTGTTTAGTTATACCATAAACTTGAATATTTTATCCTTCAGAACATGTAAAAATTATTTACTATGAGAAACATGTAGATGATAATAAGATATATTTTTACAATACTACATAGTATATGAAGTATCATCTGATAGAATAATAACTTGGGAAAAATTGATAATATATATAGTAGTATTACTATAGGAAAACTAGCTTTCACAGATTTGGACTTTAGCCACTTCCATTTGGTTGTCACTAAATGGGGCATTAGTGGTCTCCAAATTACGACCACTAATACCAAAAAAACAAATGTGAAATTTCAACCCTCTCTCTCCCCCACCACTATAAATCCCTCATGTATCCCCAATCCACAACAGAAAAAACTCATCATTCATTAGGAACCCTTGACACACTTTTGATAACCCTTTAGTCACCCCCAATTCCCCACCAACACTCCTCAAACACCCATTACAAACTCTTTCACCCTCTAGACACAACATGTTTTCCATATCTAGTAACCAAGAGCATCGTCATAACCCCCATGTAATAAACCACATCTTGAACCCAAAACCACATGTTTTGGGTATGAAATTTCCATAGACAAAAAAAGAGACCAAAGTTTAGTGGTCTCTAAGTGGTCTATAAAGACCTTAATTATAGTAGTGTATTTAAAAATTCATTCATAAAAATTCCAAGAATATTTTCATAAAAATAAAACTTCATATTTTTTCTATTGAAGTTTTATTTATCATAATTTCTACACTACTTAATTAAGGAGTCATATTTTGGTGCTTTATAACCTTATTTTAAAAATACTCATCAAAATATCTGTTAAAATGAACTGCCTAGATTGACTCATTCCATCACATGATTGGAGTCTTCCATAAGGCCCTAAGCACATTCCCAATAAATAAAACACTAAGTAGTATATGTTTGGTAAATCATGATCACTATGTTATTAATGAATAAGACAAAGAGGGGTTTCCCCCTTCCAATTATGTAAGTTAATATCACAACCCTTTGATTAGAATGGAACCATTAAAATAAATTTCGTGTCCATGGTGATGGAGACATGTTTATTATAGATAATCAAAGAAATATATATCAATAATTAAGGTTTATGACACAATTATACAACCTTATTAAGGAAGTATCGTGACAAAGAGAATATATTGCACAATTTTTTCTCATATGTGGCCATCAACATTGTGAAATTAACTTCTTACTATTGGGTGAATTGACCCATTTATAGATAGTAAATGCAGATTTTAGGAAATCCCACCTAATTACAATAAGGAATAATCATATAGGGTCATACATTAAGTGTTTATATTGATCTAAAATAAATTCTATTTGAATTTATTTATTGGAATAAATATTATTCTCAAGTCATAGGAATACTTTTATTCAGGATTTTTTTATCTCATAAATTAAATAAATATTTACTTGTATGGTAATTACTTAATTATACAGATATATAATATTTATTTATTGAATTAATGAATATTTATATAAATATTTATTCTGGTATTCAATAAATTTTGAGAAGAGCTAACAAATATGAGGTTTGATGATAAATATTAATTTTTTAGGATCATAAAATATTTTTTTATCATTTTACTAGTAAGACAACACCATTAATAAAATTATAAAAATAATATTATTACATGGAATGATCTTATTTAAGAGTTTAATATATTATTAAGGGCCTACGTGCAATTAAATAATATTTAATACTAACTCGTAACTCTATAAATAGTTTGCTATGTTTATTGTTCCAGGGTTGATCAAATTGGAGAATCATTGTGCACAAAAAAATCTAGATCTCTATCTCTCATGACCAAAGAATTATCTATAGTTTCTTCTCTCAAGCTTGATATATTATCCTCTCTAATCCATATTATCAATAATGAGAGTGAAATTATTTTTCTTTAAGACCAAATAAATTAACATGACGATTAAGGAGAACACTAAAAAATGATCGATCCACAATTCTAGCACCCAACAATCCATCAGCATTGTTCAGAGTTCAAAGAAGAAAATGTGGATCAATATTAGAGAGATTCTACAATTGGATCCTAAAATTGCAACATTAGTAAACTAAAATGGTTTTAGATGATAAAAATATTCATTAAAGAAATATCTCAAGACCGATGAAAATTTTCTTCCTATCAAATTGAATGAATTATAAATTTAACATGAAAGATCCTCTTCATTCCAATGTGTCTGTCAAGTTTCATTGGAAAATTTTCCTTGGTCATGGCTCCCACATCATGTAAATTAGGGAATATCTTTTGAATCTAAAAATTATCAAGTTAGGATCAACCATGATAAGCATTTATTCAATACTCGAACCTATAAGTGGTATCATATCTTGGTTACTTACAAATTTGTAATTATTTATTTTATTGTTGATCAATACACATTTAAACATTAAATTTAATTTTAAATTTTAATTAATTATTAATCCAAAGTATAGAACTCACATTTATCCTCTTCTTTTCTTTCTCAATCTAGATCGGTTAGTAATTAATGAAGAAGACATCTGAAGAACCCATTAAGAGGTGTTAAGAACTTTGGTGGGTAACACAAGGTTAAACGACATGTACTCCTTAGTCATATGCTATGTATAATTTTTTGTGAAATTATGTCTTTCTATTCACCTGATGCTCCCAATGATTCTAAAACTCTTTATTATTCCCCTTAGTCCTAGGGTTTTTATAGTTCTTTTTGAAGGTGATGGTAACCCTCACCTCGCTAAGCATCAATTTCTCTTCACTGTCTCGACTTCTCCTCCCCCCTTCTTTAATAGTGTTGTTCACTAGTGAATCTATCATATACCTCTCACTGCCCCTATTTCTGTTATCCCCTACACATAAAGCCTTAATTTTAGGTCTTTGTGATGGCGCTTGAGGTTGTTTAGGCCAGCATTGGTGGTGGTTTTTGATGTTTTTATTCTCCACTACCCTCACTGGATAACCCTTCATGCTCGGATTAATTTTTATTAGGATCGATGAGGTTTTCAAGGAAACTTGGGATGATTTTAGAGGGGGATGGTGGTTTTATCATTTCTTATTATTCATTGAAATTGAGTTTTTCATCCTTTATTCTTGGTTATTTATTTTTTCTTATGTTGGTTCCATGAGATCAGTTGGTCTCAGGTTTCTTGGTCCTTCGACAGAGAGGCAATTGTATTCTCTTATGAGTTCGATCACTCTTCATGTGTAATTTATACCTATTGTAAGTAAAGATGTGTTCTATATTTTATTTGGTTTTTTATTTAAATTTTAACCTTTTTGTAGTTTTAACTTTTTTGGGATTGATGTTTTTATTTGTTCTATAATGGTGTCACCGATCTTATTCTTATTTTAAGTGATAGTGATTTTTAGTGATGGTAAATATGGTTTTCTTAAGATTGATCATTGTTCTGATGGTGGAGTGATAGTCTCTAGCATGGTTCTATCCAACATATTCATTCTTTCAGGTGGTGTGTGTTGATGGTTTCTACTGGTGATGGTATTTCTAGTGTGATTATTTAATTGTGTTTTTTCAGTGGTGGTTTGGTTTGACGATGTTGCTGACATAGCCATTTTTTGGTGGGATCAGTGTTCCTGGTTCTCTCAATAGGTTATGGTTTTCATGTCAAGGTAATGTGGAGTTTATTCCATTGATTTTAGTGCTGGGATTTGATAGGTATAGGGTTCTAGGTATCTGGATGATGTAGTTTGAATCAATCTCATTGTCTGCCAAAAAATATTTACCTCAATGGTATTTCTTTTAGATTTGAAATTCTAATTTGAATATATGGATGTATTTTGTTGGATATTGGTTTTTATTTGGAACATGTTTAGATGTGAGGTTACCACTGAACCATAAATTGGATTTTACAAATTTTAAAAAAAGGATTATGAGTTTATCTTTATTCATTTCATCAGGACACCTTCATAGACTCCTATTTATCATGTAATGAACTTATGTTGTGTTTATTAAATTCTTCACAAGTGGACCAACCAAGGTGGAGTGATTTTTTAGTAGACAACATTCCATATAGATTACTTATGTGTTTAGTAGCCTACATGATTTTAACGTGGAAAACACAAGGTCAAGATGCATCTTTTAATTAATGAAACACATGTATTTAATACAAAAAGTATATAGGATGATTTCCATAAAAATTGAATTACACATTGTGTACCTTATAAATGTCTATGATAAGCACAAACCAAGTCCCTAGAAATTTATTGTGCACTTCTAGTTAATAAAAGTACATGTCGTATATACATCCTTCACATGTCATGTACTTTACCTATTTATGTTGAGATACTAAATTAAATTAATTAATCTATTCAACCTTATCAATCTGAGTTCTGTGAGTAATTAAATTGAAATCAAATGTTGTTTTTTAGGTTTTATATTATAAATGATTTTTAATTAGTTCTATATAATATTAAAAAATATAATTCATATATGGTTTTTCATTCTAAATACTTAGCATGCATTAAATTTTATAAGAAACATAATTTTCATGTGTTCCATGTGTCATTAATTTTACTGTTCATGCTGTGAAATTACAACACAATCCATTTATGTAATATTTTAGGTGAGTTAATTGTATACAACAAGGACATACTGAGTAGTTTGAATAGGTATTAACGGAGTTTATTTCACGTACAAATATGTGTACTATTATATTAAATTTTAAACAAAACAAAACAATTTATTTTATTTAAAATCATAGAGGATGGGAATATTTAGTTTGATTGGATAAAAATATACAATAAATTAATTGATTAATAAGATAAAAAATTATGTTAATTCATGCATGATTTATCTTATCAGATAATGAATTAAAATGAATGCTAGCTATTTGATTTAAAAGCATAATAATTGAATGTGTATGACCGATCATGATATTTTATGAGACCTATGTATGTTTTGGTATAATTAAATTTAATTTTATTTCATGGGTTTGTAATTATTTATTATTAAATTAAATATAATGGCCTCCATGTCATCCCTCCTTCCTTTATTATGCAGGACTTCTGTGTCCATGTTTTTTTATTTAATTCCCCTCAACCAATCCTATGGTTCCCCTCACCTATATGTAAGTCATAAAAAATACATAAGAAATGAGTTTATGAATGTTTACGAAGTCAGTTAAAGGTGGAGCTAAGTCAGAGGCAGTTCAATATGGAAAAGAGATGAATCCAACCTGAGAAATACATAGGCGGTAAGGTGGAATACTGCAACTCATGCCAAGATTAGAAAAATAAGTTTCCCCTATAGTCATAGGTTGATTTTTTTTTTCTCTCAATAAATCAACCGTTATAAAATATCATGAAGATTTAATTTATTTATTTATTTTATTTATATCTCATGCATGATTTTCTTTATGGATGCAAGACCAAGATCAAACAAATAAATGGACTAATATGAAAAGATAGATATAAAATAAATAGATTGTGCATAAATGTTTTATCAGAACATGGTTAATCCCTAAAGTAAAATCCACTTAATATGAACAATACATGTAAAGGATAAAACAAAAAAAAAATATGTATAATAAATAAAATCCTTCACCTTAATATTAAGTCAGAATAAGCCTTCCTTTACTTATTTAAGAATGAAACCATGTAACTAAGTGTTTGTCCCACCCTTATTGAGATGCTTACTTTTATCTAGGATTTATTATAAAAGATTTAAGTTGAATTAACCATTTTAAATCAAGATGATCACCCCTTTCTAGAATTGATATAACTATGAGGTAAGTGTTGAGAAAACTTGAGCAAGGGTTTTAGAATTAAGAAGTCTACTTAATGGATCAAGAATCTACAAGCCTTCAGTTATAAAATACATTACTATCTAAATAACTTTGAGTAATTGACTAAGCCCATTCATAGGTTATGAAATGGGAATATAGATCATTGACACTATAATTTTCAAGAAAATAGTCATTTAAAGTCCAATGGTGGGGGTTGTTGGGACATGCTAAAATAGTGAGAGTCATATAATTAAATCTATTTCATCTCACTTTTGTTAAAAATATAAAGTACTAATAATCTATTATAAATTGTTGTAGAGTCAAAGGTAAAGATAAAAAACCACAACACTATCCCTATAAACTATCCAAGGTAAAGAAAATATCTTTATTGGTGAAAAATTCTAGGAATGATAAGGTGATTTTGTGTCATACTATTCCAAGAATAGAAGTTATATTTGTTAGAGTCCCTAGTTCATGATCTTCCCACTATAGAGGTGAGTGAGTAAGAGTAACTTTTCTTTGAGAAACACTTGGATGATATGATTGAAGTACATTATTTAATGATATATTCCATGTCTAGTGACCTATAAAAATCACATGAGACCATGGATTCATATGAAATTCTCATCCATATCATTTATCTTTATCATGAGATATAAAGACAAGAACAATTTTAGATCTCCAAGGCACTCTTCATGTGCAACATTGGGGAAGGCGTACTATCTTGACCTCACATAGTCAAAATGATTAGATACATCATCATATATAAATTATAGGGTTTAAACTACCTATTTAATTATTCTCTAATATCATTATCAATTCACTTATATAGAGAGTCTATAACTTTATTTTTGAACTTAAATATGAAAAAGATAGTGAAGTCACTCCCAAATATCTTCACCAAAATTCTCCATACTGATAAGGAAATTAAGTCTAAAAAGTCTTGGTCCTTATAGTGAATTATAGGAAAGTATAGGAAAATAACACTAAGAATAATTCCAAGTATAAGGTTTCTATTAACCACCCTTCCAACAAGAAGAAGATCAAATGCGAATCAAGGGTGTATGATTTTTTTGTTGTCGATGCATTAATAAGGTCCACTAAAAGAAAAATTCTATAGTGAGATGTAAAAAAGGTGATGCTTTAGGTTTGTTTGTTATCACGTGTATCCTTTAAATTTATAAGAATTAGGTATTGGATACCATATATAGTTCTTATATTTTATACAAATATAAAAGACTGTTATATTTCAAAAAGTTTTCATGGGATGAGGTGGATTTACGGGCTACAAATATATAACACTATCCATTGGTAACTACCACCTCTCATTACTGATGATAATGATATTGGTTCTACATAATTGTTAATATGTGAAGGTAATTAACAAAAAAAATTATTTCAATATCTAAATTAGATATATAAAGTATTATTTTAATGTTTGAAAATGAAAATTTCATCTTTTATGAAGTAAGAATGTGTTATGGAACGTAATATTTACATAATGGCATTTATTTATTAGATTATGAGAACCAATTGTCGGAAATAAATAATTAATTTGGATAGAATAAATCATACCACACCCAATAATGGCATCACCACTTATGTTATATAAATGTGAAACAATTGAAAAAGTTACATCAATATGGTTATTTAGATTTATTCAAAATAAAACAACATGGTGTTTTTCAAGCATGTTTACATGTTAAAAGGACTAAAGTTATATTCCGTAGAAAAAGTTTAAGTACTATAAATCATTTAGATTTGGTTCACAATGATGTGTGTCAAACATTACCAGTTGAATCATGGGGTGGGTACTCATACTTCATAACTTTTACTAATTATTTTAGTACATATGGATATATCTATATAATTAGGTACAAGTTGGAATACTTTAAAAAATTCAAAGAATTAAAGAATGAGGTTGAGAACCACCTTGGTAAATAGATTAAGAAAATACACTTAGAACATAGTAGAGAATATATTAATCAAGGATTTATTGAATATTTATGGTAGAATCATATTTTATCTTTAATAACTCCTTATTATAATCCCTAGTGGAACTGTGTAAGTGAAAGGAGTAATATCACCTTATTGGACATGGTGAGGTCAATGATGAGTCATTAAAGCCTTCCATTATCATTTTCAGGTTATTAATTACATAAAAAAATTCATATAGTAACCCAATAAACAAATAAATTAGGTTATATTATACCATATCAATTATGGAGTATAAAGAAACCTATGTTTTCAAACTTATATGTGTGGTAATGCGAAGCATTTGTTAAGGTATATTCAAGTAATTTTTTTTAATCCTAGCCATAAAGTGTTTATTTATAGTATACCCTGAGGAATCAAGGTTATATTTCATATATGAACTCTCAAATATAAATTTAATAGTGTAAATACATGACATGTTTCTTAAGGGATAGTAAATATCTAAAAGAGATAGTGGGACTAAGATAAACTCCAATGAAGTCCAAACTTAGGATACATAGGAGTCGGTATGAGAATAATTTCAACAAATACCCATGAATGAAACTATTTTGAAACATAATTACAATATATTATTATAATATAGGCCATAGAACCCGAAATATATGGTTTTATAGTCACTAAAGATGGTGACTCATTATTAGTCATTAATAACTACCCTTTAACCAATAAGGAATCGAAAAATAACATAGATGCTGCTAGATGGATATAAGTAATGAATTCTAAAATGGATTCCATGTACCAAAAAAAGTCTATATTTTGGTGGATCCTCTAGTTTATGTAAAGAATATTGGTTCTAAATGAGTATTCAATAAGAAAATAGACATGGATGGTCTAGTAGGTACCAGTAAAGAATGACTGGTCATATGAGGGTAAAATAATGAAAATGCATACACTATGACTATGATATTTTGAATATTGATATTTAAGTCTCCTTCCTTAATGTTAATATTAAAGAAGATTTCTATTTGACAAAACCAAATGGGTTTCTGACTCTAGTTAATTCTAATAAAGTATATAAGTTATAGATATCCATATATGGATTAAAGTAAGCATCCTGGCCATGGAACATTCATTTTGATGAATTCATAACAATTTTTTGTTTCTTAATAAATTAATACAATCATTATTCTTATAAATTTATTATTGAGAGTGTGGTCATTATCTTAATAGTATATTTCAGTAACATTTTACTTATCAAAAATGAGATACATGTCTTATAAAATATTAAGACATGGTTCAATACATTTTTCTCCATAAAAGAATTAGGTGAAGCAACAAATGTCTTTGAGATCATGATCCATCATGATAGATCCAAGAGACTGCTGACTCTAAGTTGGGTTATATATATTGATAAAAAACCAAGGTGATTCAATATGTAATAATAAAAGAGGGGATTATTTCCTATACCACTTGGTATTCATATATCTAAGAAAATGTGTCCTCAGAAACATGAGGAGAGATATAGAATAGAAATGATTCCATATGCATCAGTAATTAGGTCAGTCATGAATGCCATGTTTGGTACTAATCTGGATGTTTTTTATGCCTTAAGTGTAGTCATAAGATAACAATTATCTCTAGGAGACCACCATTGGATGGTTTTCAAAAACCATCATTAACCATCTAATGTGATATAATAATATATTCCTAGTAAATGGAGGATATGAGAATCTAGTCATCATTGAATATGAAGATTCATGTTTCTAATCATATTAAGGTGGCCTAAAGTTGTATTCAAGATATATATTAACCATCATTGGAGGAGCTGTGAGTTGAAATATCTCAATGTAAGTAGTGGTTTATGATCCTATAGTGTATTTAGAGTATATTATGGATTCTAATATAGAAACATATTTTGAACGAACACATAATTTCATCAAAGAGATGGATGTGGTACCTATTATTAAATAACCTATCACATTTTATTGTGATAATACTGCTCTAGTGGATCTCTCCAAATAACCGGGGTTACATCCAAGGATGAGGCACATACTATGAAAGTATCATCTCTTGATGGATTTTTCCCAAAGATTAAAAGTTGTAGTGACTAACATTTCCACATAATAAAACATGGAATATCCCATAACTACCCCATTGTCTAAGTAGAAACATTATATTCATCTGAGAGCTAGATTACTAAAAGTCATTTGCATTTGGCTCTAGTACAAGTGAGAGTTTGTTGGAGTTGGTTTCCTTGAACCAAATGGACTATATTTTGGATTAACTAATATATTAATTGAAGTGAATATTAGATATATATTATCTCATATTGATCATTATTCCTTATGAATTTAAGGTGGTATTGTCCTAGGGTATCTGTCACATCAAAATTTGTCATAACAGTTCCCTCATATGATGAAAACCTTGAGATTCTATGATTATTTTTCTTAAATATCACTCCTATAGCCAAGATGATAAAACATTATGGGGAACATAGTTTATCAACTATTAGGTGTGAGTGATCATAAGTGAATGACACTTCATCTCATAATATTAACACTTGGTAATCTTCAAGATGAGAGATTATGAGGATAGACCTACAGATAGGAATTTTTCATGTTCGTGAGTCATCAGATATTCTTATCTTCGAGCATGTGTAATGACCCTTAGAATCTAATATTATTATTAATATATATTGTGACTTGTTTAATTATATGTATTGATGAAACACATGACACACTATGTTCATGCTAAGTATGATACATTGGGTATGTCATGATCTGTATGTTATTAGTGAATATGCCAATGAAGGATTTGTCCCTTCCATTTATGAAAGTCAATATCTCTTCCCTTTGATTGAAATGGAACCATAAAAATAAATTCCATGACCATGTTGATGTAGAAATTTTCATTCCAGATAATCAAATAAATATATATCAAGCATTAAGGATGATGACACATGTATGAAACCTACTTGATGAGATATCAAGACAAATGGATTATATGACATAGTCCATGCTCATATGTGGCTGTAGATGTTGAGACATTAAATTTTTCATCATAAATGAATTTATACATTAGTAGATTGTAATATTAGACTTTATGTAGACCCACCTAATTCCAATGTGGAAGAAACCCAGAGGGTCGCACACTAAGTGTTTTTGTTAATATCAATTAACCTATATTTGAATCTAATTATTGTAATAAATATTATTATCATGGTCAAGGAATAATTTTATTCATATTTTATTGATCACATAAATTTTAAAAAATATTTATTCTTTGGGTAATTACTTAATTATGAAGATATATAATATTAATTTATTTATTTATTTAATGAATAAATATTCTATTAAATATTTTTTTTGGTCTTAGACAAATTATGAGGATCATGAGAAGATCAATATGAGATCAAATGATAAATAAAGGTACTGGGGTTCACAATGAAAGATGTTAGGCCTGGGATTTTAAAAATTTTCATCACCTGGAAGACGTAACTTGTTGTATCTTGTGATCTGATCCCCAGTACGGTCTAAGGATCTCACATGAAATATAAAGAGAAAACAAATGAACACATAACTTTTTTGATTCAATGGTGTGTTCGACTGTAGAAATTTTTCGATGATAATTTCATGAAGGATCTAAAGATGAACCCATATAGATAATCCACACAAGATCCAAGAATCGATGCACATTTCATTTATCACAACCCATGTGCTACCACAGAGATCTGATGAATCCTTCGACATTATGTTAATCAAATTGATCCCTTTACTTCGATCTATCGAAGGCAGCTTTGGTCGATCACTCAGATAGAGACTCTATTAGGTTCACCGGGTCGAATACCCTAAGAGGGTGGGGGTGAATCAGGGTATGACAGATTAAAACTTTCTCCCCTTCAAATATTGTTTCGTTGTTAGAAGAAACTCATTCTCTCTTCCTCTCGTAGAAATATTGTAACGTCCCGGTTCCAGAAGCCACCCGGAGGTGCCCCGTACCCGGTGGTTCACGTGGCCTCAAGTGCATTTCCTTGAATGCCAGAGGCTTCCAACTAACAGCAAGGGCCTTGGGTCTAATAGTGGGTAAACTATGCTCTCATTGGCAGAGTACACAACATAAGTAGAACAGATAAAAACTAGCAGGAGCGGTAAAATAACAAATGACATTAAACAGCGGATGGCTGCGAAAGAAACAATGAGAAATCATATATATAATGATGCATGATACATATATCTTGGAAAGTAGCAAATGAAATCACAATTTTGTAATACAACCAGTACTAAACCAAAGTACAAAAGAAAACAAATAAACATCTCCTCAGCATCGCAAGCCTCAACTTAGTCTCATGCTCTCCATCTCCACAACAAATCAAGTACCTGAAGTGGAAGGGCACTTGCCCTTATCTATACCTGTAGCAATATAATCTGTTTGGTCCCAAAATCATGAGCCAAACAGGGTGTGAGACTAAATCCCAGTAGGCAACCACCCAAATATCTGTGCCTAATAGTCAGTGACTATATATGGCAGGTAATAATCAAAGATGAAGTAATAAGAAAGTGTTCAGCAATAAACAATTCCACATATCAAATAAGTAGTTAATCAAGCAAGGTAAACCTCTAGGAAGTACACGCAACCTATCCCCTCTAGTTCGGTCATAAGAATATACAAAGACTCTTGGAGGAAGCACTCACAGTCAACTCCCCTTATAGTCTAAAGTGATAAATGACTCTCTGAGGAAGCTCACGCGGTCAATTACCCTTATAGCCAGGTGTGGTCAATGAATCTCTGTGTAATTTCACATGGTAAATTCCCCTTAAGCCAAAATTTGTTTAAAAGACTCTCTGAGGAAGCTCACATGGTCAATTCACCTTATAGTCTAAAGTGGTTTAAAAGACTCTCTAAGGAAGCTCACACGGTCAATCCCCTTATAGCCTAAAGTAATCAAAGACTCTATGAGGAAGCTCACATGGTCAATTCACCTTATAGTCTAAAGTAATCAAAGACTCTATGAGGAAGCTCACACTTTCAATCCCCCTTATAGTCTAAAGTAATCAAAGACTCTTTGAGGAATCGCACACGGTCAATCCCCCTTATAGACTACTACATTAGGTTCCCACGACCCTGCGTAAGTCAAACAAGCATAGTAGTGTAATACAGCCAAAGTAAACCTCCTAAACTACTTTCATAAATATTCTATATCATATCAGGCATGTTAGATAACAAGAATAACATCATCCTACAACTAGGCATGGAAAATCATGGCAGGGCGGCCTAAGAGGCTAAATAGTACCAACGGTCGTACACAGAACGAAGCATGGGAAAACACATCCAAGACCAAGAAATCAACCCTATTCATATCCAATTAACCTTTACGCAAGCATACAAGCATGGCATGAAATTAACAAGGGTAAAACGGTAAATACACAATACCCCGTTCAGGGGTATTGGGAAAATTGCACATATTACTCAAAGAATTTCAATGGAAAGGCACAAACCACCAACCTCTTAGTGTTTGGAGAAATCGACCATTCGCCCAAACGCACTCCAAACCAGGTGAACACCTCCTCAAAACCACCTCAAAAACCCTTCCCTAACATCAAAAAGCTCAACCTTTAACACACAAAGGCAACACAACCCTAGATCTACATGCAACCCTTATAGATCTAGGAAACTAAGAGAGGGAGAGGGCTAACCCTAACCAAAACCTCTAAGAACAAAAATAGGGACTTACTCGACGATAATCACCTTTTATCCATCAAGATACCCCTTTGATTTTCCTCCCAAATGAGGTAAGGAGCTCCCCCAACCATTGAAGACTGGAACTCTTGCATGATCCATGAGTGGGAGGAAGAATGATGGAAAAATGGGAAATCCTGAGTGGCTCGGGACTTAAAAATCCAAACTTTAAGTGGCCACACAGTTACCCCGCACAGTTTGGAAAACCATGCCCCAACCGTGCGGTTTCCACTGTCTCACCCAGGGACTTCACACGACTTTCTTGCACGGTCTGAAAAACTGGGCGCCGCCCATGCAGAGCCCACTATCAAGGGTGCATGGTTTCCTGGGCTGGCCGCATGATTTGTTCAGACCGTGCGCCAACTGTGCCCCCTGCACGGCCTCCACAACTTTAAAAGTTTTTCCCAGAGTTGTCTAAACTTCAACCAACCACTTCAAAAATCATAAACAAACTGAAACAAGGGTCACATACCTCAAACCGGGGGTACTACATAATTGTGTAAATGGTGTTTACTCATAAAGTACACTGTGTGTACGTCGAAAATTTCGAAAAATTTCTCTTTTTTTCAAAAACGACCAGAAAAGGAAAACATACCTGAAAATAAGATCTTGGTTCTTACAAACTTTCCCCCTTAAAGAAATTCATCCTCGAATTTCCCTAGCAAGGCGGCGTAGAAGAACAAACTCTGAACAACTCCGACCACTGTGCTCATACATTAGCCTCCCTCTCCCATGTCTCGTCCTATACTCGCCTGTGCTGCCATACCAATCGTACTAGAGGAACAGACCGTCCATGAAGAACCTTTGTACTGTGATCGACAATTCAAATAGGATGCTCCTTGAAAGATGCGTCCACTTCCAACTCAACCTCCTCAGGTTGGAAAACATGAGATGAGTCTGAAAAGTAACGTTGAAGCTGTGAAATGTGGAAGACGTCATGCATAGCCCAGTACCTCTGAGGTATTTACAACCGATAGGCAACCTTCCCTACTCTCTCCAACACCTCAAATGGCCCGAAGTACCTCGGCAAAAGATTACCCTGTCTTCTGATCCTTCTGTGCCCCAACCTTGGTGTAACACGTAGAAAAACCTAATCCCCAACCTCGAACTCCATAGGCCATCTCCACTGATCAGCATAATACTTCTGTCGAGATTGTTCAGTATCCATCCTCTTTCGAATCAACTCTATCTACTCTGTGGTCTCCTAAACAAGACGGGGTCCCAGAAAAGCTACCTCTCCTCCCTCCAGCCAACATAAGGGTGATTGGCATGGCCAACCATACAAATCCTCATAAGGTTCCATATGGATAGTTTCTTGAAATCTATTATTGTAGGAAAACTCTACAAGAGGTATATGCTTCTCCCAAGAACCTCCAAAATTCAGAATGCATTCTTGGAGCATGTCCTCAAGCACCTGAATCATACGCTCAGACTGGCCATCTGTCTTGGGATGGTAAGCTATACTCAAAAGTACATGTGTACCTAAAGCCTTCTGAAGCCCCTGTCAGACTCGAGAAGTAAAACGTGCATCCATATATGAAACAATGGAGTGTGGAACTACAATATCATGGATGTATAACTGTCCCAGATCATCAAAACTGAAGGTCTCTTTGATCGGAAAGAAGTGAACGACCTTCGTAAGTCTGTCAATGATGACCCATACTGCATCACTCCCTTGAGGCGGCCTCAGAAAACTAGTAATAAAGTCCATCGTGACATCATTCCATTTCCACTCGAGAATGGGTAACTTCTAAAAAAGACCTACTGGTCACTGATGCTCTACCTTCACCTGTTGAAAGGTGGAACACCTCATGACGAAACCTGCAACATCTCTTTTCATACCTGGCCACCAATACTGATGGTGTAGATCACAATACATCTTGGTGATGCTAAGATGAACTACCCAAACTGAGGAATGAAAGTCCCACATCAGCTCCTCGCGTATGTCTGCTAGCACCTATACACACCCTTGGAAACGCAAGATCTCATGCTCGCCTATGGTCCATCTAGGAATAGGGTCCTCTCCTGACACACTCTCCCTTAGGACTAGGCCTTCATAATCTGATAGCTTCCTCATTCTTACTTGATCAAGAAGTGTATAGGTAACAACTATAGAAGAAAGGAAAGTCTTCCACTACCACAAAACTGGGCAAGGCCAGCGTCGACCTTTATCAGCGCTAACGAAAAAGCGCTGATAAAAGGGGTTACTTTTATCAACGCTAAAAAAAGTGTTGATAAAAGTACCCCTTTATTAGTGCTTTTTTTAGCACTGATAAAGGTACCCCCTTTAATAGTGCTTTTTTTAGCGCTATTAAAGGGTACCCCTTTATCGGCGCTTTTTTATTAGCGCTGATAAAGGGGGGTCTTTATCAGAGCTTTTTTTAAAAGCGCTGATAAAGGGTCTACTTCCAAAAAAAATTATTTAAAAAAAATTAATATTTAAATATATAGATATAGTTATATTGATATAAATATAATATATATTTTTTAAATATAATTTTAAATATATTTTAGATAAGTGTAAATATACAGTTACACTTAATATATAAGATATTTAGTGAAAATGGCTTATAAAAAAATTTAAAAAATATTTTTAATTAACAATTCTCTAATTATTATGGAGTAATAGTCATTTAATAACAATTTGAAGACTAAAAAATAAAAAAAATTAAAAAAAGATCCAAAATATGTTGAAAACGAAACTCGAACTTCAAACGGCCATAACTTTTGATATGGGTGTCCGTTTGAGCTCTACCACATATCAAATCGAAGAATGCAACGAGCTCCACGTCACTGTGATACGAGGGACCCATGTGAAGGTTTATTCAAGTCCAAAATAGGCCCAGAAGGCCTCCAAAACTGAGTTTTTAGTCGGGGTACCCTTATTTTTTAACATTTTGTAGATTTCCAGCCTCGTTTAATGGGGTATTATTGGCTTTTTTTGGTGGGGAATGAATTTATTCCAGGGTATTACATTCATATTGATATTATGTCTTTGAAATTTTATCATTTTTTATAATTCACTGCTATTTATAATCAAATATATAACTATATATACATATTTTTTATATATTCACACATAAAAATTTAATTTTTTAAATAAATAATTAAACATATTTACATATAAAATATATTATATTTATCTAAATAATTGTTTCCCTTAGAATTCTGGGATGACCTCCTTGATTGAAGGTTCAAACATTCCAATCGGTTTCTAACGGGTTTGTTCGTAGAACCGGAAACATCCAATGATTCCACATCCATTTGGACCTAATTTCCAAAGGTAAGCGCTCATTATTTTGTGGACTGATGAGGCTTAGGAATTTTCATTGGTCGAGAGGATAGGAGGTCGGACTCATCACACCTTTTTTAGGGGAATTATTTTCTACTCCGGGACTCTCTTTATAGATTTAAGTTATGTTCGTGAATCCTTATTACATTACCAAGTATAAAATGACCTTTCCTTTAGATCTGACAATCAATGATCGATATGTAAGAAATTTAGAGAATATTTTATATATATTTGAGGTTCTTCATCGATAGAGAATCATCTGTATTTGTTAGAGATTCTTAGTCAATGGTATCCTTTGATACATAAAAGTCTCTTGGTCATTATGATGACCAAGCTGGTTTTAAAGCCACTCAGTGGGGCACTTGAAGTTTATTGTCATTCAGAAGAGCATTGATTATTTCATAGTTGGGATCAAACCCACAGATGGGCTACCTACGTATCCTTTTTTTAGAAAAGGAATCAAAACCCACGTAGTTCGAGTAAGGGTGTATGATGTTTATGATTGATGGTTCAAAGAAGGATGTCATAATTAATTTTACACTCTAAGATCATGTGAGTCTTGATCAGTGTGAGAAACAAGAGGTATTGGTAAAAATTAGACAATTGTGCCATGAAAGATGAAATCATAAGAAATAATGTGGGACTTATGTATGTATGACTGCCTAGATAAATGAAGATTTGGATTTACTTCAGGGAATAAATCCAGGAACAAGGTCCATAAAGGTATATGTGATTCATGGATATTTGAATACTCTGACTTGGGGATTACTCCTAAAAAGGAGGCCCAAATTAGGAGAGGACTTATGATTGGGTTTTTTACTCCTGATAAGGAATCCTAGATCAATGGTAAATTAGGACTGGTTAAGAGGAATTAAGACTGGGGCTTACTCCTGAAGAGGATGCCCATATTAAAGGACTTGAAAAATTAAGGGACTTGGGGCTTACTCCTGAGGAGGATGCCCAAATTAGGGGACTGGGGCTTACTCCTGAAAAGGATGACCAGGTTAATGATTATGAATGGGGCTTATTTCTGAAAAGGAGGCCCAGGTTTGAGACTGGGGCTTACTCTTGAAAAGGAGGCCCAGGTTAATGAATTATGGTTGGGGCTTACTCCTGAGGAGGATGCCCAAATTTAGGGGACTGGGTCTTACTCCTGAAAAGGAGGCCCAAGTTAAGAGAATTATGATTGGGGCTTAATCCTGAAAAGGAGGCCCAGGTTAATGAGTTCTCTCATCTTAAAGGATGAGGTTGAATGAATGAAATCTCAATCTTTAGTGACATAAAGATGTGTAAATCACTAGGTTTTGAGAGATATTCCACAGAATTCCTTTCAGATAAGGAAGTCAAATCATGAAATAATGCCATAAATGGCATTGAATAGTGTCTTGAAGTCAGAATCTTGAATAGGAGAGGTGGAATGTCATAAGAGGGGTTAAATGGGCAAGAAAGGCACCCAAAAAGATAGGGGCGCACAAGTCCTGGGAGGCACACAGGAACTGCGTGGGCACACAAGTTTTGGTCGCACAGGTATACCTGCGTGACACATGGGTACTTGTGTGACGGTTAACCATCAGGTTAATACTTGAGAGACTCTTGGTTAAAGCCTTTAGAATCATCTTGAGGTTCTTTCAGAAGAGTGGCGTGCAAGTTTTATTGAAGGAGTTAGGCGGCGCGGAAGTGTGACCATTTCCCTTAAGGGTTGGCCACTTAGGCACGCAAGTGTTGATGAGTTTCAACACTTAGGCCTTCCTCCCCCTCTTTAGATCTTCCGTTCTAGTTAATAAATTACCTTATAAGTGTTTCAGAATCTTTGAGAAGGGACTAGGGCGCCGGGAGCTCAAATCTGAGTTTCTGAAAAAATTCCTCCCTAAATGGGGGGGGCCACATGGTGTATTTATAGGTTGGAGAAGACCCCGGGCGGTTATCACTTAGGGTGCGCAATTCACTTGAGTGACCATTAGGGGGCGCGCAAGTATACTTACGCGACAGGGATGGAACTTGCGTGACCTATGGGCAATGTTCTCCTTGTCCATCCCTTTGTCGATTTTTGATGTTTTGTCAAAGGATGAATCACTTTGGACTAAGTCATTTCCCTTTCCAATCTTTAGAATCTGAGATGATAGGAGCGTCAGCAAAAGTCCCCCCTCAGAGTTGGATCCGGAGAGAAATGAGGATTTGACTCTGAGGAAAAGAAGAAAAACCAAAGGAAAAGCGGCGCACAAGTGTTGATGGTGTAGAGGGCGACGCGCAAGTGTGAGTCACGCAGGGCTGGAGTGCACCTGCTGTAGGTGCACAAGTTGGTATCCTGGCCTATAAATACGCTGTCCTTTGCCGCACATAGCATCTTATTTCCGAATTCTCGAGCTCTCGCTGCGCAGGTCACCTTTACCGCGCAAGTCTCTCATTTTCCGCTGTTTCTTCATCACCGCGCTGCTGTCAAGGTAATAGGACTTGCACAGTGATACTTGCGTGACAGAAACTTGCGCTGCACATAACCACTTGCGCGACACATCCATACTTGCGCGCCTTAATGCCTTTGCCATTTTTTTCTGAAAATTCCTTCACAAAAGTTTATGAAAAATCAACTTACTTAAGATTTAATTATTCATCCTTTGCCCATAATCAATGGCTCTAAGAACCGGAATAGCTGATGAATTGTCTAGCAAGCGGATTGATGAAATGATGAACATAATTGGCCACAATTATTATACCGTCAAAAGTATCACTCTTCCGGATTTGGCTAAGTATCTGAAGAAATATCATGGTGGCTTCCCCCAAAGTATTTATTTGCCTTTGTATGACTACAGTCATCTGCGAGAAGTTACTATTCCAGAAGCAAAGAACTATCTCCCATTTTCGTGGTTTCAGAAATACACCAACTTTGCTTTAGCAAATATCTCAGGTGGAGGAGTATCTCTAAATGATATAACAGTGGAGAAGGCCCATATGAAGCATCATAGCCCTTGTATGCCAGATCTGAAAGATCATACGCCTGAGCTGCAACCACATTGTCATCCTTTAATATTCTGAAATGCTCAGATGGATCAATCCAAAGGCTGGAAGAAAATTTGGTACTCCCATCCTGGGAGAGGCGTGAAGCAAACTTGGATGTGGGCATACTGGGTGCGACAAAACTATGCATATTTTATCAAGGATCTGAAAGGGGTGGAGATATACGAAGCTGTCTTGGTTGGGAAAACATATGTTTACAGACATGATAACTTCGTGCCAGAGATACTCAGCCACTGGAGTCCAGAAACTAATTCTTTCCATCTGACTCATGGAGAAGTAGGCATCAGTCTGTGGGATGTCCACTAGATCTCAGAGGCTCCAATTTTGGGTGACATTTATGATGAATTCATTCCACCCAAGGTGACTTGGAATGATTCAGAGAAGACTCCTGATTTAGCTCGAGAATTATTTAAGATCTTCCACAGGCTCAAAAGTTCAGAGACCTCATTAACTCATTCTAGAAAGGATATTCATCCAGAGGAATGGATGAATATATTTATTATTGAGAAGAAAGAGAGGGAACCAAAGGATAAGGAGACGAAAGAAAAAGGATCCAAGAAAAAGAAATCCAAGGATAAGAGGCCCAAACGTCCTACCACCTTCCCAAAACCCGAGAAGAGGGGTGCTCTTGGCACATTCTGGCCAACTCTAGAAGTAGGAGAGTTCAAGAAGTGGGGATATGAGGTGAATCAAAGGATCCCAAAGAAGACTCATCTGGCGGGCTTCTTGGCAATGTGGCTCAACATTTATCTCTTTCCAGTCAGTGATTCGAAAGGAGGCGTTAGTCCAGGGACCTTCTTCATTGTGGCAAAGTTGGATGATGGAAAAATGTTGGGTTGGCTACCCCCATTTTAGCAAATATTCACAGGATTTAACTTCATATCTTCATGGGTAAATCTCCTTTAAGAATAGTGGGAACATTCCAAGTTTTATGGGGATGGATCGCCACTCACTTCAAGAATTACAATGTACAAAATGGATTACAAATTCCTGGATGTTATTTTAGGCCGTCAGTGCAAGCATTCTCTGGAGTTGCTCCATTAGATGTTAATGCCTATGACATGAAATTAGGGCTGAGCATGTTTAAGGAATTTAAATTTTTTCCCTATGGAAATCCGCCAACCGGGCGGTTTGTTAATGATGGAACATCCCACTTGGATTTGAGGGCATACATGCTAGCTTGCAGGGATGGTGTGCTGGTTTCCAGGATTGACGAAGAAATTATATGCGAGGCCTATGCTCTATATAGATTTTCACTTCAATTAAAATTTCTGCAACAAATTGTTGTATCTCCTCCAGTACATGTCAAGTTAGAGCAACATCCGATGGTTGCTCGACAACTATGGATGCTGACTTTAAGGGAGAAGACTGAGGTAGTATTTGATCTACCAATTGAAAAAGCAACACATAATTTGACTACATATTATGATGAACACTGGATAGCATCATACCTCAAAGGGGTGCTGAATCACCCATTTTATCAAGTGGGGAAAAGGAAGAGGACTGTAGAGAAAGAAACCCTTCCTCATGAAGGTGATACTTCCCCACCTGAAGATGATTCAGCAGATTCCTCCTCTAGAACTGATTCACCGGATTCCCATGATAGGGATGATGAGACACAACTAGTGGAAAAGCGGTTTCGTGCCCGATATAATCCTCCATATAGAATTAAAAGACCCACTCCATCAACTCCTAGTGAGTTACTTCATTGTGGTAATTTAATCACTGCTACTTTATAAAGAAATAAGTCTTATTTTCTTATTCTCTATCTGTAGTTGCAGGAGCTGGGAATAAATTGAAGTCAAATATTGTAGGACCTTCCTCACAGCCTTCATATCTATGACCAGAGGATGTCCAGTTATGGAAGAGTTTATACTGTGGTACTGAGACCGCCTGGCTGGATTTGTGTGAGGGCCTACAACTTCTTGGAATAGGGAATATTCTAGATTCTACAAATCTCCAATATGAGGATAACCCCAATGAAGTGAGGTCTTACATCAGAGAGCTGAAAATGATCATATACGCCACTGATGAGTCCATTCCTATAACCAGGCGGGTGAAGGAAATGATTGATCGTGGCGCCACTGAGGGGGTTGGTGGTTCTGGAGATGAGGAGTGGCATGAGTATGTGGCTCTTGAAGATGTAAGTTTTCTTTCCTTATTTGCTTTGCAACTTGATTTCAGTCGAAGCTTTATTACTTAAGGAAGTTATTTTCTTCATCTTTCAGTTTGCAAAGAAAGGAACTGAGGTTCCTTCACCACAGTATAGCCCCGGTGGTACTGCCATCGAGGCTGCTGCTGATTCTCCTCGTGAACCGGGCGAGATATCTCTAGGCCAGAAGGCCATGAATGAGGCGTTGGACATAGACTTCCATTCTCCAATCCAAGTGCCAATAAGGGAGACTTCCGATACTCCCAAAAAAACAAGGAAGCAAAGGCGGCGAAGGAGGAAGACCACAGCTAAACGCTTCATTAGCAGCGGTAGGTCCTTTGTGTAATCATGAGTCTTAAACCATGAAAATATTGCTCATTTTCCCTGGGATTACATGGGCTTCTTCAATTTCCCTTCTGAGGGAAAGGACTGATCCACCTTTGAGGACCACAGAGGGTGCTGTGGAACAAATGCGAATTCAAGATGACTTGGCTGCTTTTGAAAAAGAGCAAACATCTATTCCTAGTACTGCTCCTATTGCTGCTATAAGTATAGAAGAACCTGCACCAGAACCATTGGCGGCCACATAAACTGAATCTATCATCCTTCCTGAAGAAGTTTTCCAGGGTCAAGGGTCGCATAATAAGGGTCACCAAGGGGATACATCAAATGCTCCCACTAGTGAGACTAACTAGGATTCTAAAATATCATTGGATGAAATGATGGATCGTGGAATGTCTTTTTAAGAATTTTATGATCATGATAAGTTATCATGTGATTTAGAAGACCTTGGGCGTGAGTGTTATCCTTCTCCTAGAAAATTTTCTTATAATTTACACTTCTAATCATGACTGAAAATAATATGCAGTTCCATCCATAGAAGTTGTTGAACTGTCAATGCCTGAAGAGGGTGTGGACATTGATGTCAACCCTACCATTGAATAAACATTAGCTCAAGTGGAACTAAATCCAATAAATTCTCCTGAGACCCATCTTGAATATCCTGTTGAAATTGGGAAAGATGGGGAGGATTTTACTCAAGCTGCTGATCTACTGTTAGGTAATGATCGGACTGAGTTTTCAAGATAGAAAACTGAATTCCATTGTTCAATGAAACTAACCATACTTTTAATTGATCAAACAGGGCTATAAACTTCAATGGTTATAACTGGAGGTGAGGTCTCAACTTCTGTCCAAATAGCAGTAGAAGGTGAAGCAACCAGGGTCAGGGGGGAAGAAGCAGAACATGGCACTTCATTAAGTGCGTTAATCCCAGATTACATGCCCCCCTGTGATGATGTTGAATCAGACCCAAAGGTGCTTAATGCGCTCAGATTTTCACGACACAAGGCATGGAACAATATATGGAAAATCATATCTGAGGTGCCTTTAGAAGAGCTATCATTGAAGATCCCTCGATTGTCGTCCCAATTCATCATGCTAGGACTTGGCGGTTTTGGATACCAAGAGATCCATATTGTGGTGAAACAAGTCATCTTCAGGAGAGAGCAGAAGCAAAAGTGTCGTGAAGATTTGACCAGGGTGAAACTGTCAATCAACATCGGTGAATTAGAGGCTGCAGTATCTCGATCTGAGACTGACTATGCTGCCAAGATGAAAGAACTGAAGCATAAGATCAAATAAAAAGTCGCCCAGAAGATGCACCTTCAGCAACAGTTAAATTCTGTTACTGGGGAACTTGACCAACTCAATAATTCACTGGGGGGAGTTCAAATGAATGGTTTAAAGACCATTTCGGATGCCAAGAAAGCACTCCATCAGACTGAAAAGAGTGAATTTGGTCGAGTGCATGAGCTTCAAGTAGCTGCTGATGAAGCTCAAGATGTGGTTCATCAATTGAAGACTTATGTTGAAAGCCTTTTTCAATTCTTGAAAAAATAAGAAGAGACTCTAGTCAGTGGATATCCTTCTATCTCATGTGCATCAATGAAAGAACACTTTCATCTTCAATCATTTGTACCTGCATTATTTTGCTATATGCTTTAGATTTTACTTAAGACAATGGGCCTAGTAAGAATAGTTTGATTTTTACTAGGATTAATGTAAATAACCCCACAAACTTTGAACCTTTTAATTTCTCAATATTACCTAAATCATACAAAATGTATGTTTATTGAGCTGGAACTTGACTTTTATTCTTGAGTTCCTTTGTCTTTTGCGGGCAGTTTAAAGTCATGAACGTCGAAAATAAAAATGCTAATGTTTAAGGTTGAAATAGCTTTGACCTAAATGGATTATAATTGACTCAATTACTTGAAAATTCATCTGAAAACATATTACCATACTCAAGTATGAGGGAAAATATGTAAACTATAACTTAAGAATATTTGAACCTGAGGAATGTTATGAAAAAGAGATAAAAGGCATTAGAAGAAGCAGTTTCCAAGAATGAAGTTACCATTATTTAACAAACCCGTTAGGGGGTTGAATTATGCAGGGCCACCTAAGGGCATTGGCTACATAGTCAAATAAATAGTATCTTTTGGCTAACAAGTCTATTATGTAGACTGTTTATGCAAGGCCTCCTGTGGGAACGTGCTGCATATTCAAGCAAAAGAACTCTCAGAAATTTACATTCCTAGTGCTAAAATCCAGTGAAAGTTTATGGAGATTCAAATTTTCCAAAGTATAGAGTTTGCTGTATAGAAAAAGGTACTTGAATATGGAGAAGCTATTTTCAAACAAGATTATCGAAGAACTGGATGGATATTACTCCTACGAAGGTCTGACCCAAACGTAGGGAAGGATAATATAAACCATAGACTTGAATACTTTCAGATCATGAAAAAGGATATGGGACAAATATGTTAAGGATGGCTATTTTTTTCAAATCCCTACATACTGTCATTTAAGACCAATAAGGACAAAATAGGCTTTCTTCCCAAGAATGAAGTTACCATTATTTAACAAACCCGTTAGGGGGTTGAATTATGCAGGGCCCCCTAAGGGCACTGCCTGCATAGTCAAATAATAATATCTTTTGGCTGACAAGTCTGTTATGTAGACTATTTATGCAAGGCCGCCTAAAGGAACGTGCTGCATAGTCAGGAAAAATAACTCTCAGAATTTTGATATTTTTGTGACTAGAAGTCAAGAAAAGGGCTATGAAGATCTGAAAATATTTATGGTTAGGATTATGACACATAAATATGGTTATTTTCCAATGTATACAGAGATACATAGATCAATGCTAACCATAATCATGTTATGGCTGGGTCCTGAATGGAAATGTTGGACTTCACTACGTATCCCATAAGGATGGGAATCAAGCCATACATAGTTCTTAAACTACAGTTTAACGTCGTGCGGGACAAAAGGATTAGAGATCTTAGTTTAGGGTCATAGAGCTTGGACCATTGTAAGAAATACACAGTGTGTGTTTTCATGGGGACATTTCATCCAGGGGACTGAAAGTGAAATTTGGGGTTAGGCCCAAAGACTTGGGGCTAAATTCGAGGGAGACTCGAACATTCCTACATATCTTATAAGGATGGGAATCAAGCCCACGTAGTTCTAGAATTACTCTCTATACAAATTTGGTTCGTACATGTGAAGGGTGAAAGGGGTCTTTAGTAAAATTATGGTTTAACCCAAGATAAAAGGTTTAGGCATTGCCATGTATGCATGTAGTCTTTGAAATGAAACATGATTGAAAAATCAATGTAAATAATGGTTCCCTCTTAGGTGAGGGTATCAAAGAATATTGTAGTTTATTGTCATACTGGACAAAAGTGTTGTATAGTTTAACGTCGTATAACAAGGATGAAAGTGAACCAATGTAAAGATATTGATTCTAGAGGACGGTTTCACGAATCAAAATCATATAAGATGGAGGTGAACCGATGTGAAAAGATTGATTTTGGGCTTGAACCTTGGGAGGTTGCCTACGTATCCATCCTAGAAGGAAAGGATCAAAGTCTGCGTAGTTCAATTAAAGAATGAATTAATGATCAAGTTGTTCTTGGGGACAACGACCTAAAAAATGATGTTGTTGGGACTTACACATGGTTAGTATCCCAAAGAGAGTGTTATGGTTGAGGTTTGCTCTAAGATCAAGTGAGTCATACTCGGTGTGAGAAACAAGAGGTAACAACAACCTTAACGATGCATAGTTTAATGTCATGTAGGACATATAAAGGAACTATCCAATTTAAAGTAATTCAGTTAGGACTATTGGTGCTGCCCAGTTTAATGTCATGCAGGAGGGACAAAGTACAGTTTAATGTCATGTAGGACATATCAAGGAATTTTTGTACAGTTTAGCATCATGTAGTTAGGACGATGGGGACAATATAGTTTAACGTCATGTTGGACGAAAGGGGGGCTGTGTAGTTTAATGTCATGCAGTGAGGACAAAAGAGTACACCATTTAACGTTATGTTGGACGTATTGGGGACTTTTCTCACAGTTTAACGTCATGTTGGACGAAAAAGGGACGATATAGTTTAGTGTCATGTTGGACGAAAGTGAAAATAGTTTAAGGTCATATGCATGGACCGTGGATGGTGCAGTTTAACATCTTGCTGTACGTAAGGGACTTCTGTACAGTTTAGCGTCATGTAGTTAAGATGTCACAGTTTAATGTCATGTGAGATGAAAGGAATACAAATAGTTTAGGGTCATATGCATGGACTGTTGATGATGCAGTTTAACGTCTTGATGGATAGTGGTGCAGTTTAAAGTCATACCGGACCATTTAGGGAACTTTTTTCCACAGTTTAATGTCATGTGGGATGAAACTAATACAAATAGTTTAGGGTCATATTCATGGACCGTTGATGATGTAGTTTAACATCTTGCTGGATGGTGGTGCAGTTTAAGGTCATACCAGACCATTTAGGGAACTTTTTTTCACAGTTTAACATCGTGTGGGATGAAAGTGCAAAAAGTTTAAGGTCATTTTTATGGACCATGGATGTATAATTTAACGTCATATAGAAAGGACGATGAAGGAGACACATTTTAACGTCATGTTGGACGTATGTGCAAATAGTTTAGGGTCATATGCATGGACCATTGATGATGCAGTTTAACGTCTTGCTGGACGGTGGTGTAGTTTAAGGTCATACAGGACCTTTGATGATTATGTAGTTTAACTTCTTTCCGGATGTAAGGGACTTTTATATAGTTTAGCTTCATGTAGTTATGATGTCACAGTTTAACGTCTTGTTGGACGTAAAGGACTTGCAAATAGTTTAGGATCATATGCATGGACCGTTGATGATGCAGTTTAAGGTCATACTGGACCATTGATGTAGTTTAAGGTCATACAGGACCTAGTTGCAGTTTAAGTTCATATTGGACCATTGATGATATATTTTGTGTTTATACAAAATACTTCTTAAAAAATATGGCATTGGTTGGAGTAGTGATGAGTTCTCCATCCATCGAGATTAATGAATAAGCTCCATTGGAGTAGACCCTATGTATTGAGTAAGGTCCTTCCCATTTTGGCTCAAGCTTGGGAGTTTTCTTTCCTGGTATCATTGGAGTTTTGAGAACTAATACCAATTCTCCCTGATTGAATGAACGAAGACAAACTTTTTTGTTAAAAGCTCATGTTATTCGATTCTGATAGACCTCCAAGTGGTGCAAAGTGCACAATATTTTCTCATCTAACTGTTCCAATTCATTCAATCACTTTTGAGATTGTTCATCTGTAGATGATTGATCACAAATGTCAACTCTGAGCGAGGGTGATTGAACTTCAATTGGAAAGACTAATTCCGTTCTATATACCAATGAATATGGAGTTGACCGAGTTGCAGTGTGGGTGGTAGTCCGATAAGCCCATAAATCATGAAAGAGTTTATCAGGCCATGACTTCTAATCTTTATCCACCATCTTTTGCAGTATATTTGAAATAGTATTGTTTAAGGCTTATATCTGGCCATTGGCTGTTGCATGATACCGATATGAATGGTTGGATTTGATGTTGTATTCTTGATACAACTTCTTCACCTCGGATGAACAGAAATTGGTGCCATTTTCCGTCAATATGGTATGAGGGACACCAAATATAGTAATGATGTTAGACTTGATGAAGCTAACAACGCATTTAGAACTGACTTCCTTGAGAGGTATTTCCTCTGCCCATTTATAAAAGAAGTCAGTAGCAGTAAGAATGTACTTAAACTTCTTGGCCGTAGCCGAAGGGTAAGGTCCCACCACATTCATTCCCCATGTGGAAAATGGCCATGAGTATTTAGCTGTATGAAGCAACTCTGGAGGTTGATGATTGAAGTTGGCATATACTTGACATAAATGATACTTCTTTGTGAAATCAACACAATCTTGTATCATTGAAGGCCAAAAGTATCCAAGACTTCGAATCTGATCAGACAGTCTATGTCTAGACTGGTGGGCACCACAGACTCCTGCATGCACTTCTTTCATGATAGCCATTGTCTCTTCACCATAAATGCATCTGAAGAGAACTCCATCAAAACCACATTTGTATAGAATTTTCTCTAGGTGATCTGGGATATCATAAAGAGTAAAATTGACCACACGTCGCCGGATTTGTTCTTTCTCAGCTCTATCAGGTGGAAGTGTTCCATTTTGAAGGTATTCCCTGATATGTGACATCCATCCTATAGTATGACCATACGGTTCATGAATGGGACTAATTTCATTAATTTCCTCTGTTCTGATTTGAACATAAGGTTAAATTGAATGACGGTGGGCAATACTGATGGTTGCCTCGTCCCGATTTGGATCTGCCAGAGTTGTGGCTATATTAGCCAGTGCATCAGCTTGAGCATTTTGTGATCTTGGGACGTAAGAAAATGTCGGTTCCGGAGGGAATTCCGCCATTAACTCTCTGATGTAATCATACAAAGGGATTAGTTCTTCTTTTCTGATGGCATAATCCCCATTGACTTGTTTGATTACTAGTTCTGAATCACCTTTCACCTTTAAGTGATTCACTTATTCTTGAAGCGCTAATTGCAAGCCTGTGATGAGAGTTTGGTATTCTACTTCATTCTTGGTACCACCTTCCCATAATAAGAAGGAATAAGGTAACACTGCCTTTTCTAGAGAAATGATCACAATTCCTAAGCCAACGTTGTTGAATTTAGAATTTTCCATTTTCCTCCCTGTTGGACTTCTGGAAGCACTATCAAAATACATTTCCCATGCTTGAGGACTTTCTTGAATAGAGAAGACTTCCTCATCAGGGAGTTCAATATCTGAAGATGTGTCTTCCACTGAAGGGTGTTCAGCCAGAATATTAGCTAGAGCTTGGCCCTTTATCGCCTTTTGAGACACATACTGAAAGTCGAATTGCTGCAAAATAACTGCCCACCTTGCGAGACGTCTTGTAAGCATTGGACGACTAAGTAGGAATTTGAGCGGGTTATTGAGAGATACCAATTGGACCTCGTGATGTTGCAGGTAGTGTATCAACTCTTGAACTGCAAAGATTAATGCCAGGCATCACTTCTCAATACTTGAATACCGGGTTTCGGCTTCAAGCATAGTTCGACTGAGATAGTAGAGGCTGTTTTCATTCCCATCATCAATCTTTTGAGCAAGAAAGGCACCCAATGATCGCTCTAGATCTGTCACATAGAGGATAAGTGTTCTTTCTTCAACATGTGGCATGAGTACCGGTGAACTCAAGAGGTATTTCTTGAGAATATCGAATGCTTCTTGACATTCTTCAGTCCACTGGTAAGTGAATCCCTTCTTCATCAATTTGGTGAAGGGTAAACTTTTGCCTGCCAAATTGGTGATGAAACGCTGAATATATGCTAAGTGTCCTTGAAGTCCTCTTAATTATTTCAAATTTTTAGGAGGTGACATACCAAGGATTGACTCGGTCTTCTCAGGATCGACTTCAATACCACGATGGCGTACAAAAAAGCCGAGAAATTTTCCTCAGGTTACCCCAAAAACACATTTTAAGTGGTTCATCTTCAAATTATGTTGTCGAAGCTTGTAGAAGATAACTTACAAATCAGCAAAGTGATTAGAATGTTGTTTGGATTTAACCACCAAATTTTCTACATAGCATTCAACAGACTTCCCTAAGAAGGGTTTGAAGATACGATGCATGGCACACTAATATGTTGCACCTGCATTATTTAAGCCAAAGGGCATTACCTGGTAGCAAAACACACCTTGAGGGGCTATGAAGGCTGTGAATTCCTCATCTTTTGGGGCCATTCGGATCTGATTATATCTGGAATATCCATCCATGATGGAAAGTGCTTCATAGACAGCTGTTGCATCAATTAAAAGTTCTGTAATCGGAACTAGGAAATCATCCTTAGGACAATGCCGATTAAGATCTCTGAAATCGATGAAAACTCTAATTTGTTTGTTCTTCTTCTTTACAGGGACAACATTAGCCAACCACTTGGGATACTGAACTTCTCTGACGAAGTTAGCCTTGATAAGCTTATCCACTTAAGCTTCAATTTTGGAAGCATAAGTTGGGTGTGTTCTTCTCACGGCTTGCTTAAATCCTCGATGTTCTTCTGGTAAACCCAAATGATGAGTAGCAACATCAGGATCAAGCCTAGGAATTTCTGTATAGTTCCAAGCAAATATATCTCTATTTTTCTTTAAAAAAGAAATATACATCCCTTGTTCTTCAAGAGTCATGTCCGCACTGATTAAAGTGGGGGCATGGATCTTCTTTTGTACCCAGATTTATTTCTCTGAGTTCATCCACAGTGGTAGAGATACCCTCTTCAAATACTGGAGGAGCATCTCTGAGATCTTCCTATTCTTCTTCATCATGTGTTATTTCTTCCGTTTCTACTTTCATAGTAGATGATAAAGCAGATTTTTCATGATCAGAAGAGATGTCAAAATCTGCACATCTTGAAGAAGAAGCTTCCATTTCTGACCCGATTAATGATGAAGGGTCTTCTTTGGGTAATAAAGAGGAGATAATGGATTGATAATCGACATCATTATTTACCTCCAATGTTGCTATAAATTCTTCTGGCCTAATTGGAAAAGTATATACTTGTTGGTTTTCAGCAGATGAAATGAAGACGTCACCATTTGTTCTTTCATCACTGCTTGGTGGGTTACCAATTTCTCCCATGTTGTCTGGATCGATTGTCGTAACTGACATTATGGATCTTTCCATAAGAGTATTTTGATTTGGGTATATCTTGTCAATTTGACTAATAGGCAACACATAATCTGTACTCACATGTGTAAATGGATTTACTAGAATTTTCTCCAAACCATATAGAGCATTAACTTTGGTAATCTCCTTTGTTGTGGATTTGTCCCTTCCCTTCATGTGATAGAATTACGCCTCAATGTATTGAGACTCACATGTCTTGAATGGGGCCTTATCACCATAAAATGTCCCAACTTGACCATAGAATCAATATTTGAGACATTGATGGTATGATGAAGGGATATATGCATGTTGATGTGCCAGGGTCTTCCAAGCTAGATGTTGAAGGCTGAGTCTTGATCAACAACCATGAAATCTAAATTGGATACAAGATCTCCTAACTGAGTTCTTAGTGTAACTTCACCCAGTTGGTTCTTGTTCATTTTTATCATATCCTTGTAACATCATGGTAAAAGAAGATAAATCAGATTCTGTGACGCCCAATCGACGAAGTGTACGAATGGGCATGAGGTTGACTCCTGAACCATTGTCAATGAAAGCTCTTCGGACGTCTACGCCATTGACCTTGACATATAAGTACAAAGGTCTAATATTCCCATGCACAACATCATCTTCATCTTCATCAGTAAGATATTACTGCATGGCATTCTGCAGGATTATTCTCTATGTGATAGACTTCAGCTGCAACAATTTCAGTTTCAAACTCCTGAGGACTTGACAAAGCCTCGATGAGTGCTTCACGAAGATCTTTTGAAAGATTCAAAGCATCCAAAATTGATAACTTGGCTGGTACTTGGGCCAAGTGTTTCAATACATCATACTTTTGATCCAGAGTTCTGCGTTTCCCAACAAGAATATGTGGTTTTGCAGGTGCCTTGGAAGCAGATGCTTTGGAAGTTAATGCATTTTGTATTGGGATAGGAGTTGGTAATATTCCTGGTTTTGGAAGATTAGACTGATTAGATCCATTTACTTGCTGAGAGGAAGAATATTTAACCTTCAACTGGTCTTCCAAAATAACTATGTCAGGAATGAATTTGCAATTTGTAGAAGAACTTGCTTGTTTTTACTGAGCTTGCTGAAGGGATCTACCACGAGTTTCTGTTGCGTACACAGTTCTAGCAGGGGTAGAATTGGAGTAGTGGCTTCTGAAAGATCCATGTTTTCCCCTATATCCTGAGCCTCTGAAACATCCTCTGATTCCCCTGTTTGATACAGGGAATTTAGGCTCATCGAAATCGAAACTGCGACTGGCATATGGATCCGTTAACTGAATCATATTAACAAAACCAAAGATTAACTCTTCTTCTGATGAAGACTCTGCCTGATTAGCCTGTTTAGGCTGTTCCATTTGGTGGGGCGGTGCTCGTGGCTTTGAAGTAGATGGCATGAAGTCTACCAGAGTCAAAGACAATTTAGGCTTTGAAACATACTCATCTTCTTCTGATTATTTTTCTTCCTTTGAATCATGTCGTTTCTTTGAGGACTTTCCCTCTTACGAAGAGGGTTTTGCCGCAACATTCATGACAGAAGATACAATCGGTTTCTTTAATTATGTTCACAAAATAGCATGAGTTCGGTTGATTTTCTTTCTGACCATCCAATCATCATAATTTTGTGCATTTTTTCTTTTGACTTCTTGCCATTCGCCTTCCTCCTCTAGAACTGTAGCAGTAACACATGCTACCTGAGCTGAAGAACCTTTTAGTTTGACTTGTCCCAAGTCGACCATATTTTGAAGGAGTTCTTTGAAGACAAAACACTCCTGGATGGGATGCCCCAACATTTGATGAAAAGGGCAATAATTGGGACGGTCTTCATCTCCTTTCTTGTTTGGCCTCTTGGGCATTGGCAATTGAACCAGATTATTTTCCAAAGCCGAAATGAAGTAACCCGGAACTTGTTAATTTCGGAAAGAGTATGTTTTTCTCTTCAGATCCTCAAATTGATTTCGTCTTTGATCTCTTTGATTATCTGGATGAAACGACCTTTTTTGTTGGCGCTCAGGATGTGGAGCCCTTCGAGAAGATGAAGGTTTTGAAGTAGAAATAGGTACAGGTTCTTGTTTAAGCATAACTGTAGCAGTTTCTACTTTAACCATTATCCTTCTTGGAGCTGATGGAATTACACGAGATTTAGCCTTAGCCTGTATTAGGGAATCTTCAATCTGCTGAGTGATTGAAGTAAGGTCTCAAAATCCTCCTGTGTATTTCACAGGGATCAACGGTGTGCGTAACTCATCATACAAATTTGCCACACATATTGGCAACAAGTCTTCTTGAGGGAGTGCTAATCTTAGGGAATATGTTAATCCCTTCCAGCGAGCAATGAAATCTGAGACCCTTTCATTCTCCCTTTGATTACAGTTTGTAAGATCAAAAACTATTGTCTTTGGAAAAGTTGAGTTGAACTGAAGAAGGAATTGTTGACGGAGATCTTCCCATCTAGTAATTTATCGAGATTTCAAACTTGTATACCAGACAAGGGCTAGTCCTTGCAAGGTCCATATGAAGCATCTGAGTTTTAATATATCTTGCTACTCCGGAGTTCCCATCATAGTATCACACCAAGATACGTAATGCGTTAAATGCTGTTCAGGGTCGCCTGATCCATTGAAAATAGGGAATACAGGGTTTCCAAAACTAGATGGAGGAGAGATTGAATATACCCATTCAGGGTAAAATTTCTTTTCTGGTTGAACCTGTGTAGATTTCCCTTCCATAGTCTCTAACTGAGCTGTTAATGACTCAAAGGTAGTTATTAAATTTTTAGAAACATCCGGTTGAATTTTTACTTGGGTAGGTGCAATTACTGGACCTTGGACAGTTGTGGTAGTTGGTGCTGAAACTGATGGTAGCACTGCCAACTTTTGTTTCACTTGACCCGTAGGATTAGACCTGTGAGGGTGTACTGATAGAGGAGGATATTCTTGATCCATCTCAGTAGCTGCAACAAATTCCTTTGGCTGACTAACTCCAACACGCTTAAGAAGAAGACTACTCTGAAGTACTTCTGCATTCAACCTCCTTAATTCCTTCATTTCTTCCTCCTATTATGCAAACCTTTGCTCTAGTGAGAGCGATTAGCCTTCTACAGAGGAAGGATATGTAACCTGATTCTTTCCCCTCCCTTTGTTTGATCCTTTTCGGAGAGGGGGGAGTGGGTTACTTGAAGGATTTCCAAGGTTCTGAGTAACCCTTTGATTTCGTGTACGCACACCTTCTTCATTTGTGTCGGTGAGTACATCTTCTTGAGTAGGAACCTCTTCATCTGAGTCCCCTAAGTGAGCCTCATCTGGTGGATCAGAAACAATGGCATTGATGACATTGATTGATGCATAATGCATCACATCCCTTCTATCAGCATTTCTGTGATATTGTCTTCTTCCATGTCTTTGATGAGACATTGCCTTTTGTTGATTCGATCCCTCATGAACTTCTTGACGAACCGTAATTTGGAGGGAATCTCCTGATAATTTGCCTCTTCGTTCCTCTTGAGGCTTCTTCCCCAATCGAGAAAAGACTGACTTTCTCCAAGGAGGGGATTAATGATTTGAAAAAGTCCCCAGTCCGGTGGACTGGGGCTATTCTTGTTGTTCCCGCTCAACTTCTTGAATCCTATTTGTTGATTCTGAGGGTTGGTTTAAAAGAGTTCCCAGTCTGGCAAGATGGGGTGGATCTTGACATGCTATGTCTGAGACTTTCTTAAAATCTCTCCTCATCTTGCGAACCTTAGTCCAGAAATTAGCTGTATGCATTAACCTATATCCACTTTTATCACCTGGTTCAAAAGACCGTTGGATGATTTCCGACACTTCTGTCACTTGATGATGTGTTTGCTCCATACGAGAGTCCTGTTCAATACTCTTGTTTTCTTGATGCAAGAGTAATTCAATAACTTGTTCTATGTATTCTTGATTTTTAGAGGAATTAGTTATGGCCTGTTCTTGGGAAAGCTTTTGATTACAAACAAAGCCCATTGACTGTGGCTGGCCATGGGCAATAACATTGCATGAGACCATTTTCAGCAGGCTTTGCTGACTGGAGAGCACTGTGAAATGTACTGCCCCATGAACACCCCATCCTCTAACATGAATTCCAGATGGGGCATTGGAAATTAACTGACGCAATCTTCTTAGTGCGCCAAGGCATGAACGTTGAAGGGCTCTCTGCTGCTTTTCAGCCTTCAGATATCGAGAGACTGATAGAGATGCTAAATCAATCTGACGTTGTAACCCATCTATTATCTTAAGATGATTTTCATATTCATCATAAGATAATACTTTCTTTTTCAACTGACAAAGAGTTTTCCATATGTTGAGATGAATATCATGAATTCCATCTTCCGTCAACATTTCTGGAATGTCATACTGAGAGTCAGCCAGAGGCCAAAACATGACTGGCACTTCACCTTTCGCCAGATATTTTCTCATGTTCATCATTTCCTCTTTATCATTTGATGAAGATTCTTCTACCTGTTTTGACCAAAGATGGTGCTTCCTTGTTGCTTCATTGGATTTAACAAAATTGGTAGAGAAATCATTGATCAAACTAGAAGATGCATGACTTAGGGGTAGTTCAGAGAATGACCTACACTCTGGGCTATCTTCTGATTGAGAAAGTATTTCACCTGCTAACGATGAAGCATCATACATGACTGGTTCTTCATTTGTAAGTGCCTCAAGATAAGAGGTCTTTCTCAGAACTACATTGTCCACTGGAGCATTTTACGGGAAATGTGCATCACTACTGCAGAGAGGACTTTCGCAGCGAAATTCATCATCATGGGGAGGACCACCATAATGGGTTACAACAAAAGATGATATCTCTTGCTCCTAGGTCTTCTGACCACACAGAGGGTTCCTGTGGCTCTCATCTGAAGATGAAGCTTCGAGATCGACCGAATTGTCATGAAGCAAGCCTTCATGAGGAAGTGTCTATTGAAGACATTTGGAATTAATGTTCCCATTATTGAGAAATGAGGGATTAGAATCTTGAATTTCAATAGATAACTATCTGAGGGCTTCAAGAACTCCAGCATCGAGCAATGCCTTGTTACAGATTGGCTCTTGATATCCTGACTGTGCTGGGTGGGTCTTTTTCTTAGACGCATTCTTACTCGCTTTGGAAACCACTTGTTGATGAAAGTGGCTGCTCTGAACAGGTGTATGTGCTTGATCTGGAAATATGGCCAGGTTAGGCTGACGATATCCACTCAAATCAGGTCTATGTGCCTGACTTGGTTGTCCGTATGATATGGGGGAGTATGCCCCAAAACCCTCTTGGATTGGAACAGATGTGTGTGTCTGTTCCAGAGTTAATTATTGATGTGTCACTCCACTGGTAGGGATATATTTATGTGTCTTTCCCTGAGATGCTGCTGAAGCTGTTATAATATCCTGGCAAGCATCCAGAATATGAGTAGGGATTTTCTTCTGTTCTTTCCCCATTGATAAAATATGCTTCATGAATTCAGCTGCCAGAACGGGGATATACGTCCATTCCGTGATTAGAGTAGGTGTATGCGCCTACTCCTGTTCTCTTTTTCCTGTCAGTGAATCCTTACAGTACTCGAGTGTGGGGGTAGAGAGTTGAGTCTGCCTCCTGTTTGTCACTGGAGCTTTCCGACTGACTTCTTCGAATGCTACAAAGTGAGATTGTTGGTAGGCATGATCGATACTAGTTGGTGTATGTGCCTGCTGATTGCACTTCACTGAACGTGGTTGACGAGATCCATCATATGTATTCAGATGATCCTGTTGACTAACTGATTACATATAAATAGGTGTATGTTCCTGTCTATAATACTCCGCCAGAATTGCCTGACGGGATTGGCGTGCTACTGCCAGATGAGTCTGCTGGAAAGTGGAATTAAAACGGGTAGGTGTGTGTGCCCTCTCGTTGCTTGCCACCAATTTAGGTTGGTGGAATTCTCCTGAGATGGAAGAGATGAGTACCTGCTCACTATTAACTGAATTTCACCTCTGACGATTCGTATTTCCTGCTCAGGTTTGAGGAACCTGAGCCGAACGCCTGGAGTCGGTACCCTCATCATGTTGGGGGTGCACTACTGCACGAGTCTAGAGGCAATTTTTGGTGGGAGCCCTCGGGAAGGACTCATGTCTACTTGAATTAAGGCCCTGAGGGACATTCTAATTCACCTCCTCAGAATCAGGGAGCGAATGGTGATTGCGTTCCGGGGATAACGACCCGAAACAGTTGGAGATGGTAGTCAGCACCGCCTGCTTCTTCATCACTGGCCGTCGTTACCCGGACGACCGGTGTGAGTTGTTCACTTGGAGGGCTTGTCACGACCCGACCCTACCCGGGCTCGAGCCGCAACTACCCCAGGCCTGCCTTCATAGGCCAGGGGCTGTAGACCAGCATCGAAGGCACCATAACTCGGGGAGGCCTTTGCCTAAGTACCTGTACACACACACGCAACACACTCAATGCAAAAGTGCAGAGTAAAAGAAAAGGCAAGCAGAGTAAAAGAGAAACTGCTATATATATACCACAAATGTGCATCAACATCTAAACAGTACAAGTAAAGTGCTGAAAAAGAAAAAGGAGAAAAACACGCGCCCAACCAGAAAAGTGCCACAACCCGGCAATAGGTAAACAAAACAAACAGCTGACGGGTCTCCCGCCTGGAACCCGGCTACAACCACCGTACGTGGTCCAAGCTCCCGAACTCCTATTCTCCACTGAAGTCACGACCAACCTGTCTGTCGCCTGCAAGGGCACACCAAATGTGGGCAAAGCCCAAGTAGGGGTGAGTATAAAAATACTCAGTAGGATACCCCGAAGGCTCGAGGGAGCAACAAAGGAGGTACTGAAGGGTGAGAAAAAGAGAGAACAGGGAAAAGTAAAGGAGCACAACCGAGGGTGCAGTAAAGAGTCCAGCTCAACCCAACAAGAGGAAGGAAGTAGACTCATCCATGCACAAGGAGCTGGAAATGGTGAGAAGATGGACTTCCCGTCAAGTCTTCGCTACCTATAGCAGGAGAGTAGACTCATCCAACCATGAGAAGCTAGACACGGAAAGCACGTGGCATACCCCAGGCGTCTTTGCCTCTCTTGGAAGGAGAGTAACCAAACCCAAGAGGTGGGTACTAGAACAAGGTATATACATAAATATGTTATGTCAAGAAGCCCGAACAAGCTCGTAAGGGGATCTCCGTCCCGTAGCTTAGCCCAAGAAAAGTGAGTCGCCTACAGTCCCAGAAGTAAACACCATCATCGATGCCCAACATCCCGCACGTCTACCCTGGACCGCAAGCCAAGGGACTCAATCACCACACCTTGACACTATCCGCTTTGGGCAGCACTGAGTCACCTACACGGTTTTAGATCGCGTCACAAGAACGCGTCTTGGTGGGGAAAGCGCCCCTCGAACTTGAGTGTTCTAGGGAAATTCAAACCACACCTCGTCACTGCCCTGCAGTCGAGAGGTCTCCTCAAAGTCAAAGCCATTCCATCACCGACTCGTACAACCAAGGGTCCCGCTCCGGTAATCACGGAGGAAAGCCACAGGCTAGCCTAGTAGAAAGGACTGATCCTGGAATGCCAATAGGTGTCCCACTGCCCAGCCCTGCTGAAGGGTAATTCATAACCAGATATCAGGTGACCCACTGCCCTGCCCTGCTGGAGGGTAAACCATAATACATCATCCGACGACCCACTGCCCAGCCCCACTGGAGGTTAGACCATAATAAGATACTAGGTGACCCACTGCCCAGCCCTGCTGGAGGGTAAACCATAATACGTCATCAGGCAACCCACTGCCCAGCCCCGCTGGAGGGTAGACCTGGAATAAGTCGACAGGCGACCCACTGCCCAGCCGTGCTGGAGGGTAGACCTGGAACTAGACGACGTGCGACCCACTGCCCAGCCCCACTAGAGGGTAGACCCTAAAAGGTCGTCGGGTGACCCACTACCCAATCTCTACTGGAGGGTAGACCCTAATAGCGTCGGGTAACCCACTGCCCAGTCTCTGCTGGAGGGTAGACCCTAATATCGTCGGGTGACCCACTGCCCAGTCTCTGCTCGAGGGTAGACCCTAATAGCGTCGGGCAACCCACTGCCCAGTCTTGCTGGAGGGTAAATTTGAAGAAGTTGATGAGTAACCCACTGCCCAGCCCCGCTGGAAGGTAGAACTCAAAACTGCTCTAGACATCTCCACTAGAGGACACAACACTGGCCAACTGAACATGGAGTGGGTATCGCGCAACCTCCCAACTCCAGAACAACTCACCCAAAAGAGGTGCAACGTCTGCTCCAGCACTGGGTGTCACTAGCACCGCTACCGGCCAATCCATCGCGAGCGAAACCAGGGGGAGACCACTCAACCCTGCTGGTCAAACAAACGAGCACAAAGCCAGGGGAAATAAACTCCACCCTACTAGCAAAACAAACGAGCACAAAGGGACCCTCTACACCGCGAGAGGTCCAAGTACACAAAGCAGAACCCGGCACGTACGTGGGGCCCACACAACGTGTGGCCCCATCTCAACCCCAACTGAGTGCACAACCATCCTCAGGTACAAACAAACACACATACCTCCAAGCGCTCCCGTATACTCCCGGAGTATACCTCATTCCAGCCCAAAGGCTATCGTACACATGACACCCAGCGTCAATGCGAAGGCGTGACGTAACAACTCCACCTCAAAGGCCCAGACACAGCCATCCACATCTCGTGAATCATTTACATCACTCTCCCAAGAGTGCGCGATCACACACCAAGGGTCCGCTACAGACAAAGTAGGGCGAACCACCACTGGAGCACCTTCCATGCTCCACATTTAACAAGATCATGCAAGAGGCTCCGCACAACCAAACGGAGTGCACCATTGTAATCCTCATGAAAAAACACATGAGATCGACTACTTACTCGCCTCCAACGGATACCCGACAGAAAAGTCACCAACACCGCCTCACGCCCGAACGATGTCCTGTGATCCCGAGCCCCGGCCCCGAAAACAGTCGAGCGCATCGCACCATTGCGATCCCCTCGAGAAAACACGTCAGAAGCACTACTCACTTCAGTGCAACGGATATCCGGAGAAAAAGACGCATCTTGGCGCACCGCACACGAGCGGTGCCACGTGGGACCCGCAACCCGGTCCCAAAACTCAAAGAACGGATCGTACTATTACGATCCTCTTGAAAAAGCACACAAGATGGACTACTCATTTGTCCAAAACGGTCGCCCGGTGATAAAGATGGAAAATCACCGTCGACGCCCAAACGACCCTCATGGGCCCCGCAACATCGTGCCGAATTAGGGTGGGCGGATTGCACCACAGCAATCCCCTCGGAAAAACATCCAGAAACGATTGCTCGCACGCCCCGAACGGACGTCCGGTGAAAAAGTCGTGAAACGCTGCACGCAGCTCAAGAGACGGGCCGTGGGGGCCGCACCTCAACTTCGGCCTCCACGCATAAAACCACCTTCGAAAACTCCGCCTCGATGCCAGCATCCCAACACCACTGACGGCGCTCAAAACGGACGTCAGACGCGTCCGCGCCGCTCAAAACAAGATTCTCGGGGAATACGCTCATCCACTGAAGGACACGTCGCGCCTCTGCGGCCCCTCGTTTCAGGAATTAAAAATTCCCGAAACTAGCTTTAAACATTCCCCACGACGCAAGGTCCGCGCTGCCACTGACGGCGCACAAAGCGGACGCTCGTAGAGAAAGCTACGGTCGTCGGAAATTCTAAAGGGGGGGGGGGGGGTAACCCCCCTTGGGCCGGACCGGCCTCGTCCGGCCGGTCCGCCCCGCTCGAACCGGCCCGCTCCGGCCGGCTCGCTGGGACAGCAGCCCGACCGCCTCCCACAAGCCGCCCCGCCCGCGCCGCGCGGGCGGTTCTTCCACCGACCGGCCGACAGGCCGGTCGGCCTTCCACGCGGAGACCCGCGTCGCGCGGGTCTCTGTCCACCGAGGTCGCGCCGTGCCGCGACCCCGGGTCGCCGCCCCGTTTCGGCGAGCTCGACCGCCGCGCCGAGGAGCGCCGATGCCAGCCGCTCCCGCTGAAGAGCACCACCGCCAGCTGCCACCGCCGGAGAGCACCGCCGCCAGCCGCCACCGCCGGAGAGCGCCGCTGCCGGCCGAGCCGCCACTTGCCGCCAGACCACCTTGCCGGTAACTGGCCTCGTGGCCGGAAAACTTCAGAGGACCACCGGAAACGATCCGGTGGTCGAAAATTTGACCCGGATAACATTCCGGAAATATAGGGACAATATCTACGCGATCATGGGCTTGGATCAAAGATCGGGAAGCAAATCGACAATGTAAAATTAGGACAATCATGGTGCGAAAAAAAAACGAAACAAAAACAACTCCTACCTCTTGGGCGATGCCCGGAGCTTCACGGGGAGTCCGTCGCCGCTCTGCTGCTTTGCCAGAATTGGCTCGCTGGAGGTGCCTCACCGGAGTGCTTCGCTGGAGCTGGAGGAGAGGGGGAGGGTTTGAGTTAGAAGGAGAAGAAGAAGAGGGTGGGGGGGAGAAGTGTTTAAAAACAAAACACTTAAACTCCCGCCCGTGGGCCCCGTACCCGAACTTCTGGAGGGGTCGGGATTTAGCCTCCCCTAGGCTAAGAACCACACTCTGAGCACAACGGCGGTCTCAGAATTTTATTCTGAGACCCCGTTCAAAAGTTACTAAACTTAGCGCCCGAGGCCGCCAAATTACGAAAACGCCCCTAGGGCCATTTTTCACAGACGGCCCGTGCCCGCAAAACTTACACCCCTCCTAGGGTAAATTGCACGCTCCGAACTCAACGGGGCTCTCAGTTTTTCAATCCGAGCCACCGTTTAAGAGATACCTATGTTTCAACATTAAATGAATAAATTAATTAATTAATTTATCCGTTTAAACTTCCGAAAGCGAGCGAGGGGTCCAAACATCCCGCGCCGACAAGTTTTATGTCGTTCCGAGGGTAAACACCCCATTCCGGACCCATCCGTACACTCGGATCCCTGATCCACATCACCGTTTAGGAGTTATCCCATTTATTTTGTGTTTCCAGTGTGAACGCATTGAAAATTTTATTCCGGCCACTCCGGGGCTCGGAATCGCACGCCGTCTGAAGGCACTGCTCTGGAATATCATAAAGAATATTCTAATGTCTTTCACAGCAAAAACTGGGTTCTTACATCATTCCCTCCTTCAAACTTTTCGTCCCCGAAAAGCAAAACTAGGGAGCAACACAGGGTACTAAGCCCACACCTGTCTTTCCCATACCTAGAAGAACCCACGCACAGTTCTGCATCACCACACACAGACCAAAGGATTGATCTATTCACGCGAGGTCAGCTCTTGCCGATGTCGTGCACCCACTCCAGACTTTGGGGTTAGGGAAAGGCGTTAGGGTACCTCGCCATCCCTTTGCACGGTCTCAAATGGCCCAAAGGCTCTCAGGGGTAGCTCACCTCCCTGGTCAAACCTCTACGTCACACACCGCGACTGGAATCACCGCCCGAACCTAAAACAAGGCCCGGTGATTCCCTCCTTCAGAATATCCATATGGTGAAACACCCAAGGATATCTGGTCATACGAAATTCCACAGTCGAGGATCTCTTACACGCTTGATAAGCGATGGAGTCGACACCATTGACTAAAGGAAAAGGTCCCCCGCCTTTTTCCTTACCAACACAGGGTTGCACCCGACGCCCTGCGTCACCCTGGTAACACCTCAAACAAGGATCAGGGAGAAAGCCCTTCAAACGCAGAGCCTAAAAATTATACTGCAAAAAGTAGAAGAGTCACAAGGGGGTACCTCTCACCATCCCGTGCTCTGCAGGATCGTAGACATCCAAAGCTCGCGGCTGTCCTCGGTCCCAACTGTCAACTCCCAGAGCCTGTCGTGGACAGCCTAGTGGTGATGGGAAGACCTCGTAAGATTGTTCCCCAATACCATCTCCTCTCTCTCCTCTGCTAGCACCACCTCTCTGGCCACTACTCTGATCACGGCGCTGCCTCTACCGTGGTGGTGCGCCTGCTGCCTGCCTGAAGCTCTCAGCAACTCGGGTCGGGCAGTCTCGTGCCAAGTGACCTCGCTCGTCACAAGCATAGCACCGACTCTCTCTGGGCTGCACCGGTGCCCTTCGGCACCACTGTGGTGTATGACCACGCCCCTGAGTTCGGTTGTCAGAAATCCACCTGCGTCGAGGTCCTGCTTGCCGACGCCCACTAGCTGCGGCAGGCATTTCAGCTCCAACGTGCCTGCTGCCACTATCAAATCCAGAAGGTGACAGGAAGCCCTCTGTCACCAGCGTATTCTCTAGCACCCCGACATATGTAGAAATGCCCAAGGGTACTATGACAGCATGAATCTCTCGGCGGAGACCCTGCTCAAACTTCTATGCTCGGAAGTTGTTGTCATGGACTAAGTCCGGGTAAAAGCGTGCACGGTCTGCAAAACTAGCTGCGTACTCGGCCACCGTCATCCCTCCCTGCTGAAACTGCAGGAGCTCCTGAATCCGAACGGAGTGCAAGCAGGAGGGGAAAAACTCCTCACGAAGCAACAACAGAAAGTCATCCAACGAAAACGACGACTCGTCAAGAAACTGAGTCACCAGACTCCACCAACGCCAAGCCGATCCACGGAAAAAGGCTGGATGCCAAAGCCACTCTCTGATCTGTCGGCGTCTGCACAAGCCTAAAAAGGCGAACCACTAGCTCAAGCCAAACCTTTGCTACCTGAGGGTCTGGCTCACCACTGAACCTCAGCGGTCTTTCCCGCTGGAACTAACGAAGCGTGCTCAATCTGCGCTCAAGCTCAGCCGAATATGCTGAAACTATCTGCTGCTCAACAGGTGGGGGTGCTGCTACTGGCCCACCCGAAGAAAGGGCTCGCATAATGGGTCCTGGACTGTGGCCTCATAGCTCACAGGGTCATCGTCACGCACCCAAAGCTGGTATCCTGGCTGGCTGTCTTCGCGGAGACATCCTGAACATTATCAAGGAGTGCCGCGGTCAGATGAGCATATATGTATATACCACAACGACAATGATGGGGAGCTGACTCAAGAAGGATAGTAAAAAACTTGGTCCTATGTGATGCACAAGCCAATTTTCCCTGCAACAAGTGTCTCAGCATGCCGAGTCGACAAGCGGGTTATCAAGGTCCTGGTGAATGGATACATCGGCCGCCGCACCATCACTGGACTCCCTGGCCTGAGAGCCAATCTCGAGACACGTTAACACTATTTCCCTAAATCCTAACCAATTCCAATTATTTTAGGGATGTCCGAACAAATTCCCAAGGAACGAACCGCCTCTGATACCACTTTGTCACGACCCGACCCTACCCGGGCTCGAGCCGCAACTACCCCAGGCCCGCCTCCATAGGCCAGGGGCTGGAGACCAGCGCCGAAGGCACCATAACTCAGGGAGGACTTTTCCTAAGTACCTGTACACACACACGCAGCACACTCAATGCAAAAGTGCAGAGTAAAAGAAAAGACAAGCAGAGTAAAAGAGCAACTGCTATATATTTACCACAAATGTGCATCGACATCTAAATAGTACAAGTAAAGTGCTGAAAAAGAAAAAGGGGCAAAACACGCGCCCAACCAGAAAAGTGCCACAACCCAGCAACAGGTAAACAAAACAAACAGCTGATGGGTCTCCCGCCTGGAACCCGACTACAACCACTGCACGCGGTCCAAGATCCCGAACTCCTATGCTCCACTGAAGTCACGACCAACCTGTCTGTCACCTTCAAGGGCACACCAAGTGCGGGCAAAGCCCAAGCAGGGGTGAGTATAAAAATACTCAGTAGGATACCTTGAATGCTCGAGGGAAAAACAAAATAGGTACTGAAGGGTGAGCAGAAGAGCGAACAGGGAAAATTAAAGGAGCACAACCGAGAGTACAGTAAAGAGTCCAGCTCAACCCACCAAGAGGAAGGAAGTAGACTCGTACAGGCACAAGGAGCTAGAAACGGTGAGAAGATGGACCTTCCATTGAGTCTTCGCTACATATAGCAGGAGAGTAGACTCATCCAACCATGAGAAGCTAGACACGGAAAGCACGTGGCATACCCCGCGCGTCTTCGCCTCTCTTGGAAGGGGAGTAACCAAACCCAAGAGGTGGGTACTAGAACAAGGTATATACATAAATATACTCTGCAAAGAAGCCCAAACAAGCTCGTAAGGGGATCTCCGTCCCGTAGCTCAGCCCAAGAAAAGTGAGTCGCCTATAGTCCCAGAAGTAAACACCATCATCGATGCCCAACATCCCGCACGTCTACCCTGGACTGCAAGCCAAGGGACTCAATCACCACACCTTGAAACTATCCGCTTTGGGCGGCACTGACTCGCCCACATGGTTTTAGATCACGTCACAAGAACGTGTCTCGGTGGGGAAAGCGCCCCTCGAACTTGAGTGTTCTAGGGAAAGTCAAACCACGCCTCATCATTGCCCTGCAGTTGAGAGGTCACCTCAAAGTCAAAGCCATTCCATCACCGAACCGTACAACCAAGGGCCCCGCTCTGGTAATCACTGAGGAAAACCACAGGCTAGCCCAGTAGAAAAGAATGAGCCTGGAATGCCAACAGGTGTCCCACTGCCCAGCCCTGCTGGAGGGTAATTCATAACCAGATATCGGGTGACCCACTGCCAAGCCCTGGTGGAGGGTAAACCATAATACATAATTTGGCGACCCACTGCCCAGCCCCGCTGGAGGGTAGACCATAATAAGATATTGGGTGACCAACTACCTAGCCCTGCTGGAGGGTAAACCATAATACGTCATCAGGTGACCCACTGCCCAGCCCCGCTGGAGGGTAGACCTGGAATAAGTCAACATGCGACCCACTGCCCAGCCGTGCTGGAGGGTAGACCTTGAACTAGACAACGAGCGACCCACTGCCCAACCCCGTTGGAGGGTAGACCCTAAGAGGTCGTCGGGTGACCCACTACCCAGTCTCTGCTGGAGGGTAGACCCAAATAGCGTCGGGTGACCCACTTCCCAGTCTCTGCTGGAGGGTAGACCCTAATAGCGTCGGGTGACCCACTGCCCAGTCTCTGCTGGAGGGTAGACCCTAATAGCGTCGGGTGAACCACTGCCCAGTCTTGCTGGAGGGTAAATCCAAAGAAGTCGATGAGTAACCCACTGCCCAACCCCGCTGGAGGGTAGAACTCAGAACTGCTCTAGACATCTCCACTAGAGGGCACAACACTGGCCAACTGAACACGGAGTGGGTATCGCGCAACCTCCCAACTCCAGAACAACTCACCCAAAAGAGGTGCAGCGTCTGCTCCAGCACTGGGTGTCACTAGCACCACTACCAGCCAATCCATCGCGAGCGAAACCAGGGGGAGACCACTCAACCCTGCTGGTCAAACAAACGAGCACAAAGCTAGGGGAAATAAACTCCACCCTGCTAGCCAAACAAACGAGCACAAAGGGACCCTATACGGCGCGAGAGGTCCAAGTACGCAAATCAGAACCCGACACGCACGTGGGGCCCACACAACGTGTGGCCCCATGTCAACCCCAACTGAGCGCACAACCATCCTCAGGTACAAACAACCACACGTACCTCCAAGCGCTCCCGTATACTCCCGGAGTATACCTCATTCCATCCCAAAGGCTGTCGTGCACACGACACCCAGCGTCAACATGAAGGACTGACGTAACAACTCCACCTCAAAGGCCCAGACATGGCCATCCACATCTCGTGAATCATTTACATCACTCTCCCAAGAGTGCGCGATCACACGCCAAGGGTTCGCTATAGAAAAAGTAGGGAGAACCACCACTGGAGCACCTTCCATGCTCCACATTTAACAAGATCGTGAAAGAGGCTCCACACAACCAAACGGAGCGCCCCGTTGCAATCCTCGCAGAAAAAAATGCGAGATTGACTACTTACTCGCCTCCAATGGATACCTGACGGAAAAGTCACCAACACCGCCTCACGCCCGAACGGCGTCCCGTGATCCCGAGCCCTGGCCCCGAAAATAGTCGGGCGCATCACACCATTGCGATCCCCTCGGGAAAACACGTCAGAAGAACTACTCACTTGAGTGCAACGGATATCCAGAGAAAAAGACGCATCTCGGCGAACCGCACACGAGCAGTGCCACGTGGGACCCGCAACCCGGTCCCAAAACTCAAAGAATGGATTGCACCGTTGCGATCCTCTCGAAAAAGCACACAAGTTGGACTACTCATTTGTCCAAAACGGTCGCCCGGTGATAAAGATGGAAAATCACCGTCGACGCCCAAACGACCCTCATGGGCCCCGCACCGTCGTTCTAGATTAGGGTGGGTGGATTGCACCACTGCAATCCCCTCGGAAAAACATCCAGAAACGACTGCTCGCACGCCCCGAACGGACGTTCGGTGAAAAAGTCGTGAAACGCTGCACGCAGCTTAAGAGGCGGGCCGTGGGGGCCGCGCCTCAACTTCGGCCTCCATGCCTGAACCCACCCTGGAAAGCTTCCGCCTCGATGTCGGGGTCCCAACTCCATTGACGACATTCAAAACGGACGTCGGACGCGTCCGCGCTGCTCAAAACAAGATTCTCGGGGAATACGCCCGTCCACTAAAGGACACGTTGCGCCTCCGCGGCCCCTCGTTTCGGGAATTAAAAATTCCCGAAACTAGCTCTAAACATTCCCCACGACGCAAGGTCCGCGCTGCTGTTGACGGCGCGCAAAATGGACGCCCGTAGAAAAAGCTACGGGCGTCGGAAATTCCAAAAGGGGGGGGGGGGGTAACCCCCCTTGGGCCGGACCGGCCCGGTCCGGCCGGTCCGCCCCGCTCGAACCGGTCCGCTCCGGCCAGCTCGCTGGGACACCGACCCGGCCGTCTCCCACAAGCCACACCGCCCACGCCGCGCGGGCGGTTCTTCCATCAACCGGCCGATAGGCCGGTCGGCCTTCCACGCGGAGACCCGTGTCGCGCGGGTCTCTGTCCACCGAGGTCGCGCCGCGCCGCGACCCCGGGTCGCCGCCCCGTTCCGGCGAGCTCGACCGCCGCGCCGAGGAGCGCCGATGCCAGCCGCTTCCGCTGAAGAGCACCGCCGCCAGCCGCCACCGCCAGCGAGTGCCGCCGCCAGCCGCCACCGCCGGAGAGCGCCGCCGCCAGCCGAGCCGCCGCCCGCCACCGGACCACCTTGCCGGTAACCGGCCTCGTGACCGGAAAACTTCAGAGGACCTTCGGAAACGATCCGGTGCTCGAAAATTTGATCCGGATAACATTCCGGAAATCTTGGGACAAGATCTATGCGATCATGGGCATGGATCAAATATCGGGTAGCAAATCGACAATGTAAAATTAGGACGATCATGGTGCGGAAAAAAACGAAACAAAAACAACTCCTACCTCTTGGGCGATGCCCGGAGCTTCACGGGGAGTCTGCCGCCGCTCCGCTGCCTTGCCGGAATTGGGTCGCCAGAGGTGCCTCTCCGGAGTGCTTCGCCGGAGCTGGAGGAGAGGGGGAGGGGTTGAGTTAGAAGGAGAAGAAGAAGAGGGTGGGTGGGGGAGAAGTGTTTAAAAACAAAACACTTAAACTCCCGCCCGTGGGCCCCGTACCCGAACTCCCGGTGGGGTCGAGATTTAGCCTCCCCTAGGCTAAGAACCACGTTCTGAGCGCAATGGAGGTCTCAGAATTTTATTCCGAGACCCCGTTCAAAAGTTACTAAACTTAGCGCCCGAGGCCGCCAAATTACAAAAACGCCCCTGGGGCCATTTTTCACAGAAGGCCCGCGCCCGCAAAACATACACACCTCCTAGGGTAAACAGCACACTCCGAACTCAATAGTGCCCTTGGTTTTCCATTCCGAGCCACCGTTTAAGAGATACCTACATTTCAACATTAAACGAATAAATTAATTAATTAATTTATCCGTTTAACCTTCCGAAAGCGAGCGAGGGGTCCAAAAATCCCGCACCGACAAGTTTTATGTCGTTCCGAGGGTAAAAACTCCATTCCGGACCCATCCGTACACTCGGATCCCTGATCAGGATCACCGTTTAGGAGTTATCCCATTTATTTTGCGTTTCCAGTGTGAACGCACTGAAAATTTTCTTCCGGCCACTCCGGGGCTCGGAATCGTACGCCGTCTGAAGGCGCTGCTCTGGAATATCATCAAGAATATTCCAAAGTCTTTCACAGCAAAAACCGGGTTTTTACAGGGCCTGTCGGGCAGCCTCCAGAGTTGGGATGGTACCGTGTTGATGGTACTCCTTAACCAGCACATTTGATATCCAACGTTGAAGACGCTGAGTAGGTGATATCATCCTCAGAGTGGACAACGATCCAGCAGGAGTAGCAGCAGTGGCATTCACAACAGCGGTATTCATAGGTGTGAACTTGAGAGCAACCATTTCTTAGAATTCAGAGAATCTTGGAAAAATATTTCTTGTTTGATATAACATACGTAATCAAGATAAATTCATCCACTACATCTTTTGGATGAGAACATATATCAATGATTGTTTTTCTTGGCCCTCTCATTGAGTTTTAAATAGGGGCCTAACAAATAGGTAAAACATCATTTTAACTTGGTTAAGGATTCACGTCGGGTTCACCATTTTTTGTTTCCCTCGGAATTCGGGGATGACCTCCTTGATTGAAGGTTCAAACATTCCAATCGGTTTCTAACGGGTTTGTTCGTAGAACCGGAAACATCCAATGATTCCACATCCATTTCGACCTACTTTCCAAAGGTAGGCGCTCATTAGTTTGTGGACTAATGAGGCTTAGGAATTTGCATTGGTCGAGAGGATGGGAGGTCGGACTCATCAAACCTTTTTGAGGGGAATTATTGTCAACTCCGGGACTCTCTTTATAGATTTAAGTTATGTTCGTGAATCCTTATTACATTACAAAGTATAAAATGAGCTTTCCTTTAGATCTTACAATCAATGATCGATATGTAGGAAATTTAGAGAATCTTTTATATGTATTCTAGGTTCTTCATCGATAGATAATCATCTGTATTTGTTAGAGATTCTTAGTCAGTGTTATCCTTTGATACGTAAAAGTCTCTTGGTCATTATGATGACCATGCTGGTTTGAAATCCACTCACTGGGGCACTTGAAGTTTATCGTCATTCAGAAGGACATTGATTATTTTACAGTTGGGATCGAACCCGCAGATGGGCTACCTATGTATCCTTTGTTTAGAAAAGTAATCAGAACCCACGTAGTTCAAGTAAGGTAGTATGATGTTTATGATTGATGGCTCAAATAAGGATGTCATAATTACGTTTACACTCTAAGCTCACGTGAGTCATGATAGGTGTGAGAAACAAGAGGTATTGGTAAAAATCAGACAATTGTGCCATGAAAGATGCAATCATAAGAAATAACGTGGGACTTATATAAGTATGACTGCCCAGATAAATGAAGATTTGGATTTACTTCAGGAAACAAATCCAGGAACAGGGCCCATAAAGGTATATGTGCTTCATGGAGATTTGAATACTCTGACTTGGGGCTTATTCCTGAAATGGAGGCCCAGGTTTGAGACTGGGGCTTACTCTTGAAAAGGATGCCCAGGTTAATGAATTATGGCTGGGGCTTACTCCTGAGGAGGATGCCCAAATTTAGGGGACTGTGGCTTAATCTTGAAAAGGAGGCCCAGGATAAGAGAATTATGATTGGGTCTTACTCCTGAAAACGAGTCCCAGGTTAATGAGTTCTCTCATCTTAAAGGATGAGGTTGAATGAATGAAATCTAAATCTTTAGTGACATAAAGATGTGTAAATCACTAGGTTTTGAGAGATATTCCACAGAATTCTTTTCAGATAAGTAAGTCAAATCAATAAATCATTCCATAAATGGCATCGAAGAGTGTCTTGAAGACTGAATCTTGAATAGGAGAGGTGGAATGGCATAAGAGGGGTTAAATGGGCAAGAAAGGCACCCAAAAAGACAGGGGCATGCAAGTCCTGGAAGGCGCGCAGGTACTGCGTGGGCGCGCAAGTTTTGGTAGCGTAGGTATACCTGCGCGACACATGGGTACTTGCATGATGGTTTACCAGCAGGGTAATACTTGAGCGAATCTTGGTTAAAGCCTTTAGAATCATCTTGAGGTTCTTCTAGAAGAGTGGCGCACAAGTTCTATTGAAGGAGTTAGGCGGCGCGCAAGTGTGACCATTTCCCTTAAGGGCTGGCCACTTAGGCGCACAAGTGTTGATGAGTTTCAACACTTAGGCCTTCCTCCCCCTCTTTAGATCTTCCGTTCTAGTTAGGAAATTACCTTATAAGTGTTTCAGAAGCTTTGAGAAGGGACTAGGGCGCCGGGAGCTCAAATCTGAGTTTCTCGAAAAATTCCTCCCTAAATGGGGGGCCCACAGGGTCTATTTATAGGCTAGAGAAGACCCCGGGCGGTTATCACTTAGGGCGTGCAAGTCACTTGCGCAACCATTAGGGGGCGCGCAAGTATACTTGTGCGACAGTGATGGAACTTGCGCGACCTATGGGCAATGTTCTCCTTGTTCATCCCTTTGTCGATTTTTGATGTTTCGTCAAAGGATGAATCACTTTGGACTAAGTCATTTACCTTTCCAATCTTTAGACTCTGTGATGAAAGGAGTGTCAACAATAATAACTAATATCCATTTTATTTAAAATACCCATATATAAATATTTATAAAACTATATATTAATATAACTATATATGTACCTATATAATGTGTGTGTGTCTATTTGTGTGTGTCTATATATTAACAAACTGATATTATTTTTATATATACATATTCTAACATTTTTATATGCATATATATTTACATATATCTATAAATATGTATAATTATACTTATAAAAACACACATACACACACACACATATATATATATATGTATGTGTGTGTGTGTGTGGTATATATGTATTTATTTATACACACCCGAAACAAAACATATTTTATAATTGTATTGAAAAATAATCTTATAAATATATATTAATATACGAATAAATATATAGATAAGAAAATATAACTAAATATATATAAATAAATAGATATAACTTAATATTAATATACGAATAAATATATAAATATATAAATATATATATATTAATATAACTAACTATATATATATATTAATATTCAAATAAATACATAAATATAACTATATATGTATATATATATATATTAATACAACTATATAAATTTCCATTAATACATGAATAAATATAACTATATATATATATAGATAGATATATCACTATTTGGAGAACAAATCAAATTAGAGGAGTGGTAAAGGCTTAGCGCACATGGGAGGAGGTCTTGAGTTCAAAACCGGGTAAGGGCAGGCAGGGGCGCGTGCATGGATGAATTGGGGGGGGGATATAGCGCTGTTAAAGGGGTGCTAAAAAGTGCTGATAAAACACGGGGTGTCGTGGCTGGGGCTTGCGGGGGAGTGGGTGGGGCGGGGGGCGCTGATAAATGGGGGGGGGGGCAAGCGCTGTTAAAAGCCCCCTCCGATTTACAGATTTTTTTAATATTTTTTTTAATATTTTTAATTTTTTTTTAAATTTTTTAACTTTTATCAGCGCTAATAAAAGGGGTCTTTATCCGCACTTTTTGGAGCGCTGATAAAGGGAACCCCTCCCCCCCCTTTATCTTCGCCGGTATTAAGAGCGCTTTTTTAGCGCTGTTAAAGGCCTTCCGTATTTGTAGTAGTGTTCCCCTATCTGTCGTGCACCTCCAAATGCATCTTAAAGAACAGTGCCATAAGCTGCCACTCATTGTTGGCCTCCTGAACTGCTTGTATCTAAGTCCTTTTTCTTAGTGCATCAGCCACTGCATTGCCCTTCCCAGGCGTATAGGCAAGCCCAAAGTTGAAAGACTGGAGGTACTCAACCCACCTTCACTGTCTCAAATTCAGATCATGCTGAGTGAATATGTACTTGAGACTTTTGTGGTTGGTGAAAACCCTGAAATTCTCTACTAGAAGATAATGTCTCCAACAGTGTAGGGAATGAAAAACTGATGCCAACTCAAGATCGTGCGTCGGTTAATTCCTCTCATGTGGCCTCAACTGCAGAGACCCGTACGCAATGACTCCACCCCCTTTCATAATCACAACTCCCAGCCCGATACCTAAAGCATCACAGTACATAGTATAGCTCTTGCCTCGCTCTGAAAAGACTAGTATCAGTGCTGAAGTCATCCTCCCTTTCAGCTCCTGAAAGGATGACTCATAAGAATTTGACCACAAGAACTTTTCACCCTTCTCAGTCAGACCCGTCAGTGGTGCTTCTAAGTGTGAAAAGTCTTGAATGAAGCATTTTTAGTATCCATCTAGCCCTAGAAAACTCCATACCTCAAATACGTTCTTCGGAGGATCCTAGGAAACTTCTACTCTCACTTTCTTTGGGTCTACTGATACTCTTATCTCTGAGATAACATGACCTAAGAAGTGAATCTGATCCATCCAGAAGTAGCATTTTGAGAGCTTGGCATATAACTGATTCTCTCTCAGTGTACTAAAAACAATCTCAATATGGGTAGCATGGTTGTGTCGAGTGTGAGAGTACACCAAGATATCATCCATGAAGACCACAATGAAAGAATCCAAGTACGGATAGATCACTTGGTTCATCAGTGCCATGAAAACTTCTGATGCATTCATAAGACCAAACGGCATAACCATATACTTATATAGACCATACTTGATCTAGAAGGCTGTGAGAGGTATATAATAAAGTCTAATGCACAACTGATGGTAACCGGATCTCAGGTCAATCTTAAAGAAAACCTTGTCTCCTTGAAGCTGATCAAAGAGACCATTAATTCTAGGCAAGGGATATTGGTTATTGACCATCAACTAGTTAAACTTCCGATAGTCCACAAAAAGTCTGAGGGTACCATCTGCCTTCTTCACAAATAGGATAGGAGAACCCCAAGGAGAAGTATTGGGTCAGATGAAACCCATTTCTTGCAACTCCTCTAACTGCTTCATGAGCTTCTGCAACTCCGGTGTAGCCATCCTATAAGCAGGAATGGACACTGGTGTTGCTCCTGGCACGAGCTCAATCAAAAAGTTAACCTCTCGCTCTGGAGTAAAACTTGAAAATTTTTCTAGAAAGACATCTCTGAAACAATCCACCACTGGAGGAAAGTCTATATGCAAAGTCCCCTGGTCATCCAGATACAGACTAGGAATCTGGGCTATAAATCCTCATAACGCATGATGCTTTGGGCCTTCTCTGCTCTCCTAGACATCCCATTCTCCCTTATGAAGAAATGATCTGCCCTCTGGTGATATGAAAATCACCCTACAACGATAGCAATTGACGACTGCCTGGAAGGGAACCAACCTATAAATTCTGAGAATGACATCATAGCCTATCATATTTAAGACATAGAGGTCCCATAGAAAGTGACACCCAGCAACCTCAAGAGGGAACTCCTTGCACCGATGTACACTAGATTTTATCACCCCCAACGAAGTGTCTAGCGTCAAGATATCGGTAGAAGAAAAGATGCAAAGCCCAAGGCTCTCCTAAGACAAGACTACACAGCATGTTCAAGAGAAACACAACATGTACTAGAAAAACTTCACTGATCCGAGTTGTTAGGGACACAACCAGATACATGTCTCACACTACACGATGTGTTCTAGATGGACACGGCGTATACTAGAAATATTTTTCCAACTTTTGTTGTTCGTTACACGGTCGGGTACACGAGTTACACCACATGAAATTTTCAAGCCTGAGACGGTGTGTATAACCAAAGATTTATCCATCCGTGTCGTTAGTCACATGGGTGGACACAAGGTCAACACCACACGGCATGTACAACTGGTACACGGCATGTTCCCACAAGAAATGAACTATCCCAGGTCTTTGCCTACACGTCCAATGACACGGTTAGAGACTACACGGAGTGTACATAAAGTACAAAACATGTACTTAAGAAAAATAGTTTCTTCCCAAACAGAAGAACACATGGCTTGTACTTAACATTACACGACGTGAATTCTAGGTTTTTTCTGATAGTAAGCCTCAGAAACTACTCTGGAATCCAAAAAAACACTGAAACAAACATTGAAAGTTCCAAATTATGATCCGTGAGGGGCCATACTTCCCATGAATCAAATCTTGGCATCTTATACATATTATAACATGGAAAACAAGGCAATAATCCCGAAAATTCCGGTCTATGAGGGCCCATAACACCTCAAGAACCAAAGTTTGTCATTCTTTTAAACAAAACCTTACAAAAAACAATACCCTATCAAGTAGCAGATATTTTATCAAGGCATCTATCATAATAGAATGCATATTCTACACAAAATCTATCACAAAAACAAGCAATCACTAATGAATCCTAGATGGCATGGAAAGAATGCATGGCATGTGATTTCTAGCAAGTGTCTATATGATGAATGAGATGGAATACCCTCATCTCATTAGGTTGCGAAAGAAATAGAACCTCAATAGCATCAACAGTAACAACACAAAATATGTGAATCACCCAATGGTGAAATCAAATCAACTGTAAATTGCAAAACTAGAAAAATTGCAATAACCGAGGTAGATTGGTTTTTCCTTGTACACGGGTTAGATACTCCCGATCATAGTTTATTACCAAGTACCTATTCTTTCCTATCCCTGGCTATAGGCTCCAAATAGTAAGTCAAGAAAAAAATTATTCCCCTAATACCACTTTGTAACGTCCCGATTCCGGAAGCCACCCAGAGGTGCTCCATACCCGGTGGGTCATGTGGCCTCAAGCACATTTACCCGAATTACAGAGGCTACCAACTAGAAGCGAGGGACTTAGGTGTGATAGTGGGGAAACTATGCCCTCATTGGCAAAGTACATAGCAAAATTAGAATAGATAAAAACTAGCAGAAGCAGTAAAATACCAAATGATAGTAAACATCAGAAGGCAGAGAAAGAAACAACCAGAAATCATATATATAATCATGCATGATACATATGTATAGGAAAGAAACCAAAGAAATAACAATGCAGGAATACAACCAGAACTAAACCAAAGTAAAAAAAGAAAACAAATAAACAGCTCCTCAGCATCGCAGGCCTCAACTTGGTCCCATGCTCTCCAGCTCTACAACAAATCAAGTACCTGAAGTGGAAGTGAGATTTCCCTTATCTATACCTGTATCAATATAATCTGTTTGGGCCTAAAAGCATGACCCAAATAGGGTGTGAGACTAAATCCCAGTAGGAAACCACCCAAAGATCTGTGCCTAACAGTTAGTGAATATATATGGAAGGTAATAATCAAAGATGCAGTAACAAGAAAGTGCTCAGTAATAAACAGTTCCACATATCAAATAAGAAGCTAATCAATCAAGGTAACCCTATAGGAAGTACATGCAGCCTATCCCCTCTGGTTCATTCACAAGAATATATAAAGACTCTCTGAGTAAGCACTCAGAATCAATTCCCTTTATAGTCTAAAGTGATAAATGACTCTCTGAGGAAGCTCACGTAGTCAATTCCCCATATAGCCAAGTGTGGTCAATGGCTCTCTGAGGAATATCACACGGTCAATTACCCTTATAGCCAAAATTGGTTTAAAAGACTTTGTGAGGAAGCTCACATGGTCAATTGTCCTTATAGTCTAAAGCGGTTTAAAAGAATCTCTGAGGAAGCTCACACGGTCAATTCCAATTATAGTCTAAGGTAATCAAAGACTCTATGAGGAATCTCACATGGTTAATTACTCTTATAGTCTAAAGTAATCAAGGACTCTCTGAGGAAGCTCACTTGGTAAATCCCCTTATAGTATAAAGTAATCAAAGAATCTCTAAGGAAGCTCACACGATCAATTCCCCTTATATTCTAAAGTAATCAAAGACTCTATAAGGAAGATCACACATTCAATCCCCATTATAGTCTAAAGTAATCAAAGACTCTCTCAAAAAGCTCACATGGTCAATCCCCCTTATAGTCTACTACACCAGGTTCTCACGGCCCTGTGTAAGTCAAACAAGCATAGTAGTTCAATACGGCCAAAGTAAACCTCCTGAACTACTGGTCTAAATAGTCTACAACATATCAAGCATTTCAGATAACAAGAATCACATCATCCTATAACTAAGCATGGAAAAGCATGGCAGGGTGGCCTAATAGGCTAAACAGGACCAACAGTCATACATAGAACAAAGCATGGGCAAACAAATCCAAGACCAAGTAATCAACCATATTCATGTCCAATTAACCTCTATGCAAGCAGAAAAGCATGTCCGGAAATTAACAAGGGTAAAACGGAAAATACGCAATACCCCATTCCAGGGTATTAGGAAAAATTCTACATATTACTCAAAGTCTTTCAACGGAAAGGCACAAATAACCTACCTTTTAGGGTTTGGAGAAATCAACCCTTTTCCCAAACACACTCCAAACCGGGTGAAATCCTCCTCGAAACCACCTCAAAAACCCTTCCCTAACATCAACAAGCTCAAAATTTAACACACAAAGTCAACACAACCCTAGATCTATATGCAACCCTTGTAGATCTAGGAAACTAAGAGTGGGAGAGGGATAACCCTAAAAAAAACCTCTAATAACCAAAAGAGGGACTTACCCAAGGAGAACCACCTTCGATCCACCAAGAAACACCTTTGATTAGCCTCCAAAACGAGCTAAGTAGCTCCCCCAACCTCTGAAAACTTGAACTCCCGCATGAGCCACGAGTGGGAGGAAGAATGAGGAAAAAATGGGAAATCCTGAGTGGCCCAGGACTTAGAAACCCAAACTTTAAGTGGTCGCACGGTTACCTCGCACGGTTTGGAAAAATGTGCGCCAACCGTGCAGTTGCCACTATCTCACCCAGGTACTTCGCACGTCTTTCCCGAACGGTTTGATAAACTGTGCGCCGCTTGTGCGGAGCCCACTATCAAGGGTGCACAGTTTCCTGGGCTGGCCGCCCAGTTTGTTCAGACCGTGCACCAACCGTGTGCCCCTGCACAACCTACACAACTTTAAAAATTTTCCCATAATTGTCCATACTTCAACCAATCACTTTAAAAAGCACAAAAAAACCAAAACAAGGGTCACATACCTCAAACCGGGGGTACTAAATAACTGTGTACACGGCTTGTAATCATAATGTACATGGCGTGTACTTAGAAAATTTCCAGAAATTCCTCTTTTTCTCAAAAATGACAAGAAAAGGAAAACATACCTGAAAAGAAGATTCAAGTTCTTAAAAATATACTAATAGATATGAAATCATGCACATTACATAATGATTTTTACTTGGTTCACCCTTACTGGGATACCTCCAAGGAGCATACAACGAAAATGTCCTGATGTACCAAATTCACTAAGGCTTATTTCCAATAATGAGTACAATGTTTAGGAAAGATCTTCTATACCCAGGATCACTGCCTTGACAAGATTTAGGGTCTTCTCACTACATTCCCAAGGGTCACTCCCTATGCCTCTTTCTCTGGCTCACTGCCGGTGGAAAGGGTCATCGTCTTCCTCTTCCTGCAATCACTGCTCTAGAAAGGAATTCACACATAGTTTATGGACTTGTAAGTCAAACACATTTTATGGACATGTAGGTCCCTTAATTTTCATGAATTCTTGCATCCTAAACTATAGGTAGATACTCTGCTAAAGTCCCTTTTTCACCCGTAGATGAAGTCCACCTTCCCAGGTACTTCTAGGTACTGAAAAATACTTTTGCAAACTGAATTGAAGCCTTTTTCAAGCTTCGTTGAGAAAACCAAAAACCAACTCCTTATCTTGTGTACTAAGTACCGAGTTTGGTATATATACCACTTTATTCGCATACTGTTTCCTCTTCTATGAACCTCCTCTATCCATAGACTGCCTCTGTCATCGCTGTCGCACACTGCCACCGCGTAACGACCCCACGAACCTCTGCTGCAAATCACCCTTTGTCTGTGAACTATTCTCTGTTCATAGACTACCTTATCTTCCGCATACCAGATCTATCCATCCAATTACCACTTGTAGAATTAAATATTTTGTGTACCAGAGATTCCACCTCCATGTACCGAGTCTTAAGCGGATACAACTTTCCATTTAAATCCTTAGATGCAATTCCTTCTACCCGAACCACTTTAGCCTTCACAGAATTCTTCCTCGCAAACCTTATTTGGACTTTGCTAAAATCTCATAACAAAAATATGTTCTCTAATTATACTTGGTATCCATAGTAATCAGAGGGATTATAAATTCTTATATAGGAAAAATATCTGCAAAAACTACTAATCCAAGATTTACCAAATCTTCAATTCAGCCTCCACCGCATACAGATCCTTTAGCCGCTGCGAACCATAAGCCACCCATGAAACATTTTTTCCTATCTGATCCTCATACTATCTTTGTTCCTACGTGGTCAATCTCATCCGCCAACATCAATCCATTTGTGTAATGCACTATCTTCCGTCATGAACCATTTTTGGTTATGCGTACCACTTCAGCATACCTTTCTCACTGCTTCGCGTACCATTCCCAAAACATGGTACGCGACCCACAAATTATGATACGCGGTTCTCATCGTTTTCCAATTTTATTAAAGTTTCTTTATACCATTCAATCCTATGAATAAATCATTCATTTTCCAACATCAAACTCCAAATTTTGAGGCCTAATAATTTGGAAAACACTGAGAAACTGTGCCACCTTAAAAACCTATCTTCGGAAAACACTAACCATACTAAACTTTGATCATTTGGCTTTGTCAACATGCACAATCACACCCAAAAAATTCCAAGGGGACACCTTGAGGGATTTTCCCCAACATACTCTCTATCTTTAGAAGTTGGGAGGAGAGATACGCTCTCATTTCCAAATTCATGAATAGTATATGGAAATGAACTCTCTCCCCACTTATATAGTGGGTGTGTTGAATACTCAGAATGGGTGCCCTAACCCCTAGAAATAAAACACCTACTAAATAATATATATATAAATAATATTGATGAACTAAACTACTTTATAAATATTATTTATATTTTATCACATACCTATAATATATTAAATATATTATGTGATAAAACTAGATTTATTTAACGGAACTCGTCATTCCCGCTATTATTAAAGGAGCCTGGAATATTAAAAAATCATTCGTTCATATAATATTATTTCTTGTATTTACTTAAACACTTATAAGTACTTTTTATAAATAAATTCAAAACATTTATTCTTTAATTGAATAATACTAAATTTATTTATTTATCGATGATCGATAAAACATGGAAAACCCTAGGACCTCATGGTGGGTCCCACCATGTCCTAGATACCTATTCACCAGAATATGACAGATTATTGAATACGCTGTTGTGTGCGACCCTCTAGGACCTAATCTTGATAATAGTGAATAGTATTCTCAAACCAAGAGTGAATTATAGCAACCCATCAAGCCCCCTGAAGAGACAAGGAGTAGTCATAACAACAAAAACGTACCTACGAACACATACAATGTAATATAATCTCTTTGTCTTCATATACCTCATAAATTAGGATGCATACTTGTGTCTTCATCCTTTCTTCCATTATTTTTTGTTGATATAACATGAAAAATTTACCAGTGACTACCTTGGACAAGGATTTATAAAGGTACTACCATCTTTATCAACTAGGCCCGAGATATATTACATCCTTAACCTATAAGTGAAAAATCATTTCTTGAGAATTTAACCAATGGCATACCACCAATGATGGATCCAACACAAGCTACCTCACTAGTATTTCATTATCATAGTTTTTTCCTCGCATTAAAGTATGCGATCAAATGGAACAGAGTGGTAACAATCTCACGTTAGGATACCAATACACATGTTTATAGACAAGAACAACTAATAAAACCTAAAAATATGGTGTTTCCTTAGTGCTTCTGTCCTCACGATCTCAAACACCATAGATCCCCATGTGTTAACATCATGATAAGAAGTATTAATTCTTATGAGCCCCCAACATCTGATAGTATGAAATTAACTATGTCCAGTCAGTATGATATATCTATACCATATAAACATTGTTTTTTATTAATTTCATAGTTTCTTGAGGTTCTCAGTATAGCCTGAGATTTGATATAACCTTTTGATAGGACAATTAATCTATGGTAATTATCATTTAATGGTGGATGTAGAAATGTCTACACTATAATGGTAAGATAACATCATGAATAAATAACTATATACATGATATGGTAATCAAAAGTACTATTCAAGTTGGGTCTAGGGAACCCACTATTACAACACTCCCCCTTGAACTAGTGGAAACTTTCTAAACATCCTTGTTATCTCTCACATGATAAAGATCATGTTTCTTCTAAGTCATGGATTTAGTCATTGGGTCAGCCACATTTCTGCTGCATGGTTGTTATACTATACATGACCTCATTTCATTGAGTAAAACATCTCAAGAGATGGTATCGATGAGTATATCCCTTTTTTCCACTATCAAAACCTGGATTATGGTCTAATACTAGTAATATAATTAACATTGTGATAAAGTTTTTACATACTATGTGACATTCCAAGAATTGGAACAAATTTTTTCTTATTTTACACTAATTCTTTAGCTGGATTAGAAGCCACAACATACTCAGTATTTGTAGATATAACTACCACCGGATTGTATGATCTTGTCTCATTCATTACCATAGCATGACTATGATATTAGATCACATTAATATAAGTAATACTACTTTTTATCCCCTTAAAACTAGCATCCTTCATCTCCACATCCTAGGCACATATCATTTTTACTTTCCCAAGTATAATTATATAGTTCTAAATGATTCACTTACAGTTCTCCTAAATATAATTGATATTTTCCTACTATAAAGTATATAATAGAAATATCATATCTTGTACATATCCTTTAATATGTTCTTGATACATTACTAAAGAATATGGAATTCAACTCACCACATTAATATCCTCTTATACCCATGCATGTCTTCTTAGAGTGATATATGCCGTGTGACATTGGTAACAATTCTCTCTTGAATTGTTCTAACTTTTATTTTTCAATACTATGTCATTATATATAGGACTGACTAGGTCCAAGAAACTGGTAGATCTACCTTAGTAGTTTTTATTCCCTAGAACTTAGGTTGAAACTTTAAGTATATCTATGGAGAATTACTTTCATCCAATACTTAACTAACTGTAATACCAATAGCTGTTTTCCATATGCTGCAAAACATATTTTAATTCTATAACAATGGTTCTCCCACTATCCTCTAGTAGAAACATTAAAAAAATTCATTCCAAATGAATGTTATATAATATTTTTTGCGTACTTCAATCCTAATCTATATTCTAGTAACATCAACCCCTTATTGTCATTCTGTGATGTCACCATCCCTTTCTAGTTGCGTCGTATAGACACATTCCATGATTAGTGGTCTCGAAATTCAATTCCCAATAAAATGATCATATAAATTATCTATTTTAAGTAAAATTATAATGGATTTAGGAAAAATGAATTGTTATAACCAATCAAACCTTATTAGTACCACAATTTTACCATCCATGTATCATGGCACATTAATACTCGACACAATATTCAAAATAATCCACCTGTACTTTGACACATGAAATCCATTAATGATTTTTAACTAATCTTTTCAATTTTAGTAAATTTTCACATAATCCCTACCTTTTGGAATTATTATTTTCAATGAATAATGTATCACCAAATGTGGTGAACATAAAACCATACCAATTGTTTTAACCTTCCTATACAGTATGTGTCTCTAGAACATTCTTCTTCCGCACCTCTTATAGAGCCTATTCCTATGCCAAATACTTGTGTATCTATAGAATTAACTTAATCCAATTCAATATGGATCCCACTATCTCAATTAGACATGTGCACCCTTTTATAAAAATATAGTATATCAATTGACTATAATCTTTATATCAAAGGGATTTATGTAATATCTTAAGAAACTTTTAGCATAATTACCTTAGATACACTTTGTGTTTTATTTATGCAAGTTTGTTTATATCCTAACAAACCCTTTGCATCTAAACACATGTCTCATGTCATAATGAATTTCTATCATACTATGACTCATATGATATCCATTTTTCATTTACAATTTCCATATGGTTATGGGATATCACCATTATTTGTGAAGCATGTCTTGAAATATAATTGAAGTTTATGCAATATATATCAACATTGATGCTCCTTATACTTACATCATGACTCTGATGTGTAAAAAGAAATGTGCATTTAGGAATTTCTCTCTGCTGCATTTTTTTATCAATGTTAACATGTAAGATTTATCATTGATCCACTTTATTAACATCAATTCCATGATTTAGATAAGGTAATGTGCATTTAGGAATTACTCCATGTGACATTATAGCAATTGATGATTTCTTGGTTAAGATATTATTTGATAGATCAGACCAAAGCATCTCATATCTTATCACCATGAATATAACATGATTCATTTTTATATTCCTTTATTACTTTAAGGAATCTTATAGAGTATATTTACCACTATCTTACCTTTGTAATAGTCCACGCACTCTTGGAGAACTAAATCTGAAAGCTTTGTGGCATAACTTTATTTCTAAAGGTTTCGTTATACAAAATAAACAAGTATATACATTTATAATACCTAAGGTGTCTATCTCCACTGAGTCAAAATACCATATTGTGTATATCCTTGACATCAAATTTTAGTTTTACTTGAAAAATAAGTATCTCTCCACAAATGGGTATATAAGTCTTACATTTAAAATTCATCAATAATTGCCTATGATTCATGTACCAATGAACTATTTTTTGAGTATGAAACACCAAAAACAACATTAATTCCCAAACCTAAATAAGGTATCCTTGTGTCTAAATACAAGTGAGATAATGTTTTTGGTTATAAATAAAAACTTATTCAACTAGAATCAATTAATTAGAAATTAGAAATTGTGCACTTCTCACCACAGATGTAAGAACCACCGTTTATTGGCTACTTGGAGAATACACCTTACTTCTAGTAATGTTTATTTACTTATATGGTTACTACATTTCAATACCCATTTTTGATAAACATATTGTATTTTAATACCCAAAAACTATGTCCTAATCAATACTTGTAATTGATGAATAACAATGAAGAAGAAGTGGGTACTTTCTTATTCAGTTCTTTTTAGTTATCTTATGTTGAATTTATTTCATGATATGAGATAAAAATAACCATTAGTTAATACATTTTTCTTTAAAAGAGATTGAAAAGTTTTATTTTTCATCACTCTTTCAATTTTAATTTTCTCCCTTTCTTTCAACTTGTTCACTATAAGAATTAAAGATTATACTTTCTTTATGTTCTTATTTACATAGAAAATCTTACCTAAAAGGTAATGAATCATTGAATCCATCCTGTTCATTATATAATCTGAAATGAAACTGGAGTAATTGGGTAAAGAAGATGTAAGAATGGGATGTATTTAAAGATCATGGTCTTCCTTTCATACTTACACATAACTAGTGTAATCATCACATCAATATCTGGTTTTTCTTTCTCCTCAAAAACTTCTGAGAGATGAGACTACACAAAATATCATACACATCCAAATTTAGAATCCTTAGAAAACAATAGATGTTGACGATAAGATTATGAAATAAAATTCATATGAATTGTATACGAGTCTCCTTTAATAATTTTTACACCTCCACTTCCTGATATGTCTTAATAATTATTGGGGATACTGGCACCTTGAATTTCCTATATTGTAGTATTGTACACAAGTGTCTATAATACTCTTTGGAAACTCATGCTGGATGGAACATTGAATTTTTCAAGAGTTATCGTAGTCTTTCTTATGATATTATTTTCCATTTTTACAAAAATAAAGTTTAGCAGATTGTACTTTTATCCTCATTACCAATTTAGACATTATTGATTAATTAATTAAATCATTAAATGTCTCCCACTATTTTATCTAATTTTAGAAACCCTATGTACTTGATTCAAAATACTTTGTCACTTGAGTATTCTAGTAGCAAGGATCCTTGAAATTGTAATGTCTCAGAAATTTCTGTGTAATTATTTATTTATTTATATGGAATTATTTTGAGACTGTGAAATCCAATGACATGTGATTCTAAGGCTCCAAGAGCCCGGAAAATAATTTTGAACATTTTTTAAGGTATGTTCAATAAACACACGAGTAGGATTTTCTATCCTTTGAACCATCGCTTGAATAAAAAATCTGGGGGAAAGGTTAAATTCAGAACACTGGGATTCTTCTAGAAATGACTTAACTTCGCCTAGAAAGGGATAAGAAGAAAATTTATTTTTCGGGCATTTTTGAGAAAAATAATAAAATACTTTAAAATAATTATTTTATTTTCTTTCTCGATTTTGAGTGGTGGATGAGGACAATGTGGGGTAGAGAGAGGGCAATGATAATTCACATCAATGAGGCTTATTAATGGCTTTTTAAACTCGCAGTGTAATGATGATTTAATGACGTGTAATAACGATGCTAATTCATAAATAAAACTGCGTAATGACACAAAGTCGCATCATAATGGGAACGTTGTGACGTGCTTCTATTTATAGTTTGACGCTTTGAGGAAAACATGGATTAAAAATTTAGAGGATTCTCTGGTGAACCTCTGATGAACATCCACCCCAGTGAAGAGCAAAGAACACTGGCAGAACTACATCTTCTTCGTCATGCCTTTCGAAGATTGGAGCTGTGAATCAACATTGACATCTTAACCCATCGAGGACGAACATGCGGCAACAAGATTTCAAGAGGTAGGGGTTTTTGATTCGTTGTTCTTTACCATCCATTTCTAAATGATGAACACAGATTAATCCACGAATAGGTTAATCAGTGGACTGTGTTTTCTTATGGGAGGGTGACTTCTTTGGTGTTTCCTTATCCGGGATTTAATTATATTTTTCGTTCAAATTAAAATCCCTGAACCTCCCATATTTTGTAAAATTCTAAAGTAGAGGGATCAGGCCGACACAAACAAGGCATGAGACCCTCCATTGTAGGTATTCTTCATGGAAAAATTTTTGAATCAATGGAAAGGGAGTTTTGAGACCGTTGCGGTGGAGAGGATGATCCCCAGAAAACTCAGGCGCAAGTGACACAAAGAACAGACCATCGGTGTAGACCCAGTGGTCCTTGAAAGAATATATCGGTGCACCGTCGCGGGTGGTGGCACCGGCGACTGCCAGCAGTGGCCCATGGCAGCATCTTTCAGTGGGAGGTGGCACACCTTGATGTTGTGCCATACGAAAGGTTGCGGCCGAACCGGGCCGCGGTGCAGCTGGAGAAGCCACCGGCCGAGCCGGTGCCTGGAAGTGGTTGTAAAGACCTGTAAAATTCAAGGAAATTTCTTTTTTAATTTTATTTGTGATTTTACAAGAATGCAGTTTCTGACGGCACCTAATTCTGAGGCACGATGTGCCTGGAATCATTTTTCGAAGTTTAGCTCGGGTACATTCAGTGAATGAACGAGCGGGTTTTCCTAACTTTTGAACCAGTGCTCGGAATCGAATTCTGAGGGCACCGATGGAATCGCAGCGCTAGTAATTTCTTAGGAACACCTTTTCTAGAGTTGCGTTTTCTCGGGTGGAGTATTACTTAATTGGGTTAACTAAAGAATAAAATAAAATACTGTGCAACAGATTTTATTTTTATTCAAGGAAGTGTTAACCTAAGCTAAGTGGTTGAGTGGGACCCACATCCTAACTAATCCACTAGGTAGGATATTAGTGAGGTGGGGCCCACATGAGCCCCACCCTTTCAACTTCCTCTGATACCAATTTTTCACGACCCGTCCTCGGGGCCCGTGCCGTGACTACCCCAAGCCCACCTTCCATAGGCCAGGGGCTGGCGACTAGAACCAAGGCGTAATTCCCGATAAAAAGGGAAGGAATTGCCTTTGTAAAGTAAACAAATACCTCAGAGTAAGAAAGAAGAAGTAAACACTAAGTAAAACTTGGTACAAAAGTAAGTGCGGAAAAGTAAGTGGTCTAGAATACAAACCTAAACTGAAAGTAAAGTACAACGGAAAAAGGGAGCACATCAACTGAAAAGTAAAGCCACAAAGTTGAGTCGTCCACTAGAAGTCCCACCTGAAGGGTGTGTACAGATAGCCTCCACAGCTCCTCGAGTCCAGCCGTCCGCTCTGAGTACGTCCCGCCTAGTGGTCCACCTCCAGGTACCGACCTGCTCTGCAAGCCTCAACCACGATCAGCGTTGTCCGTCATCTGCAACCAACACAACGTAGTGCAGGCATAGGCCATGTTGGGGTGAGTATATGCTACTCAGTAGGGACCCCGAGACCCCCCGAATGTCTCCCATAATCCACAGAGGATAAACCACAAAGGAAAGATACCATCACGAAGTAACATCCGACACTACTTAGGTATATGCCCATACATATACCCCAGTCATCAATTCTCGTTCGGCTCCAACATCTGAGCCCAAGTCCGATCACATCCACACAGGATAGCACAACACAATCCACATAGGAAAGCAAGTCAATCATATCGAAGATAATGATTGAAAGTCAAGATTCAGCTCACACAGGTATACTTCTTTGTAAGACGATAGAGATGATCAGATGTAGCTATTGATTCATCTAAGCCGTCGGACCCACACAGGATCGATAGGTACTAACCCCCGCAATGACCCACAAAGGATCGATAGGTACTAACCCCCGCAATGACCCACACAGGATCTGACCCATACAGGATCGGTATGCGCTAGCCCACACAGGGCCGCTGAGCACTGACCCACACATGATCTGACCCACACAGGATCGGTAGCACTGATCCACGTAGGATCGCTGAGTGCTGTAGTCGTCGCCGTCGAATCCACGGAGGATTTATGTACAGTTATCATCGTCGTTGCAGTCGCAGCCAGCTCTAGGTTTCCCGCACACAGCAAGCTCGTTCGGGAGGGTCCGCTCCACCAGCTGAGGGGATGATACATCAACTGACACGAAGTCCAGAGTTTATGTATCCAAAAGTTCGGTATCGTCAACAGGAACTCAACGCGACAGACGACGCGTCAATCAGACACCTAGTCTGAGAGTTATTGGCTGTTTCGTCCCAGGGGCCCGGTTGGTTTTTAAGTCAAAACCAACCCAACCGTACTCCAACTGCGTCCAAACCTCAAGCAGAGTAATCCAAAAGGACCGTCTCACTATGAGGAATCCAACAAAGTCGATGGCACATCAATCGGACGTCCGGAACTCAAGTTATAAGCGTTTCTGCTCCGAGGGCCCGGTTGGTTTCGTGTACGAACCAACCCGACCAAACCCAAAGTTCTCCAAAACCTTGAGTGTAGTATACTGATACGACCATCTCAATCCAAGGATCGCATCACAGCTGACGGTGCACCGATCGGAGGTCTGTAGCCCATGTTATGGGCAAAAGACCGAAGGGGGTCCAGAAGTGGGGGTTTCGGGCCGGGTCATCTCCGCGCTTCATCGGACCATTCCAGGTCCTCAGCATGATTGGCGAGGTGGCTTATCACCTGGATCTACCACCTCAGTTGCACCAGGTACATGACGTCTTTCACGTATATCAGCTGAGGAGATACATGCACGACCCGACACATATCATTGACCATGGGGAGCTGGACATAGACGACTGGGAGACTTTTGCAGTGGTCCCAGTGGAGATCGAGGATCGACAGGAGTGGGTTCTACGTGGATGGCTAATTCCTCTAGTTCGCATTAGATGGCAGCACGGGAATCTCCAGGAGAGCACATGGGAGCGGGAGGCTCAGATGCGTACTCAGTACCCACATTTGTTGCCCTAGTTCCTGATGTATCTTTACGGGGACGTAAAGCCCTGAGGTGGGAGTAATGTAAAGAACTGTAAAATTCAAGGAAATATTTTTCTTAATTTTCTTTGGTATTTTACAAGAATTCAGTTTCTGACGGCACCTGATTCCGAGGCCCGGTGTGCCCGGAATCATTTTACGAAGTTTAGCTCAGGTACGTTCAGTGAACGAATGAGCAGGTTTTCCTAACTTTTGAAACGGTGCTCGGAATCAAATTCCGGGGGGCACCGATGGAATCACAGCGCCGGTAATTGCATAGGAACACCTTTTCCGGAGTTGTGTTTGCTTGGGTGGAGTTTTAATTAATTGGGTTAACTAAAGAATAAAATAAAATACCGTGCAACATATTTTATTTTTATTCAAGGAAGTGTTAACCTAAGCTAAGTGGTTGAGTGGGACCCACATCCTAACTAATCCACTAGGTAGGATATTAGTGAGGTGAGGCCCACACAAGCCCCACCCTTTCAACTTCCTCTGATACCAATTTGTCACGACCCATCCTCGGGGCCCGTGTCGTGACTACCCCAAGCCCGCCTTCCATAGGCCAGCAGCTGGCGACTAGAACCAAGGCGTAATTCCCGATAAAAAGGGAAGGCATTTCCTTTGTAAAGTAAACAAACACCTCAGAGTAAGCAAGTATAAGTAAACACTAAGTAAAACTGGGTACAAAAGTAAGTGCGGAAAAGTAAGTGGGCCAGAATACAAACCCAAACTGAAAGTAAAGTACAACTGAAAAAGGGAGCACAACAACTGAAAAGTAAAGCCGCAATGTCGAGCCATCCACTGGAAGTCCCACTTGAAGGGTGGGTACAAATAGCCTCCACAGCTCCTCAAGTTTAGTCGTCTGCTCCGAGTACGTCCCGCCCAGTGGTCCACCTCCAGGTACCGACCTGCTCCGCAAGCCTCAACCACGATCAGCGCTGTCCATCGTCTGCAACCAACACAATGTAGTGCAGGCATTGCCCGTGAAGGGGTGAGTATACGCTACTCAGTAGGGACCCCGAGACCCCCGAAGGTCTCCCAGAATCCACAGAGGATAAACCACAAAGGAAAGATACAATCACGAAGTAACATCCAACACTACTTAAGTATATTCCCATACATATACCCAAGTCATCAATTCTCGTTCGGATCCAAAATCCGAGCCCAAGTATGATCACATCCACACAGGATAGCACAACACAATCCACATAGGAAAGCAAGTCAATCATATCAAAGATAATGAATGAAATTCAAGATTCATCTCACACAGGTATACTTCTTCGTAAGATGATAGATATGATCAGATGTAGCCACTGAATCATCTAAGCCGTCGGACCCACACAGGATCGATAGGCACTAACCCCTGCAATGACCCACAAAAAATCGATAAGTACTAACCCCCACAATGACCCACAAAGGATCGATAGGTACTAACCCCCGCAATGACCCACACAGGATCTGACCCACACAGGATCGGTATGCGCTGGCCCACACAGCACCGCTGAGCGCTGACCCACATAGGATCTGACCCACACAGGATCGGTAGCACTAACCCGGGTAGGATCAATGAGTGCTGTAGTCATCGCCGTTGAATCCACGGAGGATTTCTGTATAGTCGTCATCGTCGTTGCAGTCGCAGCAAGCTCTAGGTTACCAACCGTGCCCTCGGAGCGAAAACGCTTATAACTTATGTTCCGGACGTCCGATTGATATGCCGTCGACTTTGTTGGATTCCTCTTAGTGAGATGGACCTTTTGTATTACTACGCTCAAGATTTGGACGCATTTGTAGTACGGTCGGGTTGGTTTTGACATAAAAACCAACCGGGCCCCGAGGACGAAAAAGCCAATAACTCTCAGACCGGGCGTCCGATTGACGCGTCGTCTGTCGCGTTGAGTTCCTGTTGACGATACGGAACTTTTGGATACATCAACTCCGGACTTCATGTCAGTTGATGTATCAGCCCCTCAGCTCGTGGAGCGGACCCTCTCTAACGATCTTGCTATGTGCGGGAACCCTAGAGCTGGTTGCGACTGCAACGACGATGACGACTGTACAGAAATCCTCTGTGGATTTGACGGTGATGACTACAGCACTTAGCGATCCTATGTGGGTCAGTGCTACCGATCCTATTTGGGTCAGATCCTGTGTGGGTCAGCACTCAACGGTCCTGTGTGGGCCAGTGCATACCGATCCTGTGTGGGTCATTGCGGGGGTTAGTACCTATCGATCCTTTGTGGGTCATTGCGGGGGTTAGTACTTATCCATCCTTTGTGGGTCATTGCGGGGGTTAGTACCTATCGATCCTGTGTGGGTCCGACGGCTTAGATGAATCAGTGGCTACATCTGATCATCTCTATCGTCTTACGAAGAAGTATACCTTCGTGAGCTGAATCTTGACTTTCAATCATGATCTTCGATATGATTGACTTGATTTCCTATATGGATTGAGTTGTGCTATCCTGTGTGGATGTTATCGGACTTGGGCTTGGATGTTGGAGCCGAACAAGAATTGATGCTCGAGTATATGTATGGGAATATACCTAAGTAGTGTCGGATGTTACTTCGTGATTGTATCTTTCTTTTGTGTCTTATCCTCTGTGGATTCTGGGAGACCTTCGGGGGTCTCGGGGTCCCTACTGAGTAGCGTATACTCACCCCTGCAAGGGCTATTCCCGCATTACATTGTGTTGGTTGCAGATGACAGACAACACTGATCATGGTTGAGGCTTGTGGAGAAGGTCGGTACCTGGAGGTGGACCACTGGGCGGGACGTAATCAGAGCGGACGGCTGGACTTGAGGAGCTGTGGAGGATATCTGTACCCACCTTTCAGGTGGGACTTCTAGTGGATGGATCAACGTTGCGGATTTACTTTTCAGTTTCCATGCTCCCTTTTTCAGTTGTACTTTACTTTTAGTTTGGGTTTGTATTCTGGCCCACTTACTTTTCCGCACTTACTTTTGTACCCAGTTTTACTTAGTGCTTACTTCTGCTTTTTTACTCTGAGGTGTTTGTTTACTTTACAAAGGCAATGCCTTCCCTTTTTATCAGGAATTACGCCTTGGTGCTAGTCACCTGCCCCTGGCCTACGGATGGCGGGCTTGGGGTAGTCACGACATGTGCCCCGAGGACGGGTCGTGATAGTGGTGGACGCAGTTGCTTGATCGTGGTGGAGAAGGCACCCCACGATGACCCGTAGAAAGATGGTAGGGCACAAACCTAGATCTCGGCTGCATCCAGCGAGGTGGAACGGTCCGCCTCTTACAGACCAGATGGGGTGCGGACCCCCGGTGGGCCAGACCCACCCTGGTGGGCCGGACCTGCGCCGACGGTTCGGACCTGAGATGAGCAGGACGAAACCATACCGGCAGGACGAACCTACACCGGTGGGCCGGACCCGCATCAGAATACTATACACATGCCCCTTCGGATCGGACCGGACTAGACCGGGTCACCGGGCCACCCGGCGGGCTGGACCCTCAGCCAAATCGGGACGGGTCCAGCAAGTCCTATTAGGCTTGGCCCACTGGCCAGGCCGGACCAGACCGACATCGACCCATACCAGGTCATGTAGAGTCCTTCTAAATGAACTGGGGTATGTGGAACCCCCGATAGGGTTGGTCGGGTTGGTCCAATTGGGTCGGACCGGGCCCCGTCGCAACCACCCCCATGGTTATTAAAATGCCAGTATCTTGCAAACCGCATGTCTGATTGACAGACTGTTTGTGAAGTTGGGACCCTATCGATGAGGAGGATCTTTTTCCATGCTTTGTGGTGACTTTAATGGACTTAGAGATGCGACAAGTGGCTTGAGGATCGGTTCTCTGAAGCACGCTACATACAGAACCCTGCGGTTGGATGAGACCCGAAGACTGCTCGACGACGGCTCAGTGGGAAGTATCTTTGTGTGACTGGAAGGCCCATGGTGGGGAGCAGATTAGTGTGACCCAACAAACCCATGATACTCGATAGGAGGAGTATCTCAATTCGTCCAATGTGGGAAGTGGCTCTGTGTGACCTGGAAGTCCTATGGTGGGGAGCGACTTTGTGTGAACCAGCATACCCATGATACTAATTAGGGATGAGTACCACAACGGTCCGAGGTTAGTGGGAAGAGGCTCTATGTGACCTCTTAGTCCCACTATACTCAATATAGGAGGAGTCCTCCAGCGGCCGAGGAGTTTGATGTTTGTGATTGATGATGATACTATTACTACCCTAGAATATAGCTGGTGTGTGATGTCTTGTGTTTCATGGATTACTTTGAGGAATTTATTTTTGGTCTTTCCTTTTCATTTTTGGGTCCCTATTGAGTTCTGTGTTACTCACCCCTACATGGGCTTTGCCCACATGTGTTGTTTCTGGTGCAGACGACTGGCGTTTCGATAGGGCTGCTCAGGGAGACAGGACTGACAAACAATTCTATAGTAGACTTGGTGGCCTAGGACTAGGTGGCCCCCAGTAGTACCAGGTAGACAAGACATACTACATCGGCTTCTAATAGCTTCACTACTCTCATGATTAGGTGGGGTTTACTACAGATGGACATCATTGTTTCTTTTTTGTACTTGATATTATCAGTTCCTTGTTGGGTTTGTATTCTGCCCACTTCCTTTTAGTTGTACTTTCCCTCAGATTTGTTTTAGTGGTACTTTTCCCCCTTTTTAGTGTGTTGGGATGTGGTTGGGTGTGTGCATGCAAGTACAGGTACTTAGGAAAATTCCTCCCACATGTAGGTTGACGCCTTCGATGCTAGTCGCCAACCACTGGCCTTTGAGAGGCTGGCTTGGGGTAGTCACAGCATAGCCCCTGGGAGAAGGGTTGTGAAAAAGTGGTATTAGAGGGTGGTTTGTTCCCCCTCAAAGACTAGGAGTCTGATTTTTTGTTTTGGGAAAACACTGTTAAGTGTTGCGATTTTGAAATTTAGATTCGAGGAGTCCAATGTTGGTGCGGTAGCCAACGTATCCACACACCAGGACATTGAATTCTGTTTTAGGATCAATATATTAAAACAACTATTGCATAAGGGTCTCTTTATTTTTGAATAAGAGTCAACTCTACAGGTATAACCTTCTAACCGTAGTACATATTGATCAATCTCAGGATGCCTCCACATGGACGACCATCCAGGATCCCAATACAAGGTCGTGAGGACATCCCACCTAGAGACGAGACGTCCATTCAGGGACTAGTTCTAGAGATGGCCCCATAGGGTGGTGCACCAGTGCTACCACCACATGATGGTCAATATCTAATGTCGGTGGTTCCAGTAAAGGATGTTTGTGGGCTCAATTCCATATATGAGTTTCAGATACAGAGACCTCCCAGGTTCAGGGGAGAGACAGAACCTCCGGTCACTGAGGAGTAGCTGGAGGTTGTGACGTGGGTCTTCCGCTTAGTGAGGACACCGCCTGAACAGATGGAGATCTTGGTAGTGAGCCTTCTACAGGTCTCAGTAAAGAGATGGCGTAGTTTGACCATCCAGACTCACGATGAGGCAACCCTGACTTGGGTTAACTTTGAGAGGTTTTTCCAGGAGGAGTTTTTCCCTAAAACATTACGCTCTATGCGCATACAGGAGCTGCTTCACCTATAGAAAGACATCATGACTGTGGCCGAGTACTCAGTGAGGTTCATAGAGATTTCCCGCTACTACACATACATGGTGTGACACCCTTTATTTTGGGGTCAAGCCTTAGAGCAGGGACTCAGACAGGAGATCAGGTCTTTGGTGGTCTCTCTCAGCTTCCTTACCCAGAATGGGGTTTTGGATTAATCCCTTCTAATGTAGAGTTTCTTGGAAGTTCAAGAGCCCACAACCCGAGATACCAGCAGACCCCAGGGGGAAAAGTCTTTAGCTGGCAGCAGACAACAGACTCGTAGTCCCAAGCGATCTTGGTCTTTCAGGGGAAGACCACAGGACTCAGGGTCTGTGGTGCGGGGATCCCAGTCCGGAGGGAGCCGGCTGGGGGCCAGGCAGTGTTATGCATGCAGCGGGTAGGGAAACATGGCATGTGACTGCCCGAACTACCGTACAGATGACCGACAGATGGTCGAGGGTCTGCTGAGGCAGTGGCAGTGGTTCGACCGAGGAGGTCCGCAGGGCGGTGGATGTGGTAGGGGAGCTGGCCAAGAGGAAGGTAGTGGAAGAAGGTTTTATATGTTACCGCCACCACCCCAGGTGGTCCACCTCGACCTCAGGGAGCAAGAGGACATGGGTGAGCTCAACTCCAGGCAGTAGAGGCTTATGACCACGACGCTCCAAAGATGATCCGAGTTATGATCTGTTTCTTCTCCACCCTAGTTGCAGTACTTATAGAAATAGGTTCTAGTCACTCCTTACTTTCCACAGTTCTCGATCAGATCTCGAAGATTCTAGTGGAGCCTTCAGCTCGATCCATACAGCTAGAGACTCCTATGGGAGATGATTCAACGATTACAAACTGGTGTCGGCAGTGTGAACTTACCTTAGGAGGCGAGAGCTTCGGCTGTGATCTCTTAGTAGCAACATCGAGTCCCTATGATGTAATCTTGGTTATGGACTGGTTATCCATATTCCATACTCATATCGACTATTTTAGGCATACAGTGTGGTGTTTCCGTGAATATGAGACCGGGTTTCCCTTCACCGGCAAGAAGGAAACCCTTGCAGCGCAGGGCGAACTCTCTCGGAGGAGGGTGTAACCGATCACTCACTAGTTGGATAGCCTCACCCTCGGTGTAGTTGAAGAGAGGTGTACAAGTTTTCTTATAGTGGTGGACGAGTATGAAGATTTTTTTTCTTGAAGAGGTTCCAGGGATACCTCCTCGTAGAGAGGTAGACATCTATGTCGACCTGTAACCCAGGACGACCCTGATATCCACACTGACATATCGAATGGCTCCTACAGAGCTTCGAGAGCTAAGGGTACAACTGGAGGACTTGTAGGAGAAGGGGTTCGTAAGTCCCAACATTTCATCATGGGTAGCCCCAATGCTTTTTTCCAAGAAGCAAGATGGGAGTTTGAGGTTGTGAATGGACTTCCGGTACTTGAACCAGGAGACTGTGATGAACAAGTACCCACTACCAAGAATTGATGATATCTTTGACCAGCTGAAGGGAGCGAAGTGGTTCTCAAAGATGGACCTCAAATCATGTTATCACCAGCTTCGGGTATGGGACAAGGATGTAATGAAGACATCCTTCAAGTCCCTGTATAGCCCCTATGTGTTCCTGGTGATGACTTTCGGCATGAAAAATGCCCCAGCAGTGTTCATGGGCCTCATTAATAGGATCTCCTAGCCTTACCTTGACTAGTTCATCGTGGTCTTCATCGATTACATCTTGGTGTATTCAGCGTTCGAGGAGCAACATGCTACACCCCTATGAATAGTACTGGATACACTCCGATAGAACCAGATTTATAGTAAGCTCTCAGAGTGTCAACGACTAGACGTTAAATACCATTTAAAATAATATTATATTATTATATTTCAGTATGACCCAATATTGTCTGCAACGTAAGATTTCAAAGAAACTCGTTGTTGTGTATCGAGTATGCCATCAAACATCGCATCCCCTTTAAATTAAAATTAATAATTAATTTAAAAATATTGATAAATATGAAAATTTCATATTCTTTATTTACCTGGGATGTTACAACCTTCCCCCCTTTTGGGAATTTTGTCCTCCCAATTTTAAAATTGGGCTCAAAAACTTCATTGAAAGCCCCACATCGGAAAAGAGTCAATAAAACTATCACTTTAAACAAAAGGAAGAGAAGTAAAAAGGTTACCCGAGACAAAATATACTAGGATTCCATGAAAACATGGATATGGAGGAGAAAACAAACCATCAAGTTCTGATGGAGAGTGATAGAAAACATGATTAGGAGAAAGTTAACCACCAAAAAATCACAAACTTTCGATGGGTTAAACAGTCTTTGATTCCCCAATAGGAAAAGTTAACAAACAACATTTTTGTTTTAAGTTAATATTTATTCAGGAATTTATTTATGATCTTAACTAAAAACAAAAGGAAACATACTTAATTGTCATATAGACTTTCATCCTTTACTAGATTTCTAACACAAACTCATATTTTCTCCAAAAGAAGAGTATTCTAGATGACTTTTTCACATTAAAAGAACTATAATCAACTTCGAGAGAATCACATAATACATAAAAGATGAACAATATATTTCCCATGTCTTTAGACCTTAACCAAAACCAAAATGGTTAGTACAAGATTAGATAATTCTCAAAAAGGATAATCTTTTACAAAAAGAAAAACTACTCTTAATCTCCAAAATTTGTCAAAAAAAACCCAAAGTTCAACAAAGACCATTCAATAAACAGTTGTCCATAAAATTCTTCAAATTAATACAAACTAATATTGAAACCCAAATCTCATAAGGAATTAATGACATAGTCTTCTAAGATAAATCTTAACATTTATCTCCAAATAACATCAGTTACTCCTAAAGTCTCATATTGAAAAGTAATTAACCTAATCCCATATTCTCCATGATAGGTTAATCATTTCCATATATAACCTAAAATCTACTTATATTGATTTATAAAATCATCTAACTAAAAAGAATTAGTCACACTAAATAGGGACTTCACATAGTCCAGTGGTAGGTGATAAATCCCAGTCGCACTTTGGTTGTGGGTTCGATTCCCATAGCTTTATCCGATGCGATGGGTTGTCATGCGGTCTGTGTGTTGTCATTTTTCAAAAACTATATAACTTTATAACATTCACAAGAAGAGATAAATTCGTCAAAAATAACCGTAACATATTTTAACCACAAAGGTTATCTAATAACGTTCTGTTTGCATCCCAAAATGTATTAACCTGTAATTGCGTCAAATTCAAGGATCATATAAACCAAAATGGTTCTTTATAACTATATCCAAAAAAGAAAAGATAATTATTCCCTGAATAAAATTTTCATATATTAAACTTCAGGGTTACACATAATATAAAAATTCTTCTAATATAATCCCATCATCAAAAGAGCCTTATTACTTTTAATCATTTCACCATCCTAAAATCTACCATAAATCATTAATCCATTATATGTGACTTCTTACTCATTCAACGTTCTTCATGATCCATTAACCATTACTTTCCAACTTATTCTGAAATACTTATTTCCTACAAAAAAATCATGAATCATATCCTAAGATTCAATAATGTCTAAACATCTGTTAAGAAATAATCCATACCTTTCATTTGTAATTTTCAGTTTCCTTATCCTCAATTGGAATGGAATTAGGTAGTGGTAAACATATATTTGTATGATTCTGGTGATCCCATTTCTGAACCTTCTTTGTAGGACATCTGTTTGTATAATGACCATGCACACCACATTTAAAACATTCAATTGATCCCTCAGAAAGAACTTATTTCCCTTTCCTAGATTCAAATGGATGCTTCCTTTTTACATGGCAGTTTCTTGCTTTATGACCATAATTTCCACATCTATAGCACGTTCCCATTCCTTTGAAACATTTTACTATGTGTTTCTTTCCACATCCTTGACACATAGATTTTTTAATATACTTAACTTTATGATTATTACCTGAACTTGCGTGGGGATTTGTTTCATGCATATACGATGCCATATAAAAATCACCAAGGTTCAGGTGGGTCAATCATGACTCCAGGTAGTTGGTTGAGAATAACCACAAGAGTTCTCATTGCATCTACCATTTCATTTAATTACTCATTTAGAAAACCATCACAGTTTTCTTCACATCCACTGTTACTTTGGTGCCTGCAAGATCTTGTCATTTACTAAAACCAAAAAGGTCAGTGTGAGTATATCAGTAAAATCATCATATAATATCTTATGAGGATGCTAAATACTAATATATAATTATTCATGTTATCTTAAACACATTCACTTTATCTAAAAAAACTATGACTCTTTATAAAATCCTAACCATTATGGTAATGTCACTTATTCTTAAAGAACATCCTGACCTCTAAATTTATCTAAACCGACCTTTGATACCAACTATAAGGACCTGGCCAAAAAACATTACATAATCTTGAATTAAATGAATAATTCACATTGAGGATATTTTCAGGTTTAGAGTTTTAGATAATTAGGCCATAAAAATTACATTACTTCTCAAAAATTACAATGTAGACACTTATTCACAGTTTTCATTTTTTCATTAAAATAAAACCTCTTTGAAAAAAAGAGTCATTTATATTTCCATGTTTTAAACAACATGAATTTTCCTTGATCCCATCCTTGACCCTATTCATCTTTAATTCCTGTGAAAAACATTTCAAAACTTGTGATGAGCATAAAAAGCTTAGTAAGGGTTATAAGGAAAGGAAAGGAAACATTAGCTCATTAATAAATACAAAACGATGAAACTATACTTTTCAATCATAAAATACCTCGTGAAATCATAATATTTATGAATAACATGCAGAAATAATAAACCATAAAGGTAACTTATGGCATTTATAACAAACTTACATTGTATCTATCACATATACATAGGGAGTCACATTTGGAATACCCATCAGAGTATATTCCCTAAATCTCTTAGGAGAAACATTAACGTTTACCTTCATCACATTACCCAATACATTGGAGAGCTATCTCGGTCTCACACACCATAGGTTTATCATGGAACCACCCATATACATAAATAATGCCCAATAACCATAACATATTAATAACACATAAAACAAGCATAAATGAAAGATAACATTTCCAAATTGAAATCACAATATATCATTTCAATATATTAACATAATCAATGCTTTATCAAACCATATTTAAAATTTTTAATAAAGATATTTTTGAATCAAAGTGTCACATGCCACTTTTAATCCTTTAAAGGAATTGAAATTTGAAAACATTAATGTCTATATAAATAAATTATTAAAACCATTTTCAAAACATGGAAATTGATGAGAAATATTTAGAAGAATAAATCCTTAAAACATTTAAAATGATATTTTAGTTAAAGAGTTTTTAATAAAATGAAAGACGATTGAATAAAAATAATTAAGGAATAATATTAATCCAAACTTTATAATATCATGAGAATAAATGTATTCATGATATAATCTTCCAATAGAAATTATATACACCATATGAAAGTGAGTTGGTGTATAAAAACAATGAAGTATCAATGGAATGTAAATTGAGACAAAATCCCTTATAAAGATGGTATGCTTAGATTAAAGATAAATCAATGACATAATTATGTGTGAAATATAAAAAGACACACAATATAAGTGCATATTAATTTTAAAACAATCAGGGATTATTTATACATATTCATAGTAAGACATAATCAAGAAGAAGAAGTTTAACCTGAAGAATTGAAATTGGGTAAAGAAGTTCCCTTACAGAAATTTGACAGCCTAACAACGTCTCTTTAAAATTCCTAAAATGAGTTGATGAGAGATAAAAGGATCTCTCATCCAATGGAAATAAATTTTACATCAATAAGGATATATAATAACATATCTCAACACAAGAATATGTAAATTAAAAGACATAACAAAAAGAAGTCTTTTAAAAAGAATAGGGTGAAAGGTTCCCTTCCCATATTTTGGTAACATACAAAAAATACAACCCATGAAAGACGGATCATATGATGAAGATGTAAATAACCATAAATTAAGTTTTACTAAAAAAATTAATACAATCATGGGCAGTATATACACCACACAAAAGGAAATAGTGAAAAATATAGCATGAATCTCACGAGAATAAAAAGTGAGATGAAAATACCTTACCACGTTGTAATCAATCGATTCGTATGACCAAAAGTTAATAACCACCAAATTAATCATATAATAACATGAATATACAGATAATAAAGATAATATATATCAAATGGTAGTACACAATACACCTCATGCATGAAATAAGTGGCGAACAATGGAAATCTCACGAAAATAAAAGTGAGATAAGAAACCCCTTACCTCGTGTCCGACTTGACTTGTTTGTTCCTTGTTTTTACTGAATAATAAACTTAAGTTAATTTATACTTGATCAATAAAATTTTTCAAGTTTATTATTCCTTTTATATGACTTATTACCATGTTATAAACAGTATGTAATCATTTAAGTTAATAATGGTTGTTTTGTCGATATTTGGTACTTGAGTAAAAAATGAACACCTTATAATTACAAGTTGTCCATGTGGTCAAGAGTACATTATCTCCAGAATGATATCAATGATTTATATATCATATATATCATGTATATATATATATGTATTTATAATATTACATAACATTTAGAGGTAAGAAATGAAATCCACCGTTCATGGAGACGGTAAGTTGTACGTACGCATGAACGCTAATTTCATTTATATTTTGTATTTAATGGAATGAAAACATAATTATAAATAGGTATATTATAATTTTAGTATAATATAATATATAATTTCATTAACCCCATCCTTTATGCATCCCACGTATGGCATGAATGAGTCATATCAATTTGAGGGGGCGGTAGTCCGCACTTCCTCAAATGAAATCATCGCGTGTACCCATAATGGATACCATAAAGGTATGCTATAAATGAAAAAATACAGAAGAATAAATAAATTATAAACATAATATATAAATACAATGCCATCATAATGGCCACCATGAGATGCGGTTGGAGATATTTGAACAATCATCGTTTCGTGAGGCAGTAGTTCACCATCCATAGAAACAGTATGTTCTTTACCCATTAGATGGAGGTGTGTGTAAGTGTAGTTTGAATAATTCTCATAACAAAAACCTAGTATATTTAGGATACGGGTGTTTTTATAAAATAAATGAATGAAAAGAGTTTAGGGGGTTGGAGATGTAAAATAAAGCAAAACGACTTAAGAGAATGCTTTACCTTTAAATTGGGTATCTCCCTTTAGTTTGAACCAAAAGGTTTACTTGAAGTGCCTTATGCCTAAGGTAAGGATTCAAGGAGGAAGATATGGGTCTTGATATCTTATTTGGTCAGGGGTTGGATGATCCAAGGGGCTTGAGAGGTGTTAGTAATGAGTTAGAAGTGAGGGATTTTTATAAGGGGGAAGAGGGGCTCTTTAGGAAAGTGTGAAAATATTATTTTAGTACATAATGATTTTCGGTTTCTAAAGGTCAAAAACTAATTAAAGTAGAATATAAGATTACTCATGGTCGAAATAAAATCATATAATAATAATTTTATAGGTTTTGGATGTTATTTTAATCTTTATAATATTATTTATTTAAATCATTTATTAATGAGGTAAACACTGCATCATTATCGTGTCATACATAATTTTATTTATTTGATGTCTAAAAATTATAAAAAAATACCATGATGTGGGAAATATTTTTAGATTTCAAAATAATATTTATTCTTGAATAGATAACTTATATAACCCCATATAAAAATTAATTTACTAAAAGATATTTGTTTATGTAATTTTTTGCCTTTACTTTAAGCTAATTAAAATAAATTATCATTATCACTCTTAAGTGACTCCATGGGGTCCCAAAATCGACCCAAAGATGCCCATGATCGATGATGACTCATAAAATAATTCTAGGACAAGTGTTAAGGTAATTTTGTAATATTATAATGTTCTTTTTACCTTGATTTACCCTATTTACCTTTAACCGCGGTAAATAAAAGTCAAAAGTTACTATTCACCAAATATTATTTTCATTTTATTGAACCAAATTTTACTTACTAAAAATAACAATTTATGTCAGATTTTTGAAATTCAATTCATAGAAGTGGTAAAATTTCATTTAAATGAAAATGTCAGATGTTTAACTACTACTTAGTGGTTTCACTATACATCAAAAATTGACGTTTTTCAAAAAAATACCAAAAATTCAGCCTAAGCTATATTTTATATTCTGAATTAAAAAATGATATCTATTTTACCAAATTCAAAACATATAATTTTCCTTAATTAATTTAAAATTAATTCACGTTGTCAAAACAAAAAAGCGTGTTTTTACGAAATAATAACTATCAAAAGATTGCCACTTGTTTATGCCCAATTTCAAAGTGAAATTTCTTTCAATGACCAAAATTGGATTAAACGGTAAAAATATAATATTATTACGCTTTAAAACTAATTAGAAAGATAATATAACCATATAAATAAATTATATTAAAAGGCAAATTTGAATTAAAATACAGTATTTTTCACTATTCATTAAAAAAAGAATTTTATCTGAAAAATACCAAAAACTTACCCAAAGTAAATTTTGATGTCACGAATCTAGATAATAATTTTATTATGTCAAATATAACATATAAAAGTGACCAAAACTATATTTAAAAAGGGTTTTCCATTAAAAGGCGGTAAATCGACCTTTTAAAAAATATTAGATTATTTATGCTTAAAATTATATTCATTCGCATTTTAAGCCTCTAACTCATATTGGATAAATGTAAAAACATTTAACAAAAATGTATAATATTTTATTAGTTAGTGGTAGCACCCCGACCCCAGCTACTCAGAGCCGGTGTGTTACTTCGTAACATTGGCATGATCCCAAAAGATCAAGTCTCGAAAGACCGATTAGTTTAGTAGCCTTGGAAACACTAGATACATTCATAAGTCTTACATTACATCATAAAGTGAAAAACTAATAACAAAGTCTTCATAGTCCACACTCATATCCTCTTGTGACTATCCCTGCAGGTCATTCATAAAATACTTCTTCAAATCCTAGAAAATATTAAAATATTGAAAGGGGTGAGCTCAGATGCTCAGTAAGGATAACAATATTGCGGAAGCTTTCATAAATAAACATAATCATTTAAGGCAATGTATAACTAAACAAAAGCCTTATTAAACTTGAACTTCAGCATAATATGGAAAAAGTAAAATCAAATAATACCACTTACTTACTCACATGGATATTCTACTAGACGAATAATCACATGAAAGATCAATAACCACTTTCATAATGAGGGAATGTATAATGCCAGACATTCTGAAACATTTTGTCAAGGCCTCGGCCAAGACGTCTAAAATGATTAAGGCCTCGGCCAAAACCATAAATCAAATTGGGAAAGGGCCTTGGCCAATTCCACATCTAGTTGTCTCATGAGACCTACCGATGCATCGAGGAGCTATAGCGGGCTCCACCCGTCACTTATTAAGTCCAATACATTCCTCATATGAATAGGTTTAAACATATCATAAACCATAACATAATCGTATCACATAAAACATGCATAAAGGAAACATAACATTTCCACATTTCAATCACAAGATATCAATACAACACATTGATATAATAAAAACTCTTTCAAAACCATTTTCAATACCACAATAAAAGAAAGTTAAAACTTTGTATTTATTTTTCATTAAAAAAAAGATGGCTTGTAGAGGAAGCCGAAACTCAAATAATGGTCACGGCGGCGGAGAAGTCGTTGTCGCCGCATAAGTACAGAAAGAAAAACATTCCCTTTTGTCGTTTATCAAAACGCTTCGTATAAAAAGATCCCTTTTGAATAAACGTAAAAGTCAAAGGGGTTTATACACCGTATAAAAGAAAGTTGTGTATAAAACCAAATATGCCTCAATGAAAGGGGATTGAGACGAAGTCCTTAAAAAGATCATTTTTTTTAAATAAATTACATCTATAATATGTATTCACTATAATTACACATAAATAATGTAAAAATACAAGATAGGACATAATAATATCATGACATAATTTGAAAGTAGGATATTAACCCAAAGAATAGAAATTGGGTTAAGAAGTTCCCTTACCTCGTGTCTGACTTGACTCAACCGTTCTTTAACCTCCTGAATAATAAACTAGAGTTAAAATATACCTTATTAAGAACCATTTTTAATTTCATTATCCTTTTTATATCACTTATTACAATGTTATGAACATTATGTAATTATTTAAGTTAATAACGGTCGTTTTGTCGATCTTTGGTACTTGAGTCAACAATAAACTTCTTATAATTACAAGTTGTTTATGTGGTAGAATATCCATTATCTCCAGAATTATATTCATGATTTAGATGTCATATATATCATATATATCCATTATATACATTCATTTATAATATTACGTAACATTTAGAGGTAAGAAATGAAATGCACCGTTCATGGAGACGGTAAGTCGTACGTACGCATGAACGCTACTTTCATTTCTATTTCGTATTTAATGGAATGAAATCATAATGATATAAATGTATAATATAATTCCAGTATAATATAGTGTATAATACCATTTACTCCATCCTTTATACATCCCACATATGGCATTAACGATTCAAATCACTTTGAGGGGGCGGTAGTCCGCACTTCCTAAAATGAAATTATCGCGTTTTACCCATAATGGAAATCATAAAGTATGCCATAAATGAGAAATACAGAAGCATAAGTAAAACATAAAAATATTATATATCATATATAAATATAGTGACATCTTAATGGCCACCTTTGAAGGTGTTATATGAGTGTTGAACAATCATCGTTTCGTGAGGCAGAAATTCGTCATCCACAGAAACCGTATGTTCTTTAACCATTAGATGTAGGTGTGTGTAAGTGTAGCTCGAATCCTTCTTATAACAACATCCTAGTATATTTAGGATACTGGTGTTGTTACAAAAGAAATGAATAAAAAGAGTTTAGGGGGTTGGAGAAGAAAAAAAAAACAAAACATTAGAGAAGACATTACCTCAAAATCGGGTAACTCTTTTTGATTTGAGCCAAAGGCTTCCTTGGGAAGAGTTCTGACCAAAGTGAGGCTTCTAGGAGTAAGAGAGGTAAGTTGGGAGAGTATTTGAGCAGATGTTGGCCGAGACAAATGGCTTGAAAGTGTAAATGAGGTGGGAGAGGTGAGGGCCTTTTATAAGTGGAGAGGAGGGGCACTCTTGGAAAGTAAAGAAAAGTCACCTTATTATAAAATGAGTTTCGGATTTTAGAGGTCCCAAACATATATAATTCGAGGATAAGATGATAAGGGTTCGAAATATACTCATCCAATAGGTTTTTGACAAGTGTACGCTTTGGATTTTACATTATCTTTCCATTTTATTTAAATCGTTAAATAATGAGGTCATCGCTGCATCATCATGATGTCATAATTAATTTAATTTATTTAATGTATAAAAATTATAAAAAAAATACTATGATGTAGGAAATCTTTTTAGATTTCTAATGAATATTTATAATCAAAATTTGGACTTGTGTAACCCCACTTAAAAACTGTTTTAGTAAAACAACTCATGTTTGTGTCAATTTAATTTTAACATTAAATATATATATATATATATATATATATATATTAATGTCATTTTCCAACCAAAGTGGCTCCATGGGGTCCCCAAGTTGACCCATGGGTTGTCTTGGTCGGCCATGACTCATCCAATAGGAGTAGGACATGTGTCAAGCTCATCTCATATTATTAAAACATTATTTTTACCTTAAACTACACTAATTACCTCTAATCGCGATTAAGAACTTAAAAGTTACTATTCACCAAAAAATTATTTTGATCTCATTGAACCACATTTTACTTCTTAATGACAACCATTTATGTCGTATTTTTGAAAATCAAATCACAGAAGTGGTAATATTTCATTTAAATGAAAAATCAGTTATTTAACTACCACTTAGTGGTTTCACTATTCATCAAAAATTGAAGTTTTTCAGAACAATGCCAAAATTTCACCCTAAGCTATAATTGATATTCTGAATTCAAAAATGATGTCTATTTTAAAAAATTACAAACATATAAGTTTCATTAATTATTTTTATAATTAATTCCCGTTGTCACAACAAATTGCGTGTTTTAAGAAACAATTTATATCAAAAGATTGGCAATTGTTTATGTCCAATTTCAATGTTAAATTAATTCTAATGACCACCATTGGATAAAATGGTAAAAATATATTCTAATTATACTTTAAAACCACTAAATATTATAATTTATCACTATAAATTATTTTGATTAAAAAAGTTGTTTTTAAGTATTTTTCACTATTCATAAAAAATTAGAAGTTCTCAGAAAAACACCAAAAATTCAACATAGGATAATTTCGATATTAGGAATACAAAAATGAAGTCCATTTTGAAATATAAAATTTCTACAAATTTAAAAAGTGGTTATTACTATTCATAACGGCTACTTTGATTAGTTGCGGTGTTTTAGAACTCGAAGTTGCGTACAATGCAAGCTATTGCATTATTGAATGAGAAGCGTATCATGGAAGCTCGGGGTGTTACATTCTCCCCTCCTTCAATAAATTGCGTCCTCGCAATTTGAAAATTTTCTTTGAAAATAAAAGGTTGAAAATAGAAAATACCTTTGTGGAAAACCCACATTGGAAATAAGGTTAATAAATATATAACATTAAAAGTAAGCAAGATAAGTACAAAGGTCACCCGATATAGCCCATTCCAGGATTCTATGAAAATATGGATATGGAGGAGAAACAAACCATCAAGGTCTGATGGAGAGTTATAGAAAACAGGATTAGGAGAAAGTTTAACTACAATAAAATCACAAACTTGTGATTGGTTAAATGGTCATTGAATCCCCAGTTGGAAAAGTTAACTGACAACATTTTTGATTTAAGTTACCTTTTATAATGTTGAGGAATTTATTTAGGAGATTTACTAAGAACTTAAGGGAATATACATACTTGTTATGTATACTTTCATTCGTTAATAAATTTTTACCACAAACCCAACTTTTACTCCAAATGGTAACGGAATTCAAAAATATTCTATTTATCCTAATTGTATAAGGTTCCAAATATTAACACATAACATTTAGATTAGTAAAATTATTTTGTAATAACCAGGGACTTCCTGTAGGCTAGTGGTAGGAAATAAAGGCCTGTCGCACTATGGTTGTGGGTTCGATTCCTGCAGCTTTGTCCGACGTGACGGGTTATGCCCCACCCTACAGGTTGTCCTTTTCCTAAAACAATAGTATTATAATATTCCAAAAATAATCTTCATAAAATTTTTAACCTTAAAAAATACTATCCAAAGATTAACTTAATCCATCCCAACCTTTATAGTTATCCAAAATACCTATATCCAGACTTTCTCTAAAAGGTCCCTTAATTCCAAAATCAATTTATCAGATTTCCCAAACAAAGTAAAGTTTCTCTTATTGTCACATACTAAAAATATAATTACCTTCATCATATTAAAACCTTACTGAAATCAACAAGTACTGCAATACAATCCTTATATATATATCACATTATTCTAATAACCAGAATATAATCCATGAGTCCAAAAACACCATTACATTAGTTATTTTGCTTCAACTGTAGTAACAGCATAAGATTGTCCTTGATCCCTTGGCCTTTTCTGAGGTAAGTTTCCCTGATGCTTAGGACATTCATTTGCATAATGCCCCATTTCCCTACAATTGTAGCATTTAACATTGATAGCCTCTTTCTTTCCCTTACAATCACGCGCCTGGTGACCTTTTTCTCCACATTTATAACAAACTCCCATTCCTTTTAGGCAAGTACCAGGGTGATTCTTCCCACAATTATCACATAATGGAAAATCCTTCCTTCCCTTTTTCCCTTTATCTGTCTCTTGTTCCACCATTCTCTTCTTCTCTTGCTTTACTTTATTGTCATAAGACTTAGAGAATTCCTTTTCTGTCTTGATAGCACATGAGACAATATCTTCGTATGATGAGAAGGATTGTGATACTAAAGCTCGACGGAGAAATGGTTTTAACCCATCAAATAAACAATCAATCTTACTCCTTGGGTTACGTATATAATCTGCAGCATACCTCGCTAACCTTGTAAAGTTGGCCTCATACTTTGCGACATTCTCATCCTCCTTCTTCCTCAGACTCAGAAATTGCCTTTCCATATCTGCTCGATGGTCACGAGGAAAGTATTTTTCTAAGAAAAGATCTTTGAACTCCCTCCATTCGATATTCGATACGTCATCATCTTCCTTTGTATTTTGAATCAATGACCACCATTGATCGGCATCTCCAGTGAGGTGGTAAACTGCCATGATAACCTTCTCCCTTTCGCTACTCCCCAAGGCGTGGAATATTTTCTCTAAGGAGTTTATCCATTGCTCAGCTACTAACGGATTTGTAACCCCATTAAATGTTGGTGGTTGTTGCCTCATGAAGCGGTCTAACATTGATCCTCCACGTTGCGGATCAGGGTGCTCCATACGAGTAAGGTTATTATTCATAACCTGAGTGAGTTGTCCCAGTATGGTAATAAGTTGATCAGCACCAGTTGTATCTCCAGATCCACAATAATTATCTTGAGTAGGAGGGAAATCCCTACACGGAGTGCGTGCATTGATACGATTTCCATTCCTTCCACTAGGCGCCATTTCTATACAATGGCATAAACTAGATTAGTTTATGAATCAAAATACATAATTCCATACTTGTAAAATACTTAACATAAATTGATCTATTTATGGATATAATCCATAATCATAAGAAGGTTTTATTTGAGGAAGTGTATACTCATAACCGTTCATAGTGGTTTGTAAAGAAAATGTGAATTATCCTAAGTATATCCCCCAGGAGTGTCGTAATCAAGAGTGCAGCAAGGCCCGTTGTCGTGCACCAGTTCCCGTTCGAGTCTAGCTCAAAGCGGTGTTTTCAGGTTTTACCCCTAAGTACATCTGTGCCAGAGCCGCCTCTACCTGCTCGTATCCAGACAGGGATGTATTGCTCAGAAAACTCACAAAATCTCTACAATAACAAAATTCTAGAAAGTTCTTCTATACTAATCCTCAAAGTCTATCTTTGGGCTATGTGCTCTAATCAGAGTTTATCTAAATCTAGCTTCCAAGGTTAGTACTAAACTGCCTCTGATACCAACTGTAGCGCCCCGACCCCAGCTACTCAGAGCCGGTGCGTTACTTCGTAACATTGGCATGATCACAAAAGATCAAGTCTCGAAAGACCGATTAGTTTAGTAGCCTTGGAAACACTAGATACATTCATAAGTCTTACATTACATCATAAAGTGAAAAACTAATAACAAAGTCTTCATAGTCCACACTCATATCCTCTTCTGACTATCCCTGCAGGTCATTCATAAAATACTTCTTCACATACTGGAAAATATTAAAACATTGAAAGGGGTGAGCTCAGATGCTCAGTAAGGATAACAATATTGCGGAAGCTTTCATAAATAAACATAAACATTTAAGGCAATGTATAACTAAACAAAAGCCTTATTAAACTTGAACTTCAGCATAATATGGAAAAAGTAAAATCAAATAATGCCACTTACTTACTCACTTGGATATTCTACTAGACGAATAATCACATGAAAGATCAATAACCACTTTCATAATAAGGGAATGTATAATGCCAGACATTCTGAAACATTTTGTCAAGGCCTCGGCCAAGACGTCTAAAATGATTAAGGCCTCGGCCAAAACCATAAATCAAATTGGGAAAGGGCCTTGGCCAATTCCACGTCTAGTTGTCTCACGAGACCTACCGATGCATCGAGGAGCTATAGCGGGCTCCACCCGTCACTTATTAAGTCCAATACATTCCTCATATGAATAGGTTTAAACATATCATAAACCATAACATAATCGTATCGCATAAAACATGCATAAAGGAAACATAACATTTCCACATTTCAATCACAAGATATCAATACAACACATTGATATAATAAAAATGCTTTCAAAACCATTTTCAATACCACAATAAAAGAAAGTTAAAACTTTGTATTTATTTTTCATTAAAAAAAAGATGGCTTGTAGAGGAAGCCGAAACTCAAATAATGGTCACGGCGGCAGAGAAGTCGTTGTTTCCGCATAAGTACGGAAAGAAAAACATTCCCTTTTGTCTTTTAGAAAAACGCTTTGTATAAAAAGATCCCTTTTGAATAAACGTAAAAGTCAAAGAGGTTTATACACCGTATAAAAGAAAGTTGTGTATAAAACCAAATATGCCTCAATGAAAGGGGATTGAGACGAAGTCCTTAAAAAGATCATTTTTTTAAATAAAGTACATCTATAATGTGTATTCACTATAATTACACATAAATAATGTAAAAATACAAGATAGGACATAATAATATCATGACATAATTTGAAAGTAGGATATTAACCCAAAGAATAGAAATTGGGTTAAGAAGTTCCCTTACCTCGTGTCTGACTTGACTCAACCGTTCTTTAACCTCCTGAATAATAAACTAGAGTTAAAATATACCTTATTAAGAACCATTTTTAATTTCATTATCCTTTTTATATCACTTATTACAATGTTATGAACATTATGTAATTATTTAAGTTAATAACGGTCGTTTTGTCGATCTTTGGTACTTGAGTCAACAATAAACTTCTTATAATTACAAGTTGTTTATGTGGTAGAATATCCATTATCTCCAGAATTATATTCATGATTTAGATGTCATATATATCATATATATCCAGTATATACATTCATTTATAATATTACGTAACATTTAGAGGTAAGAAATGAAATGCACCGTTCATGGAGACGGTAAGCCGTACGTACGCATGAACGCTACTTTCATTTCTATTTCGTATTTAATGGAATGAAATCATAATGATATAAATGTATAATATAATTCCAGTATAATATAGTGTATAATACCATTTACTCCATCCTTTATACATCCCACATATGGCATTAACGATTCAAATCACTTTGAGGGGGCGGTAGTCCGCACTTCCTAAAATGAAATTATCGCGTTTTACCCATAATGGAAATCATAAATTATGCCATAAATGAGAAATACAGAAGCATAAGTAAAACATAAAAATATTATATATCATATATAAATATAGTGACATCTTAATGGCCACCTTTGAAGGTGTTATATGAGTGTTGAACAATCATCGTTTCGTGAGGCAGAAATTCACCATCCACAGAAACCGTATGTTCTTTAACCATTATATGTAGGTGTGTGTAAGTGCAGCTCGAATCCTTCTTATAACAACATCCTAGTATATTGAGGATACTGGTGTTGTTACAAAAGAAATGAATAAAAAGAGTTTAGGGGGTTGGAGAAGAAAAATAAAACAAAACAACATTAGAGAAGACATTACCTCAAAATCGGGTAACTCTTTTTGATTTGAGCCAAAGGCTTCCTTGGGAAGAGTTCTTCCCAAAGTGAGACTTCTAGGAGTAAGCGAGGGAAGTTGGGAGAGAATTTGGGCAGAGGTTGGCCGAGCCAAATGGCTTGAAAGTGTAAATGAGGCGGGAGAGGTGAGGGCCTTTTATAAGTGGAGAGGAGGGGCACTCTTGGAAAGTAAAGAAAAGTCACTTTATTATAAAATGAGTTTCGGATTTTAGAGGTCCCACACTTATATAATTCGAGGATAAGATGATAAGGGTTCAAAATCTACTCATCCAATAGGTTTTTGACAAGTGTACGCTTTGGATTTTACATTATCTTTCCATTTTATTTAAATCGTTAAATAATGAGGCCATCGCTGCATCATCATGATGTCATAGTTAATTTAATTTATTTAATGTCTAAAAATTATAAAAAAAATACTATGATGTAGGAAATCTTTCTATCTTTCTAATTAATATTTATAATCAAAATTTGGAATTGTGTAACCCACTTTGAAACTGTTTTAGTAAAACAACTCATGTTTGTGTCAATTTAATTTTAACATTAAATATATATATATATATTAATGTCATTTTCCAACCAAAGTGGCTCCATGGGGTCCCCAAGTTGACCCATGGGTTGTCTTGGTCGGCCATGACTCATCCAATAGGAGTAGGACAAGTGTCAAGCTCATCTCATATTATTAAAACATTATTTTTACCTTAAACTAAACTAATTACCTCTAATCGCGATTAAGAACTTAAAAGTTACTATTCACCAAAAAATTATTTTGATCTCATTGAACCACATTTTACTTCTTAATGACAACCATGTATGTCGGATTTTTGAAAATCAAATCACAGAAGTGGTAATATTTCATTTAAACGAAAAATCAGTTATTTAACTACCACTTAGTGGTTTCACTATTCATCCAAAATTGAAGTTTTTCAGAACAATGCCAAAATTTCACCCTAAGCTATAATTGATATTCCGAATTCAAAAATGATGTCTATTTTACAAAATTCCAAACATATAAGTTGCATTAATTATTTTTATAATTAATTCCCATTGTCACAACAAATAGCGTGTTTTAAGAAACAATTTATATCAAAAGATTGGCAATTGTTTATGTCCAATTTCAATGTTAAATTAATTCTAATGACCACCATTGGATAAAATGGTAAAAATATATTCTAATTATACTTTAAAACCACTAAATAGTATAATTTATCACTATAAATTATTTTGATTAAAAAAGTTGTTTTTAAGTATTTTTCACTATTCATAAAAAATTAGAAGTTCTCAGAAAAATACCAAAAATTCAACATAGGCTAATTTCGATATTAGGAATACAAAAATGAAGTCCATTTTGAAATATAAAATTTCTACAAATTTAAAAAGTGGTTATTACTATTCATAACGGCTACTTTGATTAGTTGCGGTGTTTTAGAACTCGAAGTTGCGTACAATGCAAGCTATTGCATTATTGAATGAGAAGCGTATCATGGAAGCTTGGGGTGTTACATTAGTTCTATTCATTCCCACCATTTCAATGGCTAAGCGTTAACTACCATTTAAAATAATATTATATTATTATTTTTCAGTATGACCCAGCGTTGTGTGCAATGTAATATTTCAAAGAAACTCATTGTTGTGTATCAGGTATGCCATCAAACATGGAATCCCCTTTAAAGTAAAATTAATAATTAATTTTCAAATATTAATAAATATGAAATTTTCATATTCTTTATTTACCTGGGATGTTACATCCTTCCTCCCTTTTGGGAATTTCGTCCTTGCAATTTTAAAATTGGGCTTAGAAACTTCATTGAAATCCCCACATCGAAAAAAGATTCAATAAAACTATCCCTTTAAACTGAAGGAAGATAAGTAAAAAAGGTTACTCAAGACAATAGATACTAGGATTCTATGAAAACATGGATATGGAGGAGAAAAAAACCATCAAGTTCTGATGGTGAATGATAGAAAGCATGATTAGGAGAAAGTTAACTGCCAGAAAATCACAAACTTGTGATGGGTTAAACAATATTTGATTCCTCAGTAGGAAAAGTTAACAGACCACGTTTTTGTTTTAAGTTAATTTTCATTCAGTGATTTATTTATGATCTTAACTAGAAACATAAGGAAACATATTTACATGTCATGTAGACTTTCATCCTTTACTATATTTCTAACACAAACTCATATTTTCTTCAAATGATGAGTATTCCGGATGACATGTTCACATTAAAAGTGCTATAATCAAATTCAAGAGAATCACATAATCCCCAAAAGATGAATTATATATTTTCCATGTCTTTAGACCTTAACCAAAACCAAAATGGTTAATACAAGATTAGATAATACTCAAAAAGGGTAATCTTTTACAAAAATAAAAACTACTATTAATCTTTAAAATTTGTCAAACAAAACCCAAAGTTCAACAAAGACCATTCAATAAATAGCTGCCTATAAAATTATTCAAAGTAATTGAAACTAATATTGAAACCCAGATCTCAGAAGGATTTAATCACATAGTCTTCTAAGATAAATCTTAACATTTATCTCCAAATAACATCAGTTACTCTTAAAGTCTCATTTTGAAAAGAAATTAACCTAATCACATATTCTCTAGGATAGGTTAATCATTTCCATAGATAACCCAAAATCAACTTATTCTCGATTCATAAAATCATCTAACTAAAAAGAATTAGTTATACTAACCAAGGACTTCATGTAGTCTCGTGGTAGGTGATAAACCCCAATCACACTTTGGTTGTGGGTTCGAATTCCCTAGCTTTGTTCGATGCGACAGGTTGTCACATGGTCTGCATGTTGTCATTTTTCAAAAACTATATAATTTTTTTAACATTCCCAAAAAGAGATAAATTCATAAAAAATAACCATAACATATTTTAACCACAATGGTTATCTAATAACTTTCATTTTTCATCCCAAAAGGTATTAACCTGTAATTGCATCAAATTCAAGGATCATATAAACCCAAATGGTTCGTTATAACTATATCCACAAAAGAAAAGATAATTATTCCTTGAATAAAATATTCATATAGCAAACTTCAGGGTTACACATACTATAAAAATTCTTCTAATGTAACCCCATCATCAAAAGAGCCTTAATACTTTTAAGAATTTTACTATCCAAAAATATACCATAAATATTGAATCTCTTATATGTTGAATTCTTACTCATTCAATGTTCTTCATGATCCATTAACCATTCCATTCCAAATTATTCTGAAATACATATTTTCTACAAACAAAATCATGAATCATATCTTAAGATTAAATAATGTCTAAACATCTGTTAAGAAATAATCCATACCTTTCATTGTTCATTGTCAGTTTCCTCATCCTCAATTAGAACGGAATTAGGTATTGGTAAACATATATTTGTATGATCCTGGTGATCCCATTCTTGAACCTTCTTCGTAGTACATCTGTTTGTATAATGACCATGCACACCGCATTTAAAACATTTAATTGATCCCTCAGAAAGAACTTTTTTCCCTTTCCTAGAGTCAACTGGATGATTCCTTTTTCCATGGCAGGTTCTTGCTTTATGACCTTCATTTCCACATCTATTGCATCTTCCCATCCCTTTGAAACATTTTCCTATGTGTTTATTTCCACATCCTCGACACATATGTTTTTGAAAATAATTACCTTTATGATTATTACCTGAACATCCATGGGGATTTGTTTCTCGCATATACGATGCCTTATAAAAATCACCAAGGTTCAGGTGGTCAATCCTGACTCCAGATATTTGGTTGAGAATAATCACAAGAGTTATCATTGCAGATCCCATTTCATTCAATTTCTCATTTGGAAAACCATCACAGTTTTTTTCTTCACATCCACTATTACTTTGTTGCCTTCCAGATATATCCATTTATTAAAACCAAAAAGGTCAGTGTGAGTATATCAGTAAAATAATTATATAATATCTTATGAGGAGGTTAAATACTAAGATATAATTATTCATGTTATCATAAACACATTCACTTTATCTAAATAAACTATAACTCTTTTTAAAATCCTAACCATTATGGTAATGTCACTTATGCTTAAAGAACACCCTAACCTATAAAGTTATCTAAACCGACCTCTGATACCAACTATAAAGACCCTGCCTAAAAAAATTACATAATCTTGAATTAAACGAATAATTCACATTGAGAATTTTTTCTAGTTTAGAGTTTTAGAGAATTAGGCCATAACTATTACATTACATCTCAAAAATTAAAAAGTAGTCACTTATTCACAGTTTCCATTTTTTTCATAAAATAAAAAACTCTTTGAAAAAAAAAGAGTCATGTATATTTCCATGTTTTAGACAGGATGACTTTTCCTTGACCCCATCCTTGAACCTATTCATATTTAAGTCCTGTGAAAAACATTTCAAAACTTGGGATGAGAATAAAAAGATTGGTAAGGGTTATAAGGAAAGGAAAGGAAACATTAGCCCATCAATAAATACAAAATAATGAAACTATACCTTTCAATCATAACATACCTCGTGAAATCATAAGATTTATGAATAACACACCGAAATAATAAATCATAAAGGTAACTTATGGCATTCATAACATACCTACATTGTAGCTATCACAACTATATATGGAGCCACATTTGGAATACCCATCATACTATATTATCAAAATCGATTAGGTGAAACATTAATGTTTACCTCCATCAGGTTACCCAATGAATTGGAGAGCTATCTCAGGCTCACCCACCCTAGGTTTATCACGGAAACACCCATATATGTAAACAATGCCCACTAACCATAACATATTCATAACACATAAAACAAGCATAAAGGAAAGATAACATTTCCGCATTGAAATCACAATATATCATTTCAATATATTGACATAATCAATGCTTTATCAAACCATATTTAAAATGTTTAATAAAGAGGTTTTTGAATCAAAGTGTCCCATACCACGTTTAAGGTTTTAAAGGAATTGAAATTTTAAAACATTAATGTTCATATAAATAAATTCTTAAAACCATTTTTAAAACATGGAAATTTATGGGAAATATTTAGAAGAATAAAAATTTAAAACATTTAAAATGATTTTTTAGTAAAATATTTTTTTACAAAATGAGAGATGCTTGAATACAAATAATTGAGGAATAATATTATTAAAAACTTTATAATATCATCAGAATAAATGTATTCATGATATAATCTTCCAAACGATAGTATATACACTATATGAAAGTGAATTGGTGAATAAAAACAATGAAGTCTCAATGGAATGTAAATTGAGACGAAATCCCTTATAAAGATAGTATCCTTAGATTAAGGATAAATCAATGACATAATTATGTGTGAAATATATAAATACACCCAATATAAGTGGATATTAAGTGTAAAACAATCAGAGGTTATTCAAAAATATTCATATTACGACATAATCAAGAAGTAGAAGTTTTACCCAAAGAATTGAAATTGGGTAAAGAAGTTCCCTTATAGAAATTTGACAGCCTAACAACATCACTTTAAAATTAATAAAATGAGTTGATGAGAGAGAAAATGATATCTCATCACATGGACATAAATTTTACATCAATAATTATATAGAATAACATATACCAACACAAGAATATGTAAATTAAAAGACAAAACAAAAAGAGGACTTTTAAAATGAATAGGGTGAAAGGTTCCCTTACCGATTTTGGTAACTTATGAAACATACAACCCATGAAATAAGGATCATACAATAAAGATTTAAATACCAATAAATTAAATTTTATTAAAAAAATGAACAAAATCATGGTTAGTACATACACCATACAAAAGAAAATAGTGGCAAATATAACATGAATCTCACGGGAATAAAAAGTGAGATGCAAATCTCTTACCACGTTGTAATCAATCGATTCATATGAAAAAAAGTTAATAACCAAAAAATGAATCCCATAACACCATGAATATAAAGATAATAATGGTAATATATATTTAATATAAGTACAAAATACACCACATGTAAGAAATAAGTGGCGAACAATGGAAATATCATGAAATTAAAAGTGAGATAAGAAACCCATTACCTCGTGCCCGACTTGACTTGTTCGTTCCTTTTTATTCCTGAATAATAAAATTAAGTTAATTTATACTAGATTAATAACCCTTTTGAAGTTTATTATTTCTTTAATATCACTTATTACCTTTTTATAAACATTATATAATCATTTAAGTTAATAGTGGTGGTTTTGTCGATATTCGATACTTGAGTCAAAAATGAACACCTTATAATTACAAGTTGTCCTTGTGGTCAAGAGTCCATTATCTCAAAAATTATATTCATGATTTAGATATCATATATATAATATATATCCAGTATATATAGGTATTTATAATATTACATAACATTTAGAGGTAAGAAATGAAATGCACCGTTCATGGAGATGGTAAGTTATATGTACGCATGAACGCTACTTTAATTTATATTTAATATTTAATGGAATGAAAACATAATTATACAAAGGTATATTATAATTACAGTATAATATAATATATAATTTCATTAACTCCATCTTGTATACATCCCACGTATGGAATGGATGAGTCATATCACTTTGAGGAGGCGGTAGTCTGCACTTCCTCAAATGAAATTATCGCGTTTACCCATAATGGAAACCAAAATGGTATGCTATAAATGAAAAAATACAGAATAATAATGAAAACATAAATAATATATATATATATATATATATATATGTCATACATAAATATAGTGGCATCATAATGGACACCATGAGTGGCGGTAGGAGATATTTGAACAATCACCATTTCGTGAGACAGTGGTTCGTCATCCATAGAAACATTGTGTTCTTTACCCATTAGATGGATGCGTGTGTAAGTGTAGTTCGAATCCTTCTCATAACAACAACATATTATATTGAGTATACTGGTGTTTTTATAAAAATGTAATGAAAAGAGTTTAGGGGGTTGGAGATGTAAAATAAAACAAAAGGATTTAAGAGAAGATGTTACCTTTAAATTGGGTATCTCCCTTTGGTTTGAACCAAAAGGTTTACTTGAAGTTCCTTATACCTAAGTTAAGGCTTCTATGAGAAAGATAGTGGTATTTATAGTTTATTTGGGCAGGGTTTGGATGATCAAATGGGCATGAGAGGTGTGAGGAATGAGTTATAAGTGATGGATTTTTATAAGGGGGGCGAGGGGCTCTTTAGGAAAGTGTGAAAATATTATTTTATTATATAATAGTTTTCGTTTTCTAAAGGTCCAAAACTAATTTAAGTAGAAGATAAAATGACTAATGGTAGAAATAATATAAACCAATAAGAATTGGACATGTTTTGGATGTTATTTTAATCTTTATAATCTTATTTATTTAAATCATTTATTAACGAGGTAAACATTGCATCATTATTGTATCATAAATAATTTTATTTATTTGATGTCTAAAAATTATACAAAAATACCATGATGTAGGAAATATTTTTATATTTCAAAATAATATTTATAGTTGAAGAGATAACTTATATAACCCCGTGTAAAAATTAATTTACTAAAAAATATTTGTTTATGTCATTTTTTTCCTTTACTTTAAGTTAATTAAAATAAAGTGTCATTATCACTCTTAAGTGGCTCCATGGGGTCCCAAAATCTACCCAAGGATTCCCATGGTTGTAAATGACTCATACAATAAGGCTAGGACAAGTGTTAATGTAATTTTGTATTATTATAATATTCTTTTTACCTTGAATGACCTTATTTGCCTTTAACTACGGCAAATAAGTCAAAAGTTACTATTCAAAAAAATATTATTTTCATATTATTGAACCAAATTTTACTTACTAATAATAACCATTCATGTCATATTTTTGAAATTAAATTCATATAAGAGGTAAAATTTCATTTAAATGAAAAAGTTGGATTTTTAACTACTACTTAGGGGTTTCACTATTCATGAAAAATGGGGGTTCAAAACCCATTGGGCGTAGGTAATGAAGCAGTACTGTAGAGGTACTGTAGTAGTGGTAGCACTGTTTATCATCGGGTACTGTAGCGGTAGTAGAGGATTGTAGCGGCGTCGGTACTGTGCGGGTACTGTAGCAGGCGTGTTACTATTCACATAATGTTAATTGGGCCAAAAATTTGGGCCTACGGGCTATGTTATGGGCTACAAGTCCAATGGGACTTCGGGCTATATAATGGGTTTCCCTATAACCAGTTAAAAGAGGTCTTTTCTTTGATTTAATAATAAAAATGAGGCTTCAGCCCCAACCTTTAAAAAAAACTATTCATCAAAGATTGATGTTTTTCAGAAAAATACCAAAAATTCATCCTAAGATATATTTGATATTACAAATTATAAAATTATGTCTATTTTAACAAATTAAAATCATATAAGTTTCCTTAATTGATTTAAAATTAATTCCCATTGTAAAAAAACATTTTTTTAAGAAATAATAACCATCAAAAGATTGACACTTATTTATGCCCAATTTCAAAGTGAAATTTCATTCAATGAACAACATTGGATTAAATGGTAAAAATATAATCTTATTAAACTTTAAAACCAATTAAAATAATAATCTAACCATATAAATAAATTATATTAAAAGGCATATTTGAATTAAAATACAGTATTATTCCCTATTCATTAAAAAATGAATTTTATTAGAAAAATACCAAATATTTACCCAAAGTAAATTTTGATGTCCCAAATATAAAGGAGAATTTTATTTTGTCAAATATAACATATAAAAGTGACCAAAACTATATTTAAAGAGGGTTCTCCATTAAAAGGCAGTAAATTGACTTTTTAAAGAATATTAGAGTATTTATGCTTAAAATTAGATTCATTCACATTTTTAGCCTCTAAATTTTATTAGATAAATGTAAAAACTTTTAACAAAAATGTATAATCATTTTTTAGTTAGTTCTGTTCATTCCTTCCATTAAAACAGTTATGCGTTAACTACCATTTAAAATAATATAATATTATTATTTTTCAGTATGACCCAACATTGTGTGCAACGTAAGATTTAAAAGAAACCCGTTGTTGTGTATTAGGTACGCCATCAAACATAGAATCTATTTTAAATTAAAATTAATAATTAATTTATAAATATTAATAAATATGAAAATTTCATATTCTTTATTTACATGGGACGTTACATTGTGGACCAATGTAATTCATTTTCCATAACCACCTATCACAACTTGATATAACGATGTATTTAAAATATTTATATGATATTAATGACATGATTATAATTTTTAAATTAGAATATCACATATAACTTCTTAATTTTCATTCTGTGGGAATATGATAACGCCACTCATGTGTATGGCGGACTACCACATCGAGGAGTGATGTGATTCATTTTCACCAATGATTTACATAGAAGGTAATAAGAATAAATTTAATAAATAAATTTGATATATAAGAAATAATAATGCATCTATAAGGATGATATAGTATTTACCTTTATTTATTACCATTTATCAAGAAAATGGAAACAACATTCACGTGTACGTTCAACATACCGTCTTAATGAACAATGTATTTCATTTTCTATCTATAACTATTATGTATTAATATATATATATTTATACTAAATATATATGATATTTATATCATTGTTAAAATTATGTAGATTATGGAACCATGATAAAATTAAAATGACCAAAAATACCAAATCAAAACATACATGAAAAACAAAGTAATTATAACCCGAAATGTTATTTTAATAAGGAATTGTTAATAAACAGGTAAGAAAATGTCATAATTAAATATTATATAGTACTATATATATAATAATGTTTTTGTAATATATGTATTATAAACATATATTTATTATATAGTTGGTTTTAATGTTTACAAAGGAATTCGAGACTTAAAGTAAGGGACTTTTATCTCAAATTGGCTTATTTGGGAAATATGTTATGTTATGCACATATATTGTTTAATGATGTTTACATACACCCCCTTTTATATTTTATATAATGAATTTATTTATTAAAATGATATTTAAAGTTTCATTTGATTTAATTCTTTAATGGGTCCTATGATTCAAAAGTTACCAAAGTTGTAAGGTTTTGATGTTATAATCTCATTGTTTATCGAAGTTGTTTATGATTATGATTACAATGATAAGATCTTATGATATAACTCTAAATAAATAGATACATTCTCTTATATTATTGTTATTTATTTATAATAAATGTTTTAATTTATATTTCCTCTCTTTACACACTCATGATTCCAAATATTGATTTTATAGAAAACCAACTTTATTTCTCACTTCCTTCGAAACCCCATTTTCTTCCATATCCATGTTTTCTAATAATTTTTTCAAGAATTTTTTAGTGATAATTTATGATTGTTTGAAGTATTTTTTACCCTTGTTTTAATTTTTTTTAAATTAATCTTCATGTAATTTTCCAAGCAAGTTCCATTAAAATTTTACTAAAAATGTGAAAGAAATCTTTGTTTTAATGTGTAGTGACCTGGGCCCCAATATCCTAGAGTTGGTTCTTGCTTTAAAACATTGGTATAATATGAAATTAATCCCAATTTTCTAAATAGATTAGTAGCCTTGGTATATTATATACATACATGATTCACATATTACATTTCAATACAAAAATTACAACATAATTTTTTTAGTATAACTTTATTCCATCTAGCGTATCGCTTAACATTAGTCATAGTAGACTTCATGGAATCATGGTGGAAGAAAATAAAATAAGGTTGGTATCAAATTCTCAATAATGGTTAAGTATATTAGAATATATCATTAATCAATAAGAATAATCAACATGACAAGGTAAATAACTGAGTATACATGTCATTTAAATAACTTGAATGCATGAATAGATAAGAAATAATCAATATGATAATTTAAATAACTAAAAACACATTCAATTTAATCAATAATAGATAATGAAATGAAAATATAGATAATATCATCGTGAAAATATTCTGGATAATGATAATAACTGAAATTAAGGCAACACTTAATTATTGGACATCATGTTTCTTAAGAAAATTATACCTTTCAGACAAGATTTATTCTCAGGATAGCTTAAAATTGATGGGTAGAAACCCATTTAACTAAATCTAAACAACTTATTAATCCCATTATATTACCAATTCATGGAGGGGATATCATTAACTAATCCGCACCCATGTCTGTAGGTCTAAATCATTCCTCATATATCGAATAATCAATTTAATTTTAATCAATGCGCCTTATTAAATTTTCATACTGAGTAAAGAATATGGATTTATCAATATTTCCCCTGATAATAAAATAATATAAAAAGTAAATATTTCATGTAAAAATAGTATACAACTCCTAAAATAATCATATCCAGGATAAATATTGTGGATATATAGGGGAAATTTAATTTCTAATGATCATAGAAAATTGAACATTTCAAGGGAAAGATATTGAATAAAAAATGAATCAAGAGTGTGAATGGAAATAATTTCCATGTTCAAGATAATCACAAACCATCCAGAGGAGGAATAAGAATGGTATTAACATATACCCATTGAAGTAAGAATAAAGGGTTGATGTCAATGTTGAATAGAATTACTATACAAATATTTTTAAAATCATTTTTGTTGAAAAAATCCTTTTCATTTGGAAAATATGTTTTATTTGAAAACCACTTTTTTTTAATTCAATCTCATAAACTTATAAAGGAAGGTTCATATAAATGAAGGTTATGTCGGGGGAAATTTTTCACATGCTGTAAAGAACATTACTTTTGCATGGTAAAAAGGTTAGAAAGTGCCTTGTTAAGAAAGAGACAAGAAGATTCCATAAATAATTTTTTTAAAAAGATCAAATAGGTAAAAATTTATTTTAATAAATAATTTTTAAAATCTTAAACAAATTTTTTAGAAAAAATGTTTTTTTAATAAAATTGATTTCCAATCAAAGAGAGAAATGGATTTAGATTTTATTAAAATATTTTCTTAATAATTTTTAGTACTAAAGTGGGAAAAATGGAAATATCACTTGAAAAATATCATTAATAACTATAGGATAAAAAATGAAAGGGTTTATTATACAATTATAATATAATTTACTTTAATCTAAATTAAATAATAAAAAATATTGATTAAAATGAGATTCTGAAATAAACCCTTAAAATGATCATAACATTGAAGTTAGAATTAATCAATGAATAAATTATGTATATCAACTATAAATATACATAAAAATGGGAAATGAAAAAATATTTATTCAAAATTCATTATACATGTAATCATAAAATCTAAATAACAACTAAAAGTAATATTACCCAATGAAAATAAATTGAGTTATGAAATTTCTTTACCACTTGGTAACTTTAAGATCAAAACCCCTTAGATGAAATAATTCAAATAGAAACTTAATAAATCATTAATAAATAATTATTAATGATATTAAATTTAAAAGTTTTAGTATATACACCATATAAATGTAATTTGGTGCATAAAATTACAATATGCCTTGATGAAATGAAATTGAGATGAAATCCCTTACCTTAGACTTCATTTTAGTTGAACGTGATTTAACATCCTGTATAGTGGTTTTAAACATGTTATTAAATTATTTCAGAACCATATAAATATTTATAATATCATATATGATTATTTTATAAAATATTATTACTCCTTCATTAATTATCTTTTATTATTTTTATTATTTCAGGTGTTAAATACCTTGTTTTATCACACGTGTTTTGTTATAAAAAATCTTGTTCTTTCACATATTATATAGTTATATCATATCCGGATTAACAATAATGATATAAATATCATATATATTCAGTATATATGTATTTATAGTAGTCCATAATATTTAGTGATAGGAAATGTAATTAACCGTTCATGGAGATGGTCAGTTGTACGTACACATGAACACTGTTTCCATTTTCTTGTCATATTGAAAGAAATAGTAGTAAATGATATATATATATATATATATATATATATATATATATATATATATATTATCATTCCAATATAATTTTCATGTCTTATATATCATAATTTTTTTAATCCCATCCTTAATATATTCCATGTAAAGTGTGAATGAATCTCATTGCTTCGCGAGGTGGTAGTTCACCGTACACACAATAGACACTATAGTATTTCCACAAAATGTAAGGCATGAAGTTATTTGTGATATAATAATTAAATAAGAATGATAATTTTATAAATATAATATACATCATATATAATCATTATTTTAATCATCATTTCCAACCTTGGGAGGTGGTAATTTAAAAACTAACGACATGAGTTCATGAGGTGGTAGTCTGCCATACACACGAACGATGACTTCGTAATATATTTAATGGAAGTGTGAGTGGATTTAGGTCATAAGATTATTATAAAAACATCCCAATTTATGGATGAGAATTAGGTTATTAAATCATAATTCTTTAATAAAAATTTAAGGATGTGTAGAAAGAAGTAAAATAAAGACGATCGTTAGAGAATATTACCTCTTCTTTGGATACCTTTCTTTAGTTTGAACTAAACACTTACTAAGATGACATTATGAACAAAATAAATCTTATAAGATGATTATAGGGAATTTTGGTAGTGATTTTGGTATTTAATTACCATACAAAAGCAGTTTTAAGGAATGGAGTAGAGAGGAGAGGGGGTGTACTTTAAAAAGTGGGATGAGTGGCACACTTATAATTTTTTGAGTGAGTGAATTCCATTAACATTTTTTTCTTGTCACCAAGCCCCAATAATGGTTAATTATCGTTAATAGAATGTATAAGGTATATATTTGTCCATATAATGGGTTTTGGAAAAGTTTTGGGTAATTTTTACTCCTTTTATTCTAAGTTTAACTACTAAGTAAACTCGTTTTGTCCTTAATCACTCTAATTAAATTTAACTGTTTTCACTAATAATTTTAATAAAAAATTAAATTGAACTCATTATAAATTATATATTATTCTTATTTTAAATATAGTATTTATTTTTCCAAATTCAATTCACATAATTTTCAAAATTTTAATTTAAAATTAATCTCATATACAGGATGAGAAAGCGAGTTTTTAAATATAAAATGTTTAAAAGTTTACACAGTTTCTAAGTCTAAATTCAGTATGAAAATTATTCCAATCACCTAAATTGGACTAATTTATTTATAATTAAACTATTATTTTATTAAAAAAATTCAAAATATATTTTAAAAATATAAATTATTTAGATAAAAAGGTAGTTTTGAATTAAAATCTAGTGTTTTTCACTATTCATCAAAAAGTGAAACTTCTCAAAAAAATATCCAAATATCACCATAAGATAATTTTGGTATTAAAATTTATAAAATGATTTTTTTTAATTTTTTTTAAAAGTTTTAAAGTTTAATTTTAAATTATGTGCATCAATCATGATTAAACCATCTTTCAGAAAACAAAATATTTCTTTTCAAAAAACAATTTGTTTTATTTTAAATGATGATTATTATTATTATTTTTTATAAATAGATAACTAATAAAACTATTTAACATATATATAATATATTGTTGTTCGGTAAACATTGGTCTTTTATGTAACTAATGATTTTTGAGAAACTCATTGTTCCATGTAACACAAGATAAACTCAATGTTTCATGTATTGAAAGCTATAGAATGTACTGAATTTATTTAAAATATTTAATATATCATAATTTCATGGGATATTAAATTAGCTTAAACACTTGGGGGTGCATTTAATGTATGATTCAGAATAAAATATTATTCTTTTATAATTTCGTGGTGTTACATTCTCCCCACCTTATATAAATTACGTCCTCACAATCTAAACTTGATCTCGGTAATCAAGGGTTTAATGTTTGAAAATAACTTTATTGAAAAACCCACATCATAAAAATAGTTAATAAAATATCTTCTTAATAGGAGAGAAAATGGATCTACAAGTGTCATATGGAATGAAACATAACTTGGTTTTTGAATTTAAGGACATTAGTTGAAAGTGAAGATATAGACATATAGGAGAATCATTAATATTTATAGAGAGTGATTGAGGTCATTGATCAAAAGAAAGTGAATGATAAATGGAAAGTTGGGGTCCTAAAAGCCATAAATATAATAGATGAGAAAAGTTCATTGATATCAACAGAAATGATGGTAATAAGATAACATTTTATATGAAGATTATTTTAGTAATTCTAAGGGGTTATTTTATTGCCCAAGAATATATGGAAATATACTTACTTGATATATTTATTTTTCATAAACACAATTTAATCCTTTGGTCATGATCTGGTAAATTTCCATTTATAACTTACTTCAATAAATGAATACAAAACATTTAATTTTTTATTTATTAAGAACTATAATCCACTTTTAACGGATCGTAAGATCTATAAAGAGTGAAAAGTCTTTCCGTCTATCTCTACTTATTTTCCTAAGGTAATATGTTTAGAAAGAGTTATACAACATAATAAATTAATCTCTAAACCTCAAATTTAACACTACTGGTTCTTAATTAATATTTATTCATGAAATTTCTTAACTAAAAATAAGGAAATATTAAATAGTCCTTTATGTAGGCAATGGTATGAGTAAAAACCTTATAGTTCTTTGGCCATGGGTTCAAGGCCCACCACCTTGTAGAATTTGACAAGCCGTCACCCATCATGTGGGTTGTCCCTTTTCAAAACTATATGAATATAATTCATATAATGTTCCCAAAAATATGATCGACATTCTTAAAATAAAATTAGTCAATAAATTACATTTTTACTATAGTTTTCAATACAACTTATTTTTTTCAAAAACCCAAATAATTTTATTTGAATATTATGAAAATTTCATTAATGATCATATTAACACTAAAGGCTATCAATACATTTAAACATATTTATATAAAATATAAATTTATTATTCCTCAAATAACCTTACCAATAAAACATATGTTTGCTATAAATTTATCCAAAATGTCCTTAATCATGGTAGAATCTCATCACATAAAACCTAAGAAGAATGTGTTTAAGACATAGAACTTAATGTCAAACTTAATCTCATAATCTATTTATGGTATTCAAAACTCTTAAGTTAATTAAGACTTATGTGATTCCAAAATTTAACACAATCCTTTGATGTTTCATTATTCTTATAATGAAAATACCATTGGTAAAAATAATTCTAAAATTTAATCTTTTGAATCCCAATACAAAAATACTTCTTGTATTTTATTTCCACATAGGTCCTTCCTTGGTCTAGGGTTTAAAACAGGTCATTCCTTATCAATATTTATTCAAATCCTTCATAATGGTTTGTAAATAAAATGTGAATTATCCTAAGCATATTCCATGAGGGTGTCAAAACAGGTGTGAAATAAGACCCATTGTCGTATACCAGGTAACACTAGAGTCAATCCCAATGTACCCTTTTTAGATTAATTACCCCTTTGATACATCTACTCCAGAACCACGTCCACTTCTAGTATCCAAACACGAATGTATTTCAAGGACAAACCACATAATCTCTATCTTAACAAAAATTTAGGATTCTTTCCTATAATTATTATCAATGTATATCTTAAGGTTATATTCCCTTATCTATGTTTTCCTACATCTAGTTACCAAGGTTTATTATAAACTTGATTTGATACAAACTATAGTGACCCTGACACGAGTAGCTAGGATCTGGTACCAGCTTTATTACATTGGCATAAAATACAAGGAATCACAACTTAAAGGACCAAATAGTTTAGTAGTCTTGGTAAACTAGATATATACATGATTCATATTTTAAATATAAATACATAAATTAAAACATAATTTTTTTAAAGGATAAATTTATTCCATCTAGTATATCCCTATATATCTGTCATAGTAAACATAATGGAATCCTGGGAAAAAGAAACAAAATAATGGTGAGATCAAATTCTTAGTAAGGGTTAAGTATGGAAGAATCCATCATGAATCAATAAGAATAATAAACATGAAAAGGTAAATAATATGGATTTATACATATTTCCCCAAATAACCAAATAACTTAACAAGTGAAAACTGTATGTAAAATTGATATATGTTTTAGTAAATAATCATATCCAAGAAAACAAATGTGGATATTTAGGGAAAAGTTAATGTCTAATGATCATAGGAAGTGCACATTTAAAGGGAAAGTTATTGACTATAAAAATGAATTAAGGAAGTGAATTTCAATACATTCTTTGGTCAAATTAATTATAAACAATCTAGAGAATAAATAAGGATGGTATTAACATATACCCATTAGAGTAAGAATAAAGGGTTATTTTCACTGGTGAATAGAACTACCATGAAAATATCTTTAAATAAAATTCTTGAGGAACATTTAATTTTCATTATAAGAAATTTTTGAAAATAAATTATATTTGATAATTACTTTTAAAAAAAAATTATTTAAAAATAACCATGTAAAATTTCAAAGAAAGCTTTAATTAAATGGTAGTCATGTAAGTAGGTAATTCCATGCATGTTGTAAATAGCATTCCATTTACATGGTAAAAACATTATAAAAGTGTCTTGTTTGGAAAGGGGAAATAAGATTATTTTGAGAGAAATTTTTAAAAAGGAAAAATGTGTATAGATTTATTTTAATAAATCATTTTTAAAAGGTTAAAAAAAATATTTTCAGAAAACATGGTTTTTTAAGAAGACGGATTTCTGACCAAAGAGAGAAATGAAGTCTTATTTTATTAAAAACATTTTATCAATATTTTTAAGTACCAAAAAGTAGAGAAATGGTAATATCACTTGAAAAATATCCTAAATAACCATAGAAGAATAAAATTAAATGGTTTATTAAACAACTATCATATAATTTACTTTAATATAAATTTTATAATAAATAAACTTGATTAGAATGAGATTATGAAATGGACCCTTAAAATGATCATAATGTACAAGTGAGAATTAATCAATGAATAAATTATATGTATAAACTATAAATCCACAAAAAAAAGTGAGAATAAAATAATATATAGTTAAAATTTGTTATACACATAATCATAGAATATCAGTGACAATGCAGAAGTAATATAACCTAATGAAAAGAAATTGGGTTATGAAATTTATTTAACACTTGGTAACTTTAAGTTAAAATCATATTATATTAAATAATTAAAATTTATACTTAAGATACAATTAATAATTAATAATTCATTTAATTACATATAAAATGGGTATTATAGACACCATATAAAACAAATTAGGTGTATAACATTATAATATGCCTCAATGAAATGAAATTGATACAAAATCCCTTACCTTAAGCTACCTTTTGGTTAAAACTACTTTAACTTAATTTATAGTGGTTTTAAACATGTTATTAACTTATTAAAAAACGATATTAATATTTTTGATATCATATATGACCCTTTTATAACATACTATTACCCATTCATTAATAATCTTTCATTGTTTTCATTTTTTGGGTATTAATTGTCTTGTTTTCTCATGCATGTTTTGTTATAAAAAATTCACTTTTTGAACATATTATATAGTTATATTGTAACACCCCAAGATTCCACGCTATGCTTCTCTTTGAATAATATAATATCTTGTGTTGTATGAAACTTCGAGTTCAAACACTCCACAACCAATCAAACTAGCCGTTATGAATAGTAATACCCACTTTTTAAAATTTTATAAATTTTATCTTTCAAAATGGACTTCAACTTTGAATTAAGAATATTGAAATTAGATTATGGTGAATTTTTGGTATTTTTCTAAAAAATTTTAATTTTCGATGAATAGTTAAAAACACTGCGTTATTGTTTAAAACCGATTTTTTATTTAAATAATTATTTATTTTATTAAAATTTATTTTAGGTAAAAATAGATACATAATACTTATATAAGTTCAACGTAATTCATTGGAGTCATTTTATAATAAGTTTATATATATAAAAATTTATTGAACTTTTTACCGTCTTTTACCCAGCTCCAAGGTCGGAATGGCCCGAAGGCCTTCATTTTTTATTATTTTTGATAATCCACATTTTAAGGGATGAGGTGGAAACCTTCCAAGGCCCGAAGGTTCAGAGACAATTACATGGACCGTAGGTCTTAGAGGGAATCACCCAGACAAGAAAACTTGGAACTGCTCCTCCCCAAGCATGTGTCATGATATCAGCACTCCACCTTCATAGGGATGGTCGGCTAGCTGTCCTATGCAAAGCTACACAAGCCTGATACTGATGGCAAAGCCATACCCTCTCATTCTTCTAATTCTGGTTAGCTCTGCTCCAATGAATGCACCTGCCCTGAATCCTTCTCTGAAGCCTTGTCCCTTTTAGTCTGACTTGTACATCTCCATTCAGGTGGCCCGAAGGCCTTGGGGTCGCCCAAAGGCCTTAAGGTGGCCCAAAATCCTTAAGAATCAACTGGCCCGAAGGCCTTGGTTGGCCCAAAGGCCTAGGAGCATTTGCAAATTTGCATAAAACATAATTTTACCACTTCTGTGAATTGAATTTCAAAAATCCAAGAAACACAGTTGATATCACTAATTAAAATGTGGTTCAATAATATGAAAATAATTTTTGGTGAATAGTAACTTTTAACTTTTATTTACCATGGTTAAAAGTAAATAGGGTAATTAAAGGTAAAAATGATATTATAATTACCCTAACACATGTCTTAATTCTATTGGATAAGTGTAATTAAACCAAAAACAACATTAGGAATAAAATATGATCCTTTTGGCCCACTTGGATTAGATTAGGACATTTATTATAATTTTATTTAAAGAAGAGTTAAAAGTGTTAATTAAAATATTAAAAACTAAAACATTTTTAATATAGGGTTATACATAAGATAAATTAGACTATAAATATTTATTAAAAATATAAAAATATTTCCTAAATAATGGTATTTTATTTATAATTTTTAGACATTAAATAATTAAATTTATTTATGACACAATGATGATGCAGTAGTTACGTTTTTAATTAAAGACTAAAATAATTGATATTATGAATAACCAAATAAATCTATTTTGAACCTTTTGATAAATTACACTATTTTTCTAGGTTAATATGACATGTTAGTATTGATTAAATAATTTTTTTGAAGTAATATTGCTTTTATGACTTAAAAAAAACAAAATACCAAATAGTGTCAAAATTGACATAAAAGAGTTTTAAAAACAAATATTATATTATTAATTGATATAATATGCCTAAAAATATAAGGATTGGAAAAAAGACTTATATAATTATAGGTATCTCATTAATGAACCACTTGAGGTTCTCTTGGCATTTTATAGTAAGTTTATTAACCAATTATTATAATAATACAATAATAAATGGTAAAAGTTAAACTATTTTACTAAGAGTTAAATATAAAAGATAAGATTAATATGGTAACCCAAACCTGTCTAAAACCTATTTGTTGAGAGGTTTTCAACCCATACCCACCTTATCCTCTAAATAAATTATTTTTGAGCCATTATGAACTAAAAATGATTTTATTATAAAATAATATTTCAATCTTTTCCTAAGGTGCCCCTCACCTCTCTTATAAAGAAGAACTTCCCCTTTTCTCAACTTCAAACCTCTAAAGCCATTTGGATCGTACAAAGCCTACCCAAATATCCTCCAAATATCCCTCAAATCAACTTAAAGGCCTTATTTTTATCATAATGCCAACCTAATGATCCCTTTTAATCAAATCATAAGGAAGAAGCTAAAGAAAATGTAAATATTTCATCACATCTTTCAAGTTCTTTTCTTATTCCACTTCCTTTTTCTTTGTTTTTTACATTATAAAATAATAAATACAGTATATTATACATAATTTTATGTTATTATAAAAATTGTATAACCATATTCATTATTCTATCCATCATATTGATGACAAAGTCACCATACGTGCGTACGTACGGCTTACCGTCTCCACGTCGTGGTATAGTTGTTATTCAATACATTTTTATTTGGATGGGTATAATAATGATGTATAATTGATGTAAATAACAAATATAAAATGTTACTTATTCTTTATATATTATATAACATTCAATTATATACGATTTTACCTTCAATTGAATGATATTGTCGCTCGTGCATACGTACGAATTATTGTCTCCACGAACACGATGAGATTCATTTCCCCATCGTAACCATTCAAGAATAATTTTCATTTGATGATTAAAAATAATATTTAAAGAACTGAATATCTTTCTGGATATGAATCAAATACATTCTATTCATAACAAACATTACTTACGTAGCAAAACATATAAAGGAAAATGAATTAGTTAACACCCGAAACGATGATAATACTAAAATATAATTAACAAAGCAATATTAGAAGATCATATATGATATCATATTTATTTATATGGTTCTTTTATAATTTAATAACAATTATTTAACTATTATATAGTAGGATAACTTACCCTCAGCCTAGGAAAAGTACAAGGTAATGGTTAATTCTACAATCTCTTCATTATCCGAGGTTGTTTTTACGTAAGTATCTACTGGGACCTATTTATCATCCAAATATGTGTTTCTAAAAAATGTATTTCAAAATATTTTTACTATAGTTTAAAGTCATTTATACCCTTGTTTGAATTTTTATAAATTTTTTTGAAAGGAATATTTCTGTCATTTTCCAAATAAGGTACTTTGTGACCTTTTCGACAAATTAAGGTAAGAATGTTTTTTTGACATATACGGCGGGTGCAGTTATTATCCGCTGTTATAACACCTTTTAAGCTTCCCTTAAAAAATTATAAGAATATTTTCAAAATAAATGTTTTCTTTTATAATTACATGGCTTTTAAATGATTTCAAAATAGAAAGGGATATTTTTCTCATATAGTTTTGATTTCATCTATGTCAGAATCCTTTAATGAATTTTATACTTGTTTGAAGTTGATTTATTGTGATACAAATATTCTATATTGTATTGAAGGTTTTTTGATCTGTTTGACTGTGGATGTTTTATTTTATACCATTCATGGTTTATGGTTAAAGTATTGACATTTCGCATGCCAATTTTAATACGAATGTTTATGTTATGTTTCAACCTTTTCATATGAGGAATGTATTAGACTTCGTATGTGATGGGTGGAGCTAACTATAGCTCCTTGGTGTATCGGTAGGTCTCATGAGACAATTAGACATGGAATATTCCAAGTCCTTTCCCAATTTTACATATGGTTTTGGATGAGGTTTTAATCATTTTTAGACGTCTTGGACGAGGCCTTGGCAAAAAGTTTCAGAATGTCCCGCATTATACATTTCCTTATTATGAAAATAATATTGATGGTTCATATGGATATTCGACTAGTAAAATACCCATAACTATGTTTTATTATAGAATTATTTACTCAGCTAATATTCCTACCATAAAGTGTTCATGTTTATTATTTGTAAAGGAACATGGTTTTCAATTATTCACCATGCCTAATGTTTATGTTATATTCTACTATATTTCTTACTCTTACAAAGCATTTGAGCTCACCCATTTATTATGTTTCATTTTCCTAGGATATGAAGAAGTTAGTTATGAGTGAATTTCAGGTATAATCTAGGAGGCTTGGATGTTTCTAATGGAATAAATTAGTGTTGTATTTATTTTCAAGTTGTAATGTTGAACTTATGTATGTATCTAATACTTTCAAAGATAATAAACTAATCGGTCTTTCGAGACTTGATCTCTTGTGATCATTCCAATGTTATGTAATAATGCACTGACTCTAGGTAACTAGGGTTGGGGCATTACAGTTGGTATCAGAGGAAGTTTAGTACAAACCTTTGAAACTAGATTTAGATAAAATTTGATCAGAAAACATTACCCTCAGATAGAATTTAAGGATTAGTATAGAAGAACATCCTAGAATTTTGGTAATGTAGAGATTTTTTGAGTTTTACAAGTAATACATCCCTGTCTGGATATGAGTAGGAATAGGTGGCTCTAGCACAGATGTACCTATGAGTGAAAAATTCGACAAGGAGTTTCGGTCTTGACCTGGTGTATCCTAGTACATGACAACGAGCCTTGCTGCACTCTTGGTTACGACACTCCCAGGGGATATGATTAGGATAATTCAAATTTTCTTTACAAACCCTTATGAAGGATTTATGAGTATATACTTTATCAAAGAAAACATTTTTATGATTATGGATTATATCCATAAAATTTTCAATTTATTTTCAGTGATTTACAAGTTTTGAATTATATATTACGATTCATAAACTAATCTAGTTTATGAAATTGTTTAGAAATGGTGCATAGTGGAACGAATGGAAACCATAGAAATGCATGTAATACATGTATGGATTTCCCTCCTACTCAAGATAATTATAGTGGAACCGGTGATGAAACTAGTACTGATCAGCTTATCACCATACTGGGACAACTCACTCAAGTTATGAATAATAACCTTACCTGTATGGAGCACCCTGATCCACAATGTGGAGGATCAATGTTAGACCACTTAATGAGAAAACAACCATAAAAATTCAATGGGACTACAAATCCATTTGTAGTTGAGCAATGGATAAGTTCCTTAGAGAAAATATTTTAGGCTTTGGGGAGTACCGAAAGGGAAAAGTTGTCATGGAAATTTATCGCCTCACAGGAGATGCATATCAATGGTGGTCATTGATTCAAAACAAAAAGGAAGATGATTAAGTATCAAATATGTAATGGAGGTAGTTTAAAGATATTTTTTTAGAAAATTACTTTCCTCATGACCATCGAGCGGATATGGAAAGGAAATTTTTGGGTCTGAGGAAAAAGGAGGATGAGAATGTTGCAAAATATGCGGCTAACTTTACATGGTTATAAAGGCATGTTGTAGATTATATACATAACCGAAGGAGTACGATTGATCGATTTTTGATGGGTTAAAACCATTTCCCTATCGAGCATTAGTCTTGCAATACTTCTCGTTGTACGAAGATATAGTCTCATGTGCTATCAAGATAGAAAAGGAATTCTCTATGTCTTATGACTTTAAAGCAAAGAAAGAAAAGAAGAGATCTATGGAACACTCTAGATAAGGTAATAAGGAACCATGGAAGAAAGAAAGAGTTGAATTTCCACCCTATGATAATTGTGAAAGGAAGCACCCTGGTGTCTGTCTAAAACGAAAAGGAGTATGCTAAAAATGTAGATAGAAACGCTATCTTGCTAGTGATTTTAAGGTGAATAAAGAAGCTACCAATGTTCAAGGATACAATTGCAGGGAGATGATACATTATGCACATGAATGTCCTAATCTCCAAGGAAACATACCTCAGAAAAGGCCAATGGAGCAAGGCCGAGCTTATGCGATCACTACTATTGAGGCTGATGCTCCGAAAGACATGGAAGTGGGTAATTTAATGGTTTCTTCAAGTTTATCCAATGTTTTATTTGATTCTAGATCATCACATTGCTTCATATCTTCTCAGTTTGATAATAAAATTAGATATTTACAATTTGATTTAACCAGAGAGTTTTCTGTCAAAACTCTTAAGGGAATTATCATTGCAACAATTTTTTCTGAATAAGTTCCCATCAAGGCATATAAACGTTATTTATCTATTGATCTCATCATCATACCCATGACTGAATTCAATATAATCCTTGTTGTGGATTGGGTTTCATACCATGATGAAAAAATTTATTGTAAGAAGAAGGAGGTTGAAATTTTTGATGGTGATGATAAAGAACACCTTATCTTTAAAGAAGAAACATTACCATCTAATCCTTATCAAGATCAACCCCCAGTAGCTCAAATAAATTCAATTATTGGGGAGGAAGAGAATGAAATTACTATGGGTGAAGAAAAGAATGTTAAAATACAGGATGTACCTATTGTGCAAGAATATGTTGATGTGTTTCCATAGGATTTACCTGGACATCCTCTAGAATGAGAAAATTGAGTTTTCCATTGATTTAATTCTTGGTTCAAGGCCGATATCAAAGACCCCTTATAGAATGGCCACTGTGGAATTAGTGTAACTAAATAAACGACTAGAGGAATTCATTAATAAGGGATTTATTCACCCTAGTGTTTCTCTATGGGGATCCCCTGTTCTTTTTGTTTAGAATAAAGATGGATCTATGAGGTTGTGCATTGACTACAGGGAGATCAATGCTATAAAAATAAACAACAAGTTCCCCTACATCACATTGATGATTTATTTGATCAACTTCATGGAGCTCAATATTTTTCAAAGATTCACCTACGATCTGGATATCATCAGTTGTGTGTAAAGAAGTAATACATTCCGAAAACAACATTTCAAACCTAGTTTGGGCATTACGAGTTTATAGTAATGCCTTTTGGACTGACTAATGGACCCTCTATTTTCATGGATCTAATGAATAGAGTTTTCAAGGAATATCTTGATGACTTTGCAGTGATATTTATTGATGATATCTTGGTTTACTCCAAAAGATATGAAGATAATGGACATCACTTGAGCATTATTCTAAACACTCTTAGAAGAAATGAATTATATGGGATGTTTAGCAAGTGTGAATTCTTGCTTCGGGATATTTCTTTTCTTGGTCACATTTTCTTTAAGGATGGAATCTCTATCGATCCTTCAAAGACCAAGGCAATCCAAGAATGGCAAGCACCGATGAGTATAACTGAGGTACACAGTTTTATTGGTTTAGCAGGTTATTATTGATGTTTCTTCCAAAAATTGTATTGGTTGCCTAACCCATTAACCAAGCTCACACGTAAAGGGGATAAATTTTTTTTGGACAAAAGAGTGTGAAGAAAGTTTTTAAATAACTGAAGTGAAGATTAGTCAATTATCCTACATTGACTCTACCATTGGGGATTGATGGGTTTGTTATTTATAGTGATGCATAAAATAAAGGACTTGGTTGTGTCCTTATGCAGAATGATATAATTATTTCATATGCATCACAACAACTAAAAATTAATGAACACAAATATCCCACTCATGATCTTGAATTAGAAGCTGTAATATTTGCTTTAAAAATTTGGAGACACTATCTCTATGGTGAAAAATGTGAGATATATACCCATCACAAGAGTTTGAGGTATATTTTCTCACAAAAATAACTCAACATGAGGCAAAGGAGATGGCTCGAGCTACTCAAGGATTATGATTTCACTATACACTACCACCCAGGGAAGGAAAATAAGGTGTCAGATGTTTTGAGAAGAAAGGATCATGGAGTTCTGAATAAGATGATAGTTGAAAAGGATCCTATATACACGGATCTATTAAAGATGGATATGGAAATAACTATGGAAGGTGAAACATCAATTCTTTTTCAAATGGTTGTCAAGACATCTTTACTAGAAAGGATAAAAAGTTCTCAGACTGATGATGAGGAATTTCAAAAGAAAATTGAAGTTGTGAATGATGGGAGATTGATAGAATTCGTATATAAATATGGGATTTTGAAATTTGGGAAGAAATTTTGTGTTCCCGATATACCTTATCTGAAAAGGGAATTGTTGGATGATGCTCATAGCTACAATTTCTCTATACACCCTGGTAGCACTAAGATGTATAGAGATTTGAAAGAACATTTTTGGTGGGACAACATGAAGAGAGATATTTCTGATTTTGTGTTGAGATGTATGATTTGTCAACAAGTGAAAGCTGGAAGACAACATCCTAGAGGAGTCATGAAACCTCTTCCCATACCTGAGTGTAAATGGGATGATTTTACAATGTACTTTGTCATGGGGATACCAAAGACTCCTAGAAGGAATGATGCAATATGGGTTATTGTTGATCATCTTACCAAGTCAGCACATTTTCCTGCTATAAGAGAAGATTTACCACTTGAACGTTTAGCAAGACTATACATTAATGAAGTTATAAGAGTTCATGGATTACCCCTATCGATTGTTTCTGATCGTGATTCCCATTTTACATCAAGATTCTATAAAATTATTCAGAAATCCATGGATACTGAACTTCATTTGAGAATTGCCTACCACCCTCAAACTGATGGACAATCAGAACAGACTATTCAAACATTAGAAGATATGTTGAGATCTTGCTCACTTGACTTTCAAGGTATGTGGGATCAATATTTACCTCTGGTATAATTTCCCTATAATAATAGCTTTCATTCAAGTATTCAGATGGCACCATATGAAGTATTATATGGAAAGATATGTCACCCACCAACTTGTTTGGATGATGTTGGTGAAAGAAAACTCATAGGCCTAGAACATGTTGAGGAAACGATGGAAAAAGGTGAAGGTTATCCAAACCCACATCAAAGCAGCTCAAAGTAGGAAATAGAGCTATGTCGATAACCAAAGGAAGGATTTGGAATTTTAGGTAGGTGATCATGTTTTCTTAAAGGTATCTTCATGGAAGGGAGTTATACAATTCGGTAAGAGTGGTAAATTAAGTCCCAGGTACATCGAACCTTTTTAAATTCTAGAACTAATTGGGGTTGTAGCTTACCGTTTGGCAATGCCACCAAGTCTCTCCAAAGTTCATGATGTGTTCCAAGTATCACAATTGAGAAAATACATGCCTGACCCAACGCATGTACACACCTATGAGGAAATTGAATTGGAATATGATCTATCTTATTGTGAAGATCAGGTCAGGATTCTTGATACAAGAGAACAAGTGTTGAGAAACCGGACGACTTGTCTAGTAAAAGATCCATGTAGAAATCCTAAGATGGAAGAGGTAATGTGGAACCCCGATGAACTTATGATGAAGAACCACCTGAATATTTTTATGCAATAATATTCAAGAAATTTCAGGGAAAAAATTATTTGAAGGATGGGATAATATAACACCCTAATCTTCCATGGTACGCTTCTCTTTTAATAATACAATAGCATGTGTTGTACGCAACTTCAAGTTCAAACACACCACAACCAATCAAACTAGCCGTTATGAATAGTAATATCCACTTTTTTAAATTATATAAATTTTATCTTTTAAAATGGACTTCATTTTTGGATTAAGAATATTGAAATTAGCTTAGGGTAAATTTTTGGTATTTTTCTGAAAACTTTCAATTTTTGATGAATAGTGAAAAACACTTGTTATTGTTTAAAACCGACTTTTAATTTAAATAATTATTTATTTTATTAAAATTTATTTTAGGTAAAAATAGATACATAATACCTATATAACTTCAATTTAATTCATTAGAGTCATTTTATAATAAGTTTAGATATATAAAAATTTTATTGAACTTTTTACCGTCTTTTATCCACCTCCTAGGAGCATTTGCAAATTTGCAGAAAACTTAATTTTACCGCTTCTATGAATTGAATTTCAAAAATCCAAGATACATAGTTGATATCTCTAAGTAAAATGTGGTTCAATAAGATGAAAATATTTTTTGGTTAATAGTAACTTTTAACTTTTATTTACCACGGTTAAAAGTAAATAGGTTAATTAAAGTTAAAGATGATATTATAATTACCCTAGAACATGTCCTAATTCTATTTTATAAGTTTAATTCGACCAAAAACAACCTTAGGAATAAAATATGATACTTTTGGCCGACTAGAATTAGATTAGAACATTTATTGTTATTTTATTTAATGAAGAGTTAAAAGTGTTAAATTCAATGTTTAATAACTAAAACATTTTTAATATAGTTTTATACATAAGATAAATTAGACTATAAATATTCATTAGAAATATAAAAATATTTCCTACATAATGATATTTTATTTATAATTTTTATACATTAAATAATTAAATTTATTTATGACACAATGATGATGCAGTAATTACCTTAATAATGAAAGATTAAAATAATTGATATTATAAATATCCAAATAAATATAATTTGAAACTTATGATGAATTAAACTAATTTTATAGGTTAATAATACATGTTAGTGTTGATTAAATTAATTTTTTTCGAAGTAATCATGCTATTATGAATTTCACAAAAACAAAATACGAAATAGTTTCAAAATAGACATAAAAGAGTTTTAAAAACAATTATTATATTATTAATTGATATAAAATCTTAAAAATCTATTTTTCAGACAAACGACTTATATAATGTAATTTATATCATTAATGAACCACTTGATGTTTTTTTGGCATTTTATAGTAAGTTTATTAACCAATTATTATAATAATACAAGAATACATGGTAAAAGTTAAACTATTTAACTAAGAGTTAAATATAGAGGATAAGGTCAATATAGTTCCCAAACCTATCTAAAACTTATTTTTTCAGTGGTTTTAGACCCATCCACACCTTATCCTTGAAATAAATCATTTTGGAGCTATTAGAAACCGAAAATTATTTTATTATAAAATAATATTTCTATCTTTTCCTAAGGTTCCCCTCACCACTCTTATAAAAGGGAACTTCCCCTTATCTCAAATGCACACCACCAAAGCCATTTTTCTCGGCCAAAACCTACCCAAATATCCTCCCAACATCCCTAAATTCATCCTAGAGGCCTTATTATGATCATAAATCCAACCTAAGGATCCATTTTGATCAAATCAATAGGAAGAACCTGAAGAAGAGGTAAATATTTCATCACCTCTTTCAAGTTCTTTTCTTCTTCCACTTCCTCTTTCTTTATGGTTTCAATTCTAAAATAATAACTCCTGTATCTTCTACATACTATTATGTCATTATAAAAATGGTACAACCATATTCATATTTCTATCCATCATATGAATGATAAAGTCACTATACGAGTGTACATACGGCTTACTGTCTCCACGTCGTGGTGTAGCTGTTATTCAATACATTATTATCTAGATGGGTAAAATAATAATGTATAATTGATGTAAATAATAAATATAACATTTTAATTATTCTGTATATATGATATAACATTCAATTATATACGATTTCATTTTCAATTGAATGATATTGTCGCTCGTGCATATGTGCAGACTACCGTCTCCACGAACGCGATGAGATTGATTTCCCCATCGTAACCATTCAAGAATAATTTTCATTTGATGACTAAAAATAATGTTTAAAGAACTTAATATCATTCTTTATATGAATCAAATACATTCTATCCATAAAAAACATGAATTACGTTACAAAACATATAAAGGAAAATGAATCAGTTAACACCCAAAACGACAATAATACTAAAATATTATTAACAAAGCAATATTGGAAGATTATATATGATATCATATTTATGTATATGGTTCTTGTATAATTTAATAAAATTTATTTAACTATTATACATTAGGTTAAAATACCCTCGACCAAGGAAAAGTACAAGGTAAGGGTTAATTCTACAATCTCTTCATTATCCGAGGTTGTTTTTACTTAAGTATCTACTAGGACCTCTTTATCATCCACATTTGTGTTTCTTAAAAATGTATTTCAAAATTTTTTACTATGGGTTAAAGTCATTTATACCCATTTTTGACTTTTTATAAAAAACATTTTAAGGAATATTTCCGTTGTTTTCCAAAAAAGGCACTTTGTGACCTTTTCGAAAAATTAAGGTAAGAATGTTTTTTTAACTTATAGGGCGGGAGCGGTTATTCTCCACCGTTATAGCACCTTTGAAGATTCCCCTACAAGATTATAAGAATATTTTCAAAATAAATGTCTTCTTTTATAATTACACAACATCCTTTAATGGATTTTATACTTGTTTGAAGTTGATTTATTATGATACAAATATTCCATATTGTATTGAAGGTTTTGTGATATTTTTGAAAGTGGATGTGTTATTTTTGTACCATTCATGGTTTATGGTTAAAGTATTGACATTTATTTTTCTAGTTTTAATACAAATGTTTATGTTATGTTTCAAACTTTTCATATGAATAATGTATTGGACTTAGTAAGTGATGGGTGGAGCCGGCTATAGCTCCTCGGTGCATCGGTAGGTCTCATGAGACAATTAGACGTGGAATTGGCTGAGGAGTTTTCCAATTTTATATATTGTTTTGGCCGAGGCCTTAATTGTTTTAAGAGGTCTTGGACGAGTCCTTGAAATTTTTTTTCATAATGTCCCTCATTATACATTCCATTATTATGAAAATAATATTAATGGTTTATATGGTTATTCGACTAGTAGAATACTCATGACTATGTTTTATTATGGAATTATTTGCTCAGCTAATATTCCTACCATAAAGTGTTCATGTTTATTATTTGTAAAGGAACGTGTTTTCAATTATTCATTATACCTAATGTTTATGTTATATTCTTCTGTATTGCTTACTCTTACTGAGCATTTGTGCTCACCCCTTTCTAATGTTTCATTTTCCCAGGATATGAAGAAGTTAGTTATGAGTGACTTGAAGGCATAATCTAGGAGGCTTGGATGTTTCTAATGGAATAAATTAGTGTTTTATTTCTTTTCAATTTGTAATGTTGAACTTATTTATGTATCTAGTACTTCCAAGGATACTAAACTAATCAGTTTTTTGAGACTTGATCTCTTGTGATCATGCCAATGTTATGTAATAATGATCTGTAGGGTATAGTTTTCAAATGTTAATATCATATTATTATAACCTTATTCACGTGTTATTACTATGCGATCATTTATATTTCCCTTGTTTACCCTTAATGAACATATGAAATCACCCTTTATTAATTTTCCTTCACTGGGATATGAAGAATGGTTTTATGTTTGAAAAGTATAAAAATGGTTCTAGTTATGAATAACTTAGTGGGAGAAGATGTAGTTCACTTATGAACCAGTTGTTTATGTTTCCATGTTTCCAAAGGCACTAGAACAAATGATTATGGCATGGATCATTATTTTATGTAATAAATATTCATATATTAAGATATATGTGTGTGTGTGAGAGAGAGAGAGAGAGGGTGTGTGCGTGTGTATGAAAGGAATGGTTCACTATAGTTATTATTTATAACAAAACACATACATTTCCTTTATTTTTTTGGATAATTTATAGTTTGATTAACATTTATTTGTTTTTGGTTGTAAATATTTTCAACTGCTATTTACTATTGATGAAAATAAATCCTTGAAAAGTCCATAGGTCGACTGCATATTATTTGAAAATTCATTTAATGTTATTAATGATCTTTATATATTATAAAATATTTATAATCATTGAATTTTGTGTATGTAAATCTAGTCATGGTCATTAAGAGATGATGAAAATAACAAGGAACATAATAAATCATTGTTTTTGTTTAGTTCCTATGGGTTGAATGATGAAATAGTCAATTTTTAATGCTAGGATGATGGAAAACTGGGAGCTAATTATGGTATGTGATTATGAAGAAAAATGGGAAATCCATTACACCATTGTCTATTGAACATGTCGAGGGTTTAGATGTTATTTGTAAATAGTTTAAATCAATTGATATGATTACATCATGTTTTCACTTTCCAATTCCATTATTGGTGAATTTTATATATATATATATTATATTATGTCACCTAAATTTCTGGATGAATATTAATAGTTTAATTAAAAAAATTTGAATACCAAGGGGGTATATGGTTTTGGCTCTATATGTTGACTGCATATTCATTTGTTTTGGATGCATATTTACAGTTTCAAGAGTAAATAAAAAATTATTTTTTAATGTTTATGGTCAATAAATCCTTGAATGAATATGAAATAAACCTATTTATAGTTTTCATTTTCATGGATTTATTTTCTTTAATTTTTTTTAATTTTTTTGGTTGTAAATTCATTTGCTATAATTATTATTTTTAAGTATTTTTTTGGTTTGTATGTGCTTTTAAGAGTGTTTTCTATGAGCACAAGAGTTTTATTTTTTATTTTTTATGATAGGGGTGTGTCCATTTTTCAAGGAAATTATATTTTTTACCCCATTTTCATTCTATATTTATTTTCATTTTATGCCACAACTTTGAATACTTTTATTTTTGGGAGGAGTTTCCATTAGAGTTTTTTTCTAGAATCATGGAATTTTTTATTATGTTACATTTATTTTGAACTGTACAAAAGATCCAAAAACTCATTTCACTCAACCCAAACCATAATACATTGGGAATTTAGGGATTGAAACATGTAACCTGACCTAACCCAACTATCCCCCTTTTAATGGGTCAAGACAACCCCCCCCCCCCCCCCCCCCCCCGTGACCTGATCTGTCCTAACCCATGGACACCAGTACTTGATGAGGTTATCGACCTAGATCCATACCTAGAAAAGTGTAAATGGTAGGGACTTCTAAACCCAAAATATATAATATTTAAAGTTAATTAATGAATAAAATTTGAACCCCATTCCAACTACATGTCCAATTGAAAAAATACCATAGAAAATCATAATTCATAGTGCATACCAATGCTTCTACCCTGTAAGCAGCATAACTTCAATTAGGATGTTTAGTTAACTTGAAGGACCTTTCTTAAAATAATAGGAGGCTCTAAAATACCATTTTCAAGATGGCCTTCCTTTTTTGTAGCACATACTATGTCCAACTGATACTATTTCCCTTCAAACACATCAAATACTCGCTAGTTCCTATCTCAAAACACTATTTGATATCTTAAATATCAACTCTAATACCATTATATTATGAACCTACTTTACTAGAACCCATTTTGGTCCAGTAGTGAAGATAGGGATGATGACCAAATCTATTCTCCAACTATCCATGGGTTAGATACTAGTACTAATGGTATAAAATGTATACAAATGGTTTTAATTACCCTCTTTACATGAAATTTTAATGATAATAGATAAGATGAGATCTACCAATCAAAAAAAAGAATAAATAAATAAATAATCCCAATACATAAATGAAGTTTCATACATAAATAACAATAATTGACAGTATAAAAAAATCCTAGGTAACAACCACAAAATTCCAACAGCTCCTTGAAAAACCCATAAGCTAGTAATACCCAGTTAGAGACATGAAACATAGTTTATATATACATGTGGTGATCATATAGGTATACGTTGTAAGATCCTCCCTGGAACCTCTTGTAAAAATGTAAAAGAAGAATACTAATCCCAGTGAATAAAAAAATCAAACCAACTCATTACCTAAATAGGTAAAACTATATCCCATTCCAAAAAATTCATAATCACTAAATAACACATCAAAGTAAGTCATTATATATAAAAATCATATATATATATATATATAAGAAATCCACCATGCTTCTGCTTCTACACTGTTTTATTATTCACATATCCAAATTCCAAATTCCTTTTGCTACGATCCCTTTCATAAGTCATCCTGAACCTCATGCATACACATCACATCTCATATTGTATACCATGTAGCTAATCACAACCACATGATTATTATCCCATGAATAAAAAATTAGTGGTTCTAAAGGCCACTATATCCCATGTATCAGGTATTATACCTTAATCCATTACATCCCATGCATGTAAACATATAAGAAATTTTAGTTTCTAATACTAGATATAAGTATGTGATATATCATCAAGGGGCTATAGCCTGCACACACATGTATAGTGAAATTGAGATCCATCATACCCCATGTAGACATGTACCATATACCTTAATCCACTATCATTTTGATATTCCTGCACATCATGAAGCAATTAAGAGAGTGCGGGGAAGAGGGAGAAGTTAGAAATCAGTTATCTCACTAACTTAGATGATAGGGAAAACCCCCAAACCTAAATCATTTTTCTATTACTTGTATACCTAACTTGGGTGGAGGTATATATGAAATCAGAAAATATAATGAGAGTATGTTACATAACCAAACTATGGGAAAAACCATGACTTAGATTCCACTACATCTGTCATCTGACATCACACCTGACAACCACTATCAAGGACTCAGAAACTAGATTTAGAACATTCACACAAGCATCAATTTAAACATTTTTAACCATATTCACTTAGTAATTATCTATTACTATCCATTTACTAGTTAAAACCATTAATATTTATGGTATAAAAAATCTAATTCATTAAAATTAAATATGATTTCATAATTCCTATTAAAATTAATATATTTCTATTCCATGATCCTCATAGAATTCCTTTTATACATCCCATGGTTTTCATTTAATATTACCAGCATCAATACCCATCATGATGAGTTCATTATTAATCCCATTTTCCATTCCATAAAATTGGAATCCTAGGACTTGACCTTTGACACCATAAGAGATGCTCCCATAGTGTATAAGAAAACTATGTACGGTAGTTAGAAACTATAAAAAGAAACCATACAATAACCAAACATAAAAAAAAATTAGTTACATGAAATCCCAACTCTCAAATCATACCCATCAACCAACCAACAATCCTCATACAACAACCCAAAAAAACTGGAAGGACCCATTCTCAACATGTTCTATTTATTCCCATCAGCCTCAAATCAAATAAAATACAAAAATAAATCCAAGACTCAACTTATGTTATCAATCCATTATTAAATCAAATCCCTCAAATAAAATCGCTCAAATCAAATCATTACATTAATCCACCATCCTAAAGTACATAGACATGAAAAAAAAGTATATTTAGTACATAAATTCAAGGGGATACTAGGTCCAAATATCCAATGAATAAAATCCTTTAACAAACATGAATGGTATTGCTCAACCCCAAACATTTATCTCTAGAAAAAAACCTCTTCATTACCATATTGAATTAAATGAATCATTATATATAGGTTTTAGCAATGAGAAAATGATTATTAGAAGTTAACAAAAGATAATAATTAGCAATAAACATGCTTTAATAAATACTTTCATATTCAATAGATTTCAAGGAATAATGGTAATTTTATTTATATACCTCATTAATTAATCACTATATCCTTACCATATTTATATTGTTTAAACAGTTTCAAGCACATCAATCATGATAATAGATATTGGTTTTACATAATAAATTAAATTGGTCATATTCAGTGGAAGAAAAGAAATATCAAGAATGAAAAATTGAATTTATACAAATAATTGATTTAAGAATAGAATTTCCTCCATGGACTCTATTAATTATAAAAGATTGTTTCTCATCTCAAAATTGTTTTTTGTTTTAAATTTGGTTTTAGATTTTAAAAAATGATTGGTTTTGAAAATTTATAAAAGACTTAAAAAAACTTCACTTTTCATTTTACTAAACTTCCAAACTTCTCTTTTTCTACATGTGAAAAGAATCATAATTATCATAAATTAAATAGACACAATTAGTGGATGAGTGATATTAATAATTAAGAAGAATTAATAAATAAATCAACTACTGGTTTTATATTAAAGAAATGAAAAGCCCACATAGATTATGGTTTTATTTCACAGATCATTTAAATGCAAAAATTATGAGTTTAAAATCCATTAGAAATGCTCAAAACAAATGAATATTGTTAATAAAACTCCCAAAATTTGGCCAAAAGTATAAAATTTCATGATATCAATGGAAATTATTTACGTAATTGAATCCATAGAGAAATATAAAATATTAATCCTCTAAATATTAATAAATAGTCATCAAACATAATAGAAATTTTGAACCACTGAATAAGAAAATTGAGAGTTGAAAAATATACAATTTTAAAAACATTTAAGGTTTTTTGATGTGTATAATAATGAAATATAGTTCAACATAGTTTGAAAATCCCTCCCCACACTTAAATCCAACAAATTTCCCCAATGTTGAATCTTAATGTGGGACAAATAATTTAAAATAAATTTAATTTCACATATATTTTGAAATTTTTTGGAATGAAATAATGATTAATATTTTACAAAGAATCTCAAAAATAAATTTTTCACTAAAAAAATAATTCACATTATAAAAATGGTTACCACTGGTTACTACTTATACTTTTCCGTGAAATTTAAAAAGCTTTCATAAAAGAGTGTGCTTATACCTTGAATTTAATAATGATTTTCAAAATAAGTATAAAAAAAGAATGTAAGAAAAAAATATCAAACAAGACAATAAAAATAATAATAGAAATCATTAGCATGTTTTTCAATTAATTTCAACATGCTAAAAAACATAAAAATAATCTTTTAATTAATTATTTTACCAAACAGAAAAAATTTAGATTTTTTTATCATGTAAATGAGTAGATTTTGGACCAATAAATCCCATGATACTAAGGCTTTAACCATTGGAATTATTATAAAAACCATACCCTTATTTTCTTTTAAAAATTCAATATAGATTTCCATTTCATCTCATATAAAATACAAAAATGAACATAATATCATAGAAGTTTTAGTTCAAAAAGAATAGATGTTGTGTTAAGGGAATTTGATTGAAGTCGATCTAGGATTTATCTTAAGTTTATCCTTAAAAATCATTGTGGTTTTTATCCAATAAGTTTTGTGATCTTCTCACAATATAACTTACTATATAGAGATTAAAAAGATAATACTTTATAGTCTTTTTTGGATAGAACAAAAATTATTTTCAAGTTAACTATATAAAATAACATTTTTATAAATGAACAATGTAAGAGAAATCAATTTCAATACAAAGATTTTATAGAGTGTGAATACATGATTTCAATTTTGTTTCAAAAATATTTTCAATAAAAATATTTGATCAAGTGCTAACACCTACAAAACATTATCTTAGATTTACCAATTTAGCATGAAAATCAGAAAATACTAGGGTAAACACACATGATTTTAGTAGATAATCAGAGTAATATTCAATTGTATGAAGAAACTAGCATGTGTATCACAAATATTTATCATTATAACATCCCTATTAAATAAAATTATTGAGCAAGAAAATTTCATACATTTCCCCCGCTCTTATTTTTCAGCTTGTAGAAATAAATTATGTACTTAAATTGTTAAGGAAAATGAGATTACTTTGGAAATTAACACATAGACCGGATACAGATTCACTACCTGGTCATTATTCTAAAAATTAAGAAAAAAAAATTTCTTAAAACTAAAAAAATGAAAAATGAAAATAGTAATAAAATAATAAAATTCTTGAGATTATTTTCAAATGGGTGTTTTATTTTGGTTTTCCATAGATTGAAAACCCATTTATCATCCCAAATTAGATGGGGGTATAGTTTCTTAATTATATACCAACCCATGTTCTTCATTCCATTATTCTTCAACTTTTAAATCTTATGAATTTCTCTATAATTAGTTTCCTTAAAGTCCCCCTCCTTGGAATTATAACTCTTATGAAGTAGTGGATAGGGGACAATATGAAGGGGTATTTACCCTATTCATCAAATTAAGGAGTGGTGTTAATAGGATATGGTAATTAACCTCTAGTATGTGAATTTTCTTATGGTATGGCATGGACTATTAATTCTTATTTAAAATATAAATGTGTATCAACATCCTCTTTTTCACTAGTACATACACTAATACATCATTTTCCTCTCCAACTACATTCAAAATTGAATTTTAAATGAATTATAGGAGGTCCAAAGGTGTCTCAACTGGTGTATTAACAAACTTCTCAAGTATCTATGGGAAATAAAAAAGTTTATCTAACTCATCCTAAAATACATAGGTAAATGAAACCTCATGATCTACTCTAAAACCAAAATTAAATGAATGAAAATATTCTTCAAAAAGGTGGAAATCTCCTTAAATTCAACTAGATTGATTTTATTCAAGTGTATATAATTCTACTTAGATTGTTTCTGAGGTAGGATAGTTATATTCGGCCTCCCCAAACCTCTATTCTAAATAAAAAACTTCAGGTGTGGTGTCTTCCATGAAGAAAGAGAGAGTTTTTATCACTGGTTCAACTTGTTCAAATATATAAAGAAATTATCAGTCAAACTAATTCAATATAGATAATCTCAATAAACATTATAAATAATTTGATCTTCCAAAATAAGTACAACTTTATGCAACTCAGGGTTCCCCATCACATTTAATCCATCAAAACCTTTTTCAATATATGAAACTTGAATTTATATATTTGAATCAAGGGTCTAGTCATTATAAAATGTGGTGATATCCATCTTTTCATCAGTTTCTTCTTTAGAGAAATCATCTAAAAAATGATGAGATTCTTCCCTTCTCTAATAATATTTAGTAATTTCGACAGATTCTCGTGTCATCCATTACATCACTCAGTTGTATGGAAAAATATTTCTTCAATGGAAACTTTATTCCATTTTATCTCATCCAATATTAATAACCTATCATAATATTAGTAGGATCTTAAACTAATGATTGATATAACAATTTAATTGAATAAAAAACCTTAGTGTCTATCATTATTGATAATAGTAATTAAATAAAAGAAAATAATCACTAATATGAATATTATTATCTAAAAATGACACCAATTTTGGTATGAAGATATTGTAGGTATAATCAGAAATACATTTATAATATTCCAAGATATATCATAGTGTATAATCCATGGATAATATTAAAGAGGAAATTTGTCTATCCTAGTAATTCCTACAATGTCTTTCTGTGTTTTAATTTTTTTCAAAATCCGTAAAAGGAAAAAAAGAAGTAGTGATGTTAAATGAAGAGAAAAAAAAACAAAAATTCAAAAAGAACATAGAGATAACTATTATAAATAAGAAAAATATAATCATAAAAAACTAATCCATTCTTAGGTTGATTTACTCTTCTAATACCAATCATAGATCTACTAAAGATATTAGATCATCAACACTCAACCTCACTCATTTTATGATCAATTCCTCAACTCACACACATCTTTCATCTAAAACATTAGACACTCATGCACAAATGACTTGAAATATATGAGAAATATACCAATAGGTAAGGTAACCACCCATTTGAACTACCTCAACCATGAAAACCTTCTAGGAAGAGATAATATTTATAATATATTAAATCTCACAACCACTTATATAAAATCAAAGGAGTAATATAAGAGAACAAGGGGGAAAGTATTAAGGAAAAAAAAGTATAAAATACTTCATATGAGTGAAAGAGATGCTTCATCACTCAACTTCACATTCATTTTTATCCAATATAGAGAGAAAAGTGACAGTCATATTAATTTTGAAATCTCTAGGAAACTTCACACTTCACTTCTTAGAACTATTCTTGTGGGTTTTCCCTATATGAATAGAAGTTGAAGTTGACACAAAGGAAGAAGTGAATGAAAATTTCATTTGAAAAACTGAATCAAAATTCCAATTAGAGAGTCATAGGGGATGAAAAATTAGGGATAGGTAGAATCAAATATAGAATTATAAATTATCCTCTTATTCAAAACTGATATAGTAAATTAGTGAAAAATTAGATAACATGTTGCATCATCCATGTGGCATGATTTTAGGCGTTATTTATCAGATTTGAATAAAATCCATAGTGGCCACAGTTAAACTCCTCAAACTAAATATGTTCCCCCATCTAAATAAGACTATGCTCCAAGCATCGTGTATTTGGTCAAGAAACTTTATTTTGTTAACTACCTAAAGTATCACCAATAGTCTCTAGAATCATCCCAAATAATCTTCATCTTCTTCCTGATCTTGACCTCAACCTCCCCTTTGATTGGATTTGAATTTAGATTTTAGGGATCCCATATTAGAAATATTATTCTAGGTACCATTCCGTAGCATTGAATACTTGGTGATACCTTGATGTGAGTTGCTGACAATGGACTACCCTTATATAGTGTTCAACGCATGAGGGTAACCTTTCCATTTCTTTTGAGATGTGAAAACTACCATTCTTTAACTTATGTTAACTAGAGATGAACCTTCTATATCACTTGAGACATGAGATGTACCCATATTTATATTTGATATTGTTTGAGCTACCATTATATATACCCATGGTTGATTTTATAATATCACAATCATTTTCACTAGGTTAGTTGTCCATGATCAGTCTTGTGGTCGATCAAAAAATACAATAAATATAAATTTTATTATATTGGAAGTAAAATTTAGAAACATGAAAGTTTCTCAAATTGAATATCCAAATAAATCTAATAGAAGATCAGATTCCATGAAAATTTCTTTGAAGAGTCATAATTCAATAAAGACTCAATTGAGTAGTAGAAAGAGTTTAAAGTTATTGAAATATATATCTTACATAAGTTCCTAAAAGAAGGTAATACTAAGTTATAGAAATTATTATTTCACTAATTCCAATCATTTAAATAGTGCATGATAAAACTTAAGTTTCATAAAAATTATGGGTGGAGAAAAGTTGTAGGCACCCACCACTTCCTTGGATGTGGAATAAAAGAAGAAATAGGATGTTATTCACCACAAAGTATTTAGAAGAACAAATTTCAATTTCAATATTTAGAATATAGTTATACTATGTGGACTAAAACACAATAGAATAAAAATAGAAATTTTTCCAATACTTGTTCTATGGAAGATTTAGATACTAGTACTTTTTTTGTTGGCCTAGTTTGTAAACTATGAAAAGACAAAGGAGGCCTACTTTAATGGGGATAAAAATGAATGTTTATAAAAAATCAACTAAGTTAAACCAAAACGAATAGAAGAAGGTAAAGATCCACCTCTAACATATTTGAGTATCATGAAATATTTTGTGAAAGATGTAATAAAATTGATGATGTTAATGATGATTTTTGGTTTATATATACCAAACACAATTCAATTTTTACTAATGGATGAAGGTCACAATGTTTGAATAAAATAAGGAATATAGAAGGTAATTATTCCTTAGGATGAAAATAAAAGGAAGGTAAAAAACATAACACACCTGATAATATTTTAAGGAATATGTCACACCCAAGAAAATATGATTTTTTGGAAGGAAATGACACATCACAGAGAGGTAAAATCAAACTGTGAATTTTAGAGTTAATAGAAGTATGCTAGAATAAAAAAAAGAATCAATATAAGAAAGAAAGAAATGGATTATTTTAGTGAAATAAATTATTGATGAAGAATTTTAGATTCATAATAGGTTTCAAAATAAGTTAAACTTAAAAGAAGTTTATAAAATATGTGGAAAATGAAAATAAGATGGTCATACTTCTTAATGTTTTATGACAGTACTACTAGGAAATGAGTAATATATCAATGAAAAAAGATAAAATCAAGGAATATAATTGGTGTAAAAGTTAATTTGAATAATAAATATTCATTTATGGAGAAATTTGAACGTATTCCTAATGTTTATATGGTTGTTTGGCCTAAATTATTTGAAAATCTAGAAACATGAAAAAAAACTCATAATATTTTAAGTACCGTATTGAATTATTTAAAACTAAAGTTCCAAACAAAGTAAAAGTTATATTCAAGAGAAATAAAAGAATATGATACATAGAATTTCAAGCATGGAAGATAAAAAAGTAAGCAAAAATAATTATTTCTCTTGAATATGAAAATTTTTTGAAAGGATCTTCCATGTTAATAAATATATCTCAACCATATTATTCTAATTAAGGATTAAGACTGACACCACTATATTCTCAAATTTGTATTTTTTATTTTTATTTTACATGGAATTTAAGGTGATGTAATTTAGGGATAAATATTTATTATAAATAAAATTTCTATTAACACACTATATCTATTAGAAGATATAAATCATGGAGGACATTATTTCAATTGAAATCTTGGTGCATCATCAAAACACTAAAATTAGTATCAACTACAACATTTTAATTGAAACTGACTATAATGATGAAGTTGTATGGAGTTTATACCTTGAGGGAGAGTCAACTTGAACAACTACCAGATGTCAACATTTATAAAAATCAATAATCCAATAAGTATTTTTGTTGGAAGTCCTATAGGTTTTTTAAATTAGATTGAGAGATATTAAATCCAAAATAACCAAAAAATTGAAAACCCAACAATTACATTTATAGAAGATGGAGGTTCTGGATGTTGAGGTTTCATATGTTGATGGAATTATGGATGGTAGAATACAAGAACTTAAAGACTCTATCATTGATGAATAACTAGGTTGAATGAAAATATTTTGAATAAACCTTGTAAGAGGATCTCCTAAGTGTTATCTCTTAGTGAATCATTTATGGATAACATTTATATATAAGCTAGTCACTATTATTTTCAACACTGAGAATGACTTATATTGAATAATAGTTGATTAATTTTTATATAATTATGTTAATAAAAGTTATTTCATCCATCTATTGAGATATCATGTTTTATTTTTAGAAATAAGTTAGATTAGGAGGGAATAGAAATTGTTATGGAGTATCAGATGAGTTTTATTTCTCCCTGCCCATTGAACCTTTGAATTTATTGTCAATAAGGGGGAGAAATAAACATGGGAGACACATGGGAAAATATCTTGGAATTATTGACATTAGTTGTACTGTAAATTATTTGGTATTGATAAAAAATACAAAGTTGGAGATTGAAGAATCCAATGGATGACAAAGAGTGTGGTATTTGTTAGATGTACACTAAAATTTGCTTGTGAATGAAATAAATTTAGGTGAATGTATCTTCCCACATGGTTTAATTGGTTGTAATATAATATGAATGGATTAAATAGAATCCATTATGAGTGGATTAAATGGATTACATTCATTAAAGAAATACAACTAATAATTCCAATAGAAATAGATGAATGTTGACACATTGAATATGGATTACATGTTTCATTAAATGAAATGAGTGAAGGATGGATATATAAATGAATGAGATACCTCATGTTGGTGATTCCAATTATAAGAAAACAATATTATTTTATCTTCCTGCGAAAACATATTTTATCACTAGGTAAAGGGACTAACACCCCCTATACATTTAGTGATCCGCAAGAAATGTTCTGGGATCCTTTGGCCAGTAGAATCATCTCAAAGGTGGGAGGATTTCATCTAATTCTATATAAATTATCATCAAGAATACTCTATCAAATATTGAAGATATTTTTATTATTATCTAGGTATACTTGTTTATATTCTTTATTTAATTATACATGTTTATTATTTCAAGGATGGATATTGTAAATATGGTTTTTATTCCATTTTTAAGTTCATATAATGAATATATAAAACCCATCACTTGTATCAGATCCATATTCCTCGTCAAATAAATGCGTTTATTTCACTATTAAATGAAGAAAACATTTTGTAAAAACACAAATGGTTTTTTCCCTCTTGAAATTACGATATATGATAACATAATGTTGGGAGAATCACTCAATTTTACATTAAATAGTAAACATAATGTATAGTGGAAGGTATATATTATGTTAAATAGTTAATGTAGTCACTGTCTATACTATGGGAAAACAAAGAATTAGAGTTTTATTTTATTTATAATTTTTTCATAAATAATGGAAAGAGGTATTTTGGTACGTTTTTTAAAGTTATAATTTGTGTTTTTGTAATTAAATACAAAATTTTCATGGTTAATAAAACATTTTTTTTTGAAAAATTTATTTTAAACAAGATGGGGTCAATTACCTCTTATTATTAAGGAAATAAAAAACAATATCGTATGGATAAATTGGTTATATAATGAAAACCTTATCTCATTAAAAGGGTCAATGATAATAAATATTACTAGTAAAACGTGCACAATGTACCATTAGAACAAGAACCATTGGAGTAGAATAATCATGCTTAAAAAGAAAGTTCATTACAAGTTTCAAATTCTAGACTTATCTATAAAATCATCTTGAGAATGAAGACTCATATTATATTGGGATTCCCATCTTACTTGATCATGAATATTTTATCCCCATCTCTAAGTTTTCTCCATTTTCCAAGAGTGATCCTTAGAGTCCCTAATTTAAGTATTCATGATGTAAAGTCGAACTTCATCCATTGCCACATCCTTTGACATAGTGTATCCAATAATCAAAATAGGAAAGTGTTTCAAAATAAATAAAATTGAAAACATGACTTTCTACCATAACTTTAGTAGGATGAACTGAGTCTTTATCTTCCTTTACCACCTTTATTATAGGTGGAAACAACCTTTTGAGCTTCTGACTTATATAAAATTCCACCCCTTGATTCAACTTCTATATAAGATCATGGGTTTCCTGCAAGGTAAGTATCTCTTTAATTTTGGTTTAAATGATTTTTTATAGCCTAATGTGAATTCTCTTTGAGGTAATTAGGGTATTGGCAGTGTCTGAGATATGGTTTGGGCTAATTTACAAACCAGTTATGTGAATAATTTTACCCTGAGAACCCGAGAGAAGAGTGGGATAGTGGGTTCATGAATCTAGAGTAGGGATCTATGATGGTTATGGGGTATTTGGAATGATTTACTGAGTTTAACCATTTTGCACCAATATTACTTGCTAATAAAATATTGAGGGAGTGCCAGTTTGAGGAAGGTCTCTGAAATGCAATTTGATATCAGGTCAATGTGTTCAAGTGTATGAAAATTGTTGAGATAGAAAATTAGGTGGTAATTATAGAGTGGATCCTAAGGGTAGATGGTGGTGTAGAGCAGAGCGGTACAGTCTCTCGACCCAGTGGTTCAAATTCTAGTGGTAGGAAGAGATGTTTCGGGGCTTCTCGTGAGGTGAGTACCAACCAGTATGCTAGTGTTGGTAGTGTATTTTTCTATCATTTGTTTAGAATATGGGGACACATGAGGAATCAGTATAGTCATGACCCAGTCGAGTGTCGAGCTTGTGACAGGATGGGCCACATGCAACATTTCTGCAAGACCTTCCCTCTAGAAGTGAGTGTTAGGGGGTCAGTACCAACACTAGGTTTGGGAGTGGGTTCCATATATCTATGTTAGGATAGAAGCTAGAGTATTACCTATTGTTTAGGGTGAGGTGGTGGTGGTCATGGTTGAGGCATCCATGTACTAGTTTTACGGATACAGCATAGTGGGCCAACTATCGGTAGTGAGGTTGTGTCACATGGTCATGGTTCAAGCCATATATATTATGTACATCATACCCATGAGGAATAGGGTGTTGGGAAATCTATGGTGAAAGGTACGATATTATTAGCTTTTACTCTTGTATTTTCTCTTTTTGACACAAGTGAATCACATAGTTTCATATATGTACATGTTGTAAAGAGCCTTGGGCTCATGATTCATGTTTCTGATGGTGTGATGATGTTTGAAACTTCTTTGGAGATCCTAAAAGAGGATTTATGTCATTGTAGGTAGTTCCTACTTGATATTGGTGGGAGAAACTTCATATGTAATCTTTTTTTCTAGGGATGATTGGGTTTAATGTCGTACTAAGAATGGACTAGCTAGTTTCTTATCGAGTCTATGTTGATTGCTATCATTGGAGGGTGAATTTAAAATCCCCAAAGGGTGTAGTTTATACTCACAATGGTGGATGGGATTTCTAAGAGATCTTTGATAGACCAAAACATCATGGAATGGGGGCATACTATATTCTTAGTTTGTATCTAGATGATTAAGAAGTGCATCAGTCAGATTTAACTCTAGTGGTTGATCGTTTTATAGACATATTCACAGATGAATTTTATGGTTTAATTCACGAGAGAGAGGGTGAGTTCTCCATTGAGCTTGTTTCAAGAGCTACAATGATATCCATTCTTCCTTAAAAGATGGATAATATGGAGTTTTAGGAGCTCAATAGGAGGATATAGGACTTAAAAGAAAAGTGGTTTATATGAATCAATACTTTTATATGGGGTTCGTCGGTCCTTTTTTTGAAAAAGGAGGATATTACCCGTAATCTAGGTGTGGATTATAATAAATTGAACTAGTTTAAAATTAAGAACATATATCCATTTTTTGTGGATATATGATATTTTTGATCCAAACATAGGATCTTGGGTGTTCTTGAAAATTGAGTTGTGATCTGGATACAATTAGGTGCATGTTCAACCTAAATATATACCTTGCAAAAAATTTTGTAGCAGGTATGGTCTATATGAGTATCAAGTTATATCATTTGGTCTCATGAATAAACCAAAAAATTTCATGTTGTTGATGAAATGAGTTTTACATCCCTATCTAGATTAATTTTTGGTGGTTTTCTTGGAAGATATCTTGGTGTATTATCACAATCTAAACGACCATGCAAAAAATCTTGATGTCTTCTTGGATACTCTGAGAAATCATTATTTATATTCTAATATCTCAAATTTCCACTTCTATATGGATAAGATTCACTTCATGTGTCATATTATCTCAGAGACAGGTGTATCAATTGACCTAGATAAGGTGATAGACATAGTTTCTTAGTAGCATTCCAATAACATCTTTGACATGCGACGTTTCTTGGGACTGGATGGATATTAAAAGAATCTTGAACATTACTTCTCACACTCAGTAGCACTATTGATTGGATTTACTAATATGGGTTTGATGTTTTTACGGTTAGATACCTATGAGACAGCCTTTCAGGAGTTGAAAGGGAGATTGAATTCAACACCCGTCCTAATTCTTCTAGAGCTGGGTAAGAGATAAACTTTGTATTGTGAAAAATCAGGTATTGGAATTAAAGATGTTATGATGTAGGGGATAGATTCATGTCATACGGGTCTTAGAAGTTGAGGCTACACAATATTAATTACTTGACACATAATCTCAAGTTAGCTGAAGTTGTTCATGCTTTGCGCTCTTAGAGAAACTATTTACAAGGTAGCATTTTGTGGTGTTCACAGACCAAAAAAGCCTCAAGTACATATTTACACAATGTGATTTAAATACGAAGTAGTGACGTTTGGTTGAGTACCTATAATATTTTGACTTTAATATTTCTTATATGCTTGGAATGGGCAATTTAATGAGAAGTAGGACTCAGATATAGGCAGTACAGTGGGCTGATAATGAGTGTCAGCTTTTGGATTTATTCTCTGAGATTCACTTGGAGGTTCATGATATTCAGTGAAAGAATTTTATTTCATACTTTTCTATGACCTCTACCTCTCTATATAGAGTAAGGATAAGGAAACTGTAGGATTAGGAGGTTATAGTCCTATAGGAGAGTGTGGAAGGTGAGGAACTGCATCCTAGTGGCAATGTAGGTGAGGATGAGATCATGTGTATATGTTCTCACATTTGTGTTCTAGTGGACATATGAAAGGAGATGATGCAGGAGTTTCAGGCCTTAGTTTGGGTGGTGCATCTCAGCATTACCAAGATGTATCATGATTTATTTCACCGATATTAGTGTCTAGGGATGAAACATGAGGTAGCTAGTTTTGTTATGAGGTGTTCCACATATTAATAGGTGAATTAAAAACATAAGCAACTAGTTGTACTTTTACAGTAGTTACCTATTCCCAAGTAAAAATGGTATGATGTTATGATGGGATTCATGATTGTTTTTTTGCCTACCTCAAGGAAATGATTCTTTTTGGGTTATTGTGGATAGACTAACGAAGGTTTCTCACTTCCTTCCAAAAAATGATACCTTTAGTGTGGATGAACTTGGGATTTTTTAAATTCCCGAGATAGTATAAATTCATAGGGTGCCTTGTACTATCAATTAAGATAGGGATGGCCAGTTTATGTCTCATTTCTGGAAGATTTTGCAGAGGGAATTGGGTAAATGGGTTCTTTTGAGCATAATATATCACCCTCAGACTGATGTTCAGTCAGAGCATACTATTCAAGTGCTTGAAGACATGTTTTGAGCATGTGTCATGGATTTTGTGGGTTCTTGGGAGATACATATTTTCCTTTTTGAGTAATTCTAAAATAAATTCTTACAAGAATCTATAAAGATGTCACCTAATGAGTATTTGGACAATAGTCTATGCCAATCACCCATGTACTGGTTAGAGATAGGTGAGGCAGCTTTACGAGGACTGCGTCTTGTGTATGAGACTTCTATGTATGTCCAATTTATCAGACATTAGATGAATACGGTGCAGTCTTGATAGAAATCTTACATCGATCACCATAGATTACCTCTAGATTTTGAGGTTGGGGATTAAGTATTTTTACATATCTCACTAAGGCTGGGAAACAAAGGGATCAGGAGACAAGGTAAGTTGTCAGCACGATATGTCTGGCTCTTCAAGATTCTGGGGAGAGTTGGGCTTGTAGTGCGATGAACTGACCCAATTAATGAATTAATCCATGACTAACCCAAGACCACCTCTAAAGGCTAGGGTTTGGTGACAAGAACTGAAGGAATAACTAAACTTAGAGATGTATTTTCCTAAAGTAACTATATGCATGCACCCACAACAACCTCAATGCAATAGTGCAGATATATAAAATAATGAAACAGAAAAACATGCATAAATATATCCCAAACTAGAGTAAAATATAAGTACACTAATGTAAGAATGAAAAAATAGGCACCCAACAAAAGAAAATTGTAAAAGTGTCTGACCTTCTTAGAATGAGGGGATTGTTGCCAAAAGTAACTACCGAAAATCTCCACATACCAGCTCTGGTAAACACCTTGATCGATCTAGCTTGTTAAGATCTTCCTACCTCAGGTCCTTCATGGAATCTGTCAAAAGGTATTTGTTCTTTACAAGACACAAAACATGTGTGATCAAAGAACATATATGGGTGAGTATGAGAATACTCAGTAGGTTCCCCAAAATCCAAAAAGAAAAATGAGTGACAGAAAGGCGACAGTCCACTTGACCTATCCAGAGGTAACCCCATCGAGAGAGAAACTCCATATTGAATCATCCTCGACTGTACATGACTAGTTAGGAAAGTCCAGTAAGAATCCCCAATAAGAGAGTAATAAAAATGCATCATCCCATAGCTTAGCCCAACAAGAGAGTGAAATTAACCTCATCCAAACACAAGGATCTTGACAGAGTGATAAAATAAACTTATAATTGAGTATTCACTACCTATAGTAGGATATTAGACTCATATAACCGTGACAATATAAACACAGAAAGAACGTGGCATACCTCACATTTCTTCACCTACCATGTAAGTATAGTAACCAAAATTAATGTATGGTAACGGAAGTGGTAAGTATACTCAGTCTTCAAGGGGTGTCATCCCAGAATGTAAAAACACCATAAGGTATTCTAGAAATAAACCCATATATGATCGTATTGGACTCCAAGTATCTTTTGTTTCCAACCTCATAGTCATCAATAGGATTACATTTGAGGTGCTGAAGGAAAAAAATAGGAGAACAAACTCTATGAGCTCTGCAATCCCAAGTGGCACCCATATGAGAGATGCACTTCATCAGTAACAAATCTACCATTCCTTATGGTACATCTAAGAGAATGTGCTCCATCAGGAACATTTTATGACTTCCATCTCTAGTTCTTAGCACCAGAGGTCCTATCATCATTACCTTATGCCCAACGTAAGCTAAAGAAGACCAAGTGAAGATGCCCACCACTCATCACTTCACACAGTTGAGGGATCATTGCTCTAGACTATGCATTGTGTTTATCCTCTCAAACAAGAGAGAACAAAGGGACCCACTCCTCACCAATACCCCACAGTTGAGAGAGTACTACTTCTAACTAACCTACAAAGAATCTGTCACTCATGTATGGAGTGACCCATAGCTTAGTCTATTTAGGGAGTACTAACTCCTATCTAGGTATCATTCACATCATATATATGGGCCTTCTCCTTTTAACTTTATACCATAGCCGAGGGAACTCCAACTCCAATAGAGGACCCACTCCCTGTTACTACTTGGATATGGGGGAGTACTACTTCATTAGTTAGGACCCATGAACTGATCCATTAGGAAAGTACTACTCAGAGAATGGAGGACCCAAACCCTGATATGATAGGGGAGTACCACTCTGTGGATCGAGGACCCACACCCTAACTTGGTAGGTGAGTACCGCTCAGTGGATATAGGACCTTCACCCTAGTATTACATGGGAGTACTGAATCTACTAGCTTATTCTCTATAGGGGATCCTCACTCTGATATGATAGGGGAGTACCAACCCCAGGCTTGAGGACCTACTCCCTGACACGGGAGGGGAGTACTGACTCTGCCGAAACAAAACATATAGAGGAGTCACACCTTGGGACGATAGGGGAGTACCGAATCCTAGGATAGAGGACCCACACCCTAAAACGGTAGGGTAGTACCCACTCGATCTATACATCACATATAGAGTACTTGTGCCCTGGTCCAACATGAGAGTATTGTCCATCTTCACGAACATCACAGGGAAACCCACACCCTAGTCCATTAGGGGCGTAACACCCCCAAAGGAAACTACCCAAAGCCAATGAACCCATGTACATGGTTTGGGGAGTCATATCTCTACTTAAGTAGAGAGTTAAAGGAAACCCATGCCCTAGTCCATCAGGGGAGTACCAGTCCCGACCTCTGTCTACATGAACCACACCGATCTCCAACATCAACTTAGTACAACTTCAAAATAATATAGCTCGATTTATGCCACCTTGTAAATTTTTAGATATAAATGAGTCCACCATGATGTTATATGTGTAAAAATTCTCAGGATAGACTACTCAAAATCCTGAATCTGAGTCACAGAGAAGAAGATACGGAGGCTGGAAGATCCCAGGAGGATCTCCTAAGAGTACACGATGTGCACCGGGACACAGATGGCGTGTAAACCCATCTGAGAACCTATCTGTGTATATTTTCTACATTGTTTACCAACCCATATATGGGTTCACAACATGTACAGGAGGTACACATTATGTCCCTCATCACTCGGCCCATGGCCATGTTCCTCTTCTATATGGACTAGTTGAGCATGTCCATAACATGTCGTGTATCCCATACAACATGGTGTGGTCAAGATAAATGGAAACCTTCCCATGTAGTTTTCCTGTATCAATGTACTAGATCCTATGTATATGTAATTTGGTCATATATTAGTACATGACCATGTGATTTCACATGGCTTCCCAAGTCATGTCTCATAGCCACACAGATTGGGCTAGTACACAGTGTGTAGCTCTGGTACATGGCATGTAGTCCCAAAAAACCTTCTTCCCAAAATAGGAAGGGATACACAACATGTTTCACTAGACTAGATTCCATGTAGATAGTAATTATAGTAGGTAATTACCTGCAAAAACCCTCGATTCACCTCGATTCAACCCAAAACCCATAGATCTACCTAGCAGGGATCAACAAAAATTGAAATTGGTCCTTAAAACCTAAGAACAATGCAAAAAATTGGACCAGGACTAAAAGTAAAAACTACCTACCTCGAGGATTAAACACCAATGCTTCAGTTAGAGAAAGGCGTCCAGATAGTTCTGATTCTAAATCCGTTGACGACCAGCTTCAAAAATGGAGATCGACAATGCCTCATTGCTTCAATTTGGGCTTGTTTCTATCATAACCAAAGGGAGTAAGGGAGGGGTATAGAATTTGATCCTCTCAATTATGTCACATTCCAAATATAAGGGGGTGGGGGGATTTAGTTTTTGGTAAATTAATTAATTAAAATGTCATTTTATTAATTATCCCACCCTAAAATGACCAACCAACTCGCCTTCGTCCACAACTCTTGGTGCTGAATTGTTTTTGTTGCACCTAGAGTAAACACAATGTTCTAAACTAAACCAAGGTCTTAGAAATATGATCCAAACTCTACATAGGTTTTATTACTCTTTTCAAACAAAAATTCAAGTGTGTGAGAAAATATATTTAATATTTTTGAAATCACCACATCGAGGCTCTATAGTCCCTGAATTCCTATATAGACTCGGTGCCTAGCTTTGAAAATATTCTTGAAAATAGTACAGTCAGACAAGTCAAAACCTGAGTCTCTAAAGGTATCCTATTAGTTTTAGTTACATAAGAGGTACTAGTACATTCATAATGTCTTACATGTTTCTCAGTTATACTGTTATCACTCAGACCCATCTCACACTCTGAAGCTGGAGAAGGTGGATTTATCGATAGATATGTCTTTTGAGGATCATATGATTCATATTTTTTCATAGATAATGAAGGTTCTCTAAGGCTGGTCGGTTCCTCAAGTATGGGTTCTATGAAATCATGGTCATTTATAGGATGTGACTTAGGATTGAGAGGTCAATGTATGTACTTAGTGGCTAGAGTTATTATCTGATGATACTTAACCACCCTTGACAGGGAAATTTGGAGATGAATTGCTTTATATGGGGAAGGTTGTAAGATCTTGGGTTTTCATATGAGGTAAAAATCTCATTAATTTTAGTTTAAACATTTTTTTAAAAACTATTGTGAATACCCTTTGTGGTTATGGGGGTTCGGGGGGTGTCTAGGGCTTGTTTAGATCCCAATGATTGATTTTTTGGAAAAATTTGGTAGGTCACACAATTAGTAGAAACCATGTGGGACATGATACACAGTCTGACTAACCATAAAAGACCTGGGAATAGGGAAAGAGGAGACTGCATGGTTTGATGAAACCATGCAGATGGAGGTACACACCCATGTGGGGCACCTACAGTTTTTAACATATCCAAAATGAAAATTTTGCACACATTTTTTCAAATCATGCACAGTAACCATATAGGTTCCCCCTTAGCATAACAGATGGAATATAGTTGGTCCATGGTTTTATTAACTGTGCGACCAAACCATGAAACCCAGTGTTTTTTGAAAAAAATTTCAAAATTTCCTTAATGAGTTCATAATTTTAAAACTCTTTCTCTCCTTTGATTTTAGTTTACTAAAACTATGTAATAGAGCTCCTTTAAAGGCCCTTGGTAATATTTTGATTCCATTTCTATGTCCAAAATCAAAATCGAGCATTGTCGGTCTCGTTAGATTCATGCTGCTAAGTACTCCATTCCTTTTGCGTCATTACTCATTCTTCTTGGTCACAACAGAGTTATTTTGGTGTAATCCAAAATTCCTAATTTCCAGGTTATTCATCTGTTCTTTGTTTTTCTCTCTATTTGAGTCAAATAAGGAGTTGATAATGGATGATCATTGTATTATGGACCTACAATAGGTAATCTATACTTTTCACAAGTGGTGTGACACTTTATAGAGCTAGTTTCCATAGTGAAACATGCCAGAATTTCTGGTGTCGCCCCTAAAATGAATTGAGTGTCTAAATTAAATGTAATGGAACTTGTTATGGATTCCTAATAGTTCCAAGAGACTTGTTGGAGGGTTTTCCCCAACCAAGGCCACCTATAGGGTGTGCCTTTGTGATTGTCCTTTATTATACCACTCACGGGGGGGGTGTTTTGTCTTTCCAAGTTATAGGAATCCCATTTACAATGAATTTAATTTAATTGATTGTTTAAGATATGTTCTCCCTTAGTTTCCATGTGATACATGATATTTATTTTTTTAACTATTTAAATGTGAAATGTTATATGAATGGGTAAACTCATGAAATGTAATTGAAATGGAATTGGTGTATTAGTGGGTAAAATCATGGAATTTAATTATTATGAATTGATATATGGAATGAATGATGAATTATTCCATTATATTCCTTATATGTTACTCTTTGGATCTTCATAATGGTATTGGATGCCTTGGATAAGATTGATAATTGGATCTTGATTCCATGGGATGCCTTGGGTCTTGAAACCCCTTGGATTTGGGTTAGTTGGGATCATAGTGGACATGGTCTAATGACATGTTCCTTGGACCCCAAACCAAGTCTAATCGAGTTTCGATCGAGATTATCCTAGGGCTTGATGAGGATTCCTTGGTCCAATATATATTGGATCCGGCCTTGTGAGGTCTGACACTTATGATTATACAACTTGACCGTAGTTGATATTACATGATTGATTATAAAGTGTGGTTGTGGTTGATATAACATTAGAGGTTATATGGAATGGCCATGGGTTATATGAGATATTGTGTGTACGATATAGACGTGGTGTTTACTTTCTTTTCTCTTTACTTATACCTTGTTATAGGAGCTTGACACTTGTTTTCAGGGATCCTTGTATGGTTTTACAATATCACTTATTTGGTTACTCTTGCCTTGGGAACTTTACTTTCAATAATTCCATACATATTATATTATGCACTCTACATTATCTTGAATTGAACAAAAAATATATGTTATAATCACCGTGGGTGATGACCTACAAGGATTTTATCTCGCACCCTATCCAGACCACTGTTGGGTACCCAAAAAAACTATTTGGATGTTAGTATGGATTGGGGAAAGTGTCAACAGTTTGATTCTTGACATTGTTCCATGCTTAGGATTAGGGGAGCATAGGACCGGGATGAGACTTGTGATTCGGGTTGGGATAGTTTCTTTTTGGTATTTTTGGTATTTTGATACATGTATTGTATTGATGCGTTTATACCTATTTTTGGATTCTTTGTAAATATATGAAATATAATTTTTTATGTGATAGTACTTATGGTATTGTTGTATATATCCATGTTTGGATGTTTACCTCATGTTTAGTTATTATAATGATTCCTCTAATGACATTTATTATTATTCTGTTATGTTATACTCTTACATTAGGGCATAGTCTCCCCACTGACACACCCTAGGCCCTCACTTCTATCGGTAAGTGTCTGCCATTCAATGAGATGAACTTGAGGCTATGTGGCCAACCGGGCTCTGGGCACCATTCAATGGCATCTGGGTCTGGGAATTTACAATATATATTAGGTTGCATAGGAGATTAACATGTCAATTCCTTCATGCCATTCAAGAAACCATATTTACAAATCTAATTTTTATTAGTGGAAAAATACATCTTGGAAGTTTCAACCACTAGAGCTGATGAATCCTTATTGATAGGAGGAACATACCCTATTGCTAAATTTGAATCCAATATTCCAATGGGAGGATCTACAAGAGTGAAATATTCAACAAGTGTATTAAATCATGTGTCATATTTCTCATATAGTCCCGAAAAATTAGAATGAAAACCTTTTCCCTACTCTGACACATAATTCTAGTTATTTCTAGTAAAATTAATATCCTTTCTAGGATTAAGTCTCACTTGAGATGAAACGTCCAAATTTTTTATTCCATTTTTTAGCTCTTGAATACTTTTTATCCTACCACAGTTCATGGTCTACAAGCTCCTGCACAATAATTTCATAATCAAATTTACCATAAACTTTCTTATCACCACATTCTTCATCCCCAATGACCTTGGTAGAAACATCCTTAAAAGAAACCCCTAAATGAAAATAAATCCCCTTATCTATAATTTTATCCCATTAACCATGATGTTAATATGGTTCATAAAGATTTTATAAATCCTAATTTAAGGGTATTTAAATTTTACAAACTATTTTGAATATTTTTAATATTTAAATTAAATTTTTATTTAGAAACTACAATGATAATTTATAAAATGTTTATAAATTACGTACATATATTTTAAATCTAAATAAGTTTCTATTTAAAAATAATTAGTTGTTCATAAACAATTAATTTGAATTATTAAAATTAAAGAAGTTCTTATTTAAAGATATTATTTAAAACAAATCAAAATGTTTTGATGATTTATTTGATCAATGATTTAAATAATGTTGAGTATGTTATATTTTGATTATGTGAAAATGTTTACATTAGGGGTGTTCAAACTTGACCCAAAATAATTAGGTTAATTAGGGTCATGTTCCATATAGAATAAAGTTATGTTGGGTTTTACAGGGTTAACCCATATATGGTTTGGTTTCGGTCTCAGGTTAGAAAATTAATGAGCCAACCAAACCTGATCAACCAAACTTGTAACGACCCCTTATTTTAGTGAATTCTTTTCCTTAATTTAATACCCTGTGTGTATCCTGTCTTGTATGAAAGGATGAACTAAAACTAAAACTTATTTACCTTAAAAAATTATTAAATATTAACATTATATTATAACCTTTAAAGTTGTTGGTATCAATAAAGGTAACCACTTTTTAAAAACTATATAAAATAGTACAACAAAACAAATGCCATTTTATACTTAGAAGATACATGTTTCTTAAAATTGTTTTTATGTGTTATGCATTCTTATATTAATTTTTTTATCACATTTATAAATTGAATCATATAAAATTATTTAAACATTTTTAATCATAATTTTAGAATTAGTTAATGGGGTCAATTTAATTTTTAGGCATAAAATTAATTTACCAAGGTAAATATTAGTTACCATGGTAAAATAATTATTTTTCAAAGAAAAATAGTTTTTTAAATATTTCATATTTTTATAGTAAATGGATCTAATTTAAATTAAGAATCTCATATAATATTTATATATATATATATATATATATATATATATATATAAATTTACACTCATTTAATTTGAAATCAATGTTAAATAAGATTAATAACACTTAATGATTAAAACAACATTTTTTTTACAAAAAATGTTTTTCCAACACATTATATATTTTAAATTAAATCTTAATTTTTGAATATTTATACATTGAATTAGATTAATGGATTCAAAATTCAAATTCATTTTTTTGAAAATTGATAATAAGGTTTATATTATATTTTTAGTTGTAAAATAATAACCAGTATTAATATTTAATCAATATTAATAAGTGTTAAAATGGGTAATCAAATGTGACTCAAATTTTACTAAATCACACGCAGACCTTATAGAATACATTTTTATTGTAGTAAAGTCATAACTTAATATCTATCCAAAATTTCCCCACCTAACGCACCCAACTCTCAAGAAATTCCAATCTTACCCCTTACATAACATTATTTGACAAAAAATTTTCCTCTTCACCAACAAAAGGAGCTCACTTACACCCTTTTAAAAACACATACCTAGTTCAAAATTTATATGAAACTCTACCAAGTTTGATGCTTATAGATCCTCTATAAACATTTGTAATACTATAGCTTCAATAATGTTCCTCAACTCGTCAATTTACAAAGGATACTTCAAGAGAAGATCCAAATTCTCAACATTAGTGTTTCTTACCCATTAATTTCCATTCTTTACTCTTCTCATCCAACCTCCCCCAAACCCCTTCTAACAATATGTATATAATGAAATTATTATAAATATAATATTTAAAATTTAATATATTTATTCTATAACCATTATCTATTTCCCTCCCATTCAATTACAAAAATGAAAATGTTGCTCATATGCATGTGCAGACTACTATCTCTATGAACAACACATTTAGTTTTTCATCACTACATTTTTGGGTTAATTTTATAAATAGGTTTAGTGAATATATATGTTATTTATTACATCATTCATATTCTGTAAATATAAATTATAATTTATATAAGTAATATTAGTAATAAGAAATCATTGTAAAACTAACCACCTAAAACGAACTTATATAGAGGAAAATAAATTTATTTATAAGTGACAACATATTTTTCATTTACCTTATTATTATAACTATTAAAAATTATTATTTAGAGTCTTAATAAAATATAAATAATTTCATTATACTTTATTGATAATGATATTATAACAAAATAATCTCTTTTATCGCCATACTCACACAAAGATTGTAGCATATTCTAGTTGGGTTGGTTTAACTACCTACTTGAAAATAAAATTTTTTTTGATCAAGTATGTAATCAAAAACTTAATATTTTATATTAATATTTAAATAATTATTTTTCTATTCTGTTTTAGTAATATAAAAATTTAACTCATTAACTACTCTTCCACCATTCATTTGTCAAAAATCATTGAAACATGCTTGCCACCAATTTCATTTATAAGAATTGTAAATACAATATCGTAGAATAAAATAATAAGTTTATTAACTATCATAAAACATCAATTAAATTACCTTTTATTCTATGTGAATTATGAAATTTTTTATAATAATGAAAAAAACACTGCTATTATGAAACTCATTCAAAATGATCAAGATTACCCACACCCCAAATTGAAAATTGATAATAAACTAATATACATGTAAAGTATAATTGTAAATGAAGTTTATAAAATGTTATATACATGAATACATGTCAAAAATAGGCAATTAAAATGGTTAATTTGGTTATATATAAGGTTATAGTGTGACCAATTAAGTTGAAATTCAAGGTAAGGGTTTCTTAGTCTCATTTTCAACTATATGGGACATGTTTGATTTTTCACACCAATAATTAAATTATATGGTGTATTAAATTCCCTATTGATTTATAATTTGAAAATATCTTCTATTTTATGAGATTTTAATATAAATTTCATGATATATTTCCTAATATCCTTTTATTCTTCTGTTACCAATACCAAAATGGTTCATCGAATCAATTTCTGATTCTTTGGGTCACAGTATTTATTAAATTAATATAATTTTTAATACTTTTTGATATTTATATTAACCAATTTTATTTATTATTTCATATTTTTATCAAGTAAAATAACTTCTCATCATCAATTCCCACATCTTTTATATATTTTTTTCTTGAAATAAAAGTATAACGCCAATAAGTATAACTCTCATTCTTACCAATGAATGTTTTTATTCCATGTACCATTTTTTCCTATTAAAATTTAATTCTTTAATGAAATAAAAATATGTTTTTCTTTTTATGTTGTTAATATTTTATTTTACCTATGTTATGAAATAAAATTATTTCAACATTTCTTATCAGTGGTTTTTTCTTTAAAACTTCCCAAAAATATTAATAAATTAATTTCTTTACATTATTTTTTACTCTAGATTTATTTTATTTTATTTTTATATTTTCAAAGAACCATTATTTAAAATTATTCATAAAATATTTTTCAAAATTATTCTATTTTTCTTCTCAAAAACTTTATTGAAATTATTTTTTTGCATTATCTTAATAACATTGTTTAAAATGTTTTATGAAAAATTATGTATGTTCACGTAAATTTTTCCTCTAAGATTTATATATCATGAAGTGATGTTTTTATCATCATATTTAGGTTATTATGATATGATTCCCTTTTGAAAAATAGATTTTTTATTTCGAATTTTCTTTTATGTTTATGTTATGTGATGTTTTTGAAATGTTTGATAAACCCATTCTTTTTTCCATGGATTATTTAAGACATAGTCATAATTGATTTTAAGTGGAACACATATATACTTATGATGATAGTTGGGGTCATATATCACCATATAATGAATTTTTTTATGTTTAAATCTCATGAGATAGTCAATCGTAGATATAATGATTTTGTTCACAAAGGAACGGGCTATAGTAACCCAAGCTTTTATACATAAATATCACATATTTTTAGATGAATATTCAATATATTTCATGAACACAAACCTAAGGACTATAATAGTTTAGTGTATTTGGAGATTAGAAACCTAATATTATTATTTCATGAAATATATTCTACTTATACCACAATGTTCTTCTCACATAGTACTCCTCTTAGGCATACCCTACCTAGACCTTTCTTCATAACATTGGGAAGGAAACATAAGAAAGGGTGAGATATGATGCTCATTAAGGGTAAGCATAGGAGATATAAATCTATGATCATATTAAATAATAAGATAACAATTGATGTATATGATCATGGCCATAAATTAGGAAATTCATACCCAAACTATCATAGATCAGCAACATGATTCAGGCCAAAAACATTTATCATTTTAGAAAACATGGCTTATAAGATTGAGAAATAATAATAAATAAATCATCAAACATAATATCACTTAATAAAATTTTGGAACCATTATAAATATCAAAAAACTATTTCATATGTCAAGGTTAGATACCAAGACCATAAAAATAGTGGATCAGGACTTATCCCCAATTTCCCATCATCAATTAGGACGCACCTATTTCCCATAGTGGGTCAGGATGTTCATGCTTCCCGTAGCTGATTAAGCCCATAAAGTTTTCCCATTATTATCTAGTGTTATATAAACCTTTACCCAATTAAATGGGGTAAAATATAGGTGTCACCCATATCATAATTAAAACCATAATGATGTGTGTCATAATATCATAAAACATAAATCATATCATTACATAATAACTCATGTAAATAAAATGGGTTTCATAAACATTTCATAAATTCACCATAGAATAAACCATGAAAAATAAATGGGTTTCATAAACATTTCATCAGTATAATCCTTAATAATCCAGAGAAAGAATAAGGATGGTATCATTCAATCTTATCCCTATTAGATCATATGTAACATCAAAGTATGTCATCTTAAATGGAAAATGATTTTGAAAGATCACTTGGAACATTTATTTAGGAATATAGCCTTTCCACTTTAAAAAAAAACCATATAAAACATAAAAAAAATTTCAAAATCATTTTCTTCAAAAATAACCTTTGAAACTTATAAAAGAATATTTAAAAAACTTTTGAAAAATTTCTTTTAGAAAATAATTTTTTTTAAAAAAAAAATATTTTAAAACTAAAAATTCATAAAATATATTGGAAATTATTTTATTTGAAAATAACCTTTAAAACTTATAATGGAATATTTAAACATAATTTAAAACAATTCTTGAGGAAAATATCCTTTCCACTTTGAAAAAAAACTTTTTAAAAAATATAACTAATTGAAAATCAATTGCTTTTAAAATAAAATTGAAATATTTTAAAGTAATATTAAAATAAAATAATTTTCATCATGGTGAGAAATTTCATTCATTCCTTACACGTTAAAACAAAGGTTCCTTTCATATTTTTAGTAAAATCCAAGTGCACATTGTTTGGAAAATAACATGAAGATGTTTTTAAAAAAAAATCGAATAATGAAAACATGGGTAAGAATTTCTTTAAAAAATACTTTTTATAATATTAAAAAAAGATTTTATAAAATTTTTATAAAACATTTTTTGGAATAAAAATGTTTTTTCTTCTGAAGATGGATATAACATTGGTTTACTTTAAAAACATTATTTTTTTAAATATTGAGCACATGAAGAGAGAAAATGAAAGGCAAACATGTATTATCGTGAAATAAATATATTATAATAAACTAAATGAGTTTATTAAGAGATATATCATAATATTTTAAAATTGGAATCATAATAAAATACAATCATGATAAACAATGTGATTGTAACATAAAACTCTTACCATTTAGGTAACATAAATTGAAAGCCCCATAAAAACAATAAACTTAAATGAAATGTATAATATCACGAGAAGAAATATATTCTTTATATTAGATTTCAAAGGGAATTTATATAAACCTCATAAAATAATATAGGTTCATAGCATAACATATGTCCCAAAAAAGACAAATTGAGACACAAATCCCTTACGGCTTTGGTGAATTTTGAACTGTAAATACCATGAAAGTGATATAATAAAATGGATATAAAAATAAAAATATTTTTTAGGAAAATAATTTTAAATAATTTCATGTGAAGTATATACACCACATAAAAAACACATGGTGAATTTGTAATGTGTCTCACATAAAATAAAAGTGAGACATAAACCCATTACCATAAGTCTCGACATGCTTCGTACATGTTAAAACACCTATATAATAAATATAAGTTTATTATAAATCTATTACATAACTATACTTATATATATCATTCAATATATTATTTACTTATGAATTTTTATTACCCGTTTATTAACAATTTCTTGTTAAAGTCACGTTTGAGGCAATACCTGCTATGTTTTTCGTGTATATTTTGATTTTTTATTTTTGGTCATCTTAATTTTATCATGGTCCCATAATCTCATTAATTTTCAAATTTTTATAAATATAATATATATTCTATATATATGTATCTATAGAGATTTATAAAAGTTATAGATAGAAAATTAAATATACTATTCATGGAGATGGTAGACCGTACGAATGCATGAACACTGTTTCGATTTTCCCAATGGAAAAGAAAGAAATAAAGATAAATAATATATTAATATTACATAATCATATTTATTTCATATATATCACATATAATAATTTAATCCATCCTTATTACCTTTTATGTAAAGCGTAAAAATTTACATCACTTCGTGAGGTCGTAGTCCGCTATACACACGAACAATGTTATCGTATTCCCATAAAATGGAATTTAAGATAGAACATGTGATATAATGATTCCATAAGCATGATAATATTATACATATATTATATAAAATAATAAATCTATCATTATATCCATCCATGAGAGGTGGTGATGGAAAACAAATAATATCAGTTCGTGAGATGATAGTCTATCATACACATGAATGATGATTTTATAACCCATCTAATGGAAGAGGGAAAAGATTTAGATTATAAAATTAATATATTAACATATCAGTATATTTAATATAATAATTTTATTAAATAAAAATAGTTTAATATGAATTTAAGTATGTAGAGTAAGAAATAATATTAAATACTCAATTAGGGATGTTACCTCTTCTTCAGACAACTCCTTTTGGTATGAAACGAAAGGATTCTTTGGTTGGATTTATGACCAAAATAATTATTATATAATTAGAGGAGGTAATTAAGAAATTTATTTGGGTAGGTATTTTACGAACTAAAGGTGTTTGTAAGTGTCTAAATGAGAGGAGAGGGGGTGGCCTTTTATAGGTATGTTGAGTGGCACACTTGTAATTTTTGAAAAGAAAAAGGTGTACCCACATCTTTCATATGCCAAAAGAATCGGAAATAGTCCATTATTGAACCTATAAGATATAAGGTCAAAATATTTCTATAAAATGGGGTTTTAACATGTTTTGGGTCATTTTTTAACCTTATATGTTTAGTTTAAGACCACGGTAAACCCATTTTTTCCTTAACCGAGATAAATAATTTTATCTGTTTTTACTATTTAAAAATTGGAAAAAAATTAACTTGAACATATTAGATAATATAAATAATTATGATTAAAAATATTTAATAAAAATTTTCAAATTAAATTCACATAACTGTAAAAATTTAATATATAGAATTAATCTCACAAACGCAACGAGAAAGAAATTTTCCAAAGAGAAATGTTCAAAAGTTTTAAAAGGTTTATATCAACTATTAATATTAAATTGATGAAAATATCCTAAATTGGAAAAATATATATATATAATTTAACTAATATTACCATTAAAACCATATTAAAACATTTTTAAAGTTTTTAAATGCGTTAAAATAAATAAAAATTCTTAATAAAAACCAGTATTTTTCACTATTCATCGAAAAGTTTTTCTTATAAAATTATAAAATAATCACCATTAGATAATTTTAAAATTATGATTTAAAATTTTTTTTAAATTTTTCAAATAAATTTTCTAAAATTGGGAAAAAAATATATTTTAAATAAGTTCACTAAAGGCAAAAAAACTATTTTTTAGAAGAGTACAGTTCTTAAGCGTAAAATTGGATTTATTCTAATCTCTTATGTAGAAAACACATAAGAGAAATTTTAAAAATATTATTTAATATATAATATATAAATTTCATTAAAATCATTAAAAAAAATTTATTTAATTTTTTTATATAAAACTTATTTGTGTTTATAAAAATAGTTTTTAGAGAAATATTCCCTTTATTTTCAAATGGTTTTTATTTTAATTCCTAATTAATTGGTCAATACAGAATTCATTTTATATACATGTTTAAACCATATATTTTAATATTTTAGTTAATTATATTCATACCCTCCATTCTAATAATAGTAAAATTATCATCATATTAAATAATAATATTTTAATAGTATATCGCATTTCATTAAAAATCAGTGTTTCATGTAACACCAGATAGACTCAGTGTTGTATGTAATTCAAATTAAACTCAGTGTTACATTAAACACAAGATAAACCCAGTCTTGCACGTAACATAATCTAAACTTGGTTTTGTGTGTAACTCAATCTAAACTCATTGTTGTGTGTAAAATAAAATATCAAAAAGATTAAATTTCTTTGAAAAATATATATCTCGCAATATATTGGCATGTTACATTTTAACCCCTTAAAATTAATTTTACCTGTGAAATTTGTCTCTTTTTTACCAAAAACTGAGGATAATTCTTCCTCATTACATTCTTAGCTTCCCACATCTCTTTCTTAAGCTGGTGGTTTTGTCACAAAACTTTGACCAGGTGAATGGTCTAGTTTCATAGCACTGTCTATTTATGATTCAACATATCATCCAATTGTTCCTTATAAGAAAGATCATGCTCCAGTGGTATAAAATATGATTTTAGTACATGTGACGAATCAAGTATATATTTCCTCAGGAGAGGTACATGGATCACATCATGAAACTATAAGAGAGGTTCTGTGGAAGAACAAAATGATAAGCTACTATCTCAATATGATCAAGTATTTTAAAGGGACCAATTTACCTAGAGATTAGTTTTTCGTTATTATATTTTTAAAGAAATTATTAGAAATACCTTCTCACAAAAGTCAAATTATATATCACATCAAAAATTATCCGCATCATATTTTTTTTGACTTTATATTTTACTTACATGTTTCTGAATGGATATAACCTTCTCTTCTATCTCATTAGCTTTTTTAGGTCCCAATAGAATTTTTTCTGAAACTTCATTATAGTACATTGGAATTTTAGAATTCTTTCTATAAAGGGATTAATAAGGATCCATTTTAATGATTGAGAAAAATATATTGTTGAAATAAAACTCAACTGGAGGAAGGTGTTGATCCCAACCACCTTTGAAAACCATAGAACAAGATCATAGCATATCGTCTTGGATTTTAATTTTTCTCTCATAATGAATATATGTATGAGTATAATATAAAGTGATTAAACTCAAATCTATATCAATAAATTACTGAATAATTTTCCAAAACATTGTGGTAAAATTTGAATCATAATCTGATACAACTAAATGTGGTACTCTATGAAACTGTACCACTTCCTTAATGTATATGCTTGAAATATGATCCAGTGAGAAATATTCTATGATGGTAATGAAGTTTTATAACTTTATACAGTGATTGACTAAAACCAATAATTTCCTAAACATCAAAGATAAGATAAACCCTGAAGGTTTCTAGTATCTTTAATCATATGTCCACAAAGTTTAAAGACATTCCTCTTTAAATAACATTGTCACTAAAACATATACAAAAAAATGTTTTTATTTCCATAAATATCTCTTCAAATATCCTTAGCCTTGGTAAACTTTCATCACGTAAAACCTAAATAAGGGTTTCAATGACTTTGAACTTATGACCAATCCTAAAATCATAAACCCATGATGGCATCCATAAAACTTAAGATAATATTACATGGATACATATATACTTCCAAAAGTTAATTCACCCTTTATTACTTATATAATCTCTTAACTTATATAAAAATAGTTTCATTAGAATCCTAGGTTCATCCTTCTACCAATAGAATATCAAATTTGGTTTTATTATTCTAGAATCCATTTGGAAGGAGATAATCACATGAAATTTTACTAGAGGATGAACAATAGGGATTATTCACACAAAATAAAACATGAAATTCCTAACTAAGGAGGGGAGGATAAGTGTTCCATAATTATCATGATTCACTTAATCCATTATGATTGCATAAGATTTATATTTTTCCTTTGTATTTATAGGGTTTTATGGATTATCATCCAAATTATCCCTTAGATTGCATAATTGATTCACATAATGCCCAAATTCACTGCACATGAAACATTGGAGTGTCGGTGGTGCATTAGTCATCATCCTCATCTCCTCCATTAAATTAATCAGACCATTAATTAAATTTAAACATACATGGGATTTATGACTTGTTTTTTTCTTATAAATCACATCCCAATTCCATTCAAGCAATTCCAATTATGTTTCTTCCAGCATTTATGGAATGTAGATGGTTGGAATTTCATTCTACCATGTTATTTTTCATGAGAATAACTCATCCTTTTCTTATCAAAACCATAGGAGTGGTGGGAATATAAAATTTTCATTTCTACCATCAATGTACATCCAAATAATTTTTTGTTGATATTAAATTCTCTCAGATCCAATGTCTTTCAAAGAAACGGGTTTATACCACCAAAGAATTGATCAATTTTTCTTTCAATGATAATGATTAAACTAGAAGTGCACCTTGAAACTCTTGTAGAATTAGTTTCATAAGTACCAATTTATTCATAATACTTTTTATTAATATCAAGTAATCCCTTCCCCATATTTTTTCATATAGTACAAGTAAATTACTTACTAATAAATATCCCTTAAATTCTTCTCATTTCATAGATTCAATTAATTCTTGTTTGCTCATGTTCTTAATAAGATTCCACCAATGAACTTTTTCTCCATCCAAATGATAAATATCTAAAATTACCTATTCATTCTTCAAACACTTAAGAATTGAAAATATATTTTCAATGGTAATGATCCATTTCTCAGAAACTAGTTGATCAGTGGAACCACTAAAATAAGGTGAGAGTTTCCTCTTGAATGACTCAATAGAATGTTATTCCATCCTTATATCAATTTGATGTCAGCATGATTCATATATTGAGAAAGTTTTGTGATCCTAGAAATAATATTTTGAATTCCATCTCCCAGAAGATAAGATATGAATAAGTTTATGTGATCATAAACATAGCTTAATAAGTTCATACCCAACCTATCATACATCATAAACATGAGTCAAGGAATAAAACTTTATCATTTTAGAAAACATAAATCATAAGTGCGAGAAATCATCATAAATCAATCATTAACCATAATCTCATTTCAAAAAAGTGTGTTAACATTATAAATAAAGAAAAAAATTTAAAATGCCAATAATAACTACCAAAACCATAAACACAGTGGATCATGAATTATCTCATGTTTCCCATTGTGGACTAGGATAAACTTATTTCTCATTGTGGATCAAGACTCATGTGTTTCCAATAGTGTATCAAGCCCATCAACTTGTTTCCCATTGTTATCTTATGATATATAAATCTATACCCAAGTCATTGGTGAGAGATATAAGTACCACCCATGTCATAATGAAAAACATACTTATGTATTCCACAATATCATAAAATATTCATTATATCATCACATCAAAACCCTTGTAAATAAAATATGTTTCATAAAAATTTCATCAATTAACCATAGCATAACCCATGAAAAACAAACGGGTTTCTTAAACATTTAATCAATATAAAATTTAACCATCTTGAGAAATAATAAGGATGGTATCATTCAATATTATCCCTAGTAAATCATAAGTAACATTAAAGGATGTTATATTATATGTAAAATGATTTTGAAAGATCTATTGGAACATTTCCTGATTAATACATCTTTTCCACTTGGATAAAAGCATTTTAAAACATAAAACATTTTCAAAATACTTTCTGTAAAAATAACCATGTAAACTTATAAAGTAAGATTTAAAAATCATTTAAAACATTTCTTGAGGAAAATATACTTTCCAATTTGATTTTTTTATAAAAAATATAACATATTTAAAATCCTTTTCTTTGAAAATAAAATTGAAATATTTTAAAGGAATCTTCAAAGAATATAATGGTTATGATGGTGGGAAATTCCATTCATTTATTACATGTTAAAACAATTATTCCATTCACATTTTCAGTAAAATCCAAATAAACATTTCTTGGAAAATAACATGAAGACTCCTTCCAAAAAAATTAGAAAAAATCACAACATGGGTAAAAATTTCTTTAGTAAATCATTTTTAGAATATTGAAAACATCTTTGAAAATATTTTTAGAAAAAATGGTTTTATAAGAAAAAGGTTTTTCGAATGAATATAAAAATAAAGTTTGTTTACTTTAAAAACATTATTTTTTAATATTAAGTAAATTAAGAACGAAAATCCATGTAAAAAATTTATTATCATGAAATAAATATAGGATTAGAAAACATATTAGTCTCTTAAGAGATATATCATAATATTTCATCATTACAAGCATAACTATAAATAATCATGATAAATAATGTGATTGTAACATAAAACTCTTACCACTTAGGTACCATGTATTGTAAGCCCCATGAAAAAAAATAACCTTAAATGAAACTTATAATATCATGAGAATAAATAAATTAAAGATATTAAATTTAAAATGGGATGTATATAAACCTCATAAAATAAGATAGGTTTATAACATAACGTATGTCCCAAAGAAGACAAATTGAGACCAAAATACCTTACTACTTTCGAAACTTTTGAACTATAAACCCATGAAAGAGATATCCTAAAATGGATATGTAAATAAAAATATTTTTTGGGGGAATAATCCTAAAATAACTTCATGTGAAGTATATACACCACATAAAAGAAACATATGGTGAATATGGAATTGGTCTCACATAAAATAAAAGTAAGAAAAAAATCCCTTACCATAAGTCTCGTTTGACTTTCTTCATACATGTTAAAACAACTATATAATAAATATAAGTTTATTATAAATCTATTATATAATAATAATTATATATATCATACACTATATGAATTACTTATGAATTTTTATTTAATTTTTATTAACAATTCCATGTTAAATTCGCATTTTAGGCAATACCTGCTATGTTTTTCGTGTATATTTTAATTTTTAATTTTTGGTCCTATTAATTAAACAATGGTATAATAATATAACTAATTTTAAAAATTATATAAATATAATATATATTCTATATAAATGTATTTATAGTGATCCACAAAATGTATATATAGAAAATTAAATATATCGTTCATGGAGATGGTAGACCATACATACGCATGAACGATGTTTCCATTTTCCTAATAGAAAAGAAAGAAAGAACGGTAAATAATATATTAATATTACATAATCATTTTTATGTCATTTATATCACATAATTTCATTTAATTCATCCTTATTACTATCTATGTAAACCGTGAACAAATCACATCACTTCGTGTGGTCATAGTCTGCCATACACACGAACAATGTTATCGTATTCCCAGATAATAGAATTTAATAGAGAACATGTGATATAATAATTAGATAAGGATAATAATATAATAAATATATTATATAAATAATAAATCTATCATTATATCCATCCATGAGAGTTGGTTATGGAAAACGAATAACATCGGTTCACAAGATGATTGTCCATCGTACACACAAATGATGATTTTGTAACCCATTTAATGGAAGAGGAAAAATATTTAGATGATGAAATTAATATAATAAAATATCAGTATATTTAATATAATTATTTTATTATATAATAAGGTTTCTATATAAATTTAAGTGTGTGAAGGAAGAAATAAAATAAAATACTCAATTAGGGATGTTACCTCTTCTTCGGACAACTTCTTTTGGTTTGCACCGAAAAGATTATTACGTTGGATTTATGACAAAAATGATTATTCTATAATTTGAGGTGGAAATTAAGGAAGTTATTTAGGTAGGTATTTTATGAACCAAATGGGTTGGAAGTGTAAAAATGAGAGGAGAGCGGTGTCCTTTTATAAGGAAGGTGAGAGGCACACTTGTAATTTTTGAAAAGAGAAAGGTGTACTCGCATTTTTCATATACCAAAAGGATTCAAAATGTCCATTATAGAACCTATAAGATATAAGGTAAAAATATTTCTATAAAGGGTATGTTTCACATGTTTTGGGTCATTTTTAAACCTTATATATTTATTTTAACCCTACAGTAAACCCATTTTTTCCTTAACCACAGTAAATACTTTTTACTGTTTTTACAACTCATTATGGTAAATTTAAATTTGAACTTATTAAATAATATAAATAATTATGCTTAAAAATAATGAATAAAAATTTATAAATTCCATTCACATAACTATAAAATTTTTATTTAAAATTAATCTCATAGACGCAACGAGAAAACAGTTTTCTAAAGAGAAAATGTTCCAAAGTTTAAAAAGTTTTTATATAAAAATTTAATATTAATTTGTTTAAAATGACCTAAATTGGATAAATATAATTATATTTGAACTAATATTACCTTTAAAATCATCTTAAAACAATTTTGAAGTTTTTAAGTGCATTAAAATAAATGAAAATTCTTAATAAAAACTAGTATTTTTCATTATACATCAAAGACAATTTCTTAGAAAATTATAAAAAATCATCCTAAGATAATTTTAAAATTATTATTTAAAAATTTATTTAATTTTTTGAAATAAATTTACTAAAATTTGAAAGTAAATATTTACTAAATAATTTCACAAAAAGTGACAAAACAGTTTTTCAAAAAAGTACAGTTTTAAGCGTAAAATTGGATTTATTATAATATTTTCTGTAGAAAACACATAAGATAAATGTTAAATATTTGATTGAATATATAAAGTATAAATTTCATTAAAATAATTAAAAAAATTGATTTATTCAATAATGAATTCATTTTATAAACATATGTAAACCATATATTTCCATAATTTAGTTAATTCTATACATACCCTCCAATCCAACAATAATAAAATTATTATTATGTTAAATAATAATATTTTAATAATATGTCACATTTCATTAAAAATAGGTGTTGTATATAACACCAAATAAACTTAGTGTTCCAAGTAATACAATCTTAACTCAGTTTTATATGTAACGCAAGATAAACTTGGTCTTGTACGTAACAAAATCTAAACTCGGTGTTTTTTGTAACTCAAAATAAACTCGTTGTTGTGTGTAACAAAAAATATCAAAAAGATTAACTTTATTCAAAAAAATATATCTCAAAAAATATTGTTGTGTTACATTTTTTAGCCCTTGAAAGTTGTATCTTTTTTAGCAACAAATGAGGATACTTGTTCCTCATTACATCCTTAGGTTCCCACATCACTTCATTAAGATGGTGGTTTTGTCACAAAACATTGATAAGGTGAGTGGTCTTATTTCATAGAAATTTCTATTTATGATCCATAATATCAAAAAGTTGTTCTTTATAAGAGAGATCATGTTCCAATGGTATAACCTTTGAGTTTAGTACATGTGAAGGATCAGATATGTACTTCTTCATGGGAGTTAAATGGAACAGATCATGAAATTGAGAGAGGTTTTATGGAAGTAGAAAATTACTAGATACTATATCAATATGATCAAGTATTTCAAGGGGACCAATATACATAGGGCTTAGTTTTCCCTTATTCTTTTTTTGAAGAAATTATTAGAAATACCTTCTCACTAAATTCAAATTCTAGATCACATTGAATATTATTAGCATAATATTTTTTTCAACTTTGTGTTTTCCTTACGTGTTTCTGAATGGATACAACCTTCACTTTTATCTCATTATATTTCTTAGGTCTCAATATATTTATTTATGAAACTTCATTATAGTGCATTGGAGTTTTACACTTCTTTCCATAAAGGGATTCATGAGGATCCCTCTGAATTCTTGATAGAAATATATTTTTTCAATAAAACTCAACTGGAGGAAGGTGTTTATACTAACCACATTTGAGAACCATATAAAAATATTGTATTATATACTCTAGGATTTGAATTATTCTCTCGTAATTACCATATGTCAGAGTATAATATAGAGTTCTTAAACTCAAATATATATCAAGAACTTACAAACTAATTTTAGAAAAATTTGAGGTAAAATTTGAATCATAATCAGATATAATTTATTGTGGTACTCCATGCAACCTTACCACTTCATTAATGTATATTATGGAAAGACGATCTGGTGAGAAATATTCTCTGATAACAATGAAGTTTGATAACTTTATATAGTGATCATCTATAACCCATAATTACCTTAACAACAAAGATAAGATAAACCCTTAAAGTTACCAATATATTTAATCATATTTCCATAAAGTGTAAATTAATTCCTCTTTAAATAACATTATCACTAAAATATATACAAATCAAAGGGTTTTATTTCCATAAATATCTCTTAAAATATCCTTTATCTTGATAAACTCTCATCACATAAAAACTAGAAAGGGGTTACAATGGATTTGAACTTATGAATAACCTTAAACTCATAAACCCATGATGATATACATATAACTTAAGCTAATATTACATGGATACATATATAATTCCAAAAGATAATTCACCCTTTATTCCTTATATAAGATTTTATCTAATATAAAAAAATTCTCATTGGAATCACGGGTTCATAATTGTACCAAAAGAATATAAAATGTGATTTCATTATTCCATATTAAATTTAGAGGTAGATAATCACATGAAATTTTACTAGAGGATGAATAATAATATTTTCATAGGGCTCATTCACACAAAATTAAACATGAAATTCCCAACTAAGGAGGGGAGGATAAGTGTTCTAGAATTATCATGATTCACATAATTGATTGTGATTGCATAAGATTTCCCTTATTCCATTTTCTTTAGAAGTTATTGTGGATTATTATCCAAATTAACCCTTGGATTAGGGAATTTAATCACATAATTCCAAAAATCTCTACACTTGAAACATTGTATTTTCAGTGTTTCATTCATCGGTATCCTCTTCTCCTCCATTTCATTAATCGGAACATTAATTTCATTTCAACATCCATGGGATTTATGACTTGATTTTTTCCATTTAAATCACCTCCCAATTCCATTCAATAAATTCACATGATATTTATTTCTACATTTAGGGCATGTAGGTGGATGTAATTTATTTCCAGAATTTGAGTTTTCATGAGACTGAATCTTCCTTTTCTTATCAGAACCATAGGAATGGTGGGAATATATAATTTTCATTTCTAACTTCAATGCACATCAAACAACTTTTTCATAGCTATTAAATTATCTTATAACCAAATAATTTCAAAGAAATGGTTTTTGACCACCAAAGAATTGATTGATTTTTCTTCCAATACTAATGATATAACTAGAAGTGAACCTTGACATTCTTGTAAAATTAGTTTCATAAGTAACAATATATTCATCATCCATTTTATTTATAACAAGGAATCCATTATCCATCTTTGTTCATATAATACAAGGTAATTACTTACTAAGAAATATTCCCATAAATTATTACCATTCAATAGATTAAATTAATTCTTGTTTCCTCATGTTCTTAAAAAGAGTAAACCAATGATATGCTTCTCCTTCAAAACGATAAACATCAAAAATGATTTTTTAATTCTTCAAACACTAAATAATGTAAAATATATTTTCATTATTAATGATCCATTGATAAAAAACTAGTCAATTAGTGGAACCACTAAAAGAAGTTGGGAGTTACCTCTTCAAGGAATCAATAAAAAATTTTTCCCTCCTTTAATCACTTTAAAGTTCATCATGATTCATATCTTGAGAATGTTTTGTGAGAATAGAAACAAGATTTTTCACTCAAACTCCCATAAGATAAGATGCGCATAAGGGTATTTTATCCTAAACATAACTTGATAATTTCGTACCCAACCTCTCATACATCATAAATATGATTCATAGAATAAAACTTTATCATTTCAAGAAAACATGGACTATAAGAGTAAGAAATCATCATAAATCAATCATTAACCATAAGATCATTTCATAAAAGTGTGTCACCATTACAAATATAGAAAAACCATTTGATATTTAAATATAACTACCAAAATCGTAAATATAGTGGATCATGAATTGTCACATGTTTCCCATTGTGGACTAGGTCACACCTATTTCCCATTGTGGATCAGGACGCATGTGTTTCCTATAGTGTATCAATCCCACCACTTGTTTCCCATTATTATCTCATGAGATATATAACTTTACCCAAATCATTGGAGTGATATATAGGTACCACCCATCTCATAATGAAAAACATACTTATGTGTGTAAAAAATATCATAAAATATTCATTATATCATCAAATCAAAACCCGTGTAAATAAAATAGGTTTCATAAACATTTCATCAATTCACCATAGTATAACCCATGAAAAATAAATGGGTTTCATAAAAATTTCATCAATATAAACCTTACCTATCCTAATAAATAATAAGGATGGTATCATTCAATCTTATCCCTAATAAATCATAACTAACATCAAAGGATGTTATATTAGATTTAAAATGATTTTGAAAGACCGATTGGAACATTTCTTGATTAATATATCCTTTCTACTTTGAAAAAAACCTTTTTAAAACATATAACATTTTGAAAATAGTTTTATATAAAAATAACCATGGAAACTTATAAAGTAATCTTTAAAAATATTTTAACACATTTCTTGAGGAAAATAAATTTTCTTTGAAAAGAAATTTTTAAATCAAAAATTCATAAAATATTTTGGAAATCCTTTTCTTTGAAAATAAACCTGAAACTTATAAAAGAAGATTTAAACTCATTTAAAACATTTATTGAGAAAAATATGTTTTCTCCTTTGATAAAATACATTTTAAAACATAAAAAAATTTAAAATTATTTTCTTTGAAAAAAACCTTGAAAACTTATAAAGTAATCCAAAAAGTAAGTAATGGTAATGATGGTGGGAAATTAAAACTACAAGAAAAGCGCATTTTTGTAGTGGTTTGAACCACATCCAAATGTTTTTACAATGGTTTCAAAAAACCACCACTAAAGTTGGTATCAGAACGCTACCCACAGTGGTTCCATCAATTTAGTGGCTATTTCTAGTCAGCATCGTAAAATATATATTTATTGTCGATTTTATTCATTTTATCATTAGTTTAAACTACCTCAATATCCTAAATATTTTTGGACTGAAAACCCACCGCAAAAATGAAACAAATCACAACTAAATAATACTATGTCATATTTAGCAGAAGTTTTAAATTCCAGTAAAAAACATCATTATATAGTGGTGGTTTAAACCATCACTAAAAGTAATATGACATATTTAAAGGTGATTTAGACCGCTACTAAATGTTGATTAGAAAAATCAAACTACCAAATGTACAGCCCCAGAACAACCCATGAAAAAAACAAACAAACAATACATAGAATATTCCATACAAATACATAGGTAAATTTTACACCTTCCCATTTTACACCTTTCCATTTTTCATGAACCATAACATTCCATAAAAATGGGTAGATAATTTAATTGTAAATTATAATCTAAAGTATATGTCGTATGTATAATCTAATTCTAATAAAACCATATAAAAAACAAGCCATCTTGTAATTAAATTTTTAGCATTAACATGAACCAAATGTTTTTACCGCTAAGGCTCAGTTAAATAATTTGTAAATTACTAATCATTTGGGGAAGTATTTTTTCCATATTGGTCCAGGAGATCAAAGAGAACACTAATTAGTACCCGATGATGAAATTTTCTCGACACCCTCTCCATCTCCGTCTCTACTTCCTGCTATTGGAACCTACAAGACAATTATATTTTAAATTAAATATTTTTATATATTTATATTTAACATTACTAAAAAAAGATTCTATACCAACACATTCATTCCAACGATTTTGATAAACCATTGGAATAAATCTTCTATACCTACAGTTTTATTAAAACCGTAGGTATATCCTCCCTTAAATTGAATTCTATTGGGCTCATCCGCATGACCCCCCCCCCCCCCCCCCGCAAACCCTCCTCTCCCCTGAAAATCCTCTTCCTCAAAAATAGTCTCCCCCACCAATCATCCCTGATTATCCCTGGCGCTAATCCCCGGTGCCAAATCTCTTCTCCCCCACCAACCCTCTTCTCCCCCAATTCCTCTCTCATCCATTGCACTCATCCCACTCAAAGCTGAAACCCTGTCTCGATGCTCCAGCTCCTTCTGATTCCATCGTTCCATATTGGGCTTTTCCGATCATCCCACTAAAAGTCAAAATCATGCCTCGACGCTCCAGTTCCTTCCGATTCCGCCATTCCATATAGGGCTTTCGTCCTCCCTGTTAACGCTCAAAGCCTGGTTTATGGTCTGATATTCATGGTTTATGGTTGGATCACCAAGTTTGGGTACGTAATTCATTTTCCCTTAATTCCTTGTATGTTTCTCCTTCCCTATTATGGTTTCGTTGAACCCTGGTTCAAGGGGTTGACCAGATTTTTGTGGTTTCATTGGTGTTAAGGGTTCATGACAGTTTCTTATTGGGTGTTTGGCCATCCTCCCGCATACTAGATGCATTCCAGATCATGTGTTAGTGGTATGTATAGATGTCTGCAATATGCCTTGATTGAACTCCTTATCACCCAAAATGTGGGATGTCTTTTTGATGCAATTTTAGTTATCTATCTCAAACCCATGTTTTGGTGTTTAAGATGATACATTGGATTCTTCAATAAACCATACACGTTTTTCAGGATTTATTAATTTTAGTTTATTATGCATTTTTCATATTTCTATCATAGTAGATAATTCATATGGGATTTTATACCCTTCTGAAGGATCTAATAATTGTTATTAGAATTATTTAAACCCCAACAGTGGTATCATAGACATACCTTGAATTTGATTTATGAATACTTGCATGAGATGAAGAAGAAAACAAAAATAGAACATTATTTTCAGTTTTATGGAAAGTTCAACTTACCATTATGTATTCTGGATCTACCTAATGGTTATCAGTTTTACCTAAACTCTGAATGGTCAATATAAGTGACATCTCCACTTACCCTTTTATAATGCAGTCTATGTAAGGATAAACCAAGATTATCCTTACGCAGAACAATCTATATAAGGATCATTTTGTTTTACCCTTGTCAAGCTAAATGCAGTTACCCTTATGTAGAATGTTTTTCATAATGGTAAATGAAATTACCCTTAAGCAGAATGGTTCTTTGTAAAATTAACTTTTATATTACCTTTTCACTGAAAGATGAATTTTATTGAGTTTGAAACATTAATCATAATTCACTAAGTGTTGGGTGGAACCTATTATACAACCAATGACACATACTTTATTCTTGATGAATCATTAAAAAACTCAATTCACTCTTATACTCAACATAAACTGACATACACCGGTCCTCATTCACATAAACACTCAGCATTAGTGTGACCTTTACATAGGATTGACAGAACTCCAACACTTATTTCCCAACAGTTTAAAAATCGTTGGGATAAAGACCCATTACGAACGGTTCTAGTAAACCGTTGGTATAAGGTGTTATATGTTGGGTTTTCGCAACGGTTTTGTTAAACCATTGAGAAATAAAAATTTTACTTACGATTTTTACTTACAGTTTTTATTAACCTTAGGGAAAAAGTACACCCAATTTAGGGATCCTCATATTGGGTAAACCATACCTGACCTCCGCCTCCCCTCGATCTCCTCTCGGCATTCGCCTCCACCTCCCGACCCCCTACATCTCCTCCAGCAGTGTTCCCCTTCCCCTCTCGGCTCCCTCTTCGATGACGACACCCCCCTCCCCTCTCGGATCTTGGCGACGTTCCCCCCTCCCCTCTCGTCTCCCACTCCTAGCGACATCCCCCTCCCCTCTTGGCACAATCTCCTCCTTCGATGTCCCCTAGCCCCCTCTCCAGTCGCGCGCGAGACGCTCCATGGCCAAAAACCCCGCGGGACATCCCCCCTCTCGGCTCCCTCTCCTCCAGCCAGGGTTATTGATCGGTATTTCCAGGTAAGAATTAGTCTTCTTTTTTTAAAAATGAGGCAACAAGGAATGCTTTGTTAGTTTCATAGTTAGGATAAGCATTCATATTAATCATGCAATTTCTAGAGTTTTGGTTAGTAACCAACTCATGGTGTGGTGAATTATTGGGTAAATTGTGAATTTTTTCAAAATATAGTCTTCCAGAAATGTAGGGTTAGATTCACAGGTTGTATTTCATTCATTCGAACAATACATTCAATAAAAAGTTCATGATTTTTTAAAAACCTCATATTTTCCTCTATATACTCCTATTAGACGTTATATTGTGTTGGATTTTTTTGTTAATCATATAATTTATGTGATGAGGTTGTATCATCATTAGGATGTGCAATAATGTGGGTCAATTGGAGGTGAGTGATGCTATATGAGATTTTATGGGTTATAGTGAGGAGTTTATTTCCCTTTAATTGATTAGTTCATAAAACATAAGTTGGTGCTGCATATATTATGTAATTGGAATTGGTAAAGTAAAATGTTGGTCTCAGATTTCTGAGTTGCTTATTTGGATGGTATTCTATATCAAAAGTGGGTATATCTGTATTTAATATGGGTGTATTTTCCAATTGTCCAATGTATTTATTAAACTGAACATGCAATTCACATTTCCCACAATACGGAAGCACCATAGAAATCATAGATAGACACTACACACCAAAAGACACCCATGGGAGACACCCCTTGACATCTACGGATAGTTAAGGGGCCATTAACTTAGGAACTGAAGTCGATTGTCACTCAAGCCTTGAGAAATTTTCATTGTTGGTAGAAAAGATACCAACACCTTTATTCGTAGTATTGTATAATGAAATGGTTTACACCCTCATGACCAAGTAGACCATCTGGTTCATGGACTAGTGCCCAACCAGGTTCAAGAGTAGGATCAAATACTAAACCTTTATTTTCATCCCTATGAGGTTATTTCCATAGTGAAGAGTGTTATGTGCACAATCTTCAACTCAACTAATGTAGCATAGGTGCATATTCAATTAAACCCTACATTCTAAGAATTATTCATGTGGACAGCCCCCATGGATACAAGCTAAGAACTAAAACCATAAATAATAATTCCAAATACATGCATCATTTTTAAATAAATATCTCAAGTGTAAACATAAAAACCAAGAATAATAAGACCTCATACCTTGTATCGAACAAAACTAAACTAAGTTGAAACTCGGTTCAAATTGATTATATACCATTAATAAGAAGTTTAATTGTTAATTAATAGGAATGTACTATTTTATAGTATCATTTTGAAACATTGATCTATTTCCCCTTTGCTTGCAGGAACATAATAGGACCCATGGGGTGCTGTGGTACTTATATGTTGGGCGGTGACAGTTACAGTCACAGGAGATGGGTATGTTTTAGTTTAGTTTTTATTTTATTTTCTTTATCACATTGGTCACTTAGATCTTTGACTACATTCTATGGAAAGAGGGTATTTATATGCTGTGAAGGAGGCTAGAAGGAGTTCAGATTAATTCAGTCCACTGGCTTTGATCTGAGGTAAGATTCTATGGTTACTACTTGTCTCGCACCTCATGTATTTGGGGATTTAGTGTTTTTGACTCCATTTTATGTTTTTGGTAGGGCGTTGGATCATTTTGTGTTAGTTCAGGTGGATTTGGTTCTCCGTTGCCAATCTAGGTAAGGATTTAATGCTATTGGTTGGTTTTTCACTTGTTATGTAGCGTCCCTCATGTGTTTTAAGGTTCTTAATATCCTTTGTGTAGTGTGTTGATCCCTGCTCATTGGTTTCGAGTCGCCAAGTCAAGGGCGACTTGCCTGTGTGTGCATAGGTAAGTAAGTATATGTATGTGGGTTCCCCCGTTACACGTATAGTCACCCATGGAAGTGATTATGCATGTATGGGGCTAGGTGTGCCCATGTATATATATATATATATAAATTCATACGCAGGTGAGTGGAGACTGATATATGCATATAAGCATATGTGCAAGGATCCACTTTCACATGCTCATGACCACGCAGGTGTGTGCATAGGGGCTAGGTGTCCTTGCATGTGTTAGACGGTGCATATACCCAGTGGAGGAGCAGATGATTTTAGTTAGAAAGCTCAAAGAGTGGAAGTGGATGGCTTGGTTCCACCTTGAGGTAGAGTCCCTCTCGTAGACTCTTTAATTTAAGAATGCTTTAAATTGAATTTAGATTCATTCTTAATTCTACTTAATTATATTGAATTGCATATCTTGAATAAGTTTTCTTTAATATAATTGTTTCATTTGATAAATAAAGTCATGTTTTTATAATAAAACCACTTTTAAAAATAATTAATATAAAATATATATCTTTATCATACCACAATCCCGAATCAAGAGTCTATTTTTTGAAACATAAGATCAATTTCTATAATGTGAAGGACAACTACATAGGATTTATTTGGAAACCTGGCCGAAAGATGCTGCCCTACGGATGTTGCTGGACCGGACCAACACGTCGCGGTCATGCTGCGGTCACACCATGGTAAAGCCGTGATTTGGACCTGCTTCAGGACGACACCCCGCGATGGTTCATAGTCTTATCAGAATTCTATGTATGATACCTAGATAGAGTTTTAGATACATTACCCACCCATAGTTAATGGGGAGGGAGGCGACGGATGGAATGTTTCCCCGCTTCCTCCCGCTCCCTTCACTCTTGGCTGGAAGATGTGCCCCACAGATGTCGCTGGACCAGGCCAACACACCAAGATCACGCTGCGGTCATGCCGCGATCACACCGAGGTCACTCAACGGTCATGTCGTGATTTGGCCCTGCTCCAGGACAACACCCTGCAGTGGTTCTCATTCCTGTCAAAATTAGATGTATGATACCTAGATAGAGATTTAGATACATTACTCACCCATAGTTAATGGGGAGGGAGGCGACGACCATAATGTTGCCCCGCTTCCTCCCGCTCCATTCATTCCTGGCCGGAAGATGCTGCCCCGCAGATGTCGCTGGACCGAGCCAACATGCCACGGTCACGTCGTAGTCAAGCCGCGGTCATGCCGCGGTCACGCCACGGTCACGCCTCGGTCACGCTGCGGTCACGCTTCGGTCACGCCACGGTAATGCCGTGATTTGGTCCTGCTCTAGGACGACACCCTGCGGCGGTTCGTAGTCCTGTCAGAATTCTAATATATGATACCTAGATAGAGTTTTAGATACATTAACCACCCATAGTTAATGGGGAGGGAGGCGACGACTGGAATTTTTCCCCGCCTCATCCCGCTCCCTTCGCTCCTGGCCGGAAGATGATGCCCCGTGGATGTCGCTGGACCGGGCCAACATGCCGCGGTCACGCCGCGGTCATGCCACGGTCACACCGTGGTCACGTCGCTGTAATTCCATGATTTGGACCTAATCTAGGATGATGCCCCGCTGTGGTTCGTAGCCCTATCGAAATTCGATGCATGATACCTAGATAGAGTTTTAGATACATTACCCACCCTCCTTCCTGGACCCCGAACACCCCCCCCCCCCCCACCCTCCTCCTTGGACCCCGGACAGCCCCCCGAACAGCCCCCCACCCTCCTCCCTAGACCCTAAAAAGCCTTCCTGGACAGCCCCCCCAACCCTCCTCCCTAGACCCCAGATCCCAGTCTAATCTCTCTTCAAGATTTACCCTAAATCCCAACGGAAAAGAGGGGTTTAGAGCTTCAGAAGAAGATGAGAAAAGAGTGAAAACCCCGATCGAAAAGAGGAAGCAGGAAGAGGATTAGACTCACCCGGATCTTCAATCCACACTTTACGGCACTCAAAATGCCCAAGTGATGTGTACGAGTCAACCCCACCTCAAACCGAGGCACGGTGTGACCGGTACCACTCAAAGTGTCTCACTTTTATTTGAAATAGGCAACATTTTAAATGAAAACAACTGACATACAGAAAACCGACCAAATGGATTCGGATTGTTTTGATACTTTAGAATAACAATCCATGAGTCATTTGTGACGTGTACGAGTCAACCTCACCTAAATCTGAGGCGCAGTGTGGCCGACACCACTCAAAGTGTCTCTCTTTTGTTTTAAAAGGACATCATTTTAAGTGAATACAACAACTGACATACAGAAAACTGACCAAGGGCATTCAGACTCTATTGGAGCTTTAGGAAAATGATCCATGGGTCATATGTGACTTATAAGAGTCAACCCCGCCTCAATCTGAGGGCCGGTGTAGCTGAAACCACTCAAACTGTCTCATTTTAATTTGAAATGGACAGGATTTTAAGTGAAAACAACAATTGACATATGGAAAACTAACAAAATGCATTCGGATTGTGTTAATACTTTAGGAAAACTATCCATAGGTAATTTAAAATGTGTATGAGTCAACCCTGCCTCAATCTGAGGCACGGTGTGGCCGACACCACTCAAAGTGTCTCTCTTTTGTTTAAAATGGACATCATTTTAAGTTAAACCAACAACTGACATATAGAAAAATGATCAAATGGATTCGGATTCTGTTGAAAAATTAAGAAAACAATCCATGGGTCATATGTGACGTGTAAGAGTCAAATCCGCCTCAATCTGAAGCACGGTGTGGCCGGAACCACTCAAAGTGTCTCTCTTTTGTTTAAAATGAACATTATTTTAAGTGAAAACAACAATTGACATATGAAAAACTGATCAAATTCATTCTAATTCTATTGAAAATTTTGTAAAACGATCCATGGGTCATATGTGATGTGTACGAGTCAACCCCGCCTCAATCTGAGGCTCGGTGTGGCCGGCACCACTCAAAGTGTCTCTCTTTTGTTTAAAATACACATCATTTTAAGTGAAAACAACAACTGACATACGGAAAACTGACCAAACGAATTCAAATTGTGTTGATACTTTAGGAAAACAATCCATGGGTCATTTATGACGTGTATGAGTTAACCCCACCTCAATCCGAGGTGTGGTATGGCCAATGCCACTCAAAGTGCCTCTCTTTTGTTTAAAATGGACATCATTTTAAGTGAAAACAACAACTGACATACGGAAAACTGACCAAAGGCATTCAGATTCTATTGAAACTTTAGGAAAACTATCCATGGGTAATATGTGACCTGTAAGAGTCAACCCTGCCTCAATATGAAAGCCGTTGTGGCCGTCACCACTCAAACCGTCTAATTTTTATTTGAAATGGACATGATTTTAAGTGAAAACAACAACTGGCATATGGAAAATTGACCAAACACATTCGGATTGTGTTGATACTTTAGTAAAATGATCCATGGGTCATTTGTGATGTGTAAGAGTCAACTCTGCCTCAATCCGAGGTGTGGTGTGGCCGAATCCACTCAAAGTGTCTCTCTTTTGTTTAAAATGGACATCATTTTAAGTGAAAACAACAACTGACATACAGAAAAAAGAACAAATGCATTTAGATTCTATTGAAACATAAGGAAAATGATCCATGGGTCATATGTGATGTGCACGAGTCAACCCCGCCTCAATCCTAATCATGGTGTGGCCGACACCACTCAAATTTTCTCTCTTTTTTCTAAAATGAACATTATTTTAAGTGAAAACAACAATTAACATACGGAAAACTGACCAAATTAATTAGGATTATGTTGAAAATTTAGGACAGTGATCCATGGGTCATTTTTAACATGTAAGAGTCAAACCTGCCTCAATACGAGGTGTGCTGTGGCCTACGCCACTCAAAGTGTCACTCTTTTGTTTAAAATGGACATCATTTTAATTGAAAACAACAAATGACATATGAAAAACCAACCAACCGCATTCAAATTCTTTTGAAACTTTTGAAAAACGATCCATGAGTCATATTTGATGTGTACGAGTCAACCCTGCCTCAATCCAAGGTGCGTTGTGGTTAGTATAACTCTAACTATCTCTCTTTTGTTTAAAATGGATATCATTTTAAGTAAAAACAACTGGCATACGGAAAACTGACCAAACGTATTCAGATTATGTTGATACTTTAGCAAAATGATCCATGGGTCCTATGTGATGTGTATGAGTCAACCTCGCCTCAATTTAAGGCATGTTGTGGCCGGAACCACTCAAAGTTTCTCACTTTTATTTGAAATGGAAAACATTTTAAGTGAAAACAACAACTGGCATATGGAAAATCGACCAAACGCATTCAGGTACCATGTTTTATTAGTATCATAAGAGCTCTCAATACCACTTGTTGAAGGAAAAATATCAATTTCGAACCATTTCTATTCCTTGAGAAATAATTTTACCTATTTCACACATCATATGTCATTCCACCATTAGGAGTGTGCTCCCTTCCCCAGATGGGAGGGTACATTCTGTTTTTTTGCGTGTGACTAGTTTTTTTATCATTCATGATATTTGGTCCTATAAGATTATCCTCAACTTGACTTTACATGGATTCGACTTTACTATCAATGTCTCCTTCTAGTAACATATCTCGTGCATTTTGAAACGAACCATCAAAATGGGCCTAACCTTTGTATGTCTTAACTTCATAATCCTCATCTTTGATATTTCCATTTAAGGATGATTTTATGGGTATTTTAAAATATGTTTTCGACATATTTTACATTATATGTTAAGTTATATAGTGTTATCCCTATTGATTTTACTAAAACTATGTGATATCTTAGTCCCCACTTGAGAGGATAATCCCTGCATGACATTGGACTCCCACCACACTGCCCTCTAGGAAAATATATTGCTTGATTCCCACTATACATGATACATAGTGATGTCTATACATTATGTACTAGACCAACACGATTTTCATTCCATCCTAGATCATAGGGATTATGACACACTCAAGTCGAGCCCCTGGCCACCCTAATTCTCAGATGATGCCCCTTCCTCCGAGTATGAGCTATATCTGTGTCAGAGGTTCACTTGTTTTTTCTTGGGTGATAAGGACATACTAAATTCACATAAGTAATTATCTCCCACTATAGCATTTCCCATCCTTATGTACATGATCATGATCTTTATAGAAATATGCTAGTCCAAACACCATGACCTTAAAAGCTATGCACTCATACCTAAGGTGTTCCTAATAATCCCTATCCTAGGAAAACATGCTATGTTCATTTTCCCCCTATTTATTTCTTTTCCATCTATCCCCTTGTTCCTTGCTACAAGACCTTAAAAACTACACCCCTATACTCTAGGCTATATGACCTTAAGGGTTATCCCCCTTTGGTTAAAGTTATGAGACCATAAACTAAGCTGTTTTGGGATCATCCTTGATCTTACCGAGTAAATCATACCTAAATACCATTTTTGTATACCCTGCACATATGCTTGAAGGTGTAACCCTAAGAGTACTTGAATAATTCTTGAGTATTTTCTCCGTTGTAACGTCCTTCCCCTGGTCCATATCCACTGAGTGGTGCCTGAATCAAGGAGTCACCACTGGACCTTAGGTACGCATTCCCATACACTAGTGGATAATGATTAACAATGAGGTTCTAGGGTCGTACCATTGGAAGACTATACCCCATATCAGAGTGCACAAAAATAGATGAAAATAAACCAATCAAAATCCATGATATAAACATCAAAGAACACATGATAATACATAACTTAATTAAAATTAAATACATAAAAACTAACACACACGAGTAACCCACCAAATTGACCCCATATACAAAAAATGAATATAAAAGGAAAAAAGAGACTCAAATCTATCCTTGAGTCTCACATCATCTCAATCACCAAACCATCTGAACTGCTCTATCATTATCATGTAACAGTGATCCTTTACCCAATTTGATCTTATATGCAAGTAACAATTCTTCTAAGGGACCAAAGTATCATGGCCTCCTGAGCATGATGAGAGTACAACATAGTATGAAACCACTAATATAGTTTGATACATAACTAGTAAATGTGTGTCACTATATGTTATATTCTAGATAAATAAATTTATAAACTATTTAATATAAATAAATAAATCACTATTGATCCTTAGGCTCTAATGTGACACTTATGATCGACCACACCTACCTTGTCTAGTGATGAAGTGTCTCTGAGCATGTCGTGAAACTGTTCCAACTAGTATATCATTTAAAACCAATTCCCATCCTCTTAGGGAAATCCAATATCAAAGTAGTATGTTCAAGCACTGTTTCCTAGGGTAATGGCCCTAGGAAATATTGTAGCAAGCCCACAACCAATTCCCAGGCTTCCTAAGAAATAAAATACTATCAGGCAAAATGGTAAATTCTTATATGTCATGGGAATTCAAACATCATATAGTATCAACCAATTATCATTCTCCTATAGAAATATAGTTTCAATGTCCATAGAGTCGATGACGCCTCCTTTGGTTGTGCCTCACCATCTCCTCTAAAACATCCTATTTTTCTCAGAGATGAATGTTGTTATATTGGGTTCAATTCTAGATCAATTATTCCTTTACTTCTCTTGAGGGTTTGTACTCATCCAAAAACGTTGAAAGCCAAGATCATGTAGCCGTGATGTTAGAACTGGGAATGAGAAACCAAGATGCTCACAGTTTGTTCGTTGATCGGGACTCGCTTGGTGTTCGCCACTACAATCTAGGTCGCTTGTGGGTTGTTCATGTGTTCTGCTACTTAAATTTCGGTATGTCGCTACGGGGTTTATGCCATGATTGTCCAGGATGATTTTGGGTTCCCAGGAGGCTGGTGGTTGAGTTTGCAGAAGCTGGTTCTTGTATCGAGAGTTGGACGATTTGAGTGATGCTTGTGAACATGGAGGAGTCTGGATCTGGTCGGTCGAGCGTTTTCCAGATTTGATGAAAAACTCTAGATTATCTTTTGTTTGTGCTTCTTGGAGGATATCAGCAGTGGATACTGAACCGGTCCCAAAGTAGGTGGAGGCCACTGTTGATTGATCTCCGCTATTGCAGGTTTGCTTCCACTTCAAAGAGTGGGGGTATTAGTGCTACTTCAGTTCAGGTCAGGGTCGCATTGCTTGTTTGCCTAAGATTGAGTTATTCGATGCTCGTGAATTAATGTTCAATGCTGAAATTGTGCCCATTAGTAAGTTGTTTGTGTAGGGGGATAATGTTTCATCTAATGCTAGTTCACTATTGATCAAGGGGAAAAGAGAAGCAGCTAGGTTTGTAATTAGTGATCTGAAATTAGTTGCAGATCCACCCCAGATCTGACCATGCTAGTGGGTTTGGTACAACGTTGTGTCATTAATCAAGCTCGACCCACTAGCTCACTCCCTCTCCTACTAGGTGTTCTAATTTTTCTGATATGAGTACTTCCAATTTATCATTTTTTTAACTATTCTGAATTTTCTGTTATTTTATAGTTTCTTTAACAGGTCAAAATTTTCATCAGTGGTCTTGGGCAATCAAATTGGCTGGGCTGGCCCTGATTGCAGGTTTCAGATTTGGAGTGTGTTTTCTGTTTTTTTATTGTGTTTTTGTTTGATTGAATGTTGCACTGTTTTTGCAGCGTGTTTTCTGTTTTTTGTAGTGTGTTTTCTGTGTGCAATGTGTTTGATAGTAGGTTCTATGCGTGAAATTGAGTGGGGGGTCTATACCAACGGTTTCAAAACCGTCAGTATACCTCTATATAATTTCTGCGTCCTGGAATAGGCCTATGGTTCAGAACCGTTGGTACATATTTATGCCAAACTCTATCCCAATGGTTCAAGCTAAACTGTTGGAACAACATAAATCCACCAACTGCGGAAACCATTGGTAGAGAGATATACCAACGTTTTAAACCATTGGGATAGAGATGTGCCAATAGGTTAAAACCGTTGGCATAAATTTATCCCAACGGTTCACAATGAACCGTGGGAATATTTAAATCTGACCCCCCTATACCAATAGTTCAATGTGAACCATTGGTATAGGGCTACCACAACGACCCACATTCCAATAGTTAATGAAACCGTTGGGATAGAATATCCCAATGGTTTCAAGGCCTATCCCAACGGTTTCAAACCATTGGGAAAAGTTAGATTTCCAGCAGTGTAAACTTGAAACAAATAAAAGTTTGTGAAATAAATTATTTGGAAGTTGTGTGATTTACCTTCTCACCACCATCCATTGATGAAATATCACTAGAGACGAATCCAGTCATCTTCTGATATAAATCAACCAACGCTTTCTTTAAAGTGGATATCAGAGCCCCTATTCATAAATTGTGATTTTTATACAAAAACACTATTAAGAACCAACCTAAGTTGACATCAAATTAGTCACCTGAGCCAGCTCGAGACAAGGCCTAAGAGGCATTCCCAATCCTCTGAAGCTTGAAACAAGAATGAAGGGAATAAATAGAGTGACTATGTGAATGATTTATCCTAATATAAATAAAAAATTAGAGTAATAATAATAGATAATACCAAAATAAATATGATAAACAAATTGAACATCATCTACAATTGAAAAGAAAATACAATAAACTGGACAATAATGCTACATTGGAAAAACACTAAACTAAACCTGAAAACCACTAAATCTTCATGTAACCCAAAGGGCCACTCTCCAATCCATAAACAACCACCACCCAAGGATATCAAACTTTAGATGAAATTGAAGGCATAAAATAAAGATAAGAAATAACTATAGGTGTGAGTATTTAAACTTGGCAGGTAATCCCAAATAAGTCTATTCCCAATACACTTCCTTTAAATAAAGAAACATCAATTTTGGTTTGAAATACAGTATATAAATTTACTTTTTCCATAATTTTCATTTAAAATAAAACAAATCAAAAACCATTACCCTCATAATTTAAAATAATCTTCTTTTCATAGTGGAGAATTAAGTTCTTAGGAAAAGGGGGGAAAGGAAACCAAATGGGAATGTTCAGTTTTAATAAAAGTGATTAAGGGGAAACATTTATTCTTTTAAAACATATTTCTTGAAACCCTTTTATGAAAAACCAAACATTCTTTTTTTATCAAGAAAACACCATAAACCATGATCATAGACTATGATCACATAATGAGGGAAATGGGCTACTGGTGCTCAAGAAACCATACCAGGGAATCCATATAAATCATCCAACGATGACAATATAGTACTATAGAAAACACATAAATACCTAGGAACTTAGAGGAAAATCCTGTACACACTATACATCTAACTCATCCTATAGGCATGCCTAACCTGATGATATCAATCCACCCCCATGCTCAATCTTACCCTACTTGACCTAACTGAGGGGCACCATCTGAAGGCAGATAAAATTCCATATTAAGGGACACTATATAGTGTGTAATCTAAACTACTGTTGTAATAATTATCATAAGTACTCATAGCTAAGCTAGGTTCCCATGTAATGTTTGTAATCGGGTATTCCAAACCATGTAAAGAAACAAATGATACATAAAATTCATCACATAAGTCACATAAACCAGCACCACCCCAGCCACCCAGAGGAGTAGTCCATTTCTTTTAAACCATCATCACATAATGGAAGTCCCAAACCGAGGACACTCCCATCTCTTTGAAACCAACAAGGCAAGAGACTCACTCCAAAAGGGTTTTCCAAAGAAACCATTTCATAAACCCATTTAAGAAACCCAATCCATCACTTAAAATCTGAAACACGTTTATAAGATCCAACAAGGAATTTTCTCAAGAACTTGGTGTGAAAACCCCAATATGACCTTTTCAAACAATTAAAATCAAATAGAAATCACCTAATTTCATATCAAACAAAAATTCTAAAAATTACACATAACTAATTCATATATGTAGAGGGTGAAAAAATTAGTAAATCAATGTATTATTGAATTTAAAGGGTAAATGAAAAGGGAACCTACCTCAAATCACATCCAATTCAATGATGTCCAACTGAAATTACTCCACAAAGGTTCTGAGAATTAAGAACACCCCCAAGGAACCTTAAGAATGTAAAACCCCCAATTTCACACCACCCTAGGTATTAAAATTTGACAAACATGGTCACTAGGGTTAGAGGAGAAAGGGGAAATGGAAGAAAAGTAATGGATAATGATAAGGTATCATTAACCTATTGATCTGGGTGAAGAATCAAAAATAGACCACATAAAAATCACATTGTAGGAGCTTGGAGGATCCAAAATGCTTTATAAGAGGCATCTTGGTTGGTGGAGTTTGAGTGGGGTGTCCAAGAGAATAAACCCCAATTAAAGCATTTTGGATCCCTGCACACTTTGAGTGGGGTGTCTAAGAGAATAACCATCCATCCAAACCATGAGATTTCCCACTAGCTAGCACTGCACGAGCTGCACACTTAGGATGGATGGTTAGTTAAACCATGTGACCAAACCATGGGACCCCTGCACACTTTGATTATATAGTTTAACTAACCATGCACATTAATCGTGAAGCCTGAAGAAAATCCCCAAAACATCACCCTTTTTACCCTAAAACTCTTATAACTCAAGGGAATAAACCATACATCAAACAAACCCCATATATAAGTGACATTGGAGGTTTCACAAACTCTCCACTAATACATTTCCTCCCCATACCGTCACACTATCAATGACCAAGGCCAAATACCACCCAAAACTTTCATGACACAAAATATAAATCAAGAACATCCAAAACACTAAATTTAAACTAGGAACACCTAGAACCTGATATAAAAAATAATAATCAAAATATAATAAGTAACAAATGATGAAAATGAAAATAAGTTTGTGAAAATTCTCCCCACCATTATGATTTCTACCCCTAGAACGCCACAAAATTTCTAGTTGATTGATCAAAGACAAAAGTTCACACACTCATATGATTCAACTCCTCAAATTGAAGAAAACCTTGAGAAAAAACAAGAATAAATAGAAACTTATACCTAAAATTTATGAACAAACCAAAAACAGTTATCAGAAAAAGACAAAAATATCAAACAAGGACTTCTACAACCTCTTTCAATCAAAGATGTTGGGATTACTCTAAAATACCAACATTAACTTAGAAAGAAAGAATCAGAACCAAAAAACCAAACAAAACTCCCCATTGATGAGATACCCCATAGGATATACTATATTATTAATATATGGAGGCTTGAATGGAATCCTTTCCATTAGAAAACAACTAGACCCGATTTATCTTTGGAGAAATATCAATGATTCCCATGGTGGGTCTCCGCACTATTTATGAGTCGACCAACCTGAGAAACCTAACATGATCCAACTTAGAAACTCCCCACCATAGATCAACAAACCCTCACCATAAGGGGGAAACAAGAGTCACAATATGGGACCTTAAATTTTCTCCATTCATTGATCTTATTCTTATTTTGGGTGGTAGTGTTTTCTGGTGATAGTGAATCTGGTTGAATTGAAAATGTTCAGTATTCTAATGGTGGAGTGATGTTCACTGGTGTGGTTCCATCCAAAATCGTCATTCTTTCAGGTGGGGTGTGCCAATGGTTTCTTATGGTGATGTTTTTTCTAGTGCGATTATTCAATTGTGTTTTTTCAGTTGTGCTTTGTTTTGATGATTTTGATGACATATCAATTTTATAGTGGGATCATTTTTTCTGGTTCCCTATATAGGGTATTTTTTTCATTACAAGGGAATGTGGGGTTCATTCCATTGATTCTAGAGATAGGATGTGATAAGTATAGGTTTTGAGGCATCTAGATAATGCCGCTTGACTCAATATCATTGTCTGTCGAGAAATCTTTACCTCGATGGTTTTTATTTCTGTTTTGAAATTCTAATTTGAATATATGGATTTATTGTATTAGCGATTTGTTTTTATTTGGAACATGTTTATATGTGAGGTTACCACTGAACATTAAAGTCGATTTTCAAAATTTCAAAACAAGGATTATGATTGTATCTTTATTCATTTCACCATGACACCTGTATATACTCTTGGTTATCATGCAATGAATTTATGTCATGTGTGTTAAATTCACCATAGGTATACCAGCCATGGTGGAATATGTTTTTAGTAGACTACATTCAATGTATATTACCTATCTATCGAGTAGTCTATATGTTTTAATGGTGGAAAACATAGGGTCAAGATGCGTCTTGTAATTATTGAAACACATGTATTTAATACACAACTTATATAGGTTTATGGTCATAAAACTTGATGTACACATTGTGTACCTCATAAATTTCTTTGTTAATCACACACTAAATCCCTAGGTGCATACTGTAGACTTTTGGTGGAGATATACTCATACTGTATATCCATCCTACACATGTTGTGTACTTTGCCTATTTATGAGGAGATATTAAATTTAATTAATTAAATTATTAAACCTTATCAACCTATGTTCTGTGAGTAATTAAATTGAAAGTACATGTTATTTTTTAGGTTTTATATTATATAAAATTATTAATTAATTCTATATAATATTTAAAACTATAAGTCATATATGTACTTTTCATAATAAATACTTAGCATGCATTAAATTTTATAGGAAACATAATTTTCATGTGTTTAAAGTGTCAATAATGTTTCAGTTCATGCTGTGAAATTACGACACATTCTGTTTATGTAATATTTTGTGTGAGAGCATTGTATACAACAAGGACTACACTGAGTATTTCGAATAGGTACAAATTGAGTTTCTTCCCTGTAAAAATATGTGTACTATTATATTAAATTATATATAAAATAAAATAAAATAATTTTACTTAAAATCATAGAGGATGGGAATATTTAGGTTGATTGGATAGAATAATATAAAATCAATTAATTGATTAATAATATAAATAATTATGTTAATTCACGCATATTTTATCTTATTGGATAATTAATTAAAATGAATGCTAGCTGGTTGATTTAAATGCATAATCATTGAATGTGTATGACCGATAATGATCTTTTACCAGACTGATATATGTTTTTGTTTAATTTTATTTTATTTTATTTTATTTTATGGGTTGTAATTATTTAGTATTAAATTAAAAATAATGGTTTTCATGTCATCCCTCCTTCCTTTATTATGTAGGAATTGTGTGTCCAAGTTTGTTTTATGTAATTACCCTTAACCAATCCTTTAGTTCCCATCACCTGTATGTGGGTCATAAAACATATGTAAAAAAAGATTATCTAAATGTGCATGATGTTATTTAAAGGTAGAGTTGAGTCATAGGTAGTTCAATATGGAAAAGAGATGAAGCCAACCAAAGCGATACATAGGTGGTCAGGTGGAATACTGCAACTCATGCCAAGACCGACACAAGTAGTTTTCCCCTAACATCATAGGTTGATTTATTTTTTTCTCAAGAATCAACCATTATAAAATTTCATGAAAATTTCATTTATTTATTTATTTATTTTATTTCTATCTTATTCACAATTTATTTTATGGATGCAAGTCTGAGATCACATAAATAAATGAACTAGTATGAAAATATGGATTTAAAATAAATATATTTTGCATAAATTTTTTATCAGAACATGGTTAATCCCTAAAGTAAAATTCACATAATATGAAAAATACATGTAAAGGATAAAACAAGGGAATTTTATTCATAATAAATAAAATACTTCATATTAATATTAATTTAGACAAATACTTCCATTACTTATTTATGAATTAAACCATTGAAATAAGTGTTTGTCCAACCCTTATTGGGATGCTTACTTTTATCTGGGATTTATTATAAAAGCTTTAATTTGACTTCACCATTTTAAATCAAGTGGATAATCCATTTATAGACTTGATATAACTTGCATTCAAGTGTTGAGGAAACTCAAGAAAGTGTTTTTGGATTGGGAAGTCCACTCAATGGATCAATGAGCTACAAGCATATAGTTGGAAAACACTTTCCTATCTGAATACCTTTGAGTAATTGACTAATCCCTTTCTTAGGTTATAATAATGGGAATATGAATCATTGACACTAGAATTTCCAAAAACACTAGCTATTTTGAGTCCAATGGTGATGGTTTTTGGGACTTGATAAAATAGTGAGAGACGTATAATTAAATCTATTTAATCTCTTTTTTGGTAATCATATATAGTACTAATAATCTACTCTAATTTGTTTTAGAATCAAAGGTAAAGTTAAAAAACCATAACAATATCCCTACAAAATATCCAAGGTGAAGACAATATCCTTATTGGTACAGACTTTTCGGAATGATATAGGTGATTTTGTGTCATACTATGCCAACAATAGAAGTTATATGTCTTGGAGTCCCTAGTTCATGATATGCTCACTATAGAGGTGAGTGAGGAAGAGTTACTTATCTATGAGAAATGATTGGATGATACCCTTGAAGTCCAGTGTTTAATGTTATCTTCCATGTATGGTGACCTACAAAAATCACATGAGACCATGGATGCATATGAAATGCTCATCCATATCCTTGATCATTATCATGAGAGAGAAATATAAGAAGAATTTTAGATCTCTAAGGAATAATTCATGTGAAATGTTAGAGAAGGTGTACTAGATAGATCTCACACATTCAAAATGATTGGCTACATCATCATATTTATATTATAAGTTTTAAACAACCTATTTAATTATGAACCAATCTCATTCTCACATTAGTTACATAGAGTGTCTATAACTTTATTTTTAATTTCAACATGAATAATATATGTAATTCACTCCCAAATATCTTCACCAAAATTCTATATATTGATAAGAAACTGAATTCTAAAAAGTATTGGTCCTTATATTGAATAATTGTAAAGTAAAGGAAAATAAAACCAAGAATAAGTCCAAGTATAATGTTTCTATGAACTGGCCTTCCAAGAAGAGAAAATTTAAAGGAGAAGCAAGGTTGTAGGATGTTTTTTTCCTATGTTTCAATAAGGTCTATTAAAAGAAAAATTATATAGTGATAATTAAGAAAGGTGATTCTTTAGGTATGTTTATTTTCTTGTGTATCCTATAAATTTATATGAATTGGGTATTGGATACTGTATATGGTTCTGATATTTGTATACAAATATATAAGACTAGTAGATTTCAAAAGTTGCATGCGGTGAGGTGTATTTTTTGGAATAAAATATAGATAATTTGGTATCACTATCCCTTGGTGACTACCAACAGACATTACTGATGAGAATGATCTTGGTTCTTCATAATTGTATCTATGTTCAGGTAATTACCAAAAAATATATTTTCATATATAAATTAGATATGGAAGGTTTTATTTTCAAGTTTTAAAATGAAATTTTCTTCTTTTATAAAGGAATAATGTGTTATGTAAAGGTATATTTACATAATCTCCTTCATGTATTAAATTATGAGAACCATTTGTTGGAAATAGATAATAAATTTGGACTGAATAACTCAAACCACACCCAGCTGTGGAATCACCACTTATGTCTTGTAAATGAGAAACAATTGACTAAGTTACATCAAGTTGGTTATTTATATTTATTCAAACTAAAAAACATGGTATTTTTTAAGCATGTTTATAAGGTAAAATGACCAAAGTTCTATTATGTGGAAAATGTGTAAGGACTACAGATCTTCTAGAGTTGGTTCACACTAATGATTATGGACTATTCCCAGTTGAATCATGTGGTGTGTACTCATACTTTATAACTTTTAGTAATTAATTTAGTACATATGGATATATCTACATAATGATGCACAAGTTAGAAAACTTAGAAAAATTCAAAGAACTCAAGAATGTGGTTGAGAAACATCTTGTTAAAAAGATTAATAAAATGCACTTAGACCTTGGTTAAGAATATATTAATTAAGGATCTATTGAATAATTATGGTAGAATCAGATTTTATCTCAAATAACTTCTTATTATAATCCCTAGTGGAACTGTGTCACTTAAAGGAATAACATCACCTTATTGGACATGGTGAGGTCAATGATGAGTCATCCAAGACTTCCACTATCATTTTGAGGCTATTATTTATAGACAAAAACCTATATACTAGACCAAAAAACAACCAAAGTGGTATAAAATATACCATATCAATTATAGAGTGGAATGAAAACTGTGTTTTCAAACTTATATGTGTGGTAATGCGGAGCATTTTTTAAGTCCTATTAAGGTAAAAAAATTCACCCTGAGGCATAAAGTGTATCTTTATAGGATAACATAACGAATCAAGGTGATATTTCCTATATGAACCGTCGTATAAAATGTTAATAGTGTAAATACATACCATGTTCCTTAAGCGAGTGTAAATATCTAAAAGTGATAGTGGGACTAAGATAGACTCCAATGAAGTCCAAACTTAGGAAACACAGGATTTGGTATGGGAACAATTTCAACAAACCCCCATGACAGAAACTATTCTAGAGAGATAATTACTACATATGAGTATAATATAAGATAGATAACCTAAACTATATGGTTTTATAATCACTAAGAATGGAGAATTATTATTAGTCGATAATAATGATCCTTTAACCAATAAGTAGGAAGAAAATTACATAGATATTGCCAGATGTCTAGAAGTAATGAATTCTAAAATGGATTACATATACCAAAACCAGGTTTTGATTTTTGTGGATCCATTAGTTTATGTAAATATTATTGGTTTTAAATAGTTATTCAAGAAGAAACAAAATATGGATTGTCACGTCGGTACCTATACTTAATAACTAGTGCTAGAAAGGTACAAACAATGTCAATACATACACTATGAATATGAAATTTTGAAAATGGATATCAAAAAATCCTTCCTTAATGGGAATATTCAATAAGATTTATATTTGATAAAAACAAATGGGTTTTTAACTCCAAGTAATTATAATAAAGTATACAAGTTATAGATATCGATATATGGATTACAGTAAGCGTCATGGTCATGGAACATTCATCTTGATGAATTCATAACAAATTTTTTTCTTAATAAATGAATATGATCCTTGTGACTATAAATGGTTTATTGAGAGTGTGGTCATTTTCATAATACCATATGTCAATAACATTTTACTTATCAAAAATGATATACTTGTCTTATATACTATTAAGATGTGGTTAAATATATAAGAACCTAGATCTTCATTTTAGGTATGGATCTTTATTTCGGTTTTCTTTTGAGGAAGAAGGAAGAAATGGGGTTATTATAAGTACATGTTGTGTACTTTTGAGTACACTCCATGTACCTAGTTTTCCATGTACTGTCTGTGTAACATCCGAGTACATGGCCATGTGATGACCTGGCTGACTCGCTTAAGTCTAGGGCTAGTTGAGGCTAATACATGGCATTTAAATTTAATAAAAACATAGTGTACTTTTATTTTTATTAGATAAATTGGAGTTGGTTCATGTATCATCTTAAAAAACACTTCCTTCTAACCTTGGTTCATACAGGAGCATCACATAACATCTGAAAAATTTGAAACCCCTCTCGATTCTCCATCCGATCTTTGATCGAGACATTGTCAGGTGCACTGGAATCCCACCGGTGAGTTCTCAATTCTCTTATATATTTTCTTCCTGATCCATTCTCTATCTAGAGTTTATGATATTCTGACCCATGGGTATTTACTGTGAGATCTACCCAGGAGGTTTTTTTATAAGTTATTGATTCCATGTTGACCAAAGGGTATTAACCGTGAGAGCTACCCAAGTGGTTGTTATTTAATGAATTGGTGTTGTGTTAAACCAAAGGGTTTAGGCCATGAGAGATTTCCCATAGGGTTGTTTATGAATGATTGAATGATTGTGACGAGTCTTCCAGGACAAATCAAAAGCTTGGACTTGGTTTTACTTGATTTGTTTTGATTGTCTTCTGAGACATCTGGTTTTCACTATTACATAGGGGGATATTGAGCTTAGGCTAGATCCTAAGATTACATGATACAAAGGATGGATAATGAATGTTAAATGAATGTAATTGAAAAACTGAAGGACTATTTACTTTTAAGTACTTCTTAGTTTATTTCTTCATTTATACATATTGCCCGCAATATATATTGACTGACAGATAGGTACAAAAATTTTGGTGGTTTCCAACTGGGATTCATCTCACACCCTATTTGGGTCATGTTTTTGGACCCAAAAAGATTATATGGTTGTAGGTATAGATAAGGTAAGTTCTCTTCTTCATTAGGCACTTTATTTCTGTTGGATTTGGAGAGCATGGGACCAAGACGAGGCTTGCAGTGCTGTTAGAGTTTACTTATTTTCTATACTTTGGTTTTAGTTTTGTATTTACAGTATTGTGACTTCTGTGGCTCCTTTATTAGACACATGTGACATGCATCATTTATATGTGCTCCAGTTGTAATATTACTATTTGTATTCTGTTGTTTACTTTTTTTGTATGGTATTACTACTCCCTCTATTGTTTACTATTTGTTATTCTGTTGTGCATACTCTTCCAATGAGGGAATAGTTTCTCCATTATCAGACCTTGGCCCTCACTGCTAGTCAGTGGCCTCTGGTATTTGGGGAAATGTGCTTGAGGTTATGTGACCAACTGGGATCGGGGCACCATTCGGCGGCACCTAGAACCAGGATGTTACATAGTGGTATCAGAGGAGTTTCTTTTCTACTTTGTCGTATTATTTGGAGCCTATAGACTGGGATATGAAGGAATACGTAGTTGGTAATAAGATATTCCCAACAGTTGCTAACCCGTGTATAGGGAAAAACCATGTTACCTCAAATTTTGAAATTTCCCTGGATTTTCAATTGTTATAGTTGATTTGATTTCACCATTGGGTGACAAACTTATTTTGTGTTGTTATTATTAACATCATTGTGGTTCTATTTCTTTTGAAACCTGATGAGATAAGGGTATTCCATTTCATGCATCATATAGGCACTTGCTAGAGATCACATGCCATGCATTATTATCATGTCATTTAGGGTGCATTATTGATTGCATGTTGTTGTGATAGATGTTGTTCTAGATATGCATGTTGTTTTGTTAGATGTCGTGATAGAAATACTTGGTATTTTGATAGGGTATTGGTATATGTAAATTTTCATTTGGATGGATTCCAAGTTTAGGTCCCTGAGGTGTTATGGGACCTCTTGGATCAGAATTTGGTGGATCATGTTTGAACATTAATTGAATTCGGTTATGATATTATATGAAATAGGATTCCAAACATTGATTCGTGGGGAGTATGGGTTCTCACGGATCAGAACATGTCATGCCTTGGAAAAAAAATTTAATTTTTCATGGGTTCCAGAGAAGTTTTGTAGGCTTACTATCTAGAAACCTAGACAACATTGTGTGTGATGTTATGAACACACACTGTGTGTTCTACTATTCTGGAGGAAATAACTTTTATTGAGTACACGTCGTGTACCGTATGTACATGCCATGTAGTTTTTGACCATGTTACTGACTGTGTGAGAAGAGACATGGGGTTGATGAATGTTTGGTAGAACACGCTGTGTACTGGGAGTACATGTCGTGCTGTAAAGATCATGTGACCGACCGTGTGACTGACAACATGGGTGGATGAAACATAGGGTGTACATGCCATGTCTCGATTATAAACCCCATGTAGAGTCATCTGGGTATCCGACCGTGTGACTAACAACACTGTGGATGGAACTTAAGTAGTACACACCATGTAGTGTTACACCAGGAGAGGGCCGTTTTGTTCTAGATGTGTAGAAGAACTTGAGCAGAAAGGAATATTGAAGTACACACTGTTTCTCAGGAGAAACATGTCATGTGTAGGGGTGTTACACGACTAGGATTGGTAGAGGTACATGCCCGTTTTATGTAATTAGGGTAAAACATCATGTAGTGGTTCTACACGCCATGTAACCCTATTTTGTAAAACTTGAATGTTTTCATTCTCTTCTTCTATTCTTGAACTTATAGGTTTCTATCCTAGATAATCTTGAACTAAGGTGTCTGATTGACCTTGCAGAGTCATGCCTCCAAGAAATCCTATGGTTGTACACCGCATACATGGCGATGATCAGACATCAAAAATGGTAGATCATGGACTACCAGAAGATCCTCCCATTGTGTCCCTCTTGGAACCATCTCTTATACCAAACGCAGGTGCTGATATACAGTTATGGGAAGGATTTTTGAGGATGATTCAGACTTTCCAGGAGGTACCACATCCTTCCCCAACTATGGAAGAGTTGACATGGGTGTTCCAGCAGCAACATCCTCCCACTTTTTTAGGGGATGGAGGACCACATGCTACAGAGTCATGGTTTGAGGCCAGGTTTTCTATCTTAGAGCATCTAGAGACTCCTCAAGAGAGGAGGGTGAAGTTCATGACTTACATTCTATGTGATTCTTCCAAGAGATTGTAGGATATTATCTCACATGTGGGACATAATCGAGATATGGATTGAGAAGAGTTTCAGAGGACATTCTATGACTACTTCTACTATAAGATATTGAGGGACGTTCGATCCTAAGAGTTATTGCATTTGGAGAAAGGCAATCTTTCAGGGATGGATTACTCATCTCACTTTATAGAGCTTAAACACTTTGCACCTATTTTTGAGAGGCGAAAAGTTAACACTGGCTAAAAAGTTTGAGGATGCTCTCAGGTAAGATATTTGATCGCATGTGAATGTTTTCAGGATGACTTCGGTAACTTCTATAGTAAAATAAGTGCAGATTACTGAGAACAATCTAAGGGATTTGGGAGCTATGAGCTAGGGTGGTTCAGCATACGGGGTTGGTACTCCTTCGACAGATAGTAGGAATCCCCACAGGGATCTTTCATGCAATGTTTCTTCAGTTAGCCAGGTGGTATGATACCCGTGTGGGAAGAGTGGGAATACGAGACCAAATAGCTCGAAGGACCCAGTCGAGTACTGATCTTGTGGTAAGATGGGCCACATTCAACATTTTTGTATGAAGTTATCACCATTAGCGAGTGAGAGGGGATCTGTTATGACTCCATGTTCATGGCAAAGAAAATTAGTTTCCTTTTAGTCATGGAATTGGGTTCGTCAGGCTAAGGAGGTGGTCGTGGACGTGGGAGCCATATGTTAGGTTTTCATCAATAATAGGGTGGATCGGCTTAGGGTAGTCAGGTAGGGTCGTAGGGTCACGGTATAGGTCAGACTTTTGGGATGGAGAAGACCCATAAAAAGAAGGATTCCAGACTCTCTATATTTAGAGGTACGATTCTATTACCTCATTTTTAGCTTCTTCTCTTTTTGATACAGGGGCTTCCCATAGTTTTATATCTGTTTCCATTATGGAGATCCCATGGCACTATATCTTTACTTATGATGATTTTATGATTCTAGAAACTCCATTGGGGATTAAGACAGCTGGTGTATGTCAGTGGAAGGAGTTACCTCTTAACGTTGGTGGGTGTCACTTCTTATGGGACCGCTATATCCTAGAGATGACATGCTTCGATGTCATTCATAGAATAGACTAGTTTGTATTCTTCCAGGCCTTTGTTGACTAATATCACCGTAGGGTGAGTTTCACATCACCAGGGGGTTGGTTATTTCTACAAAAGGGAGAATGGGATGTCAAGAAGAGTATAGATGGACCCGAGCATCATGGGTTAGGAGGAATTATAGTCCAAATTTCTAGTTTATATATGGATCACTTGGGGACTTCAAAGATGGACTTTCCACCAGTGGTGGATCATTTCAGAGATGTATTTCCAAAGGAATTTTCAGGTTTATCTCTAAAAATAGAGGTATATTTCTCTATTGATCTTGTTCTAGGAGTAGCACCAGTGTCCATTCCTCCATATAGAATTGCTACACCAAAGTTACAGGAGCTCAAGAAGAAGTTAAAGGAGTTGTAGGCGAAGGGTTTCATTCGACCCAGTACTTCTCCTTGTGGTTCTCCTATCATTTTTCTAAAGAATCTAGATAGTACCCTCATACTTTGTGTGGATTATTAGAAGATGAACCAATTGATGGTCAAGAAACAATATCCTTTGCAGAGGATTGATGATCTATTTGATCATCTTCGAGGACCCAGGTATTCTCGAATGTTGACTTAAGATCCGATTATCATCACTTGTGCATTATACCATCTGATATATCTATTAGAGCCTTTTGGTTCAGGTATGGTCTATACGAGTATTTGTTTATAGCATTCGGTCTCACGAACGCACCAGTAGTTTTCCTGGCACTAATGAACCGAGTGTTCCATCCTTACTTGGGTTCTGTTGTGGTAGTCTCCGTGGATGATATATTGTTGTAATCTCACACTCAACACGACCATGTCATCCATCTTGAGATTACATTGAGTATACTGAGAGAGTACCGGTTATATGATATGATTTAAAAATTCCACTTTTAGATGGACCATATTCACTTCTTGGGTCATGTCATCTCAGAGACAGGAGTATTAGTAACCCATATAGAGTGAGAGTATTAGTTTCCTTAGAGAAGCTGAAGAACATCTTTGAGGTATGAAGTTTTCTTGGACTGCATGGTTACTAAATGCACTTTATTCAGGAATATTCACACTTAGAAGTGCCACTGACAAACCTGACTAAGAAGGGAGAAAAGTGCTTGTGGAAAGATTCCTATGATTCAGCCTTTTAAGAGCTAAAAGGGAGATTGAATTCAGCACAAATACTGATTTTTCCAAAGCCGAGAAAGACTTACATCGTTTACTACGATCCATCAGGTATCGAGCTGGGAGCTGTTCTTATGAAAGGGTAAGGATTCGTTGCGTACCATTCTCATCATTTGAGGCCACATGAGAGGAATTACCCAATACACGATCTCGAGTTGGCTACAATTGTGCATGCTTTATGCTGTTGGAGATATTGTCTGTTGGGAGAGAATTTTGTGGTGTACACTGACCCCTAAAGCCTCAAGTATATCTTTACCCAGTGTGATCTGAATTTTAGATAGCGAAGGTGGGTTGAGTACTTTCAGTCTTTTGACTTCGATCCTACATACACACCTAGGAATGGAAATGTAGTGGCTGATGCGTTGAGCATGAGAACTCAGATACAGGTAGTTCAGGAGGTCAGCAGTGAGTTACAGCTTATGGATCTATTCTCAGAGATGCATTTGGAGGTGCTTGATAGTTAGGGGTAGACAATTCTTTCTTCTATAGATGTTACCTCTACACTACTAGATTGAGTGAGAATGAGGAAGATATCAGATTCTGAAGGCTTAGTCCTAAGAAAGAGTGTGTCAGGCAAGGACCCTACTCCTGGGTGGACCATAGCCGAGGATGAGGTTTTTCATTTTCATGGACACATATAGGTGTCAGCTGACATACCCGATGAGATTTTTCAAGATTTCCATGCCCCAACATGGGCATTTTGTCCTTGTGTCACCAAGATGTATCAAGATCTACACCGTCGGTATTGGTGGCTAGACATGAAGAAGGATTTTTCTAGTTTTATTAGGGGATGTTCCACCTTTCAACAGGTGAAGGCGGAGCATCAGTGACTGGAATAGCTGTTACAGCAATTACTCATTCCTGAGTGGAAGTGGAATGATATTGTGATGGATTTTGTGAAAGGTTTACTAAGATCACCTTAAGGGAATAATGAAATTTGGGTTTTTATTGATAGGCTAATGAATGTTTCACATTTCTTACCGATCAAGAAAAACATCAATGTTTATGAGCTTGGATGGTTTCACATCTGAGAGATTGTATGTTGGCATGGGGTTTCTCACTCTATCATTTCATAAAGGGATGTTTGGTTTACTTCTCGTGTCTAGTAGGGACTATAGAGGGATTTGGGTACACAGTTACTTCTGAGTACAACTTACCATCCCCAGAGAGATGGCCAATCTGAGCACACGATTCGGGTTTTGGAGGACATGCTTTGAGTATGCGTCTTGGATTTTGGGGGATCTTAGGAGAGACACATACCCCTGGTGGAGTTTTCCTACAATAATAGTTTTCAGGAAATGATTCAGATGGAATCTTATAAGGCTTTGTATGGTATGCAATACCGATCACCCCTACGTTGGCTGGAGGTAGGAGAGGCAGCTATGCTGGGACCTCATCTAGTCCAGGAGACCACTGAGTAGGTGGAGTTGATTCGAAAGAGGATGGATATTGAATAGTCTCAAAAGAAATCTCATGAGGGTCGATGGATATGACCTCTGGAGTTTGATTTTGGAGATAAGGTTTTCTAACGTGTCACACCAAGGTTGGTACATAGAAGTATTATGAGACAGGGGAAGCTTTCGTCGAGATATGTTGGGCCATTTGAGGTTTTGGAGAGAGTCATTATTGTTTCCTATCAGTTGAAGTTACCTCATAGGTACCAGTCTATGCATGACATATTTCATTTTTCTCTGTTATGACATTAATTTTCAGACTTGTATCATGTTTTTCAACCTGAGGAGGTTGACTTGGAGGTGAATGCATCCTTCAAGGTGCACTCACGAAGGTTCTATGTGTCCAGTATATTCCTCTGGTATGGGTGATATGGCATAACAGGTGAGTACATGATGAGACAAAGGAGAGGGAGATCGATGTATGATCATTATTTCCAGAGTTGTTCATAGATTCTTCTTTACCAACCGTGGAAGGGAAATTTGGAGCGGAATTGCTTTAAGGGGGGATGTTTGTAAGAAATAAGATCTTTATTTCAGGTGTGGATATTTATTTTGGGTTCTTTTGAGGAAAAAGGAAGAAATGGGGTTTTTCTAAGTACATGTTGTGTACTTATGAGTACACTCCATGTACATGGATTGTTGCATACTGGTTGTGTAACGGTTGAGTACATGGTTATGTGATGACCTGGATGACCCGCATAATTTAGGGGTCGGTTGAAGCTAACACATGGAATGTACATTTAATGAACACACTTTTTACTTTTCTTTTTATTTGATAAATCAGATCGGGATGGTGTCTCATCTTAGGAAACAAATCCTTCTAACCTTGGATCATACAAGAGCATCATCCTACTAAGTGTGTTGGAATCCCACCGATGATTTCTCAATTCTCACAGATCTTTTCTTCCTGATTCCTCCTCTCTCATGAGTTATTCAAGGTTGAATAATTTTCACCTTTTTGTAGATCTATGCCATTCTATGTTGATTCAAGGGCCAACATTCAAGATTATATCGATCATATAATATCGAGGTAGGTGGTTTGTGCCTTTAGTTGTTCATATTTAGATTATATATGCTAAATGTGTTGCATACCCACGTTTGGGGTATTTCTTGATTTGGTATTTAACCCTATTGTTTACCTATTATGGTTTAATTAATTTAAAATGGGTGGTTGAAAATGTGTATGGTTAGATGCCTTGTTTCCGGGACACCCCATGAGTGTGTTTCCCTAGTTTGACAGTTTATGGTCATTTGGCCTATGTTTCCTATGTGGCGTACCTTGCTTACATGCCTTGAATTTTTTAGGATGGAGTTTGATTGATTATATGAATTTCATTTGTTATTAACTTGAATGTTATCCATATAGTAGTTATAGATTACATGTGCTGCCTTGTTATGATATACGCGCTGTATTTTCAATGGATTGTGAGATCCTTGGACCAAGAAAACTGTGGGGGTTTCCATGTTTATTTACACAGGACCATGAGAGCCTTGGTGTAGATATTGACCCAGTGGTATTGACCATGAGAGCTACCTAGGAGGTCATTTATGATTTGTTTATTATATGCTAAACTAGGGATATTGACTGTGAGAGCTACCCAGGAGGTCGTTTATGATTTTTTTATGATATTCTAACCTAGAGGTATTGACTGTGAGAGATACCTAGGAGGTTGTTTATAAGTTATTAATGCCATGTGGACCCTGGGGTATTGACCGTGAGAGCTTCCCAGGTGGTTGTTATTTAATGAAGTAGTGTTGTGTTGACCCAAAGGGGTTAGACTATGAGAGCTTTCCCAGAGGGTTGTTTATGAATGATTGAATGATTGTGATGAGTCTTCCAAGCCAAAGCATAAGCTTGGACTCAGTCTTACATGATTTATTTAGACGGTCCTCTAAGACATCTGGTTGTTACTATTACATAGGGGGGATATAGTGCTTAGGCTAGATCCCAAGATTAGATGATTCGAAGGATGAATAATGAATGTTAAATGAATGTAATTGAAAACTATAAGACTATTTAATTTTGTGTACTTATTAGTTTATTGCTTCATTTATACATATTGCCTGCTATATATATTCCCTGAAAGATAGGCACATATCTTTTGGTGTTTTCCTACTGAGATTCATCTCACACCCTATTTGGGTCATGTTTTTGTACCCAAATAGATTATATGGTTACAGGTATATATAAGGTAAAGTTCCCTTCTTCATCAGGTACTTGATTGCTTTTGGAGATGGAGAGCATGGGACCAAGATGAGTCTTGAAATACTATTGGAGTTTACTTATTTTCTATAATTTGGTTTCAATATTGTATTTCCAACATTTTGACTTTATGTGGATACTTTCCTAGATACATGTAACATGCATCATTTATATGTGCTCTAGTTGTTATATTACTATCATTATTATACTATTTACTTTTGTTGTATGGTATTACTGCTCCCGCTATTTTTTACTATTTGTTATTCCTCTATGCATACTCTACCAATGAGGGAATAGTTTCCCCATTATCAAACATTGGCCCTTATAGCTAGTCGGTAGCCTCTAGCATTTTGGAAAATGCACTTGAGGTCATGTGACCAACCGGGTTTGGGGAACCTTTGGGTGGCACCCGGAACCGGGATGTTACAAAATATATGCTTCTCTGTGAAAGAATTAGGTGAAGAAACATATATCATTGGGATCAAGATCCATCATGATATATCCAAGAGGCTGTTGAGTCTAATTCAGGGTATATATATTGAGAAAATACCGAGGAGATTCAGTATCAAATAATAAATGTGGGAACTATTTCCTATATCACATGGTATTCATATTACCAAGAAAGTGTGTCCTCAGACACATGAAGAGATATATAGAATGTAAATGATTCCATATGTGTTAGTAATATGGTTGGTCATGTATACTATGTTTTTTACCAACCTACATGTTTTTTATGACTTGCGTGCAGTCAGAACATATCAGGTATCTCTATGAGACCGCCATCGTATGGTTTTCAAAACCATACTTAAGCTTATAACGTGAAATAAGAATATATTCCAAGTATATGGAGGATATGAATAGCTAGTCATCACATAATATGAATATTCTAGTTTCCAAACATATTACAGAGATCTGAAGTTGTAGTCGAGATACATCTTAACCATCAACTGAGGTGTTGTGAGCTAGAAGATCTAAAAATATGTAGCAGTTACTGATTCTATAGTGTATTTAGAGTATATTATGAATTATCATATAGGTAAATATGTAGCATAAATGCAAAAATTCATCAAATAGATGGACGTGGTTCCTATTAGTAAATACCCTATCACATTTTACTATGATAATACTATAGTAGTGGCCCTCTCAAAAGAACTAGTGTTGCATACATGGATGAGGCACATACTATGAAAGTATCATCTCTTGAGGGATTTTTCTCAAAGATTTAAATTTTTAGTGACAAAAATTTTCATAGAATTCAACATGGATGATCCCATAAAAACCTCATTATCTCAGTAGAAACACTGTCTTCATGTGAGAGCTAGCAGACTAAAAGTCCTTAGCAGTTGGCTCTAGGCCAAGTGAGAGTTTGTTGGAGTTGGTTTCCTAGAACCAAATGGCTTGGATTTTGGATTACCTAATATATTATTTCAATTGAATATTAAATATATCTTATAATATATTGATTGTTATTCCTCATGAATTTAAGGTGATATTGTCTAGGGTATCTGTCACATCAAAAAATTTCATAAAAGTTTCTCCATATGATGAAAACCTTGAGATTCTATAATTATTTTTTTAAATAGAACTCATATAGCCAAGATCATAAAATATTATGGGGAACATAGTTTATCAACTATTAGTTATGAGTTTTCAAAAGTTAATGACACTTCATCTCATAAAGTGAACACTTGGTAATCTCTATGATGAAAGATTATGAGGATAGGCCTGCTAATAGAAATTCTACATGTGTTCGAGTCATCAGATATTCCTATATGTGAGCATGTGTAACGGCCATTATAATTTAAGATTATAAATAATATATATCATGACTTTTGTACTTATATGTATTGATGAAACCCATGACACACTAAGTTCATGCTAAGTATGATACATTGGGTATGTCATGATCGGTATGTTATTAATGAATATTTCAAGGATGGATTTGTCCCTTCCATTTATGAAAGTCAATATCTCATCCCTTTTATTGAAATGGAACCACCAAAATAAATTCTATGACCATGTTGATGTAGACATATTCATTTCAGATAATCAAAGAAAGATTATGAAGCATTATGGATGATGGAAAAAGTTTGAAACCTACTTGATGATATATCAAGAAAAATGGATTATAAGACATATTACTTGATCATATGTGGTTTTCAGGGTTTTAGAATTAAATTATTCCTATTGGGTGGATTAACACATTACTAGATAGTAATATTGGACTTTAGCCAAGCCCACCAAATTCTAATGATGAAGAAGCCTGGAGGGTCTTACATTGAGTGTTTTTATTGATCTCAATTAACCTATATTTAAATATAATTATTGGAATAAATATTATTTTCAAGTCAGAGGAATAATTTTATTTATATTTTATTGATTACATAAATTATATAAATATTTAGTCTTAGGTTAATTTCATAATTCCATATATATATAATATTTATTTATTTATTTATTTAATGAATAAATTTTCAATTAAATATTTTTTAGGTATTTGATAAATGATGAGGAGAATTAGCAGATAGGGATGATATCCCATGATAAATAATGTTTTCAGGGTGCATAGGGGAAGGAAGGCAGAGGATTTTAAAAATTTTCATCACCCAGATGATGGAACTTGTTGTATATGGTGACCTGATCCCCAGTATGGTATGAGGATATCACATGAATTATAAAGAGCACAAACAATAAAATGAACACATACCTTTTGTGATTTGTTAGTGTGTTCAACTCAAGCAATTTTCTGGTGATCATTGCATGAAGGATCTAAAACATAACCCCTATAGATCATCCAAACATGCTCCAAGAATCCATGCACTTGCTATTTTATCGTAACCTGTGTGCTAGCGTGGGGATTTAATGAATCCTTCAGCATCATGTTGACCAACTTGATCGCTTTCCTTTGATCTGTCGAAGGCACCTTTGGTCAATCACTCAAAGAGAGACTCTCTCTCTTTAGAAGGTGAGAGGATAGAGAGGCTCTCATTTACAAATTCATGAACAATACAGGAAAATGAACTCTCTCCCTACTTATATAGTGGTCCTATTGAATACTTAGAATGGGTTCCCCATCCTGAAAAAAAAAAACACCTAATAAATAAGAAATATATAAGTAATATTGATGAACTAAACTATGCTATAAATATTATTTATATTTTATCACATAACTAGAATATATTAAATATATTATGTGCTAAAACCAGAGTTATTTAACTCAACTCATCATTCCCGCTAATATTAAATGAACCTGGAATATTAAAAAAATCATTCGAATAATATTATTTATCATATTTACTTAAAAACTTATAAATAACTTTCACAAATAAATTCAACCCAATTATTCTTTACTTGAATAATACTAAATTACTTTATTTATTGGTGATCAATAAAACTTGTACAACCCTCTGGCCCTATGGTGGAGCCCACCATGTCCTATATACTTTTTCACTAGAATATGGTAGATTCTTGAATACGCTATTGTGTGTGACCCTCTAGGAAATTATCTCAATAGAAATGAATATTATTTACAGACCAAGAGAGAAATCAAGATACCCATCAAGGCCCCTAAAGAGATAAAGAGTAGTCATAGAAACGATAACCAACCTACGAACACATATTGTATAATATAATATCTTTTTCTTCAGATATCCCATAAATTAGGATGCATAATTGTGTAATTATCCTTTCTTTATTTATTGTTTATTGATCTAACTAGACATATTTACCCACAACTACCTTGGATAAGGATTTATGAAGGTACTACCATCCTGATCAACTAAGCCCAATATATATTTCATCCTTTACATAGAAGTGAAAATCATTTATTGATCATTTAACCAATGCCATACCACCAATGACACACCCAAAACATGCTACCTCACCATGATTTCATTATCATGGTTTTTTTCTTGCATCAAAGTATGTGATCAAATGGAACACACTGGTAAAAATATCAATTTAAGAGACCAATACACATGTTTGTAGATAGGAACAACCCATGAAACCTAAAGCATGCAGAGTTCCTATTAGTGGGTCTGTCCTCATGATATCAACTACCATAGATCCCCATGTGTGAACTTCATGAGTAGAAGACTTAATTCTTATGAGCCTTCAACACCTGATAGTCAGACATAAAATTTTTCATGTGAGTATGATATATCTTAAATATAAGACCTTTATTTAAGATTAATTTCATAGTATATTGAGGTTATCACTATAGTTTGGGATCTCCTATAACCTTTTGATACGAAAATTACTCTATAGAAATTACCATTTAATAGTGGACGCAAAAGTTTTACACTATAATGGTAAGGGAACATCATGGATAACTAACTATATACATGATGTAGTAATAAAAAATACTATTCAAGTTGGGTATATAGAACCCACTGTTACCAAATTCCCACTTGGACTAGTGGAAACTTTCTAACCATCCTTGTTAGCTCTCAAATGATAAAGATCATGTTTCTGCAAAGTCATGGATTTAGTCACCGGGTCATCCACATTTCTGTTTCATGGTTGTTCTACTATATGTGACCTCATCTCCTTGATTAAAACTTATTAGGATGTGGTATCCTTGAGTATATCCTATTTCCATTGTTAAAACATGACTTATTATCTAGTACTAGTAATCAAATTATCAAAGTGATAAAAATTTTACATACTATGTGAGATTCCAAGAACTGGAACAAATCATTGAATATTTTACACTACATCTTTAGCTGCTTTAAAAGCTGAAACATACTCAGTATTTGTAGATATGACTACCACTGGCCTGTATGAGCTCTTCTCACTCATTCCCATAATCTTACTGTGAAATTAGATCACATTTATCTAAGGAATACTAGTTTGTGTCCCCTTAAAACTAGTATCATTCTTCTTAACATCCTAGGGACATATCTTTTGTACTTTCTCAACTATAATCAGATAGTTATAAATGCTTCACTTGTATTTCTTCTATATATAATTGATATCTTCCTACTATAAAGTATATACTAGAAGTATCATATATTGTACATATCCTAGAATATATTTTTGATCCGTTTCTAAAGCATATGGAATTCAATTCACCACATTAATATCCTCCTATTCCCATGCATGTCTTCTGGAAGTGATTTATTCCATGTGAAACTGGTAACAATTATCTCTTGAATTGTTCCAATGTTTATTTTTAAATACTATGTTAGTATATGTATGATTGAATAGGTCCAGGAAACTGGTTGATCTAACTTAGTAGTTCATATTCTCTAGCAATTAGGTTGAAACTTGAAGTTAATCTCTGTAGAATTGCTTTTATCCTAGTCTTAACTAACTATAACACTAACAGTTGTTTTCCTTATGTTACCAGACATATTTTACTTGTAAAATAATGGTTATCCCACTATCCTCTGGTAGACAGATCATAAAGATTCATTCCAGAGGAATGTTATATTATCTTCTTACTTATTTCAATCCTACACTATATTTCAGTAACATCCACCACTTATTGGCATTCTGTGATGCCACCATCTGTTTCAGGTTTCATAGTATAGACACCTTCCATGATTGGTTGTATTGAAATCCAATTATCAATAAAATGATCATATAAATTATCTATGATAATTAAAATTATAATGGATTTAGGAATAATGACTTTGTATGACCAATAAAACCTTATCGGTACCACGTTTGTACCATCCATATATCGTTTCACTTGAATACCTGACATGATATTCAAAATTAGCCACCTGTATTTCGGTACATGAAATAGATTATTGATTTTTATTTAATATTTTCAATTTTAGTTAATTTTCATATAATGCGTACTTGTAGAAATTATTATTCTCACTGAATAATGTAGCATTGGCCGTGGTGAACATAAAACCATAACTATGGTTTTAACCTTCCTACATAGTATGTGTCTCTGGAACATTCCTCTTCCACAGCTCTTATATAACCAGTCAGTATTCCAACTACTTGTGTATCTATAGAATTAATTAAAACCATGTCAATATGGCTCCAACTATCTCAAGTAGAGATGTGCACCCTTTTATAGAAATATATTCCATCACTTGACTATAACCTTTCTATCAAATGGATTTATGAAATATCTTGAGAAAATTTTAGGATAATTACTTTTGATGCACTTTTTTATGCAAGTTTTTTTATATATTAAAAAAATATTTGCATCTAAACACATGTCTTATGTCATAATGGATTTACATCATACTATGACTCATATGATATCCATTTTTCATTTACATTTGGAATATAGTTATTAGATATCGTCGTTATTTGTGATGCATGTCTTGAAATATAATGGAAGTTTATACAATATATATCAACATTGATGCTCCTTATACTTACATCATGAGTCTAATGTGTAAAAGGAAATGTGCATTTAGAAATTTCTCCATGAAACATTTTTTCATCAATGTTAACAAGTAAGTATCACCGTTGATACACATTATTAACATCAATTCCTTGATGTAGATAATGTAATGTGCATTTAAGAATTACTCCACACTACATTATAATGATCGATGATTCCTTGGTCAAGATATTATTTGTTAAACCTTCCTGAAGCATCTCATATCTTCTAACCATGCATAAAAGATGCTTTATTTTCAGATTACTTAATTACTTAAAGGAATCTTATGAAGTATATTTCCCACTAGCTTACCTTTGGAATAGTCCACGCTCTCTTACAGAACTAACTCTAAAATCTCTATGGTTCACCTTTATTTATAATGGTTTTTTTTAATTAAACAAGTATATACATTGATAATACCAAAGGCATTTATCTCCACTGAATCTAAATACCATACTCGGTATATCCTTGATGTCAACTTTTAGTTTTACTTGACAAATAATTATCTTTCCACAACATGGTATATAAGTATTACATTTGATATTCATTAAGAATTTCATATTATTCATGTACCACTATACTAATTGTTTAGTATGAAACACCACAACAAATATTTATTACTAAAACAAAATAATGTCTCCTTGTTTCCAAAGTGAATGTGAGATAATTTTTTGGGTTATAAATAATAGCTTGTTCAACTAGTATCAATTACTTGGCAATTAGAAGTTGTGTACTTCTCACCATTGATGTTAGAACCACCCTTTCTCCGGTACTTGAAGAATACACCATACTTATAATAATGTTTCTATACTTACTTGGTTACTATATTTCAATACCCATATTTGATAAACAAATTTTATTTTAATACCCAACAAGTATGTCATAAAAAATACTTATAATAGATGAATAAAAATGAAGAAAAAGTGGGTACTTTCTTATTCATTTATTTTCATTTATCTTCCTTACAATTTATTTAATGATATGCAATACAAATGACCTCCTATTAATACATCTTTCTTTAAATGAAATTGCAAAGGTTCCTTTTACAACACTATTTTCATTGGCCTTTTCAGCTTGTCTTTAAACTTGTTCAACATAAGAATTAAAACTTATTATTTCTTTAAGATCTTATTTACTTGGAAAACCTTACCTAAAAGGTATTGAATCATTTACTCCATATTGTAAATTTTATAGTCTAAAATGAAACTGGAGTAATTTGGTGAAGAAGATGTTAGAATGGGATGTCTTGAATGACTGTGGTTTTCCTTTCATATTCTCACATAATTAGTTTAATCGTCACATCCATATATTTATTTAATTTCTCCTCAAAAAATTCTTAGAGGTGAGACTACGTGAAATATCATCAACATCATAATTTAGCATCCTTAGAAAACATTAGACGTTGATGATAGAATTATGACATAACCATCATATTCATTGTATATGAGCCTCCTATAAGCATTTTTCAACCCTCGCTTCCTGATATGTCTTAATAGGTATTGGGGATACCATCACTACGAATTTCTAATATCGTAGTATTGTGAACAAGTGCCTATACTACTCATTGGAAACTCATGATGGATGGGACATTAATATTGTCTAGAATTATCATAGGTTTTCTTGTGGTATTACTTGCTATTTTTACAAAATAAAGTTTAGCATATTGTACTTTTATCCAGATTACCAATTTATACATTATTGATTAATTAATTAAGTCATTAAATGTCTCCCACTATTTTATTGAAATCTAGGAACCCTATGTACTTGAATCAAAATACTTTGTCACTTTGAGTATTCTAGTGGAAATGATCCTTGAAATTTTCCTCATAGTCTATATGCTATGGCTATTCCAGTACTTGGAGAGTTCAAGGTAGACGTTTGTCTGGTCAACCACATTAACTCACGTCTCCTTGATCTGTTGAGTGAAGTCCCAACTTCTCAGAATCGTAACATTGATTCCTTCAATGATTTTCCTCTAAATTGATAGAAATTTAGCTATGGATAATACTTATCTACCAAATTAATTTAATTCATCTCATAATTCTCAACAGAACTTCCCAATAGTAGAAGGCACCTTCATTTATGGCTGACTGAACACCCCGAACACCTAATTGTGTTCAAATTCAAATAATGAAAGGTGTCTTCGACTTAATATTTCTTTGAGGGGTTTTATGTGTTTTCTAGATGAATGTAATCCATTTATATTAATCTCATTCATTCCCTTTTATTGCACTCACAACTAAAAATTAATATAAAAACATTCATAGCTTCTTCATTTATTTAAATATTTATTATTTTATGTATTTTCCTGCTGGCATTCACATGCATAAAATTGTAAAAAAATGCATAAAGGAAATAAACTACCTGACCAGTCTTGAGCATCTAAAACCGGATAATCCATTTATTCTCCATGGATCAACCGCGAACTAGGTGTATCATACCTGAGTAGTATCTTGACTCATAATGGAGCTTGTCCCCACACAATATGTCTACTTCTTGTCTTGATTTTTCCTCAACTTGGAGGGGGTCCACATAATACATTGTCTTCATCAAATATAAATGTATATTCACATGCGGGTGAGGGGGATTAGGGGAGAAAAATACCCTATATAATTATGGACATGCATACACTTGTACATATTGACCGAAAAAATGATGATTCATAGACCATCTTAATTATTTATAATCATCACACACAATTATAGATAATTAAATAAATAAAATAAACCGGACTAACATACATAGAAGGTCAATGCTCAAGACCGGTCAACAGGTAAAATAAAAGTTCGATAACCTTTAATTATAATAAATTAAAGTAAGATGATTTTTAATTAAATTAAATGAATTAATTAAAATAAAATAATTTAATTATATTCAGCCCCTAAATTAATTTAATTTTAATAGAAAAAATTAAATTAAATAATTAATTCAATTTAATACGTAAATTAAATTAATTTTACCCAGTTTTTAAAATTACATCTTAAACCAAATTAATTTTAATTTTAAAATAAAATTCAATTAATTCAATTAATTAATTTCTATTATTTTTGTAACTTCCTGAACCACAAAACCCCATGCATGGGTTGTGCAGTTCAGGATGAACTTGCGTAGGCCCATTCTAGGCCATGAAAATTTCGTGTAGGGATATTTCAAGCTAAGATGATCCACCTAGACCTATACCGGGTCGGACAGACCTGCCCGGGCCCTTCTGAGAATATCTGATTTGTGGATGGGGTAGAACATGATACCTTCCAACAGGATCTGGACAGGGTGATGTCGCACCACCCATCTCTGCCCGATCTGTGCCCGATGGGATATGTCTAGTGATGAGTGGAGGAGGAGCTCTGACACGGGTTGCGCTGTTAGGGGAAACGATGGGTGGTGTGAGATCGCGACGGTGGGAAATGATGTGCCGATTGAGGAAGAGGGGAGATGGAATGCACCGCCTGCCGGTTACATGGTAAGAAACGAGCACCTGGGCAATGGCTTGCAAAGGATCCGACCAAGATGGGGGGCATCCCTTGCACCTTTTTTGTTGTTTTACATTCCCGGTCAAACACCCCTATCACATTATTATTTTTTGAATCTTGTGTGAAAAAATCCAAACACAAGAAACCCAATGTATCATTTTCCCAAAGGTTTCTAATATAGCCTCTTAATATAAAAATAATAAATATTATTTGAGTAAAATAATAATAATTATTATTATTATCATTATACTATTTTATTTTGATTCAAAAAATATGTGGAACAAAAGTGTGGCTGGAAAACATTATACCAACCACCATCCCACCGTCAAAATTGGTCGATTAAAATAAAAACACCACCATCCAACCATCTTCAGGTATAATTAACTTACAATATATGTTTATAAAATTTTGATACCCGAAACACCAACAAATTTCAATCTATAATTTTTTTCAGAGGGTTGTATCTTTTTCTTAACTTGGATATCTAATCTCAAATTAAAGTGTGGTCATATCCATTGGGACCAATTTAATACCCTATACTTAATTTTTTTGAAACTAAAATTTTCTTAGCTAATATAATTTACATGATCCTCCTGATTCCAATTAAAAGCATCAGGGTGCACAGCAGAATCTAGTGGGCCATGGATTTTAAAAAATTTCGTCATTGGGATGATAAAACTTATCGGCTTCAGTGATCTAAGCCCCAATATGGTCTGAGGATCTCGTATAAATTATATAGAAAACGAAAAATAAAACAAACACATACCTTGTTTGATTCAGAAGGGCGTTTGACTACAACAATTTACCAGCTATCATTTCACAAAGGATTCAAAGTCGAACCCCTCTAGATCATCCAGACACTATCCAATAATATTTGTGCATTCCCTTCATCACAATCCATGTGTTATCGTGGAGATCCGATGAATACTTCGGCGTCATGTCGATCACCTCGATCTCTTGCCTTCGATCCTTCAAAGGTGCCTTGGTTCGATCACTCGGAGAGAGTCTCTCTATCTCTCTAGAAGTTGGGAGGATAGAGAGGCTCTCATTTCTGAATGTATGAATAGTAATTGGAAATGAAATCTCTCCCTTCTTATATAGTGTGTGTGCCAAATACCCGGAATGGGTTCCCCAACCCCTGGAAATAAAACACCCAAAAAATAAGCAATATATAAATAATATTTATGAACTAAATTATATCATAAATATTATTTATATTTTGTCACATACCTATAATATATTAAATATAGTACGTGATAAAACCAGAGTGATTTAACTCAACTTGTTATTCCCGCAAATATTAAATAAACCTATAAGATTAAAATAATATTTATTAAAATAATATTATTTCTCATATTTACTTAAACACTTGTAAATAATTTTAATAAATAAATTGAACCCAATTATTATTTACTTGAATAATAATAAATTAATTTATTTATTGATGACCGATAAAACTTGTACAACCCTCGAACCATTTTGTGGGGCGCACCATATCCTATATACTCATTCACCAAAATATGGAAGATTCTTGAATACACTATTGTGTGTGATGATCTTGTCCCTTATCTCGGTAGTATAAAATTGTATTCAAAGATTGGGAGTAGAGTCCAGTAACCCATCAAGGCCCCAAAAGAGATAAGGAGTAGTCATAAAAACAACAACAAACCTACAAACACGTACTATGTAATATAATGTCTTTGTCTTCAAATATATCATAAAGCAGGACACATACTTGTTTCATAGTCCTTTGTTACTTTATTTTTTTTATCTAACTGGATAGATTTACCCTCAACTACCTTGGATAAGGATTAGTGAAGGTACTACCATCCTGATCAACCAAGCACGAGATATATTACTTTCTCTACCTGTAAGAGACAAATCATTTCTTGACTATTCAACTAATGTCATACCACCAAAGACTCACCCAATACAAGCTACCATAAATTGATTTCATTATTGTGTTTTTTCCTTGTATCAAAGTAAGAGATGAAGTGAAATAAACTAATAATGATCTCAAGCCCAAAGACCAATACACATGTTCATAGATAGGAAGAACTAATGACACCTGAAACATGTGTTGTTCCTATTGGTGTGTATTTCTCATGATCTCACCTACCAGTCATCACCAACTATGAAATTCATGAGAATGAGTCTCAATTATTATGATCCCCCATCACTTGATAGTAAGAAATGTACTGTGTCCATTCAGTATGATGTATCTAGACCATATAACCTTTGTTAAGATTAATTTGATTGTATCTTAAGGTTCTCATTATAGACTGAGATCTGCTATAACCTTTCGATAATACAATTAATCTATGTACATTACCAATTGATAGTAGATGTAGAAATTTTTACACTATAATTATAAGAGAACATCATGAATAACTAACTATATACATGATATGGTAATCAAGGTACTATTCATATTGGGTCTAGGGTACCCACTATTACAATAATAAATATTAATTTTCAAGATGATAAAATAATATTGATCATTAAAACATTAAGAAAACAACATGATAAAAATAATATTAAAATTATTCTTACATCGAATGTGGTTATTTTATAGTTTAATATATTATTAAAGGACTATGTGAAATTGAATAATATTTTATCCTAAACCATAACTCTATAAATAGACTGTTGTGTTTATTGTTTTAGGGTTGATCAAATTAGATAATCATTATACAAAATAAAATATAGAGCTCTCTCTATCAAGACCGAAGAACACTCTAGAGTTTATTCTCTCAAGCCTGAGATATTCTCCTCCCTACCCATATTCTAAATAATAAAAATGAATGGAAAATTCATCAAGTCTGAAGAAATAATTTTAGTGATCAAGACAAACACGACAAGATGATTTATATGACATGATATCACCAAAAAATCCATCATCATTTGTTAGAGATTAAATGAGCACATGTAGATCACTGCTAGAGGGATTCTAGACTTGGATCATATAAGGAGAAAGATAGTAGACTGAAAAGTTTTCTGATGATATGTATCTTTATTTATGAAATATTTGAGAATTTTGTTAATTATAAATATAATATGAAATATACTCTTCATCCCCGTATGTTGATCACGTTTCATTGAAAAAAATTCATTGCTCATGGCTCCCATGTCATGTAAGTCATGAAATATATGTTGATTCTGACAATTTCTAAGTCATTCTCAACCCTGGTAAATGTTTCCACTACACCCAAAACTTTAATAATGCATCAAGAAGTGATCTCATAAGACGTAACTCCATTCCCATTACTAGAATAACTCATAACCAAGTCTGCATACACCCAATGGATTTATGTAGGTTTTGTGGAAAAATCCCTACATGATACCTCCATGAATCTACAATTTTTTTAAACATTGAAAATTTTTAGTACTAGTTTGAACAAATGATTTATAAAACACACTTTTTAGGGAAATAAGTTTTGGTTTCCTAAAACAAGAATTCATAAATACATTTCACATCTCTTTGGTTATTAAAAAACCTACCAAACATTGTAAATAATCAATAATAGGTCAAGTGAAATTCATTAAAGATAAATATAAAGTAATCATAATTCATTAAGATGAGTATATATATATATGAACAATGCAACACATAACATGGGATCTTAATATATAGAAGAACCAAATGGATGATGATTTGTGTTTGATTTTTTATCAATAATTAAAAAACCCAATTGATGATGATAAGTTTAAATTGTTTATAAAGTTAACAAAAAGAAAAATTATATTGAATGGGAAGATGGAACTACCTATTGGAGTTCCAAAAGATAGTATTCTGGAATTTAACACATCAAAAGATAGTAAAAGTTTAGACCCACTTCTAAAAGATACATAATAAAGGTGTATGAATGATTTACCTAGGTGATAAAAAATATGGTGTCCATATGTAATGATTTCACAACCCCCCTCCAATGGTATACATTTTGGGATAGAAGTTAAGATGAAGCTTCCCCCTAAAGCCCACCTCCAATAGGTCACAGGTTGGTAACTAGCACTAAAGGTGTAAAATGCATATGAATGAGAGGCATTATATAGCGATACTTCCCTCTATTACATTACTACTACATCATTATAAAGATAATAAACATATTAGTATTACACCACGAGGATCCATAGGTTTAGTTTCTTAGAAAAACTATGACCAAACATAACATTTACAACTTCAAGCATAATCATTTATTTAATTCCTTCTTCTCTAGATTCTTATTCAAACTTGAACTCTCCTTAGTACATGTAGTCACCTGAGGATATACATCAAAAAGGGGTGATATAAAATACAAGTAATAGGATAGATAAGAACAATATAGCATGGGGTGAGCATAATCATAACATCATCATCAAAATCATGGGAGGAAACATTAATAAAAGACTTAAAATATGGAAATGCATAAAAATGAAACATCAAGTATTAGTGGTCATCTACCACACATAGCTGTGAAAAAAGATAGAATCATGTTCACACATTATTTCACTTTAAATAATGAGGTTCATCACTTTACCCAATGCATTGGAGCGCTGTATAATTTTGGGCGCACCTGTCACATTCAAACATTCATATTGCACTATATAATTTCGGGCGCACCCGCTACATCATAAAATTTTCATTATATTTCATGCTACATAAAACATATAAAAATACTAAACATTTAAATTAATGGGTTTAAACTCATAATAATACATTCATAAACTTTGGGTTCCCAAAATAAAGAGGGAATAACAAACTTGATACAAGAACCATCAACCTTTAATGAGAAGTAAAAGGTGTGTTCTTGAAAGAAGAGTTCTTTTCGAAAACATTGTGTTTGAAATAAAATCCAGTGGATAACATTTATATCCCATAACAGGTAAGATAATTATGAAAAAATTATTTTTAAGGGGTAACCATATAGAAAATGGAGTGAAATAGGGAGAACCTGAAGAAAGAAAGTTGGTTTCGAGAATTTCCCCTTACCTTGTATCCAAACGCTTTCTTCACCTTAAAGTCTTGTATAACCACATTATATTAATTAATTAAAAATTAAATAACCTTTTATACATTAATAATATTCATTATGGTTTTATAATGTTTATTTATGGGCTTTTTGATGAGTTATATAGTTTAAATTCATTGTTCGGGAAATGTTTGTTTTTATGGTTTTCTTGAACAGTTCACTTGTATTTATGAATGGAAGTTCATGTATAACATGGATAAACATCCAGAACTAATATCATGTTATTAATGAAATTAAAGGACTTTAAATTATATTAAAATTAATTATGTTTTATATGATTTGGATAAATCATTAGTTAAAATTTAATGATGATCGTTTGGGTTAATTCGGGTGGTTTTTCGACCACAACGAACTTGTTTTTTTAATAATTTAGTAATATGTAAATAAGTTAGACCCAAAACACTAAATAGGATATATTACATATAAAATAATCTCATTCAACCATAAAAATGGTTTTATGACCAAATCTGAAGGCAGTAATGGAAAAATAAAACATATTTTTCTTGAAGGTGATAAATTAACATCTCACGAACAACATTTTCTTTTATAAAATAAAAGAGAAGAGGGAAAGGGGGTTGGATGACATATTACCCCATTAGTATCATATAATTCTATTATATGTATGATACTAGAGTTACCATACCATTTTTATGAGGATAGGTGGGGAGATATTAAGAAAATAACTTGAAATTGAAATGAAATTAAAGGAAAAGACGGAGAGAAATTACCTCTTCAATCCTCCTCTTGAGATCCTCTTTAAGGAACCTAGGATGTGACAACTGGGACCTACCCACTAGTTGCCCCACAGACATGTGGTCCCCACCCTAGGGCCCACCCATGTTCCCAAATGGGTCATCTGACTAATGATAGTCCTCACAAGCCAACACATGTCTTTTGTCCTCACTCACACACACCCTGGGAAACTTCCCAGAAGGTCACCCATCTTGATCACTACTCTAGGGAAAGCATGCTTAACTGTGGAGTTCTAACCAGGTAGACTCCTCAAAAGAAAGGAACACCTTGTTTACATGAGTCATATCATTTAGTCATTTAACTCTTTATCATTTGGAGGTGTTACAATCACCCCCCTTTAGAACACAACGTCCTCGTTGTGTGCCCTACATCTCAACCCAGGCAGTGCACTGCACTTAAGGCTGGGTACCACCTCTGATACGAAATGTGACAACTAGGCTCCTCCCACCAGTTTCCCCGCAGACACGTGGTCCCCTCCCTGGGGCCCACCCACATGCCTGAACGGGAGGTTAACCCAAAGAATGGAAATCGGGTTAAGAATTCCCTTACCTCGGGTTTGTCTTACTTCAAACTTGTTTAAACCTCTTGTATAATGGTTAAAAGATTATTATTAGTATTTTACAGAAAAATTTTCATGTTTATAACATCTTTTATGATCATTTAATAACCTAATTTCACCCTTTAATTGTTAGTATTTTGTTCCTTGCATTGTTTAGGGAACATTCTTTACATGATTTCCATGATTGGTTCATGATGGATGTTCTTGTCGATTGGAAGTGAAAATCCAGAATTGGAATGGAAAGGTATTTAAAAAATTTTAGTACCATAATTTATATCATTTATTATTTTTATTTTTGATATGAGGATGATTCATAAGTTAAAATATTAATGATGTTCATTTAGATCATTTTAGCAGTTCTTTGATAATAAGAACCTCATTTTGTCTTATAAATTAAAACCATGAGAAAAAAAAGAATTCTAGAACCATGGATGAGAAATAATAAATATATTATATCTTGGTTTAACCATTAAATAAGTTTAATGACCATACTTGAAAGAATTAATGAAAATTAAAATCACATCATCCACAATGTCAGTAATTCGACACATCACAGACAATGTTTTTATTCCTTGAATATGTGGGAGAGGAGAATAAGAATGATGATGGATTTTACATGAACATGAGAACATATAGAATATACATGATTTTTGGAGATTTCATGTCTCTTGGGTAAGAGGTGATGTGGAAAAAATAAGAAAAGAAAGGAACTCAAAATAAAAGAATAATTGAAAAATCCCTTACAAAAATTCAGCAGCCTAATGGCTATGCAACATGGTTTTAGAAAATATTCAAAAGAGATGGGACAAGGGTAACCCATCCAGAAATGAATCATAATATAGAATAGATCCTGAATAATATAGAAATAAGAACATGGTATGGATTCTTGAAAGTTATACCACATAAAAGAAAACTTGAATGGAAAAAGAAAAAAATTGATAATTTTCTTACCTTGTAGAGTAACTCTGAGAACATGAAGGTTGGGACCTTCAGGGCTTGAGGAAACCTTGGAAGGACTACTAGAGAGGTAAGGATGCCAAAGATTCATTTAGGAAGATTTTGGAATGAAGTTATTGAAGGAATATATTGGTATTTGTAGCAAAAGTAAGGGAATATTTTAATAATTTCCAAGGGACACCTCATTAGTGGTATTTGCAAAATCATGGACTTTCCAATGGTATTTTCCCATGGTATAAGCCACTTGGGACACCTCATAACTTATTTTATTATACATAAGTCGACTAGATTTATTAAATAATTATTACATCATTAATGATTTCATTAACACACCAAAACTCAAGACTGTATTTTTTACTATTCATCGAAAAATCATCTGTTTCAGAAAAATCCCCAATATTCACCCTAACCATTTATCGACATGTATAATTCAAAAATTAATTATTTAAAAACTACTACTGCTTTTATATTACAATGAAAAATTAATCAAGATGTCATTATCTTAAATCCTTAAGAAAACAAAATAATAATACAATATACAATTTATTAGGGTCATATTACTATTCATATTACTATTTATAAGGGAATGTTACTATTCAACAAAAAACAAGTTGATTCCATTAGAATCAAAATGAAAAAATGAGCATAGTTTTAGATGACTGTTTTTCAAAATTCAAAACATAGAAGTAGTAAAACTATGTTTAAAAGCTAGTTATAATTATCTACTTAAAACAAAGTTTCATGCATTCAATTTATTTTTAGAAAACTTGGGGTGTTACATTATCCCCACATTATGGAAATTGTTTCCTCGAAATTTTATTTACATATTAAACAAGTGAGGGTCCCTTTCCCTCGTATAATTTTCAGACTCCATTGTTTCTTCTTCAACCATATGGTTTCTCCACAAAAACTTTACCTGGTGGATTACCTTATTCCGCAATAGTTGTTCCCTTCGATCAAGAATCTGAACTGATTTCTCTTTATAAGAAAGGTTCTCCTCTAGCTGAACTACTTCTGGGATCAAGACATGTGATGAATCTAGCACATACTTTCTCAACACTGAAACATGAAAAACATTGTGTACCTGAGATAAATTCGGAGGCAAAGATACTTGGTATGAAAGTGTTCCAACTTTCTACAAAATTCAAAAGGTCCGATGAACCATGGACTTATCTTTCCTTTCTTACCAAAATACATCACACTTTTCCAAGGAGAGATTTTGGAACATGATCCCTTGATTAATGATTTGATGAATTTTGGCTTAGACATTGTTGGTGTAGGAAATACCTCTGTTTTTTCTTAGGTTTTAGTGCAGTCATCGTTATCAGACAGAATTAAGAAAGCGCAGAAGGAAGACCATGAGCTACATAAAAAATTAGAATTGTTTAAAGAAGGTAAGTTTCTAGAATGTAACCTTAATAAATATTGTATTTTAAGATTTGTTAAAAGGTTTTGTGTGTCTTGTGATTCCCAGTTGAAGAAAGAATTGTTGTGTGAAATTCATAGTTATCCATTTTCAGTTCATCCTGGTAGTACTAAGATGTACAAAAACCTTTAGGAGTATTATTGGTGGGATGGAATGAAAAGATATACTGTTGTTTTACTGTGAAATGATTGACATGTGAATAGGTTAAAGCAGAGCAGAAATTACCTAAGGGGATGCTTCAGCCTTTTCCAGTGCTAGAGTGAAAATGGGAGAATGTATCCATGGATTTGTGGTGGGACTACCAAAGACTTTTATATGTAACAATGCGATTTGGGTTATTGTTGATAGGCTAACAAAATATGCACATTTTCTTTTTATTCGATATATAATGTATTTAGAACATATTTCTCGACTGTACCTCAAGAATATTTTCAGGTTACATAGAGTTCCTCTTTCCATTGTTTCTGATCGGGATCCCAGGTTCACTTCTAACTTTTGGAAGGGACTTCAGAAGTCGTTGGGAACAGAATTAAATTTCAGTACAACTTTTCATCCTCAAACAGCTGGGCAGTCAGAATGACCAATTCAAACTTTGGAGGATATGCTTTGACCTTGTTCAATGGACTACCAGGGAAGTTGGGATTAACATTTTTCTTTATTTGAGTTTTCTTATAATAACAGTTTTCATTCAAGTATTCAGATGGTACCGTTTGAGGCTTTGTATGGGAAACGATATTGGACTCCAGTATTTTGGGATGAAGTTAGTGAAATAAAGTTTATGGGGCCAGAATTAGTATAATAAGTGGCTAAGAATGTGAAGATGATCCAACAACACATGAAGACAGCTCAGAGCAGACATAAAAGTTATGCAGATTACAGAAAGAAAGACTTCTCTTTCGTGGTAGGTGACCATTTTTTCCTTAAAATCTCTCCTTGGAAAATTGTGATGCATTTCGGTAAGAAAGGGAAGCTAAGACCATAGTTCATCGGTCCTTTTGAAATCTTGGAGAAAGTTGAAACAGTTGCATACCGAGTAGCTTTTTCTCCGAGTTTGTCTCAGGTACCCAATGTTTTTCCTGTTTCGATGATGAGAAAGTATGTGCCAGATTCATCACATGTCTTGATCCCAAAATTATTTCACCTGGAGGAGAACATTTCTGATGAAAATAAACGAGTTAAGATTCTTGATCGAATGGAACATTTATTGCGGAATAAGGTAATCCACCAGGTAAAGGTTTTTTGGATAAAGCACATGGTTGAAGGAGCAACATGGGAGTCTAACACTACAAAAAAATGACTTATTCTAACAAAAAGTTATTGTCAGATACCATATTTGATGGTAAAAATGAGAAATTCCAACAGATATTAATTTTTATTGGTATTAATTTTAATTACCAACAATTTTTTTCACCAACAGATATATCTATTGATATTGATCTCTCAATACCAACAGATCTTTTACCAACAGTAAAATCTATTGCACTATATACCAATTCCAACATTTTTATACTAACACATAAATTTGTTATTAATAATAACTTTTAACAACAATTATTTTCCCATAAATACAAATTTTTATAACAAACAATTCAATAACATCAAATAATTTATCAATATCCAATCAATAGAAACCAATTTTTTATTTATATTATTGTTTTTACACCAATTCAATATCAAATTTTTCGTTTTATTAAAAATATGACAATAATTGAATTTAATTTTCAATTTTATTTAAATATTAATATGGTATATTTTTCAATAATGTTCATTTAATAAAAATTTAAATATATTTTATATATAATAATTTAAATTATTATGATATTTGATATATTTACATATAGTTTTATATAATCTCTCTCTATATAACAACATCTTTTTTATATTTAAATTTGAAAAAAATAACTAAATATAATCAAAATAATTTTAATAAATAAATTTTTTAAATTTAATATGTGGGGATTTTATCTCTTGAAATGATGGATCCCTAGATTGGGGATGGCTGCGTCCCTCCTTCGTGTCCAAGGGCCTAGCTGCATTGGAAAGGCTCAATTCATCTCCTCTCTCAGTGGATCTTCCAAAAATCAAACATTTCCCTATGGTTCTGTGGGTATTCGATGGAAATCTATCGGTGGTTCCTAGTGTTCAACCTCCAATTGATTCCCTCTTGTTTTATTTACATTCTTGCCGTTGGGAGTCTTTGTTTGGCTTTGGTGGCATCTGTGGTGGTTTCGAGTTCCTGTTCAGGTTGTTGTGGTGGATGATTTTCACAACGGTGAAGCCTAGCGACACATCTTGGGGTCCTGGTGTTGCTCAATTATAACATCCCGGGTAAATAAAGAATATTAATTTGTCATATTTATCAATATTTGTGAATAAAATGTTAGTATTACTTTAAAGGTAATGCTATGCTCGATGGCGTACCCAATACGCAATAACGAGTTTCTTTGAAATCTTACGTTGCACACTAATAATATAATAATATTATTTTAAATAGTTAATTCCTAGACATTGTAATGGAAGGAATGAAAAGAACTAAAAAAAATGATTACATATGTTTGTTAAATATTTTTACATTTATCCAATAAATGTTAAAGGCTTAGAATGCAAATGAATCCAAATTTAAGAATAAATACTATAATATTTTTATAAGATTGTTTACCGCCTTTTGATGGAGAACCTTTTTTAAATCCAACTTTTGACAATTTTTTAAGCTCTTTTTGTCAAAATCAACTTATTATTTAGAATTGGGATATTTAAATTTACTTTGGATAAATTTTTGGTATTTTTCTGACAATGTTCATTTTTTAATGAATCATGAAAAATACTGCATTTTACTTCAAAACTTCTTTTTCATATAATTTAATTATATGGATAGATTATATTTTTAATTGGTTTTAAAGTATAAATAGAATATTTTTTTACCATTTAATCCAATGGTGGTCATTGGTATTAATTTCACTTTGAAATTGGACATAAACAATTGTCAATCTTTTGATAGAAATTGTTTCTAAAAACCCGCTATTTGTTTTGACAAAGGGAATTATTTTTAAATTAATTATTGCAATTTATGTGTTTGGAATTTGGTAAAATGGATTCCATATTTTGAATCAGAAGGTAAAAATTATGTAATTAAGACTCTTTTGTTTTTGGACATTATGAATAGTAACGATGGTAATTATCTTTAATTATCGTGATTAATTAGTAATCAGGTAGTTAAGGGTAATAAAATAATATCATAATAATAACAAAAGACCCCAAAATGTTTCCTAATGCTACTGGTTGTGTCATTTCTGACCATGGGATTCCTTGTTCCAAACTTTGGGACCCCATGGAATCACTTTTGGGTGATAGTGACACTTTATCATTTTATTTTTTAAAGAAAGGAGAATATCACAAAAGTATGTAACACCTAAGTAAAAAAAATTTAGTTTTGTCTACATAAATAATCTCTTAAACTATAAATAGTAATTGGGAATCTAAAAAGATTTACTAAATCATAGTATTTTTTAAAATTTTTATACATTAAATAAATTAAATTCTTTATGACACTATGATGATGCAGCGATTACCTCATTAATGAACGATTTAAATAAAATTAAAAGATAATGTAAAATCTAAGACATACACTTGTCAAAGACCTATTGGATGAGTATATTTCAAACCCTTATCACCTTATCCTCGAAATATATCAATGTGGGACCTTTAAAATCCTAAACTCATTTTAATATAAAGTAATCTTATAAAAGGCCCCCACCACTACCTCCTTACCCACACCTCTCAAGCCATTGGCTCAGCCAAACTCTACTCATTTCATCTCTCCATATCCATCTTTTCATCATATAAAACTTACCTTATGTAGAAAGCTCTTTAAGAAACCCTTTTGGTTTAATCCAAGAGGAGATACCTGATTTAATGAAATATAAAGAAACGAACAAGATAAGTTGGACTTGAGGTAAGGGATCCTACCTCTCTCTTTATTTTTAAGTACTTTCCTATATGTCATTTATTTTAATCTCATATTTCTTATATTTGGGGATGTTCTTTTACATTCCTCTTTCTGTACTTTTTATGTTCATATTGTGAGTGACCCTATTTGATCTCATAAATCCATTTTTGGAAGTTTTAAGTGGCACCGTTAGGCTGCCGAGTTTTCGTAAGGGATTTTTTCATCCCACTTTTATTACCGTGAGATTTATGCTACATTTTCGACTATTTCCTTTGAGCAGTGTACGTACTGTCCATTATTCTACTCTTTGTGTAATATACTTTCGTTTATGGGTATTTACATCAATGTCGTATAGTCCTTCTTTCATGGGGTGAACATTTCGAAAGTTACCCAAGTCGATAAGGGAACCTTTCACCATCCTATTTTTAAAAGACTTATTTTTGTTTTATCTTTTAAATTACATCTTCTTATGTTGGGATATATTCTTATATATCCTTATTATTGTAAATTTTATGTCCAAGTGATGAGATACCCTTTATCTCTCTCATTAACTCTTTTTCTAAAATTTGATGTGACACCGTTAGGCTATCGAATGTTTGCAAGGGAACTTCTTAACCCAATTCTAATTCTTTGGGTTAAACCTATACTTCTTGATCATGTCGTGCTATGAATATGTGTGGATGAAATCCGATTGTTTTACACTGAGTATCCACTTATATTTAGTGTATTTATATTTGTCACACATAATTATGTCATTTATTTATCCTTGCTCTAATGGCATGATCCTTGATTAGGATTACATCTCAATTTCTTCTCATTGAGAAATTTCTTAATGATATGCATTTTTATTCTTTTATAAAGTGTATATACATCCCCTTTGACTTTCCATATCCATATTATGTCTATACTAAAGTCATTTAAATGTTATGAAAATGGTCTACAATCATGTGGCTTATAATTTAAATGTTCAAAATGGAAAAAGACACTTTTATTAAAACATTATTTTAATTGGTTTAAAAGATTTATTCTTTTAAACATTTATCATCAATGTCCATGTTTTAAAAATGCTTTTAACGATTTATTTAAATGGACATGAATTTTTTAAAACCCTTTAAAAAGTCTCGAAGTGGTATGGGACACTTTGATTCTAAAATCTCTTTTAAATTTATTCTTTTAATATTTTCAAAGTATAAAGGTATTTTTCTCTCATAGAGTCTTAATGATTTTATTAGATGTTTTCATTTATGATAATATCCTGATGTGATCTCTTGTGATTGAAATGTGGAAATTTTATGTTTCTTTTATGCATGTTTTAAGTGTTATGATTATGTTAGGGTTCTTGGGAAATGTTTATGAAATCGGGTGGTTCCATGATAAACTAAGGGCAAGTGAGCCCGAGATAGCTCTCCAATGCATTGGGTAACACGAAGGGGTTAAACGCTAAGGTTTCTCCTAAGATATTTAGGGAATATACTATGATGGGTATTCCAAACGTAACCATGAGGGTTACTCTCTACGTAAGAATGTTATGAATGCTTCAAGTTACCATTACGTCTTATGATTTCTATGAGTTATTCATAAATCTTATGATTTCATGAGGTATGTTAAAGTGATTATGTTTTAAGAGTACAGTATGATTTCATTGATTCTTATGTATACATGAACTAATGTTTTCTTTCCATATTTTTTTATATCCCTTACTGAGATTTTTATGCTCATCCCAAGTTTTTTTGAAATGTTTTCCATAGGACTTAAAAATGAATAGGGTCAAGGATGGGATCAAGGAAAGACAAGCTATCTAAAACATTGAACTAGACATGTTTCTTTTAAGAGTTTTTTGTTTTATGATAGAAACTAAGTAGAAGTGTCTAATTTGTTATCTTGTGAGATGTAATAGTTATGTCCTAATTCCCTAAAACTCTAAACCTGAAAAGATCCTCAATGTGAATTATTCATTTAATTCAAGATTAAGTAATGTTTTAAGGCTGGGTTCTTATAGTTGGAATCAGAGGTCGGTTTAGAAAACTTTAGGGAGTAGGAGTTTTCGTTAAACATGTGATTAGTCCCTATGTTTATTATCTTAGTTAAATCCTTGTTTTATAATTTTTTCAGATCAAGGAAATGGAAGGAGGAGGATCTCAAACGACATTCTTATCTCTTCCTGACGACTTGCTTACAATAATTATTGAAAAGTCATGTTCAGATGGTTGTGAAACTTTTTCTAGCATACAACTCACTTGGAAGCAGATTTTTGAGATATCAAACACCTCTACTATACCTCATTATCATCGTGGATCATGGGTTGTATTTAGAAAAATCATATTTTCACAATATTATCATATTTTCAAGAAAGGTAGATATTATCAAGGCATTTTCAAATATTTTACCTTATCACAAGATTTTGAAGCATATTATGATTTTAAAGAAGGTGCTGAAGAAGGAGACCCTTGTGCAACCTATTTATATTTTCTTTTAAAATATAGTCTCTCAGCACATACCTATGGTATTTTTAAAGGACCATTAATTGAAAGTTTCAAATCAAATTCAGTCAGACTATTTTATAGAAATCATGTCTTATCAGATGTTTTGAAATTATTTGTCATACATGATTATTTTCCAAAATTGTTTTTCTGTGAACACCCATATGACCCATGTTGTACAAGGTGTATTTGGATAGAGGAAACAAATTATTTTGAAGGATCTTTAAGTCATTGTTTTGATGCATGGACCTTCTACCTACGTGAACAAGATGACAATGAAACCAAATAGACACCATGATCAAGGTATGATGTTCTTCTTTTTTAGGGATCATTTTATTTTATCTTATGATGGTGAAATAAGACTTCAAGAATTAAGATGTTGAGATCATAATGAATTTGGATGAAAATGAGAGGTATAAGGAAACCATTGAGGTTAAAACATGTTAGGGTTATTTTTGAGATTTATAAAAAGGACAACCTGTAAGATGGGTGACAACCCGTCGTGTAAGTCAAGGCCACATGAATCGAACCCACAACTGAAGGGCGACAAGGGTGCATGGCCTACCACTAGCCTACATGAAGTCCCTGGTTAGTATGACTTATACTTTTTAGTGAAATGATTTTATGGATCAAGATTAAGTTGATTTTGGGAACTAATGTTTTATTAAATGGATATCCTTAACGTAGGAAAATGATTTGGTGACTGAGTAATAAAGGTTATTTTGGAAGATGTTCTATCTTTTGTGGAAACAATATATGCCTATAGAAAATAGAATACTTTGGGATTTTAATTGACGAGAAACGGTGGAATTTTATTTTGGAAGAATCGATGTTTTTATTGTGGACATATGACGTTTTGGTTTATTTATGAAAATGATTAACCTATCTTGGAGAATATGAGATTAGGTTAATTAATTTTCAATATGAGACTTTAAGAGTAACTGATGTTATTTGGAGATAAATGCTAAGATTTAACTTGGAAGACTGTCTAATCAAATCCTTCAGAGATTTGGGTTTCAATATTAGTTTTGATTACTTTGAATATTTTTATGGATAGATGTTTATTGAATGGTCTTTGTTGAACATTGGATAATGTTTGACAAATTTTGGATATTAAGAGTAGTATTTCTTTTTATAAAGGATTATCCTTTTTGGGGATTATCTGATCTTGTACTAACCTTTTTTGTTTTTTTTGTTTTGGTATAAAGACATGGGAAGTATATAGTTCTCTTGTGTGGATTAGGTGATTCTCTAGAAGTTGATTATAGTGCTCTTAATGTGAACAAGTTATCTTAAATACTCGTCTTTTGGAGAAAATATGAGTTTGTGTAAGAAATATAACAAAATTTGAAAGTCAACATGACAAGTAAGTATGTTTCCTTATGATTTAGTTAAGCACATAAATAAATTCCTCAATGAAAAGTAATTTAAAACAAAAATGTTGTCTGTTAATTTTTCTGACTCGGGAATCAAATACCATTTAACCAATCACAAGTTTTTGATTTTCTAGTGGTTAACTTTTTCATAAACATGTTTTCTATCACTCTCCCTCAAAACTTGACCGTTTTTTATTTTCTTCCATATCCAGGTTTTCCGACATGGAATCCTATTATGGGTTAATTTCGGTGACCCTTGTACTTCTATTTCTTTCTTTTAAAGTGCTAGTTAAATTTACTCTTTTTCCGATGTGGTGCTTTCAATGAAGTTTCCAAGCCCAATTTTAAAATTGTGAGGACGCAATTCCCAAAAGGGGGGAAGGATGTAACATCCTAGGTAAATAAAGAATATTACTTTTTTATATTTATCAAAATTTGTGAATAAAGTGTTAATATTACTTTAAATGGAATGCTATGCTCGACGGCGTACCCAATACGCAAAAATGAGTTTCTTTTGAAATCTTACGTTGCACACTAATAATATAATAATATTATTTTAAATAGTTAATTTCTAGCCATTGTAATGGAAAGTATGAATAGAACTAATAAAAAAATGATTACATATGTTTGTTAAATATTTTTACATTTATCCAATAAATTTTAAAGGCTTAAAATGAAAATGAATCCAATTTTAAGAATAAATACTCTAATATTTTTAAAAGATTGTTTAACAGCCTTTTGATGAAGAAGCTTTTTTAAATCCAAATTTTGACAATTTTATAAGCTCTATTTGTCAAAATAATCTTATTCTTTAGAATTGGGATATTGAAATTTACTTTGGATAAATTTTTGGTATTTTTCTGACAATGTTCATTTTTTAATGAATATTAAAAAATACGGCATTTTACTTCAAAACTGGTTTTTCATCTAATTTAATTATATGGATAGACTATATTTTTAATTGGTTTTAAAGTTTAAATAGAATATATTTTTACTATTTAATGCAATGGTGGTCATTGGGATTAATTTCACTTTTAAATTGGACATAAACAATTGTCCAACTTTTGATAGAAATTGTTTCTAAAAAACCCGCTATTTGTTTTGACAACGGGAATTATTTTTAAATTAATTATTGAAATTTATGTATGTGGAATTTGGTAAAATGGATTCCATATTTGAAATTATAAGTTCCAAATTATGTAATTAAGACTCCTTTGTTTTTGGACATTATGAATAGTAACGACGGTAATTATCTTTAATTATAGTGATTAATTAGTAATCTGGTAGTTAAGGGTAATAAAATAATATCATAATAATAACAAATGACCCCAACATGTGTCCTAATGCTACTGGTTTTGTCATGGCTGACCATGTGATGCCTTGTACCAAAATTTGGGACCCCATGGAATCACTTTTGGGTGATAGTGACACTTTATCATTTTACTTTTTAAAGAGAGGAGAATATCACAAAAGTATGTAACACCTAAGTAAAAAAAATTTAATTTTGTCTACATAAATGATATCTTAGACTATAAATAGTCATTGGAAAGATAAAAATATTTCCTACATCATAGTATTTTTTTATAATTTTTAGACATTAAATAAATTAAATTCTTTATGACACCATGATGATGTAGCGATTACCTCATTAATGAACGATTTAAATAAAATGAAAAGATAATGTAGAATCTAATACTTACACTTTTCAAAGACCTATTGGATGAGTATATTTAGAACCCTTATCACCTTATACTTGAAATATATCAATGTGGGACCTTTAAAATCCTAAACTCATTTTAATATAAAGTAATATTTCTTGACTTTCCAAGAGTGCCCCTCCTCCCTCTTATAAAAGGCCCCCACCACTACCTCCTTACCCACCCCTCTCAAGCCATTGGCTCGGCCAAAATCTGCTCATTTCATCTCTCCACATCCCTCTCTTCATCATATAAGCCTTACCTTAGGCAGAAAGCTATTCAAGAAACCATTTTGGTTCAAACCAAGAGGATTTACCCGATTTAAAGGAATATAAAGAAACGAACAAGACAAGTTAGACTTGAGGTAAGGGATCCTACCTCTCTCTTTATTTTTAAGTAGTCTCTTTTATGAAATTTCTTTTAAGATCATATTTCTTATGTTTGGGGATGTTTTTTTACATTCCTCATTCTGTACTTTTTATGTTCATATTATGAGAGACCCTATTTGATCTCATAAATCCATTTTTTGAAGTTTTAAGTGGTGCCGTTAGGCTGCCGAGTATTCATATGGGATTATTTCATCTCACTTTTATTCCCATGAGATTTATGCTACATTTTCCACCATTTCCTTTGAGTGGTGTATGTACTGCCCGTTATTCTACTCTTTGTGTAATATACTTTTGTTTATGGGTATTTACATCAATGTTGTATAGTCCTTCTTTCATGGGTTGAACGTTTCAAAAGTTACCCAAGTCGGTAATGGAACCTTTCACCCCCTATTTTTAAAAGACTTGTTTTTGTTTTGTCTTTTAAATTACATCTTATTATGTTGGGTTATGTTCTTATATATCCTTATTGCTGTAAATTTTATGTCCAAGTGATGAGATACCCTTTATCTCTCTTATCAACTCTTTTTATAAAATTTGATGTGACGCTGTTAGGCTATCAAATTTTTGCAAGGGAACTCCTTAACCCAATTCCAATTCTTCGGGTTAAACCTCTACTTCTTGATCATGTTGTGCTATGAATATGTGTGGATGAAATCTGATTGTTTTACACTGAGTATCCACTTATATTTAGTGTACTTATATTTGTCACACATAATTATGTCATTTCATTATCCTTTCTCTAATGGCATGATCCTTGATTGGGATTACATCTCAATTTCTTCTCATTGAGACATTTCTTAATGATATGCACTTTTATTCTTTTATAAAGTGTATATACATCCCCTTTGACTTTCCATATCCATATTATGTCTATACTAAAGTCATTTAAATTTTTTGAAAATGGTCTACATTCATGTGGCTTATAATTTAAATGTTAAAAATGGAAAATGAATCTTTTATTAAAACATTATTTTAATTGGTTTAAATGATTTATTCTTTTAAACATTTATCATCCAGGTCCATGTTTTAAAAATGGGTTTAAGGATTTATTTATATGGACATGAATGTTTTAAAACCCTTTAAAAAGTTTTAAAGTGGTATGGGACACTTTGATTCTAAAATCTCTTTTAAATATCTTCTTTTAATATTTTCAAAGTATATAGGGATTTTTCTCTGATAGAGTTTTAATGATTTTATTAGATGTTTTTATTCATGATAATATCATGATGTGATCTCTTGTGATTGAAATGTGGAAATTTTATGTTTCTTTTATGCATGTCTTAAGTGTTATGATTATGTTATGGTTCTTGGGAAATGTTTATGAAATCGGGTGGTTCCGTGATAAACTAAGGGCGGGTGAGCCTGAGATAGATCTCCAATGCATTGGGTAACGTGAAGGGGTTAAATGATATGGTTTCTCCAAAGATATTTAGGAAATATGTTGTGATGGGTCTTCCAAATGTAACCATGAGGGTTACTCCCTACGTAAGAATGTTATGAATGCCTCAAGTTACCTTTACATATTATGATTTCTATGAGTTATTCATAAATCTTATGATTTCATGAGGTATGTTAAAGTGCTTATGTTTTAAGAGTACAGTATGATTTAATTGATTCTTATGTATACATGGACCAATGTTTTCTTTCCATATTTTTTTATATCCCTTATTGAGATTTTTATGCTCATCCCAAGTTTTTTTGAAATGTTTTCCACAGGACATAAAGATGAATAGGGTCACGGATGGGATCAAGGAAAGACAAGCTATCTAAAACATGGAACTAGACATGTTTCTTTTAAGAGTTTTTGTTTTATGATGGAAACTAAGTAGATGTGTCTACTTTGTTATCTTGTGAGATGTAATAGTTATATCCTAAGTATCTAAAACTCTAAACCTGAAAAGATCCTCAATGTGAATTATTCATTTAATTCAAGATTAAGTAATGTTTTAAGGCTAGGTCCTTATATCGATAGTGGTTTTGGTACCAGACAACAATGGATCCTAGTGCACTGAAGGGTTTGGTTTTGTGGATCTAACAGATGTTCTCTAGTGATCATCGGTTTGTTCTCTCATTGCAACTCTTTCATGAAGGTTTGAGTTTGCATTTATGATGACGATGGTTCTACTGGTTTTATGTTTAGTGTGTCAAATTAGAGTTCAATGATATCGGATTATTCTCTGTTGGTTTGCTACTAGTCTTTTTTCAGTTTCTTGAGTGGGAAAAAAATTCACTGAATAGATTTGATGTTTTCTCAAAGAGGCTGCTTGAACTAGAATCTGGTAATTAGTATGCATTGATTTATCACGTGGACAACCTAAAATATTGTAGTAATAGTGGATGGTTTGTGAATATGGTGATCAGGTGGACTAAAATGTGTAATGCTGTTCATTTATAAACCTGCAGAGTGATGCTGCATTGGTCAGTTTCATCTTTTGTTGTGGTGTTGCAATGCCTTATATTATTATTGTTTTTGTGCTCAGTATGGCTTGGAATTCTGAAATTTCATTATCTTCTTCGGGGGTTCCGGCTGCTGGTAGAATTCCTTATCAGAATCAAAGAAAACCCATTTTTTGGTGTTACCCATCAATTTCCAACAACAAATTTTCATGTTTGAACTCAAACTCCAAACCCTGACTGCTTTTGACCCTTTTGCCGATGAAAATGCTAAGGATTTGGGTGCAGGGGCAAAAGAGTACGTCCATGTTTAGGTGAAACAGTTCAATGAATGTAAGAGTCTAACTACTATACAAGGGTTGAAGAAAGAATTCAGATACAACAGAATTCATAAGTATCTTAAGAGGGTATTCTGCTATGACAATACTATCTTCCAAGACCCAAAACTAGGCTAGGTGACTCAGATCCAGTGCGATCAGAGAAAGAATTTTTCCACCTTCTTGATTTAGGTGAGCATACTGAAGAAGGAAAACATAATGCTTCATGGGTTTTATGATCTTCTTCTTGCTTTGGTATTTCCTTTTGGTCTTTATAATGTGATATTGTGGGGTTTTTCTATTACTTTTATGGGAAATAAGAGCTCTTCTAGTTTGAACTTTCAACAACATTTCGAATTCCATTGTTGGCATGATGGAATTGCTGTTCTGCAAGTAGAATTAAGAATAAATGTCATAAATTAGTTTTTTTGTTTAACATGGCTCCCAAGAAGCAAAAAAGTTTCATTTTCATAAAATAAAAAAATGGAATTGGAGGCTATAAGTGCTTCTCTCTCATTGGAATTTTCTAAAGCATCTTTTGTGATTGATTCTTTATTGAACACGTGTTTTTAGCATCATCAGACTATGGTGGAAGTATTCAAAAATCATGTCAATGATTTTTCAGGTCAACAAAATCACATATTGGTGGGCCTTATTAACTCAATTTTTTCTTATTCGTTTCTTCATCGAAGAGGATCTAGTCACATACTTCACATTCACTTGGCTCCTTCTGTTTCCATGTATTTAGGTAGATGTTCACCTTTCTCATGAAGGACTCCATTACTACGATGGTTTGGGTGTGGTTACCGGGTCTCCCTCTTCCATTTCAAAACCTAGTAGGGGTACAACTCTTGGGGAATCAGTTTAGGCAATTTTTGTATGCTAATCATCCTACTCTCTCCACAAAGCATCCAACAGTTGCTGGAATTTTCGTCAAAAATGAATATTGCTTCTCCGCCTCCTATGTTTTTCGGGATGAGAGTGTTTTGTTTTATATTTCTTTAATGATGTCAAATACACATTTTTTCAGTTTAATATTATTTTTATTTGATTCTAGGATAGTTATTAATCCCAGATACAAGTCTACAAATACCATGAATTGCTAATTTTTAAAATTTGTATTAATTTGGATTGAAAATTCAACCTAATACAAAATACCACTGTGTTTTGATTTATTTTGTTTTATTTATTTCACATGACTTATTAAAATGGTATTGTTTTATCATGTTTATGATTTATGAATGATTATTAATATGATCTTTGGTTTTGTCTTTCTGGCCTTTGATATGACATATTGAGTTTCCTCAAGTTTTCATTTCATTTCAGCATTGTGCATACTGCCTAGAGACATAAGGTATTTCTATTTTTTCCTAAATTTTTTCTTATTTTTTTATGTAGTTTCTAAATTCATTTTATGTTATTTAAGTAGACTAAACTAGTTAGAATGTGACACATAATAGGATTTGTAGTTGGGTGTCCATCTTATTTGGGTTTTCTTATGTTTTTTGGACATATACATGTTTTATATGTTTACAACAACGACCCAAGTTGAACTCTAAGCTTACATGGGTAACTCACATGCCTTCCATTTGACTATAAGATTCCTTGTTGACTATAACTAAATTATCATGTAACAACTCACAAACCATCCATTTGAGTCTTGATAGCATAATCTTTATTTATACATTCCATGCTCATGGAATTATACACTTCTCATTACTTTTATTTTTTCAAAACAAATTTTAACTATCATTCTAATTAGAACACTTTAAAAGGATGATGACTAAAACACTGGCTTTAAATCATTACCCATTTTCTATGTTGAATGGAAGGATACTTTGACCTATCAGGTCCTAATTACATTAGATCAATAATAGTTTTGGATAATGAATGGAAATCATGGAATGTTATTATGGTAAAGATGGTGGTGGATGGGTAGGGATTTCATAGGGTATGGATTTTCACACCTTGGTTTTTCATATGCCCCATGTACTTTCTAATATGCTTGCATTATTAGTATTATCAGCACTATTTAGGCCCCTGGGTTTGAATTGCTATGCATATTTATCTTATGCATTGACTATTAATTTATTAGTATCATTGAATATTATCATATTTGAAACTTTTCATTGAGTTTGAAATAGTCATTTATACTTTCTACATTTACATTTTTTTTATTGTTTTCCTCTTTTTAGGTTCAAAAAATGAAATAAATTTATTCTGTCAGCTTCACCTAAAAAATTGGAATTTATATGTTTAAAATTTCTATTTCCTTTCCAGAGTTCTCCCAATTTTTTGTTGAGGTTTTTTTCAAACAACATCCCCAGTGTTCTATGGAACCATCTAGTGGAATTTCTCATGCTCGATGATTTGTATTTCATAAATTATTTTCATGACAACACCCCCTCTTCACCAATGTTATCTAGTGACTACCATTCCATTAAAATATTTCATGGAAGGCTGTGTTCACTAAATAACCCATCACAAATAAATTGATTATAACTACCAAGTAAAATTTCATGTATAAATATATATTTTTCATTCTGGTTTCCGTATGCCCCATGTTTAGTGATTTAAGTACTTTGACAATATATATTTTGAATTTCTCTAGCCTCACAATTAACCAAGTAATATTTTTTGGTTATGTATTGGTAACACAAAATGAGACAGAGAGAGTGGGGTTTTTAATTCAGATTAAATAAAATGTAGTTTTTATGACTAAACAAAGAATAAAAACCCTAATTTCTCCGAGAGAGATAGAGACTGCCTCTTAGGATTACAAACATATCTTGAACTCCCTGAATTCCAGAATGGTCCCCTCTCCTTAACAGACCGTTAGTTTCCATATTAATCATAAGATAGTATTCAACATAAATTACTTCAGAAAAATAGATATCCTTTATGAGTGGGTGTTTGATTCTTTGTTTCCCTCCTTATCCTTAGGTGGTTTGTAGTTTACTGACTTCCTTCCACTTTTCAATAAGATGATTATGAAAAAAGTGGGAAAACAATATGAATGGTCTGATGAGTATACATATGTTGAGTAATATTTTGATGAACCAGAGTCCCAGTCTCAAGCTAACTATGAGACCAGGACATCCCCTACACATTCTAGTATAGAGGGCATCCATAGGACTTAATGAGCTATCACCACCCTCTTCCACTTTGGAGAAATGGTTTCATCATATTGGTGTTTTCCCTCTATTCCTCACTTAGATCCAAATGGTTATTTTTCAAAAGAAGGGATTTCCATTTATAGAGCCACCAGTGTACCCCTTTTCTCATTCACTACAGTTGTTACCAACCCAGCAGCTTTCTATAGAGCAGAATCCATCTACTTCCACTACAAGAGATCTTACTTCTCCGGCCATCCAGGAACTCATTGATGACCCATACATCCTTTATAATATAGAGGCCCCCTGGGAATATGTATTTGAGTCCCACCACAATGTAAAGGGCCCTACTATGGTGATAGAAAGGGGGTTCCTTTTTTTGATCTATCTTCTACGTAAATGGAATCTCTCTCAATTAGAGCGTCGACCACTACCTAGTATACAAAGCCAACTTTCCCCTCTAATAAATCACCATTGACAACCTCACCCACCACTGTTATTCTAGACTGGCACCTCACTGAGTAGCAGCTGACACATGTATTGGTTGCAACAATTCTCAATTAGGAAACTATTGAGACAGTTTATGTCACTGTACGAATTCAACATCCACCTCATATAGAGATTAGTCAAGGGTTATTTTATATATATAATAGCACAATACAAAATCCCAATGTGCCATGGATTTCTTCATGATAGATAGGGACCATAATCCCTCAAATCGTATTCCCAGGTCTGATTTAGCCTAGTCCTACTGCTCAGCCAGAGATCAATGTGCCCAGTAAGTTCTCCACCATGTAGATCGGTTGTGGCCGCTTCTTGTAGAACATATTAGCAAGTTGTGTGAATGAATCTTCATATTCCTCTATCAACCTTAACATTGAATTTTCCTTCTCATCTAGGGGTGTGAGCATGGATTGGAGCACAAAAGAGTGTGCTCAGCATCTATGGATCTCCACTCACCATAGTTGCGGCTGCTTCATCATCTCTGTTATTCTCTCAATGTTCTGATGTTTAAAATTTTTTATTTTTTTATACGTATCTTTGTTTTACATGCATATCTTCGTTTCATTAAATATTTGTTTCAATCAATATACTAATTAATGCATCACATGTTTGTTCATTTTTCTCTGTCTTATGGTTTTTGTTTCCACTGGTTAGATAATCCTCTTTTTTGGTCACTGGGTGGTATTTTTAATCGTGGCCTTATTGGAATCTACCATGACTGGTAACCTATTGCACTAATTTTATGGATCAATAGTTTGTGAATAAAAAATCATTTTATGTTACTAGTTTAGTTTTTTTAAGTTCATGTTTCATTGACTTTTTTTCTCACACTACCCATAAATGATGTTTTTTGGTAAATGGATGCTGATAGGTGTGAACCATTCAAGACATATTCATGGATTTGTGACTTCATACATGTTTCCATCATTGATTCACTCATTAATGATCCAGTTTCTGGTAAGAGTAGGTATGCCCATTGTCATTTCCCAGGTATGCCCATTGCCTATTGCCCTGTTATGCCCATTGCCCTGTTATGCCCATTTCCTAGTTTATGCTTATTTCCCATTGCCCATTCCCTATTGATTCCCATTCTCTATGTATGCCCATTTCCCATTTCCCATTGCCTGTTTCCTAATTCACACCCACTGCCCTTGTATGCCCAGTACCCATTGCCCATTGCCCATTTCCCATTTCAAGGATTTTTCAATGCGTTTATATGTTAAACATTTTTTTTAAATCAAACATAGCTTTATTTCAACTCATTTGGAGAGTTGTATTGATTGTTATTTTTTTTCATGTTTAGTTTGGTGTACTTGATGTCAGAGATGGACAAAATGTTGCGGTGGGAGGGAGTTGTGGGCAATGGGCATGCCTAATCTCAATAGATTCATGATATTTCAACAGGGATGATGAAAAATGATCACTATGAAAATCTTATTTTCATACCTCTATTTATATTTTGGTTTCAATTCATACATATATTTTGTAGTTATTTGAGCTGGAGCTGACTCTCTAGCATGGATGAGCTACTACCTGGAGCTAACTATCTAGCATGGATGAGCTACTACTAGTACACTGGTTTTGGGTTGCTGGTGCTCTCTTTTCCCTAGTGTGACATGGATGAGTTGCTGCTGGCATGGATGGGCTACTACTGGCTCACTTGCATATATGTGCTGCTGCTGTGAGTTGTTGCTGGCTCACTGGTCATGGGTTGCTAGTGCTCACTGGTCCCTAGTGTGGCATGGATGGGCTGAAACTAGCATGGGGGGGGGGGTGCTTTGTGGGTTGGTTAGGCATGTGATGGATCCTGTGGGGGGATGGATTTTGTATTGATTCAATTCCATTATCAATATAATTAGTTTTTTTTCTAATTTTGAACATGTGTGAAAATCAACATTTTTTTACAAATTAAAATAGATGTATTACATATGATAAATTAATATATATAATATGGAATTTTACTAGAAATAAAAATTTATAATTTAACATATATTATATGTTGGTAATATTGTTACCAACTGAAAAATATGTTATTATAACCTGTTGCTAAACATTTTAACCAATATATATATTATCTATTTGTATTATTGTAATTGTAACAGAATGATTTTATCGATCACAAAAACATTTAGCGACAGAGTTTTTACCGATAGTTTAGTGATAGATACATATATGTTGGTAAAATGTTTTACCAACAAAAAATGTACTTTTACCAACAGATATTCTCCCGTTGGAAAAAGTGAAATATTTTGTAGTGTGAAAATGCTATGAGGGAAAGGTACCCTTACTTGTTTAATAAGTAAATAAAATTGTAAGGACACAATTTCTAGAAGGTGGGGATAAAGTAACACCCCAAGGTTTTCTAAAAATAAATTTAATGCCTAGAACTTTTTTTTGAGTAGATAATTATAACTTGCCTTTAAACATCATTTCACTACTTCTATGTTTTGAATTTTGAAAAACGGTCATCTACAACTGTGTTTAGTATGTCATTTGGAGTTTAATGGTTCCATCTTTTTTTAGTGAATAGTAACACACCCTTATGAATAGTAATATGACCCTAATAAATAGTAAATTGTATTATTATTTTATTTTCTTTAGGCTTTAAGATAATGACATCTTGATTAATTTTTCAATGTGATATAAATACAGTTATTGTTTTTAAATAATTAATTTTTGAATTAAGTATGATTTTATTTAAAAATAAAACTAAAAATATTTAGAAAATTATTTTCAAAAAATGGACTTGATTTTTAAATTTTTCTCATCGAAAAATGGTTAGGGTGAATTTTAGGGATTTTTCTGAAACAGTTTATTTTTTGGTGATTAGTAAAAAATACAGTTTTGAGTTTCGGTGTGTAAATGACATCATTAATGATGTAATAAATATGGTCGACTTGTGTATGGTAAAATAATTTATGAGGTGTCCCAAGTGGATTATACCATGGGAAAATACCATGGGCAAGCCCATGGTTTTTCAAATACCACTAATAAGGTGTCCCTTGGAAATTATTAAAATATTCCCTTACTTTTTCTATAAATAACAACCCATTAAATCATTAACTTAATTCCAAATTCTTCATCAATGATTCATTGGATTCCTTACCTCCATAGTAGTCCTCCCAAGGTTTCCTCAATCCCCCAAGGTCCCAACCTTCATGTTCTAGGAGTTTCTCTACAAGGTAAGAAAATTCTCAATTTCTTTCTATTTCCATTCAAGTTTTTTTATGTGGTATAACTTTCAAGAATACATACCATGTTATTATTTTAATATTATTCATTATCTATTCTATATTATGATTCATTTATGTATGGGTGACCCTTGTCCCCTCTCTTTTTAATATTTTCTAAAACCATGTTGCATAGTCGTTAGGCTGCTGAATTTTTGTAAGGTAATTCTTAACCCGATTTCCATTATTTGGGTTATCCTTCTACTTTTTTATTTATGTGGTATTAAATTTTTTTGTGTGATGGTTTTTGTTTATATTATGATGAATTATGTGTATTTATAGTGTATGTACATACTCCACCCACTCATTTGGTGTCCCTTGGAAATTATAAAAATATTCCCTTACTTTTGATATAAATACAAACCCATTCCTTCATTAACATCATTACCAATTATTCCTCAATGAATATCTAGAATCATAACCTCCCTATAAGTCCTTCCAAGGTTTCCTCAATCCCCCAAGGTCCCAACCTTGATGTTCTAGGTGTTACTCTACAAGGTATGAAAATTCTCAATTTCTTTCTTTTTCCATTCAAGTTTTCTTTTATGTGGTATAATTTTCAAGAATCCATACCATGTTATTATTTTCATATTATTCATTATATATTATGTATTATGATTCATTTCTGGATGAGTGACCCTTGTCCCCTATCTTTTTAATATTTTCAAAAACCATGTTGCATAGCCGTTAGGCTACTGAATTTTTATAGGGATTTTTCAATTATTCTTTTATTTTGTGTTCTTTTCTTTTGTTATTCTTTCCACATCAGCTCTTACCCAAGAGGCATGAAAGATCCATAAATCATGTATATTTTGGATTTTATCATGTTCATGTAAAATCCATCATCATTATTATTCTCTTATCCCACTTATTCAAGGAATAAAAACATTGTCCATGATGTGTCGAATTACCGACATCGTGGATGATGTGATTTCAATTTTCATTAATTCTTTCAAGTCTGGCCATGAAACCATTTTTATGGTTGAAAAAAGTTATAATATATGTATTATGTCTCATCCATGGTTCTATAATTCTTTTTTTACTCATGGTTTTAATTTATAAGAAACAATGAGATCATTTTTATCAAAGAATCGCTAAAATGATCTAAACGAACATCATTAATGTTTTAACTTATGAATCATCCTCATATCAAATATCAAAATGATGAATGATATAAATTATGGTACTAGAAATATTTAAATACCTTTCAATTCCAATTTTGGAGTTTCACTTCCAATCGAAAAGAACATCCATCATGAACCAATCATGGAAATCATATAAAGAACGACCTGTAAACAATGCAAGGAACAAAATACTAACAATTAAAGGGTGAAATGAAGTTTTTAAATGATCATTTAAGATGCTATAAACATGAAAATGTTTCTCTAAAATAATAATAAAAATATTTTAACCATTATAAAGGAGGTTTAAACAAGTTTGAAGTAAGACAAACCTGAGGTAAGGTAATTCTTAACCCGATTTCCATTCTTTGGGTTAACCTTCTACTTCATTATTTATGTGGTATTAAAATTGTATGTGTGATGGGTTTTGTTTACATTATGTTGAATTATGTGTAAGGACAGTGTATGTACTTACTCCATCCACTCTATTAAGTCTCACTTCGATTCTATTATATATGTAAGGGGATTTTCATTTAAAATCCTCTTTTAAAATTATGTTTTACAAAATTCAAAATCAATGTTTTTATGCAATTATTCAGGTTGTATGATTATGTTCTGGTTATTAGGCATTATTTATGAATAAGTTTGAGACCTATATCTACCTACAATGAATTGGGTATGTGTAAGTTGGAGGTTGACCGTATGTTTATTCTAAGTGTAACTACAATGGTTACACAAATTGAAAGGTAACAGTGAGGGTTACAAATTACAAGGTACCCGAGAGGGTCACAAGATTATGTATGTAATGCCCCAGGATACCCTTATGGTTCTACTTATCTTCTTATTTATTGTGGAAATATCATGTTTCAAAAAGTAAGTATACATATACAGGTGATAAGTATGTCTTTCAAAAATGATTTCATACGTTACAAGTATTTATGGACTAATGTGTTCTTTCCTTATTTTTATATCCCTTGTTGAGATTTTACATGCATCCAAAGTTTTAAATGTTTTTTAATATAACAACTAGGTCTCGGTGACAGCACAGACACCCCACCTTAAATTGGCCGTTGAATCCTGGCCCTCCAGGTACCACCTATTGCCCCGCAAACATGTGGTCCCCAGCCTGGGGCCACCCACATGCCCGAACGGGTCATTTGACTAATGACTGTCCCCATAGGCCAACACATGTCTTTTGCAGTGTTCTTTTCCTCACTCACACACACCCTGGGAAACTTCCCAGAAGGTCACCCATCCTGATAACTACTCCAGGCCAAGCATGCTTAACTGTGGAGTTCTAATCAGGTAGGCTCCCGAAAAATAAGGTTCCCCTTGTTGACATGAGTCATATCATTTAGTCATTTAGTCATTTAACCCTTTAACCCTTTAACCCTTTATCTACCCAAACAGTGCACCCCACTTAAGGCTAGGTACCACCTCTGACACCAAATGTAACAACTGGGTCGCGGTGACAGCACAGACACCCCGTCTTAACATGACCGTCAGGTCCTGGCCCACCAGGTACCAACAGTTACCCCATAGACACGTAGTCCCCACCCTGGGGCCACCCACATACCCAAATGGGTCATCTTACTAATGACTATCCCCACATGCCAACACATGTCCTTTCCAGTGTACTTTTTCCTCACTCACACACACCCTGGGAAACTTCCCAGAAGGTCACCCATCCTGATAACTACTCTAGGACAAGCATGCTTAACTGTGGGGTTCTAATTAGGTAGGCTCCCGAAAAAGAAGGTTCACCTTGTTGACATGAGTCATATCATTTAGTCATTTAACCCTTTATCATTTGGCGGTGTTACAATCACCCCCCCCCTTAGATAACAACGTTCTCGTTGTGGGGCCTACATATCTACCCAAACAGTGAACCCCACTTAAGGCTAGGTACCACCTCTGATACCAAATGTAACAACTGGGTCGCGGTGACAGTACAAACACCCCGTCTTAACATGACCATCAAGTCCTGGCCCTCCAGGTACCAACAATTACTCCATAGACACGTGGTCCCCACCCTGGGGCCACCCACGTACCCAAACGGGTCATCTTACTAATGACTGTCCCCACATGCCAAAACATGTCCTTTCTAGTGTGCTTTTTCCCTACTCACATGCACCCTAGGAGACTTCCCAGAAGGTCACCCATCCTGATCACTACTCCATGCCGAGCATGCTTAACCATGTAGTTCTAATCAGACAGACTCCCGAAAAAGAATGTGCACCTTGTTGACATGAGTCATCTCATTTAGTCATTTAACCCTTTATCATTTGGGAGTGTTACAATCACCCCTCTGATACCAGATGTAACAATTGGGTCCCGGTGACAGCACATACACCCCACCATAACATGGTCGTCGGGTCATGGCCTGCCTAGTACCACCAGTTGCCCCGCAGACACGTGGTTCCCACCCTAGGTCCCACCCACATGCCTGAACGGGTCATGTGAATAATGATAGTCCCCACAAGCCAATACATGTCCTTTCCAGTGTGCTTTGTCCTCACTCACACACAAACAATTTTAATACCACATAAATAACAAAGTAGAAGATTAACCCAAAGAATGGAAATCAAGTTAAGAATTCTCTTACCTTGGGTTTGTCTTACATCAAACATTTTTAATCCTCCTATATAATGGTTAAAATATTGCTATTAGTATTTTAAAGAAATATTTTAATGTTTATAAAATCTTGTATGATCATTTCATAACCTCATTTCACCCTTTAATTATTAGTATTTTGTTCCTTTCATTTTTTAGGTATCGTTCTTTACATGATTTCCATGATTGGTTCATGACGGATGTTCTTGTCAATTGGAAGTGAAACTCCAGAATTGGAATGTAAAGTTATTTAAATATTTATAGTACCATAATTTATATCATTTATAATTTTGATTTTTTATATGAGGATGTTTCTTAAGTTAAAACATTAATGATGTTCGTTTAGATCATTTTAGTGGTTCTTTGATAATAACGACCTCATTTTGTATTATAAATTAAAACCATGAGTAAAAAAAGAATTCGAGAACCATGTACGAGACATAATACATATATTATTACTTGGTTTAACCATAAAAATGGTTACATGACCAGACTTGAAAGAATTAATGAAAATTGAAATCACATCATCCACGATGTCGATAATTCGACAAATCACGAACAATGTTTTTATTCCTAGAATAAGTGGATGAGGAGAAGAAGTATGATGTTGGATTTTCCATGAAAATGAGAACATAAATAATATACATGATTTCTGGAGATTTCTTTCCTCTTGGGTAAGTAGTGATGTGGAAAGAATAAGAAAAGAAAGGAACTCAAAATAAAATAATAATTGAAAAATCCCGTACAGAAAATCAGCATCCTAATGACTATACAACATGGTTTTAGAAAATATTAAAAAGATAAGGGACAAGGGTAACCAATATAAAAATGAATCATAATACATAATATATCATGAATAATATGAAAATAAGAACTTGGTATATACTCTTGAAAGTTATACCACATAAGAGAAAACTTGAATGGAAAAAGAAAGACATTGAGAATTTTCTTACCTTGTAGAGTAACTCCTATAACATAAAGGTTGGGACCTTGAGGGATTCAGGAAACCTTGGGAGGACTACTAGGTAGGTAAGGAGGCCAGAAAATAATCATAAAAAATGAATAATTTTGTAAAAACATTGCTTTTGAATTTTGTAAAACATAATTTTAAAAAGAATATTTTAAATGAAAAGCCCCTTACATATATCATATTATTGAAGTGAGATTTAATATAGTGGATAGAGTGTGTAAATAAACTATAAATAAACATAATTCAACATAATATAAACTGAACCCATCACAGAAACAATTTTAATACCACATAAATAACAAAGAATAAGGTTAACCCAAAGAATGGAATTTGGGTTAAGAATTCCCTTACCTCGGGTTTACCTTACTTCTAAATTGTTTAAAACTCTAGTATAATGGTTAAAATATTGTGATTAGTATTTTAAAAACATTTTCATCTTTATAAAATATTTTATGATTATTTTATAACCTCATTTAACCCTTTAATTATTAGTATTTTGTTCCTTGATTTGTTTACGAATCATTCTTTACATGATTTCCATGATTGGTTCATGATGGATATTCTTGTTGATTGGAAGTGAAACTCCATAATTAGAATGGAAATGTATTTTAATATTTCCAGTACCATAATTTAAATCATTTATCATTTTGGTATTTTATATGTGTATGATTCATAAGTTAAAACATTAATGATGTTCGTTTACATCATTTTAGTAGTTCTTTGATAATAACGACCTCATTTTGTCTTATAAATTAAAACCATGAGTAAAAAAAGTTTTACAGATCCATGGATGAGACATAATAAATATATTATGACTTGGTTCAACCATAAAAATTGTTTCATGACCAGACTTGAAATAATTAATGAAAATTGAAATCAGATCGTCCACGATGTCGGTAATTCGACACATCACGAACAGTGTTTTTATTCCTTGAGTAAGTTAGAGAGGAGAGGAAGAATGATGATGGATTTTCTATGAACATGAGAATATTTAGAAAATACATGATTTATGTAGCTTTAATGCCTCTTGGGTAAGAGGTTATTTGGAAAGAATAATAAAATAAAGGAACTCAAAATAAAAGAATAATTGAAAATTCCCTTACAAAAATTCAGCAGCCTAATGGGTATGCAACATGGTTTTAGAAAATATTAGAAAGAGAGGGGATTGGGGTCACCCATCTAGAAATGAATCATAATACAGAATATATCATTAATAATATGAAATTAAAAACATGTTATGGATTCTTTAAAGTTATACCACATAAAAAAAACTAGAATGAAAAAAAGAATGAAATTGAGAATTTTCGTACCTTGTAGAGTAACTCCTAGAACATGAAGGTTGGGACCGTGGGGGCTTGAGGAAATATTGGGAGGACTACTAGAGAGGTAAGTAGGCCAGATCTTCATTGAGGAATAATGGTGAATGAAGTAAATGAATGAATGGGTTGGTATTTATAGAAAAAGTAAGTTAATATTTTAATAATTTCCAAAGGACACCTCATTAGTGGTATTTGCAAAACCATGGGCTTGCCCATGGTATTTGCCCATGGTATAAGCTACTTGGGACACCTCATAACTTATTTTATTGTACAAAAGTCTACCATATTTATTAAATCATTATTACATCATTAATTATTTCAATAACACACCGAAACTCAAAACTGTATTTTTTTACTATTCACCGAAAAATCAATTGTTTCAGAAAAATCCCCAAAATTCACCCTAACCATTTATTGACATGATTCATATAATTTAGTCATTTAACCCTTTATCATTTGGGGGTGTTGCACATGATTGGTCTTTTTATGATACTAGAGGCTCTTGGACATAGGGGAGGGTATAAGGAAGATGTTTGGGTAGAGTTTAGACAAGGCTTGAATCTTGAGAATTGTGAGGAAATGAGGGTGTGAAGGGTGGTATTTATAGTGGAGGGGAGATGGGTTTTCTCAATATTATATTCATTAATTTGTTATTTCTCTACAAGATAAGGATTAGTGAATCTTCCATGACTAATAATAGTAATAAATTCACGTGAGTTTGAACCAATTGGGCTTACATCAGTAGAACATCATACATGACTCTATAATTAGTGTATTTATCTTTTTTTGTAAATTATAATATTTCACTATTCATAAAAAATTAAGAATTTCGGAAAAATCCCAAAATATTCACCCCAACCATTTTCCGATGTGTAGAATACAAAAATGAAGTCCATATTTCAAAAATAATTTTCTAAAATGATTAATTTAATTTTTAATTAAAATCATAATCTACTTGAAAAAATACAGATTTAACAATTAAAATTAATTCCATAATACTTTTAAAAATTAAGTAAGTTCTTTTAAAATTAAATCCAATCCCCAAAACATACAATTTTTAATTTATGAAAAAAAATTGGAAAAATAAATTTTATTTTAAATTGATTAATTAATTATAATTAATTATTTATGACTTACAAAAATACCAATATTTTTACTATGGTCAAATTGTCAATTATAAGATGCCTAAATTTTATTTAATCATTCATGGGTAAGGTTAATATTATTTTGGACAATTTACTATTTATAAGGGTCATATTACTACTCATAAGGGCATGTAACTATTCACCAAAAACTATATTTGTTCTATTAGACTCCAAAAATCACCCTTAACACAACCGTGTATCTCATATTTTTTAAATTCAAAACACATAAGTGGGGACATTTATGTTTAATGGTCACATATTATTTAGTACCATGATATTTCATTGTGATTCCCAATGCGATTATACTATAAGGCATAATTATAAGAAGAGAATTCCATGGATAAAATGTTGGGTCGTTACACATTACCCTCTTTGTATAAAATTCTAAGGATAATACATAAGACAAGATCCACCAATCAAATCCCAAAAATAACGAAAAATCCCAATATATAAATGACGTGTCATATATTATTGAAAATAACTAAAAGTTTAAAAAAAATACTAGTTAGTGACCATGAAACTCCAACAACTCATGAACAATCCCATGAGTTAATAACACTAAAATAGATCACTAACCAGTTCTTGAAGACCTAAAAATGGTTTATATACACATGGGGTGAGAATATATGTATACCGAGTAGGATCCTCCCCAAAACCTCTCATGAAAATATGAAAGAAGCATACTAAGACTAGTGAATAAACAAATGAAACCAAAATTCTACCTAAATAGGTATAACTACATGATATCCTCACCAAGTATCTCTCACTAAGTAACAACGAAAATTGTGCCATTCTACATCAAAATAATATATATAATAAGGTACCCTAATTCCACTCCCCCAATAGGATTTCAATATCACACCCCAATTCCAAATGTCTTGTTTAATGATCCCTTCCACAAATCATCGTGCACCCCATTCATTAATATCACATTTGATCCTACATCCCAGGTAGCTCATCACAACCTCATCATCATCTTCCCATCCATAACCAAGTAGTGGTTCTACAGACAACTACAAGTCATGTATCATGCATTATACTTCAATCCATCACATCCCATGGATGTACAACTATAGAAAACTACAATTAATACATTTGGATATAAGTATATTCTGTAAAATCATGATGATACATCCCACACACACATGTATTTTGAATCTAAGATCCATTAAAGTCTATGCGGACACATTTAATATACCTCAATCCATTACAGTTCAAATATGCCTACTTATCATGCAAAGTCAAAGGGAGAGGAGTGATAAGGGTGAAGTCATCCATCCCTTCTATCACCAACCTAGATGTTGGAGAAAACAACCCTACCCAAAACATTTGGGCATCTATTTCCCACTCAACTAGGATAGTGGAGCATATCAAATCATATATTATAATGAGATTATATAGAAAAACCAAACTAAGGGAAACTAATAGCCCTTATACTCTATTTTAGCCATCATCCCATATAAAACCTGATTTCTAGCACTAAATCCTCGGAAAATAGATTCCATACATGCACACAAGCATCAAGATTCAACATTATCAACCATTTTCACATAGTAATTTACAGTTACTATTAATTAATTAGGTAAACCCATTAAAATTTTTGATTTAAATAATTCAATTCAATACAGACCAATATGATTTCATAATTCACATTAAAATTTACATATTTCCATCCTAAGATCTTCAGATCATTCCTTTCTACAATCCCATAATTTCAATTTTACATTACCAACATTAACACTTATCCCATGAGTTTATTATTAATCCCATTTACCATTCTATATACTGAGTATCCTATGACCCGACCTATGATACCAAAAATAAGATATGAAATTATGGTGCATAAGAAAACTATGACAATTAGTTATAAACCAAAAAAATTAACTATCCAATAACCAACCATAAAAAAACAACAAGAAATATGGGAAATCCCATTACCCAACATGTACCCATCAGAAACCCAAAAATTCTCACACAATAACCTAATGAATAGGCAAGCCCCACTCTCAACATGTTCAATCTATTCCCATCAACCTAAAATCAACAAAAAGTCAATAAGAAAGCCTTGATCTCAACTTGTATCATCCACAACATCTAAAATAATATGACACGTGAAATCATAGCAAGGATCTACCATCCTAAAGCACACATATATGTCAATATAAGTATTTTCAAAACACCAATTCAAGGGAAAAATAAGTCCATAACTCTAAGGTGTACAAGCCCTTAACAAACAAGAATTCACTCACTTATCCCAAAACATATAAATTTAGAAAAAAAAACTTTTCAATACCAACTTTTATTAATTGACTCATTATGTACAAGTGTTCACGACAATGAATATATCATCTATAGCTAAAATATCTAGAAATTGAACATAAACATGCTTTAAACAATACTTTGGTATTTAACAGATTTCAAGAAAGAATGGTGATTATATTTACATGCCTCATTAATTAATTACTTTATTATTACAATATTTACATTTTTTATCCTATTTAAATCATATCAATCATGATAATAAAAAAAATAAAAGCCATATTAGATAACCCACTATCTAAAAAATATCAACAGGCATAATTGACATATAATTAATACATGTGATCACAAAACCATTATGATTCAATATTAATTTTGATTATTATCTTCCTTAGGTTAATTATACTATTAACTAAATAAAATAAAGAATTATAATTTTACATTTACACCTAAAAATGAGAAGTAAAGAATCAATTTCCTTGATATGAAACATTCAATGTTCTTTGAGCATGAATTGAAGAACTGGGATCGACCACCATCAAAATTGAGGGGACCAACTATGGAAACTAGACATAGAAAAATACCATAAGACCATAATTGAATGTTTTCCCAAACTTGAAAAATATCCTCAAACAAACCTTCAGAAAGAATGGGAGCAATAAAGATAAGGTGAATAAGAAAGGAGGGCACCTTGATCAAAAAATGTATGATCTCAACAAACCAAGGGTTTTAGAACCTCAAGAGAAGAATATAGAGAGTATAGAGAGGACATAGTATCAACTAGGGTTAAAATGGATATATAAAAATAATATCAAAGGGGGAAACCCATTATTTACATAGAAGGCTTGAATATCCTCCTCCATTATATAGGGACCTTCACTATATTCATGGATTCCCTTGGTCATAAGAGATCTAGTTTCTCAGTGTTAAAATGGAAAAAAACCCCAAAAATCATGTGTTTTAAAAACAATATTAAATACCTTGATTGAAATAATTACATGCACCACAACATATAGGATTTTGTTTCATCACCCCATATGTCCATTATAGTCATTACTATGAAAAATGGAAAATCCCTCTCCATTATAGCCTACCATGCTAAGGACTATGGCATAAAGATACCTTGCTAGCCATTTCCTTTCCCTCCATATAAAAAATGAGTGCACCTCATCCAATAACTACCATGGCCACCAACATGGTGTGTTGGTCTCCCCATTTACCACATAGAGACTCGCCAAGCACCCCATGGCACCACACCTTTCACTAAGGGAATGTACTTGTTCCTTGTTTCCCATAAAGAAACTTCCAAAGAAAGATGACTTCCACCAAGACCACCATATATATTTCACTATACTTGGTATAACTAAACACAAAATGATAAAATCGTAAATATAAAGCTTCAAAATTGACAACACCAAATGGCCTTCCCAATAACTAAACTCCAAAATAGCTCACCACGAATGGCACCATGCTGACACTAAGGTGTGGTGGACCTTTAGATGGAAAAAAACCATACTCGTTACCCTAGAATCACCTAAAAATCCTATCAATGTCTATAAGACTAGGAAAATACAAAGGGATGGATTCCAAAAACCAAGACCTTATATCAGATACCTATCAAAGAATTCTCATCCTCGAGAATTAAAAACAAAACCCAAGAAGGAAATAGTAAGAGGGTTAACACAACCACCCCATAAGATACCTCTCAAGTATATCACTAGAAAAGAAAACCACTGGAACATCATGAGGAAAGGGAACATAAACATCCAAAACCATCCACTAAATATATCATAAAATAAATAATGATCAAACATATAATTTCAATAAAGATAAAACTTCAAATAAATTTCGATATTGAGAACACATATATGAATACCACTCTCAATTACACTCCTCCAAGACACCATGAAACTATAGATCTTAAAATAAGGGAATAAAATTCCTCTACAACACCTACTAATGGTCCTGGATCTGAAGAGGTCACTCCTCAAAGGTCTCATTGTGTTAACATTATAGCTCACCCTAGTGAATAACATAAAAACTATCATAAATATATTGGTGAAGTTATGAAAAATGGAAAACATTATGAATTTGACTCATATATGGGGGAAGTGTTTACTGATATGAAGCAAATCCAACATGAACTAACACCTTATGTGGACCAAAAAATTAGGGCGAGATCTTACATCCATAATTGATCCTTTACTATCCATCATGAGAATATAACTTCAATAACACGTGATCTCTAACATCAAACTCCAAAGGCATCCTCTTATGATCATCATATGACTTTTGGGAATCATTATCCCCCATCATTCACTCAAAGAATAATTTTCATATTCTATGTCATGATATACACCAATTATGATTTGAGAATTACTAACTCCCTGACCTAAATTAGACACAATAAAGATAAAAACGTCAGTCATAGAGTGCTTCAAATAAAGATATTCCAATAGTGTATTGATAACTATTATTGTAATAAAAATCTACCAAGGGTTGGTGAATCACTAAAAAAACTCCAAAATGTGAAACATATCCTTTAATCTTAGGATAATATACTATTTATAACTATCCATCCATGAATGAAAAGTAGTTCTAAGGAATAACTGAGAAGAAAAATCAAACTAAACACCTCTCTAAACCCTAGTGTTATAATGGGGATTATGACTAGAGATGATATTATTCAAAACCTTATAAAGCATCATGACCACATCTAAATACTTCATTGACAAAACCTTTATTTATATTGACTTCTTAATCACTAATATGTGATATGACTTTATAAATTAATCCATGATCACCCATATAGTATCAAAGATCCTCTGATATCAAGGTAAATGAGTAACAAATCCATTGATTTTTTTTACCACATCAACTATGGAATATCTAGTGGCTAGAGAAGCCCACCAAGAGCACGATGCTTAGCCTAAATCCTTTGAAAAACTAAATATTGAGAGAAACAATCTCCAACTAACCTCTCCATGGTCAACCACCAAAACTAAACTCACAAGGCATGTTACATATTTCCACACCACGATATATTTCTAAAGGTAAACTATGGAAATAATGGAGAACCCCATCATGTATTATTAAAGTAGAAAAGATCCTCCCCTGAAACAACAATCGATGTTAACCATATTTAGATCATCTGTCAAGGGAATCACTATAAACAAATCGATAATGAATGAACTCCACTATAGAATCTCCAAACTGGGTTTCCTCCACTGACTACACAAACTATGTCCACACCAACATGTGGTAGAGATACCCTCTACCATAAACTAATCCCATATTAAGGGGCATCATAGAAAGATCCTACATCATCCTTTATAAATCATCATATTCATTCATAGTATCACCATAGAACTTATAGCTCAAAACATCCACCAAAACATTACATTTCCATGATGTATAAGAAATATCAAAGTTGTAATCCTATAATAATTCAATCCATCATCACAGCTGCAAATTCTTATCTCACTATGAGAAGATATATCTAAAATTATTATGATCTATGAAAACCAAAACAAAATCACTAATGATGTAATCCCTACAAAAATTCTAAGAAATAACCACTATAGAATGCTCAAGATCATGGGGAGTGTATTATTATTCATGTGGTTGTATCTATCGATACACATATGGGATTACTATTATTAGATGTATCAGAACACAACCCATGCCAAAATATTAAGCAACATAATAAATAATGAACATAATACCCTCCTCTGGAAAATGAAAAACTAAAGAACTAGCCATCTTGTACTTCAAATACTTAAAACCATTCTAGCATTGGTTAGTAAAAATAAATAATTGATCCTTCCTAGGTAAAACTATCAAAGGAGTTTCAATCTGAGGGAATTCAGGTACGAAACTCCTATAATAACCAATAATCCCAAGGAAACTCTACACCTTAGTTAAATTATTGGGGGATACCCAAAAAAAATCGCCTTATCCTTATAAGGATCTAAGAATACTCTGTAACTAATGACACTAAATATATTCCAAAATAGTTCATATATGCTTTTTATTCTCCTCTACATGAACCAAAAAGCACAAGAATTTCACCGATAAACACCACCATGTATGAATCCAAAAACTCATGGAACAAAAAATGTATCATCCCCATGAACATGGATGGATCATTCATCACTAAGAAAAATATTATAATGAAATCATAATTCCCATAACAACATCTAAAAGAAAAATTTGTAATATCCTCATCATTCACTTGCATCTGATGATTTTCTAACCATGAATTGATCTTCAAGAACTATATACTCTCATTTATTTAATAAAATAGTTTTTAAATTCATGGGAGAGTATGGAGGTTCTTCATTTTCACTAGATTCATGTAATGATAATGAATAAAAAAATATACTACCATCATCCTTTTTCATAAATAGAACCAAATCACCCCAGGAAAATACACTTGGTTGAATGAGTCCTCTTTACAGAAGATCATCAATATGAATATGAAGATCTAAAAACTCAAAAGGAATCATCTGGTATAGAGACATAAATATTATAGTGAAACCCATATATAAATTTATCCCAAAACCATTTTCTCATCAAGGGGACATTTCCACAACCTCTTCCATAAATACAATGGGGTACTCTTAAGTAATGCTGGGAAACACCACTGACTGATCCTCTACTATACTCAATATCATCTCAACCAATATATAAATCTATCCATCAGTATCATAGAATACAATGTAACTATTTTTAATAATCCATAATATCCTTTACAAAATATATCTATTCCATGACAAGTATGATGTTTTATGGTTGTATCCACAAACATAGGAAGTCTCCCCAAGAGTGACGTCTTCCTAACATCAAGAAACAATATCTAAACATATCATATAGGATAACTTAACCTATGAATAGAGTGGTCAACACCAAAGGAATTATAAGACTATCCACCTCATGTCTTAAATCATGGACTACGGAGGGTGCTACAAAGGAGTGTATAGATCCTGAATCAAGCAAGGTGTACACATAAGTAGAATATAAACAGATAATACCTTGCATGATGTTTGTATTTCCTAGCATTGGAAACTCAAAGGCATGCATTTGATAACAACTTACCCTATGAATTCTCTAACCTTGATGGATACCACCTCTATGGCCATAATTCTCTCACCACCATTGAGGACAGGAGGCATTATGGGGTTATCCTCTGCATGCCCTATCCCCTATTTGATGATCAAGAGTTGAAGCACCCTATTATTATTTCCTTATATAATTTTTCTATAATGGATGAGACTAAATAGGTTTATCAAACGCATTTTGACTACCAAGGAAGTTCAGGTACTTAAGCTTCTGATGTCTATAACATATACATGAATAAAAAATCATGTTTGATCTACTAAAAAGGGTCTATGAGTTGTGGACCCTAGTAAAATGGGATGAAAAAGGATGGAACTAAGTCTATAATATCTGAATATTCTATTTTCTAGGTAACTGAGAACTTCTAGCCATAGTTTTTCTCTTTGGAGGGTCTTGTAGACTCCTCTGTTATGAAGGTCCAATCTTACCTAACACCTTCACAAAAACCTCTTCCCTTTCTAACACCTTGAAATATATAAAAAATATAAAAGGGGTGACCTAGAATATAAATATGTATAAAAATCCTCCTTGAAATGGATATCCATATCCTCCTCATATATCAGAAAGTATGGAGCATAATTCAAGATTTTCTTATACTAGATACTGAACTCCCATACACAAGAACTCCCCTAGAAGAGTTAAGAATCTCCTATTGATAAGTCGTCTTCATGGTCAAAGAAAGAAACTTAGAAAAAAACTAATCATGAAACTTATACCATTAAATATGAAACTACTCATTATCCTCTAAGAATAAGAACCATCACTATCAAGATTCCCTATAATAATAATCACGTCCAACAAAACCCAGTGCTCTCGTTGAGAATGGATTGAACTGAAGGAAATATTCTCCTCTAACCAAGACTCAGGTTACTTATCCCAAATATGGCCCTCATACTTTTGTATTTCCTAACATAGAAACACACTAAACCTCATATTATAGATATCATAGTAATACATAACTCTATGATGATCTTCTAGATAATCCTACTAAATATTTTTAGTATGAACATAAAGATAGGGGTGTCTCAACCTGACCCAACCTGATCGGTTTGGGTATTGGGTTTACAAATTAATGACCCTACATGACCAAATTAAACTAAAAAATGATTGATATTATTAAAGAAATAAAAAATGAATTTATTTGAAGTCTCTCCCATCACTCATCACCTCATAGTATATTCAAGTCTTCCATTCGAGATCAAACTCTAAAACCTAATCTAATACATTCCCCTTGATCTCACACACTCCCTTCCTTGTCAATACTCCTCCCCAAACCATTGATTTTCCATTCATACTCATCTCACCCTTCCTGTTCTTCAATCCCCAATAGATCATCGACTATCATCCCTCCTCTTACTATTGATGGTTTTGTGTGTTATCGACCACAACTTGTCACTATTTCTCATGGCTCTTTTATTATTATTATTTTCCTCCATTAATTATTGCATGTTAATCACACAAAACCTAATTGACTAACCCTATACTATGGTAGCAATGCACCTACTTCTTCTGAGAGTGTTTTATAGAAGTACAAAGCTAGAGCCTCACAATTCTAATGAAAAAATTATAAGTGGATATGATCCAACTGCCATAGGAACTCAAAGTAAAATAGGTTATATGAAAAAACCCATTAAATTATAGAAAAATGAGGGGGGTACCAGCTATATAAAACTAGTTTAAGAAAAAGAAGGTGATCCACACATAAGAAGGTAAAAATTTCTAAATCACATACTAGATTTTTTTAATACTAGGTTCGTATTTATAAGAATAAATTTTTAATATTTGTATGTAGTTAATGTGGTAAATATTAATATCACAAATCTAGACAATATGTAACTAGTAATTGGAGAAAGTTAAATAAAAATCCTCACAAAATCTTGAGAAAAGTAAAACCACTATTGGTGTTACAAAGATGTGTAAAGATAGTGATGATGGGATGGTTAAAATTTAAAAAACTCATTTTAACTAGGAAGAGTATAGAATATATCTTAGAATAATGGTAATCAATGATGAGTTGTCAATTAAAAATATCGATAATCAATGATTTCTAAAATTTATGGAAGATTTCCATCCTCAATTTTAAGTTCCATCTAGGAAAAAAGTTTCTAAATATTGCTTGAAATTATATTTGAGTGAGAAACATAAATAAAAGTATATTTTTAGAATGATCTATTATATGATATGTATTCTAATTGATACATGGACTTCAATTTATAATATAAATTATATGTTTATGATTGAACATTTTATTGATTACGATTGGGTATTGAATAAAAAATCATGTTTTTTTATAATTTTGAATAATAAAGGTGAAAGAATTGGCTAAGTATTAGAAGAAACATTAAAACAATGGGGGATTTAAAGGATTTTAATACCGTTAGTATAGAAAAAGATATTTCTAATAATATATATATCAATAATTTGATGATTATGGTTAATGCTTGGAATGAGTCTATTTTTAAAGGAGTGTATATGTATATGAGATGCCAGGAACTCATTTTAAACCTTATTTTTAGTGTTGTATTAAAGGAAATATCAATATACATTGCTAGAATTGGAGTTTTTTACAAGTTTGTGAGAAGTTAATCTTCTATATTGGCTCACTTAAACAGTATTTATAAGGAGTTAAGAGCTCATAGTAAACAATCCATAATTCTTTATGTGTTTACTAGGTTAAATTCTTCTTACTTAATATTGGATGTTTCTAAGAAGTATGAGAATGTATTTTTTCACTTTGATAAGTATTCAAGTTTTATGAGTGCTCTTATCAGTTAATGTGTGTCTCTTAAAACATATAATTGAGAGATTGATCTTGTATTTATCATGTTCTAAAAAATATTTTATGAGGGAACTATTGAATTTTCTAGTTCTATGTATCTGACATGGAACACTTTCTTTCATAACCTTTGTGATATATATGTATATACAAAGAAATTGATGAAAATATAAATAATAAATTGAGTTCAAAGATTATTTCAGTGAAGGTGAAGTTGTAAAATTATTGGGGTATTGGTTCCAATTTTAATTTTCTATTACATGCGGTGGTTATTATTAATCCCCAATATAAATTAGATTATGTTTGGGATAGTTTTGAAAAGATGTTTGAAAATGAAGAGGAAAATTTATTGACCACTAAATTAATAGATATTATGAATAATATCTTTGAGGTTTACAAATGTAATTATTCTATCACTCTTGATCAATGTGGATGAAATTATCATCAAGATTCACATATTCATGATGTTAGTAGTTACAATGAGGATGATGAAAAACAAAAAAAATGTATATAGGTCAACGAAAAGTAAAATAAAATTTCCACAAAATTGAATGAATTAGAAAGATATAAAGAGGATGATGATTATGAGGACGATTTTAAGGGATTTTATATTTTTATATGGTGGAAAGGAAATAGACGCAAGTATAATATTCTCTCATGAATTTCTAAATATATTCTAACTATTCCATTATCTATAGTATCATCTATGTTAAAACTTATTAAAGGGGAATGGGTCCTTTATCCATTTCATAGCTATTTGAATCCTAATACCATTAAGGAATTTATTTGTGCCCAATTTTTTTTATAATTTATAAACCAATTGATATTTAAAAGTATCCATTAGAATTTTATTTGCTTGAATCAGGTGTCACTAAAAATATTATGATGTTTTATATCATTTTTCAATTTTAATGCCCTGTTTGAAAAATAAAAGTACGAAATTTTTCTTCTATTATTTTGTTTTAAAGATATGTCACCCATGATTCAATATTGAAGTGTTACTATCTAAAATAGAAACAAATATGGTCAAACACTCTTTATTAAGGTATAAATTTCTGATTGTTTTATAATTTTCATGATCAGACATTTTTATTCTTTGGATTATATAAATTTTTGTATTTTTGTATGATTCATTATGCTAATTAAACTAATATATTCTTTTTTTATTTAAATATTGTAAAAGGGATTCTCCCAAAAATCCTATACCATGGAAATTCTTTTAAATCTATTGTATTGCACTACGATTGATTGAATTAATATAAAAAATAATAATTGTGTGTGTGGTGACAAAACACAAAAATTTATTTATATAATGTAATTTAAAAAATAACACTGTAGGGAATAATCAATTACAATCATTTTTATTAATACTTACGAATGTCATAATTTAAGAAACTTTTTATTGTTTTCTTAATAGTTTTTGAAGAAAGGTATGCGTTGTATAATATTAATTAATCATTTACAATTTTAAGTACACATTTAAAATATGTATTATTCATTAATGGAACTATTAAATTTTTGTAAGAAATTTATTTACTTTTATTTTAACAACTTGAGTTTTTATGAAATATTTTTTTAAATAAATTTAATTTCATTGATAGCTTGTAGTACACGCAACCTTGAGATTTAACTGACCATGATATACTATTAATATTTTTTTTTAACATGACCATTATTACCTATCTATTAATCATAGTAGTATGAATATGAATAAACAAATTTTAAAAATTAAGTATAATGGTTTTATATAAAGAAAATATATTTTTTAAAAATAACATATTTTTTTAGTAAATTCTTTATGTATTTCCAAAACACTATTTTCTCAAAAACAAATATCGCATTCAATGAAAAAAATATTATAATCAAATTTTTGAAACCATTAGAAAATTTATTTGAAAAAAATTAACTTAATTTTTTGGATTAAAATTTCAAAATTATCATTTTGTGATTTTTTTATAATTTTCTGATAAGATTAATTTGTGAAAATATAGTTAAAAAATACTAATTTTTATTTAAAACTTTATTTTAATTTAACGATTTCACAAGATAAATTTTATTTTAATAGTGTATAAAAGGTAAAATGAGTTCAATTATATATTTATTAATCCAATTTAGGTCATTCTAATAAATTTCATATTTAATTTTTATATTAAAATTTTCTATAGTTTTGAAACTTTTCTCTTTGGAAACCCTCTTTTTTCATTGCATTTGAAAGATTAATCTTAAATTAAAACCTTCTATTTATATGATTTGAATTCGATAAAATGGATTAAATATTTTGAATCAAAATAATATATATTATACAATAAGTTAAAATTAATTTTTGGTAATAATGATTAATAAAGGCAACAAAAATTACTTACCACAATTAAGGTTAAAATTGAGTTTTTCCAGTTACATGTTCTTGTGTTAAAATAAATTTTACAAATATAGGATTTTTATTTAATAAATTTTATTTAATATTTATAATCAGTGTTTAAAAACTATCTAATATATATAATTTTAATTTTAATCTTAAATGATAAATTATGTAGGTAAATAAAATGATACAAGTTACTGTGGTGAAAACTAAAATGGTAAAATTAAGTAAACTTAAAGGATAAAGAATAAATTAATTAAAACATGTGTTTTGTTGTAGTGTAGTTGTGTATCAAATATATAATCAATAAAATCTATTATTTATAAATTTTTGAGTAACTTTGGATGATAGTGACTTCCCATTATTGAATAGTTTTGGGTATTTATAAGAATTCCACTCCTCCTTAATTATAAAATGGAACTTACTCCCCTATATTCTTCACACATATTAATCCCTTTTTCTCAACCAAAGCCTACCAAAATATCTCTTTAAAATAATTATCCATGTTTTAAAGATTCTTTTCTTCCAAAAAGATCAATCCTAGTGTCCTAAATAAGATATCCAAATGAGGTCGTTCTCAGTGAAGGTAATTGTCTTCAATAAGCACTTTTTTGCTTCTTCTCTTACCATCTTCATTGTTCTCTTAATAATTAAAATGAAATAACACTAATATATAAAATATATTTTGATTTTATTATTATTATGGTATAATTTTTAACCATATTCTCTTTTATCAAATGAGAAATAAAATCATTGACCATGTGTACGACATACTACCGCATTGCAAACCGATGTAATTCATTTTCCATCCCCACATCTCAAATATAGATATAATTATGTATTTAACATATTTATATTATATTTTAGAAATAATTGTATTTTTTAAATTATAATATCACATATTACTTCTTAATTTTCATTCCATGGGAATACGATAACATCTCTCATGTGTATGGCAGACTACCACATCGAGAAGTGATGTTATTCGTTTTCACTAATGATTTGTAGGACCCCAGGACACCCTGAGAGGGGAGGGGTGAATCAGGGTGTCAAATATTTCTCTTAATGTGATGGATCTTATCCCCACGTTTGTAGGAACTTGTAAAACCTGTATGATGGATATGATTAGCAATCGAACATTCACATGCAATAATTTGACACAACACTTTTACTTGGTTCACCACTAGGGGCCACATCCAAGGAGCATACTCCAACAGGTTGCCGGTTGTACCTAATTCCACTATTCTTCACTAGTTGTGGATTATAATGGTTTGGTTACAGTCACATTATCCCAGGCCCACTGCCTTTACAAACTTTCAAGGATAGCTTACTGCATCCCTCAGATCACTCATGTTGACTCCACCTGGCTCACTACCTTTGGTGAAGTCTCAGTCAGTTTATAGACATGAGGGTCTCTTCAATTTATAAACATATAAGTATTTGTCTCTTGTTCAGCATGAGACAATGCTTGCATCAAAATCCTGAGTTGATTCTCTTTTGTATTCAATCTCCTACTTTAGTGCAATAACTCAATGCACTAAATCGCCTTATTCTCTTCCTTTAATTCCCTATACCAACACCTGAGTGTATCATTATATTTCCCTCTTTCTATGCATATATATGTTTAGTTGCATGAATAATTCTTCATCTCTTCTCAAAGCACAACGAGGTTGTCAAACACTAGTCATGTGTGTGAAGTACTACTTCACTTCATAAAACCAAATGGTTCACTGTTCTTCTATCTTCACAAAGAATATTTTAGAGTGCTAAGCACCTGTCAAAGGCATGCGGGACCCCCAATTTTTCGCACACCCTTCTTGGTGTCTTGTCCGTAAAATTAAAACCTTTAACGTAAAAATACCCTCTTGGCACGAAAAAGGATTTTCACGCAACCCGTCTTTTTCGTGCAGAATTTCCCTTTTTTGCGCAACACCTTCTTTTTCGTGCAACACTTCTTCTTTTCATGCACCACTCTATACCTCAATTTTTCCACACGTCAGTGCTCGGGATTTGTCTAAGTGTTGATCCTCTCCCAATGAGAGGGGTTCACCTTGTATTTATAGGTGTTTTTGACCTTGCGCGTAAAACCCCTTCCTGCGAGTAAAACTGTCTCTCAGTTCCTTAGATTATGTGCGCCTTTTTTTATTTCGGCACACCACCTAGATTTTTTGCGCACCACATGACATTTTCATTTTTCATCATTCTGAACATGAAGCCTCTCTTGTGCATAAAACATCAAACCCACATTTTGTGCACAACCATCTTTTCGCACACAAGTTTGATTTTCTGCGCACATGGCGCAAACATCTTCGATTTTTCGCGCACCTCTGGCCTTTGCCGATTTTCAGTATTTCTGATCCGAGACACTGCTTGCGTGAAAAAACTCACCCAGCTATTCTGAGCACAACGTTTTTCTGCACACATTACCATTTTTCCATGCACAACTCTAGTTTTTTGCGCAGCCCATACCTTTACCATTTTTCAACGTTCTGATTTCGAAACACTGCTTGGGTGAAAAAATTCTCTCCACTATTTCACACACAACTCTGTTTTCCGCACACAACTCTCCTATTTCGCACACATCTAATTTATTTCGCGCACCACTTCTTCTTTGCACACACCTCCTTTTACAAACAACCCATGTCTTCATTTTATGATTTTCAGGCCCAAAAATTTGGCGAACATTGGGAAACATCACCACCTTCAATATATGCTTCAGCCATAACCTTCATGCTTCTTTTTTGTGATTTGGATTCTTCAGCAACTCTTCTTCTTTCATCGCAAACTCCACTATCATGATATATATCCTTTGATAGATCAGATTTAGCATCAAAATATTTTGATACAATGTGAAGTGCATGACTATCTAATAATTCCAATACCTTCTACATTGTCTTCTTCTTCAACTGTCATTCTCTACTTCATGAAAATCATACGATTCTGTTCTTCAAGAAGTATCATGCATGGTTTTCATGAAATCATGAAGAATTTCATGGCCTTCATCAAATCCACATTATTCTTTAATCGTCCTCAAATAGATTATACCTCACCATTATTCCTTGTTGTAAACAATGTGTCACCTTTGACATAAGTTCTTTGAACTTATGATCAGTACAACAATCATCTGAATTTCCATTCCTCCATTTCATTGGATTACTTCTTGATCTCCTTCATTTTGATCTTCATTGACACTATTGATAACAAATACAACCTTATACACAAAGTGGTCCCAACATGATTTACATAGAAGGTAATAAAAATAAATTTAATACATAGATGTGATATATATGAAATACAAATTTATCTATATTGTTGATATATTATTTATCTTTATTTTTTTAACTCTATCAAGAAAATGGAAACAATGTTCATGTGTACGACATACTGTCTTAATGAATGGTGTATTTCATTTTCTATATATAAATTTTATGGGTTACTATAAATAAATATATAATGAATATATATGATATTTATTTTATGGTTAAAATTTTGGAAATTTTGGAACCATTGTAAAACTAAAAGGGCCAAAAATACCAAATCAAAACATCTATGAAAAACAAATCACTTATTACCCGAAATGTGATTTTAAAAAGGAATTTTTAATAAAAAGGTAATAAAATATCATAATAAATTCTTATATGGTATGATATATATAATAATGGGTTCTTAATATATGTATCATAAACATATATTTATTTTATAGAAGTTTTAAATGTGTATGAAGGAAGTTGAGACTAAAAGTAATGGACTTTCATTTCAAATTGTCTTATTTGGAACATATGTTATGTTATGCACCTATTTCTTTTAATGAGGTGTATATAAACCCCCTTTTAAATTTTATATCATGAATTTATTTATTCAAATTATATTTATAGTTTCATTCTTTGTAATTATTTATACATTATATGATTCAAAAGTTACCAAATTGGTAAGTTTTTTATGTTATAATCTCATTGTTTATTGAGGTTTTTTGTGATTATGATTACAATGATGAGATATTATGATCTAACACTCAATAAATAGATGAATTATTTTATCCTATGGTTATTTATTTATAATACATGTTTTACTTTATATTTCCTCTCTTTATACACTCATGATTCCAAATATTTTTTTTATAGAAATCCAACTTTATTTCTAACTTCATTTAAAAACCCATTTTCTTCCATATCCATGTTTTCTAATAATGTTTAAAAGAATGTTTTATTTATCCTCTATAATTGTTTGAATTATTTTTTCCCTTGTTTTAATTTCTAAAAAATGTTTCAAAAGTAATATTCATGTATGTTTTCAAACAAGTCCTATTTGGATTTTATTGAAAATGTGAAAGGATCCTATTTAAATGTGTAGAAACCCACACCCCAGTATCCTAGAGCTAGTGCTTACTTTATTATATTAGAATAAGATATAATTAATCACATCCCAAAGTTACAAATAGTTTAGTTGTCTTGGTAAATTATATACATACATGATTCACATATTACATTTGAATACACAAATTACAACAATTTTTATTCAGATAACGTTATTCCATCTAGTATATCCCTATATATAAGTCATAGAAAGATTCATGGAATACTGGGGAAATAAAAAAATAAGGGCCAGCTCAAATTCTCTATAATTGTTAAGTACATCAGAATATATCATGAATCAATAAGAATAATCAACATGGTAAGGTAAATAACCGAACACAAATTCCATTTAAATAACTTGAATGCATGAATAAATAAGGTATAATAAATATAAAAATTTAAATATATAAAAACACATTCCATTTAATCAATAATTTAGAATGAAATTCATCCATAGATAATATCATTGTGAAAATATCCTCGATAATGATAATAACTAAAATGAAGGTGGTGATTAATTATTGGACATTATGTTTCCTAGGAAAATGATACCTTTTCAAAAACATTTATTCTAAAGAAAGTTTAAATTTAATGGGTATAAACCCATTTAATTGTGACTGGACAACTTATTTATCCCATGATACTATTTATGCATCAAGGGGATGTCGTTAACTAGACCTACCCATGTCTGCGGGTCAAAATCATTCCTTATATATCAAATAATCAATTTAATTTTAATCAATGTGCTTTATTAAATTTTCCTATTGAGTAAAGAATATGGATTTATCAATATTTCAACAGATAATAAAATAACATTAAAAGTGAATATTGTATGTAAAAACATTATACAGTTTAGGAAATAATCACATCCATGATAAATAATGTGAATATTTAGGAGAAATTAAATGTCTAATGATCACAGAAAAGTGAAAATTTCAAGGGTAATCTATTCAATAAAAAATTAATCAAGAGATTAAATTTCAATACATTCCTAGCTTAAAATAATCATAAACCATCTAGATGAGGAATAGGAATGGTATTGACATAGACCCATTGGAATAAGAATACAAGTCTTTTTTTCTTTGATGAATAGAATTTCCAAAAAATATCTTCAAATTTTTTTTGAGGAAGATATTATTTTCATTTTGAAAATATATTTTCGTTAAAAATAAATTTAATTTTTTTTAAAATAACCTTGTAAAATTGAAAAGTAATATTCATATAAATGAAGGTCATGTTGGTGGGTAATTTTGTACATGCTATAAATAACATTCATTTTTCATGGTAAAAAGGTTAAAAAAGTTCCTTGTTAAGAAATATAGAAGAATATTCCATTAATAACATTTAAAAAAATGGGTAAAAAATTATTTTATTAAATAATTTTTAAAATTTTAAAGAAAACATTAATTAAAACATTTTTAAAAAATATGGTTTTGTAAGAAAAGATATTTTTGATCAAAGAGAGAAACAAATTTAGATTTTATTAAAAGATTTTCTCGATAATTTTAAGTACCAAAGAGTGAATAATTGTACTATCACTTGAAAAATATCATGAATTACTGTAGTAGAATAAAATTAAAGGGTTTATTATACAATTATCATATAATTTCCTTTAATGGAAATTCAATAATAAACAATATTGATTAGAATGATATTATGAAATAAACCCTTAAAATGATCATAACATTGAATTGAAAATTAATCAATAACATATTTTCACTCAATCATTAATTATCTTTCATTGTTTTTATTATTTTAGGTGATAAATACCTTGTTTTATCATGCATGTTTTGTTATGAAAAATATGATTATTGCACATATTATATTGTTCTATTATGTACAAAATAATAATCATGATGTAAATTTCATATATATTCAGTATATATATATATATATATATTTATAGTAGTCCATAATATTTAGTGATATGAAATGCAATGCACCGTTCATGGAGATGGTAGGTCATACGTACGCATGAACACTGTTTCCATTTTCTTGTAATATTGAAAGAAATAAAATAAAATTATATATATATATTTATATTATAATTCCAATATAATTTTAATGTCATATATATCATAATTTTTTATTAATCCCAACCTTAATACATTCCATGTAAAGCGTGAATGAATCACATCACTTCGCGAGGCGGTAGTTCACTATACACACACTACTGGAAACTTAGCCTTTACCAATGGTTTCAAACCGTTGGTAAATTCCAGACAACTGTTGGTATAAACTATACCAACGATATTCCAAACCATTGTCTATAGAGCCATTGGGATATGGGTGATTAATAGATTATATACCAATGATTACAAGAAAACATTAGTATAAATATTTACCAATGGTTTAAAACCGTTGGAAATATCAAAATCCATGTTTATACCAATGGTTGTCCAAACCGTTGGTATAGACCTTTACCAATGGTTTCTCAAAAACTGTTGGAAAAAGTCATGTGTAGAATCTATACCAACAGTTTACATGAAACCGTTGGTATATGGTTTCTTTTCAAACATATGCCAACAATTATAAACCATTGGCCCAACCTTTATGCACCTGCAGTAGTAGCATGCCTTCCTCCCCCTGTGCACCTGCAACAATGCACCTCCACCAGTTCTCAATACACACATACAATACCTATAGATCTATATTTAATTACCCCATACACATACAAAATTAACACATAATTCATAATGTAATTCTAGAAAGTATACACATATAACAAGTATACCCATACAACATTAACACACAATTCATAAGTTAATTAAAAACATAAATAATTCAATTCAGAATTCAGATCAATTACCCTATGCAATATAGAATTCTGAATTGAATACATACAATATTTAATTCTCTATAATACATACAGAATTGAATTTAGAATTAAGAAGGTAATAACCCTTATATAAAGAAATCATGTATCGGTTTTTGAATATGGAATTGTTTTTCATAGGCATGGGTGGATTTAGATGAGATTTGAATTTTTGGATAATATGGTATGCCATGCTATAGTAAGGGGTAATGTGGCATGGGGTAGAGGCTCTAATGGTTTATGCCTATCCAAGGGGGTAGGGGGATTCCAGGGGTGGGGGTGTCCAGGGGGTGGGGTGTCCAGGTGGGGTGGGGGCTGTCCAGGGGGTTGGGGGTGTCCAGGGGGTTGGGGTGTCCAGGTGGTGGGGGTGTCCAGGTGGTGGGGGATGTCCATGGTGGTGGGGGTGTCCAGGGGTGGGGGTGTCTAGGGGGTGGGGGTGTCCAGGGGGTGGAGGTTGTCCATGGGGTTGGGGGGGTGTCCAAGGGGGTAGGGGTGTCCAGGGGGTGGGGTGTCCGGGGGATGGAGAGGTGGTGGGATGTTCAGGGGTTTGGGGGTGTCCATGGGGGTGGGGGTGTCCACGGGGTGGGGGGGATATCCATGGGGTTGGGGGTGTCCAAAGGGGTAGGGGGCGTCTAGGGGGTGGGGGTGTCCAGGGGGGTACAGGTGGTAGGGTGGTGTCCAGGGTGGGTGGGGGGATGTCAAGAGGGTTTGGGGCTATCCAAGGGGGTAAGGGTTTCCAGGGGTGGGGGTGTCCATGTGGGTGGGGGCTATCCAGGGGGTGGGGGTCTTTCCATGGGGGTGGTGGTGTCCAGGGGGGTGGGGGTGTCCATGGGGTTGGAGGGTTGTCCAAGGGGGTGGGGGTGTCCATGGGGGTGGGGGGATGTCCAGTGGGAGGGGGTGTCCATGGGTGTGGGGGTGTCCAGGGGGTGGGGTTGTCCAGGTGGTGGGGTGGTGTCCAGGGGGAGGGGGCATGTCCAGGGGGTTGGGGGATGTCCAAGGGGGTAGGGGTTTCCAGGGGGTGGGGTGTCCATGGGGGGTGGGAGGCCTATCCAGGGGGGTGGGGGATGTCTAGGGGGTGGGGGTGTCCATGGGGGGTGGGGGCTATACATGGGGGTGGGGGTGTCCAGGTGGTGGGGTGGTGTCCAGGTGGTGGGGGCTGTCTAGGGGGTTGGGGGTTACCCAAGGGGGTAGGGGTGTCCAGGGGGTGGTGGTGTCTATGGGGGGTGGGGGGGATGTCCAAGGGGGTTGGGGATGTCCCGGTGGTGGGGTGGTGTCCAAGGGGGGTGGGAGGAATATCCATGGGGGTGGGGGTGTCTAGGTGGTGGGGTGGTGTCTACGGGGTGGGGGGCTATCCGGGGGGTTGGGGTTGTACAAGGGGGTAGGGGGTGTACAAGGGGGTGGGGTGTCTAGTGGGTGGGGGCTGTCCAGGGGTGGGGGGCTGTCCTGGGGGGGTTGTCCATGGGGGTGGTGGTGTCTAGGGGGTGGGGGTGTCCAGGGGGTGAGGTGGTGTCCATGGGGGTGGGTGGTGTCCATGGGGGTGGGGGCTGTCCATGGGGGTGGGGGTGTCCAGGTGGGGTGGGGGTTTTCAGGTGGTGGGGTGGTGTCCAAGGGGTGGGGGGGTGCTGTTCAAGGGGTGGGGGGCTTTCCAGGGTGTGGGGGTGTCCGAGGGGTGGGGGTGTCCAGGTGGTGGGGTGGTGTCCAGGGGGGTGGGGGTTGTCCAGGGGGTTGGTGGTTGTCCAAGGGTGTAGGGGGCTGTCCAAGGGGGTTGGGGTGTCCAGGTTGTGGGGTGGTTTCCAGGGGTGGGGAGTTGTCTATGGGGGTGGGGGCTGTCCATGGGGGTAGGGGTGTCCAGGGGGTGGGGGTGTCTAGGGGGCGGGGGTGTCCAAGGGGTGGGGGTGTCCAGGGGAGGGTTGAATCAGTCACAAAAAATCATCAAGTAATGTTTTATTAATTATAGATAAATAAATAAAGATAATGTGACCTACCTAATCACACATTCATTCAGGCACAAAAAATCATCAAACATCAAATGTCAGTAATGTCAATAAAAAATTTAACAGATCAATCTATCCCTCATCACTATCATCATCAGCCTCACACAGTCCTCATTTTCATCCCCATCATCATCCCCACCATCCTCAACACCCTCCTCCTTTCCCTCGTACTCCGCCTCGACATCCTCCTTGCCCTCCTCCTCCGCCTCGGCCTCCTCCTCACCCTCCCCCTCTGCCTTGGCCTCCTCCTCGACCTCCTCCTCCGTTGAAGCGGCCTCCTCCTCTCCATTGTCTCGAACACCACTAAAACTACCACCTGGTGCACCATATATAGAACGCATCGACGACATATATTCATCATAAACTGTGCTGGATTATGGTAGAAGTGTTGGACGTAAAACTTCCATCAGTTTCATAAATGTAGTGTTTTCCCTAGAAGACTTTTTTTCAACTCTATTGACCTTTTTTCAGCCTGTTCAGACTATTCCTTAACCTGTTGGAACTTGGTGGAACTAAAACTTGTACATGAAGAGGTCCAATACCTCGTCAGGACTATACTCTTCCCAGGTGGGTAGCGTACTCTGATAGGGTGCTCCTCTTCCAACACCTAATGTAAGTGATCATTTGGCCCAAAATTGCCAGGTTCCTGGTCATCAAGGTCCTCTATAGCTGGATATTACAAATATAAATAGATTATTAAGTTACAAAATAAATATTAAAATTTTAAATCAACAAAGTAAAACTTACAAACTCTTTCTGAGTCGGTTCATTAACCGCACTTCAATCTTTCTTGGACTCGAACAAAACAGTTTTTCTCGAGGAACCTATCCTTCAATATTTAATTTTTTCATCTAAAATGACATTGATTATTGGAAAACATAATTAAAAATTGGTTACCAATAAATAATTTCATAACTAAAATTATATAACAACTTTAGCAATCAAATAAATTATAGAGGAAAAATAGAAAGTGCAAGTCGTAAAGAAAAATGATAAACAACTATCATACCTGCTTCATCTCATGATCTGGCATCGTAGTACGTCCCAATGTGTAGAGGAATTTTTTAGAATAAATGTTTTTTTATTTCTTCCAGATTATTTCTAAATAAAATTCAATAATACAAAAGATAGTATTAACGAAAAACATGAAATTTTTAATTTAAATACCTTAAATGTGATTAATGCATTAAACTGGGTAGTTGTCCAATGAGTAATCATCTTATGATACTATTCTATTAGACATTCATCAACAACAGAGACCATATCTAAATTCTTCCATACTCTAGAATTCCAACCAATATACAACTCATTCTTATGGACTCTCCAAAGCTCACCTAAATCCTTTAGACATGCTGGTCGTGCACCCACACCATCGGGGAAATTAAACCGAAGCTGATACAAAAATATTAATTCATATAAATACAATAAATAATATATTGCATTAAATACTACATATTTTTTTACCCTTATCTCTATACAATCATTCTTCTTGACTTCATTTGGAAACCGTCTCCATGAGAGTGGGCTGGCAGGAACGATGTCGGAGTATTTGGAAAGTGTCTCCAAAAAACTCCGACATTGCTGCCCTGTTTTTTCAATCATTTGACTGTCTTCATTGTAGTCTACCATCAATTGTGTGCAGAGGTTCCAAACCACACACATGTGTGTATTCCCCCACCCCGTCTCCTATTAGTAGATGTATCTGTTATGAAATAAAAACAAATATTTTACCAATACTTATTATGATGAAAATAAATAATGGTATAAAAATTTGTTTGGGTTATATAAATATACCTGCAACAGTCTAATCAATGGATGCCATTGGATCCACAGAAACTGAAGGAACATCCTATGTAGGTGGAGTGGGTCCCAATGTATGCTTTGCAGATACAGACAATGGTGGAGCCGGAGTCAAAGAATATGGAATATAAAAGCTCAGATAGAAGGAAGTAGAAGTAAAAGAAGATGACACAGATGACTGGACGAATGCTAGATGGGAAGTTGGAATCATCATCGGATATGGAAAAGATGGGTGAGGAGACTTAGATGTAAAGGGTGTTGAAAACATGGGAGGCATATATATCCCGTATGTCCCTAACGACACACTAGAATCAGAATGTGGGATATATGATATGTTAGTGGGAGGGGTAGGGTCTAATCGGGTATGCTGACCAGATCGACTAGCTCTATTACCCCCCTTGTAAGAACACCCTGAGTACTGGGACCACTACTAAGATTCTCATCAAATAATTACCACCAAAGAGGTGGATCCTACAAAAATGTTTAAAAAAATTTAATCACATGACATTATATATTATTTAAATATATATATTTGAAATAAAATACTCACTATAGGCACTAGTGGTGGAATTCCTATCTCATCCATACGACAATTATTATCCAACATTTTTTTATATTGCCACTCTTCAATTGGTTTCATTTCCTGCATTTGAAAACAAATATGGAAGTAATTAGAAAAGGGTAACTAATGTGTAACCCAAAAAAGAAAATAAATGAGAGGGAATGGGGGGATTCAAGGATAATTTTACTATCTATTTTTTTAGGTGAGCTTGAATAGATATATAATGAACTTAATAAATCGTACAAGATTTAATGAAAAAATTAATTTTTATTAGGATGGTTATTTACTAAGAATACAAACCATCATTTTCATAAGGGGTAAAGAACTTGTCAAAATTAAGGAAAAATTTAATTTATTTATCCCATGTAGATGAAGTCGGTTTCTATACATGTTTTGCAGAAGAAGAAAAACCATCATGTTCATTATCTAGTGAAATGTTAAAGGGAGGTCTTAGAGTTATACTAATTTTATACATGGTCAATAAAGAATTTAAATGTTCACCATGTTAGAAATGTTGGTTTCGTAGGTTTGAATATAGTTAAATTTCAAATTAGAAAATACAATTCAAATAAAATTGCGACCAATAAACATTCAAAATTCACATAAAGGTCAAGTCGGATACAACATATTTGTAATAAATATTAAATAAATTTGAATAATACCAACCATAACAATCCGAGTTCATCTAAACCAAAATAATTGAGAACCTGGATTAAGGATTTTATATATTTCCCACCACAACTTCAGGTTCACAGTCAACTCTGACAATTTAGCTATTGGAGTCATCAAAAGTAATAAATGGATCATTTTAAATGGTAGTTGGGATTGTTTAAATTTCATCACCACCTTCATCAAAAATAATTCTTGGAATTACTTCAATAATGACACCAAATTTTGGTCGAATATGGTCTTTTACATAAAAAACTTGTTTCTCCATTGATTCCAATACATATGGTTCATCGGTAGCAAGAGTGCAAGTCATATCAATTACTCGAAATCCAAAATTATTAATAAATGTGACCTGCTTGTTCATCGAATCAAACCAATGGAATTTCATCATCGTGACTCTTACATAAAAATAATAATCCAATATTATTATTTTTTCAACGACTCTATAATAACTTACATTTTCAAATCGCAGTCTATTGTCTGATGCACTGGAATACCAGTCTGTTGTAGAAGAAACCATAACACCATCATGTTGTTTTCTCATGTTATTTTATTGTTTAGTGATAATAAATTTGTACCCATTGATAACAATTGATTTATAGTCATGAACCACAGTATTAGGACCAAAAGCCAAAGCTCTTATTTCCTCAGATAAAGAGTCAGTTGGAAAACTCAATACCTGAAATATAAATTAATATCAAACTTAATTAAATATTGATTTAATTATTTTAAACAATAATATATTTACCTTCAATTTTAACCAAACAGAAAACTCTTTACTATGCAAAGTCACCCTCCTTCTCAAAGATAAAGAATGATGCTTTCTATTTATAATTGATTTATGTTCCATGTAGATAAAAATAAGAATAGTTTAATAGATATATATGTAAGATATACATATATTTAATTTACATACTGTATGTATTCATTGAACAAATCACAATTTAATAAAATTGTGTGATGTTCCATCTTCTGATTTTCTAGGCTTAATGTCTTCAATGTATATGATCCATGAACTCCTCGTATTTGAGGAAGTGATGGAAAAATGTGTTCAATTTTCTCATATTGTTCTTCTTAGTTTCTCATTGTTCTGTTCATTATTGTAGTTGATCAGACAAATATATAGATCAAACATCCATACATTCTTGAGCCAAGTAACCATTCATTATAGAACCTTCAGGATGATTCCTATTTCGTACATAATACTTTAATGTGTACATATTTATTTCAGTTGGATAAATCTAATGAAAGGAAATAGTTCCCCCGAGTAGTATTTAATTTGGAATATGGACAGTCAGATGCAACATGCATGTGAAAAATAATGGAGGAAATATTTTCTCTAACTCACAAAAAAATTAATGGAGAATATTCCAACATTTTATGCAAGAAATAATTATAGAAATTATTAGAAAAAATATCTCTAAACAAATAGAACAACTAAACAACAACCACCCTTACATTATTGGAAAAAAGATTACGGATTTATATTGGAATCAACTCATACAGAAGGATATGATAATCATGATCCTTCAAAGATTTTAACTTTAACTCTCTTCTGTTGACTCATTTAGATATGTTGCTTGAATATCCACAAGGAACTTTAATAGTCTCTAGTACTTCTAGAAATTACTTTTTTTCTATAGGTGTCATCACATAAGAAGCACATAGAACTTGCCATTTATTTTCACTGATACGCAGAGGATGCAATTCTAGTATGATGACCCAATCCACCAAGTCACGCTGAGACCGTAAATCATCTTTTGTTTTTCCCTTAACATTTAGAAGAATTGAAAGAAACATTTCACACATATTTTTTCAATGTGAATTATGTCTAAGCAATGATGTGACAAATTGGTTGACCAATAAGGAAAATAAAAAAAGATACTTCTATTATTCCAAATGTAATAAGTTTCAGTAGAAACATTCTTTCTCTTTCCAGATTTCATTTGACCCTTTACAAATGAAAATTTGGAATCTTTCAATTCATTAAGCACATCAGTTCCATACACACGCTGAGGTGGATCATCGGTCTCCATGGTATTGTCAAATCTTCAACGATTATTTCTATATGGATGGTCCATTGGCAAGAATCATCGATTTCCCATAAAACTAAAACTACAGTTATGTTTCAGTCTTTTGGATCGTATATTCTTCATACAAATAGGACATGATTGTTTCCCCTTTGTGCTCCATCCAGAAATCATTTCATAAGCAGGAAAATCATTGATCATCCACATAAGCGCAATACGTATCTAAAATATGTCATTCAAACATGCATCGTATGTGCATACACCCACATCCCAAAGAAGTTTTAACTCTTTTATTAAAGGTTTCATGTATATGTATATATCATTGTTAGGATCAGAAGGGCCATATATGAGTATACTCATGAAAGTGAAAGGTTTTTTTATACAAAACCATGGGGGAATGTTATAAATGTGTATAAAAACCAGCCACGTGTTGTGTGAAGTAAGAATCTACCCAAACAGATTAAAACTGTCAAATGAAAGACCCATCCTCACATAACACATGTCAGCTGAAAAACCAGAATATCGAGCATCAAATATCTGCCATGAAAATCCATCTGCAGGGTGAACCAACTCATCATTAGTCTTATTTCTCTCAGTATCATTCCATCACATTTTTATTGATATTTCATCATACATAACAATATTATGGAGTATGGGGATCAATGGAAAGTTTCGAATTACTTTATGTGGAACACAGGATGGTGTTCCATTAGCTTTTGGCTTCCAGTGGGATGTGCCACATTTTATAAAATCATTTCATTCAACAGTTTTTCCAGAATAAACTGAAATCTTTCAAGAAAGCATGGATTTTGTTTCTTGAAAATTCAATTTCCTCAACTAACTTCCATGCCATATAGTGGTTTGAGGGAATATATGAATCATCTGGAAGTAATTCCTTCAAGAAGGTAATAATGTAATCGATGGAAGTATTAATAGAAATACCATACATAGTTTTCCCATGAAACAATCAAATTAAAAATTCTAGCATTTTCATTTTACCACATTGTCGATATACTGGAGTCGTGGTGGCATCATGTAATTTTTTCACCCTGAAAACATCATCATTTTCATTAGATTCATCAGGTGTGATCATATCCAAGTCTTCTTGGGTCGGAATCTTTTCTTTTTCCTGATAACGAATAAATGGAAAATAGTCATATAAGAAATTATCTCATCCAGTACTCTCATTTGGATCATCAACAATTATAGATTTCATTTTCTCCCTATTGTGATACCACCCATAGTAATTTTCTTGAAAACCATATTTGGTTATGTGTTAGCTGACTTCTTTATAACTCAACTAAGTTCTTCCAACACAATTGTAACACGGGCAGTGTATGTGAGCACTATCTGAAGCATTGTGAAATGAAAAATCTAAAAATCTATCCAATTTATTTTCAAAAATGCTTGAGATCCGATCGGTTTCATACATCAAACTTCTATCCATTCTGTAAAAAAAATTTATAAGTCATTTAGTCAAAAGAAATTCAATAATATTGAAGTTTCATAAAAAATATATTCAAGTAAATGATAATTGTTCACATTATATGAAACCATAACTGACACACTACTATATATGAGAATCATAATAAAAAAGACAAAAAATACTATATTTATAACAAAATATCTTTGAAGAACTATACATGAGTGTACAAGAACATGTACATTTGTGGAGGAGAATTATTCAGGAGTTGAGTAAATTTTAGATCGAAGAAATTATATATTTTAGTAGATTATTTGAGTGATGACATACACTGCCCAAGGGGGTGGGGTGTCTAGGGGTGTGGGGGTGTCCATGGATTGGGGGCTGTCATTGGGGGTGGGGGTTGTCCACGGGATGGGGGTGTCCAGGGGGTGGGGGTGTCTAGGAGAGTGGACAGGCCACCCCCTCCCCCCCACCCCACCCCCACTTGGACAGCCCACCCCACCCCCACCTAGACAACCCCCCTCACCTCCCACATGGATCCCCACCCCACCAAAACAGCCCCCCCCCCCACCCCCACCTGGACAACCCACCCCCTTCCCTAGACAAACCACACCCCATCCCCCACCTTGACAGCCCACCCCCACCCCCTAGACAACCCACCCCCTGGATAGCCCACACCCCCTCCCTGGACATCCCACCCCTGGAAAGCCCACCCCCTGGATATGCCACCCCACCCCCTAGATAGTCCACCCTGGCCCCCTTGACAGCCCACACCCTTCCTTGGACATCCCACACCCCCCCCCCCCCCACACCTCTGCAGCCCCTACCTCCTATAACCCCCCTACACCCCTATACAACCCACCCCCACCTGGACACCCCCCACCTAGACAGCCCCCTACCCCCTACATCCCCTCTTAGGTTAATTTTATTTAAAAACATTTTATTATTTAAGAAATTCAAATCATCATGCATTATCCATTTCATTCAAAAAAACCCATTCAAATTAATGAAACATGATAAATTCAATTTATATAGCTCTATGGATCACTTAGAAAATGTCATTGGGGGAAAATGAAATCACCTACATGTTTAATTCCAATTTAAAAACTAGGCGAAGCACTTAGGAGGTAGGGTGCTGTTCAGGGGAGGGGGTGTCCAAGGGGGTGGAGGGTGTCTAGGGGGGTGGGGGTGTCCAGGGGGTGTGGGGGGGGGGGGGTTTCCAAGGGCATGGTGGTGTCCAGGGGGTGGGAGGGTGTCTAGTGGGGGTTAGGGAGGGGGATATCTAAAGGGGAGGGGTTTCCAGGGGGTGGGGGATATCCAAGGGGGTGGGGGTGTGTAGGGGATGGGGGGTTGTCCAATGGGGGGTACATGGGGGTGGGAGGTTGTCCAGGGGGTGTGGGTGTCCATGGAATGGGGGTGTCTAGGGGGTGGGGGAGGGTGGATGTCCATGAGGGTGAGGGGTGTCCCGGGGGGGGGGGGGGGGGGGGGTTGTCCAAGGGGGTGGTGTGTCCAGGGGGTGGGGGCTATCCAAGGTGGTGGGGGTGTACAAGGGGTGGGTGCAGGGGTGGGGGTGGGGGCTATCCAATGGGGGGTGTCCGGGGGGTGGGGGTGGGGTGTGTTCAGGGGAGGCAACACCCATATAATACCTTTAAAATTACCTATACCCAATTCAACCAATATCACAATTCCAATCCATCACCCAACCAACAACCAATTCATCCTCAATATCACTACCCTTACCATTATTCCTTGAACAAAAACTATAAATACAAAATCCAAACCCAACTTTCAACTAAACTAAAGTCTATATGAACTACCATATCACCCCACTAAAAAAAATTTAAAACCACTTACACCACTACCCCAACCATCCCCAATCCCTTCACATAGACCATCCTTATATCCATTACCTTTTACCATCTTTGAGTGGGGATACATCTCACTAGCACCCATTAGTTCATATAGTTCATGAACTCTATATAGAAAGAGTGGGTATGAAGACTTCAAATAAATGTAATTCACACAATCATGACACTTGAAGTGTAGAATAAAAATAGAAAACAAATCAAAGTGTTCGGTATACTATGACATAGAACACACAGAACTCTATTTTGGGCCAAATCAAAACAAAAAACAAAACAAATTAGATGCAGAACATTAAAACCAAGGTATCACTTACTAATTTTAATCATAGAAATAAAAAATAACTTTATTGAAGATATATATATCGGGTGGAAGGATTTTCTCACCCTAGTGTAAAGAGAGAGCTTTGTGAGAGGTTCAGATCAGGGCTTGCAATTGCATGGGTGGGGGAGTTGGGCTACTATTTAATTGGGGGACACATTTACCACCCCCTAGATAGCCCCCACCCCCTAGACACCCCCACCCCTTGGACCCCCCACCCCTGGATAGCCCCTCTGGATAGCCCCCCAACCCCCCTGGACACCCCCACCCCTTAGACAGCACCCCACCCCCTCGACACCCCCACCCCCATGAACAGCCCCCCTATGGACAGAGGCTCATGGCTAAGGAAAAATGTGGATATAATGTGGATATATATTTGAGAATCATGAGGGTCATGGGTATTTGGGGGGTTTTATATCCAAACGGTTATTAAAAATTGTTGGGATAGATAAGATATACCAATGGTTTTTTAAAACCATTTGTATACCCTTCACAATTCTACCTCTATAACAACGGTTGTATTGAACCATTGGTAAAACCATCTATTAACAGACCTATACCAACGGTTTCATTGAAAATTTGTTATTTAGAACCTATACTAACATTTTTTTTAAATCGTTGGGATATTTTCGTTGGTATAGTTGTGGTTTCCACTAGTGACATAATAGACGCTATAGTATTCCCAAAAAATGTAAGGCATGAAGTTATATTTGATATAATAATTACATAAGAATAATAATATTATAAATATAATATATATCATATATAATCATTATTTACATCATTATTCCCAACCTTTTTAAGTGGTAATGTAAAAACGAATGACATCAGTTCATAAGGTGGTAGTCCGCCGTACACACGAATGATGATTTCATAACCTATTTGTTAGAAGTGTGAATGGATTTAGGTCATATGATTATTATAAAAAACATACCATTTTATGGAATATAATTATTTTATTCTATCATAATGATGTAATAAAAATTTGAGGATGTGGAGAAAGAAGTAAAATAAAGGCGATTGTTGGATAATGTTACCTCTTCTTTGGATATATTTCTTTGGTTTGAACTAAACCCTTACTAGTATAACTTTATGAAAAAAATAAGGCTTATAAGATGACTATAATGATGTTGGGTAGTGATTTGGGTAGTAATTTTCCAAACCAAAGTGGTTTTAAGGTATGAAGTGGAGAGGATAGAGGGTTTACTTTTATAAGTCGGGTGAGTGGCACACTTGTAATTTTTTGAAAGAGTGAATTCAATTCATGTTTTTTTCATGTCAATAGGACCCACAATTTTTTAATTATAAATAATATAAGGTATAAGTTATATATATTTCCATATAATGGGTTTTGGAAAACTGTTGTGTCATTTTTATACCTTTTATTCTAAGTTTAACCATTAAGTAACTCGTTTTCTCCTTAATTGCTATAATTAATTTTAACTGTTTTCAGTAATAATTTTAGTAAAAAAATAAGTTTAACGAATATTAAATTTTATATTATTATGATTAAAAATATATAATTAATTTTTCCAAATTCAATTAATATAAGTGTAAAAAATTTAGTTTAAAATTAATCTCATAGATGGGATGAGAAATCTGGTTTTTAAAGATAAAATGTTTAAATGTTTACAAAGTTTTTATATCTAAATTAAATATAAAAATTATTCGAATAACCTAAATTTTATTATTATATTTATAATTGAACTATTATTACATTAAAAACAATTCAAAATATAATTTAAAAATATAAATTAATTAGATGAAAAGGTAGTTATCAATTAAAATCCAATAGTTTTCACTATTTATCAAAAAAGTAAAACATCTGAAATAAATACCCAAAAATATTCCTAAGATAATTTTGGTATTAAACTTTAAAAAATGAATTTTATTTTTCAAATAAACTTTCTAAAAGTTTTAAAATTTAATTTTAAATTATTTGTACAAGTCATGATTAAATCGTCTTTTAGAAAAAATATTATTTTTCAGAAAACATTTCTTTTTCTTTTAAATGATTCTTATTATTATTTATAATAAATATGTAAAAACTAAAAGTGTGTAAAATATATAATATATTATTGGTTGGTAAAACTCAATCTTGCATGTAACTCAATATTTTAGAGAAAATCATTGTTGCATATAACACAAGATAAACGCAATGTTTCATGTATTGAAAGCTATAGAATATACTAAATTTATTTAAACTAGTAAATATATCATAATTTATGGGGATGTTATATTCCCTTAAACACATGGTGGTTCATTTCATGTATTTTTTTGAATAAAATATTATTCTTTTTGAATTTTGTTGTGTTACATTCTCCCCACCTTAAATAAATTTCATCCTCACAATTTAAACTTGATCTAGGTATTCAAGGGTTTAATATTTGAAAATACCTTTATTGAAAAACCCACATCATAAAAATTGTTAATAAAATATCTTCTTAGTAGGATAGAAAATGTATGTACAAGGGTCATATGGAATGACACATAACTTGGTTTCCATGTTATATGACATCAGTGGAAATTGAAGATATAGACATGCAAGAGAAGAGTTAATATTTATAAAGAGTTATTGAGGCCATCGATCACAAGCAAGTGAATAATAAATATAATGTTTAGGGACTCAAATACATAAATCCAATTGATGTGAAAAAAGTTCATTAATATCAATATAAATTATGGTAATATGATAACATTTTATTTTAATATCATTTTAGTATTTTTGAGGAATTATTTTACTACCGACGAATATATGGAAATATACTTACATGATATATTTCATTTTCATAAACACAATTTAATAATTTTTTCATGATTTGGTCAATTTCCATTTCATACGTTACTTCATGAAATTAATATAAAAAATCTATTTTTTATATCCGAAGCACTAAAATTCACTTTTAATGGATCGTAAGATCCATAAAGAGTGTAAAGTATTTTTTTCAATCTCTAACTATTTTCCAAAACCAATATGTTTAACACAAGTTAAACAATATATAATAAATTAATCTCTAAACCTAAAATGTAACACTACTGGTTCTTAATTAACTTTTATCCATCCAGTTGTTTAACTAAAAACAATGACATATTAAATAGGCCATCATGTAGGAAATGGTAGTAGCAAAACCTTTAGAGTCCTCCAGTCATGGGTTCAAGCCCCATCACCTTATCAGATGCAATGATTTTTCACCCATCATATGGGTTGTCCTTTTTCAAAACTCTATTAATAAAATTCCTATAAAGTTCCCAAAAAATATGATGGACATTTTTGAAATAAAAATAGTCAATAAATAAGCTTTTTACTATGGTTTTCAATACAAATCATTTTTTTCACAAAGTCTAATAATATTACTTGAACATTATTAAAATTCCATTAAATATCATATTAACCCGAAAGGCTATCAATACCTTTAATAATACGTCTATAAAATGTAAATACATTATTCCTCAAATATCATTTCTACTAAAACATATGTTTTCTACAAATTTCTCTAAAATATCCTTTATCTTGGTATAATCACATCACATAAATCCTAAAAGGGTGATGTTTAATACTTATAACTTAATATAAAACTTAATTTCATAATCTTGTGATGGTATTAAAAACTCTTAAGTTAATTAAGACATATATGATTCTAAAATTTAACATAATCCTTAGATGTTTCATGATTATTAGAACCAAAATACCATTGGGAAAAATACTTATAAAATTTAATCTTTTGAATCCTAATAAAAAAATTAATTTATTTTATTTCTACATAGGTCCTTCCTTGGTCTAGGGTTTAACCTAGGTCATTCATATATATTATTTATTCAAATCCTTTATAATGGTTTGTAAAGAAAATGTGAATTATCCTAAGCATATCCCCCATGGGTGTCAAACCGAGTGCACAGTAAGGCCCATTGTCTTATACTAGGTAACACTAGAGTCAATCCCAATGCACCCTTTTTGGAGTAATTACCCCTTGGAACATCTGTTCCCAAACCATGTCCACTTTTTTTATCCAAACATCGATTTATTTAAAGGAAAAACCACATAATCTCTATCTTAACAAAAAATTAGGATTCTTCTCTATACTTATCCTCAAATTATATCGTAGGGTTATATTCCATAATCTATGTTTTCCTAAATATAGTTCCCAAGATTTCTACTAAACTTTCTCTGATACTAACTATAATGACCCCAACCCTAGTAGCGCGGACTTAGTGCCTACATTATTACATTATCATAAGATACAAGGAATCACATCCTAAAGTAATAAATAGTTTATTAGCCTTGGTAAACTACATACATACATGATTTAGATATTACATATAAATATATAAATTACAACATAATTTTTTTAGAGTATAACTTTATTCCATGTAGCATATAATTATATATCAGTCATTGTAAAATTCATATAATCCCATAGAAAGGAAACAAAATATGGGTGAGATAAAATTATTTATAAGCGTTAAGTATAGAAAAATCTATCATGAATCAATGAGAATAATAAACATGACATGGTAAATAACTAAGAACACATTCTATTTAAATAACTTGATTGTGTGACTAGACAAGTAATGATCAATATGGAAAGGTAAATAATTGAAAAAACATTTCATTTAATCAAGAAATGAGACTGAAATGTTTTTATATATAATATAATTGTGAAAAACTCATATACAATGACAATAACTAAAATGAAGGCAATGATTAATTATTAAACGTCATGATTTATTCTCAATACAGTTTAAAACTCATGGGTAGAAACCAATTTAACTAAGTCTTTATAACTAATTCATCCCATGAGACTACAGATTTATTAAGGGCTATCATTTACTAGGCCTCACCCATGTTTATAGGTCCAAATCATTCCTCATATATCAAATAATCGATTTAATTCATAAATAACATTCCTTATCAAATTTCTGTATTGAGTAAAGAATATGGATTTATACATATTTCCCTAGATAATAAAATAACTTAAAAGGTCAACATTGTATATAAAAAATGTTATATGGTTTAGTAAATAATCATATCCATGATAAATAATTTGGATATTTAGGGAAAAGTTAATGTCTAATGATCACAAGAAGTGAAAAATTCAAGGGAAAGTTATTGACTATAAAAATGAATTAAGGAAGTAAATGTCAATACTTTACTTGGTCAAAATAATCATAAACCATCTGGAGAAATAATAAGTATGGTATTAACATATACCCATTGGAGTAAGAATAAAAGGTTGTTTCCATTGATGAATAGAATTACCATGAAAATATCCTTAAAAACATTCTTAAGGAAACTATACTATTCATTTTGAAAAAAAATTGAAAATACATTTTATTTGATAATTAATTTTAAAAATATTTTATTTAAAAATAAATTTGTAAATTTTCGAAGGAATCTTCAATTAAATTATGGTCATGTCGGTAGGTAATTCAATACATTCTGTAAAGATCATTTCTTTTGCATGGTAAAAATATTAGAAAGGTTCCATATTCTGAAAGGAATAAAAAGATTCTTTTGAGAATAATTTAAAAAAAATTGTAGAAATTTAGTTTAATAAATAATATTTAAAAGGTTGAAGAAAACATTTTTAGAAAACATGATTTTTTAAGAAGATGGATTTCTGACCAAAGAGAGAGATGAAGTCATATTTTGTTAAAACAATTCCTCAATAATTTTGAGTACTAAAGAGTGGGAAAATGACATTATCACTTGAAAAATATCCTTAATTACAATAGGAGAATAAAATAAAATTGTTTATTAAAAAATTATCATATAATATTATTTAATGTAAATTCAATTATAAACAATCTCGACTAGAATGAGATTATGAAATTGACCCTTAAAATGATCATAATGTTGAATTTAGTATTAATCAATGAATAAATTATCCATATAAACTGTAAATCCACATAAAACAGGTATAAATACAAACATATATGGTTAAAATTAATTATACACATAATCATCGGATATCAATGACAATTCAGAAGTAATATAACCCAATGAAAAGAAATTGGGTTATGAAATTTATTTACCACTTGGTAACTTTATGTTAAAATCCTATTTGATGAAATAATTCAAATTGAAACTTAATATACAATTAATATTTAAATATTAATTATATTACATGTCATTTGGGAATTATATACACCATATAAAACTAATTAGTTGTATAACATTACAATATGCCTCAATGAAATGAAATTGATATGAAATCCCTTACCTTATACTGCCTTTTGGTTGAACGTGATTCAACTTAATCTATAGTGGTTTCAAACATGTTATTAACTTATTCAAAAACAATATTAATATTTAGTATATCATATATGGCCCTTCTATAGTGGTTTCATTATTTTCATTGTTTCGGGTGTTAATTTCCTTGTTTTCTCATGCATGTTTTGTTATAAAAAACTCAGTTATTGCATATATTATATAGTTATATCATATCCATAATAAAAATAATGATATATATATATCATATATATCATATATATGTATTTAAATTATTTGATAATATTTATTTATAGGAAAAGCAATATACCGTTTATTGATATAGTAGGTCGTACGTACACAAGAACACTATTTCCATTTTCTTATTATATTGAAAGAAGGAAAAGTAAATGATATATATATATATATACATGCATATTATAATAAAATTATAATTATTATTTCATATATATCACATATTTTTTATAAACCTATATTTAATACATTTTATGTAAAGCGTGAATGAATCACATAACTTCACAAGAAGGTAGTTCGATGTACACACGAGTAACGTTATCGTATTCCCACAAAATGGAAGGCATGAAGGTATGCATAATATAATAATTAAAGAAGAATAATAATATTATAAATATAATAGATATAATATATAAATATTATTTCCATCTTTATTCCCAACCTTGGGAGGTGGTAATAGAAAAATGAATGACATCTATTCGTGAGGCGGTAGTTCACCGTACACACGAACGATGATTTCATAACCAATTTGATGGAAGTGTGTGTGGTTGTAGGTATTAAAATTATTATAATAAAATACCAATATATTTAATATATTTAGGTTATTATATAATCATGTTATAATAAATATTTAATGAGGTGGATAAAGAAGTAAAAAAAAGATGTTAGTTGGACAATGTTACCTCTTATTCAGGTATCTTTATTTGGTTTTCACTAAATCCTTTGTAGGATAGATTTATTCCAAAAATAAGTATTTTATTATGAGTATATGGAATTATGGGATTAATTTTTGTATATATTTTCCACTCCAAAGTGATTTTTAGGTGTGAAGTGTAGAGGAGAGGGGTGGCCTTTTATAACCGAGGTGAGTGGCACACTTGTAATTATTTGAAAGAGTTGATTCTACCCAAGTTTGTTTATATATTCAAGCCCCAATAATGGTAAATTATATATCATATAAGTTATAAGGTCTAAGTAGTTCTAGAAAATTTTCTTTTTGACAAGTTTTTTATAAATTTTTACCTTATAATCTAAGTTTAACCACTGAGTAAACTCGTTTTCGCCTTAATCACTGTAATTAATTTTAATTGTTTTCACTAATTGTTTCGGTGAAAAATTATGTTTAAATAATTAAATATTAAAAATTATTATGATTATAAATATTTATTCATTTTTTTTAAATTAAATTCATGTGAGTGGAAAAATTTAAATTTAAAATTAATCTCATAAATATGATGAGAAAGCGGGTTTTTAAAGATATAATGTTCTAATGTTTACAAAGTTTTTATATACAAATTCAATATGAAAATGATTAAAATGAACTAAATTGAAATAATATAAGTATAATTTAACTATTTTGTCTTTAAAACCAATTAAAAAAATCTAATTTTAAATTTTAAATTATTTAAATGAAAAGGTAGTTTTCAATTAAAATCCAGTATTTTTCACTATTCATAAAAATGAAACTTCTCAGATAAATCCCAAAAATTCCCTATAAGTTATTTTTTTATTATTATTTCAAAAATTAAGTTTATTTTTTCAAATAATGTTTTAAAAGTATTAAAATCTAATTTTAAATTATTTGTTTCAAGTAATATTAAACCATATTTTAGAAAAAATATGATATTTTATAAAAACTTTCCTTTTTTAAATGATTATTATTATTATTTATAATCAATATATAAAAATTAATAATGTGGAAAATATATATTTTTATAATTTATTTTATCCTATTATTACCCTCAATTCCAATGGCTTGGTGATAATTTTCATATTAAATAATAATATTAATAATATGTAGTTGTTTGGTAAAACTGAGCCATATGTGTAATGAAATTTTTTAGAGAAACCGGTTGTTGTGGGTAAAATAAGATAAAATCAATGTTGAGTGTATTAAATTCTATATAATTTATTTAATTTATGTAAAATATTAAATATATCGTAAAATCTCTGGTTGTTATATTCTATTATATGCCTGGTGTTGCGTGTCACATACGCTATTGAGTAAAATTTTATTTTTTAGAATTTATAGGTGTTACATAACATGTATGTCACGGAGGAAATTTACCTCCATAATTACCAATAAATGTTTTAAATATAACATTATAGTTTTCAAAGTTTATTTTATAATAAAATTATTTTCAAAATGATTTTTAAATATTTAGTTTAAAAAAATTATTCTCAAAGAAAGGTTACTTTACTCAAGAAATATTCTGAGGGATTTTGTTCTTGAAATTATTTTATAAATAAGATGAAATCCATTGATGTAAATTAATATTTATATGGAATATGATCTTATGATACCATATTTATTCTTTATCTCGATGGATTATGTTTATGATGAAAATATTTTTATGAAACATGTTTCTTTAACAAGGGTTATGCTCTGATGTAATTTTTATGAAAACCATTTATTTTCATGGGATTTCATATGTTAAATGTTTTATAGAGCCAATTTCTTTTCATGAATTTTGATATAATATATGTTTTATGAATCCCATTTCATTTTATATATTTGACTATGATGAATTTTTTATGATCTTGTGGCACATGTTTATATGATTTTAATTATGTAATGGGTGGGGCCTATATCTCCCTCCAATGCATTGGATAATGATGGATAACTCATAAGTTAATTATGTAATTCATGAACCAGATTTCATGCTCATAATGTTATGCGTGGAATTGATTTCATTCCCATAAGGTTATGCATGGACCTACTTTCTTGTCCATAATTTCATACATGGACCTTCTTTCATTTCTATAAGATTATGCTAAGGCCCGATTTCATTTACTTGACTTAATGAGTGAATTTGTCTCTATTTAAACATGTTTAAAATGTTATAAGATTATTTTTATTCCAAAAATCTATGTATTATTCTAATGTTATGATCTCGTGGCTTATTTAATTTGATTCCTTTTTTATTTTTGTCTTATGAACATCCATGATATATGTCATTACTCAAGTTTATGATATATGATTTTTAGGTTATGATATTAAAATTTTAATCTCATGTTCTTATACCCTTATGCCTATATTATTCTTTTGTAATCATTTATATTTACTTTTTTACCCTTACTGAGCATATAAACTCACCCTTTATTATGTTTCCTTCACCGGGTTATGAATAATGGTTTTATATTTGAAAACTATAATAATGGTTCCAATTATGAATAACTTAGTGGGAGAAGATGTAGTTCACTTATTAACTCATTGTTTATGTTTCCAAGTTTCCAAGGGAACTAGAACTAAATTATTATGGTGTGGATCATTATGTTATGTAATAAATATTCATCTATCAAGAAATATATATGTATGAAAAGCATGGGTCACTATAGTTATTATTAATAACAGAGCACATACATTTCCTTAATTTATTATTTTTGTAGAATTTATAGTTTGATTAACATTTCTTTGTTTTTGGCTATAATTGTTTTCAACAGTTATTTACTCTTTAAGAAAATCAATCCTTAAAAATTCTCTAGGTCGACTACATATAATTTGAAAAGTCATTTAATGTTATTAATGGTCTTTATAGATTATAAAATATTTAGAATCATTGTATTTTTTAAATGTAATCCTAGTCATTGTCATTAAGAGATGTTGAAAATAACAAAGAGCATAATAAATCAATGTTTCTGTTTAGTTCATGGGGTTTGAATGATGAAATAGTCAATTTTTAATGCTAGGATGATGGAAAACTAGGAGCTAGTTATGGTCTGTGATAATGAAGAAAAATGGGAAGTCCATTACACCATTGTCTATTGAACATGGATAGGGTTTAGATGTTCTTTTGAAATAGTTTAAATTAATTGATATGATTACACTATGTTTTCACATTCCAATTCCATGATTAGTGAAAAATATCAATATATATATATATATATATTATATTCTGTCACCTATAGTATTGGATTCATATTTATAGTTTAATTAGAATTTTTGGAATACTAAGGGGGTTTATGTTTTTGGCTCAATAGCTTGACTATATATTCATTTTTTTTCTTGATATTTATAGTTTCAAGAGTAAATAAAAAAATGATTTTTTTGAAGATTATGGTAAATAAATCCTTGAATGAATATTAAATCAACCTATTTATAGTTTTAAATTTCATGGATTCATTTTTTTTATTTTCGGTATTTTTTTGTATATTTGTTTGATTTAATTGACTTTTTTGAACATTTCATTGGTTTGTATGTGGTTTCAAGAGTGTTTTCTACTAGCACATGAGTTTTTTTGCATTTTATGATAGGGGTGTTTCCATTTTTCAAGAAATTTATATATTTTTTACTGAATGTGCATTCTTTATTTCTTTGCATTTTATGTCACTACTTTGAATCCATTTATTTTTTGGTGGTGTTTCATTAGAGTTTTTTCTAGAATCATTCTTTTTTCTATTATGATAAAAAAAATTTGAATTGCAAACAAATATCCAAAAACCTATTCAACTTGACCCAACCCATAATAGTTTGGGTATTTTAGGCATGAAACATGTAACCTAACCTGACCCAACCCATCCCCCTTTTACTAGATTGGGTCTACCCACCCCACCCCCCCGACCTGATCCAACCCGAACCATGGAAACTACTACATGATGAGGTCATTGACCTGGATCCATACCTAAAAAAGTACAAATTTTAAGGGCACCTAAACCCAAAATATATAATATTTAAAGTTTATTAATGAATACATTTGAAATTAACTCCCACTGCATGTCCTATTCTGACAGAAGTGTAGAAAATCATGATGCATAGTTCAAACCAAGGTTTCTACCCTGTAAGCAACATCACTTAACCTAGGATGTTTAGTAAAATTTAAGGTCCTTTCATAAAATTATATAAGGCTTTATAATACCATTTTCTAGAGGTTCTAACTTTATTGTAGCATGTACTAAGTCTAACTGATACTATTTCCCTACCAACCCATGAATTCCTCACTAGTGCTTATCTCCAAACATCATTCGATCTCTCAACCATTAGCTCTGCTACCATTCTATTATGAACATCCTCCACTAGAACCCCTCTTAGTCCATTACTGAATATTGGGATGACCCCCAAATCTATCCTCTAATAATCCATGGGTTAGAGACTAGTACCAATAGTATAAAATGTATGGAAATGGGTGGAATTACCCTGTTTACCTGAAATTTAAATGATAATAGATAAGATGATATTGACCAATAAACAAGAAATAATAAATAAATAAATAATCCCAATTCATAAATGAAATTTCATACATAAATAAAAATAATTGAAAGTAAAAAAAAACAAATCCTATGTAACAACCATGAAACTTAACAGATCCTAAAAAACCCCATGAGGTAGTAACGCCTAGATTGATCACCAAACAGCTCCTACAAACCTGAAAAAAAGTTTATATATACCTATTTTGAGCATATAGGTATACTTTTTTAGATCCTCCTTAGAACCAATTGTAAAAATGTGAAAGAATCATACTAGTCCTAGTGAATAAAAAAATGAAACCAACTCATTACCTAAAGAGGTAAAACTATATACCATTCCAAAAAATTCAGAATCACTAAATAACACACCAAATTAAATCATTATAATCAATATCATATTTATAAGAAAGCCACCATGCTTTTACTTCTACAATGTTTTGTTGTTCACATAGCCCAACGTCGAATTCCTTGTGTTATGATCCCTTTCATAAGTCATCCTACACCCCATGCATACACATCACATCTCATATTGTATACCATGTATCTAATCACAACCACATTATCATTATCCCATTCATAACAAAGTAGTGATTCTAAATGCCACTAAATCCTATGTATCAAATATTATACCTTAATCCATTACATACCATGCAAGTACACCTATATGAAATCGCATATTCTAAAACTAGATATAAGTATGTTCTATATCCTCAAGAGGCTACAGCCTGCACACACATGTATAGTGAAATTAAGAGCCATCATACCCCCATTTAGACATGTACCATATAACTTAATCCATTATCATTTTGATATTCCTACACATCATGAAACACTTCAAGGAGTGAAGGGAAGAGGGAGAAGTTAGACATTTGTTCACTCACCAACTTGGATGATATAGAAAACCCCAATACCGAAAACCTTTTTGGTATAATTTATACACCTAACATGGGTGGTGGTACATATGAAATCAGAAAATATAATGTGAATATGTCACTTAACCAAACTATGGGAAACAACCATTCCTTAGATTCATCTACATATATAATTTGATATGACACTCGACTACCACCATCAAGACCTCTTAAACTATATTTAGAACATTCACAAAGGCATCAATATTCAAAATTATTAACCATATTAACTTATTAATTATCAATTATTATCCATTTACTAGTTAAACCCACTAAAATTACTGGTATAAACAATTATATTCATTAAAATTCAATATGATTTCTTAATTCATATTAAAATTTATAGATTTTCATTCCATGATCCTCATAGAATTCCTTTTATACATCCCATGGTTTTCATTTAATATTACCAGCATCAACACCCATCCCATGAGTTCATTATTAATCCCTTTTACTATTCCATAAAATAGGAATCCTAGGAATTGACTTTTGATACCATAAGAGATGCACCCATGGTGTATAATCCAACTGTGTAAGGTAGTTAGAAAATATAAAAAGAAACCATACAACAACAAACCATCAAAATAAAAAAAATAACATAAAATCCCAAATATCAAATCATATCCATAAATCAACTAAAAATCCTCACACAATAACCCGAAAAACTGGAAAGACCCACTCTCAGTATGTTTCATTTATTCCCATAAACCTCAAATAAACTAAAAGGCAATAAAAAACCAAGTCTCAACTTATGTTATCCAACCATTATTAAACCAATTCCCTCATATCAAACCATTACATAGATCTACCATCCTAAAGCACATAGACATTGGAAAATATTATTTTTAGTACAAAAATTCAAGGGGAAACTAGGTCCATAACTCTAATGAATAAAAGCCTTTAATAAAAAAGAGTGGTCTTTATCAACCCCAAAAATTTATCTCTAGAAAAAAGCCTTTTTGTTACCATCTTTAATTAAATGATGCATTATATATAGGTTTTATCAATGAGAAACCTATTATTAGAAGTTAACAAAAGATAATAATCAGACAGAAACATGCTTTAATAAATACTTTCATATTCAATAGATTTCAAGGAATAATGGTAATTACACTTACATATGTCTTTCATTAATCACTTTATCATTACCATATTTATATTTTTTAAGCAATTTCAAGTGTATAAATCATTCTAATAGATATTTGTTTTACTTAAGAAATCAATTAGTCATATTTAATGGAAGAAAATAAATATCAAGAATGAAAAACAGAATTTCCACATACAATTGATTTTAGAATGTAATTTACCCCATAGACTATCTCAATTAGAATAGATGATTTCTATTCTCAATTTTTTTTGTTTTAAATTTGGTTTTATATTTACAAAAAAGATTGTTTAGAAAATTTATAAAATACTTAAACAAAGTTCACATTTCATTTTACTAAACTTCCAAACTTCTCTTTTTTGATATGTGAATTGAATAATTTTTATCATAAATTAAATAGAAATAATCAGTGGTAGAGATAGATTAATAATTAACAATAATGAATAATTAACTCAACCACTAGTTTTATATTAAAAAAAATAAAACATTTCACATGGATTACGGGTTCATATCATAGTCCATTTAAATGCATAGATTATGAGTTTAAAATCCATTCAAAAAAGCTCAAAATCAATGAATATTGTAAATCATACTCCCAAAATTTGACCAAAGAAAAAAAATTCAATAGATCAATGGAAATTATGTACCTAATTGAATCCACAGAGAAAGAGAAAATATTAATTCCATAAATGTTAAAAAAGAGCCATCAAAGAAAATAAAAATTTTGAACCATTTAAAATTAGCCAGTTCTGAAAATATTTAATGATTCTTTATGTGTAAAACATTGAAATACAGTTCAACATAGTTTGAAAATCCATCCCCCACACTTAAATTCAACCATTACCCCTAATTTTTAATCTCAATGAGAGATAAAAAATTAAAAATAAATTTAAGTTTAAGTATTTTTTAAAATTTATAAGAAGGTACTAATGTTTAAGATTTTATAATGAAGCTCAAAAATTAGTCTTGCACTAAAAAACAATTCATAGTATAAAAAGGGTTACCATGGGTTACTAATTATACTTTTTAGTCCAATGGAAACAAATTTCATAAAAGAGTATACTTATACATCAAATAAAAAAATGATTTTAAAAATAAGTATAAAAAATAATGCAAGAAAATTTTTAGCAAACAAGACCCTCAAAATAGTAGCAGTAATCAGTATCATGTTTTTAATTAATTTCAGCATGAAACAACACTTAAAAATAAACTTTTAATCATTTAATTTTAGAAATAGAAAAAATTATATTTTTTCATCATGTAAATGAGTAGAATTATAACCAATAACTCCCTTAATATTGAGTCTTTAACCATTTGAATTATTCTTAAAACACTTCCCTTATTTACTTTGAGGAAGTACCTCTTTCTTCTAATTTAATCTCGTATAAAATAAAAAAATGAACATAATATCCTAGAAGTTTTAGTTCAAAAAAACTAGATGTTGTATTAAGGGAATTTGATTGAAGTTGATATAGTATTTAGATTCTATTGAGTGTTAATGATCTATCACCTTTAGTATATTTCTCATATATTGTATGTCATTCCTCTCTGACTACATCCAAACTTGAATTTTCAAAGAATGATGGGAGTACCAAAGGTGTCTCAACTAGTGTATTAACAACATCCTCAACTATCTCTAGGAAATAAAAAGGTTTAGATAACTCATCATAACCTATATAGGTAAATAAAACATCATTATCATATCCAATAAAACCAAAATTAAAGGAAAGAAAATATTCTTCCAAAAAAGTGAAAAACTCTCTAAATTCGACTTGGTTGATTTTATTGAAGTGAAGATAATTCTCCTTGGATTGTTTCTGAGGTAGGAGAGTGGTATTCAGCCTCCTCTAGCCTCTATTCTAAATAAATAACTTCAGGTTTGGTGTCTTTCATGGAGAAATAGAGAGTTTATATCAATGGTTCAGCCTATTCAAACATAAAAAATTATCAGTCAAACTAATTCAATATAAATAATAACAATGAGCATTATAAATAAATTGATCTCATATAATATGTCCAAATTCATGAAACTCAAGGTGTCCCATCACCTTCCATCCATCAAAACATTTTTCAATATATGAAACTTGAATTTTTATATTTGAATCGAGGGGAATATCATGATAGAATACAGGAATATTCGGCTTTTCATTAGTTTCTTATTTAGAGTCATCATATAAAAAATGGTGATATTCTTCCATTATCTAATAATATTTAGTAATTGAAATGGATTCTTGTGTAATCAAATTTATTACTCAGTTGTATGCAACCAATATTTCTTTAGTGGGAACTTTATTCCATTTCTATCCCATCCAATCTTAATAACATATCATATTAATAATAGGATCTTAAAATGATGAGTAATATAATTACATAATTAAATAAAAAACATTAGTGTACCTCACTTTTGATAATAATAATTAAATAAAAGAAAATAACCACTAATACGAATATTCTTCCCTGAAATGACACCAATTTTTGCATGAGGATATCACAGGCCCAGTCAGAAATACATTTTTAATATCCCAAGATATAGCATAGTGGATAACACAGGGATAATCTTAAAGAGGTAACGTTTCAATCCTAGTAATTTCTATAATTTGTTTTATTTCAAATCAGTAAAATTAAAAAAGGAAATAGTGATGAAAAATGTATATAAAACAATAAACAAAAATAAAAAAAGAACCTAGAGATAACTATAATAAATAAGAAAATATCATTAGAAAAAACTATGCCATTCCTAGGTTGATTCACTCTTCTACTACCAATTATAGATCTACTAAAGGGGCTAGATCATTAACACTCAACCTCGCTTAGGGTATGGTCAATTAATCATCTCACACACATATTTCACCCAAAACATTATACACTTATGCATAGAATGACATACAATATATGAGAAATCTACCAATAGTGAAAGTAACCACTCATTAGAACCACCTCAACCAAAAATAACTTCCAAGAAGAGGTAACCTTTATGATATATTCAATCACAAAACAACTTCTAGATACAAAAAATGAGTAATATAATAGAATTGTGGGGAAATTATCAATGAAAAAATTGTATAAAACACTTCATATGACTGAAAGAGATTCTGTATCACTCAACTTCACCATCATTGTCATCCAAGAGAGATAAAAAGTGACTATAATCTTGATTTTAAAATCTCTTGGAAAATTATAGCTTCATTTCCTAGAACTATACATGTGGGGTTCCCCTCTTTGAATGGAAGTTGAAGATAACACAAAGGAAAAAGTTCATGAAAATTGTATTTGGAAAACTGAATCAAAATTACAATTATAGAGTCATAGGGGATGAAGAATTAGGCATAGGTAGAATAAATATAGAATGATAAATGATCATATTATTAAGAAATTCTATAGGAAATTAGTGAAAAAACTAGTTAACATGCCACATCATCCATGTGACATGATTCCAGGTGTTCTTCACTAGCTTTGAATAAAATCCACAGTGATATTAGCTAAAATCATTTAACTAAATGTGTTCCCCCATGTACATAATCTTCGACTCCAAGAATCATGTATTTGGTTGTGGAACTTTATTTGGTTAATTTCCATGAGTATCACTAATAGTATCCAGAAGCTTCCCTAATAATCTTCATCTTCTTATTGATCTTGACTTCGATCTCCCCTTTGAGTCGATTTGAATTTAGATTTTAGGGGTCCCATTTTAGAAATATTATTCTCGGTACCCTTCTATAGAAATGAATACTTGGTGATACCTTGATGTGAGTACCTACCACCAAACTATCCTTATATAGTGTTCAAAGCATGAGGGAAACCTTTCCATTTCTTTTGAGATGTGAAAACTACCAATATTTAACTTATGTGAACTGGAGATGACCCTTCCATAGCACTTGAGACATGGGATGTAACTATATTTATCTTTGAGCATGTTTGAGCTACACTTATGTAGCAACATGGTTGATTTTCTAAAATCACAATCATTTTCCCAAGGCCAGTTGTCTATGATCGGTCATGTGGTCGATCAAATAGCCATAACACTCTTCATAATTATTTAACAATCACCTTTTCATAGGTGTGCCGAATCATGGAACTAAAGTTAATAAAATGATGTTTCACAATTATTTGTCTTGGTTTTTATAATTAAAACACTAAAATTAGTGAAAAATAATCAATCCAAATTAAAAAATACACATCAAACATGGAATATAACCCTGAGATTCTGGTATTTAATGAATGGATTAAAAAATATTTCAAAATACCCAAAAACTATTATTTCAATGAATTTGAAAGCGAAAACAACCAAAATGTATGTTAAAATAATAATAATAATTTTAACAAAGAACATTAAAACATTAAAATATTAAAAACATCCATTTTTAAAAAGATATTCAAAGAATTGTAATTACATCAATAGAATGAAAAAAAGTAAATAATCACAATTAAAAAAAACAAAATTAAAAAATAAATAAAACTAGAAAATGGATACGGAAAATGTATTCAAATAAGGCCACATCACTGATCGACAAAATTCATAGCCAAAATATATATCATTATATCTAACAAATATCAAGAGCCATAATCAACATAACATTAATAAATGTGATCACAACACTATTATGATTCATTATTAATTATTATTTTAATATTTTGTAGGTTTATTCCATAGTTACCCAATGAAAATAAAGAATGATACTTTTACATCAATGTATAAGAAATAAAAGGAGAATTAATTAATTCCCAACCTTGATATAACACAATCAATGTTATCCATGAAATAATGGAAGAACATAGATCAACCACCACTTAACTAAAGGGATCCCACATTAGATCCTATCCAAAAAACCACATACATATTACGCTCAATTATCATCCCTAACCAAGGAAATCTCACCACACAATCCTATAAAATGAAATATATAAATAAATATGAGTAGAAGAGGAAAAGTGGATACCTTTCTATTTGAGAGTTTTATATCAATGAATCATGGAGTTTAAATCCCCACAAGAAGTACCTAGATTGTAAGGATAGGACTAGGATTCAAATAGAGTTTTAAGGGAGAGATAAAAATTTAAACCAAGGGGGACCCGAACCCCTATTTATAGATAAGTATCTAGTGGAATCTACTCTGGCATGGTGACCATCACGATGACCATGGTTCCCATTGTTAAAATAATTAATTTCTAAGAATTTGAAACATACAAATATCCCTAAATACAGCATGTTTTAAACACCCCATTAATCATGTTGATCGACATAATTCTATGATCCATAACATGGAGGATGTTGTTTTATCCCCCCATATATCCACCAAAATCATCACCACAGTTCAAGTAAAAATCCATCATCATTTCAGACTACTAATCCCAAGACTTTGGCATAATGAGACTGAGCTTTTAATTTCCTTTCCCCCTTGTAAAAACCCAATCATTCCTCAATCAAGAACCACCATACCCACCAATATGGACTATTGGTCTCCCCGTTTCCCAAATGGAGACTCACAAACCATCTCATGATATCACTCCCTATACTATGGGAATAGATATCTTCCCTATTTCCCACTGGTAAACCTTCAAAGAAATATTATTTTCACCTAGGTTTCCATAGCTATTTTAATCACAAAAGTGAAACCCAACACTAACCATCATAAAAAAATTCCCAATATTTATAAATAGAAACACAATATAGCATACCCCATAACTAAACTCCAAAACAGTGCACCAAAGAGAACATAATGCCTACCACCATGGCATGGTGGCCCTTTAGATGGAAAAAATCCATACTCTCTCCCCAAAAATTCCCTAAAACTTCATTTTGATGCCTCTAAGCCTCAGGAAAATTAAAAGGGAGAGATTCAAAAAACCAGGGCCCTAAAATTTAAGTAGAGCATGCATATATGATTATTATTATACTGATATAAACTGTGGATCTATGAAAAGTGATGATGGTTGATGAAATCGCTTTCAACTAAAATTTAACAAAGTTCAAGAGAATCAATCCGTGGAGGATAAATTTTATTCTAGAAGTTTCATATATATATATATATATATATATGATGTATGATAAGCTAAAATGAATCTAGAATATCTGTTCATGGAAGGTACCCTATCGAATGATATTATAGTCATTATATGAACCCAAAAAGGTAAGTTAGTTATATAACACACTCATAGAATATAGAATTTGAATTTGGACTATTACTGTTTTACATAAGCTATGATGAGAGTTGAAAATAATGAACAGAAATACATTTGGAATATTTACTCATGGAAGTTACCAAATGAACTATCAAAGGAAGTGTCGCAGATACAAGTTTTTGTGATTAAAAAAGTTACATGAAGTATTGAAAATTATAATCTCATAAGTTATGAAGTTTGGATTTCATGATAACTGAGTATTTTTTAATTTAATTAAAAAGGGAAATAATCTTATGTGGTATATAAGATATTTGTTTCCATTTGAAAATTAATTTCTAGAGAAGCATATATAAGAATTTTGAAAATATATAAATTTTTCATAAGGTTCATTTCTATTGTGAAGGGTGAAATGTGGAAAAGGGTAGAGACACACTAATAACTGTAATATTCATTCATCAAACTCACAATGGTTTATAAGAGTAACTTACTCTTATGAAAAGGATAACACATGATATGAAGGATTCTATAAATTAGTCAAATTTGAGGAGTTGAAAATTTTGGAAGGTGTACTTTTGGATGATAAATTGTGTCTCAAGATAATAATTGGATTAAAAAATAATTAGCTACCTAATTTGAGACTAAACCCAATAAATACTATGTTTTTCACTGTATTTTATTTCTTTTATTTCATTTGGTGTGAATGTGTTTCAATAATGATTAAATAGATCTATGCATATTAACTAAGATAAAGGTTTGAGTAATAGATGGGTGTAATATTTTTAAGTTGTAATAATTCAATAAAATTGGTTCACACTGATTCCCCCCTCTTCTCAGTGGGAATATATGATCTATTGAGCACTTGAATTAGAATCATAGAATAAATTTCCCTATGATAGGATATATATTTTTTCCATTTGTTGTAACTACTTCACATGAAGTTAATATATTCAAAATTTACATATATTCTCAGTTGAAGAAAACAAAATTTACTCCTATTATTTCCAACATGGAGGTTTCATCGAGAACATTGAAAATTATGAATAAGAAAGAGGATAAGAATTTAAAGAATTTAGCTTCTTAGATGCATCGAGAGAAGGATAAAACACTATCCAAAGGTAATAAAATTGGTAATGGTTAATCTATTTATGATTTTTATTTTGATCATATGGAAGAATCCGGAATTCCCTATGAAGTGTATCAGGGATGTAATATTGTTAAATATATTAAATATCTCTACTAAAAAGTGATGGAGTATATGAATAAAGTTCCTTAATAATTTATTATCTATATATTTGAAATTATCCAGGACATCCATGATTAGAAAACCCAACAAAAATATGAATCCAATGAACTAAAGAATTTATTGGATAAAAAACTACACAAATGTAATACTCTCACTAAACATGTTGAAACTAAAGAAGATTTTTTATTACTTTTCAATGAAACATTTTACCATGCTTAAGAATAATTAAAAATGAGTCTTTTTAGGAAGTTATGATTAAAGAAATTTTGAAGGAGAATATCCTTGAACTAGAAGGTAAACTTAAATCTACCATTGATGTTAGGAGTTCAAAGTTGGAAATCAATGCTAAAAGGATGAAATATATTGATAAATCCTTTCAAGATAAGCATAAGGTTCATGAAGAAAAGTTTTGGAAGATGAATGTTTAATTTTAAGATAAAGATAAATATATTAAAGATAAAAAACACTATAAATATAAATTTTATAGTATTGGAAGTAAAATTTAGAAACATGAAAGTTTCTCAAGTTGAATATTCAAATATAACTGATAGAATATTAGTTTCCATGAATATTACTTTTAAGAGTCATACTTCAAGAAAGACTCAATAGATTAATAGAAATATTTTAAAGTTATTGAAATATATATCTTCCATAAGTTCATAAAATAAGTTAATCCTAAGTTCTAGAAATTCTTATTGCACTAATTCCAATCTTTTGAATAGTTCATAATAAAAAATAAGTTTCATAAAAATGTTAGGTTGATAAAAGTAGTGATGCACCCATCACTTCCTTATATGTGGAATAAAGGAATAAAAGAGGATGTTATTCCCCAAGAATTATTTAGAATAATGGGGTTAATATTCAAGATTAGGAAGATAACTCTATTATCCAGACAAAACACACAATAGAATAAAAATAGAAGTATTGTCCACTATTTGTTCTAGGGAATATTCAGACGGTAGTACATTGTTTGTTGGCCTAATATGTCAACCGTGAAAATACAAATTAGGCCTACTTTAATGGGGATAAAAATTAATATTTATAAAAAAATCAACTAAGTTAAACCAAAATGAACAAAAGAAGGTAAAAATGAACCTCTAACATATTTTAGTATCTTTAAATATTTTTTGAAAGATGTAATAAAATTGATCATAATAATGATGATTTTTGGTTTATGTATGCCAAAAAAAATTCAATTTTACTAATGGTTAAATATCAAAAATGCTGAAGAAAAAAAAGTAATATAGAAGGTAAGTTTTCCTTGGGGTGAAAACAAAAGGAAGATATAAAACATAACACACTGGAGAATATTTTATAGAAGATGTCACACCCAAGAAAATATGATTCTTTTTTTGAAGTAAAGGACACATCATCGATAGGTTAAATCAACCCATGAAGGTTAATGTTAATAGAATCATACTGGAACAAAAAAATGAATCAATATAAGAAAGAAAGAAATGGATTGGTTTAACAAAATACATTCCTGATGAAGAATTTGAGCTTCATAATAGGTTTCAAAATAATGGAAAACTTAAAAGAAATTGATAAAATATGTGGAAAAAGAAAATAAGATGGTCATACTTATTAAAGTTTCAAGATATTACTACTAGGACATGAGTAAAATATTGATAAATGAAATATAACATCAAGGAATATAAGTGTTGTAAAAGTTAGTGTGAATAATAAATCTTCACATATGAAGAATGTTGAATAGTTTCTTAATGTTTACATGGTTTTTTGGACTAAAAATTAGAAAACCTAGAAATATGAAAAAAAACATAGAATATTTTATGCGCCTTATTAAAATGAGTGAAAACTAAAATTCCACAAAAAATAAAATTCTAAGTCAAGATAAATTAGTCCCCATGGTCCATGTAATTTCAAGCTTAGAAGATCGAAAAGTAAGAAAAAATAAAGATCTCTCTTGAATCTGAAAAAAAATTGAATGGATCTTCCATGTTAAGAAATTTATCTCAACCTTATTATTCTAATTAAGGACTAAAATTGAAACTGCCATATTATCACATTTTTATTATTTATTTTCATTTTACATAGAATTAAAGGTGATTTAATTTAGGGATAAAGCTTTATGAGAAATAAAAATTTTGTTAACACTCTATATCTGTTGAAATATATCCATCATGGAGGACTTTATTTCAATTGAAATCTTGGTGCCTCGTCAAAAAACATAAAATAGTATCAACTATAACATTTTAATTGGAACTAAACACGATGATGAAGTTTTATGGATTTTATACCTTGAGGGAGAGTCAAGTTGAAAAACTACCAGCTGTCAAAATTTATAAAAATCTAAAATCTGGTAAGTAGTGTTGTTGATAGTCCTATAGATTTTTTAAATTAGATTGAAATAGATTAAATCCTAAATAACCAATAAAATGAAAACCAAAAAATTAAATTTCCAAAATATGGAGGCTTTGGATGTTGAGGTTCAAGATGATTATGGAATTATGGATTGTAAAATATGATAAATTAAAGACTCTATAATTGATGAAGAATTAGGTTGAATGAAAATATTTTTGAATAAACCTTGGAAGAGGATATCCTAAGTGGTATCACTTAGTAAATCATTTATGGATAACATTGATGAATAAGTTAGTTACTCTAATTTTCTACATGGATCATGACTTATATATACTTATAGTTGATTAATTTTAATATCATTATGTTAGGAAAATTGATTTCATACATCTCTAGAGATATGAAGTTTTATTTTTTTTAAAATGAAGATAATAAGAGAATATAAATTATTATGGATTATTATATGAGTTTTATTTCTCCCTACCCATTGAACCATTGAATTTATTGTCAATAAGGTGGTGAAATACACATGGGAGGCGCAAGGGAAAAGATCTAGAAATTATTTACTTTATTTGGATTGGAAAGTATTTTTTATTGATAAAAAATACAAATTGGGAGATTAGAGAATCTAATGGATGACAACGATTATTGTATTTGTTAGATGTGCACTAAAATATGCATGTGAATGAAAAAAATTTAGGTGCATATATCTTCCCACATGGTTTCATTGGTTTTAATATATTATTAATGGATTAAATGGAATACATTATGAGTGGATTAAATGGATTTCTTTCATTTAATTAATACAATGAATAATTCCAACAGAAATAAATATATGTCGATACGTTGAATATGGATTACATGTTTCATTAAATGAAATGTGTAGAGGATGGATATATAAATGAATGATATACCTCATGTTGGGGATGACAAATTATAAGAAAAACTTATAATTCTATCTTACTACCAAAACATATTTAATCACTAGGTGAAGGAACTAACATCCCCTCTATATTTAGGGATCCTTAAGAAATGTTCCTGGATCCTTTGGCCAATGGAATCCCCTCAAAGGAAGGAGGATTTCATCAAATTCTCTAGAAATTAACATCAAGCACACTCTATCAATTATTAAAGATGGATTTTGTTATTATCAAGGTATAGATGTTTATATTCTTTATTTAATTATACATGTTTATTATTTCAATGATAGATCTTGTAAATATGGGTTTTCTTCCATTTTTAAGTTCATATGATGAACATATAAAATCCATCATTGGTATTAAATACATATTACTCATCGAATAAATGTGTTTCTTTCCCTATTAAATGAAGAACACATTTTATAAAAATATAACTGGTTTTTACCTCTTGAAATTAGGGTATATGATAACTTAATGTTGGTAGAATCACTCAATGTTACATTAAATAGTAAACATAATGTTGAGTGGAAGGCATATATTATGTTAAATAGTTAATATAATCAGTGTCTCTACTATGGGAAAACAAATAATTAGAGTTTTATTTTATTTATAAATTTTTTATAAATAATGGAAAACGGTATTTTGGAACATTTTTTAAATTTATAACTTGTGTTTTATAATTAACTAAATAATTTTTATGGTTAATATATTAAATGTTTTTGAAACAATTATTTTAAACAAGATAGGGATAATTACCTTTTATTAAAGAAAGACAAAACGAGATCCAAAGGATTACTTGGTTAGATAATGAAAACCTTACCTCATTAAAAGGTTCAATAATGATAAATATCACTATGAAAATGTTCACAATATACCATTAGAACATGAACCATTGAAGTTTCATAATCACGCATAAAAAACAAGTTTCAAAATATGGAATTCTCTATACAATCATCTTGATAATGAAGACTCGTACTATATTGGGATGCCCATATTACATGATTATGAATATTTTATCCTCATATCTAAGTTTTCTCCCTTTTCCAAGAGTGATCCTTTGAGTCTCTAATTGAAGTATTCATGATGGAAAGTGTAACCTCATCTATTTCCACATCCTTTAAAAGATTATAGCCAGGAATCCAAAGAGGAAAGTGTTCCAAAAAAATTAAAAGTGAAAACAGGACTTTCTACCATACCTTTAGTAGGATTAATTGATTCTTTATCCCCTTTACCAAATTTATTAGAGGTGGAAAAAACCTTTTGATCTTCTGATTTATATAAAATTCCACCCCTTATTTCAACATCTATATAAGATACTAGGTTTTATTACAAGGTGAGGATCTCTTTAATTTCAGTATAAATGCTTGTTTATAGCCTAATTTGAATTCCATTTGAGGTCATGGGGGTATCGAGGTTGTCTAGGGATTTTTTGGATCCCAAACCATGACACTTTGGAAAAATCAGGCAGGTCACACGGTCTGACTAACCACGTGATACCTAGGAAGAGGGAAGCCTGCACGGTTTAAGGAAACCATTAATATGGAGTCACACACCTGTATGAGGGAACCTATATGTTTTAGAAAATCTAAAATGAATGGTTTGTGCATGGTTAGTCAAACCATGTACAATATCCGTTTAGGTGCCCCCTTAGCATAAGAGGGGGCGCATGGTTAGTGCATGGTTTGGACAATAGTGTAGCGAAACTGTATAGCCTAGTGTTTTAAGAAAAAATGAAAAACAATTCCCTTAATGAGTTTATAATTTGGATAGCCTTCTTTTTCTTTTATTCCAGCGGACATAACCTATGTATTAGAGATCCTTTGAAGTCCCTTGTGTAGATTTTGATCCTATTTCTCTATCTGAAATAGGAATATAGCATCGTTGGACTCATTAGATTCATGTTAGTGAGTAATCCATTCCTTTTGTTATGTTATTAATTCTTCTTGGTATCGACGAAGATATTTAGGTGCAATATAATATTCCATATTTTAAGGTTCTTCATTCATTCTTCATTTTTCTCCTGATCTGTGTCAAATCAAGAGATGGTACTGGAAGAACACTATACTAAAAACCTAAGGTAGGTGGTATATACATTTCAAGAGTGGTTTGATACTTCATAGAGCGTTTTTGATAGTGTGGTACACTATAATTTCCTATGTATCCACTAAGATGAATTAAATGATTAAAATAAATTTAATGGAACCTGTTAGGGATGCACACTCTTTCCTTGAGACTTGTTGAAGGTTTTGCCCCCAACCTAGGTCACTTATGGGGTGTTCCTTTTAGATTTTAATTTTTTATACCACCCATGGTTTGTGTGTTTGAGATTTCCAAGTTAGAGGAATCCCATTTATAAATGAATTGAACTCAATTGAACGATTTAGGGATATTCTTCCTCCTTTTCCATGTGATACAAGATTTTGATTTTTTTAACTATTTAAATTTGAAATGTTATATGAGTGGGTAAACACATGGAATTTAATTGAAATGGAATAGTTATATGATTGGTTAAACTCATGGAATTGATTGATTTTGAATTGATAAATTGAATAATGATTAATGATTCCATTCGATTCATTCGATTTTACTCCTTACATATTGATAGTGGTAGTGGACACCATGGATGAGATTTATCATTGGGTATTGATTATGTTAGATTTTTTGGGTCTTTCTAGCCCTTTGACCAGGCTTTTTTGGGCTCATAGTGGGAAGAGTCTATTTAAAAACTCCTGGGACCCCAAACCAAGTCCAACTGAGTTTCTATTAAGATTATCCTGGGATGCAATGTGGATGTCTTGGTCCACTATACCTTGGATCCAACCTTACGAGGTCTAACACTTCTGATTATACAGATTGACCATGGTTGATATGATATTTTTGATTATATGGCATGGTCATGGTTGATATGACATTATAGATTATACAGTGTGTTCATGGGCGATATGAGATATTTTGTATATGGAATAGTCATGGTGTTTACTTACATTATGGTTTACAGCAACATTATTATAGGATCTTGACACTTTTTTGTAGAGATCCTTGTATGGATGTATAATATCACTTGTTTGGTTACTCTTTCCTTGGAAACTTTACTTTTAGTACTGCCATACCTGTTATATTATGAACTATAATTTATCATATATTACCCATCCCTAATTTTTTATAGACACCATGGGTGGTGACATACTTTGATTCTATCTCACACCGTGTTTAGGCCGTCGTTGGGTACTCAGACATACTATTTGGATACAGGTGGGGATCGAGGTAATCACCCATAGTTTGATGCTTGAATTTGTTCCATGCTTAGAAGTAGGGGAGCACAGGACTAAGATAAGGCTCACGATTCTATTTGGGATAGTTAATTTTTGGTATTTTAATACTTGTATTGTACAAACTTTTGTATACCTATTTTGGATAATTTTTAGAGATATTACATACCATTTTGTATATGAGACAACTTATGGTATTGTTTTGTATATCTATATTTTTATGTTTCCCAATAATTCAGTTGTTATAATGCTTTCTCCATTTATAGTTATTATTATTCCACTATGTTAAACTTTAACATGATGGAATAATCTCCCTACGAACACACCCTATTCCCTTGCTTCCAATTGGAAGCCTATGGCATTCAGGGAGATTTTCTTGAGTCCATGTGAACAACCAAGCTCAGGGAATGATTTAGTGGAATCTAGGTATGGTATATTACAAAGTGGTATAAGAGAAGTTCCTTTTATTTATTTACTATTTTGAGACGATAGAAGGGGTTTAGGGAGGAATATAAATTTGGTAATGAGTTTTTCATTGGATTAGCTAACCCATTTATGAGAAAATACAAATTTCCTCAAATGGAAATTGTTGTTTTCTAAATTTTTACTACTATAATTTATTTTAGTTGACCATTGGGTGATGCACTTCAATAGTTATTTTATTATTAACATGATTGAGGGTTCTATTTTGTTGCAACCTGATGAGATGATGGTATGTCATCTCATGCATCATTGTAGGAACCTATTAGAATTCAAATTACATGTATTAGGTCATTCCTTATATGGTGAATATCTTGACTACACATATTTTTTATACGTACCTTGTGTGATATACCTACTCGTTTGATAGATATTTTGTGTAGGGAATTAGAAAAATATGGATGGTGATTATATCTCCTATAGTAACCTAGTTAGTGTTTTCCTGATCAGACCAAAAAAGATACCCTAAGCATCCAATTATAGAACATTGAGTCATGGACCATGTGTTTCATGGACTGGAATGTGTTATGGAGTGGATCAAGTGGACACCATATTTTTTTTCATGAGGAGTACGGTCCCTTATGGATCAGAAGTGGTAAACCATTTGGTTCAACTATTTAAAATGAAATGTGAAATTATTATGATTTCAAATAGAAATTGAAAATATTAAAATAGAGAACTTGACCTATACCTATCTTATGAGTGGGTAGTAGGGAGTGTCTCTAGGGATGTTCATGATTGTTCCTTTTTACCCATCCTAGCTTTAGGAGCAGGTTATTTGGTATAAACTATTTATAGAAAGGTTTTGAATCGTCCTATTATTTGAGTTGCAAATTTGCTATTGAATATTTATGAGTCATGTGTTTAAAATATAGATAAATTTCACCACCACCACCTCTATTCACATTCCAGAAGGGTGGAAACAACCACACTCTAGAGGGGGTGATCCATGGGCTACTGGTGGATCCTTATACATTGCTAGCTGCAGCACCAGCAGTTTTACCATACATAGGTGTTTAGAAACAGTTCTGCAAGGGGTTTTTCCACTTTATGCAGAACTTCTAGGAATATCTACAACCTACATTGTCTATGGATGAGTTGAAATGTGTGTTTTAGCAATAAAATAATCCCAAATTTTCAGGGGATGGTGGTCCACAAGCTGCTGAGCTGTTGCTTGAGACTACTCTATTGATCTCCAAGCATTCAGAGACACCTCCAGAGAGGAAAGTGAAGCTCATGAATTACATGCTTCAGGGAGTATAAAAAAATTGGTGGGATGTTTTGAATTAGGATGATAGGCTATGAGATATGGTTTGGGATGATTTCCAAATAATGTTTTTGGACTAATTTTACCACGAGACTGTATGAGAATAGTGGGATAGTGGGTTTATGCATCTGTAGTATGGTGCTATGATGGTTATGGAGTATTTGGAATTCTTTACTGAGATTAAGCATTTTGTGCAAATATACCTTGCTAATGAACTATTGAGGGAGTGATGATTTGATTAAGTTCTATGAAATTCTTTTTGATCTCTAGTCAGTGTGTTCAGGTGGATGAATATTACTGAGATAGAAAATCAGGTGATAATTATAGAGTGGAACCTAAGGGAATATGAGGGTGCAGAGTAGAGAAGTACAATCTCTCGACCTAGCAGTTCGAATTCCAGCGGTAGGAAGAAATGTTTTGAGGATTTTCGGAAGATGAATACTAGCTAGGCCACTAGTTTTGGCAGTGTAGTTCTCTATCATTTGTGTGGAAGATGGGGATATGTGAGGAATCATTGTGATCACGACCCAGTCGAGTGCTGAGCTTGTGACATGATTGGAAATGTTAAACCTTTATGCAATACTATCCCTCTTGAAGTGAGTGTTAGGGGATCAGCTTTGCACCAGGTATAGGAGTGGGTTCCATAGATCCGTGTTAGGCTGGGAGCTGGAATTTTACCCGCCATTCAGGATGCGGTGGTGGTGGTCATAGTTGAGGCATCCAGACACTAGTTTTACCACGATAGAAGAGTGGGACTACTATGGGTAGTGAGGTTGTGTCACATGGCCATGCTTAAATCTAGATATATTATATACATTCTACCCCTAAGGAATAATGTGTTGTAAAATCTATAGTGATATGTATGATTTTAGTAGCATATACTCTTGTATCTTCTCTTTTTGACATAAATGAATTGGATAGTTTCATATAAGTACCTATTGTGGAGATCCTTGGGCTTGTGATTCATTTTTCTGATAGTGTGATGATGTTTGAAACTCCATTGGAGATCACAAAGGAGGATTTATGTCAGTGTAGGGAGTTCCCTCTTGATATTGGTGGGTGTAACTTCATATGGAATATTTTTTTCCTCAAGATGATCGGGTTTAATGTCATACTCAGAATGGACTGGATAGTTTCTTATCAAGACTATGTTAATTACTATCACTGGAGGGTGAATTTCACATCACCATAGGGTGTGGTTTATACTCACAAGGGTGAATATGATGTTTAGGATAGCTGAGCTAGACCAAAACATCATAGTCTGGGATGATAGGCCAAATTACTAGTTTGCATCTAGATGATTAGGGAACACATCAGTCAGATTTCCATCCAGTGGTTGATCATTTTAGAGACGTCTTTCTAGATGAATTTTATAGTTTACCTCTCAATATAGTGGTTGAGTTCTCCATCAAGCTAGTTCTAGGAGTTGCAATGATATTCATTCCTCCTTACAGGATGGCTAATACAGATTTGTAGGAGCCCAAGAAACGGCTAGAGGACTTAGAGGAAAATGGGTTTATATGACCTAATACTTCTCAATGGGGTTTATCAGTCCTTTTTTTATTGAAAAAGGTGGATACTTCCTTCAAAATATGTGTGGATTATTAAAAATTGAACCAGTTAACAGATAAGAACATGTATCGATCTCTGTGGACATATGGTCTCTTTCATCAGATTAGAGGAGCTTGGGTGTTCTTGAAAATTGATTTAAGACCTAGATACCATCAAGTGTGTGTTCAACTTGTAGACATACCTTACACAAATGTTTGTATTTGGTATGGTCTATATGAGTATCTAGTTATATCATTTGGTCTCATGAATAAACCAACAATTTCCATGGTGTTGATGAACTGAGTTTTCCATCCTTATCTAGATTCATTCGTGGTGGTTTTCATGGAAGATATATTGGTGTATTATCACAACTGACATGACCCTACCAAACATCTTTATTTCATCTTGGATACATTGAGATAGAATCATTTATATGTTAATCTCCAAAAGTGACACTTCTAGATGGATTATATTCACATCATGGGTCATATTATCTCAGAGACAAGAGAATCAGTTGACCTAGATAAGGTGATAGCCATAGTTTTTTTGGAGTAGCCCAAGAAGGTCTTTGACATATGGAGTTTCTTAGTAAAATATAGATATTAAAGTCATTTTTATAAGAATTAACACACTTATTAATGTTTTTTATAGGATTGAATAAGAAGGGTTTGAAGTTTAGACGGTTAGATACTTGTGAGACAGCCTTTCAGGAGATGAAAGGGAGATTGATTTCAACACTGGTCCTGATTCTTCTAGAGCTGGGTAGGATCTACACTGTGTATTATGATTCATCAAGTATTGGGCTTGTATAAGTTTTGATTTAGGGGGATATAGTCTTTGCATACAGGTCTTTAAAGTTAAGGCGATACAAGATGAATTACATGACACATGATCTCAAGATAGCTACAGTTGTTCATGATTTGTTCTATTAGAGAAACTATTTACTAGGGATCATTTTTGTGGTTTACACAGACCAAAAAATCCCCAAGTAAATATTTATACAATGTGATCTAAATATTAATTGGCTATGTTTGGTTGAATACCAAGAGAATTTTGACTTTGAGCTTACCTATAAGCCTGTAAAGTGAAATGTAGTGGCTGATGCACTAAGTAGGAGGACTCAGATACAGGTAGTTTGGTGGGATGATAGTGAGTGTCAGCTTATGGATTTATTCTCTGAGATTCACATGAAGTTGAAGGATAGTTAGGGAAAAACTTTTCTTTTATACTTATCTATGACCTATACCCTTCTATATAGAGTAAGGATGAGGTAGATATAGGATTCTGAGGGCCCAGTCCTATGAGAGATTGTGGAAGGTGAAGACCTGCCTCATGGTTGGAATGTAGGCGAGGATGAGATCCTATGTATATATGGTCACATTTGGGTTCTAGTGGACGTACACAAGTAGATTATGCAGGATTTTCATTCCTTAGATTGGGTGGTGTATCCCAGTGTTACCAAGATGTATCGTGATTTACGTCGCTAGTATTAGTGGTTGGGGGGAAACGTGAGGTAGCTAGTTTTGTTATGAGGTCTTCCATCTATCATCAGGTAAAGTCAGAACATCAACAACTAGTAGGACTTTTATAGAAATTACCTATTCCCATGTGGAAATGGGATGGTTTCATGATGGACTTCATGGATGGTTTTCTAGGTCCAGTGTAAGGAAATTATTCCATTTGGGTTGTTGTGGATAGACTCAAGAGGGTTTTTCATTTCTTTCCAATCAATAATACCTTCAATGTTTATGAACTTTGGAGGTTTTATATTCTTGATATAGTATGAATTCAAAGGGTCCATTGTACTATTAATTTAGATATGGATGACTAGTTTACATCTTATTTCTGATAGATTTTTCATAGGGCATTGGGTAAATGGTTGTTTCTAAGCACAACATATCCCCCTCATAATGATGGCTAGTCAGAGTGTACTATTTAGATGCTTGAGGACATTTTGTGAGCATGCATCTAGGATTTTGTGGGTTCTTAGGAGATACATATTACCTTTATTGAGTTATCCTAAAATAATAGCTATCAAGAAACTATATAGATTCCACCTTATAAGAATTTGTATGGTAGTCTATGTTGATCTACCCTGTACTTGTCATATGTAGGCGAGGCAACATTACTAGGACTGCATCATATTAAGGAGAATTCTAAGCAGGTCCAATTGATCAGAAAGTAGATGCCTAATGTACGGTCTTGATAGAAATATTATTCCAATCATTGCAGAATACCTATACAATTTTAGGTTTAGGATAATATATTTTTACGTAGCTCACTGAGGTTGGGACATAGACGGATCAGGAGACAGGGTAATTTGTCACCATGATATGTTGGGCGATTCAGGATTCTGTAGAGATTCGGGATGGTAGTGTCACAAACCAACTAAATCTGGGGCTCAAGTCATGACTACCCCAAGCCTGCCTCCATAGGCTAGGGGTTGGCGACAAGCATTGAAGGGGATCACTGCCAAAAAGTTACTACTAGAAATATCCTCGACCCAACTCTAGTAAATACATCGGTCAATCTAGCTCACTAGTCTCTTCCTACATTAGGGCCTTTATGGACACTGTTGAAAGGTATGTGGTATGCATAATAAAAAAATTGTTTGGGAAAAGCCTTTGTAGGTGTGAGTATGAGAATATTTAGTAGGCACCGCAAAAACCCAAAGGAAAATGGAGAGACTAAAAGGAAAATGTACACTCAACCTAGCTAGATGGAACCCCATTGAGAGACAAACTTGATCTCGAATCATCCTCGGTTTTAAATGACTAGTTAGCTAAGTCAAAGAATAATCCCTAATAAGAGTGTAAGGAAAAGACTACGTACCACAACTCAACCCAATAAGAGAGTGAAAGAAAACTTTTCCAAACACAAGGAGCTCGACATAGTGAGAAGATAAAATTCTCATCGAGTATTCACTGCCATTAGTAGGAGAGTGGACTCATCCAACCATGAAAAGATAAACACATAATGCGCATGGAATACCACACATGTCTTCACCTCCCATGGAAGGAGAGTAACTAAAAGTAAGGAATGGGAACATAAGTGGTAAGTATACTCAGTCCTCAAGGGGTGTCAACCCAGAATGTGACAACATCAAAAGGGCTCCTAGAAATTGCCCATATATACATGTATCAGACTCCATGTCTCCAAAGGTTATGAACTCATAGCCAGTAACATTATTTAAAATGAGGATCTAACGCTAAACAAAAAACTAGGAGAACACACCCCATGAGATCTGCCATCCCAAGTGGCACCTGTCTGAGAGATGCACTTAATTGGGATAAATTCTACCATTCTTAATGGTATGTCTGAGAGAATGTACTCCATCAAGAACATCTTACTCGGTCTAGATCTCATACCCAGCACTAGAGTTCTTGTTGTCATTACCTTTCACCAAGCGCAAGATAAAGAATCCCAAGTGAAGAGGCACATCCCACACCACTACACACAGTTGGGGGAGCACTACTCCAGACTATGAACCATGTGGATCCTCTCTAAAAAGAGATAATGGAGGGACACACACCTCACCACCATCCCACAGTCGAGGGAGTACTTCTCCTCATTCACATCAATTGGAGGGTCCCACTCCTTGTAATTGTATCCCATAGATGAGGGAGATCCAAATTCAATGGAGGACCCACTCCCTGTTGCTACTCAGATATGGGGGAGTACTACTTTATAAGTGAGGACCTGCACCTTGATCCAATATGGGAGTACTACTTAGATAATGGAGGACCCACACCCTGATACAACAGGGGAGTACCACTCCATGGATTGAGGACCCACACCCTAACCTAGTAGGGGAATACCACTAAGTGGCTAGCAGAACTCCACCTAGGTAGGATAGGGGAGTATCGACTCTTCCAGCTTGTTCTCTATGGGTTACCTTCACCCTGATATGATAACGGATTACTGACCCCAAGCGTAAGGACTCATTCCCTAACATAGCATGGGAGTACCGACTCTGTCGGAACAACACGTATGAAGGACCCACACCCTGGAACGAAAGTGGAGTGCTGAATCCTAGGATAGAGGACCTGCACCGTAACATGGTAGGGGAGTACCCACTCTATCTATATGTCACATATAGAAAACCTGCACCCTTCTCTAATAGGTGAGTACTTCCCATATTCATGAACGTCATGGGGAAACCCACACCCTATTCCATTAGGGGAGTAACACCTCAGAGGAAACTACCCAAAGGTAACAAACCTGCACCCATGACATGGGGAGTCCTGTCTCTAGCTATACATAGTGGTAAGAGAAACCCACACCCATGTCTATTTGGGGATTACTAGTCCCAGTGTCTCTCTGCACGAACCACATTGATCTCCAACATCATCTCAGTAAAGCTTCACCGACATCTTTCTTGATCTATGCCACCTCATATCTTGTATGATATAATAGAGGCCACCATCACATTATAAGTGGAAAACCACTCAGGATAGACTACTCACAAGCCTGGATCTGAGTCCTAGAGAAGAAGAGACAGATGAATGAAGATCCTAGGATGATCTACTAGGAGTACACGACATGCTCCAGGACACACATGGTGTGTGATCCCACCCGATGACTAGGCTATGTATCTTATATACATAGTTTTCCAACCCATGTATGATTTTAAAGTGTTTAAAGTAGTTGCACATTGTGTCCCTCATCACTCAACCCCTGGACATGTTTCTCTTCTACAAAAACTGGTCGACCATGTCCCTCACACGCTGAGCATCCCATACTATACAGCATGTTCAGGCTAAATAGCCACCTTACCGTGTCTGTGTACCGGACCCTATGCCTATGTAATTTGGTCATGTGTTAGTACATGACCATGTGTTTTCACATGGATTCCTAAGACATGTATCATAGCTACATTGATTGGGTTACTACATGGTGTGTAACTCTGGTACACAGCGTGTAGTCCCCAAAAACTTTCTTACCCAAACATAAAGGGATACACAGCAAGTGTCAATAAACTATACACTATGTAGATAGTAATTCCAGTATGGAATTACCTTTAAAAATGCCCAATTCCCCCCAATTCAATCCAAAACCCACATATCTAACTATCATGGATAAACAACAATTACAATTGGGATCTAGAACCTTAAAGTAATGAAAAATGAATGAGATCAAGACTAAAAATCAAAAACACCTACCTCAAGGGTAAAACTCCAAAGCTTTGGTTAAAGAGTGGTGCCTGGATCATTCTAATTCTTGATCCCTTGACAATATTCTTCAAAAATGAAGATCGATGATGCCTCATTGCTTCGATGTCGGCTTGTTTCCATTGTCAGCAAAAAGAGGAGGTGGGGAAGATAAGAGGGAATCCTCTAGGTTTAGTCATGTTTCAAAGATAATGGAAAGGAAGGGATTTATTTTTAGGTAAATTAATTAATTAAACTTTCATTTAATTAATTAATCCACCATAAAATTACCTACCAACTCTCCTTCATCCAAAACTCCCAGCATGAACAATTTTTTGTCAGGCTTAGGGTAAACACAATGTTCTAGACTCAACTACGATCTCAAAAATCTTATCCAGGACTCTGCATTGGATTTATTCCTCTTTTCAAATGAAACTACACATGTGTGGAAAAATATATTTAATATTTTAAAAATCACCGCATTGAGGCTCTAGGGCCCTCAGATTCCTATGCTGACTCGGTTCCTAGCTTCAAAAATATTCTTGAAAATATTCCAAAGTCTTACATGTCAAAACTCAGGTCTGTACATCACTACCACTTTCAAATATTTTCATCCTTGAATAGAAAAAATGCTAGGGATAGGGAAATAAAACTGAGCTCTTCTACTGGAAATCTCATGACAGCGATCTTACCAAAGGTTCTTATGCTACTTCCAAGTAAACACTCAGGAAAAACACCAGTTTGAAACCACTCTTCCATCCATATTCTACAAGACCAACATCATTAAAAAAATGGGCACATATTCCCTTGACCGATACAAGTGGGAAATCACCATGGTCTAACTATAGTCATGGGGCCTGGTGGTACACCACCTCACTAACCTAACATAGATGTTGATGAACCCCATGGTTTAAATCCATCCATGTATGAACTACCTCATGAAATCCTCAAGCATCTTTCATTCAAGGTTGATGCCAAGAATGCAAGGGTACAAATGAAAAAGAGTTGAGGGTAAACTCATCCAACCTTGAGAATCAAGATGTGGAAATCATGTTGTATACCTCATATGTATTTTACCATCCTAGAAAGATAGTAAGCTGAACTAGGAAACACCACTACACCCACTAGTAGAATCCCAACTAAGTACAAACTGTAGGAAACTAGTCCATACTACAGAAACGTCGTTGGGTATAACTCTACCTCTACATAATTATTCTAAGAAAGGATCTTCTCTGTTCAACCTCACCATGAACACACAAGTGAGAGGGACTCATCCACCACACCTTGATACTCTCCGCTTTGGGTGGAACTGACTCACTCAAATGGTTTTAGTCACATCACAGAAATATGTCTTGGTGGGGGATGGACCACTCTTCCTCATAAATTCGAAGCTACATCGAACAACTTCAACACTGGGTCCTATCAACACCCCATGTCACCCTAGTTTAAACTTCGAGAAATAACCAAAAAAGAAAATATTATCCATAAAACTGTCTAATAATTGATACTATAGAAAGTAGAAAGGACACAAGGTGTACCTATATTCATCCCCATATATTCTGGGTTGAAGACCTCTCTGGCCTGCAGCTATCCTCGCCTACATCCTCCAACTCCTTGAGCCTGGCATGGACCACCTCTTGATGCGATCCTAGATCCTCCTCCCCATCTTCCATCTCATGGAACTCCCTCCTCCAATCACTACCTCGACCAGGGTGGACCATAATCTCGGCATCATGGTGGGTCAGAGAATATCTAGAAAGATATCCCCAGTCGTCGCAAGCATAACACTCCCTCTCCTATGGTTGACCTAATCCTCAGCACTGCTCCTATGCTACAGGCCCACGTGCCTGAGTCTGGGCATGGGTATGCCTCTTGTTTCAGGATCCTATCACCTTTCGTATTTAATCTATTTCAGATGCCTTAGACTCATGAATTCCACCTTGGGACACATCCACATTTTACTCCTATAGGAATCTCTCCACCACTAGATCTCGCTTCATCACTTTAGCATAGGTGGGAATGCACAACGGAATTACATATGCCCTAATCTCCTAGAACAACCCCTTCCTGAAGGTCTATGCTATGAAAAGCAGATCTTGAAACATATCCATGGAGTATCGCTATAGGTATGTGAACCTTTCCAAAAACTCTTCTACAATCATGTTACCCTACCTAAGCTACAAAGGCTCCTAGATATGTACTGATCTTATTATGGCCGGGTATAACTCTTCTTTGAAGTTTCTTTCAAACTCTACCCAAGTGAGCATCACCTTTTCATAGGACTATGTCACAAAACTCCATAGTTGCTTGGATGAAACTTGCAGAAGGCTCACTACTAGGACCACCATTTGGTCTGGAGGTGTCCTCACTAAGTGGAAAACTTTGATGACTACTTCAAGCCATTCATCTACTACATGGGGGTATAAATTACCCTGGTACCTCAGAGGATGCTACCTCTATAACTTGTACAATGTACTCAACCTGCATGCATCCTCATCCTAAAATGTCAGCACAACTAGCTGCTCAATAGGTAGTGGCTCATCTGGCTGACCACCTGGAGGAAACACCTCATAACTAGTTCCATGTGCCGAAGCCTCATCATGGTGTGGATTTTCATCAAAATCACATCATAGAATAATATTTGGTTGTAGTCATAGAGGAATCCTGAAATTAAATCAAGATTCACCATGGTCAAAGAGTATATATGGGGAGATGACTTAATAAGGACAATAAAAGAAAATCATAAACCTGGTCTTATATGATTCATGAGCCATTTATTTCCCCTACAACCAATGTTCTAATCTACCGAGTAAAAAATAAGGTTATGAGAGTCTTATTAAATGGATATTTTGACCACTACACTAACACTAGAACCTCTGGCCTGAGATCTGTACTTGAAACATCCTAACACTTTTATTATGAAACCCAACCAAAAACTTTTAAGGTAAAAAGTACCAATAACTTCCCAAGGAACGTACCTATCTCTGATAACACTCTGTTATGACCCGAGCCAATATAGGGATTAAGATGTGACTACCCCATGCCTGACTCCATAGGCTAGGGGTTGGTGACAAGCACCAAAGGCCTAACTAAACTCAGGGAGGCCTTTTCCTAAAGTACCAATATGCATGCACCCACAACTACCTCAATGAAACAGTGCATAGATATAAAAAGATGAAATTGAAAATCATGTATACATCTATCTGAAACCAAAGAAAAACAAAAGTACTAATGTAAAAAATTGAAAAAAGGTTCCCACCAAAAGAAAACTGTAAAACCCTATGACATGCTCATAATGAGGGGATCACTACCAAAAGTAATTATCGGAAAGCTCCATGGCCCAGCTCTAGTAAACACCTCAGTCAATATTTCTCACTAATATCTACCAACCTTGGGTCCTTTATGGGATTTGTTAAAAGTTATTTGGTCTTCATAAGACACAAAACATGTGTGAGAAAATCTTGTGCATGTGTGAGTATGAGAATACTTAGTAGGATCCTCAAAAACCAAAAGAAAAGGGAGTGACTGAAAGGAAACAGTCCACTCGACCTATCCAAAGGGAACCCCATAGAGAGAGAAACTCTATATTGAATCAACCTCGGCTATACATGACTAGTTATCTAATTCAAAGAATAATCCCCAACAAGAGTGTAAGGAAAAGTATCTCTCCTATATCTCAACCCAATAAGAGAGTGAAAGTAAACTCATCCAAACATAATGAACTCGACACAGTTAGAAGATAAAATTCTCGTTGCGTCTTCTCTACTTAGAGAAAGAGGGTGTACTCATCCAACCATGAAAATATGAAAAAGGAAAGAATTTATCATAACCTGTGTGTATTCTCCTCCCATGGAATGAGAGTAACCAAAAGTACAGTATGGTAAGAGAAGTGGTAAGTATACTCATTTTTCATGGGGTGTCAACCCAGAATGTGACAACACCGCATGGGCTCCCAGACATTACCCATTTATACTTGTATCAGAATCCAAGTCTCGTTAGTTTCTAACATCATAGTTATAAACAAGATTACATTCAATATTCTAAAGGTGAACACAAAATCAGGAGAAAACAATCCAAAAGCTCTTCTATCTCAGGTGGCACCCATCCAATAGATGAACTTTATCAAGAATAAATAGTCTATTCTAAATGGAGTGTCTAAAAGAACATGATCCATTAAGAACATATTTTTAGGTCCATCTCTAGTGTCGAGTACCACAGGTTCTATCATCATTACCTAGTTCCCAGCACAATCTAAAGAAACCCATGTGAAGAGGTACACACCTCACCACTACAAACATTTGATGGAGAACTTCCCCAGACTATGAACCATGTGCATCCTCTCTAACAAGAGAGAACATAGGGACCCAAGCCTCTCCACTTCTCCATAGTTAAGGAAGTTCTAATCCTAACTAACCTATGAATCCTCTATCACTCTTGTATAGAGTGGACCTCACCTCAGTATGTCGAGGGAGCACTAACACCTATCTAGGTATCATTCACATTATGTGAAGGGGCACACTCCTTGTAATTGTATCCCAGAGTCAAGGGATCTCCAAATCCAATGGAGGACCCTCTCCCTGCTGCTACTTGGAGATGGGGGAGTACTAATCCGTAATTGAGGACATGTTCTCTAATACAATAGGGGAGTACTACTCAAAGAAGGGAGGACCAACACCCTAATATGACAGGGGGTACCACTCTATGGATTGAGGACCCACACCCTAACCCGGTAGGAGAGTACCAATCAATGACTATAGGACCCCAACCCTAATAGAATAGGGGAGTACTGACTTTGAAATCTCATTCTCTATGTGGGACTCGCACCCTGATATGACAGGAGAGTACTGACCTCAGGCTTGAGGACTCACTCCCTGACATGATAGGGGAGTAACGACTCTGCTGGAACAACACAAATGGAGAACCCACACCCTAGAAAGAAAGGAGAGTATCTACTACTAGGATAAGGGAACTATGCCCTAACATTGTAGGGGAGTACCCAATCTACCTATATGTCACATATGAAGGAACCCCACCTTGGTCCAATAGGAGTGTACTTTCCATCTTCATGAACATCATGGGGAAACCTGCACCCAAGTCCATCAGGTGAGTAACACCCCTGGAGGAAACTACCCAAAGGTAACAAACCCACACCCACGATGTGGGGACTCCCATATCTACCTAAGCATAGAGGTATGGGTAACCCATTCCCTTTTCCACCAGGGGATTACCTATCCTGGTGTCCCTCTACATGAACCACATTGATCTACAGCATCGTCTCAGTACAACTTCACAAGAAACTTTCTCGATCTACACCACCTCATATATCATAAGACATAATAGATACCACTATCACATTATATACAGTAAACCACTAAGGATAGACTAATCATGTAATGTCTCGATTCCGGAAGCCACCCAGAGGCGCCCCGTACCTGGTTGGTAACATGACCTCAAATGAATTTACCAAAACGCCAGAGGCTACTGAATAGCAGTGAGGGCCTTGGGTGTGATAGTAGGGAAACTATGCCCTCATTGGCCGAGTAACACAGTGGAAGGGAAACAAATACACAATAGCAGAATTAGTAAATATACCAACAACAGTTATAACAGAAGACTGGAATAACTAACAAATGAAGCACATATATAAATGATGCATGGTACATATGTCTAGGAAATAAGCCAAAAAAATATCAATGCTGGAATAAAAACAATACTAAACCAAAGTACAAAAGAAACAGATAAACATCTTCTCAGCATCGCAAGCCTAAGATTGGTCCCATGCTCTCCAGCTCCACTGCAAGTCAAGTACCTGAAGTAAAAGGGAACTTTCCCTTGTCTATACCTGCAACAATATAATCTGTTTGGGCCCAAAAGCATGGCCCAAATAGGGTTTGAGACTAAATCCCAGTAGACAACCACCCAAAGATCTATGCCTAACAGTCAATGAATATATGGCATGTAAAAGTACAGAAGCAATAAATAAGAAGGTACTCAGCAGAAAAAAATTACACATACCAAAAGAAACTAATCAAGCACAGTAACCCTCTATGAAGTGCACACAACCTATCCCCTCTGGTTTAGTTATAAGAATATATATATAGACTCTCTAAGGAAGCACTCACAGTCAATTCCCCTTATAGTCATAAGTAAAACTAGACTCTCTAAGGAAGATCACACAGTCAATTCCTCTTATAGTCTAAGGTAGTCAAGGACTCTCTGAGGAAGCTCACATGATCAATTCCCCTTATAGTCCCACGGTCAAGGACTCTCTGAGGAAGTTCACTTGGTCAATTCCCCTCATAGCCCCAAGTTGTTCAAGTAATTCAAAGACTCTCTGAGGAAGCTCACACGGTCAATTCCCCTTATAGTCTAAAGCAGTTAAGGACTCTCTAAGGAAGATTACTTGGTAAATTCCCCTTATATCCCCAAGTGGTCCTAGGCTCTCTAAAGAAGCTCACTCGATCAATCCCCCTTATAGCCTAAAGTTCTTAAAGACTCTCTGAGAAAGCTCACTCGGGCAATTCCCCTTATAGTCTACCAAACTAGGTTCTCACGGCCCTGTGTAGGTCAATGAGTATAGAAATGCAATATGGACAAAGTAAACCTACAGAACTACTTGGATAACCATTCTACAACCTAACAAGCATGTCAGAATACAAACTCTCCACCCTACAACAATAGGAATGGAAAACAGGCAAGGTGGACAAAAGGCTAAGTAGGACCAAATGGTCGTAAACAGATCATGCATGGGTAAAACATCCAAAGCATAACAATCAACCCTATTCATATACAATTAACCTCTACACAATCATACAAGCGTGGCAGGAAATAAACAAAGGTAAAATGGTAAACACGCAATACCTCGTTCAAGGGTATTGGTCAAAATTGAAGATAATACTCAAAGACTCTCAACGGAAAGGCACAAACCACCTACCTCGGCGTTGGGATATCAATATACTCCAGCATCGGCCCTTGGATCGAACTAGAATGTATTAGATCTACAAAAACGTCTAAAAAATTCAACCCACAATATCTCAAGAGAGAGGAGAAAATAGAAGATGGTTCTCTATGAGAAGAGAGAAATCACTGATGCGATTGCAACGCAACCGACAATGTTTGATTTGGAGGACGGACGCTCGTTAGTGGGTTCGTCAAAGATCCACAGCCGTACAGAGATCTCAATCGAACGGGACCTAGAAGAAGTGCGTTTTGGAGATTAGCCGCAACCCTTGCGTGATTAATGAAATAAAAGAAAGTACACGGTGTGTACTCTCTATTTCCGTACTCTGATTTTGGTGGCCTCCAGGTCAACCCACACGGTCGTGTCCATGGCCTCTACATGGCCAGCACCCAACTACCTGTGGTATTCAAGTACATGGCGTGTACTCATAAAGTACACAGCATGTACTTCGAAAAATTTCCATAATTTCCTCTTTTTATAAAAAATGACCATAAAAGGAAAAACATACCTGAAAAGAAGATTCGAGTTCTTACAAACTTCCCTCTTAAAGAAATTCATCCCTAAATTTCCCTAGCGTGGAGTAGAAGAAGAAACCTCGAACAGTTCTGGCCACTGTGCTCGTACATCGTCCTCCCTCTCCCAAGTCTCATCCTGTACCCACCCGTTCTTCTTTAGCACTCGTACAAGAGGAACAGACTGGCCATGGAGAACCTTTCTACTACGATCAACAATCCAGATAGGATGCTCCTCAAATCATTCATCCAATTCGAGCTCAACCTCCTCAGGTTGAAAGACATGATATGGGTCTAAAAAGTAATGTCGGAGCTGAGAAACATGAAAAACATCATGCATAGCCCAATACCTCTGGGGTAACTGCAATCGATAGGGAACCAGCCCAACTCTCTCCAACACCTCAAATGACCCGACGTACCTCGGCGAAAGCTTACCCTATCTTCTAATCATCCTATTTCCCAACCTCAGTGTAACATGCAGGAAAACCTGATCCCCGACCACGAACTCCAGAGGTCGTCTCCGCTAATCATCATAAAACTTCTGTTGAGACTGCGCAATAGCCATCCTTTTCCAAATAAACTCGATCTTCTCTGTGGTCTTATAAACAAGGCGAGGTCCCAGCAAAGCTGCCTCTCCTACCTCCAGCTAACATAAGGGTGATCAGCATGGACTACCATACAAATCCTCATAAGGTGTCATCTGAATAGTTTCTTGAAAATTATTATTGTAGGAAAACTCTACAAGAGGTATATGTTTCTCCCAAGAACCTCTAAAATCCAGAATGCATGCTCATAGCATGTCCTCAAGCACCTAAATCGTATGCTCGGACTGGCCATCTGTTAGGGGGTGGTAAGATGTACTCAAAAGCACCTCTGTACCCAAGGCCTTCTGAATCCCCTGCCGGACCCAAGAAGTAAAACGTGAATCCCTATATAAAATAATGGACTATGGGACTCCATACAGATTTAAAATCTCACGGATGTACAATTTTCCCAGTTCATCAGTACTGAAGGTTTTCTTGATCGGAAATAAGTGAGAAACCTTCATAATCATATCAATGACAGCCCAAACTGCATTATTCCCTCAAGGAGACCTCGACAACCCTGTTATGAAATCCATTGTGACGTCGTTCTACTTCCACTAGGGAATGGGTAACTACCGTAAAAGCCCTGTTGGCCACTGATGCTCTGCCTTCACCTGCTGATAGGTGGAAAAACTCATGACGAAACTATCAACACCACTCTTTATACCTAGCCAAAAATACTGGCAGTGTAGATCACGATACATCCTGGTGACACCAGGATGAACTTCCCAAACTGAGGAATGAAAACCCTGCATCAGATCCTCACGTATATCTACTGGAACCCATACATGCCCCTGGAAATGAAATACATCATCCTCACCTACTGTCCATCCTGGATTAGGGTCCTCTCCTGACACACTCTCCCGTAAGACTAGGAATTCTGAATCTGATAGCAACCTCATTCGCACTCGATCAAGAAGAGTAGAGGTAACAACTAAATAAGAAAGAAACGTCTACACCTTATTGCCGTGCACCTCTAAATTCATCTTAGAAAACAGTGCCATAAGCTTCCACTCACTACTAGCCTCTTGAACTTTCTATATTTGAATTCTCCTCCTCAATGCATTAGCCATTGCGTTGCCTTTCCCAGGCATATAGGCAAGCTCAAAGACAGATGATTGAAGGTACTCAACCCACATTCCCTATCTCAAATTCAAATCACGCAGAGTGAAAATGTACTTGAGACTTTTGCGGTCGGTGAAAACCACCAAATTCTCTCCTAGAAGATAATGTCTCTAACAAAGTACGTCATGAATAACTACCACCAACTCGAGATCGTGCATCGGATAATTCCTCTCATGTGGCCATAGCTACCAAGACCTGTACTCAATGACTCCTTCTCCTTTCATAAGCAAAGCTTCCAACCCGATACCTAAAGCATCATAATATACAGTATAGCTCTTTCCCGGCTCTGGAAAGACTAGTATCAGTGCTGAATTTAACCTCCCTTTCAGCTCCTGAAAGGCTGACTCACAAGAATCTGACCATAAGAACTTCACACCATTCTTAATCAAACATGTCCGCGACACTGATAAGTGTGAAAATATCTGTATGAAATTTATGTAGTATCCAGCCAACCCTAGAAAACTATGCACCTCAAAGATGTTCTTCAGATGCTCCCAGGAAACGACTACGCTCACTTTCTCTGGGTCTAGTGATACTGCTATCTCTGAGATTACATGACCCAAAAAGTGAATCTAATCTATCAGAAGTGGCATTTTGAGAGATAAGCATATTATTGATGCTTTCTCAGTATACTCAAAACAATCTCAAGATTAGTAGCATGATTGTTTTGAGTGTGAGAGTACACCAAGATATCATCCACGAAGACAACCATGAAAGAATCCAAGTATGGATGGGACACTAAGTTCATCAGTGCCATGAAAACTGCAAGCGCATTCGTGAGACCGAACGACATAACCATATATGCGTATAGACCATACCTACTCCAGAAGGTTGTAAAGGTATATCTGATTGTCTAACGTGCAACTGATGGTAACCAGACCTCAAGTAAATCTTTGAGAACACCCTAGCTCCTCAAATCTGGTCAATGAGATCATCAATCCTAGGAAAGGGATATCGGTTCTTGACTGTCAACTGGTTCAACATCTGATAGTCCACAAAAATCTTAAGGGTACCGTCTTCCTTCTTTTCAAACAGGACAGGAAAACCCCAAGGAGAAGTACTGGGTTGGATGAAACCCTTTGCATGTAACTCCTCTAACTACTTCTTGAGCTCCTGCAAATCAGGTGTAGCCATCCTATATAGAGGAATGGACACCGGTGCTACTCCTGACTCAAGATCAATATAAAATTCCACCTCACGCTCTAGAGGCAAACTTGAAAAGTACTCTGGAAAGACATCTATGAAAAGATCCACCACTGGGGGTAAGTCCATCTCTGAAGTCCCCTAGTCATCCATATATAGACTAGAAATCTGGGCTGTAACTCCTCCAAACCCATGATGCTTAGGTCTTGCTCTGCTCGGTTGGACATCCCACTCGCACCCATAAAGAAAGGATCCACCCTCTGGTGATACGAAACTCACCCTATGACGATAACAATTGATGACTGCCTGGAAGGGAACTAACCAGTCCATCCCAAGAATGACATCGTAGGCTTTCATCTCTAGGACATAGATATCCCATAAGAAGTGACACCCACTATCCTCTAGAGGGAACTCCTTGCACTAACGTACACTAGCCGTTCTAGTCCCAAAAAGAGTATCTAGAGTCAAGATATCAGTGGAGGAAAAGATGCAGAGGCCAAGGCTATCCATAATAGTAACAGATATAAATCTATAGGAAGCCCCTGTGTCGAAAAGAGCAGAAGATAAAACTAAGGCTACTAAGATCGTACCTCGAACTGTAGAGGGTTCGGGATCCTGCTCTTACTGGGGATGCTCCACTACAAAAGTCTGGCCTGCTCCATGACCCTGTGACCCTACCTGACCACTCTGAGTTGATCCACCCTGATGTCGCTGAAATCCCGGCGAATGACCACCATGGACACGACCACCACCTCGGCATGAATGACTGTAAGAACTCCAGTTCCCTGACTGGTAAGAAACTGCTAGCGCTTCTCCAGAATGCAGAGTCATAGAAGAACCCCTATCACCAATTGCTGGTGAAAAGATCTGACAGAAGTGCTGAAGGTGACCCATCTTGCCACAATATTGGCACTCCACTGGGTCTCTCAGGCAATGTGGTCTCGTATGACCACTCTTCCCACATTGGTAGCACACCACCTGGCTACCAGAAGATGCATCCCGCCTACTCTGATCTCCACGTGTAGACTCCCTACGCCGCTTCCTGCTATTAGTAGGAGGAATACTAACTATGGATGTCGAACCGCCCTGGCTCATAACTCCAGAATCCCCCATATTATGCTATGAGATCAGCTCCTGGTTGATGATAGAATATATCGATGTCAACCTAAAGATGTTCACCAGAGATCGGATGTGGTGCCTCAGACTATCCTTAAACTTCCATGTAAGGAACAACTCATCACCTCCTGGAATAGGCGTGAAATGCTGTAGCTCTGTGAAGCGAGAAGAATACTCCATAACAGTAAGAGTACCCTGCTCTAGACTCATGAACTCTCAGGCTCGATTGGCCCTCAAGGTCTCAGGATAGAAGTAATCGTAGAAGATGTGCTGAAACTCATCCCAAGCCATATTCTGCTAGCGTCCGGCCTTTGATTTCACATCCCACCACCTCTTGGTAGAGTATCGAAGCATGTAGGTAGCGAGCATCACCCTCTTCTCTGAAGGTATCTCTAGATTCTTGAAAATCATCAATGTGGATTCTAGCCATGACTCTACAGCCTGGGGTCCTCTATCCCCTGAGAAAGTGGGAGTATGCTGCTGCTGTAAGACCTGCGTCAAATCTTCCATCGACGGGGTAGGAGGAGTCACTCCCTGAAAGGTATACATCATCCTCAAAAATCCCTCCCTAAACTGTGCATCAGCACCTATGTCATGTACAACAGCTGGTGCCAAGGCTGACACAATTGGAGGATCCACTAGGAGTCCCTAATCAACCATGTCCGGTGTCTGATCACCACTTGGAAACTGGCGTACAACCGGAGGACATCTCGGTGGCATGACTCTGCAAGGTCAAGCGCACACCTTAAAACAAGATTTTCAAGGACTGAAAACTAGAAGTGGAAGAAGGGAACATGAGAAATAAAGCACTCAAGTTTTACAAAATGTGACTACACGGTGTGTTCCCTTAAGTCATTTACATGGGTGTGTACTCCTACCAAAACTAGTCATGTAACACCCCAAACACACAACACGTTGTCTTAACACATGGCGTGTACATGAATCCCCTTTCTCTACCCAAGTCCTTCTACACGGTTGAGCCACATGTTCTCCTAAGGCAATCCTACCCAATGTGTTCACGGTAGACACAACGTGTACTTGGCAAGCTTCACCTAGCCCATGTTGCTAATGACACGGCCTGACACACGGCTCACACTACACGGCGTGTTCAAGTCGGACACGACATGTATGTGAAAGGATAACACCGACCGGTGTTGTTAGTGACACAGTTGCGTACTTGGGTCAGACTACACGGTGTGTTCAATCATGACACGACATGTGTAGCTTAAGGTTTATCCATCCCTGTTGTTAGTTACATAGGCGGATGCAGGTTTAACACTACACGGCATGTTCAACCGGTACACAACATGTTCCCACCAGAATTTACCCATCTCGTGTCTCTACCCACATGGCCTATGACACAGTTAGGGATTACACGGAATGTACATAAAGTACACAACCTGTACTTAAGAAAAACAGTTTCTTCTTAAATAGAAGAACACATGGCGTGTACTTAACATTACACGGTGTGTATTCTGGGTTTTTCTAGACAGTAAGACTCCGAGACTACTCCATAACCTAGAAAAACACTAAAACGAACATTGAAAGTGCCAAATTCTGATCCGTGAGGGCCCATACTCCCCGCAAATCAAAGTTTGGCATATTATATATGTTATAACATGAAAAACAAGGCAATGATCCACCAAATTATGGTCCATGAGGACCCATAACACCTCAAGAACCAAATTTTAGTGTTCATTCCAACCAAAAACTTACACAAAAAATACCCTATCAAACATCTGGTATTTTTATCGAGGCATCTATCACAATAACATATATATTCTACACAACATCTATCATAATAACATGAAATCGCTAATGCATCCTAGATGGCATGGAAAGAATACATGACATGTGATTTCTAGCAAGTGCCTATATGATGCATGAGATGGAATATCCTCATCTCATCGGGTTGCGACAGAAATAGAACCTCAAAAACATCAATGGTAACATCATAAAACATGTGAATCACCCAACAGTGAAAATCAAATCAACCGTAAAGTTGCAGGACCAGAAAAAAATTGTAATAAATGAGATATATTGGCTTTTCCCTATACACGAGTTAGCTACTCCCAGGAACAACTTATTACCAAGTACCTATTCTGTCCTATCCCTATCTATAGGCTCCAAACAGTAAGTCAAGAAGAAAATAATTCCTCTGATACCACTTTTTAACATCCCGGTTTCAGAAGCCACCCAGAGGCGCCCCATACCTGGTTGGTCACATGGCCTCAAGTGAATTTCCCAAAACACCAAAGGCTACTGACTAGCAGTGAGGGCCTTGGGTGTAATGGTGGGGAAACTATTCCCTCATTGGAAGAGTAATACAGTGGAAGGGAAACAAATACACAATAACGGAAGCAGTAAATATACCAACAATAGTAATAGCGGAAGACCAAAATAACTAAATATTGGAGCACATATATAAATTATGCATGGTACATATATCTAGGAAAGCAGCCAAACAAATCTCAATGCTGGAATACAAACAGTACTAAACCAAAGTGCAAAAGAAATAGATAAATAGCTTCTCAGCATCGCAAGCCTAAGCTTGATCCCATGCTCTCCAGCTCCACTGCAAGTCAAGTACCTTAAGTATAAGGGCACTTGCCCTTGCCTATACTTGCAACAATATAATCTGTTTGGCCCCAAAATCATGGCCCAAACAGTGTGTGAGACTAAATCCTAGTAGGCGACCACCCAAAGATCTGTTCCTAACAGTTAGTGAATATATGGCAGGTAAAAGTACAGAAGTAGTAAACAAGAAGGTACTTAGCAGAAAACAATTCCACATTCCAAAAGTAACTAATAAAGCATGGTAACCCTCTTGGAAGTGCACACAACCTATCCCCTCTAGTTTAGTTATAAGAATATATAAATAGACTCTCTAAGGAATCACTCATAGTTAATTCCCCTTATAGTCATAAGTAAAACAAGTTTCAATGAGGAAGCTCACACAGTCAATTCCCCTTATAGTCTAAGGTAGTCAAGGACTCTCTGAGGAAGTTCACATGGTCAATTACCCTTATAGCCTCAAGGTCTAGGACTCTCTGGGGAAGCTCACTCTGTTAATTCCCCTCATATCCCCAAGTCATTCAAGTAATTAAAAGACTCTTTGAGGAAGCTCACATGGTCAATTCCCTTTATAGTATAAAGCAGTCAAGGACTCTTTTAGGAAGCTCAATCAGTCAATTACCCTTATATCCCCAAGTGGTCCTAGACTCTCTGAGGAATCTCACTCAGTCAATCCCCCTTATAGCCTAAAGTTCTCAAAGACTCTCTGAAGAATCTCACTCGGTCAATCCCCTGTATAGTCTACCCCACCAGGTTCTCATGGGCCTGTAGAGGTCAACGACCATAGAAATGAAATATGGAAAAAGTAAGTCTACAGAACTACTTGGAAAACCAGTCTACAATATACCAAGCATGTCAAAATAAAAACTCTCCACCCTACAACAACAAGCATGGAAAATAGGAAAGGAGACCAAAAGGCTAAGCAGGAACAAACGGTCATAAACAGATCATGCGTGGGTAAAACATCCAAAGCATATCAATCATCCCTATTCATATCCAATTTACCTCTACACAAGTATACAAGCATGGAAGACAATCAAAAAGGGTAAGATGGTAAACATGCAATACCCCGTTCAAGGGTATTGGTCAAAATTGCACATAATACTCAAAGACTTTCAACGAAAAGGCACAAACCACTTACCTCGTAGTTGGGAGATTGATATACTCCGGCGTCAACCCTTGGATCGACTTATAATGTGGTAGATCTACAAAAACATCTAAAATTTTCAACCCATGATATCTAATGAGAGAGGATAAAACAGAAGATAGTGCTCTAGGATAAGAGAGAACTCACCGATGCAATTCTAACGCAATTGACGGTGTTCGATTCGGATGAAGGATGCTTGATCGGGGGTTCATCGAAGATCTGTGGTCGTACGAAGCTCTCGGTCGAACGGGACCTATAAGAAGTGTGTTATGTCAATTAGACGTGACCCCGGTGCGTTTAATGAAAAAAAGTACACAACATTTACTTTTGAAGTACATGGAGTGTACTTGCTATTTCTGTACTCTACTTTAGGTGGCCTCCAAGTCACCCCACATGGCCGTGTGCATGGCCGCTACACGACCAACACCCGACTACCTGCGGTAACCGAGTACACGACATGTACTCATAAAGTACAGGGCGTGTACATCGAAAAATTTCCAGAATTTCTTCTTTTTCTCAAAAATGACCAGAAAAGAAAAAACATACCTAAAAAGAAGATTTGGGTTATTAAAAATCACAAGCCTAAATCCAATCCCTAGAGAAAAAGATACCGAAGGTGGAAGAGCCCAGGAGGATCTCTTAGGAGACCACAACATGCATCAGGACACACACAGTATGTGAGACCACCTGAGAACCTGGTCGTGTATCTTATCTACATGGTTTATGTAAGAGACCAGATCTTCTTTTTAGGTATGGATCTCATTTTTATGTTTCCTTTGAGGAAAAAGGGAAGAAGGAAAATTTTATGAGTACATGTCGTGTACTTCCTTGTACATGTCATGTACTCTGGCAGCAAGTCCAGGTCGTGTTTGGTCGTGTCACAACCGCATACATCACCGTGTAAAAATGTGGAAGGGCCACTTTTGGCGGGCCTGGTAAAGGACTATAAATGTTGTGTATCCTTAGGGAACATGTCGTTTATTTTTTTAATTGTTATATCATATTGGGTTCCCGTATCATTTACAGAAACATCTTCTTTTGGCTTTGTCTCATCCAGGAGTGACCGAAGATCTCTGATTCTTCTCTGAGCACCCAAACCTCCGTCCATGCTCAGAATCAAGCTCTGTCAGTTGCGTTGGAATTGCATCAGTGATTTCTTCCTTCTTTTATAGCCACATCTCTTTATTCCTCCTCTTTCACTAGATATCAATGTTTGAACATTTTATACATTTTTGTAGATCTACAACAGTCTACATCGATCCAGAGGATGAGGTTCAACTATATTGATATTACAACATTAAGGTAGGTGGTTTGTTCCTTTCTGTAGATTTTCTTTGATTTATATGTGCCAAAAGTGCTCAATACCCAATTTTAGGGTATTTCATGTTTAGGTAATTTAACCATGTTAATGCCTACCATGCCTTGTTAGGTTGAGTGTGGGTTTTTTGATTGTAAATAGGGTTATCTACCTTGGTATGGATGTGTTTTCCCATGTTTGATCTAATATTGGTCGTTGAGTCTAGGATTTCCTATTAGGATGCTCTATTTTCCATGCCTAGTGCTATTTGGATGGAGTGATATTATCTGACATGCTTGTGTTATGATTTGTATCCATTTAGCCAAGTAGTATTTTTGATTTACTTTGGTTGTTGAATATCGTTTCAGCACAATTTCTTTACACAGGGCTGTGGGAACCTGGTGTAGTGAGACCATAGGGGGAATTGAAGTTGAGGGCTCCCCCAGAGTGTCTGTTGTACTTTTCATGCTATGAGACCATAGGGGGGATTGGCATTGAGTGCTCCATCAGAGTTTATATAGATATAGTTACGAGACCACATGGGGAATTGATGTTGAGTGCTTCCTCAGAGATTCTGTAGTTTATCGTTAAAATACTATAGGGGGAATTAACGGTGAGTGCTTCCATAGAGAGTCTTTTTTGCATGAGACCAAAGGGATTAGAATGTGTGAGCTTACCCGGGGGTTGTTATATCTTATTTGTATAAGTTGAACTAGAGGGGTTAGGTTGTGTGAACTTTCCCTAAGGGTTACTTCTGAATGTTTAAGTTGAACCAAACGGATTAGACTATGAGGACTTCCCAGAGGATTTCTTGTGTTTATTGGTTGAATGATTGGTAGATGTAAATGAATTTATTTCAAACTATATGATTATTTACTTTGAGCTCTTCCTTGTTTATTACTTCATTTTTCATATTTTCATTCTATATATATATATTCACTGACTGTTAGGCACAAGTATATTGGTGGTTTCCTTATGGGATTCGTCTCACACCTGTTTGGGTCATGATTTTGGGCCCAAACAGATTATATTGTTGTGTTTATAGGTAAGGGAAATATCCCTTGTACTTCAGGTACTTGATTGTTGTGGGGCTGGTGAGCATAGGACCAAGATGAGGCTTGCGATGATGTTTGAGTTTACTTTTTTTCTTTATTCTTTGGTTTAGTACTGTATTCCAACATTGTGACTTGTTTGGATTATTTCCTATATACTTGTGACATGCATCATTATTTACATATACAAGTTGAAGTTGATTATTTAATTTCAGTCTTCCGATATTTACCTATTGTATGGAATTACTGTTTCTACTAATATTATACATTTTTTTCTACTTTGTTACTCTTCTAATGAGGGCATACTTTCTCCACTATCACACCCAAGGCCCTCAATTCTATTCGGAAGCCTCTTGCATTCAAGGAAATGCGCTTGAGGCCATGCGACCAACTGGGTACGGGACACCTTTAGGTGGAACTCGGAAGATGGACATTATGATTTACCAACCTGTTTATGGGTATATGGCATGTAAAGGAGGTACATGTCATGTCCCTCATCACTCATCCCCTGGTCGTGTTCCTTTTCTACATGGAACGGCCAACTGCATCACTCACACGCCACGTATCCCATAATACATGGTGTCTTCAAGCTAAACTTACACCTACCCATGTAGTTTTCCCATGTTCATGTACTGGATCCCATATTTGTGTACTTTGGTCATGTGTTAGTACATGGCCATGTGTTTTTACACGGATTCCCAAGCCACATCTCATATCCACATAGATTGGGGTACTGCACAACGTGTAACTCTGGTACATGGCGTGTAGTCCCCAAAAAATCCTCTTCCCTAAATATGAATGGATACACGGTGTGTGAAACTAGACTAAATGTCATGTAAATGGTACTTCTAGTCAGTTATTACCTAAAAAAACACCTGATTCACCTGTATTCAACCAAAAACCTACAGATCTACTTAGCATGGATCAACAACAACTGAAATTGGGCTCTAGAACCTTCTAGTAATGTAAGAAATGGGATTGGGACAAAAAATAAAAAACACCTACCTCCATGGTGAAAATATGAAGTGTCAATTTAAGAACGGTGCTTGGATCGTTCTTCTTCTTGATCCGTTGATGATCTTCTTCAAAAACAGAGATCGATGATGCCTCATTGCTTCGATTATGCTTGTTTCCATCATCACCAAAGCGAGGATGGGAGTAGGAGAAGAGGGGATCATATTAGTTGGGTCATACACCATAGAGAAAAGGGAGGTAGGGATTTAGGTTTAGGTAAATTAGTTAATTAAACATTCATTTAATTAATTATTCCACCATAAAATGACCTGATAACTGACTTGCATCCAAAACTCCTAGTGTGGACAATTTTATGTCACACCTTGGGTAAAAAAAACATTCTAGACTCAACCACAGTCTCATAAGTCTGATCCAAGACTCCTCACTTGAGTTATTCCTCTTTTTGAATGAAACTACTCATGTATGAATAAATATATTTAATATTTTTAAAATCACCGCCTGAGGCTCTCTGAGCCCTAGATTCCTATACCAACTCAGCACCTAACTTCAAAAATATTCTTGAAAATATTCCAAATTCTTATAGGTAAAAAAATATAAATTTATAGTTATCCTATCAGTTGTATTTAACTAAGAGGTACTAGGCCATTCATGATGTCTTATATGTTTCTCAGCTATGCTGTTATCACTCAGACCCATCTCACACTCTGAAGCCGGATGAGGTGGAGTTACAAGTAGATGTTTCTTATGAGGAGCATCTAATTCATATTTTTTAATGGAGCATAAAGGTTTTCTGAGGCCAATAAGTTCCTTAATTATGGGTGCTATGGAATCATGTCCATTTACAGGATTAGTCTTGGGAGCGATAGTTTGACGTACGTGCTCAGTGGACATAGTTATTCTATGACGATTATTGACAACACTAGAGGGGGAAATTCAGGGAAAAATTGATTTATGGGGGAAGCTTGTAAGATCATGGGTTTTCCTATGAGATATAGATCTATTTAATTTTATTTTAAACTATTTTAAGGCCTAATGTGAATACCCTTTGAGGTCATGGGATATCGGGGGTTTCCATTGATTTTTCATATATTAAAGATTGACATTTTTGAAAAAATTAGGTAGGACTCAGGTTAGTAGAAACAGTGTGGGAGAGACTACTCGGTCTGACTAACCATGTGAGACCTGGGAATAGAGAGAGGTAAGCCTTCAAGTTTTGATGAAACTATATGGATGGAGGTATACACCTTTGTGGGTAACCTACAGTCTTTAGCATATCCAAAATGCACAATTTGCACATGGTTTTTCAAATTGTGTGTAGTAACCCTACAGGTCCCCCCTTAGCATATCATAGGGTAAATAGTTGGTCCATGGTTTTACCAACTGTATAGTCAAACCATGGAGCCTAGTTTTCTTGAAAAAAATGACAAAAATTCTATTAAGGTGTTTATAATTTTAAAACCCTTCTTCTCCTTTCATTCCAGTGGACTACACATATATAGGAGAGCTCCTTTAAGGCCCTTTGGAATATTCTAATCCCATTTATCCATCTGAACTCATAATTGAGCATTATTGATCTCATTAGATTCATGTCGGTTAGTAATCTATTCATTTTATATTGTTCTTAATTATTCTTGATAATGATAGAGTTATTTTGGCGTAATCCAATATTCCCAATTTATAGGTTCTTGATCTATTCATTATTTTTCTCTCTATTTGAGTCAAATCATGAGTTAATACTATATGAGCACTATACTATGGACCTACCTTAGGTTTTATATACTTTTTCCAAGTGGTTTGATAATTTATAGAGCTAGTTTTTTTAAGTGACACATGTCGGAATTTCTGGTGTCACCCCTAAAATGAATTGAGAGTCAAAATTATATGTAATGGAACTTTTTGTGGATTCCCACTAGTTCCTTGAGACTTGTTGGAGGTTTTTTCCCAACCAAGGTCACCAATAGGATGTGACTTTATGATTTTACTTTGTTATACCACCCTTGGGGTGTGTATTTGACCTTTCCTAGTTATAGGAAGCCAATTTATAAATGAATTGAACTAAATTGATTGATTAATAGATGTTCTGCATTCTTTACCTTGTGATACATGATGTTGATTTGTTTAACTATTTAAATGTGAAATTTTATATGAGTGGGTAAACTCAGGGAATGTAATTAAAATGGAATTTTTATATTAGTGGGTAAACTCATGGAATTTCATTCTGGTGAATTCATAAATGGAACGAATGATGAATGATTCAATTATATGCCTCAGATGAATCTCTTTGGATCTTGATAGCAGTAGTGGACGACTTGGATAATATTTCCCCTTGGGTCTTGATTCCATGGGACGCATTGAGAATTTCTACACCTGAGATTAATCTTATTAGGGATCACAGTGGACATGGTCTATTGACATGATCCTTGGACCCCAAACCAAGTCTAATTGAGTATCCATAGAGATTCTCTTAGGACTCGATGAGGATTCCTTGGTCCACTATACCTTGGATTCATCCTTGAAAGGTCTAAAAATTATGATTATACTGCTTGGTCATGGTTGACATTACATGATTGATTATACAGTGTGGCTATGGTAGATATAACATTATAGGTTATATTGAGTGGTCAGGGGTTATATGAGACATTGTGTATATGAAATGGATGTGGTGTTTACTTCCTTTTTTGTTTACTACTGCCTTATTATAAGATCTTGGAACTTGTTTTAGGGGACCTTGTATGGTAGTACAATATCACTTGTTAGGTTACTCATTCATTGAGAACTTTACTTTTAGTACCTCCATACCCGTTATATCATGAAATCTTCTTTAGATTGTATTACCCAACCAGGATTTGTTATTGGCACTGTGGGGGTGACCTATTGGGATTGTATCTCAGACCCTATTTGGACCATTGTTGGGTACCCAGAAAAACTATTTGGATATAGATATAGATTGAGTCAAGAACCCACAGTTTGATTCTTGGCTTTGTTCCATGCTTAGGAGTAGGGGAGCATGGGACTTGGCTGAGGCTTGTGATTCTAGTTGGGATTGTTTATTTTTTTTCTTTTTATTATTTTGATACATGTATTGTACTAATGCATGTATAAATATTTTGGATTATTTGTAAAGAGTTGAAATATCATTTTGTATGTGAGAATACTTATGGTATTATTTTATATATCTGTCTTTGGATGTTTACCTCATGTTAATTTGTTATAATACTTCCTCGATTGACAGTTATTATTATTCTATTGTGTTATACTTTAACATGGGGGCATAGTATCCCCACTAAAGCACCCCAGTCCCTTAATACTAGTATTAAGCCTCTGCCATTAAATGAGATGCACTTGAGGCCATATGGCCAACCAGGTTCAGGGAACCATTCAGTGGCATCTAGGTCTGAGACATTACAATCTATATTAGGTTTAGTAAGAGATTAACATGTAAACACATTCATGACATTCAAGACACCATATTTATAAATCTAATTTTTATTGGTGGAAGAATACATCTTGGAAGTTGCAACCCCTTGAGATGATGAATCCTTATTGATAGGAGGAACATACCTTACTGCTAACTTTGAAGCCAATATGCCAACGAGAAGATCTAAAAGATTGGAATCTTCAACAAGTTTATTTAGACCTATGTCATATTTCCCATCTAGTCCCAAAAAACTTAACTGAACCCCTTTTACCAGCTCCAACACCAAATTCTAGTTATTTATAGTAAAATGAATACCCTTTCTAGGATTAAGTCTCATTTCAGATGAAACATCTAAATTTTTCTTCCCTTTTTGGGCTCTTGAAGACTTTTTCTCCTACCACAGTTGATGGTCAATAAGATCCTATACAACAATTTCATAGTCAGATTGAACATAAAATTTCTTACCGCCACATTATTCATTCCTAATGACCTTGGTGGTAACATCCTTAAAAGAAACCACTACATGAAAATACATACCCTTATTTATAATTTTAGCCCATGAACCACGACCCTAATATGGTTGGTAAAGAGTTTATAAATCCTAATTTAAAGGTATTAAAATGTTACCAACTATTTGGAATATTTTTAATACTTAAATAAAATGTTTATTTAGAAATTATATTTATAAGTTATAAAGAGTTTATAAATTATATAAATATATTTTAACTATAAATAAGTTTATATTTAAAAATTATAATTTTTTCATAATCAATTAATTTGAATTATTCAAATTAAAGAGAAATTATTTAACGATATTATTTAAACCGAATCAAAAAGTTTTTGATGATTTATTTGATCAATGATTTAAATAATGTTGAGTATGTAATATTTGGATTATGTTAAAATGTTTACATTAATGGTTTTCAAACCCGACCCGAAATGATTGATTTAAATAGGTTCAGGTTCCATATAGAATAATTTTGTGTTGGGTTTTACTAGGTTAACCCAAATATGGGTCAGTTCGGGTCTCAGGTTAGAAAATTAATGACCCAACCCAAACCAAACAACCTAACTTGTTATGACCCATGATTATAGTAAATACTTTTCCTCAATCAAATACCATGTGGGTATCTTTTCTTGTATGCAACACTGAAATAAATCTAAAACCTCATTACCTTAAAAAATTATTAAATATTACCATTATATTATAACCATTAAATTGGTGGGTATCAATATAATTAACCACTTTTAAAAAACTATATAAAATGGTATAACAAAACAAAGGTCATTTTATTCTTAGAAGATACATGTTTCTTAAAATAATTATGTGTTATGCGCACTTATATTAATTTTTTTTACCAATTTTATAAATTGAATCATATAAAATGATTTGAATATTTTTAGTCAAAATGTTCACATTAGGTAATGGGTTAAATTTAATATTTAGTCATAAAATTAATTTACCATGTTAAATATTAGTTACCATGGTAAAACAATTGTTTTTAAAAGAATAATAGTTTTATATATATTGTGTATTTTTAAAGTAAATGGATATATTTTAAATTAAGAATATAATATAATTTTTAAATATATATATATATATATATATATTAATTTATAATAATTTAATTAGTAATAATTTTTAAATAATATTAATAACATATAATGATTAAAACAACCTTTTAAAAAAAAGTTTTTTCAACACATTATATATTTTAAATTAAAACTTAATTTTTTCATATTTATAAATTTAATTAGATTAAAGGAATTCAAAATTCAGATTCATCATGTTGAAATTTGGTAATAAGGGTTATATTATATTTTTAGTGATAAAATAATAACAAGGATTAATATTTAATCAATATTAATAAGTGTTAAAATGGGTAATCTAATATGACTTGAATTTTACTAAATCACACATAGACCTTATAGAATAACTTTTTATGGTCATAAATTCATAACATAATATCTCACTAAAATTTCCCCACCTAACACACCCGGTTCTCAAGAAATTACTATCTTACCCCTTACCGAACATTCTTTTCCAAATAATTTTTCCATTTTTCATGTATAAAAGGAGCTCACTTACAGCCTTTTAAAAACACATACCTAGTTCAAAATTTCTATAAAACTCTACCCAATTTACTTCTTATATATCCTCTATACAAATTTATCATACTCTATCCTCAATAAAGTTCCTCAAGTCCTTAATTTCTGAATGATACTTCAAGAGAAGATCTAGATTCTCAACATTAGTGTTACTTACCCATTAAATTCCTTTCTTTACACTTCTAATCCAACCTCCACAAAACCCATTCTAACCATATGTATATAATGAAATTATTATAAATAAAATATTTAAATTTTAATATATTTATGGTATTACCATTATCAATTTCCCTTCCATTCAATAAAAAAATGGAAATGTTGCTTTTATACATGTGCAGACTACTGCCTCGATGAACGACATATTTTGTTTTTCATCACCACCTTTTTGGGTAAATTATATAAATTATCTTAATGAATATATATTTTATTTATTACATCATTTATATTCTATAAATAAAAATTATAATTTATATAAGTAATATTAGTAACAAGAATTCATTGTAAAACTAAGCACCTAAAATGAACATATAAAGAAGAAAAGAAATTTATTTATAAGTGACAACTTATTTTTCATTTACTTTATTATTATAAATATTAAAAAGTATTATTTATAACCTTAATAAAATATAAATAATTTAATTATACTTTTTTGATAAAGATATTATAACAAAATAATATCTTTCATTGTGATACTCACACATTGATTATATTATACTCTGGTTGGGTCGGTTTAACTACCTACATGAAAAATGAAATAAAATTATAGCAAGTATGGAATTGAAAACTTAATATTTTATATTAATAATTAAATAATTATTTTTTATGTTAGTAATGTAAACAATTAACTCATTAATTAAGTTTCCACCATTCATTAGTTAAAAATCATCGAAACATGCTTGCCACCAATTTCATTTACAAGAATTGTAATAAAAAATCACATCGAATGAAATTTTAAGTTTATAAACTATCATAAAACATAAATTAAATTAAATTTTATGATATGGGAATTATTAAATTTTATATATTAATAAAAAATAACACTACTATTATGAAACTAGTTCAAAACCATCAAGATTACTCGCAGCCAAAATTGAAAATAGATAATAAACTAATATAAATGTAGAGAATAATTGTAAAGGAAGTTTATAAAATGTTATATACACGAATAAGTTTCAAAACGAGGTGATGAATATGGTTTATTTGGTTATATAGGTGGTTATAGTGTGATCAAATAAATGGGAATTCAAGGTAAGGATTTATTAGTCTCATTTTCAACTCCATGGGACATGTTTGATATTACACACCAATATTTAATTTATATATTTTATTCACTTCCCTATTGATTTAAAATATAAAAATATATTCTATTTCTGGATATTTTATTATTAATTTGATGATCTTTCCCTTAATATCCTTTTATTCTTACATTACCAATACTATAAGGGTTCATCGACTCAATTTATGATTCCTTGGGTCATAGTCTTTCTTACATTAATATAATTTTCAATCCTTTTTTATCTTTATATTATAGTATTTTACATATTATTTCATATTTTTAAAATTTAAAATTACTTATAATCATAAATTACCTCTTCTTTGATATTTTTTTTCTAAAATATAAGTATAATTCTAGTAATAATAACTACCATTCTTTCCAATGAATCTTTTTCTTTTATGTACCATTTTTTCCTACCGAAATAGTGTTCTTTAATGAAATAAAAATATGTTTTAATTTTATATTTATATTATTTTATTTTACCTATTTTATGAAATAAAATTCATTCATCATTTCTTATCAGAGGGTTTCTATTTAAAACTACCCAAAAAGATTAATAAATGAATGTCTTTACATTATTTTATAATCTAGATTTATTTTCTTTATTATTTTTATCTTCATGGAACAATTATTTATAATTATTTATAATATTTTTTTTTAAAATAAACTATTTTAATTTTAAAAATGGTTTTTGAAATTAATTTTTTTACTTCATCTTAATGACATTATTTAAAATGTTTTATAAAACATTTTTTATTTTCACTTAAATTTTTCCTCCAAGATTTATATCTATTGAAGTTATGTTTTGATCACCATGTTTAGGTTATTATGATATGATACCTTTTTTAAAAAGGTAATTTTTATATCCAATTTTCGTTTAAGTTTATGTTATTCTATGTTTTTGAAATGTTTGAGAAAACCATTCTTTTTCCATGGGTTCTTTAAGACATGATGATAATTGAATTTAAGTGACACACATATGTAATTATGATGATGGTTTGGGTCCTATATCACCCTATAATGAATTATATTATATTTATAATTAATTCTATATCTAGGTGTGGCTATATTGATATTGTTCACAAAGTAATGGTCTATATCTACCCAAGTTTTCATACATAAATATTTTCACACACCCGAGGTCTGTAATAGTTTAGTGTCTTCGGAGACTATAATGTCAATATTATTATTTCATCAAATATATTCAACCTATACCATAATTATATTCTCATATAGATCTCCTCTTAAGAATACACCAGCTAGACCTTTCTTCATAACATTGGGAAGGAAACATTACAAAGGGTGATCTCTGATGCTCAGTAAGGGTAAACATAGAAGATATCAATCTATGATCATATGATATAAAAAGATAATAATACAGGTATGTTATCATGAACATAACTTAGGAAATTAATACCAAAACTATCATAGATCACCAACATTGTAACACCCAAGGATTTCATAGTATGTTATTTCTTCAAAGTAATCAATAACTTGCGCTACACACAACACCGAGTTCAAGCACACCATGACTTACTAAACTAGCCGTTCAAAAGCAGTTCTGAATAGTATTAACTAAATTATATATTCTATATAATTTTAACACCCATATTATGTGTTTCTTAGACATAATATAAGAACAAATTCATTTTTTTCAGATAAATAAAGTATTTTTTAGAAAATGCAATTTTACCGCCTTTTAATGGAGAAAACTTTATAAATCTAATATTTGACACTTTTATATATTTAATTTGACAAAATAAACTTCTTCTTTATAATTAGGACATTAAAATATATTTTTGACAAATTTTTGGTGTTTTTATGATAACTTTCATATTTGTGTGAATAGTTAAAAATACTAAATTTTAATTGAAAACAACTTTTTTAATCAAAATAATTTATAGTGTTAAATTATACATTTGAATAGTTTGGAAGTATAGTTATATAATATTTTTATCATTTAATACAATTTTGGCCATTATAAGTAATTTAACATTTAAATTTTATATAAACACATGTCAATCTTTTGATAGTTTTTACTTTTAAAAAACCCATTTTTTGTTTTTGATAATAGGAATTAATTTTAAATTAATAAATTCTTCTTCTATGTTTTTAATTTGGTAAAATATAATTAATTTTGGAATTCATAATATCCAAATTATCTTAGGGTGAATTTTTGGTATTTTTCTGAAAACATTCAATTTTTGATGAATAGTGAAAAACACTGTGTTATTGTTTAAAACCGACTTTTTATTTAAGTAATTAATAATTTTATTTTAATTTATTTTAGGTCAAAATAGATACATAATACCTATATATGTTCAAAGTGATTCATTGGAGTCATTTTATAATAAGTTTAGATATATAAAATTTTATTGAACTTTTTACTGTCTTTTACTCACCTTCTATGAGCATTTTAAAAATTTGCGTAAAACATAATTTTACCCCTTATGTGAGTTTATTTTCAAAAATCTGAGAGACATGGTTATCATTATTAAGTAAAATTTGGTTCAATAAGATGAAAATATTTTTTGGTGAATAGTAACTTTTGACTTTTATTTACCATGGTTAAAAGTAAATAGGGTAATTAAGGGTAAAATGATATTATAATTACCTTAAAACATGTCCTAATTCTATTGGATAAGTTTAATTCGACCCAAAATAACCTTATTAATAAAATATTATCCTTTAGGTCCACTTGGATTAGATTATGACATTTATTATTATTTTATTTAAAGAAGAGTTAAAAGTGTTAAATTCAAAGTTTATTAACTAAAACATTTTTAATATAGGGTTATACATAAGATAAATTCAACTATAAATATTTATTAGAAATATAAATGCATTTCTTACATAATGGTATTTTATTTATAATTTTTAGAGATTAAATAATTAAATTTATTTATGACATAATGATGATGCAGTAATTACCTTCTTAATGAAATATTAAAATAGTTTATATTTTAAATATTAAAATAAATATAATTTAAAAGTTTTGATGTCATCCACGAATTTTATAGGTTAATATGACATGTTTGGGTCTATTAGAATTTTTTTTTCTAATTGATAATCTTTTTTTGACTTTCAAAAAAGCAAAATACCAAATAGTGTCAAAATTGACATAAATTAATTTTTAAAATAAATACTATATTGTTGGCTCATATAATATTCTTAAAAATCTAAGGTTTGGCCAAAGGTATTAAATAATATTATATATGTTATTAATTAACCACTTGAGGTTATTTTGGATGTTTTGAGTAAGTTTATTAACCATATAGTGTAAGAATACAAGAAGACACGGTAAAAAGTTAAACTATTTAACTAAGAGTTAAATCTAAAAGATAAGGTTAAAATGGTAACCTGAACTTGTCTAAAACCTATTGGTTGAAATTCCTTCGACCCATAACCACCTAAGGCTCTAAATAGATTCATTTTTAGCCATTATAAACTGAATATGATTGTATAATAAATTAATATTATAATCTTTTCCTAAAGTGGTAATCACCACTCTAATAAAAGGTCACTTATCCTTCTATCAAAATCACACCTCAAATGCCATTTATCTCGGCCAAACCCCTCCAAATTATCTTCCCAATTTCCCTCACATAAACCTAGGGTCCTTAATTTTATCATAAATCAACCTAAGGATCCCTTTTGATCAACTCAAAAGGAAACACCCGAAGAAGAGGTAATAATTTCACCACCCTCTTTCAAGTTCTTTTCTTCTTCCACTTCCTCTTTCTTTGTTTTTTACATACAAAAATAATAAATCAAATACCTTATACATACTGTGATGTTATTATAAATATGGTACAACCATATTTCTTATTCTATCCATCCTATAAATGAAAAAGTCACCATACATGTGTACGTGCAGCTTACCGTCTCCATGTCGTGGTGTAGTTTGTTATTCAAACACTTCATTATTTGGATGGGTATAATAATGAGTATAATTGATGTAAATAATAAATATAACATGTTAATGATTATATATATTTTATATTCCATACAATTACATATGATTTAACCATCAATATAATGATATTGTCACTCGTGCGTACGTACGGATTACTGTCTCCACGAACGCGATGAGATCCATTCCCCATCATAATCATTCAAGAATAATTTTTATTTAATGATTTAAAATAATTTTTAAGAACTTAATATCATTCTGGATATGAAACAAATACATCCTATCCATAACAGACATGGCTTATGTAACCAAGCATATAAAGGAAAACGGATCAGTTAACACCTGAAACGATGATACTACTAAAATATTATTAACAAAACAATATTAGAAGATCATATATGATATCACATTTATGTATGTGGTTCTTGTATAATTTAATAACAATGATTTAACTATTATACAGGAGGATAATGTACCCTCAACCAAGGAAAAGTACAAGGTAAGGGTTAATTCTTGAATCTTATTATTATCCGAAATTGTTTATGAGTAAGTATTTACTGGGACATATTTATCATCAATGTCCATATTTCATAAAAATTATTTCAAAAGGGATCTATTAAAGTTTTATGGAAGTGTATATTTAACTGTATCATCATTTTAAATGTTTTAAATATTTATTTTTCAAAATATTTTTATTGAATGTTCATGTTTTCAAAAATGATTTTAAGGATTTATTTATATGGACATAATTGTTTTAAAATGTTAATTCATTTCAAAGTTTAAAAGTGGTATGAGAAACTTTGATTCAAAAATGTATTCAAATCTCTTAATTTCTAAATTATGATACTTTTAATGATTTAAAAAAAAGAAAGAGATATTTCTATCAAATAGTTTTGATTTAATCTATGTTGACATCCTTTGATCGATTTTATACTTTTTTGAAGTTGATTTATTATGATACAAATCTTCCATATTTTATTGAAGGTTTTCTGATATGTTTGAATGTCGATGTGTTATTTTTATACCATTCATGGTTTACGGTTAAATTATTAACATTTAGTATGCTAGTTTTAATAGAATGTTTAAGTTATGTTTTAACCTTTTCATATGAGGAATGTATTGGACTTAGTAAGTGACTGGTGGAGCCTGCTATAGCTCCTCAGTGCATCGGTAGGGCTCATGAGAAAATTAGATGTGGAATTGGCTGAGGCCTTTCCCAATTTTATATATGGTTTTGGCTGAGGCCTTAATCATTTTTAGATGGTTTGGCCAAGGCCTTGACATAATGTTTTAGAATGTATAGCATTATACATTCCCTCATTATGAAAATAATATTGATGGTTCATGTGGTTATTTGACTAGTAGAATACCCATGACTATGTTTTATTATGGCATTATTTACTTATCTAATATTCCTACCATAATGTGTTCATGTTTATTATTTGTAAAGGCACATGTTTTCAATTATTCACCATGCCTAATATTTATGTTATATTCCACTGTATTGATTACTCTTACTGAGAGTTTGAGTTCACCCCTTTCTTCTATTTTATTTTTCCCAGGATGTGAATAAGTATATTATGACTGACTTGCAGGGATAGTCTAAGGGATATGACTCTAGTCAATAAAGACAATGTTGTTGTTGTTTTCATTTTATAATGTAATATAAAACTTATGAATGTATCTAGTACTTCCATGACTAATAAACTGATTGGAATTTCAGGATTTGATCCTTTGTGATCCTTCCAATGTTATGTAATAATGCACCGACTCTTGATAACTGTGTTCGGGGTGTTATAGTTGGTATCAGAGGAAGTTTAGTAAAAACCTTGGAAACTAGATTTAGATAAACTATGATTGTATAAGATATCCCTAAGATGGACATTGAGGATTAGTATAGAAGAACTTCCTAGAATTTTGGTACTATAGAGATTTTGTGAGTTTTCAAAGAAATACATCTCTATTTGGATACGAGAAAGTAGAGGCATCTCTGGCACAGATGTACCAAGGAGTGAAATCTCCTACAAGGAGTGAAAACTCCAAAAAGGAGTTTCGGGCTTGACCCAGCGTATCCTAGTACATGACAATAGGCCTTGCTGAACTCTTGGTTATGACACTCCCGGGGGATATTCTTGGGATAATTTACATTTTCTTTATAAACCACTATGAAGGATTTATTATTATATACTTCCTCAAAGAATTTTTTTATGATTATGGATTATATCCCTAAATTGTTCAATTTATGTTAAGTGGTTTACAAGTTTGGAATTATGTATTTCGATTCATAAACTAATCTAGTGTATGCCATTGTCTACAAAGGGTTCCTAGTAGAAGGAATGAGAACTCCAGTAATACGGATGATCCAAAGAGTAAGAAGGATCATATCTTCATGGTATTAAGCCAACATTTAAAAAGGAAATAGTCTCCCACACATTATCATCATATGAAGAAATAGTGTCATGTGTTAATAAGATAAGTAAAGAATTTTCTGATTCCTATGGCTTTGAAGGGAAGCCAGAGAAGAAAATGATGGTAGAGACAAAGATGGATAAAGGGGATAAGGGAAAGAAGGATTTTCCCATATGTGATAATTGTGGAAAGAATCATATTGGTAAATACTTGAAGGGAATGGGGGTTTGTTATAAGTGTGGAGAAAAAGGACACCGAGAACGTGATCGTAATGGTAAGAAAAAATTTTAAATCTACAATGCTTCATCTAAAAGGAGTTGGGAAACTACGTGAATCTATGTTCAAATCATCAGAGTATAACTCAAATGCTTCTATAATATAATAATCAAGTTATGATACTACCGAAGATGAAGAGGAATCATTAGACTTCTTATGTTGATATTAAATAATTATGTCATTTGACTGTTGTATCAATTATGTTCTGGTTATAAGAATTATGGAGTATATAAGGATTATACTGCAGTACTATTTCATAAAGGATTTGAGATTGTGTGGTACCAAGAAAAGTGACTCAATAAGAAGTTAAACTTTTTGGAAAATACATGGTTTAAGTAAATATAAACTTTAATATGGCCCTGATACTAAGGTATTGATTTTTTAATAAGAGATGATTGATTTAGGTAAATTCTATTGGATATTATTGACTTCTTTGTAACTGATTAATGGTTTGTTTATTCCATCATTATTGGAGTATTCAAAATTGCTTGATTTAAGGAGTATATCCAGTATTATATAAGAAACAAGGGAGCATGAATGTATTCCATAAGGTTTTATGGAAATTCAGGGTGTTACCATATTTTAAAATAACACATGATGAAGGTATTCACATGTTATTACATGAAAAAAAGATCTTCATTGTGTTTACCTTATAAAATTTGGACTGTGAGTTTGGACAGAAGTATTTTGGATAAAACTAAAGGTTGGAATGGATTAATTTTTATATTGGATACTATTGTTAAGCATAAATTATTTCTTAAAATTATTTTTTTATTGTTATAAAAAGGACAACCCAGATTTTGGTCGACAACCTGTCGCATCCGGCAAGGCTACAAGACTTGAACCCGCAACCGAAGGGCCACATGGGTAATCACCTACCACTGGCTTATGTGATGTACTAGGTTGTATAATGTAGTTTTTTTAGATAGTATAACAAATTAATTATAAATTCATTATTTTTGGGACCCTATACGATTAGGATGAATAGAATATTTTCGAATTCTATTATCTTTCGAGAGTGAAAGATGAGTTTGTGGTAGGAATTAGTTGAAGGGTGAAACTCTAATTTTCAAGTATATCTTTTTTCCTCTAATTATATTAATAAATTAATTCTTAAACTTTCGAGAACGGATATTAAAACAAAAAATTTGTTATCTTAATACCTTATGATTTTTTGAACCGATGATGTTTTAAATCGTCATAGATTGATGGATTTGAGGCCCTCAATTTTACACTTGTTTGTGATTGATGACCTCAATAACTCTATATAAATATTTATGTTTTTCCTCCAATTATGTGTTTCTAATTTCCACCAATTTTCTCTTAATAGAGATCATAATTTTGTGGTGACTTTTTTATTTCACTTTCATCTTATTAAGACTAAATTTTATTAACCCAATTTCCGATGTGGGTTTTCTACTAAGGTATTTTTCTATTTTTAACCTTTTATTTTCGAAGAACAATTTCAAATTGTGAGAACATAATTTATTAAAGTAGGGGAGAATGTAACACCCCAAGATTTCATAGTATATAATTTATTCAAAGTAATTCAATAACTTATGCTACATGCAACATTGAGTTCAAGCGCACCACGACTTATCAAACTTATCGTTCAAAAGTGGTTGTGAATAGTATTAACTTAATTATATATTCTTTATAATTTTAACATCCATATTATGTGTTTCTTAGACATAATATAAGAACAAATTTATTTTTTTCAGATAAAGGAAGTATTTTTCAGAAAATACATTTTTACCACCTTTTAATGGAGAACCCTTTTTAAATCCAATTTTTGACACTTTTATATATTAAATTTGACAAAATAAACTTCCTATTTAGTATCGGAACATAAAAATTTAGTTTCGAAAAATTTTTGGTGTTTTTTTGATAACTTTCATATTTGGGTGAATAGTGAAAAATACTAATTTTAATTGAAAACAACTTTTTTAATCAAATTAATTTATAAAGTTCAATTATACATTTGAATGGTTTGGAAGTATAATTAGATTATATTTTTTTATCATTTAATACAATCTTGGTCATTATAAGTAATTTAACATTTAAATTTGACATAAACACATGTCAATCTTTTTATAGTTTTTACTTTTTAAAAAACCCGCTTTTTCGCTTTGACAACAGGAATTAATTTTAAATTAATAAATGAAACTTATATTTTTTTAATTTGGTAAAATAGTCTTCATTTCTGAATTTATAATATAAAAATTATCTAAGGGTGAATTTTTGGTATTTTTCTGAAAACTTTCAATTTTTGATGAATAGTGAAAAACACTACGTTATTGTTTAAAACCAAGTTTTTATTTAAGTAATTAATTATTTTATTTCAATTTATTTTAGGTCAAAATAGATACATAATAACTATATATTTTCAAAGTAATCCATTCGAGTCATTTTATAATAAGTTTAGATATATAAAATTTTATTGAACTTTTCAGAGTCTTTTACCCACCTTCTAAGAGCATTTGAAATTTTGCATAAAAGTTAATTTTACCAATTCTGTGAGTAGAATTTCAAAAATGTGAGAGACATGGCTAACATCATAAATTAAAATATGGTTCAATAAGATGATTTTTTTGGTGAATAGTAACTTTTGACTTTTATTTACCCCGGTTAAAAGTAAATAGGATAATTAAAGGTAAAAATGATATTATAATTAACCTAACACACATCCTAATTCTATTAGATAAGTTTTATTTGACCCAAAACAACCTTAGGAATAAAATATTATCCTTTAGGTCCACTTTTATTATATTAGGACATTTATTATTATTTTACTTAAAGAATAGTTAAAAGTGTTAAATTCAAAGTTTATTAACTAAACCATTTTTAATATAGGGTTATACATAAGATAAATTTGTATATAAATATTCATTATAAATATAAAATTATTTCATACATAATGGTATTTTATTTATAATTTTTATAGATTAAATAATTAAATTTATTTATGACAGAATGATGATGCAGTAATAACCTTCTTAATGAAATATTAGAATAGTTTATATTATAAATATTAAAATAAATATAATTTAAAAGGTTTGATGCCATCCAATAATTTTATAGGTTACTATGACATGTTAGATTCGATTAGATAAAAATTTTTCAAAGTGATAAGGTTTTTATGAATTTCACAAAAACAAAATACCAAATAGTGTCAAAATTGACATAAATTAATTTAAAAAAAATACTATATTATTGGTTGATATAATATTCATAAAAATATAAGGTTTGGAAAAAGGGCTTAAATAATATTATATATATCATTAATAAACCACTTTTGGTTCTCTTGGAAGTTTATAGTAAGTTTATTAATCATATAGTGTAAGAATACAAGAAGACACGGTAAAAGTTAAAGTATTTAACTAAGAGTTAAATCTAAAATATAATGTTAAAATCGTAACATAAACTTGTCTAAAACCTATTGGTTGAGATTATTTAGACCCAAAACCACCTAAGTCTAGAAATAAATTCACTTTGAGCCATTATAAACCGAATATGATTGTATAATAAATTAATATTTTGAACTTTTCCTAAAGTGACCCTCATGCCTCTTATGAAAGGGAACTTCCCATTATCTCAGAATCACTCCTCCAAAGCTATTTGGTTCGGTAAAACCCTACACAAATATACTACCAATCTCTCTCACATAAACCTAGAGTCCTTAATTTGATCATAAATCCAACCTAAGGATCACTTTTGATCAACTCAAAAGGAAACACCCGAAGAAGAGGTAATAATTTCTCCACCCTCTTCCAAGTTCTTTTCTTCTTCCACGTCCTCTTTATTTGTTGTTTCCAAACCAAAATAATAAATCCAGTACATTATACATACTGTGATGTTATTATAAATATGTTACAAATATATTTGTTATTCTATCCATCCTATAAATGATAATTCACCATATGTGCGTACGTACGACTTACCGTCTCCACGTCGTGTTGTAGTTTTTTATTCAAACACTTCATTATTTGGATGGGTATTATAATGAGTATAAATGATGTAAATAATAAATATAACATGTTAATGATTATTTATATATGATATAACATCTAATTACATGTGATTTCACCATCAATATAATGATATTGTCGCTCGTGCATATGTACTGATTACTGTCTCCATGAACGCGATGAGATTCATTCCCCATTGTAATAATTCATGAATAATTTTCATTTTATGATTTAAAATAATGTTTAAGAACTTAATATAATTCTGGGTATGAATCAAATACATCCTATCCATAACAAACATGGCTTACGTAACCAATCATATAAAGGAAAATGGATCAGTTAACACCCGAAACGATGATACTACTAAAATATTATTAACCAAGAAATATTAGAAGATCATATATGAAATCATATTTATGTATGTGGTTCTTGTATAATTTAATAACAATTATTTATATATTATACAATGGGTTAAAATACCCTCGAACAAGGAAAAGTACAAGGTAAGGGTTAATTCCTCAATCTCATTATTATCCGAGATTTTTTATGATTAAGTATTTACTGGGAAATATTTATCATCAATGTCCATATTTCATAAAAATGTTTTCAAAAGGAATATTTTAAGGTTTTATGGAAGGGTCTATTTAACTATATCATTATTTTAAATGTTTTTAATATTTATTTTTCTAAATCTTCTTAATTAATTTCCATGTTTTCAAAATGATTTTAAGGATTTATTTATATGGACATCATTGTTTTAAAATGATAATTCCTTTCAAAGTTTCTAAGTGGTATGGGACACTTTTATTCAAAAATGTCTTTCAATGTCTTCCTTTCTAAATTATGTGGCTTTTAAATGATTTTTTTAAAAAATAATTAGATATTTATCTTAAATAGTTTTGATTTCATCTATGTCAACAGCCTTAGATAGATTTTACACTTGTTTAAAGTTGATTTATTATGATACAAATCTTCCATATTGTATTGAAGGTTTTTTGATATGTTTGATTATGGATGTGTTATTTTTATACCATTCATGGTTTAGGGTTAAATTATTGACATTTCCTATGCTAGTTTTAATATAAATGTTTATGTTATATTTCAACCTTTTCATATGAGGAATGTATTGGACTTAGTAAGTGATGGGTGGAGCCCGCTATAGCTCCTCAGTGTCTCATGCGACAATTAAACATGGAATTGGCCGAGGCCTTTCCCAATTTTATATATGGTTTTGTCCGAGGCCTTAATCATTTTTAGACGTCTTGGATGAGGCCTTGAAATTTTTTTTCAGAATGTCCCGCATTATACATTCCCTTGTTATGAAAATAATATTGATGGTTTATGTGGTTATTCGACTAGTAGAATACCCATGACTATGTATTATTATGGCATTATTTACTCAGCTAATATTACTACCATAAAGTGTTCTTGTTTATTATTTGTAAAGGCATGCGTTTTCAATTATTCACCATGCCTAATGTTTATGTTATATTCCACTATATTGATTACTCTTACTGAGCATTTGAGCTCACCCCTTTCTTATGTTTTATTTTTACCAGGGTGTGAAGAAGTATATTATGACTGACCAGCTGGGATAGTCTAAGGGATATGACTATGATAAATGGAGACAATGTTGTTGTTGTTTTCATTTTATGATGTAATGTAAAAAATATGAGTGTATCTGGTACATCCAAGGCTACTAAACAGATCGGTCTTTCAGTATTTGATCCCTTGTGATCATGCCAATGTTATGTAATAATGCACCAACTCTGGATAACTGGGGCCAGGGTGTTACAAACCTGATTCATGGCATAAAAAATTATCATTTTAGAAAACATAGCTTATAAGATTGAGAAGTCATCATTAATCAATCATGAAACGTATTTACATTTAACAAATGTTTGGAATCATCATAAATATAGAAAAAAAACATTTCATATGTCAAGGTTAACTACCAAGACCATCAAAATATTGGATCAGGTCTTATCACCAATTTCCCATTTTTGACTAGTACACACCTATTTTCTATAGTGTATCAGTATACACATGTTTCTTATAGTTCATCAAGCCCATAAATATTTTTCCCATGGTTATATAATGATATATAAAACTTTACCCAATTCACTGGAGGGAAATATCGGTCTCACCCATATCATAATTAAAACCATACTTATGTGTGACACAATATCATAAAACATTAATCATATCATTACATAATAATTCAGGTAAATAAAATGGGTTTCATAAACATTTCATCAATTCACCATAAAATAACCCATGAAAAATAAATGTGTTTCATAAAAAATTCATCAATATAAACCTTAATAATCCATAGAAATAATAAGGAAGGTATCATTCAATCTTATCCCCAGTAAAGCATAAGTAACACCAAAGTATTCCATCTTATATGGAAAATAATTTTTAAAGATCACTTGGAATAGTTATTGAGTAATATAGCCTTGACACTTTGAAAAAAAAAATTTATAAAACATAAAACATTTTCAAAATAATTTTCTTCAAAAATAACCATGGAAACTTATAAAAGAATATTTAAAAAACTGTTGAAACATTTCTTTTAGAAAATAATTTTTCTTTGAAAATAAATTTTATTTGAAAATAAAATTTTAAAACTAAAAATTCATAAAATATTTTGGAAATAATTTTCTTTGAAAATAATATTTAAAACCTATAAAAGAATCATTATAAATCATTTAAAACATTTCTTGAGGAAAATATCCTTTCCTCTTTGAAATTTTTTTTTTAAAAATACAACTTATTAAAAATCCATTTATTTTAAAATAAAATTGAAATATTATAAAGTAAGATTATAAGAAATTAATGGTCATGATGCTGGGAAATTTCATTCATGCCTTACATGTTAAAATAAAGATTCCATTCATTTTGTCAGCAAAATCCAAATGAACGTTGTTTGAAAAATAGCATTAAGATTCCTTTTAAAAAAATAGAAAAAATTACAACATGGGTAAACATTTATTTAATAAATAATTTTTATAATATTAACAACATCTTATAAAACATTTTTTAAAACATTTTTTTAGAAGAAAAAGGGTTTTTCGACTAAAGATAGAAATAAAATTGGTTTACTTTAAAAATTTTATTTTTTAAATATTGAGCACATAAATAGAAGAAATGATGGGGAAACATGTATTATCATGAAATAAATGTATTATAAGAAACTACAAGAGTTTATTAATATATATATATATATATATATATCATAATATTTCATAATTGGAAGTACAATAAAAAACAATCATGATAAACAAAGTGATTGTAACATAAAACTCTTACCGTTTAAGTAACATGAATTGTAAGCCCCATGAAAACATTAACCTTAAATTAAATGTATAATATCATGAGAATAAATATATTCATTATATTTCATGTCAAAGGTTATGTATATAAAACTCATAAAATAATTTAGGTTCATAACAAAATTTATGTCCCAAATAAGACAAATTGAGACAAAAATCCCTTACCGCTTTGGTAAATTTTGAACTGTAAACACCATAAAAGATAGATACTAAAATGGATATAAAAATAAAAATTTATGTTAGGAGAATAATTCTAAATAATTTCGTGTGAATTATATACACCACATAAAAAACATATGGTGAATTTGGAATGTGTCTCGCATAAAATAAAAGCGAGACATAAATCCATTACCATAAGTCTCGACTTACTTCATACATGTTAAAACAACTATATAATAAATATGATTTTATAATAAATCTATTACATAAATATACATATATATATATATAATTCAATATATGATTTAATTATAACCTTTTATTACCCGTTTATTAACAATTCCTTGTTAAATTGACGTTTAAGGCAATACCTGCTATGTTTTTTGTGTATATTTTGATTTTTTATTTTTGGTCCTCTTAATTTTATCATTGTCCCATAATCTCAATAATTTTAAAAATTATATAAATATAATATATATTCTATATATATGTATCTATAGAGATCCATAAGTTTTATAGATATAAAATTAAATATACTTTTCATGGAGATGATAGATCGTACGTACGCATGAACACTGTTTCCATTTTCCTAGTTGAAAAGAAATAAATAAATTTAAATAATATAATAATATTAAATAATCATTTTTATTTCATATATATCACATATAATCATTTAACCCATCCTTATTACCTTTTATTTAAAGTGTAAACAAATCACATCACTTCGTGAGGTCGTAGTCCGCCATACACACGAATAACATTATCATATTCCCATAGAATGGAATTTAAGATGGAATGTGTGATATAATGTTTCCATAATCCTGATAATATTATAAATATATTATATAAAATAATAAATCTATCATTATATCCATCCATGAGAGGTGGTGACGGAAAACGAATAACATTGGTTCGTGAGATGGTAGTCCATCATACACATGAATGATGATTTTGTAACCCATCTAAAGGAAGAGGGAAGATATTAAGATTATAAAATTAATATAATAACATAAAATTATATTTAAAATACTTATTTTATTATATAAAAATTGTTTAATATGAATTTAAGTTTGTATAGTAATAAATAAAATTAAATAATCAATTAGGGGTGTTACGTCTTCTTCAAAAAACTTCTTTTAGTATGCACTGAAAGGCTTCTTATGTTAGATTTATGACCAAAATAATTATTCTATAATTAGAGGATGGAATTAATGAAGTTATTTGGGTAGGTTTTTTACGAACCAAATGGGTTTTTAAGTGTGTAAATGATAGGCTAGGGGTGGCCTTTTATAAGTATGTTGAGTGTCACACTTGTAATTTTTAAAAAGAAAAAGGTGTACTTGCATTTTTCATATGCTGAAAGAATAAAAAATGGTCCATTATTGAACCTATAAGATATAAGGTCTAAATAATTCTATAAAATTGGGTGTTCACATGTTTTGGGACATTTTTAAACCATATATATTTAGTTTAACCCCACAGTAACCAAATTTTTTCCTTAACCGAGATAAATAATTTTATCCGTTTTACTATTCATTACGGTAAATTTTTTTTGAACTTATTAGATAATATAATTAATTATGATTAAAAATATTTAATAAAAATTTCCAAATTATATTCACATAACTATAAAAATTTAATTTAAAATTAGTCTCACAAATGCAACGAGAAAGCGGTTTTCCAAAGAGAAAATGTTCAAAAGTTTTTAAAGGGGTTATATCAAAAATTAATATTAAATTAATTAAAATGAGATGAATTGGATAAATAGATATATATTTGAACTAATATTACCATAAAAACCATCTTAAAACATTTTTTATGTTTTTAAATTCATTAAAATAAATGAAATTTCTTAATAAAAATGAGTATTGTTCACTATTCATCGAAAACTTTGTCATCAAAAATTATAAACAATTCACACTAAGATAATTTTAAAAATATTATTTAAAATAATTATTTAATTTTTTGAATACATTTTCTAAAAGTGGTAATAAAAATTAAATAATTTCACAAAAGGCCACAGAACTTTTTTTTAGAAAAGTAGAGTTTTTAAGCGTAAAATTGGACTTATTCTAATCTCTTATATGGAAAACACATAAGAGAAATGTTAAAAATTTGATTGAATATATAATATATAAATTTCATTAAAATCATTCACAAAAATTTATTTATTTAATTTATTGATATAAAACTTGTTTGTGTGTGTAAAAATAGTTTTTCAGAGAAATATTCCCTTTATTTTCAAATGGTTTTTATTTTAATTTCTAATTAATTGGTCAATAAAGAATTGATTTTATATACATGTTTAAACCATATATTTTAATAATTTAGTTAATTTTATTAATACCCTCCATCCTAAAAATAGTAAACTTATTATCATAATAAATAATAATATTTTAATAGTATGTCTCATTTTGCTAAAAATCAGTGTCGCATGTAACACCAGATAAACTCAGTGTTGCATGTAATTCAAATTAAACTCACTGTTACATACAACACAAGATAAACTCAGTATTTTATGTAACATAATCTAAACTCATTTTTGTGTGAAAATCAATCTAAACTCAATGTCATGTGTAAAATAAAATATCACAAATATTAAATTTCTTCAAAAAAATATCTTGAAATATATTAGGGTGTTACATTTTAACCACTTAAAATTAATTTTACCCGTGAAATTTCTCTCTTTTTTACCAAGAACTAAGGATACTTCTTACACATTACATCCTTAGGTTCCCACATCGCTTCCTTAAGCTGGTGGTTTTTTCAGAAAACTTTGACCAGGTGAATGGTCTTGTTTCATATAACTATCCATTTGTGATCCAAAATCTCAACCAATTGTTTCTTATAAGAAATATCATGCTCTAGTGGTATGACCTATGATTTTAGTACATTTGAAGAATCAGGTATATACTTCCTTAGGAGAGGTACATGGAACACATCATGAAACTAATAGAGTTTATGTGTAAGAACAAAATGATAAGTTACTATCTCAATATGATCAAGTATTTCAAAGGGGCCAATATACCTAGGGATTAGTTTTCCCTTATTATTTTTTTAAAGAAATTATTATAAATACCCTCTCACTAAATTCAAATTATAGATCACATCGACAATTATCAGAATCATATTTTTTCAACTTTGTGTTCTTCTTACATGTTTCTTAATAGATATAACCTTCTCTTCTATATCATCATTTTTCTTAGGTCCCAATATATTTTTTTCTGAAACTTCATTAAAGTACATTGGAATTTTACACTTCTTTACATAAAGGGATTCATAAGGATCCATTTGAATGTTTGAGTGAGATATATTGATGAAATAAAACTCAACTAGAGGAAGTTGTTGATCCCAACCACCTTTGACAACCATAGAACAAGATCATAGCATATCGTCTTGGATTTGAAATTTTCTCTCATAATGACTATATGTTTGAGTATAATATAGAGTGATTAAACTCAAATCTATATCAGGAACTTACTGAATAATTTTCCAAAACATTGTGGTAAACTTTTAATCCTAATCAGATACAATTGAATGTGTTACTCCAGGAAACTATACCACTTCCTTAATGTATATTATATAAATATGATCCAGTGAGAAATATTCTATGATAGCAATGATGTTTTATAAATTTCTAAGGTGATTGAATACAACCCATAAATACCACAACATAAAATATAAGGTAAACCCTTAAGGTTTCCAGTATCTTTAATCATATGTACAAAAAGTATAAAGTCATTCCTCTTTAAATAATATTTTTACTAAAACATATACAAAACGAAAGGTTTTTATTACCATAAATATCTCTTAAAATATCCTTCGTCTTGATAAACTCACATCACGTAAAACCTTGAATGGGGTATCAATGACTTTGAACTTATGACCAACCCTAAACTCATAAACCCATGATCATATCTATAAAACTTAAGATAATATTACATGGATACATATATACTTCCAAAAGTTAATTCACCCTTTATTACTTATATAATATCTTACCTTATAGAAAAACTTTTTCATTAGAATCCTAGGTTCATAATTGTACCAATAGAATATCAAATATGGTTTTATTATTCTAAAATCTATTTAGAGGGAGATAATCACATGAAATTTTACTAGAGGAAGAACAATAATATTTCCATAGGTATTATTCACACAAAATCAAACATGGAATTCTCAACTAAGGAGGGGAGGATAAGTGTGCCATAATTAATATGATTCACTTCATACATTATGATTTCATAAGCTTTCCCTTTATCCTTTGTATATATAGGTTTTTGTGTCTTATCATCCAAATTATACCTTGGATTGCGGAATTGATTCACATAATGTCGAATGTCACTAAACATGAAACATTGGAGTTTTGGAGGTGCATTAGTCAGCATACTCTTCTCCTTTGTTTCATTAATTAGACCATTAATTACATTTAAACATACATGGGATTTATAACTTGATTTTTTTCATTTAAATCACCTCCCAATTCCATTCAAGCAATTCACTTGATGTTTTTTCCCACGTTTATGATATGTAGATGGCTGTAATTTAATTCCACCATTTGAGTTTTCATGAGAATAACTCATCCTTTTCTTATCAAAACCATAAGAATAGTGGGAATATAAAATTTCCATTTCTACCATTAATGTATATCAAACAAATTTTTTGTAGCTATTAAATTCTCTTATAGACAAGGTATTTCAAAGAAGTGGTTATAGACCACCAAAGAATTGATCAAATTTTCTTTCAATGCTAATGATTAAACCATAAGTGAACCTTTCAAGTCCTATAAAATTAGTTTCATAAGTACCAATAGATTCATCATCCTTTTTCTTAATATAAATTAATCTCTACCCCATATTTTTTCATAGAATAGAAGGGAATTAATTAATGATAAATATCCCTTAAATTCATCCCATTACATAGATTTAATTTATTATTGTTTCCTCATGTTCTTAATAAAATTCCACCAATGATTTTTTCTACTTCCAATTGATAAACATATAAAATGACTTTTTCATTCTTTAAACAGTTTAGAATGGAAAATATATTTTCATTGGTATTGATTCATTGATCAGAAACTAGTCTATCAGTGGAACCACTAAAAGAAGGTGGGATTTTCCTCTTGAATGAATCAATAGAATGTTGTTCCCTCCTTTTCTCAGTTTAAAGTTCAATATGATTCATATATTGAGATAGATTTTTGAGTATAACAATAAGATTTTTAATTCCATATCCCATAAGATAAGATAATCATAAGGGTATGTGATTATGAACATAACTTAAGAAGTTCATACCCAACCTATCATACATCATAAACATGAGTCATGTAATAAAACTTTATCATTTCAGAAAACATAGACCATAAAAGTGAGAAATCATCATAAATCAATCATTAACTATAATCTGATTTCATAAAGGTGTTTCACAATCATAAATATAGAAAAACCATTTCATATATCAATAATAACTACCAAAACCATAAACATAGTGGATCATGAATTATCTCTTATTTCCCATTGAGGACTAGGACACACCTATTTTCCTTAGTGGATCAGGACACATGTGTTTCCCATAGTGTATCAAGTCCATAAACTTGACTCCCATTATTATCTCATCAGATATAAAGCTTTACCCAAGTAATTTGATAGAGATATAGGTATCACCCATCTAATAATGAAAAAAATACTTATGTGTGCCACAATATCATATAATATTCTTTATATCATCACATCAAAACTCGTGAAAATAAAAAAGGTTTCATAAACATTTGATAAATTCACCATACCCTAACCCATTAAAAAAATGGGTTTCGTAAACATTTCATCAATATAAACCTTAACCATCCTAAGAAATAATAAGGATAGTATCATTCAATATTATCCCTACTAAAGCATAAGTAATAGTAAAGGATGTTATATTAGATGCAAAATGATTTTGAAAGATCGCTCGGAACATTTCCTGATTAATATATCCCTTCCATTTGGGAAAAAAACTTTTTACAATATAAAGCATTTTCAAAATAATTTCAATAAAAATAAACATTGAAACTTATAAAGTAATCTTTAAAAATATTTTAACATATTTATTGAGGAAAATAACTTTTTTAAATGAAATTTTAAAACTAAAAATTCATAAAATATTTTGGAATTCCTTTTGTTTGAAAATAACCTTGAAACCTTATAAAGTAATATTTAAAATCATTTAAAAAATTCTTGAGAAAAATATGTTTTATGATTTGAAAAAAAAACTTTTTAAGACAAAAAAATTCAACATTATTTTTTTTGAAAATAACCTTGAAAAGTTATAAAGGAATCCAAAAAGTAAGTAATGGAAATGATGGTGGGAAATTAAAACTATAAGAAAATCGACTGTTTGCGGCAGTTTAAACCGCCGCCAAATGCTTCTATGATGGTTTCAAAATACCGCCACAAAAGTTGGTGTTAGAATCCAACCCATGGTGGTTCCTTCTATTTATCATATGTTTTTGGTAAGTGTCACAAAACATGTATTTAGCGGTATTTTTATTTATTTTAGTAGCAGTTTTAAAAGCCACAAAAAAACATCATTATATAGCGGTATTTTAAACCACCGTTAAAAAGTAATATGTCATATTTAGTGGAAATTTAAAACACCATTAAATGCTAATTAAAAAAAGGTAACTACAGAATCTACAGCCTCAAAACAACCCTAAAAAAACAGACCAACAATGCACAAAATATTTCATACAAATAAATAGATAATATTTACACCTACCCATTTTACTCGAATAAAAACATTCCATACAAAGGCATAGATAAATTAAATGTAACGTAAAATATATAGTACATTTCATACTAATAATATTATTTTGATGAAACCATATAAAAATGAAAACAATCTATCTTGTAATTTAATTTTTAGCATTAGCATGAACCAAATGTTTTTATCACTAAGGCTTAGTTAAATAAGACATAAATTACAAATCATTGGGGAATGTAGTTTTTACATATTGTTCAAAGAGATCAAAGAGGCCACTAATCACTACTCGATGATGAACTATGATCGACACCCTCTCCATATTCGTCTCTACTTCCTGCCCCCTTCACCTTTTAAACAATTATATTGAAAATTAAATAGTTTTATATATTTATATTTAAACTGAAAACCAATAAAAGTTTATGAGCTAAATGATTTTTAAGTTGTGTGATTTACCGACTCACCATCATCCATTGATGAGATATCACTAGGGATTGATCTAGTCATATTCTAATATAAATCAACCAACACTTTCTGCAAATCTTATATATGATCCCCCTTTTCCCAAATAGTTCTTTTCATACAAACAAACTGTCAAGAACCAACTAGGGTCATCCCCGAATTGGTCACCTCTTCCGGCCCACAATAAGGCCCGAGAGGCATTCCCGTTCCTCCCAGGATGGAAACAAGTACCAGGGGCATCAAATGAGTGATGATGGGAAAGATTTCTACCAATAAAAATAAATAAAAGTAATGTAATAATAATATATAAGCCCAAAATAAATAAGATAATAAAATATAATATCATTTACACTTGAAATGAAAATACAAAAAACTAGAAAACAATGCTATACACAAAAAACCCAAAGCTGAACTTGAAAACCATGACATATTCATGTGATCCATAGGGTCACTCTCCAATACATAACCAACCATCACCCAAGGTGATCAAACCTGAGATGAAACCTACATCAGAAACAAAAAATAACAAATAACTATAGGTTTGAGTATTAAAACTTAGTAGGTAAGCCTGAATAAATCTATTCCCAATGCACTTCCTTTAAATAAAGAATCACTGATTTCAGGTTTGAAATACATTATATAAATTTATGTTTTCCATAATTTTAATTTTAAATAAAATAATTCACAATACATTGACCACATAATTTAAAACATTCTTCATTTCATAGAAGAGAATTAAGTTTTTATGGAAAATTGCAGAAAGGAAACAAAATTGGAATGTTAATTTTTCATACAAGAGATAATGGGAAAATTTTATTATTTCAAAAAATATTTTTTGAAACCCTTTTATAAAAAACCACACATTATCTTTTTACCAAGAAAAAACCATAAACCATGATCATATATTATGATCCCATAATGATGGAAATGGGGTAATGGTTCTTAAGAAACTATACTAGTGAAGACATATAAATCATCCACTAAGGATAATCTAGTGTTAGAGAAAACATGGGAATACCTAGGAACATAGAAGAAAATCTAGAATATATTATACATCTAACTCATCTCATAGGCATGCCAAACCCAATGACATCAATCTACCCACATGCTTAATCTTACCGTACCTGGCCTAACTGAGGGGTGTAATCCCAAAGTAGAGGAAAGTCCATACTAAGGGCCACTAGGCAGTGTGTGATATAAACTAGTGCAATAAGAATTCTCAAAAGTCCTTGTATCTATAGTAGGTTCCCATGTCATGTTTGTAATGGGGTTTGAAAAAAAAAATTCAAGAAACAAATGATACATAAAATCCATCACATAAATTACACAAACTAGGACCACCCTGGCCACCCCAAGTAGTAGTCTCTTGACTTTAGACATCATCATAGAATAGAAGTCCCCAACTGAGGAAACACTCATCTCTTTTCAAAAAAAATATGGCACGAGACTCATTCAGTGAGGGTTTTCCCAAGAAACCATTTAAAAAGTGTCAATTGGGCTCATATAACCTTCACATATCAAACCCTTTTCTTAAACAACCACACACACACTACTCTAAAATAAGAAATCACATTCAAAAACCCATTTAAGAAACCCAAACCATCACTTCAAATCCAAAATACATTTATAAGATCCAATCATGCATTTTTTCAAGCACTTGGTGTGAAAACCCCAATATAACCATTTCAAACAATTAAAATCAGACATCAACCACCTAATTTCATATCAAACATAAATTCTAAAAATTATCCACAAATAATTTATATCAATATAGGGTGAAAAAATCAATTATTTAATGTATACTTGAATTTAAATGGGAAATGAAATGGGATCCTACCTCAAATGTCATCCGCTTCAATGATGCCCAACCAAAATGACTCCAAAAAGGTTCCAGAAATCAAGAACATCCCTAAGAAATCCTAATAATGGTAAACCCTCGATTTCACACCACCATTAGTATTAAAATTTTCCAAACATGGAAACTAATGTTATAGGTGAAATGGGAAATGGAAGAAAAATAATGGAGATAGATAACGGAGTACTAACCTTTTGATTCAGGTGAAGAATCACCAACAAATAACCACAAAGTCATCTTGAAGGAGCTTGATGAATCCAAAATGCTCCATTAGAGGTTTCTAGGTTAGGGTATATTTATTGGGCTTTCCATGTGAAGAAAAATCATTTAAAATGGGGGTGAAAAGCCCAAAATACCCTTTTCAGGGTGGGTTGCACGGTTAGCTCACACAGTTTAAAAAAATAGTGCACAAACCATGTGATTTGCCACTATCTAGTGCTGCATGGGATTTAAAATTTGGATGCCTGGTTAGTTAAACCATGTGACCAAACCATGCGACCCCTGTATACTTTGGTTGTATGGTCAAACTAATCGTGTGAATTAACTTTTTGACTTAGAGAAAATCCCCTAAACATCACCCTTTCCCCCCAAAAAACTCTTCTAACTCAAGGTAATAAACCACCCATCAAACACACCACATATACAAGTGACACTATGGGTTTCAAAAACTCTCCACCAAAGCCATTTCCTTCCCATAACTTCACACTAACAATGAACAAGGCCAAATACCACCCAAAACTTCCATGACTCAATATTTAAATCAAGAACACCCAAAACACAAAATTTAAAATAGGAACACCCAGAACCTTAGAGAAAAAAATAATAATCCAAATATAATTAGAAATAAAGGATGGAAATAAAAATATGGGTGTGACAATTCTCCCCACCAATACCCTTTCTTCCCCTATAAAGTCACAAAATTTATAGTTGATTGATCAAAGAAAAAAATTCACACACTCACATGATTTAACTCTCAAATTGATGAACACCATGAAAAAACCAAGAATAAACACACACTTATACCCAAAATTAATCAACAAACCAAAAACACTTCTCAGAAAATGATGAAAATCATGAATTAGGAATTTTACAACCTCTTTTAATCAAAGCTATTGGGCGTACTCCAAAATCCCATGGTTAACTTGGAAGGAAAGATTCAAAACCAAAAACCCCAAACAAAACTACCCTTGAAGAGCTACTATAGAGTCTATACCAGATTATTAATACAGGGAGGCCTGAATGAACTATGAACCATTAGAAAACAACTAGACCAGGTTTATCATATGAGAAATATAATAGAGACTGATGGTGGGTTTCCCCACCATTTATGAGTCGACGAACCTGGTAAACCTGACAAGATCCAACATAGAAACATTTCCACCCACATTGATCAACAAACCCCACAATAAGGTGGAAAAAAGAGTCACAATAGGGGATATTGAATTTTCTATATTCCCACACTGAAGAAAAAATATAGAACAAGGCACCTCACACTCTTGGGATTCCTGAATACATGTCATCTTCACTCCGGGGCCTATACCTGGAGCCCTGATTTTTTAATAATCCATTTCCCTATAGCCAAGAGCTAAAAACCCCTGATCAAAACTCATAGTTTAGAATTTTCTAAAACATGCTTCCATTGAAATAGAATTTCTCAATGGGTTGACAACATCCATTATTACAATTCAAATAGAATGAAACACCAACTAACACCACCAGATACAACCATTAAAATAAAGAAACATTACAATAAGAGAGACTCTAAACTAATCCCAAATAGTTCCCTACCCCTGTAAACGGACAAGGGTGTCTTTTTAAGAGTTGGATATAGCTCCGTGAAGCTTCCTAGAAACACCTAACAAAACCATTGCAAGTGATCTAGGATCCCACGATCATGGTAGGTCTTCAATTCACTTGTAAAAGATAAACTTTTAAGACCACACTTACCACACTGATTACACATTAGTATATTGTGCCTAGAACCAGCTTATGAAAGATCTGAAGGCATCTTAATTCCCCTACCAACACTGCCAGCTTCAGTCCACTTCCTATTATTTTTATTTGGATTCCCTTCACCATTTCCAGAAACTTGAGGAAGGTATTCCATCTCAAGCACTCCTTCTTACACAACTTCAACATGAATATCCTGTCTGACCACATCAGAAAATGAGGTTAAGTTGAACTTTGACACCTTCGACTATAGTTTCGGATGAAGACCATACTAAAAAAGTTTGATCCTTCAATGGATCATTCACAACATACACCAGATCATGTGGTACTAGATAAAAAAAGTGACGATAGATTTTCAACATTGATCCAATACCTTGTTTTTGATAGCACATCTTTATCCCCTCCATTACCTTCATTATCTCAAAAAATTATTATTGGATAAACAAAGCCTTAGAGAAATCCCAGGTAAGATCTTCCCGAGGTTTGATTTGAGAGACCGACTTCCACCATTTCTAGGTTGGACCTTCAAGCATAAAGTAGAAAACGTTACCTTTAATGACTTAGGAAACTCAAGATATTTAAGTTTCTTTTAATATTCTGCATCCACACTTCCACTTCGAGAGGATCAACTTGACCATACAAGAGAGGAGGATTCAACTTCCCAAATTCAAGAAGGTAGCCTATGGTTTGATCAATTGGAAATTTTTCTAATGGAATACCACCTATAGATATGCCTTGAGTATCAATCAAATATTTTTTGGGGCATACACTAAGAAACAAGAAAATAAAGAACTCAATTAAAACTAGTCTATCAATTAGAATCCTCAATCTTAAAACACCTTAAAAGAAACATCATTCCTAAAAAAAGGAATATCAAAGGTCAACCACAACTTCCTTTCCACTTTTTAAATATAATATTAAACCTAGTTTTTAAAATTTTTATGTCACCTGGGTACTGTGCATGGTTTGGCCATACGGTTTATCAAACTATGCACCAACCGTGTGCCCATTACTGGAAGACATGGGCACTCACACTATTTGGCCACAGAGTTTAAAAATCATGTTCCAACCATCTGGAATGGTTTTATCCTAAGACAGTGGATTCCTGCATTCTTTAAACTTGATTTGACTAACCATGCATGGGTCATGAGCCCTCAACCAGAAGAAAACCAAAGCTCACACGGTTACCTGGAGCAAGTCGCACGATTTTCCCAAACCATGCATTTATCATGTGCTAAGAAGAAACACCCCAAAAATAAAAATTTAAATATTAATCACCCAAAAATCTAAAGAGAAATTGAGAAGAGGAACATAAATCATAATAAAATCAATTCATCTAACTCAATACACTTCCATTAATTCAAAAAATATCATTTCATTAATAATAATTTGACAAAATACTAATTTATTATTTTCTAGAATGAATTCCAAAAACCTCGTCAAAATAATTTTTTATTTTGCAAACAAAATATTCTAATAAAATCCAGATTTTGATTATAAAAATTTAATCCCGTTAAACCAATTATGTTTTCCTACAAAAATAATTTTACAAAAACCCAATTTTCTAAATTCTTCCTTAATATAAATTATGAAAATCCATTTTCCACTTTACAAAACAAAGTCATCGACAATTTAAATTAACCTTTTCATATTTAAAAAATAAGAGGCTTCAAAACAAATTCAGAATCCAAGGATACCCAAAATAACTCACAAGGGGGAACTAGTGTCGATGGGTGACTTGTTCATATGGTTGACAACCCTATGCTAATCACACCACCACAAAGGGGGTTCTATAGAACCCTATGTCCATCTCAACATGGCTTTCAAGGACCTATGATCTCACTGAGACCACATTACCAACTCTCTTTTCATTTCCCAACACCAAACAATTTACAAGAATAAAAGGAAACTAACAAAACCAGAATTCTAATGGAAACCTGAGGATTGGAACGAGTAAGGGATCATGAAGTACTTCTTATTCCTACCTATAGAGTTCTAATAGTGATACTCCATCTACATTTACATCCCCAAGTAATAAAGGGAACACTAAAAAGAAAGGTCCTCTAAAGATCCTACCTCCTCTAGTGTCATTTTTTCAAGAACCAACTCGGGTCGACCCCAAACTAGTCACCAGAGTCGGCCGGTGACAAGGCCTGAGAGGCATTCTCGATTCTCTCGGACTAGAGACAAGAGCCAAGGGAATAAATATAGTGATGATGGGAATGATTAAACCCAATATAAATAAATAAAAGCAACAGAATAATAATTGAGTATCCTGAAATAAATATGATAACCAAATTGAACATCCTTTACACTTGAAATGAACACACAACAAACAGGACAATAAAGATACATATAAAAAATCCAAAATTGAACCTAACAACCACAAAATCTCCATGTAACCCCAAGGGTCACTCTCAAATCCAAAACCAACCATCACCCATGGAAATAAAATATGAGATTAAACCTACAATGGAAACTAAAAAAAAGAATGAACTATAGGAATGAGTATTTAAACTCCATAGGTAAGGCCGAATAAATCTATTCCCAATACACTTCCATTAAATAAAGAAATGTAGATTTCTAGTTTGAAATACATTATATAAATTTAAGACATCTATATTTTTTCCTTTTAAAGAAAAAAACCACAATCAATTTCCCTCATAATTTAAAACAAGCTTCCTTTCATATAGGAGAATTAAGTTCTTAGGGAAAAGTCGGGAAAGGAAACCAAATGGGAATGTTCATTTTTCAAAGAAGTGATAAAGTGGAAAAAATTTATTCTTTCAAAACATCTTTCTTGAAAACCTTTTATTAAAAACCACACAATATCTTTTTACCAAGAATAAACCATAAACCATGAGCACAGACTATGATCACACAATAAGGGAAATGGGATAACGGTGATCAAGTAACCATACTAGGGAATACATATAAAACATCCACTAAAAATAATCTAGTACTAGAGAAAACATGGGAATACCTAGGAACTCAGAGGAAAATCCAGAACATACTATGCACCTGACTCACCCCATAGGCATGCCTAATCCGATGACGTCAATCCACCCACATGCTCGGTCTTACCATACCTCTCCTAACCAAGGGGCGCAATCCCAAAGTAGGGTAAAGTCTACACTAAGGGCCACTAACCAGTGTGTAATATAAACTTGCACAATAATCATTCTCATAATTCCTTGTAGTTGTAGTAGATTCTCAAGTCATGTTTTTAATGGGGTGTTCCAAACCAAGTTAATAAAAAACGATACATAAAAACCATCACATAAATCACACAAACTAGAACCACCCTGGCCACCATAAGTAGTAGTCTCTTGACACCATCATCACATAATGGAATTCCCAAACCAAGGAAATAACCGTCTCTATGAAACCAATAAGGAAATGGACACATTACAATAAGGGTTTTCCAAAGAAAACATTTCAAAAGTGCCAATCAGGTCTCATATAACCTTCATATATCAAACCCTTTTCTAAAATAACTACACGCACACCAATATGAAATAAAAAAGCACATTCAGAAACCCATTTCTAAAACCCAAACCATCACTTCAAATCCAAATACATTTACAATATCCAACCAGGCATTTCGTCAAGCCTTGGTGTAGAAAACCCAATATAACCATTTCAAATAATTAAAATAAAATGTAAATCACCTAATTTCATATAAAACATAAATTCTAAAAAAATACATAACTAATTGATATCTATAGAGGTTGAAAAAATTGATCAATCAATGGATTCTTGAATTTGAAGGGGAAATTTAAAGGGATCCTGTGTCAAATTTAATTCTCTTCAACGATGCCAAATCAAAATGATTCCACAAAGGTTCTAAAAAGCAAGAAAATCTCTAAGGAACCCTAATAATGAAAACCCCCCATCTTGAACCACCCTAGGTATGAAAATTTTCCAAACATGTCCACCATGGTTAGAGTATAAAGGGGAAATGTTAAAAAAGAAATGGAGAAATAGAAGGGAGCCCTAACCTTTCGATCCGGGTGAATAATCACCAATAAACCACATCAAAATAACCTTGGAGGAGCTTGGAGGAGTCAAAATGCTCCATGGGAGGTTTCTAGGTCGGGGGAGTTTGAGTGGGGTGTCCAATAGAAGAAACCCTAATTAAAAAGAGGCAGAAAATCCCAAAACACCCTTTCCCGAGTTAGTTGCATGGTTAGCTCACATTGTTTAAAAAACTATCCACAAATAGTGAGATTTCCCACTGTCTAGTGTTTAATTGGTTACAAACTTAGGCTTCATGGTTATTTAAACAATGCGACCAAACCGTGCAACCCCTAAACACTTTGGCTCCATGGTTAAACTAACCATGTGTACTAACCATGTAACCTGTCTAAAATCCCCCAAATATCACCCTTTTTACCCTAAAACTCTTCTAAATCAAACGAATAAACCATCCATCAAACACAACCCATAGATAAGTGACACTAGGGGTTTCAAAAAAACTAATAATGAATAAGGAAAAATACCACCCGGAACTTCCATGACTCAAAATATAAATTATGAACACCTAAAACTCCAAATGTAAACTCAGAACACCCGGAAATCAAGAGAAAAACTAAGAATCAAAAGATAATTATAAAAAAAGGTTGAAAATGAAAATCTAGGTGTAACAAAAACTCTTTCTGAGAATCCTAGGGTAGGGAGTAACTATAACTAGTATTATATGATATTGTAATCCCCAATTTCCTGCTAAAGTCCTCATATAGTAATGGCCATAAACCCATCCCACACACTCGAACAAGATGCTCCTTCCCTAGGACTTTACCAACTGGGTCATCTTGGAGACTAAGGACTGTATGGGATTGGCATCCCATAGTTCATTAATTTTTTTCTATAAATAAAATATCATTTATATTTGAAGCAATGCATATTAATTTAGTGAAAAATGAAAATAAATCATTACAATGAAAAATGAATTCATAACCCTACTTATTTAGCAGGCTTATTAACATAACTCCCATCATATTTTTTATGAACATCCAAACACAGTTCTGTTGGAGAGACATGGTGCACTAAATTCCCTAACCACATTAAACAAATATAAATCAATAATTTAATATATGAAACAGATTATATTGTCTTATAAATATTTAAACTAATGAAAATATTGCCATATTTGATCAGTTTATGGATAAATTCTTTGACCCGGCAGTGTGAGGGATGATTTGGTTAGATCAACTTGATGCATTCTTCCTTGGAAAATCCTAATAAAATAAAACATAATTAATAGTAAATTATGAAATGTTATCTCATAGTCATATTCATGTATAAATGTAAAATGAGATTAATATAATAATATATATTTAGATACCACATGCTTCTCATGATGATGGCTATCAATAAAACTCATACATTTCTCTTTAGTTAAACCATTGGGTACCTTATCATATAGTTGTTGGGTTCTTGATGAAATATTATTGAATTCATTCCATAATCTCCATTCAAAATCCTGCCATTTCTTACCCAAATTTTTCAATGTCCACTTTTGTTCCATAATATTAGCAATGCTAAAGTGAAAAAACATTTTCAAAAAGAGATTCATTTTCAAAATATTAGAATTTAATAGTATAATGATATTCAATTACACCATAATGTATTTAAATTTCCTTTTTATGTGAATTAGAAACATCATTTTTTCAAGATTGAGGCATATGCCTCTGATCAGCAAATGTAATCGGAAGGGTAACCAAATCCTCCACCAGCTGGCCTAGACTCTGGTAAAAACTTCTATGGAATCATCCATAGGGACCCCATAGTAGTCAAATGGGACGAAAATATTCATTCTATTCAGATTCTAGACATCTGAACTTTTTATATTTCGCTATGCAGTAGTGTTATTTCCATATTTTATGAAAAAAATAGTTAGTAGTATAGAAAAATTTAATAAATTTATTCATATTAAAATTTATACCTATAATTATCACCCTCTAATATCCCTGTAAAGAAGTAGGAGTGACGACCTACTCCCTTACTACTAATCCTGCTGAATGGGGAGTCATTGGCTGAGCTGTTGATGGGATGTTAATGGATAGTGTGTTAGAAGATGATTGAATGGAGGGTGTGAGAGATAGTGTAGGGGGAATTGGAGGGCGTCTCATATTCTTTAGGGAGTGAGACCGATCATTTGGTATAGTTGAGGGAATTTCGACGAATAATCGACTGGGATCAATGAAGTGTTTCTACTTTTTAATTCTTATCATTTAATAAAATAAAATTAACTTCAGAACATATATTTCAAAAAATTCATGATGAAAAAAATAGAAATGATAATAGATACATATTACTGACAAAAAAATATACATATCTTTAATAATGAATGACTGCACAAATAACATAATTGATTTATAAATGAATGTATGACTGCACATAAAATCATTTTATCCTTCAATCATGTCATTTTCCTGCACCATAATTACTTCATCTTCTTCATCCACCCTTTCAAAACTAATATTTTTAATATAATGATGGAAATTTTTTTTCTCTTATTACTATTGATGGGATGGATTGTCAGAGGTCGAATCTTCTAATTCATCACCCATATCATACAATTCTCTTTATTTTATGTGATAAATTACACTCCACTCTTCATCCATGACATATTCCATATAATATACCATTTTTGATAGCAATGATATGATATATGGATCATTTAATTCATATTCACTGACATCCATCAAGTAAGAGAAGTTCACAGAAGTAAATTATAATGAATCTCTTTTAATACCCCTGATAATATCGACCTAATTGAATTGGAACAAAACAACAAAAAAATTCCTTTGATAGTTTAATTCGATAATATCAATTAACTTTCCATATTATCATACTTTATAAAATGTAAATATACCACTATTATATGTTTTCAAACCCTCTTCCCAATCGATGATACAAAATTTAAAGCCATTCACATTGTAAGAGTTGAACTTTCTAGATTATTTTATAGGTCCTCAAGCAAGAAACATCAAATATTCTAACAACTAAGCTCAAATATCAGTATTTATGGTCTAAAAAACTAATATACTTTATTAAATTTAAAAAATATAAGTTTCAACCTAATATTCATATTGATTAAAATATTTATGAACTTACACATCATGAAAACTATTCTACAAGCTATTTATAAATAGCTTTTGTTATATCTTTGTCATTCCATGTTCTGCCTTTCATTCTTCTCTTTGTTTGTATCTGAAAATTTTTAATAAATGGATATGAGATTTTACTGTTCATAAGAACATACTTATGTGCCTGTAATGATTCCATTTCTTTTAGTGTAACATTTGAGCTCCTCCCAACTGATCGACCAACAGTAAGAAAGATTTTTTATTTCCTATGTAGTTGAGACTGAGTCGATGTGTCATTAACTTTTCCAACTTGATTTAATATTTTCTCAATATCATCTAAGTATTTAAAACAAATAATAAGACGCACCTCTTCCAAATAGTCTTCAGAAATATAGCTTTTAGGTTGAGGTTTATTTTTCAGTTATGATTTCAAATTCCCAAAATATCTATGAATTAAAAAAACATAATTGTGTATTAAATAAAGATCAAATATTTGTTTTCTTAAATTAAAAACATATAAATAAATTATCTATCAATTTGATACATCAATAGATAATGTATGGTTCCTCCTAATTTATATTCCTTACCAAATTGACAGTTAAATACATCATTGTGGTAAAAAAATTATGGAGGAAAGATAATCTCCATTGCATAAAGTTTCAAATAAAATCTCTCCTGAATGTTTTCAAGATCAAATGGCTGTAGAGTTTTCCCACATAGTTGTCTGAAGAATGTGAAAAATTGTAGTATAATATCAGTAAACTTTTTATGTAATAATTATTGAAATTCAAATGCTAGTATCTGCTATAAAAAATATGTGAATCAAGTATTATCAATCCATGTAACATTTGATAATTTAAGTAAACACACTTGAAGATTGTACTTGAATACCCATAAGATACCTTCACATGTTTTAAAATTAGATGGAATGTATCTTTATCCCTATTTTTCATTGAAAACTTTATCAAAGTATACTTTCCATTCCCATCTATCTGGAGATCATGCTTTATGTTCATTATTTGTAAGTATTTATGAGAATTGAGATGGTACTTTGATTTTCCATGCTCATTAAGAAATGTGAATATAAAAGTTTCTTAAAAATTATTATCAATATTCATAATATCAAGATTATGTTGTAACAAACTAAATTCTCAATACAAAATTTTGAAGAATATACTTTTTTCTTCTATTTTTGCGTTGTGATTTCCCTTGATGATGTTCTTAGAACTTATTTCCCAGTATCATTCAAATAATGAACCTTCCCAAATTAAATTTCAATATTTCTAAGTTGTTCCAATATTTTAAAACCTATTAACTACTTTTTTAGTGGTCTATGATCAATAGAACCATTTAATTTTTACTTTTTCAACCGAAATCTATGATATGCATCGATAAATCTTCGATGACACAAGAAGCACCATTTCTTACTATGAGGTAGTCATTCAAGCTCAAAATAAAATTTACAAATAGGAAAATCCAAAACCTTGTAAACGTTCCAACCAGCTAAATTCCCACGTACAGGGAAGTGACTAATGGTCCACATTTGATAAGATTTCATTTTGAACCTTGTTCTAGAAGATGCATCATACGTCTCACCACCGTTTCTCCTTAACTCCTCTAATTATTCAATTATAGGTTTAAAGTATACATCAATATCATTTACAGGAATTTTTTTATTGGAATAATCATTGAAATTATTAAAGAAGATTCAGGTGGTTCTTCATCATAAGTTCCTTGGGTTCCTACGTTGCCTCTTCCATCTTATGGTTTCTCCATAGAACTTTTACCAGACGAGTCGTCCTATTTATCAACACTTGTTCTCTTGTATCAAGAACCTTGACAAGCTCTTCACAATAAGACAGATTGGGTTCCATTTCTAATTCCTCATAGGTAAGTACATGTGTTGGGCCGACCATTTATTTTCTCAATAGTGATATGTGGAACACATTATGAACTTAGGAGAGACTTGGCGGCATTTCCAAATGGTATGCTATATCCCCAATTCATTCTAGAATTTTTAAAGGTCCGATATACCTGGGACTCAATTTAACCTTCTTATTGAAACGTATAACACCCTCCCATGGAGATAAATTCAAGAAAACATAATCTTCTAATTGAAATTCCAAATCCTTCTTATGGTTATCAGCATTTCTCTTATTTCTACTTTGACCTTCTTTGATGTGGGTTTGGATCACCTTCACATTTTCCATCATTTCCTTCACCAGTTCTGGGCCTATGAGTTTTCTTTCACCAACATCATCCCAAAAGGTTGGTGTGCGACATCTCTTTCCATATAACACTCCATATGGCACCATCTGAATACTTGAATGGAAGCTATTGTTATAGTAAAATTCTAATAGATGTAAATATTGATCCCACATTCCTTGAAAGTCAAGGGAGAAAGATCTCAACATGTCTTTTAGGCTTGAATAGTCCATTCTGATTGTCCATCAGTTTGAGGGTGGTAGGCAGGGCTCAAATAAAGTTCAGTATCCAGGGATTTCTGAAGACTTTGCAATAATTTTGATGTAAAATGGGGATCATGATCAGAAACAATCGATTGGGGTACACCATATAGTCTTACAACTTCATTAATATACAGTCTTTTTAAACGTTCAAGTGGTAAATCTTCTCTTATAGCAAGAAAATGTGCTGACTTGGTAAGACGATCAACAATGAACCATATTGCATCATTCCTTCTAGGATTCTTTGGTAGTCCCATGACAAAGTCTACAGTAATATTATCCCATTTCCACTCAGGTATGAGAAGAGGTTTCATGACTCCTCAAGTCTGTTTCCTTTGAGCTTTCACTTGTTGAAAAACCATACATCTTAACACAAAATCAGTAATCTCCCTCTTCATGTTGTCCCACAAAAAATGTTCCTTCAAATCTCTATACATTTTGGTGCTCCCAGGGTGTATAGAGAAATTGGAGCTATGAGCATCATCCAACAATTCTTTTTTTAGATCAGGTATATCGGGAACACAAAGTCTCTTAACAAATTTCAAAATTCCATCTTCATATATGAAGTCACTCAATCTCCCGTTATTCACGGCTTTAATCTTCTTTTGAAACTCATCATCATCATCCTGAGAACATTTTATCCTTTCTATTAAAGATGGTTTGGAAACCATTTGAAAAAGAATTAATGTTTCACCTTCCATGGTTATTCCCATATCCATATTTACTAGATCCATGTATATAGGATCCTTTTCAACTCTCATCTTGTTCAAAACTCCATGATACTTTCTACTCAAAGCATCTTCCACCTTATTTGCCTTCCCTAGGTGGTAGTGTATAGTGAAATTGTAATCCTTGAGTATTTCAAGCCATATCCTATGCCTCATATTGAGTTCTTTCTATGAGAAAATATACTTCAAACTCTTGTGATCAATATAAATCTCAAATTTTTCACCATAGAGATAGTGTCTCCAAATATTCAAAGCAAATATTACAGCTTCTAACTCAAGATCATGAGTAGGATAGTTTTTCTCCTGAATTTTTAGTTGTTGTGATGCATAGTCAATAACTCTATCATTCTGCATAAGGACACAACCAAGTCCTTTCTTTGAAGCATCACTATAAATAACAAACCCATCATTCCCCGATGGTAGAGTAAATATAGAAGAATTTGCTAATCTTCTCTTCAGTTCTTCAAAACATTCTTCACACACTTTTGTCCAAACAAATTTAACCACTTTACGTGTGAGCCTGGTTAATGGGTTTTCTAATCGGGCAAAATTCTAGATGAAATGCTGATAATAACCTGCTAAACCAATAAAAGTGTGTACCGCATTTATACTCGTCAGTGATGGAAATTCTTGGATTGCCTTGGTTTTTGAAGGATCAAGAGATATTCCATCCTTAGAGACAATATGGCCAAGAAAATAAATCTCTTGATGCCAGAATTCACACTTTCTAAACTTCTCATATAATTCATTTCTTCTAAGAGTCTTCAGGATAATATGCAAGTGATTTTAATGATCTTCATAGCTTTTGGAGTATACCAAGATATCATCAATAAATATCACTACAAAGTCATCAAGATATTCCTTGAAAAATATTTTCATTAGATCCATGAAGACAGAGGGTGCATTAGTCAATCCAAAAGGAATTACTGTAAACTCGTAATATCCGTACCTGGTTCAAAATGCCATCTTCAGAATGTATTACTTCTTCAGACACAACTGATGATATCCAGATTGAAGTTCAATCTTTGAAAAATATTGAGCTCCATGATGTTGGTCGAATAAATCATCAATGTGAGGTAGGGGATACTTGTTCTATATTGTTATAGTATTTATCTCCCAGTAGTCGATGCAAAACCTCGTAGATTCATCTTTCTTCTTAACAAAAAGGACAGGGGATCCCCATAGAGAAGCACTTGGGAGAATAAATCCCTTATTACTCAATTCCTCTAGTTTTTTCTTTCGTTCCACTAATTCCACAATGTCCATTCTATAAGGGGTCTTCAATATGGGCCATGAACCAAGAATTAAATCAATTGAAAACTCAATTTCTCATTCTGGAAGATGTCCAGGTAAATCCTCTGGAAATACATCAACATACTCTTTCACAATAGGTACATCCTCTATTTGAACATTCCTTTCCTCACCCACAGTTATTTCATTTAATTACTCTCCAATAATTGAATTTATTTGAGCTATTAGGGGTGGATCTAGATAAGAATTAGGTGGTGATGATTCTTCTCTAAAGATAAGGTGTTCTTTATCATCGTCATCAAAAATAGTAACCTCCTTCTTCTTACAATAAATTTTTGCATCATGGTCCGAAATCCAATCCATACCAAGGATTATATGAAATTCAATAATGGGTATGATGATGAGATCAGCAGATAAATAACATTTATATGCCCTAATGGGGACTGATTCACAAAAATTGGTTGAAATGATACTTCCCTTGGGAGTTTTTACTAACAACTCCCTTGTTAAATCAAATTGGAAATATCTAAGTTTCTTAGAAAACTGGGAAGATATGAAACAATGCGATGATATAGAATCAAATGAAGCATTTTCTAAACTTGAGGAAAACATTAAATTGCCTACCACCATGTCTTTAGGAGCTTCAACCTCAGCAGTAGTGATCGCATAAGCTTGGCCTTAATCCCTTGCCTTTTCTGAGGTAATTTTTTCTGACGCTTAGGATATTCATTTTCATAATGTCCCATATCCCTGCAATTGTAGCATTGAAAATTGGTAGTGTCTTTCTTCCCCTTGAAATCACGAGCTTGGTGGCCTTTTTTCCCACAATTGTAACAGACTCTCATTCCCTTCAGGAAATTACTGGAGTGTTTCTTCCCACATTTACTGCATGATGGATATTGAAATTTTCCCATATTCCCCTTATTTCCATTTCCAGAGTGTTCGGCAGATCTCTTCTCCTCTTTCTTTGCTTTAAAGTCGTAATACTTAGAGAATTCCTTTTCTATCTTGATATCACATAAGAAAATATCTTCTTATAACGAGAAGGATTGTGAGACTAATTCTAGACAAAGAAATGGTTTTAACCCATCAAATAAATGATCTATATTACTTATTGGGTTACGTATATAATTTTCAGCATGCCTCACTAACCTTGTAAAGTTAGCCTCATATTTTTGGGACATTCTCATCCTCTTTTTTCCTCAGACTCAAAAATTGCCTTTCCATATCCGATCGATGGTCCTGAGGAAAATATTTTTCTAAGAAAATCCCTTTAAACTCCCTCCATTCCATATTTGATACTTTATCATCTTCATTCATGTTTTGAATCAATGACCACCATTGATCAGTATCTTCAGTGAGGCGGTAAACTGACATGATAATGTTTCCCATTTCACTACTCCCCAAGGCATATAATATTTTCTATAAGGAATTTATTCATTTCTCAGCTAATAATTAATTTTTACTCCCATTTAATGTTGATAGTTGTTGCCTCATGAAGCGATCTAACATCGATCATCCATGCTGTGGATCAAGGTGCTTCATATGGGTAAGGTTATTACTCATAACCGGAGTGAGTTGTCCTAGTATGGTGATAAGCTGATCAGCACCAGTTGCATTGCCAACTCCACTATAATTATATTGAGTTTGAGGGCAATCCCTACATGTATTACGTGTGTTGATACGGTTTCCATTCCTTCCACTAGGCAACACTTCTAAACAATGTCGTAAACTAGATTAGTTTATGAATCGAAATACATAATTTTAAACTTGTAAAACACTTAACATAAACTGAAAATTTTATGGATATAATCCATAATCATAAAAAAAATTTCTTTGATGAAGTATATACTCATAAACCCTTCATAATGGTTTGTAAAGAAAATGAGAATTATCTTAAGCATATCCCCCGGGAGTGTCGTAACCAAGAGTGCAACAAGTACTGTTGTCATGCACCAGTTCCCATTCAAGTATAGATCAAAGCGGTGTTTTCGGGTTTTACCCCTATATACATTTGTGCCAGAGATGCCTATACCTACTCATATCCAAACAGAGATGTATTTCTTGGACATCTCATAAAATCTCTACAGTACCAAAATTATAGGAAGTTCTTCTACACTAATCCTCAAAGTCTATCTTAGGGCTATATTCTCTAATCAGAGTTACTCTAAATCTAGTTTCCAAGGTTTGTAATAAACATCATATGATACCAACTGTAATTTCCCGACCCCAGTTACCCAGAATCGGTGCATTATTACATAACATTGGAATGATACAAGGAAATCATGTCTCGAAAGACCGATCAGTTTAGTAGCCTTGGAAATACTAGATACATTCATGAGTTTTACATTACATTATAAAATGAAAAACTACAGCAACATTATTTCCATAGACCACACTCATATCCCATTAGACTATCCCTATAGGTCAGTCATAAAATACTTCTTCATATCTTGGGAAAAAATAAAACATAGAAAGGGGTGAGATCAGATGCTCAGTAAGGATAACAATATAGCGGAAGCTTTCATAAATAATCATAAACATTTAAGGCAATGTATAAGACTAAAACAAAATCCTTTTAAACTTGAACTTCAGCATAATATGGCAAAGATAAAATCATATAATTCCAATTATTTATTCACATAGATATTATACTAGTCAAATAATCACATGCAATATCAATAGCCACTTTCATAATGATGGAATGCATAATGCCATACTTCATAACCACATAGTCAAGGCCTTGTTCCAAGACTACAAAAAAGATTTTATCAAGGCATTATTCCAAGACACTAGTTTGTTTCATGAGACCTACTGATACATTGAGGATCTATAGCGGGCTCCACCCATCATATACTAAGTCCAATGCATTCCTCATATGAAAAGTTTTAAATATAATATAAACATTTATATTAAAACTAGCATACAAAATGTCAATAATTTATCCATAAACCAGGAATGGTATAAAATAACACATCCATAGTCAAACATATCGCAAACCCTTTAATACAATTTGGAAGTTTTTTATCATTATAAATTAACTTCAAACAAGCTTAAAATCCTTCAATGGATGTTGACATAGATTAAATCAAAACCTTTTTTAGAGAAATATATCTTTCTATTTTGGAATCATTTAAGAGTCAAATAATTATAAATAAAACATTTATTTAGAAAATAATCCTTTAATCTTTTAAGGGAAGCTTCAACAATGTTATAATGGCGGAAAATAGCTTCACCCGCCGTATAAGTCAAAACAAACATTCTTACCTTAATTTTGTCGAAAAGGTCTTAAAGTACCTTGTTTGGAAAATGACGGAAAGAGTAATTTAAAAAACATATAAGGTAAAATAAGGGTATAAATTAATTTACCCCATTGTTTAGTAAATATTAGAAATGTTTTGAAATATATTTTTAGGAAACATGGATGTGGATGATAAAGAGGTCCCAGTAGATAATTACGTATAATCAACCTCGGATAATAAAGAGATTTCGAAATTAACCCTTACCTTGTACTTTTCCTTGGTCGAGGGTAGGTTAACCTCCTGTATAATAGTTAAATAATTGTTATTAAATTATACATGAACCATATACATAAATATGATATCATATATGATCTTATAATATTGATTTTTAATAATATTTTAGTATTATCGTTGTTTCGAGTGATAACTGATTCATTTTCCTTTATATTATTTGTTATGTAAGTAATGTTTTTTATGGATATGATGTATATTATTCATATTCAGAATTATATTAAGTCTTTAAACATTATTTTTAATAATCAAATAAAAATAGTCTTGAATGGATATGATGGGGAATGAATCTCATCGCGTTCATGGAGACGGTAATCCGTACATATGCACGAGCAAAAATATCATTATTTTGATATTAAAATAATATATAATTGGATGGTATATCATATATAAAGAATTATTATCATGTTATATTTATTATTTACATCAATTATACATCATTATTATACCCATCCAAATAATAATGAATTGAATAACAACTACACCACGACGTGGAGACGGTAAGTTGTACGTACGCATGTATGGGGACATGTCAATCATAGGATGGATAAAATAATGAATATGGTTGTACCATTTTTATAATAACATCAAATTATATAGAAGATATTGGAGTTATTATTTTAGAATGTAAACATCAAAGAAAGAGGAAGTGGAAGAAGAAAGGAACTTGAAAGAGGTGATGAAATATTTACCTCTTCTTTGGGTTCTTCCTTTTGATTTGATCAAAACGGCTCTTTAGATTAGATTTATGACTAAATGAAGGCCTCTAGAATGAAGGTAGGACAGTTGAAAGGATATTTGGGCAGGGGTTGGCTGATCCAAATGGCTTTGAAGGTGTGAATTTGAGAGAAGGGGAAGTGCCCTTTTATAAGAGGGGTAAGGGGCACCTTAGGAAAAGATTGAAATATTATTTTATAATAAAATCATTTTCGGTTTCTAATGGCTCCAAAATAAATTATTTAAATGATAAGGTGGGTATGGTTCTAAAACCACTCAACCAATAGGTTTTATAAAGGTTTGGGTCAGTATATTAACCTTTTCTTTTAGATTTAACTCTTAGTTAATTAGTTTGACATTTACCATGTCTCTTTGTATTTTTATATTATATGGTTAATAAACTTACAATAAACATCCAAGAGAACATAAAGTGGTTCATTAATTACATATATAATATTATTTAAGACCTTTGGCCGAATCCTTAGATTTTTAGGAATAGAATATCAATTAATAATATAATATTTGTTTTAAAAACTCTTTTATGTCAATTTTGAAACTATTTGATATTTTGTTTTTCTAAATCAATAAAAACATTATTACTTAAAAAAAATTAATTTAATCAACCCTAAAATGTAATAGTAACCTAGAAAATTAGTGTAATTCATAAAAAGTCTCAAATTACATTTATTTGGATATTTATAATATCAATTATTTTAATATTTCATTAATAAGGTAATTACAGCATCATCATTGTGTCATAAATAAATTAAATTATTTAATGTCTAAAAAATATAAATAAAATACCATTATGTAGGAAATATTTTTATATTTCTAATGAATATTTATATTCTGATTTATATTATGTGTAACCCTATATTAAAAATGTATTAGTTATTAAACTTTGAATTTAACACTTTTAACTCTTCTTTGAATTAAATAATAATAAATATCCTAATCTAATAAAAGTGGACCTAAAGGATCATATTTTATTAATAAGGTTGTTTTTGGTCGAATTAAACTTATCCAATAGAATTATTACATATGTTAGGGTAACAATAATATCATTTTTACCTTTAATTACCCTATTTACTTTTAACCGTGGTAAATAAAAGTCAAAAGATATTATTCACCAAAAATTATTTTCATCTCATCAAACCACATTTTCTTTACTGATATCAACAGTGTTTCTCAATTTTTCTAAATTCAACTCACATAAGTGGTAAAATTAATTTTTATGTAAATTTGCAAATGCTCATAGGAGGTGGGTAAAAGACGGTAAAAAGTTCAATAAAATTTTTATATATCTAAAATTATTATAAGCTGACTCCAAAGAATTAAATTGAACTTTTATAGGTATTATGTATCTATTTTGACCTAAAATAATTTTAAGTAAAATAAATAATTATTTAAATAAAAAGTCGGTTTTAAACAATTACTCAGTGTTTTTCACTATTCATCAAAAATTGAAAGTTTTCAGAAAAATACAAAAAATTAACCAAAAGCTAATTTTGATATTCCGAATCCAAAAATGAAGTCCATTTTGAAAGATTAAATTTATAAAATTTCAAAAAGTGAGTATTACTATTCATAACGGCTAGTTTGATTGGATGTGGTGTGTTTGAACTTGAAGTTCCGTACAACACAAGCTACTGTATTATTCAAAGGGAAACGTATCGTGGAATCTTGGGGTGTTACAACTATGATATAAACTAAAACCTTACAAAGTGGTGGTTCAACTTTTGATTTATTAAAATGGCATTCTAGATAATGGTTTTAAAGGAAATAATAAATATTTACTTATCTTAATAAGTTCAAAATCAACATTAAAAATGATGAAATTTCTAATGCTAATTTTCCAAAAAGGTTTTTACCCCATTGGTCTTTAAAGGGGTGATTAATTTTTCAATGGGGGAAAGTATGATATTTTTTTTCCTTGAAATTTATAAAAAAACCTATTTTATAAATGGTTTACAACCAAGATTTTTTGAAATGTATTATAAAAAAGAAATTTAAAAAACTATGTGTTGAAATCCTACTGGTAATATTTAGCTCGCACCCTACATACTCACAATTTTGTGTATATTTCTATTTCATTTTTATACCAGTATTCGGGTCACATTTCCATATTTGGTGTGTTCTCATTATTCCACTAATTGATTTTTCTATGTGGACATGTCCTCATGTTGCACGCTAATGATCTTATGGTGTCTTAGATTTATGGTTTATATCAAGATGTTTATACCAGCCAACTAATCCATCCTCTTGTATTTTAGGTTTCCTTTGCATTTTTACTTTTCTTATATTATTTATGATGGTGTATATTTTAAAATTTAGTTTCTTTATATATATTAATTATGGAATGTTTTATTGATTATGTTATTTATGATAATTTATTTTCTATATAAGGAAATCTAAAGTGTGGATGGAATATGTCTTATTCTTGATAAAGACCCACTATTTATTTATTATTACAAGATAGTGAAACCATCCCCACTGGTTTTTATTTGACAGACTATTTTTTTCACCAACCGGTGGTGATCGAGAACATGCTTCTTATCTTGCGACATATTAGTTTCAATGATGTGGTATTTTGACCCATGTTGGTTTGTTAAATTTCATAACCAATCTGACAATATTATAGACATCAAGTTCATATCCTCATTATTTCCTAAAAGAAAACATTATTCCATCAAGTGAATCCCCCAATATCTATATCCCGTTTTTTCAACCTCATCATAACTTCTTTTATATACCCCAGGGTTATTGGGACCTAAAACATCTACTCTATCACTATTTTCCTCTCTTCCTTTGATCACTACTAAGGGTATTAATTCTCCCCTTATATAGTTAATGTTAGGGATACTGATCATCCTATAGATATAGAGGTGGATCATTCTCAAACATCAAGTAAATGGTATTTCATTCCATAATATTATTTATTTGTATTCATTGGTATTTTTTTATAATATTTTCCTATTTTTATGTTGTTTTAATTCTTCTTATCATACAAAAAACACCATGATCGTATATGGATGGGTTCTATATTGAATCAATATACATAGGTCAAGGGGGACTATAATGTACATCATAATTTTATTGGTAAAAATTAGAACATATTCAAAAGCCGCATGGCAGCACTATATAGATATTATGATATCATTCACATATAGCTAGTCTCATAGTGTAATATAAATTTTGTAATCAAGGATATGGAAAGTTAATGGATTTGGGTTTGAATATTAATTTATCTTTTATTTAGTATTATTATATGTATTATTATATAATTAATTATTAAATTTATTCTATGTCATTAATATTTTCGCGGTTGTGAAAATGTCTAGGTATCTTGCTTTATGAAGGTAGGTGAACAATAGAGGTTGTATAAATATGATATATATCTTGTATTTTAATTTCCTTGGACTTTAACATCTTGTGTGACAAACAAAATTTTGTTATATGACCCCATCCATGCTAACTCATATGCCCAAGTTTGTCAAGTAGTGGTGGTGGACTAATTATATCAACTAAATATATTGTTCCATTTGTATCCTGGAATGTAATAACAAAAAAATAACAACCAATCACTAAATTGAAAATATATTAGAATACCAGTAATATTTATATTATAAATCAAACCATGATACATAAATAAAAAAAGTATGATAACATATGTACTCAAGATTTCAAACCATGATACCTAAGTAAAGTTTGTTAAATTCAATGTGCCTTATCATGAAAATGAATTTTTTTAACACAAAAGGAAGAGAGAAATTAAAACTATAAATGAAAAGGAAGAGAGAAATTAAAACTATATGACCTCACCTCCATCTTTGAATTGAGCGAAGGAAATAATAGGGAGAGGGCTTGGGTGAAGACAATGACTCTGGTGATGATAAGGGTGGGGGAAATAGGTGGGGGGTTGTGACCGCAGCACCGACAAATGCTCCGAGGAGTAGGATTGGAGGAATCAAGAGATTACTGAGTTGTAGCGATAGGGGAAGCACGGTGATGTTTGGGTTTAGGGTCTTGGGGAAGGGGATATCAGGTGTAGAAGTTTGGGGTGTTGTGGAGGGATCGGGTGTGCCGAAAAGGGGGGTGGTGGTGCAGGTTTTGGGGTTAGGGGGAAGGGGAGCTCAGTGGAGAAGGGTGGGGCATAGTGGAGGGGTTGGGAGCACCGTAAAGGGGGTGGTGTTAGGGTTTGATGTAGGGGAAGGGGGCTTAAGGGAGAATGGTGGGGAACGACGTATGGGTCGAGAGCACCAGTGAGGGGGGTGGTTCAAGGGTTCGGGGTTATGGGGAAGGGGAGATTGGGGGAGAAGGGTTAGGGGAGGGAGAATAGTGGGGCATGGAGAAAAGTGTTTTTTTAATAAAAACATAAAATTTAGTGAATTTATATAAAAAACCACCGTGAAATCAGTTGTTTTATTTGCAGCAGTTTAGTAAATCACCACTAAGTGATGAATATTTTGTTGTGTCTATTCATGTTATACATGTTAAAACAAATATTCCTTTATCATTTTTGTAAAATATAAATAGAAATTATTGTGAAAATAAAATGAATATTTCTTTCAAAACATTTTTTAAAAATTAAAACATTGGAAAAATGTATTAAATAATTTTTAGAACATTCAAAAAAAATTGAAAACATTTTTAGAAAAATTGGTTTTGGAAGAGAAATGTTTTTTTCTCCGAAGAGAAAAATAAATTCAATTTACATTAAAACCATTATTTTTTAATATTGAGTAGTTAAAGAGAGTAAAATGAAGGGGAAACAAATATTGCATTGAGATAACTATAGTTGAATAAATTTCATGAGTTTCTTGAGATATACATGATAATATTTCATCATTGTAATAATAATCATAAACAATCCCAATAAATGATGAGATTGTAACTTAAAACTCTTACCACTTTGGTAACTTGAATCACAAGCCCGGTGAAAAAATAACATTAAATAAAACTTATAATATCATGAGAATAAATAAATTTAAGATATTGAATGTAAAATTTGATATATATACACCTCATAAAAGAAGATAGTTCCATAACATAATGTATGTCCCAATGAAGAGAAATTGAGACAAAAATCTCTGACATCATTTGTAACTTTTGAATTGTAAAACCCAAGAAAGAGAGACCATAAAATGTATATTTAAATCAAAATAATTTTCAGGAGAAGAATCCTAAAATAAATTCATGGACAGTATATACATCATATAAAAAAAATATATTGTAAATATGACATATGTCTCACAAAAAATAAAAGTGTGGCGAAAATCTCTTACCATAAGTATCAACTTACTTTATACATGTTTAAAACTCCTATATAATAAATAAAAGATTATTATAAATATATTAAATAACATTAATTATATATATATACCATATATTATTTACTTATCGTCTTTTATTACCTATTTATTAACAATTCCATGTTAAAGTCGTGTTTCAAGCAATAACTTCTTTATTTTTCGTGTATGTTTTGATTTTTTTCATCCTATGAATATGATCCCAGTTACATAATATCCAAAATTTTAACCATAATATAAAAATCATATATATTCAGTATATATGTATTTATAGTTATCCATAAAAGTTATATATAGAAAATGAAATACACCATTTATGGAGACAGTAGGTCACACGTACACATGAACACTGTTTCTATTTTTCCAATGGGAATAAATAAAGAAATTTAAATAATATATTAATGTTACACAATAATTTTTATTTCATATATTTCACATATTTTCATTAAAACCATCCTTATTATCTCCCATTTAACGCCTGAACAAATCACATTGCTTCGCTAGGTTGTAGTCCGTCGTACACACAAATGATGTTATAGTACACCCAAGGAACATGTGATATCCTAATTATATAAGAATAATAATATCATAAATATCACATATATATAATAAATTCATCATTATATCTATCTGTGATATGTGGTTCTGTAAAATGAATAACTTCAGTTCATGAGGCGGTAGTCTGTTGTACACACCAATGATGATTTCATAGCCCATTTGATAGAAAACGAGAAATATTTATATTATAAAATTAACAAAATAAAATCTTTGTATATGTAAGATAATTTTTTTATTATATAATAATGTTTTAATAGGAGTTTAAGGAGGTGGAGGAAGAAATAAAATAAAATACTCTATTAGGGATGTTACCTATTCTTCAAAAAACTTCTTTAGGTTTTCGCCAAAAAGATTAATAGGATATATTTATGACCAAAATAAGGATTCACAGATGAGGGAATGGGATTAAGAAATTTATTTTGGTATTTATTTTCCAAACCAAAGTGTTTTGGAAGTGTGAATATGAGAAGATATGGGTGGCCTTTTATAAGTGAGGTGACTGGCATACATGTAATTTTTGAAAATAAAAATGTGTATCCATGTTTTTCACATGAACCAAGACTCTATAATGGGAGATTATATAACCTAAAAAATATAAGGTCTAAATGTGGCCATAAAATGCGTTTTAGACATGTTTTGGGTCTTTTGGACCCTAATATTTTTAGTTTAACTTCTGAAAACCCCATTTTTACCTTAACCGTGGTTAATAATTTTTATTGATTTTACAATTGACTATGGTAAAAAATTAAGTTTAACATATTATATAATATAAATTAAATATATTCCAAATATGGAATAAATTTTTAGAAATTAAATTCACAATATCAAAAAACATTAATTTAAAATTAATCCCACAAACATGACGACAAAGCGGTTTTCCAAAGAGAAAATGTTCAAAAGTTCAAAAAAATTATATTATAATTCAATATTCAATTGATTAAAATGACCTAAATTGGAATAATATATATATCTATATGTATGTATGTATATATATAATTGAACTAATTTTATCTTTAAAACTATCTTAAAATAATTTTTGTGTTTATAAATGATGTAAAAAGGTAAAAATTCTTAATAAAAACCAATATTTTTTATTATTCATCAAAAAAATTATCTTATTAGAAAAATATAAAAAATTCACCCCAAGATAATTTTTTATTTTTTATTTCATAAATTAATTTAATTTGTTTAAATAAATTTTCTAAAAGTGGAAGAAATTAATTTTAAAACAAGTGTGAAAAAGGTGACACAACTGCTTTTTAGGAAAATACAGCTTTTAAGAATAAAATTGGATTTATTCTTATCACTTGTATAAAAAAACATAAGATAAATTCTAAAAATTTGATTGAATATATTATATATAAAATTTATCAAAATCATTCACTAAAAGTTATTTCTTTAATTTATTGAGATAAAACATGTTTGTGTGCATAAAATAGGTTTTCAAACAAATACTCCCTTTATATTCAAATGGGTTTTATTTTCATTTGTAAAAATTTGGTCACCATAGATTTAATTTTATATAGATATATAAACCTTATATTTTTATAATTTTGTTAATACTATTTATACCCACTATTCTAATGGTTGGGAGATTAATATCTTATTAAATAATAATATTTTAATAATATATCTTATTTCATTAAAACTTGAAGTTGTGTGTAATGCGGGCCAAGATCAGTGTTTACTATAACACGAGATAAACTTAGTGTTACATGTAACATAATCTAAAATCATTATTATGTGTAATGAAAGCTAAACTTTGTGATGTGTGAAATATAAGCTAAACTCATAGTTAAATGTAACATAAAATATCTAAAATGTTAAATTTATTCAAAAAAACATATTTCACAAAATCTCAGGGTGTTACATGGGCATAATGAGTTTGATAACATTTTTAGGCATGGAAATAACGAGTTTTTTCACATAGGCATGTGAATAATGAATTTTCTTACAAATGTTTTCCTATGCTTATAGTTATTCCACATTTCTATGTTTTTTTATTTATGTTATGCCAAATTTACAACATGTTGTTCATATTCATGATATTATATGTTTTCATGTTGGGCTATATTTTTAAATTATTCCACACTCTTATATTGTGCTCGTATGTTTTAGGGTTATTGAGATGTATTTTGATTATTTTCATAAATTTTATGCTTAATTAATGATCTTTTTATAATATTATATTAATCAACCATTTTTTATGATTATCATATATGGTCTCCTGATCTTTTATTTAGATATTTATCCCTTCCTCATGTTCTCATTCAATTTTATGATCTGATACATTATGATTTGTTTTTCCCTTAATGAGTGTTTGAGCTCACCCCTTTCTTATATTTCCATTACCTAGGTTATGAAGATGATTATATCATGTGATATTTCTAGAAATGATCTATAATATCATGATTATAGAGAAAAATTCATAAAAGTTTTAGAATAACATATTTATATAAATAATACCCAAGACACTAAACCTTTTGGTCCTTGAGTTGTGAGGATATTTGTGAGATGTATTATCTAAATCATGAAGTTAACGTATTATTTAAGTTGTATTTATCATGGGTTGGTTTAGTTGATATCATAGTAGTGTTTATTTATTTTATATATTAGTTTATAGAACATGAGTGAAAACCCCAGGGATAAATATAAGGGATAAGTATAAGTATTGGAAAATATCCTAAAATTTTGGTTATGTAGAGATTATGTGATCTCCTGGAAACGAATTCCATATCTAGATACAATAAGTGGATACATGTTGTTGCATTGATATACCTTGGGGTAGTTACCCTAAAAGGGGTATATTGGATATTAAATTAGTCATCAATCGATGGATTACAAAGATGTCTAACTATACAGATGTTTTAAAACTCTAAGTTGATATGATTTGGTTGATTCACATTCTATTTATAAACCACTCTTAAGGACTTGAATACATAACTATATCAGTTAGAACACTAACCTTGGATAACCAGGATTGAAACCTATATATTTACAAGATAATTTATTCACGTCATTTATGAAATCATCCTTCTAAGTTTATATTTTCGTTATATATACTTTCATTAATTTAAGTATGATATTTTTCATTAGTCAAGGTATTGGTGGGAGCTTGAAAGAACTGAGTAAACAATTGATGTAATGGAAAATGTGTAGATTATACCCAAGGGAAACTTAGTAAGATTTGGTATGGGATACAAAAATCTTTGGAAATTATCAACCAACTATATCAAGTTGTGTGTTATAATGAAAATAATGTTCAGATCTTAAACACACCAATCAAGGAACAACTCACTATTAAGTCATTCATGAGGAAACATTCACCCTCTTTTAACAGGTCTTCTAATACAATCACTATTGAGTAGTGTTTCAATGTAAGGTAAAATATATTTTCCGTTCTTCTATTCTCATACCATGAGAAGAATGTTTTGTATGTATATTATTTAGAAGGTGATGCTAACCAATGGTGGTATCTCATTGAGAATGCCATGGAAAAAAGAATAAGTGGAATCTATGGAATGAGAATCATGAAATATTTTCACTAAGTATTTTTATTAGACTCTTTATATAAAAATATAGAGCTAATTCTTGTAATTGAATTAATAAATAGGATGAGCCTATTTTAACTTATAAAGAAAATTTCACAACACTCGCGAGGCATGCCTCTGGTGTCAGCTATGATATTGAAAGTAAAATCGATCACTTATTTAATGGATTAAAGCCTAGTATTCAAATGGTATTATCCATAAGATTATTTTTTAGCTATTAATAGATTGTGGTATGTTCTATTAAATAATATATGGAAGCTATATACTCTCATTATAATTGGGAAAATGGAAGGAATGTGGAGGATCATGGAAGCCCTGATGATAAGACAAATTATGGTAAGAAATTATAATTTCCTATATGAAATAAATGTGGTAGGAAACACTCAGGTGGTTACCTTAGGGTATCAATGAATTATTTAAAGTGTGGTAAATTAGGTTACTAAACTCATAACAACTAAAAGTGGTTTTAAGAGGATTATTAAGACAATAGAGAAGAACTTCCTCACTAATGTGTTATCCAGGCTATAATGATTCAAATGAAAGGAGTTTAGGAATTACATGAATAAATTCCCTAACCCCAAAGAAAATAAAGAGAATAGAACCCAAAAAACTCCCAAAATAAGAGGACAAGGGAGAGTATATGCATTCACCACTACTGGGGTGGATCACAATAATAAATTAGTGAAATTAACACTTATCATTCACTCTATAATTATGAATGAATAATTTTATTTGGGTTACATTATTTATTTTATATCATAATATCATGATAATAATATTTATTCACCATCTCAAACACTGGATATTGAACTATCTATGAAAAATTTGAGGTAATGATGATTGCATCTAAGATATATAAATATTTTTTCATAAAGATATTTGGGAAGATACACACTGTAAATCTAGTTATACTTCCCTTAGTATATTTATAATATAATATTATGCATGGATTAGTTCTCTTTACAAAGATCACATATTAACTGTTGGGAAAATAGAATCTCATTTCATATCCCAAATAATTTTTTTATCATGTATCAATGAAAGGGTGATTATAAACTCCTTGTGGAATAAAATTATATAATAAGGGTTATGATACCTGACAATGTGGGACTATTGACTCAAATTATTAGGGAGGAAGTTAACATTGATGGCATACCTATTACACTAGAATATGCTGATAGATTTCTAGATGAAATATCTAGTATTTACCTAGAGTGTGAGGTTGAGTATTCAATTAAACTCAATCCTAGAACCATGATTATCTCAAAGAGTCGGTATATAATGACTCACATTAATTTAGTGGGATTCAATAAGAAACTACAAGAGAATATGGATGAGGGTTTTATATACCCTAGTGTTTCAATGTGGGGTGAACTAGTCCTCTTTTTCAAAATTAAGGATGGTTTGATGTGTCTTTTCATTAATTATCTTGAACTTAATAAAATCATGATCAATAATAAGTACCCTTTATCTCATGTTGATGGATTATTCGATCAAATTAGAGGAGCTCAATACTTCTTAAAGATCATCCCTCAATTAGGATACCATTAATTAAGGGTTAAAAGGGAGGATATTACATGACCACTTTCTATAAAATGTATGGAAAATATGAATTTATAATCATTCAATTTGAACTTCTGAATGTTACTTTTGTCTTATTGTATCTAATGACTTTAGTCTCTATAGACTACCTTGATCAATTTTTGGTTTTCTTTATATATGATATTATTATGTATTCAAATATCATTGAATAGCTTAAGATTATTTTTATATTGTTTTCAAGACCTTGAAAATGATAACATTTATGGAAAATTTAGAAAGTGTTAAAGTTGGTTATATAAATATCATTTTTATGTCATGTAATCATAAGAAATCTCAGATTAGTAAATACATAAAAGTTGTGAATTATCAATAAATGGCTCAGATTGACTACTGTAACTGAGATCTATATTTTTATTGGGTTAATAGGATATTAAAGAGGCTTTGTGAGAAATTTATCATGGATATAAAATTTACTGACCATGTCATTATAGAAGTGAGTGAAATTCCTCTAAAATATGGAATGCAAAGGAAGTTTCAAGTAACTAAAAACAAGGTTTCTCACATCCCCTATACTTATATTACCCTACATTGGGGAAGGTTTTGTAATATATGGTGATTATTAAAAAAAGGGATTGGGTTGATTCCTCATTTATAATGATAAGTTAATTGCTTATTCCTCGCATCAATTAAAGAATCATGATAAAAAATACCTGACACATTATTTGGGGCTAGATATGGGAATTTTTTCATTAAAGATCCCATCACATTATATCTATGTAGAAAAGTGTGATATATATAATGATCAAAAGAGTGAGAAATATATATTCACACAAAATGAATTGAATATGTGCTAATGAATATGTTTGGAATTTATTAAATATTATGGATTCAGAATACATTTTCACCTAGGGGAGGAAAATAAAGTGGATGTTGCTCTAATAAGGAAAGATAATGCCACTTTTTTCCATGATGAGGATTGAAAATGACCGCTATATTTTCAAAGGATAAATATTGAATTCATAATGGTATGAGATAAATTATATATTTCCCAAATTAATGATCAACCTTCCATCCACATGAAGATCTAATAAGCCTAGAAAGATGATGTTGAGCTATCGAAAAGGGTAGTAAATATTCCAGAGTTCAAATTTTTTAAAGATTAATATATAATTGTTGGAAATAGGATATGTGTCCAATAAAAAAATGTAAGAAGGAACTTTTGGACGATTCACATAGCTCATCCTTCTATATTCATATGGGAAGTACAAAGATGTATAGAGATCTAACATACTTCTTTTGGGATAACAAGAAGAGAGAAATTGTTGAATATGTTATTGATGATTGGTATAATAAAAAGTAACGGATTAATAGAAAAAATTTAATGGTATTTTTAAACCATTAACCATACCAATATATAAATTGGAATACATCACCATGGGTTTCATCATAAGACTCCCCAAGTTATCTAAAGGATATAATGATAGTTGGGTTGTTATCGATATCCTTACAAAGTCAGTGAATTTCATTACCATCAAAGAATATTTCTCTCCTGGCCAAATTTCCAAGATATACATATGGGAACTAGTAAGGATGAAATAAGTAACAATATCTATTGTTCTTTATTGATATATGAGGTTTACCTCAAATTTCTGGAAAATTATTCAGAAAGAATTGGAGATAGAGTTGAGTAGTAGCATAGTTTATCATTCTTAGATATATGGTAAATTTTAGAGGACCAACCAAACTTTAAAGGATATTATAATATCTTTTTTGATGGATTTACAAGGATTTTGGGATCAAAACCTCCCTATAGTAAATTTATCATATGATAATATTCTCCATTATAGCATTCAAATGACATCATATGAGGCTCTATATAATAAGAAACATAGGACTCTAACATGGTGGAATGAAGTTGGAGAGAGGAGTTTAAAAGGTCCTAACCATAGCCAAGAAATTATGGATAAGGTCCAACCCATTCAATTGAATATTAAAGTAGAAAAAATTCAAAAATAAGAGTTACAATTACAATCATTGATAAGATCTAGAATTTAAATTTTGTGATAATGTGTTCCTTTGAATATCTCTATGGACGTCACTGTTTCCCTCAGAATTTGGGGATGACCTCCTTGATTAAAGGTTAAAACAATCTAATCGGTTTTTAATGGGTTTGTTCGTAGAACCAGAAACATCCAATGATTCCACATCCATTTGGACCTACTTTCCAAAGGTAGGCGCTCATTAGTTTGTGGACTGATGAGGCTTAAGAATTTGCATTAGTCGAGAGGATGGGAGGTTGGACTCATCACACATTTTTGAGGGGAATTATTGTCTACTCCGGGACTCTCTTTATAGATTTAAGTTATGTTCGTGAATCCTTATTACATTACCAAGTATAAAATGAGCTTTCCTTCAGATCTTACAATCAATGATTAAATATGTAGGAAATTTAGAGAATCTTTTATATGTATTCTAGGTTCTTCATCGATAGAGAATCATCTGTATTTATTAGAGATTCTTGGTCAATGGCATCCTTAGACACATTTATATTGAAGTCTCTTGGTCATTATGATGACCATGCTGGTTTTAAAGCCACTCAGTGGGGCACTTGAAGTTTATTGTCATTCATAAGGACATGGATTATTTCAGAGTTGGGATAGAACCCGCAGATGGGATACCTATGTATCCTTTGTTTAGAAAAGGAATCAGAACCCACGTAGTTCGAGTAAGGGAGTATGATGTTTATGATTGATGGCTCAAAGAAAGATTTCATAATTACTTTTACACTATAATATCACGTGAGTCATGCTCGGTGTGAGAAACAAGAGGTATTTGTTAAAATCAGACAATTGTGACATGAAAGATGCAATCATAAGAAATAATGTGGGACTTATGTATGTATGACTTCCCATATAAATGAAGATTAGGATTTAATTCAGGGAAGAAATCCAGGAACAGGGACCATAAAGGTATATGTGCTTCATGGATATTTGAATACTCTAACTTGGGGCTCACTCCTGAAAAGAAGGCCCAAATTAGGAGAGGACTTATGATTGGGTTTTTACTCCTGAGAAGGAATCCCAAATCAAAGGTAAATTAGGATTAGTCAAGAGGAATTAAGACTGGGGCATACTCTTGAAAAGGAGGACCAGGTTAAGAGATTTGAAAAATTAAGGGACTTGGGGCTTACTCTTGAAGAGGATGCCCATATTTATGACTGGGGATTACTCCTAAAAAGGAGGCACATGTTAATGATTATAACTGGGGATTATTCCTGAAAAGGAGGCCTAGGTTAATGATTATGACTGGGGCTTATTCCTGAAAAGGAGACCCAGGTTAATAGAATTATGGTTGGGGCTTACTCCTGAGGAGGATGCCCAAATTAGGGGACTGGGGCTTACTCTTGAAAATGAGGTACATGTTAAGAGAATTATGGTTGGGGATTACTCCTGAGGAGGATGCCTAAATTAATAAGGACTTGCAGCTTACTCCTAAAGAGGATGCCCATATTTTCCCATATTTGGAAATTATGACTGGGGCTTACTCCTGAAAAGGAGTCCTAGGTTAATGATTATGGTTGGGGCTTACTCCTAAGGAGGATGCCCAAATTAATAAGGACTTGGGGATTACTCCTGAGGAGGGTGCCCAAATTAGGGGACTAGGGCTTACTCCTGAAAAGGAGGCCCAGGTTAAGAGAATTATGGTTAGGGCTTACTCCTGTGGAGGATGCCCAAATTAATAAGTACTTGGGGCTTACTCCAACGGAGGATGCACATATTTGGAAATTATGACTGGGGTTTACTCCTAAAAAGAAGGCCCATGTTAATGATTCTAACTGGGGCTTATTCATGAAAATGAGGCCCAGGTTAATAGAATTCTCTCATCTTAAAGGATGAGGTTGAATGAATGAAATCTCAATCTCTAGTGACATAAAGATGTATAAATCACTAGGTTTTGAGAGATATTCCACATAATTCCTTTCAATGAAGGAATCCAAATCAATAAATCATGCCATAAATGGATTTGAAGAGTTTCTTGAAGACTAAATCTTGAATAGGAGAGGTGGAATGGCTTAAGAGGGGTGAAATGGGGAAGAAGGGCACCCAAAAAGGCAGGGGCACGCAAGTCCTGGAAGGCGCGTAAGTACTGTGTGGGTGCGCAAGTCCTGGTCGCGCAGGTATACCTGTGTGACACATGGGTACTTGCAAAACGGTTAACCAGCAGGGAGATACTTGAGATACTCTTGGTTAAAGCCTTTAGTATCATCTTGAGGTTCTTCCAGAAGAGTGGCGCACAAGTTCTATTGAAGGAGTTAGGCGACACGCAAGTGTTGGCATTTCCCTTAAGGGATGGCCACTCAGGCGCGCAAGTGTTGATGAGTTTAAACACTTAGGCCTTCCTCCCACTCTTTAGATCTTCCGTTCTAGGTAAGAAATTACCTTAGAAGTGTTTCAGAAGCTTTGAGAAGGGACTAGGGCACCGGGAGCTCAAATCTGAGTTTCTGGAAAAATTACTCCTGAAATGGGGGGCCCACAGGGTCTATTTATAGGCTGGAGAAGACCCCGGGTGGTTATCCTTTGGGGAGCGCAAGTCACTTGCGCGACCATTAGGCGACGCACAAGTGGACTTGCGCGACAGTGATGGAACTTGCACGACCTATGGGCAATGTTCTCCTTGTGCATCCCTTTGTTGATTTTTGATATTTCTTCAAAGGATGAATTACTTTGGACTTAATGTATTTCTCTTTCCATTATTTTAGACAATGTGATGAAAAGGAGCTTCAACAAAAGTTCCCCCTCAGAGTTGGATCTGAATGAAATGAGGATGTGACTCTAAGGAAAAGAAGAAAACTCAAGGAAAGGCAGTGCACAAGTGTTCAGTGTGCAACACTTGGCGTGTAGGTTCGAGTCGCGCAAGGCTGGAGTGCGCTGGATGGAGCACGTTAGGTGTAGGCACGCATGTGGGTATCCTGGCCTATAAATACGTTGTCCTTTGCCACGCATAGCATTAGATTTCCGGATTCTTGAGCTCTCACCGCACAGGTCACCTTCACCGCACAAGTCTCTCATTTTCCGTCTGTTTCTTTGCAGTCGTGCTGCTGTCAAGGTAAAAGGAGTTGTGCCGTGATATTTGCACGACAGAAACTTGTGAGGCACATTAACACATGTGCGACACATCCATACTCGCGCGCCAAGTTTAGACTTGCACGCCTTAATGTCTTCACCATTTTTTCTTGAATTCCTTCACAAATGTTATGAAAAATCAACTTACATAAAAGTTGATTTACTCAAATTTTGTGCAGAATCAATGGATCTTAGAACCTGAATAGCTGATGAACTGGATAGCAAGCTGATTGATGATATGATGAACATCATTGGCTATGATTACTATGATATCCGCAACAGCACTCTCCAAGATTTGGCTAAGTACTTGAAGAAATATCATCCTAATTTCCCACAAAGCATCTACCTGCCTCTATATGGTCATGGTAATTTGCAAGGAGTCAACGTTCCAGATGCAAAGAACTATACGCCTGATATGCAGCTGCATTGCTACTCTTCTATTTCGGCTATGTTGTGCATTAAGAGCAACAACATTGGCATGAACTTTCAAATTTTTCCTGCATGCCATTTCCTTACAGATATGAAAATGGAAAACCCATGGGCTGAAATGTTTTCTGCTGCCGGTTGGTGGAGAGAATACAAACATGGCATTAGAGCAATATCTGAAAAGATTACTCTCTCCAAATGGCTCTTTACTTCCAATGCTTCATTCTCAAATCCATGTATCCATCTTCCAAGTCTCTTGGACAGAAACAGAGTCACTGTTTGATCGGCAGAAAATTTTCTCAAACCACACTCAAGAACATTCTTTTACAATTGTTCCATGAAGAGCTGGTATCACTGCATCTCTTATGATATCTAGTTGAATGAATGAATTCCAGGTGGCTGCTGATGAAATGCGGGATGCCGTAAATCAAATGAAGAGTTATGTTGAAAGTCTTTTGTAACTCTTGAAAAAGAGAAGAGACTCTAGTTTGTGGATGTCTTTCTAATTCTTGTGCATCAAATGGAAAGAATTCTTTCATCTTCAATCACTTGGGCATGCATTTTCCTGCTACCTACTTTAAATTTCACCTAAGCCAATGGGCGTAGTAAGCATAGTTTTATTTTTACTAGGATTAGTTTAAATAACCCTACAAACATTTAATTTTTTTAATTGCTAGATATTACCTAAATCATACAAAATGTATGTTTAGTGAGCTGGAACTTGACTTTTATTCAGAGTTCCTTTGTCTTTTGTGGGCAGTTTAAATTCATGCACGTCGGACATAAGGAGGCTAATGTTTAAGGTCGAAATAGCTTTGACCAAAATGAATTAAAATTGACTCAATTCCTTGACAACTCATCTGAAAACATAGTACCATACTCAAGTATGATGGAAAATATGTAAACTGTAACTTAAGAATATTTGAACCTGAGGAATGATATGAAAAAGAGCTAAAAGGCATTAGAAGAAGTAGTTTCCAAGAATGAAGTTACCATTATTTAACAAACCTGTTAGGGGGTTGAATTATGCAGGGCCACCTAAGGGCATTGGCTGCATAGTCAAATAAATAATATCTTTTGGCTAACAAGTCTGTTATGTAGACTGTTTATGCAAGGCCGCCTATGGGCACATGCTGCATAGTCAGGAAAAAGAACTCTCAGAAATTTACTTTCCTAGTGCTAAAAGCCAATGAATGTTTATGGAGATTCACATTTTCCAAAGTATAGAGTTTGCTGTATAGAAAGAGTTACTTGAATATGGAGAAGATATTTCCAAACAAGATTATCAAAGAATTGGATGGATATCACTCCTACGAAGGTCTAAACCAAATGTAGGGAAAGAGAATATAAACCATAGACTTGAATACTTTCAGATCATGAAAAAGGATATGGGACAAATATGTTAAAGATAGCTATTTTTGCGGATCCCTACATACTGTCATTTAAGACCAATAAGGAAAAAAGAGGCTTTCTTCCCAAGAATGAAGTTACCATTATTTAACAAACCGGTTAGGGGGTTGAATTATGCAGGGCCACCTAAGGGCATTGGCTGCATAGTCAAATAATAATATCTTTCGTCTGACAAGTATGTTATGTGGACTGTTTATGCAAGGCCACCTAAGGGCACGTGATGCATAGTCAGGTAAAAGAACTCTCAGAAATTTGACATTTTTATGACTAAAAGTCAAGAAAAGGGCTATGAAGATCTGAAAATATTTAAGTTTAGGATTATGACACATAAAGATGGGTATTGTCCCATGTATACAAAGATACATAGATCAATGCTAACCATAATCATGTTGTGGCTGAGTCCTGAATTGAAATGTTAGAATTCACTATGTATCCCATGGGAATCAAACCATACGTAGTTCTTGAACTACAGTTTAATGTCGTGTGAGACAAAAGGATTAGAGACCTTAGTTTAGGGTCATAGAGCTCAGACCATTGTAAAAAAATACACAGTGTGTGTTTTCATGGGGACTTTTCAGCGAAGGGACTGCAAGTGGAATTTGGGGTTAGGCTCAAAAGACTTGGGGCTGGATTCGAGGGACACTCGAATGTTCCTACGTATCCCATAAGGATGGGAATCAAGCCCACGTAGTTCTAGAAATACCCTTTATACAAATTTGGTTCGTACATGTGAAGGGTGAAAGGGGACTTTGGTACAATGATGGTTTAACCCAAGATAAAAGGTTTGGGAATTTCCATGTATGCACATAGTCTTTGAAATGAAACATGATTGAAAAATCAATGTAAATAATGGTTTTCTCTCAAGTGAGGGTATCAAAAAATATTGTAGTTTATTGTCATACTGGACAAAATTGTTGTATAGTTTAACGTCGTATAACAAGGACGAAAGTGAACCAATGTAAAGATATTGATTCTAGGGGCGGTTTCATGAATCAATATCGTATGAGATGGAGGTGAACCGATGTGAAGAGATTGGTTTTGGGCTTGAACCTTGGGAGGTTGCCTACGTACCCAGCCTAGAAGGCAAGGATCAAAGTCCATGTAGTTCAATTAAAGAATGAATTAATGATCAAGTTGTTATTGGGGACAACAACCTAAAAAATGATGGTGTTGGGTCTTACACATGGTTAGTAGCCCAGAGAGAGTGTTATGGTTAAAGTTTGTCGTAAGCTCACGTGAGTCATACTCGGTGTGAGAAACAAGGAGTAACAATAACCTTAACGATGCACATTTTAATTTCATGTAGGACATATAAAGGGACTATACAGTTTAAAGTCTTGCAGTTAAGACTTATCGGTGATGCACAATTTAGTGTCATGTAGCAGGGATAAAGTACAGTTTAATGTCATGTAGGACATATCAAAGGACTTTATGTACAGTTTGGTGTCATGTAGTTAGGATGATGGAGACAACACAGTTTAACATCATGTTGGAAAAAAAGATGACTGTTCAGTTTAATGTCCTACAGTAAGGACAAAAGAGTACACCATTTAATGTCATGTTTGACGTATTGGGGATTTTTTTTAATATTTTAACATCATGTTGGGAAAAAAAGGGACGATACAGTTTAGTGTCATGTTGGACGAAAGTGCAAATAGTTTAAAGTCATATACATGGACCGTGGATAGTGCAGTTTAATTTCATGCTGGACGTAAGGGACTTCTGTACAGTTTAGCGTCATGTAGTTAGGATGTCCCAGTTTAGCATCATGTGAGATGAAAGGGATACAAATAGTTTAATGTCATATGTATGGATCATTGCTGTTTATTTTAATGTCATATAGCAAGGACGATGAAGGGGACACAGTTTAACGTCATGTTGGATGTATGTGCAAATAGTTTAGGGTCATATGCATGGACCATTGATGATGTAGTTTAACGTCTTGCTGGACGGTGGTGCAGTTTAAGGTCATACCAGACCAAGGTGCAGTTTAAGGTCATACAGGACCATGGATGATATATTGTGTGTTTATACAAAATACTTCTTCAAAAATCTGGCATTGGTTGGAGTATTGATGAGTTCTCCATCCATCGAGATTAATGAATAAGATCCATTGGAGTAGACCCTATGTATTTTGTAAGGTCATTCCCATTTTGGATCAAGCATGGGAGGTTTCTTTCCTGGTATCATTGGAGTTCTGAGAACTAACACCAATTCTCCCTAAGTGAATGAACGAAGACAAACTTTTTTGTTAAAAGCTCGTGTTATTCGATTCTGATAGACTTCCAAGTGGTGCAAAGTGCACAATATTTTCTCATCTAACCGTTCCAATTCATTCAATCACTTTTGAGATAGTTCATCTGTAGCTGACTGATCACAAATGGCTACTCTGAGTGAAGGCAATTGAACTTCAATGGGCAAGACGGTTTCCATTCCATATACCAGTGAATATGGAGTTGACTGAGTTGCAGTGCGGGTGGTAGTCCGATAAGCCCATAAAGCATGAAAGAGTTTATCTGGCCATGATTTCTTATCTTTATCCACCATATTTTGTAGTATATTTGAAAGAGTCTTGTTGAAGGCTTCTATCTGGCCATTGGCCGCTGCATTATACCAAGATGAATGGTTAGATTTGATATTGTATTCTTGATACAACTTCTTCACCTCAGATGAACAGAAGTTGGTGCCATTGTCCGTCAATATGGTATGAGGGACACCAAATCTGGTAATGATGTTAGACTTGATGAAGCTAACAACGCATTTAGAACTGACTTCCTTGAGAGGTATTTCCTCTTCCCATTTGGAAAAGAAGTCGGTAGCAGTAAGAATGTACTTAAACTGCTTGGTCGTAGCCTAAGGGTAAGGTCCTACCACATCCATTCCCCATGTGGCAAATAGCCATGAGTTTTTAGCTGTATGAAGCTACTCTGGAGGTTAATGAATGAAGTTGGCATGTACTTGGCATGAATGACACTTCTTTGTGAAATCAACACAATCTTGTATCATTGAAGGCCAAAAGTATCCAAGCCTTCGAATCTGATCAGACAGTCTATGTACAGACTGGTGGGCACCAAAGACTCCTACATGCACTTCTTTCATGACAATCATTGTCTCTTCACCATCAATGCATCTGAAGAGAACTCCATCAAAACCATGTTTGTAGAGAATTTTCTCTAGGTGATCTGGGCTATCATAAAGAGTAAAATTGACCACACGTCGCCGGATTTGTTCTTTCTGGGCTCTATCAGGTGGAAATGTTCTATTTTGAAGGTATTACCTGATAGGTGACATCCATCCTGTAGTATGACCATACGATTCAGGAATGGGACTAATTTCATTAATTTCCTCTATTCTGATTTGAACATAAGGTGAAATTGCACGACGGTGGACAATACTGATGGTTGTCTCGTCCCAATTTGGATCTTCCAGAGCTGTGGATATATTAGCCAGTGCATCATCTTGAGCATTTTTTGATATTGGGACATAAGAAAATGCTGGTTCTGAAGGGAATTCCTCCATTAACTCTCTGACGTAATCGTACAAACGGATTGGTTCTTCTTTTCTGATGGCATAATCCCCATTGACTTGTTTGATTACCAGGTCTGAATCACCTTTCAGCTTTAAGTGATTCACTTGTGCTTGGAGCACTAATTCCAAGCCTGTGATGAGATCTTGGTATTATGCTTCATTATTGGTACCACCTTCCCACAATAAGAAGGAATAAGGTAACACTGCCTTTTCTGGAGAAAGGAGCCAAATTCCTAAGCCAACTTTGTTGAATTTAAGATTTTCCATTTTCCTCCCTGTTTTACTTCTAGAAGCACCGTCAAAATATATTTCCCATAGTTGAGGACTTTCTTGAATAGAGAAGACTTCCTCACCAGGGAGTTCAATATCTGAAGATGTGTCTTCCATTGAAGGGTGTTCAGCCATAAAATCAGCCAGAGCTTGGCCCTTTATCGCCTTCTGAGACACATACTGAATGTCGAATTGCTGCAAAATAACTGCCCACCTTTCCAGACGTCCTATAAGCATTGGATGACTAAGGATGAATTTGAGCGGGTTATTGCGAGATACCAATTGGACTTCGGGATGTGGCATGTAGTGTCTCAACTTCTGAACTGCAAAGATTAATTCCTGGAAGCACTTCTCAATACTTGAATACTGGGTTTCTGGTTCAAGCATAGTTCGAATGAGATAGTAGAGGTTGTTTCCATTCCCAACATCATTCTTTTGAGCAAGAAAGGCACCCAATGATCGCTCTAGAGCTGTCATGTAGAGGATAAGTGGTCTTCCTTCAACAGTTGACATGAGTACCGGTGGACTCAAGTGGTATTTCTTGAGAATATTGAATGCTTCTTGACATTCTTCAGTCCACTGGTAAGTGAATCCCTTCTTCGTCAATTTGGTGAAGGGTAAACTTTTGCCTGCCAAATTGGTGATGAAATGCCGAATATAGGCTAAGTGTCCTTGAAGTCCTATTAATTATTTCAAATTTTGAGGAGGTGACATACCAAGGATTGACTTGGTCTTCTCAGGATCGACTTCAATACCATGATGGCATACAACAAAGCTAAGAAATTTTCCTGAGGTTACCCCAAAAGCACATTTTAAGGGGTTCATCTTCAAATTATGTTGTCGAAGCTTGCGGAATATGACTTCCAAATCAGCCAAGTGATTAGAACATTTTTTGTATTTAACCACCAAATCATCTACATATCATTCAAAAACTTCCCTAAGAAGGGTTTGAAGATACGATGCATGTCACGCTGATATGTTGCACCTGCATTCTTTAATCCAAAGGGCATTATCCGGTAGCAAAACACACCCTGAGGGGCTCTGAAGGTTGTGGATTCCTTGTATTCTGGGGCCATTCGGATCTAATTATATCCAGAATATATATCCATGAAGGAAAGTGCTTCATAGCCAGGTGTTACATCAATTAAAAGTTCTATAATCGGAACTAGGAAATCATCCTTAGGACAATGCCGATTAAGATCTCTAAAATCGATGCAAACGCTAATTTGTCTGTTCTTCTTATTTACAGGGACAATATTATCCAACCACTTGGGATACTAAACTTCTCTGATGAATTTTTCTTTGATAATCTTATCCACTTCAGCTTCAATTTTGGAAGCATAAGTTGGGTGTGTTCTTCTCGTGGCTTGCTTAAATCCTCGATGTTCTTCTGGTAAACCCAAATGATGAGTAGCAACATCAGGATCAAGCCTGGGCATTTCTGTATAGTTACAAACAAATATATCTCTATTTTTCTTTAGAAAAGAAATATACATCTCTTTCTCTTCAAGAGTCATGGCCGAACTGATTAAAGTGGGGCATGGATCTTCTTTTGTACCCAGATTTATTTTTCTGAGTTCATCCACAGTGGTAGGGATACCCTATTCAAATGCTGGAGAAGCATCTCTGGGATCTTCCTCTTCTTCTTCATCATGTGTTATTTCTTCCATTTCTACTTGCATAGTAGATGATAAATAAGAATTTTCATGATCATAAGAGATGTCAAAATTTGCATATCTTGAAGAATAAGCTTCCATTTCCGACCCGATTGATGATGAAGGGTCTTCTTTGGGTAATAAAGAGGAGATGATGGATTGAGAATCGACATCATTGTTCACCTCCGATTTTGCTATAACTTCTTCTGTCCTAGTTGGTGATGTATAGACTTGTTGGATTTCAGCAGATGAAATGAAGACATCACCATCTGTTCTTTCATCACTGCTTGGTGGGTTACCAATTTCTACCTTGTTTTCTGGCTTGATGGTCATAATTAACATTATGGATATTTCCATAAGAGTATTTTAATTTGGGTCTATCTTGTCAATTTGACTGATAGGCAACACATAATCTATACTCACATGTGTAAATGGATTTACTGTAATTTTCTCCAAACCATATGGAGCATTAACTTTGGTAATCTCTTTTGTTGTGGGTTTCTCCCTTCCCTTCATGTGATAGAATTCCGCCTCAATGTATTGAAACTCACATGTCTTGAATGGGGCCTTATCACCATACAATGTCCCAAATTGACCATCGAAACAATATTTGAGACATTGATGGTACGATGAAGGGATATCTGCATGTTGATGTATCCAGGGTCTTCCAAGCAAGATGCTGAAAGCTTAGTCTTGATCAACAACCATGAAATCCTAATTGGATACCAGATCTCCAAACTTAGTTCTGAGTGTAAATTCGCCCAGTGTTTCTTGTTCATTTTTATCATATCCTTGTAACATCATGGTAGAAGGAGATAAATTAGATTCCGTGAGGCCCAATCGACAAAGTGTATGAATGGGCATGAGGTTGACTCCTGAACCATTGTCAATGAAAGCTCTTCGGACGTCTACGCCATTGACCTTGCCAGATAAGTACAAAGGTATAATATTCCCATGCACAACATCATCTTCATCTTCATCAGTAAAAGATATTATTGCATGGCATTCTGCAGGATTATTCTCTATGTGATAGACTTCAGCTGCAGCAATTTCAGTTTCAAACTCCTGAGGACTCGAAAAAGCCTCAATGAGTGCTTACCGAAGATCTTTTGACAAATTCAGAGCATCCTAAATTGATAACTTGGCTGGTACTTAGGCCAAGTGTTTCAATACATTATACTTTTTATCTAGAGGTCTGCGTTTCCCAATAGGAATATATGGTTTAGAAGGTACCTTGGAAGCAGATTATTTGGAAGTTGATGCATCTTGTATTGGGATAGGAGTTGGCAATATTCTTGGTTTTGGAAGATTAGACCGATTAGATCAATTTACTTGCCGAGTGGAAGAAGATGGAACCTTCAACCGATCTTCCAAAATAACTATGCCAGGACTGAATTTGCTATTGGTAGAAGAACTTGCTTGTTCTTGTTAAGATCGTTGAAGGTCTATACCATGAGTTTCTGCCACGTACACAGTTCTAGCAGGGGTAGAATTGGAATAGTGGCTTCTGAAAGATCCATGTCTTCCCCTGTATCCTGAGCCTCTAGAACTTCCTCTGATTCCCCTGTTTGATACAGGGAATTCAGGCTCATCGAAATCTAAACTGCGACTGGCATATGGATCTGTTAATTGAATCATATTAACAGAACCAAAGATTAAGTCTTCGTCTGATGAAGACTCCACCCGATCAGCATGTTTAGGCTGTGTCGTTTGGTGGGGTGATGCTCGTGGCTTTGAAGTAGATGGCATGAAGTCTTCCAAAGTCAAAGACAACTTAGTATTTGACACATGCTCATCTTCTTATTATTCTTTTTCTTTATTTGAATCATGTCGTTTCTTTGAGGACTTTCCCTCTGACGAAGAGGGTTTTGCCACAACATTCATGGAAGAAGACACAATCGGTTTCTTTAATTGTGTTCGCAAAATAACATGAGTTTGGTTTATTGTCTTTCTGACCATCCAATCATCATGCTTCTGTGCATTTTTTCTTTTGAATTCTTTCCATTCGCCTTCCTCCTCTGGAACTGTAGCAGTAACACATGCTACCTGAGCTGAAGAACCTTTCAGTTTGATTTGTCCTGAGTCGACCATCTTTTGCAGGAGGTCTTTGAAGACAAAACACTACTAGATAGGATTCCCCAACATTTGATGAAAAGGGAAATAATTGGGAGGGTCTTCATATCCTTACTTGTTTGGCCTCTTAGGCCTTGGCAATTAAACCAGATTATTTTCTAGAGCCGAAATGATGTAACCAGGAACTTGTTCATTTCAGAAAGAGTATGTTTTGCTCTTCAGATCCTCAAATTGTTTTCATCTTTTATCTCTTTGATCATCTGGAGGAAATGGCCTTTGTTGTTGGAACTCAGGAGGTGGAGCCCTTCGAGAAGATGAAGGTTTTGAAGTAGAAATAGGTACAGGTGCTTGTTTAAACATAACTGTAGCTGTTTCTGCTTTACCCATTCTCCTTCCTGGAGCAGATGGAATTACACGAGATTTAGCCTTAGCCTGTATAAGGGAATCTTCAATCTACTGAGCGATTTAAGTAAGGTCTCGAAACCCTCCTGTGTATTTCACAGGGATCAACGACGTACATAATTCTTCACGCAGATTTTCCATACAGATTGGCAACAGTACCTCTTGAGGGAGTGCTAGGCTCCGGGAATATGTTAACCCCTTCCAGCGAGCAATGAAATCAGAGACTCTTTCATTATCCCTTTTCTTACAGTTTGTAAGATCAAAAACTGTTGTTTTCGGAAAAGTTGATCTGAATTGAAGAAGAAATCATTGACGGAGATCTTCCCATCTGGTAATTGACCAGGATTTCAAGCTTGTATAGTAGACAAAAGCTGTTCATTGCAAGGTTCGCACGAAGCATATGAGTTTCACTACTTCTTGCTACTCTGTAGTTCCCATCATAGGATCGCAACAAGACACGTAATGCATCAAATGTTGTTCAGGATCGCTTGATCCATTGAAAATAGGGAATATAGGGTTCCCAAAAATTTGATGGGGGAGAGATTGAATCTACCCATTCAGGGTAAGCTTTCTTTTTCGGTTGAACCTGCGCATGTTTCCCTTACATAGTTTCTAACCGAGATGTTAATGACTCAATGGTAGTTATTAACTATTGAGAAAAATCCAGTTGAACTTGGACTTGGGTAGGTGAAATGACTGGAGCCTGGACAGATGTGGTGGTTGGTTCTGCAACTGATGGTAGCACTAGCAACTGTTTTTGCACTTGACCCGTAGGATTAGACATGTGAAGGTGTACTGATAGAGGAGGATATTCTTGATCTATCTCAGTAGCTGGAAGAAATTCCCTTGGATGACTGACTCCAGCACGCTAAAGAAGAAGACTACCCTGAAGTAGTTCTGCATTCAACCTCCTTAATTCCTTCATTTCTTCCTCCTGTTGTGCAAACCTTTGCTCTAGTGAGAGTGATTGGCCTTATCCAGAGGAAGGATATGTAACCTGATTCTTTCCCCTCCCTTTTTTGGATCCTTTTCGGAGAGGGGAAAGTGGGCTACTTGAAGGATTACCTAGGTTCTGAGTTACCCTTTGATTTCTTGTACGCACACCTTCTTCATTTGTGTCGGTGTATACATATTCTTGAGCAGGAACCTCTTCATCTGAGTCCCCTGAGTGAGCCTCATCTGGTGGATCAGAAACAATGACATTGATGACATTGATTTATGCATAACACATCACATCCCTTCTATCAGCATTTCTGTGATATTTTCTTCTTCCATGTCTTTGATGATATATTACCTTTTTTTGATTTGATCCCTCAGGAACTTCTTGACGAACCCTAATTTGGAGGGAATCTCCTGATAATTTTGCTCTTCGTTCCTCTTGAGGCTTCTTCCCTAATAGATAAAAGACCAAATTTCTTTGAGGAGGGGTTTAATGATTTGAAAAATTCCCAATTCCGATGGACTGGGGCTGTTCCTGCTGTTCCCGCTCAACTCCTCGAATCTTATTTTTTGATTCCGAGGGTTGGTTTAAAAGAGTCCTCAGTCTGGAAAGCTTGGGTAGATCTTAACATTCTATGTCTGAGACGTTCTTAAAATCTCTCCTGATCTTGCAGACCTTGGTCCAGAAATTAGCTGGATGCATCTATCGACATCAAATTTTATCACCTGGTTCAAAAGACCGTTGGATGATTTCTGACACTTCTGTCACTTGGTGATGTGCTTGCTCCAAACGAGAGGCCTGTTAAATATTCTCGTTTGCTTGATGCAGGAGTAATTCAACAACTTTTTCTCTGTATTCTTGATTTTGAGAGGAACTAGTTGAAGCCTGTTCTTGGGCAAGCTTTTGATTAAAAACAAAGCCTGGTATTTGTGGTTGGCCATGGGCAATAACATTGCATTAGACCATTTTCGGTGGGCTTTGTTGACTGGAGAGTACTATGAAATGCAGTGCTCCATGAACACCCCATCCTCTGACATGAATACCAGATGGGGAATTGGCAATTAACTGGCGCAACTTTCTTAGTGCACCAAGGCATAATGTTGAAGGGCTCTCTGCTGCTTTTTAGCCTTCGGATATCAAGAGACTGATAGAGATGCCAAATCAATCTGACTTTGTAAACCTTTTATTATCTTAATATGATTTTCATATTCATAATAAGATAATACTTTCTTTTTCAACTGACAAATAGTTTCCATATGTTGAGACAAATATCATGAATTCCATCTTCGGTCAACATTTCTGGAATTTCATAGTGAGAGTCAGGCAGAGGCCAAAACATGATTGGCACTTCACCTTTCGCCACTTGTTTTCTCATGTTCAGAATTTCCTATTTATCATTTTATGAAGATTCTTCTACATGTTTTTACTAGAGCTGGTGCTTCCTTGTTGCTTCATTGGATTTAACAAGATTGGTAGAGAAATAATTGATCAAACTAGAGGATGCATGACTTAGGGGTGGTTCGGAGAATGACCTACACCCTGGGCTATCTTCTGATTGAGAAAGTATTTCACCTGCCAGTGATGAAACATCAGATATGACTGGTTTCACATTTGCAAGTGCCTCAAGATAAGAGAGCTTTCTCGGCACTAGATTGTCCACTGGAGAATTTTTCGGGAAATGTGCATCACTACTGCAGAGAGGACTTTCGCAGCGAAATTCATCATTATGGGGAGGACCACCATAATGGGTTATAGCAAAAGATGAGATCTCTTGCTCCTTGGTCTTCTGGCCACACAGAGGGTTATTATAGCTCTCATCTGAAGATGAAACTTCAAGATCGAACGAATTGTCATGAAGTAAGCCTTCATGAGGAAGTGTCTGTTTAAGACCTTTGGAATTAATGTTCCCAATATTGAGAAATGAGGGAGTAGAATCTTGAATTCCAACAAATAACTGTCTGAGGACTTCAAGAACTCTAGCATCGAGAAAGGCCTTGTTACAGATTGGCTCTTGATCTCCTGACTGTGCTGGGTGGGTCTTTTTCTTAGACGCCTTCTTACTCACTTTGGAAACCACTTGTTGATGAATGTGGATACTCTGAGCAGGTGTATGTGCCTAATCAAGAAAGATGGCCAGGTTAGGCTGACGATCTCTACTCAAATCAGGTGTATGTGCCTGACTTGGTTGTCTGTATGATATGGGGGAGTATGCCCCACAACCCTCTTTCACTGGAACATATGTGTGTGTCTGTTCCGGAGTGAACTATTGATGTGTCACTCCACTGGTAGGGATAGATTTATGTGTCTTTCCCTGAGATGTCGCTGAAGCTGTTATAATATCCTGACAGGAATCTAGGATATGAGAAAGAATTTTCTTCTGCTCTTTCACCATTGATAGAATATTCTTGGTGACTTCAACTGCCGGAACGGGGATATACGTCAATTCCATGATTGGAGTAGGTGTGTATGCCTGCTCATGTCCTCCTTTTCCTGTCATTGAACCCTGAAATTACTCAAGTGTAGGGGCAGAGAGTTGAGTCTCCCTCTTGTTTGTCACCGGAGCTTTTCGGATGACTTCTCCGAATTCTACCAAGCGAGACTATTGGTAGGCTTGATCAATACTAGCAGGTGTATGTGCCTACTGATTGCACTTCGCTGAACGTGGTTAAAGAGATCCATCATATGTAGTCAGATGAGCCTGCTGACTAACTGATGACGTATAAACATGTGTATGTTCCTGTCTATAATACTCCACCGGAATTGCCCGACGGGATTGGTGTGCTGCTGCCAGACGAGTCTACAGGACAGCGGAATTAAAACAGGTAGGTGTGTGTGCCCGCTCGTTGCTTGCCACCAAGTTAGGTCAGTGGACTTCTCTGGAGATGTCAGAGATGAGAACATGCTCACTGTTAACCAGATTTCGCCTTTGGCGATTCGTCTTACCTGCTCGGGTTCGAGGAACCTAAGCCGAACGCCTGGAGTCGGTACCCTCATCATGTTGAGGGCGCACTGCCGCACGAGTCTGGCAGCGATTATTGGTGGGAGCCCTCGGGAAGGACTCCTATCTACTTGAATTAAGGCCCTGAGGGACCTTCTCATTCACCTCCTCAGAATAAGGGATCGAATGGTGATTGCATTCTGGGGATAACGACCCGAAACGATTGGAGATGGTAGTTAGCACCGCCTGCTTCTTGATCACTGGTCGTCGTTGGTCGGACGACCGGTGTGAATTGTTCACTTGGAGGGCTTGTTGGGCAGCCTCTAGAGTTGGGATGGTACCATGTTGACGGTACTCCTTAACCAACTCATTTGATACCCAGCGTTGAAGACGCTGAGTAGGTGATATCGTCCGCAAAGCAGATGAAGATCCAGTAGGAGTAGCAGCAGTGACATTCGTAGTAGCGGTATTCACAGGTGTGAAATTGAGAGCAGCCATTTCTTAGAATGCAGAAAATATTGGAAAAAGAGTACTTGTTTGATATAACAGATGTAATCAAGATAAATTCAACTACTACATCTTTTGGATGATCACATATGTCGATGATTGTTTTTGTTTTCCCTCTCATTGAGTTTTAAATAGGGGCCTAACAAATAGGTAAAACATCATTTTAGCTTGGTTAAGGATTCATGTCGGGTACACCATTTTTTGTTTCCCTCGGAATTTGGGGATGACATCCTTGATTGAAGGTTCAAACATTCCAATCAGTTTCTAATGGGTTTGTTCGTAGAACCAGAAACATCCAATGATTCCACATCCATTTGGACCTACTTTCCAAAGGTAGGTGCTCATTAGTTTGTGGACTGATGAGGCTTAGGAATTTTCATTGGTCGAGAGGATGGGAGGTCGGACTCATCACACCTTTTTGAGGGGAATTATTGTCTACTCCGGGACTCTCTTTATAGATTTAAGTTATGTTTGTTAATCCTTATTACATTACCAAGTATAAAATGAGCTTTCCTTCATATCTGATAATCATTGATTAAATATGTAAGAAATTTAGAGAATCTTTTATATGTATTCGAGGTTCTTCATCGAAAGAGAATCATCTGTATTTATTTGAGATTATTGGTCAATAGTATCCTTTGACACATTTATATAGAAGTCTATTGGTCATTATGATGACCATGATGGTTTTAAAGCCACTTAGTGGGGCACTTGAAGTTTATTGTCATTCATAAGGACATGGATTATTTCAGAGTTGGGATCAAACCCGCAGATGGGCTACCTACATATCCTTTGTTTAGAAAAAAAATCAGAACCCACGTAGTTCGAGTAAGGGAGTATAATTTTTATGATTGATGGCTCAAAGAAGGATTTTATAATTAATTTTACACTCTAAGCTCACGTGAGTCATGCTCAGTGTGAGAAACAAGAGGTATTGGTAAAAATCAGACAATTGTGCCATAAAAGATGCAATCATAAGAAATAATGTGGGACTTATGTATATATGACTGCCCAAATAATTGAAGATTAGGATTTAATTCAGGGAAGAAATCCAGGAACAGGGTCCATAAAGGTATATGTGCTTCATGGAGATTTGAATACTCTAACTTGGGGATTACTCCTGAAAAGGAGGCCCAAATTAGGAGAGGACTTATGATTGGATTTTTACTCCTGAGAAGGAATCCCAAATAAAAGGTAAATTAGGACTGGTTAAGAGGAATTAAGACTGGGGCTTACTTCTAAAAAGGAGGCCCTGGTTAAGAGATTTGAAAAATAAAGGGACTTGTGGCTTAATCCTGAAGAGGATGCCCATATTTATGACTGGGGATTACTCTTGAAAAGGAGGCCCAGGTTAATGATTATGACTGGGGCTTATTCCTGAAAAGCATGCCCAGGTTAATGATTATGACTGGGGCTTATTCTTGAAAAGGAGACCCAAGTTAATAGAATTATGGTTGGGGCTTACTCCTGAAGAGGATGCCAAAATTAGGGGACTGGGGATTACTCCTGAAAAGGAGGCCCAGGTTAAGAGAATTATGGTTGGGGCTTACTCCTGAGGAGGATGCCCAAATTAATAAGGACTTGGGGCTTACTCCTAAGGAGGATGCCAATATTTGGAAATTATGACTGGGGCTTACTCCTGAAAAGCAGGCCCAGGTTAATGATTGTGGTTGGGGCTTACTCCTGAGGAGGATGCCCAAATTAGGGGACTGGGGCTTACTCCTGAAAAGGAGGCCCAGGTTAAGAGAATTATGGTTGGGGCTTACTCCTGAGGAGGATGCCCAAATTAATAAGGACTTGGGGCTTACTCCTAAGGAGGATTCCCATATTTGGAAATTATTATTGGGGCTTACTCCTGAAACGGAGGCCCAGGTTAATGATTATGACTGGGGATTATTCCTGAAAAGGGGGCCCAGGTTAATAGAATTCTCTCATCTTAAAGGATGAGGTTTAATGAATGAAATCTCAATCTTTAGGGACATAAAGATGTATAAATCACTATGTTTTGAGAGATATTACACATAATTCCTTTCATATAAGTAATCCAGATCAATAAATCATGCCATAAATGGATTTGAAGAGTGTCTTGAAGACTGAATCTTGAATAGGAGAGGTGGAATGGCTTATGAGGGGTGAAATGGGCAAGAAGGGCGCCCAAAAAGGCAGGGGTGCGCAAGTCCTGGCAGGCATGCAAGTACTGTGTGGGCGTGCAAGTCCTGATCGAGCAGGTATACCTGTGCGACACATGGGTACTTGTGCGATGGTTAACCAGCAGGGAAATACTTGAGCAACTCTTGGTTAATGCCTTTAGAATCATCTTGAGGTTCTTCCAGAAGAGTGGCGCGCAAGTTCTATTGAAGGAGTTAGGCGACGCGCAAGTGTGGCCATTTCCCTTAAGGGCTAGCCACTCAGGCGCGCAAGTGTTGATGAGTTTCAACACTTAGGCCTTCCTCCCCCTCGTTAGATCTTCCGTTCTAGGTAAGAAATTACCATAGAAGTGCTTCGGAAGCTTTGAGAAGGGACTAGGGTGCCGGGATCTCAAATCTGAGTTTCTGGAAAAATTCCTCTCAAAATGGGGGTCCACAGGGTCTATTTATAGGCTAGAGAAGAACTCGGGTGGTTATCCTTTGGGGTGCGCAAGTCACTTTCGTGACCATTAGGCGCCGTGCAAGTGTACTTGCGCGTCAGTGATGGAACTTGCGCGACCTATGGGCAATGTTCTCTTTGTGCATCCCTTTGTCGATTTTTGTTGTTTCTTCAAAGGATGAATTACTTTGGGCTTAAGGTATTTTCCTTTCCATTCTTTTATATAATGTGAAGAAAAGGAGCGTCAACAGTCACTTATGAGATTTGGGAAGAAAGTGACACTGATTTCTTGATACATTAGTCCCTTCAATGTCCTTTATCATGTTGGGGTTATTTCATATCACTAAGCACTCCCTCCACATCTATTTCAAGTGAAAAAACATTTCTAGGTATCAATTTTGAAGAAGTACATACTAGATCCATCACATTTATTGATCTTTAAAGTTATACAATTAGAAAAATACCTTTAATATAAAGAACAACATATGAATATTGTGGTTTAAAGTGGCAAGATTATTAGGAAAAAGACCACCATCTAGTCAAAATTCAATGTCAAAATCATATGTTTGATGAGGTTGCATGGGTACCTGGGGATGTGATGAGAGAAAATTACCAATAATGTTTTTCCTCCTTGTAGTAAAATTTCATGGATAGAATTACTTTTAAGTTGAGTATAATGTAATGACTCGCAACTTTAGTAAATATTTTTCCTTAATTAAATACCATGTCCGTAGCTTGCCTTGCACATAACACTAAACTAAAACTAAAACCATGTTACACTAATATAATTATTAAATATTACTTTTATATTATAGAATTTAAATTGGAAGATATTAATATAAGTAACCAATTTATAAAAACTACATAAAAATGTATAATAAAATAGCTGTTATTTTATGTTTACAAGATACATGTTTCTAAAATTGTTTTTATATGTTTTCCATGCTTATATTAAAATTGATTCTTATCACTTTTAGAAATTGAATCAATATAAAATTATTTTAACATTTTTAAACATACTTTTAAAATTAGTTTATGGGTTCAATTTCATTTATATATATATAAGTAAGTTATCAAAGTAAATATTTTTTACGAAGGTAAAATGATTATTTTCTAAAGAATGATACGTTTCTAAATATTTTTAATGTTTAAATTAAATAGATATATTTTAAATTAATACTATAATATAATAATTATACATATATATAAATTAATTTACACTCATTTAATTGGTAATCAATGTTAAATAAAATTACAAACACCTAATGATTAAAATGATGTTTTCTACAAAATAAGTTTTTTCCAAAAAAATATGTTTTAATTTAAAAGTTAAATTTAAAATATTTAGAAATTGATTAAGATTAAATGGATTCAAAATTATAATTTAGTATGTTGAAATTTCATAAGAATTAATTTATTTTATGTCACGTCCTGACCCAATTCACTCAATAAACAGTAACTGAACCGGTTAGAAATAAGGACTCAAGCGCACCTTCATGTATACCATAGGCTTCCAAATAAAAGATGAGTTATAAAGGTGGTATAATTGGGATAATATACCCTCTGGTTCAGTAATAAAAATAGAAAAAGAATAAATAAATGAAAGTTAGTGGAAGATAATAATAACTAACAATCAATAGTGGATAGATAACCCAGCCAGTGGTAAATAAAATACAACCATGCATGAACATGCTGAGTAATAATACAAGAAGTAAAAAATATATCAAGTAATACATTTAACATGAACATACTAAAAAAATAATAAATAAATAAAATACCCAACTCCATTGGTCATCCCATGTACATGCTTGACACCTTGTTCCCATGTCAAGTACTAGTCCATATTGAGTAATTGCAAGAATCACAATCCATGATCCAGACCTGCAGCCATGAGATCTGTCTGGGTACCCAATTGAGGTCTGAATAGAATGTGAGTAAAACTCAATAGGCCACCACAAATGGTTTCTAATAAAAATTAAGTATATGAATATAAAATGTAATAGTGTTCAGGTACATTGAGAGTAAAGCAGTAAATAAATATAAACCATGTCAGCTTAAGCTCCTCATGGGATGCTTGAATGACTCTAACTACTTTGGTAAAATTTGGATGTCTCTGAATATGAGAATAGTATTATAGAAATATGACCCATAACTATAATCCTAGGTTCCCATATTTAACACTATTCATGTGGGATCTAAGGAGAAATCAACTAATCCATACATAATGAGGATCATATATGGTCATATATTTAAATATGGGGAATTAATATAAGTATTTAAATCAAGGGGTGTGGGAATAAAATATAACAATTATAAATAAATAAAAAGGATCACTATGTCCAATAATGAGTAATTCTATTTCCAATAATCCAATAAATGATAAAGAACAACATATTCAACAATAAAGAACATCGTGTCAAATAATTCAATAAATGATAAGGAATTCCATTTCCAATAATAGGGGAAGCCATTTAAAATAATTCAATAAATGATAAGGAATTTTATGTCCAATAATGAGGAACTATATTTATAATATTTCAATAAGAGATAAAGAACACCATGTTAAATAATAAGGAAATACATGTCCAGTTTCAATAAATGATACAAAACATCATGTCCAATAATTAAATAAATGACATGGAATTCTATTTCCAATAATAAAGAACTCCATGTACAATAATTTAAATAAATTTTTTGGAGAACTATGTCCAACATTTCATAACCATTGGTAACTCATTCAAGTATAAAATAATTCTAATGTCGTGTGAGTCAATCCAAGAAATTCCATCTCGGAACCCAAGTATCACTCAATGAATACCATAATCATAGGAATAATGCCTTTAATAATTAAACAAAAGTCATGGTAAACACCAATACTAATTTATAATTCAATAAATACCATATATCATCTTATTAATAAGTTCTAATAAGGGGTAAATTTATATGGTCTTACTGTTCACACTTCATTTAATACCATTTAGTCATGGCCCTAATTTATAATCTTAAAAGTGAATCATGGCATGGAATCACCAATAAAATTCTATTTAAGTAATATCCATTTAATTTTATTCAATAAATTACCTTTCATTTAACAATTATAGGGGGTAAAGTGAGGTGTTAAAACTATTTAAAAATTTTCTAATTCATAAAATCAACCCTCTCATAATTGACAACTCCAACCCATTCATTGTGTATTTTAGTTTTAAGAAAGAATAATAATTATAAAAGTTTAATCTAACCCACCATAAGTGATGGTTTTGGTTGATATCATAAACCTATTACCATGTTAATTGTTTTTAATAACATTAATTCCATGTTCTATACATCTAATTTGGGGTATTTCACATTTTAGAAGTAACACGTGGAAAGTCTAGTGTGTGGAAAAATGGAACCAATTTATAATACAATTAAACATTAAGGAAAAAATAAAATAGACCACCTAAATTATATTAAATAATATTCACTAATACATTATTAGTCTTTTATTTTATCTAAAATAAGAGAAATTGGAAGAATAGACTAATATTCTGAAAATATGGCATATGTGCTCGCATGGAATTAACATCCGATATGAAAAGATAAACAGAGAAAGGAAAAAATGAGGAGTGATAGGATAAATAAGGGTAATCCAATTCAACCAATGGGGAAAATTATAATCCTAAACAATTGATATACATCAAATCCTAATAAGGAATCCAAAGTGGAGCTTGAGTGGTTACTGTGCATGAGAAATGAGGGAGGAAGAGGAAGGAAATAAAAATAAAGGATGGAAGTGGAAATGGTAAAATCACCCATTTTAATGGGAAAATGGTTTTCCAAAATGTGCACCAATAGTGTGTCTCACACTATCTAAGAGACACACTACACACGTTTTGTGTTCATGGATAATAAAATCATGTTCCATCCATGCCTTTGGCACTACATCATTCCCACACCCCACACGTGCTAGGTGCACAGTTAAAACAATAGTGTGAAAGTCATGTGGTTCAACTATGAATATTTATAGACTTTTCACATCTATATAGACCTAGTTTCATGTATTTACATACTTTATGACTTTCATATAGGGTCAGATGGTTGAGGTGCATGGTTAGAACTAATCGTGTGCTAACCATGGACCTCCCTTTTCCTCCCAAAAACTAGGCTTTAGAAACCTTAATGCTCCCAAAACCCATTACAACACCTATTAAACCTCCTAATCCTTAATATTTATTCAAAAAAACATATTTAAGTGTTCCAACTCTTGAAATTATGTTCCAAAGATCAAATTTTAATTTGATCCATCTATTAAATGAAAAACTCAAATTCTTTTAGAATTTACAACTGGTTCAAAACATGAAATCTTACAACATCCCCACCAGAGACCTTATTTTCCATAATAATCCATGGTGTACCATGAAAACATAAATTGACATACTTGGGTCATGAATTTATAGATTAAATGGTCATGTTTCATTTTTTAGATGCCTAAGGCACCTCCAGGCGTCACTTTAAACACACAGTACTTAATCCATTTAAAAATGAATCGAACACTCATAACCATTGTAAAAAATCAATATGGGACTTACTCAATCCCATCTAACATGATACATAATCACATATTCATATCTTCTATCTCATGTCCTACGGTGCTCCCCACTATAGGTTCTAGTTTGTACCAGCCAATTTCGAGTCACGGTATTCCCACCGTTAGAATTGCATATAGTTGTACACCCTCAATGTCCTAAGGATTCTCCCAGAATAATTTTTTACCTTTTTACCTGTAATACCCTGAGTTTTTAAAATGAAACACTATATTCTATAGCGTACATGATACACCACATCAAACTTAAACGAACAACTAGATATTATTATTTAAATGTTATCGTTATAACCTAGTGGTTAGAATAGAGGGTATGAACACTATTAACTGAATTATGAAAACATGGTTTAATCATGTATATATAATTAATTAATTAGTAACAAATTAATTATAAATTAAAATAAAACCTTTATTTAAATAAAAGGAAATATTTTTCTAAAAAACCATTTAAATGTGAAAAGCTGTGTTTTATACCAATAAGTTAATAAATTACTCTTGTTGGATTATATTAATGTTATATATATGAAATATATTTAATTTAGTTTTTTAAATTTATCATATGTATTTTCTAGACTTTATATAAGAAAAGGTTCAATTTTAAGGATAAAAGAGGTAGTTTTCTTAAAAGGTCTATTTGCAACCTTTTGATGGAGTACCTTTTCAAAACTTAGTTTCTGTCACATTTATAAATTTTATTTGTATAAATAAACTTATTATTTTAAATTAGAGTATAAAACTTTACTTTTTTTAATTTTTTGATATTATTTTGATAAGTTTCATGTTTTTATGAATAGTGGAAAAATAATCCATTTTAATTTATAACATCCTTTTTATAAAATTTATTTATAGAGTTAAATTATATATTTAAATGGTTTTAAATTATAATTAGATAATTTTTTATCATTTAATCCAAAATAGTTCATTTTAATCAATTTCACATTGAAATTGGATATAAAAACTTCTTGATCTTTTGGATATTTTTACTATAACTCACTTTCTCGCCACATCTACGAGATTAGTGTTAAACTTAATTTAGCCACTTGAGTGAATTTAATTTTGAAAAAATTAAATACATGTTTGTAATAATTATGATATTTACTATTTAATATGATAAAATTACTTTTTGGAAATATGAATAGTATCTTTAGTAATTATTTTTATTACCACTATAATGGGTAAATTTGGTAATTAAGGGTAAAAGTAATATTAAAAAATATTATCAAATTACCCTAACACTTGTAAGAAATTTAATTTATGAGTTATTATCGATGAAAAACTTCATTGGGATGATTTTATGTCCACTTAGAGCCACTTGGAGGACTTTAACCCGTTTATAGTATTTTATTCAAAGAAAAGTCAATTTTTTAAACTTTTGTTTTTATCAAGTGAAATATTTTTAATATGATATAATATAGCTGATATTTTAAAATATAAATATTAATTTGAAAGATAAAATATTTATATACATAATTGTAATTTGTTTATAAATTTTATTAATAAAATAATTACCTTAAATGGTGACACAATGATGATGCATTAATTGTTTAATTAATGGAAGAATCAAATAAATGATATTAAATATATTAAAATATTTAAAATTTAATATAATTAAGGTCATCCAAGAATTTTATGGATGGATTTTACAATTTATTAATGAGTTAATATATTTTTTATAATATATTAATCTATAATGATATTTTAAAAAATTCAAGTGATGAATAATGTCAAAATTGACACTAATGATACTTAAAAATAAGTAATATTTTATTAAATGATATAAAATTTAAAAAAATATAATATTCATCCAAATAATTTTAATAATTCCTAAAATGGTATAAATTACTCATTTATTGGTCTTTTTTCATGTTATAGTAATTATAATAACCCTCAAAGTGTAAATTAAATGATATCACGGTAAGAGTTAAAAGGGGTTAAAATAAAAAGATAAGGATTAAAAAATAATCAAAATTTAATTAATTTTTATTATATGAATTGATTTTGACCCAAAATCATAATATATGCTAAATAAATCAGTTTTTATCCATTTTTATTCAAAAATAAATTTATATTAATTTTATATTTATATAATTCCAATAATTTCCCTCCCCTCTCCTGTAAAAGGGAACTCATTCTTCTCTATTATTCACACTTCAAAACCTTTTTTTCGAACAAATATCTTCCAAAATCCCTTAAAAAATACCTAAACACGTTATAGTGGCCTTATTGTATGCATAAAACTCTCTCTAGAGGTGTTAAGGTGTTAATCAAAGGAGATCATCCGAAGAAGAGGTATCATTTTAAAATTAAGTTTCTATTTTATTTATTCTTCATCTTACTTAAAATATTATCCAAACATGATAAAATAAAAACTATAGTATCCTAAATATACTTATATGTTATTATGTTAATTTAATCACCTAATTCTACCTCCACTTCCATCAAATGGGAAATAATTAACCATTCTTGTGTATGTGTGCACTATTACCTCCATGAACTGATATAATTTGTTTTCCATCTCCATATCTCAAGATTGGTTATAATGATAGAATTGATATTTATATATGATATTAATGACATATTTATAATTATAATTTAATAATATATCAATTACATTCTTACTTTCTATACACATAAAAATGATAATGTCGTTAGTATATACATGGGAACTCTCACCTCCACAAAGCGATGTGATTCGTTTTTAATCACTATATCACATGAATAATTTATATATATAAGTATATTTAAATTATTAATATTATATTAATTATGTTATTATCATTCTATAAATATTAAATAATATTCACCTTATTTCCATAATGACCATTGAAAAATGGAAACGTTACTCACGCGTACGTACAACTTACTATCTCCATGAATATAACATAGTTAATTTTTCATAACCATACTTAATGGTTTGATTTAATAGTATAATTGATATATAAATTTGATTATTATTTCATTAATATTATTATATATATTATTTATTGATGAACACTTTGACTATTAACATCATACCAAAGTCATTTTAGGCTCAAGTACTGAATATCGACAAAAACATCTTACATAAACTTAAATAATTAAGTGTTTGTTATTACAAGATAATAAGTAATATAGAAGGAATAATAAAGTTTAAAAAGGTTATAAATCAATTAAATAATTAACCTAATTTTATCATTCATGTAGATAAAGATTTTACGTGACGATTCAGACTCCAGGTAAGGGATTTCGTCCCAATCTCCATTCATTGAGGCATTTCTTGATGATAAGCACCTTTATTCTTTTATAAAGTGTATATACTGATACTATGACATTTAATATCCCTTTTTATGTATAATAATGTTATTTAATGATTTTTTAATTTATTATTTAATGGATATTATGATTTAAATGTTCAAAGTGGTATGGGACACCTTGAATGTTTAATGATTTAATTATCAAATCTTTTTCTCTGCGTCAATATTTTTTATATTATTTAAAAAATTTATTTATGTGTATATAAAAGGTTTATAAATGAATTTTTATTTATTTTTTTTTCATTAAAATATTTTGAATAGGTAAATATTTATGTTTTTTATACTGAACGTTTTGACAAAATGACAAAAAGAATGTTCTATTCTTAACATATATGGTGACAAATACTTTTCCACCACCATAGACATTATTTTATTGAAATTTTCCTTTAAATTATTTCATGTTTCCTTTAATGAAAAATAATATTTATCATTGTAGTTATTTTGGTATTAAAAAATGGTTTTAAATGTCAATGGTGTTTTGGTATTGAAAATTGGTTCTTAAAATAAAATGGAATTTTTATACGAAAGTTTTTTCTTATGTGATTAAAAGATTTTTTCAAAAGAGTTTTATGATGAAATTATTTTATTAATTATATGGTACCTGATCATTATAAGAAAAGGGTGATATTAATATATCCTATACATGGGGTGGCCATGATAGCATTAGGAAATCCCGTTATAACATAACATGGGGTGGCCTAGATAACACCAGGAAAGCCCGTTATAGGTTAACATGGGGTGGATCAGATAGCATCGGGTGAGCCCATTATATCTTAACATTGGGTGTCCTAGATAGTGTCGGGTATGCCTATAATAGATTAATTGTAAGTTGAAATTATTTTTATTCCAATTGAAATGGTTTTGAAATGGTTTTATTTATATGATTCTTTAAGTAACCCAAATAATTTTTAATTGTATTATATGGTATTAATGATTTTATTTGAAAAAAAAATGTATCTTTTTTTAACGTGAAATTTTTTTATTTCATATTATCAAAGGGCTTTAAAGATAAAGTTAAGCTTTCTATGAGTTTTCATGTTTTTATAAACTAACATTTTCTTTTCTTCCTTTATCCCTTACTGAGATTATGTTCTTATCCTAAGTTTTTAAAATCTTTATCACATGGTTTAAGGGGGGATTAAGACAAGTATGAGACCAAGGGGATAACTGCGAATATTTTTTATAAAGAGACATCATGTTTTATTTTAAAGAGTTTTATATTGTGAAAAAATTTATACGTAGTATAAGTGTCCACTTATAATATATGTGTTTAATTTGTAAGAGTTTTTTCTAAATATCTAAAACATTAAACTAAATATATCATTTCATTTGAATTCTAGTTTCAAAAACACTATAATAAGTTATGTTGAAGGTCAGGTCATTATAGTTGGTATGAAAGATGGTTTAGAAATTTTTTGATATTAGGATGTCTTCTTATGAATTTGGGATATCATCATGGGTTTATAATTTTTAGGTTGATCATTATTTTAATCTCTTAGAAACCCTTTTTATGCTTTATGTTATGAACTTATAAGGTTATTAATGGTATTTTTGGAGACATTTATTTTTGAGTAAATTATGAGCTTTTAATTTTGGGATTAAAAATGAAAGTTATGAGATAAAATATGAGGTTAAAACTTTTTATGTTTATTATTGAGTACTTTATCATATTTTTGGAATGTTATAAGAATTAAATAGTTTTATAAATATTAAAAACCATAAGATGGGTGACCAATCATTGATTCTAACAAATATATGGTAATTAAACCCACAACTGAAGGACAATAAGGGTGCATCGCCTACCACATGCCTTTGTGATATCCTAGTTAGTATAAAATTGTTTTTATTTATTTAAACCATATTATGGATAAATATTAAGTTAATTTTTTAAAAATATGTTTTATATATAACCATGAGATTGGAAATGATTTGGTGATTAAGTGATAGATGTTATTTCAGAAGAAGTTCACTATTTTGAAAATCCTATATGATCAAGTTAAATAGAATACTATAGTATTTTATTTAAGAATAAAATATTGAGTTACATTTTTTAATAATATTTGATTTCATTTCTTACTTATTGTGATTCTGGTTATGTATGGAAAATTTTAACATATCTTAGATATTATGTGATTTAGGAAATTAAATTTTAGCTTTGATACATTAAGAGTGATTGATATTACTTAGAATTAAGTGTTAAAATTATCTTGGAAAAGTATGTTATCAAATCCTTATGAATTTCAGGTTTCAATATTAGTTTGGATTACTTTGATGAATTTTAAGGATAGTTATTTTTTGAATGTTATATGGTGAACCTTGGGTGTCATAGTTTAATTTTGGAGATTGAGGTAGTTTTTCATCATATATGGTTTATTATTTTTGAGTAATTATCTTATATGTTCCTAACTATTTTTTTTATGGTTAATGTATAAAGGTATTCAGAATATATATTTAATCTTTTTTGGATTTTTTGATTCTCTATAAGTTGATTCTATTTCTTCAGGCGTGAAAAATCATCTTGAATACTCATCATTTGATGAAAAAGATAAGTTTGTAGTGGAAATATATTAAAGGATGAAACTAAAATTTTCAAGTAATTATATTTATTTATGATCTTATTTTAGGACATAAATTAATTTATCAACTCTATTAAAAGGAATTTGAAACAAAAATGTTATCCATATACTTTTATTTCTAAGAAATCAATGACCTTTTAATTCATCACAGATTTATAGTTTTCTGATTGTAACCTTTCTCATGATCATGTTCTTTATCACTCTACATCAGAACTTGATAGTTGGTTTTATCTTACATTTCAATGATTTATTACATGGAACCATAGTTTTTATTATCTCAGGTGACCATCTTACTTCCTTTTTTTTCTTTTAAATTGGAAGTTTTATTAATCATTTTTCTTATGTGGGATTTCAATAAGGGTATTTTGAAAAGTAAAACGGTAATTATCAAGAATAAATTCAAATTGTGAGGAAGAAATTTATTAAAGTGGGTAGAATGTAATGTCCCAAGTTTTAAAAAAGAAACACTATGTTCGATAGCATACATTATACACCACATCAAGCTTAAATAAAAAACATGATATTATTATTTAAATGTTATCATTATAACCTAGTTGTTCGAATGGAGGTTATGAAAAATATAAATTGAATAATGAAAATACGGTTTACACATGTATATATAATTAATTATTTAGTGACCAATTGATTATAAATGAAAAAAAACATTTTTTTAAATAAAAGGAAATGTTTTTTAGAAAAACTATTTAAATGTGAAAAATTGTGTTTTATACCAATAAGTTAATAAATAAATATTATTGAATTATATTTATTAAATATAAATAAAATATATTTAATTTGTTTTTTAAAGTCATATTGTATTTTTTATAAACATGATATAATAACAAATTGATTTTTATAGATAAAAGATGTATTTTTCTAAATAGGCATATTTGTCACCTTTTGATGGTGCATCTATTTTAGATCTTGTTTTTGTCCCTTTTAGAAAATATATTTGAAAAAATAAACATATTATTTAAAATAAGGGTATAAAAATTTACTTTGATTGAATTTTTGGCATTTTTTTGATAATTTTCATGTTTTGACGAATAGTGAAAAAATGATGCATTTTAATTGAAAACTACATTTTTATTAAATATATTTATAGTGTTAAATTATATATTTTAATGGTTTTAAAGTATAATTAGAAAAAACATTTATTATTTAATCTAATATAGGTCATTGCAATCAATTTCATATTCAAATTGGATATAAAAACTTATTGATATTTATGACATTTTTACTTTAACCCACTTTCTTGTCACATCTATGGGATTAGGGTTAAACTTAATTTAACCACTTTTGTGAATAGAATTTTGAATAACATAAATACATGGTTTTAATAAGTATCATATTTAATATCTATTAAGATCAACTTAATTTTTGGTAAATATGACTATTAACTTTAGTAATTATTTTTATTATCACGGTAATGGGTAAATGTGGTAATTAAAGGTAAAAATAATATGAAACAATATTATCTAATTTCCCTAACACTTGTAAAAATTTTATTTTATGAGTTATTATCGACCAAAATCTTAATTGGGACGATTTTATTTCCACTTGGATCCACTTGGAGGACTTTAACCCTTTTATTGTGTTTTATTCAAAGAAAAGTCAATTTTGTGACACTTTTGTTTTTAAAAATTAAAATATTTTTAATAAAATGTTATATAGGTGATATGTTCAATATAAATAATAATTTCATATCTAAAAGATTTATCTACATCATTATTATTTATTTATAATTTTTAGTGAAAAAATAATTACCTTAAATGGTGACATAATGATGTTGTGGTAATTGTTTAATTAATGGAAGAATCAAGTAAATAATATTAAAAATATTAAAATATATATAATTTTATATAATTAATTAAATCCATGAATATTATGGATGAATTTTACTTTTTTGGGGTTAGTTAAGAGTGGTTTTTCAAAGATATCAAGTTATGATATTTTTAAAAACTCAAGTAATGAATAGTGTTAAAATATATATTAATGATACTTTAAAATAAATAATTTTTTATTAAAAGATATAAAATTTATAAAAAACTAATATTTGGAAAAATAATTTGGATAATTCCTAAAATTTTACCAATAAATTATTTATTGGTCTTTTAGAATGTTATAGTAATTATATTAACCCTCAAAGTGTAAATTACATGATATCATGATAATAGTTAAAAGAGGTTAAAACAAAAAGATAAAGATTAAAAAATATTAAAAACTTATCTAATTTTTATTTAATAAATTTTATTTAACAAATTACCGTCATATATTCTAAATAAATCATTTTGATCCATTTTTATTAGAAAATTAATTTAATAATAATTTAATATTTTGAATAATTTCCAGAGCACCCCTCCCCTATCCTATAAAAGGGTGCCCATTTTTCTCTTTTATTCACAATTAAAAGACTTTTTTTCATCCAAGATCTTACAAAATTCATTTCTATAATCCATACACACATTATAGTGGCCTTATTATAGGCATAACACCCTCCCTAGAGGATTTAATGTGCTAATCAAAAGAGATCGTCTGAAGAAGAGGTATCATTTTAAAATTAAGTGTTTCTATTTTATTTCTTATTCCTCTTCATTAAAATCTTATCCATCCATGATGAAATAATAAATAAATTATCATCAATATAATTATATGTTATTATGTTAATATAATCACCTAAATCCTTCTCCACTTTCATCGAATGAGAAAATAATTAATCGTTTGTGTGTACGTGTGAATTATCAGCTCCACGAACTGATATAATTTTTTTCCATTACCATATTTAATGACTGGTTATAATGGTGTAATAATGTTTCTATATTATATTAATTACATGATTATTATTATAATTTATTTATATATAAAATAATTTCTTACTTTCCATGCACATAAAAATGATAACATCATTCATGTGTACGTGTGAACTCTCACCTCCACGACCCGATGTGATTCATTTTTAATCACCACATCACATGGAAAATATATATAAGTATATTTAAATGATTAATATTATATTAATTATATTATGATCATTTTTTAATGATTAAATAATATTATATTTTTTTCCATAATGATCATTGAAAAATGGAAATGTTACTCATGCGTACGTATGACATACCATCTCCATGAATATAACGTAGTTAATTTTTCATAACCATACTTAATTGTTTGATTTAAAATTTATAATTGATATATAAAAGTGACTATTAGGTTAGGAATATTATTCTGGAGATGATGTACTAATGGCCACTACAATTTCCATAAAAACGAATTCATTTTGGACTCAAGTACCGAATATCATCAAAACATCTGACATGAACATAAATAATTAAGTAATTGTTATAACATGATAACAAGTGATATAAAAGGAATAATAAACTTTAAAAATATTATCAATAAATTAAATAATTAACTTAAGTTTATTATTCAGGAAGATAAAGATTTTATGTGATGATTTAGACTCAAGGTAAGGGATTTCGTCTCAATCAACTTTCATTGAGGAATTTCATGATGATATGAACCTTTATTATTTTATAAGGTGTATATACATCTACTATGAAATTTCATATCCATTTTTTATCAATAGTCATATTATTTAATGTTTTTTGAATTTATTATTTTATGAATATTATGATTTAAATGTTCAAAGTGGCATGGGACACCTAAAATGTTTAAAGATTTAATTATCAAATATTGTTCACCATATAAATATTCTGGATATTATTTTACAAATTTATTCATATGGATATAAAAATATTATAATGGAAATTTTATTTATTTTTTTAATCTCATTAAAAAATTTTCAAAAATGAATCTTTTTATGTTTTTTATATAGAACGTTTTAAGAAAATGATAAAAAGAATGTTTTATTCTTAACGTATACGATGGAAAATACATTTCTGCCATCATCAATGTTATTTTATTGATTTTTCCCTTTGAAAGATTTAATGTTTCATTAAATTAAAACCATATTTATATTTTTTTCTAATATTTTATTAAAAATATTTTTTTAATGAAAATGTTGTTTTGTTATTAAAATTGGGTTCTTAAAATAAAATGGCATTTTTACACAAAAGTTTTTTCATATGGGATTAAAAGATTTTTTAAAAAGGCTTTATAATTATAGTGTTTTATTAATGATATGGAATTTTATAATTATAGGAAATAGGTGAGACCGATATAGATTATACATTGGGTGGCTCAGATAGCATCAGGAAATCTGATTACAGCTTAACATGGGGTGGCCCAAATAGCACTGGGGAAGCCCATTACAGCTTAACATGGGGTGGCCCAGATAGCACCGAGTAGGCACATTATAGATTAACATGGGGTGCCCAGATAGCACTGGGTAATACTGTAATATATTAATTGTAATTTGGAATTATGGTTATTCAAATTGAAAGGTTTTTAAAGGGTTTTATATATATGATGCTCTAAGACACCTAACTGAGTTTTAATTGCATGTTATGGGTTTTAATGATTTTATTTGAGAAAAATGTATGTTTTTTTCATGTGAAAATGTTTTATATCATATTATCAGAGGAATTTGTATATAAATGTAAATTTCTTATGTGTTTTCATGTTTTTACTGAATTAATAGTTTCCTTCCTTTCATTATCCTTTAGTGAGATTATGTCCTCATCCCAAGTTTTTAAAATGTTTTTCACATGGTTTAAGGGGGGAATAGAGATAAGGATGAGATCAAGGAGATAACTAGGAATATTTTTCATAAAGATAAATGTTGTTTTATTCCAAATTGTTTTATATTTTGAAAAAAATGGATACTGATTATAAGTGTCCGCTTTTAATATATGTGTTTACTTTGTAAGCATTTACCCTAATTCTCTAAAAATATAAACTGAAAAGATCATCCAATGTGAATTATAGTTAAAAAACACTACAATAAGTTATGTTAAAAGCTAGGTCCTTACATTACACCCAATCATATATAAGGAAACTACTCTAAATCCTTGATTTATTTGGAATAGTCAAACTCCAAGGGAACAAACTTATCCTATTCACACCAAATTTTCCTTGAAAAGCATTGGATGACCCTTAAATTTTTCCTAAATTATCCAAATGACATAACTGATGTGGTTACTCACTAAAAACATCAAAATATTAGGTTAAAATCAATTCAAAACACCTTTGTATAACTACGTTAAAAATTCTCAGCTTTAACATCTGGCATATCCCTAAAAAAGATTCCAAAGAATTTTTCCCAATGTATACCGAGATTATTCTGAGAACACTCATCAAAGACTGTACCTAACTTATGGTAAAATATTCTAATAAAACCATCTCCCAATCAAAATAATCATCATGTTATAGCACCATCACTAACATATACTAGATGAAACCCTTGGATTTTCACTAAGCATACTGGGTCTGACACCCACACCCAGACTCCACCAATTACATAGTAAACCCAATACCTAGAATTTACAACGAAATCTAGATGTACCTTATTAAATTTATTCAATGATATAAAAGATCCAAAAATACCATCACACAACTCGTCTCAAGGTCCCACAACCCTTCTCGCATGAGGTTCATACACTGGTAACCAACATTCCCACTCCCCACCTTAGGAGAATACTTTTAATCATACCAAAAAAAGTGTTCCTAATTACCATATCCCATGAACTTTACTCATCAAACATAATGACTAGAATGGATAATATACAGATTATTTTTAAGCACCAATATAAACTCCACTGATTATTCATTTCCACTTCTTGAGAAAATTTCTCATGATTTTTTTCAAATTTTAAATTTCAACGAGGGTCCCCACTTTCAAACAGACAAAGGTACACTCCCCACATTATGGATTACCTTAAAACTCCCCTCGAGTATGACTCCCAATGGGTCTTTTCATCAAAACACAAAATACAATTGTATATATTATCATATAGACAACGCTCCCTCAGTATACTCCGGATGATTATTAGATAAAGGAAATGATCATATCTAAAATAGGATTATGCTAAGATTTCCTTGATAGGTGTGTATCAATTTACTGATCCATTCTCACATAAACTAGGTTTTGATTTCCTTAATCAACCTCTAACACCACATTTCTTGACAATGCATGTCAAGGTCCATCAATGGGTCAACCAAAAAATAGTACATGGTTTATTTGTAAAATGTTCCCTCATCACAGGGAACTTCTTTTAATTTACCCAAAGCTCAGATCACCATGATCTAAAGAGTATTTATTGAATTTTTCAATCCTCATCCCATACTCATTTTCTCACTAATTCTCCATATCAATATGTTTCCACCTGCAACCCATTAATAATAAATTTATCAAAATTTTAACACAAAATTTAATAATGTTATATCATAGTCATAAGATGCTTAAAATCACCTACAAGGGATGATTTAAACATATAAGTATTTAGTTATACGGTTCACCATTCCCAAGTTATAGAGGTACAAAACTTTATAAGTTGGAATTGAAACAACATTTAACTAAAATCAATAAGAAATAAATTTAATATATTTAAAATTAATTAATTCCTTTCAGTTTTCAATATTCAATTCCAAAATAATTTTATTTATTTAATTGATCATAGGTTAATTAAATATAATTCCACCATTAATCTATGTGGGAAAACACCATTTAGTTTGATGTTGATACTTTATTTAACCAACCATACATCATGACCATATCAAGGAGGATATCACATTAGTAGAAAATATAGATAGACATGTAAATAATCACATAATAATTTTATTAAAATAAGAATTCTTAATAATCACCCAAGCATGGTATAAACGTAAGAATGGTGCATAATCACCCAAGCATGGTATATAGGTAAGCATGATGATGACATGTGGATCCTATTTTCCTAAAATGATGCATGAGTACACCCTTTCTCTTTCCATGTTGGCTAGGATGAAAATATCATCAATTCATAATCTAATAGAAATAAAACAATCACCTGAGGTGAAATAATAATCAACTATAATAATGAACAACATGAAAAAAAAATCTCACCCATTACAACTTAATATTTTCCTCATATGTGGTTGGCCATTCATAGATAAGATCTATTTCCGACACATTCCTAATATTCTATCTACTAGACCAAAATAGTAATAAGATAAAATAAAAACGAAGATATTATACTATTTTTCCCATCCTGGCATGGTTCACTATATAAATAGTAACTGGACCAATTGGAAACAAGGCTACAAGTGTGCCTCCCCATATGAAAGTTGCTACCCACTATAAATAAGGGTCTAGATGTTGTATGGTGGGGATAATATACCCTATATATTAGTAATAAACATAGTATATGCATAAATAAATGAAAGGTATCAGAAGATAATAGTAACCGGAAATCAATAGTGAACATATAACCCAAACAATGAAAAATAAAATCCAACCACGCATGAGCATGCTAAGTCATAATATACGAATAAATATATAGTCGGTATTGCATACAATTGGACTAGAATAAAAAAATAATGAATAAAATACCAAACTCTAGGAGGCATCCAAAGTATAATATCAGCCCCCAACTCCCATATCAAGTACTAGTTCATAATGAGTAAGAAAAATGAGAAAAATCCAAGATCTTGACTTGCCACCATGAGATCAATCTGGGTACCCAATGGTGTCCTGAATAGGGTGTGAGTAAAACTCAGTAGGCCACCTCTAATGATGTCTAATGAAAATCCAATTTTTGAATATAAAATTTTATAGTGTTTAGGTAAATAAATAGTAAATCCATAAGTAAATATAAACCATGTTATCTCAGGAACCCCCTGAAATGCTTGTCCGACTCTACCTACTTTGGCCTAAATTGGATATCTATAAAAATGAGAATAATGATGTTAGAATATGACACATGTCTATAATCACATGTGTCCATGTATAACACTAGTCATATGGGATTCAAGGAGAAACAAGGGCATCCATACATAATGGGGATCATATAATGTTCTAAATTTAAATAAGGGGAATCAATCCAAACATCTAAATTAAGGGGGGAATGCACATCATGTCCAAAAATTAAAATTAAATAAAAATAAAACCCTATCCAAAATGAGGAACACCATTTCCAATAATTCAATAAATGATAAGTAACTTTATATCTAATAATGAGTAATTAAATTTACAATAATTTAACAAATGATAAGTAAATCCATGTCCAAAAATTTAATAAATTATAAGTAATTCCATGTCTAATAATTCAATAAATGTTAAGGAAAACCATGTCCAATAATGAGGAATTTCATTCCCAATAATTTAAATAAACAATTTGGAGCACCATGTCCAAAATCGCCCAACCATTTTCAACTCATTCAAGCATAATAAACTTATAGCATCCTATGATACCATCCAAGTAATTCCATCTCAAAACCCAAGTATCTCTCTAGTAATACCATAATCATAGGCATGATTCATTTAATAAATAAACATAGGCCATGGGAAATATCCATGACAATTTATAATTCAAGCATTACCATATATCATCTCATTCATAAGTTACGATAATGGGTAAAGTGATATGGTCTTACCATTCACACTTCATTTAATCCTAATTAATCATGGTATTAATTTATAATCTAAAAAGGTCCAAATTCTATGGCCTTAACATTCACTTTCAATTTAATTCATTTACATTTCATTTTTATTATATCCATTCCCACTCATTTAACAATGAAAATGGGTCAAGAGAGATACTGATATTATTTATAAATTTACTAATTCATAAGTTCATACATCTCATAATTGACAACACCAACCCACTTGTTGGGTATTTTGGTTTTAAGTAAGAATAATAATTATATGTGTTTAATCGAACCCACCATAATTGGTGGTTTAGTTTGATTTATTCAACCTATAACCATACCAATGGGTTTTAAGAACATAAATTCCCTGGTATAGACATTTTATTTGAGGTATTTCACATTTTAGAAGAAACACATAGATAGTTAGGTGTGAAGCACAACAGAAACAATTTATAAGAAGGTGAAAATTTAAGGGAAAAGGAACTAGACCGCCTACCTTATACCAATGAATCTTAAATCATATATTATCATCCTTTAATTTGATCAAAAAAAATATAATTCATAATAATATAAAACACCCTAAAAAAATGGAATATGAGCTAACATGGAATTAACATCTGATATGGAAAGATAAATAAGAAAAGGAACAAAAAGGAATGTTAGTTTAATTTAGGGTGACCCAATGTAACCAATAATGATTGATTTCACACAAAAATGAGGGAGATAAATAAAATATTAAGGAGGAATCCAAATGATAGATTGATAAGTTGTTCTATGTTTGAAATTTGAGAGTAAGGTGAAGGAAATAAACTTAAATAGTTGAAGGGAAAAATAGTAAAGTCACCCATTTTAAAGCGATGCATAGTTTGGCCACACATTTTTTCAAACCGTGTGATAAAGGTACAACTCCTACTATCTAAGAGCCACACCTACATGGTTTTTTTGCATAATTAAGTAAACAGTGTTCCATCCATGCCTTTGGCACTGCCTCATCCCCACACCCTTCATGAGCTTCATGCATGGTTAGAAAAACCATGAAAAATCAATGTGGTTTACATTTACATTTTCCTATATAATGTTCATATTTTTGTTTCCTTAGGTGAATGGTTTTAAAAACTGTGTGATACCTCTACAGGGACACACGATTGAGGTGCATGGTTAACACAAACTATGTACAAACTATCTGTGTCCCTTATCCTTCCAAATACTAGGCTTTTGAAGCCCTGGTGCTCCTAAAACCCATACAGACACCTGATTCTCCTCTTAGGCCTTAAACCTTATAGAAAAAATAACATGTTTAAGTTTTCTAACACTTAGAATTAGGTTAAAAATATTAAATTGAAATTTATCCTATCCACAAAATGAAAAAAATACTTTATAATTTCTAACTAGTTCAAAACATGGGATCTTACATTATATTTTTAATTGAAAAATAATAACAATGATTAATATTTAAATTATATTAATAGGTTTTAAAATGGTTAATTTAACATGAATAAAATTTTAATAAATCAATTTGACACAAATACCTTCTAGAATACCTTTTTTAGGTTGGACAGTCATACCTATATGTCTCACTAACATTTCCCCACTTAACTCGCCTACCTCCCATGAAGTTCCATTCTTACCTCTTACCTAACATTATTTTCCAAATATTTTTCCCACTTGTTAACCTATAAAATGATTTCACTTCAACCCATTTCAATCCACAACCCCAGTTCAAAATTATAATGAAAATATACCCTATTTAATTATTATAGATCCCATGTAAATTTTTGGTATCCCTTTATCCTCAACAAAGTTTCTCAATTCCTTAATTTATAAAGGATAATTTAAGAGAAGATCCAAATTCTCAATATAATTATTATTTACCATTTCAGTAAAAATATATTTTTTCCATTTTATAAGTAAATTTACTTTTATGGTTGAGTGGTAACCTCACAACTTTCACCATACCAAAAACACGTAAACCATACACCAGTCCCCATCATCATCATCCCTACCCCATCACTAATGAAGACCTAGACAAATATTAATGACATCACTATTCAGAGCCATGAAAACATTGAAAACACATCCACTAAAATCCTTTATCACCACTTTTAACAAACAATCCATCATTAGAGCACCCCTTCTAACAAGAATTACCAATAGCAAGCATCGATCAAGAAAACTGGAACTGACTGCAACATCATGAGTGACAACCAGATTCACCAAAACAAGGCCAATACAAACACCATATTCCAGGTCACACATAATGAAATTCCCACCAAATATCAAATAGAACCATCCCAAAACCTCACCAAGAACCATCACACTATTTTGGCCTGGCTTGGAGAGAAGGAACGATAGGTAAGAGTAGAGTTTGGAGAGGACAAGACTAAGTAGGAAGTGAAACGCTTCAACAAAACCTCAAAACACTTTCTTCAAAATTTCCAATAAGAATCTAGATACCACAAAGCTAAAAAGAAATAAACATGCAAGAATGATTTAAGAACCACCAAGAAATTCAATTAACCAGTATAAAACGTCGTCGATGATGATGAAAATCCAAACCACCACCAAACCCTTTAACTTACATTATTTATCCCTCTCATATACCGTCATCCAAGACCATTATAACCATGTGAATATAATGGAATCAGTATAAATAATATTCTAAATTTTTATTTTATTAGTGGTATAACCATTATCTATTCCCATCCCATTCAATCGAAAAAATGAAAATGTTTATCATGTGTGTGTGCAGACTACCACCTCTATGAATGACAAGTTTCATTTTTCATAACCAAATTTTAGATATGGTCATAGAAATAGGTTTAGTTAATATATATATTTTTTATTTAATTATTTATATTCTTGAAATATAACTTTGGTTTTTTATAAGTAATATTATCAACAAACAATCATTGTAAAACTAATGACCTCAAATGAACATACCAAGAGGAAAAATGATTTATTTATAAGTGATAAACTATTTTTCATTTATATCAATATTATAAATCTTCACAATTATGATTCATCGCTTTAAAAAAATTTAAATAATTTCATTATAATTTTTTGATAATGTTATTATAAAAAAATAATCTCTTCCATAACCATACTCACAATATATTATATAATATTCATGTTGAGTCGGTTTAAACACCTACATGAAAAATGATATAAATTTCAATAAATTTCGGAATTGGAAACATGATATTTTATATTAATAAGTAATTTTTTTCTGCATTGGAAATATAAAACTTTAACTCATTAATTAAGTTATCACCATTCATTTGTTAAAAATCAAGGAAATATGATTATCGCTAATTTAATCGACAAAAAATGTAACTAAAACTCTCATAGAATAAAATTATAAGTTTATAAAATATACTAAAAAGTCAATTATAGTACCTTTTATGATCATGAAATGATTAAATTTAGTATAATAATGAATAACAGCACCTTTATTATGAAACTAGTAGAGAATGATCAGGATTACTCACACCCAATATTGAAAATATATAATAAGCTAATATACATGTAGAGAATAATTTTAAATGGAGTTTATAATAGGTTATAGACATGAATAAGGTTCTTAAATAGGGTATTTATATGGTTATATTTATTATATAATAGGCTTTATAGTGATCAACTGAGTGGGAATTAAAGGTAAGGGTTTCTTTATCTCAATTTCAACTCTATGGGACATGTTTGATATTGCACACCATAATTTCTTTTATAAGGTGTATTAAATACCCTATCACTTTCACATATGAAAATAGATTCCATTTCATGATATTTTAATGCCCATTTCATGATCTTCCTCTCAATATACTTTCATTCTTACGTTGCTAATATTTTAAGGGTCCATCAACTAAATTTATGATTCATTTAGTGATAGTATTTTTTACTTGATTTTAATTTTAAATACCTCTTTGATATATCCATTCCTCTATTTTATATGGTATTTATTATTTTTATATGGGGAAATCATTTATTATTTACAATAACCACTTCTTTGATTAATATTTTTCAAAATAAAAGTATTAATTTGGTAAAAATAGCTCTCATTCTTACCAATGAATCTTTTCTTCCATGTCCCTATTTTTCCTATGAAAAGTATTTTATTTAATGAAATAAAAATATTTTTTTATTTATCTTATTTTATTTTCAAATTTTATTGAATAAAAGTCTTTCAAAAATTCTTCAAAGTGATTTTTTCTTTAAAATGACGTAAAAATGATTAATAAAGGAGTTTCATTTCATTATTTACCACTCCAAATTTATTATCTTTATTTTTTTTAGTTTCTCTTCAAGGATACATTATTTGGAACTCTTTATAATATGGTTTTAAAAATTATTCTCCTTTACTTCTCAAAAATGATTTTGAAAGTAATTTCCACTTCATATTTTATAACAAAGTTTTAAAGGTTTTAAGAAAAGTCTTGTATTTTAACTTAGGGTTTACCATCAAGGTTTATCTCTCATGAAGTGTTTCTTTGATTTCCATAAATATTTTATTATGACATGATCCTTTTTTTTAAATTATATTTTTGATATCTTATGATCTATTAAATGTATGTTATCCAAAGTTTTTTAAAATTTTAAGAAATTCAATAATTTTCGATGAGTTATTTAAGATATGATGATGATTGATTTTAAATGTCACATATATGTATGGATAATAATGGGTGGGGTCCTATATCACCTTACAATTCATTGGTTTAAGTTTATATCTAATGAGATATTCATGTGTCAAAATAATAATATTTTTCATATAAGCATGGGCATAATGAGTTTACTGACATTTTAGGTATAGACATAGTGATTTTTTTTGCATAGATGTGGGAATAATGTGTTTTCTCCCAAAGGTTTTCCAATACTTATGGTTTTTCCCCATTTTTAAGTTTCTTATTCCTATTATGAAAAACTTCCATGATTCTATTTATTTTCATGATATTCCATGTTTTCATATTATGAATTATTTTTAAATCATTGTATTCTCTTATATCATGCTCACTTATTTTATGATTATTGAGTTGTATTTTGAGCCACTTCATAACTTTTATGCTTCCTTATTTATCTATTTATAATCTTATGTTTCTCTATCATGTTTTAAGATTATAAATTATCATCTCATGATAATTTATTAACATTTTTACCTATTCCTCATATTTTTCTTCATGGTTATGATCTCATACCTTATGATATATTTTCAATTACTAAGAATACGAGATCAACCATTTCTAATGTTTCCATAACCTAGGTTATGAAAATGATTATTGTTGGTTAGAGTAAGATATTCCATAGGGGTGAATTGAGTTCCTATAAAAATTTCGGTCTGAAATTATTATTTAAAAAATCCCCCAATTTAAAATCAAATACAAGCTAGTTAACCAAAGTGTCAGATTTATAAAAGATTTTATTATTTGAAAGTTTTCTCAAAGATTGATTAGTTATTAGTTAAGATAATATGAATTACTATTTTAATATTTGAAAATAGTATACTAAATCAAATTTTATTACAAAAACTATCTCATATTAACTATCAGAGCGAAGTGAAGTTTTCTGGTTGAATAAAAAAACAGATGATAAAAACTATACTTGAAAAAGGGAAGCAGATTAAAACAAGAGGTTAAGTCTCAATAAGAGACTTAGTTCTCTCCATTTAGAGATCAACTTCCACCAAGAAATTTATATAAATAAACTTGATCCACACCTTAGATTGGGGTACATGACAGCATACAAACTATCCAGGACAACATACCTCTTCCACAATATTTGTGAGAGTAAAAAACAATCAGACAGACCATTTAGGGACCTCTTCCACTATTATTTGTGGGAGCTCAAGATGTAAAAAGGTATTTTGGTGAAGATATATATGTATCTTTCAGTTTAATATAGGATTCACTATATATTTATAAAATAGAGACACACACTACTCGAATTGTAAATAATGTACACAATAAGAGAAATATAATGAAGATAGGGTTTAGAAAGATCTATGTCATGTGTTATGTAGCTTCTGGAAACCTTAAATATGGTATAAATGGAGCTATAGTCTACTTCCAAAAAAATAAAAATAGAGTGTTATTATTTCTTTTATATTTAGTTTCTAGGAAGGTAGATGCTTTATCGAAGTGTTTTTCTCTTCTAAGATTGTTACTACAAATGTTCGTGGCGTTTTTTATAAGGTGAACAATCTCTCTCCTTCACTTATCATATATATGTGTGTACAAATTATTGATTAGGTATTCACTTTATACATGTTAGCTGATAAGGAGAATTTTCTTGATCATATGTTGGTAACTTGTTCCTCGTATTGTTCTCTGATAATGTCATTAATGTTTTCTGCAAAAAAAATCATTAATAAAATTATTATCATTAAATAAAAAAAATATTACCATTAGTAATAAGTTTGAATTTAAGAGATATATCACCAATGTCTCAGTCTATCTGCGTCTCAAACTGTCGGTATCTCAGACTGTCAGTGTCTTAGACTATCATTGTCCCGTGTTGTCTATGAATCATGCTATCAATAAGCTGGTATGTCGGTAGATCATTCTATCAGTATGTGATGCGTCAGTGACTCAGCTATTGGTAGCTTATACTTAGATAAATTCTGAGTTTTGGTCAGTCTCTCTATCAGTAGTTTGGGCATTGGTTAGTCAGGCATTAGTTTGTTAGGCATCAGTAGGTCATACTTAGAAAAACTTTGAGTCATTATTTAGATAATCTGCTATATTGGTATCTTAGACTTCTATCGGTAACTTATATATCAATTATTTATGTATCGGTGACTCAATTATTAGTAGGACAAGTATCTATGACCTGTACTTATCAAAAATCTATTAACCTATATTATGATATAAATGCTAACAAAAGAGGTTTAGGATTATAAGTAAACGTGATTAAACACAATTTAACTTACTAAATCATAATCAAGCATGATTTGTGATCATTAAAACTACAGGAGACCAACAATATCCCCTTTTTGATTATCAAAAATCATGGAATTATATAGCACAATATCTAATTTATGATTATCAAATTAAATTTTTATTAACATATTACATAGATCATAAGATGGGAAATTATCATAAGATATAGAAATTTTTAGACAAACACAAATAGATTTACATATCATTTATTAATATTTAATTTTAAGATAATGTTCTCATTTAATTTTATGTTCCATTTTAGCTCCCCATAATATGTATTCCACACACATTCTCCCCATTTTGGGGTAATCAAAAAGGAAATAAAGAATGAAAAGAAATAAGATATAATGATATGAAAATAGATTCAACATATTGCATTAGGCAAACAGTCCATGAGATTACAAAATGTCAAAACAGATCCCTATCAAAGAGTTATCCAATCACTGCTTCTCAGATTCCTCCACTTATTTTCCATTTGTAGACTCATAAGAGATGGGAGTAGGAGGTGCAGAGGTAGTAGTGGTGGAAGGCACAAAGAGGGTACTGAAAGATGGAAGAGGAATTCCTTGAAAAACAGAACGATACAGAATCAGTTTAGAAGAGGAAAGAGGACTTATAAGTTCATGATAGATGATAGGTTGAATTTGGATAAGAGCTTAAGCAGGGGTCATGGTAAAAGAGGTAGATAAATAAGTAGAAGGGTACAGGATAGGTCTAAGAGGGGAATTTGCTAGAGCAAAAATGGTAGTAATATGATGATAAAGGTGGGGCTTCAACAGATTGATAAATTCCTTGAGGATATCACCACCATAATTATAGCATCCCATCTTTTTATAACATAACTTTTCATTCCATTACACGGAACTGAGGATCTTTAAGGTTTAGTGTCTTGGAAACAAGGAACATAAAACATGAAACAACAACAAAAAACATTCTTCTTAAACACTTGAAAGGATTCTCCTCATGTTCACCCTAGGCTCATTACTGCATCTCATAACCTGGGGACATACATCAAAAGGAAGGGTGAGCAGAAGGCTCAGCAAGGGAAACAAGTGAAACATTTTACATATGAACTTGAGATACATCAATAAAGTCATGAAAAGAACTTTAATGCATGAAAATGAAATCATGAGGCATATCATAATAAAAATAAAACTAGTTCATAACTTGAAGATGTGGCTGCAACATTTAATATTGACAATCATTTCGTTTCACCAAGGTCCATCCCCAAGGTGTCGTTAAAAATTACCAAGGTTTTTCACCAAGGCATCGTTAAAATTGTAATCTCTAGTGGTTACATCATTACCCAATGCATTGGAGCGCTATCAGGGCGCACCCTTAAATTTGCCTTTATTATCATGTGAGCCACATATATCATCATCAAACATTTCATAAATAACCCACATAGCATAAAATAAATGGGTTTCATTTCATAATCATAACGTTTTAAAAACTGCTTTAAAGACATGATCTTTACGTCACTTTAAACCCACGGAAAGGGAAAGCGGGTCTCATGTATGTAAATCCCAGAATTTAAAATGGAACATTTTGATATATATGTGAATACCCTTGTAGAAATAAGAGCTTTGAGTATTCACTTTATAACATAAAATAATTTTTGAGGAAAGAGAGAGGCATTTTGAGGGGAAAATTCTGCAGCATAACGGCTAAGTTTCGGGGTTTTAGAAAACATTGAAATGAGAGGGGACATGGGTCAACCTCTCATAAATGATCCATAAAACAGTAGGGTGAAATAATAAGAAGGACATATAGACATGGTAATGAAATTTCAAGGACATACCATTTGAAATGAAAAACATGGAAGGAAGACAAAAATTATATTTCTCTTATGAAAGTTCGACAGCCTAACGGCGTTACTTAAACTTCAACAAAAATGATTTGAAAAGATCAAATAGGGTCTCTCATCATGTGAACATAAGAGTTCAGTATGATAGATATAGAGATAATTCCCCAACATAACAAAAATGAACTTGAAAGAATTGACATGAAAGTAGATCTTCAAAACGAGAAGGGTGAAGAACCACTTAAAAATTCGGCAACCTAACAGCGCCACTTAAAACTTCAAAATACTGAATTGAAGCGATCAAATGGGGTCTCTCATCATATGAAAATAAGAGTCCAGTATGATAGATATAGAGATCATACCCCAATATAACAAAAAGGAACTTGAAATAATTCACATGAAAGTAGAACTTCAAAACGAGAAGGGTGAAGAACCACTTAAAAATTCGGCAGCCTAACAGCGCCACTTAAAACATCAAAATACTGAATTGAAGCGATCAAATGGGGTCTCTCATCATATGAAAATAAGAGTCCAGTATGATAGATATAGAGATCATACCCCAATATAACAAAAAGGAACTTGAAATAATTCACATGAAAGTAGAACTTCAAAACGAGAAGGGTGAAGAACCACTTAAAAATTCAGCAGCCTAACGGCGCTACTTAAAACATCAAAATACTGAATTGAAGAGATCAAATGGGGTCTCTCATCATATGAACATAAGAGTCTAGTATGATAGATATAGATATCATACCCCAACATAATAGAAATTAACTTGAAAGACTTGACATGAAAGTAGAACTTTGAAAAAGAGAAGGGTGAGAGAATCCCTTAAAAAATTCGGCAGCCTAACGGCGCCACATAAAACTTCAAAAAAATTGAATTGAAGAGATAAAATGGGGTCTCTAATCATATGATCATAAAATATCAGTATGATAAATTTAGAGATCATGCCCCAACATAATACAAAGAAACATGAAATACTTGAATGAAAATAGAACTTGAAAACGAGGAAGGTGAAAGAATCCCTTAAAAATTCGGCAGCCTAACGACGCCACTTAAACATTCTTAAAACGAATTGATGAGAGCAAGGGGGGTCTCTCATCATATGAACATGAAATAGGCAGTAGGATGAATATAAAAGAACATCCTCCAACATAAGAACATGGAGTATAAAAGAAAAGACATAAAAGAGATTACTTGAAAAGAAAGAGAGAGGTCGGATCCCTTACCTTAAAATGTAACTCTTAAACCTCAAAGGTTGGGACCATGAGGGCTTGGGGGCACCTTGGGAGGACTCCTTGGGAGGTAATGAGACCAGAAATTCGTTGGGAATGAGTGGGGAGTCGAATGGATGAGAGGAGGGCTTGGTATTTATAGGGAAAGTGAGGGGACAAGGCATTAATGGCCAAGGGACACCTCACAAGGGCTTTTCTCAAACCCATGTGCTCTCCCTTGTCATTTATCATGGAGTTAGGCCACATGGGGCCCCCAAAACAATAATTCATCACCCTTGGCCGGCCAACCCTCAAAAGATCTCATGACATCATCATGACACCATTATGATGTCATTAAACATACCGAAACCCTAAAACTGTATTTTTACTATTCACTGAAAATTCAACTTTCTCAGAAAAATCCCAAAATTTCACATTAACCAAATATCAATGCTCTGATTTCAAAAATGAAATCCATTTTATAAAAATAATTTTCTAAATATTTTTAATTTAATTTTTAAATAAAAACACTATTCATCGAAAATCCATTTTTTTCAGAAAAAACCCCAAAAATTACCATAACATAATATCGATGCTCTGAGTTCAAAAATAAAGTCATTTTTATAAAAATAATTTTCTAATTATTTTTAATTAAATTTTTAATTAAAAAAATACTATTCACCCGAAAAAACTAATACTTGAATAATAATTAATGAAACCGTTATTTAACTATTTTATTGAATCACATTACTTAATCAAGGTGCCTAGATTATTTTAAAACTTTCTTTAAGTGAGATTACTAATCCATTTGGTCATATTACTAATCCTAATCATAAAATCACTATTCATAATTTACTATTCATCAAAAATCAACTTGATCTTATTAAACTATAAATTTAGTACCGAACATAATTGTAGAAGACCATTTTTTGAAAATCATTACACATTTTTAATTATTTAGGGTTTACATAAACATATTTAAAATATCCTTTTTCTAAAATTCATCAAAAATATGCATACTATATTTATCCGGTCATTTCAAAATTCATAAACTTCATCATAAGAAGAAATCCCAATTTTTATTTAAAACAAGGATTACACAAGGTAGTTATGGTCTCGTTACATAACCCCTTATAATACCAGCATAGGACCTAAGAGTAAGGTGTGCTAGGGTGATAGAAGCTTGGGGCGGCTCAGTCAACATTGCCCGAGTAGTAATTTCTATCAGTTTGAACTTCTCACGAAGGCGATTTCGTTCCAGCTTCACATGATGAAGTTCAGCTTGGATTTGATCCAGAGCAAAGCCCAGTGGTTCTACCTCCTTCCCAAGCTCTGTTAGATGGGCTTCGATCGGTCCAAGACTACTAGGTGAGGCCATCGAATCTTCTTTCTATAATAATTAACCATGATTACTTATATTTAGAGACAATAATCAAAACATTTTGTTCACAGTGGTCATGTTGACCGATGGTTATATAATAGTCAAAACCCACTGATCTCATTTTAATTATAATCATGTTTATCAAATAAAACATTTTTGTTGAGTAACAATAACACATAAAATTAGGGAACAAAATTTATTTAAAAATTTCGGGTCGTTACAATCTTCCCCCCTTAAGAAATTGCGTCCTCGCAATTTTAAAATTGGGTTTTGAAATTTCATTGAAAGTCCCACATCGGAAAAGGAGTCAGTAAAACTATTACTTTAAAATAAAGAAAGGGAAGTACAATGGTCACCCGAGTTAACCCACACTAGGGTTCCATGTAGGAAAACATGGACATGGAGGAAAAAACAAAGGGTCAAGTTCTGAGGGAGAGTGATAGAGAACATGATTAGGAGAAAGTTAACCATGAGAAAATCCCAAACTTATGATGTGTGTAAACGGTCTTTGATTACCTAGTAGGAAACGTAAACCAACAACATTTTTGTTTTACGTTTCTTTTCATAATTTTGAGGATTTCATTTACCACATAGAACAAAAACATAAGAAAATATACCTACCTTCAAGTAGAGTTTCATCCTTTAACAAGTCCCTACCAACACTAATCTTTTCTCCAAATGATGAGAATTCAAAAACACTTGGTCTCATAAAAGCACAAGAATCATCTTCTATAGAATCACATAATCTACAAAAGATTAACTATCTATTTCTTCTATCTTTAAACATTATCCCAAAAACAGAAAGGTTAAGGTAAAACAACTCTTCAAAAAGAAAGAATCCCATAGGAATGGAAACTAATTTTAAATCATCAAAGTTCCATGGTACTACCCAAAGTTCATCATAGACCATTCCATAAATAATGGTCCTTAAAATTCCTCAAAACAAACCAAACTAAGATTGAAACCAAAATACAATAAGGATTTGATAACATAGTCTTCCAAAACAACTTCATTGTTCATCTCCAGACAACATCAACCACTCCTAACATCTTATAAAAAAGTATCTAACCTAAACATATTTTACCCAAGATAGGTTAGTCATTCCCATAAGTAACCTAAATTACTATAAGTTCACCTTAAATTCATCGATTCTTCAAAATATAAGTCATCCTTACTCCTCAATGAAAATACCGTAGTAATCTATTTACCTCGATCAAATATGGTTCCCAAAATAATGAACGTCTTCCAAAATAATAATCATATTTTAATCCCCTAATCATCCCTATCATATTAATACGAAAATCTTCGCATTTCCTATCACATTGGTTGTCGGAACATGTTCTTCCATTTCTCACCATTAACTAAGAAGAGAAAGCATAATTAGGGGCTTAAGTACTTATCTAATAATCATGAAAAGGAACTGAAAGCATATAAGGATAACTTGTATATGAAAGGTATACCCTAACTTGTGATCTCCTAGGTTCCCATCTAGGTTATGAATGATCATATATTCTTATGTGAACCTTTATTTTATTTTATCTTTGTTCCTTTAACAATGGTTCATACCAAGCTTATGAATTTACCAAAGCATATCCCCCGGGAGTGTCGTAAACAAGAGTGCAGCAAGGCCCGTTGTCGTGTACCAGTTCCCGTTCGAGTCTAGCTCAAAGCGGTGTTTTCGGGTTTTACCCCTATGTACATCTGTGCCAGAGCCACCTCTACCTGCTCGTATCCAGACAGGGATGTATTTGCTTGGCAACCCCTTACTCAATACTCACCAAAATACCAGGAAGATTTCCTATATTAAACTTTTCTATAGGGTTCCTCCTAGAGTTTTCATATCCTAATTTCCACAAATAACTAAACCATCCTTTGATACCAACTATAACATCCTGTCTGTTTATAACATAACTTTTCATTCCATTACACGGAACTGAGGATCTTTAAGGTTTAGTGTCTTGGAAACAAGGAACATAAAACATGAAACAACAAAAAAAAACATTCTTCTTAAACACTTGAAAGGATTCTCCTCATGTTCACCCTAGGCTCATTACTGCATCTCATAACCTGGGGACATACATCAAAAGGAAGGGTGAGCAGAAGGCCCAGCAAGGGAAACAAGTGAAACATTTTACATATGAACTTGAGATACATCAATAAAGTCATGAAAAGAACTTTAATGCATGAAAATGAAATCATGAGGCATATCATAATAAAAATAAAACTTTTTCATAACTTGAAGATGTGGCTGCAACATTTAATATTGACAATCGTTTCGTTTCACCAAGGTCCATCCCCAAGGTGTCGTTAAAAATTACCAAGGTTTTTCACCAAGGCATCGTTAAAATTGTAATCTCTAGTGGTTACATCATTACCCAATGCATTGGAGCGCTATCAGGGTGCACCCTTAAATTTGCCTTTATTATCATGTGAGCCACATATATCATCATCAAACATTTCATAAATAACCCACATAGCATAAAATAAATGGGTTTCATTTCATAATCATAACGTTTTAAAAACTGCTTTAAAGACATGATCTTTACGTCACTTTAAACCCACGGAAAGGGAAAGCGGGTCTCATGTATGTAAATCCCAGAATTTAAAATGGAACATTTTGATATATACGTGAATACCCTTGTAGAAATAAGAGCTTTGAGTATTCACTTTATAACATAAAATAATTTTTGAGGAAAGAGAGAGGCATTTTGAGGGAAAAATTCTGCAGCATAACGGCTAAGTTTCGGGGTTTTAGAAAACATTGAAATGAGAGGGGACATGGGTCAACCTCTCATAAATGATCCATAAAACAGTAGGGTGAAAGAATAATAAGGACATATGGACATGGTAATGAAATTTCAAGGACATACCATTTGAAATGAAAAACATGGAAGGAAGACAAAAATTAGATTTCTCTTATGAAAGTTCGACAGCCTAACGGCGTTACTTAAACTTCAACAAAAATGATTTGAAAAGATCAAATAGGGTCTCTCATCATGTGAACATAAGAGTTCAGTATGATAGATATAGAGATAATTCCCCAACATAACAAAAATGAACTTGAAATAATTGACATGAAAGTAGATCTTCAAAACGAGAAGGGTGAAGAACCACTTAAAAATTCGGCAGCCTAACAGCGCCACTTAAAACTTCAAAATACTGAATTGAAGCGATCAAATGGGGTCTCTCATCATATGAAAATAAGAGTCCAGTATTATAGATATAGAGATCCTACCCCAATATAACAAAAAGGAACTTGAAATAATTCACATGAAAGTAGAACTTCAAAACGAGAAGGGTGAAGAACCACTTAAAAATTCGGCAGCCTAACAACGCCACTTAAAACTTCAAAATACTGAATTGAAGCGATCAAATGGGGTCTCTCATCATATGAAAATAAGAGTCCAGTATGATAGATATAGAGATCATACCCCAATATAACAAAAAGGAACTTGAAATAATTCACATGAAAGTAGAACTTCAAAACGAGAAGGGTGAAGAACCACTTAAAAATTCAGCAGCCTAACGGCGCTACTTAAAACATCAAAATACTGAATTGAAGAGATCAAATGGGGTCTCTCATCATATGAAAATAAGAGTCCAGTATGATAGATATAGATATCATACCCCAACATAATAGAAATTAACTTGAAAGACTTGACATGAAAGTAGAACTTTGAAAAAGAGAAGGGTGAGAGAATCCCTTAAAAAATTCGGCAGCCTAACGGCGCCACATAAAACTTCAAAAAAATTGAATTGAAGAGATAAAATGGGGTCTCTCATCATATGATCATAAAAGATCAGTATGATAAATTTAGATATCATGCCCCAACATAATACAAAGAAACATGAAAGACTTGAATGAAAATAGAACTTGAAAACGAGGAAGGTGAAAGAATCCCTTAAAAATTCGGCAGCCTAACGACGCCACTTAAAAATTCTTAAAACGAATTGATGAGATCAAGGGGGGTCTCTCATCATATGAACATGAAATAGGCAGTAGGATGAATATAAAAGAACATCCTCCAACATAAGAACATGGAGTATAAAAGAAAAGACATAAAAGAGATTACTTGAAAAGAAAGAGAGAGGTCGGATCCCTTACCTTAAAATGTAACTCTTAAACCTCAAAGGTTGGGACCATGAGGGCTTGGGGGCACCTTGGGAGGACTCCTTGGGAGGTAATGAGACCAGAAATTCGTTGGTAATGAGTGGGGAGTCGAATGGATGAGAGGAGGGCTTGGTATTTATAGGGAAAGTGAGGGGACAAGGCATTAATGGCCAAGGGACACCTCACATGGGCTTTTCTCAAACCCATGTGCTCTCCCTTGTCATTTATCATGGAGTTAGGCCACATGGGGCCCCCAAAACAATAATTCATCACCCTTGGCCGGCCAACCCTCAAAAGATCTCATGACATCATCATGACACCATTATGATGTCATTAAACATACCGAAACCCTAAAACTGTATTTTTACTATTCACTGAAAATTCAACTTTCTCAGAAAAATCCCAAAATTTCACATTAACCAAATATCAATGCTCTGATTTCAAAAATGAAATCCATTTTATAAAAATAATTTTCTAAATATTTTTAATTTAATTTTTAAATAAAAACACTATTCATCGAAAATTCATTTTTTTCAGAAAAAACCCCAAAAATTACCATAACATAATATCGATGCTCTGAGTTCAAAAATAAAGTCATTTTTATAAAAATAATTTTCTAATTATTTTTAATTAAATTTTTAATTAAAAAAATACTATTCACCCGAAAAAACTAATACTTGAATAATAATTAATGAAACCGTTATTTAACTATTTTATTGAATCACATTACTTAATCAAGGTGCCTAGATTATTTTAAAACTTTCTTTAAGTGAGATTACTAATCCATTTGGTCATATTACTAATCCTAATCATAAAATCACTATTCATAATTTACTATTCATCAAAAATCAAGTTGATCTTATTAGACTCTAAATTTAGTACCGAACATAATTGTAGAAGACCATTTTTTGAAAATCATTACACATTTTTAATTATTTAGGGTTTACATAAACATATTTAAAATATCCTTTTTCTAAAATTCATCAAAAATATGCATACTATATTTATCCGGTCATTTCAAAATTCATAAACTTCATCATAAGAAGAAATCCCAATTTTTATTTAAAACAAGGATTACACAAGGTAGTTATGGTCTCGTTACATAACCCCTTATAATACCAGCATAGGACCTAAGAGTAAGGTGTGCTAGGGTGATAGAAGCTTGGGGAGGCTCAGTCAACATTTCCCGAGTAGTAATTTCTATCAGTTTGAACTTCTCACGAAGGCGATTTCGTTCCAGCTTCACATGATGAAGTTCGGCTTAGATTTGATCCAGAGCAAAGCCCAGTGGTTCTACCTCCTTCTCAAGCTCTGTTAGATGGGCTTCGATCGGTCCAAGACTACTAGGTGAGGCCATCGAATCTTCTTTCTATAATAATTAACCAAGATTACTTATATTTAGAGACAATAATCAAAACATTTTGTTCACAGCGGTCATGTTGACCGATGGTTATATAATAGTCAAAACCCACTGATCTCATTTTAATTATAATCATGTTTATCAAATAAAACATTTTTGTTGAGTAACAATAACACATAAAATTAGGGAACAAAATTTATTTAAAAATTTCGGGTCGTTACAATAATCCATAACCTTTTCAAAATATTCCTTATTCTCTATAAACTTCTGAATGGTGGGAAAAAATCCTTAAGCTTATTGACTTGATCATTGAAGGATTTAGTGACTGTAGGTAGACACAAATTTTCCACCAAATAATTGAAATGATTGGTTAGTTGATTCTTAGTGTCAATCCTCTTAAAATAGAAGTATAACTTCTTGGTTATTTTCTCATGAGCAGTAGTTTCTTCATTTGAGTATAATTTCACTATGTGATGCACATGGTCACTATTCTTCCCGATCTTACTAAGGATCTTTTGATCAGTGAAACCCATCACAGTCTGAAGTTCCTCTAGAATCATAGATCTAATCATCTCAACATCTGGAGAATGAAAAATATTAGAAGCTTAAGTGGAGGCACTGTGCACCATATCTCAAATATCTAATCTCAACTAGTTCACATCTAGATCAGGAGACTAAGCATGATTAGTATCACTCTTAGAAGTTTCATCTTCAAAAATTTCACCAATTTATCCAAGGATGTATTATAATAAATAGTGAGACTGTTAATGACTGAAACCATAGAAGTCAGCTCATTCCTCATTTTCTGATTTTCTGAGATAATTGCTTCTTACACTAAGATCAATCAAGGTTCAACTTGAGACACAACTCTTTCTGTGATCAAATATGCATCTCTTTCACTAATTCTTGGAACTAAAGTAGGTGAATGTGAATAGTAAGATCTAACTACAACAAAAAAATTATTCCTTAAAATCATCAAGATCATATTTGGTGACATGTTCAATGGATTCTAAAGTATCCACAGGAATGGAAGTAGGAGTAGGAGCAGTCTTCTTGTCCTCTAAATCAGGATACTCCAAACCAAAAGACACATATCCTGGATCTCTCCTCAATACAGGCACAAAGATTTCATCTAAAGGATAAAGTAAATCAATATTTTATCTCTTAGCCTGTCTCCCCCCCCCCCCCCGCCCTCAGTTGATGTCCTCTTTATAGAATAGAATAAATCTCTCACTAGAGTAACTGATACTTCCCTTTCAACAGAAAATTCAACATGAACATCCATTTCCTCAACCAAAGATACATCAGTAGCTTCATGGTATTGATCAACTAGTTCCAGTTTATGTTCCACTTTAGGAGAATCAGTAGGTCTTTCTTTCTCAGTAGGCTCTAATGTAATATCAATAGGTTCAACATCAGGACCTTGATCATCACTAGGATGATGTGATTCACTATAAGAACCATTTGTCCCTTAATCTTCTCTATCACTTCCATCTTATCAATCATTTCCACCATATTTCTTAACATCTTCTTCAGCTCTATAATCATCCTTAGTTTCTTCATCTTCACTACCATTTTCATCTTCTTCACCAAATTCATCATAACTATCTGATCTACATTCATACACAGAATATTCTATTTCTTCAGCCTCCTAACTATCATCCTCAACTAGAAGTGGTTCTTTAGAGGGTAGAGGTCTAGGTGGACTTGTCAGACCATAATTCATCCTCTCTAGACTTTCAGCAATGCCAATATCACTCTTATCTTCTATTAGTGATTTAATTCCTTGAACTTCCTCATATGAATATACCCCCACTTCATCTAGTCCTAGACCAATTTATACCATATTCCATTTCCTCAAGGGGTGCTCAATGGGATTGAAATATTCATAAAACTTATCGTTATCCTCAACCCACATCTTCTTCCAGGGGTTCCAATTAATTTCTATCCTTCTAAAGATAACCTTATTTAGACCAAAACCATCACAAGCTGAAATTGTCTCTTCACCTTCATTCACCAACCCAGTAGATTTCAACATAGTAGATATAATACTTGGATAAAACAATGAGTTTGTCATGTAGTAGGGTTTTATCATCTCACATATATGAACCATAAAATATCTATAAAAATAAATGTTATGACCTTTCTTCAATAGATATAACAAATTAACATCCTGGTACTTGAGGGAAGAAAAATATCCTTTCCTGATACATAATTGATGTTGGATTAAATTGAATAAGATCTTACACTCACCATAAAAATCTATATAAATAGACCTTCCCTGGTCACCATTTACAATAAGCTCAGCCAATGGTTCCTCAAAAATGAAAAGGCCACTGGTTTGAGGATCACTTCCTTGATGGTCATCACACAGACCCTCATGGGGTACCTTCAAGAATTATTCCCAATGCTTGGATGAAAAAGTGATTCCTTTTCCATCTACCATTGACTTTATACAAAATATTTTTGATCCTTAAAGAAAAAACTTGGCGTACATGTAGAACTAATGCACTAGCATCAGATATTATGGTCTTTAATTATTGGATAACCACTCCAACCATCCTTGAGCTTGTAATACGTTCATCAGGAGAGACTTACTTGATAACAGCCATTCAGAGTGCACTTCCTTCTCATGCATCACGATTTTTTTCACTAGTTGTGGATGAATAGGATTAGTTTTAGGTTGGATAGCTTCATTTATTTACTTCTTGGATGGATGATAATCATTCGAATATCATTTTAAGATGTTCTTGACACAAGCCATTAAGATAGGTTTGAAGGTTTCAGTTCGAGAGAGAAAGGTTGCAACTCAGAAAATAAGGGTTCGAGGGTAAGAGTTTGAGAGTAAGAGTGTGAGGGTAAAAATTATTAGATCTACCCTTATTTTATCATTTATAGATTTGAAAACATAAAATACAAAACTTTATTTAAAATAAAATTAAAAAACAAAGCATAATTGTTTAAAATTCTAGAAAGATAAATAATAAAGTATCAGTCGGTGAGACACATCGGTGATACTTGTCAGCGAGACTTATTAGTGAATCATCATCGGTAATTCAGTCATCATCTGTAAGTCCTATTAGTGATCCATCAACTATAGGTCCTATCAGTGATTCATCAACAATAGGTATTATCAATGAGTCATTAACTATAGGCCCTTAAAAATTGATCATCCCTAACTCATGTCTAATATTACTCATCCTCTCAGAATTTAGAGGCTTAGTAAAAATATTAGCAAGATAATGTTTTTTACCAATGAATTCAATATTTATATCACCTTTTTGATAATTATCTCTCAAAATGTGAGGTCTCACATCAATATGTTTTGTTCTAGAGTGGGAAACTAGATTCTGAGAAATGTTAATAGCACTTGTATTGTCACAGTTTATTGGGACATGCCTAAACTGATATTCATAATCTGGTAATGTGTGTTTCATCTACAAAATATGAGCACAACATCTACCATCAGCTACGTATTCATCTTAAATAGTAGATAATGCAATAGAAATTTTATTTTTACTCCACCATGATACTAGATACTTTCCCAAGAAGTTACATTTTCTAGAGGTTATTTTTCTATCTAACTTACAACCACCAAAATCAACATCAGAATAACTAACTTAATAAAATGGTTGTCCTCTAGGGTAGAATAGTCCAATGTTTTCAGTATATTTTAGGTATTTGAAAATTATTTTAACAACAAGTGGATGTGACACTTTAGGATTTTCTTGAAAATGAGCACACATTAATACACTAAACTTAATATCATGTCAACCAATAATTAAGTAGAGATGACTTCCAATCATATCTATGTAATTGGTTTGGTCAAATTATTTTCCATTTTCATCAAGATACAATTTACAGGTGGTACTCATAGGACTATCACTAATTTTTTCTATCCAATCCAAAATGTTTTAAAATATATTTAGTCTATTTAATTTGATTTAAAATAATACCTTTTTTATTTTTAAATATTTGAAATCCAAGAAAGAATTTAAGTTCACCCATTAAACTCATTTCAAATTCATTTTGCATCATTTTTGAAAAATCAATACCTAAGGAGTTTTTTTAAGATCCAAATATAATATCATCAACATATATTTTAACAACTAAAAATTCTTTAGAAATTATTTTTATGAAAATATTTGGGACATAAATACCATTTGTAAAACCTTTATAAATAAGAAAAGTGTTGATCCTATCATACCAAGCTCTTGGATACTATTTTAAACCATAAAAATCTTTTGTTAACTTGAAAACATGATTTAGAAAATGAGAATTTATACAACCATGGGGTTGTTCAGAAAAACATCATCAACTATATACCCATATAGGAATGCACCTTTAACATCCATCTGATAGAGTTTAAAATTTATATGTTCTGCATAAGAGAGTAGTATTATAATGGCTTCAAATTGGGAAAAATGTGAAAAGGTTTATTCATAGTTTATTCCTTCTTCTTGACTATAATATTATGCAACTAGTCTATCCTTGTTTCTCAATATTGTGTCAACTTCAACTACATTATTTATAAAAACCCACTTAGTGCCTATTGTCACGGTGTATTTGGGTCTATCAACAAGTTTCCAAACTTAGTTTCTCCCAAACTGATTCAATTATTCTTGCATAGTCCTTACCCAAAATTCATCATTGATGTTATTAGGTTTAAGCTATGACAAAAAGGATTGATGTTCAACCTAGTTCCTTAGAGAATCTCTAGTCTATGTCACTTTATCTAAGTCTCCAAATATAACATCTAAGATATGGTTCTTAAGGGTTCTAACAAATTTAAAAAAAGAAGGGCTAGTTATTTCAGTTTCTTGTGTAGGTTTGGGTTCACTATGATCAGAATCTAAAAATATTCTATAACTTGATGATTTAACTACTTGTTTAACATTGGAGTGAAAAGGTTTAGAATTCAAGTCAAGATTTAACAAATAATCTTCTATATTCTATAGGGAGGTCTTGGGTTCATGTGGATATGTTTCATCAAATTTGACATGTACAGATTCTTCCACACACTTGGTTTTCTAATTAAAGACCCTATAGGATTTGCTAGAGGTTGAACAGCCTGGGAAAAATCCTTCATTGCTTTTTGAGGTAAACTAATCAAGATTATCTTTTTTATTAAGGATATAGAATTTTCAACCAAAAACATTAAATTAATTAAACTTGGGCTTCCTATTATTCAATAAATCGTAGGGGGTTTTCTTAAGGATAAGTCTAATTAAAACTCTATTGATTATGGAACAAGTTGTATTCACATATTCTTCCCAAAAATAAATAGGTAGATCAGATTCACTAATCATAGTTCGGGATATGTCTTGTAAAGTTTTATTTCTTCTTTCTATAACTCCATTCTCTTAGGGTGTCATAAGAGTAGAGAAGTTATGAATATATCCATTTTGTGAGAAAAAATATTCAAATTATTTAATTTTAAACTCACAACCATGATCACTTATTAAGGTTTTGATCCTAATTCCACTTATTTTTTCTACTAACCTAACATAATTGGTGAAATAATAACATTCTTCACTTTTTTGAGATAAAAAAGAAAGTCCAAGTATACCTAGAGAGGTCATCTACTATAACATAGATATAATGCTTCACATTTAAACTTAAAATTATAGATGATCCAAAAAAATCCATGTGAACCAACTCAATAGGTTAAGAAGTTGAAACTTATTTCTTTGGTTTAAAATATATCTTATGTTTTTACCTTTTGACAAGGATTACATACTTTATCATTTAGAAACTCAAGTTTAGGTAGATCCTTCACTAGTACTTTCCTAGTTATCTTTCTAAGGGAGTGAATATTATGGTGTCTTAGTTTCTTATTCCAGAGCCAAGAATTTTTGTGAAAGGAACTCAAGAAAGAAACATTTTAAGAAACTAAAGAATCTAAATTCACATCATAAACATTTTCTTTTCTAAAAGAAGAGAATACTAAATCATTATTAGAATTGAAAACATTATAAGAATCATTTTCAAATTTAATATGAAATCCATCATCACATAACTGTGAGATGATAAGTATATTATACTTAAGAATATCAAAAAAAATAACTTTAGAAATTAAAATTGAATCAGTGTTGCTGATTTAGCCAAGGCTAATAATTTTTATTTTTGCATTGCCACCAAAGGTGACATGCCCACCATCAATCTTGATAAGGTTATTGAAGCTTGAATATTCCACTATCATATGTCTTGAACACCCACTATACATGTACCAAAACTCTTAAAGAAACTCATTAGACAGTTTTCCTATAAAAATATATCAAATAAGAAAAGACTTTGGTACCCAGAATTGCTTGAGTCCAATAATATTATTAATTAAAACTTCCGGAACCCGCATTAACTTCATGGGTTTCCTATAAGAATTTTTTAAGGTCTTAGAAAAAAAATTATTGGGTCTAAAAAAGCTGTAAAATATTTTATAGTGCTGGAAGTTGCAGTATATTTTTGAAATATAGTTACAAACCCAAATTTTCTAGATTTTGATCCAAAATTGTTTTTAAAAAATTTATTTTTCCAATATGATTACCAATACCAATAGTATATTTAATAGAAACCTTTTTTCCAAGAATTTGAAATAAGTTATATTTACCCTTTATGAATTTCTCCAAATCCTTCTTCAATTTATCATTAGATAGTTTAATTTCATTGTTCTCATTGAGAAACTGAGCATTATTTTCCTTTTCAATAGTAAGTTTGGAATTAATAGAAACTCAAATATTGTGTTTCTTTTGGAGATATTTATACTTATCCTTTTTTTAATTACAAGTATCCTTAAGCATTCTATAATATTCAAACATCTCTTCATTTGTCATATTTTTAGAATTAGATTCATCTCGAGAATAATAAGAATTTTGTATATAAAATTGTAGAGTTACCTAATATTTTTTATCATGAAATTAATATTGGATTTGATAGCCTTCCCATCATGTGAAGATTCAGGTTTACTGGAGCTATCCTTAAAGGTGTTATGGGTGGCCTTCATTTCCTTTTTATATATTTTTTTTCTTTGAACTCATATTTTATTTAAATTTAACTTAGGATAGTTATCTTTTACATTTCATATCCTCTTACACTCATAACAGACTATTTCATTAGTAATTTCATTTCTCTTCTAATAATTTTTTTAGTTTCCCTTATTGTCATACTTTCCCCTATAACTGGGCTTTCTAAATAACTTCTTCTTTCTATAGAAAATTTTGAATCTTCTAGATAGCTAATCCATTTCTTCATCATTGTCACTTGTTGACTCTTCATTGCTGGAGAATTTAGCAGGAACTTGAATTTTCTCTTTTTTCTTTGATGTAGTGGTTTTTAAAGCCACTGAATTTCTCTTTGGTTTATCATATTCTTCTCTATTTACCTTCAGATCTTCCTCATACATCATCAATTTACTAATTATCTCCTTTACTGGTAAAGTGTTTACATCACAGGATTCCCTTATTGAAATGGATATTCCTCTCCATCTTTATCATAAACATTTGAGAATTCGCATTACTTATTCCTTGGATGTGATTATCTTTCCCAAATATACCATGATATTTAAAATTTCATTGAACCTGAGATACATGTCATGGATAGGTTCATTAGGATTTATTTTAAAGTTATCATATTTAATGGTATATGTATTAAGTCTCAATTCTTGGACATTATTGGTTCCTTCATGTGAAATAGCTAGTGTTTCCCAAATTTCAAATGTTGTTTTACATTCAGAAATCCTATTAAATTATTCAACCCATAAAGTGAAGTATAAGGAATTAATAGATTTGAAATTATTATTGTAGGATACCATAGTGAATCATCCTAAGTGTTACCATCAGTAGTAGAAATTTTATATTCATCAACTATAGAAAACCATATTTCAAAACCCAGACTTTGAAAATGAATTTTCATTTTAATTTTCCATTGGGAATAATTTGTTCCATTAAAGTAGGGAGGTATGTTGGAAGCAACATATTCCTGTCTATTTTCCATTTCAAATAGATTTTAAAGATTTTAATGAATAATAAATTTTAAACTAACAAAAAAAATTAGATCTTTAAAAACATGACTAAATTCATAGTTGAAAAGATTTATAAAAAGGATTTTAAACACCTATGATACCAAATGTTGGTCAGAGTAGGACACTAAAGAGGGGGTGAATTGAGTTCCTATAAAAATTTGTGTCTGAAATGACTATTTAAAAATTTCTCCAATTTAAAATCAAATACAGGCTCTTCAACCAAAGTATCAAATTTATAAAAGATTTTATTGTTTGAAAGTTTTCTCAAAAATTGATTACTTGTCTATTAAGATAATATTAATTACTATTTTAACTTTTGAAAATATTCTACTAAATCATATTCTAATACAAACACTATATAAGATTAATTATTAGATTGAAGTGAAGTTTTCTAGTTTGAATAAACAAAAACAGATAAGAAAAACTAAACTTGAAAAGGATAGTGGATTAAAATAAGAGGTTCATTCTCAAAAAGAGACTTAGTCCTCTCCACTTGGTGATAACCTACAACCAAGAAATTTATATAAATAAACTTGATCCACACCCTAGATCGGGGTACGCAATAGAATAAAAATTCTCCAGGTCAAGAGACCTCTTCCACAATAATCATGAGTGTAAAAAACAAACAAACATGCCAAGAAGGGACCTATTTCACTATTATTCATGGGAGTATAAGATTTAAAAATTTAGGTTAGTTTATATATCTATGTATCTTCATGTTTATCACAAGAGTTAGTGTGTGTTTATAAAATAGATACACACACTACTCGAATTTTAAATAATGTACACAGGCAGAGCAATATATTGAGAATAGGGTTTAGAAAGCTCTTTGTGATGTGTTATGAAGCTTCTGTACTCCTTAAAGATGGTAGTAATGAAGCTGGATTCAGCTTCCAAAAACATACAGAAAAACATAGTGTCACTTTTTCTTATGTCTTCTATTTCCATAAAGGTAGATGCTTCCTTGAATTTTTCATCTCTTTTAAGTTTGTTGCTGCAAATGTTAGTGGTGTTTTGGTTCATAGTAAAGTCTTTGTGTATGCATAGTAGGTAGCTATTGTGTTTTTCTCTAAGGTTCATGATCTCTCTCCTTCACTTCTCGTATATTTGTGTGTACAACTTATTGATCAGGTATTCTCTTTATACATCTAATCTGACAAGGAGCATGTTCTTGATCATGTGATGGTACCTCATACCTCTTATTGTTATCTGAAAATGTTATTAATGTTGTCTGCAAAAAATAATTAATAAAATCAGTAGTATTAAATAACAAAAATATGACTGTTATTAATAAGTTTGAATTTAAGAGACAGTTCATCAGTGTCTCAGACTGTCAGCATCTCAGACTATTGATATCTCAGACTGTCGGTGTCTTAAACTGTTGGTGTCTCATGATATCAGTGACTCATGTTTTTAGTAAGTTAGTCTATTGGTAAATCATTCTATCATTATGTGATGCATCAGTGAGTCAACTATCAGTAGCTTATAATTAGTGAAATTATGAGTGTTGATTAGTCGTTCTATCAGTAGGTCGAGTGTTAGTAGGTCAGGCGTCAGTATATCTTACTTAGCAAAACTCTGATTCATTCTTTCTTCCAGTCGCTCTATCGGTATCCTAAACTTCTATTGGTAACTTATGTAATGGTGACTCATGTATCGGTGACTCAAATATTGGTAGGACAAGTATCAGTGACTTATAATAATCCAAAATCTGTTAACATATCTTAGTATATAAATGTTAACACCAGATATTTAGGATTATAAGTAAACATGATTAAGCACAATGTAACTTCCTAAATCATAATTAAGCATGATTTGTGAGAATTAAAACTAGAGGATTACAAAAATTATATTATGTGATATGTATAGAAAAGGTTTTAAAGTAGCGTGATTATGGAGAAATGTTCACAAGATTTCTATAATAATACGTTCATTTAGCTAATATCTAAGACACAAAAACTTTTTATCCCTGGGTTACATGACTATTTGTGAGATGTTTTATCTAAATCAACAAATTAATTTTTTATTTATGTTGTGTTTAGATTTGGTGAATATATTATTAACAAAAAAATAATTAAAAAATTAAAAAAGAATATATTAAAAGTCTATCATCTCACTCACTCGCTCATCACCTCCCTCCCTACTTTAGTATTCCATTCAAGATCGAGAGCCAAACTCTAATCCATTCCTTAATCCCTACCTCTCTCACTGTCTCTTCCCTATAAATCCTCTACCCTAGACCATAGTCACTTATTCTATCTTCCCCACTCCCTTTCCATTCTTCAATCCCCAATCGATCATCAATTGTCATCCCTCCTTCTCCTCTTAGTGGTGTCTTATGCTATCAAACTCCATTCATCACTCTTTTTGGAGGATATTTACTTCTTATTATCTTCTGTACTCCATTCTTCTACATAAATCACACAAAAAATAACTAACTAACCCTATAACATGTAATAATCCACCTACTTATGTTAGAGGTGTTATGTATTAATCCATATCCAGAGCCTCCCGGTTCTCAAAGAACGTGTATAAGTGGATCTGCTCCAACATCCATTAGAAATCAAAATTAAATGAGGTAATCTATAACTACCCATTTAATTATAGAAATAAAATGGGTATCAAAGGTAGAAAACAAGTTGAAGAAACTAATGGTGATCCACCCCCAAGAAGTTAAAAATTCTTAAATCACCTACTATAGTTTTTCAATCCTATGATGATTTTAATAAGAACAAGGATAGAAGAGTTGTGTGTAATTACTATGATAAATATTATTTTTCACATCTTTTCAACAAGGAAAAAATAATTTTAATAGAAGTTTTACAAAGTACAACAAAAATCCACACAAAAATCTTGAGAAAATACAAACCACTATTTCTATTAGAAAGAAGTTTAAAGATGATGATGATGGAATGGTTAAAATTTTAATATATCATTTTAACTAGGAAGAGTATAAAATATCTTGTACAATAATGATATTCATTGATGAGTTTTCAATTAAATTTGTAGATAATTAAGGCTTTATATAATTTATGAATTTTTTTAAACTCAATTTCAAGTTCCATCTATGAAAAAAATTGTTAAATATTTGTTGCAATTATATTTGAGTGAGAAATATAAATTTTATTTTATTTTTTGAATATTATATTATATTAAATGTCTTACTACTAACACATGGACTTCAATTCAGAATATTAATTATATATGTGTGATTATAAATTTTATTCATGATGATTGGGTCTTGAATAAAAAATAATTATGTTTTGTCTTGTTATAGATCCTAAAGGGGAAATGATTGTCCAAGTATTAGATGATATAGATAAAAATGGGGGATTGAAAGGATTAATACTATTATTATGGGTAATGCTACTTCTAATAATGTAGTTATAAATTATTTGATGTGGGGGATTAATTATTCGGATGGTTTTATTTTTAAATGGGAGTATATGTATATTAAATATTGTGAACACATTTTGATCCTTATTGTTAGTGCTGGTTTAAATTAAATATCAACATCGATTTCAAGAATCACTAGTTTTTCAAGTTTTTGAGAAGTTATCCTTATAGTTTGGATATTTTAAAATTATTCATGAGGTTTTAAAAATTTCTACTAAACGGGCCATAATTCATGATCTACTTGGTGGAATTATTGTTACTTCATGTTGGATGTTGTTGAGAAGTATGAGAAAGTATATATTCATTTGAGTAAGATTCAATTTTTATGAAATTGTTTATTATTAAAGGTGATCCTCCTACAACATACTATTAGGAGTGTTCTCATGTATTTGTAAATTTTTTTAATTTTTTTAAGGGAACTATTGAATTTTATAGTTCTTTTTATGTGACATGTAACACTTTATTTAATACTCTTTTTGATATATATATAAAAAATAAATAGATGAAAAGTAATGATAATACTATTATTAGAATGGCTTTTGAAATGAAGGTGAGGTTTGACAAGTTATGGGGTATTGGTTATAATTTTTATTTTCTCATTCTTATGGAGGTTGTTCTTAACCCTGATATAAATAATATTATATTTAGGATTGTTTTAAAATAATTTTTTTCAATGAAGATAAGAATGAATTGATCATTAAATTAATTATTTTATGAATAATATCTTTGAGTTTTACAATTGTAAATATTATATCCCCCCTTATCAATTTAAATTAAGTTCTCATTAAGATTAACTCATCCACGATGTTAGTAGTTGCAGTGAGGATGATGAGAAATTGAAATATGCATACATTTTAAATAAAAAGTAAAAGAAAATTGAAAAACAGAGGAATTAATTAGAAATATGTCTAGAGGTTGAAGATTTTTCTGGATTTTATATTTTTTTATGGTGGAAAGGAAATAAAAGGAAGTATCATGTTCTCTCATGCATTTCCATAGATATTCTAGTTATTCTATTAGCTGTAGTATCTTTTGAGTTAGTATTTATTATAGGTGGTTGAGTCAATGATACATTTCATAGATTTTTGAATCTCAATACCATTCAGGCATTTATTTTTTTCCAAAATTGGTTTAGAAAGTCTAATCCAATTGATATTTGAAAGAAACTAGAAAAACTTTAATTGATTAAATTAGGTGCGGTTAAAAATATTATGATTCTTTATATCATTTTTTAGATATAAAACTATGTTTTAAAAATAAAAATATTGACATATTCTTCTATTTTTGTTCTTTTAAGATATATTATCCATGGTTCAAGATCAATGACTCGCTCTCTAATATAGAATCTAGGATGGAATAAAACTCTTCATTAAGGTATAAATTTCTGATTATATTATAAATTATTTAGAGAATAATTTATTCAATCATTTGAGTATACATTTCTTTATTTTTGATAGATTCGCAGTGTTTTTTCAACTAACATATTCCCATTTCTATTTAATTATAGTGAGATTGTTATTGCCAAAATTTTCATACCAAGGTAATTGTTTTAAATCTATTATCTTACACTATAATTTTCTGAATTAAATAAAACAAATAAATTTTTCTAATGTGACACAAGAACCACATTTCTTACTTTTATATAATTTAAATAACTATAATATAAGGAATAATCACCAAAATGTTTTGTAAATTAATACTGATGTTGGTTGTAATTTATGAAATAATTTACAGTTTTCTTAACAGTTTTGAAGAAATGTATGTATTTTATATTATTCATTAATCATTTATAATTTATTGTACTCATTTATAGACCATGTTATTCATTAATGAAACTTTTATGTTTCTTGAATAAATTTATGTTTTGTTATTATTAAAAATAGATAAAGTAAATTTCTTTGTCTTATTATTTTGGATTAATTACAGTTTGATTAACATTTCTTTGTTTTTTCATATAATTTTTTATTCTGGTTTTTACACTCGAAGAAAATGAATCCTTGAATCTTATATAGGATAAATGCATTTTCATTGAATTTGTGTAATTGTGGTAATGATATTTATAGATTATGGAATATTTGGAATCATTATATTTTGTTAGTGAAAATCTAGTAATGGTCATTAAAAGATATTGAAAAAAACAAGGAACATAATAAATCATTATTTTTGTTGAGTGATAAGGGTATGAATATAATAATAGTCAATGATTAACTCTAGGATGATGTAAAAATAAAATATGGTTATGTTCTGTGACTATGAATAAAAATGGGCAACCCAATACACCATTGTATGTTCAACATGGTTTGGGATTAAATGTTGTTTTGAAATAGTTTAGATAAATTGAGATGATTGCACCATGTTTTCACATTAAAATGTCATGATTAGTGAAAAAATATGGATGTGTGTATTTAGATTATGTCTCCTATAGTTTTATCAATTTATTTATGGTTTGATTAACATTTCTGGCATACCAAGGGGGTTTATAGTTTTGTATCCATAGGCTAATTACATATTCCTTTTTTCTATATATTTATAGTTTCAAGATTAAAGAACCAATATTTTTTTTTATCAATTATGGTAAATGAATAATTTAATACATATATACAACATATTTATAGTTTGAATTTTTAATTATTAGTTTTCTTTAATGTTTTTTATTTGTTTTGGATGCATATTCATTTGTTTTAATTGATTTTTTTAGATCGTTGTGTGGTTTTCAAGTGGTTTCAGGGGTGTGTCCCACAAGAATGGATGAGTTCTTTCTTTAGTTGGTTTTATATGGGGGTATTTTCCTTTGAAATGATATTTTGTTTTTTACCACTAGTTCATACTTTCTTTCTTTATATTTAATACCATTTCTTGGAATCTATTGTTTTTTGGAGGAGTTTTCATTGGAGTTGTTTTCTCCAGAATAGTGCCTCTTTTTGTTATTCTCATTTTATTATGCATTGTACGATAGACCCCAAAACCCATTAGACTTGATATGAACTAAGCCATCACCCATCTATCTGGTCAGATCCAAAATTCCCCCAGACCCAACCCGACCTGACATATGGACAAACCTAGTTTACATAATAGAATTTATTTATAAAATGTTTATAATTCATTAATTATCATATATTTAAATAAAAATTTTAGATAAGGAATTATATGTAATATTTCATATTAAATATAGATATAAAGTGTTTATATTACAGATTATGTAATATCTATAATTTTTATATTAATTTAAATAATTTTATAATAAAATTTTATTTATAAATAGTTATAAATGATAAGTATGAGTTTTGGTAAAAAAACTTACAATCCTAAATTAAATTCAAAAAAATTGTATTATTTGATAAAAAAACTGTTCATTTATTTTAAGTATTATACTTATAGTTTATAATTTAATTATCAATTTTAAGTGTGAGGTTAAAGAGAAAATATGTTTTTATATTTATATATTAAATAGAAAAAAATTATATTATTTGATAAATAAAGTGTTTATTTATTTTAAGACTTATTATTATATTTTATAAAGGAGTAAAGAATAATAGATGTTAGTCTTTATAAAATTGGTTTTATAAGCCTATTTCAAATTTGAAAATTCATATTTATCTCTCATGATTAAATAATTTTTTTATCGAATTGTTGATTGTTTAATATTACTCATATTAATAAAATTTTCTATTGAATCTGAATAATGTGTATGTTAAATATGAAGATTCATATTTGTTTCTCAGGCTGATAAATATTTATTTATTTATATTATTCGTGTTTTTAAATTGTTTATAGAATATGAATAATTTTCATTCTTTATTTATGTGATGAATTTATTTTAAGAGATATATCCTTACATTGCATGATAAGTGCGACTCCATAAAATTTAATTTTTCATCTACCTTGACCTTGGTTTTTAATTGGAGTTATGAGTTTGAGAATAATTTTTTAATATAGTTTGTACATATTAGGTGATGTAGATATAAAACATTTAGTTATATCTTGAGAAAATTCTCTCTAGGGTGAGGGAATTAAGGTTAGAATATCCAGTATCCCTGAGGCTTATGCCTTGTTAAAAAAGTGAAGGGGTTGACTATATATATCTCGGTGATTGCTAATGTGGAGATTTTCAGTCTCATATATCTTTATGTCTATAAATTAAAAGTTCATGTAACTAATTCATATCATGCATTTAGATATGTATGAATATGTTTGGATTCTTTATTAGGGTTATCAACACAAACTATGGTTTTTGAAAATGATAACACATTAATGTGGCACAAACATGTAAATTTGGGGGATGGAATAGAGATTCCAAAAATAAATCATTATAAGCATGAAAACACAAAAGGAAAAAAAACATGAGATAATAAAGATTACATAAGATGAAATAGTTATGAGATAATTATGCATGTGATTTATTTTAAATTAGTAATACTAAGAAAAACCCTTAGATACTATATGTGAGATTCCTTATAAAGTATCACTTTTCATGACCTCAATCATAAAACTGGGTAGTTTCATTAAAAATTTAGTTTCCCCTGGATTATTTTGGGAAATTAAATCAAGAAATTAGTAACTCTTGATCATTTAACAAGTAGTTTCATGCTAAAGTTGTTTTCCCTTGGATTATTTTTTTATCCTATTATTGGGGTTTATTTTGGTTTACACTATCTGAGAAAATATAATGGTTATGATGATAGAGGAGTATAGTTGAGTTTATCCATATAATGGAAATGGGTAAAGATTTATCCACCCAAGTATCTAAGAAACATAAATATTAGGATCATGATGATTGTCTACCTAAATAAAGATTTTTTGAGAAGAATTATAAAGTGGATTCAGTTCATAATGAAATATGGATCGTGGCTCACTAAAAGTCTATGATGTATGGGGTCATCATATTTTAGTTGGAGTTCTATCATTGAATTTCCTTGTTGAAAATATATAAACATTATTCTTATCTGATAAAATATTTTATTTTATATAAATAACATCATCACCACCAAAATAAACTTTGATATTAACTATTAAGTTGGATAATATTAATGTAAGAATCTCTAAAGACTCATAGCTTAATAAAAATTATTAAGTGATATTCAATATGTAAAATAAAACCCTTCTTGAATAAATAAATAGCTAAATTTTTTCAACATTTGAATCTTGATAATAATGACAGCCACATAATTATTTATATGTGAGTTAAAAAGGATTTGGATAAAAAATTAATCAAGGAATTTTAATTTCTTATACTAAATATGTTTAAGTATGTCATTGATATTCAATATGATTTGATATCTTAATTAATTTGTGAGATTAAAGTTTTATTTAAGGATTATTATGGTTAAGGAGTTTATTTTGTTATCATATGTGGAAATATGTAATTTATCAGTTAAGAGAACTAGTAATAAGTCTCTGCTAATTACCATATGAATATATTCTTAGTATCTCATATAAAACCCCTTGTAATAAGTCTAGGATTCTATTCATGCTAATCTTAACATATCATCATAACAGTTTATGCTCATTATGATCTTCGATTATGGATAACTTAAATAAGTATTATGATGGGATATTTATCATTATACCATTCATGTAAAAGTTACAGTATGCATGAATGAATGATAAACATAGATTTAATTTATTATAAAACCATGATAAATATTATATTCTTAAACATTATAATAATATTTAACAAACCCATATATAAGTACCTATTTATCATATCATTTATGATCAAATACTCTTTTATCCTTATGTTTAGTATATTTTCTTGGTTTTTGTAACTCATTGCATATATATAATTATTTTCACTTTTGTATGTGATCAGATAATAAAATTCCCCAACTAAACTGTTAGTGAGTAACATATATAAATTAAGCTAGTTTTAAAAATGGTGATACTTAGGAATCATATTCCTAATATTCAACTCTTTGAACATATTCAAAGTCCTTAACTTTACAATATTAAATGTTATGATGTTGTATTTTATAGTATACTTAGAACTATTTTTAATCTTAATATCGTCACCATATATATAACATATTCCATCAAACATTATCATTTAGGTTAATATAACTATTTACATTTTTATTATCTAGCATATCCTAAACTCTTTTTGGTAAAGTGAAATTCACTTCATTATAGAAAACACATGTAACCATTTACACTTATCTTTACCGTTACACCCTAAAATATTTTATGATCTCAAGTGAATTTCACTTTTTAAATAGAATGTAATAATAGTGATTTTTAGTTTATCATAGTTAATAAATTTAACTATTTACATTTTTCTTTACTCTCACATATCCAAAACCTTTAGGATGTTAAGTTAAAAATCAATAAATCTTAAACTGGAACAATTGTTTGTAAATAGTGTCTTAGAGTGACCTACTAAAGTATATCCAAAATATGATGATAAGTGTTTATTTTTAACAATGTAAATTGTAATAAGAATTATATTTAAGGGGAAGGTGGAACAATCAATAGGAGTTCTGGAATATAGAACTTTAGAAGTTAACATGTCAACAGATAGACAAAGTTTAGATCTACTTCTAGAAGATACATACTCAAGGTGTCCTGATGATTTACCTTAATGATATAAAATATGATATATGGAATTAATGAACTATAAAATTAATATTTAGGTATTTTTGTTCTGGTCTGAAGTGTGAATCTATGACAAGTGATTAAGGTCAATGAATGCACCATCAGCTACACTTGAATGAAGTTAGTAAGAATACATCCATGGAGGATAAAGTTTTTTCTGGAGTTTTATATGAATATATGAATGATATTAAGACAAAATTAATCTATAATATGTTTTCATGGATGATACACTACCATAATATGTGAGATTAAAAAGATTCACTCTCATAAGATAAGTTAGTCAAATGATACACTCATGGAAGATGGACTACAAATGTGAACAGTGAATTCTATAAAAAATTTATAAGGGGAGATATAAATGGTAATATGAATTACATTTTGAAGATGAAATCATGAATATTATAGGATTAACTGTCAAATGAAGATTCAAAAATTCAAGATTTTATGCTTTTAAAAGTTACATGAAGTGGTGTATAATAGAATCTTGTAATCTAAGAAGTCCAAGTGATAGAATATTTGAGAGTTTTTGTAATAAAAAAAGTAAATAATATTACAAGGCATATAGGATATTTTTTTATACATAATATATTTTTTATAGTAACATGAAGAATAATTTTATAAAGGAATGAAGTTTTTGTAAGGGTCATTTCTGTTGTGAAGAGTGAAACGCAACAAAGGGAAGAGACCCACAGAGAACCGTAAGAGTCATTATTCAAAATCATAGTGGTTTTTAAGATTAACTTAATCTTAATAAAATGGTATCACATGATACGAAAGAGTATATAAATTAGTCAAATTTTAGGAGTTGAAAAATCCAGAAGGTGTATTATCAAAATATGGGTTGCGATGATAAGCTGTAATGTAATCAGAAGAAGAGAAAACTATGATTTCTACAAACATAATACCATCTCAAGGGTTTGGAAACTAAATTTGACAATGATACACTAATATTTCATTTAATAAAACATCATGGTAATTTTTTAGATTCACTATGATTCATGCTAAGTTGAATTAACAAATACAAATAGAGAATTTAATAAAGGTAGAAGAATTGATAGGCTGATCTTGGGAATGATTAGAGGATGATTCTTATTACTATAACACACTACTATTTTACTATATATATTTACTTTAAATATATCTAATGTTATCAATTTATTTCTTCACATAAAATTCCAAACTAAAATGTACTACGATATACCTTACTAAAATAATGCAATATGATGTGAAACATCAATAAGAAAATAACAATAAATCCTTGACTAACTAAAAAGATGAAAAATTACTTTATTATAAAAAAATATATTTAAATTACATACATGTTATTATTATTTTTAAACAATTATTGATTCATTGATTAAATTTAAGGGTAAGAATATAAATAATTAATAAAATGTTATTAAAACTATTAAACGTTGAAAGGGATGTTTTTCAAAGAATTATTTTTTAAAGTGACATGTATTTTGGAAATTAAATTAAATTTATCACTTTTAAAAGATTATTCTTAAGATAATAAACATTTAAAAATAATATAGTAACACTAAATTAATAACAAATTGTTATGAAATAATATTAAGAACTTTTAAAGTTTAAAAGTTCTTTTTTCTATAAAAATAATATTTCTTTATATTTTTTATTTTCCTTTAAAAGAAAAATTTATAAATTATAGAACTTAAATTTGATTAAATGAATTTCATTTTTTAATTCATCGTATCAAGTTTTTATTAGGACAATCATTTTGTATTTTTTTGAAATATTTGATTTTTAGGTGAATATTGAAAATACAGTGTTTAACAATATTTTAAGTCTTATGACTTTATAAATATATAATAAAAATATATAAGTTTATAAAACATTTTAATTGATCAAGTATTAATTTAAGTAATAAATTTATTCATTTAAAAATTCTATGTTGAATTTAGAAAACCCATGTTTATTATTTCGAAACTTAAGTAATATTTACTTTAATAAAAATAATTTTTAGTTCACTCCTTTTAATTAAGTATCAAAAAGGTGTAATTATTTTTGTATTAATTTTAAATCCTAATAAATCTTAGTTTTTTAGTAATAAACCAAATAATTTCGTAGAAAATAACAATATTGATAATTTTATCTTAATCATAATTTTTAAGCATAAAAATACACATTTTCTAAAAATGGAATTTACATGTTATGTTCCATTATATTAAAATTAAATTATATCACACTTATATTTTTTTAAAATGGATTTAATATTTGTAATCATTAGGTAAAAATTACTTTGGTAAAAATTAGTTAGCACAGTAAAAAGAAAAAATGATAAAAGTGAAAAATCTAAGATTAAAAGATTAAAAACTTGCTAGAAACATGTGTGAAAATGTATGGTTAAGGATTTATAAACAATAAACCCTTACCCAATCCTTTATTTTTGATTATTTAATCCAATTTACATTTTAATAGTGACTTTACCTTTTATATTATTACAAAAATGCCACACATCTATCAAATAAAAGCAACCATCACCACCCCTCATCTCCTCACTACCTAGCCTCTTAGATTCAAAAAAACTCCACCCAAATAAACCCCTAAAACTCCAAGAAAAATCTTAGAGTTTATGGCCTTCTCAAAAGAGAACTTCTCAAATCCTTGATCCAATTTGAAAAGGAGATCTTCCAAGGAATAAGGTAAAATTCTCAATTACTCCTTTTTCATTTCTTTTCCTTTATTTCTTATTCTGAATCCTTTGAATCTAATACTCCCATGCTAAAATAATTACAACATTATCATAATTATACTAATATTTTATTATGTTTATGGGATAACCACTTTCTATATTCCTTACAATCATTCAAAAAATAAAAACTTCATTTGTGTTAAGTGCGGACTACCACCTCTATAAACAAAATGATTTGTTTTTCATAAATGCATTACATGGATAGTTAAAAGGTGATATTTAATTAATAAATATGATATTTAATACATTTTTAATATTCATAAAATATAAACTAATTACTATATTATTTCCATTCTATGGAAAATGAGAACGCCTCACGTGTGTACATGTGGACTAGTGACTCCACAAACCAACATATTTTTTTTAGATATACATTTTTTCTCCAACAAATTCTAATAATATTTTATTGAACACATTAAAAAAACCATAAAATTTTAATTATATTTATGTAATAATGATATTATGAAAAATTAGTCACTTTTTTAACCATACTCACCCAATGATTAAAACATATTCTTATTTGGGTTGGTTTAACCACCTATAAAAATAATTCTATAAATTTATATCATAGATATCAATGAAAACTTAACTACTAGGATTATAAGACATTAATGATAAAAAAATATATTTTTTAAGGTTATGTAAGTGTTATATTAAGATTAAACTTATTATTAATATACCACTATTTTTTTGCTAAAAATTACCCGAAACAATATCATCATGGATTCTATTATTGAAAACCATGCCCATAGTTTCCATAAAATGAACATGGGGATGAATAAATAATTGAAATAAAATTATTTTTAATATATTTTATAATCTATTAATTATGAAATTGGTATCATGGAATGGGGTTTAACATCTCTATTATAAAACACTGGTGAAATGATCAAAATTACTAACTCCCGATAATGAAAATAGCCATTAACTAGTTAATGAATATACAATGAATGATTATAATTAAATTGAATATATGGTAATATACATGAATTAATTTCTGAAATATGTGATTAATATCATAATTTTTATGATACGTAATATTAAATCACTTTCCTTGAAGTTGAGAGTAACATTAAGGGTGTTTCATAACACGATGTCCTTTTATTGAGTTATAATGTTTCTTCTTAAAATTCTTTATTATATGTTTCGTAAATTCTAAACTATGATTTTATTATGATTTTTAACTCATTTTTTTCTTTGTATTTACATTTATCTCTTATAAAATACCTTTAAAATTATTCTTAATTTAAAAATATAATGTTTGTAAGGGGATTTTCTTGACTCAGGTTCTTTTCTTGAGTCATAAATGTTCTTATTTGAATAAGCTTTTACAAGATAAAGTTATTCTATTATATGGTTATATTATAATTCCTTTACTTTTTATTTTCTTTGGAATTAAATTCATGGATTTATTTCTTCAAAAAAATTTATGTTAAGAATATTTTTCATCCTCTCCAAAACAGCTCTTTTTATTATATATCCATATTCAATCTTCCCAAAAATGTTCTAAATTAATATTTTTTAAATCCAAATATGTTTTATTTATGTTTATATTAAAAATTATATTTATCTATTTTTAAAGGATCTTTTATCACTCTAGTTATGATGTGGGTTTTCAATAATTTTATTTTGAAATATTAAAAAGGATATCACTTTTAAGTTTGCAATTTTATCTTCCACTCCAAATTTCCTCTTGAAAATCTTTATGACTTTTTCAAAGCAATATTATTTGGATTTCATTTAAAATGGTTTCTAAAGCTGGTTTTAAATTTACCTTCTTTGAAATTATTTTTCAAAGTGATTCATAATTTCATCGCTTTAAGATAATATTAATAAATGTATTCTAAAATCTATTTGTATGGATTCACTTTCATTTTCTAATTGATATCCAAAAAGATCTATATCCCTTGGAATTATTTTTGATCAATCACACCAAAAATTACCTTGTGAAATAATCCTTGTGGGTGATTGAATTTTTATTTTTAACCAATCTACTTTTGATATCACCTTATGCGATACCATTTGGAAATGATATGAAACCGATTGTCTTTCCATGGGTTTATTATGATATGATGAATGATTAAGTTAATATGGAACATATATGTGTGCATGATGATGGGTGAGGTCCTATATCTCCCTACAATGCATTATTTAAAAATTCCAATAGATGATGATAAGTTTTGATTGTTTATAAAGATAATGGTTAGAAAAATTAGATTGAAGGGGAAGGTGAAACTATATATATGAGTTTTGGATTATAAAAGTTCAGAAGTTAACACATTGAAGTATATAAAAAATCTCGATATACTTATAGAATATAAAAATTAATGGTTTCATAATGATTTACTCATATGATATAAAATATGATGTATGGTTGTAATGAATCATAGATTTCATATCTAAGAAATATTGTGTTAATATTAAGTTTAAACCCACGACAAGTGATTATTTCAATGTATAATGGGGTGTATTAATGCTTGGTTATAATAGTTTTTGTGTGACTATAAATTCATCATAAAAGTTCATTAATCTCATCTATTTGTGGAACTAGAGACACCCAATGACTCCCACATCAATGGAAAGAAGTTTCTCTAAAGACCAACTTTACAAAGGCAGATGATCATTGGGGTTTCTTACCAATGATGGTTAGAAACTCACATTGGTTGAGATAATGGGATGTCATCTCATCACTCCTTACTGAAGGAATTATTACCTACTCTACGAATCTTTTATAGATTTAATCCATGTTCATGAATCTTTCCAAAATCCCAATACAAGATTGGTTACCATATTACTATAAATCATTTATTATTATAATTTTATGAGAATATTAGTACATATAAAAGGTATTCCATTAATGTGAACATCAATATGTATCATATATTCTTCATATTTATCTTATTATTACTTATTGGTGTTAGTCTATAGTTTGTTGTGTTTTAAATCCATAGACATGGGCACTCTAGAGTTTATCACCATCCACGAAGGTAGTGGGTGTCTATGTTTCCATGATCATATGCATCGAAAGGACTTCCTACATATCCTTGTGAAATAAAACAGAACCCAAATAGTTCATTTCAACTTAACAGGACACATCGTACCTTTTAAGGTCGTGTAACAAATACTGATCCATGAAATTTTATAACATGCGGTAAGGAATAATAATAAAAATATTCTTCATAATGGTTTATGTGGGACTTAATCATGTAAAGAAATTTGAGGTTGAATTTGATGTGAATATGACCCAAAAATATTGGGTTGATCTCACAAGGGATGTAGTCTTATAAGGATGGGAACCTCCCAAAAAATGGAAGGATGAGGATGATATGATAAGACTCGGAAAAAATATAGCCCTCTGGGTTGGGGTATGATATGATCAAGAATATGTCCCAATGAAATGATGTTCCATAGGTAATATAAACCAAATGAATGGGATGTATAGAATCATAGAAATATATCTCGGATAGGGAAATACATAGGTGATCTCATAAGGAATATGGCCTAGTGAGGATGGAAATGAAAGATTGATGATGTTGGGTTTGTACCTAAAGGAGGCATCCTATATATCCCATAAATACAAGAATAAAATCCCATATACTTAGAGATACACACATTAAGGTCATGTGACAACAACATACCTTATAGTTTTATGTCATGCGGAGAGGAGAATGTATTATAGTTTAATGTTGTGGGACTAGGACGTAGGCCATAGAGTTTAATGTCATACTATGGGGAAGTTATCACATAATTTAATGTCATGCGACAAGGATATCAATGTCATGAAAGGTGAGATAGTAGATAATCATGTAGGGACTATTCATATAAAGACCACCCTTTCACACTTAAGAATATAGGAGAGAAGTTTATAGGACAACCATCCTTGATAATTCCCTTTGTCAGGGCTTACACATCCACTAATTAATAAGAAAAAGGTAGAGATGTTTCTTGTTTTAGACGACATACAAGAGGAACACTCCCAGTTAGGGGAATGGAAGGTTAAAGGTATGTATTAGGATAATTATGGATTTATTTCTCCTTTGGTAAACTTAGGTTTTCACAAAGTTTTTAAACCAGTCGAGTTCATACTTGGTCCATCCAAGTTTTTTTAGGTTCTAGGGGAATTATCATTTATTTCCTTATAACTAGGACTCTCATTATCAAGGTAATAAAAGATTTCAAGACTGCTGGGGACCCTATCTATTAGGGAATACATTCGGAAGATAAATTATTTCAATGTAATACAAGATCAAAAGGGGGTCACATTGGTATTCATGTGCTAATTCCATGTATTTGATGGATTTGGAGGAGGTATTAATGATGGAATATCCAAATAGATTCTTTATGAAAAGGGGTGTCTTTCCTTTTAAAATATGGAATTCGTGGTATCTTGATATGATGATCAACAAATTAACCCACCCTAAAAGAGGTTCTTGGAGGGACTTTTCATTGGTGAGGGATTAAAGAGAGAGAATTTCCCTAGTGAAAGGCCTTGTTTTTGGATCTCCCTTTTATTGGGTCTTCGGTGAAGTCTCGCTTTAGTGAGGGGTCTCTAAAGTAGAGGGTCTCCTTCATAGAGGATCACCCAAGTAGAGGGTCTCCTTAGATGATGGTCACCCTAGTATAGGATTACCCTAGTAAAGGGTCTCCCTATAGGAGGGTCTCCCTAGTGGAAGTTCACCCTAGTGGAGAGTATTCCAAGTGTAGTTTCCGTAGTGGGGGGTTTCCCAAAGGTAGGGTCTCCCTCACTTAAGTAAGTCACATTGGGAAATGATTCTCCCAAGTGAATGTAGTGAGGTGGGTCCTTCTCCCTAGTTTATTAAGAATAAGGGAAAAGTAGTCTTTCATAAAAAAATTCCCATCTTGATGAATCTATCACCACTTAATTTAAGTTACTTAGGTATTAGAGTTTCATAGAATACCAAAATAAGAATATAAAGACCTAGGTGAGATGGCTTCAGGAGGCTATCTCTCACTTCCAAAAGTGGGTAACTCCTTCTTTAGTGAATGGAAAGGTAGTCTATTGAGAGAAAAATATAGGGGATTGGGTGAAGGGGGCTTAAGAAAGAGAGGTAGTGTGAACTAGTGACATGGGAAAGATAACCTGGGTGATTAGAAAAGACCTTAGGAATGGAAGTATAGGTAACTAGGGGAGACCATGGGAAAGGTATCCTAGGAAACTAGGGGATGCCCTAGGTGATCCGATGGTACTTCACCTGGGGCATTTTGGCCTTCTTCCCTCTACCCCTTTATCCCAAAAAGTTATACCAACACAATTACCCCTAGAAAGAAATAAAAATAGAATGATTGTGGTCGTGTTATAAGGTAAACATTCTCTAATCATGTTAATAGATTACAGTATTCATGATTTTCCTACTAAGGTAACTGGGGAAAACCATGGAGGACAGGTTTGGAGAAATTACTGAATTCCCTTAAAATTGTGGTGGTCCCCTCACCACTTGGTCATGTGATCGTACTTCCTCCCAGATCTCATATATTATGATGCTTTAAGGTGAGTGATGAGACTCTTTAACTTAGGTGATGGGCCTTATTAATTACACTCTAGTGAGTGGATTTGCGAGGTAATCTGTGTGAGTGGGATTATCAAGGACACACTATAGAGGGACTTAATGCAGCCAACTGGCTGAGGCCACCTATGTGAGTACACCTAGGTTAGAGTTTTGAATTTTTCAAATTGTCTCCTAGGTGCATTCACACCTAGCTAATATATCCACTTGGGTGTACCTTATTTTCATCTTAATTCACTATATTGATAGAATATTTGAAATTTATATAGACTTATAATGGATAGATCCCCCACCATTGTCATGGGAACTAAATTTGATGATATCATTAATTTCATGGTTACTGATGTCGAGCAAGGATGATCTGTTCAACAGAAACCCTTCTTATTAGACTTAGTGAAAATAATGAAGAAGCATCATCAGGGGTACCTAATATTATACTTCCTACATTTGTTTGGGCATGGGATGATAACTGATGTGAATGTCCTGCATCCAGATACCTACCTCACAAGTTCATGGATTACAAGGTCCACAAACTTGGATGAAAATATATCATTGAAGGGATATTATATCCCTAAAGGCATAAATAATTTATCATGTGTGATTCATCACATAAATACTTCTATGGATGATAGAAAATTTTCAATAGACCTTTAGATTCATGGTTATTCCTCTATATTTCATTGTTATTATATTGATTGGACTAAGGTATATAAGGAATATTGGGACTTAAATCTTGGTGGAGGATGTAAATCTAATTGGATGTGGGATTAATGGGCCTAGTAGATGTGCATAATGTTTGAGATCCGTCGCAGCATGGTTACCATGTATACAGTTTTCTATAGTTCCCAGACATATTTATATGAAAATAATGATCTAATCTGTGAACTTCTTTGTTTTTATAGATCTAAAACTAATAATTTATATCTCATCCATGGTGAGGTGGGAATCATCTTGTGATACATCTATAATATATCTAAGGAACCAATATTGGAGTACTTGTATGATGAATTTGTCCCCCTTACGATGCATAGGGAGATCTAGAATGGGTGTTGCACTTAGTGGGATAACAGTTGAGATTATCCAAGGATTCCATGGATAAAGAAACTATTACCTGATTTGACATCAAATTTGAGACTTGGATTATTATTTTCTTAGTCCTACATGAGCACATGTTTACATGAAAATACCAAATGAGATTTCCTTCCATTCATAAATAGGGTGGGTTTGGGCATACTAGATAGAGATTAAGAAAGATGAATTCAATAAATGGGAATAATGTGTCAACCCAGAAGTCCCAGTGGAGACTCATCTATTAGGTTTTTTTGATGAGTGGATAAGTGGGTATCTCTTACCAATGTGTGATTCTAATAATGGGGCCAGGCTGAGAACATTTTTTATGGAGATAATGATGGAAATGTGAGAACATGTGGGTTTATTCATTATGATATTGTGAAATATCCATCAATACATAATGCATACTAACACTTTTAAGGCCCCCTTAGATGTCTTGGGACCATTCTAGATATTTTGGGGATGGATAGTGGCTCACATTAATGCTTATGGTCTCTAAGTAGGGGGGTTTCTTCGTCGAGGGTGGTGCTGGTTCCGAAGAATAAAGATCCCACCCTGGTTAGCCATTTCAGACCGATAAGACTGTGCAACGTTTCTTACAAGATTCTGGCAACGATCATTAGCAGAAGATTGGCTACTGTGATTCTGAAGCTAGTTTCTGAAGAACAACACGACTTCATTCAAGGGAGGAGTATTCAGGGAGCAGTCGGCATAGCGAGCGAGTTGGTGCACGATTTGAACAAGCGGTCTGTGGGTTCCAACATCATCTGGCAGGTCGATATGAACAAAGCATATGACAACCTAGAATGGGGTTTCATCCTGCGGGTAATGAGAGGGTTTGGTTTCCAGGAGTCCTTTTGTGATCTGTGTTTCCGGTGCTTTGCATCTCCCTGGATCACTATATCACTGCTCGGGAAATGCTTCGGCTTCTTCAAATCAGTGAGGGGCGTCCACTAAGGGGACCCGCTATCTCCTTTTCTGTTTGTTCTTGCTCAGGATGCCTTATCCAGAAACTTGAAGAAGGGCCTAACAGAGGGGAGGCTGAGGCCTTTCCTTGGTCGAAGAAACTCGCTCAGAGTTTCACACTTAATGTTTGCAGATGACATTTTGATTTTTCTGAATGGAGGGAGGAGATCGTTGAATACCCTTAAAGGAATTATGTCTGAGTATGGGGAACTATGCGGGCAGGCAATCAACTGGTCGAAGAGCCACTTGTTCATCTCCAACAAGTGCCCGGGGCAGAGGTGTAAACGTATTCAGGAGGTTTTGGGCTGTGGACAAAGACAGCTCCCTATCCTTTATCTGGGAGTTCCTCTATCATGTGGGAGAGTCTTGAAGGTCCACTTCAACGAGATTCTGGACCGCATCCTGGGAAGGATTTTCAACTGGAAGAACAGGCTGCTCTCCTTTGGGGGTAGGATCATGCTGATCAACAGCGTTCTCCTATCGATTCCCATGCATGTATTTTCTGTCATTAAACCCCCGAAGGGAACGGTGGAGAAGATCGAGCGCATACTCTCGTCGTTACTTTGGGATGCGAAAAAGGAGGGGAGATGCCACTGGGCATCTTGGAAGAGAATGGCCCGACCGGTGGAAGAGGGTGGGGTTGGCCTTCGAAATATACATGGAACGATTCGGGGACTACAGGCAAGACTGGCTTGGGAGGTGATAGCAGGTAAGTCCCTCTGGGCCAAATTTTTCAGAATGCGATACGGAGTGCATGGTGATTGCAACATGTGCGGTGCAACTGCTCTCGGAAGGTGCATTTTATCACACCTAGAGGTACTGCATGGTTATGTCAGATGGGTGATCGGCCGTGGGGAGATCAGCTTCTGGGAGGACGCTTGGTTGGAAGAGAGGATTGGTTATACGGGCTGCCCTTCCCCTGATATCTCTTTCAGGGAGGCGTGTGAGAGGTACGATTTTGTGCATGAGAACCTCAATCCATCGCAACTGAATGTGTTTAACAGTGTTGTCATGAGCAACGAACAGGACAAGTGTTGTTTTTCTCTGGTTGAGTCGGGGCGGTTCAGCTTGAATGGATACAGGAGGATTGGCCAGGGGGTTGCTACAGGAGAAATAGAGCAGGGACCCTTGTGGTGCAAGCCAATCCCAACACGGATGAACTTTCTGGTGTGGCGGGTTCAGAATCGAGCGCTACCCACGGAGGAGAACATCCAGAAGAGGGGGATCTGCATAGCATCACGCTGCTTCTGTTGTGAGAGTCCAAGGGTGGAAACAACGATACATCTGTTCTTTCAGGGGTGGTGGGCAGTGTTCCTTTGGTCCCAGTTCTCCCAGTACAAGGCTCCGGATGAGGAGCGTCTCTCCGTTAGTGATTATCTCCTGGCATGGTTTTCGGGCTTCGGCAGGAGGGTGGAGGATCATTCAGCAGGTATGATCATTCTAGTCGCTATATGCTGGACACTGTGGGAAGCTCGCAATCAGGTAAGGTTAGGTGGCAAGAAATCGCTTTTGTCTCTTCAAGTCCGCATGAGATTGCTCATTGTAGAATTGTCTACTCTTTTCAAAGGTCTGCATGCAGGTGCTATGGGGTCCTTTATGGGTGGACAGATTGATCAGACCCTACAGCGAGGGAGATGGGTTCGATGGCAACCCCCGGTTGACGGTTTAAAATTAAATGTGGATGGTTCTTGCTCGGGGGGGGATCATGAGAGGCGGTGGTGTTCTCCGAGATTCTTGGGGGTCAGTGCACATTGCTTTCAGTGCCTACTATGGGCCCGGCACTTCTACAGGTGCGGAGTTTAGATCCCTCCTTACAGGTCTCACTTTGTGCAAAGGAAGAGGTCTCCGGGTGACGGAGGCTGAATCAGATTCGGAGGTTCTGGTTAGATCTCTTCAGGGTGCATGTGACGTGACTTGGAATCTGGTGTATTTTTTTAGAAGGTGCAAAGCGGAGACCAGTCAGGGCAGGTTGATCCATCATAGTGTGAGAGAATCCAACTTTGCGGCGGATGCTTTGGCCCGCGGGGGCAGGCCAGAGGAGACTCTTATAGTGTATGACAGTCTTAACTCTCTTCCTTGCGAGTGTGCCAATGTGATCCGAAAGGACTCACTGGGCCTTCACTACTTTCGCCCTCCGTGACTTGTACCCCTAGAGCTTCATGCTCCCTTAATAAAAAATAACTTCAGTCTATATGATTCCACTGAGGTATAGTGTATTAGTGGCTCAGGTTGACTGTGATAACATTTTTCAAGCTTACATACCCTACCACTTCACATGTAAATTTTGATTCCTTCAATAAAAAATAGTTATACCACTAGTTGAGGTGTGATAAGAGGATAAAACTATGGTAGTATAATATTTTTAGGTGATGATGTCTCAAGAGACTATAGATGTCGTGATTAATCTACCCGTAGAGGATTTATTTGTTGGGTTATCCTTTGATTATTCCTATTCTTAGATATTTTTATACCACTATGGGATATTATAAAAGATATTACCCTTAGTTTCCATTGAATCTCCTTTTGTTAAAGGTAAATGGGAAAGTAAGAAATATTTTATGTGGTATATAGAAGTTGAGGTACATAAACTGTAACATCCCAAGATTTTAAAAGGAAACACTATGTGCTTAAATGAACTATGGAGCAACATGTGGAATTTATAATCTTGCCATTAAACATAATTTTTCCATTTTTTGTTTTGAAATTTGAAAAACATACATACACAGTTGCGATTAGTAATTTTTTTGGAGTCCGATAGGACAAACATAATTTTTGATAAATAGTAACCTACCCTTATGAATAGTACTACTATCCTTATGAATAGTAATATGAAAAAATGAATAGTAACCTAAAAAATTAATGTATTTCTAATAATTTATGATACCTTGAATAATTTTCAAGGTGTTATAAAATCAGTTATAGTTTCAAAATTTTTATTTTTGGAATAAATTATGATTTTATTTAAAAATTCATTTTCTCATATTTAGAAAATTATTTTGATAAAATGGAGTTAATTTTTTAATTCAAAACATCAAAAAATGGTTAGGTTTAAATTTTTGGATTTTTATGAAATACTCAAATTTTTTATGAATAGTAAAATACGGTAATTTACCATATATATGTATATATATATTATATGTTAAATAAACTATTCCTATCATTATGGATTATGTAAGAACCCTTGGTTTGAACTCACATGTTCTATATACTATTTTGGGTCACTTGAATCAATACTATTCATATTCTTTAGTAAAAATATTAAACTAATGATTAAAATAATGGAAAACCCCTCCTCTCCTCTACTATAAATACCACCCTCACCCCCATCTTCCTCTCACACCTCTAAAGATTTTATAATTGTATAAATTTTTCCCAATACCCTAACCAAGTATCTTACCCACATCCAATATAGGTTGGTATCAACAAAATTCCAAAACCAAAGGCCTTAAAGAGAATCTCAAGGAGAAGAGATCAAGAGGTAAAAATCCTCTTTCATTTTCTTGTGTTTTCTTTTCAATTCTTTTCTTTTCTAATTCTCTCTTCACCTCCCCTTATCCAAGAGTAATTAAGGATCTAGTATTATATATATTCTGAATTGTTATCATGTTTATGGAAAAATTCCTCATTTTCTTCCTCTCCTCTCCCTCTTATTCTAAAAATAAAAACATTATCCGTAATGTGCCGATTTACCGACATCGTGGATGATGTGTCTTCAATTTCCTTTACTTCATTAAAATCTATTTGTAAAAAAATTTAATGGTTGAAACATATTTTAAATTTCATGATATGACATCTCTTATGTTTTGTAATTAACATATATGTTTAATATTAAAGGTATATGATGAAACAAGTTCATGATCATCAAAGAATTGCCAAAATGATCTAAATGAATATCACTAATGATTTATCTAATGATTCACCATCATATCATATAACCAAAATTATTTATGGTGTCATTTAATATTCTAGAAACATGTTAACACCATTCATTCCACTTCTGGATTTTCTCTTCCATTCGACATGAAAATCGTGTAAAGTACACGCCAAAAACAATGGAAATAACAAAATATTATTAATAAATGGGTTGAATGATGTTATAAATTGGTCATATAAGGTGTTATAAACGTTATTACTCTTTTTTAAATATTAATAACACCCTTTTAACCATTGTACAAAAGGTTTAAACAAGTTTTAAGTAAGACGAACCTGAGTTAAGGTAATTCTAAACCCAATTTCCATTCTTTGGGTTAACCTTCTATTTTATTAATTATGTGGTAATAAGATTATTTGTGTAATGAATTTTGTTCATATTTTTATTTATTATGTGGATTTAAAATTTATACACATATTACTTTCATTCTATTAATTATCACTTCAATTATATGAAATTTTTAATGGAATTTTCTTTAAAAATCCCCTTTTAAAATTCTATTTTAAAAAATTCAAAACCAACGTGTTTATGAAATTATTCATGTTTTATGATTATTTTTTAGTTATTGGGAATATTTTATGATGAATTTTGGGGCATATATCTCCCTCTAATTCATTTGGTATGTGTAAGTTGGAGGTTGGTCGTATGGTTACCCCAAGTGTAACTACGATGGTCACACCACAAGGTAGCTATGAGGGTTACATTGTAAGGTAGTTGTGATGGTTACATTGTAAGGTAGCCATGAGGGTTAAAAATCATATGGTAGACATGAGGGTTAAAATATTATGTAATTAATCCCCCAAGTTACCAATATGTTTCATTTATACTTTTTATGCCTTTATGGGAAACTCTTGTTTTCATAAGTAATGTTATTATGTTTATGTTCAAAGGAAGATGTTTTATAGTATTTATGGACTAATGGTTTCTTTATTTATTTATATCCCTTAATGATATTTTTATGCTCCTCCCAAGTTTTAAAATGTTTTTAATATGATTCCATATAAGTTAAAATGGATAGTTAAGGTGCTAATGTATATAAATCCAATTAGTTATTTTTTAATTATTTTTGTAAAATCTGATTTAATGTAATGTTTGTATAATCCTAAAAAAACTATATCATAAGAGGTCCTAGTATGTGTAATGTACTATGTATTTTTTTGTAATATCTTATAAAAAATAAATAACATATTTTATTATTGAATACGTAATTGTGGGTTTAGGGTTTTACATGAGCCTTCAAGGCATCCTAATCCTTGAGTTTCTTCTCTACTGAGGTCCAAACCAATTTGTCGAGAGTTTTCATCAAGGCATTCTAGTTGGGAATTATAAGAAGTGGCCTCCACCATAATTGAGAGTCCCAAAAATTGACTCAAGCTGAAGGAAACTATGTCTTGTTGAGGATATATGGAGAATTAAAGGAATTTTCCTAACAAAATATACCCAAATACCTTCATGTTTTGTCGTGTTGGGGATTCCATAGTAAACCCTTAGGACTTATGGGACCTACTTCAGACTATAATCTACATCCCTAAATCAAAAATTTAAATTATATCCTTAAGTTGACTTTGAGATTAATACCTTTTATGTATTAAAACATATTCGAGAGCCATACATACTGATCTAGGCCACCAATTTAATAGTTCTGGTCAATGGATATGATATATAAAATGATAAGGAGTCCTCAAAGGGGTTATCAAATATCTTTTGGATTAAAAATAATGTGTTATTTTTTATTATTCAGAGGTTAAGTTACTATTTTTAGCTTTATAAAGTTTAATCCTAGGATCTGTCTTAATATCAAGCTTTATGTTCTACTTATAGGAAGAGGAAGCAAGAGTGTATATAGTAACAATTGAATCATCTAAATATGTTTTTAGATAATTTTTTAGGGATAACATCGAAAAGGACACTGAGGAGGGGATATTTTACCCTATGCAAGCAACAATGAAAAGAGTAAAACATAAAGGCATATCTTTTGTTATTCCTCCACCAATGTTGACCCTTCCAATGATGAGGGATGAGATTCCCCCATTAGAGGCCAAATGTTTTTAGAGAAAAAAAATTGTCCAAAAACATTTCTAAAGAAGGGAGTGATTATATTTCCTACTCATCTCTTCTTCCTTATATTTATGTGTATATTCACATAAATCCTAATGGTAACATCTTATTTTATTAATAACAAGGTTCCACTCCTCTGAGAGGTCTGAGAAGATTCCAAAGGTCACTAATACAAGTTCCCCGTATATTTTTTTAAAGAAATGCCTTGGTCAAAGACCAAGACACAATTTATTAAAAACAATAAAGGAAACTAAATGAGTCTGAAAGAGGAACTCTTATTACAATCTTTTTCATAGAGAGGGAGAAGATCAACTGGAAAGTCATCATTCTACATAACGGCCTGGTTTATTCCCTTGTTGGCAAGACCATAAGCCACCATGTTTGCTTCACAATAGGCATGGGTGAAAATATATCTAAGCTCCAGAAGCGAGTTTATAAATATCTTCCAGTGTGGTGTAAGAGGCCATGGAAGGTGAACCACACCATTCCAAATGGCTTGGACAATGGTGGTGGAGTCACTCTCGATCCAAATGTTGTTCCAGTATTTTATCTTAATAAATTTTATAGCATGAATCACAACCAACATCTCAGCCTCTAGGGAAAAGGCAATCCCACATCAGCCAAAGAAACAGACATTGCAATGCCCAAGAGAGCCCTTGAAAATGGCGCCACAGCCCGCAGGACCAAGATTTCCTTTGGAAGCACCATCAACATTAATTTTGATCCATCCAGGAATCGGGGCTTGCAAGAATACATAGAACGGGATCTTCATATGGTTTTTGATTCCATGGATTCTAAGTCGTTGAAGGATCACAAATTCCCCAACCGAATTATCACAATGAGATTTATGAAGCATGGCGGTATCCCTAATGGCAATAAGAATTCTCGTCTGACTTGCATTAAGGTTGAATGATTACTTATTGTGAATAATGGAATTTCTATCATACCAGATAAGGTGAAGGTGCTCAGAAATGGAGAATAAGAAAAGATTCTTGATTTGTCTCAAAGATTCAAGATCCACACAATAGGAGAGGTCGCATTTATGGTCAACACCTCCATCATCACTATCAAGGGGGCCCTATTTGAGGAAATACCAAGTTGGTTTCTAATTTTTGGGTGATTTATCCATAGAGGCCATAACATCAACTAAAATGAGAAAGTGTATATTCTTCCCTTTAATAAATATTAATTCACCAACTGACACATATTTTCCCCTGTTTTTTTATATTATTAAAACCATAAGTAGAGGCCCCAACTATAGAGGCTCGTGCCCCAATTATAAAATTCTTAAAAGGGGAAACATAATCTATTTGAGTGAAATCATTTTGGATTATATTCTGATTTCTAGGAGTGACTCTGATCTAGACTAGGAAACCCTTAAATAATATCATACCACACATTAGTGTGCTTGAATAATCATATGGAAGTTGATCTCTAACATTTCTAGGGATGAGATGAATACACATCCACATCAACTTCAACATTAATTAATGATAATGGGATGTGGAGTCCTTGACTATCAGATTATTCATTCCAACATAAAGGTATTCATTTGAACCCAAGAGTGAGGAGGAGCAACCGAGGAATACCTTCTCTGGGAAGAATTAAAGGAATAACCTACCAAATGTCAAGATACAACACTTCAACAAGATTTCCATTACACATAGGTTAATCTAGGACAAAAATTTGATGTTTTTGAGGTGGATTCTTGAATAATTCAAATTCAGCAGGAGATCTAAATTTCTAGGGAAAATCTATCAGGGCACCAAAAGATTATGAAGGATGATCATGACGATAATTAATTTGTAATTGTTGAGGTGGAAAACCTTTCCTTATTTAAATATTTTGAGCCTAAAAATCTAGATTTATTTATCTATACCATTATAAAGGACTATTAGTTACATAGAGATTTTTCGGACTCTTCAAAGCATCTCATGAAATAGGGAACCTGTAATGAAGATAGACTTCAGCTTGTAGATATTCCTCTCTTTTTTTTATTAATGAATGAAAATCCCATTTTCTCTTGTTGAACTGTTTTTTTCTCTTACTCCACTATAATAATAACCCATGAAATTTTAGAGGCCAATATTGATACAACAAAAATCCAAATAGACATCAATTTTCAATGAACAAGGATAATCATGGCTCTAAAACTATTCAGTTAAAAAGGATTCCTTTTCGAATTTATCATGGATGGATATAGGCTTAAGTAACATCACCGTAAACTAGATTTAGTACATTTTGATAATTCCATAATGGGAATGGATAATAGATGTAAATAGTCATCTGTACCATCACCATACACTATATTTTTTCTATTTGGATGACGTTCTCCTGGGAATGGATAAAAGATAGATATAGGCATAGATACCATCACTTTACCCTAGAGTTGGTCCATTTGGATGACTTTCACCTATGTGTGGCTCATGGATGTATAAAGGTATATGTATCATCATCATACACTAGATTTGGTCCATTTGGATTATATCCTTTGAGGTATGAATCACAAATGGATATAGGCATATTCACTATCACTATACACTAGAGTTGGCCCATTTGGATGGTGATTGACCCAATGTGACAAAACAAAGAAAAGGGGGTTCTTGAAATATGGATTAGTTGGTTCAAGAGGGTTTTAGTACCCAAAAATTATGGGTGAATGCTCTAAATGTTTCCTAGGAAAAGGGTCCTAGTGAGAGAAGCTTGAATTACACTAGGGTTATATTGGGAACCCCATAATCATTTAGTCTTTTCATTTATTTAGTCCCTAAATTTTTACAAGGACTCATATGGGGAAGCCTATTAGGAAATAACTTGGATTGTTTGGCTTCCCTTTATCATTTTTTAAACCTAATAATCTTTATGAATTTTTCATGTTTTAATGCTCATATTTGTCTAAATCTTGTGATGTTTAATAACTATTAACTCAAATTTCACCCAAGATTACAAATTTAAATTTTCAACCTAAAGAGTTATAAATCTATTTCCTTTTGCGGTTTAAGGTCATGAAATTCTAACCAATGCATTGTGCGGTTTAGGATCATGTGAGTAATAACATAAAAAGGTTCAAGAATGAGATGTCACATTCCTTCCCTAAGAATTATTATGACATATGGTGGCTTAACATCAAGGATATTGAACCCACTTCAATAGTTGGATTATGTGTTATGTAAATCATATCTCAAGGAGTTTAAACCAAGTATAATAAGATAGGATAGGTTCATAAAGGATGATTGTTGACCAAATTTGAATGATGGGTTCCAATTTGATGTTTTTAGGGAAAGTAGATATTAAAGGACCCTCCCCTTGGGATAAGATACTTTTGGTTGATAGGAAAAAATGGGGGAACATATGTTGATTCATATCAAGGCATGTATGGGTATCCAACATAAGTTTCCCTTAGAGAAAATTATACTCATTATAAATAGCCATGAAATGATTTAGAATATTCAAACACTTGAGGGATAAAGTGGGTAATGTAAGAGGGGAATTCAAGGAGAGTTTTGGTACCCTAAAAGTTGATTAATATTATGTTGAACACATTATCAATACAAAGGGATATGATAAATAATTTATATAACGTTTTCCTGTACTAGTGGATCTAATGAGAAAAAATCATATTTTTCTAGGTCCATATAGTGGTCCTTATAATATTTATGCCTTTTTCAATTTATACTATATCTTTTTTCCTAAGATTTAAAAGTGGTAGGCTTAGTGAATAAAGACTTGAATTTTTCTTAGGCTACCCTTTCATGGGTTTTTAACCTGATAAGTTTTATGTCTCTTTAAATAGAATTTTAGGGTCTTGTTATTTGAACATTCCTGGGATACAATTTAAGCTCATACAATTTTGACTAGGGTACATGAAACTTATTCCTATGATGCATGGAAAAAATAACACGCAATTTAAGGTCATGATGTATGGACCAGGGAAAATGGGGAATGCGACATGATTACCCAATTAAGTTCTCAAGGATAGGAATACTATAAAACCTTTTTAACAGAGGATCAGGATACCATAAATCACGGCTCAAGGTTCTTGTATCATTAGTGATGGTATAGGACATATGCACAAGGGATTAACATTGGATATGTTCGAATGATGGATTCTAATATGGGGATTAGACATCCTTTTTCTTAGGATGAAAATGTATCTAGTTCGAAGTCAAAATTGGGGTCATATATATAGGATCCAAGTTGGGACATGAATACATAGTCAAGAAGAGGTGCCCCTTAAAGCTGCATACACTCATTACTGATAGCCATGAAAGGCTCATGGAAACCCAAGATACAAAGTGTGATTTATAGACTGGCATGTTAATAAATGTAATGGAGGTATCCTAAACATAATTTTACCAAGGTTATGATATTTTGGTTTATTTAAAATGAATGATAATATATGATTGTCTATTCCATTTATCCTTATGAAAAATTTACCAAATGGAATGTTGTTTAGGGTTATGTAACAAGGACTCATATGATATAATTTTTAAAATCATATGATAAGGACTCAGGTGTCATGTATTTTAACATCATGTGATAAATACTTGGAACACTACATATCCTAAAGTAGCATGAAAAAAATACATACTTAGTTTTTGAATAGGAATCCATTACATATATAAGACTCGTGTGTAGTGGGGGGACATTTTATTCTTGTAAATCATAGTTGGAACCAAATTAAGGGATAAAAGTGTCACTATGTATCTTATTCCAAAATTAATCAAGCCACATTTAGTTTTTGAGCATGTATTCCATCAAAAAATCTGTTCCATATGTATGTGAAGGGGAATTATACATTTTTTATATTATGGTGAGTCTAGGAAAAGAGGTTTTGGCATTGCTATATATCCTAAAGTAACAAGAATCAAGACACACATAGTTATCATATGCTACCTACATAGATCAAACTCGTACATATGTAGAGACACATTTTTTCGGAAATTATAGTAGGTACAAGGATAGAATATTTTTATATCACTATATATCCTATCAACACTGAAATCAAGCCACATGTAGTTCTTTAAGAGAAATCCCTTGCATATATCTAACTCGTACACATAGGGAGGGAATTTTTTGACATTAGAAATTATAGTTGGGCTTATATAAGATTTGGGTATTGGTACATATCATTCCAACATATGAATCAATCCACACATATTTATTAAAGAGAAACCCCTTATGTGGATCTGACTTGTATGCAAGAGAAAGAAATTTTTTGTCTTGGATTTTCATCTGGGACTAGGACAAGGGATGCAGGTGTCACAATATATCTTATATGGATAAGAATCAACCCACATATCATTAATTAGTAGTTAATAATGAATATTAAGATCATACATATGAAGGAATGGATTAGGCTTGGTTTAGGCCCCTGATAGGAATGAACTATACACTAAGAATGCCGACATGGATTGAACTCTCATGCAAGGAAATAAAGATCTTATAAAGAATGCCACTCTAAGCAGTTTATTAACATGCAGGATGGAATTTTAGGGGAAAATTAGTTAAAGGACCTAATTCTTAGACCAATATGTTCTTCATTTTAAGATTATGAGACAAGGACCCAAGTGTCATGTATTTTATAGTTATACAACATGAACTCATACCTAGTAGTTTAACATCATCTTACTGGGATGTGATTCCCTATCTTTCATACATGGTGCATCTCAATTGTGTTTCTAGATAATATATTCTGGAAGATATAAACTCATGTGAGTCATTCTCTGTGTTATAAGCAAGATGTGTATGGGATACCACTCATTTTAAAGGAAAGATAAAAATTATGGGGTACATTTACACTTCATTCTCTCTAAGTAGAGGTTTATCAAATGTTGGTGTTTTTATCATTAAGTAGGCTAATATAAGCTTAGAATCCATATTCTGAGATTCCTTATATATATATTACTCTTGTGTAATAGAATTGAGTAATACGAGATAGAATTTAATAATTATTTTTATGGTCAAGCAGGAAGGACTGAAATATTTCTAATGGAAGTGAATAGTGTATAGGGGAACTTTTCATTTGGGGTACCAAAACCTTGTTCTAAACAAAATGGTTTTGACATTGGAGATGTCTTATGTCTAAATATAGTGAAAGTGACTCCAAATTTCACTATGTATCTAGAAATGTTAGGGATCAATACATGTGTAGTTCTTGAGGTGAACCCCTATATAGATCAAGCTAGTATATCACTACTACAAAATAGGCCTTTAACAGCGCTATAATTAGCCTTTATTAGTTCTAAAACATTTATAACTACTAGACCATGATTAAAATCACTTGTATTTTATTAGTGGTAGAAAAGTTCTGATAAATTAGTCCTTTAACAATGCTAAAAAAACATTGATAAAGGACCCCTTTATGAGCACTTGTAAAAGCACTGACAAAGGGTCCCTTTATTAGTGCTTCCCAAAATGTGCTGATAAAGGATAACTTTATCATTTATTTTAGAAGTACAAAAAAATCTAAACTTTATCAATGCTTTTAAAAGCCCCGAAAAAGGTCCCCTTTATCAGTTATTTTAGAAGTTTTGATAAAGGATTCCTTTATCAGCGCATTTGGTAGAACTGATAAAGGGGAATACTACAGTGTGTTGTAACAGCACACTATAGCCCCATAAATAGGGCATACTACAATGTGAAGTAACAACACATTATAGCATCATAAATTACCAAAATTAGATACAAATATAGAATTTAGATGAAATAAAATTTACAACACAAATATAAGAAAGAAACACTATTATAGAGAAAAATAACACTGTTGTATAAAAGAAAAAAGCCACCCCTAGTCGAGAAATATAATGCACCTATAGAATAAAAAAATTCTCATGTTAGTAATCATATAAATAAATGAAATAAATAGAAATTGTTAATTTTAAACTAAACATTGATTCATACCCTGAACAATGTTAATCAGATTGAGTTGCGGTTGATTCTTGAACATCACACCATTTATTTTTCAAATTTAATAATTATCTATGTAAAAAATTAACTAAATATGTATAATATAAAAATGATAATGAAATTAATTAAATAATAGTAGATAGAATGATAAGAGAAAAATTTAAGCTCATTTTCTCAATTTTAGAAATGTGATGCACATTTTAAACTAAAATGAAACTTATATATTGAAAAGATGAACTTAAAATCATACTAGTCAAACCATGAATCATATTTAGGTGAAACTGATTCCTAAAAATCTCCACTAACTTAGAGAAAATTTTTCTAAAGCATCAAAACAATATGAATGTGTTTTCTCATTTTTGAGTATGTCACTTGTGTTTTTTTACTAAAGTGTCATTTTAAAATAGAAACACATACTTTGAGTCAAACTGATCACATTGTGTGTCAGTTTTATGTGAGATTCATTAATACACATCAAAAATGAAATAAAAATAATTTTAATAAATTATCAACACAATATGAGCATGATTACTCACTTTTGATTGAGTGATACTTTTTGAACTTAAATTTCAATTTTAAATTGATAATGGACACTTTGAGTTATGTCGGGCACATCATTTATCAAATTTATGTGATGCAGATTAATACATGTCAAAAATGAATTATGACTCAATGTTCTAGATTGTAAAAATAACATGAATGTGTTTTATTAATTTTGAGTATTTTAATTGTCTTTTTACTAAAATTAATGTCAATTTTAAATAAAAAATATTCACTTGGAGTCACACTGATTACACCATGTATCATATTGAGGTCAATATGATTACTACATGTAAAAAATTACATATATATTTTTTCCCTAAATTATTGAAACAAAATGAATGCATGATATCCTGTGAGGGAATATTTAATTCCCTATGGGTCTATGCAAAAACAAAATTTATAAAAACTCAACTATACTACTCAACTAATTTAAATTTAATAAAGTATTAGGTTGAGATTAATCCATATAGAAGTTGAATAAGTTTTATTAGGTTTTTAAATTATTTAATTTGATTACTTTTATTAAATATATGATAAAATGATGGTTTTGATTTGATTTAAGAAAGAGAATGATGAATGAAAAGAAGATTGATTGATTGGTTTGTGATCAGATTTTGAAAGTGCATTGGGGATCTGTAATTTTAGTGTTCAGGTAAAATTAGATTTTATAAAATATGTTGATTAATTTATGATTGGTGTCAAAGTCAAGATAAGGTAAATCCAATGTTCATGGTATCTCCCCCTTAACATGGTAATACACTATTTTCCTTGGTCTGGTAATTTAGGGTGTTGCCAAATCAAGTTTATCTCAATACCATTTTTAAACATGATCTACCCTAAAGTTTTAAATGGTTATATCTTCTTTAGGGTTGTCATTTGAACAATTTTTATGTTTCTTTTATATTAAAATATCAATAGTCATGATAAAATAAAAAGAAAATGATTATAATATGAATATAGAATTGTGAAAACCCATATAAATGAATAAATAAAATAAAATAAATCCAACACACCTTCTCCCTTCAATTACATTAGCATATCACATGGAATGATTACCCCTCATTCTAGTGATGAGATAATAAGAGGGAAGAAGAAAATAAAGCATACCGAAAAGAAAATAAAGAGATCAGAGAGGGAATATAAGATTTTCACTCTAATATTTAGTCTCTGGATCTCCCAATTCCACCCACAGTAGTAGGAAAATCCTTTATTTATAGGATTTATATAGGTTATGTCCAATACTTTTCATGACGTGTAATGTGTTTACATGTTGTTTAATCCCGATCTGAGGTTGCCTCCATGATTTTTGGAATCCGCACGGATCTCACCTGAATATTATTCATAGATTTGGAACTTTGACTCCTTTTATGATGTGTAACTAGGAATCAAGATGTGTAACTTATTTTCACAGTGTGTAATAGCTTCAGGACTTGAAATTTCATGAATTTTCTTCATGGTCTGTGGCATGTTGCAAAATTAAACTACACGTCATGTAATGATCTTTCATAATGTGTAACTAATTTTTATAATCTGAAACTCATTTTTCTTTGGTACCTAATTTCTTTCCTTAGAATTACTCCATGATCATCCTCAAAAATCAAGTGTCATGCTTCTTCACTTCACTCGTGGTGTGAAGTGTCTTTTAGCTCCATTATTCACCCATTTTTATTCCTTTTTTATAAATTCATTATTTCCTACCATAAAACACAAAACAAGTAAGATTGTCCAACATTTGGAAAGAATATTCATTTAAATACACAAATACATACATTAAAATAAAATAAAATATATTCATGAAATATACTTATCAATGCATTTTCTCAGTTTTGAGTACGTCACTTGTGTCTTTTACTAAAATGTTATATTTAATTAGAAACACACACTATGAGTCATAATGGTCACATAATGTATTGGGTTGATGTTATATTGATTCCTACACATCAAAAATTACTTATGAATCATTTCTATAAATTATCAAGACAATCCAAGTGTGTTTTCTTAGTTTTTCAATGAGTGACACTTTTTGAACTTAAATATCAATTTTAAACTAATAATGGATAATTTGAGTTATACAAGTCAAATCATGTATAATATTGAGGTGTGGATGATTATAAATATAAAAAATTACTTGTGTATCATTTAACCAAATTATTAAAATAATCATAATGTGTTTTCCTAGTTTTGTGTATGTCATTTGTCTTTTTTACAAAAAATAATGTCAATTTTAAATAAAAAGACACACTTTGAGTCATACTAGTCACACCATGCATAAAATTGAGATTATTATAATTAATATAGGTCCCAAATGAGATATTTATCATTTTTTAATGTATAAATACAATCCAAATTCATTTTCTTAGTTTTGAGTATGATACTTTTGTTTTTTACTAAAATGTCATTTTAAACTAAAAACAAGTACTTTGAGTTATATTTGTCACATAGTGCATTTTTTTGACATGATATCAATTCTTAAATGTTAAAAATGACTTATGAATAGTTTTAGATAATATAAATATAATTCAATAACATTTTCTCGGTTTTTAGTAAGTAACACTTTTTGAACATAAATGTCAATTTTAAACTACCAACGGACACTTTGAGTCATGTCGGGGACATAGTGTATTATATTGATGTGTGGATTATTAAAACATGTCTAAAATTAATTATGGATTGTTTTTATAATTTATAAAAAATATAAATGCGGTTTTTTTGGTTTTGAGTATGTTAGATATCTTTTTTTACTAAAATTAATGTCAATTTTAAGTAAAAATAGGCACATGGAGTCATGACGGTCACACCATGAATTGGATTGTGGTGAGGCTGATTAAAATATTTTCCAAATGAATTATTTACCATTTTAATAAAATATAAAAACAATAAAAATTAATTTTCTTTATTTTGATTATGTCACTTTTGTTTTTTACTGAAATTTCATTTTAAACTAAAAACACGTACTTTGAGTCATAATGGTCACATCATGTGTTAGTTTGACATTATATTGTTTCCTACATTTCAAAAATGAAATATTAATCATTTAATTAATTATCAATACAATCTAATCAAGTTTTCTTGATTTTTATTGAGTGGCGCTTTTTGAACTTAAATGTTAATTTTAAACTGATAATAAACACTTTGAGTAATACTTGGCACATAATGTATCATATTGAGGTGATACTTATTAATATATATAAAAAATGATTTATGGATCATTTTTCTAAAGTATGAAAACAATCTGAATGTGTTTTCCCAGTTTTTGAGTATGTTAGTTGTCTTTTTTATTAAAATTAATTTCAATTTTCAGCAAAAAGACGCACTTGGAGACATGCCAGTCACACCGTGCATTATATTAAGTTTAGTTTTATTCCTTCACATCTTAAATGACATATGGGTTGTTTTCCAAATTTATCAAAACAATATTAATTCTCTTTCTTGGTTTTGATTACATCACTTTTTTTTACTAAAATGCCATTTTAAATTAGAAATATGCACTTTAAGTCATACCAATCACATCGTGTGTCAGTTTGATGTGAGAATAATTCCTATACATCAAAAATAAATTATTCATAGTTTTACTAAATCATCAACAAAATACAATCGCATTTTCTTGGTTCTTAGTGAGTGATAATTTTTGAACTGAAATTTCAATTCTAAACTGATAGTGGACACTTTGAGACATATCGGGCACATCGTGCATCAGATTGTGGTGTGGATAATTCCTACATGTCAAAAATAAATTCTGGATTGTTTTCCTAAATTATCAAAACCATATTAATGAATTTTCTCAATTTTGATTGCGTTATGTGTTTTCTGGACTAAAATGTAAATTATAAACTAAAAACATATAGTTCAAGTCATACCAGCCACATCATTCATCGAATTGAGTTTTGGATTATTGATTATGTGATGTTTGTTTCTTTAAAACATATTCACCAATCCATAAAAGAATAAAATGTTCCATTTGGATGAAAAAGAAACCTCATGATTCTTGAAATACTATATTAAAAAAACATGTTCTCTCTTTTCTGGATTATTGCAGGTGATTGAAGGAAAAATATTAGTTCCCCAAATATCTGTTAAAAAAATAATTATTAGATAAAAATTATAATAAAATTAGATTAAAAATAATAGATAAAATAGTAACAAAATTAACTAGATAAGTAGTAAGAATTCATCTTTTCATGATGGTTGTATACATTCTTAACCCATTACCTTATTGTCTTTATCTAGATTATAGCCTAAAAGTCCAACCTCTGACAAGCATGAGCAGCTTTTAACAAACCACCCCTACTCAAGAAAATGAATCCTTATTGAGTGCATGATCTTATTCAAGAATTTAATAATCCATGTTAATGAAGTCAATTATTCATTAAAAACATTATCCATTAGTGTGAACCTATTAACATACATTGATTGAACTAAAATAAATACTTACATATGAGTTTTTATGGAACATAATAAAATATATCTTTCCCTTTCACAACTATAGAGAGTACAAACTCCATGATAAACCATTTACCTTATTTGATGGAAAAAACTTCATTGTGGCCCATTATGGATTTTCAAAAGACACTAAAATCCATTATAAATTGTTTACCCTTTTTGACAGTATTAAACATCAATATAGCCATTTATAGCATCCAAATGATGCTAAAATTTTTTTCATCCATTAAGTCCTCTTGGATTGAGCTATATATTAGTATATCCTTTTAAATATTATGGGTTATGATAAACTCTAACATAAAATCATCATTATCTTTTCATCAAAATGGTAATATCCATATTCTCATGTATTTTTTATTGAGAATGATGATGAATTTTTTATTAATGATCTTGTGAACATGGGTCATTTTACATAATAAATTTTCACATGCATATTGAATTTTACCTGTATAGATTTCACAAGAATTTTTGATATTATATCATGCATCTAATTGATTATCTAATAGTGAAAAAAATTCCACCACCCAGAAAATTAAAACCATGGTATTATTGTTTTATGAAAATTCATGATTCAGATGATGAAATTTTGTATTTATTTATTTATTAGAGGTTTTAGATAAAGATACTCGCTTCTTTTTCAAAGGGTTATTCATTTTTATTTTCAATACTTCAAGCTTTCATTTGAATCAAATTTTTCATTTTAGGTATTTATTTATAAAGAAGTTTATTTTCATCTCATTCCATTTTTCCTTTAACATTATCCTTCCTTGATGATCGTAATCTCTCAATACTAGTTATCTACCAATAGTTATCTCATACACCTATTGGATTTTGTAGTTGATTACACACATATATATTCAAATATTTAAACTTGATTATATACCTATTTGATGATTGGATTGGTGTTTTATGACTCTCATATGACTATTGGCTCCACTAATAAGACCCTTTCTTTTCAGTGTATAGAAGCCATGGGAAAGAAACTACATCGGTTTTTTGATGTTGTTTAGTTTGTTCTTGGTGAGGGGTTACTTAACACTTTAGTAATATTTGATAGTAATTAGAATATTATAATATAAATTTTATCATATGATAATCATTTTGAAAAAATAAGTGGTGTTTGTTTTGTTTTTGAAAATAATTTCTCCACTTTAATTCTTGTAAAAAATCACTTAAGAAAGTGGTGAAAAGCATTTTTTCAATAAGAAACCTAAAACACTTCAACAATGTCTCTTATTTTAAGTGATATTTTTTGTACGCACTTTTTATTAATTTTTCTCAAACACAACCTTGGTATGATCTTAATTCTACTCTATTTTCCTATAATTTTATTATTTTCAATCCAGTGCTTTGTCTCCTCATTAGACTTAGTATATACCTCTGCCTCTACCATTTCCCAAAAAATTTATTGTTTATAGGTCAGTTCTTCTAAACAAATTGATTTCCACCACTATACTTCTCCTTGAGAAATAGATAAAAATATTATACAAGAATTATGACACTAATTCTTCAAACCCCATATATATTTATAAGGTCATACTATGTACTAGATCACAAACATTGCAAGTAATCACCTAAATTTGTTTTTAAAAAACATTTTAACACCATATATGCTTCCCACTCATTTATAAAAAAATTTACTTCTTCTTTTGAGTATGATGGTCGTTAGTAATCAAGGAAGTACTGAGAAAATATAAACAAAAAAAATTAAGAAATATTTTTAATAAAATTTTAATTCCTTCATAAAATACCTATTTGGGTATGTTGTTCTTTTGATGGTTTATGATATCTCTCTTAAATTTTCAAACATAATATCTATAATCGTTTCCATTATCTTACTTCAAAAACTATAGAAACATTGGCCAAAATAATTAAATTGTTTTGAAATATGTTTTGATAGTTAAATATTTCTATATATACCGTAATATGTTTCCATTTGTAGTAATACATAGGCTTTTTATGTTTAGACACCGACTCCATGCCCTGATTTATCTTATATTTAGAAATCTTCCTATCACAAAAAAAATATTATTAAAAAATAGAATGAGACATATAATTCGAATTTTATCTGTAAAATGTTTATTGGAGTGTATTACAAATTCAAAATAAACATCAAGTGTGTTCAGTTTGTTGGATATGAATGCATTGGATCCAAAAAAATAAATATTTAGGGTATCCAGATTGACTGCGATTAGCCTCCAATGTAGCTTAAAAAAATAAGTAATTAAAAAAATAAAAATATATTTTATGTCATTATATTGTAGAGTTTTAGTTATGAATTGTAGGTATCAAAAAGAGTTTATTATTGGTTTTTTCTCAAACACTTTGGGTATCTCGTCTCTTTTCTTCTCAATTTCTTCTTTATCCAAAGTATGTTTTTCTATAGAAATAATACGGGGATTAATGAATCAAAATCATTCTTCATAGATTTTTCCCTTTATAAATTATTAATATAAATTCCTAAAGAAAATATGTATAGTTATTAACTTTAATAAACATATTAACTCGCTATTTGGATAGAAATATTATGAAAACGTGCCTTATGTATGTGTTCACAATTGACGATCTCAGCCATTCATGCTTGAAAATCTCATTTATATTCTTGAGACCAACTATGTCTATCATAGAAATTCCATATCTTTTATATGGAATGTAATACATATTTTCACTTTTAAATGTGGTCTCTATATGAATTTGTAATGATAATGAATGTTTCTCTAAAACTATCAGGGAGAACATACTCTTGGAAGGTCGTTTTGATTTATTGGTTGATTCACTAGACTATCTTGATCCCTCCTTATATTTTCCCATCACTTTATCCATATGTAATATCATACCTCACTTCATATCTTTTTTATCAACTGTTATAGGTTTTTCATATGAAAAAATTTACTGAAGACATACCTCATTTATCTTTATAAGATTAGATGACCATGTTATGAAAGTTCCAATGTCATCATTAACTATTGTAATATTTGGATCATTAAGTGGAATAGGAAACTCAAAAATCATCTCATGAGCTACCTCAATCCCCATTATCATGTGTTCTTTTGAGATTTATTTCAATTTTATTATGACTCCTAGTATATTATACACCATTCCCATCACAACAAGGCAGTGCGTGGGTGATGACAGATAGAAATCACATACTACTATACCCTATATAATTTTAGAAATATAAAGTTATTGTAAGTTGTTTGATTCAAATTTAGGATAAAAAGTAATGAAAAAATTTATTACCTTACGTAAGGTATGCGGTTGAGGAGAATGAATATCCTTAAATCTAGAAAGTTCATTTGGTTCATGTGCGAATCTTTGTTCCACCGCCAGTTCGATTTAATCTTTTCTCATGCATTGGTCTGCCAAACCAAACCAAAAAATAGTATCTTGAAAAGAATATATTTTTCTCTAAAATCATCACCATATTATATGTATCTTCATGTGGTTTTATCTTCTCAGAATATGTTTGAGGATACACTCCAAAACCTAATCCTATAACACAGCCAAATTGTTCTAACCACTTCAAAGCTACTGAAAGTAGTTTTTTTTCGGTGCAGTTGCTTCTGATTATTGTGTCTAAAACATATAAAAAATATGAACATAAATATATATTTTTATTTAATACTATTATAAATCATAACAAATTACTATAATATCATACTTACACATGTTTATCATACTTATTTTTTTTAAATCAACTAGTTTACCCTCCTTATTTACACAAGCCTACTTACATAGAACATGACATGGGATGGAAGTGGATTCATATTTTGATTCATCAATCTTCATATAAACAAAGTAAAATATGTTGTTTCATATCACATAAAACTGTAATTGTTGATTTAAAATACAAACAAATTTCTTCTCTAGCGAAGTGTACCCCATCCTTGCTTTGTGATAGGGTTACACCTGTTTTGATTCAAGTAATTTATTTTCAGAACTATTTTTATGTTTTATAAAATAAAAAATTTTAATAAAATTGGACAAAATAAATAGTGTAAAATAATTTATTATCAGCTGAAATGAACCTAAAATGATTAATCATTGCAATGACTGATGAAATCATTCCATTTTTTCTGATTTATAATGTGTTTATAACTCATTAATGGGTGGGGATTTACTTTCCCCACAAAATACCTAAGATGTATCTTGGAAAGAAGAGTCGGGATTCCTCAATGGAATTTTTCAACAATCATTAAGAAAACTTTCTTATGAAAAATATTCTAAAATAAACTAACTCTACAAGGAATAATGAAAATTAAATAAACATTTCATTATATAATTTTTCAATAAAATAGAGAAAGTATGTCGTAACATTACTGGTATATATTTCCAAAGGGTTTCCTACATTACAAGTTGGATATGGAATCATGAATCAATATCAATCAGCTCGTTCATCCTTGTTGTGACCCCAACATAACTAATGAACATTAACTTGTTGGGTTTAACTAGTTCGTCATATTGATTATAACCAACCTCAAATTGTTTACCTTTACTTATTGCCTTAATAATTTTATTCAACATTGTGAAGTTGTTTCATTATTTTTTTTTTCATAAACATATTACTAATCCCCTGATAAATATGTAGTTTCAGTATCAGAAAACTATTCTTCATTGGGATTGGTAACATCTTCATTTTCATAAGACATTTTTGACATGAGTAGTCAAACATTTAATTTCTCTCGAATAACAAAAATGTAATCACAAACAAAGGATTTGAGAAGGTTCATTTTCATGATCTATTATAAACTTTATTAACTCTTTAACTCCATATTCGTACTCTTTTTTTAAATGATTAGTGTACATCCATTGTAAAGGAAATGGGTAACTAAATTTAAGAAAATAATTACTCTTCCACGGTAGGTGTTATCTTATGAATTCATCCAAAGGTAAAAGTTATAAACAACTATCATCCTCATCAGCTTTATCTTCCAAACTGTTATTATTTCATTTTTTTACTTTAGACTCATCCTCTATCTCTTATAGACATTCTCCTATGTTTCTTGAACTACTCTGAGCATTATTCATCCCATATCGGGTACTAGTGATCATTTTGGATGACTACTGCTCAGATTAGTTATGTTACAACTGGGTCCCGGTGACAGCACAACCACCCCGCCTTAACAAGGTCGTTGGGTCCTGGCCTACCAGGTACCACCGGTTGCCCCAACGACACGTGGGGACCACACCAGGGTCCACCCACATGCCTGAACGGGTCATCTGACTAATGATTGTCCCCACAGGCCAACACATGTCCTTTACAGTGTGCTTTGTCCTCACTCACACACACCCTGGGAAACTTCCCAGAAGGTCACCCATCTTGATCACTACTCTAAGTCAAGCACACTTAACTGTAGAGTTCTAATCAGACAGGCTCCCGAAAAGGAAGGTTCACCTTGTTGACATGAGTCGTATCATTTAGTCATTTAACCCTTTATCATTTGGGGATGTTACAATCACCCCCCCCCTTTAGAGCACAATGCCCTCGTTGTGGGCCCTACATCTCAACTCAGGCAGTGCTCCGAATTTAAGGCTGGGTACCACCTCTGATACCAAATGTGACAACTGGGTCCCAGTGATAGCACAACCACCCCGCCTTAACAAGGTCGTCGGGTCCTGGCCTACCAGGTACCACCGGTTGCCCCGCAGACACGTGGGGCCCACCCCAGGGTCCACCCACGTGCCTGAAAGGGTCATCTGACTAATGATTGTCCCCACAGGCCAACACATGTCCTTTCTAGTGTTCTTTGTCCTCACTCTCACACACCCTGGGAAACTTCCAAAAGTTCACCCATCCTGATCACTCTAGGCCAAGCACGCTTAACTGTGGAGTTCTAATCAGACAGGCTCCAGAAAATGAAGGTGCACCTTGTTGACATGAGTCATATCATTTAGTCATTTAACCCTTTATCATTTGGGGATGTTACAATTTCAAACCACATAGAAAAGATGGGTGATGTATCTCAAGCAACAAAATTAAATAATAAATTTTCAGGAGATAAAGTTGCCGTGGATAACAATTTTCTCCTTAAAACTTTTTAAATTGCTATATCTTAATTTAAAATTTAAAATCTCAATCCAAAATTATGTAAGGACCCCAATACTACCATGAGAACATTAACTCATCCCTACTGAGTTTCACCGACTGTAATCTATGTTACTAGTCCTTTTCCCTCACCTGTATCTCAAATATAAGAGCTCTATGTCCACTAAGTTTTATGTGTAGGGTGTGTATAAAAATAAACAAGTAAATTCTAATTGATCCCCTAAAATATACAATAATTCATATATTTGAGTATATTTTCAAAGTAGAAACCCTCAAAATACACATATAAGTCAAGTCATTGTGTACTTCCATTTTTAATGATTACCCTTATGGACCTTTTAGCGAATCACTACTGAATATTGTTTTTTCATGAGATTGGATGTGGTTAGAGAAAAATAATATCATGTGTGTTGTTCACATTATATATTTATGCTTTTTTATTGAGTAAAGTTGGTTAAACATATTTACTTGTTAAAAAATTATTTATTCAATGAAATTAAAGTTTGGACTTGTGTTATTTAATTATTCACATTATTTCATTTATATAAGCTCATTATTATAAATTATATAAGATCAAAATCATTTTAATATCCATAAAGGAATGTATATGTCATATGTTTGGTCTAGAAAATTGGATCTTCCCAGAGTAGCGACCACTATTTGGTCCATATGTGGTTTCCAGTCTAGACACATTAGGTGAAACTACAAAAGTGGTCATGAGACCAAACTATTGGTCCTAGTTTGCTATATTCCAATTAAATCGGGATCCTTCCCTTGAAATCTACTAGTTTGTATCATACAAGGGAATGTAATATGATTTAATGGATAATCTAATACCTTATCTAATAAATTTCCTAGGTTTTGATTTAGAAATTAATTAATTGAACTATCAAATTTCTATAACCTAGATAAAATGGTTTTTCAATATCACCATATAAGTGTGTGATCATTGGTGTCTTCTCAATTGACTCTATTTTAATATTAAAAACAATTTATTCAATTTTATCAAACTTACCAACCTGATAGTATTCACTATTAATAGTTCTTTAATTCTACATAATTTCATCATGCCATATCTGATGACTGTAACATGTATTAAAACCATAAAAAATTAAATGATCTTTAATTTATCTACTTTTCAACTCTATCATATTTAAACATTTCAACCAAATATAGAAAAACATGTCATTTTTTGGAACATTCTCTTTTTAAAATTATAAAAAATCAATAACCCTTTCCTCATATTCATCACTTTTTCATAGTGTTGTAATCCAACTGCAATTTATCATCACCTATAATAAATTTCAAGTACTAAATATAATTTTCTTTTTGTATAATTAAATTAAAAATTACCTTTATAAATAAAAATAAAATCAAATAAATGAAAAATATTTCACAAATAAAATAAATGTAATAGATTTCAAAAAATGGTTCACCTTAGAATTATTCAATTATAATCCATTCAAGAAAACTTTCAAAAAAAATAAATCAAAATATTAAAGGTTGACCGTAAATAAATCCCAACTTCTCTTTCTTTTCATTATATAATTTGGTAATTATTATTTTAAAAATATATAAATAAGTATAAATTATAAAATAACATTAGGAATAATATATTAGTGATAAAAAAATATCGATAGTGATAAGGATCCCAAAGGATGCATATAATTTCATACGTCATATTGAAAATGAAAATCTCACTTCATGTAGTAAATACAAAGTGATATATATTATAAACATGATTAAATATGGATATAATTTGATTATTTTTTTCTAATTATATTCAAAATAAATTTCAATCTTCTTCTTCTTATCATATCATGTTATAATGATCAGTATTAGTGTACTCTATGACTAGAGATGACGTAGAAAGAAACATTAGGTAAGTGATGATGTTTTTTGATAAAATGGTTATAGTACATGTTGAGGGTTAAGTTGAAAAGTTCCCAGAGGAATTGTATATAAATATTAAACTATAAAATATAAAATAAATGGGGTATAACTCTAAAAAACTCTTATATTATTCTTGTTTTAGTAAAACTAAATTATAAACTGACTTCCCCTGTACTTAAATTACACAATTAACGTAATAAAAACTTTCCAATGGTGATAATTTAAATATATATTATCAATACTCCATATTCAAAATCTATAATCCATTATACCTTCAAAAAACCCATTCACAATGCAAGAAAACAACATTAATTAATCATCCAAACACTCATTTTTGTAAAAATTAAACACACTTTAAATGTTGTGAAAAAGAATTAGAAGATTTCAAAGAAACCCATTCATCAAAAAATCATTTCTAAAACATAACACTTGTAAAATAATCATTTAAGAAAATTAAACATACATTAGTTTTCCTAAAAATCATTAAATAACCACTCAGTCAAAGATATCACCTACCAAACATACCTTAGACATCCATTTATAAGTAAATCAGCATGATTTATAACACCCATTCATCAAATAATCATACAAGAAAACCACAGTCCCAAAAAAATTATCAAATAAAATATGACTTGTTTTTGTGAAAAAATCATAACTATGATTAAAAACCATGGAGAACTATCAAAGAGAAGTGGTGGTATAGGATGAGGAAAAATGGGAAGTTAATGATGATGGTGTTGACGGTGATAGTGATAGCACAAACAATGGAAAGATCTATGAGTGATAGTGGCGATAAGAATGAGAACAATAAGGGAGAATGAGAGGGAACAATCACGACTAGAGTTATAGGAGAAGATAAGTAGGGTTCATCATGGTTAAGAACACTGTAATAACATAAACCGAGAACCCAAACAAGCTATCAATGAGAGAGGAAGAGGATAAAGTAACATACTTTGGATTCTAGTCTTGATTCATCCGAGATAACATAGAGGAGGGGCACTAGAAGTAGGGGAGTTCCACAAAATCTTGATAATCATGAATAAATCAGTCACAATTATGGTTCTTTTTAAATATATTGGGGAGATAATTACCAACACTTCCTAAAAGGTGGTGATAAAGATACCTTTTATCAACACTAAATTAATTAATGTTAATAAAATCTATCTTTATCAGTTCTTTTTTAGTGCTGATAAAGATTGAGCTTTATGAGTGCTAAACAAGCAATGATAAAAGACCTCTTTATAAGTGCTGAAGGTTTAGTGCTGATAAAGATACCTTTTATCAGTGGTTCTTTAGCGCTGATAAAGCTCCATCTTTATCAGCACAAAAGAAGTATTGATAAAATGAATCTTTATCAGCACTCAAACTTGAGGGCTTAAAAATATTGTAAATATATTTATATATTTATATATTTATTTTTTATAATTTTATAATTATTTAAATATATAATAATGTATTTATTATTATATAAATATTTTTTAAAAATATTTATTTTATTTATAATTATAAATATATAATTTCATAAATATATTAAGTATACATTTATAAATTTATTTATAAATAAATATATTTTTAAATATATTTATAATTATTTATTTATAAATAAATATATTTTTAAATATATTTATAATTATTTATTTATAATTATAAATATATTTTTATCATTATATATATTTATATAATTATATATATAAATATATATAATTAATATATATATAAATATAAATGTAGTAAATATATTCATTATTTAAATATATTTATTGATAATTTTATAATTATAAATATATTTATATCATTATATATATTTATATAATTATATATAAATATATATTTAAGAAATATATATAAATATAAATATAAATATAGTAAACATATTCATTAATTAAATATATTTATTATAATTTTATAATTATTTAAATATATAATTATTTATTTATAATTATATAAATACTTTTTTTTAAATAATATTTATATATTTATATCATTATACATATATATTTATATAATAATATATATATATTTATATCACTATATATATTTATATCATTATATATATTTATATAATTATATATATATATTTAATAAATAAATATAAATATTAATATTAATATAGAAAATATATTCATTATTTCAATAAATTTATTATGATTTTATAGTTATTTAAGTATATTTAATTATTTATTTATAATTATATAAATACTTTTTTAAAAATTAAAATTTATTTTTTTATAATTATAAATATAGAGATTTATAAATATATTAAATATATATTTATAAATATATTTATTTATAAATATTTATATTCAAATATATTTTAAACATTATTAATGAATATATAATCTTAAATATATACATCTTAAAAATAAGTGTAATTGAATAATTAAAAATGAGTACACATTAAAAATATTGAAAAAATAGATAAGTTTTATTAATAAAATAAAAATTATTAAGAAAATATGGATATATATTGCAATAAAGAAGAATACATATTAAAAATACTAAAAAAATATTAAATAAATATATATAAATAAATAATAGAAATGATTAAATTAAAAAAATCAAAAAAAAATAATATTAAAAATTAGGAAATAATACCTAACTGTAATAATATTAAAAATAAATAAAATTTACTGATTAAAAATATAATATATTAAATATATCATGTTATAATGGAATTCTGAAATTAATACTAAATTTTGAAAAAATTACAAAAATATTCGGTGTATGTGTTTCTATATAAGATTTTATTATTAATTGCGTAAATATTTATGTGTGTGTGTTGTATATAGAAATGAATTAATTAATTATATTTATTTGAAATCAATGTAACATAGGTTTGATATGTGTTAAATTGAAAAATTAAACAACATTCAATTATGTTCATTACTCGATGCAATTTGTCAATATTTTTAATTATAAACCATTTTACACTAAATATATGATTTATTTAATGTAAACATAAATATTTTGTAATATATAAATCACATTTTAGGAAATATTTTATTCATTTATATATATATATATATGAATATATTTCTATATTAAATGTATTAATGAATAACTTTGTATAAAAACCTATAAATTAAGATCATAACATTTATATAAAAACCTTTAAAAATGAATAAGACGTTAAATAGTTTTTATTTATTACATTTTATTCATTTTCAATATTTATATTTAATATATATTATTTAATACTATTTATAATTAATATATATATATATATATATTAAACATATTCATGTTTGTTAATATTTTTTTCATTATTAATTTTTTTAATAATTTTGTAATTTATTCATTTTTAATTTTTTTGTTTAACTATTATAATTTATTCATTTTTAATTTTTTTAATTATTACTATTTATTCATTTTATATATCTATATTTAATATATACTTTTTATTAATATTTATAATCTATATATATGTATATTAAATTTAATCATTTTTATTAAAAATTATTTAATTAATAAAATATTTAATAATTTTATTAATTTATATGTTTTTAATTTTTATTTGTTTAATTATTTAATTTTATTCATTTTACATATCTATATATTTAATATATACTATTTATTAATATTTATAGTTTATATATATATATATATATTAAATTTATTCATTTTTATCAATAATTATTTAATTAATAAATTTTTTAATACTTTTTAAATTTACTCATTTTGAATTTTTATTAGTTTAATTATTTCATTTTACTTGAGACCTTTATCAGCGCTAAAAATAAAGTGTTAGGTCCAGTAGGTTAAATACCCTAAGAGGGGGGGTGAATCACGGTATGACAGATTAAAACTACTACCCCTTTTTATCTTGTTTTTTCATTAAACAAAACACACTTCTCTCTTTCTCTCATTGCAATATATGAATAAAAATTAAATCATGCATGAGACACATTAATTTTACTTGGTTCACCCTCATTGGGCTATGTCCAAAGAGCATATAATGGTAATCTGATGATGTACCAAATCCACTAAAAGCACACTATTGTTTACAAGGTGTGGGCTAGATCCCTTATATGCTCAGGCTCACTCTTTTTACAATGTTTAGGGTTTTCCCACTGCATTCCCAAGGGTCACTCCCTATTTCTCTTCCTCTGGCTCATTATTGGTGGTGAGGATCATCGTCTTCCTCTTCCTTCACTCACTGCTCTTTGATGGGATCCACTCACAGTTTATGGACTTGTAGGTCCCTTCATTTTCATGAATTTTTCATCCTCAGCTGTAGATACATGATCTGTTGATGTTTCACTTTCATCCACTGATTAATACTACTTTACCATAGAAATACTGGGAAACTTCTAACTTTTGTGCAAACTTTGGGTGACTTGCGTGCTACTTTAAGCACAACATGAAAGTGTTACCTTTTTCACAGAAAAACTAACTCATGCGCTACTCCAAACATGCACGACACAAACTTTTTATACTCATAACTTGCGCGACACACACCCTTTTACACCCAAATCCCTATTGGTGCACAACTACCATTAGGCGCTCAACTTCTGAATTACTCATTACTCGCACGCCCTCACCACTTGTGCGACCAGAGATCCAATTTTCTATAAGTGTTGAGCACTCACAAAATGAGGGGATTTTCTTTTTATTTATTGGAATTTTGGAAACCATGTGCGTGAGGTGTTCAACTTTCCCCCAACCATGCAAGTCCATTCGCTCTAGCCTCTATCACGCTAGTCACTTTGTGTGTCGCTCTATAACATGCATTCCCTTCTTTCCTTTTCCATCTTTTGATGTTTTGATTTTGAAACATGCATGGTGTGAAACTTTCCAAGTCTTCTTGACACTAGCGTGCAACTCCCTTTTCCAAAAACAATTTTCTCCATTCTTCAATTTTCATGCCCAAAAATTTGGTGAACACTAGAATAAAGTGCCACCTTGTATAGGTTCTTTTTGTACCACCTCTAAATCACCCATTCATTTTTCATGGTTCTTTGGCAACATAGATTTTTAGAAATATCTCTACAACTTGATGACTGACCATGGAAACCCGCTTTTTCAACACACACAATCACCTAAAAATGATTCAATGTCACCTTGAGAGATTTTTTCCCAACATAAAGCTCCAATAAAGGGTACTTTTATCATCACTACTAAAAATAACTCATAAAGGGAACCTTTATTAGTAATTTTTTATAGTGCGGATAAAGGATAGCACTGTTAAAGGTCATTTTTTATTACTGTATAGGGGAGGGGTATATTTTCCTAACATAGGTTCAAAGATGATAGAAACAATGTTAAGGGATCCTATATAGATCTTTATCATACATAGAAGGGTATATTTTTATACCTCTAGTTTTTTTATATATCTATATGAAAATCAAAGGAAACTCATATTAGTCTGAGAGAGTAGAACACCTTCCATTTATAAAGAGTTTTCTGATCAAATACCAATACGGGATAAGGAAATTTTCAAATATCTATGGTTGGAACTAGTTCAGATGTTTTGGACGTTACTACGTATCCTATGAAGATAAAAATCAAGCCACACATAGTTATCATATATAGAGATATCTTTTATATATATAAATCATATTCAAGGGAAAGGGGGTGTTTCTGGTCTAATATATGGGAAATTTTTTTTCCAGATACATCTAAATGGAACAAGATTTCATGTTGGGGAGAAAGAGGTTTCATGGAATGGGACACTCTGAGTAGTTAAAAGTCAAGCAGGATAAACTTTCACTATAAATTTTAACATCATGCGGTGAGAATGTTTCCATGAAATTTTACATCATGTGGATATGGTGATTACCACATAGTTTAATGTAATACATTAAGGATGTTTTTGTGAATTTTTATGTCATTCGACTAAGATGATGACCATGTAGTTTAACATCATATGGTAAGGATGTAGGAACTGTCTAGTTTAAAGTATTTTTATCAAGGATTTGAACCATCATGAGAATTATGTAAATTATTTATTGATAGGCATTACATTTTTAGGGGTCATGATGTGTTCCTAGTCCATTATAGTCATGGTGTGAGATCTATTGGAATATAACTTGTGTATGATGTAATGTCCTTATCCCTTTGGTTTAATATTTAGAGGCTTATTATTTAGTATCATTGATGTTCATAGAACCAATAACAACTATACTTGAAGTAATGTATTGAGTAAGACCTTCTTATTAAAGTCTTTTACAATATACTTTTATGGGATTCCTGATTGTGCGGTGTATGCAGTCTCTTCTCGTCAAATCATTATAACTCACCAAGTCACTTATGTGACTATTCAACTTTAGAGAGATAACCACCAATAGCAATTCCAAGTGACGGAAATTAAACATATATGGAAAGCATCATCTATGTTTTATAGATAACATAATGTGGGGTCTCTTATGTGGCAATGTAGGTTTTAGTATGATAGGCCCACAAGGTATGCAAGAGTTTTCTTGATTATGATTTCTAATCTTTATCCTCTATTTTCTAGATTATATTTGACATGGTCTTATTAAAAACCTATATTTGAAAATTATTCATTGTGTGATAATAATATTAACGGTTGGACTTGATTTTATACTACTAATACAACCTTTTCAACTCAGAAGAATGTAAATTGGTGTTATTATCCATTAATATCATATGATGGACACCAAATATGGTGATGATATTAGTCTTCATGAAGTTAATGGTATTCTTCAACCCAAACTCTTTGAGAGGTATTTATTCAACCCATATAGAAAATAAGTTAGTTGATGTAAAGATTTACTTAAATTTCCTAGTTGTGGTTGGGTGATAGGGCCCTATGACATTTATTCCTCATAACACAAGCTACGAGGATTATTTGGAAGTATGTAATAGCTTTGGGTGATGATGGATGAAATTAGAATGTATTTGAATCACATGACACTTCCTAGTGAATTCCACATGGTCCTAAATCATTATTTTATAAAAATATTAGAGCCTCTAAATTTAGTGGGAGAACCTAATTCCTCCCTGATCAGTGTCATAGGATCCTGTATGGACTTCATTTATGATGGAGAGGGTCTCTCATTATTAAATGAATCTGAGTAAGACTCCATCAAAACCTCAATTGTAGAGGGATATCCATTCATTAAGGCTATCAAAAAGTGTGAAGTTTGGTGACCAGTGTCAGATCTATTCCTTTTTAACACGATCTAACATAAGGATCTTGTTTTAGAGGTAGTCTATTATGGGACTCATCTATCCAGTAATGGTATCAATTGAAAAGGATTTTGGATCATCACATATCAAGGTAACATTAATTTTATTGATTTCCTCCTGACGATAAATGATGACTATAGAGACTACCCTATGGTTTGAAATGTATAAAAATGCCATATCCTAGTCAGGTTCGACCAAGGTTTTAGTTGTATTATCCATTGTATCATCATAAGAATTCTGTGAGTGAGGGATGTGATTTATAATTGGATGAAAAGGGAATTATGTCATCAATACTCCCACATAGATAAGGATAGAGGCTAAATATTCATTATTAATGTAATATTCACAATTGAGACTATTGATCACAAGTTATGAATCACCCTTAACATTTATATTGGATATATCCAATTATAGAGAAATTTTTAGGACTATAATAAGATCATGGTAATTTTACTCATTATTTGTGAAAACTTTAGATATTAGGAAAGAATATAGTAGAATCATCTTATCTAGGGAGACAAATACAATCCCTAAACCAACTCAATTGAACTTTGGGATTTCTATACTTCTCTCAATCATACTTATAGAGGCTTCTTTAAAATACATCTCCCATGTTTGATGATTTTCATGGGAATATAAAACCACTTCATCTAGAATCTTGGTATTTACCGGTATGCTCTCCATGGAAGGATGTTTTGTAAGAAAATAAGCTAGCACCTACCATTTGATTGTATTTTTTATAAAAATTGGATGTATTATTGTTACATGATAACTTCTCACCAAGAAAGATACTTTTTCAACATATTATAGTTGAGGTTTTACTTGAGCGGGTCGATATAGAAGACCAAAAAGACCTCATAGTGTTGTAGGCAATACCTCAGCTTTTTCATCATAAAAAATGAGTGTAAGGAAATTATACTCAATATCATAATATCATGTATCAGTATCTAACATTATTATTCTAATGTAGTGGAGAGTATTTTTTTCTCCCTACATCATTTTTCTATGTGATAAGTGGGTTGAGTGATTTTTCTATAGTGTCCACATATAAGATAAGAATCTTATCTTATACTAGTGGCATTATGAACAATGTGTGTAGTTAATATTGTGAGAGGTTTTCAATGGTTTCTTAGAAATCATTGTCTCATTGATAAGTGGATCAATTTTTCATCAAATTTATAGAGGGGAGGAATTTTCCATCTATATTGGCTATAAAACACTTAATGTATGTGAGGTATCCTTAAATCCCTCTCAACTCCTTAAGGTTTCTAGGAAGAGACATTGTAGGTATCACACCTGTCTTCTTAATGTCATCCTTGATGCCATGGTGGCATACCACAAAACCAAGTAATTTCCCTAATGCTTTTCCAAAATCACACATTAGAGGATTTATTTTCAAGATATGATACTTTAATTTTCTGAATATTTTTTAGAGTTCATTAAAATGATCACATCTCTTATAGGACTTAACCACTAGATCATTGATGTAGAATTCTAAAATTCTTCCTAGAAAGGCCTTGAATATTTTATGCATGGTGTTTTGGTATGTGGTTCCAACTTTCTTTAAATTTAAGGGTATGTCCTAGTAGGAGAATATCCCTTGGGTTGCTCAGAAATCAGTGACTTATTCGTCTTTAGGGGATATCTAGTTCTGATTAAAACCTAAGTACCCATATATAAAGAAAAGGGTCCATAAGATTGTATTTACATAAATCAATAGTTTTATAATTGAATCTGGAAAATCATCCTTTGGGTAGTGTTTATTGAGATCCCCAAAATTAATTAAAATCATATTCTAACCGTTCTTTTTCTTAATAGGGGTGATATTGGAAATTCATTTTGGGTATTTCACCTCTTGAATGAAATTGGATTTAATAAGTTTGTAAACTTAAGAATCTACCTTGGAAGTATGTGAAGGATTTATTCTCTTGGATTCCTACTTGAAACCTTGATGATTATCTAGAAATCATAGGTAATGGATATCCACATCAAAATCCATCCTTGGCGTCACTACCTAATTCGAGGAGAAAACATAATACTACTATTTCAATAAAGAGATGTATATATATTTATCTTTCATATGTATAAAATCACTGATCAATATGGTCCACAAGTACTCTTTTGTACCTAGATTTACTTGTTCAGTATCATCAATGGTGGTAGAGATTCTTTCCTCAATGGCAGAAGGGTTATCTCTAAGGGAATCCTCTTATTCTGGCACCTCAACATCAATGGAAGTGTTCTTGGGACTGGTAGATAGTACAATGATATATCTATCCTTTTAAAATAATGAGAGGTCATTTTTGGGACTTGATAGTGTTAATGTATGAGCAATATGATTGGGATCACTCTGAAGATACTCGCATTCTTCTCTACTGTAATCAGAGGCATAAGAACCATTAAAAACCTAAGATTTAAGAGATTCTATGCGGGAATTTTAATTTTTAACTGATTCTATGGGGGATTTATCTAATATATATAGTGGAACAAGTTTCTCCTAGTGTTTCAATTATAAAAAAAAGTCTTGTTATTTAATTTTCACCTATGGTATTAAGCTCCCCATGTGTGACCTGACTGCCTCTTGATAGGCCTAATTCAGCTAGAATAACTATTACTATATATACATTTTCCAGGGAATATTTTCAACTATGATGTCTCTTGTGGAAGGGATTTATTACCTCTATCAAGTTAATAGGAAATACATAATCATTATTAAGAAATATTCAGTGGTTTGTTGGGGCAGTTCCTAGACTTTTGGGAGCAGTAACATGTGTATCATTTTCTATCACCAGTTTCTTTCCTTATGTATTATATAAACCTACCTCATGTTATTGGGATTCATAATATTCAAAGGGGGAACTATCATTACATAAAGTTCCAACCTTTCAATTGATGGAATACTTTAGGAATTGATGATATGATGACGACGTCGTAGCATGGATATAATGCCAAGGTCTTCAGAGTAGGATATTATATGTTGTTTCCTATTATATGATCATAAAGTCAGAATTAGATACCAAGTATATAAATTAGGATTTGAGTTTTATATTTCTGAGGTAATTTTTCTCACTTAGATCATACCCCTGAATGTTCAGCATCTAGGGAGACAAATCACCCTCACTATATCCCAAATGTTCGGGATTATAGACTGAGATAAGAATAATCATGAATCCATTTACAATTAGATATCATTGAATTTCAACATTTTCAATCTAACCTGAAATATTTAAGGGTCTAATGTGTCCCTCAATGGTGGACTTTTGATATTTCTTTGTGAATAAGATAGTGGTATGGAATTATACTAAAGTAGATTTTTGCTCAATACATATCAATTTTGGTTACTTATATATCAAACTCCCAGGGACCCTAAATGGCCTCAATAAGGGCCACCCTAAGATACTTATAATGTTAAAGAGAATCAAAAATTGATATTTTGTTTGGTATATCCAATAACTATTTCAAGATTTCATACTTCTGTACTAGTGGTAAGAACTTCCCAACATGGGGTTTCTCCTTGGATCATGTATTCAAGATTGAAGTTCTTGAAGTAGATTGATTTGTTTCTTAGATAGAATTTTAAATCATAACTATTGTTGAAGGGTTGATCCAAGCTATTCTACCCATTTATATGGGTAAATTGGATAATTATACCATTTTCTACAACTCTTCTAATACAATTGTGTTTGGAAGAAACTTGAGGGATTCAGGGGTGTCTCCATGCTCTTATTGGGTTCACTAAAGTTCTTGATTATATATTTTATCCACATGTATATCTTTGATAGAGATGTTAATAGGATAATAAAATCATACACAATTTTTTCACCCCTATTTCCTAAACTTATTTGGTATTTACCTCTGGCTCCTTGTTTAGGTATGAGGAACTTGGGTTCATATTCATATTCATCATCCAAGAAGGGGTCTACAAAGTGAATAATATTGAAAGATAACAAATAAAACCCTTCTTCTAATGAGTATTATGTCATTTGGGGAAATGATCATACTTTGATTGATAATGGTATGAGATATTTAAGAGTCTATCCCAGTTTGGGAGTCATATGAGACTCTTACTCTTGCACCATATTTTAATTTCTTCGGTTATTTATACCTCCAAAGGATGGGTTAAATGGAATCCCTTTGAATAATTTTGGAGGATTTAATAACACAATTAGTTGATAGAGTTATTCCCTAAGAATGGAATGATCCTGACCAACCATCTTCCAGTTTATCCAGTCATTTAACTTTGATTAGTATATAACTAGGACTTATTTCTATTCATCTTATTCCTTTTATTGGATGGTGGAGACATGGGTCACTTGAACTGGGGAGTTTCCCAATATTACCTATCCATAATCAACTATGTTTTGGGGGATTTATTTGAAGATAAAGAAATATTATAGATTCTGACCTAGTCTTTGGTGAAAAAGGAAATGGTCAGCATGATCACCAAGGTTAACTTCACTGAGTCTCCTGGGCTCATGTCACTTGAGGGGGTTGTTTTCCATGGGTGTGATAAAGTAACTAGGAAACTATTTTTTGTAAAGACCCAGAAATTTCAAGGAAATTTTTTTCTTAATTCTTTGGAATTTCACGAGTCTGTGGTATCTGACGACACCTGATTCTGAGGCCTGGTGTGCCCAGAATCAATTTCTAAAGTTTTGTTCGTGTAACTTCAGTAAACATACATGCGAGTTTTTCTATCTTTTGAACCGGTGCTGGGAATTGAAATCCTAGGACACTGATGAACTCGCAGTGCCAGTAATCGCTTAAGGGGACCTTTATCGCAGTTGCGTTTTATGTGGGTTGAGAGTTAATTTTTGGGGATTTAGAATAAAATAAATAAAATTGTAGTACACAATTTTATTTAAAGTTGTTAGTTATCCAACAAGGGGAAGTTATAGGTGGGGCTCACACCCACATAACCTCCCATGAGTGGATAATGTGAGGTGGGTCCCACATGAACCCCTAACCATTCAACTCCCTTAAACTTCCCATTAATTCCCCCTAATTTAATTTGACAACTCTCCCCTTAATTAATTTGTGATCTCTTCACCTACCTCTCATTAAGTTTGCCAACACAATTAGATTAATGACTTCATTAATTAATTGGCACATCTCATTTTGAAACAATTTGAATTTAATGGAAAATATTAAAATGAGGAAGCTTTATTAAAATATTGGCCTTGGAAAATATTTTGGGTGGAGAAAACCTCTGGAGAATTTGGAGGAGAGCTTCCTCCCTCACCAACAAAGAACACGAGGAATGATATCCTCTCGTCGACCGGAACTATATTGTGAGGAATGCCTTCATCCTTTCTTCTTCTTCGCATCAAGGGAGAAGACACCACTCGTGAGGAACGTCGTCTATGATAATGTTCCATGACACCCAACCTCCATGACACTTGTCTTCCATGACTCACTGATGTGCTCCGCTCTTGAATTCGAGGTAGGGTGTTTGTATAATTTAATTTGAATAAATTATACCTTCGTTCTTGTTGAATGTGAATGATTGTCTATGGCCAATTGTTTCCACCTAACGCGGAGGTCACGGGCCGAAAGAACACATCCCGATGACCCTCCGTTGTTTCTTGATTTTTAATTCTCAAAGGGAGGCAGTGGCGAACGGAGGCGGCAGCGAGCGAAGGCGGCAGCCGCGCGCTGGCCGCGTGCGGAAGAACCGCGACCCACAACCGCGGGCCGCTAGGACAAAGAAGAACCAGCCGGCCATAGCCAGCCGGGCTGGTGGAACCGCGGCGCCTCTCGGCGCCGCACTGTGGAGAACCACGGACCGCACAGGGTGGGCCGCAACGGAAGAAGAACCGGTCGGCTCGTCAGCCAGTCGGGCGGAAGGAGTCGCGGTGCTCATGGGCGCCGCGGCGGAGGGTTCGTGGCCCAAAACTGTGGGCCACTCATGTCGGGAAGACCATCCAGCTTTGGCCGGCCGAACCGGAGGGCGGCGCCGCTTGGCGCTGTCGGTTCAGGAAACCAGGGGGTCACGCCCCCCCGCAGCGCTCGGCCAGCCGGGCCGAGCCGCTCGGCCAGCCAGGTCGGGTCGCGCAGCGCCGCACTGCGCCACGTCGGGTTGTGCCACGCCAGGCTGGACCATGCCCCACCGGGCCAGGATGACCCCCCTACTAGTTCGGACCCGCCAAATCAGGTCGGGCGAACCCGCCAGCCCACTGGGCTTGACGGGCCGGTCCCGATTCACTTAAGCGTGAATAACTTAAAGACCGCGCGTCCGATCGACGCGCCGTCTGCAGCACTTGGACACTCGTGACGAAGCGGTCCTTTTGTGATACTCTAAGTGAGTTTTGGATGACTTTGGAAAATGGCTAGGTTTGGAACGAGCGTATTTCCAACCGGGCCCCTAGAACGAAAAATCCAATAACTCTCAGACCAGGTGTCTGATTGACGCGCCGTCTGTCGCGTTGGGTTCCTTTTGACGAGACGTAACTTCCTGATACATTAACTCTGGACTTCGTGATAGTTGATGTATCGACCACTTGACTTGAGTAGCGAACCCTCCCAGAATCAAGCGTGTTATGTGCAGGAACCCTATAGCTGGCTGCGACTGCGATGACTACTGTACTTGGATCCTCCGTGGGTTCGACAGTGAATACTACTGTACTTGGATCCTCCATGGGTTCGGCAGCGATGACTACTGTACTTGGATCCTTCGTGGGTTTGGCAGCGATGAGTACTATACATGGATCCTCCGTGGGTTCGGCAGCAATGACTACTATACTTGGATCCTTCATGGGTTCGGCAGCGATGATTATTGTACTTGGATCCTCTGTGAGTTCGGCAGCGATGACTTCTGTACTAGGATTCTACGTGGGTTTGGCAGAGGAGATGGTTCAGAGGCTACATCTAATCATCTTCATCCCTCTTCGTGAGTTGTATACCTGTGTGACCTGAGTCTTGACTTTCAATCTTTATCATCGATGAGATTGACTTGTTGTCTTGTGTGGACTAGTTTGTGATTGGGCTCGAGAGTTGGAGTTGTTCTGTGATTAACAACTTAGGTATATGTATGGGCATATACCTAAGTAGATTTGGTTGATACTTTGTTATTGTATCCTTCTTTTTTGGTTTATCCTTCATGGATTCTAGGAGACCTTCGGGGGTCTCAGGGTCCCTACTAAGTATCATATACTCACCCCTGCACGGGCTATGCCCGCACTATGATGTGTTAGATGTAGATGACGGATAACACTAATCGAGGTGGATGTTTGTGGAGCTGGGCGGTACCCGGAGGTGGACCACTTGGTGAGACGTACACGGAGTGGACGGATGGACCCGAGGTGCTGAGGAGGTCATCTGTACCCACCCTTCAGGTGGAAATCCTAGAGGACAACTCATTGGTTGTTGTTTTACTTTACTTCAGTTGTAATAGCTTTTCAGTTGTACTGTACTTACTGTTGGGCTTGTATTTTCGGCCCCTTTCCTTTCAACACTTACTTTTGTTTTCAGAATTACTTAGTGCTTACTTCTGTTGCGTACTTTGTTGTGTTTTTTAATTTTATAAATGCAATGCCTTCCCTTTTTTTACAGGATTTATGACTTTGGTGCTAGTTGCCAGCCCCTGGCCTATGGAATGTGGGCTTGGGGTAGGCACGACATGGGCCCCAAGGACGGGTCATGACAAATTGGTATCAGAGGAGTTGGTTCTACCACAGAACTCAGGACTCTGATCATTATTTTATGTGAAGTAATAGTGTTAAGAGTTTTGAGTGTGGTTTTCAGTTCAGGGAGTCCAGTGTTGGTGCGGCGGCCGACGTATCCATACACCAAGACCCTGACCTCTGAATTTCGACTCAGTGCACGAAAACACTGATTGCATGAGTGTTTAAAAAGTTTTCTTTGTGATTACTTTGTGTCAGCTCACCAGGTATACTGTTTAACCGTGGTGCATCTGTTCCTTTTCAGGATGACCCCATGAGGCATCCACCTAGGGTTCCGAGTTACGTAAGAGATGGTAGCCCACCGAGCGATGAGGCCTCAGTGCATGGCACCATCATAGTGGAGGCACCAGCGATACCACTACCCACTGGACCACCAATACCACCAGCCCCAACAGTAGAGAGTGCATGTCGTCTGAGTGCGTTTCATGAGTTTCAGAAACAGAAGCCCCCTAGGTTCTGGGGAGAGATAGACCCCCAGGCAACTAAGGATTGGATGGAGGCTATCGTTAGAGTTTTCATATTGGTAGGGACACCAGATGACCTCATGGTGATCTTTACCATGAGTCTCCTGCATGCAGCGGCAGACAGATGGTGGAGTCTGATGCTCCAGGTGCATGGCGAGGCATCACTACTCAAGACAGACTTCGAGAGCCTATTTTGGGAAGAGTTTGTACCAGTAACCATTCATGCGGTGCGGATTCAGGAGTTACTTCATCTGCATCAGGGTAGCATGACAGTATCTAAGTATTCAGTGAGGTTCACTGACCTCTCACGTTACTCCATGGATATGGTACGAGACCCATTCTTCAGGGCCCAGACCTTCGAGCAGGGACTCGGGCATGAGATCAGGGCTTCGATGATCTCCCTCAACATCCCGACATAGGTAGGGGTGCTGGAGAGAGCCCTTATAGTGGGTTGTTTTCTCGCTGAGCAGTCACCAGCGGTGAGACCCTCCATAGGACGACACGTAGCAGAGTCTTCTGAAGCCGGTAGTAGATAGTTGACGTAGATGTCCAAGCGGACCAGGCCATCAGGTGGGCGATCTCAGGATACAGGTTCGGTTGTGCGGGGCACACAAAACAGAGCTATCTATATGAGGAGCAGGCAGTGCTATGCATTCGGCGGGCAGGGTCACATGGGTTGAGACTGCCTGACCCATCCAACAGATGAGCAGCAGGCATTAGAGGAACCTTCCAAGAAGAGGCAGAGGTTAGACTGTGGAGGTCCGCCAGGAGTGGGAGGATGTGGAAGAGGATCTGATCGAGCAACAAGTGGGCATGAGCAAGACTAGCATCGTTGTTGTCATTGTTTTTGGATGCCTTGTGTCCTTGTACTTTGAGTTTCAGTAATAAAAGACACTTGTCCTTGCGACGTTTGATTCCCTGTCCTTTTTGTATGGTTGATACTGAGAGGTTCTGGATAAAACCATTGACTTGACCCTCACATTTGAGATTCCTACTGGAGGAGACCCAGTGACCACACACTATTGCTGACAGTGTGACTCGACCCTTGGAGGTGAGAGTAACTGTTGGATCTCTTGGTAGTAGTTTTGAGGCCTTACGATGTCATCCATGCCATGAAATAGTACCATTCATGTCAGGATTGACTGTATTAGGAAAAGAACGTGGTTCATCCAGGGGATGAGACCGGATTTATCTTTTCGGAAAAGGAGAAATCTTAGCAGCTCTTGTAGGACGTAAGTGAAAAAGGGTGTAGTCGAGTTCATTACAAATGGATAGTCACACCCATAGTTCGTTGAGAGAGCAGTTTACGATTTACTCTAATCTCAAAGTCTCAGGTGTGTCTTCTCGTAGAAGGACCTAGATATAAGACGGTGACGTTGGCTTGAGTTCCTACGGGACTATGACTTTGAGGTAGTCTATACTTCTGGGAAGGGGAATGCGGTAGCAGAGTTTGTATCATGATGCCTCACTTATCAGGAAGTGAAGGCAGAGCACCAGGTACCAGCAGGCTTGATACAGCCCTTAGAGGTCCCAGAGTGGAAGTGGGATGGGATATCTATGGATTTCATGACGGTGCTTCCACGTACATCCATAGGACACGACTCTATTTGGGTGATCATATACCGACTCACCAAGTTGGCCCACTTCATACCTATCAGAGAGCAGGGCTCAGTCGAGATCTTGGGACGCCTCTACATTCGGGAGATCGTACGGATTCATGGTGTGTCATCGTCTATCATTTCCGATCGAGATGCTCGATTCACTTCCCAGCTTTAGAAGGGGTTACAGGGGGCTTTTGGGACGCAGCTACGTCTGAGAACCGCCTTTCATCCTCAGAAGAACGGTCATACTGAGAGGACCATACAGACTCTCGAGGACATTCTCCATGCATGTGTCCTCGACTTTGGTCGCAGTTGAGAGGATCACCTACCCTTTGTGGAGTTTGCGTACAACAACAGCTACCACTCCACCATCGGGATGCCCCTTACGAGGCACTGTACGGTTGATCTTGCAGATCACCTCTGTGCTGGACTAACCCAGGGGAGTCATCACTTGTAGGACCAGAGATGGTTTAAGCTATGACGGAGAAGGTGCAGATCATCCAGGAGCGGATGAAGACTGCACAGAGCAGACAGAAGTCCTATGATGATAGAAGACGGAGACCACTGGAGTTCGAGGATGGTGACCACTTTTTCTTACGGGTCTCACATCAACGAGGTCTACGGAGTTTTTGCTAGGGCGGCAAGTTATCTCTGCGCTTCATCGACCATTCCAAGTCCTCAGAAGAGTAGGTGAGGTGGCTTACCGCCTGGCCCTTCCACCTTAGTTGCACCGGGTGTATGACGTCTTCCACATATCTTAGTTGAGGAGATACGTGCACGACCCATCCCACATCATCGACCATGGGGATCTGGACATCGATGATGGGGTGACATTCACGGAGGTCCCGGTGGAGATCGAGGATCGACAGGAGCGGGTCCTACGTGGATGTTCGATTCCTCTGGTGCGCATTCGTTGGCAGCACGAGAACCTCCAGGAGAGCACATGGGAGCGGGAGGCTCAGATGCGTGTTCAGTACCCCCATTTGTTTCCCTAGTGTGTTTTGTAGCTTTATTGGGATGCAAATATCTAAGATGGGAGTAATGTGAAGACATGGAAATTTCAAGGAAATTTTTTTCTTAATTCTTTGGAATTTTATGAGTCCGCAGTATCTAACAGCACCTGATTCCGAGGGCTGGTGTGCCCGGAATCAATTTCTGAAGTTTTGTTCAGGTACGTTCAGTAAAAGTACATGCCAGTTTTTCTATCTATTGAACCGGTACTCAAAATTGAAATCGGAGGGCATCGATGAACTCGCAGTGCCAGTAATCACTTAAGGGAACTTTTACCGCATTTGCGTTTTATGTGGGTTGAGAGTTAATTTCTGGGGATTTAGAATAAAATAAATAAAATTGTAGCACACAATTTTATTTAAAGTTGTTATTTATCCTACAAGGGGAAGTTATAGGTGGGGCCCAAACCCACATAACCTCCCATGAGAGGATAATGTGAGGTGGGGCCCACACGAACCCCTAACCTTTCAACTCCCTTAAACTCCCAATTAATTCCCCCTTATTTAATTTGAAAACTCTCCCCTTAATTAATTTGTGATATCTTCACCTCCATCTCATTAAGTTTGCCAACACAATTAGATTAATGACTTCATTAATTAATTGTCACATCTCATTTTGAAAGAATTTGAATTTCATGGAAAATATTAAAATGAGGAAGCTTTATTAAAATATTGGCCTTGGAAAATATTTTGGGTGGGAAAAACCTCTAGAGAATTTGGAGGAGAGCTTCCACCCTCACCAACAAAGAACAGGAGGAATGATATCCCCTCGTCGACTGGAACTATATTGTGAGAAATTCCTTCATCGTTTCTTCTTCTTCGCGTTAAGGGAGAAGACACTGCTCGCGAGGAACGCCGTCTACGACAACGTTTCGTGACGCCCAACCTCCGCAACGCTTGTCTTCCGCGACTCATTGACATGCTACGCTCTTGAATTCGAGGTAGAGTGTTTGTATAATTTAATTCGAATAAATTATACCTTCGTTCTTGTTGAATTCGAATGATTGTCTATGGACAATTATTTTCGCCTAACACGGAGGGCGCGGGCCGAATGAACATGGCCCTATGACCCTCCGTTGTTTCTTGATTTTTAATTCGCAATGGGTGGCGGTGGCGAATGGAGGAGGCAGTGAGTGATGGCGGCGGCGGCTGTGCGGCGGCCGCGTGTGGAAGAACTAGGGCCCGCAACCGCGGGCCGCTCGGCCAAAGAAGAACCCGTAGGCTGAAGCTGGCCTGGATGGTGGATCTGTGACGCCTCTTGGCGACGCGCTTTGGAGAACCGCGGCCTGCACAGGGTGGGCCGCTTCGGTGGAAGAATCGACCGGCTTGTTGGCTGGCTGGGCGGAAGGAGCTGCGGCGCTCATGGGCGCCGCATCGAAGGGTTTGTGGGCCACTCGCGCCGGGAAGACTAGTCGGCTTTGGTCGTCCAGACAGGAGGGTGGCACCACTTGGCACCACCGGTTCGGGAAACTGGGGGGTTGCGCCCCCCCGCAGCGCTTGGCCAGCCAGGTCGAGCTGCGGCCAGCCGGGCCGGGCCGCGCCGTGCCGGGCCACACTGCGCCCTCTCAGACCGGGCCATGCCCCACAGGTCTAGGCCGACCCCCCTGCTGGGTCGGACCCGCCAAATTGGGTCGGGCCGACCCGCCAGCCCACTGGGCTTGATGGGCCGGGCCCGATTCACTTAAGCGTGAATAACTTAAAGACCGTGCATCCGATCGATGCACCGTCTGCGGCACTAGAACCCTCACGATGAAGAGGTCCTTTTGAGATACTCTAAGTGAGTTTTGGATGACTTTGGAAAATATCTGGGTTTGGAACGAGCGTATTTCCAATCGGGCCCCTGGAAAGGAAAATCCAATAACTCTCAGACCGGGCGTCCGATTGACGCGTTGTCTGTCGCGTTGGGTTCCATTTGATGAGATAGAACTTTGGGATACATCAAATCTGGACTTCTTGATAGTTGATGTATCGACCCCTTGACTCAAGGAGCGAACCCTCCCAGAATCAAGCTTGCTTTGTGCGGGAACCCTAGAGCTGGCTGCGACTGCGATGACTACTGTACTTGGATCCTCTATGGGTTCGGCAGCAACGACTACTGTACTTCGATCCTCCATGGGTTCAGCAACGATGACTACTGTACTTGGATCCTCCATGGGTTCAGCAGCGATGATTACTGTACTTGGATCCTCTGTGGGTTCGGCAGCAATGACTACTATACTTGGATCCTCCGTGGGTTCGGCTGTGATGATTAGTATAATTGGATCCTCCATGGGTTCGGTAGCGACGACTTCTGTACTATGATACTATGTGGGTTCAGCAGAGGATATGATTTAGAGGATACATCTTATCATCTCCATCCCTCTTCGTGATTTGTATACCTGGGTGAGCTGAGTCTTGACTTTCAATCTTTATCATCGATGAAATTGACTTGTTGTCCTGTGTAGACTGGGTTATGATTGGGCTCGAGAGTTGGAGTTGTTCTGTGATTAAAAACTTAGGTATATGTATGGGAATATACCTAAGTAGAGTTGGTTGATACTTCGTTATTGTATCCTTATTTTTTGGTTTATCCTTCGTGGATTCTGGGAGACCTTCGGGGGTCTCGGGGTCCTTACTGAGTATCGTATACTCACCCCTGCACGGGCTATGCTCGCACTACGTTGTGTTGGATGCAGAAGATGGACAACACTGCTCAAGGTGAAGGTTTTTAGAGCTGGGTGGTACCCAGAGGTGGAACACTTGGTGATACGTGCACGGAGCGGACGGCTGGACCTGAGGTGCTGAGGAGGCCATATGTAGCCACCCTTCAGGTGGGATTCATGGAGGATGACTCAGTGGTTGCTTTTTTACTTTACTGCAGTTGTACTAGCTTTTCAGTTGTACCGTACTTACTGTTGGGCTTGTATTTCCGGCCCCTTTCCTTTCAACACTTACTTTTTCTTTCAGTATTACTTAGTGCTTGCTTCTGTTGCATACTATGTTGTGTTGTTTACTTTTATAAAGGCAATGCCTTCCATTTTTTTACGGGATTTACTCCTTTGGTGCTAGTCTCCAGCCCATGGCTTATAGAAGGTGGGCTTGGGGTAGTCACGACACGGGCCCCGACGACGGGTCATGACATCTTTTTAGAAGGAATAAGTTTTTTTTATTCCTCATATCATGGAGGACCATGATCTTTCTTTTCCTCAGGACAGGGTGGTTTTTTTGTTTCCACTTGGAGGGAGGTGTTAGATAATGTTGAACTTTCTTAGGTGCTTCAAAAACTTCTAATACTGGTTTGAGTGTAATAGTAGTGGTTTTATGCCTTTGTAATCCTTTTCATCTATACTATGGATATGATCTGAGTTTTGTACCTAGTTCACCAAGTAGAGTCCTCTAGACTTCATTTTGTGTTTGCGAACTTCTGAAACCCACCCGAGCATTTCAAAAAGATCAGTGGTGTCCGCAGTTCCTTGGAACAAAGTTCTAATAGTTTATCTTATGGGAGAAGAATGATGACCAAGTACGTCATGTCTTTTAATATGGAAATAAAGTTAGAGAACCTCTTATTTTCATTCTATTTGTTGTTTATGCGGTCAATAAACATTTTATTCCTTAGCATGGAGCTAAATTGCTAAATAAACAGATGGAAAAGTTCTTCCCAACCTATAATAGACCCTACAGGTAAGCTAATATACCATAAAAAATCTGGATCCACTAGAGTCTACACAAATCACCTCATTTTTACTACCTCTTTTTGATATTGTGGGCCCATCATGGGTAATTATCAAGACATGAAATGTGAGAGATGTTTCTCTAGATCTCATGTGTTGTTAAGGGATGGAAAAATCAGATTCCATAAATTGTGTAGAGGAAGAGTGGCATCTACCCATTCAGGATATGGTTTCCTTTTTGGATATACTAGGACACACTGCTCTTCCAAATCCTCTATTTGAGTTTTAAGGGACTTGATGGTGCTAAGTAGTTATGGAGGAAATGTTGTACGAGTCTTTCCCTAAGTATAAGTAATGGGTAAATCTTGATTTGGTCATCTGGAATCCATTAGATGCTAACTTCTAGTTCACACTAGTAATAGGTGATTATCCTAATATGATGGAATTTATTATCATAATGGAGTGAAATCATGATCTTACTATATTCTTAAATTCATGTAGACCAGCTTTCTGGGCCTAGATCCAATCTGATACTCAAATTCTCTTCTTTTTGGAATATTAACCACTTCTTGATAAGTGGAAGGAGAAGTAGTCACTTTCTCTTGAAGGTGATGCCTGATAGGAATATTTCCCTTATGTAATTCCTTATTGATCCATCTAGGATTTAATATATCATCCTCATATTGTTCCATATTATCTTCTATAGAGAGAACTCTATGTTATCTTCATGGTGATTGGGATTAATTCATTATGTTCCCTTTATCTTTAAATGAATGGTTTTGAGGGGGTGGAAACTGAAGTTTCCCAGTTAGGGTTCAAGTATCACTGAGAGGGGGGGATAAATAAGTGATGTCTTTTTTTATGTTTCCTTAGTTTTGAAAAAATATTCACATCCTAGTAAAGATTTTTTCCCTTTTGAACACAATTCAAACACATATCCATACAAACATAATAATTTACAAGATTTTCTACTCAGCAAGAGTGTCTATGACCTTGTTATGGTTTGGAAACAATCCAATTCCACACAATCCACTTGAAAATAATCCTTTTGTGTGGAAAAAATGGTTAGTATATTCCCTTACACCCGTGTAGCACTTTGAAAACAATCCAATAGTGGGTGTAGTTGTTCTATCACAAAATTATGAAAAAAATGTTTTGGTGCTTCTTGATCAACTTTAAAAAATGTGATCTTTTAAAAAAATTCTTCTCTTACCTACCAAGAAGCTGGTTGGAACTTCCTTGAGTCCTCCGTGAACTATCTTGCTTCCCCCGAGAATTGCTTGTGTCCTCTGTGAACTGAATTGCACCACATGGTGTGAGTGCCTCATGGACCACCTTCCTCTTTTTTTACCACACCTTCTTTGCAGATTTTGGATTCTTCCTTGGACCAGAACAGCTTCTTGAATGGATGGTTCCTATGCAAACCACATCTCCTATACGGTCTCCTTTCTTTGTGGGAAACAATGCCCCAAAAACTTCTTCCACATACTGTCCCCACAAACTGTCTCAATCTCAGAAATGATCCCCATTGAACTTCTTATTCCCTCATGGAAATTATCCTCTATGAACTACTTCCCTTTATGAAAACTATCCTTCACGAACTACTTCCCTTTGAAGAAACTATCCTCCGTGAACTACTTCCCTTCACAGAATTCTCCTTCACAAACTACTCCAGACTTCTACAAATTTATTCCCACAGTGATGATATCTTCTTATGAGATTATCTACAAATAAATAAAGGGATTAGGGTCCTTTATTTAGGAAAATAAATCTCCAAATTTCTCTAATCCTATTTTCCAGAAAATTCAATATGGTAAAGACTTCACCACGTACTATTCTTCTTCAGGGAACTGTTTTTTTCCTTCGTGGCCCATGTACCTAATTTCTTCCTTCACAGTGGAAGATTCCATCTGTGAATGGATCATCACCTCCGTTATGAAAAATAAAACCTTCATCATGAACTTCAAGCCTTCTATGAACTACATTCCTCCCACAAACCATTTATTCTATGCGGTTTGCATACCGCACTTCATAGTCAGCATAGAGCTGCTATGTGGAATCCTTTATTTTCTAAATTTCCTTCACCACTCCACGTACCTCCTATGCAGTATGCGAACTATAATTTTTAGTTCATGAACTGTGCTTTATGAACTCCTTTGAGAAAACTTCTTCTTTTTTCATAAAATAAATTCCCAATTTTGAGGCCCAAAGATTTGGAAAACACTGAGAAACGACACCACCTTAAATGTTTGCTTCAGTAAGAACACCCATCCTATTTGTCTATTATCTAGATTATTCAACAATATCCTACATTAAAAATGAAAATTATCAATCATGATGTATAGTCTTTGATATATCACCTTTAGCATCGTCATATTTTCAAGGGAAAGTATTTTAACTTCCATATTATCCAACAACATCTTTCTTTCCAATCAAACCTGAATACAATTGGCAATATCTTTTTTCCTAATTTTTTTCAAAAATCTCGCATCAAATGTTCTACAAAAAACTTATGATATTTTTGAAATACATAACAATAAAGAATCATCATATTTTCCAATAATTTTAAAAAGTGAATTTATTTAACCTTTCTGACAATAAAAGAAAACACCTTTAAAAACAACCTTTTCTTATTTCCAAAAACTTCCCCATCCAACTTAGTCCCAAAAATATCCCCCTTTGGATTTTTTTTCAACCAAGATTCATAAATAACTAAACTTTGTAACTCTAAGATATGGATTACTTACCAACAATTCTAAGAATGTGTGAGCTAACTCGTTTTAGGAAAAAATAATTATTGACAAAAAAACCACGCTATCCAAAACGTAGTGACTATGAAACCTCTTCAGCTTTCCTCGTCATCTTTTTCCAAAACATCCTTATCTTTCTTCTAAAACCTTCTTCATCGTCATTATTCCTTAGATTTCTTCACTTATTTAACTTTCATGTAATACAAAAAATTTGTTTCTTTATTTCCTACAACCATTCCAGAAAACATTTAGAATAGTTCCATACATACACGTTGGATTCAAAACTTACCCACAACACTCTCTTTATGCATGCATCTACAAGGAAAACATTATGAAAAAATTATCCCCCTTGAAAACACTATCCAAAGGTAAGATGATATAATGGATATAAACGCACACCTTAACCTTGATGAGAAATAGGTTGGACTCCCATGTTCATCCTCAATTTATAAAATGGTTCCTTTGGTACATTTTTTGTGAATATGTCAGAAACTTGTTCCAAATTAGGAACATACTCCAGCTTAAATTCATTATTATCCACATACTCTTTGATGAAGTGATACTTTATGTCAATATGTTTTTAATGAGAATGTTGAATTGGATTCCTTATAAGATTTATTGTACTTTGATTATCACATCCCAAGAGTAAGGGTAACTTTACTTCCTCAAGTAAGTCTTCCAACTAAGTTTTCATCTACATAAGTTGGGTAATAGCTTGAGTGGCATAAATATATTGAAATTAAGTCGTTCTAAGAGTTACTAAATTTTATTTATTTTTATGCCAACTAACACAAATTTTCCCCAGAAAGAAAACTCTACCATATGTTGATCTTCTATCATCAACATTTCCTACCCAATCAGCATCTGAATACCTAAATAAATCAATATTTTTTGAGTCATCATACCTAAATCAAAAATTTATTGTTACTTTTATATATCTGAGAAATATTTTTCCATCAATTAAATGTGATTATTTAGGAGAACTTTGAAACCTTGCACATAAGGTAACAACATAAACAATGTCGGGTCTTGATGAAGATAGATATAAAAAACTTCCAATCAGCTTATGGAACTATTTCTGATCAACTTCTTTGCCTTATCTATCTTTAGAAAACTTGGTTCTCTATAAAATATTTGTGGAAACTGGTTTTTAATTTTCCATACCGAACTTCTTATGTAGTTCCTTATCATACTTTTTTTGAGAAAGAATTTTTTTTTCTTTTTTTAGATTTGTAACCCAAAAAAGTTTTCATTTCTCTCATCATGGACATCTCAAAAAACTTCTTCATCTCTTTAAAAAATCTTTCACAAGATCTTTCATCATTTCCATCAAAGATAATGTCATTAACATAAACAATTACAATTAGAGAAAACTCATGACTTTCCTTGATGAAAATATTTTTATCAACTCTTCCTTTCTTGGAACTCATCTTCATTAAGAAAGTGTTCAATTTTGAATACCACACTCTCAGATCTTGTTTAATCCTATAAAAGGATTTATTCATATTATACACATAACTTTCATTGTTCCAAACAAAAAATCCACAAGGTTGTTCGATGGAAACTTCTTCATTAATATTCCGATTTAGAAATGAAAAATTTATATCTACTTGAAAAAAAAATAAACCTCATTGTGCAGCAATGGAAAAAATATTATGATTTTTTCTAACCTTTCCATGAGAGAAAAATTATCATAAAAATAAACACCTTCCATTTGTGAGTAACCTTTGAACACTAATCTTTCTTTGTTTCTTTATCACTTATCCTTCTTCACTCAACTTGTTTCCAAAAACCAATTTTGTGCTAATAACATTTTTTTATCTAGATTGGGTATGAGTTCCCAGGTATCATTTTTTCTAACTGATCAAGCTCTTCATTCATAGTATGAACCCATTATAGATGCTCAAAATCTTCTTTTACATCATTCGGATCTACTTTTGAATAAAAAGAAGTATGTGTAATAGCATTTGTTGTTCTTATTGTTTAAACCTTTTGATGTTGATCATCAATAATGTTCTAACTTTCCACTAGTTTTCTCAGCCTAGGATGATATTTTCAAGTATCTTCCTCATTACTATAATTAGTTGAGTATGATTCTTCTTCATGAGTAGGATTACCACAATCGAAAACATCTTTAGAATTGTTAACAAGACTATCCTTATCTTGCTCAACTTCCATATCAGCATAAGCATACTTTTCATTCTCAACATTTTCAACAAATTTTACATCATAAAAATAAAAAATTATTCCTATTTATCTATTGAAACATCTATATCCTTTTCCTTATAGAAAATATTCTACAAAGGTAGCATCGGCAATGCCACTTTTCAGGTTAAGTGGAAAGGCGACAACGCCGTTGCCGCCTTTCTACTAAAACCAAAAAAAATACTTTTTAAAAAAAAAAATTATTTGTTTTGTTTTGTTTATATATATATATATATAACAAAATAAAAATAAAAAAAATCAAATTTTCAGCAGAATTTATCCGCTATTTAAAATCCAATAGTACTGCCATTACAGCAGTCTGGATTCTGATAGAAGCTCTCACCCAGGGCTCCCTTTTATAAGAGAGTTACCCTAGAAATCATTTTTCATTTACGATGTGAGATTATGGTTCTCCATTTCCTGCGTATAACATCGCTAATAAAAAATACATCTTCATCACTTTTCTCAAAATTTCCCAGGTTTCCACCTTTGTTCTTTATGATGCTTGGACTCCCAAAAACTCTTAAGTTTTTTAAAGTTAGAGTTTTTCATAAAACATTTTGTATGGATTCATATCCAAACTAGGCCTATAGAAACATTGATTTGAATATACATAGTATTACTCATGGATTTACAACAATAGTAATGGGAGAGACCATGTTCAAGTAACATAGTTCACCCCATTTCAACCAGACATCTATTCTTTCTTTCAGAAAACCCATTTTCCTGAGGTGTGTACGGTGAGTTTAACTCATGCATAATTCCATGCTTCTCAAGATAACTTTGAAATTCTTCATTCTTATATTCACCACCATTTTAAGTTATTAGCTTCTTTACTAAATACTCACATTCCTTCTCAGCTTTCCTCGTGAAACTTGTAAACATTTTCAGAGCTTTTGACTTATGTATCATGTACCTAACACAAATAATGCGAGTAAAGTCGTCAATGAAAGTGATGAATTACTTATCTCCATTAGTTGATTGTTTTATTATTAGCACATAGATATTAAAGATAATAAGTTCTGGGGGTCATTTTTAACAAATGTAAACTTTCTTATGCATATAATTTGTAATCTTTCCTTTTTGACATATAGTGAAACACCAATCTCTTGTTCGTGACATATCATGAATATCTCATACACTGTCTCACTTTGATAACTTTCTCATGTTTATTTGACACATGTGTCTCATGCATTGATTCCAGAATTTATTTTCTTCTACCATACCCATGTAACAAGAGTTTTGTATTTCACTAACTTAGAACAAGTTTCCTTTCGTACATTGTCCTCTTGTAACTATATTTCCATATTCATAACTTTTCAAAAAAAAACTCATATCTTCTAAAGATAAATTTGATAGCCTCCTAAAAAAATTGTGAAACACTCAAAAGTTTTTGTTTCATTCCATCAATATATAAATTTTTCTTAGATTACATCTTTTCTTTCCAAATGATATATGATTCAACACCTTTGATTCTCAAAGATTCATCATTTATAAATTTCACTATTCCTTCTTTTAATTCTTTCACATTATTCAATAACTTTAAGTCTCCTATCATATGAGAAGAAAACCCACTATTAAAAATCCAAAGATATTATTCTTTTAAATCTTTCAAAGCGGTTTCAACAACAAGCAATTTTTCATCTTTATTTCTTTTATTCACTTCTAGCCTCTGAGAGTTGTTAAGAAACTTGTATTACACTAGTAACAAAAAAACAACTGTTAGAAAGATGTCCAAGTTGTTCGAATCTTTCACAAATAGTTTCCAATGGTTGGAACTGATTCTCAACTTTTACACCAACCTTCTCAGATTTCTTCTGAACTTCCTTCTCACACTTATTATTTTGTGAGGATTGAATCCCCCTCAAAATTTTCTTTCCATAACCTATGTAATAGTATTAGTTTTGTTAATTGAACCAACATATATTTTTTGTATATTTGAATCCACCGCAATATCAACAGTATCCATAGAAAGATTATTTGCCTCTAAAATATTTAGATTGACCGGTGTTGTGAGTGTGTTTCTCATAAAACTACTTAACAAAACTTTTTTGACCATAAACCTTCCTATTTTTAAATATAACTTTCTTCTATAGCTTAGATTTCTTTCCAAACGTATCAAAACCATAAGTAATAGTAATTTTTCTGGACTCAGTATTTTTAGATGCTTCTTATTTTTCAACATTTTTATCTTTGGAAACATACATAACTTTTCCATATTTCTTCTTCTCAAAACTAACTTTAGCATTATTTTAAACCTTTGAAGGTAACTTTTGTTGATCCTTCTTAGGTTTATCCTTACTAGAACTTTCACCAACTTCAAAGATATATTTTTTGAAACTTATATCCACTATTCAGATTTAAAATATTTTTTTGAACATGTTTTAACTCCTCTTCTTTTTTCCTTCATCTTAACTTCAAGATGTACATTATGACTCTTTTATTTCTCAAGATAATTTTTAAAATCATCAATCTATTTTATTAGCTTGACTTTCTCATCAGGAAAAGCTTCTTGATTGTTTAAGGAGGAATTTTTATTTATATAATTCTTGTTTTCCTTCCCATTCCTTCTGATATTTCTCAAACATTCATTCAAATATTCTTTCAAATAAGATTCAAGTTGATTTTATCCTTCATTAGAACTACTACTCGCAAAATATTAATTATTCACTACTATAATAAAGGTATTCTCTCGCTCTTTTTCAGAAAAATATTTTTTTTGGATTCAACTTCATTGTTTTTTTCTTCTTCATCTTTAGTCAAAAAGCTTCTAATTTTTTATTTGAAGAACTTTGTATCCTTATATTTGGAAAAATATTTACCTTTATCACCCTAATTCTTCCATGGATTTCTTAGCCTTCTTTCATATTCATCAATGTATTCTTCTTTCTTTTTTAAGGTAAATGAGCTGCAAAGTGCCCAATAGATTCATAATAAAAACATTTGAAGGGAAGTTTCCCATTGTATTTACATATACCTATTCTCAAATTTTTTTAAAATAAGGATAAAATTTATTCAAGATTTTTACATACCTCAATTTCAGAGTTAGAGTCAACAACATCATCTTCCTTGAGATACTTCTTATACTTTTCTTTCTTGGAAGATTTGTGTAATGTTCTAGGTTTTTGGGGTCCATTACTTTGTAAAAATCTCATGTTGGGTTTTCTGGTCTGGGAATCTCTGTGAAGTTTAGCCAACAGTAGGCCTACTGGTAGCCTTAGCCTACCGGTATCAGGCCTACCAGTAGCTCGGTCTACCGGTAGCATTAGCCTACCGGTAACTCTGTCTACTGGTAGCTCAGTCTACTGGTAGCCACAGCCTACCGGTAGCTCTGTCTACCGGTAGCTCGGTCTACCGGTAGCCGTAGCTACCGGTAGCCGTAGCTACCGATAGCTCTGTATACCGGTAGCTCGGTCTACCAGTAGCTACAGCCTACCGGTAGCTGTCAACTACGGGTATCTATCGGCTACCAGTAGTTGTCACCCGCCGTTAGCTTTCAGCTACCGGTGGCTCTGGCCTACCCCCGCGGGTTCTTTCCAGTGGCACTCCTTGCGCAATTAGGGTTTTTTTTAACCCTATTTAGACTCATGTGCGTGTTATAAAGCCCAGTAACACCCATAAATGTTTTAATTAAATATTTAATGAATTAACCTGGTGTGTGTGGTGGTTTAAACCACCCGAATCCTTTAATAACATGTGGGGCCGCGTGGTCAACCCACGACCCCCGCTCCTTACGCGGTTCGGCATTCTTATCTCAACCGTCTGCGGCCCTAAAGGGTTCGTTGTGGGTTCTTCTTTTCTTGATCACCCTCTGTAAGGAGTACTTTTTTCCAGACGAGCTGATTTTCGTGCATTGGGCAAGCTGCGTCATTATTCGTAAAGTTCTGTGCCCGGCCTAAGCGTCGATCGTTGATCAACAAGTAGGGAATTCTCCTTCGTCTCTCCCTTTTGTGTATCATGTAGGGTGGGCATGCTTTTGTTTCTGTAGAAATGGATAAACCAGGACTAAATAAAGATAATGAACGAATCTTAAGTGGGGGGTTGTGATCTTTGATGCTATTTTATATTGTGATCATCTTTCTGAAATGTGCAAGCTTACGCCTACTAAAAATCATGGTCGTTGGTAGTATTTCTCTGTTCATTAATGAACCCCTGGTGATGTTTTAAATGGCTTGTTTGTGGTTGTAAACTCCTGCCATGAAAATTAAATTGGCTAATTATGTATATTCGGCTGAGTAAATTGGAAGTACCGGGATCAACCCTTATATGATAACCCCCGGTTGAACACATGAAATTGAAATAATGGAGTGTGTAAAATCTTTTAAATCTGAAAATACCGGCATGACCCTGCTTTGTGTTGGTGGTAGTGGTTTGGTTGTTTTCTTTTACAGGCCGATTGCTGGAGATGTGGGAGGGGATGGGATTCCCTATTTTTATACTCTCGGTGGTTGTAAAATTGGGGATGGGATCCACTGTTGTTATGGATTCAGAGGTTGTGAGTCTTAAAGACCAGGTGGTTACCTTGTTTATATCACGAATTGGGGTGGGATCCTATATTGATGAGAAACCTTTTGGGGGGGACATGGAGAAGTGTCTCGGGGTTGTATGTGGTTCTAGTACATCGAGGGATCTCTCTTATCCCTTTGTTAGCGCTTATGGTATTAGTTTCCCAGTAGTGCATGAACTTATTTAAGCATTATTACTGAACGTGAAAACAAGAATGGGACAAATGGGTTTTGTTGGCGAGAGTCGTGACTCGGACTTGAATGTTGTTTGTGTCCTTTAGGTTGGCTGAAGAAAAACCTAACTTTGGGTGAGTGCTTGTTACCTATGTATATAATTTTAGTTTTGTGTTTCTTATTCGCGCCCCACCCAAGTTGAGCACTTAGTGCCGAACACCCTCATTTCATGGGGGAGGGTGTTTTTCCCAACACTATTATTAGTAGCTGGTTATTAGCTCCTTTTCTGCTCCCTTTCCTAGATAGCCCAAGTATCTTCAGGTAGGCTGTGATTTCCTGAGGTCCATTATTAGCCTAAGAACCTTCGGGCGGGGTAGTGTAGTGGTTATGGCCCAGGTGTGTGCGGGCAGGTAGTTTCCCAAGTATCTTCAGGATGAGACCCAGGTGTCTTCGGGCGTGGTAGTGGATCTTCTAGCCCAGGTGTCTTCGGGCATGGTGGTGGTTGTTCTGGCCAAGGTGTTTTCAGGCCTAGTACGTGTGACAGTTGTGGACCAGGTGTTTGCGGGCGGGATTCGGCAGTGGGACTGCGTGCGGTTGTGGCCCAGGTGTGTGCGGGCGGGTGTGGCAGTGGGACTGCGGTGAGAATGGAGGGATTGGTTTGATGCATAGGATGTCTCAATGACCAGTGGGAAAGTGGCACGGGGTACCCAAACATCGATGTTCTCTTATTATATATATTACTTGGTTTGCGTTACTTGGTGAGTGTAGTCGGTGAGTGGGATAGGTGAACTCCTTCATAGTAATGGTTGTCTGCTTCTCATGGGACTTTAGTACATTCCTCCACTTGTGCACGAGAGTCTTTGGTTTTCCCTACTGAGTGCACTTGTGTGATCACCCTACGTATATAAAACTGCTTTCAGGTTTCCAGGAGGACTTCGAGGATCGCGTAGGACCACACTATCTCGGATCGTTGGGGCAGTCGCAGTTGTTGTTTTCTTTATTTGGTACTTACCCTTGTAGTCACTGTAACACCCCGATATTTTATGAAAAATATTCATTTTAATTTCATTAATGTTTTGTGTTGTACGCTAAACCAAAAGGAGCTTGCACAACACGCATCCTTGACTTGCCTTGCATTACACGCAATCGCGACCTTCCTCGATAGCGTGTGTAGTACGTAATACTGAGTTTCACTAAACAACGATATGCTATTAAAATATTATTAAAACTAGCCGTTATGAATAGTAATAACCACTTTTTAAATTTTAGAAAATTTAGCTCTCAAAATGGACTTCATTTTTGGATTCGTAGTATCGAATTTATCCTAAGGTGAAATTTTGGTACTTTTCGGATAACTTTCATATTCTGATGAATAGTGAAAATTACTAAATTATAATTAAAAAACAACTCTTTTAATCAAAATAATTAATAGTGATAAATTATTAATTTGAGTGGTTTTAAAGTATATTTAGAATATATTTTTACAATTTAATACAATGTTGGTCATTGTTTGTAATTTCACATTTAAACCAGACATAATCAAGTGTCAATCTTTTGATAGATATTGTTTCTTAAAAACACGCTATTTGTTTTAACAGTGGGATTTAATTATAAAATTAATTAATGAAACTTCTATGTTATGAATTTGGTAAAATAAACTTCATTCTTAAATTCGGAATATGAAATATAGCTTAGGATGAAATTTTGGCATTGTTCTGAAAAACATCAATTTTTTATGAATAGTGAAACCACTAAGTGGTAGGTTAAAAACTGAATTTTGCATAAAACTTAATTTTACCGCTTCTGTGAATGGAATTTCGAAAATCCGAGAGACACGGTTAATATCAAGGACTAAAATGTGGTTCAATGAGATGAAAATAATTTTTGGTGAATAGTAACCTTTTACTTTTTTTTACCACGGTTAAAAGTAAATAGGGTAATTAAGGGTAAAGATGATATTATTATTACCCTAACACATGTCCTAATTCTATTGGACAAGTGTATCTCGACCAAAAACAACCTTAAGTGTAAAATATTATCATTTAGGCCCACTTGGATTAGATTAGGACATTTATTATTATTTAATTCAAAGAAGAGTTAAGAGAGTTAAAATCAAAGTTTATTTACTAAAACATTTTTTATAGGGTTATACATAAGATACTTTTGATTGTAAATATTCATTAGAAATCTAAAAAGATTTCCTACATAATGATATTTTATTTATAATGTTTAGACTTTAAATTAATTAATTTATTTATGACACAACGATGATGCAGTAATTACCCTTTTAAGGAAATATTAACATAATTGATGTTATAAATGCTCAAATGAATGTAATTTGAGACTTTTTATGAATTCCACTAATTTTATAGGTTACTATGATATATTAGTGTTGATTTAATAAACTTGGTTCGAACATATAATTCTGTTATGACTTTCACAAAAATCATATATCAAATAGTGTCAAAATTGACACGAAATAGTTATTAAATCAAATATTATATTATTAATTGTTATTTTATTCCGAAAAATATAAGGTTCGGCAAAATGACTTAGATAAGGATATATATATTAATAATAAACAATTTGGGGTTCTTTTGGCATGTTATAGTAAGTGTATTAACCATATAGTGAAAGAAAACAAAAAGACACGGTAAAAGTTAAATTATTTAACTTAGAGTTAAATCTAATTGATAAGGTTAAAATAACACCCTAAACTTGTCTAAATCCTATTGGTTGATAGGATTTCGACCCATACCCACTTTATCTACGAAATAAGACCCTTTGGAACCATTATAAACCGATTTTTACTTTAATATAAAATAATATTTTGAGATATTCCTAAGGTGCCCATCTCCTCCCTTATAAAAGGACACCTCCTCCCCCTCCTCCTCACACCAATTTGAGCACTCAAGCTCGGCCAAACCCGGCCAAAATCCCTTCTCCACTTCCCTAGAATAATCTTAGAGGTCCTGGCCTTCTTTAAAGACCAATCTTAGTTCCCTAAGTGGAGGATTCAAAGAGGCGTTTCAAAGAAGAGGTAATATCCATTACCGATCTTTTCAATTTATTTCTTCTTCAACTTCTTCTTCTTTAGTTGTTTCATGATAAAGTAATAACATCAGTATTAATTACATACTGATATGTTATTATAAATATGAAACAACTCTAATTAACCTTCTATCCATCCTACGGAAAAAGGAAATCACCGCGCGTGCGTACGTACGGAATACCGTCTCCACGCCGTGGTGTAATCTATTTTCCACCACCACATTAATTGGATGGGTATAATGGTTTAATGAGTAACTATATATGATTATTATAAAGTTATATTGATACTTAAATAGTATACAAACACTTCAACACAATTCCACGACCATGGGAACGATATCATCGCTCGTGCGTACGTACGGACTACCGTCTCCACGACGCGATGAGATTCATTCTCAATGATTAACCATTCATGAATGATTATAAAGTATATATAATAAGTACTAATGAAATATATGACATAATAATGATACTGGATTTATTTATATTTATATGTATGTCATCTACTTAATTCCATTCAATTCAATAAGGAAACGAAAACATCGTTCATGCGTACGTACGGACTACCGTCTCCATGAACGGTGTATCTCATTCCATTTATCAATATATTATATATATGTATATTCTGAATATATATTATATATAAATCATTTTTTACATTCTAGATATAAGTAATCATGATCCACGTAATCATATTAATAATTACAAGTTAAAAACACGAACGACAAATGAGGCGATTTTACCCAAAACGCTACTTTAACATGAATTTACAAAAGAACGGGTAATATAAAGTCATAAGTGAAACATATATGATATAATAACAATGAATATGATTCTTTAATAAGTAAATGACATTATTTAAATCATTAAACAGGAGGTTCGGACACATACGAAGCAAATCGGACTTAAGGTAAGGAAAATATCACAATCTCATTTTTATCCGAGATTGTTTATACTTTGGCATTTACTGGGGTGTATTTTATCATCCACATCCATGTTCCCTCAATATGTAATATTGTTTCTATCCACTTACAATATTTTAAATCCAATTTTACCCTTTGGTGAGTTTTTAGTAAAGAATATGAAAGGAATCTTTTGTCGTTTTTTCATACGAGGTACTTTTTGACTTTTCCGACAAAAGTACGAAGAATGTTTTTTTTAACATATACGACATGAATGGATTTTTAAAACATTATTTCCAAGAAGCTTCCTTTACATGTTTTCAAGTTTATTTTTGATCAACTTCTTTTAGTTTATAATTGTATGAAATGTTAAGAAAAGAAAAGTGTTTTTGAAGAAGAAAGGATATTTTCCTCAAGAATGGAGTTCAAGTGTTTTATCAAAATTATTTTCCATCTAAGATAATAAAGGGTTCTGTTTTTATCCCTATTATTACATTGATTTGATTATGTTGTAAGTGAATTATTTTTATGAAGTCATTTACCTTATATGATTTGTTTTATGATGTCATGATGTTTCAAGAATCCCATTTTTATTACATGTGTTATGCGATGATGTATGATTTATGATTTATGTGGCACACATAAGAAAGGATTCATTATAAGATGGGTGGGACCTATATCTCCCTCCAATGCATTGGGTAAAGATTTTATATCTCATGATATAGACATGGCTGGAATGGTAGGTTATACCGGTTCAGTGAAACAGGACTGAAACGAGGGTGACTCGGTTCAGAAAGGGACTTTGTCCACTAAGATAGTCTTGGAAATGAGTCTTGACTAACAAGAAATGATTCTCTATGATTATGTGTGAATGCCACAAAGTTTCATGTTTTAAGTTATGATTATTGGGATTTCATTTCACTACTATGATTTATCCCATGTCATGAAATTATGCTCTCTTTTACAGGTTAAGATTTCCAAAAGTTATGTTCTTATGAATATGATTTGATTGATTTTTCTTTTTCTTACCCTTACTGAGCATTTGAGCTCACCCTTTTATGTTTTCTTTTCCCCAGGATATAAAGAAAGGTTTTAGGTAAAAAAAAGGGGAAGATCTTTATGGGAGATATTGAAGATCTTTCACCACGATTAGAAGATTACGTTCCGAGTTTCCAAAGACACTAAACTATTACGATCCTTGTGTGTGTGTTTTTTGTTATGTACTAAGTATTCCGCAAATGTAATGTAATGTCCATGTACGTCAGGCTTCGGGTCTCTACAGTTGGTATCAGAGGAAAGGTTTAGTCAACCTTTGGAAACTAGGATGCGAAAACGTTAGTGAGATCCCTAGAGATATTTCTATGGTATGTCTAGGGATGTCTCTAAGGTTAAGTATACGTATAGGTTATAGTCCTAGAATTGCGCTAATGATATTCGAATTAAACCTAAGATGTTAGATATTGAATGTACTCCACCTTTATTATGTTGTTTTCCCTAGAATGATTTTTGCCTCTCACAAGATTCTTTTTGTGTTTTAGTTAATGGAGGGAACCAGAAAGAATTCGGTTAACATTGAATCCAATGGAAAAATTGGTGACTATGAGAAAACAAATTGTGTAATTCCTAGAGAGAAAGATCTTGTGATTATGCCAAATCAGTCATCGCGATATATGATTAACAAGGTGAAATTTAGTGGTATGACTAATTTATCAAAGAAGAGGAAGATAAACTATTATGCATGTTCGCATGTTGAGGAGCATAAATAAAGGAAGATTGAGATTTCTAAAGAAGGGAAGAAGAACCTTGAGGAATACCTCAAATGGAGGGACCGATGTTATCTGTGTGGAGAAAAGGGTCATAGAGTGACAGACTGTTATGGAGTTCAATGTCTTATTTGTGGAGAACATGGGCATTACCCAACTCAATGCCCTAACCTAAAAAGATACTTCTAAATCAAGGAAGGACTTCTTCCAGGACAATCATTGAAGTGGATGGACTGAAGTGTTTATGTATTGGTATTCAAGAATAATGTTGTTGAGGTACTTTTATGGTGTATTGAAATATTTATGTATTGGTCTATTGTGGTTTTCAATAATTTTAAGGTACCGGTAACCATGAAAAGTGATTAAAATATTTTGGAAAGTAGATAATATGCCCATAATGAAGGGATAAGGAGAAAATGAAATGTTTGACAGTATTCATGAGCTCATGATTGATATAAGGACTAAGTGATATCATGGTTTGAGTATGTAGAATTTTGAGGATTTTGGTATATGGAAGGTGTTATGTTTTAATTGCATTCATGTTTTCACTAAGGTATTCAAGAGAATACATGATTAAGGACTTTGAATGTTTGGAATGTGACCAACAAAACATATCTTATGATATATGGGGATCGACGATGGTGTTAAATCTCTGGTAATCGTTTTCACTATGTTATGAGAGTGAACTGCAGTATTATGGATAAGCCTAAAGATTGGAATGGATTATGTTGGACATAAGTTAGTATTGTTTAAGGATAGAAGTTTTTTCGATATTATTGATGGGATGTTATGGTAATATAGTTTTAGAAAAAGGACAACCTGCAGGACGGGCGACAGCCCATCGCGTCGGACAAGGCTGTAGGAATCGAACCCACAACCGAAGTGCGACTGGCCTTTATCGCCTACCACTGGCCTACAGGAAGTCCATGTTTAGTGGAAACTAGTTTTATTATATTAAGAAGTATGATATATGAAGTATAAGTCTATTTTAGGAACCATATATGATTAATCTCACTATAGATCGACTTATGTATATAATTTTTGCTAACCTTTTGTTTGAGACAGATGGAATGACCCGTCATTCTATCACATGATCTGCTAACACTTTATGAATAACAAATTTAACTTCATTTATTTAAGAGATGAATTGGAAATTGTTCAAGGCATGAACAACAGTGAGATTGTACCAAAATGAAGTAAGATTTATTCTAATTCAAATTTTCAACTTTAGGGAAATGATCTTGAAAACCAAAAATGTTGTCCTAGTGATCTTATATCTGATGAATCAGATGGTACCTTAGATCGTCACAAATTTATGGCTTTGTGAATGCTGACTTTTCCATAGCCATGTTCTCTACCACTCTCCATCAGAACATGATGGTTAGATTTCTCTTCCATATCCATATTTTCACCTATGTGGAAACCCAGTGATTAGTTTATTTGGGTAACCGTTACGTTTCATACTTTTGTTTTTAAAGATTGGTTTTGGTATTCCTTTTTACGATGTGGGTTTATATTAATGAAACTTTCAAGTAGTAAACCATTTATAACCCCGACGAATTTCGAGGGCGAAATTCATTTTAAGGGGGGTAGAATGTAACACCCCGAGATTTTATGAAAAATATTAATTTTAATTTCATTAATGTCTTGTGTTGTACGCTACACCAAAAGGAGCTTGCACAACACGCATCCTTGACTTGCCTTGCATTACACGCAATCGCGACCTTCCTCGATAGCGTGTGTAGTACGTAATACTGAGTTTCACTAAAAAACGATATGCTATTAAAATATTATTAAAACTAGCTGTTATGAATAGTAATAACCACTTTTTAAATTTTAGAAAATTTAGCTCTCAAAATGGACTTCATTTTTGGATTCGTAGTATCGAATTTAGCCTAAGGTGAAATTTTGGTACTTTTCGGATAACTTTCATATTCTGATGAATAGTGAAAATTACTAAATTATAATTAAAAAACAACTCTTTTAATAGAAATAATTAATAGTGATAAATTATTAATTTGAGTGGTTTTAAAGTATATTTAGAATATATTTTTACAATTTAATACAATGTTGGTCATTGGTTGTAATTTCACATTTAAACCAGACATAATCAAGTGTCAATCTTTTGATAGATATTGTTTCTTAAAAACACGCTATTTGTTTTAACACCGGGATTTAATTATAAAATTAATTAATGAAACTTCTATGTTATGAATTTGGTAAAATAAACTTCATTCTTAAATTCGGAATATGAAATATAGCTTAGGATGAAATTTTGGCATTGTTCTGAAAAACATCAATTTTTGATGAATAGTGAAACCACTAAGTGGTAGGTTAAAAACTGAATTTTGCATAAAACTTAATTTTACCGCTTCTGTGAATGGAATTTCGAAAATCCGAGAGACACGGTTAATATCAAGGACTGAAATGTGGTTCAATGAGATGAAAATAATTTTTGGTGAATAGTAACTTTTTACTTTTTTTACCACGGTTAAAAGTAAATAGGGTAATTAAGGGTAAAGATGATATTATTATTACCCTAACACATGTCCTAATTCTATTGGACAAGTGTATCTCGACCAAAAACAACCTTAAGTGTAAAATATTATCATTTAGGCCCACTTGGATTAGATTAGGACATTTATTATTATTTAATTCAAAGAAGAGTTAAGAGAGTTAAAATCAAAGTTTATTTACTAAAACATTTTTTATAGGGTTATACATAAGATACTTTTGATTGTAAATATTCATTATAAAGCTAAAAAGATTTCCTACATAATGATATTTTATTTATAATGTTTAGACTTTAAATAAATTAATTTATTTATGACACAACGATGATGCAGTAATTACCCTTTTAAGGAAATATTAACATAATTGATGTTATAAATGCTCAAATGAATGTAATTTGAGACTTTTTATGAATTCCACTAATTTTCTAGGTTACTATGATATATTAGTGTTGATTTAATCAACTTGTTTCGAACATATAATTCTGTTATGACTTTCACAAAAATCATATATCAAATAGTGTCAAAATTGACACAAAATAGTTTTTAAATCAAATATTATATTATTAATTGTTATTTTATTCCAAAAAATCTAAGGTTCGGCCAAATGACTTAGATAAGGATATATATATTAATAATAAACAATTTGGGGTTCTTTTGGCATGTTATAGTAAGTGTATTAACCATATAGTGAAAGAAAACAAAAAGACACGGTAAAAGTTAAATTATTTAACTTAGAGTTAAATCTAATTGATAAGGTTAAAATAACACCCTAAACTTGTCTAAATCCTATTGGTTGATAGGATTTCGACCCATACCCACTTTATCTACGAAATAAGACCCTTTGGAACCATTATAAACCGATTTTGACTTTAATATAAAATAATATTTTGAGATATTCCTAAGGTGCCCCTCTCCTCCCTTATAAAAGGACACCTCCTCCCCCTCCTCCTCACACCAATTTGAGCGCTCAAGCTCGGCAAAACCCTGCCAAAATCCCTTCTCCACTTCCCTAGAATAATCTTAGAGGTCCTGGGCTTCTTCAAAGACCAATCTTAGTTCCCTAAGTGGAGGATTCAAAGAGGCGTTTCAAAGAAGAGGTAATATCCATTACCGATCTTTTCAATTTATTTCTTCTTCAACTTCTTCTTCTTTAGTTGTTTCATGATAAAGTAATAACATAAGTATTAATTACATACTGATATGTTATTATAAATATGAAACAACTCTAATTAACCTTCTATCCATCCTACGGAAAAAGGAAATCACCGCGCGTGCGTACGTACGGAATACCGTCTCCACGCCGTGGTGTAATCTATTTTCCGCCACCACATTAATTGGATGGTTATAATGGTTTAATGAGTAACTATATATGATTATTATAAAGTTATATTGATACTGAAATAGTATACAAACACTTCAACACAATTCCACGACCATGGGAACGATATCATCGCTCGTGCGTACGTACGGACTACCGTCTCCACGACGCGATGAGATTCATTCTCAATGATTAACCATTCATGAATGATTATAAAGTATATATAATAAGTACTAATAAAATATATGACATAATAATGATACTGGATTTATTTATATTTATATGTATGTCATCTACTTAATTCCATTCAATTCAATAAGGAAACGAAAACATCGTTCATGCGTACGTACGGACTACCGTCTCCATGAACGGTGTATCTCATTCCATTTATCAATATATTATATATATGTATATTCTGAATATATATTATATATAAATCATGTTTTACATTCTTGATATAAGTAATCATGATCCACGTAATCATATTAATAATTACAAGTTAAAAACACGAACGACAAATGAGGCGATTTTACCCAGAACGCTACTTTAACATGAATTTACAAAAGAACGGGTAATATAAAGTCATAAGTGAAACATATATGATATAATAACAATGAATATGATTCTGTAATAAGTAAATGACATTATTTAAATCATTAAACAGGAGGTTCGGACACATACGAAGCAAATCGGACTTAAGGTAAGGAAAATATCACAATCTCATTTTTATCCGAGATTGTTTATACTTTGGCATTTACTGGGGTGTATTTTATCATCCACATCCATGTTCCCTCAATATGTAATATTGTTTCTATCCACTTACAATATTTTAAATCCAATTTTACCCTTTGGTGAGTTTTTAGTAAAGAATATGAAAGGAATCTTTTGTCGTTTTTTCGTACGAGGTACTTTTTGACTTTTCCGACAAAAGTACGAAGAATGTTTTTTTTAACATATACGGAATGAATGGATTTTTAAAAAATTATTTCCAAGAAGCTTCCTTTACATGTTTTCAAGTTTATTTTTGATCAAATTCTTTTAGTTTATAATTGTATGACATGTTAAGAAAAGAAAAGTGTTTTTGAAGAAGAAAGGATATTTTCCTCAAGAATGGAGTTCAAGTGTTTTATCAAAATTATTTTCCATCTAAGATAATAAAGGGTTCTGTTTTTATCCCTATTATTACATTGATTTGATTATGTTGTAAGTGAATTATTTTTATGAAGTCATTTACCTTATATGATTTGTTTTATGATGTCATGATGTTTCAAGAATCCCATTTTTATTACATGTGTTATGCGATGATGTATGATTTATGATTTATGTGGCACACATAAGAAAGGATTCATTATAAGATGGGTGGGACCTATATCTCCCTCCAATGCATTGGGTAAAGATTTTATATCTCATGATATAGACATGGCTGGAATGGTAGGTTATACCGGTTCAGTGAAACAGGACTGAAACGAGGGTGACTCGGTTCAGAAAGGGACTTTGTCCACTAAGATAGTCTTGGCAATGAGTCTTGACTAACAAGAAATGATTATGTGTGAATGCCACAAAGTTTCATGTTTTAAGTTATGATTATTGGGATTTCATTTCACTACTATGATTTATCCCATGTCATGAAATTATGCTCTCTTTTGCAGGTTAATATTTCCAAAAGTTATGTTCTTATGAATATGATGTGATTGATTTTTCTTTTGCTTACCCTTACTGAGCATTTGATCTCACCCTTTTATGTTTTCTTTTCCCCAGGATATAAAGAAAGGTTTTAGGTAAAAAAAGGGGAAGATCTTTATGGGAGATATTGAAGATATTTCACCACGATTAGAAGATTACGTTTCGAGTTTCCAAAGACACTAAACTATTACGATCCTTGTGTGTGTTTTTTTTGTTATGTACTAAGTATTCCGCAAATGTAATGTAATGTCCATGTACGTTAGGCTTCGGGTCTCTATAGTCACTTTTGTACCTTGTGGATTTTACTTTTGGAACATGCATGTGGGAATGGTTTACTTTTGGATTTACTTTTCTTTTACTTTGGTGTTGTTGGGTTTCATCATCTTATCTCCCCATCCTATAAAACAAAAAGGGTAATTCCTTCCATTTGTGTGAAATTTCCATACCCTTGGTTCTATTCGCCACTCCGGGACCTATAGAAGGCGGGTTTCGGGGGTCATTATCTTGCCTTCAACTAAAAGAAGGAAGGGCTTGGCAACCTGCTAACCCTTCCCTCCTTTTGGTGAAGGCGGGTTGTGACAGAATGGTATCAGAGGAGAGGTTGGTTGAGAGATAGGATGGAGTCTGGAGTTAGGCACAGTGAGGATTGCATGGGATGGTAGGGCAACGGTGTTGGGTGACCTTGGTGTGTGAATTAGGACAGGGAAGACTGGATAGGACAGGGGATTTTAGGGCCCCCCGTGATCCGATGCAAGGACTCTGGACCTACCGAATGACCAATTGAGGCCACACTGATTGTAGGGTAGAGGCCCTAGGAAAGTTACATGCATCATAATAACTTGTGTTCTCGTGTTTCTGGGATGTCTTGGGAATTAATAATAAATGAAAAAGTTTAAGAAGTTTTAAGAACAATATTCTGCACTACTTGGGCTTAGGCATTCTTTGTTTACCTTACATCTATGGCACCTGGAAGGCGACCACGTGTGGTACAGGCGATCGAGGCCCCGAAGACTACTTTGGCCAATCAGAAGAGAGATGATCGAGAGGAGGAGGATGACCAGTGGCAGAATACTCTTCGGGCCTTCCAATGGCAGGACCTCGAGAAGTATGAGGGTAGAACCTCTGACATGAAGACGGAAGGCTAGCTAGAGGAGCTAGTGATAGCTTTCAGCCTGATTTGGGCCCCGAACGAGTACTGGGTTCCTCTGGCCGTCAGCCAGATGCAGGGTGCGGTGCGTCAGTGGTGGACGCTTTACCTGGGGGAGAGGAGAGAGGCTGAGGTGGCATGGGCTGATTTCAAGAGGGAGTTCCGGGCGGAATTCCTCTCTTCGACGATGAAGGCGGAAAAGAGACAGGAGCTACTCTCCCTCCAGTAGGGGGAGTATGTCAGTGAGGGAGCTAGGAATCAAGTTCAAGGACCTCCTACGTTTTTCTCCGGACCTCTTTCCCAATGAGGAGTCTCGGGCAAGACATTTAGAGGAGGTTCTTCGACCATCCCTTCAGTATGCTGTTACCCCCTTTACCCTGTCGACATACATGGAGGTCCAAAAGAAGGCCTAAGTAGTGGAGAGGATGCACACTCTAGGAGGAGTGTCACGAGAGGGGATCCAGCTAGGACTATCAAAGGGGAAGGCCGTCAGCACCAGGCCTCTAGCGTCAGGACCCTCCAGGTTCTGACCAGTAGGGAGCAGGCCGCAGTAGTTTCAGTTTCGATCCCCTAGTCCTCACCCTTTTTCTTCGGGCCTAGGGCCGAGGTGCTTCGTCTGTGGGAGCCCTGGACATCTCCAGAGTCAGTGCCCGGACTGGGTATAGTACGGCGGTGGTGGACAGCCCCACCACCCGCCCCAACAGCAGCTCCCAGCCAGGCCTTTCCAGTAGTAACAGCAGGGACAGCGAGCTCTCGCTCCTCCGAGGGTAGACATAGGAGGAGGAGGCTGACCTCAGGGCGCTCCTCAGGGACCTCGACCGGGGCGTGGTCAGGGAGGTGGCCGATAGCCAAGGGGCAGAGGAGCTGGTTGTGGACAGTTACACGCCGCGGAGGCAGCAGTTCCAGCAGGTCCGGAGGTTGTTTGAGGTACGATCAGTATTTTTAGTACCCTTGCTTATGACTTGTTCGATACCGGAGCTTCTCACTCCTTTGTTGCGCCTAGTCTAGCCTGTGCCTTAGGTCTAGATGATGAGAGACTTACAGTTCCACTGGTGTTGAGCACACCAGTTAGAGGTCATACCGACTAGTTGTTTGTTTGTCGGGGATGCAGACTGATGATAGGGCCACATCAGTTGGTTAGGGATCTTCTTCTGCTACAGATCCAACCATACAATGTCATCCTAGGAATCAACTGGCTATTCTATGTGTGTCCCATCATCCACTGTTTCCGAGTAAGGGTTGTGTTCTCAGACTTGGGCGGCCGGCGTGTTACCTTCACCGGCGAGTAGAGCAGTCAGAAGGGTAGCAGGCGAGAGGAACCCCTCCTCTCCTTGTTGGTCGAGCAGTCAGTGGAGTCAGTAGATACTGAGATAGTGGAGGTGCCAGAGGTTGTTCGTGAGTTTATGGACATCTTTCCTGAGGAGGTAACAACTCTACCCCCTCAACGGGATATCGAGTTCGGGATAGACCTACAGCCTGGCGCTCGTCCGATATCGATGGATCCTTACCGGATGGCACCTTTAGAGCTACGGGAGTTGCAGATCCAGATTGATGATCTAATGAAGAGGGGTTATGTTCGGCCAAGTGCATCACCGTGGGGTGCTCCAGTCTTGTTCACAAAGAAGGAATATGGTGGTATCAGGTTGTGCATAGACTACAGGAGGCTGAATCAAGTGACGATCAAGAATCGCTACCCTCTTCTGAGGATAGATGATCTTTTCGACCAACTGAAAGGGGCAGGATGGTTCTCGAAGATCGACATGTGGTCTGGGTACCACCAGCTGAGAGTGAAGGAATGCGGCATCCCGAAGACGGCGTTCAGTTGTATATATGGACACTTCGAGTTCGTAGTCATGCCTTTCGGTGTTACGAATGCCCCAGCTATGTTCATGGGGCTCATGAACTCCATCTTCTGGGAGTACTTGGATCGGTTCGTGGTTGTGTTCATCGACGATATCTTGATCTATTCAAGGTCAGAATAGGACTATGCAGAGCACCTGAGGATAGTTTTGGAGGTCCTCTAATATCATCATCTCTATGGAAAGTTGTCGAAATGCAAGTTCTGGACACGGGAAGTGCACTTCCTCGGTCACGTGGTGTCTGGGCAGGGGGTAGTGGTGGACCCATAAAAGGTTGAGGCAGTTGTTTCTTGGGCAGCACCCAAGAATGTGGTAGAGGTCCATAGTTTCCTCGGGCTGGCAGGTTACTATCGGAGGTTCGTACCCAACTTCTCCCGAGTAGCAGCCCCTTTGACAGTCCTGACCAAGAATGACCAGGTTTTCGTATGGAGTGAGCAGTGCGAGTTAGCCTTCATCTATCTGAAGTAGAAGTTGGTTAGTTCCCCATTGCTGAGATTACCAGAAGAAGGGGCGGTGTATGAGGTGTTCTGTGATTCTTCAGGAAAGGGCTTAAGATGTGTGTTGATGTAGCGACAAGGGGTGATCTCTTATGGGTCTAGGAAGCTATGCCCTCACGAGCGTAATTATGCCACTCACGACCTGGAGCTTGCCGTGGTCATTTTTTGCACTGAAGTTATGGCGGCACTACCTCATCGGAGAACGCTTTGTGGTCTTCACAGATCACAAACTCTTGAGGTATATCTTATCCCCGCAGGCCCTAAACTTCTGATAATGGAGATGGGTGGAGTTCCTCCAGGATTACGACTTCAAGATCTCTTATACTGAGGGCAAGGTCAATGTAGTGGCTGATGCCTTGAGTAGGAGGACGCAGAAGGATGTGGTCCGAGAGTCGGCAGATGCTTGGAAGGTGATGGAGGAGTTGGCTGCCTTACACCTGGATGTGAGGATGGATGGCAGTAGAGGCTGCCTATATCAGATAACAGTACAGTCGTCTCTGTTGCAGCAAGTAAAGGAGTATCAGTGGGGAGACCCAGAGTGCGAAGTGATGCGCGACCGAGTCGACCAGGGCAATTCTCCAGAAAGATGGACGGAGGATGGTCAGAACCAGATGCTTTTTCAGGGAAGGTTGTTTGTTCCAGAAGTGATGCGGGACAAGGTTCTCAGTGAGTTTCACAGCTCACCCCTAGCAGTACACCCTGGAGTGCCCAAGATGTACCAGGGACTGAAGAGACAGTTTTTTTGGCCTAAAGTTAAGCGAGAGGTGGAAGAGTTTTTGGACAAGTGCTTAGTGTGTCAGCAATTGAAGGCCGAACACCGAGTTCCAGGCGGCCTACTGTAGTCTCTAGATGTCCTTGAGTGGAAGTGGGAAGACATATCGATGGATTTCGTCACGGGACTACCCAAGGTCCAAGGGGGATACGACGCCATCTGGGTGGTAGTGGACCAGTTGATGAAATCGGCTCACTTTTTGGCGATCAGGGAGTCGAGTGTAGTGAATGATTTGGCACGAAGGTACATGGATGAGGTGGTGTGGTTGCATGGAGTTCCGAGTTATATACTCTCAGATAGGGATTCATGGTTTACCTCACGATTCTGGAGAGGATTGCAGCATGATTTTTGCACCCAGCTACGTCTTAGCACTGCTTTCCATCCTCGGACAGATGGACAGACAGAGCGCACCATCCAGACCTTGGAGGATATGTTGCGGGCATGTGTTCTGGACTCAGGAGGATCATGGGTATGATACTTTCCCCTGGTAGAGTTTTCCTACAACAATATCTACCACTCTACCATTGGTATGGCCCTATTTGAAGCCTTGTATGGGAGGCCATGTCGTTCACCTGTGTGTTGGACCGAAGTAGGAGAGGTAGGCATCCTTGGCCAAGAGGTGGTGCAGAGCACGACAGAGAAGGTTCAGCTCATACAGGAAAGGATCAAGGTGGCCCAGGACGGACAGAAGTCGTATGCTGATACTAGGAGGAGGCCCTTGGAGTTTGAGGTTGGAGACCACATTTTCTTGAAGGTCTCCCCTCGGCGTGGACAACGGAGGTTCGGCAAGGGGAGTAAGCTTTCTCCCAGGTTCATCGGGCCCTTTGAAGTGTTGCGGTGGGTCGGCGAAGTGGCCTATCAGCTAGCATTACCACCACCGCTACTGAGGATACATGATGTATTCCATGTGTCCCAGCTCCGTCGGTATCTGAACGACGATTCACACGTCCTCGGCTGGGGAGAGCTGGACATCGAGGACGACGTGACTTTTGTGGAGAGACCAGTGATGATCGAGGATCACAAAGAAAAGGTGCTTTGTGGGCGAACCATTCCCTTGGTTCGTGTGTTGTGGAGACATGGTAGGCTTGAGGAGAGTACGTGGGAGAGGGAAGCACAGATGCATGCCCAGTACCAAGAGTTGTTTTGAGATTTGAGTTGTAATGTTCTGTTTGTTATACCTGTTGTGGTAGAACGTTTTACCTTGTTGGTTATGAATACTAGTTTTCTTTCCTCTGAATGTGTGTGAAAAGTCCTGGCTATGACAGAGGAGAGAACCCGACCCCTAATCAAGACGCATTAAGGTAGATGCGATTAAACCCTTGCGGGCGAGTCAGTGCTGCCCAAAGCGGATAATATCTTCACATGGGAAAGGAGACTCCCCAACCCCCACATGCCTAGGTATTTTGACATGATATGTTGCTTGGTTCGTGATAGTAACAATGAGTTTCACACCTAAGAGGTATCTTTCGAGGTGGTTGTTCGGACTCTCTCCTTCTTTCTGGGTTGTTTTCATTCTCGAGGAAGAGAATCATTTAAGAGGTATCTGATGTAATGGCCCGGGTTTTTGGAGTCCATTACTTTGTAAAAATCTCATGTTGGTTTTTCTGGTCTGGGAATCTCGGTGAAGTTTGGCCAACGGTAGGCCTACCGGTAGCCTTAGCATACTGGTAGCAGGCCTACTGGTAGCTCGGTCTTCTGGTAGCCTTAGCCTACCGGTAGCTCTATCTACCGGTATCTCGGTCTACCAGTAGCTACAGCCTACCGGTAGCTCTGTCTACCGGTACCTCGGCTATCAGTAGCTATCAGCTACTGGTAGCTCTCAGCTACCGGTAACTGTCACCCTCTATTAGCTTTCAGCTACCGGTGGCTCTGGCCTACCCCTGCGGGTTCTTTCCAGTGGTGCTCCTTGCATAATTAGTGTTTTTTTAACCCTATTTTGACTATTGTTTATGTTTTAAATCCCGGTAACGCCCATAAATGTTTTAATTAAATATTTAATGAATTAACCTGGTGTGTGCGGTGGTTTAAACCACCTGACCCCTTTAATAACGTGTGGGGTCGTGTGGTCAACCCACGACCCCCGCTCCTTACGTGGTCTGGCGTTCTTATCTCAACCGTACACAGCCCTAAAGGGTTCATCGTGGGTTCTTCTTTTCTCGATCACCCTCTGCGTGGAGTACTTTAGTCCAGATGAGCTTACCTTTGTGCATCGAGCAAGCCGTATCATTATGCGTAAAGTTCCACGCCCGGCCTAAGCATCGATCGTTGATCAACAAGTAGGGAATTCTCCTTCATCTCACCCTTTTATGTATCATGCGGGGTGGGCATGCTTTCTTTTCTGTAAAAATATATAAACGAGGCCTAAATAAAGATAATGAACGAATACTAAGGGGGGGGGGGTGTGATCTTTGATGCTATTTTATATTGTGATCATCTTTCTGAATTGTACGGGCTTACGCCTACTGAAAATCATGGTCGTTGGTGGTCTTTCTTTGTGCATTAATGAACCCTTGGTGATGTTTTAAATGGCTTGTTTGTGGTTGTAAACTCCTGTCGTGAAAAGTAAATTGGCTAATTATGTATATTAGTCTAAGTATATTTGAAGCACCAGGACCAAACCTTATGTGATAACCCCCAGTTTAACACACGAAATTGAAATCATGGAGTGTGTAAAATCTTTTAAATCTGAAAACACCGGCATGGCCCTGCTTTGTGTTGGTGTTAGTGGTTTGGTTGTTTTCTTTTACGGGCCGATTGCTGGAGATGTGGGAGGGGATGGGATTCCCTGTTTTTATACTCTCGGTGGTTGTAAAATTGGGGATGGGATCCCCTGTTGTTATGGATTCAGAGGTTGCGAGTCTTAAAGATCGGGTGGTTACCTTGTTTATATCACGAATTGGGGTGGGATCCTCTGTTGATGAGAAACCATTGGGGGGGGGGGGGGGACACGGAGTAGTGTCTCGGGGTTGTCTTTGCTTCCAGTACTTTGAGGGATCTCTCTTATCCCTTTTTTTTTCTCTTATGGTATTAGTTTCCCAGTAGAGCATGAACTTATTTAAACATTATTACTGAATTTGAAAACAATAATGGGACAAATGGGTTTTGTTGGTGAGAGTCGTGACTCGGACTTGAATGTTGTTTATGTCCTTTAGGCTGGCTGAAGAAAAACCTAACTTTGGGTGAGTTCTTTTTACCTATGTATATACTTGTAGTTTTGTGTTTCTTATTCGCGCCCCACCCAAGTTGAGCACTTAGTGTCGAACACCCCCATTTCATGGGGGAGGGTGTTTTCCCAACACTATTATTAGTGGTTGGTTATTAGCTCCTTTTCTTCTCCCTTTCTCAGATATCCCAAGTATCTTTGGGCAGGCTGTGATGGCTTGAGGTCCATTATTAGCCTAAGAACCTTTGGCCAAAGTAGTGTGGTGGTTATGGCCCAGGTGTGTGCAGGTAGGTAGTTTCCCAAGTATCTTCGGGATGAGGCCCAGGTGTCTTCGGGCGTCGCAGTGGATCTTCTAGCCCAAGTGTCTTGGGGCGTGGTGGTGGTTGTTCTAGCTTAGGTGTTTGTAGGCATGGTATGTGTGACAGTTGTGGCCCAGGTGTTTGCGGGCGGGATTCGGCAGTGGGACTACGTGCGGTTGTGGCCCAAGTGTGTGCGGGCGGGTGTGGCAGTGGGACTACGGTGAGAATGGCGGGATTGGTTCGATGCATAGGATGTCTCAATAACCAGTGGGAAAGTGGTGTGGGGTACCCAAACATCGATGTGCTCTTATTATATATATTACTTGGTTTGTGTTACTTGGTGAGTGTAGCCGGTGAGTGGGATGGGTGAACTCCTTCATAGTAATGGTTGTCTTCTTCTCACGGGACTTTAGTACGTTTCCCCACTTGTGCATGAGAGTCTTTGGTTTTCCCTACTGAGTGTACATGTCTGCTCACCCTACGTATGTAAAACTGCTTTCAGATTTCCAGAAGGACTTCGGGGATCGCGTAGGACCATACTAGCTCGAATCTTTGGAGCAGTCGCAGTTGTTGTTTTCTTTCTTTGGTACTTACCCTTGTAGTCACTTTTGTACCTTGTGGCTTTTACTTTTGGAACATGCATGTGGGAATGGTTTACTTTTGGCTTTACTTTTCTTTTACTTTGGTGTTGTTGGGTTTCATCATCTTATCTCCGGATCCTATAAAACAAAAAGGGTAATGCCTTCCATTTGTGTGAAATTTCCATACCCTTGGTGCTAGTCACCACTCCGGGACCTATAGAAGGTGGGTTTCGGGGGTCATTATCTCTCCTTCAACTTAAAGAAGGAAGGGCTTGGCAACCTGCTGACCCTTCCCTCCTTTTGGTGAAGGCGGGTTGTGACACTTTGAAATACATTTCTATATCATCTTTTGTTTTTCTATTCATAATATTCTCTCTTATTATTTCATAATTGATGAGAGTGTTATATAAATCATCCAGAGATAATGTTTCAGGGTCACTTCCTTCCAATAAAGATACTTTAGAGTCAAACTTGTTGGGAAGAATTATTACGATCTTTTCAACAACTGTATAATCCTCCAACTTTTCACCAAGACATCTAATAGTGTTGGAAATTTCATTTACCTTGGTAAAGAAGTCACTAACAGATTCAAGATTTCCCATTTTCAAATCTTCATACTTTAGCCTCTAGATTTGAATTTTTACCTTCTTCACTTTTTTATTTTCTTCATAGATGTTTTTTAGCTTATCCCAGATACCTTTAGCTATAGCAACACCTTTCAGTCTTAAAAAATCACTCTCAAAAATTGATGAGAGTAAAGAATTTTTAGCCCTTCCATCATTATAAAGATTCTTATTATCGACAGGTGTAAAAAGAACCTTTTCATCAATATGAGAAAATCCATTTTTGTAGCTTCAAGGACTTCATACCCAAGATACATAAGATAAGGCATCATTCTGTCTTTCTAGATATGATAATTCTTTACATCAAATATCAGAATCATCTTACTATTCATTCAATTTAGATTCTTTATCAAAACTTCTCTTCCAAACTTTAGTAAAGAATAAAAAAAGGGAACCTTAACCTCAGATACCAATTGAATTTTCCCAGTCAGGATTTAATTATACCAAAGAGGGGGATGTTGTGAATCATTGATATCATTATCTTTTATGTTTCCTTACTTTTGAAACAACCTTTGACTCTTATTAAATATTTCTTTCCCTGATGAAAAAAATTCAAACACACGTCCAAAGGAACACAAGAATTTACAAGGTTTACTACTCATCAACAGTAGCTACATCCTTGGTATGGTTTGGAAACAATCCAATACCATACAATCCACTATAAAATAATCCTTTTGTGTGGAAAACAATGAGTAGGATATTCCCTTACACTCTTGTAGCACTTTGAAAACAATCCAATAGTTTTTGTGCTTCAGATAGAACATAATGATGAAAAATAATGTTTTATTTATTCTTAATCAGATTTCACAAATTTGATCTTTCAAAACAATTCTTCTCTTTCCTACCTAGAAATTGGTAGGAACTTCCTTGAGTCCTCTGCAAATTTCCATGCTTCCTCTACAAACTACGTGTATCCTTCTTGAACTGAATTGCACCATGTAGAGTGAGTGCCTCACGGACCACCTTCCTCTTTTTCATACTACCCCTACTTTTCATATGATGGATTCTTCTACATACTTGTGCTACTTCATGAATGGTTGGTTCCTCTGCGAACCACCTCTCTTACGCGGTCTTCTTTCCTATGCGGGCTACAGTGCCCCGAAAACTTCTTCCGCGTACTATCCCCAAGAACTGTATCAATCCCAAAAATGATACCCCATGAACTACTTATTCCTTCACTAAAACTATCCTCCATGAACTAATTCCCTTTTCAAAAAACTATCCTCTATGAACTAATTCCCTTTGCAGAAACTGTCCTCTACAAACTATTTCCCTTCATGAAATTCTCTTTCACGAACTACTCCATACTTCTCCAAATTTCTTCTATCAGTGATGGTCTATTATTATAAAATTTTCTACAACTTAATAAAGATATTATGGTCCTACATATAAAAAAATAACTTCATAAATTTCACTAATCTGATTTTCCCAAAGATTTTATGTGGTACAACCTTCACTGTGTACTACGCTTCTCCTCTGAACCACTTTTCCCTTTGTGGTTCGTGTACCTCCATTTTTCCTTTGAGATAGACAATTCCATCTTTGAATGGATCACTGCCTCCATTTCTCAGATAACAGCCTTCATCACAAACTTCAAACTGCCTAATAACTTCAATCTTCCTATGAATGGTTTTTCTTAAGTGATCTGCATATCATGCTTTGTGGTCCACATAACACTGCTATGCAGAATCCTTCCTTTTCCAAATTTCATTTGCCACTATTCATACCTCCAATGTGTTATGCAAACTATCCTTCATGGTCTGTGAACTATTATTCACGAACTCCTTTGCGAAAACTCTTTCTGTTTCCATAAAATAAATTCCTGATTTTGAGGCCCAAAAATTTGGCAAACACTGGGAAATGGTTCCACTTAAAAATCTACTTCAGCAAGAACACCGATGTTAATTCATTATCATCTGGATTATTTGAAAATAAGTTACTTTCCTCAAAAACCTTATCATTCATGATATATTTTCTTTGATCAATCACCTTTAACATCATCATATTCTCAATGGAAAGTATTGTAACTTCCCTATCATCCAGAAACATATGTATTTCCAATCAAACATGAATACGATTGGCAATATGTTTTCTTATCCATTCCTATATAAATCTTTAATAACAAGTTCTCAAAACAACTTATGATATTTTTTAAATACATATAATCAATGCATCATCATATTTTTCAAGATATTTTCAAAGTTAATTGATTTATCCTTTCTAACATAAAATACAACACTCTTGAAAAAAACCTTTTCTTACTTCCAAAAACTTCTCCATCCAATTTGGTCACAACAAAAAATTCTTGTTTAAAGATTCTAAGTTATTTTTCTGCCTATGATTCTAGGTATGCACACTATTAACATGTTTTTTGGTAAAGCCTTCATCTTAGGAAATTATTTCCCCATCAATGACCTTAGTTTCCATGGATTAGTCCATTTCATCTACCAAATTGATAATTACAACATTCAATAAAGAATATCAGGAAACAAGAATCACTTCATCATCATATAGGTAATAGAGTTAATATTTTTTGATTGTATCCTATTCAAATGGTATATTGAGGTATTCTCCATGGTCCCCTTCCTTAGTGGGATATTTGGAATTATGAACCATGTGGTGTTTTATCTAATTTATCAGATATTCCCCTATATTTGATTTGTGGATGGTTTCTATAAGGTAATATCTTACCATCCTCATAGAACTTTACCCTAATGATAGGTTTATATCATGAGGAAATATAAATGATATTATCTATAACTACTATTAATCACTTCCAAGCCTTGAAAAGACCAATTTTATTGGTGGAGATGATAATATTATCCCTTCCCTAGGGGTTGAGATGGATGTGGAGCAGCCATTGATACTTCTTGAATCTGCTAAGTTTTTGATGATTCTAGGGGTGGTAATGGTGGAAAAAAAATTCCCCCATACCTCTAGGTTGGGGTTGAATTAGAGATTCCATTTTTATATTTCAAACTCATTGAGGATCTGATAATTCTTTGGGTGGTGATGGTGGTAAAGAAATCCCCCAGCCCTATGGGTTTGGGTTTCTCCCATATATCCACCATGGTGGATGCTAATGAAATCTTCTTTATTTGGAATATTTTCACTCAAGAATTAGTTGGGTGTATCACCTGATCATAGTGTGATCTAATTTCTACAAGGATATTCCCAATGAGTGGAGAATTTGTTTTTCTAATTTGAGATGCTTTCTTTAGCTATAGGGAAGTCTATCTCATGAACCTACCAAGGGAATTCTCTCTCTAGTTGCGCTATTTTTGTTCCTTGGAGATAGAAGGTTTTTATTAGATTGACCAATAGATGTGTGAATTGTTTCAACCTATAACCTCTCTTATAGTAATGATATTACAAGATAGCATCTTTGAGTGACTCTTCTAACTTAGTAATGAATTGAATTATAATGATCTATACTCTACCAATCCATGGATAAATACATAAAATGGTACACCATCGATTATTCAACAGAGTGTTATTGGTATATGGATACAAGAATTTTTCGAGCTCTCATAGTGATTTTATGACCTCAGGTTCTGAGCTACAGATAAATTAAAAAATTTATATCTAATAACAAAGTTTTTTCATTTCCTAGAGACGGTCATAATTTTCCTGATAAGAGAGGTGATTATCCTTTATCCAGTGAATATATTTCTATGGATTATATAATTAGTAGGTGTAAATTAATCCATCAATACATCTAGGATGTCATTATAGAAATTGGTGATGATCCAGAACACAATCGATAGATTATTCTTAGCTAAATATTTCCATATATCCATGCCATATTCGTCATCTTTGGGGAAAACATTTTCCACTTTATCTAACCATCATGGTTTCCTTCCCTGTTCTTTATCAAATAATGGTGTGTTCCCTTTTATAAATGGAGGTGTTTTTACATGATTGTTCATTGATGTAATTGATATAATCAACCTTTATCCTTTATGTGATGTCTGATATGAGGGTGATTTTGGAGTAGGTTCAATGGGGGGAGTACCTTCTCATTGTGATATGTTGTTACTATAGATAGGCCCTTTGCAGTAACTAGTCAATGTGATAGAAAGGGTAGGGGATTATTTCCTTTTTATCTTATCATTATAGGGAGAACTATCATAGTTATCATCATAAGGATAATCATCATGATTGATACTTATGTGGTCATGAGTTGGACCATCATAGCATATGTTCTAGGGAGGACCTCCAAAACTACTGAACAGAATATCATGGGGAGGACCTATATATGGGAGATTACCCATACTGTTTGAAAAAGATGGGTTAGAGTCTTTCAGAAATATAAATATGTGTTTCAAGGTATCAAGTGTATCAGTGCTAGTTAGTACAAGAATACGAGCCAACGTTTAGGTTGCTTCCCAACCTTGATGTGATCTTATTTTAGATGTTCTCCTCAGGTCAGACCAATAAACTTTATAGATATGAGTCTTATCATGTGAATCCCATACCATTAGTGGATTTGGTTGATATAACCCCTTCCTCTAGTTAGTAATATGGGAATATCCCTTATGTTTCATCAAAATATGTCGATGGATACCTTCAGACTAGGTGAGAATGTGTGTCTACCTTTCAGTAGCCATTTGGTCGTTTCATTGGTCTTTAGAAGGAATATGTGCCTATCCTAGGTCTTTAAATAGGAATATGAATCTACCCTAATATGGTTTTTGAAATATTTCAACACACCTTAGTTAGAGTAGGAATATTATCTTGACCCCCAACCTCACCCTCTATTAAATTATTTTGATAATCCTCCTAACTAGAAGCATAAATAAGTTATATATCTAGATCATTTATCTGATCTTGTTGAACATCCTGATACACTACTCTGGTTATTTTAATAGGTACATGTCCATTTTCTTATTTGATTTAAAAAATATGAGGATGAATCTCTTCATTTTCTTTTAGAATATATTAACAGTTCATAATTGTTTGAACAAAGATATTACCCATATCATTTTTTGTTTTCCTGATATACTGTTAGACATCTTCAATTTCAGTGAAAATATTTTCCAACTCTTATCATCCAATTTCCATCAATATATGTTTATGAGCATCATGTGTGGGGTTAGTAATATACACCTATGCTAGATTATTTTCAAAATATACAGGTAAATTTACTATGTATAAACAAGTATATGATCATGATAATTATTTTCATCATAGTATATCAGTGAGATTATTTAGTGGAATCAAGGATATGAAACCACTCCCTATGATTCATATCTCACCACATAAAGAGATATTTCTTAGATTTCTGGGTCTTAGTGACCAGGGGAGTGATCTATTGGATGATTACCTCAACAGGTAGCTGATGGGTGGTGGTTTCATGATGTTGGTGTCAATGAGTATGAAAATCTATATTGGATTATCCCTAAAACTATGTGAGATTATGGTTGAATAACTATTACAACTTCCAAATATAATGAAGGTATTGGTTATCACATTCTAGGGATAGGTTCTTGAAGTGGTTGATGGTGTTGATAGGTGTCATTGGCATCATCATGTCTCTCCTCGAAAAAGATGGTCTTACAAGATTTATCACTTGGAGAGCCTTGTGTGTGGCCTCAAAGGTCAAGATAGTATTATTATAATGGTACTTCCTTACCACGGAATTTTCTACCTAGTGTTGTAGAAGTTGATAAAGTGACATTTTCCTTTTATTTATAGGGTTTACGACCCTCATGGAAGCCAAAGTACAACAACACTTTCTTGATGATGACATTTTTTCTTTGGATTAAAGAGATCACATGAGAAGGGTACCTAAAGAAAAGAAATACAATAAGAAAATTGATTAGTTTAGCATCCCATGTATGTAAATATTCAACAAATAATTTTAACAGGTCAAAGATTCTTTTTGAGTTTACCATTTTTGTTTTCATAGAATACACATAATAAAATGGACTAATGGGGGGGCTTAGTTATTTTTTGTTAATGAAAGTTTCATTTCAGGTTATCAATTTTTTTCATAGATTATGTAAAATAAAATGGACTAACATGTGAGGTAACCCTTTTTCATTTTTTATAGAAAGATTCACATCGGGTTCACCATTTCTGTTTCGACCCAGAATGGGGTGGTGCAATGCTTGGTAGGGAAGAGATGTGTGCAGCTGAACAATATTAACTTAGATTCAATCCTATCATTTTTTATAGTTTTAAATAAGTTTTATATATGTAACTAGGAACACCCAATGGATTTGAAATTTGTGAAAAGAGGTGTTTCTATAGACCTAATTTCCAAAGTCATATGGTCATTGAGGTTTCTTACCAATGATTCTTAGAAACTTACATTGATCGATAGGATGGGTGGTTTGGCTCATCACATCATATTGGGGGGAATTATTTCCTAATATGAGACTCTATTATAGATTTATGTCATGTCCATGAATCTTTACCAAATCCCAATATGGTAATGGTTAACCTTATGTTATAAATTATTTGCTAGTATATGTTTATGTGAAGATTTGTACATGTCAGAGGTATCACATTGATGAAAACATTTATATGTACAATAGTTTCTCCATTGATGCAACTATATGTATGTATATGATTTTCTCTATATTTATCTTATTGGTACTTAGAATTGTTTTTTTATAGGTTAGTATGTTTTGAATCTACATATTTGATCACTCTAGATTTTATTTCCATCTAAGAATGTGGTGGATGTTTGTGGTGTTAGGATCAGACCCATGAAGAGGAATTCTTAAATGTCCTTGCAAAAGGAATCAGAACCCATGTAGTTTGATGACACTTAATTGGGCAGGTCATTCCATTTAAGGTCATGTGAAAAAGAATGATCCATGAATTTTAACATCATGTGGTATGTATGGCTAGAAAAAGATGCCTAGTAATGGTTCGTATGAGCCTTACAAATGAAGATACCTTTCTAGTTGACTTTGAATGGAATATCTCCAAACAAGGATGAGTTGATCTCATAAGGGTTGTGGGACTATAAGGATGGGCCCCACTAGTAATATGGATCTATGAGTATGGTATGATAATACTTGAAAGCAATATAGACCTCTGGGTTGGGGTATGATACCATCAAGAATATGGACCATTGACGGGAGAGTCCATATAGAATATAGACCTAATCAACAGGACATCCATACTCACAGGAGTAAATTCGACTGAGGGAAGGACGTAGGTGATCTCATGTGGAATATGGCCCAATGAGAATGGAAATGTAATATTGATGATGTTTGGTTTAAACCTCAAGAAGGAATCCGATGTATCCCATCAAAATAGAAATAGAAGCCCATGTAGTTTAAGATACACAATTTAAGGTCATGTGATAGGACCATACCATATAGTTTTATAATATTTGGCGTGGACTTTTTCATGTATTTTAACATAATGTGGATAGGATATGGGCCAAAAAACTTAAAGTCATGTTGTAGGGACATTTTCATTAATTTTAACTCCATGTGAATAGGATGTCTTTATCGTGAAAGGTGTGATAGAATAGGATTGTGTGGGGATTATGCATATGAAGGATACCCTATCCCAATTATGAATAGAGGGTAGAATGTTACAAGTTAGGCTCCCTTAATAATTCCATTTTTTGGGGTTTACACATCTACTAATTAGAAAGTATAGGGTATAGATATATCATGTTTTAAGGAGCATGCAAGAGGACAGATCTAAGTTAAGGGACCTAAAGGGTAGATATAGGGCCCATGATAATTATGGTTTTTTTTCTCTTTGGTATAACTCAATCATTCACCAGGTTCCCAAGATGATTGATCTCAGACCTGGGTTAAAAAAGTGGTGGTGCATGTTCTAGGTTAATTCTCACTGAGTTCCATAATATTAATACCCTCTTTATTAAATAAATTCATGATCTAAAGACCCTTTGGGACCCTAGATGTTATGGAATACATTTTGGAGACAAATTTTATTAAGGTAATACATGATAAAAAGGGAACCATTCTAGTTTTTATGCCATAATTACATGTATTTTGTGGATTTGGAGGTGGCATTGGTGATGGAATATTCAAAAGATACCTTGGGAAAAGGGATACCATGTTTTATGGAATATGGAGTTAATGGTATCCCAGTATGATTATAAATAAATAAAATCACCTTAGTATAGGGTCTTGGAGATACGTTTCCCTAGTTAGGTCTTAGGAAGAGTGAATCTACCTAGTTCAAGGCCCATGGTATGGATTGTTCTAGTGGGGTTGGAAGGCTTAGGTGAAGAATCATTCAAGTAGAGGGGGCCTTGGGTGAAGTTTCACTTTAGTTAGGGGTCACCCAAGTAGAAGAGGTTCTCCCTAGTGGAGAATCACCCTGGTAGATGGTCACCCTAGTAGAGGTTCACCCTAGTGGAGGTTCATCCTAGTATAGGGTCTCCCTAGTAGAGGGTCATCTCAGTGGAGGGTATCCCTTAATCAAGTGGGAAAACTTGGGAGATGGTTCACCCAAGTGGATGTGGCGAGGTGGTGAATTTTCCCTAGTGTATGAATAAAGGGTCAAAGTGATCTTTCATGAAGGTTTTCTCCATTGGATGACTTTAACACCACTTAGGTTAAGATCCTTAGGTATTATAGTGACATAGACTACCTAAATGAGGCTCTAGAGACTAGGGAAAAAAGAATTCAAGAGGATACCTATCTATTTCAAAATTGGAGAACTCACGATCAATTGAATGGAGAAGGGTTATATTTATTGACAAAAATTGTTTCTTGGGAGAAGTGATCTTGGGTGAGAGAGGCAATTCACATGGGTGACATGGGCAAGTTAGCCTAAATGATTACAAGATTCCCTAGGTGAGGCAGGTTCAAAGACCAAGGGATACCTTGGGAAAGGAATCCTAGGTGATTTACTGAGACCCTAGTCAATCTAATGGGAATTTACTGGTGGGATCTTGGTCTTATTCTCTCTACCCCTTTTTCCTATAAAAAGATCACCAATAGTTATTAATTTGATGAAAGCACCATCAATTACACTTGAATGGAGTGTGTAATAATACATACATGGAGGATGATGTTTGTTCAGGAGTTTTATATGTATATATAAGGCATATTAAATTTAAATTCATCAAAAATATGTGTTCATAGAAGTAACACTGCCAGAAGATATGAAACTCAGAATATGCACTCCCAACAGATAACTTATCCGGAAGATACACTCATGAAAGACATGCTATAAATGTGAAAAATTAATTTTATCTGAAAGTTACAAGGGGGATATAAATGGTGAGATTAATTGAATTTTGAATATTAACTCATGAAATTTATAGGATAAACTATCAAAGAGAGAGTCACAAATGAAACAAGTTGTTCTTTCATAAATTACATTAAGTGGTGTAGATTAGAATCTTAGAATCCAACAAGTCTAGGTGATAGAAGATTTGAGAGGTGTATTATGTAATTAACAAATTAAACAATCTTATGTGGTATGTAATATATTTTTACATATATAGGATAATTTCTGTAGGATTATGCATAACAATTTCACAAAATAATGATTCTTTTGTAAGGGTTAATGCTGCTGTGAAGAGTAAAACACGATAAGGGAAGAGATGCACTGAGAACTGCATGATTCATTAGTTAAACTAAAAGTGGTTCATAAGAATTACTTAATTTTATGAAAATGTTATCGCCTAACATTAATGAGTCAATAAATTATTCAAATTTTAGGACTTAAAGAATCCATAAGGTGTACTATCTGAAGATGAGCTGCGATGCTGAGTTGTAATATAATCAAGAGATGGAGAAACTACGAGCACTATAAAGACCAAGAAATCTAAAGGGTTTGGAAACTAAATTTTATGGTGGTAAAATAATAATAAATTGAATTAAACATCATGGTAATTGATGAGATCAGATATGATTCATGCTAAGTTTCATTAAAAAATACAAATGGGGCTTTAATAAAGGTAGAAAAATTGAGAGGTTGTTCTTGAGAATGATTAAAGTATGATTCATGTTACTGTAACAAACCCAAATTTTAATATAGATCTTTATTTTAAATAAATATTTTGTGTTTGATAGATTTATTCACACAAAATAATAAACTAAAATAAATTGTGAGATACCATGTTAAAATAATGCAATATAGTGGGAAATCTCGATAAGATAACAATAATAAAAATACCTCAAGTAAATAAAAATACAATAAATTAATTTATTATAAAAACATATATTTAAACTAATTACATATTATTATTATTAGTAAATAATTATTTATATTTTGATTAAATTTAAGGATTTGAAGATAAATAATTAATGAAATTTGATTAAAACTGTTAAATGTTAAAAATAGATATTTTTCAAAGAACAACTTTTTAATGTGATGTTTATTTTACCTAATAAATTAAATTAATAACACCTAAAATATGATTAAGATAATAATTAATATTTTAAACTCATATATTAACACTCATTTAATTAAAAATTCGTTTGAATTAATATTAAGAAAATATAAAGGTTAAAAGTTTATTTTTCTATAAAAACTATTTTTTTATTTTTTATTTCCATTTAAAAGACAAATTTAAAAAATTTAGAATTTCAATTTGATGAAATGAAATTAATTTTTTATTTCATCATGTAGAAATTATCTTATGATTAATATTTGGTATTTTTCTGAAATAATTTATTTTTAGGTGAGTAGTGAAAAATACAGTATTTACCAAAATTGTAACTCCTAAAAATTTATAATTATATAGATAAAACATATAAGTTCATAAAAAATTAATTTATCAAGGATTAATTTATGGAATTAAATTATGTGTTTAAAAATACTATGTTTAATTAAAAAAACTCATTTTTAACATTTTGAAACTTAAGTAATATTTTCTTTAATAAAAACTATTTTTAGTTTGTTCCATTTAATTATGTATCCACAAGGTATAATTCTATTTTTATTACTTTTAAAGCCACATAAATATTTTTTGGTAAATATTAAACCAATTAATTTCATATAAATCAATAAAATTGATAATTTTATCATAATTATAATTTTTAAGCATAATAATACACTTACTATAAAAATGGTTTTTATGTGTTATGTGTGCTAATATTAAAATTAACTTTTATCAACCTTATAAATTTTATTGTAAAAAATAAATTTCATATTTATAATAATTATTTCAAATTTTTTAATAATTATCATTTTATTTTTAGGCATTAAAAATTAATTACATAGATAAAAAATAGTTAACATAAAAAAACCAAAAATAGTAAAAATGAAAAAAAAAATATATGATTAAAAGACTTAAAAAAATGTTAAAAATATGTGTGAAAATTTATAGTTTAGGATATTTCAACCTTATCCCTAACTCAATACATTATTTTCTATTATTATATCTACTTGAACTTTGGATAATGACTTTTCCTTTTATATTATTACAAAAATTTCACTCCTCTCCCTTATAAAATGATCTATAACTACCCCACTTATCCCCACACACCAAGAATCTTATATTTGATAAAATTTGAAAAAAAAATAAACCCATAAAATTCCTAGATACATCATAAATTTTATGTTATTCTCAAAATATAACCACTCAAATCCTTAATCCAATTTCCAAAGGAGAACTTCCAAGGAGTAAGGTAAAATTCTCAATTACTCCTTTTTCATTTATTTTTCTTTATTTATTATTACATCTCCTTTAAATAAAATATAAAAATTTTGAAATAATTAAATAACTATCATAATTTTAATTAATTTTTTTATACTAATTTTCTTCCTTCCTTCAAACCATTCAAAAAATGAAAACATCGCTTGTGTTACGTACAGACTACCGCCTTCTTAAGCAACGTAATCTGTCTTTTGATAACAGCATAACATGTCTAGTTCAAAGGGGTAATTAACTAATAAATATTATATTTACAACATTATTAAAAAATTTAAAATATAAACCCATTACTACCTTCTTTATATTCTATGGAAAATGAGAAGATTGTTTGTGTGTACATAGAGACTACCGCCTCTATGAAGAAACATATGTTACTTTTTCATCTAGACTTTTCTTATTTATCCCACTATCTTAAAAAATGATTCAAAACCTTAAAAAATTATAAATAATATAATTATACTTATTTAATAATTATATTATTCTGAAGGATTCACTTTTTAAACTATACTCACTCATCAGTTATAGCATGTTCTTGTTTGGATCGGTTTAACCACCTACATGAACAAAGATATAAATTTCTATCATGGATGAACATGGAAACTTAACTATTGGTATTATTATAAATTAATGGTAAAATATTATTTTTTATGCTTATATAAAGTTTATATTAAAATTTGAGCTATTATTAATATAATACCCTTTATTCATTAAAAATTACCTGAAACAAACTTTTCATGGATTATGTTCTTGCAAATCGTGCCGATATTTTCCATCAAATAAACTTGTGGATTCATAAATAACTGAAATAAAATTATTTTAATATATTCTATAATATTTTAATTGTGAAAATTTTATAAAATAATGGGTTTCTATATCACCATTATAAACCACTTTCAAAATGATCAAAATTACTAACACCTGATAATAAAAATAAACATTAATTAGATAATGCATGCATAATAAATTATTATAATTAAAGAGAATAAATGCTAATGGATATGAATAAGGCTATAAAATAGGTGTCTAATATAATTATTTTTATGATATAATATATTAAATCATTTTCTCAAAATTCAAGAGTAAATGTAAGGATTTTTCTTAACTCAATATCATTTTAGTGAATTATTATGATTATTCTTGAAATTCATAAATATATTTTGGGTTTATTTTGTACTATGATTTAATTTTGGTGTATTTCCTCATTATTTTATTTTTATTTAAATTTATATATTATAAAATATCTTTGAAATGATTCTTAATGTTGATCCCATGTTGTATTTGTTATCAATCAGCCAATATGTGGATAAAGTTGTGATGCTTGGAGAATTGTTAAGGATTAATGAAATGGAATTGGATGTCATGCTTGGAAAATTATCCATAAAAATGATTATTGTTGAATTTATCTTAATTTCCAAGACTCTTTCCATTTGTGACACTATTTTCACAACAAAATTAAGAACAAGAAATCCATCCAATATATTTTATTTCATGAGGATGTTGAATTGGTAGTTTCCATGAAAAATAAAATTTCATTTTGCATAAGGATATTTCATAGATAATAATTGAGTAATTATATGTGATAATGTCTTGAAGATTAATTTTATACCTAGATACTTATATATATTCTTAAAATGTTGGATTAATTAAAATGATGACTCATCATGTGAGCCACATGGTCTAACTTAACCCCACATATATGGGAGGAGGACCTCGACCACGTGTGGGAATTGTACCATGCATCCTGGATGGGGGAAAAGGGGTGAGACTATATATAAGGACCATAGGATAGTGCTCTCACATTGAGAACATGGGAGAACTGGTGGAATAGCCGTATGGGGGTGGCACAGCTGAAGAGATCTGGCATTGTTCGATTCCAATGAGGTTTGGGAACGGACCCCGGTACTCACTTCTATAGGGACTAAGGAACTCCTTAAGTGATAAAGTGTGGAACAGGCTGTGGGAGAAACTTATTTTTGAAAACACTAATGTATTCACTAATCCTATATCATTAAAATGATGGATAGAACACAGACCACATGATGGTACTGATATGAGCTGTCCATTTGAGCCTATGGTCATCTTCTTCCACCGATGATCCAGGGTGTTTACAGTGCAGGCCTTCTTCCATTGATGAATCCGAATAGATCAAGTTAAGGCTGATTCCATATTAATAAATTCTATGATTATCTCCCAAGTTTTATTATAATCTGAATAATATTTCATGCATGGTATTCATACACTACCATGCTTGAATCATTGTTCCTTGATAGTGATGATTTCATGATGAAGTCGACTTCCTAGATGATTTAAATTCCATGTTTTTTACATGGGTATGATCAAAATGTACATGTATGCGTATTTTCATTTCATTCATGAAAATAGAATGAATATGTCTAGTTTATGAGATACCATGGGTATTCCAAAATACCATGGGATGAAATGTGAAAAAACATGAAGACCTGAAACCTTTGGGTTCTTAAATGTAGTGATTCAAATGTTGTAATGAGACCTTGTAAAGAATAAAGAAGACTAGTCCCTCGGGAATTTGTTTACAATTTGAGTAAATAGGTATAATTATCCATAGATATTGTTATCCACATGATGAGATAAGAATAAGAGAACTCAAGTCTCTCGGGTGTATGAGTTTCATGCATTCATGCATGCATAGTGGTCCATGGATGATCACTTTACCACATGATAAGAATATGATGATGATGATACCCACACACTTTGGGTATTTAATATACACTACAAGAAGATGAAAATTACACATATAATATAATGGGGTTTTAAAAATGAGTAAAATAATTCCCAAGGTCTTTGGGGAATTTAAAGTGAGTAATAAATATAATACCCACATCATTCGGGTAATCATATTTGAAGGAGAAATAAGTGATTTTATTCATAAAAACATTTAAATGATGATTTAAATGAATAATTTAAATCATGTAATTTACTGAGAACCCATGTACTATATTATTTTTTTATAAATATGTGCATTAAGGTGATGAAAAATTTTGTAAAGTATTGAAATATCCATTGATACTCCTTTTGTTCATTGTGAAAGAATATTTTTTGAGAGTGATCTAAAGCTGGGTAATTCTTGAAGAAGGTGATTTCATGTACCTAATAATTTTAAGAATAGAATTCAGATCATTCTAGATCTAAATATATTTTTAGTAAAACAATATTTTTCAAGAAATCTGTTGAAGACCATGAATAATTGTACATAAGGGACATCCATCTTTCTTATAGAGGAAGATTAATTATGAAGAAGATATTTTTAACACTTGATCAACTAAAGAAGATTCATGTATCTGGGTTTTCTGACCAACCACTGGAGGCTTGTGGTTGGTGTGTCTAACCAATTATAGAAGAATATAAGTTGGTGTTTCTAACTAACTATAGAAACATTGAAATTGGGGTTTCTAGAAAATTGTGGAGAGATTGTAACTCAGTTTTATAACCAATTGTATTCACTTGTGGAGATATTAAAGAGAATCCATATTGGGGTGTCTAACCAAGATTCCAAGCAGTAGGCCTTTCATTTTCAAACCTTGTAAATATTGTGTGCTTCCCCATATTATTTTACCAATACAAAAAAGGTGAGTTTGAGATATTATATTGAGTGTATTTAGAACTTTAAATAGTTCAAGGTTTAATTTAAAAGGAGATAAAATTCATAAAATGATGGTACCCCTGATTCACCCCAATCAGTGGCACCTAACCGGTCCTCGGGTAATTTTTGTAAGGGTTTTTTCTTGACTCAACTTCTTTTCTTATGTCATAAAATTTTCTCTTTGAATAAGGGTATGCAAGATAAATTTATTATATTCAATGATTATATTATAATTCTTTTCATCCATTTTTTCTAGGTAATTACATTTATGTATTTCTTTTTCATAAAATTTGATGATATTATGAATAATTCCCATCCTCTCCAAATGATCTCTTTTTTCCAAATCTATATTCACTCTTCTCAAAAATGTTTCACTTTATTATTTTTGAAATACAAATATTTTTAATTTCTAATGAATTTAAAATTTGTCTTTATCACTTTTAAAAATGATGATTTATCACTCTTTTTATGATAATGGTTTTTAATAAAGGTATTTAAACTATTAAAAAGGTATTTCCTTTCATGTGTTTATTTTTATACTCCACTCCAGATTTCCTATGGAAAATATTTATGTATTTTCAAGGATGCATTATTTGGATTTATTTTTTGATGGTTTTTTAAATGTTTTTTCTTGTTACCCTCTTGAAAATGGTTTTTAAAATTGATTCATAATTTTATCTCTGTACAACAATGTTAAGAAATGTTTTCAAATAAAAATTCTTGCTTCACTTGCATTTTCACCTAGATATCCAAAATATATATATATTCCATGAAATTATATTTCATAAATCACCCACTAAATTCCATTGTGAAATACTTATTTTGGATGATTTAATTTTTGGTATCAATCGATACACTTTTGATATCACGTTCTGTGATCCCATTTGGAAATGATATGAAACCCACTTTATTTCCATAGGTTCTTTATGATATAATTAATTATTGATTTAAAATGGAACACATATATATGGATGATGACTGGTGGGTTCTTATATCACCCCCAATTCATTGGTTACATTCTGCATCTCATTAAATAATGAAGTGTGAACATCATGGGATTATTCAAAACTTAAGGCATGGGAATCATTGGTTTTATCACAATATAAAACATGGACATCATGAGTTTTTTCACAATATAAGGCATGGTAATCATGGATTTTCTCACAATATAATTCATGGACGTCATGGTTTTTCACTACATAAAGTGTAGAAATCATGGTTTTGTTTAAAATTTAAAACATTGGCATTATGGGATTGCTCACAACATAAATCATGGTCATCATGAGCTTTCTCCCAATGTTATGAATCCTTATGCTTATGATTGTTCCATAATTACTTATTATGTTATGTTTCAATGACATTCCATATTTCTATGTTATACATCTATGATTATTAAATTTTTATTATCTCATACGCTTATTTTATGGTACATGTTTTTTCATTTGAGATAACATGTCCCACTTTCAAGAAATTGGATAAATATTATTGTGCCATGTTCTTTTTAATAAGATATTTCCCTCATGCACATGTTTTCTCATATTTTTATGATATAAACCTTGATGACATGCTGATAATTTTTCCCTTACTATGAATTATATCTCACTCCTATTTTTTCATTCCCCATGTTATGAAGATGGGTGTTACCAATGAGGAGTCAAGAAGGGGGATATTGTTGTTCGATTATGGAGAAATATTCACAAGTATCATAAAATAAGTTTCTTATATAGATGATACTCAAAGATATTTAGCATTTTTTTCTTATGATTTCGTGATTATTGTGAGATATAATGTTTAACTTAGGGAAATGATGTAAAATTAAGATATTTTTAGCTTGGATCATCTCACTTGGTATCAAAATTTGTGGGTAACATATGTGTTTTTAGCACTAGACCTGGGAGTGCGGGTATAGGGAATCACAATTTATATTAAAATAAGGTATATTTATTTTTTAGGAATATTTCAATTATTTTTTGTTATTATAATGGGAGAAATTTAGTTAAAAACCTAGGGATAAGTCGAATCATATGATAACATCTTAAAATTTTGGTAAATTATAGATTGTATGGTTTTCCTAATAATGAAATCCTTGTTTTTATAATATAAGTGGTTGCAATTGTTATCAGAGATGTACCTAAGGGTAATAACCCTAAAAGGGGTATATTGGGTATTAACTCAATCTTCACTTATTGCGTAGCAAAGAAACCTAACCATACACCTGGTTTGACGCTCCTGGGGGATATTTTTTGGTGATTCACAGGTTCTTTATGAATGATTATGAGGGATTTGAATATATTTAGGTTACAGATCCTAATATGTAATGACCATGGTTAACATATATTTGAACCCAGAGCTTCATAAGTAAGGTTATTCATTCCACTGATGAGTTACTTCTTCTAAGTTTATATTTTCCTTTTAAGGAAATGATTAATTTTATCATACCTAATTTTTTTTATTTAAAGAAATGGATGGTGTTAGGTTAAATTGAGTTAAAAATGGGTGGAATGTATAATGTGGAAATTATCCTAATGAATAACCAAATGGGATGGGATTCAGAGTAAAAAACCTTATGAAAATTTCCACCCAAAGGTCATAAGTGGTTAATAATAACACAGAACATGTTGAACTCTTGAATTCACTGAGAAAGGAATGACTTGTTATCAATTAATTCATGGGAAATCATGCATACTCATTTAGTTACTCTTCCAATACACTTATTACCAGGCAAGATATCAATGTGATGAAAAATTTGTTTTTAGTTCTTAGGTTCTCAGAACTTGAGCAGGCTGTTCTGGCCATTTATCATTAAGAAGGCGAGGATTACCAATGGTGAAATATCATTAAGAATATAACAAAAATATGAAATAGAATCTATGGGATGAGAGTAATTCAAGGAAGTATTATTCACTATATTTTTTCCTCAAACTCTTTGCACAAAGATAGATATAGGATTATTGGAGTTGAAACAAAAGGTGGATGAGTCCATTGGAACTTACAATAAAAAATTCATGAGGATCACAAGGAATGCCTCTAGTTTTATATATTACCCCAATAGTAAAATCAATAATTTCCTTATCATATTAAATACAAGTCTTTAAAATGTATTATCCATAAAAGACTTTGAAATCTATGAATCAATAATTCGATGTGTGCTAAAGGTAGAGATAGAAATTAGAGACTCTCATTATTTGGGAGAGAGAAAGAGGAAAGTGGAGTATCTTGGAATCTCTAGTGATGTGTTTTATGGGGTACATAAATTAAAACTACCTATATGTAAAACTTTTTGGAGGAAGCACCTGAATAATTGCCTCAAGGGATCAGGTGATTGTTTTAAGTGTGGTAAATCATGTCACCATACCCTCGACTACTAAAGTAATTGTAAGAGAATAATTAATAAAACACAGGATAAGAAGTCCCCAACTAATGTTCCACCCACACTTCAATGCTTCAGATACAATGAGTTTAGGAATTATGTAAATCAATTACCTAACCTCGGAGATAATGATGATAATAGTCACCAACAACCTTCTAATCCCAGGGAATAAGGAAAACCCTATGTGATGAAAACTACTGAAAAGGATTGTGGTAATTAAAATATTATTATACTCCACTCTCATTTTGTGTATGTCATATTATATTTTCTTTATATTCACTCTAGTATATAGTGGAAATTTTCAAAGAGGATCAAATCACCACCCTAATTATTTGATATTGGTTTATGAGATAAAACTTATAGTTATATGATTATTATATCCCAAGTTTAAGTTTATGGGATATTCCTTGTGAAAATATTATTATCCATCCTTTAGATGAATTTAATGTGATTTTTGGAAATGGATTGGTTCTCTCTAGTTAGAGGAAAAATTATTTATCGGAATAAGGAAATCACATTTCATATCAATATATGATAGTCTATTAATTCAAGCATGATTATGAACATCCTTTAGAATCAAATTATATAATGTGGGTCTTGATAGTAAATAATGATAGACTCTTGGATCAAATGGTTGGAGAAAAATACTCAATATTAAGGATAATCCTATTATGAGGAAAATATATATCTCATAAGTTAGAAATTACATCTTGAGTATGTATATCTTTTAAATACCCTTAATTATTTTCACTAGTAAGTGATAATTAAAATTGTGAGAATGAAATTTATTTAAGGGGGAGAATGTAACACCATAATAATTTACTATATATCTTTCTTTAAATAAATATAGTGTGTTTGATATCTTTCTTCACACAAAACACTAAAATAAAATTAAATGTTACATACCTTATTAAAATAATTCAATATGATGTGAAACATCAATGAAAAATAACAATAAAGCCTCAAGTGAATAAAAATATTATAAATTGATTTATTATGAAAATATATATATTTAAATTCGTTATATATTATTATTATTATTATTATTATTAAATAATTAATGATTTAATAATTAAAGTTAAGGATTAGAAAATAAATAATTAATTAAATGTGATTAAATCTATTAAATGTTAAAAAGGTATATTTTACAAATAACTATTTTCAAATTGATGTGTATTTTACCTAAAAAATTAAATCTAAGTGGTTGAACTAAAGAGAAAAATCCCCAAGCATGAAAATTATGTTGCTAATAGTGGGTATCAACTTTTGGGAAAAACTCATCCCTCTGCCTCTTATGACGAGCTTTGGATACTTGTTCACAACTTTGTGTAAATCCCCATAATAGTCCAATAATGAGAACAACTAATCACATGCTATTTCTCCAAGGATAACAAGAAAATATTCTTCACAGTTATTTATTATTATAATAACTATATTGATACGGGATCATTATAGACTCAAATCAAGGTCCTCTCTAGTTTTATCACTGAATCATGGGTTATTATTAGAGACTTTAACTATATAGTACATGCTAATGAGAAAATGGGGCATGTTTTCAACTCATCCTTCATCAGGGATTTTAATGCCTATGTTGAGGAATATAATTTAACTAAAGTTAGTCTCATTCGATCCAAATACACTTGGTACATAATACATCATAATGGCATAAGATCTAGCATGATTGATAGAGCTTTATGAATGATGTTTCACTTGGGAATTGGAGATCCATTTCATGTGTCACCATGTAAAATCATAACTTGGATCATCACCCCATTTTTGTTAGCCTCCTTAGTAATTATAATAATTTTACCATTCCATTTAGGTTCAATAATGCTGGGAATGGTGTCCATGAATGAAATAAAATTATTCAAGACACTTGGGCCTGGCCTGAATGTAATGAAAATCTAGTCACTTGCATCTCCAAACTGAAAATTATAAAGGCTAAAATGAAGGATTGGAGTACAAAAAGTTTCAGCCACCTTGATGAAGAAATTTATGTCCTTGAACACTCTCTTAATTCAATTCAAGAGGACATCACTAAGAACAAATTCCCTGGAAGAGTTATCTAAGAGGTATACATGTCTTCCAAGCTTCAAAATATTATCAATCTCAAAGATAAATTCAAAAGGATATGTTCAAATCCATATGTCTCAATGATAGGGTTATTAACATCAAGTTATTCAATGCTCTCTAAAGAGAATGAAGGGAAAATAAGCCTCTTTCCCTCATAAAAAATCAAATCAAATTCTGAATGAAAGGGAGTCCCTATCCAATCACATTGTTTCTTCTATGAGATCTTTTCAATGGGACACCAAGGAATGTGGGCCTAAGGGAAGGTATTATTCCAAATTTGGTCACTAAGGAAGACAATTTTATTCTCACCTCAACTCCTCTGGGATTTGAAATTAGGGAAGTCATATTTAGCCTAAACAAGTGAAGATCACCTAGACTGGATGGATTCACCAGCCATTTCTTTTAGAATTATTGGGAGGTCATACATATTGATGTTTGCAACCTAGTTAAGATTTTTTTTCAAGGGTGGATCCTTCATTCATGGATTTAATGCCCAATTTATTTCTATCATTCCAAGGGTTGAGAATGAAATTGAAATTAGTCAATTCAGACTAGTTTCTATTATCAACACTATACATAAAATCATTACAAGGATTATTTCCAACAGATTTTCTTGAATCACAAGTAAAATCATTTCTTGGAATAAATTTTGATTTTTTAAAGGAAGGAATATCTAAGAATGATTGATTACTACCTCATAGTGTGTGAATCTTCATAGGAATTCTTCAAGGGGAGGCACCATTTAACTCAATATTTACATCAAAAAATCCTTTGATGCAATGTAATAGGGTTTTATCTGTAATTTCCTTTCAAGTTTTGGCTTCAACACAAGGATTGTTTACTAGATTAAAGCCATGATTGGGTCTTCTCACATATATATTTTAATTAATGGATCCCTGGAGGGATATTTCTGGTGCTCAAGATGGTTGAGATAAGGATACCCCCTCTCTGCTTCCATTTTTATATTATAGAAGACTATCTAAGTAGACTCTTTATTCACATGGTGAAAATTGTCAATTGTAAACCATTAGGGTAACACAAGGTATATCTGATCTATATCATCTATTTTTTGCTGATGATATTATTATATTTACCTAGAGAGACTGGAGGAATATCAAAAATATCAAGAATCCCCTTCTGCACTATGAAAGGGTATCAGGTCAGGATGTTAGTTAGAGAAAGTCATTCATTTACTTTGGAAATAATATTCTAGCCTCCAGAAAAATTGGTATGATCAATGATCTGAGAATAAGGGAGGGCTTTTTACCTTATCTCTATTGGGGTTCACATGTTTTTGGAAAGACCCTGTGCTTCCCACTTCATCAATATTTTGATCCAGGTTAGAAGAACATTGTCCTATTGGAAAGTTAAATCTATTTCAATGGTGGGAAGAGCTTGCCTTGTCAAACATGTGGTTATCTCAAAGTTGGTCTACTCATTTATGGTGTACTCCTAGACTGCATCATTTCTTAAATCCATCAACACTTTGATGATAAACTTCTTTTGGAGTGGCAACGTAATAGAATGAAATATTTTTATAGTCTCATGGAATCAATTTTGCATGCCTTATACTCTTGGAGGCCACAACATAAAAAATATGGTTCTCTTAAATCAATCCCTTCAAGCTCAATTTGTTTGGAAGCTTCTTATAAACATTTCAGACTCCTTGGGATTCCTCATGTCCAAGTTCTTTGATAAATTGGTAACATGGAATACCTACTACATAAATTCCTCAATATGTCTTGGAAAAAAAGTATTTTTCCATAAGATATATATGCACTCTCACTAGCAGGTGAGTGCCAACTCCTTTCTAAAGTTCTGGACTAACAATTGGTATGGAACCCCTCTTATGTATTTGACAAGTTACATTGACCAAGGTATTGATTATATCATCTCAATTAAAGACCAAGTGGACAACCTGAATGCTCTTAGATGTGATATTAAACAAGCTATTTCATGATATGATTTTTTTAAATTAGGATGATATGATCGGCCTTAAATGGGAAACTTGATTTCGAAGGCCTTTTATAAAAATCTGGTCTAGGTCTCTCACAAATGGATTGGTGAACTCAACCAAAAATGGTTATGCCCTTCTAAGTTTACTTTGTTTTGGAGGATTTATTACAATAAAATTATTATTGATGCTAACCACCAATAGTTAGGAATATCTATTTTCTCAATGTGTGTGTTGTTCCATCAACACCATGAGGATGTTGATCACTTTTTCCTATGTTACCAAACTGTCTCTTCATTATGGAAAGTTGTATTCGATATTTTTAAGGTTTATAAACCAAGTGAAGATGTGGTTAGAGGCTTCCTTCCTATAATACTTGACATATATATGTCTAAGAAGCTCACAAATATTTTTAGGGTGGCCTATATAGAGTTGTTGTACGTGCTCTGGAGAGGAATAAATAAATCCATCCATCAACAGACTCACTTTAACAATAAATCTTCCCTTGCTGAAATTTTGATGGTAGAACACAATGAAAACATTGTTGACGCTCCTTTCGTCACAGAATCTAAAGATCGGAAAAGGGAATATCTGAGCTCAAAGTGATTTCAACCTTTGAAGAAAACATCAAAAATCGACAAAGGCATGAACACAGGATCAAAAACACATCCACCGCGCAAGTTTTACCACTACCGCGCAAGTATACTTGCGCGGCTACCTTGGTCGCGCAGGTGACTTGCGCGACCTAATTGGTAACCGCCCGGTAACCACCCTGGGTCTTCTTTTTCCTATAAATAGACCCTGTGGGCCCCCCATTCGAGAGGATTTTTTTCCAGAAACTCGGATTGAAGCTCCTGACGCCCAAGTCTCTTCTCAAAGCTTCCGGAACACTTCTAAGGTAATTTTTTACCTAGAACGGAAGATCTAAAGAGAATAAGGAAGGCCTAAGTGTTGAAACTTATCAAACACTTGCTCGCCAACTTATTTCCTTCAATATAACTTGTGCGTCCCTTTTCTGGAAGAACCTCAAGAGGATTCTAAAGTGATTAAAAAGAAGTCGCTCAAGTATTTCAATTCCGATTGAAAATCGCGCAAGTACCCCTCATGTCGCGCAAGTATACTTGCGCGACCAATACTTGCGCGCCGCCGCAATACTTGCGCGCCTTCCAAGACTTGCGCGCCCATTCCTTTTTGGGTGCCTTTTCTGCCCATTTCACCCCTCTTAAGCCATTTCACCTTTCCTATTCAAAATTCAGTCTTCAAGATACTCTTCAAAGCCATTTATGGCATGATTTCTTGATTTGACTTCCTTATCTGAAAGGAATTCTATGGAATATCTCTCAAAACCTAGTGATTTAAACATCTTTATGTCACCAAAGATTGAGAGTTCATTTAACCTCATCCTTTAAGATGAGAGAATCCTTAACCTGGGTCTCCTTTTCAGGAATAATACCCAGTTATAGTCCTTTAAATTTGGGCATCCTCCTCAGGAGTAAGCCCCAAATTCTTAAAGTTCCCAAACTTGGGCATCCTCCTCAGGACTAAGCCCCAAACCTTAATTCCCAAACTTGGGCATCCTCCTCAGGACTAAGCCCCAAACCTTAATCCCTAACCTGGGTCTCCTTTTCAGGAATAAGACTCAGTCATAACCTTGGGCTTCCTTTTCAGGAATAAGCCCCAAGTCCCCTTAAACTTCTCTTAACCAGTCATAAATTACCTTTGATTTGGGTTTCCTTTTCAGGAATAAAACCCAATCATAAGTCCCCTCCTAACATGGGCATCCTCCTTAGGAGTAAGCCCCAAGATTAGAGTATTCAAATCTCCATAAAGCACATATACCTTTATGGACCCTGTTCCTGGATTTTCTCCCTAAAAGTGAATCCTAAACCTTCATCTATCTGGGCAGTCATCTATACATAAGCCCCAAAACAAATTCTTATGATTGCATCTTTTATGGCACAATTGTCTAAATTTTACCAATACCTCTTGTTTCTCACACCGAGCATGACTCACGTGAGCTTAGAGTGTAAAAGTAATTATGACATTCATCTTTGAGCCATCAATCATAAACATCATACCCCATTACTCGAACTACGTGGGTTCTGATTCCTTTTCCAAAACAAAGGATACGTAGGTAGCCCATTTATGGGTTCGATCCCAACTTTGAAATAATCTCTGTCCTTCTGAATGACAATAAACTTCAAGTGCCCCACTGAGTGGCTTTAAAACCATCCTGGTCATCATAAATGACCAAGATACTTTTATATAAATGTTTTGAAGGATACCATTGACCAAGAATCTCTAAACAGATATAGATGATTCTCTATTGATGAAGAACCTCGAATACCTATAAAAGATTCTCTAAATTTCTTGCATATTTAGTCATTGATTGTTAAAACTAAAGGAAAGCACATTTTATACTTGGTAATGTAATAAGGATTCACGAACATAACTTAAATCTATAAAGAGAGTCCCGGAGTAGACAATAATTCCCCTCAAAAAGGTGTGATGAGTCCGATCTCCCATCCTCTCGACCAATGCAAATTCCTAAGCCTCATTAGTCCACAAGCTAATGAGCGCCTGCCTTTGGAAAGTAGGTCCAAACGGATGTGGAATCATTGGATGTTTCCGGTTCTACGAACAAACCCGTTAGAAACCGATCGGAACGTTTGAATCTCCCGTCCAGGAGGTCATCCCCGGATTCCGTGCGAAACAAAAATGGTGAACCCGACGTGAATCCTTAACCAAGTGAAAGTGATGTTCTTCTTATTTGTTAGGCCCCTTGGGCCAACAAAGCAATCATTGACATGTGCTCATCCAAAAGATGCAGTGGCCAGATTCATCTTGATTATGTCTGTTATATGGAACAGGCACTCTTTTCTCAAGATCTTCTGCAAAAATGGCTTTCCTTAAATTCACCCCTGTGAATACTGCTGCTGTGAACACCTCTACTGTGAGGTCTGCTGCTGTGAAAACCAATGCTGCTACTCCTGCTGGAACGTCATCCGCTCTGAGGATGACATCACCAACTCAGCGTCTTCAACGCTGTGTTTCTAATGCACTGGTTAAGAAGTACCGTCGCAATGGTACTATCCCAACTCTGGAGGCCGCTTGTCAAGCCCTCCAAGTTAACAATTCTACCTGGTCGTCCGGACAACGGCGACCAGCAATCAAGAAGCAGGCGGTGCTGACTACCGTCTCCAACCGTTTCGGGTCGTTATCCCCGGAACGCAATTTCCATTCACTCCCTTACTCTGAGGAAGTGAATGAGCAGGTCCCTCAGGGCCTTAATTCAAAAAGATAGGAGTCCTTCCCGAGGGCTCCCATCAACAATCGCCGCCAGACTCGTGCGGTAGTGCGCCCTCAACATGATGAGGGTACCGTCTCCAGGCATTCAGCTCAGGTTCCTCGAACCCGAGCAGGCAAGATGAATCACCAGAGACGGAATCCGGTTAACAATAGGCAGGTTGTCATCCCTGCCATCTCCGGAGAAGTCCACCAACCTAACTTGGTGGAAAGCAACGAGCAGGCATACACACCTGTCCGTTTTAATTCCGCTGTCCAGCAGACTCGTCTGGCAGCATCAAGCCGATCCCGCCAGGCAATTCCGGCGGAGTACTGTAGGCAGGAACATACACCTGCTTATACATCACCAGTTAGTCAGCAGGCTCGTCTGACTACATATGATGGATCTCGTCAACCGCGTTTGGCGAAGTGTAAACAGCAGGCACATACACCTGCTAATACTAATCAAGCCTACCAACAGTCTCGTTTGGTAGCGCACGGAGAAGTCAGTCGGAAAGTCCCGACGACAAACAGGAGGCAGACTAAACTCTCTACCTCCACACTTGAGTATTGTCAGGATTCACTGACAGGAAAAGGAGGACAGGAGCAGGCACATACACCTACTCCAAGCCCAGAATTGACGTATATCCCTGTTCCGGCGGCTGAAGTCACCAAACATATTTTGTCAATGGTGAAGGAGCAGAAGCAAATTCCTGCTCATATTCTGGATGCTTGCCAGGATATCATAACAACTTCAGCATCATCACAGGGACAGACACATAAATCTATCCCTAGCAATGGAGTGACACATCAATGATTCACTCCGGAACAGACACACACATTTGTTCCAGTCTAAGAGGGTTATGGGGCCTACTCCCCCAAATCATACGGACAACCAAGTCAGGCACATACACCAGATTTGAGCGATGATTGTCAGCCTAACCTGACCATCTTTCTTGATCAGGCACATACACCTGCTCAGAGCAATCACTTTCGTCATCAAGTGATTTCTAAAGCGAGTAAGAAGGCATCTAAGAAAAAGATCCGCCCAGCACAGTCAGGAGATCAAAGGCCAATCTGCAACCAAGCCTTGCTCGATGCTGGAGTTCTTGAAGCCCTCAGACATTTATCTGTCGGAATTCAAGATTCTACTCCCTCAGTTCCCAATAACAAGAACATTAATTTTGAAGGTCTTCAACAGACACTTCCTCATGAAGACTTGCTTCATGAAAATTCGGTCAATCTTGAAGTTTCTTCTTCAGATGAGAGCCACAGGAACCCTCTGTGTGGTCAGAAGACCAAGGAGCAAGAGATTTCATCTTTTGCTGTAACCCATCATGAAGGTCCTCCTCATGGTGATGAACTTCGCTGCGAAAGTCCTCTCCGCAGTAGTGATTCACATTGTCTCGAAAATTCTTCAGAAGGCAATGTAGTGACGAGAAATCCCTCCTATCTCGAGGCACTTGCAAACGTAAAACCAGTCATGTCTGAAGATTTACTATCGGCAGGTGAAACTCTTTCTCCATCAGAAGATAGCTTGGGGTTCAGGTTATTCTCCGAACCATCCCTGGGTCATTCATCTTCCGGCATGAATAGTGATATCTCTACCAATCTTGTTGAATCCGATGAAGCAACAAGGAAACACCAACTATGGTCCAAACAGGTAGAAGAATCTTCATTCAATGATAAAGAGGAAATGCTGAACATGAGGAAAAAACTGGCAAAAGGTGAAGTACCAGTCATGTTTTGGCCTTTGGCTAACTCCCAGTACGACATTCCAAAGATGTTGACGGATGATGGAATCCATGATATTCGTCTCAACATATGGAAAACTCTTTGTCAATTGAAGAAGAAAGTATTATCTTACGATGAATATTAAAATCATCTTAAGATAATAGAAGGGTTACAACGCCAGATTGATTTGTCATCTCTATCAGTCTCTCGGTATCCGAAGGCTGAAAAGCAACAGAGAACCCTTCAACGTTCATGCCTTGGCGCACTAAGAAGACTGCGTCAGTTAATTTCCAATGCTCCGTCTAATGTTCATATCAGAGGATGGGGTGTTCACGGAGCACTACATTTCACAGTGCTTTCCGGTCAGCAAAGCCCGCCGAAAATGGTCTCATGCAATGTTATTGCCCATGGCCGGCCACAGTCAATGGGCTTTGTTCATAATCAAAAGCTTGCTCAAGAACAGGCTTCAACTAGTTCCTCTCAAAATCAAGTATATAGAGAACAAGTTGTTGAATTGCTCCTACATCGAGCAGGCGAGAATATTGCACAAGCCTCTCGTCTGGAGAAAACACGTCATCAAATGACGGAAGTTTCGGAAATCATCCAACGGTCTGTTGAACCAGGTGATAAAAGTGGATACAGGTTAATGCATCCAGCTAATTTCCGAACTAAGATTCGCAAGATCAAGAGAGATTTCAAGAAGATCTCAGACATAGCATGTCAAGAGACACCCCAGCTTGCCAGACTGGGGACTTCTCTAACCCAACCCTCAGAGTCAACGAATGGGATTCGAGGAGTTGAGCGGAAGCAGCAGGAACACCCCCAGTCCACCGGACTGGGGACTTTTTCAAATCTTCAATCCTTCCCTCAGAGAAAGTCAGTATTCTCTCGATTAGGGAATAATCCTCAAGAGGAACGAAGAGCCAAGCTGTCAGGAGATTCTCTCCAAGTGACGGTTCTCCAAGAAGTTCCTGAGGGATCAGGTCAACAGAATGTCATGTCTCATCATGGACATAGAAGAAGACAATATCACAGAAATGCTGATAGAAAGGATTCCATGCAATATGCATCCATTAATGTCATCAATGTCGTTGCTGCTGATTCACCAGATGAGGCTCAATCAGAGGGATCAGACGAAGAGGTCCCTGCTCAAGAAGTCGCGCACACAGACCTAAATGAAGAAGGTGTGCGCACACGTAATCAAAGGCTTACCCAAAATCTGGGTATTCCTTCAAGTAACCCACTTCCCCCTTTCCGAAAAGGATCCAATAAGGGGAAAGATAAGAATCAGGTTACTTCTCACCCTTCCTCTGAAGGAGGTCAATCGCTCTCATTAGAGCAAAGGTTTGCACAACAGGAGGAAGAAATGAAAGAATTAAGAAGGTTGAATGCAGAACTACTTCAGAGTAGTCTTCTTCTTAAGAATGCTGAAGTCCGACAGCCGAAGGAATTTGTTGTAACTACTGAGATGGATCAAGAATATCCTCCTTTATCAGTACACCCACAGAGGTCTAATCCTACGGTTCAAACGCAACAACGGTTGGCAGCACTACCATTAGTTGCAGCACCAACCACCACGTCTGTCCAAGCTCCATTCATTGCACCTACCCAAAACCAAGTTCAACCTGATGTTTCTCAAAAGTTAATAACTACTATTGAGTCATTAACAGCTCGGTTAGAAACTATGGAAGGGAAACGGGCGCAAGTTCAACCTGAAATGAAAGTTTACCCTGAATGGGTAGATTCAATTTCTCCTCCATCCAGTTTTGGAAACCCTATTTTCCCTACTTTCAATGGATCAGGCGACCCTGAACAACATTTGACGCATTACGTATCTTGTTGTGATCCTATGATGGGAACTCCAGAGCAGCAAGAAGTAGTGAAACTCAGATGCTTCGTGCGAACCTTGCAAGGACCAGCTTTTGTCTGGTATACAAGCTTGAAATCCCGATCAGTCATCGGATGGGAGGATCTTCATCAAAAATTCCTTCTTCAGTTTAGCTCAACTTTTCCAAAAACGACAGTTTTCGATCTTACAAACTGCAAGCAAAGGGAGAATGAAAGAGTCTCTGATTTCATTGCTCGTTGGAAGGGATTAACATATTCCTTGAGTTTATCACTCCCTCAGGAGGAATTGTTGCCAATCTGTGTGGCAAATTTCGTGACGAATTACGCACGCCATTGATCCCTGTGAAATACACAGGAGGGTTTCGAGACCTTACTTCAATCGCTCAACAGATTGAAGATTCCCTTATACAGGCTAAGGTTAAATCTCGTGTAATTCCATCAGCTCCAGGAAGAAGAATGGGTAAAGCAGAAACTGCTACAGTTATGCTTAAACAGGCACCTGTACCTATTTCTACTTCAAAACCTTCATCTTCTCGAAGGGCTCCACCTCCTGAACGCCAACAACAAAGGTTGTTTCGTCCAAATGATCAAAAAGATCAACGACGAAAACAATTTGAGGATATGAAGAGTAAAACATACTCTTTCCGAAGTGAGCAAGTTCCTGGTTACTTCATTTCAGCTTTGGAAAATAATTTGGTTCAATTACCAGTGCCGAAGAGGCCAAACAAGGAAGGAGATGAAGACCGTCCCAATTATTGTCCCTTTCATCAAATGTTGGGGCATCCCATCCAGGAGTGTTTTGTCTTTAAAGACCTCCTGCAAAAGATGGTCGATTTGGGACAGGTCAAATTGAAGGGTTCTTCAGCTCATGTAGCGTGTATTACCGCTACAGATCCAGAGGAAGGAGGCGAGTGGCAGGAAGTCAAAAGCAAAACTGCGAAAAAATATGATGATTGGTTGGTCAGAAAGACAATCAATCGGACCCATTCCATTTTGCGAAGACAATTGAAGAAGCCAATTGTGTCTCCTACAAAAGCTGCAGTAAAGCCTCCATCAAAAGACAAATCCTCAAAAGGGCAGAGCAATTCAAAGAAGAAAGAGGAATCAGAAGAAGATGAGTATGTATCAAAGCCTAAATTGATTTGACTTTGGCAGATTTCATGCCATCTACTTCAAAGCCACGGGCACCATCCCACCAAACGGCACAGCCTAAATAGGCTAACCAGGCAGGGTCTTTATCAGACGAAGAGTTAATCTTTGGTTCTGTTAATATGATTCAATTAACAGATCCATATTCCAGTCTTGATAATCCTGAATTCCCTGTAACAAATAAGGGAATCTGAAGAGGTTCTAGAGGTTCAGGATATAGGGGAAGACGTGGATCTTTCCGAAGCCACTACTCTAATTCTACCCCTGCTAGCACTGTATACGCAGCAGAAACTCGTGGTAGAGCCCTTCAGCAAGCTCAAAAAGAACAAGCAATTTCTTCTGCCGATGGCCAACTCAGTTTTGGCACAGTTATTTTGGAAGACCGATTAAAGGTTCCATCTTCTTTATCTCAGAAAGTAAATGGATCTAATCAGTCTAATCTTCCAAAACCTAGGATGTTGCCAACTTCAATACAAGATGCATCAGCTTCCAAAGCATCTGCTTCCAAGGTACCTGCTAAACCGCATATTCCTATTGGGAAACGCAGGCCTCTAGATCAAAAGTATGATATATTGAAACACTTGGCCCAAGTACCAGCCAAATTATCAATTTTGGATGCTTTGAATCTATCAAGAGATCTTCGGGAAGCACTCATCGAAGCTTTGTCAAGTCCTCAGGAGTTTGAAGCTGAAATTGCTGCAGCTGAAATTTATCACATAGAGAATAATCCTGCAGAATGTCATGCAGTGATATCTTTTACTGATAAAGATGAAGATGATGTTGTGCATGGGCACATAAAACCTTTGTACTTATCTGGAAAAGTCAATGGTATAGATGTTCGAAGAGCTTTTATTGACAATGGTTCAGGAGTCAACCTCATGCCCATTCGCACACTTCGTCGATTGGGCCTCACGGAATCTGATTTATCTCCTTCTACCATGATGTTGCAAGGATATGATAAAAATTAACAAGAACCACTGGGAGAAGTTACGCTCAGAACTCAGTTTGGAGATCTTGTTTCTAATTTGGATTTCATGATTGTTGATCAAGACTCAGCTTTCAATATCTTGCTTGGAAGACCCTGGCTACATCAGCATGCAGCTATTCCGTCATCATACCATCAATGTCTCAAATACTGTTTCGATGGTCAAGTTGGAACATTGTATGGTGATAAGGCCTCGTTCAAGACATGTGAGTCTCAATACATTGAGGCGGAATTTTATCACATGAAGGGAAGAGAAAAATCTACAATGAAGGAAATTACCAAAGTTAATGCTCCATATGGTTTGGAAAAAATTCCAATAAATCCATTTTCACATATGAGTACAGATTATGTGTTACCTATCAGTCAAATTGACAAAATAGGCCCAAATCAAAATACTCTTATGGAAAGATCCATAATGTCAATTACGGCAATCGAGCCAGACAACATGGGAGAAATTGGTAACTTACCAAGCAGTGATGAAAGCATAAGTGGTGACGTTTTCATTTCGTCGGCTGAAATCCAACAAGTCTATACTTCGCTAATCAGGCAAGAAGAAGTTATAGCAACACCAGCGGTGAATATTGATGTCGATTTTCAACCCATTATCTCCTCTTTATTTCCCAAAGAAGACCCTTTTTCATCAATAGGATCGGAAATGGAAGTTTCTTCTTCAAAATGTGAAAATTTTGACATCTCTTATGATCATGAGAATTTCATTGTTTCATCTACTTTGCAAGTAGAAACGGAAGAAATAACACATGATGAAGAGGAAGAGGAAGATCTTAGAGATGCTCCTCCAGCATTTGAAGAGGGTATCTCTACCACTGTGGATGAACTCAGAGAAGTAAATCTGGGTACAGAGAAAGATCCACGCCCCACTTTAATTAGTGCGGCCATGACCCTTGAAGAACAAGAGATGTATATTTCTTTTCTAAAGCAAAATAAAGATATTTTTGCATGGAATTATACAGAGATGCCTGGCCTTGATCCTAATGTTGCCACCCATCATTTGGGTTTTCCAAAAGAACATCGAGGATTCAAGCAAGCCGCGAGAAGAACACACCCAACCTATGCTTCCAAAATCGAGGCTGAAGTGGATAAGCTTATCAAAGCTAACTTCGTCAGAGAAGTTCAATATCCCAAGTGGTTGGCTAATATTGTCCCTGTAAAGAAGAAGAACGGACAAATTAGGGTTTGCATAGATTTTAGAGATCTTAATCGGTATTGTCCCAAAGATGATTTTCCAGTTCCGATTACAGAACTCTTAATTGATGCGACGGCTGGCTATGAAGTAATTTCTTTCATGGATGGATATTATGGATATAATCAGATCCGAATGGCCCCAGAAGATGAGGAATATACAGCCTTCAGAGCTCCTCAAGGTGTGTTTTGTTACCGGGTGATGCCCTTTGGTTTAAAGAATGCAGGTGCAACATATCAACGCGCCATGCATCGTATCTTCAAACCTTTTCTAGGGAAATTTGTTGAATGCTATGTAGATGATTTGGTGGTTAAATCCAAACAACGTTTTGATCACTTGGCTGATTTGGAAGTCATATTCCACAAGCTTCGACAACATAATTTGAAGATGAACCCCTTAAAATGTGCTTTTGGGGTAACCTCAGGAAAATTTCTCGGCTTTGTTGTACGCCATCGTCGTATTGAAGTCGATCCTGAGAAGACCAAATCAATCCTTGGTATGTCACCTCCTCAGAATTTGAAAGAATTAAGAGGACTTCAAGGACACTTAGCCTATATTCGGCGTTTCATCGCCAATTTGGAAGGCAAAAGTTTACCCTTTACCAAATTATTGAAGAAAGGAGTCACTTACTAGTGGACTGAAGAATGTCAAGAAGCATTTGATGTTCTCAAGAAATACCTCTTGAGTCCACCAGTACTCATGCCACCTGTTGAAGGTAGGCCTCTTATCCTCTATGTGACAGCTTTAGAGCGATCATTAGGTGCCTTTCTCGCTCAAAAGAATGATTCTGGGAATGAAAATAGTCTCTACTATCTCAGTAGAACTATGCTTGAAGCAGAAACCCGGTATTCGAGTATTGAAAAGTGCTGCCTAGCATTAATCTTTGCAGTTCAGAAACTGAGACACTACCTGCAACATCACGAGGTCCAATTGGTATCTCGTAATAATCCACTCAAATTCATCCTTAGTCGTCCAATGCTTACAGGACGTCTGGCAAGGTGGGCGGTTATTCTACAGCAGTTCGACATTCAGTATGTGTCTCAAAAGGCAATTAAGGGCCAAGCTCTGGCTGATTTCCTGGCTAAACATCCTTCAGTAGAAGACACGTATTCAGATATCGAACTCCCTGATGAGGAAGTTTTCTCTATTCAAGAGAGTCCTCAAACATGGGAAATGTATTTTGATGGTGCTTCTAGAAGTCCAACAGGAAAGAAAATGGAAAATCCTAAATTCAACAAAGTTGGTTTAGGAATTGTGCTCATTTCTCCAGATAAGGCAGTGTTACCTTATTCCTTTTTGTTGTGGGAAGGTGGTACCAATAATGAAGCTGAATACCAAGCTCTCATTACAGGCTTGGAGTTAGCGCTTCAAGCACAAGTGAATCACTTAAAGGTGAAAGGTGATTCAGACCTGGTAATCAAACAAGTCAATGGGGATTATGCCATCATAAAAGAAGAATTAATCCCTTTGTATGATTACGTCAGAGAGTTAATGTCGGAATTCCCTTCAGAACTGACATTTTCTTATGTCCCAAGATCACAAAATGCTCAAGCTGATGCACTGGCTAATATAGCCACAGCTTTAGCAGATCCAAATCGGGACGAGACAACCATCGGTATTGCCCACCGTCGTGCAATTTCACCTTATGTTCAAGTCAGAACAGAGGAAATTAATGAAATTAGTCCCATTCCTGAACCGTATGGTCATACTACAGGATGGATGTCACCTATCAAGGAATACCTTTAAAATGGAACACTTCCACCTGATAGAGCCGAGAAAGAACAAATTCGGCGACGTGTGGTCAATTTTACTCTTTATGATGGTCCAAACCACCTCGAGAAAATTCTCTACAAACGTGGTTTTGATGGAGTTCTCTTCAGATGTATTGATGGTGAAGAGACAATGGCTGTCATAAAAGAAGTACATGCAGGAGTCTGTGGTGCCCACCAGTGTGGACATAGATTGTCTGATCAAATTCGAAGGCTTGGATACTTCTGGCCTTCAATGATACAAGATTGTGTTAATTTCACAAAGAAGTGTCATTCATGCCAAGTATATGCCAACTTCATTCATCAACCTCCAGAGTTGCTTCATACAGCTAAATACTCATGGCCATTTTCCACATGGGGAATGGATGTGGTGGGACCTTACCCTTCAGCTACGGCCAAGCAGTTTAAGTACATTCTTACTGCTACTGATTTCTTTTCCAAATGGGCAGAGGCAGTACCTCTCAAAGAAGTCAGTTCTAAATGCATTGTTAGCTTCATCAAGTCTAACATCATTACTAGATTTGGTGTCCCTCATACCATATTGACGGACAACGGCACCAACTTCTGTTCTTCTGAGGTAAAGAAATTGTATCAAGAATACAACATTAAGTCCAACCATTCATCTCGATATCATGCAGCGGCTAATGGCCAGATAGAAGCCTTCAACAAGACTCTTTCAAATATACTGCAAAAGATGGTGGATAAAGATAAGAGGTCATGGCCTGATAAACTCTTTCATGCTTTATGGGCTTATAGGACTACCACTCGCAATGCGACGCGGTCAACTCCATATTCATTGGTATATGGAACAGAAGCAGTCTTACCAATTGAAATTCAATTGCCCTCACTCAGAATAGCCATTTGTGATAAGTTATCTATAGATGAGCAATCCCAAAAATGGTTGAATGAATTGGAACGGTTAGACGAGAAAAGATTGTGCACTTTGCACCACTTGGAAATCTATCAGAATCGGATAGCACGAGCTTTTAACAAAAAAGTTCGTCTTCGTTCATTCATTCAGGGAGAACTGGTATTGGTTCTCAGAACACCAATGATACCAGGAAAGAAGCCTCCCAAGCTTGAACCAAAATGGGAAGGACCTTATTCAATACATAAGGTCTACTCCAATAGAGCGTATTCTTTGATCTCAATGGATGGAGAACACATCACGACTCCAACCAATGCCAGATTTCTGAAGAAATATTTTGTATAAACACAAAATATGGTCCCCAGAACCAAGACTTACAATTGGTTCATACAGCAAAGGTCCGGTATGACCTTAAACTATACAGCAACGGTCCAGTATGACCTTAAACTGCACTATGGTCCGGTATGACCTTAAACTGCACCATGGTCCAGTATGACTTTAAACTGCAACTTCGTCCCACACGACATTAAACTGTGAAAAAGTTCCATGAACGGTCCAGTATGACCTTAAACTGCACCACGGTCCAGTATGAACTTAAACTGCACCATGGTCCGGTATGACCTTAAACTGCAACTATGTCCCACACGACATTAAACTGTATTATGTCCTATCTACATGACATTAAAATGTATAGAAGTTCCTTATATTGTCCGAGATGACATTAAACTATATTTTTGTCCTAGCAACATGACATTAAACTGTGTGGCACTTTCATCGTCCAGCATGACGTTAAACTATGTCAGTTCCCTTATCGTCCAAACATGACGTTAAACTGTCACATTGGTTACTAATACGTCCTACATGACACTAAACTGTGTATGTCCGAGATGACATTAAACTATATTGTGTCCTAGCAACATGACATTAAACTGTGTGGCACTTTCATCGTCCAGCATGACATTAAACTGTAAAAAAGTCCCCAGAACTGATATCCTCATATTGGTTCACCTTAGTCCTAGCTACATGGCTTTAAACTGTACAGCAATGGTCCCGTATGACCTTAAACTGCATCATCCCTGGTCCATGTATATGACCATAAACTATTTGCGAATCCCTTATGTCCAGCAAGACGCTAAACTGTGACGTCCTAAACTACATGACGCTAAACTGTATAAAAGTCCCTCACGTCCGGAAAGACGTTAAACTATATAATCATCAAAGGTTCAGCATGACATTAAACTGCACCATCCACGGTCCATGCATATGACCTTAAACTATTCACACTTTCGTCCAACATGACATAACTGGTGTGTTATTTTGTCCTTACGGCATGACATTAAACTACACAGTCCCCCTTTCGTCCAATATGACGTTAAACTATTTTATCCCCATCGTCCTAACTACATGACGTTAAACTGTACAGAAAATCCTTGATAGGTCCTACATGACATTAAACTGTGCATCGTTAAGGTTGTTATTACCTCTTGTTTCTCACACCGAGTATGACTCACGTGAGCTTAGAGTGAACATCAACCATAACACTCCCTTTGGGCCGCTAACCATGTGTAAGTCCCAACAACATTTTAATTAGATCGTTGTCCCCAAGAACAACTTGATCATTAATTCATTCTTTAATTGAACTACACGGACTTTGATCCTTGCCCTCCAAGCTGGGTATGTAGGCAACCTCCCAGGGTTCAAGCCCAAAAACAATCTCTTCACATCGGTTCACCACCATCTCATATGATGTTGATTTGTGAAACCGCCCCCTGAATCAATATCTTTACATTGATTCACTTTCGTCCTTGTTATATGACGTTAAACTATACAACACTTTTGTCAGGTACGACAATAAACTACAATATTCTTTGATCTCCTCACTTGAGAGAGAACTATTATTGACATTGATTTTTCAATCATGGTTCATTTCAAAAAGACTACGTGCATACATGGTAATGCCTAAATTTTTTATCTCAGGTTAAACCATCATTGCACTAAAGTCCCCTTTCACCCTTCACATGTACGAACCAAATTTGTACAAAAGGTAGTTCTAGAACTACGTGGACTTGATTCCCATCCTTATGGGATACGTAGGAACATTCGAGTGTCCCTCGAATCCAGTCCCAAGTCTTTTGGGCCTAACCCCAAATTTCACTTTCAGTCCCTTGGCTGAAAAGTCCTCATGAAAACACACACTGTGTATTCATTATTATGGTCCGAATTCTATGACCCTAAACTAAGATCACTCATACTTTCATCCTGCACGACGTTAAACTACATTTCAAGAACTACGTATGGCTTGATTCTCATTCTTATGAGATACGTAGTGAAGTCCAAATTTCAATTTAGGACCCAGCCACAACATGATTATGGTTTTCATTGACCTATGTATCTCTATATACATTGGACAATACCCATCTTTATGTATTATAATCCTAAACCTTAAATATTTTCAGATCTTCATAACCCTTTTCATGACTTCTAGTCACAAAAATGTCAAACTTCTGAGAATTCTTTTGCCTGACTATGCAGCACGTGCCCATAGGTGGCCTTGCATAAACAGTTCACATAACAGACTTGTCAGCCAAAAGATGCTATTCATTTGACCATGCAGCCAATGCCCATAGGTGGCCCTGCATATTTCAACCCCCTAATGGGTTTTGTTAAATAATAGTAACTTCATTCTTGGGAAGAATGCCTCTTTTGTCCTTATTTGTCTTAAAACGAAAGTATGTAGGGATCCGCAAAAAATAGTCATCCTTAACATATTTGTCCCATATCCTTTTTCATGATCTGAAAGTATTCAAGTCTATGGTTTATTCTTCTTCCCTACGTTTGGGTCAGACCTTCGTAGGAGTGATATTCATCCAGTTCTTTGATATTCTTGTTTGGAAATATCTTCTCCATATTCAAGTACCTCTTTCCATACAAAAAACTCTATGCTTTAGAAAATTTGAATCTCCATAAACTTTCACTGGCTTTTAGCACTAGGAAAGTAAATTTATGGGAGTTCTTTTGCCTGACTATGCAGCATGTGCCCATAGGTGGCCTTGCATAAACAGTCCACATAACAGACTTGTCAGCCAAAAGATGCTATTTTATTTGACTATGCAGCCAATGCCCATAGGTGGCCCTGCATATTTCAACCCCCTAACAGGTTTTGTTAAATAATAGTAACTTCATTCTTGGAAACTACTTCTTCTAATGCCTTTTTAGCTCTTTTTCATATCATTCCTCAGATTCAAATATTCTTAAGCCATAGTTTACATTTTTTTCTCATACTTGAGTATGGTAATATATTTTCAGATAAATTGTCAAGGAATTGAATCCATTTTTAATCCATTTCCGGTCAAAGCTATTTCGACCTTAAACATTAGCCCCTTTATGTCCGGCGTGCATGACTTTAAACTGCCCACAAAAGACAAAGGAACTCTGAATAAAAGTCAAGTTCCAGCTCACTAAATATACATTTTTGTATTATTTAGGTAATATTGAGCAGTTAAAAGATTCAAAGTTTGTAGGGTTATTTGTAATAATCCTAGTAAAAATCAAACTATGATTACTAAGCCCATTGGCTTAAGTAAATTTGAAGCAGGTAATGGAAGAATGCAAGTACAAATGATTGAAGACAAAAGTGTTTTTCATTTGATACACAAGAGTTAGAAGGACATCCACAGACTGGAGTCTCTTCTCTCTTTCAAGAAATTACAGAAGACTGTCAACATAAGTCTTCATTTGATGTATAGCATCCTGAGCCTTATCAGCAGTTACTTGAAGCTCGTGCACTTGACCAGCTTCATTCTTTTCAGCTTGCTGAAGTGCCTTCTTAGCATCTGTGATGGCTTTCATGCCATTCATATGAGTTTCATCCAATGATTTATTAAGCTGATCAAGTTCCCCAGTAAAAGCATCTAACTGTTGCTGGAGTTGCACCTGTTGGACGACCTTTTCTTTGATTTTTTGCTTCAGATCCTTCATCTTGACAGCATAATCAGCTTCAGCCTGGGATATCGCAGCCTCAAATTCGCCTATGTTGACTGACAATTTCACTCTGGTCAAATCTTCGCGACTTGTCTGCACTTGCTCTCTCCTGAAAATGATCTGTTTCACCGCAGCATGGATCTTTTCATACCCAAAACCACCAAGTCCCATTATAACAAATTGGGATGACAATCGGGAAATTTTTGATGGTAGCTCTTCTAAAGGCACCCCCGATATGATGTTCCATATGTTATTCCATGCCTTACGTCATGAAAAGCTGAATGCTTTAAGCATATCTGGATCTGATTCAATATCATCGTCAGAAGGGGGTATGTAATCTGGAATTAACGCGCTTAGGGAGGTGCCTTGTCCTGCTCTTTCCCCCCTGACTTGTGCTTCTTCACTTTCAATTCCCGTTGGGACAGAGGCTGAGGCCTCATCTTCGGATCTAGTCATTGCAGTTGATGGTCCTGCATGATTAATTGAAAGGTTTAGTCAGCTTCAAAGGATAACAAAAGAATGGATTGTCTTGCGAATAAAGTACAATCACAAATATGGTTATCCATTACCCAATGGTGGTTTAGCAACCTGAGAAGACTTCTCCCTATCTTTCCCAGTTTCAACAGGATTTTCAAGATGGGTCTCAGGAGAGTTTATTGGATTTAGCTCTACTTGAGCTAATGTTTCCACAATGATAGGGTTGACATCAGTGTCCACACCCTCTTCGGGCATTGGCAGTTCAGCGGCTTCTACGGAAGAAACTGCATATTATTTTACATCATGGTTAGAAGTATATTTTTTTAAAGAAAAATTTGGGCGAAGGGTAACACTCACGCCCAAGATCTTCTAAATCACATGACAACTCAGCATGATCATAAAATTCTTCAAAATTCATTCCTTGATTCATCATTTCATCCAATGATACTTCAGAATCTTGGTTAGTCTCACCAGTGGGAGCATTTGCTACGTCTTCTTGCCGACTTATGTCCTGCAACCCCTGACCCTGGACAGCATCTTCAGTGATAGGAGGGATACTGGGAATGGATGGTAGCTCTTCTCCAGGAGCAACCAAGTTAGCCTGAGTCTATGATTGTTCTACAGCACCCTCCACGACCTTTGAAGAAGGATCAGTCCCTTCCCTCAAGGGAGAAATTGAAGAAGCCCCTGCAATCCTTAGAAATATGAGTAACCATATGATTATGGGTATAAACTCATGATTGTTCGAAGGACTTACCACTGCTAATGAAACGTTTAGCTATGGATTTCCTCCTTCGTTGCCTTGGCTTCTTTTGTTTTTTCGGAGTATCAGTAGTCTCCCTTATTGGCACTTGGATTGGCGAATGAAAGGCTATGTCCAGTGCCTCATTCATGGCCTGCTGGCCTGGAGATATCTCGCCTGGTTCGCGAGGAGAATCAGCAGCAGCCCCGATAGCGGTACCGCCAGGGCTATATTGTGGCGAAGGAACCCCGGTTCCTTTCTTTGCAAGCTGCAAGATGAAGAAAGTAACTTCCTTAAGTAACAAAGCTTCAACTAAAATCAAGTTGCAAAGAAAATAAGGAAAGAAAACTTACATCTTCAGGAGCCACGTACTCTTGCCATTCCTCATCTCCAGAACCACCAACCCCCTTAGTGGTGCCACGATCAATCATTTCCTTCACCCGCCTGGTGATAGGAACCGAATTATCAGTGGCATATATGAGCATTTCCAGCTCTCTGATGTAAGCTCGCACTTCATTGGGGTTATCTCCGTATTGAAGGTCTTTAGAAGCTAGAAGATATCCTATTCCAGGAAGTTGTAGGCCCTCACACAAATCCAGCCAGGCGGTCTCAGTATCACAGTATAAGCTCTGCCATAGCTGAACAGCCTCTGGTCTTAGATATAAAGGCTGTGAGGAAGGTCCTACAATTTTTGATTTTAATTTCTTCCCGACTCCTGCAACTACAGATAGAGAATAAGAAATTGATACTTATTACTTTATAAAGTAGCAGTGATTGAAGTTATTATAATCAAATAACTCACCAGGAGCTGATGGAGTGGGTCTTTTAACTCTGGCCGGAGGATTGTATCGTGCACGAAACTGCTTTGCTGCCGGTTGTGCCTCATCATCCCCATCGTGATAATCCGATGAATCAGTTCTAGAAGAGGAGTCTGTTGAACCTATTTCAGGTGGAGAAGCGTCACCTTCATGAGGAAGAGTTTCTTTCTCTACAGTCCTCTTCCTCTTTCCCACTTGATATACTGGGTGATTCAATATCCCTTTAGGGTATGATGCTATCCAGTGTTCGGCATAAAATGTAGTCAGATAATGTGCCGCTTTTTCAACTGGTAGATCAAATACTGCCCCAGTCTTCTCTCTTGATGTCAGCAACCATAGTTTTCGAGCAACCATCGGATGTTGCTCTAACCTGACATGTACTGGAGGGGATACAACAATCTGTTGCAAACATTTGAATTGGCATGCAAATCTATATGGAGCATAGGCCTCGCATATGATTTCTCCATCAATCCTGGCTACTAACACGCCATCCCTGCAAGCTAGCATGTATGCCCTCAAGTCCAAATGGGCTTTCCCATCATCAAAAAACCGCCCGGATGGCGGACTTCCATAAGGAAAGAAGTTGAATTCCTTATACATGCTTAGTCTTACTTTCATGTCATAACCATTAACATCTAATGGAGCAATTCCAGAGAATGCTTGCACTGACGGTCTGAAAGAGCTTCCAGGAATTTGTAATCCATTCTGTACATGGTAGGTCCTGAAGTGAGTGGCGATCCATCCCCACAAAACCTGGAATGGTCCCACTATTCTTAAAGGAGATTTACCCTGGAAGACGTGAAGTAAACTCATGTGAATCTTTGCTAAAATGGGGGTAGCTAACCCAACCATTTTTTCCCTCAGCCAACTTGGCCGCAATGACGAAGGTCCCTGGCCTAACGCCTCCCTTCGAATCCCTGACCGGCAAGAGATAAACACTAAGCCACATTGCCAAGAAACCCGCCAGACGAGTTTTCTTTGGAATTCTTTGATTCACTTCATAGCCCCATTTTTCAAACTCTCCTGCTTCTAGAGTTGGCCAGAATGTGCCCGGAGCTCCTCTCTTCTTAGGTTTTGGACAAGTAGTAGGACGTCTGGGCCGGGTATCCTTGGATTTCTTTTTCTTGGATCCTTTTTCTTTTGGCTCCATCCCTTTCTTCTCAGTAAGAAACACATTCATCCATTCTTCCGGATGAATATCTTTTCTAAAATGAGTTAATGAGGTCTCTGAACTCTTGAGCCTGTGAAAGATTTTAAATAATTCTCGAGCCAAAGCAGGAGTCTTCTCTGGATCATTCCAAGTCACCTTGGGAGGAATGAATTCATCATACATATCGCCCAAGATTGGAGCTCCTGAAATCTTGTGGACATCCCACAAACTGATACCTACTTCTCCATGAGTCAAATGGAAAGAATTAGTCGCTGGGCTCCAGTGGCTGAGTATCTCTGGCACGAAGTTATCATGTCTGTAAATATATGTTTGCCCAACCCAAACAGCCTCATATATTGCAGCTCTCTTCAGATCCTCAATAAACTCTGCGCAAGTCTGTCGCACCCAGTATACCCACATCCAAGTTGGCTTCACACCTCCCCCAGGAAGGAAATCCCAACTTTTCTTCCAGCCTTTGGATTGATCCATCTGAGCATTTCGGAAGATTGAAGGATGACAATGTGGTTGAAGCTCAGGTGTATGTTTTTTCAGATCTGGTGTGCAAGGGCTATGATGCATCACATAAGCTTTCTCCACTGTTCCAGCAGTTTGAAATACTCCTCCGCCTGAGATATTTGCTGAAGCAAAATTGGTATAGTTTTGAAACCATGAAAATGGAAGATAATTCTTTACTTCTGGAATAATGACTTCTTGCAGATGACCATGACCATACAAAGGTAGATAAGTGCAGTGAGGAAAGTCGCGATGATATTTCTTCAGATACTTAGCCAAATCTGGAAGAGTACTATCTTTTACAGTATAGTAATCAGGGCCAATGATATTCATCATATCATCTATCCGCTTGCTAGCCAGTTCATCAATTAATCCAGGTCTAAGAGCCATTGAATCTGCACAGGAGTTGAATAAATTTAACTCTTAAGTGGGTTTATTTTTCATAAAATTTGTGAAAGAATTTTGGAAAAAAATGGTAAAGGCATTAAGGCGCGCAAGTATGGAGATGTTGCGCAAGTGATACATGTGCCGCGCAAGTTTTTGTCACGCAAGTATTACTGTGCGAGCCCTATTACCTTGAAAGTAGCGCGGCAGCGAGGAAACAGTGAAATCAAGAGACTTGCGCGGCGAGGAAGACTTGCGCGGTGAGAGCTCGAGAAATCCGGAAATCCAGATGCATATAACGGAGGTGAGGCCATGTATTTATAGGCCAGGAAGCCTATCTGCGCGCCGTACCCAGACCGTTGAGGACCTGCGCGACACAAACTTGCGCGCCGCCCTCTTCGCACTGAAGACTTGCGCACCACCCTTTTCCTTTGGAGGAATTCGATTTCCTCAGAGTCAAATCCTCATATCTCTCCGGATCCAACTCTGAGGGGGGACTTTTGTTGACGCTCCTTTCGTCACAGAATCTAAAGATCAGAAAAGGGAATATCTGAGCTCAAAGTGATTTCAACCTTTGAAGAAAACATCAAAAATCGACAAAGGCATGAACACAGGATCAAAAACACATCCACCGCGCAAGTTTTACCACTACCGCGCAAGTATACTTGCGCGGCTACCTTGGTCGCGCAGGTGACTTGCGCGACCTAATTGGTAACCGCCCGGTAACCGCCCTGGGTCTTCTTTTGCCTATAAATAGACCCTGTGGGCCCCCCATTCGAGAGGATTTTTTTCCAGAAACTTGGATTGAAGCTCCTGACGCCCAAGTCTCTTCTCAAAGCTTCCGGAACACTTCTAAGGTAATTTTTTACCTAGAACGGAAGATCTAAAGAGAAGAAGGAAGGCCTAAGTGTTGAAACTTATCAAACACTTGCGCGCCAACTTATTTCCTTCAATATAACTTGCGCGTCCCTTTTCTGGAAGAACCTCAAGAGGATTCTAAAGTGATTAAAAAGAAGTCGCTCAAGTATTTCAATTCCGATTGAAAATCGCACAAGTACCCCTCATGTCGCGCAAGTATACTTGCGCGACCAATACTTGCGCGCCGCCGCAATACTTGCGCGCCTTCCAAGACTTGTGCGCCCATTCCTTTTTGGGTGCCTTTTCTGCCCATTTCACCCCTCTTAAGCCATTTCACCTTTCCTATTCAAAATTCAGTCTTCAAGATACTCTTCAAAGCCATTTATGGCATGATTTCTTGATTTGACTTCCTTATCTGAAAGGAATTCTGTGGAATATCTCTCAAAACCTAGTGATTTAAACATCTTTATGTCACCAAAGATTGAGAGTTCATTTAACCTCATCCTTTAAGATGAGAGAATCCTTAACCTGGGTCTCCTTTTCAGGAATAATACCCAGTTATAGTCCTTTAAATTTGGGCATCCTCCTCAGGAGTAAGCCCCAAATTCTTAAAGTTCCCAAACTTGGGCATCCTCCTCAGGACTAAGCCCCAAACCTTAATTCCCAAACATGGGCATCCTCCTCAGGACTAAGCCCCAAACCTTAATCCCTAACCTGGGTCTCCTTTTCAAGAATAAGACTCAGTCATAACCTTGGGCTTCCTTTTCAGGAATAATCCCCAAGTCCCCTTAAACTTCTCTTAACCAGTCATAAATTACCTTTGATTTGGGTTTCCTTTTCAGGAATAAAACCCAATCATAAGTCCCCTCCTAACATGGGCATCCTCCTTAGGAGTAAGCCCCAAGATTAGAGTATTCAAATCTCCATAAAGCACATATACCTTTATGGACCATGTTCCTGGATTTTCTCCCTAAAAGTGAATCCTAAACCTTCATCTATCTGGGCAGTCATCTATACATAAGCCCCAAAACAAATTCTTATGATTGCATCTTTTATGGCACAATTGTCTAAATTTTACCAATACCTCTTGTTTCTCACATCGATCATGACTCACGTGAGCTTAGAGTGTAAAAGTAATTATGACATTCATCTTTGAGCCATCAATCATAAACATCATACCCCATTACTCGAACTACGTGGGTTCTGATTCCTTTTCCAAAACAAAGGATACGTAGGTAGCCCATTTATGGGTTCGATCCCAACTTTGAAATAATCTCTGTCCTTCTGAATGACAATAAACTTCAAGTGACCCACTGAGTGGCTTTAAAACCAGCCTGGTCATCATAAATGACCAAGAGACTTTTATATAAATGTTTTGAAGGATACCATTGACCAAGAATCTCTAAACAGATATAGATGATTCTCTATTGATGAAGAACCTCGAATACCTATAAAAGATTCTCTAAATTTCTTGCATATTTAATCATTGATTGTTAAAACTAAAGGAAAGCACATTTTATTCTTGGTAATGTAATAAGGATTCACGAACATAACTTAAATCTATAAAGAGAGTCCCGGAGTAGACAATAATTCCCCTCAAAAAGGTGTGATGAGTCCGATCTCCCATCCTCTCGACCAATGCAAATTCCTAAGCCTCATTAGTCCACAAGCTAATGAGCGCCTGCCTTTGGAAAGTAGGTCCAAACGGATGTGGAATCATTGGATGTTTCCGGTTCTACGAACAAACCCGTTAGAAACCGATCGGAACGTTTGAATCTCCCGTCCAGGAGGTCATCCCCGGATTCCGTGCGAAACAAACATACTCCAAGTAGAACATAGAAACGACTCTGTAAAGGATCTCACTTTTTTTAGACAATTTAAGGTACTTTGAAAATATCCTCCACCCCCTGGCACACTTGAAGTTTTCCGGTTACCCCCATTTGTTGGCTAGAAAAAATGCAACTCTGATGGGGATTTGTGATGAAACCTAGGGACAGTAGGCTATGGAGTTTTCTTTAAGGATTTTTCTAGGGATGTTATTGAACAACATCACAAGAATTTTGTCCTTGAAATGGACTTGAAAGTAGAGATGACTGGTTTGATAAAATTTGTCTGTATTGAAAAGAAAAGGAACTGGAGCAATATCTGGTTTGAGTACGACTCCACAGCCATTGTTCAGACTATTAGAACTGGTCAAATCCACCTATATTGGAAACTAATAGTGAAATGGGTCTATTTTCTTTACAATATTTCATCAATGAGATGCATCATCATGCATGTTTTTCAGAATTCCAACGCACTTGCTGATGCACTTGCAAATAAGGGAGTGATTGAGGAGGTTTTCATTTTTCTAACATACTCCCTAATGATCTTCTGCCTATTTTATAAAGAGTTAAATGTAAAGTTACAACATTCATATTATTTTAGTCCATTTTTATTTATTTCAAGAGCCTCTAAGCTCACTTTTCTCAAAAAAAATATTAAGAACATTTAAAGTTTAATAGTTTATTATTCTATTAAAATAATTTTTCTTTATATTTTAATTTTCATTTAAAAGATAAATATATAAATCTTTGAATTTAAATTTTATGAAATTAACTTAATTTTTGAATTCATAATGTAAAAATTATATTTGTATGAAATTTTTTTATTAATATGAAATAATTGATTTTTTAGGTGAATAGTGAAAAATACAGTTTTCACTAATAGGGTAACTCTTACGAATTTATCATTATATAAAAAACCTAAAAGTTTATAAAACATTTTAATTAATAAATTATTAATTTAAGGAATAAAATTATACATTTAAAAAGGCTATGTCTAATTTATAAAACTCATCTTTAACATTTTGAAACAAAAGTGATATTTACTTTGATTAAAACTATTTTTAGTCTGTTCGTTTTAATTAAGTACCAACAAGGTGGAATTATATTTTGGATTAAATTTAAATAAATATAAATCTTATTTGGTTAATAATAAACCAATTAATTTCATATAAATCAATAACATTGATATTTTTATCTTAATCATAAATTTTAAGCTTAAAAATACATTTTTCTAAAAATGGATTTTATATGTTAGATACACTAATATTAAAATGAACTTTTATCACTATTAGAAATTTTATTTTAAAAATGTATGTAATATTCAGATTCATTAGTTTCAAATTTTATAATAAATCCCGTTTTCATTTTCTATCATTAAAAGTAATCTATTTAGGTAAAAAATAGTTACCATGGTAAAAACAAAAAAAAATTAAAAGTGAAAAATCTAAGAGAAAAAGACTTAAAACATGTTAAAAACATGTTTAAAATTTATGTTTGAGTATTTATTGACCATAAACCTTCCCTAGTCTATTATGCTCCATTATTAGGTCCACTTGACCATCGAATACTGACTTTACGTTTTATATTATTTTAAAAATGTCACTCCTGGCCCTTATAAAAGTATCCATCGCCACCCCACTTACCCTCACACATAAATCCTATTATATTAGAATAAAATATACCCAAATAAATACATAAAACTTATATAAATGTATTATAGGTTCTATTCTTCTCAAAATAAAACCTCTTAAAGCCTTAATCCAATTTTCAATGGATCTCTTCTAAGGAGTAAGGTAAAATACTCATATACTCCTTTTTAATTTCTTTTCCTTTATTCATTCTTATGCCTCCTACAAATATAATATAAATATGTTTAAATAATTGAATAATTATCATAAGTATACTGATATGTTATTATGTTTATTTGATATCCATTTTATACCTTCCTACTATCCATTCAAAATATTAATAGGCTATTTATGTTATGTGCCGACTACCGCCTCTATAAGCGACATGATCTGTTTTTCATAAATGCATTACATGGATGCTTATAATGTGGTATTTAAAGAATAAATATGAAATTTAAAACATTAAAAAATATTCTGAAATTATAAACCAATTCATACCTTCTTTACATTTTATGAAAAATGAGAATATCGCCTCTATGTATGTGTGGAATACAGCCTCTACGAAACAACATATTTCATTTTTCCATCTATACTTTTCTTATTTATCCAAATATATTAAAATTTTATTAAAAAATAAAAAATATATAATAATATAATTATACTCATGTAATAATTATATTATTACAATGTAATTTCTTTCTTATCCATACTCACCCATCGATTATAACATGTTCTTGTTTGGGTCAGTTTAACATCCTATGTGAACAATGCTATAAATTTATATCATGGATGAATATAGAAACTTAACTATTGGTATTATTAGACATTAATGATAAAATAATATTATTTGAAAATTTATTTAATTTTTAAGTTAATATTTAACTTATTATTAATATACCTCCTTTTGTTCATTAAAATTTACCTGAAATAAACTCACCATGGATTCTATTCTTGCAAACCATGCCCATATTTTCTATCAAATGAACATGGGGATTCATAAAATATTTAAATAAAATTATATTAATATGTTTTATTATCTATCAATGATTAACTTGGTATCGAGTAATGTGGATTGTCTTCCCCATTATAAAACACATCCAAAATGATCAAAAATACTAACACTCAATAATGAAAATAAACATTAACAAGAAAATGAATGTATAATGAATGATTATAATTAAAGTGTAAAATTATAATAGATATGAATAATTTTATTAAATAGGTGATTAAGGTGGATATTTCTATGATATAGGAGATTAAATTAAATTACCAAAATTCAAGATTAAAGGTAAAGGGTGATTCTTAACTCATTAACTTTTCATTGAGTTATAATGATTCTTCTTGAACTTTGTCATTATATGTTTGGTGAATTCTTAACTATAATTTTATTAAATTTAATTTCTTTGTTTTTTATGTGGATTTACATTTATATCTTATAAAATCCATTTAAAAAGATTTTTACATAAAAATATGATGTTTTTAGGGGATTTTTTTACTCAACTTCTTTTCTTAAGTCATAAGTGTACCTCTTTGAATAAGGTTTTACAAGATAAATATATTATGTTATATGATGATATTATAATGCCTTTAATCCTTATTTTTTGTGGAATTTCATTGATATATTTATTTATTTATAAAATTTTATGATATTAAAAATAATTCTTATTATAGAAACTCATAATTTTTATACATATATATTACATCTTAATAGATGAATATTTAATATATGAAACTTTGATCCACACTAGAATAATTTAGGTCTAATATATTTTGAAACTTGGAAACATAAAAATTTTATTTATAAAATATCTAAATCATATCTCAATTATCTATTTATAACTAGATCCCTTCTTATACATATCATACTTAATACCTTTCTTCACAACCTGTGGAAAGGAAAAATAAGAAAAGAGTGAGCTTAGATGTGCAGTGAGGGTAAGCAAGGGAGATACGAATGATCACATAAACATAACAAGATCATAAGGGTATAAGAACATGATATTAATTTTTGAAAAAAAGATACATTTCATATCAAATGTAATAATCATAATTCATGTAATAAATCATAGAACTTCATAAGACATGAATCATAATGAAATCAAAGAATATGAACCATGAAAGCTTAAATTGGGAAAACGAAATTAATTTGTGGCATACACATAAGCATAATAAATCATTTACTTCTTATTAAAGGCTCATTTCCAAGTCCATAATAGTAGAATGGTTTCACTCCACAAACTATCATAGTAGTCAATGTTCACTCCCAATATTATTATAGTGAATAATGTCCCTTGTTGAAATGGGTTCACTCTCCATTCTAGTCCTATTTATCTCATGGGATATTAATACTTACCAAATGAATTTGAGGGATATATAGGTACCAACCATCATAAATATGCATTTTAAAATATCATAAACCATTAAATATATCATAACCCATGAAAAGAAATGAGTTTCATAAACATTTCATTTTAGCATAACCCGTGTAAAAGAAATGGGTTTCGTACAACTTTTATCATCATAAACATAAACCATCCAGATAATGAATAGGTATGGTATCCTTGGATCATATCCCTAGTAAATAATAAGTTAAATAAATGGATTTTTGGATTTTATGAATATAAATACCATTAAAAAATCATTAAAAATTTCCTAAGGAAAATAACCTTTCTATTTTTGAAATAACCTTTCTATTTTTGAAATAACTTATTTAAAAAATTGAATGTTTTTAAAAGAAAACATTTTCCTTGAAAAGAACCATGTAGAATTTTAAATAAATATTCAAATAAAAAATTATTCATGATGGTGGTAAAATATGTTCTTGTTTTATAAGTTAAAAAACATTCTTTTAGTACTTTTTTCAGAAAAGTCACAAAGTACCTCATTTGGAAAATGAAAAAAATATTCCTTTCAAACCATTTTGTAAATGTCAAAAATGGGTAAAAATGGATTTAAAAATAATAGGATAATAGAAAAGACTTATTTAAACTCATTTTTAGAAAATATGGATATTGAATAAAAATATTCCCCAATTGAGACTTAAGAATAAACAATCCCAAATATTGGTGACATTGTAAAATAAAACCTTTACCTCGAGTTATCCTACCTTAGAATGCCCTATAACCTCCTATATAATAAATTTAAATTTATTATAATTCTATACTAGAGTTATTTTTACACTTATAATATCATATATAATCCCTTTATAACATTTCAACACCCCCATTTTATCAATCATTCATTATTAAAATCTTCATTTCTAGGTGTTAAATGTTTCATTTATCATGAATATTTCATCTCATTAGTTACGATACTTGTACATTTATCTTGGTTACATCGTATCTAGAATATTAATAATGATATAAATATCACATATATTAATTATAAACATATTTAGAGTCAACCGTAAAATTTAGTGATATAAAAATAGTTACATCGTTTATGGAGATGGTGCATCAAATGTATGCATGAACATTTCTTTCATTATTTGATGGATGTAACAAAAGAAATTTAAATATTAATTAGTATTTTTAGGACAATTATTATATCATATAAATCATATATATTCATCAAATTAATATTTATTTCCATCCAAGTAAAATATAAATGAAAAAAATTCACATCAATTCATGGAGGAGGTAGTTCACATTCACTAGTAGAAAAAGAGGCTTCAACGTCAGATATATGATGTTAGTTATTTATAAACTGATAAAAAATGTAGCTTTTGGGACTTTTTCATGTCTATTTTAACGTAAAACGATGTCAAAATTTTTATATATCACTTTTCATTTTGGTTTTTTAAAAAAATGATACAAAAAACTCTTAACAGAACAATTTTCGACATTGGTTTTTAAAAAACCAATGTGAAAAGGTAAATTTATGGTGTCAGTTTTTTTCAAACTGATGCCAAAATGTTTAAATCAGGAATTTGTGGCATCTTTTTTTATAAATACCTATGCCAAAAACCTTTTAAAAAAATTCAATCTCCTGAAACCCTCATTTTTTTGGATCTGTCAAGCTATTATCTCGACTCACGAAGAATATGAGGGTGAAATGTTGATCCTCAATGGACATTGGTGTTTATTTTCATCAATTTTCATGATTTTTGGTCTTAATTATTCTTCCTCTTTCATTTTTTCATCATCTAGGGAATTATTTTCTATGCAGAAAACATTTTCCGGCTGAGAATCCACCGTAGTTTTATTTTCTTATGTTGTTCTTGTTTATTGTTCATTTTATAAAAAAATTTGTTAGATCTTGCAGTGTTTATTCTTTGAACTCATTTAAGGGAGTTAATTCTAGATTAAGGATCCATTTTTTTGTTGAACTTCAAATTTTGTAAGTTTTTTTTCAATTTTGATGATAAATTATTTACCTTTTTTTATTCATTTGAGCTATTTTTTTAATTATTTGTATGTAGTTTTTAGTTATCTAAGATGAGTTTTATCTTATTTTCTAAAAATATAGGACCACAATTTATTAAATATAAAGGAAATTCATATCCATTATTAGATAAGTGACATACAATGTTCTTATCTTCCTATATGATTGACATGCGATATATTCGTCTAGATTGGACAATCTAATGAGAGAATCAAGAATGTATGATTTTTTTAATACTATATTGAAATACTTCATTTCCAGTGGTTAGTCTCATGTATTTGATAAATAGATTATATAAGTATTCATATAATATATGAAGATACATCTGGTGGACATGTTTATATAGAGATATGAGTGTTCTTAATAAATATCATTCCAAATCATTTGTCAGCTTGAATAATAAAATGTTTTGATAGAGGGGTTTATTGGGTTATGGATATGAATTTGAGAATTCATAATAATTTTTATTGATACAAATTCCTATAAGGTCACACAATTAAGATTAAATTAATGATTTATTTTAGTACAATATTTTTTCTAATATGAGAGAGTTTATATATTAGTTGTATCAAAAGTATTTTGGATAGAATAACAAGAGTTGTGATGTTTTTCATAAAGTCTATAATGATTTATTTCATGTGGATAATTGTTGGTTATATGGACTAAATATTCATACCATGACAACCAATCATTTTTATTAAATGTTTTTATATTTACAATTTATATATTTATATATATATATATATATATATTTAATTTTTATATGTTTTAATATATTTGCCTATTATATTGTGATATCGAGTCTTGAATGGATCGTAATTGGATAAATTTATGAAGAACCACTATTGAATATGAAAAAGGAGTTGATGATTTCTTGGAATTTTCTAAACAAAATCTTCAAAAAATATATTTGATTTTTTGTCCATGTGTGAATTGTTTGAATATGAGAAAGTTAAACTCTAAATAAATCAAGGATCATATCATTTAAAATGGTTTTAGCATTAATTATACACATTGTATATGGCATGGGGAAATAACTACAAATCCCACATCTAATGTTGATGACATTATTCATAATGAGGAAGATGATCATATTGAATAATTAATTCATGATTTAGGTGTTGAACCCATCAAGAAAACAACAAATATTGAACAATTTTATGGAGATTATAAGAAACCATTATTACCAGGTTGTAATAAATATATATTGTTATCGGTATTTTTGAGATAAGTTAACTTAAAAGCAAGAAATGAGTGGAGTGATAAAAGTTTCTCCAACCTACTTGAGTTTTTAAAAGAACTACTTATAGAAGGAAACGGGCTTCCAGATTCCAATTATGAGGTGAAGAAAATATTATCCCCAATGGGATTGGGGTATAAAATGATATATGCATTCCCCAATGATTGTGTGTTGTATAGAAAAGAATATGAATATTTATCAAGTTTTCCTACATGTGGGATATCATGCTATAAGATGGATAAAAAATTGAACTCAAATGAATTCTCAAGTACTGACATCTAACCTCATGAAAAATCAATTTTGTACTTTCTAATTATATCATCTAATAATTATTTCATACAATTATGATAATTAAACTTTGATTGATACTTAGGTACCAGAATCAATGCTCCTTCTAAAGCAATTTGGTACCTTCTAATAATTTCTTGTTTGAAGCGTCTATTTGAAAATTCAATTGACACAAAAATATTAAGATGACATTCAAATGAGCGCATCTCTGATGATAACTTACATCACCCTGCTGATTCACCATAGTGATAGAGATTTGATAAACAATTTCATGATTTTGGAAGTAAAGTTAAAAATATAATAATGGGATTGTGTGCTGATGGAATGAATCCATATCAGAGTCTAAGTAGCCAACATGGTTTATGGTCTGTTTTGTTGGTAGTTTACAACTTTTCCCCACGTATATGTATGGAGAAAAAATATTGTATGATGATCTTGATGATTTCGGGACCAAAATAGCTGGGAAATGATATTGATGTGTATATTTCAGCATTGATTAATGATTTGAAACGGGTATGTGAGATAGGTGTTAAAGTTTTTGATGGATACAGGAAAGAGTATTTTCTTTTGTGTGTTATGATAATGTTTACTAAAAATGAATTTCACGCATATGGAAACATATCTGGATACAGTGTTAAGGGACATAAATCATGTCCAATTTGTGAATAATAGACTTCATATTATCAATTTAATAATGGAAGAAAGATAGTGTACATGGGACATTGAAGATTTTTGAAAATTGATCGTCCTTATTGTATATTAAAAAATCATTTAATGGTTTATAGGACTGAAATCTTCCCCTGAGACCATTTTTAGTTGAAGAATATTAAAATAGGGTGAAAAATATTGATTCAAAATTTAGAAATAAAATAATTTCAGGTCTTCAAAAAAAATCTGGAAGAAACAGTCTATCTTTTTCGAACTATTTTATTGGATATTTTTAGAGATAAAACATAACATCTATGTTATGCATGTTAAGAAAACATATGTGATAGTTTGATTGTAACTATATTATACATAAAAGGAAATAAAAAAATATTCATTGTATGAAATATTTGAATTTATATCAATGGGAATACATTTGGAGTTATCTCCCACTATGAAAGGAAATATAAAATATTTACCTCTGGCTTTTCATACATTAAGAAAGATTGAGAAGATAAATATTTTTCAGTGTCTTCATGGAATTAAAGTACCTAGTGGTTATTATTAAAATGTGAATAATTTAGTGTCATTTAAGGATTTTAAATTAATAAGTATTAAACCTCATTACTATCATGTATTGATGCAACAACTTCTACCAGTCGCACTGTGTGGTATATTTCTGATAGCTATTAGAATGACTATCATCAGGTTATGTAATTTATTTAAATCCATTTTTAGAAAAGTTGTTGATCCAAATTTATTATATGTGTTGAAGAATTAAACTTATCTAATTCTTTGACAACTAGAAATGTTTTTCCCACCTACATTTTTTGATATAATGGTCCATCTGGTGATTCATTTGGTGCGTGAGATAAGAATATTTGGTCCTCTATATTTACGATGGATGGATCATTTTGAAATATATATGAAAATTTTGAAGGGATGTGTTAAAAATACTTATAAACCAGAGGCCTATATTATTCAAAAATATGTATAGGAAGAGTTGATTGAGTTATGTACTAATTATTTGTATGAACTGGAGCATATTGGTCTTCCTAAAGCTCAACATATGATAGTTGATAGTGAAGGTAGAGAGATTTGAGGCTTCAAGGTAAAGTTCATTCCACATGATGAAGTGATGCAGGAACATTTATACATTTTTAACAACACATATGAGGTTCAACCATATATATCATCATATATTTTATAATTAATGTTATGATATCCAAAAAGAAATTAAAAGTGGTTGATGATTGAGCTTCAAAAGACATTTGTTTCATGGTTTAAATAGAAAGTCTTCACAGATATATCTGTATCGGAAACATTCAAATGGTTGGAAGGGGGAATATCTATTAATGTGATCACATGGTCTAGTTTTCATATTAATATGTACACATTTTACACAAAGAATCTGGATGAAAATAGTATTGTTTGAAATAGTGGTGTAATAGTCATCGTTGAAGCACTTCATTTTTTGAGTGCAAAAGATAAAAACCCAATTTATGCATCAACACCATCTTTTAGAGTTCTTGAAGACATATGGGAAAATGATTATATTAAATTTCAAGTCACTGTGTTTAAGTGTAATTGGTTTTCAAGTAATAGTGGTGTGAAATATGATGAATATGGGTTTAAACTTGTTGATTTGAAAAGATTTAATTGCAATGAGGAACTTTTTATCATGACCACACATGAAAGGAAATTATTTTATTTCATTGATCCATCAAATGATCAGTGATCCGTCATTTTTTAAGGGAAAATAATCCATTTGAGGTATGAGGATGATGATGATGTTATTTATTTATGTGATACTTCTTCGATAATTACACTATTTCTGGATAATAATGACTATAATGCATACATATTGCATTTAGTATGAAATGATCATGCTGAAGGGATATGGGAAAAATACTAAATTACTCTCCTAATTACTTTGGTAATTATTAACATTATATTTCTTTTTTTGAAAATTAAATTTGTAAAAACTGTATTATTTAATAACTATTGGGTATTTAATTATATATATTTGATTATTTATATGATTTTTTGTGCTAAATTTTGATATTTTATAGTTATGGTTAAACATTTTTTCATTGAAATACATTATGTACATTATTATATTTTGGTTTACATTAAGTATATGAGAACACCTTTTCAAAATTTGATATTTAAATTTTCAAATGTTTATATCTTTATAGAAGTAATGTTTATATTTAATAGTTCACATGGAATATTTTTTCGGTCAATAGTCAAAACATAATTATTTTTTAAAAAACTTACACATGCATGCCACTTTTTTTACTTAAATATTTATGCTCTCCTATTTTATAATTACTTACTTGTCTAATTATATTCAGGTATATAATAATTTCATTACATTTTCCTGTTACAATGATAGATATAGATATATATATAGAATAAAATCTACCGAGGTATTTGTATTTATTCATATTATTAAATATCTAGTAATATAATTATTTATTGAAAGAAAAAATTTAATTTACAAAAAATAATTGTAGGACTTCTGATGAGACTTCAGCAGGGAAGTCTTCTACTTTTAGTATTCATAAATCTAATTCTTGAGTTGGTAAATGTGTAATTACATGTTTACCAAAACTTTCACTTTATCATGGAGATGAGTGATTAAATATTATTTTTTATGATAATAATAATGTAACTAGACTAAATGAAACACAGTTTATCAGATATATCATCATGCATAGTCTTTTTAGGATTAGAATATTATATCTTGATTGGAATTATGTTGATAAGGTGGTGATAGATAAATTTTGGGTGTTCATAAAGGTAAAATATCTTAATTGATTTATTTTATCTCATTTTTTGAATATGATATATTTTAAATGACAAATATTTATGTTATGAAATTATAGATGACATTCAATTTCTAAGAAACAAAATCAATTAATAAAAGATGTATTACTTTAGCGATGGTTTGATGGAGGGATTTCAAAACAAAAATGAAAAAAAATTATGTTTTTGGAAGAAGACAAAATGAAAACCCATGCCTCAAGTATCTATTTTTAGATGAATATACATGGAAGAAATTTGTTTCCACCCAACATGATGAAAAAATTCTAATATGATAGTTATATTATATGATATTGTAAAATATATTATATATGTACCTAATTACTTATTAGTTTACTTCTTATATAACAGGACTTGAGGAAATCACATCAAGACATCCAATTGTAGAATTTATACTCTCATACTTTATCATGTGAAGGGTAGAATTTATTAGAGAAAACAATTATTGAGTAAAAGTTTAAATCACTAAGATCTCACTCCACTAGGGGTTCTGATGATGTCTAATTCGGTCCTCCATCTCCACCAACCTGCCATGAGAAATAGAAAAGAGTGAGAAGAAGAAAAAATTAAAAGTATCTTAAAAAGAAATCTAAGGAATTGTCTGAAAGAATTATATGTAAACAATTATTATTTTTCATGGGTTTTTGTAATTTATAAATCAACAACACTAACATACCATTTTCATTTTTCATTTCAGCATGAACTTTTTGAGAAATCAACACAGGTCACTTGTATTCCTGAGGGTAGGATGGACGCCCTAGACACTACTTTAGGAAATCCAAAACACCCTAGCTGCATAAGAGGACATGAGGTGGCTGTTAGTATTCAAAAAGTTTTTTGTCATAAAAGTAAATAATCAAGAGACCCAGAAATTGAATCCTTAAAAGATCAGCTGAAAGATATGAAATAGTCCATGGGTTATCAAATTCAATAAGTTGTGTAGTAATATATGTTAGAACAATTTATGAGACTGTAACAATCCGCGTAGCCTACCTAGCCTACCTACTCAGATCCTCCACCTCCTCACTCAAACCCAACCTTATACTGTGAGTTGTATACAGCATATCCTGGTGTACATATTTTAGTGTTCTGAGCCGTGAATTTTTTGGGGGATTTTGTACATCACTAGCATATTCATATGGGTTAAGTTAGAGTGTTGATATATGATATTATTGATCCAACTAATCTACTACCATTCCCTACCATGGAGGTTTCCAGAGTTGTGGACCGTATGGGTCTTTTTTTACTTTTTCCATCTAGCCTTCTTTGTCATATTTCATGTGATGTATGCATTTTTTTAATATTAATTACATTTGATTGAAAATTAATAATATTTTTTTATGAAATTTAACTTATATAGGAGTATCTAAAATCCAAATAAATTCCACAAAGGAAACAAAAGGTTCATCAATAAAAAACTATATATACTTCTGATATTTCTGATGGGATAGAAAGATTATCTCAGGTTTCTTCTTCCTTAGCTAATATCTATGACTTTCAGATGTTCTCCAACATATGTGGAAGAGACAATCAATTGATAATTTTTAGAAAATATATCATGGATCTAATAAATTTTTAAGAGCTCAGTGTGCCTATGTTTCATTTCTTTTCCATGTAAGTAAATTGAAATTTCTATTTTTATTTTTTAAAATAAAGATAGTTTAACTTGACTAACTATATTAATTTTCTAATTAGGTATCCATACAAGATGATTTTTCAAAATGAAAGTACAAGTATTTATGGTTTTATAGATCCAAAATTCATTTCAATGGTTGTGATATATGTGTCTACTAAAAATAGAGAGGCATATATATGTGAGAGGTTATTAATGAAGAATATTAGGGGTTGGTTTTTTCCATTTCTTGATGGGTAAGAACAAAAACATAATTATGCACTAATGTTAATTATAATGTCATTAAATTTTAAATTTTTCTATTGTATGGGGCATTGGATTTCAGGCATATTCTTCCCAATTGAGAACACATTATATTGGTTTTTCTCTTTATTAGGTGGTGTTCGTAGAAAATTTTCCACCATATTAGAAAAGTAAGTTTATTTGTTTTTTATATGATCATTATTTTTAATTATCATTTTTTATACATGTATTATTAGTTGATATATATGAAAATGTAGGTCATGGAAATTTTTTTACAAATATCACTTTTCAATAGCAAATCCAAATACAATCAACTATGAGAAAGTGAAGGTAATTTTTTTTATATTTGATATTAGTTTGAATTTTTGATATATATATATATATTGTTTCTCATTATCAAGTTAATATTTTATTAACTATAGTGTCATCATCAATAATGACATTTCAAATGTGGTTATTATGTTCTACGATTCATATATGAGATAATCAAAACTGGGGTAACAACTTATTTTTATCAGGTTAGTCATATTAATTATTTTATATTTTCTATCATAGTATTTTGTTTTTTTATCTGAAATCATTCAACATTATCGTAGATGTTCAATGATATTGATTCGTACAAAAAATATGAACTTTACCATCTTCGATCTTTATTTTAAAACTATATGTTAAGTGTGATTAAGATTTAAGGTATGTATATTCTAATGTTTCTGATTAGAAATAAATTTTCCTAATTACAAGTGTTCACAAAATATTTATTTTTTATATTAGGTATTTGACCATGATGATATCAAATGAACACTTTAGCAATAAACAATAATGATCATGCAATAAATTTTAGGTATGTGATTTTTAATTCTAATTTATAGTACAAAGGAATAGATAATTTTTTGATTAACTTGTTAAAAGTATGTTTGTTTTTATAGATTTTTAATCACTGATCAATGTATTTTTATGGTTTCATACTATATTTATATAACAGGGATTCTGGTTTTTTATTAGGTGTAATATTTAAAAAAATTTATAAAAAAATTAACTTTTGGCATTGGTTATCATAAAAACTGAGGTCGAATCATTTAAAAACATTCAATTGGTTTTCGACATCGATTTCTTAAAAAAGATGATGCCAAAAACATAGCTCGTTCAATTTTTAGCATCATTTTTTAAAAACCCAATGACAAAACCCTTATTTTTTATGTCACCTTTATAGACGTTTTTTAAAAACCGACATTAAAATTTTAAAAAATAGATGTTAGGTCGTGTTTTTTCACTAATGATGTACGCGCGAGTGACGTTATCATTTCCCAAATTATTGGATGATAAAAAGGTATACATGATATTACCATTAAAAAGGTATCATAAATATCATTTATTTTCATTTAAGCCCATCATAATATCTATCTATAATATATGGTGATAAAAAATTAACTGTATCGCTATGTGGATACGATAAGTCGTACGTACACTTGAGTGATACTTTCACTTATCGTTTGATGGGAAATAGGGTGTATAATGGTTTTTTCATAATCATAATAAAATTTTAGAATATTTATTATTATTGATTTATTATTTTAAGATAAATACCATTAATTTATAGGAGGTATATAAGAGTATAAAAGAAAGTGACCGGTTAAGAAGATTACCTCTTCTTGGAAATGACTCCTTTAGATCTCCTCTAAATGGCTCTAGGGTTGGTATTTTGGGAATAAAATAACCTTTATAATGTGGATATGGAAGTTTATAAGAGAAATTGATAGAGTTTGGTCAATCTATAAGGATCGAAGTGGTTTGAATAAGTGATAGAGGATGTTCCCATTTATAATTGTGGTGAGGGGTACTTTTGGAATTTCTCAAAATGTTAAATTATAATAAATTCATTCTCAAGAAAAATGCCTCCAAATAGACATGGATTAGAATATAAGGCTGGATAGGGTTTTAATTCCATTAAAATAAAATTTATATAATTTTTTCTGTTATTTTAAACCTTATCATTTCAATTAGCCAATTTTAATTTTAATTACAATAACAAATTTTTCAATATTAAAGGGTTACATTTTTTACTTATAAGGTAAAAATTATCCCATTAATGAAAAAGTTATGACATTTTAGACCATATCATATCCAGATTTTCTTGTTTAAATATTTTATTATTTTAAAATAATTTAATAAAATATTATTTTCATAAAATATCATTATTATTAATTTTGAAAAAATTAATTTCATTTGACTTAAAAGACATAAAATTAAAAAGTATAAATTAGAAAATAATATTTTAAAATAATACTAATATGTCATATTAACTAATAAAATTCATGTAACACTTTTTACTACTCAAATTATATCTTTTTTAATATTTTCAAAATCATTTTTTCATTTTTTTCATTAATTGAATAAATATTGTGTTGGCTTCATGTAAGAATTTAAGGTAATTATATAATACCCAAAAATTATAAATAGATTACCATCATTAATATAATTTAATTATGCACCAAAAATTTATCAATATTCATTCATAAAAAGTTGTTTCCCCTATCTGAACACATAAATGATATTTAAAACTATGAGAGTTACATTTTGTAACCTTATTTGATTTAAATAATATATAAGTCATTTTCATGGACAAGTGTACATTAAACTAATAAATTTATAAAATAAGGTGATAATATTTTAATTACCTTCATAAAATACTAATTATTATGAAAAATCATGGCCTTGTGACTTATTTTTAATCTAGATTTACCTGATTTACCCTTTACTGATTTGATAAATTTTATCAGGGTTACTATTCATGTTGAAAAAAAGGGACCTATTTAAAAAAATTAACCTCTTAATTATAAATATATAATTCATTTTATCTAATTCAATACCTATAAATGTAAGGAATTAATTTTAAATTAAGTGCACAAAATGAGATAAAACTGAAATTTAGAAAAATAAATATTTTTAAGTATAAAACTAGATTTTTTATTATATCATTCCTAGAAGAATATTTGATGAATTTTTTTAAAAAATATCAATTAAATAATATAAAATTTTCATTAAAGTCATTCACTAATAAGGATTAATTTAATTTATTAAGATAATGATACATTATGGACATAAAAACTATTTTTCAGACAAATATTTCTTTTTTCCTTCAATTAATTTTTTTTATTTTCATTTATAATCAATGGATAACCAATGAATTAATTTTATACATATATAATCATAAAATTTTCATAAATTGTTTAATCTTATTCATACCCATCAATACAACATCTTGGAGATAACTTCCATTTTAAATAATAATATTTTAATAGTACATCACGGTTTGTTTTAAATTGTTGTTGGGTGTAATTTAATCTATCAAAGAACTAAAATTATTTAAAGATAAATATTTCATAAAAATTATCAGGGTGTTACATTATACCCCCCTTAAAATTAATTTCTCCCTCAAAAAATTTCACTTTAGTATAAAAATTTGAGGATACTTCCACCTCATTATATCCTCAGTTTCTCATGTAGCTTCCTCAAGTTTGTGGTTTTACCACAAAACTTTGACCAGGTGAGTGGTATTTTTTCATATAGATTTATCTCCATGATACAGAATCTCTTATAGTTTTTCTTCATAAGAGATATATTGCACCAATAGTACAATATTGGATTTCAGTACACGTGAAGGATCTGGTATGTACTTCTTCTAGAGAGATATGTGGAACACATCATGAACTTGAGAGAGACTCGTTGGAAGCACCAATCGATAATCTACCAACTCGATATGATCAATAATTTCAAAAATGACCAATATACCTAGGTATTAGCTTTCCCTTCCTTCCAAATCTAATCACCTTCTTTCAAGGATATATTCATATGAATAAATTATCAAAAACTTCAATATCTATATATTTATGATGATTGTTAGAATAAATTTTTTATCAACTATGATCTACTCTTATGTGTTGTTGAATGGATCTAACTTAATATGAAATTTTCCTTAGCTAGATCAAGTCCCAATATCTTTATTTCTCCAACTTTATTCTAACATGTTGTAGTTCTGCACTTCCTACCATAGAGGGATTAATAAGTATCCATCTTAATGTTAGAGTGACAGTTATTTCTTTAAGAAATTTTCCCCAAATGAAGGTGTTGATCCCAAACAACTTTGAAATCAATAGATAAAACTCTAAATATGTCTTCTAGAGTTTTAATGGTCCTTTTATACTAACCATTTATTTCAGGATAATAAAAATTACTAAAGCATAACTCTGTATCCATAGTCTACTGAATACTTCTCCAAAATTTTGAGGTAAACTTTGGATCCTGGTCATATACAATTTATAGTAGTACACCATGAAATCTTACCACTTTATTAATGTATAACTGAGTAAGATGGTCAAGCGAGTAATATTCTCTAATGGAAGTAAAGTGTGTTGACTTCATAAGGTGGTCTAATATAACCCATATAGCATTAGGCCCTTTAAAATTTTTGGGGAGTCTGATGAAAAATTCCACAGTGATGTATTCTCATTTTCATTCCAGTATTGGTAATGGCTATAATATCCCCTTAGACTTCTATCTCTCAACCTTAAATTTATGACATACCAAGTACCGATAAACATATTTTGTGATATCTTTCTTCATTTCATCCCACCAAAAATAATCTTTCAAATCTCTATACATATTTGTACTTACATGATAAATAGATAATGAAGAACTATGAGATTCTTCCATCATCTTCTTCCTCAAATCTGATACCAAAGGGACATATACATGATTCATGAAACCTATTGTTCAGTCACAATCAAGGTTGAACTTGGTAACATTTCTCACCTTCATTTACAGATCTAAATTTTCTGTATATGCATCTTTAATATTCACTTAGATAGATGGTTGAACACACATTTGAGAAAGATAATATTTCTACCATTCCTTCAAGATTTCAAGATCTATTCTTTGTAATTCCAAAAATATTGGATCTTCTTTGATCCCCATCATAGACAATCTAGCATGATCCTTTCATCTCAGAGCATCCACCACCTTGTTCACTATCCCTAGGTGGTAATGTATTGAGTATTTATAATCTTTAATCAACTCCAACCATATTATTTTGGTTCATTTTTAACTCTTTAAGAGTGAAAATATACTATAAACATTTATAATCTGTATATATATTCCACCTTTATCCATATATATAATTCCTTCATATCATTAATGAAAAAATTGTGTCATCTAACTATAAATCATGAGTTGGGTAATTTTTCTCATGGAACTTCAATTTATATGAGGCATAATCTATAACCAAATAATTCTTCATGTGGAAACATTCAATACCTTATTTGATGAATTATTATTGACTAAAACCCCTTATCCACTGCATAGTAGTGTAAGTATACTTGTGTTGACTATACTTATGATCAATTACTTAAAATATTCCTCATATTCATCCATCCAAAAGAACCTGGATCCCTTCTGAGTTAACTTGGTTATTGGATTCAATAGCCACAAAAAATTCTCCACAAATCACCAATAATATCCATCCAAACCAAGAAAACAATAGATATCAGTCATAGTGGTTGGTTTGGTCCAATGCTAAATATCTTATATCTTTTAAGGGTTTATTGATATACCCTCACTTAAGATTATATGTGTCACTAATTGAGTTGGGATTCCATCCAACTCGATACCTGACTCGGCCTGAGACAAGGTCTGAAGGGCGTTCTTGATCCCCATGGGATGGAAACTAGTGTATGGAATCAAAATAATCAAATGGGAAAAATTTATCCTAGTAAATAACCAGGATCATAAACCAAAATTAACATGCAATAAAACCAACAATAACTAAACATCAACATATATACAAAACAGATCCAGGTACAATAGCTGATGAACAAACAAAAACTAAATAAAAAACTAAAACTAAACCATGAAACATGATCTCCATGTGACATCTTCTTCACCACCAACCACATGACCAACCTAATCCAAAGGAAACCCAAACTAGAAACCTGAACCTAAAAAACAACTCGGGTTGACCAATGCTGAGTGGCACAAGTAAGTTGTGATATTAAACAGCTCAGTAAGTAATCACCATAGAGTCCATGAATTTATTTTCTTGAAACATTCCACAAAAACTAGTTTAAAATTATATATATAATAGTATTTTAATCATTTTAAGCAACCAAACATAGCTTTCCACAAATTCCATTTTTAAAACCACAATGCAACATTCCTTTTCAAAAACAGTTTTACGCTCCAAAACCCAATTTAAAACCAAAACCCAAATACAAATCCATACCAAATGACCAAAAAGGGGCTATAATGGAGGTAAAAGAAACAAAACAAACAATCATAGACTAACAGGGCTAATATAAAACATGCAGCATAAGTAAACAGAATAAACAGATATTCAATCATGGGCATTTCCTAAATATATCTATAAGTAATCTCTGGACGTACTCAGTTCACGCTCACCTATCGATATATGATGTAGCTCTACAGTCACTCTAAACTATCCAAACTAGGGGAACACCCCACCTGGCCTCTTAGAAAATATAGGGGGTATAACCTGTCTAATCGGTCTTGACAAGAAACTATCACTCAACCCTCTAGATGATGCCTAGGAATCAAATTATAATAGTACTCGGTGAATGGGGAGGTTCTCACAAGTGTGGTTCGACTAAAAAGGACTACCACCATGATTTCCTATCTCCAAACACTGACACCACCTATGTGATTCCTCTATCCTTGGGGAATCCACTATAGAGGTGTCTGTCTCACAACAAGCCATTCATAAGTGCCAACCAGACCTTTACATCACATAAGATTTCCAAAACCATTTTCAAAACTATTAAAAAGTACCAAATAGAACTTTAACATTTCTAATTCAAAATAATTTACAAAAAAAATTCCAAACCATTTCTAAAGTCACTATGAAACACCACTTACACGTTAAAAATACCAAACGAGCCTTTACATCTCAAATCCAAAACCATTTCCAAGCTAAGTGAAAATATGCAACAACATAAAAAGTGACAAATGAGCCCTTTTTCTAATTATTCACTAAAAAGTATCTCAAAATGAAAAACAATCCAACATTTAGAAAACATGTTTTAAGTCACATTTAAAGTCACTTGAACCACCAAATTCACCATTTATAAATCAAGGAACTATTTTAGTTCAAAGAAAGAGGGAAGGATGGAGAAGCCTTTGAAAAACCATGGTTCAAGGAAACATTATTCCCAAAGGTCATTATCATTTGTTTTTAATCCTTATATTCACCCCATACACATATGGATGTGCCAAAAATCCAATGAAACTTCTAAAGTATCCATTAAATCAACCAAAAACCCTTTTTAAAGAAACACTACCTTCTTTTAAACCAACACAACAAGCCACACATAAGCATCACACCATAAAATTCACTAATTTCCACATACAACACACAAATCTCAAACCAAAAACATTTAAAAAACATAAAAAATGGAAAACACCACCCAAATCACCCAATTTAACTTTAAAAGATCAATTTACATTTCATCAAACACTTTTTTGAATTTAAATATAGTCATAATTAAGTAAACCCTTTGGAAAACATTTTGAACCCATTTTCCATCATGAAAACACTAAAAAAATTAATAAAAACACACCAAAAAAATATTGTAACATGATTAAAGCATTAATGTAAAGATAAATCATCAATAGAATGTACCGAAAAATAAATATATGGAAACACCTTCCTCAATGATGTGTGAATTCAACAGAACTTTGGGAGAAGGAAGAATACACCCCAAGAGACAATCCACACACCCTAACATCAAAGAAATTTAATCACACATCAGCCCTATCCCTTATGGTTTGTCAAGTTATAACTCACCAAGAAAATACCAAGAAATCAATATAGTAGAAAGGGAAAATGGAAGAAAACCAAATTAGAAAGATAGAAGATCCCTAACCTTTCGATTCGAGTGAAGAATCGCTAAGAAACCACCTAGAAATACACTTAGAGTGACTTGGAAGAGACAAAATACTCTATGGGAGGATTCTAGGTCATATTAATTAGATTGGGGTGTCCAGTGGAAGAAACCCCACTTAAAAAAAAGGTATATATGCAAAAATACCCCTCTTCGGGTGGGTTACATGGTTATCTCGCACGGTTAAACAAACCATGTGAAAACCAAGCAATTACCCACTATAAAGAGTTACATGGGATGAACACTTAGGATACAAGGTTAGTTTAACCATGTACTGTAACCATTAGACCTATGAACACTTAGGTTGTATGGTTAAACTAACTGTGCACTTTAACCATGTGACCTAGAAAAAGTCCCTAAACATCACCCTTTTCACCAAAAACTTCTATTAATCAGGGGTATAAACCATACAACCAACAAACCCCACAGATAAGTGATATTAGGGGTGTCAAAAACTCCACACCATGCCATTTTATACCCATACCTTTCACACTAACAATGAATAAGGCTAAAACCACACAAAACCTCTATAACTCAAATAAATTCTCACTGGAACCTTGACCCAAACCATAATAGAAAACATCAAGAATCTAAAATAAAATAAAAATAAAATAAATAAATAAAAACTAGTGTATTGGCATGAAAATTATCCCCACCACAAAAAAATTATGCTCCTATATATTCACCAAGTCGAATGAGAACCAAAACTCAAACTCATTACTGAATGAGTCCAAATGGAACCACAAAATTTGGGGTGACCCTTTACTTCCTGAGTTTCGCCTGACTAGTTCTAGGGAAAACTGCAAAGAAAATAACTATGGGTAGTAGATAAAGGTTATCCTCACCAAAAATATCAACCCACTCCATGGAACTAAGATGAGAAGTTCCAACATGAACCAAATACCCCTGATATAGGGGAAACCCATAGAGATTTCTCCAAACAAATAACTAACCCAAGCATGATTCGTCATTTCCTCAAGACACAATAATATTCAAATTTATCACAACCAAAGACCAATACCAAGCCTTTATCCAAAAAAATCATTTTTTCAATAATATTCACACATCTTCATAACAAGCACAACACCAAACCAAAACTGATACACACAAATTACCATTCAAAAAAACACATATCCATAAAACACAACCACAAAAATTACAAAGAAAACAAAAACACCAATGAATTTAAAACAAATAAAACTTAAAACAATCAAGAGAACTAAAAAATAGGATTTAAACCTTTCTATTCTAACATTGGAGACAAAAATATAGACCACAACCCCACATCCAATGACTCCTTACTACGTGAAATCTTCAGTCTGAGGCCTATGGTTGGAGCCCTAATGAATGAAGCATCCACTACCCTAAAGTCAAGAACTAACATCCTCTAATAGATACTTCCTCTTCTAACCATGATTCTTATATAATTTCTCCAAATAAACAAAATTTCCTCATCAATGACAATCCTTTTAAGGATTATGACAAGACACTTCAAATGCCCAAACCTGCCACACTAAAAGCACATGAATGAATGGTCCACCGAGTGAGAATTCAGAGCCAAAAAGGGTACTCATTAGGAATAGGTTCATATAGCACACACCTCTCACCATATGGGGAACCTTCATGAGTAGAAATATATACCATATTTCCAACTTCCCATGCTTCAGAAACCAACTCAACTAAGAATTATTCATCCACTTGCATCTCAAATCGAACTTCACCAGATGAGAGGACTATTTTCTTGATCTATGGATGAAGACCCAAAATGAAAATAGGAGATTTAAACTAATACTATTACACTACCTCCGAATAAAATGAAACCAACACCTTGAAGTGGTCAACATAGTCCTTCACTATCTGATGACCTTGTTGAACATTCATGAGCTCTTATACCTTCCTCTTATTCACCTCCTCAGGTACAAACCATTAGATGAAAGTGGTTTAAAACACTTAACAAGATATCCCCACTTGAAATTATGTTGGGAAGATCAAATTCCACATTTCGAAAGATAAACCTTCAAAAAAACCCAAGATAGCTTGAACCCTCATCGCTTTAGAAGTTACCAAAAACCTAAAGATGCCTTTAAATTCATCAAGCCACTCTACAGCCTCTAAAGGACCTTGATCACCAGGAAAGACAGGAAACAACCAAGATGGGATTGACTCTTCCACCCCACTCAGAGTCCAGGTAGGGTCAAAAAAGGGAATAGACTCACTAGAAACCTCTAGGACCTTTCTGGGCAGCATAATCTGAATAGAAGAAAAACATAGAATGAAAATAAACTTCAACCAAAACTCAAATAAATGATCATCCCAGGCCAAATCAACTATCTCATAATCCAAAAACACAAATATAACCAAAATCCTCTTTTCAAACCCCACCATTTCTATCCAAATTTCAAACACAAAGTCCCACCTTTCAAAAACAAATCACTTTTCAAACCCGATCTAATCACTAAATCTCACATTTAAAAGAAATCACACCCTAAAACAATTTTTCTTTTGAAAGACCCTTTTTCCAAAAACCATTTTACCCTTTCAAAATCAACCCACACCAACCAAAATCATACCAAATCACAACTCACACCAAAATCCTAGGATGAGGAACTAGTGTCCATGCATAACCTAGTGACATGGTTAGTGGGTCATACCCTAAGTAAGAATCAACAACTAAGAGGACCTTGAACCTTGCACTACAACTCTATATGGGTCACTACTCCATCACATTACACCGCTTCACCTTCATTTTCATTCCTCATCTGTACCCCAAAAATAAAAAAATAAACCAAATCTTAGACTACCCTCAAAACTTGAGGATCATAATGAAAAAGGGTTCATTATTTCCTTCCCATACCTACCTCTCGATTCCCAATAGTCCTAATATCTGGTCTACCTGACACCCTAAATAAAAAAAGGAATGCTTTGATACTATTGTTTCATGAACCGAGTCGGCATTCCATCCAACCCGGCACCCGATCCAGCCTGAGACAAGGCTCGAAGGGCATCCCTGATCCCCACAGGATGGGAACTAGTGTTAAGCATCAAAATAATCCAATGGGAATGAATTATCCTGATAAAAATCTAAGATCAAAAAAGAAAATATAATATATAGAAAAACCAACAATAACTAAACATCAAAAAATATACAGACTAAATAAAAGTATAACAATTGATGAAAAAACAAAAACTGAATAAAAAACTAAAACTGAACCATGAAACATGATCTCTACATGAACTCTTGGTCACCACCATCCACAAGAACAACCTTATCCAAAGGGAAAACAAATGAGAAACTTGAACCTAAAAAATAGCTCGTGTCTACCGACACTAAGTGAAATAAGTAGGGTGTGAGCTTAAACAGCTTAGTAGGTAATCTTCACATAGTACATTCATTTCCTTTACTAAAATAGTATAAAAAACTAGTTTAAAATAAATACAAAAAATAAGCTTTTAATCATATTAAGAAACCAAACACAACTTTCCAGAAATTCCTTTTTTAAAACCACACGCACAGCTTTCCTTTTCAAAAATGGTTTCACACTCCAAAACCTAGTTCAAACCCAAAATCCAAATGCATTTTCACACTAGATGACTAAAAAGGGATTATTCTGAAGGTAAATAAAACAAAATAAACAATCATATACTAGTAGGCCTAATGTCCAACATGCAACATAAGTAAACATGATAAATAGATAGTCAATCATGGGAATTTCCTAAACATCACTAGAATAAATCCCTGGTTGTATTCAGTTTGGACTCACCGTCCAAAATATATTGTATATCTATAAATAATTGCCAACTGGATTCTCTAAACTATCCAAACTAGTGTCACCTCCCACCTATCCTCTCATAAAATCTAGGGGTACAATACATCTAATCGAGGTCAAAAAAATATTCATCACTTAACCCTTTAGATGATGCCCATGAATCCCATGATAATGGTACCCGGTGAATGGGGAAGTCCTCACATGCATGGTTAAACTAAAACCCACTAACTCCATGATTTATTATCCCCAAACACTAAAACAACTTATACAATTCCTCTCTCCTTAGGGAATCTTCCATAGAGGTTCCTATCTCACAATAGTCCATTCTGAAGTGCTAATCAGGCCTTCACATCACATAAGATTTCCAAAACCATTACAAAGTACCAACAGAGCCTTTAAAATTTCCAATATAAATGTATTTACAAAACCATTTCCAAACTATTTACAAATTCAACATGAAATACCACTTAAACATGAAAAATACCATACATGCCTTTACATTTCAAATCCAAAACTATTTCCAAGAAAAGTGAAAACATGAAAAAACACAAAAAGTGCCAAATAGTCCTTTATTATAATTATTCACAAAAGTATATATTAAAATGTAAAATGGTCCAAGATTTAGAAAACATGTTTAAAGTCACTTGAAGCACCAAATTCACCATTTAGAAAACAATGAACTATTTTAGAACAAATAAATAGGGGAGGGAGGAGGAGCCTTTGAAAACCCATGGTTCAAGGAAACATCATTCTGAAGGGCCATTATCATTCGTTTTCCCATACCTATGTGCACCCCATGAATATATGGATGTTCTAATATCCAATGAAACTCTTAAATTATCCAGGAAATCGCCCAAAACCCCCTTTTAAAGAAACATCACTTTCTTTTAAACCAACACAACAAGCCTGTCACAACCCCCTTCCATCAAAGATGCCCCTCCTGAGCTGGAAATGGTGAAAGGGAGATAATGACCCCCGAGTCCTGCCTCCAGTAGGCCCTGGGGTGGCGACTAGCACCAAGGGTATGAGTTTTCACAAATATGGGAGGCATTACCCTTTTTATTATTTAAGATTGGGAAATAAGACAAGTCAACCACCAAAAAGGAAAATAACAAGTGTATAGAAATAAACCCAAACTAATCCCACATGCATGTTTAAATAGTTCTGAAACAAGGTACAAGTACAAGAAAGCTCAAAAAGTACAATAACAAAAGAAACAAGAGTACAGAAAACTGCAACAACTCCAACTGTCCCAACTAGTAGGGTCCCGCACGGCCCTGGTAGTCCTCCTAGAAACCTGAAAGTAAACGTAGGGTGAGCATACAAGTATACTTAGTAGGGAAACCTAAAGCTCTCATGCACAAGTGTGGAGATATCCTAATGTCCCATGAGAACAACAGAAGAATCCAAACCTAACAAGGAGATCTATCCAGCCAACCTCACCAACCACGCTCACCAAAAACACATAACAACAGGTAGTAGTTTATAAGAACAAGAGTATTGGGTACCCCGCACCATTCCCACTAGTTAGCTGCTCTTCCAAACGGCGAATGTCCTGACGCTACCACACTCTTCCCGCCCGCACACACCTGGGCCTCAAGAACCATACATCCCACCCGCACACACCTGGGCCTCACAACCACATATCCCGCCCGCACACACCTGGGCCTCACAACCACGTATCCCGCCCGCACACACCTGGGCCTCACAACCACGTATCCCGCCCACACACACTTGGGCCTCATCCCAAAGGTTCTTGGGAAATAGTAAAATCTGCCTGAAGAGTCTTGGGCTAAAACCACCCCAGTCGAAACCTACCTGAAGAGTCTTGGGTGTAAGGTTGCCTCAAGCCATCACAGCCTATGGAAGAAGGAGCAGGAAGGAGCTAGTAACTATGGGGAAAACACCCTCTCCCATGAAATGAGAGTGTTCGGCACTAACTGCTCAACATGGGTGGGGTGCGACAAAACACAAAGATACAGATATATATATATATATATATCAAACACTAATCCCAACCTATGGCTTCTAAATAGAGAACTGAGCATGTGCCTCGGCACTGCTACTACGAAGCATGCATACAACAAACAACCACAACCCCATTTAGGTTTTCATTTTTCAACTTAAATAGTTTATTAGTTCATTAACTACTGGGAAACTATCCACAACCAACCACATAGATCATTTGTAAAACATATCCCTTCCATCCACAAATCAAGTTAGGAAAGCACAAGCAACACAACCCAGTCCTTCTTATTAACCAAACAACCACATTGATTATTATTTTCATTCCATTACCGTGCCCCACCATTCATTAACTCCCCCACTTTCATTTATTATTCACAACTCATAGTTTGATCACATTCAAACCCATCCCTGCAGCCCCGCTTCCAACCACCATAACCACAACCACACCGTACATCATCATCCCTTGATACAACTTATCACAACCCCACTGCCCAGCACCAACATAGCATTCATACCAACCCACAACCAAGCCAACTACATCCCCACTCCTCACCCAATCCATAACAATCCCACAAAACACTACCTTCACGTAAATTAATCCCAAAAAGCACCCACATGTTTATTATTTCAGTTTTGTTCAACCGGGGTGATCACACAAGGGTTCCAGATTTTCATTTAAACAGCCAACTTTACATGATTAACCAATTTCCATGTTCCAAAAAGTTCTCATCCATAAATGGTCTAGAAAGATAGGGAAACATTTAATTGCGCAAGAAAAGGCCCCCAACGACCGTGATTTTCAGTAGGCATAAGCCTATTCAATTCACAACTTAATATCACAGGATATAAATAATATAACTGCAATCACAAACTTCCCATCCCCATTATATAGACCAATTATTATCTTTATTAAACCGGTTCAAATGTGTTTCACATAAAAAAGAGGACACCCACCCTGCATGATGCATAATTTAGAGAGATGAAGGTAAGATCCCTACCTCTATAGGTTCTGATCACAACGCTCCCCTGGATCAACTTTAGGAGACGTTTTTCAGCGTTCGTCACTTCTGTCAGATCCCAGAAAAACCTCATCAGGTGGAGTCTAGAAAGGAAGGGCCGAAGGAAAGACAATGTATCCAAGCTCATAAGTTATGCCTCATCGTTACGATCCTGTGGCCACAGACGGATCGTAAATCAGAGCTCATACGAAGAAGTTATGGAAGAAAAGAGCCTTCGAGTCTCTTGGGAGAGCTCTGCTCAGAGGAATGGGGAGGAGAGGAGTGAGTTGAAAAGGAGGATAGGACCCCTCCTTCTATAGGCGTGAAAAACAAAAGTACACGGTGTGTACTTCCTAGTACATGGCGTGTACTTTTCCATTTCACACGGTCACCACGTGGCTTCCAACACGGCCTTCAATGCGGAACGCGGCCGTTGACTGGTGAACACACGGTTTGAAGGTAACGCATATACGGGGAGGGACTACACGGCGTGTAGTATGGGCCACATGGCGTGTACTCATTTATTTCACAAGGCAAAGACACGGCCTCAACACGACACTCGTCCGTTGACTGGTCAACACGCAGTTTGAAGATAACGCGTAGGCGGGGAGGGACTACACGGCGTGTAGTATGGGCCACACAGTGTGTACTCATTTATTTCACATGGCAAGGACATGGCCTTCAACACGGGGTATACCCAGGAAGGTGGTACATGGCGTGTACTCACACTACACGGCGTGTAGTTTCAAAAATCTGAAAAGTGTGGGAAAAGTCCCTTCTACCCTCTAGAACACTTCATGACCTCCTTTTCGACAAAGGAATGGTCTGGAGAGGTCCGGTCCATTACATCAGACACCTCTTAAAACATTCTCATCCCCGAGAATTCAAAAACCAACCCAGAGGAACTCAACAAGATACCTCTTTAGGGCTCTCGTTATATCCGGAACCCAACCAACAACCCTAATCATATGTGTTAGGAATTCCTTCTCCTATGTCGAGATATTATCTGCTTTAGGCGGCACTGACTCGCCTAAACGGGTTTAATCACATCCGCATTAATGCGTCTCGATTAAGAATTGGGTTTTCCCTTTCCTCACATATCCAGACACGTTACACACTTCTAGAGAACAAGGAAAACAAAACGTCTCACAACAGACAAGCCAAGCATTCCATATATCAAGGTATAGAGTATAACATCAAAACAAAACTCACAAGAACAACAAAAAATAAAATTCAAAACAACTCTGGGTACTGAGCGTGCATCTGGGCCTCCCGCTCCCAAGTTCTCTCCTCGAGGCCTCCATACCTCCACAACACACGAACCAAGGCGATGGTTCGTCCACGGAGCACCTTCTCTTTACCATCCTCAATTCTGACTGGTCATTTCTAAAAGGTCACATCGTCTCCCATATCTAGCTCTCCCCAGTCGATAACATGAGAGTCGTCGTGTAAGTACCGATGAAGCTGGGAGACGTGGAAGATGTCGTGAACCCTCTCCAACTGAGGTGGTAGGGCCAGCTGATATTCCACCTCGCCGACTTGCCTCAGCACCTCAAAAGCTCTGATGAACCTAGGGGAGAGCTTACTCCCCTTCTCAAACCTCCACTTCCCTCGTCTGGGGGAAACCTTCAATAACACATGATCTCCCACCTCGAACTCCAAGGGCCTCCTCTGACGATCAGCATAAGACTTCTATCGGTCCTGAGCCGCTTTTATCCCCTCACGCAGAAGCTAAACTTTCTCTGTGGTGCTCTATACTACCTCTGGCCCAAGAGCACCTATCTCACCAACCTCTGCCCAACAAATGGGTGAACGACATGGTCTTCTATAAAAATCCTCAAACAGTGCCATGCTAATAGTAGAGTGAAAGCTGTTGTTGTAGGAAAACTCCACTAAAGGCAAGTGTCGTACCCATGATCCTCCGAAATCTAGAATGCATGCTCGCAGCATGTCCTTCAACGTCTGGATAGTCCGCTCTGTCTACCCATCGGTCTGAGGGTGGAAAGCAGTGCTAAGGTGTAGCTGGGTGCCAAAAGCAGGTTGTAACCCTCTCCAGACTCGTGAGGTAAACCGAGTATCCCGATATGAGATGATGGTCTTTGGAAATCCATGAAAATGCACCACCTTGTCTATGTACCTCTGTGCTAAGGTACTCACCGGGCCCAACTCCTTAATTGCTAAGAAGTGAGATGATTTCATCAGTTGATCCACCACTACTCAGATATCATCATAACCACCCTGAGCTCTGGGTAGTCTTGTGATGAAGTCCATTGAGATGTCATCACACTTCCACTCGGGGACATCTAGAGGATGAAACAAACCACTGGGAACACGGTGTCCGGCCTTTACTTCCTGAGACACTAGGCACCTAGCCACAAACTCCACCACTGCCTATTTCACCCTGGGCCACCAAAATTTTTCCCTCAGGCCTCGGTACATTTTTGAAACTCCCGGATTTACCGCCAAGGATGAGCTATGGAACTCACAGAGAACTCCCTCATGCATCGTATCTGGGACAAACATCCTTCCATGAAAAGGCATCTGATGTCGGCTGTCCTCTGACCATACTTCTGGAGCGTTCCCCTGATCGATACGATCCTGCATCACTTCTGCCTCAGATTCCTTCCACTGAGACTCTTCCACTTTCTGCAACAAGGAGGACTGCACCGTCATCTGAAAAAAACAGCCTCTAAAACCTTCTACCCTTGCATCCAAGTGCAAGGCAGCCAACTCTCCCATCGCTTTCCAAGAATCAGCGGATTCCTGAACCACTTATTTATGTGACTTCCTGCTCAGGGCATCAGCCACAACGTTTCCCTTACCTTCAGTGTAAGATATCTCTAAGTCATAGTCTGGGAGAAGCTCGACCCATCTCTGTTGTCGTAAGTTCAGGTCACGCTGAGAGAAGATATAACGTAAGCTCTTGTGATCTGAGAAGACCACAAAGCGCTCCCCAAAGAGGTAATGTCGCCACAACTTCAGTGAGAACACTACTGCTTCAAGATCTAGGTCGTGGGTGGCATAGTTACGCTCGTGAGGGAACAACTGCCTAGACCCATAATAGATCACTCCCTTCTTCTGCATTAGCATGCACCCCAAACCAAGGCCAGAAGAATCACAAAACTCCTCATACAGCAACCCTTCCTCTGGAAACCTGAGTACCAGAGCACTAACCAACTTCTCCTTTAGGTAGTCAAAATATTTCCGGCACTGCTCGCTCCATAGGAAGACCTGGTTCTTCCTAGTCAAAACTGTCAATGGAGCGGCAACTCGAGAGAAGTCTAAAACGAACCTCTGATAATAACCCACCAACCCCAGGAAACTACGAACTTCTGCCACGCTCTTGGGTGCCTCCCAAGAAACAACTGCCTCCACCTTTGACGAGTCCACTGACACTCCATGCTGAGACACCATGTTCCCAAGGAAGTGTACTTCTTGCGTCAAGAACTTACACTTTGACAATTTCCCATAAAGCTGGTGGTGTCGAAGGACTTCCAAGACTGCCCTGAGATTCTCAACGTGCTCCTCCTCTGATCTTGAGTAGATTAGGATGTCATCGATAAACACAATGATGAACCGGTCCAGAAACTCTCGGAAGACAAAGTTCATAAGTCCCATGAACACAGTCGGTGCATTCGTAACTCCAAACGGCATCACTACAAACTCAAAGTGCCCATACCTTCACCTGAAATCCGTCTTCGAGATGTCACTGTCCTTTACCCTTAGCTGATGATATCCGAATCGTAGATCAATCTTAGAAAACCAACCTTCTCCCCTCAGTTGGTTGAAGAGATCATATATCCTTGGAAGGGGATAACAGTTCTTGTCCGTTACCTGATTCAACCTTCGGTAGTCTAGGCATAGCCTGAGACCACCATCTGCCTTCTTCACGAACAAAATTGGAGCACCCTAGGGAGACACGCTTGGTCGAACAAAACCCTTCTCCATCAGATCCTCAATCTGAATCCGAAACTCCCGCAACTCTGAAGGTTCCATTCGATAAGGGGCCATCGAAATCGGACGGGCACCAGGTTGTAAGTCTATCTTGAACTCAATGTCACGTCGGGGGGGGGGGGGTAGAGTCACAACCTCCTCGAGAAAAACATCGAGGAACTCCCCAACAAATTCTGGGAAATCCCTCATCTCTGTATCAGCTGGAACCACTGATAACCCGTCTAACAAGGAAAGGAGAGGCTTCACACACCGGCTTCCCACCTGATAGTTCCTCTCACCAACAAAATCCACACGCTGTCCATCCATGTCGGAGAACACTACCCTTCTTTGGAAGAATTTGATAATAGCACTAACAGAAAACAACCAATCAATGCCTAGGATGACATCATATGGCTGCATCTGTAATAGAAGAAGGTCCCCACTAGATCGATGCGGTCCCAGCATCAGCTCACATCCCCGGAAAACACAAGATATGCTGGTCTGGCCTCCAACTGGTGTACTCAGCACCAGTGGTACGGAAAGTCTCTCTACGTCTAGTCCCAAAGAATGGGCTATACCAGGTTCAAAGAAGGAGTGCGAATCTCCTGAATCAAAAAAAGCATAAACGAGAGTGCTGAACAAACAAATTGTACCTCGCACAACCTCTGGTCCTGTCGGAGCTATCAGCTCTGCTGTGTGTAGTTTTCCATACCTAGATCCTCTGCCTCTCTGATGTCAACCACCTCTCCGACCACGCCCTGGTCAGGGTCCCTGAGGAGCGACCTGAGGTTGGCCTCCTCCGGGAAAGTCTGCCCTTGGAGGAGTAGGGTCCTGCTGCTGATGGAAGGGCCTCGCCGGCAACTGGTGCTGCTGAGGCGGGCGCTGAACTTTCCCACCTCCATCGTACTGAGCTCGGGTCGGGCACCGACTCTGAATGTTCCCGAAACCTCCACAAGAGAAACACTTTGGTCTTGGGCCCTTGAAAAAGGGATGAGAACCTAAAGATCTGAATTGGACCTGCTGGGGCCTGCTCCCTACTGGCCTGAACCTGGAAGGCCCTGTCGCAGGAGACCTACTGCTGACTGCCTTCCCCTTCAATGAACCTAGCTGGATCCCCTCTCTTGGTGCACCTCCCAGCGAGTGCATCCTCTCTACAACCTCTGACTTCTTCTGTACTGCCAAGTACATCAGAAGGGTGAAGGGGGTGACAACATACTGGAGCGAAGGACGAAGCGCCTCCTCTAAACAACTCACCTGAGACTCCTCATCCAGAAAGAGATCCGGAGCAAAGCGCAGAAGATCCTTGAACTTGATCCCCAACTCTCATACTGACATACTCCCCTACTGAAGGGAGAGTAAATCCTGTCGCTTCTCCACCTTGATCATGTAAGAAAGTAATTCCTCTCAGAATTCCTTCTCAAAGTCAGCCCACGGAACCTCTGTCTCTGTCCTCTCTCCGAGGAAGAGCGTCCACCACTGACGCGCCGCTCCTCTCAGCTGACTGACTGCTAGGGGAACCCAGTACTCCCTCGGAGCACGGATCAAAGTAAAAGTGATCCCTAGCTCCTCAATCCACCCCTTCGTCTCCATTTCCGAAGTACTACCCTCGTACTTCTTGAGGGTCTATCGCTAGAAAGAACAGAGTGTCTTCTGCCACTTGTCATCTTCCTTCGCTCGGTCAATCCTCAACTGATCGACCGCCTAAATCTGCTGGGCCTTGGCTGTCTGAGCTACCCAGGGACGACGTCCAGGTGTCATAGCTGTACGGTAAACAAAGATCACCTAATCCCAAGTAGTAAGGAAATTTCTCAGGGTTTCATATTATTATTTTATTTCAATTTCTTTCTCAGAACACCCAAATCAAGTAAAAACACAATCATGATGATGCATGTACCTTTCCTAGGGTCTCTACCCTACAATAAATGTAGTCTTACTTGGTCGTTCGGTAGGCTCATAGTCCTTGCATCGGATCACGGGGGCCCTAAAATCCCGTGTCCTAGCCAGTCTTCTCTGGCCTATGTCACGCACCAAGATCATCCAACACTGTTGCCCTACCATCCCATGAAATCCTCACTGTTCCAACCTCCAGACTCCATCCTATCTCTCAACCTCCCTCTGATACCATTCTGTCACGACCCCCTTCCATCAAATATGCCCCTCCTGAGCTGGCAATGGTGAAAGGGATATAATGACCCCCGAGTCCCGCCTCCAGTAGGCCTCGGGGTGGCGACTAGCACCAAGGGTATGAGTTTTCACAAATATGGGAGGAATTTCCCTTTTTATTATTTAAGATCGGGAAATAGGACAAGTCAACCACCAAAAATGAAAAGAAAAAGTGTATAGAAATAAACCCAAACCAATCCCACATGCATGTTTAAATAGTTCTAAAACAAGGTAAAAGTACAAGAAAGCTCAAAAAGTACAATACTAAAAGAAACAAGAGTATAGAAAACTGCAACAACTCCAACTGTCCCGACTAGTAGGGTCCCGTACGGCCCTGGTAGTCCTCCTGGAAACCTAAAAGTAAATGTAGGGTGAGAATACAAGTATACTCAATATGGAAACCTAAAGCTCTCGTGCAAAAGTAGGGAGACATCCTAATGTCCCATGAGAACAACAGAAGAAGCCAAACCTAACAAGGAGATCAATCCACCCAACCTCACCAGCCACACTCACCAAAAACGCATAACAACAGGTAGTAGTATATAAGAACAAGAGTATTGGGTACCCCGAACCATTCCCACTAGTTAGCTGCTCTTCCTAACGGCGAACGTCCTGATGCTACCACACTCTTCCTGCCCGCACACACTTGGGCCTCAAGAACCACACATCCCGCCCGCACACACCTGGGCCTCACAACCACGTATCCCACCCACACACACCTGGGACTCACAACCACATATCCCGCCCGCACACACCTGGGCCTCACAACCACGTATCCTGCACGCACACACTTGGGCCTCATCCTGAAGGTTCTTAGGAAATAGTAAAATCTTCCTAAAGAGTCTTGGGTGTAAGGTCACCTCAAGCCATCACAGCCTATGGAAGAAGGAGTAGGCAGGAGCTAGTAACTATGGGGAAAACACCCTCTCCCATGAAATGGGAGTGTTCGGAACTAAGTGATCAACATGGGTGGGGTGCGACAAAACACAAAGATACAGATATATATATATATATATATACCAAACACTCAGCCCAACCTATGGCTTCTAAATAGAGAACTGAGCACATGGCTCGGCACTGCTACTATGAAGAATGCATACAACAAACAACCCCAACCCCATTTAGGTTTTCATGTTTCAACATAATTAGTTTATTAGTTCCTTAACTACTGGGAAACTATCCACAACCAACCACATCGATCATTCGTAAAACATATCCCTGCCATACATAAATTAAATTATGAAAACACAAGCAACACAACCAAGTCCTTCTTATTAACCAACCAACCCCATTGATTATTATTTCCATTCCATTATTGTGCCCCACCATTCATTAACTCCCCCACTTTCATTTATTATTCACAACCCATAGTTTTATCACATTCAAACCCATCCCTGCAACCCCGCTTCCAACCTCCATAACCACAACCACACCGTACATCATCATCCCTTGATGCAACTTATCGCAACCCCACTACCTAGCATCAACATAACATTCATACCAACCCACAACCAAGACAACCGTAGCCCCCCTGCTCACCCGATCCAAAAAAATCCCACAAAACACTCCCTTCACATAAATTAACCCCAAAAAGCACTCACAAGTTTATTATTTCAGTTTTGTTGAACCGAGGTGATCACATAAGGGTTCCAGATTTTTATTTAATCAGCAAACTTTACGTGATTAACCAATTTCCATGTTCCACAAAGTTCCCATCCATAAACGGTCTAGAAAGATAGGGAAACATTTAATTAAGCAAGAAAAGGCCCCCAATGACCGTGATTTTTAGTAGGCATAAGCCTATTCAATTCACTACATAATATCACAAGATATAAATAATGTAACTGTAATCACAAACTTCCCATCCCTGTTATATAAGCTTGTTATTATCTTTATTAAACTGGTTCAAATGTGTTTCACGTAAACAAGAGGACACCCACCCCGCATGATGCATAATTTAGATAGAGGAAGGTGAGATCCATACCTCCATAGGTTCTGATCACAACGCTCCCCTAGATCAACTTTAAGAGACATTCATCGGCGTCTGTCACTTCTATAAAATCCCAAAAAAACCTCCTCAGGTGGAAGTTGGAAAGGAAGGGACGAAGGAAAGACAATGGATCCAATCTCAGAAGTTCCGCCTCATCGTTACGATCCTGTGGCCACTGACGGATCGTAAATCGAAGCTCAGACAAAGAAGTTATGGAAGAAAATAGCCTTCGAGTCTCTTGGGAGAGCTCTGCTCAGAGGAATGGGGAGGAGAGGAGTGAGTTGAAAATGAGGAGAGGACCCCTCCTTTTATAGGCGTTAAAAACAAAAGTACACGGCGTGTACTTCCTAGTACATGGCGTGTACTTGGCCATTTAACACGGTCACCACGCGGCTTCCAACACGGCCTTCAACGCAGAACGCGGCCGTTGACTGGTCAACACACGGTTTGAAGGTAACGCATACACAGGGCGGGACTACACGGCGTGTAGTATGGGCCACATAGCGTGTACTCATTTATTTCACATGGCAAGGACATGGCCTCAACATGGCACACGGCCGTTGACTGTTCAACATGCGATTTGAAGATAACGCGTACGCAGGGAGGGACTACACGGCGAGTAGTATGGGCCACATGGTGTGTACTCATTTATTTCACATGGCAAGGACATGGCCTTCAACACAGGGTATACCCAGTAAGGTGGTACATGGCGTGTACTCACACTACATGGCCTGTAGTTTCAAAATTCTGAAAAGTGTGGGAAAAGTCCCTTCTACTCTCCAGAACACTTCGTGACCTCCTTTCAAATAATGGAATGGGCCGGAGAGGTCTGGGCCATTACAAAGCCAAACATAAGCATCACACCATAAAAGTCAACAATTTCTATATAAAACATCCAACTCTCAACCCAACCACATTTCCAAAACATAAACAAGGGAAAACACCACCCAAATAACCCAATTTCACTTTAAAAGATCAATTCAAATTTCATCAAACACCTTGTGTACATTTATATATAGGCATAATTAAAGAAACCCTTTGCAAAGCATTTCGCATGCATTTTCCATCATAAAAAACACCAAAACAATGTATACTAACACACCATAAGAAATATTGTAACATAATTAAATCATTAAAGGAAAGATAAAGCATAAAATAAATGTTCTAGAAATTGAATGGATGGAAACACCTACCTCAACGACATGAGAATAAAAGGAAACTTTGAGAGAAGGAATAATACACCCCAATAGATAAACTACACACCCTAACATCAATGAAATTTAACCACACATCAAACCTAACCATTAGGGTTTGTCCAAGATATAACCCACCAATAAAAAACCATGAAACTAGGATAGAATAAAGGTAAAATGGAAGAAAACCAAAGGATAAATATAGAGGATCCCTAACCTTCCAATTCGGGTGAAGAATCACCAAGAAACCACCTTGAAATCCTCTTAAAGGGGCTTGGAGGAGCCAAATTTCTCAATGGAAGGTGTCCAAATTGGTTTAATTCAATTGGGGTGTACAAGGGAAGAAACCCCACTTAAAAAAAGGAAAAGAGAAAAAAAATACCCCTCTTTGGGTGAGTTTCATGGTTAGCTCACATGGTTAAACCATCATACAATTATCCACTTTCAAGAGTTTCACATGATACACACTTAGGTTACATGGTTAGTTTAACCATGATCCTTAACCATGAAACACATTCTCAGTTAGTCTGCATGGCTTAAATAACCATTCCCTTTAATTACGAAACCTGGAAAAGGTCCCCCAAACATTACCCTTTCCAACCCAAAACTCCTCTAACTCAAGGGGATAAAAATCAAATAAAAAACTCAATATAGAAGTGACACTAGGTGTGTCACAAACTCTATACCATGACATTTTATCCTGATACCTTTCACACTAACCATGAATAAGTCCAAAATCCACCTGAAACCTCCAAAACTCAAATAAATTCTCACCAGAACCTTGACCCAAACCACAAAAAAACATCAAGAATCTAAATGAAAATAAAAATAAATGAAATAAATGAAAATAGAGGTTGGGGTGTGACAATATTACCTAACAATGAAACTTTCCAAATCCAAAATTCACATTTTGTAAAATTTTCATAAAGATTATCCTTCCTTAGGGTCTTTAGCACAATTCTCAAATGATCTTAATTATCTTCCTAACTCTTTGAATAAATAAGAATATTGTCTATATAGACTACCAAAAACTTATCAAGGAAATATCTATAGAATATATTCATTAAATCTATAGAGATAGTAGGGGTATTAGTAAGACCAAATGGAATAAATATAAATTCATTGTGCCCATACCTTGTATAGAACATCGTCTTGGGTATATCCTCCTTCTTGACCATTAATTTATGATATTTAGAACAAATATCAATCTTGAAAAATTATTGATCTCTATGTAGTTGATCAAACAATTCATAAATATAAGGTGGAGGACACATGTTATTGGTAGTGATATTTTTAAGTTCTCAATAATCAATGTACAGTTTCATTGATCCATATTTCTTATTAAAAAATAGAACAAGTGCACCCCAAGGTGAGTCAATTGGCCAAATGAATCCCTCATCAAGATTCACTCATATTTTCTTCTTCAATTCATGTAACTCAAACAATTACATTCTATATTGATTCTTGGAAATAGGTTAACACCAATTATTTTTTCAATTGAAAAATAAAATTCAAAATTCAATAGAGGACTAAAAAACATTTTTGGAAAGGAATCAATAAACTCCCACACAATAGAAATATCTTTTATATTGAGTTTCTCCCTAACCATCTAAGATAAATTCCCCTTTTGAATAGGAATCATGACCCATACACTGGATGTAATTTCCATTGGAAGTTCATTTTCTTCATCACACTTATAGGATATCATATATTGGTTCAAAATATCAAACATAACATCCATTCATTGGAAATTGATGTAGTATTTTTATAAATAAATACAATACATTCCCAAAATAACATCTAATTAAACTATAGGAAGAATAAAAAGAATTACAGGAAACACATACCCACAAAATTCAACTAGAGAAGAATCATAGACTCGGGATGCAATCATTGTTCCATTAGGGGTTTTTACTACTAACTCAACATCAAATTTTTTATGTGGTAAATTTATACCCTTAGAAAATTATTTAGATATAAAATATTGGGTAGGTCAAAAATAAAATAAGACATTAGTAGTTCTAGAGTGTATGGTAAGTGTAACTTTCATTTCATTATTGTACCCTCATCAGAAATGGTTATCGCATGAGATTTCCCTTTTTCATTAGGGTTTAGAGATTTTTGATGTCAATAATTTTCATTAACCTTCATATTTTATAACTGGGTAGCATAATGATAATACTCCTTTCATTTAAAATGTTGGAGTGTGTGTAGTTTATTCTGGGGAGATTTCTCTCTATTCACATAATTAGTTAATTTATTCCCATCACTTCATCATTAGACTACTTGATGAACTTTCTTCCCACACTTGAAATGTTTACCAATTCCATTAAGACAATTTCCCCCATGTTTAATTCTATATTTTGAGCATAAAGGAAATATCATCTTCATATCTCCATGGTTTTTAGAATTTTATTGGAATTCCATTTTTGTTTTCTTGTCAAAAAAATGATATTGATGGGTAACTTCAATCTCCATATCCACCTTAATAGCACATTGAATGATTTATTCATTAATATTGAAGTCCTGTATGGATAATTCCATTAAAATATTTTATTTTAATCTAATAAAGAATTTATCAACCTTAATTTTAGGTTAAATGATAATACCATAAGCATAATTATAATGTCTTGTGAAATTTTCTTCATAAGTACCAATAGATTCATCATACTTCATATTTTACTCTAGGAATTATTTCTCCATTTTTTTATGAAGAATAAGAGTAAATTAATTATTGAAAAACAAGATTTTAAATTAATCGTGCTTCATAGATTTAATTTTTTCTTGTTCTCTCGTGTTCTTAATAAGAGTATGCCATTAATCTTCTTTTCCTTCCCAATGATAAATATCCAGAATAATGTTATCATGTTCTGAACATTTAATAACAGACAATATATTTTCAATGGTATTGATCCATTACTCAGAAACTAGTGGATCAATGTACAAACTAAAATAATGTGGGAATTTCCTCATGAATTACTCAATAGGATTTCGTTTTCTTATTTTCTCATTTGAAAACTTATCATGAATCATTTCTTAAGAAATTTGTGTGAGTATGAAAAAAAATATTTTTCATTTTAGATCCCATAACATTCGGTTTATCAGGAGTAAAATCGTTTCATTTTCCATCACATTCAGTGTTAACATGATTCCTTCATGTTCCATCATTTTAGTAAAACCAAAAAATATAGTGTGAAAAATAATAATCATAGTGGGAAACCACATAACCATGAAAAATCATTTATAGGATGTCTAAATCATGAAACCTTCCTCTATAAAACCTTAGGTTTAACCTAGGTAAATAATTATCATTACAAAAACTTTAGGAATTTATCTTATGCTTAGACTTATCCCTATGGTTCTTACTAAATTTTTCTCATCCAAGTTTCCAAAGGTTAACAAAACCTTTCTTTGATACCAACTATAGAGATCCATACTTTTTATACTTAGATATTACATATTAAAAGATAAATATTCATTACATAATATTTTGATTCATGTAAGACTTTTTTAAGTCTAGTATATTTAGAAACATGGAAATGGAAACAACTAGTTCATAAAATATCTACATCATCTCCAACTTATTTCTTTATAATTATTACCCTTCTTATACACATCATAATTTTTCTTCATAACATGGGGAAAAGGAAACATAAGAAAAGGGTGATCTCAAATGATCATTAAGGGTAAAAAAGGGATATCTAAATTATCACATAAGAATAACATGATAATAAGGGAATCAGAACATGATATTGACATTTTAAAAACCATACCCTATATATCAAATATCATAATATTAAGTAGTAGCATAATTCTTGTCACTTCATAAGACATGAATCATAAGAAAATCAAAGAAAATGAACCATAAAATCTTAACATAGGCATAAGACATTTATTTATGGCATACTCATAATAATATAAAATTACTTCATTATTATTTAAGGATTATTTCCAAGGATATCATAGTGTAATGGGTTCCCTCCCCAAATCATCATAGTAGTCTAGGTTCACTCCCATGACTATCGTAGTGGACATAGTCCCTTACTGAACTGGGTTCACTCCCCATTCCGGTATTTTTTATCACTTAAGATATCATTATTTAACTAATTAATTAGAGGGATATATAATTATCACCCATAAAATAATGAAAATAATACATATTTGTGCCACAAGATCAAAAACTATTCATCGTATTAGAACCCATGAAAAGAAATGGGTTTCATAAAAAATCATCATAAAAATAAATCATCCAGACAAATAATAAGGATGGTAACCTTGGATCATGTACCCAATAAATCATAAGATAAATCAAGGTTTTTTCTCTTTTATGAATATAAATACCATTTTAATGTCATTAAAACATTATTGAGGAAAATAACCTTTCCATTTCTTAAATCACTTATTTAAAAAAATGTGAAATTATAAAGGAAAAAAATTCTCTGAAAAAAACCATATAAACATGTAAAGGAAGATTCAAAGAAAAAATTATTCATAATTTTGGGAAAAAAATTTCATTTTATAAAAGTTAAAAAATAATTCCTTTAATACTTTTTTCAGAAAATTCACAAAGTACCTTGCTTGGAAAATGATAAAAAGATTCCTTTCAAACCATTCTGTAAAAAGTCAAACATGGGTAAAAATAAATTTTAAAAATAATTGGATAATATTAAAAATATTATTTAAAACCATTTTTATAAAATATTGATATTAAATAAAAATATTCTCTAGTGGATACTTAAGCATAAATAATCCCAAATATTGGGGAAATTGTGAAATAAAACCCTTACCTCGGGTTCTCATTTCTTCAAAAGAACTCTAAAATACTATATAATAAATTTAAATCTATTATAATTAAATAAGAGGGTTATTTTTATACTTATAATCTCATATATTTTCCCTTTATAACATTTAAACACCCCCTTTTATCAATCATTCCTTGTTAAAATCACTATTTTTTGTGTTAATTGTTTCATTTATCATGAGTATTTCAGCTCATTATTTCACATCCTTGTACATTTATCTTACATTAATAATATAAATAATATAAATAATTATATTAATATCATATATATACATTATATAAATATTTATATTCATCCATAAAATTTGGAGATATAAAATGAATTACATCATTCATAGAGATAGTAGGTCGAATGTACGTAAGAATGATGTTTTCATTTTTTGAAAGATAGAGAAAGAGAAATTTAAATATTAATTTAAATTTTTAGGATCATTATTATATCATATATATCATATATATTCCAAAAATAATTCCTCATTACCATCTAATTAAAATATAAATAAAAAATGAATTACAACACTTCGTGGAGGTGGTAGTCCACACGTACGCATGAACAACGTTTTCATTTCCCAAAGGACTAAATGGTAAGAAGGTAGACATAATATTATCATTAAAAAAGTATTATTATATAATAAATATTATATATAAACATTTAAACTTATCAGAATACACATCCATAAATGATGGTGATGAAAAATGAATTGTATTGCTATGTAGAGACAGTAAGTTGTACGTATGCGCGAGCCATACTTTCACTTCTTGTTTGATGTGAAATAGGGTGTATAATGGTTTTTTAATAATAATTATAATAACATTTAATAAAATTTACTATATTAAAGTTATTACTTTTTTATAAATCACATATATTTAGAGGAGATAAAGTAGAGTAGAAAAAAGTGATCGGTTAAGGTGATTACCTCTTCTTTGAAACGACTCCTTTAGATATCCTATAAAGGGATCTAGATTTGGTATTTTGGAAATAAAATAACATCTATAATTTCTATAGGGAAGTTTAGAAGAGAAATTTATAGAATTTGGTTGATCTAGAAGGCTCAAAGTTGTGTAAATAAGTAAGTGAGGAGGTCCCCTTTTATAATTGAGGTGTGGGGCACTTTTTGGAATTTCTCTAAAGATTAAGTTATAATAAATTAATTATCAAGAAAAATAAAACCAAATTAAAATTTATTCAAATATAAGGTATTATATGTTTTTAATACCATCAACCAATAAAATTTAGACAATTCCTTATGTAATTTTAAACCTTATCATTTTGATTAACCCATTTTAATTTTAACTACGGTAAATTTTTCAATATTAAAGGGTTGTAATTTTTACTTATAAGGTGAAACTTGTCCCATTAATGGTGAAGTTATGAAATCTTAGACCATATAATATTCATATTATATTATTTCAATATTTTTATTATTTTTAAATAGTTTAATAATATTTTATTTTGAAAAAATATCATTATTATCAATTTTGATACTATTCATTTAATTTGAATTAAAAGTCATAAAAAAGGTTTTAATTCTAATATAATATTTTAAAACAAGATTAATATTTAATATTAACCTATAAAATTTGTGTAACACAATAAACAACTCAAATTATATTACTTTCAATTTTTTCAAAATCAACAATTTTATTTTTTCCATTAATTGAATAAATAATTTTTTTGGCATTATGTAAACATTTAAGGCATTTATATAATACATAAAAATATAAATAAATAACCATCATGAATATAGTTTATTTATTTAAAAAATTAATATTAATATTCATTCATAACAAGTTTTTTACCCTATGTAAACACATAAATGATATTTAAAACTAAGAGAGTGACATTTTGTAACTTTCTTTGATTTAAATAATATATAAATCATTTTCATAGAAAAGTGTTCATTAAACTAATAAATTTAGAGCCTAAGGTGATAAGGGTATAATTGCATTCATCCAATAACAATTTTGATGAAAAATTTTCACCTTGTCAATTGCTTTTAATCTAGATGTACCTGATTTACCCTTTACCAATATGATAGATTTTATCACTATTACTATTGATATTGACCAAAAATAAAAGGGAAAATTTTATCAAATTTGAAACTCCTGATTATAAATATTAAATTCATTTTATCTAATTAAATACCTATAAATTTAATAAATTAGTTTTAAATTAAGTGTGAAAAATTTGACAAAACTGTTTTTTTAGAAGAAAATATATATATATATATATATATATATATATATATTTAAGTATAAAACTGAATTTATTCTTATCTTATGCCTACAAAAATATTTTTTGAATTTTAAAAAAAATTATCAATTAAATAAAATATAAATTTCATTAAAATCATTCATCGATAGTGAATAATTTAATTTATTAATATAAAAATACATTTTGAACATAAAAAAAATTTCAGAAAAAAATATTTCTATTTATTTCAATTGATTTTTTTATTTTAATTTATAATAAATTGATAACCAATGAATTAATGTTATACATATATAATCATAATTTTTTCATTATTTGGTTATTCTTATTCGTACCCACTAATCAAATGGATAAGAAATAACTATCATTTTAAATAATAATATTTTAATAGTATATCATAATTTGTTTAAACTAATTATTTCATGTAATAAAATCTATAAAAGAAATCAAATTATTTAAAAATAAATATTTATAAAAATTCTTAGGGTGTTGCATTTATCCTCTCCAAATGTGATCTTTTTTCCATATCCATATTAATTCTTCCCTCTAATGTTCTCCCTTTTTATTTTTGAAATCCAAATATGTTTTATTTTTAGTGATCTTCAAAATTATCTTTACCTATTTTTAAAAGGAGGATTTATCACTCTTTTTACGATGTGGGTTTTCAATAATTTTTTTTAGAATATTAAAAAGGATTTCCATTTAATGTTCATATTTGTATCTTCCATTCATTATTTCCTCTATAAAACATTTATATATTTTTAAGGCTACATTATTTGGACGTATTTTACACTGGTTTTTAAAAAAAATCAAGTTTCCTTCTTGGAAAATATTTTTAAAAGTGGTTCAATATTTTTTCGCTTTACAATAATGTTAATAAATTATTTCTAAAAACCCTTTTTTATGGATTCACATCTATTTTCCTCTTGATCTCCAAAAAGATATATATCCCTTGAAATTATGTTTCATAGATGACCCTCTAAATACCATTGTGAAATAATCCTTATATGTGATTGAATTTTTTGTATCAACCAATCTACTTTTGATATCACATTATGTGATTCCATAAGGAAATTATATGAATCCCACTTTCCTTCCATGGATTATTTATGTTATATCAAATGGCTGAGTTCATATGGAACACATATGTATAGATGATGATGGGTGAGGTCCTATATCAACCTCCAATGCATTTGTTAAGTTTTATATCTCATGATATAAAGAATCATGGACATCATGGGTTTGTTCACAACTTAATTCATGGGACTCATGTGTTTTCTCACAACATAAAGCATGGTCATCATGGGTTTGTTCACAACTTAAGGTGAAGGTGTCATGGGATTACTCATAAAATAAATCATAGACATCATGGGTTTGTTCACAATTTAAATCATGGGAATCATGAGTTTTCTTACAATGTAAAGAGTGGAAATCATAGGTTTATTCAAAATTTAAAGTGTGTGCATCCAAGGTTTTCTCACACTATAAAGCATGGTCATCATGGGTTTGCTCACAATATTATAAATCCTTATAATTATGATTAGTATATAATTCCTTATTTTGTTATGTTTCAATTAAATCCCATATTTCTATGTTATATGCTTATGATTATGCTCTATAGATTATGTTTATTATATCAAAATCTTATGTCATGGTGAATGTTTATTTGAGATTACATGTCCTTATATCATAACTTATAGAAAAATATTATTGTTCCATGTTCTTTTTAATAATATATTAATACCATGATAATGTTTTCTCATATTTTTATGATCTAAACCTTGATGGAATGCTAATAAGTTTTACCTTACTGAGTATTTTATCTCACTCCTTTCTTATTTTTACATTCCCAAAGTTATGAAGCTGATTATAACCTATGAGGATTCTATAAGGGGGTCTAGTGTGGTTTGATAATGGATAAATGTTCAAAATTATCATAAAATAAGTTCCTCATGTAGTTAATTATCAAAGAAACCCAACCTTATGTTCTTGGGATTATGTGATTATTGTGATATGTAATATTTAACTTAGGGAGATGATGTAAAATAAAGATATTTTTATCTTGGATCATCTCACTTAGTATCAAAAAATATGTGTAAAGTATGTGTTTTTATCACTATACCTAGAAGTGTAGGTCTGGGGAATCATAATTATAAAAGATATGGAATTTAAGAAGACTTATATTGAGTCCATTTTATGTTAAGAAGATTACATTAGTGGATGATACATATTAGAATATGAGGTAATATGAATTTGAGTCTATAAAAAGATGAAGATGATCAGAGGTGAAGGAGATCAGATATTTCAAGGCTAAAGAAATGGAAGTTAAGGATGCTCTAGGAGAATCATGAACTGTAAGGTAGACCTTTGTTTAAAAAAAAGTTAATATGACTAAGGATGAGCATAAAAATTCAAAGAAGTTAGATTCTATGAGTAGAATTTATTTTCAATTAATTCATTAATGTGAGAGAAGAACTTATTAAAATTCATAATTATAGAAAATATACTACGAGTTCCAACATTAAGTTGGTTCAATTTGATGATTTTTTTATTCAATAGATTAGAAGTTATAGATTTTGTTTTCTAAGTAATCCTGGATGTGTTTAAGCTGACATAAATGAGATTTGATGATAAAAAATTATATGATCATAGGATGAGAAGATCATAAGATGGGCAGCAGGATTCCATAATTTATATTTTGAAAAACATGTCGAAGAAATGGAAAAAAATCAAGAGATAAAGATCTAAGTCAAAAGTAATATAAAATAAGTAAATGTTATGGGAGTTTGAGTTATGGATAGGGAAATCAAGTTATAGAAAAAGAAGTTCAGTTTAGTCTATGGAAGATAGAAAACTGGAAGATGTTAGGGATATTTCACATATTAGTTATGTAAATTCAAATTAAATGTGATTATGTTGAGATAAAAATCAAATATATAAATATCATGAGAGAAAGGGAGGGATTCACACCAATATTTTAGGACAAATGAATTAAAATCAAATAAGTCTTGGTCAAAATGAATTTATTGGAAGGAAGACCACAAGATTGAGTAAGAAAAAGATTTCATGGAGGTTTAATTAATTCATGAAGGATATAAATTGAGTATATCTGATTTTAATTATGTTTTGATGAAATTTATAGATAAAGGACTCTAGAAGAGAGGAACCATTCGATTAGAAAATTATAAAGATCATTAGTTCTGATGTTGTGAGGATATGAAACTATAAGTTTTGATGAATCGGTAGGAGGTTTTCAAAAATTAGGAATCTAGAAGAGTGTGATCTAGAAATTACATTTTCAAAAGATAGACTGCATAGCCAATATGCATGAAATTGGAGAATATTATTAAGTGGTATTCAAAGACCTATGTTAAGGAATAAGATCTTGAAATTAATACAGTGACATCCATAAGTGGAAGGAATATCTTTTTCATTTAGGGGTTTATGAGGACCCATTATACTCTGGAGGGAGCCAATATAAGGAACCAGTTAGAAGGTTATAAAGCTTTTCAGAAGACAAAAGAATATTTTTGAGAGATAGTGTATTATATTCACTTATGTTATATAGTTAATATTGATGTCTTGAGATAATAACTAAACACATCTAGGATAGCTACTAATATTGGGATTAAACCTTATTAATACCATGTGTTTCACTTCATTTACTTTTTTCATTGCATGTGGTATAAATGTGTGTTAGGAATGATTAATTAGATCCATAAAACTTAACCAAGATATAAGTTTAGATAAAAAATTAGAATAAAAGGTTTTAGTTCGAATAATTTGGTAAAATTGTTTTATAATGATTCACCCCCCCCCCCTCACCCCACCCCTATTTGACTACATTATCCAATGGATGCTTCATGTTAGGTCAAGTAAAAAAATAAGAAAGTGGGTAACTCAGACCTCATTGAAGGATCAACAGGACCCTATTTAAACCTAAATACAACCCAACCCTAGCTTTCCATCATGGTATCTTCCGAAGTTAATCCATGGAATAGAATAATCATTCCTATGGTACTATTCAAAGCACAATATATACTAGTGTATCACCCATCTAAATTACCCAAACATATACCCAAGGTTTCCCATGTGCAACCCAAACAATCCAACTCATAAAACATGTATGTAATTATATAAACATTTCAATAAAGATAACAACTTCAAATATCACATAATAAACAAGAATTTAATTAAACATAAGGCTTCAAAATCAAAAAAAAATATCATTTATAAATCAACACCCTTTTGAAACTTCTTTTGAAAATCCATTTAAATTCATAACACTCTTCAATATATTTTATCAAATGCCTTATAGGAACAAAAATGTTTTTAGAATGAAAAGTAAGTGAAACCTAAATTTTTAAAATGTAAAACCAAGAGAAATAAGTAATTCCCACAAATTAGTCCTCAACAATTTATATCAACAATAATATGATAAGATAATCCATAAAAACTCAATTGATAAAAGTATGCCAAAGTAAAGAGCCATTATGTAGAGGCACCTACCTTAAACCTAGTGCAAACTCATCACCTTCATTAAATATCATGAGAGAAGAGGAATAGGGGTTCTCACATGACTATAAATCAATAAATGACTCTCTAAGACCCATCACTAAATACAAATCAGCTTCTATGTCCAACTAGGGAACCAAGGTAAGATAACCATAGAAGAATGAGGAAATATAATATAAGAGGATAATAAATCTATCAGATACCAAGAGTGTACCTTGAAGGAACTCACTATAATAATGTTCCAGTATCCAAGTGAGATAGGAAAAAGAGTCTCCCTACTGAAGAGTGTTCCTTGGTTACACAAATTGATGGGATGAAGTTAAATGTGGTTAAAACCCAACAAGGGTAAAAGGATAAAATCAAAAAATAAAAAACTGGGCAAAGACAGCTCACAAATTGGGCATATTGATCATAGTGTGGTTCCCCTCTCTATACACCTCATGATATGGATTTCTTGGCTCATGGTGTGTCCCACCTCTTCTAGTCTAAACCAAGGATCGTAATCTTTAGTCCATTGTAGTGTGGCACACACCCTCTATGGTGTGACCACTATCCTCGTGGAATTTTAAAAAGGTAAAAACGCATGTTAGTGTAAAAATATTATACAAGAGGGTTCCCATACAAATATTCATGATGTTGCCTCCCATGTCATGTGGTGATTTCTCCCCTTCTTTGATTTCACAAACTCTAGGACTTTTACACATGGGTTCCCATATATAAAGTCCAACTAAATGGATTTTATACATGGGACTTATCCATTTATGGATATCCTTGACACCTGTCACATTGTGAGGCCCTTGACTAGGTTGTGACCATATCTCCTTGAATAGAAATAGGAAAAATTACCCACTATAAAATAGACTCTCTAAGAAGTGATCCCCTTGGGCCATAATGTGGAACTCAAACAATATCAACCCAAACTCACCTACAGACCTCTACTCTAAGGTACCCCTAGGCCAAAACATAACCTACTATAGTTTAAAATGATATAAATCCAAAATACACCAAAAATCCATAAAAATAAAAAATAAAAACCAATAAATAAAAAATACAATTCCTTAAAATGACATTGTGAGTATTATAATTCTCCCAATCATCCCACTTTATACCTCTAAAAATTTCCCATAACTTTTAAATGGAGAATAAGTTATGTCATTTCTCACTCACCAAGGTTGCATAATTCCATTTTTTATGGATATCTCTCCTATAATCCATTACCACACAAACTAGTGGGTATATTTACCCTGAAACTCTCTATCCTGATGATCCATGATAAAGAATGGTTTCTCAAATATGGTGATTTTGAGTTATAATTACACATCCTCCCACTAAACTATGTGAGATGGGTATATATTATATTTCTTCATCTTTGTTTCATGAAACATGTGATGAATAAATGAAATATGGGAAGGTAAGTTCAACCCATATTCCACTCTCCAGAGATGCTATATGATATCAAATATCCCAACATAACACACTGTTAACTTACCTTTATTTATTAATTGATGATTTCCTAGTCAAGGGGAAACTTTTAAAAACACCTAATCAATAATTAAAATTTCTAAATGATGATGAAGACGGTCAACATAAGACTTCTGGTGACTCTGATCTATCACAAATATTTTTTTAATCAACCAAACATTATCGCTCATCTCCTAAATGATTCTTAGTCATAATAAAAATTGTTCACCCAATTCTATACAACATAGAGGAGACTGAAAAGGACATTCATCAAGGGATTAAAAGGGATCCATCTTTATCAATGCTCGGTAATTGTTATTATAAGAAAATTAATTCAATGACAGATGCTTCCCCCATGATCCACCAAAATCAAGTACCTAGTCCTGGAGTATATTGTCATGACCCAACCCAAGACGGGGCTTGAGCTGCAACTAACCCAAGCCCACCTCCATAGGTTAGGGGTTGGTGACAAGCATCGAAGGAAAAACTATCTCAGGGAGGCCTTTTCTTAAGGAAATATATACACACACACACACAACAAACTCGATGAAAAAGTGCAGGGGGAAAGCAGAAAAAGATGCAACTACTATGAAGTAAAGTAAACATGCATGAACCCCTAGATAGTACAAAGGTATGGTAGCCAACATTGAAAATTAAAGTGGAAAAAATACATTCCCAAAACAGAAATCAGTCCCAACCTGAAGATAACTATAAAATAGTATCTTTCAAGAGAGCCTAACTCTTGTATCCCAACTGTGACCACTGTACATGGTCCATGCAGCCCATAACCCTATGCTCCTCAATTGTCACGATCGACCTGTTTTCCATCTTCAAAATACACAACATGTGTTGGGAAAATCCCATGCAGGGGTTGGTATATACATACACATTAGAATGACCTAGAAAGGTGAAGGGGGAAGTAAGTGATACAACTGAAAAGAATCAGTAAATAGAATAAGGTACAGTAAAGTGAATAGAAAGAGTGTAGTTCAACCCAACAAGAGTGTGAAAGTAGACTCATCTAAACATAAGAAGATCAAGATGGTGAGTAGATAAACTCCTCGTTGAGTCTTTTCTACCTATATATAGATATTATACCCATCCAACCATGAGGAACTAAACATGTAAAGCATGCGGCATACCCCGTACATCTTCGCCTCCCCAGGAAGGCGGGTAACGAAGACCCAAGGAGTGGGTGCTTCAATGGGATATATATATATATATATATACTCAGTAAAATAAACCCAAATGAGAGAGTAATGGGATCTACATCTCACAACCTAGCTCAAGAATTGAGTATCTATCGGTTCCAGGTAAACCCATCTATAATGCCCAGCACCCCATCGCATCTTCCCTAGAGGCCGAAGTCAAAGGGGCTCAAATCACCGCACCTCGATACTATCCACTTTAGGAAGCATTGACTCACTCGCATGGTTTTATGTTAATCACAAGGATGGATATTGGTGTTGAAAGCAACCATCATTCTTATGAGTCCTTAGGTAAGTCGAACCATGCCTTTCCACTGTGTCTGCACAGTCAAGGGTCTGATCAGAATCGCCAAGGACTACACTACCCATCTCTGCTGAGGGGTCAGCCTAGTATTTACTCATCAGGGACTACACTACCCAGCCCAGATGAGGGGTCATCCTAGTATCATATCATCGGGTACTATGCTACCCATACCTGTTGAGGGTTCAGTCTGGTATCTGCTCATCGGGGACTATGATACCCAGCCCTGCTGAGGGTTCAGCTTGGTATCTACTCGTTGGGGACTATACTACCCAGCCATGTTGGGGGTTTATCCCAGTATCTGATATTCAGGGACTACGCTACATATCCCTTCTAAGGGGTCAGCCCAGTATATGCTTGTTGGGGACTATGCTACCTAGACCTACTGAGGGGTCTCCCTAGTATGCTCTGGTAAGTATGTTTGATCACTGTCATCATCGAGTTTTGTCTCTGCATGTGCCAAACCTGGAACATCCACATCATATCTCGAATTATTTTTCTTAGGGAACCATCACATTATATGAGGAAAAACACTCAGGATATGCATCTCGCAGCTTGAAATCTGAGTTTAAATGAATGAGATATGAAGGATTGAAGAATGCTTAGATGAGATCAAAAAGTACATGACGTGTTTCCCCTATTCATTATCTGTCCATGTCTTTGGTCAGACACAGGTCCCATCCCATGTGGTAGTGCATGTCATGTAGGTGAACTACACGACATGTCCCACCTATCCGAGTACTGGGATGTGTCTGCTAGTCGTGTCTGTGTACTCATACTCCGTGTTCGTGTACTTCAATACATGGCATGATGGTCTACATGGGAGGCTGCACATGTGGACAAGTAGTGTAGTTGGAACATGGTGTGTTCCTACACATGCCTTTTCACACGAAAAGGGTGGTACATGGTGTGTTAAAGGGAGTACACATCATTTAATCCCTATCTCTTCCCAAATCTTAGAGTTGCTGCTAAGGGAGGCTACATGGCGTGTAGTCGAGACTTTTCCAGAAAGTCCAGATTTTCGTGAATGTTCATTTTTTCTCCAAATTTGGTCAAACCACTTCAGATCCCACCATCTTTACCTCTAAAATCTTCAGATCTAGCCTCTAATCATGCTTGTCGGACGTTGTTATCTAGAAATCGGCCGCCAGAAAGCATTTCTTTCATATTTCGCCCACCACTACGCCCTTGATCATAATCATATTGAAGTAAAACATTTGTTTTTTTCATCCTCAATTTTTTTTATTTCTAGATATGTTTCATGCTAGTGAATTCGTCATCGTTTCACAATTCTTTCCCAAATCCGGGCGCCCGGTCTAGCTCGGGTCACCCACCAAGTTGTCGAACCGGGATTCTATGGAATTCATTGGAGATAAACACAAAGAAAAGTGTGATGAATGAACCAAAAACCAAGGTTTGTATCATTGGATAATAATTATTGGCCAATGGATCAAAATTGTAAAATTTTGGTTAGAACTAACCAAGAAAGAATGGAAAATTAGTAATTTAGATCATGCACAGTTTGAAAAAAAGGTGCAGGTTGAAGAAACAATATTCAACATGCTCAAGAGTTTAATCTTTGGTGTAAAATGATAAAGAAGATTCCTAGCTGGATTGGATCACTCGTTGTTAAAAAAGGAGGATCTGTTTCTTCACTATGTCTTGGTCCATCAAGAATCAAAGATTCATCATCGTTCATTCTTCATTGTTCATCAATGAGAAGGAGAGGAGATAAGAGGTGTCATCATTGGATAAATAGGATTATGATACCAAAATCCATTAACCATGAATTTTTATCCATAAATTATGTTTATATGGGATTAAGTAGTTAAATAATTTTAATAATTTAATCACATAAGCGTACCACCAATGAGCGAGGGATCCGAACATCCCATTATGAATCATTTTATGTCACGCCTAGAGGAAACTCCATGTTCCAGACCTAACTGTGGTCTCAAATTTCTGATCTGATCAACCATTTAAGATTTATCCTATTTTATTTAATTAACTATGTGCGTATAATATAAAATATATTTAATATTTTTATAAAATTAATTTCAGGAACACCGGGCCTTGGAATCTCATGTCATCTCAGCACTTAGATCTAGAATAATATTTATAAATATTACAAAGAATTATTAAGAAAATCCCAAGTCTCTACATCATTCCCTCCATCAAGATTTTCCTCCCCTAAAATCAAAACTAAGCAAACAACTCAGGATAATGAGCCGGCATCTGGCTCTCCCACTCCCAGGAACTCTCCTGCACATTTTCATGATGCCATAACATGCAAACCAGGGGTATGGATCATCCCCGCAGGGTCTACTCCTATATATCCTAGATATCCACTGAGTGCTATGTAAAGGTGGCTCCATCCTTGATGTCCATCACTCCCCAGTCGATGACATGAATAGGTTAATGCACATATCTCCTCAAATGTCACACATGGAAGAATTCATGCACCCACTCCAACTGTGGGGGTAAGGTGAGGTGGTATTAAACCTCTTTGATCCTCTCTATAATCTCAAATGGTCTGATAAACCTCATGGATAGCTTTCATCCCTAGCTAAACCTATGCATCCCATGTTGTGGGGAGACTATCGAGAAGACATTCTCTCCCTACTTGAACTCCAAGGGCTAATGACTATGATCTATGTAGGACTTCTATATGATTTGGTCCATCATCATCCATTCATAGATGACTTGAACCTTCTCTATCATCGCCCGCACCAACTCTGGGCCCACAAGAGACGAATCTCCAACCTCCATCCAGCACAAGGGTGACCTATAGGATCTCCCATATAGGTCCTCAAAAGGTGTAATGACTATGGTGGATTGGTAGTTGTTTTTGTAAGCAAACTCTACTAAAGGCATGTGATCCTCCCATCTCCAGCTGAAATCCAAGATGCAAGCTCTCAGTATATCCTCTAGCACCTGGATTGTCTGCTTGGTCTTCCCATCTATCTGGGGCTGAAAGGTTGTACTCATTCGCAGCTCATTCCCAAATGCCTCCTGTAGGCCTCTCCATAATCGTTATGTAAACTGAGCATCACGATCAGAGACAATCATCATGGGTCCCCTGTGAAGGTGGACAATCTATCACATGTACATATACCCCAAACTCTCCACCGAACTATGCTCCCTAATAGCCTAGGAGTGAGCCGACTTTGTGAGTTGGCCCACTATCACCCAGATGGTGTCGTGGATCTTCATTGTGTGCGGAAACCCTGTAATGAAGTCCATGGATATGTCATCCCATTTCCACTCTAGGACATCAAGCGGTTGCAACAAACTAGCTAGAACTTGGTGCTCAGCCTTCACCTGCTGATAGGTAAGGCATCATGAGATGAACTTAGCTATACTCTATCTCATTTAGAACCACCAAAACTGTCGTTGAAGATCCCTGTACATCTTACCCCATACCGGGATGTACATCTAAGGTATAAGTATAGAACTCCCACATCATTTCATCCCGCAACGCAACTAGAACTACTATTCGCCCCTAGAATAGGATCTCATTATCTGATCATTCAAAATAGCCACCGGGGGCATCAATTTTGGATATTTGATCACATAGAACCTCACAGTCAATGTTTCCAAACTAAGACTCCTTCACATGCTCAATTAGTGTAGGAGTCAACACCATCGACTGAAGGAAAATTGTACCCTCCTACTCCATTGGGGTCAGCTGTAGGGAAGCTAACTGCTATGAAGCTTCTCACACAAGGTGATTGTGATGCCCCAGGATTTATGAACCTGGCTAAGTGAACAATGTTATGTTTTATAATGATGTATCTTGTTTTATATGGTGTGTTTTTGGTTCTGATAAAGAATTTGAAACTAAATAGATGGAAAACAACGGTAATAAAGAGAACTATTATAAATTAAAATGCTACATTGCTACAAAGACCCAAATTAACCAAGAACACCATGTGCAAGACTTAACATGGCCACAACAAGACTACTAAGAATCACAACTCGAGTAATCAGATAGTTGTCGTCTTCTGGGTCCATCAGTGTAAAAAATATAATAGCCAGAGCCACGGCACACGTACTCAGCACCAATGGTATGAGGAGAGCCATCCACCTAGGGTTAAGTGTTTTGAAATTGAGAAACACCCTACACTCCTATTTTTATAATGGTCCTTTAATAAATTATGACCGTTATATATATAACCGTTGGGGTTTTCAAAATAACCTTTGGGTTTCCGTTGATAAATTTTATCTTTATATAAAAGCTTGTTTTTTTTAATTCTCTTATAATCTTTTGATATTTCAAATATTATAATATTTCTAAGATTTGTTTCACAAAAAAACATAGTTTTAAAATAAAAATAATATTCTTGAAAATAAATCTATTTGTTTTTACAAAATCCCGATGGATACCTATATGTTTGAAAACTTAGTACTTTTAAATGTTAAGAAAGTTATGTTTAAAGGGTATCCGTGATAATTGAAAATATATATCTTATTGGATCTCTAAAACTATGTGTTTTAAATTGGGGAAAACTATTGGTCTTTTAAAAAGAATTTTATGAATCATATAGTAGGGTATATTATAAATTGGATTTTTTTTGGCTTATTTACAAAGGTTTGGCATGTTAATTATGAAATATATATATATATATCATTTAAAAGGGTTATATGGAAATGAAAAGTATTCTACGTAGCCTAAAATGGGATTTTAGATTTGAAAATTTTAAAACTGTTTATTTCATTGTATAAAAATTCAATTTTTACCAATATTCATATTTCACACTATTTTGAAACTAAGTATACTTATACCATTTATTTAGTATATCTAAATAATTTTTTAATAAAAATTTATGTTGGGACCCGGCCAAGCCGAGGGAATCCCTTAGGGACAAGCCCTCAAGGCCGAGACCGAGCCCTAGGGACCCGAGGTACCGACCATCGGGATCCCTGAGCGGTGTAGAGGTTTCAACCAAGTCCAAGCCCAAGCATAGCTTCGTCTAGTCGCACACGGGCCCGTGTATAAGGCCCGCGGAACGCGTTGCGTAGGGTTGGGCCAAGGCCCGCATGGGGCCCTTGTATAAGGCCCCGGTGTGTGTGTGTGTTTGTGTTATTGCTCTGAAGGCAGCACACTCTGTATTATAAACCAAGCCTCATCTGTGATTCGTTTCGATGTGGGATGCGTTCCGCATGATCAGAACCGTCCAATCGATTTCCTCTTCGATATCGTCCGTCCGACCCTTTTAGCCGCACAATCTCCCCCACATATTTCTGTGATCGTCCGATCTCTCCCGAGATCTAATCACGGTCCTCGATTTATTTTAAACTGATCAACCCAATTCTCTCACCTCCTCCAACCGTCCAATCTCTCCAATTTTAATCCAGGTCGTTTGTTCCTTTCCACGTCGACCTCTTCGGCATCTTCTTCCTCGCGTCAGGGTCCCACACCAGTAGGCCTGCACTCGAGGATGCCTCGGCTTCTCCTTTGTACTGCTCCTCTTAACCCCTGCACACCCCCCTCCTAGGCCACTGTTTCTTTGTCTTCCCCATGTCGACCTACCCTTTGGCTGAGTCACCATGTTGTACCAAAGCCCTACTTAAACCCTCCTGCCTCATGAAGCCCGGCAGCTTCTCCTCCTCCTTCCCTCCCTCGAACTTCCAGCAAGCCAGCGACGTACCTCCAGTCCGAACTTCCCCCTCAAGAAAGGTAAGGGTACTTTCATGCTTTTTTTTTTTTGCATCCACAGTATATACAGTTTATATATGTATATATAAACTTGATATGAACCCCTCGGTTTGTATAGTCTTCAAGGGGTTTTTCCATCAGGTTTTTGGTAGGGATCATATGGGAGGATCTCCCCTCTTTTTTAAAAACAATACAGTTTTACAGAACCTAAAACCTATATGTATGTATAATGTGTATATATAGTTTTTATATATATAATTTTACATCGATTATTTTTAACCTGTGTCTCTTTTAAAATACAGGACCTTCAGGTACATCAAGTTTTGATTATTTTTCTTTCGGTTTTATTTCATAAAACCTATACATATATAAATATTCAAAATATACAGTTTTGTATATGTATATAAATATATTTATAACCCAAACTCAAGCTATTTTGGGATTTCCAAAATGATCCGGTATGTTATACTATGCATTATATATTAATGAGGGTTGTTTGAAACTGTTTTACCATGAAAACCCACTCTTTGTAAACTTTGTATATATATATATATATCTATGTACTCATAAACATGTAGACCAATACAAATAAAATTTATGATTTTAAGGGGTGGGTATCAACCTTTAAGTAAATTCTTATTTTATGAAAATCATGTTTTATTAAAGAAGCTTATTTGACATTGCTCATGATGTGTTTTACGATAAAGGGTGTATGTTGGCTTGATTAAAATATGTTAGAGTATTTAGGAATTTTGGTATCGTATTATCATGTTTTGTACATTTATTATCTTATTATGAAAAGAACCTTCTTTGATGAAGGTTATTAGTTAATCAAGATATGGTTTAATGACCTATTTATCACCATAACTAATGGAAAGTGTTTTCTTTAAGCATTTCATTTCCATGAAATAATAATTTTTAAAGATCCATCATTTATTATATCATCCTTCTATATGCTTTAATACTTAGCTTGTGTGCAAATAATGTTTACTAAACTATGTATGCCTTTGATTAGTTATTGACATATTTTACAATGTTAACTGTCGTATCATGTATTAGTAAAATGTGTAATGGTTCATTATTTATTTTAATTATTATTGTACATATTTCATGCCTATGACATGTAACGATAATGAACTAAGAAATTAGATTACCCAAAGTGGTATGGGACACCTTGGTTAAAATGAAAATAAATGAGTTATTCAAGGTGGTATGGGACATCTTGAATATACAAACCATTTAAGTAAAGTATGAACGATGTGTCTCACATGATTATAAAGATAAATTTAAGGGTGTGCCCTAATAGCACTCTAATTCATTGGGTAAAGATGTAACCACTAGAGATTACAATTTTAACGATACCTTGGGGATGGACCTTAGTAATTTTATTAATGACACTTTGGGGATGGACCTTGGTGATACGGAAATTATTGTCTAAGTTAAATGTTGATGCCACATAATTCAAGTTATGTTAAAAGTTATTTTCAAGATAATATGCCCATTCTTTCGCAACCATTGCCTTTATGTTTTCATAAAGTTCTTATTTCACTAGTATAAGTTTGGAGCATGATTTGTGTTTAACACTTAGTAAAATAGTAACCAACACATGAAAATTTAATTTGTTTTCTTTATGTGCAACTCTGATTGTGAATTACTCTTAACTGTTTAATTTTATGCTTGAGTAATCACATGTCATACTTGTTTATGATGACCATTATTACTCCTTTGAGAAATTTCATAAGTGTTTCATATATTTCTTAAAAATATTGATTGAGCATTTTGATGTTATGTGTTATAGTTTTCCTTAAGAGAATTATTTTAAATGAATGTTTTCCAAAAGTTACACAATTTTTATTTTTAAAACCCCTTACTGAGTATTTCAATTCTCACCCTACGTTTTGATTTAAAATTTTCAGGTATCATCTTTTAAAAGTTAAATCGTTTCAGAATTTTTCGGTTTCCCAGAACCCAAACCGCACACGATCATATGTATAGGACATGATGTGTAGTTTATTAGTGCATGTTTTATTTAAAAACAACACATCATGTTTAGAAGTCACCAACTCCTGGGTTTCTGGAGTCGGGGACCTCACAGTGATCTTGGTAATTCCTACTAATGGCATCTGCAAAAACATTTCCCTTCCATAGAGAATAGAATAACTTGAAGTCATGGTCCTATAGGAACTCCAACCAGCATTTCTTCCTCAAGTTTAGGTCTCTCTGAGTGAAATCATACCTGAGACTCTGGTGGTCTGATTAAACCACAAAGTGTTCTTCCAGAAGGTATTGCCACCACATCATCAAATAGAAAACCATTTCTTCTATCTACATATCATGAATTTTTTCATTCCACTCATGGGGTCTCAACTACCTCAATCCATATGCAATGATCTCCTATCGTTGCATTAGCACACAACCGAGACTTGTGCCTAAAGCATCGCAATAAACCATGAACTCGACTCCTTCCTCTAGTAGCCTCAAAACTGGAGTGCTCGTCAACCTCTGCCTCAACTCCTAAAAGGACTTATGGAACTACTCAGACCAAGTAAACAAATATCCCTTCCATGCCAAAATAGTCAATGGGGCTACAATTATGTAGAAGTCTACCACAAATCTCTAGTAGTACCCCGCCAAGCTAAGAAAGCTATGTACCTCCAACTTGTTCTTGGGTGACTCCCAATAAATCATTGCTTCAACCTTCACTGGGTCCATGGCTAATCCCTTCTCATAAATGAAGTTCCCTAGAAATTGAACCTACTATATCCAGAACTAGTATTTCTATATATTTCCATAAATTTGTTTCTCTCTAAGTAAATCAAGGACCATCATTAGCTGCTCTACATGCTCCTCCTCTCTTGTAGAGTAGATGAGTATGTCGTCAATTAAGTCGAAGATAAAATGGTTCAAGTATGGCTGGAAGATCTAGTTCATAAAATACATAAAAACTATGAGGGAATCTATCACACCGAAGGGAATCACTAGGAACTCATAGTTCCCATAGCGACATCGAAAGGACAACTTCAGAATATCAGCCTCACAAACCCGTAGCTGGTGGTAGTCAAACCTAAGATCGATCTTGGAGAATCATCTCACACCTCACAACTAATTTATGAGGTATTCAATCCTCAGTAAGGTGTGCTTGTTATTTATCATGGCATGGTTTAGGATACGATAATCCATGAAAAGCTATAAGCTCTTGTCTTCCTTCTTCACAAACAAAATTGGGGCTTTCCAAGGGGGACACACTCGATCTGATTAAACCTTTCTCATGAAGGTCCTCTAATTGTAACCTAATCTTCTTAAGATTAGTGGGTTCCTTATAATATGTGTCAGAAGATACCGGAGTAGTCTCTGGCTATAAGTCGATCAAAAAACTCGAACTCCTTCCTCATAGGTAGTCCCGGAACGTCTTCGGGAAGAGGTCCATGTAATCCTCCACCACTAAAGAGATCCATACATCCTAAGAGTCTAGTGCACCAAGTTTCATACTCAATAATGGATGGTTAATGGGTTGTAACTTCTTGCTTTCAACACCCACTTGTCCCGTGATGAGGTCTCTCTCATCAAAAAAAGTGAACCTCATCCCATCAACATGTAGGTATCTAACTAACTTGTAATGATATTCAATCAGGATCAAACAAGGGAAAGTCAATATATGTCTAGGATGATTTCATAGTTTTCCATCATGATGATGAATACATCCCACATGAACCTCTCTCCTCCAAGTGACAGCTCGAACTGCCGAAGGATGAAGGATATGGAGGAACCATTCCTTGTAGGAACCTCAAGGCATAGCTATTATGCTAATGTCTATATTGGAATCTCCAGCTCCCACACAAAGATTCAAGAGATAAAATAATGTATATATTCTATGTCTACTAGTACTTATTTAAGTGTATAGTAAACATAGACTGTACCTTGAATCATCTCACGTGTCACTGGGTCGTAGACGTCCATAGCCTACAGCTACCTGCAGCCCCGATCGCCAACTCCCTGAGCCTGATGTGGGCCTCTTGGTGGTGGTGGTGGGAGAACCTCATATCATAGTCCCCCATATGTAGCTCCTCCCACTCCTCTACCAACTCTTCCTCCCTGGGGACCGCCCTATCCCCACCTAGGAGATACCTCATCACAGTGCTGCCTCTTCCGTGGTGGTCTGTCTGCTGCCTGCCTGGGTTTCTCAGCACTCCTGGTCAGGTAGTCTTGGGCCATGTGGTCTTTTCCATCACAAGTGTAGCATCATCTCTCTCTGGTTTTCCTTTCTTCTTTTCACTTCCCTTGAACTGGGTGACCACACCCTTGAGTCTGATCACAGAAGTGTCTTCTGTTCCGAGACCTTTGGTGCCTGACTACTGCTGAAGATGGCTCAGCACTGTCACACCTACTACCATCTCCAACCACCTAGTGTCCCTCTTCCAGGAATATCTCCATCATGAGTGATCACTCTAGCACCCTAGAATAGGTGGGGATTCACAATGGAACTACGCTATCCCAGATCTCTCTACGGAGTCCCTGCTTGAACTTATGTGCTCAGGAGTAGTTGTCTCTGATCATGTCGAGGGAGTAGCGTGTAAGGTTGGTGAACCTCATTGCGTACTTCACCACATTCATCCCTCCCTTATGTAGCTCTATAAGATCCTAAATCCATACAAAGAGCAATCAGTAGGGGTAGTACTCCTCATTAAAGAACTTCTAAAAGTCGTCTCACATGAGCGTCGCCTCATCGCGCATCTGGGTAATCATGCTCCACCAGCACCTAACTTCTCTATGAAAAAGGTTGGCTACCAAAGCCATCCTCTAGTCCATCGGGGTATGTTCCAATCTGAATCGTTGTACCACCAACTCCATCCAATCCTCTCCCACCTAAGGATCTAACTCGCCATGAAACCACAGTGGTCACTGTCACTGGAACTCACAAAGTACACTCAGCTTGTGCATGTCCCTAGCCTATTCTATTATGTCCAACTACTTCTCAATGGGTGGAGGTTTTGCTACCTATCCACAGGGAAAAAGGGGATCGCACGATGGGCCCTGAACTGAGGCCTCATCACTCACATGGTCATCATCATGTTCCAAAGCTGGTATCCTGGCTGGTTTTCATCGTGAAGGCATCCTGAAAATGGTCAAGGAGTACCGCGGTCAGGGTGATGAGTTAACAAGTGGGTAATTTGGGTCCTGTTGAATGGATTTGTTGACCGCATGTACCATCACTAGACTCCCTGGCCTGAGATCTACTCTCGATAAACTTCGACATTGTTTCCCTAAATCCAAACTAATTATTTTTATGGAATGTCCAAACAACATTCCAATGTACAAACCTCCCTTTGATACCACTTTTTCATGACCCAAACCAAGCTGGGGCTCGAGTCGCAACTACCCCAAGCCCACCTTCATAGGCTAGGAGTTGGAAACAAGTTCCGAAGGCACAAATAACTCAGGGAGGCCTTTTCCTAAGAACTTATACACACACACAAGAAAATCGATGCAAAATTGTAGAGGGAAAGTAGAAAAAGATGAAACTCCTATAAAGTAAAGTAAACATGTATGAACCCCTAGATAGTAAAAAAGGTACGAAAGCCAACACTAAAAACTCAAGGTGAAAAAATACACGCCCAAAACAGAAATAGGTCCCAACCTTAATGAATTGGAAAATAGTATATGTCGATAGATATCATCTCATCTATCCCAACTATGACCACCATATGTGGTCTACACAACCCGTAACCCTACACTTCTCAGTAGTCATGATCGAACTATCTTCTGTCTTCAAAATACACGACACGTGTTGGGTAAATCCCATGTAGGGGAGAGTATGTATATACCCAGTAGAATGACCCGAAAAGATGAAGGGGGGACAGTAAGTGATACAAATGAAGAGAATCAAAAAATGGAACAATGTATAGTAAAGATAATAGAAAGAGTATAGCTCAACCCAACAAGAGTGTGAAAGTAGACTCATCCAAACACAAGGAACTAGTGACGATGAGGAGATGAACTCCATATTGAGTCTTCACTACCTATATAAAGAGATTATACCCATCCTACCATGAGGAACTAGGCACAGAAATCACGTGGCATACTCTGGGCATCTTCGCCTCCCCCAGAATGAGGGTAACTAAGACCCAAGTAGTGGCTGCTTCAAAAGGATGGATATATATATATATGCTCAGTCAAAGAATACCAAACTAGATAGTAAGGGGATCTTCATCTCACAACCTATCTCAAGAAAGTGACTAGACATCGATTCCATGTAAATCCATTTGCAATTCCCAGCACCCCATCACATCTTCCTAGGAGGCCCAAGTCAAAGGGGATCAAATCACTGCACCTTGATACTATACACTTTGGGTGGTACTGAATCGCCCTCACAGATTTAGGTCCCATCACAAGGATGCATATTGGTAGGTAAAGTGTCCCTCTATCTTGTGAGTCCTTAGGTAAGTTAAAACATGCCATACCACTGTGCTTTCATAGTTGAGGCTCTGCTATGAATCATCGGGTACTGCGTTGCCCGGCCCTACTAAGGGGTTAGCCTGGTATCTTCTCATTGGAGACTATGCTCCCTAGCCCTGCTAAGGATTCACCCTGGTATCTACTTGTCTTGGACCACACTAACCAACCCTGCTGAGGGGTCAGCCCCATATCTGCTCCTTGGGGACTACTCTACCCAGCCCTACTGAGGGGTCAGCCCCGTATTTACTCGTCTAGAACTACACTACCCATCCCTGATGAAGGGTTAGCCCGGTATTCTCTGGTAAGCCTCTCTGATTACTACCATCATTGGGTGTCATCTCTGTGAGTTACAAACCTGGAACATCCACATCGTATCTCGAAAGCTACTTCTGAGGTCACCATCACATTCTATATGAAAAAACACTCTGGATAGGTATCTCATGACTTGAAATTCGAGTTCAAATGAAGGAGATATGAAGGATTGAAGATTTCTCATATGATCTCAAAATGTACATGGTGTGTGAGGGGTACCACACAGTGTGTTTTCCCTCTTCGTTGTCTAGTCTTGTCTCTGGTCAGACATGGGTACCATCCCATGTGGTAGTGCATGTTGTTTGGGTGAGCTACCCAGCGTGTCCCACCTATCCGGGGATTGGGCTGTGTTTGTTGGTCTTGTCCGTGTACTTGGACTTCGTATCCATGTACTTTGGTATATAGAATGTTGGTCCACACAGGAGCCTATCTGTGTGTCCAAGATATGTAGTTGGCACATGGTGTGTTTCTGGATGTGTGTTTCTTTACATGTCTTTTCATACAGAAAGGGTAGTACACAGCATGTCAAAGAGATTACATGTCGTTTCATCCTTATCTCTTCCCAAACTATAGCACCACAACTAAGGGATGATACATTCCATGTGTTCTCAGTTATACATGGAATATAGTTATTATTTTTCCAGAAAGTCCATATTTCAATGAATCTTTATCCATTCTCCAAATTTGGTCAAAGAACTTCAGATCCTGTTGTGTTTCCCTCTGAAATCTTCGAATATGGCTGTGAATCATAATAATCGGTTGTTGTTTGCTGAAAATCATCCACCGAAACAAATGAGGGTTTAATTTATCTTTCTTCCCACCACTTCACCCTATATCTCCATCAGATAGAAGTGAAACCTTCAGTTAGTTCATCCTCATATCATGTTATTTCCAGATCTATGCCTCGCTCATGAATATGTCACCATTTCGCAATTCTATCCTGAATCCAGGTGCCCGGTCTAGCTCGGGCCACCAATTAAGTTGTTAAACTAGGATTCAATGGAATTATTCAATGATTAACATGATAAAAAGTATGAGTAATGCACCAAAAAAACAAATTTTGGATCATTTCCCAATCATTATTAGCCAACAAATCAAAATTGTGCAATTTTGGATTGAACCAATCGACAAAGAATGGAAAATCGGTACTTAGGCTCATGCATGGTTTGAAAACAAGGTACAGGTTGATGAAATGGGATTCAACATGCTCAAGTGTTTAATATAACTCATAAATTCTAATGATTATTCCTACCTAGATTTGATCGCTCATTTTTTATGAAGGAGGAGGATCTGTTGCGTTCATCACATCTTGATCCATCTAGAATCAAATATTCATTGTCGTTCATTCTTCTTTGTTCATAAATGAGAAGGAGAGGAGAGAAGAGGTGTCATTGTTTTCAAAATAGGATTATGAGACCAAAATCCATTAACCATGAATTTATATCCATTAATTAGGTTTATATGGAATTAATTAGTAAATAATTTAAATCATTTAATCACTTAAACATCCCGCCAATGATTGAGGGATCCAAACATCCCATGCTGAATCATTTTATGTCACACATAGGGGAAACGCCGTATTTTGGACCCAAATGTGGTCTTGGATTTTCAATATGATCAATATTTTAAGTTTTATCATGTTTTCCTTAATTAAACTCATGCACGTAATATAAAATATATTTAATATTTTTTTAAAAATAATTTTGGGCACACCGGGCCTCGGAATCACATGTCGTCTCAGCACCTAGCTCTGGAATAATATTTAGAAATATTTCAAAACCTTATTAGGAAATAACCTAGACTATAAATATATACTAAAGAATCAAAATATACCATTTAGTCTAAAAATATATCCTTGTATGATATGTTTTACTTGACTTCATTTGAGAACCCAACACTTTCTGAAGTCCCTTATAGAAATGGGAATTAAATCATGGGTATTGATTAGAAACAATGGCTAAATTCACACCATGAAGATTCTTAATCTCTTAGAAATAGAGAAATCAAATATCTTCCATATTCATTAACTATCTAAAAGAAATAAAGTGGGATGACTTAATTGACCAATCGATAATCACCCATATAGAATTCTTTCCACTCAGAGGATAACGTAAAGAAATTACAAAGTCCATGGAAATATTTTACCACTTCCACTCTAGAATAGAAAGAGGCTATAATACACCAAAAGGATTTTTATGCACAAATTTAACCCACTGATAGGTAAGGAACTTAAGTACAAAATCAACAATAGTGTTCTTAATCCCAGGCCACCAATACTGATGTTTAGGATCATAGAACATATTGGTATCCCCATGGTTCACTACACAACTAGAATGGTTCCCACTCTCCATCACCTCCTACATCGAGGTAGAAGGAACTACCATCCAATTCTAGAAACAAATGGAACCATTGGGAGACTAATAACAATCACCCAAGGTATCCCAACTATTTAAAATTCCTATGATGAACTAATAATAAGGATCTTCTACTTGCTCCAATAAAACCTGATTATCCAAGGAGGTTGTGAATTGCACACCATCCAAGAATACTTGATCATCCTCCTCTTTCACAACCTAATTAAACTTGGGGAATAATCTCATTAAACCACACTCATCATTTAATCCTTTCAATATCTTATTTTTAAAATTTTCACTCAAAGTGTCAAACACTACATTACTTTTATGAGAAGTGTAGGATAAATCAAAAGCAACGGTCTGGAGGTACTAAAATTAGTACCTCTGTCTAATATTTAGATCCCTCTAGAAGAAGATATACTTTAAAATTTTATGATTATAATAGATATTAAACTTCTCCCTGAACAAATAATAATAACAAGACTTAAAATAATGAATCGCTATTATTAACACAAGGTTGTGGGTGGGGTCTCATAAAGGTTTAATTGGAGGGAGACATATGCAACAACATGATCACCCTACATTAGATACCACCCTAACCCTATACCTGAGTCATCACAGTACACTGCATATCCCTCTTCAAGATCTAGAATAATCAGAATAGGATCTGATGTCATTATCACTTTTAACTCCTTAAAATGTCTCTATAATTTTTCATCCTATTTAAATTCCACTCCCTTTTGATTCAAATTCATTAAGGTGGATGCCAACCTAGATAAATCATAAACAAAATTCTAATAATATCTACCCAAACCCAAGAATCTCCTAATATTAAATACATTCCTAGGTCTTTCCCAATATATTACTGCTTAGATCTTCTCAAGTTCCATATAAATACCTTTATATGATACCACATGACCCAATAATTTCACTTCTTGTATAAAAAATTGGAATTTAGAAAATTTTTCATATAAATGATGATCCCTCAAGGTTCCCAAAACAATTTAAATATGGAATTCATGATCCTCCCTAATCTTGTACTAGACCAATATATCATCCATGAACATTACAAAAATGATGTTGAGATAACGATGAAATATTTAATTCATCAATTCTATGAAAACAACATGGGAATTAGTAAGGATAATTGGAATAACAAGTAACTCATAATACCATTGCCTGAATAACCCAAAGGACTTCATTTTTTATTAATTTTTGATAATCCCCCTTTTAAGGGTTAAAAGGGAACCCTAAATTTACATTGAATGTCAGTTTCATGACATTATAGGACCTGAAGGACTTAATGGAATACATCCCATACTATGAATACTTAAAACTTCCCCTCCCTAGCATCTACATCATGATGAGCGCTCCATATTTTTCATGTCTATTCGGATAGATGTCATGTTCAAGGATTCACAGGCCTAGTACCAATAGAAAGTTCTATACCCTCTCATTCTTCCAAATCTGATAGGTCAGCTCTGGTGAATTTGCATGCTCTGAATCCTCCTCTAGAGCTTGTTCCTTGTATAATTTCTCTGGTTTTCATCTGCATATCAGGTGGCCCAAAGGCCTTTAGGTGGCCCGAAAGCCTTACTGACCTGAAGGTCTGGGTGGCCTAAAGGCCTTAAAGACTTCATTCCCAAATCGATGGCCCGAAGGTAAATAGTTTCATCTACTATAGTACTGAATAGCACCAACTACAGTACTGCTATAGTACTACTATAGTGCCCCAGAAATATGCCTCTGCCCAGAATCAAACCTGGGTCTCGTGGATGAACATCAAGATTCCTCACCAACCGGTCTGAGGCTCATGTTCAACTCATAATACCTTTATTAAAAATATTAGTTTTCTTTACTCTTAGTTGTTAGTAAAGTTACCTGAGTTCAATCTTAGAAAACTATCTCACTCCCCTGATTTGGTCAAAAAGGTCATAAATATAATTAAATGAGTATTTATTCTTGATCATCATCTGATTGATCTTCCAATGATCAATGAAAATCTAGAGACTTCTATTTTCTTTCTTTGAAAAGAGAATCAGATAATCCCATACTAACATGATCAAATGGATAAAACCCTTATTATCAAGATCCTCCAACTAAACCTTTAATTATTTTAATTTGGTGGGATCCATTCAATAATATGAAAAATAAATGGGGTTCATCATAAGGAGTAGATCAATAGAGAACTCTAGCTCCCATTGGGGTATAAACCTAAAGAAGTCATTAGATTAAACATCAAGATACCTATCCACTACCTTTATAAGTTGACCATCTAAAATATAATCAATAACAGAAATAAATTGGATATCTGCTAAGAAATCAATCCTATATCAGGAAAAAAGGTCATTCCCTACCTGATCTTAGGTCCCACTCACGCTGGAATATATGTGTGTTTCAATCAGGAGAATGAAACAGAACCTTCTAATGGTATAAGCTAGTTTTAACATTAAATATATTTTTCCAATCTATGCCAAAAATAATATCAAAGATATCTATATAAATAAAAAATAAATCCCACACAATTTCAATATCGACAACCATCACACAAATGTCACTTGAAGCCATGATACTTCTTATTTCCAAATATATTATAAAGATCATAACATATGACATCAAATCATATCAAAAACACAATGCATCAATAAATTTATATGAAATAAATAAATGAAATTAATGTGTTCTAAATAAGGCTAAGGCCATAAAAGATGCAATAAACACTCTACCTCTCACAGTTGTTATCCCAACTTCAATTTCCTCAATCACATGATTTGAAACACATAAATGACCATATCTAGATCCACTTTGATAATTCTTGGTAGGATGAGAATCCCCTCTCATCTAAGTATTATATCATACTCCCTTAGATGCATCTAACTACACCATAGAGCCTTTGGTATAAGTATACCTAACCTAACTCCTCTAGGGAGGTTTCCTACAAAAGAATTGTAAATGACATAGTCATTCACACTAATGGAGATCCTTGGGTGTTCACTGGAAATTTAGTTTAGTGTGACCAAACATCCCATATTGGAAGCACATCGCTAGCCTATGCCTCAAAGGAACCATGAGAGTTGAATAAGAGGGTCGATGCACACTCCCTCTATTACCTCAACAAAATTCCTCATGCTTTCTATTTTGACCTAAAGGAGAACTTTGGATTCCTCCTATAATACTATAGGCAAAACCCAAACCAGTTATCCTTAACATATCTATCTTAACCATTATTTCCTTGTTAACCCCCTCAAAATAGTTCATCAAATAGAAAATAACAATCCTTGATCTAACTCATGGTCTTATACTCATCTAGAACTTTCGATCCTTTTGATAATCATTCATGAGGAGATCAAGGGAAAGGTGGACTAACATGGTAAATAGAGTGTCATAATCCATCACGAAATAGTTACCTTATACTAAAGTCAGAAATCTAAGGCCTTCACCACCCTCAAATTCTTTGGGTGGAACTACTAGTTAAACATTTACTTGACCTTGGACTAGGTGTTATATTCATGCATCTTATATGACATGATGTAATACCACTATTTTTGGCTTGGTCTCTCCAGTATAAATGTGAAAAAAATAACCTTACAGTTCTAAGAAGTTTTTAAAATCCAAATATATTTTTAATATTTTTATCTGATTCATTGGGTTCCTAAGGTCCTCATTATCCATGAAATACTAATGGATTCTAATTAGTGAACTCCTAATCAGGATCCACCACTCGATCTTACTCTTAGTCGCTATACTAGCTAAGATATTGAATATATCTAATGATTGAATCAATGTGAATAGGTTCCTAAGGAGAGGTAGCCTACAGAATATTCTTCAAAGCTCCCTATCTATGATTTACTAAAGACCTTTTAGGAGGCACCATTTATAAAACATAAAATATAGAACTTGATCAACATGTAATTTAAATTTAAATTCAAGTGTAAAGCACAAAATTTCCCCCTATAATTCATGGGGCACTCTTAAAATTACAAAAAAATAGTAAACCGCATAAAACTATATCAAAAAAAAGAAAAATCTCAAATCCAAGACACATTTCCCAACAACCCATGGTAACTAAAGTTTTATAACTAAGAAGAGCTGGCCATGAACTCCCCCATAGTTTCTACTTGAGTTATTACAGTCCTATATCTATACTTCCTATACTCCCCTAATAAAAAGATATTTATGATACCATTTTGTAATGAAACGGCCTGACCTGACCCATCACTCAAGTCAAGTCCACCATAAGTCCCAAGTGTGTTCCTAATCACTATAGGAAAATAAAAATTACCTAGGGTACAAAATAAATTTTTTAGAAATGATTTTACCCTTAAAACACATAAAACACCACACATATTTCTCTTGGAAAACTGACATGAAATATTCGTAGTTTGGACATCAATACACAAAAATAAGCAGTTATAAATTATAAGTATCATAAAAATAGTTTATAATGCAATAAAAAAATTTAATAACCAAACATAACTTTATTTATATCATGATTAAAGTGATTCCAACATTTTATAAATACATTAATCCCAAAATAATACAATATTGGAAATTTTGATACATCACAACCCAAAATCACCACTCGAGAATCCCAAAAAATTCTTCACATGGGCCATCTTCACATTATCCATAGTCACAACCAATACCATACCATAAAGGATGGTGAAATCATAAAGAAACACCTACATAAGACACATCTCCATTCCATTTACCTAAATCAAAAATAACCAAGCCTACATACACCCAATGGATATATGTAGGGAGTGAGGAAAAATCATAATCAGATGCCATTATGAATCTATATAATATATTTAACATTATAAATCATTAGTTCTAGTTTGAAATAATAATTTAGAAAATGACCATTTTAGGAAAATAGCTTTTGGTTTACTAAAATAAGAATCTATAAATCCATTTCACATATCTTTAGATTTTATAAAACAAACCAAAATTTGGAAATAAGTGATAACATGAAAAGTGAAATACAATCAAGGGAAATATAAACTAAGCATCAAGCATCAACATGAGTAATGATATGTCTTAAAAATAAATCACATCACATGATTTCTTAAAATTGGGTCAAGTAAAATAATGTGGGTAACTCGGACCTCACTAAAGGGTCATTAGGCCTCTATGTGAACCTAACTACAACTCAACCCCAACTCACCCTCTTGGTATCGCTGGTAGGTAATCCATAGTAGTTAACAATAATTTATAGGGAACTAGTTAGAGCACAATATGGACTAGTATAGCACTCATCCAGATTACTCTAACACATACCCAAGGATTCCCATGTCCATCCCAAACAAGCCAACTCATCAAACATGTCTAGCATAATATAGATAATTCAAGAAACCCAAAAATTAAATAAAACATAATAAATAATCCTTTATTTAAATATAAGTCTTACAAATCAAGGAAATATCATTTATAAATCAACCTCCTTCCAATTTTTTTTAAAAAAAACCATTTGGAGTAGCATCACTCTTTAAGACATTTTATCAAATGCTTTATAGGCAGAAAACTTGTTTTTGAAAGAAAACCATGTAAAATCTCACTTTATAAAATGTAAAACCAAGAAAAAAATCATTAATGTAAATCAGTCTAAAAAATTCATCTCAATCATAATACAATAAAATAATATATAAAAACTCAAGTGCTAAAGGTATGCCAAAGTAAAGATCCATTATGTATAGTCACCTACCTTAAACCTAATTCCAACTCATCACCTTCTTTAAATTATATAAGATAATAGGAAAATGGGTCCTCAAAAGCCTATAAATCAAGATATCCCTATTTAAAAATCATCCTTATACTTAAATATTCTAACACAGCTGGCTAGGGAACTAAAAAAGGGTACCATATAAGAATAAGGGAATAGAAGAGAAGAGGAGAATAAATCCATGAGAGATCAAGATTTTATCTTGAAATAACTCACTAGATTCAAGGTAACTTACCAAGGAATCTAAGAGAAAGAGTATCACTACTAAAGAGGGATCTTAGGTAGCATAAATGGGGAGGAGGAAGGTAAATGAGGTTAAAACATGATAGGGGTAAAAGGGTAAAATATTAAAATAAAAAACTAGGAAAAGAGACCACATAGTGTATCACTATTAGTCATGGCATGTTTCCCATCTTCGTACACTTCATGGTATGGTCTTCTTGGATCACAACATGAAGCACCTCCTCTGGGAAGAACCAAGGATCCCAAGATCTATGCCACTATGGTGTGGCGCAGACCTTCCATAGTGTAAACTCCTTCCTCATGGAATTTTATGAATTAAAAACCTTACATAATAGTAAAAAACTTATAAAAGAGGGTTCCCATAGAAAATTTCATAGTGTGACCTCCCCTATAATTTCAAGATTTCCCCCCTTATTTGATTTCACAAACATTGGGACTTTTATGCTTGGATTCCCATATATAAGGGTTAATTCAATGAATCTTACGCATGGGACTTGTCCATTTCTAGTTATCCCTAACACTTGTCAAACCATAAAGGCCTTAGACATGGTGTGACTATCTTTCCCTAAATAGAGATAGGAAAAACCCCTAATGGAAAATAGATACTGTTCACACTGTGATTCCCTTAGGCCATGACATGAACCTAAAATAATTATAACCCAAACTCTCCTTCATGAATCCATGCCATGAATCCCCTAGGATATGATGTGACCGCTTATAATTTAAAATAAAAAAACTCAAAAAATAAACAAAAAACACTAGTATATAAAGATAAAGATAAATTGAAATTACAAACTAATAAATGATATATACAGTAACTAAAAATGACATTGTGGGTATCATATCCATGATAATCATGAATATTTTTAATATAGAAGCACTTTGGTTTCTTTTATGTTTCTATATCAATAGAAGCCTAAAATTACTTTAAAACATCAAACAACCTACATAAACATTAGAAACATAAACCCAAAAATTTTCATGTTTGGTCACCAATAAAAGACACAACATAAAATAAGACACTAAATGTTTTTCCCTTTTATGATAACAAACATTTGAATGTATCAACCCAGCCAAACTTGATTTCCAATGGAGATAATAACTTATGATTATGTTTTATTTACAAAAAAATAAGGAATAAACTTACTTAACTTGATAAATTTCATCCATAAATGGGAATCAATATTACCAAAAAATGTAAATTAATTTTCACTAATATGGTTGAGTTTTTTGTATCATAATATTGAAACATTAATACACACAACAATATTAGAATCATTACAATGATAAAATTATCATACTAGTTCAAACCTATATTTATTTATATGTCTCATAATCAATGAACTATTTGAAGGATTCTACTTTTTATCACCAAAAAGTGATGAAATAACTGACACCATCAAGAACATGAATAGAAATCATATTTAAATGAATATTTAGATCATGTATAATATTCTTCAAAATAATATTTATACCATTTTTTATTATCAAAACAAACATTTCTCAGGACCAAGACAGTATATTGATTATCATTACTCAAATTTAAAATTAAAAAATTATTTTAAGTGTAAGATGTGAAGAAATATCTTTTTAATGTCACACAAAAGAAAACCTCACTCTTTGTAACCCAACTAGTTTCATCATAATCATCATTAAAAATATTTTTATCATAAACAATAGTAAAATCATTATTGATGTTGGTGACAACAAGATCATTAGGGGCATAGCATTCTTATTTTTATTTTTATTTTTTTATTTGTTAACTAAAAACAAAATTTATGAATATTATAATTCTAATAACAATGATAACACTCAATAAATTTTATCTTGTATGAAATTTTTTTTATTACAGTTACTTTACCCCAAATATCACTCATTATTCTTCCTATTATTTCCTTTAAGAAAAATCTATAATTTTATAGTAGATGGATTGTGTTTCAATCTCATTAATTATTTATTTAAAATTATATCTTACCAAATTTAATTATTCACAAAACCATTTAAATTATAATTAATCAATTTAACATGATTTTTTTTGAGAATTCGGGAAAATTATTAACCCACCAGAGACTAAAAAATTCATTTCCAAATTTTATATCGATATTGGATAATTGATAAAAAATATATAAATATATGTTTAAATTTATGGTTTTTGTAGTAGAAAAAAATTATTTTTCCATGTTTGATATGTATATCAATTTTTTACCTTATCTCAAAAAGTTCTTATTAGGGATCCCTCCATCTCTAGTTCACCATAAATTACCACACTAGAACTTATGAGCAAAGTGGAATAATTTTATATAACTTCCATCAACTTATTGAACCCCTTGACTCTGATGTATGTGAGATAGAACATTATTCACACCCTACTCACCTCACTAAGTCAACTTCAGGAACACTCACAATAGTTACTCTCACAAACATTCAAAGATAAATGGAAGTTAAAAAACAAGAAAGAATAATTTGGGTTTAAATGATTTAGATGTGATTCCTACATCCATGAGAGAAACATTTCCTTTATTTTCATTTCGATCAAAAGATACAATGAATTATAATCACTTTATACAGGTCTGATAACTAGATCACTAATTATAAGTAATACTTATAATCCCATTCACATTTCACACATATTTACATGGTCCCACCTACTTGCAGTAGGTCATTACCTGTAATCTAGTTGTACTGGCTTATGATCTATGCAGACATCCCACTATTGAACCATGGTGACTATCTATTGCCTCTAGAAACTTCATCCATGATCACCATCTTCCAATGAATAGTAAAAATCTACCCAACATTTTTTTGGTATACTGTAAGCACCAACACAATAGCTTACACTGAATATCTATCAATAAAACTAACTACTACACACCATCAGAAGATACCATATTTTAAAGAACCTATATGTAATAAATATTCTTGCTAAAATTTCACTGAATATCAAATTTGATCCATATATCAAAGATTATCCTTCTAGTAGAACTGAATTGGTAAACCTGAATAGGATTTACATTCCTAATAATATCCCACAAGAATCATGATTCAAGGAAACCATATAAACTCTCCAACACTTTGTAAAAACTACCAACTCCTCACTTATATAGTACGTAGTGTCTCTATGTCCTTATATTCACCCTAGTCCCACTTTACCACCACATTTCCTTGGACTTTATTAGACTAAAGTCTTAGTGAACATGTCAGCTAGGCCTTTATTTTTCATTATCTTCCATAACTCCAACTCTATTTCCTAAAGAAAATTCTGAATAAAGATTTATTTTAGGTTGATATGTTTTATCATTACATGGAACACTAGAATCTAATCCAAATATATTACACTCTAATTATTATGGAATAAGTATCTTCCATCTTGAATCCTTCCAAGAACCTTCAGTAAACACATCAAACAAACCAATTCCTATTCCACTTCAGTTTTTTTCACATACTTAGATTCCATTATGGATAATGTAACTATAGATTATAGTCACGATATTTGGTTAACTACCATTCCTCTGTAGGTGAACACAGAACTAATGGTGCTCTTCTAGGTGTCGAAATCCCTAACAAAGTTAGTATCAATGTAACCTTGCAATGAATCATCTTTCTCTAAGAAAATAGTTATATCTTCTAATCCTTCAAAATACTGTATGATCCACTTCAAATCCTCCCAATCTTCCCTCCCAAAATTTTCCATGAATCGATTAATGAATCCCACTAAAAATGTGATGTGAAGTTCCTAAATGTATAAGTTGTATTTTTTGTTAATAATGTGGTGAAGATATGAATTAAAAGTGTACCAACGATGTTGGGTGATTTTTTGTAATTTCGTAGTTTTTTCCATGTAAGATTTTTTATTATTTATAAGAATATTACGAGAGTCAGACATTGAGATGGAATAAGATTATGAGGCCCAGTGTTCCCAGAATTAATTTTTAAAATATATTAAATATATTAAATATCACACGTGTGAATTTTTCCTGAAATAAGTGGAATAACTCTTAAATGGAGGTCCAAATCAAAAATCTGAGGGTATTGTTGAGTTCAAAATGTGGGTTTTACCCTAGGTGTGACATAACCTTTATCGATGTGGGGTGTTTGTGAAAAATTCGTCGTGGGAAAAATTAATAGAATAAAATAAATTTATTTCTTTTATTTTATTTCATTGGTAAAATGACCTATATTTTTACCTCTATAAATACACCTTTACAACCAATTTTCATGGTTATCCATATAACTCTGAGAATTAAGTGGAGAGCATGGAGGAACGTTGGTTGGAATCAGGATCATGGATCGACGATCAGAGTATCGTAAGCAATGCCAATGAAAAATCTACTTGTGGGTCTCATAAATGAAAATGATGTGTGATTGTTCTTTGTCATCAATTGATCCAAATCAAGGCAGGACATTTCTTTGTGTGTATTTATCATGTTTTGATTTACCCATGATGAAAGTGAATTAATTATCTAACAAATTAATTCATGGGATGATTGTTTAATTTGGATAATAGATTTATCTTCTTGTGGTATAGTAATTGATATTGGTTTGATATTTATTTCTATTCACCCTTCATCCTAATGGAAAAAAATTGATACCACCCCAAACAATGATAAAGGTTTGTTCCTCGATTTTTTTATCATTCTTTTCTCTCATCATTCTTCACTCATTCATCGCCGATATTTAATTTGGACAATGGTTCAATGAAATACCCAATAATAAATTTTTTAACAATATATTTTTAATGAAACAATTTGATTCCGCGGATATGGGACGCGCAAGGGGGTGTGATGGTGATTGGTGGCATGAGGTCTGCTTCTTGGTGTTAGGGGTTGACGGTCATGATAGGTGTTGCGGTTAGGGTTTCAGCATGAAAAATGGAGTAAGATAACCATGGGTACAAGAATATAGGAGAGAGAAGATGAAATGAAAAAAATAAAATAAAATAAATAGAAAATAGAAATTTATGAACCCAAGAATATGGGGTGTGTTGATATCCCTTGCGAACCCCCCCCCCCCCCCCCCCTATTTGATATATTGATAATATAAGTTATATTTTCATATATTTAAGTAAGATTATGATATGAGAGAGGAATAAAAAAGAGAAATAAAAATAAATCATCCAGGTGTATGGTCAAAGGAGATTCACCGTGAGGAATGGGTTATCCTTATTTATGGAATAATGTTTTAAAATAATAATAACATAAAATAATATTATTATTTTTTGGGTCATGGAATTTTATTTCCAACTTAAGTCCTTCATACGTCATCAGATTAACGCACTGTCTGCGGTATCACGATCTTGACATTGAGATGGTATATTCAAGACCAATGTTGGATACTTAATTTTAATAATAATAATAATAATAATAATAATAATAATAATAATAATAATAATGTTATGGAATCTTGTATCTGACATATCTTTTCTATGTGATGCTAGATTAAAGAAATGTCTGTGACATCACAATCTGGATATTGAGGTGGATGTTTTGAGACTAATATCAGGTGTTTAATTTAGCTATGTGGATTAGGCCCATGAAGCACTATTTGTGTGATATTTGGTGAAATATGACCTTTTCATCAGGTGTCCATTTGGGGAAAATAAATAATCTATCCTGAGTATTTTTCTGCAATGATCATTGTGGTGTGATATTTTTGTCCATTCATGGCCATTTTCAATGAAATATTAATGGATTTATATTTAAGTCGTCAGACCGATGATGAGTCTCATTCACTTGTTTGACTTTTTCCAGAACCAAACATGGGCAGTACAAGACTTAGTGAGACACATCGTGTACCCACAAGGACACACCATGTTCTCCTTTGAGGACAGGTTGGATTCCTCTTTCTCCTTAACTCATCTTCATTGAGAGTTTTTGTGAGGTTCCTTGGACCAGTATCGGTTGAGTTTGTTCCCTTGGTCTATTCTTTTGAGGTTTCGATGTGGCATCACATTCCCATAATAGAGGGTGACCCCTCTATAATTTCCTGATGATCTGCACAGTGAGGATGAGTTCCCTTGTTCTGGAGTGACATGACTCAGACTGCTTTGACTACTGACTCAACGTCTTAGAGCATGTATCACTCCGAGAGGCCCAGATCGATCCTCATTTCCCTTTTTGGTACCTTAGATAGGGTTTTTTAGAATTTACATTACCAATATTACACGGGCGTTGATCCCCTATCTAGGTGGATGTTTCCAGTAGGGTCTGGTGTCCCCTCAATGAGCCCTGAGCATTGACCCCTATCTGTGTATTGATATCTCATCTTTATGATGAGTTGTAGTATGATCAAGTGTGTATCTTAGATAAACCCTCTTAGTTTCCTTCATGACTAGACCAAATGAGCGTGACCAATAGGATGAGTGTTTTCGGTGTCAGTATAGCTCATGAAGTGTGTTCTTCTGAACGAGTGTTATATGGAACCTTCGAGCAGGAATCCTATGTTGGGTTTATAGTTGTGATATTTACCTTGAGATTTTGTGTATTTGTTGAGTATATATAAATATTCTTGTTATATGTATTTTATACATATACCAGTGTAGAGTTGACTATCACTATTGATGTTTTGTGCTTTGTGATTTTGGGGTGCCCTATTGGGTATTGTTATACTCACCCATGTATGGGATTTTCCCTCACACGTTGGGTCTTATACAGATGATAGATCTTTTTGTGGAGTCATTGGTGTACTGGAGGAAACTGGAGCTAGTTTGGGCTATACATACCAAGGTGTATACTGATGTTGATTTTTACAATAGTCCCCTCTATGTGGGTAGGTGGGACTTTTCTTTTCAGTTTTGGTTGGTCATGTATTTATCCCCTTTTTACGTTTACTAGTATTTTTTGTCATACTCTATTTGTGGGATTATAGATGTATGCATGTATTTTTTTCTGTTGTTTTACATTATAGCAATATATGGGCTTGAATATGTGTGTATGCATACGCGTACTTAAGAAAAATATCTTCCATGTGTGTGATATGCCTTCTTGGTGATGGTCTCTAGCCCCTGGCCTATTGTGGGTGAGCTTGGGGTAGTTGTGCCTTAATCCCCATCAGTTCAAGTTGTGACAAGTGCTTCTATTATGAATGGAAAAGAAGAATGTGTAATGCTTCATGAATACCTTGGGAATACAAATTTAATGAAGAATCATTAACATGTGATGATTGTCGAGATGATAATCAAGGAAACCAATGAAATGTTTTGTTTTATGAAAATTGCCTTCTACAATAGTTTTTAAAATTTTGAGAAGATATCCAATGGAGAAATTGAAGGCTTGGAGATGGATTGAAGTATTTTGATTTATATTAAGTGATGTCTAGAAATACTCTATTTAATACAAATGAAGTGAAGTTGAAAAAGTAATTAGTATATGAGTCATAAAGTGTAGTGGTTAATGAAAATATGACAAAGTCCAAGACATCATAAGAGTTATATAAACCAATGTACAAGTTATTTTTCATTATCTTCTCCATATAAGTCACTATGAAGCACAATATAAGTCAATTAACTTTGGGATAAAATTCAGAAAAGGGATCAGATCTACGTATGATTAAATTCAGACTCTATATGTGTCATTTTGAAACAAGATCAGATCAACGTACAAGTCATGTGATCTACATATGAGTGATTTCCACACCTGTATAAAGATCATCATAAACTTTTGTAAGAATCATTTTTAGTTTTCATAAGTTTGTTTTCTGCCTGCATAAGGATCAATTTGGTTCATCGTAAGGATGATCATTATAAGGATCATATATTGTTCATATAAGGATTATTACTTGGTGAATTTTTTAAAATAGTTATATTTAAGATATCCAAAATTAATATTATAAATAATTGAAGAATTTCCAGATGTTGATACTACACTATTCATAAATGAAATAAATGTCACAATATAAGTTTTTAATTCAATATGATACTAAATAAGAACTAGTTGAGAAAGGAATCTAGAGTTGAGGTGTGTTCCACACTATAGGAAACACTACCACATCACATGCATGGGTACGTACACACATGGATTAGTAATTCATATTGAATTAAATAAGATGATTTTGTGGAGATTCAAAGATGGAAATATCCCAAGTATATTGGGAGAATTTACTTGGATTTTGAATTATCATAGGACATCATATTACTGAGATTTGAAGAGTTTTCAAATCAACACATAAATAAAATATTCACAATTCTATGAATATAAAAATAGAATAAGGATAAGAAGATGAGTATGCTTTGGCACTCCTATCACCCAAATAAATATATCCAGTCGAAGAAGAGTTAGGCGCTTTAATGTTTTTATTCCCATGATAAAACTCCAACCAGTCAAATAAGGAGAATGTTGATACTATACATGAAATAAGAATGTATACTAGTATCAAGGAAGAATAAGGAGAAGAAGAATGAGGCATATGATACAACCATATCATATAATTCTATCAAGTGAGGTCAGCTGGAAGAAGATTGAGAAGAAGAGTAATGTTTATGTGTTCCACACCAAGAAGGAACAGTTGAAGTCTTACTCGATGGTTCATGAAAGGATCCATTCAAGAACTGTATGATCCAGTTATGAATAGTCGTGGGGACTGAGATGTGTGAGAAAGTAAGAACCAGTAGAACATAGGAACTGTTTGATACAATATAAAGACCTTATAGTGGAATTTTAGAGCACATGATGGGATGTCATGTAAGCATGGTGGGAGACTATATCATTTAATTGATTGTGTTAATAGTGGAAAATATATTATTGGGACATCTAACCAATAATGATCAGGATTTGGCTTTCAAGGATGAACCTTGTAAAAATACTTATGTTTTGTTCCTTTTATTTGTTGCATCATTTGGTTAAGGCAGAGAGACACAAAAAGAGAGGATTGAGATTTTAATTGGTCTAAGTGGTTGAATTTAAAAATAAAAATTATAAAATTGTACCATTGAATCACCCCCCCCCCCCTTAGTGATTCACCATACATGGGAACTTCAATTAGTATCAGAGCTACTCTAGGTTTCTTTTAAAACATCCAGCCTTTATTGAAGAATTTTGAAAATCTTTGGGAGGAGAGGAAGGAAATTAATTCTTTTGGTGTCAACTTGGAGGTTTTGAAAAAAAATTGAAGAATAGACATAAAAAAGAGACAAATAAGATGAATAATGTTTCAAAAGAAAATAAGAATTCAACACTGCCTAAAGATCAATAAATTGGAAAGTGTTCAGAAAAATCAAGTGATTATAATTCTTTTTATGAGTTAAATTATAACTATGATTACTATGTGGTTATTGAATCACTTATGAATTTATACTATGAGATTAAATATTATTTTAAGATGATTTATGTTTAGTTTTTTTTATATATATATATATTAAATTTTATCAAAATAATACAAGATGAAAAATCATAGTTAGAGTATAAGGTTGAAATCATAGATAAATCCATCGTTGATAAGTTGCAACAATGAAAAAATATCATTAAGGATATGGAAGACAAGCAACAAATCATTTTGTTTCACAAATAAAAGTTCTCCTTGGTTGAAGGAGAATTGAAAAAATCAATTGATGAGAAATATTAATCAATTGAGGTTTCTGAAGAAGAGATAAATTCTTTAGAATAAAGTAACAAAGAAACTCTTGGTGTCAATTATGCCCATTTAAATATCAAATCCAAGAGGATTAAGGACCTTGAAAATTATTTATAAGAAAGTAGAAGATTTCATGAAGATAATATTGAGAAGATGAAAATTAAATGGGGATAAATATTGAGATTTGTTGAGTATGAGAATAATTCCCTCAACATGAAGTGTATTGAACATGAGGTAAAACTAAAAAAAATAGAGAAAACACAAGTAGGAACATCCCATATTACTAAAAAGAGAGATATTTCCAAACAAGTTTTTATTGAGAGTTTTGGATCTAAGAAGACTCATATTAATGGAAATAAGATCTTGAAATGATCCTCTAATAAATATGCCACAAGATCCAAGAGGAAGGTAACCCATAAACTAGTTACTTATGCTTAAATTAGTGTTGTTTCAAATTCTAGTATGAGTTTTGTTTAAAATTATTGGAAATTTGGGGCAGAGAAAAATGTTGAGAAATTTATCACCACATCAATGGTGAATTTAATCACACTCAAGAAAATAATATCCCCAAAAAGATTCCAAAAGGGTGATATTTCCACTCAAAAACAATATACAAGTAAATATAGCCAGGTTGCATCCCCAAGAAAAAAGTAGACTTATGGGCCACTTTTGTTGTTGTTGGATATTCAGGCATAGGGACATGGATTTTTGAAATGATTTTTCAACCTAAAAATAGAATAAAGGGACTTAATAAAGGGGAAGTTGAAGAAAGAATAAAAACAACCGAACAAAAGTAGATTTTATAGAAGAAGAAGAAACAAATACGGAATGTGAATGAGTTTTCCTCGAGGAGTAAACAAGAGAAAAGAGATGAGAAACAAACTACCAACAAGTCTAATAAAGAAGCTAAAGAGGATGTCTAAACAAGGATAATATGCTTCTATTGTGGTAGGGAAGGCAACATCATGGACCATTGAAACTTGTCTATTAATATCAAGACTAAATGAATCAAGTTAAATCACAAGGGTAAATCAATCAAAGAGAAAAAAACTGGATTGATTTATTAAAAGGCATGTGTAGAGAAAAAATAGAAAATTTTATAATTAGTGGAAACTTAGGGGATGATGAAATTATTTTGAAAAGTTCAAAAAATCTAGGTATACTCCACACAACTGCATGAAAATACTAGCCGGATAATGGGAGTTGTTTGAAAATTAAATAAAAGTACTCGAAATTTCTTGTGCTCTAATGGATACAGTGAATAAAGGAGTGTCACATAAAGTAAAGACTAAAGATGATAATAAGACCATGTTGTCTAAAGAAATTTTGAATTTAAACTAAAAATATGGTATATACAGGAAGAGCTCTAAACAAATGGAAGCTGTAAAGAGAGATAGATTTCCACATAACAACAAAATTATGGAAGTTGGTAGATTGTGAAACTATTTACCAATCTCCCAATGAGGGTGGGTGTGTTTTTTATTGAATGTTGGCCGATGTTTCAGAAAGTGTCATCTTTGAAAATATCCTGAAGAAAGTGTTTTCTAAGATAGAGTCATCTATAAAATTTTACTGAAAAATGTGATGTCTTGGACAGCTCATTATTTAAAATAATTCTAATGAAGTCACTATCCAACATAGCGCCTTCTTTTTAAAAAAAATATATTTTTATTTTGTTTTGTTTTGTTTATATATATAAACAAAAAAAATAAAAAAATATATTATTTAACTTTTTTTATATTTGGTATTACTTTAACTAAAGTATTCTAAAAATATTACATAAAATATCACCCAAAATCCCCTTTTATAAGGGTGTAGACATCTATTCCATATTTTCGATGTGGGATTCAGAAACCATTTTTTCTAACATTAAATGAACAATTTATTATTTATAAAAACACATTAATGATAATAAATGATTTATCATTAAACATTATTAATAATGAATTATTATTTAATAGTGTAATAAATAATAGTTTAAAAATTCATAATAATGATAACTAATAATGCCACTAATGTTGTTAAAACTATAATTAATAATAACGATTTTTTTTAAATGATATAATTAATAATCTAATTAAAAATTAATATTAATAATGTAATTAATAATCAAATTAATTTCATATATATAATAATTGGTAATAATTAATAATCTAATTAATACTAATGATAATAACCAATAAATTAATTATAAAATTTAATAATAATAATAATGTAATTATTAAAAGATAATAATAATCAATAATATTATTATTATTATTAATTATTATTAAACAATAGAGTTTGTGACATGTAAACTATTTTTTTATTATAATTATGAATAATAATATTATTATTATTATTAATTAATTAAAAATGGTTACATATGCACACAAATACATAGAAAATACACACATTTGGGGACTTAACCATGAATAAAAAATCCATGATAATAAGAAATTCATGATAATAAATTCATGATAATAAGAATATTATGATAATAAAGTCATGATAATAATATTTTTATTAATAAAAACATGATGATAAAGTCATGACCCACACATCCCAAGATCAAAAAATAAAAGATAATAAATTCATGATAATTATTAAAAGATAATAAAGTCATGATATTATCATTAATAAAGTCATTATAATTATTAAAAGAAATTAAAGTCATGATAATTATTAATAAAATCATGATATTAAAATCATGATAATAAAGTCATGAAGATGGTTGTTAACATAATCTAAGGTTTGATTCTTGGGATCTTTCATGGAAATACATGAGCATCATTATTCCAGAGGACTCATCAGACTCATCAGGTTCATCTTCATTCGACGAGCATGCATTGCCTCAATGGACCAAGTCATGGTGAAGATGATGACACCCAAAGGAAAAAGGTTGATATCCCAGGAATTTTTATTCCAGAGGGAGCCACAGGAGTTTACATATTTCCTCCTCGCTTGTGGGTGATTTTAATGTTGTTGAACAACATTTTCCTTCCTTTGAAGTACTTTATCTTTTTCTGATGAATTTTGTTGGTGCGTTTTTTGTTACTAAATCATACTCAAACCTTTTCAAGTATTACATTATTATTGCAATTATTATAAATATTTAATAATATAAATAATATTTCATATTAAAAATAAAATTAGTAAGTATTAATAGCATGATTGATTATAAATTATTATTATTATTGATAATAATTAATAATATAATGAATAATAATTAAAATTAATAAAATTAATCATTGATCTTGAGATATACACCCAAACCCCACCCCCCCATACCACTCGCACCAATGCAGGGTGTAAGTAATTACAAATTAATAATATAATTAGTAATAAATTCTATGTTTTGAAACAATATTATTTTGTATCATTCAATTTTTTATGATTTTTTTACTTCAAATTGTTTTTTATGTGCATAGTCAATGTTTGAAATGTTATATAGATTGGATTTGTATTTTATACATTATAAGCTTTCAACATCACCCACTTGAAACATTGTTATGTTTTAATTAGGTGACTTTGAAATGTTATAAAATATTAATTATAAACACAACCTAAATGGAATTTTTAACATTGTCTAAAAACATAAAAATAATTGAATCTAAAAAGAATTTCATAAAAAGAACAAAAAATAGTATAATTAATATTTACCTACTTGAAATTTTTTAAAGAATGAAATCTATATTTTGGAAAAAGAAATAATGGTTTGTGTCATTTATATTTTATTTATATAGTATTTTTTGAAGTTATTTTTTTTAATTATTTTTTATATGTTCAATCAATGTTTATAATTTTAGTTTGATTGTATTTATGGTTTATATTTTATAAGCTTTCAAATTTTCTTGCATGAAACATTATTATGTTTCAAGTATGTGACTTTTAAAGCTTATAAAATATAAAGTATAGATAGACTCTAAATAAAATTTAAAAAAATTACTGAACACATGAAGAATAATTGAAGACAAAAATAATTTTAAAAAAAATAGAAAATAAAAAACAATTTAAAAAATAGAAAATAATATTGTTTTAAAACATAGCATTTACACATAAATTTTTCTTCCTATGAAATGTTTTTTACATAATTATTATTTATAATTAATTAAATTATTAATTATATTATTATTAAGTACTATTAAATGGATAAATAATTAGATTATATATAACATTTATAATAATTATTAATTATTTATAATTAAGATATTAATAATTTATAATTAAGATGTTAATTATATTAATCTTAATAATTATTATAAATAATGATTAATTGTATAATTAATTTCTAATCATATATAACATTTATAATAATTATTAACATTTATAATAATTATTAATTATTCACTAATTATTTTATTTATATTATTAACTGCATTATTAGTTACATTAATAATTATATTATTATTATGTATTATAAATCACTATAATAATTAGATCATAAATCACATAATTAAGTATTATTAGTTACATTATTAATTATAATAAAATTATTGTTTATTATTAAATAAATTATTTTTTTTAAAATAATACATTATTATATATATTGATTATATTATTAATTTAATTACAAATTATTTATAATTATGATATTAAATACATTATTAATTACATTAAGAATTATATTATAACCAGATATTATTAATTACTTTAATAATTAGATCATAAATTACATTATTAAGTATAATATTAATTATATAATTATTTTTATGCATTATTAAATATACAATTAAATATACTAATTTTTAATTATGTTAATAATCTTATTATTAATTTAATTACTAATTTTTTTATTTATATTTTTGATTATGATGCTTATAAAAAAATTTATTAATTATGTAACATCTTGACTCGAATCACTAAGTCTAAACTGGAATGCCACATGACCTCACGTGTGTCTCCCTGTACTCTAGAGGTTGTTGACTAGTAGTGAGGGTTTAAGGTAGAATCATGGAGAGACAATAACCACAACCAGAGTAAATAATAACAAATAAATAACCAAACATATAAACAATATACAATCAAAGTAAGAGAAACCCAATAACATACCATCAATATGTATGAATGCAGAAACAACAGACCCAACTGTAACATCTAGAAACTAGTCATTGATCACCCACCAGGTTGATCACATACATAATAGAAGGAATAAAAGTGCGAGAGGCTTTGCTCCCACTCCAATCCACATCATATCTCAACCTCCAGACTCAAAGAGAGAAATCCCACTAGATGATCAAATCTAAGCCTTAACCCACCCTATACCTACAAGAAGTGAGGGTTTCTCAAGTACACAAGTGACATGGACACCCAATCCAGGTGTGAGTGTAATTCATCCAGGTACCACCCACACGGTCTTGTACCCAACTTGTAAAATGCAGTGTATGTTCATGTGATAAGCACAAAATAAAGTAAAAAAAGAAATAAACAATTACACAATCATAACATATAGTCACCAATTCAAAAGTAAGAAATAAACTCCCATATTCCAAGCAGTTTTTTGCTCACTGATCCTCTATATACCTCAGTTATACTTACTTCAACTCCATGTCAAAAAGAACATCAACTGGAATCTTGATACATCCCCCTTAAATAGATAGTCCAAAAACTTGTATGGGACATCCCCCATGATGGGATAGTCTAATTCATGTCAATCAATCATCAGACACATTCTCCTTGGGGGATAGTCCACTAGACTCATCTTGTACGTTCACTAAAAAATACAAGAGAACAACACATATGATACATGATACAAAAGATAGACCAAATATCACATCAAATCAAGTAAGTATCATAGTCATTAAAACCCACATGTAAGAAATACAAGAATAGGTATCATGGATACCCATGTGCACCTCATGTGATCAAGTATCAAAGATAGGTCACACGAGCTACACATACACACACATGTGATTAAGGCATCAAACATGGTCTCAGAGGCTACACATGCACAAAAATATGATTAAGGAATCAAACATTGTTTCATGGGATAAACACACCACATGGAAGAAATCAATCTTAGGTCTCATGGGGAGACACACACACACACACCATGTGATCAAACATCAATATATACTTAGTAGTAAAAGCAGATAAGCAATACACAACTAGTCAATCCTTGGTCATCAGTGGCCGGGAAACAAGCCATCACACAAGGTCAAACGTTTCTCTTATCACATTGTTAGTTTATTTTGAATATTTAAATTAATTATTTAATACAAGGGATTCATTAACTAATTAAGTATGGCATAAGGTCACTCACTTTAATTGGTTTGGTTAATCAATCAAAGTTTATTCCATTTTATTCATCTCAAAAATATGAATTAAAGATCATTATACTAAGGTGGTGAACCTTATATCACATTCCAATAAATGGTATATAATACCATACCATAGAGTACACAGGACCACCTACCTCAAATAGATCCAACTCCCATCCAAACAAAGCCCAACTACTTTTTCTAAGTCATCCTAGTCCATTCGGCCTCCAAAAATTCCATGAGGTTCTACTCATACCCACGCATTTTAAATAGTAAATTATAACTAAATTATAATTAATTAAATGAATACTATAAACTTATAAATAAGGGTGAAAGACATACATTACAAAGGAATTACCGGTTTTCACTACCTAGCCAAAACCATAACTAATCACTCATGGAAGGTTTGCAACATGAATCAAAATTAATTTTAGGAAAAATACCTATCATATGAACATAATACAAGAGCCAATTTAATATAATTAATTTTTAAACCTTAGGATAAAACCAACCAAATGGTTTACCATATCCACAACTTCATCTAATAGAGTTTGATCCACTCCCAGCACACTCTATGTTCTATGAAAAAGACAATACCTAAATTAATTTCATAATACAATGGAAAATTTATCCTAATTTGAACAAAAATAAAATAAGAGATTGTCAAGGGATATACCTTCATTAAAACACCCATAAATGGAACATGTTCATCATCACAGGACATCCTCTATCCGTTCTAATTCAAGCCTAGTCATTCTCAGAAAATTCCACCAAGATCTGGTGGAATTTTCTTTTGATTCTATATTTTGAATCTAGATAAAGACAAATCAATGACCAAGATCATCAGGGAGAATGGGTATTCAAAGAGAAACAAGATATCAAAGGATAGTAAAGGTTAAAACTTACCATAAAGATCATCCAAAAATAATGACACAATGATCCACTACCAAATGAGGAAAAAGGAATCCATAATCAATGATGAATGAAATATTCCACCCAAATTCATCATCAGTTTACATATAGATCCACCATGGATCAAAAGAAACTCCTAGAGGGACGATAGGAGAAGTGTACTGATTATTTTCCCACAAAAATATGAGATGAGGTGTTAAATCCTGAGGTGTATCTAGTTGTTAAAATAATAAAAATAACCACATTAAACCACCACCCAATGCACCCCACCAGCTCACTGGTTAGGGTTCACCAGCCACATTGTTCAAGCTCACCAAATGGCCGATTAGACCTATTTGAAAAATGAGATACTTCCCACCCCACCGGATATATGGGGTCTGCAATGGAATCCCCAGCTTCTTTGGTCTTCCTCCACTAAAATTTCATGCTTCCACCACCCATCGTGCTTCTGTTTAAGTGTAAAAACACTTCTTCAAGGAGTTCTAGCAGTCTGCGCCTTAGTTTAACACTAATTTCTTCATATAAGCCATACAGTAGACATAAAACTCAAATTCCCTCTAAAATTGACGACTCATAATGATGAAAGTCAACACAATATCCCCATCATAACACTTATCATCCTCAAGAAGTTGAGGTGGAATGAAAAGCATTCCTCCTGGACAACATTGATCATCTATTATAAGGATTTCTCTACATTACATCCTTGAATTCCAAATCAATACCACAAGGACACACTTTTAACCTAAACACCCATCATTCTCCCACTACATGACTTCAATAAAAAACAAAAAAGTCGAGCCAAAATCTCATTGTCACCCAACTTAAATACTTTGATCATAGAATCCATATATATTCACATGAAACGATGTCTTGAATTTATTTATTCTAAAGCATCATGATACTCCCCACCATATGAATCTTCATATAGAAAAAAACCTGTGAGTTCAATGACATATCCAATGTGGTTTACCTCCATCACATTTGATCAAATGCAAGGAACTGGTAAAAAGATGTTATCAACACCTAGTTCTTGGTTTCAATTTGAACAAATGAGTCTCTACCATCCAACACAACCCAAACCTATAAACCTTTTTAGGAAGTCCCCAACTTATTCTTAACACCACATTCATATCCAATATGGTGATATTAATGTGGTTACAACCCAACACATTCAATTTCATGTAGAATCACTAGTCAGAACTCAACCATCCGACTACCTATAAAGATACAGGACTTAAACAACTAACACTCCATAAAACCATAGATCACAATGCATTAAACCTCAGAGGAATCGTAAAATTATCCAACATCCTTACTGAATTATGATCTGACATTAAAGGAATTTCCTTGGTAAGTTCACCAACCACTTACACCCATCACAAATATCTCTACTATGCATCAATGCACAAATGATATGAATCCCACTTGGTTCACACCAACTTCATTTCCTGAGTCCAAATTCCAAATCTAGTCTTCATCTAGGGATACATATGAATCAACATCATGAATTCATCGTGAATCCAAATACTCTTGGTTCCAAAACACATCGATCCCCTGGAGTCACCAAGATAATTTAATAGTCAGTCTTATGCAAGATCACAACCCACCTAAAAGAGGTTATTTCACATGTGACCAGGTCAATGATCCCCATAATAGGAGTATCCTTATTGTATCCTTGCAGGATTTACATCAATATACCCATACCATGACTAGTTTATCACTAAACTTGATAAAAAAGTAATACTATCCATACATACCATATTCTCAAACAATCACCAAGTGGTATATACACATAGATTACCCATAACAAAGCTCACTATATTTTAAAATCCATCAATGATGTACAATGTCATCCTGTAGATTAGGTGGGTATTATGAAATTCAATCCTAATAGGTCTCATTCCCTCATACAAGCTACTACATTGAACCATGAAATTTTCACATAAGAAAACCTCATGTTGACCAGATAATGGAACCCTGATCCATTTTCAAAACCATCCTCCATAATGAAGATAACTCTGTAGTCATCCACCTCTAGCTTCCAAGTCATGTGAGCTTTATGCCAAACGCACCAATTTCTAACTTAAAGGGTGACCCTAAACCTAAAATTGTAGTGTCCTATCACTACTACTTTATCCATGTCAATCCATAGAACTCAGAACATTCTCAATGGCCTACTCACCACCCCGCTTTCACTAACTTAGCTGACTCTGTATGAAACCACATACATGAACACTCGCACACTAAGGCTTCCTCATTAAGGTAAGATAACACCACTTTTTTTTAAATATAGAGTGATTTCCCCATGATTAATAGACCTCCAATTTAAACTCGCATGCCTCTTTAGCTTCCTATACAACTAGGTTCCATGTGCACCAGATTCTATCACTCTTAGCTCTCCTTTATAAATAGGAATATCCATGATACTAGGATTTACAACGCACCACCAAACAGGTGTTAATTCGAGCCATTAATCATGCACCCATACTCTAACCATCCTAGGTCCCACCACCTAGGATATTCTCTTGGTATACAATGGGAGTTTTATTCTAGACTAGCTGGTCAGGAAACTATCAGTCCTTCACTTAATGAAACAAGCATCTAATCACTCAAAAACACAACCTTGTGTCACAATTACTATAACTCTAGATTCTATATACTCTTAGGATACAAATAAACTTGAAATAACTTCCTTTAATCCTTTAAAATTTTACTCACATGTACATGGAAATTTCATTAATGAAAATTATCCCTAAGGAATTAACCTTGATTATCCCTTAATAGGAAAAATCCTCACTTAGGTTACCTCCATGCAACATGAGACACCAGATCACTTATAAACATACTCATATTTATAAGGCTGTAAGGTCTTACACATAACCCACAACAAGGTTTACTGGGGTTTAAAACTCATGAAATTTCATTTAGGCACATATTAATAGATATTTCATGGTGGATTCACTCCTATACTAAACACATTTAAACCCAACACACCTGGTTTCGTTGAACAGAATAATACCAGGTTATATATGAAAAAATATACATAGACTATAGTTGGAACCATAATTAACTAGACCTGTCTAATGTCTTCTTGCACATGGTTCCTTACTATGGAAAATAATGCCTAAAAATAACCCAACAAGGTATGTTTCACCACCTATGCATAGAGGGACTATATCATCATCACCATTATTTCCCTCACCATTTTCATTTCCCAAGTTCACTACACTATAATATCACATGACCTTCTATCATAAGTATACACACATAGGGATTCATCCAAATAAAATTTCACTAATAACTCATATATGAAACCATGGTATAAGTTGTTTACACTAAGAAGATGAGGCCTACATCATTAGTAAAATCACACACAAGAATCATAAATGTCATGTAAACCCTACATGCCAAATATAATTCATGTGACACCTCTTTCCAATAAATCCAAGATCCAAATCCATAAGAAATCACAAACCAAAAAAACCATGGGTGGAAAGCAAGGTGAAAACATATACAACCATAATAGGACAAACCAATAACATTAATCTCATGACCTAATAACCTATAATTACCTCAGAAAAGGTGCATGTAAATCACCATATTGAGTTTTATCTCAAACCTAGACACATTCCTATGTCGCATGTCAACCAAATCCCCAAAATAAGAAAAACAGGACAACATGTGTACCAATTCCATTTTGTCACACCCTCACCTAAATCACCGAGTCCTAGCTATAATGCCACAAGACCTTAGGCGCACCTCCATATACACTAAAGGATATTGACAATAGTGAGGCTCTATGGTGGAATAGTGGGGATACTATACCCTTAATTAGAATAAACAAGAGTAAATAAATAACCAAACATGTAAATGGTATACAATCAAAGTAAATGGAAAATTGATAACATACCACCAGTATATATGAATGAGAAAAAAATAGAACCAATAGTCACAACTAAAAATAAGTCACTAATTTCTCACTAGGATCATCACATGCATGATAGAAAGAATAAAATTTCCATAGGCTATGCTCCCACTCCAAGCCACATCTCATCCTGGTCTCTAGACTCAAAGAGATCAATCCTTTTAGATGATCAAACCTGAGCCTCAATCCAACCTGTATCTACAAATATTTAGGATTTCTTGGGTACCCAAGTGCCATGGACTCTCAAGAAGGATATGAGCACAACTCAATATGGTACCAAACCCATGGTCATGTAACCAAATATTAAAATAAAGTGTATGTTCATGTGATAAGATCAACATAAAGTAAATAGAAAAAAGATTGCATAATCATAATATATACTCACAAATTAAAAAGTAATAAACACCCATATGTTGATCATTCATGTTCTCACTGAGCCTCTACGAACCCCAAACATACCTAATTTGGCTCTATGTTGTAAATAACATCAACCACTAGCCTGACACATTTCCCTTGAAGGGATAATCCAAAAACATGTCTGACACATCCCTTGTGATGGTATAGTCTAATCCATGTCAATCAATGCTCTAATACATACCCACCATATGATAGATCAAAAATCATATCAAATTAAGAAAGTGTCATAATCATTATAACCCACGTGCAAGAAATATGAGCACGGGTCTCATGGAAACCCACACACACCTCATGTGGTCAAGTTTCAAACATAGGTCTCATGGCCTTCACACACACATGTGATCAAAGAATAAAACATGGTCACACAAGCTACACACACATAGACATGTGATCAAGGCATAAAACATGGCCTCTTGAGATACAAACACACACACCACATGAAAGAAATCAATCATTGGTCTCACGAGGATACTCACGCACACACACCATGTGATAAAACATAAACATAGGTACATTAGTAAAAGAAGATAGGAAATACATAACTTGTCAAGCCTCAACCATCTGTGTCCATGCCAAAAGACAACACACAAATTCAAATATGGACCTTGGAAACATGTCAAATTATTAGGCATTTTTCAATTAATTAGTTAATATAGGGCATTCATTAACTAATTAATCATGGAATTAGGTTACTCACTTTAATTGGTTTGGTCAATATATTAAAGTGTATTCCATTTTATTCATCTCAAAATCATGAATTTAGTATCATTTTCCCAAGGTGGATAACATCATATCACATTCTAATAAATGGTATATATTACTATAGGGTGGATTACACAAGACCACCTACCTCAAATGGAGCTACCTTCCATCCAAGAAAATCCCATCTTTTTATCCAAGTATTCCCAGTCCATTAGATCTCCAACCACACCACAAAGTTCTATGAATTCCCACACATTTAAAATAATTAATTATAACTAAATTATAATTAATTAAATTAATATCGTAAAATTGTAACCAAGGGTGAAAGTCATAATTTCCAAATGAATTATTGGTTGCCACCGCCTAGTCGAAACCATGACCAACCAACCATGGAACTTCCACAAATACATCTGATTTCATTCTAGAAAAATTCCTTATCACACAGAAATAAGAAAATGTACAATTTAATATAATTAAATTTTAACCATTAGAATAAAATCAACCAAATGATATACCTTATAAGAAACATAATTTAATTAAGTTTGAGCCATTATCTACACACTCCCCATTATAATATGAAAAAAAACTCCCAATTAAATTCCATGAAACGATGGTCAATTTATCTCAATTTAACCACAAATAAAATAAAATATTATAAATGGGAATACCTTCATCAAAAATCCCATCAAAGACCCATGTTCATCATCACAGGATATCCTCTAGCCATGTCGATCCAAGTCTCATTTTTCTTGGACTATTCGGCCAATATCCAGTGGGATTTTCACCTGATTCTCTATCTTAAATCTATAAAAGGAAAAATAAATGAACAATATCATCAATGAGAAGTAGGATTCATAGAGTAATGATGCATCAAAGTATCTTAACAGTTATAACTTACCATGAGGATCATCCATGATGAACAGCCTAGGGATCCACCACTACATAAGGAAGAAAGAGGCTATAATCATTGATGAATGAAGGATTCCACCAAATTTCATCATTGGTTCACATCTATATCCACCTCGGATCAAAAGTTACTTTTGGAGGGAGGAGAAGAGATGTGTATAGTTGATTTTCCCTCAAAAAGTTGAGACAAGGGGTTAAATATTGAGCGGTATCAGGTGGTCAAAATAAAAAATATTCCCTCATTAAACCCTCACCCAATGGAGTCTAATAGATAATAGGTTCCCCACCAACTAGAGTTTGAGACCAGATGGGAAATTGGGCTACTTCCTGCCTCACTAGATAGTCTGTGGGGGTTATTGGGCAGTCAGTGGCTCAGTAGTAGCCCCAATTTCTTGAGGATTACTTCATTGAAATTCAAATATTTAACCACCCATTAATATTCTTTTCAAGTGTAAAAACATTTCCTTAAATAAATATTTCAAGCCACACCTTGGTTTAATAGTTTATTCTTCATATGAGTCTTCTATCAGATCTAAAACTAAAATTCCCTCCAAAATTCAAGACTCACACTAACGTGGGTAATCAGAATTTTTTTTTTAATAATTTATAATAACATTGTAGTTGGTGGATTACCTAAGTGGTAAAGAATCCCTATAATCCTACATGAAACCTAGGTTTAAATATGAGTGGGAGAAAATTTTAGAGGTACTATAGCAGAACTATAGTAAATTGGGTACTTTAGTAGGCATTGTAGCATGGTATTGTATCAATGGTACTATTCACATGATTTTGGATTTTGATCCATGTATTGGTCCTTTGAGCCACTGAGACTTTGGTCCATTAATGTAGGGTGGCTTGACTATACTATAGTAGCCTCGATATTATGGATTGAATAAGTAGTATTCACCAAGATGATCTAACCAAACACTGGATAGTGGTGGGAGAAGGTAGACAGGACACTTGGTTTAGGCCTCATGCAACTCAACACAAGGAAAGGATAATCTAACTGCATCATTAGTTGGTTATCTAGGTGAAAACAATGAAGTAGTGATGGGGGAGGTGTTGTTTTAATTCATTCAGGTCAAGTGTGTAAATTACATTGTGTCTCTATACCTTCAGATCATGTATTCGGAGCCTCTAGGTCATGTAAGGGTTCCCTCTCAACCTAGTTAAAAAGTTATATTATTTAAAATTAAAAAATATGGAATTAGTAAGTAATTAATAAATACATTGTTAATTATTATTTATAAAGGTATTATTATATTTTTTTTAATAATAATGTCAATTATTAAATATGTGTATTTATTTTTTAATATCATATTGATTATATTATTAATTGCTCTATTATTATTCATTATTAGTAAAATTTTATGTATTATTGATTTTTTTTATTAAGTAATTAGTAATTATAATTATCATAAATTTATTAATAATAATATTATAACTTTATTATCTTTTATTAATTATGATTACTTTATTAATGTTTATTTTTTGATCATGGGACCTATGGGTCATGAATTTATTATCATGACTTTATTATTATCATTACATTATTATCTAGTTTCAAGTACCTTGGAAAAGAGGTGTTTGAATCCCATGTCAAAAATATGAAAAAAAATATAAAGGGTCACACCCTTATAAAGAGAAAATTTTCCAATACAACACCTTCTTTGGTAAACTTTTAAATATGGAATTGTTTCATATAATTATTTCTAAAGAAGGATATTTATGAAACTACATCAACCCTTCTATAAAAAATACACCCACCTTCATTGGTATATTTGTAAATAGTTTCCCAATATACTTATTTCATAAATTTATTTTTCCCCCTCTTATATGAGGAAATTTTCCTGAAAAGAGAAGAAGACCTAGGTTGTGATTTAATTATTATCCATGATGCTCTTATTAATAACTTGTTTTAAAATCCCTCCCTAGTCCCTTGTTTTTTTTTTGAAATAAAATGAAAGTAATTGAAGGAGATAAACACAAGGGGGAGATGGTTGAGGATGAAAACACTGTAAAATAAAAAATAACAAGTCCATAATGGAGTAAATTTAGTCATAGTGATGAGTTGGAAGGAGAGAATCTATTTATGAGAATAAAATGTGAGTAAAAAGTATCAAATTTATTATTTTTTATGAATCTAGAAATTATGGACATATCTGAAAATGAGGTATGTAAATCACACTTACAACCATTATTTTTTTGTATTAAATATATTTATAAAGGGGAAGTGTTTTTTAATAATATAAAGGGTGAGTTTAATATCTTTCACTTGAACTTTTTGATGTGTTTGTTGAGACGAGTGCATAATACAAAGTAATCTTGATAAATATTCTTAAACAAACTCAAAAATGAAATAGTTGAGTTGGTATCACATGCATGATTATTTATGGATAACCTTGATTTATTGGTTAAATATATCTTGTTTTATACATCAGGTTTTCCCATGTAAACTTAGAATTAAATAACCTAAGTCTTATTGATAAGATTAATGGGGTTCCTAATTATCTCAACTAGTGGATTGGGGTGTAATTCAGAACAAAGTGTGAGAATAAGTTCTATTTTTGAGAATAGTAGAAGGAGATATGAGAAGATACCACCCTTAAATTTCATTTGAATTTATTATTAATAATGGGGAGATGAGAAAATTTGACATTGGAGTATAAAGGGTCATTAAAAACAAATAAAAAGTGGGATAATGAAGTTCTCAAATGAATAAGTTGTATTTGTTTTCAATAATTTTGTAAATATGTGAAGTCAAAGTAACTAGTAATGATGAGTGAGTTGTTACCAGTATAAATGGAAAAAAGAATGTGTGTTGTGGCTTTAAGACCTTCAAAATTTAATATTAATAAATCATCCTTAACATGTAATAGTTTTTGAGAATATCTTAAATTAAATAAATTACATGTATTATTGGGAAAAAAGAATTGTCTATAAATTTTTTGTGAAAGTTGAGAAGCTAGACATTAGAGATATTGAAGGTTTTGAGATGTATTGAAGGAGATCTAGTTAGAATTAATTAAATTCTAGAAATATTTTTCTTAGAAAGAATATTGTAAACTTGAAAAATTCATTAGTATATGAGTCATCCAATGCAGCGATTATTGAAAATATAATGAAGTCCTAAAATGTGTATAATTTATCTGGATTAACATATGTTTCATTTGAAATTATACATATGAATCATTATGAAGCATCATACGAGTCACTTGACTCTAGGATAAACATTATAAAAGGGACCAGATTTGTTTACAATTCAATATAGACTCTTAATGAGTCATTTAAAAATGAACTTATATCTATATATGAATCATTTGAGTTGTATATGAGTGATTTTGACACTTTTATAAGTATCATCATTGACCTACACAAACATCATTTTGAGTTTCTATAAATAGGATGTCTGTCTATGTAAGGATCGATTTGGGTAACCATAAGGATGATCATTGTAATGATCATATTTTTCTTCCATAAGGACCATTAGTTTGTGAGTTTTCTGAAATATAGATATTTGAGATATCTAAAATTAATATTCTTAAGAACTAAATAATTATTTAGATGATATTGTTACAATATTCTTAAATGAAATAAACATCACAATATTAGTTTGTGATTTAAGATAATATTGAAGAACCGACCAAGAAAAAAACTATAGTTTTTGGAGTTTTATATGACTCAAGAAACACTACCGTATCACATATATAGGGCCATGCACACATGGATGAGAAATTCAAATTGAATCAAAGAATTTAATTTCATAGAGATTGAATGAATGAAATATCCTGAGTGTTTTGGGATAATTGACTGGGTTTTTGAATGAGTTTTAATTTTCCAAATATTTCTCATTTTATGATATTTTAGGAGCCTTTTAATTAATATGGAAATAATATGTTCATGATTATATGAATATAGAAGTATAATAAGGAGGAGATGGTGAGTATACCTCAACAATGATATCACCTAAAGAAATATATCCAGTCAAAGAAGAGCGAGACCCTTCAATACTATTATTCCTAGTTGAAGAAGGAGAAATATGATATTATACCTAAAATATGAATGTATGTTGGTATCAAGGAAGAAGATAGAGGAGTAGTAGGAAGAGGCCTATGATACAACTATACAATAAAAGGTGATCAACTGAGGTCATTTGAAGCAGACTAAGAAAAAGATCAACGTCAATATGTTTCACCCCAAGAAAAAAATACATTCAATGTCCTACTTGATTATTCTTGAAATGATCAATTCAAGGAATATGTGAGGCATTCATGACCAGTTTCAAGCATTGAGATTTTAAAAATAGAAAAAACTACTAGAATTTGGTAACTATGTGATGTAGTATAAATACCCTCCTATGGGATCTTGGAGGACATAATGTTATATCAAGTAAGCATGGTGGGAGACTATGTTGTGTAACTTCTCATGTTAATAGTATAGAATCCATGATTGGGGTGTCTAACAAATCATAGTAAGGAATAATATATTAAGTTATAACCATGTAAAAATCCTTGATTTTTGTGCCTTTTATTTATTGTATCAATCGGGTAAGGCTGAGAGACATAAGAATAGGGGATCAAGATTTTAATTTATCAAATAATTTGAATTAAAAAATAAAAATTGTAAAATTGCACCAATAATTCACCCCCTCAGTGATCCATTAATCCTAGGAACTTTATAGTTATTGTTTGAGTGAATATCATGGAGTTCATCAGTCTACCTACCAATGATGAAAGTAGAACTTTTTCTATGTATGTGACTACATATTCAATTTTAAGCACATTATCCTTGGATAATTTGAAGTGTATGACCAATGTATTTGATACTATATTATGTTAGGATAACCAAACATTTCAATTATCTTTAAGATGTAGTCCTTTTGAGATAGAACCAAATTCATGGATTTCCTATCTCTCTCAATCTTATTTCCCAATATTTTCTTCGCCTGATCTTTTATTTTGAATATACTAGATGAATCATGACTCATCTCATAGATAATATTAAATTTAATTCTATCTAGAAACATTCCATCCATGTACAAGAGAATAATAATTAATCTCCCATCATTCTGCATCTTCTGGTGGCAATAGGGATTTGTGTTTCACCAAGTAAAACCTAAAGGTTTTGGGCACAACAGAAGCACCGATGGAGGTAATAACCAACTTTTATTTTTTATATAATCCATGAGTTCTTCATAATTTACATGATAAATAATCTTTATGACCAATATAACTAATACAAATATTAATATATAAAAAATATGGAACCAAAAAGAGATGATATTTTCACATATAATTTATAATTAATTTATTTAATTAAGGAATTAGCATTCATTGAATTCTTTATTCATTGATGAATCAGTAGAAAACTTCTTGGTGTACTATCATTGAATTTAAGGAATCAATGGTATATTACCTCTAGTGGTGATCTACATGTATTTTTCAAACCACTGATCATTGCCATAGAATCCTATGGGTGCTAGTGTAAATGGTTCTAACTCTTGTGATGATCAATGCTAATCATAATTAAATCCTTCAAGAGAGAATAGGTTCGCTATAGTGGAGGAGGATAAAAGAACTAATTTATTAAAAGTGTTATAGAGGGGAGGTCTCTAGGGCTTCATAGAATCCTATCTATAACTCATTGTGCATAGCAAAATAATGTGGCTCAAGGATTTCACAAAATTCCACAACCAAGTTTATATAGTGTTAGGGTTAGAAAATAAATAATTGTCCATGGGTCCTTATAATTTTCTTAATTCCTGGAGATCCTCATGTCTAAATAATAATAATGATAATTTTATTATAATTTACTTAACATGTGTTATAATCATGGATAAAATAAATATTATTTTCTTGAATAAATAAATTAACATTTATTAAAATAATATTTAATATGACATTTCTCGTTGGACCATAAAACTCAATCCTTCAATCCTCCTCAATATTTATTGATAATTGAATAAAGAAAATTTAATTAATTAATTAAATATCACTGCATTATTTACCAATAAATATATAAATATTATATTTATTGAATTGGTGAATAAACATTTATTAAATATTCATGTAACTAAATAAATAATTTTTTTGTTACCTTGTGAATAAAAGAGAATAAATAAATATTTTATATTTACATAATTAAATAAATAATTACCTGGTGAATAAATATTTTTTAAATATTCAACTCACATATATATTCTCTCTAATAACTAGTGATTAAATATTTTTGATCAAACCAACATGAATAATTATTAAACCATGTATGAGAATAATATTTATCCAGCATGTTAAATTCATATAGAATTTAACTGAAGTTTGAAATAAACTTAGTGTGCGGCCCTCAAGGCTACTTGTTGTAAAGATTAGGCTACACTACCTATAGTCAAAGATTATTATCTAGAAACAATTTAAGGATCCTATAGAGAAATAATTTAATGTCATAATTAAATCTAATATCGTATGAATATACACTATGTAATATAATACCTTTATCTTGATATCTCTAATCAAGAAGGATGCATATTGGTGTCATCAACCTATATGTTCAGTGTCTCTTTATTTGAATTTATAGAAATGAAATTGTCAAAAAAACTTCCATTATTGTGGACTTAATTAGAAAATTTAATTATCATCAAAGGGCCTAATATATTAACTTATATTAAAGAACGAAAGGGATAAATCCTTTTTTGCATTATTTATTAACACAATGTAATTCGTGATGAATCCACTGTATCTTACTTATCCATGAGCACATGAAGTCATGATTTTTATCAATACATCAAATTACATAATTCATGAGATGAAATAATAATAATAATAAATTATAATGATAATTAAACATTTCCATAGATAATAACATACAATGGCACATATAAATTTTTATTTCTTATTGTTAGGTTATGTTATCATAATCTCATTCTCTAAATATTACCATAGGTGTATACCATGAGAAAGTACCTCAAAGTTCTACGATTCTCCACCCCTGATAACTAGTAACATTTGTGAATCATCAAATAATATCATCTGACTATAGAATTTATATTTAATAATACTATCATAGCACTTCTAGATTCTCATCATAGTGGGGAACTATTAAGACCTTTCATTGTGACAAGTAGACTTAGGACATTATCCCATACTATATCACGCATAATAACAATCATTATGTGATAATAACTTTTATTAATATTCTAATACATGAATATAAGTGATCATAAAGTACTTATAAGTTTTTTATAGGGCACCAACTCCAACAGACTCTCGCTTGCACTAGAGTCAACTACTAACAACCTTTAGTCCTCTATCTCTCACATGATATTCATGATTTTTTTTAGATAAGGATTTATTTAAGGGGTCATCCACATTTTCTTCCATAGAAAATATTCCCACAACAACTTCACCCCTTTGATAAAAATCCTTCAAGATGTTATATTTGTGGAGTATGTGTTTCATCCATTAATTTCACATTTTATCCTTTTATAGAGCCACCATTATAGTATTTTCACAATACAATGTGATATAATATTTACCACCAATTACCACTTCAATCTCTTATATGAGGTTACAAATCCAAACTACTTATTTGGATGTATCATAATATGCTATACACTCAGACTCTGATATGTAATTGGTGAAAACTGTATGCTTTAAACTCTTAAAGATCACAGATCCTTTATTGAGACTAAAGATATATCTTGACTATGAATTCAGATTATTATTATTGGTTTGGAAACTAGAATAATTATATCCTCTAATGACTATTTCATCATATCCTCTATATACCAGGAACATATCCTTATAATGCCTCAAATACTTAAGGATAGCCTTAACAGTAGAGAAATGTTGTTCTCCTAGATCATCTTGATATCTACCTACGATTAATAAATATTAAGAAACATCAATCTTAGTACATAACATGGAATACATGATAGATCATATTGAAAATGTGTATAGGATCCTACTCACTCACTCTCTCTCTCCTATTGTGCCTGAGGACACATTTTCTTAGAGATATGTGTACCATGTGACACTGGAACTAATCCCCTATTATATTATTTCATACTAAATATATTTATAATCTATTCAATGTATATAATTTTACTTAGTCCAAGTATCATTTTGGATCTATAATGAATGATCTTCATTCCAAGTATATATGTTACTTCACCTAAGTCCTTCACGGAGAACTTGTTTAACCAATCATTAACTTAATGTAAGATGGGTATCTCATTTCTAATAAGTAATATTTTATCAATATATAATATTATTAATATGAATAAACTCCCACTAAACTTCGTATAAACATATGGATCGCATTTATTATTTATGAAACCAAAATCTATTATGCTTTCATCAAATTAAATGTTACTTGACCTAGATACATGATTTAACTCGTAAATGGATATCTATAACATGTATATCATATTAGATTTTTTTGGATTCACAAAACCTTTAGGTTGTGACACATATACATCTTATAAGTGATTTACATTAAGGAAATATATTTTGATATCCATTTTCCAAATCTCATAGTCATGTAATACTGATATAGGAAGTATAATTTTTATAGATTTAAACATAGAAACTAGATAAAATATTTTATCATAGTCAATTCCTTGATGTTGTTTAAGAAATTTAGCCACTATCCATTTTTTATAGGTACTTAAATTACCTTTTATGTATAGTTTTATCTTGAATATCCATTAACACCCAATATTATTCACATCATCTTACTAATTGAATAGAACCTAGTATTGTTTTTATTACATGGAATCCATCTCAGAATTAATGGATTCCTACAATCTTGTAGATTATGATATCTCTACTACATCCTCTTAGGAAAGAGGGTTATTATTTTCAAACAATAATGAGTCACCATATTTAGAGAATATAAAAACATGTCTTTTAGGTTATATAACCTACCTGATGCTCCTACACAATACTTTTGTTTCAAGAACAAATTCTTCCATAGGGACCTATAGAATCTATTCCTCCACAACTCTTATGTAACTTAAACATAAACTTCATCAAAGTCAATATTTATCCCATTATGATTCATTATAATGTTATCCCTCACAATAAAAATGTATTTTCTTGTGAAAATATCCTTATCATCTAAGGGGTTTTATATATAATATCCCCTTGTTTCCTTGGGATACACTTTAAAGATATACTTTGTGCCTTGAGGTGCTAGTTTTTTTCTAGAGTGGGCCTTAACGAATTCCTCACAACCCCATGGAAGAGTATTTGAAAACATGAATATATTTCCATACATTAACTCATATGGTATATCATGTACTACCTTATTTGCTACTCTGCTTAGAATGTGTATTATGCATGTAATGTATATACCCAAAAGGATAATAGAAGAATTTCATGGGTCATCATTGACCATAACTTGTCAAGTAAGGTACGATGCCTCATTTCCCTGATACCATTCCACCATGGTTCATAAGAAGGAGTGATTTTGGATAGAATTCCACACTCACATAGAAATTTGATGAATTATTGGTTAAGAAAATCACCACCTTAACCAGATAAAATCTTATTTATCTTCTTACCAAGTTGATTCTCTAATTCATTCTTGAACTCTTTAAAATTATAAAATGATTCTGACTTATACCTCATTAAGTATACATATCCATATCCACTCAAGTGATTAGTAAATGTAATTAATTAATAATACCCATGATCATGTGATTTTCATGAGTTATGGTCAAATAGAATTTCAACATCTAATTCACCCTAGTGGTTGACCAGGGACGTCTCTCAAGGAGAAAGGGTTGGGGAGTATAACTATCCTATCACTTATATATATATATTTCTTAATTTTGAAATTATCCAGAAAGTAATTTTTTTTGTTTTTGATTAAATATAATTAAAACTAATTAAGATAGAAAACAAAATTGTGGGTTAAAGGGGTTGGATCTTGGGTCAATCACACAGATTCTTCATTTTCCTATGAATATCATCTAAAAAATGCTTTAATTTTGTTATTAAATTGATCTCCTCTATATAAATTTTGATTCTGAATATAAACAATAGATATATCCCCTAATACATCCAGTTCCACCTACTCTATAGTGAAGAGGTAGTAAACACACTCGATTGAGGCGTTCACTATCTCAACACCCAGTTTCATCATATTTTGTTCATCCCTCAATCTAAAGTGTTACACTAGTATGAACTATAAATCTATATAGGTGAGAAAAGAATATTTGATATATTTTAGGATACAGTAGATCATCAAAGAGAGAAGATGAATACCATTGATCTACTTCTCCCCATTTCACTACTACACTAAGGATGGAATTAAGATTATTAGTGATATCCCCCACGATCCTATCCCTCAACTTAGTTCTACATGATTTAGAGTTGAAAATATCACATTATAGTGTGGGGGTTAAAGAAAAACACAAGTAATTGAGGGAGAAAAAATGGCACAATTTTATTAAATGAAGAACATAATGAACATTTAATTATAAAATTCAAAAAGAAATTACAGTAGAAGAAAACTACATCTAATTGGAAGAGGTTGAATATAGTTGGAAGAGGCCAAATATTTAAAATGGGAGAGGGTGAGAGATATTTAAAGAGAAGCTGAGATAATAGTGTACTTTTTTCCTTTAAATGCAGTGCCTAGGTGAGGTTTTACTTCAAATGGATGGATGTCACTTGTTGCAGCAAAAAATTGATATCAATTCTCTTTGGGATGTCTAAATTTCATTATCGTGCACCCCTTTAGATTTTTTCCAGTGATTCACAGTGGTATTTGTAAGTACTATAAATTGGGCATAAGCTTAGATGAATTCAATGTTGGGTTGGGTCTAGATCATCAATATAAATATAAAATCAGGAAAAATAAGTATTATTATACACAGATATATAATTACACATATATACTTTTTGTTTATTATATATATATATATCTATGTGTTAATAGATACATATGTTATATTATATAAATATGTAAATAGTTATTTATTATATATATATATTTATATATTTATATTCTTTAGGTTGAAATCGAGAGGGGATCGATCAGAGGCATAAACCTTCTTCTTCTCCATAAGAGACACCAAGTTGACCAGAGCAACACTAAAAGGTGGAAATGTGGCTTGTCTTCTCCGATAGTGGTGTGGCAGATAGATGCGGGGGAGGTGAATGCAGAGGGTTGGCTATGGTCAGGTGGGTGGCCATGGAGTGGGAGGTGCAGTAGGGTGTGGGTGCTCATGGTTAGGTGACTAACCGTGAGTGGGGATGTGGGCAGGAGGTCTTTATGGTTAGTCTACTAACCATGAGTAGTGGTTTGTGGAAGGAAGAAGCATAGGGCATGGTTAGTTACGCACAACTAGTCTTCTGACCATGTGAGGACTTTGTATATTTTTCTCTATCTACATAAAAAATAAAAAATCATTCAGTGTATTATTTTCTTCATATAAATTTAAGAACGTTATATCAATAATTAAACATTCAAATCAATTAAAAATTAATTCCAATCATTTTTTATATTAAAAAAATTGTGATTTTTGGATTCCATTTAATTTAGAAAAAATGATTGGTAAAATTGATTCTAAAAAAATTAATCCATTTAAGAAACTAAGTGAAAAATTGAATTCTCACTATTCAGTTTTAATGTTTTAAACTAAAATTAAATTGAATGTCCTTTCAATTTAATTCCAAAAAAATAAATATATCAATAAAATTCAATAATTTTCCATTTTAACATTTAAGTTTAAAATTCTTAAAATTTATAAAAAATTATAGTTTTACCAAGAAATTGAATTAAAAGGGGGTATTTTTAATGAATAACATATAAAAATGCATAAAATTACAGCTCACATCAACCCACATCTAGCTTCTACAAGAAATGTTCTACACACATTAGTGTGTTCCAATTATAGAAGCTCTATATCTTATTCACCAAGTCTATAAAAAAAGGTCTTGGTCATTTTTCCTTGTAAACAATTGTGACATCTATCAAGTGGTTTTAGCTCAAAATAGTCTAAGTGACCATCTTGATAAATATTTTTCAAATCCTTCTTATTTAAATTACCAAGGAGATGAATCCACAACTGGGTGTGAAATTAGTCAAGATAACTTGATTCATTATCAATTGTCAATACTTTTTTTCTTAATTTAACACATAAAGACCATTATTTAAATGCGTTATACCATAACATATATTATCTATATAAAATAAATATTTTTTATTTCTGAACTTGAAAATAACACCATTTTAATCTAGGAAGGATCCAAAAATTATGTTTTTGGTAACAGTTGGTACATAATAAAAATATTATAAAACAAAGACCATCTCGACTAGAAAATGGAAGGTGGTAGTATCCAATGTCTAGAGAAGCCATCCTCACACAATTGGTAGCCCAAAAATCCACCTCTCCTATGGAAACATTTAAAATTTTACTTGGTTCCAACATTAGAATATAGATTTTAAAACCAAAAGTTTTATATAATACCCAATGTGTAGATATAGAAATATTACACTTGATAAAGAATTCAGTTGAATCTTCCCCTTGCTTCTTTAATTGGGTGAATTTTTTCTTATAGTGACCCATATTTCCACAGGAAAAACATATTTCATCCTTTTCATTTGTCTATATTAGGATATTTCTTTTCTTGTAAAGGAAGTTCTAGGGAGCCTTAGACTTGGAAAGGGTTATGGGCCCCTTTTCCATGTTCATCCTTTTCTTATTCACTATAAATACCGCAGGATTTTCACTCCCCAAGTATTTATCAATTTAGATAATAATATTAATGAGTTCCAAAAGATTTTTATCACTATTTATTATATTATAATTAACAATAAAACAAGATTAACTCTTAGACGATGAGGATAAAATGAGATATGTGCATAGCTTATCAAGGATATTAAATCCCATGATGTTTAAGTGTATAATATATCTGATCATATTGACTACATGAGGCCTAGATATTATTGAATCTCTAAGCTTGAATGTGAATAGTGCATTGAAGATCTCATATCTCTCTTGTCTTTCTTTATACTAATAAAATATTATATAAGGTGATACATTATTCTATATGTATCCATATCCTCATGTTGCTTTAAGATCTCACTACACATGGATGATAGCATGAAACATTAGACATTTGTAGAATCATACAAATGTTTCATATCGTGAGATAGTTCTTCCTCATTGGCACCATTATCAAGCACCTAGGGAAGAAGGACTTCCAAAATGTATAATTTATGTTCATGGCATATTATAATGCATGGGTGCCTATACCATTCTTGGAAATTTGAGATAGTGAGAAGGTTATCCATCTCTAATATGGATCATAGTGATATAGATGAAAACATGTGGGTTTCCATTTCTACAATAAATAGGATTATAATTTTATTAATTTATTTAGATTAAAAAATAAGATAATAAATTTAATTTAATTTATTAATCTTCCACTATTTTATCAAAACTCAATAGTCCTCATCATTGGTTTTGGAATATAATATCACATGGGTGTCTTAGTGGAAAGGATCCACATTTCCCTTCTTGTAACCCAAACATAGGTTTTATAAGGTACCCAAAGTTATTTGGGTATGCAAACTTGCCTACTTCATTAACCCACATCTCTTTTGTAACGTCCCAGTTCTGGAAGCCACCCAGAGGAACCCCATACCTAGTTGGTCACATGGAATCAAGCGCATTTCACTGAATTCCAGAGGCTATCGACTAGCAATGAGGGCCTTGGGTGTGATAATGGGGAAACTATGCCCTCATTGGTAGAGTAACACAGTGGAAGTAAAACAAATAGCAATAGTGGAAGCAGTAATAATCCAAGCAAAAGTAAATAGTGTAAGACTGGATATAAAAAACTGGATAACATATATATATATATATATATGAATGATGCATGATACATATGTCTAATAAATCATCCAAACAGATCACAATGCTGGAATAAAAAATAGTACTAAACCAAAGTACAAAAGAAACAGATAAACAACTCCTCAGCATCGCAAGCCTCAGCTTGGTCCCATGCTCTCCAGCTCCTCAGCAAATCAAGTACCAGAAGTAGAAGGGTGCTTTCCCTTATCTATGCCTAAAACAATATAATCTGTTTGGGCCCAAAAGCATGTCCCAAACAGGGTGTGAGACTAAATCCAAGTAGGCATCCAGCAAGATCTCTTCCTAACAGTCAGTGAATATATGGCAGGTAATAAATAAATGGAAGCAGTAAACAAGGGAGTAATCAGTAGTAAACAATCCACAGTTTCAAAGCATTCAGTTTCATATGTTAAGCAACTGGTAATAAAATCAGGTAACCCTCTGGGAAGTACACATAGCCTATCCCCTCTGGTTCAATTTTAAGGATATACAAAGTCTCTCTGAGGAAGCTCACATGGTCAATTACCCTTATAGTCCAAAGTGGTTAATGAATCTCTGAGGAAGATCACACGGTCCATTCCCCTTATAGTCAAAAGTGATTAACGACTCTCTGAGGAAGCTCACATGGTCAATTCCCCCTATAGCCCAGAATTAATTAGAGACTCTCTGAGGAAGCTCACATGGTCAATTCCCCCTATAGCCCAGAATTAATTAGAGACTCTCTGAGGAAGCTCACACGGTCAATTCCCCTATATCCAAGAAGTAATTAGAGACTCTCTGAGAAAGCTCACACGGTCAATTCCCCCTATAGTCTACTACACTAGGTTCTCACAGCCCTGTGTGAGTCAAACGATCATAGTAATGAAATACAGCCAAAGTAAACCTCTAGAACTACTTAGCTAAATAGTCTACAGTATATCATGCATGTCAGAATATAAATAATCACTCCATCCTACTTTACTAGGCATTAGAAAACATTTAGGAATCCTAACAGTCTAAACATGACCAAACGGTTGTAAACAGAGCATGCATGGGGAAACACATCCAAAGCATAACTATCAACCCTATTCACATTCAATTAACCTCTACTCAAGCATACCAGCATGGCAGGAAATTAATAGGGTTAAAACGGTCAACACGCAATACCTCGTTCAAGGGTATTGGTCAAAATTTCACATATAACTCAAATACTTTCAATGGAAAGGCCCAAACCACCTACCTCGGTGTTATAGGATCGTTATACCCCGACGTCGGTCCTTGGATCAACCTAGAATGTGGTAGATCTACAAAAAAATCTAAAAATTTCAACCGAATAAATCTCTTAAAAGAGGAGAGAACAAGGGATGGTTCTCTAGGAGAAGAGAGAACTCGCCGATGCGATTCCAACGCAACCGACGGTGTTTGATTCTGAGGACGAACACTTGCTCGGGGGCTCATCGAAGATTTGTGGTCGTACGGCGCTCCTGGATGAGACAAGCAAAGAAGGGGGTATTTCTGTCGATTAGACATGACCTCGGTCTATTTAATGAAAAAAACAAAGTACACGGAGTGTAATTTTTAAGTACACGGCGTGTACTTACCCTTACCGAGCCCCGCTTTAGGCGGCCTCTAGGTCACCGCACACGGCCAGCACATGGCTACCCATTGTAACCGAGTACACGGTGTGTACTCATAAATTACACGGCGTGTACTTAGAAAATTTCTAGAAACTCCTCTTTTTCTCAAAAACACCAGAAAAAGAAAGACATACCTAAAAATAAGATCCAGTTTCTTACATCTTTGATCCATTGAGTAGACTACCCAATCTTGAAATCCTAGATTATGATTTACTTAATAATTTTCCTACTAGTTTCACTAAGTCTCGTGGAGGTGATCGACCCTTAATGAAATCTAGTTTATGTCAAACCAAACAGAATATTGATATTCCTTGATAATTGAAATTTCCCAAATGAAGGTTGGTCAAGCACTTTAAACTATGGTTCTATTTCTACCTAAGTAGTGGATGGTTATACCAACTTGATATTTTATTTGAGGGATTTTCATCTTTATATGTAAACTACCCATTTTATCTTGTTATATTCTTATTAATTTTAAATATATTTTACTTAAGTGATTAAACGCGTCTAGATAAGGTTTATGCACATTTTAATATTTATTTTAATTATATATTTCATGATTTTTAATTAATTATTTTAATGATTTAAACATCCATAAATAATTAACCATGAAACCAATGAAAATAAAATAAATAAAGTAGAATGACCATGAGCTTATCTAATGGTTGGTTAATATAGAGGATGATAAACCAACCATTAACCCTAAGGAATTAACTCCTAGAAATATGTTTGGTTTGAGTTGCATCATTCCACCTATACTTCTGTGTACCTCCTGGATTAGTTCTACCTCATCTCCAAACTTGAACTACCTCCACTTGATCGAGAGATCCATGAATTACATAATTTTACTCACACATAAAAATGATGGGAGCTAAAGGATTGGTTTATGGGGTTTACATAAAATAAACTGTGGGAAAATATTCCCTTACATGATGAGAGGAGATAAATGACATACAGGACCTTATTTAATTTAATAAATTATTACAAAAACCATGCAATAATAAATTAAATAAAACAATCACATACACGGGCTGGTATAAGATCAATTTCATCCCCATATATCATGCAATGAATAGGAAAAAGTTCACTATTTAGCATTAACTTCAATTTTTTCTTTATTATTAAGATAAAAATCTTGAATTAATTCAATTAATTAATTAATTAATTAATTAATTCCCTTTATCTTAATGACCATCTAAAGTATCTTATAGATACCCATCATAAATGAAATATGGAAAATAAAAAACTTAACCAGAAATTATAAATAATTACATGAATTAACTGAGAATTTAATAATTCTATAAACATTTATTAAATAGTCAACACGCCAGATGGCAGCAATATAATTTGGTTTTGAATGCTACAATTAATTATTCTTTGGGTAATTTAATTATATTATTTATTAGATTAATACATGATGTGTACTAACAATCTACACACTATATTCATGACTTTCTATGTATCTAGGATAAACACCTAGGGACTCAGTGTGTATCTTGGTTGGGTTACACAATGTGTACTAATGAGCTACATACCATGTTTTTTTCAAGTCATGTGTCTACGCAACTCATCTATGGAATCATTTTATTCTTTAGACATAGTAAATACCAAGTAACATAGAGTGTACACTAGCTACATGTTGTGTATCTCATTAATGACACATACTTTTAGTCTCATGGAGTGGTATGTCGCATATTTTACCATACAGTTAGCGTGAATTTCACTGTTAAACCATGTAGAATACACGATGTGTATACCAACTACACTCCATGTGGTCTGATATACCATGTGCCAAGCTAGATCAGTCAACATATAGTGTGCATTAAATACACTTCATGTTATTACTACTTAGTTCATCATGTATCTGGTGACACATCCAAGTGTAGTGAACTTGCATAAACATGGTGTACTTTTAATCATAATCCATGTATTCGTGTCTACCGGTTATAATCCTCAAAACCTCCCGATAGAATATATAATCATTATTCATCTATTATTAATCCATTTAAGATGATATAAAACTTTAATTAAGATAATTAATATGTCAAAAACATGTTAATTAACTCTAGATTAAATAAAAAGTAAATTAAAAGTGAAAAACTAACAAAATTTGTGTATAATTGATCAAAAAATAATAAATTATTATGTGACTATTCTGATACCACTTGAAGGTTTCCGGTGCATTATAATTATTGGTGGAGGTCATAAAAACTCATCTTTTTATCGTAATCCACAGATAATTTATGATGTACTTGAAAAATAATCATTATAACCAATAGAATTAATATGAAGATTAATATAAAAGAACCTAGAACCAATAATATAGTATATTTTCACATATAATTTGTAACAAATTTATTTAATTAAAGAATTTCATTTTGTTTAATTATTTCTCCATTGATGAATTGATAGAACACTTCTTTTTGTACGGTCGTTGCATCAAAGGAACCAATGGTAGATTCCCTCTAGTGGTGACCCACCCATGCTTCCCAAACCTCCAATAATCAATGTATAATTCTCTTATTGTCGATGTTAATCACAACCAAATACTTTAAGAGAGAATAGATTCACTATAGGGGAGGAGGACAAAAGCTCTGCATTCTTCAGAGTGATATATGGAAGGGAACTATAGGGCTTGTGAGAATTCACTCTAGAACTCATTATACACAATGGAATATTGTGGATCAGGGATTGTAAAAAATGTCATAATCAGGTTTATATTGTTCTTGGATTAGAAAATAAATAATTGTGCTAGGGTCCTCATTATTTTATTAATTTATGGATATCCCCATGTCCAAATAATAATAATATTATTATTATTATTTACTTGACATGCACTAGAATCATGAATAAAATAAATTTTATTTTCTTGAATAAATAAATTAATATTTATTCAAATAATATTTAATATGATATTTCTCATCAGACCATAAAACTCAGTCTGCCAATCCTCCTCAATATTTATCGATCCTTGAATAATAACTATTTATTTAATTTAATAAATACCACTGCATTATTCACTAATAAATATATAAATATTATATCCACTGAATTACTGGATAAATATTTATTAAATATTCATGAAACTAAATATATAAATATTTGTTACCTTTTGAATAAACCAGAATATGTAATTATTTTATATTCGCATAATTAAATAAATAATCACCTAGTGAATAATTATTTATTAAATATTCAACTCACATATATATTCTCTTAAAAAATTGGTGATTGAATATTTGTGATAAAAAACACGAATAATTATTAAACTGCGTATGAGAATAATATTTATCCAAAAATGTTAAATTCATATATAATTTTACTTTGGTTAAGAATACACTTAGTGTGTAACTCTTTATCCCCCTTTCTCAGTGGAATTAGGCTACACTGCCTAAATTCCAATGTTAGCGGTTAGTAATACACCAAGGCTCCAATTGAGAAAAAAATTATTGTCACAATAACATGTAACCTCCTATAAATGTGTACTATATAATATAATATATTTATATTGATATCTCTAATCAAATAGGTTGTATAATGATTTCCTCAACCTATATTCTCAATGTCTCTTTCTTTAACTTTTTTGAAATGAACTTACCAGCAACACAGCCATATACATGGACTTAATTAGACAGTTCAATTCCTATCAAAGGTCATGAGATATCAACTTATATTAAATAATAGAAGGGATAAATCTTTTCTCGCATTATCCATTAACACAATTTCAGTCGTGACATGCCCCACATATCCTACTTTACTATGAGCATATTTCATCATGGTTTTTGTCAATACATCAAAGTACATAACTTATAAAATGAATTAATAATAATCTTAAAGTCTAAGGATCATTACACAAATTCATAGATAGGAACATTTAATGACACGTATAAATGTGGATTTCTAATTATTGTGTTATGTTATTATAATCTCATACACAAAATATTACTAAGGGTGTATACCATGAGAAAGTGTCTCAAATGATTCTTCACCCATAATAGCTTGCATCATTTTTGTCTCATAAAATGATACCATATGGCTATAGAACTTATATTTAATAATACTACCATGGAACTTCTAGGTTCTCATTGTAGCAGGAAACTATTATGATTTTTATATGCAAAAAATACCCTTATGGAATTATCATATACTATGTCATGCAGAAGAACAATCATTATGTGATAAGAACTTTTATTAATATTCAAATACATTAATATAAGTAATCAAAAGTACTTGGAAGTTTTTTCTAGGGAACCAACTCCAAAAAAACCTTCCTTATCCATGAAGGAATTGAATTTTATATTCCACTACCTTAGTTCTTACTTCAATCCATAGAGGATTATTTTTAGTTTTCATATCAAGTCCCCATTATGATGATCCTCAAAACCCATTGGTTGCTTCATGGAAATTTCCTCATCTAATTCACAATAAATAGAGGTTGTCTTTATATCTATCCACTCTAAATTAAAATCATCGATAGAAATCATTCCCACCCATCGTTTCAATTTTATCATTTTTAACTACCAGTGAGAATATTTATGAGATTTATATAACTTCATTATATTGATATCCCTTAACCACTAACCATTTCTTATACCTTTTTTATTATAATTCTCCTCATTTAAACAAAAAACCCACTTACTCTCTAGAACTTTCTTCCCCTATGGTAATTGAATCTTCTCTCATATTCCATTAGTATCTAAAAAATACATTTCACCTTTTTTCACTTACTACCAATTTTTAGAGTCACTGATAGTGGATGACTCTACTGATATTTTAGGTTCTCCACCATCCATTAAAAGTAATAAGTTCATCTCATATCCAAACCTATAAATGGGTTTCTAGACTCTGGAATATCTCTTCACTTCAACTTGTCGTTCTGATCTTACCAATGATACATGTTTTTATGTTATATCTTTCAAATATCTACTTCACATTTTAGTAGTTATAGATATTTCAGGAACATCTTTTTATGGTCTATATTTCAAAATTTCAATTCTTCCATCTAAATTCTTCATAAGTTTGGTTCTTTATTTATTTCCAATCAGATCAACCCAGACTTGTTTAGTTGATCCTTTGATATTAACCTTATTATTTTCTGAGTTCTAGTCATTATACAAGACTTTATCATTAAATATAATATATCAACTTATAATGACTTGTATCTTATCATAATCCCACATTTGGAATACAAAATTTTCATCATCATATCCTATAGAGAAACATGTCTTAGACTTTTCCTTGAGTTTTTCTTTATCCTTAGCATCAACATGGACATAGGGGATGCTTCTATTTTTATTGGGGATAAATTATAATGTTTTAATAGACCATGGATACTCTATAATCATATAACCAAAAGAAGAATACATACTTCTTTTAACTAAGTACACTACCATGTTCACTACTTCCACCCAAATTGCCTTGGGTATACCTGAGTGTACCCTCATGCTTCACTCATTCTCTATTAACATCTGATTTATTTTCTCCACTACACCATTTTTCTAAGGTGTACCAGGAACAACCTTCTTCAGCCCGATCCCCTTCTTTATACAGAAGTTATGTAATTACCCTCCACCATGCTTGCCGCTATTATTGGATCTTACACATTTTAACTTATGACCAAATTTCCATTAAACTATGAACTTCCATTGAATTAATGCTCTTAATTCATCATAATTATTCTTTATAAATTAAATCCATACTTTACTTATTGCATCATTAATGAAATTAAAAAATTAAAGTGACCCTCTATGATTTTGGACTAGGGTAGGTTCCCAAACGTCTCAGTGAACAAGTTCTAAATTTTGATATCTAGACTTATTGTTGTTAAGGATGAATGACATCCTCTTCTACTTCCCAAGTATAAAACTCTTAAAAAATTGATGGTAGTGTGATTGAGAATTATTAAACCATTTATTGTTATAACCTTCATGTTCTTCTCACTGAGACAATTGAGTTGATTGTTCCAAAACTCAAAACAATTTGAATTTTTTTTTCTCTGACAAATTTTTCTCCATTTGATCTTTTGATCAAATACAAGGTCTCATCCTTTACTCCCATTTCAAATATAGTGACCCATAATTTTCATACATAGATATTATATCTTAATATATGAATATTCATTACATAAACAATTGGTTTATAATAGATCTACATCATCTCCAGCTAAGTTCTTCATAACTAGAACCCTTCCTAGACATATTAGACTTAAAACCTTTCTTCATAACCTAGGAAATGAAACATAAGAAAGGGTGAGATTAGATTCTCTATAAGGCTAAAAAATGGAAATATCAATGATCACTTAATCATAATATGGGAATAAAGGTATAAGAACATTATATTAACATTTGAAAATCACAATAAGAATATCATAGATCATAATATGGATTCATAGAATAATGTTTATCTTTTCATTAGACAGGAATAAAAAATGAATCAAAGAACATGATACATGAGAGCATAAAATTGGTATAATACAAATGTTAATGGAATACCCGTAAGCATAGAAAATCATTTCCTTATACAAGGCTCACAGCTAAGACTATCAAGTGGATTGGGTTCACTCTGCATTCCTTTATATCCTTAGTCAAGGTTCCTCACAAGACTATTATAGTGGACAGAGTCCCTTACTGAACTGATTTAACTCCCCATTCTATCCCTTATTATCTCATGATATATCCATATTTACTCAATTAATTATAGGTATATATAATTACAGGTCCACCCATCATATAATCATAGTCCATTCATATGTGCATCATAAGATTATAAAGCATTCATCATATATCATAACCCATGGAAAAGAAATGGGTTTATAAACATTTAACAAATAATCATAGCATAACAGTGAAAAATAAATAGGTTTCATAAATATAATTAACCAATAATTTTACACATATTGTTATATGATTTTTAACACAAATTTCCAATAAATACAGCCCAATGATTTTGAGGCTTAGTGTATTTGTAATACTAGGTCATAATACATAAAAAAGAAACTAAAACATAATATATTTATCTTATTATAATTAATGATCTCATAAATCCTTTTGAGATCCTAAACTTCATATATTAACTTGGTTAATACATAAAATAAAGAGGTAAGATATAAATCCTAGTAAGGGAACAAACATGATAATGAAGAATCACATGTGAATCAAAAAACATAACATGATATCATAAAATAAAATGATCATGAATAATTATATGGGATCATAAAAAAAGAATATGTAATCATAATATCATGGAAACATAGGAATTTGGAAGAAGCATAAAACATGTCATAAGAATAATTCAAGTCTAACCACTAAGACAACATCACATAGTGGATAGAGTCCCATTATGGATTAGGTTCACTCCATAATCCCATACATAATATCTCATGATAAAAAAGCATTACCCAATTCATTGGAGTGTTATCTAGGTGCACCCATCATAACATGTACATGTTTATGTACACCATAAAATGAAATCAATTATAATTCATAAACATAAAAATTATCCATGGAGATAAATGGGTTGCAGAACCATGTCCTAAAGCATAACCAGATAGCATATCTTAGGGGTTTCTATGAAAAAAATTATAATAATTATTTTATGTTTATAAGTATAGTTTATGATAAATATTTTCCAATTGAAATAAATACTAGAAAAATATTAGAGAAATCCCTTTGGAAATATACCTCTTAAGTGGGGCTTTAGGAAAAATGGTAATGTTTCTTTAAAAAGGGAAAGGGATTAATAATTTATATAAAACAAAAAATGGAATAAAATGGAATTCTATGATAAAATGATAAATTTTAGAAAACATGGGTGGTTCAAAACGTTTTAAAGAGTGATAATTGTAATGGGGTAAGAAATAGAGTTGTTCCCTTTATTTGGGATTGATTATTAAAAGAAACTGAGAAGGGAAATTTTTAAAACATGTATATATACATCAAGGAAATATAAATTAAGATATATGTATATAGTTGGGACAAATTAAAAATATATAGAAGAATTTAATATGAATATTATAGTGATAAGGTAAGGTAAGAGAAAGAAAGCATACCCCTAAAGAAAATAGGGTGGTTCAGAGAGATCCCTTACCTTATGTTCCAGAATCATTTTTCACTTACACTTAATGTACTATATAATAAAATTAAATTAATTAATTACTTAATTCATAACATTTTACATCTATATTTTATTTATTATAATTTTATTGTGTTTATTTATAACCATTTTGTTGAGATGTAAAGACTAATTTCATTTTTGTGAGAGTGTTCCTTTCTTAGTTCCAAGTTTTAATCACTTTTGAAATGGTCCCAAATATCCTTTTGTGTTATAAAATAGGGATGATTCATTTAGTAAAAATGTTAATTTTACGTGGTTAGTTTATTTAGGCCATTTCATTAACCATTATCAACAAGATTGATTTTATTCAATAAAATGACTATTAATACATTAAATAAATTGAAATAAGTTATAATATACTTATTATAATCATATTTAACCATAATATTGTTTCTATAACCATATTTAAAGGAAATGGATAAAAGTGAGTATGTTGTTCATAGATTCAGTGAACCAACCATATTATAAACAATGTTTTCATTTTAGAATATAAATAAGAAAGGGTAGAAGATGGATATTACACCCTAATAATAACATATCAGAATATTTATAATATTTATGTTACTAGGTTTAGGTGTATGGAATACATAAGGTGTGGTAAAATAAGAAAAAAACTAAAAGTGGTTAGTCGAAATTTTTACCTCTTCCTTTGGTTGTCACCTTTTAAGATACCCCTTAAAGATCCTTAGAATGGCCTTCAGATTATACCAATATCACTAGGTAATGGGAAATATGATTCGGAATGTAATTTTTTATAAATTTGAAAATCTACCAAGCTTATAAGTTGTTAGAAGAAGCGGTAGTGAGGGGTGGTATTTATAAGGGGAGTAAAGTATATTTTTATTATTATATTCATTACTATTTTATTTTTACTTAAGAATACCAATAATATTGATTCTTATGACTATATAAATTAAATGGTGAATTTTATTTCAAACTAATGGGTTCTTACATCACCCATGACTCAAAAATTCATGTATTTAGCTTTTAATATTAAATATCATATTTTGTTGTATTTCACTATTTTCCAAAAATTCAACTATTTTAGAAAAGTAAACAAATAAAATTAATTTTTTTTCAATATTTATATTCTATAAATAAATTTCATTTTAAAAAAATCTAATTATGAGAAATTTAATTTTAAAATAAAATCATAATTTATTTGAAAAATACTAATTTTAATATTATGATCAATTTTCTGACCCTTTGAAAATTTACTTAAGGTTTCATAAAGTTATATTATCATTATAATAAAAAATAATATTAATTTATAAACCCATTTTATAAAAATAATCTTTCTTTTAAATCATTACTTTTTTTATAAAAACAAAAATAGAACATCTATGTTTTATAAAAATTCAAACACGTATTTTATCATTTTTAAAACATGTATTTACTTGTATCATTGTATAAATATTCCTTATTTTCATTTAATATTATACCTAAATATTATTTTACACATATATAGGTTAATATATTATTTTAATGGTCAGTTCACTATTCTTAATAGTTAAATTACTATTCCAATGGTTATGTTACTATTCCAATCATTAGATTATTATTCGAACAATTAGATTTGTAACAGTTATATGGGATCTCTACTTTCTATAAATACCTCATATTTCATTCATTATTCATTAAATTATATTTTCTCTCGTGTTTATATTTTAATTTTCAAAATACATATTTCATTACTAACATTCTTCTTTAATTCTATAATATTTTTCATGAGAGAGATTATTCTGGGGGATAGAGAATATCCAAAAAATATATTATTATATTATTTTTTATTTTTTATCCCATTGTAATGCTTTCAATACTTATAGGAATTTTATTCTATAAATTTAATTAATAAATTAATATAATAAAATATTGTTGGTTTCTTCATGTGGTGCATGTTCTTTATACTACATAACCAAATATGACACAATTACAATAAGGGAAATTCCATTGATAAAATATTGGGTTGTTATAATTAACATATCATAATCATAATAAAAAATCCAAATAAATAATAAGTATGGTATCATTGGATCATATCACCATTAAATCACAAGTAAAATCATAGGATGTTATATTAAATAAAAAAATTCTTTAAAAGATCACTTGGAATATTTCTTGGGGAAAATACCCTTTTTATTTTCAAATCACTTATTTAAAATCTAAAAACTTCCCAAAAATTAAGGAAAATATTTTCCTACAAAATAAACCTGTAAAGTGGTAAATAAAGATTCAAATAATTAAGTGGTCAAGACTAAGGTAAATTCTGTTATGTCTTGTATGTTAAAATAATGATTTCTTTCGCGTTTTTTGGTAAAAAGTCAAAAGTACCACATTCAGAAAACAAAAAGAAGATTTCTTTTAAGAAACTTTGTAAAAAATTAAAACATGGGTATAAATAAATTAAAAATAATAATAGGATAATATTAAAATCATACTTGAAAAATATTTTAAAGGAATCATGTAAATGAAAGAAAAATATTCTCAACCAAATAGGAAATAAAGTTTTTTTTCTTGAAAATATTTTCTCATCCATTTTAAGTACAAAAGAGAGTAAATTTGTACTATTAATTTAAAATTTAATGAATAAATAGAGTAAAATAAAATTCATGATATTATTGAAAGGTATATCATGAAATTTCATTATTATGAATTTAATCATAACCAGTTCTAGTAAATAATGTGATTGTAACATAAAACCCTTACCTATTTGGTAACTTTTGAATCATAAGCTCCATGAAAGAATAAATTCAAATGAATCTTTAAATATAATTAACACAAGTATATTAATGATATAAAATTTCATATGGTAGTACTTAAACCTCATAAAATAAGAAATGTTCATAACACAACATATGTCTTATAGAAGACAATTTGAGATGATAAACCCTTACCACCTTGGTAATCTCTGAATCAATACCTCATAAAAGATAGAAACTTATATGGATTTGTAAATCTAAATAATTTATATGAAAATAATCATAAAATACATTCATGGGTAGTATATGCACCACACAATGGAAATAAGTGGTGAATATGGAATGTGTCTCATAGAAATAAAAGTGAGACGAGGATCTCTTACCACAAGTTCATCGTGCTTAAAAATTACTCTAACCTAATGTATAATAAATTTAAATTAATTATAATTATATAAAAGAATAATTTAAATACTTATAATATATATATTATCTAATTATAACATTTTAACACCCATTTATTAATAATTTCTTATTAAAATCATCGTTTTAGGGTGTTTATTGTTTCTTTTTTCATAAGAATTTCAGTTAGGTTATTCCAATCCTTGTAATTTTATCATGGTTACATCATATCTAGAATTTTAATCATGATATAAATATAATATATATTCATTATATATATATATTCATCTATAAAAGATATAAAAATGAATTACATTGTTCATGGAGATGGTAAGTTGTCCGTACGCATGAACATTGTATCCATTTTTTGATGGGTGGAATAAAAGAAATGTAAATAATAATTCCATTTAAATAATAATATTAATATCATAAATAATATATATATTTATTAAATCTATCATTACAACCATCCAATTAAAGTGGTGATGAAAAATTAATTACAACACTATGTGGAGATGGTAAGTCATACGTATGCACGAGCAATGCTTTTGCTTTCTATAGGATGAAAAGAAGGTGGATAATGGTTTTTCCATCATAATAATAATAATTCAGTATATTTAATATATTTAAGGCGTTATTTAATAATTTATACCATGTATTTTTAGGTGGTATAAGATGAAATAAAATTGAAAATGCTCGGTTAAGAGTTATACCTCTTTATTGAGAAACCTCTTTTGGAGTTCACTTTAATCCTTGAAATAATGGTATTTTGGAAATATAAAAAGATATAGATTGTGTTTAATTAATATATAATGATATTAGGTAATGTATTTAATGATATATAATTCTGAAACATTGTGAATAATGAAAGAGGGGAGGGGCATCCTTATAATTACTTAAAGTATTAAATTAATATAAATTATTTTTCATAAAAAAACGGATCCAAATTAATATAATTTGAATATAAGATTATTATGAGTCTAAATAATATTATAAAATAAAATTTTAATATGTTTTGGTTATTTTTAACCCATATATCTTAGTTTTAAACCCCATTAATCTTTTTTATAATTATTGTGATATCAATGTTTTTACTCTTTATATGCCTAGAAAGTTACTATAAAAGGACAAGTGGACAATAAATGGACCATGGTTGATATTTATAAACATATATAATTAAATATTCTGAATATTTGGATTTTATGAATTTTAAATAATTTAATAAAATATTATTTATTATAAAATATCATTAATGTCATTTTTGGAAATACATGAAATATTATAATATTATATGTTTCTAATTCATGTAAATTGGTTCCCAAATGATATGAATTCAAATATAAGGAACATATGATCTTAATATAACCAAACAATCAAATTTTTATAGTTTTATATATCATTTTAAACCTTTTAATTTGGTTTAACTCATTGGTTAACTAATTTTAATCTTAACTATGGTAATGACTTTTTCAATATTAAAGGGTTATAATTTTACTTATAAGGTGACAATTGAATCATAAATGGAAAAGGGATAAAATTTTAGACCATTTATAATCCCACTTGTTTTATTTAAAGTTTTTCATTATTTTTAAATAAATTAATCAAATATATTTAATATAAAATACTATTAATGTCATTTTAATAACTATTCAAATAATTTGACTTTAAAAACAACATGACAGCAATGAAATTAAAATATAAAACTTTAATACATACTTAATATGTTATATTTATATTAAGAATTCATTAGAAAATTTAAATCACACAAAAAATATAACTTTTAGAGTTTTTTAAATCATTTACTATATTTTTTACTACTTGCACAAGCATTGTGTTGGCATTTCATAAGCATTTAAGGTAATTATTCATCACTAAAAATTAAAAATTAATTAACATGAAAAAAAGCATTCATATTTCAAATAAAAATTTATAACTAAAAATAAGTTTTTTTTATCCCTGTTATAAAATATTATAGATATTAAAAGAAATAAAGTGACATTTTTTACTTTATCTTTTACTTAAATATTATAAAGGTAAAAATTAAAAGTTAAAAGGAAAAAAAGATCATGTTTTTTAAGTTTGGATGATTTGGGAATAAATATACTTATATAATGAAATAAATTCAAGTTTTTGAATGAATTTTAAGCCTTATCACATTAGTTTTAACCTTGATTATTCCATATTACCTTTAAAGTGGTAATAAAATTTACTATGATTACTATTCATAATGATAAAAAATTAAAGGGACTTTTTTACCAAATGTGGGATTCATAATTAAAAATACAAAATCTATTTTTCAAGATTCAATTTCAAGTTGTTTCATAAATTAATTTAAGATAAAAACTCAAAACACATTGAAAAACCATTTTTTATAAAAGTTTATTTTTATGTATAGAAATGTTTTTATACCAAATTTAGGCATAAAATTGATTTAAATGAACTTAATTAGATTATTCATAATATAATAGAAATAATTTTAATTTGAAATATTTTAAAACAAAATGGTACTTTCTAAATGCTTGATACAAAAATATAGTTTTCAATAAAAAAATATTTTTTACTATTCACTTGAAAATCAATATTTTCAAAAAAAACCCCAAAAATCACCCTAAGATAACTTTAATATGATGATTTCAAAAATTATATTATTTTTATCAAATAATATTTTTAAAAGTTCTAGTTTTTAATTATAAAATCCGCTCAGAAAAATCAATAAAACTTATTTTGAAGAATAAAATTACTACTAAAAATTAAGTACTTATTTGCTAAGAATTTATCAATGTGTTTTTATTGATTATGAAATTTATATATATTTAATAATTCAGTTACTTATATTAATACCTTAAAATTTAATATCTATGTTATAATGGTCATAAAATAATAATATTTCATGGATCATTAAAGCTTGGTATTGTATTTTGTATATGCTATTAAACATGGTGTTATTTTAAAATCTAGTGGTGTTATAGAAACCACCAGGGATCCTAAAGTGATATTACAAACTCTATTGGAAATTTTGTACCAAACACTACCTCGTCAATCTATCCTATATAAATTAGGTTATTCCCTAGCCTTAATATATGTCTCACTTCTTTTAGCTTTAATAAGAACCCATTCTCTATCTGGATGTTGACATTGTTAGGATAACATATGGATATATCCATAACTAAGAGTGGGGGTGAATTAGTGTTGGTATAATTTTATTACAATATTAATTTTATTCCTTTTTCACTACTTCAATTATTTTGTGATAATATCTCTTATTATCTTTCTCTCCTTTAGTCGATATGTATATATAAAACCAAAAGTATCACAATATAACACCAAGGTTTATTGATGGGACACTCTTAAGGGTAACGACATCCCTAATACATCAAGGTTATTATCCCATGTGAAAATTTTCCTTCTTATTACCAAATAAAGCAAGAGAATGGTTGTTACCTTGAACTCATTATCCTGACACTAACTAGGTACAAAGAAAGAAGCATATTGTTGGCCTATAACTCCTTATAAAATATAGTATTTATCCTAAAATTTTTGTATCAGATTAAGAATGGAAATCCCATACCCCTCCTGGATAGTATGGATGTGATATTCTTACTCAATTATAGTAATATAATGGGATTCCTTAATGTTCTTTAAATTTATATAACTTATTTATGTTGTAGGCTAGAATTTTCACCATATCAGCTTGGGTGTGGTCAATATAGCATAATTTAACTCACTTATTTCTCTCATTCTTCTTCAATGTACAATAATTCTATTCTCTGTGTGGCATTAGATCACTTCTTCTTCTTCAATGCATAAGAAAAAATTTCTCTATACATTATTGAATCTATCTCTCTCTCTTTATTTTATACCTTAAGTTTTTAATAGGTATAACATCAACTCTCTCCTTATTCTTCAATACAAAGGTTTTATAAGATGAATAATATATCAGGTCTTCACCTCACACTTTTCTTCTTCATCTATTATTTCTATATGAATTATGTAAACTCCTTGATTCATGGTATATTATTCTCTTGTTTGAATCTCATTCATTAAAACTCTACCTATAAATCTATCTAAAGTGTTCTTGAACACTGATAAATTGGATTCCATGAACATTAAACCTTTAATGGGTTCTCCATGGTTTCACCTCTTCAATCTCTATTATTTTATCAAATATACATATGAAATACCAAGTATAAAAATATAACAAATCTTCCTTTCCATCATTTGACTGAACATCCTTGAATAAAATGGTAGCACATCCTACTTCTTTTAATTTTTTTTCCATATAATCAATGGTGGAAACTTACATCACTTCTACGCTTCAACGTATACTACTCCTTAACACACTTGACTTTGGAACACCATGATTCTTCTCACTAATATTCTTGGGGGATTCCAAAAACTTCCAATCACATTATCATGTATATATATTCCTTCATTGAAAACAAATACAGTGCACATAAAGTGAGTTCATCAATATCTCTTTTTGTATTTTTTTCAATACTGAATATTATTTTATTCTCTCTACCCCTTATTGAAAATAATTACAAATAACATGATATAAGATTATATCACTTCCTTATTAAGAAATTTTCCATCAATAATTCTACACTAATTCAACCTGATCCAAGATTAGTGTAGAAAATAAGAGGGTTTGATTTAGACATCAAATTTGTCCATTGATAAAAAAATATGATACCAACTCATATCATTTTTAAATTATAATCCTCAAGGGTCATTCACATATATTTAGGATGATACCACTTGTAGATATCAATTTTTTCAAATATTATACAACATTTTCAAACTAAATGTCATGCACTCACTCAACCCACAGATTAAAAACATTCAAGTCCAACTAACAGGTTTTTGATTTGAAACACCCCTAGAACTCTTCAAGCTTGTTCATTTTTCCTATCATTGATTAATTTAAATTCTACCCTTTAATATCATACTTGATTATTGAGAAATCAAGGATGAGATAATAATAATTCATACATTTTTAATGACCTTTTCAAGCACTTTCTAAAAATTCCATATTTTCATGGAATAAATAAAGCAGGAAGCTTCTCAAGATACACTCCCCCTCAAGGGATGATCTCCTCCTTCACTTAATCAATATATATCTCATTATCAAATAAGATTTATGATTTTAGTTGTTAAGATAAAACCAAGATGATAGTATTCATTATTTCTTTACTAGAGAAGATTTACTTCTTTAAATAATCCTCAGGATATCATGAATTTAATTTCTACCAAGATGGGTGATTTTATCACTTTGTTGTCTATTTTTGACAGCTGATTCACCTTAATCATGGTTGTTCTTTTCCCCAAATGTTATTTATAATATGTGTTTAATAATTAAATATATACATTTTAAAAATACTATGGTGAATTTATAAAACCTATGATTTTTATTTTAGGAACTTAAGTAATATTTTCCAATAAAAACTGTTTTTGGTCTTTTCTTTTAATTAAATAATATTTTGATAAAATTTGGTTTTTAATTGATTTTAAAAACACATAAATTTTATTTGTTTTATAATAAAAAATATATATCATTTAAATCAATAAAATTTATAATTTTACCCAATTCATACATTTTAAGCTTAAAAATATACTTTTTCTAAAAATGAGTTTTTATGCATTACATGCGCAAATGTTAAAATCGATTTTTATTTCAAATATAAATTTTATTTAATAAAATGGATTTAATATTTGGAATAATTAATTATACATTATGTAATAGGGTCCATTTTTTTAGGCATAAAAAATTATTTACTTAGGTAAAAACTAGTTACCACAGTAAAACCAAAAATGGTAAATGTGAAAATTCAAAGAGTAATGGACTTAAAAAAATTAATAACAAGTGTGAAAATAAATTTTTGAGGTATTATCAACCTTAAATAATTTTTAAATCCATTATTGTTCATTTTTTTAGCCTTTATCTTTGAATAATTTAATGAAATTATTGTAAAGTAAAGGGTATTTACAAAAATGACATTCCCACCACTTATAAAAGGGGACTTCCACCGCCCTTACAAGGCACTACAAAATTTTTATTTCCTATTTAAAACCTACCCTTTTACATTATCCTATAATACCCCTTAATTTTTATAAGATTCTAGTCATAATTAATTAGCCCAGTCCCTCCATTTCCATGGAATCATCCAAGGAAAACCCAAAGTTCTCAACATGAGTACTCATTTTACCTAAAGTTTCTTCCTTTATATCTTACTTTTTAAATTATAATTTTCTCATTAATATATAATTAAATAATTATTGTTTGTATACTAAATTTTATTATGCTAAGGTAATAAATATTAATCACATTTCACCTATCTATTAAGAAAAACAAAACTATCATTTGTGTGTTGTGTGGACTACCACCTCCACGAAGCGATGACTTATATTTTTTACCACCACCTATATTCACTTATTATAATGGTAAAATTAAAGAATAAATATTAAATATATAATATAATTATTATTATTAAGAGAAAAATCACAATCCACCTTCTTTCCATCTCATTACTTTAGAAATGAAAATGTTAATTATGCATTGTGCGGACTGCCGCCTCTATGAAGTAACGTATCCCATTTTTCATCTAGTTTCTTTATTATTTAATAAAATAGATTAAAATATATTTCACCACCTTAAAATTATCTGAATAATATCATTACACTTCAATAATAATTATATTATTCCCAAAAGAAACCACTTTTATAATCATAATCATCCATTAATTATGGTATGTTCATATTTGGGTCGGTCCAACCACTAACTTAAAAAATGTTATAAAATAATATCATGGATGAATATGAAAAATTAATTAATAATAATATATGATTTAAATATTAAAATAAATATTTTATTTTGGATATATAATTTTAATACTAAAATTAAACCCATTCACTAAGAGACCACCCCTTGTTTGTTAAAAATCACTGAAACATGCTTGACACTGAGTTCATCTTTAGGGATCATAAATGAAACTCCCATAGAGTAAAATTATATCTTTATAAATAATTATAAATAATAAATTCTAGTACCTTTAATGATATCATAATTATTAAATTTGGTATAATAACAAATATCAATAATTTAATCATGAAACTAGTTCAAAGAGATCACAATTACTCACACCCGATATTGAAAATAAGTAAAAATATAACTAATATACATATAGAGAATAAATATGAATGAGGACTATAAATGGTTATATTTATAAATAAGGTTATTAAATAAGAAATTAATATAGTTATGTTAGTTACATAGGATGTTAGATCATGTTTTAATAAATCAAGATAAAATTTAATGGTTTTTTATCTCAATTTTGTTTCATTGAGATATGATTTATATTCATTACTTGTTTCAAGACTAAAAAATAGGGCATTAATAGTGCTAGAAATTAATTTTATTAGTTCTAGAAAATTTTTGACTACCTAAGTGAGATTAAAATCCCTGATCTTTTATCATCACTTATAGAAGCGCTGATAAAGCGTACCTCTATCAGCACTTTTAAAAGCGCTGAAAAATGTGGCCTTTATTAGTGCTGATAAAGGGCCATAATACAGTGTGTTGTAATAGCACACTATAGAACCAATACAATGTGTTGTAACAGTACACCATAGAACCATAAATACACTAGAAATCAACAAAAAAAGTCCCAATATATAATTTAAATGAAATGAAATTTACAAAAAAAAATACAAGAAAAAAACACTATATTATAGACATTTTGAACATTGGTTTATACAATTACATAAATACAAATTATTAAATATATTAAAAAACATCAATGTTCCTTTGTATTATAATATTTACCCTAACTCATTCTATTTCCGAACAAACCACCCATGATTGATCAAAATAACGAACCTTTATAAGAAAACAATTCTTATGTTAGTAATAATATAAAAAAATAAATTAACATGAAGTGTTAATTTTACTAAAATTGATGAAAATTTTAAATAAAAAGACATACTTTGAGTCATACTAGTCACACATTGAATTATATTGAGTTTTTTTTTTATTCCAAGATGTCTCAAATGAATTTTGGATCATTTTCTTGAAGTTTCAAAATAATCAAAATGTGTTTGCTTGGTTTTGAGAACATTAATTGTCTTTTTAAATAAAATGTCATTTTAAACTAGAAACACAAACTTTTGACTCATTATGATCACATATTTTATTGTTTTGACATGAAACTAGTTCCTACACATCACAAATTAATTATTAATAGTTTTTCTAAATTATCAAGAAAATCATAGTGTGTTTGATCAGTTTTCAGTGCATGACACTTTTTGAACTAAAGTATCGATTTTAAATAGATAATAGAAACTTGGAGTCATATTGGGAACATCATATATTATATTAAGGTGTGACTGATTCCTACATGTCACAAATGAATTATGGATCATTTTTTGAAAATAACAAAAATAATCTGAATGTGTTTTCTCAGTTTTTAGTAGGTTGGTTTTCCATTTTACTAAAATTGATGTCAATTTTAAATAAAAATATGCACTTTGAGTCATATCAGTCACACTATGGGTATAATTAAGGTGAGTATTATTCTGAAACATATAAAACTACTTATTTATTATTTTAATAAATTATCAAAACAATCCAAATGTATTTTCTTGATTTTGAGTATGTCAGTTTTCTTTTTTACTAAATGTCATTTTAAACTAAAAACATGCACTTTCACTCATTATAATCACATAGTATATCGGTTTGATGTGAGACCAATTACTACATGTCACAAATTAATTATGAATTATTTTCCTAAATTATCAATAAAACTTGAGTTCATTTGATTGGTTTTTAGTTAGTGACACTTTTTGAACTAAAATATCGATTTTAAACTGATAACGGAGACTTTGAGTCATACCGAGAACATCATGTATATAATTGAGGTGTGGATAATCCCTAAACATCAAAAATTAATTATAGATAGTTTTTGTAAAGTATAAAAACAATATGAATATGTTTTCTCAGTTTTTAGTAGATCAGTTGTCCGTTTTACTAAAATTGATGACAATTTTAAATAAAAAGATGCACTTTGAATCATACCGGTCACACCGTGCATCGGATTGAGGTGTGGATGACTCCTACACATCATATATGACTTCTATATTATTGTATTAATGTATCAAAAAAATCAAAATGTGTTTTTCAGTTTTGAGTATGTCACTTATCTTTTTTACTAAAATGTTATTTTAAAATTGAAACACGCACTTTGACTCGTGATGATCACATCATGTATCAGTTTAATGTGAGACCAATTAGAACACATGAAAAATAAATTATGAATCAATTTCATAAATTATCAAGAAAATCTGAGTGAATTTTCTTGGTTTTCAGTGATTTACACTTTATGAACAAAAATGTTGATTTTAAACTCATAACAGACACATTAAGTCATACAAGGCACATTATGTATCGGATTGAGGTGAGGCTGATTCCTATACATAAAAAATGACTTATGGATTGTCTTCCAAAATTATTTAAACAATATGAATGTGTTTGATCAGTTTTGGGTAGTTTAGTTGTCCTTTTTACAAAAATTGATGTCAATTTTAAATAAAAAATGCACTTGGATTCATACCGGTAACACCGTGTATCAGAATAAGGTGTGGATAAGGCATATGTCCTTTTTAAATATATAATTGAGTAGATTTTACATCATTTATCTTCATACAAAGGCAATATATATGGAGAAAAATCTTCTAAATTAAATGAACTCTACAAGTAATAATGATAATTAAATAAACGTTCCATTGTATAATTTTTTGGTAAAATAGAGAAAGTATATCATAACACTATATTTACATCTTTCCAAAGGGTTTCCTTTATTATAGTTTGTTATTATGATGGATTGTTAACATCATCATGTGAATAATAAATTGTATTCATGAGTATTCAACCATTTAATTTAGATTATGTTAATGCAGTAGATAACATATAATATTATGAGGAAACCATGGTATATTAAAAAAAACTTTTACCTTATAATTGAACTCTATTTATTTTTTTTAAGTTTTCAAGGATTTGGTTCATCTATAAAGAATTAAAATTCCATATTTTTGGTCCACTTCAATGTATAGTACATTTTCTACATTGGGAACATCATGAAGTGACTATGATCTCCCAATGAAAGGGTCATCCTCGATTGAATTTTCATCTGACCTGACATTTAATTTGGTCACCATCAGGACAATCAACCAATTATTTTTTTCTAGATTAGATACAAAAAATAATTTCACTGCTAGTGATTCTATTATTAAATACTCATCTTTTTCTTATTCCACATTGAAATTCACCTTCATGAAGCCCATTTCATCAAATTTCACTGTGCTGATATTGTCAACCCATTTTCAATGGAAAATCGGCACTTGAAACATTGTATAATCCAAATCGTATATCTATTTGATAATTCCAAAATATGACATATTTTCATAAATTGGATTTCTATCCTTGGAACTATATATTTGCATCGCTTTAGCCACAAGTGTAAAACTAATATTTTGCATCATATTGTAGTCATCATATTCTATTGCATGGAACTTTTGACTGTTAATTACAAAACTAGTATAAGATATAACATTTTCATTTGGTCCCCTAGAAATCCATTAAAGTAATTCAGAAATTGAATTCATATTTTCATATAACTCCTTATAAATTTGATCTCAGAACCATCCTATAAACTGTTGATTATGTGTATTTGATATTCATCTGCCAGCCCTTGATGGATTCAAATATCTAAGAATTTATTTTTGGTATTTAATAAATGGATCAACATCATCGCTATTATGTAAAATTTAAAGGTGTTATTGCTCCCACTCTATCAAGGTAATTGTAACAACATCTCTTCCAAAAATTCCTTCACCCATAAGGCATTCACTGTGACGAGACTTTGGGAGATCGATGTTGTCAGCATATAATAGGTATTCTGTATAGAATTCAATAGATTATTCAACAATATATCATTCTGTAATACAACCTTATGGATGAATTTGATTCTTGACATACCCTTTCAGAATGTTCATGCACCATTCAATGGGGTACACCCATATGTAATGGATATGACCACATAGCTGAACCTCTCTAAAAAAGTGAACCATTAGGTGGACCGTTATATCAAGGAATTATGGTGGGAATAAAATATCTAATTCACATAATATGTCTTTAAACTCCTTATTCATGATGGAAAAATTTTCCAGGTCTATAACTTTACTGCATATAGATTTGAAAAATAAGTAGAGGATTGTTAATGTATGTCATACATTTTGATTCAGAATTCAATGAAAAGTAACATACATTAAATATTGCATCAAAACATGACAGCCGTGTGATTGTAGTCCTTGTAACTTAAAAATAGTTATTGACATGACATTTTTGATATTTGATGAATACCTCTGTGGAACTTTTACACTATTAAGGAGAAAGAAAAATTGCAATTTTTCTTGTCTGGATAGAGTGTAAGCTGCTAAAGGAAGAAAATTATTCCTTTTAACCTTCACTAATGCCAACTCTTCACTTATCCCCATTTCAATCAAGTCCAACCTAGACTTGATTCCCTATTTTATTTTTCTAGGAACATTTATTAATGTTCCAATAACACTATCAAACACATTTTTTTCTACATGAATGGAATCAAGAAAATTTCTTACATACAAATAATTCCAATACGACAATTAAAAGAAAATTGATCCCTTCTTCCAACCTGATTTTGTAAGGTTTTTAGAAAATGGTTTATCAAAAATAGTGTTAATATTTTAATTTATTGTACAGTTGATCACCCATTACTAGAGAAGGTGTTGTACCTTGTTCAATATTTCCATAGAATGTTGTAGTCTAGGATCGGTATTTATGTTATCAAGGTAAAAATTCCCAATGTACTAAAAACATGGTCTTTGAGGAATGTTTCAACTGAATTGATTATGTGTGTTTTTCACAAATGGGACACCCCAAAATTCCTTTAATGCTATAGCCTGATAAATTTATATAAGTTGGGAATTCATTTATCATTCTGTACAAAATGGTCCTCAATATGAATTCTTTACTTATATGAGTATCATAAATTGTAACACCTGTATCCCACATCAATTTTTGATCATCAATCAATGGATCCAAATAGATATCAATATCATTACCGAGTTTCTTTGGTCCAGATATAATCATATACAACATAATTTATTTTTGTTTCATGAATAACCATGGTGGAAAGTTATAATTTACCAACATGATTGGCTATGTACTGTGAGTACTACTTTGTACACTGAAAGGATTTATTCCATCTATAGATAATACAAGACAAAAGTTTCTCAGCTTATTACCAAAATCAGAAAACTCATAATTAATTTTCTTCCACTAAGAAGAATCTACTAGATGACATAGGTTCCCATATTTAATTATTGTATCTAGATGTCATGTAAATTATCTCATGATTTAATAACATCCATATAGTCTTATAAACTATGGAATTATAGTAAATTACCATATATATTTCAAAGGGTTTGATTCATTTTTCTTGTATTGATCTGCACCACACATATGGTATTTTACGAGTGATTCATAGTCCTTGTGAAATAATATGAAATCATTTAGATAAGAATGTATTTTTTTAGAGATCATGCACATTGAATTTAACATTCTTTTAGCATCATATGGTCAGCACGGTAGTTCATTTTATTCTGGTAGCATATCATTCAAGAGACCAAGTAGTTCTATAAATCTGGTGTCACTCCATCCTCTGCCAGCATTCAAATTATATAACTTCAAGATAGCTAACAATGTTTTATATTTAGTAAAACCGGTATATAATGGTTTCTTGGAATAGATATTTAACTCCTCAAATAACTTTGTAAAATCACAAAGGTCACCTTCAATTTCCATTGTCATTTATTCTATGTGATATGTATCATCATTTACACTTTTATTCATATCAAATGATCTATAAACTATAGTATCATCCCAATTGGTGTCCACATTCAGTTTTTTTCCATGTTTAGTCTAGAATTTATAGATCTGAAATATTCTATGACAAATCAAATGTTCATCTAACTCTTATGGACTAATTTTCCTTAAATAACAACAATGTAAACATGGAAAGAGGGTTTGAGAAGTGTCATGTACATGATCTCTTACAAACTTGATGAACTCTTTAACTCCATATTCATAATATTTTGTCAAACAATTAGTGTGCATCAATTTTTTATTCATATCCATCCTATTGAGTTCATAAAAGATTAATTTTTTACAATAAATAAATAAATACACAAAATATATTCATTATCAAAGCTTAAAGTTATAGACAATTATAATAAGGGAAACTCAACATTTGATTGTTTCAAAGAATTTTAGTATGTTGAAGAAAATGGTTAATTGAATTTAAGAAAAGAATTAATCCACTATGGTAGGTGTTATCCTGTGAATTCATTCATAGGTGAAAGTTATAGAAAAATCATCCTCATCAACTCATCTTCTGTACATTTATCATTGAATTTTATTGTTTGTGTAAAGACCCGCAAATTTCAAGGAAATTTTTTTCTTAATTTTCTTTGGAATTTTACAAGAGCGCAGCTTCAGACGGCACCTGATTCCGAGGCCCGGTGTGCCTGGAATCAATTTCCGAAGTTTGGCTCGGGTACGTTCAGTGAACGGACGAGCGGGTTTTTCTATCTTTTGAACCGGCGCCCGGAATCGAATTCTGAGGGCACCGATGAAATCGCAGCGCCGGTTTTTGCTTAGAAACGCCTCTTCCGGAGTTGCGTTTGCTCAACCGTGGTTTTTTTTTTTTTAAATTTTGGGCTTTAAGTCGGAAATAAAATAAAGGTTGTGCAAAAACTTTATTTTATTTCACTTAAGCCGCTTGGAAGTCGCTTGAAAGCCACTTGAGATGAGTTAAAGCGGATAGGGTGCTATCCGGAAATATCCTACCCTCTTGGTAGGATATTTGTGCGGTGGGGCCCGCACGAGCCCCGCCGTTTCTTCCGCTAAGTAACGCACCCGCGAAAACCCGTCAAAGTAACTGAAAAGTCAACCGACGCATTTTCTTAAATTCTTAACAGACCATTTAATTGGGCGGTTTATTTCGTGAATTAAATGGGTTGTTTCATTCGTTGAATTAATTCAACGAATTTAATGGGTCGTTACTTACGCGTTTGCGTTTGTTGGCAAATTAATAAAATAGACAAACTTGTCTATTTTGAAGGATCCTCCTGTTGTGCGAGATTCTCTGGGCCTCCACCCTCCCCGCGAAGAACGCGAAGAACGCGAAGAACGCGAAGAACGCCGGAACCAAAATTCGACGACGCACACCGTGATCCGCGACGTCGACAAACTTTTCCGCGACCTTCTTCTTCTTCTTCTTCGGCGCCTCTTCTTCCGCGGCGGACCTACGATCGGCGGTTAAAGGTGAGAATCGAATCTTCTAAATTCTCCCCTTTTTCATAATTCGATATCAACAGATTTAAATTAATTAAATCCATTTGATCTTGATCCGGAGATTGGCGACGCGACGATCCCCTTCTTCCGCGACGAGCAATCCCGCGACGATCCCCCGTTCGGCAACGACAGCTGCGAGGTAGGGGTTGTTTGGAATATTTTATTTCCCGTGTTTATTCTTTTAAAATAAAGAACCGATCTCGGAACAATTTTAATTTATTTAAAATTGTTGTTGGTTATTTTCTTTTCCTCCTGTTGATTTTACCTAACGCGGAGGGTGCGGGCCTAACAAACAAGGCCCGGCAACCCTCCGCCGATCTTCCTTTTTGTGCGGATTTGGCGGGCGACAGCAAAAGCACGATGCAGGGGCGATCCGTTGATCCCGCAGTGAAGATCGGCCCCCGGGAGGAGCTACGGCGCAGACGGGAGAGGAATCGGGCTACCGGAGCAACTCCGGCGGCCCGCGGAAGGCGGCGGCGGCGCGGGTCGCCGGCGCGGCGGCGCCCGGCGCGCCGCCGGAGGAATCCGCCGCGGCGGCGGCGAACCGCCGGACCACGTCCGCGGTCCGGCCACCCAGCACGCGGCCCACGCGGGCCGCGTTCCTCCAAGCCGCTGGTCAAACCCGCGGCGGTTTTCTTCGGCCGCTCGGCCGAAGCCGAGCCGGCCGGTCCGGTCGGCCGGGCCGCGCCCAGGCCGGACCGGACCCGACCTAGCCGGGTCAGGCCGGGTCGACCCGGTTCGGCCGACCCAGGGGTGGTTCGGGTCGGGTCGCCCCAGGCCCAGAACCCCCGTTTTCGGGCCCTCTTCGGTCTTTTGCCCATATCTTGGGACTGGGACCTCCGATTGACGAACCGTCAGCGGCTACGCGATCCTTGGATCGAGACGGTCATTTAGGTATATTACACTCAAGGTTTCGGAAGACTTTGTGTTCGGCCGGGTTGGTTCGTACACGAAACCAACCGGGCCCTCGGAGCGGAAACGCTCATAACTTGAGCTACGGACGTCCGATCGACGTACCGTCAGCTGTGGTAGTTTCCTCTAAGTGAGACGGAACTTTTGGCACACTCCGCCCGAGGATCGGACACAGGCGGAGTACGGTCGGGTTGGTTTTGCCCTAAAAACCAACCGGGCCCCTGGGACGAAAATGCCAATAACTCTCAGACCGGGCGTCCGATTGACGCGCCGTCTGTTGCGTTGAGATCCTGTTGTCGATACGGAACTTTTGGATACATCAACTTCGGACTACATGTCAGTTGATGTATCAGCCTCTCGGCTCGTGGAGCGGACCCTCCTAAACGAGCTCGCTGTGTGCGGGAACCCTAGTGCTGGCTGTGACTTCGACGACAGAGCAGAGATCCTCCGTGGACTGTGATTTCGACGACAGAGCAGAGATCCTCCGTGGACTGCGACGACAACAGAGCAGAGATCCTCCGTGGACTGCGACGACGACAGAGCATAGATCCTTCGTGGACTGCGGCAACGACTGTGCAGAGATCCTCAGTGGACTGCGTCGACTACTGCACTCAGCGATCCTACGTGGATCAGTGCTACAGGTCCTGTGTGGGCCTGATCCTGTGTGGGTCCTTACTACCGGTTCTGTGTGAGCCACTGCCTACAGGTTCTGTGTGAGCCCGATCCTGTGTGGGTCTTTTGCGGGGGTTAGTACCTATCGATCCTTCGTGGATCCGACGACTTAGATGGATCAGTGATCATCTTTGACGACATCTGAAAAAGTATACCTGGTTGAGCTGAATCTTATGTTACTCTCCTTTGTGGAATGTGTTGAACTATCCTATGTGGATTTACTGTTTACTCTCCTTTGTGGATTTGAGTCTTGCTTTCCTGTGTGGATTGAGTTGTTCTTGAGCTCGTGAGCAGAGCTAGAATTGGGGACTTAGGTATATGTATGGGCATATACCTAAGTCGAGTCAGTTGTTTCTTCGTGGTTGCCCTTTCTTTTGTGCTATATCCTTGTGGATTTCGGGAGACCTTCAGGGGTCTCGGGGTCCTTACTGAGTAGCTTATACTCACCCCTGCACGGGCTATGCCCGCACCTTGTTGTGTTGGATGCAGACGACGGACAGCGCTGATCACGGTTGGGGCGTGGAGCAGGACGGTACCTGGAGGTGGACCACTGGGCGGACGTGCTCGGAGTGGACGTGGGACCCGAGGAGCCTGGAGGCTATCTGTACCCACCCTTCAGGTGGGATTGCCAGTGGTCGACACGAGGCCGCCGACTTTTCTTCAGTTGCTGTTCTTTACCTTTTTCAGTTGTACTTTCAGTTGGGCTTGTATTCCGGCCCCCTTTACTTTTCTGCACTTGTAGTTACTTTCCGCTTGCTGACTCTGTGGTGGTTGTTACTTATAAAGGCAATCCCTTCCCTGTTTACCGGGATTTTACTCCTTGGTGCTAGTCGCCAGCCCCTGGCCTATGGAAGGCGGGCTTGGGGTAGTCACGGCACGGGCCCCGAGGTCGGGTCGTGACAGTTTGCAACATCCTTCATCTATTGTGGACATGCACCTATGTTGCTAGAAATACTCTAATTAGTAGTCATCCATGGGATGACTAATGCCCAGAGTAGTAAAAGAAACATAAAAGATATGGTGGATGAGTTTCAAGAAAAAAAATTACAATAATGATTGTTTGGGAGATGAAGTTTATGAGGATGACAGTTATCTATAAAAGAGATGGGGAATGAGTCTCAAGTAATAAATTTCAATAATAACTATTTTTTGACACACATCAAGTCTTTCTTAAATCCCCTAAACAAATGAAAATATAATATTGGAAATTAAAGAGTAACAAGAAACCCAAATATGATAAATAATAAAAATAACTCTTATTCAATAAACTAGAAGATCTAAAAATGTATTGATAAAACATTTTAATAAATAAAGAGTTTTTTCATATACATGAATAGTAATCAGAGATTCCTAGGGGTGGAACCAAAACATATAGACCTAAATGATAAATAACTAAAAATAATTTCTAATATATTGAATTTGATAACTTCAATTCTATTTCCTGGAAAAAGTGATGTAGAAACCTAAAGAATTATTACATTTAAAATTAATGGTATATCAAATATTTGAAAACATGTCAAGACTCTTGTGATGTTATATCACCACACTAACCCATCCCAAGTATTCTAGGGAGGTCGTCACATCATATCTACCCATATAAAAGATTATAGGGAGTCCATCTAATACACATTGACTCATCCTTGAGATTCTAGGTAGGTCTATAAAGAAGTTTTCATAAAGCGGTAATACACAACAACAAGATATATCACAAAGGGAGAAAAACACACCAACGCTTACAACATCTATCCCATAAACATTTAAACATATATATATATTTCATGGAATTTATAATACACACAATTTCAAAACAAATTCACATTTAAACATAATTTTTAATGAAAATAAATATAATCCCTCCCTAATTTGGAAATCCAAAACCATAATTTGTGAATAAATAATTATAAAATCACCCTTACATTATAAGTTTTGAAAATTCATATAAATAGATAAAAAGATATATATTTACATATATATATATAATAAACTTAAATTGATAAAAATATATGTAACCCATACAACAGAATATCACAATATAGTAAAATAAATACAACCCCATAATAATTTTGAAAATTTAGAGAATTTTAGGAAAAAATATCTCAAGGTAACATTGATACATTTTTGGTCGATTTTTTTTATTAACAAAGTGGGTTTCCATGATAAGTTGTGGATTTAAAAAGATATTGTTGAAAAAATATGTTGACAAAGAACCATGACAAAGGAATGAACACTCTGGAGGTGGTACAAAAAGATCATATATAAGATGGCATTGTTTCCTAGTGTTTTCTAAATTTTAGGGTCCAAAAATTGGAGAATGGAGAAAAGTGTTTTTGAAAAAATGAATTTTTGCATAAGTGTTTAGGAGGTTTTCAAAGTTTCATTCAAGACATTGTTCAAGGTCATTACATCAAAATATGTCAAAGGAAAGAGGTTTGCAGAAGTTATGGTTTTGCACGAAAGGTAAGTTTGCACGAATGAGACTTGTGCACTCAGAGAAAGTTGCATGAGTTGCGTACAGGGTCAGAAAAATGCCTATAAATATGTGGATACCCCCTCATTTGAATATTCTCAACACTTAGAGAGAATCGGAGCTCTAAATCGTACAAGTATTGAGTTTCATGCAAGAAGGTAGTTGCAAGTCAGAAGGGAGTGGTGTGAAAGTAGAGAGTTTCACACAAGTAGAAAGTTGCATGAAAGTTGTTTTCCACAATAAAGGAAAACATTTCATGCAAGGAATTAGATTTTAATTCAAGTCATCCTATAGTTTCATGAAAGTTTTAAGTTTCCCAGTATATTTTTGATAAATTGGTATTCATTAGTGGATGATAGTGAGACTTCAAAAGAGAATCTACATATAGTAGAGGATATATTCGTTAGAGATAATAAAGAGGTATACAAGTCAATAAAATGTGTGTGGATACCTTCCAAGAGTAGTGAGAAAAGGAAGAGGAAGATGGTGATCTTTTCCATTGGCAGTGAGCTATAGAAAGAGACATAGGGAGTAACCCTTGGGAATGTAGTGAGCAGGCCCTAAACATTGTTAAGGTAGTGAGCCTAGGCATAAAAGTGATCTAGCCTAGACCTTGTAATTGGCAATGAGCTTTAGTGTATTTGGTACATTAGAACATTATAGTTGTATGCTCCTTGGACGTAGCCTAGTGAGGGTGAACCAATTAAAATTTTTGTGTCATGTTCATGATTTAATTTCTATTTTTACATTGTTATAAGAGAAAGAGAGAAGTGTGTTTTTTTAACGATGAAACAAGATCCAAAGGGGTTGTGGTTTTAATCTATCATGCCCTGATTCACCCCCCTATCAATTTATTTTACCTAGTGGGCCTAATAATTGGTATCAAAGAAAAATGTTAAAATTTAGTGGATCACTATCAGTAGAAGAAATAGAGGTGGTCAATCATAAAGGGATTCTGATATTTGATGGAAACAATTTTCAACTATTGAATAATTGGATGCAACACTACTTCCGATCATTAGGAATGAATGTATTTATAGTATCTATACATGGAATATCATCTAATATCAATAGGGGTTCTTTATCAAAAGATGACCGAAGATAATTGGATGTTGATGCTAAGGGAATCAATTAGTTAGGGGGGCCCTATAAAATTCTATCTATATGTGAAGGTGGTTTCATGTATGTCATCACATGATATGTGGGAAAAGCTATTGAATATTTATGAGGGAGACTCAAAAGTAAGAGAATAAAAGTTTCCGGTTCTATGGAACAAATATAAGGATCTCATAATGCACCCTAATAGGTCTGTTGAAATATTCTTTGATCGAGTAAATATTTTTTTGGAAGACATGCACGGTCTCAGATAAATTATTGAATACATAAATATTGTTAAGTGCATATTTAGAAAACTACCACCTCAATTTAATCCAAAAGTTTTTGTTTTGGAGGATAAATATCTGAAGGAGCTGACACTGAATATCTTGCATAGTACACTTGTTGCATACGAAATGAGAAATGATAATAACGAGTCTATAGAAAAAGGGAAGTCTAAATAAGTGTAATTCAAGGCCATGAAGAAGTTTCAAGAATATTAAGTGGATGAAGTTAAAATTCCCATGAAGAAGTCTTTATCCTATTCAAAAGGAAAGAAAAATTTTAACAAAATTTTCTTCAAAAATAAGAGTCTGCTTTCAAAAGAAGATAGAAATTTAGAAGAATCTGAGGCAGAAGAGTTGTAAGACTACAAGGATCGTGAAGTGAATGCTATGGTGGATATTGTAGGAAATTCCAAAACAAGGGAAGAAGTTAACAAGGAATAAGTACAAGTCAAAGGAAGAGTTGATCTTCAAGTTGAATTAGAAGCTTATCTTGAGGAAATAGATGTTTTGAGAGCCAAAATGAAAAAAAATCCAACAAAATAGTTTGTGATACCAAACACTATATGGAGTAGCAGGAAGAAGAGAAGTCTGAGTTGAATGAAGAAATTGAAAAACTAAAGTATTCAATGCTTGAGATCTTAGATAAGGTTGATGAGTACAAGATCAAAATTGAAGAACAGAAAAGATAAATCGATAGTTTGACCAAAATTAGAAAAGATCAAATCAAATGTATCAAAAAACTTGAAAAGGAGGTCGTCGATCTATGAAGAAATGTTAAGGATCAAGAAAAATTGTTTACTATCACTACGAAATCAAGAAACCAAATCATTCAGGCAACCGAGGAAATGCAGATGGAGTATAAAGGTCCAACAGAACAAAAGAAATAGTCAAATCCAAATGATAAGGCTGATATGAGGGTTGATAAAAAACAAACAGGTGTGATGATTAATTTCAAACCACAAGCACCCATTACAAAAGTGAATATTTATTTGAGTGTGAAGTAGAGTCAGAATGTTCAGAAAACTCATGGGGAAACTAATGGTGCAGAAGTGACACGTAGTAATTCACCTTGCATAAAGTGTTATTGTTGTGGAAATATGAGACACTCACAAAATGTGTGTTCCATAGACAAGAGATACTGAAGGGAAAAATAACAATAATGGAATCCAAATAGAGTGAAATACTCTAGAATATCTTTCGAGGGTCATTGTTATTTGTGTGGAGGATTTGGACACATGTACATATACTATACATCAACCATGAATAGTAATGTGCCAAAGTAGAACCAAATTGGTCGCAAGCAGAAATTCAACGAACCATCATGCGAGATGAAAATAAAAAATCGATTTACAGTGTTGCAAGATGAATTTGGTCCATCATACACTGAGTAAGATAAATATTATCAATCCATAATGGGTATGAAATCAAAAACATGGATGAAGAAGAAAATATATGAGAAGGTAGTGGTTATAGATATTTTTTCATAAACCAGGCCAGGTCGCCATCCAACCCGATGCCCGACCCGGTCCGAAGTAGGACCTGAGGGGCGTTCCTGATCCCCACGGGCTAGCACAAGTTCCTGGGTATCAAAAATAATATGTGGGGATTATTTACCTAAAATAAGATACATCAAAACAACCAACAAATAAATTAAAAAAAGCTGGAAAGACAGAACCAAACAAACCCTTAACATTGTACTAGACTTAAATTTTACAACTCATCCCAAAACTTGAAGAGGATATCAAATAAAATAAAATTAATACATCTATCAGAACCTTCAGGAAACATGAGGATCCACCTCCTCAAACCACCATCATCAAACCTGCATGGAAAGACCATCAACAACCCAAACCACCATCCTTGAGCATGAAACCACAGCCTGGAATACACAAGGAACAAGGTCTATATACACCCAAAGGTGTATGTAGGGTTTGAACCAAGATCCTAGTAGGAAGTCACCCAAATAAAAAGGTTCCATGTATAAATGTTAAATGACAAATACAATTGTAGGCTTAACAAATAAAAGTAAACCAAATATTGAATGATTTTAAAGAAGCAGTTTCTATAAAAAAATTCAAAGAAAACAACTTAAATAAAAAAAACACCCTTTCCTTTAAGAAAACCCAAACCTTAAAGAAAACCCAAATGTTATACTCTATGCCAACATTGATTGTAAAGTAGTCTAGGAGAACTAAAAGTGGGAGAGTCCCTATAGGTACTAGAAAAAAGAGTGGGACCCTAGAACATCGCGTCTCGGTGAACAGTAGTATAAGAATCACAACAATATATGTTCTCGTGCACGATCCAATATTAGGGAAACACATCCATAACCTAGTGGTATCCAATCATCACAAAATTTTAGTTAGTGTTGTAATCGTCAAACCATCTAAGTGAAATTTGGCCAAACCTGCTTCTGTATCACTAGTACAATAGATCCAGTCCACCCACCTATTACCCAGGCTTCCCATTTGTGCTCAAGATGTTCTAATTTCACATTTCATGTCAAACTCATATGAACAAAATAAATAGGGTGTTACCTGAACCCAATTCCACAATTGAACACACACAAAATCCATTTGAAATAGTACGCACACCAAAAGACTTTACACAACTCAATTAAAACAATTTTTTGCATTGTTAATAATTATTTATTCAAACATATTAAATTTTTGTAAACAAATTCTTTAAAAAGAAGCATAACACGGCTTAAAACACAAAACCAACCCATCCATCCTTCATGACCAAACACACCCAACACCACATCAAGAATACAAACTGCACCACCTACATCAATTAATAACCTAACTGCACGGTTAAAAGATCATTTTCCTGGTTAAACAAAACACTAGAAATTTTATTAAATAATTTCAGATTATGACACATGACTTTAAACACCAAAGGATCACTCAACCCTTTTTTGGAAAAAACTCATATGAAAGCTACAAAAAACATAAACCACACACTTTACACATTTTCATAAAACAAACACACAATTTATAAAACACTAGTAAACAGTTCAACATGGGTTTTCACAGCAACAACCTACTCAACCCACCCAACACCTTCACTTATGACCAAAAACATACAACATCATGTAGAAAACATGATTAAAACCACTTCCACAGATGAAAAACTAACTGCACATATTATTAAAACACTAATTATTGACTAAATACATGTTTTAAGCCAAATAATGCACCCACACCACATGAACATGCTACCAAACAAATCTAACACATAGAAAACTTCAATAAAACCAAATACACACCCTAATAAAATTAATCAAATAATATTATAAAAATAATAATCAATAAAATTAACTCATTAAATAATTTTTAAATGCATAACCACCTACCTCAGTGTAGAAAACCACAAAATTGGTGTGAAATCTTCAAATTCTAGCACAAGACTTCATTCGTGCGCCATTTGCACCACAAGGAACCTAGCGCGAACCCAAATTCAAGATCGAAAATCATAAACTTCATACTAGAACCCTAAAATCAGACCTCTAAACAAGAAGAAAACTTTTGAAATGAGAGAATAGGCTTATCGAGGGTTGGTCGTGCAAAGGAGGTGGCGCATCGGGTCCAGTCGCGCGAAGGAGGAGACGCACCGAGGTTGGTCGTACAAAGAAGGCCGTCCAGCATGGGACTTCATGTCAGGGCTTTGTCATAAAGAGAAGGTAGGCTATTGAAGGATTTTTGGGCAGAGTAGGAGGGCCGCGCACGAATAGAGGAGGCACTCTGGAGAAAGACCGCACCGGTAGGGGGTTCGGCCAAGAGCGGTGCGACGGGGATGGCTAGGGAAAGGGGCACAGCGCGAGGGGAACATGGGGAGAAGAGGGGGCACAATAGGGCGGAAGAGAAGGAGGGGTTGGGGAGAAACCCTAACTTAAATAAAAAAACAAAAATAAAACTAATTATAACAATAATAATAATGATAATAATAATATCCTCAAATAATAATAATATTATTATTATCATTAAAACAAAACTCATTAAATTTTATCACAATTTCTTTATTTTATTTTATTTTTATTTTACCACTCATTTAATTTTATTTCTTTATTATTAATTCATTTTATTTAATTAATTTTACCAGGCAAGGTCGCACGGTGACCCAAGCGAGGTCGCGCGATTTCAACCACGGGTCACTGGACGTAGCCAAGGGAAAAACATTCATTTTTTTAAAAGAACTCAAAAAAATTATGTCGGGATTCAACCCTAACTACCCGAAGCCCAATAAAATTAATAAAATAAATAATTTAAAAATAGCGGGTGTGAAAATTCTCCCCACCATAGCTCTTTATATCCTCGAAAATCCACTACTAAGGCTGAAACCCAAAGCATCAATTGATACCCCCTTGAGGTTCAAAGAGGATCCCTACTAAAAGCAAGTGAAAAGAGGCAAATGCATCATGTTTATTGAAAGTGAATTAAATGAAAACCTCAAGAAACCCATCAAATACTTTTTGCTAAGTGTCTCCCACCCCAAAGAACTAAAACACTTCTAGTTTATTGATTAAGGAAAGGAAATATCGCACCCACTGAAATCAACTTCACAAGTCGAAACATCTCAAACAAAATTGAATAGAAACCACACCGTTTGACTGGAATGAACAAACAAGACCAACCACGTCCAAGGAATACTCTTATCTCCTACCACCAAGTCAACTCTAGAAACCAAACTAAAAGTTCAACATGGGAAATCATGAAGGGGATCCCCACCATTAGAAACCCACCAATGCCTAAGAAGAGACTAGAAAACTAACACGGGGAGGCCTGATTGGACTCCCCACCATTAGAACTGACGGAAGATACTAGAACTTCTAAAATTTCCCAACAGTGACCAAACACCCCACCAAAAAGGGTGGGGAGGGTCGGGGAAAACTATCGGGGCATCAAAACCACGACCGAAGATAGACCAACATCTCCACATCCCTCGATGATCACTATCCAACTTTGAGACGGATTTACCCAACATACCCCATAAGGGCCACTAAAAGTGATTATATTCAATGGGATGCAGCCCTAAGGAATTTATGGTAACGAGAGGACCACGCCTCCTGATAACCATGAAAAACCTCACACACCCAAATAGGTCGTTCAGAATGGAACAATCACAGAAAACAATTTAAACTGCCTTAAATTTTAACACCAATGATAGAAATGAAGTTGGGGTCTCATACACTCTCGGGGTTCCAAACCACGTGCCAGCTTCACTCCAAGGCATATGGCTAGAGACCTGATGTTCGAAGCATCTCATTCCTCATAGTCAGGCATTAAATACCAATGAAGGGAGCTTCTCCTTTTGGTGTCACACACAACCACACCACAACCGGGACAACACTAACAAACACAACACACCACGACATCCAACTACTCCCGTGTGACACATCCCCCAAAATAGGGGTTTAGATAATGAACATGCATTAACTCTTCACCTTAACCAATAAAATTAAGAAAGAAAGACACATGAAAAACACTCCCCTTTGAACAAAAAAATTAGAACTCCCTAAGAGGAGGACACGCCCCTATGAAAACAAGGATTCCCAAAGGATTCTACAAAATCCACCCTTTCTCTTGAAACAGAACTCATGTTGTAAGATGTCACCAAACATGACCCTTGTGGCTGGTGAAAGCACTACAAGCCTTTCAAGAAATCGGTCAGCACCGATAACTCTGAACCCCCTTCACCCTTCCCCACTGGAATTCCTTTCACCATTTCCAGGGGGACCTTCAGACACAACAGTGTCAAACTTCATACCTGACGACATAGACAACTCAAAGAGACCAAAAGTCCCTTTAACTCCCCTCGCGTATGTCATCCCGCTGCGAGAGGATCTGCTTAACTGAAAAGGAGAAGGGACAGACTTATCACTATCACTAAAAAGGGAGAGGCTTTACTTTAGTCAACTGGAGGGTCGGCCAACGGAAAATTTCCCATGGCCTCACTTCAATCGCATGTTAATGCTTTATAGGGGGCAGGCACTAGTCAATAAAGAAAATCATGGACCCAATCAAATTATTACAATGGCCAAGACATACCACAAGAGAACACTAAACGTGTAGGGGTAACCACTGCAAGAGATTCCCGAAGCAATTTCCAAAATAAACCACTAACCACACCCTTGAACACCAACTTACAAATAAAAATTCAAACTCAAGACACAAACCAGTCAAAAGGATTATCGGCTCGAAACGCCTTGCGTACAATATTTCGAATATACCAGGACACACCACGCAATTACCGGTCATTAAAACACAAAATTTTCCTTTAATAAGAATTTTTGAAAATAAACAAAGCTTGTGGGTTTCACAAACACCAATGGTGTCCCATGGACCTCACACATGCATGTTCCTGTGCCACACCGACACTAACTTCATGTTCATCCAGGCACTCATCTGCTCATATCATTGACCATACCCCCTTCCATATATGTCCATGCATGTGGTTTCCCATGAGAACACCAAGGATCAAAACCAGACCTTTCCATTTTTCAAAACCAAAACATTCAACCCACGCTTTTTAAACCTTACACATCGTCTTCTTTTTAAAGTGCTCTATTTCAAAACATTTTCCAAGACCAAATCATTTTTACTTAAAAACTATATTTCAAAAAATCCAAAACAAAGAGACAATAAATGATGAAAGAGGAAACACTACCACAAAACTAGGTTTCTACAGTGCCACCCTTTAACAGCGCTAAAAAAAAGCACTGATAAATTCACCCCCTTTATCAGCACTTTTTAGCGCTGTTAAAGGGGCTCCCTTTATTAGTGATTTTTTTACTAGTTCTGATAAAGCGGGGGCTTTATCAGCACTTTTTCCTAGCGCTGATAAAGTTTATATTTCAAAAAAAATTATGAAAAATAATATATTGATATATAAGTATATTTATATTGATATAAATATAATATATATTTTTTAAATATGTTTTAGATAAGTATAAATAGAATATTACATTTAATATATAAGAAATTTAGTGAAAATAGCTTTAAAGTATTTTAAAAAATATTATTAATTAATAATTTGCTAATTATCATTGAATAATAATCATTTAATAACAATTTGAAGACACCAAAAATCAGAAAAATTAATAAAAGATCTAAAATAAGTTGAAAATGTAACTCAAACTTCAAACGGCCATAACTTTTGATCTGAGTATCCATTTGAGCTCTACAGCATATCAAATCGAAGCATGTGATGATATATATGTGCTAGTGAATCTTTTATCACATTTTTTGAGGCCAAAAAAGGCCCATAAGGCCTCTAAAACTGAGTTTTTAGTCCAGATACCTAATTTTTTTAACATTCGATGGAATTTCAGCCTCATTTAAGGGGTTTTTTTTTGCCATTTTCAGTGGAGAGTGAATTTATTTCAATGGATTAAATTTATATTCATATTATGGATTTGAAATTTTATCATTTTTCATAATGTACTTTTATTTATAATCAAATATATAACAATATATACATATTTTTTATATATTCGCACATAAAATTTTAATTTTATAAATAAATAATTAAACATATTTACATATAAAATATATTTCCTAATATATAAGCCTTATATAAATAAGAAACTAATATAAATTTTATTTAAAATAAAAATATATGAATATTTATATACCTATACAATGTGTACATATATATATATATATATATATATATATATATTTGTGTGTGTCTGTATTGATAAGCTGAGATATATTATCTATATATTCTAAACATATGTATATACATATTAATATATAGTATTTTTAAATATATATATGTGTATGTGTGTGTGTAATTATACATACAAATATACATAGAATATATATATGTGTGTGTGTGTTGTATATATGTATGTATTTATTTATAAACACACATAAAGAGAATATTTTATAAATGCATTCAAAAATGATCTTATAAATATATATTAATATATTAATAAATATATTAATATATAAATATAACTATATATATATTAATATACAGATATATATATATATATTAATATACGAGTAAATATAACTAAATATATACATAAATAAATAAATATATTAATAAATGAAGAGAAAAGCAATATGGTGTAGTGGTAAAGGCTTAGGCACGCAGGCAATAGGTCTCGAGTTCGAATCCTGAGAGAGGAAGGTTGTGCACGTAGGTGGGGAATAATGTCTAGTGTTGTTGAAGGGGTTGGGGGCATTGTTAAAAGCTTCTGGGGTGGCTGGGGAGTGCGGGCTGCGGCTAGGGTTGGGTCTCTATTGAAGGGGAGATTCAAGCACAGTTGAAGCCCCTCCCCCAATATGCAGAAAATATTTTTTTATTTTTTTCTGTTTTTTAACTTTTTTTAGCATTGATAAAAGTCCCCATTTATCATCACTTTTTTTAGCGCTGATAAAAATAGCCTTTATCAATACTTTTTTGAGCGCTTATAAAAGGTACCCCCCCCCCCCCCCCCGTTTATCTTCACCTCAATCAACCACGCTTTTCTAGCACTGTTAATGCCCTTTTCTAGCACTGATAAAGGCCATATTTTCAGTAGTGAAACTAATGTCAGCGGGTGACTAGGACATATGGTTCGCGGCCATACGCCAATTACGCCACCACCATGGAGAGTATTCTAAGACAGCTTCTCCGTCTCCACATGGATTTCCAGACCCTGTGAGAACATTGGGACCACTGACCCCACTCCCTTTTCATTTCCCTAGATAAGATTAACCACAAGGACCAAACATTCAAAAAAACCTCAACTTACCCTGGTAACTCGAGTCCCGCCACAAGGTGTGATGACCGGGAACCTTTCTCATAGCTAGAATGTCGATTTTTGACACCCTTAACTTTGTTATACCTTGAATTTATCCCAAAAAAACATGACCCAAGAGAGAAAACCTACTCTGATACCATTTTGTCACGAACCAGGCTGGGCCACCATCCAACCTGGTCTACGGCAGGACCCAAAGGGGTGTTCCTAATCCCCACGGGCTGGCCCAAGTGCCTGGGTATTAAAAATAATACATGGGAATGATTTACCCAAAACAATAGGCATCAAAACAACCAATGAATAAATAAACAAAATCTGGAAAGAAAGAACCAAACAAGACCTTAACATTGGACCAGACTTAAAGTTTACAGCTCAACCCAAAACTCAAAGAGGACAACAAAGAAAAGAAAACTAATACATCTATCTAAAACTTCATGAAACATGAGGATCCACCTCCTCAAACCACCATCGTCAAACCTATACGGAAAAAGACCATCAACAACCCGAATCACCATCGCTAAGCACGAAACCATAACCTAGAATACATAAGGAACAAGGTCTACATACACCCAAAGGTGTGTGTAGTGTGTGATCCAAGATCCCAGTAGGAATTCATCCAAATAAAAAGGTTCTATGTATAAACATAAAATGAAAAATACAATTTTAGGCTTAATAAATGAAAGGTAACCAAAGATTGAACAATTTTATGGAAATAGTTTCTATAAAAAACAATTTCAAAGAAAAAAACTTAAATTGAAAAAACACCCTTGCCTTTAAGAAAACCCAAACCTTAAAGAAAATCCAAATGTTACACCATTAGCCTATGGTGAGTGTAAAGTAGTCCAGGAGCCCCAAAAGTGGGAGAGTCCCTATAGGTACTAGTAAAAAGAGTGGGTCCCTAGAACATCACGTCTCGGTGAACATTAGTATAGGAATCACAATAATATATGTTCTAGTACATGATCTACTAGTAGGGAAACACATCCATAACCTAGTTCTCTCTAATCATCACAAAAGTTTAGTTAGTGTTGTAATCGTCAAACCAGATAAGTGAAACTAGGCCAAATCTACTTCAATATCACTAGCACACTAGATACAGTTCACCCACCTAGTACTCAGGCTTCCCATTTGTGATCAAGATGTTCCAATTTCACATTTCATGTCAAACTCAGATAAACAAAACAAATAGGGTGTTACCTAAACCCAACGCTACACTTTCACACACATAAAATCCATTTGAAATAGTACTCACACCAAAATAATTTACACAACTCAATTAAAACAATTTTTTTCATCGTTAATAATTATTTATTAAAACATATTAATTTTTTGTAAACAAATTCTGTAAAGAGAAACATAAAACGGATTAACAAACAAAACCAACCCAACCCTCCTTCATGACCAAACATACCCAACTCCATATCAAGAATACAAATTGCACCACATACATCAATTAATAACCCAACTGCATAGTTAAAAGACCATTTTCCCAGTTAAACAAAACACTAGAAATTTTATTAAACAATTTCAAAATATGACACATGACTTTAAACACCAAAGGCTCACTCAAACCCTCTTTTTGGAAAAAACACATATTAACAGTACACCAAAACATAAACCTAACACTTTACATATTTTCACAAAACAAACGCACAATTTATAAAACACTAGTAAACAGTTCAATGTGGGTTTTCACAACAACAACCTACTGAACCCACACAACACCTTCACTTATGACCAATCACATACAACACCATGTTGAAAACACGATTAACACCACTTGAACAGATGAAAAACTAACTGTACATATTATTAAAACACCAATGATTGACTAAATACAAGTTTTCATCCAAATAATGCACCCACGCCACATGAACATGCTACCAACCAAATCTAACATATAGAAAAGTTCAAGAAAATCAAATCCACACCTTAAAAAATAATCAAATAACATTATAAATTAATTGAGAAAGAAAATTAATTCATTAAATAATGTTTAAATGTAGAACCACCTACCTCAGTGTAGAAAACCTCAAAATTGGTGTGAAATCTTCAAATTTCAGCAAAAAAAATCATTCGCGCGCCGTTTTCACTATAAGGAACCTAGCGTGAACCCAAAATCAAGAGATCGAACCATAAACATAATACTAAAACCCTAAAATAGGATCTCTAAATAGGATGAAAACCCATGCAAATAGGTAATAAGATTACAGAGGGTTGGTCGCACGAAGGAGGTGGCGTGTTAGGGCTGGTCGCGCAAAGGAGGTCGGTCGACATGGGACTTCACACCAGGGATTTGTTGGAAAGAGAAGGCTGGCTGGATAAGGCTCTCTCGGCAAAGCAGAATGGACATGTGTGAATAGAGGAGGTTCTCTGAAGAAAGGCTACACCGGCAAGGGGGTCCGGCCAAGAGCGGCGTAACGGGGCTAGCTGGGGAAAGGGGCACAACGCAAGGGGAACAGGGGGGGAAGAAGGGGTGTGACTGGGCCGAAGAGGAGGGGTTGGGGAGAAACCCTAACTCAAAGAAAATAAATAAAACTAATAATAAAACTAATAATAGGAATAATAATAATAATAATATCCTCAAATAATAATAATATTATTATCATTAAAACAAAATTCATTAAATCTTATCACACTTTCCTTGTTTTATTTTATTTTTATTTTACCACTAATTTTATTTTATTTATTTATTATTAATTCATTTTATTTAATTAATTTCACCAGGCGAGGTCGCGCGGTGACCCAGAAAAGGCCACACGGCTTTGACCGTGGGGCACTGGATGCAGTCAAGGGAAAAACATTCGTTTTTTTTTAAATAACTCAAAAAAAATTAAGTCGGGCTTCAACCCGAACTACCCAAAGCCTAGTAAAATTAATAAAATAAACAATTTAAAAATGGAGGATGTGATATATTTCTTTTAAAGAATCAGATCGAACTGCAATATAGATAATTGAAAGTGGATACACCTCTCATATGATAGGAAATAAGGATCCAGTTATCGAAATCAAGTATGATAAGGAAGGTATCATAAGATTTTGTAATGATGAAGGCATGAATATTATTGGCTTAGGAAAATCCATGTTTTATGGAAAAGAAATGATATGTGCAGATATCTTTTTTTTAAGGTCGTAGTCACAACTTACTAAATGTCTGTGAATGATGTGACTTGGGACATTCCATAAGTTTTTCAAATAATTCATGTATCATTACAGAAAAACATGGTGCAGTTTTTTATAGGGAAAGTATAGAAAGGGAAATATTTACCTTGTAAATGGAGAAGAAGATATGTGATTTCTATCCAAGGAAGAAGAAAATAAGTTATGGTATATGTTTCTTGGACACTTTATCCAAACTTCCTTAGAAGAGCTAGTGAAATATGATGATGCCCGAGACCTCCCAATATTATCATGTGATCATACTCATATGTGTAATTCTTTTCTATAAAGGAAGATAATTTGAAAGACATATAAGTAAAAAGAGAAAAGGTCAACAAAAGTACTTGAGATGATGCATATTGATGTTTGTGGACCTATTTCACCAAGAGATATTGATGGGAGGAAATATTATGTTCTCTTCATTGATGATTTTAGCAGAATGGCATGGGTTTCAATCATCACCCAAAAATTTGAGGTGTTCGATTGCATAAAAATTCATCAAAGAGAATTTGAGAAGATGTTTGGTCAAAAAATATATAAGATCATAATAAATAATGGAACAGAGCTCACAAATTTCCAAGTGGAGGATTGTCTTGAGAAACATGGGATAAGGCACCATGTTTCAGATGTAAGAACTCTATAGCATAATGAAGTAGTTGAGAGAATAAATTGGATTATAAACAAAAAGGATAGAACAATTCTCATTGATAAAGACCTTTCAGTTAAGTTTTGGAATGAAGCATTCATGACATTGGTCTAAATACCAAATAGAGTGTTGTTGTGTCTAAAAGAGGAAAAGACTCCATATGAGCTTTGGTATGGAAAGAATCCAATGTTTAAGTACTTTCAAGTCTTCTGAAGTGAGTGTTTCATTCTCAATAAGGAGAAACACGGTAATTTTGAATACCATGGAGATGAATGGATATTTCTTGGATAATCAAAGAAAATAAAAGCATATAAATGCTTCAATAAGTGGTTGTTGATGTTAGTTGAAAGTAATGGTGTAACTATTATAGATAATGAGAAGAATCTTTAGAAAATACATGATCAGACTCATGAGGATAGTGATGAAGAGAAAACCATATCAGGGGATGTTCCAATTCCAAAGGCCAATTCAGAAGATGACTCGGATAATGATAAGGATGAGAATAAATTAGTATCTTTGCAGAAACTAGAAACCAATGAGAAGAGTTGAAGTTGATGGATAGAACATAATTAGTGATCAGACATTGCCAATGCAAAAAAAAGAGGATAAAGACTCTACAACAAGCATCGTACTTATCACAAGTAGAGCCTAAATGTTTTCATGAAGTAGCTGGATATGAGAATTGGGTTCAGCCTATGAATGAAGGGCTTGAACAAATTGAGAAGAATCAGACATTGGAGATTGTTTTGAGTCCAATAAATAATAATTTCATCAAGAATAAATGGGTATTTCGCAATAAGATGAATAAATATTTATTAGTGATTCGAAAAAAATCACGACTATTGTACAAAGGGTACTTCTAGATAGAGGGTATTGATATTAATGAAACTTTTTCACCTATTACATGGCTAGAGACAATCATATTATTCTTGTCTATAGCAGTACAAAGAAAGTTAAAAGTTTTCTAGATAGATGTAAAGTCTGTATTTTTGAATGGGGTTCTAGAAGAAGAAGTTTACATTAAGTATCCAGATGGTTTTCTCATTCATGAAGATGAGTACAGAGTTTTTAAGATCAATAAGGTAGTATATAGGTTAAAGCAGGAACCAAAATCATGGTATTCAAGACTAGATAAATTTTTGAAGAAGCTTGGTTTCCAACATGGTGGACTTGATTACAATCTATATGCAAATAATGATAGTAATCAAAGGATGATGGTGCCAGTATATGTCGATGACATAATATTTGGTGGATCAGATGAAGCGCAGTTCAGACAGTTTTTATAATTCATGAAAGGTGAATTTGAAATGTCAATGATTGGTGAACTGATGTTTTTCCTTAGTTTATAGGTGATGAAAGGAAAGAATGGCACATTAATTTTTCAATATTAATATGTCAAGGAGGTTTTGAGAAGATTTGGAATGGATAATTCCAAGGAGATGATGAATCTAGTGGCTACCCGGATGAAACTGTCATGAGATGATGAAGGCAAGGTGGTTAATATCATAGAATATAGACAAATCATTGGAAGTTTAATGTACTTGATAATGATAAGACCATATATTGTTTTTTACACATGTCAATAAGTGAGATATCAAATAAATACCAAAGAAAATCCACTTTCTTACAGTTAAAATAATACTTCATTATATCAAGGGAATTGTGGATTTCGGTTTACTATACAATGAAAAATCTCAGCAAGATTTATTGGGCTTTATAGATGCAGATTGGGTTGGTTCAGTAGATGACAGAAAATCAACGTCAGTTGGTGCATTCTATCTTGGTGGTTTGTGTATTTCTTGTCTAATAAAGAAATAGTATTTCATTTCATTGAGCACCAAAGAATCATAATATATTATGGCCACTCAATATTTCACACAGTTATTGTGGATGAAGTAGCAGATTGGTGATATGGTAGTTGAGGTGAAGTCTCCGATCGGAATCCATTATGATAATTCAAGTGCTATAAATATTAGTAAAAATATATTCCATCACTCAAGGAAAAAGAACATTGAAATAAAGTTTCATTTTATCAATTAGAGGGTATAACATGGGCTTGTGAAGTTGGATTTTGTTCCTACAGACCTACAGGTTACATACATTATGAAAAAAGCCTTTCCAAAGAAGCATTTGAGAGGCATCAACTGGCTCTGGGAGTTTAGTTGAACCCCCACACTTGAAAAAGTGTGGATGTGGGACCCCCTCTTTCTGAGGTATGGTGTGTTTTCCCTAATGCATTGATATGTGTTTTTTACCCTATTGTAGATAAAAATGAAGTGACATTTTGGTTCTTTGACAAAGGGGGAGAAATTGTGGATGCTAAAAGGGAGAAACTGTCTTAGTCAAGATAAGGGAGAAGCTGATAGGTGGAACAATAAAATGGGGGAAGTAACAAGATAGGGGGAGTTTCAAATTTTATGATGCTAAATGTGATCAATTAAAGGTTATATATCATTATAAGCGAAGTTTGTGATGAAAGGATTTGAGAGATTTTAGAATGAAGTGATTCATTTATGAACTTTTCATTATACTCTTATTTCTCATGTTGATCATTGCTCATGTGGGATTAGAGTGTGTGTTGAGTAAGTCTTTGATCAATATATGAATCATAATAAGCTAATAGTGTTATAAGATGGAAGAATCTTTCACAAGGTATCAAAGTGTGAAGAGTTGTCAACAAACCAAAGGGGGATATTGTTGGGAAAAAATCCATCAAGGTAACATTGATGCATTTTTGGGTTGATTGTGTTTGTTTACAAATAAGGTTTCCATGATAATTTGTAGAGTTATAGATATATTTTTGACAAACTATGTTGAAAAAGAACCATGAAAAAGGAATGGATACTCTAGAGGCTGTACAAAAAGATTATATACTAGGTAGTTCCATTTCCCAATGTTTACCAAATTTTAGGGTCCAAAAATTAGAGAATGGAGAAAAAAAATTTTGAAAAAGGAAGTTGCGTGAAAGTTCTTAGGAGGTTTTTAAAGTTTCTCACAAGCCATTTTCAAGGTCATTGCATCAAAATATGTAAAAGAAAAGAATTTCTCACAAGTTATGGTTTTGCACGAAAGGTGAGTTTGCGTGAATGAGACTTGTGTGTTCAGGGAAAGTTTCATGAGTTGCACATAGGATCGTAAAAATTCCTATAAATAGGTGGATACTCCATTGATTTGTGGATTTTCAACACTTAGAGAGAATCATATCTCTAAATCGTGCAAGTATTGAGTTGCGCGCAAGAAGGGAGTTGTGCGCAAGTAGTGAGTTGTGCGTAAGAGTTGCGTGTAAGAAGGGAGTTGTGCATAAAAAGGGAGTTGTACTTTAGAAGGGAGTGGTGAACAAGTAGAGAGTTTAATGCATGTAGGTATTTTCATTCAAGTTTTTTTTACAAAACAAATGAAAAAGTTTCATGCAAGGAATTAGATATGCACGCAAGTCATCCTAAGGTTGTGTGAAAGTTTGAAGTTTCCCAATACATTTGTGGTAAAGTAGTATTCATCAATGGATGAAAGTGAGACTTTAACATAGCATCTACATATAGTGGAGGATGAATTCATTATATATAATGAAGAGGCCTACAAGTCTATAGAATTTTAGTGGATCTCTTCCAAGTGCAGTGAGAAAAGGAAGAGAAATATGGTGATCATTTCCACTGGTAGTGAGACAGAGTAAGAGACATGGGGAGTAACCCTTGGGAATATAGTGAGAAAACCCTAAACATTGTTAAGGTAGTGAGCCTGGGCATAGAAGTGATCTACCCCAAACATTGTAATTGGAAGTGAGGTTTAATGGATTTGGTATATCGGCACATCATCATTGTATGATCCTTGGACGTAGCTGTAACGACCCAAAATTTTGAATAAATCTTGTTTCCTAATTTTGTGGGTTATTTTATTTTTATACTCAACAAAACGGTTTCATTAGATAACATGAGTATAATTAAAATGAGACCGTTGGGTTTTGACTGTTATATGACCATTGGTTAATATGACCACTGGAAACTAAACATTTCGTTTTTTTTGTCTCTAAATACAAGTGATCTTGGTTAATTAATATAGAAAGAAGATTTGATGGCCTCACCCAGTAGTCTTGGACCAATCGAATCCCATCTAACAGAACTTGGGAAGGAGGTAGCCCCACTGGGCTTTGCTCTGGACCAAACCCAAGCCGAACTTCATCATGTGAAGCTAGAACGAAATCGCCTTCATGAGAAGTTCAAACTGATAGAAATTACTACTCGTGCGATGTTGGCCGAGCCTCCCTCGGATTCTCTCACCTTAGCACACCTTACACTTAGGTCCTATGCTGGTGTGATAAGGGGCTATGTAAGGAGACCGTAACTGCCTTGTGTAATCCTTTGTTTTAAATAAAAATTTTGATTTCTTCTTATGAGGAAGTTTATGAATTTTCAAATGTCCGGATAAATATAGTATGCATATTTTTGATGAATTTTAGAAAAAGGATATTTTAAAAAAATTTATGTAAACCTTGAATAATTAAAAATGTGTAATGATTTTTAAAAAATGGTCTTCTACAATTATGTTCATTACGAAATTTAGAGTCTAATAAGATCAACTTGATTTTTGATGAATAGTAAATTATGAATAGTGATTTTATGCTTAGGATTAGTAATGTGACCAAATGGATTTAGTAACCTCACTTAAAGAAAGTATTAATATAATCTAGGCACCTTGATTAAGTAATGTGATTCAATAAAATGGTTAAATAACGGTTTCATAAATTATTAGTCAAGTATTAGTTTTTTCGGGTGAATAGTGTTTTTTAATTAAAAATTAAATTAAAAATATTTAGAAAATTATTTCTATAAAATGGATTTAATTTTTGAACTCAGAGCATCGATATTATGTTAAGGTAATTTTTAGGGATTTTTCTGAAGAAAAAAAATGAATTTTTGGTGAATAGTGTATTTATTTAAAAATTAGATTAAAAATATTTAGAAAAATATTTTTATAAAATGGAGTTCATTTTTGAAATCAGAGCATCGATATTTGGTTAAGGTGAAATTTTGGGATTTTTCTGAGAAAATTGAATTTTCGATGAATGGTGAAAATACAGTTTTAGGGTTCTGGTATGTTTAATGACATCATAACTGTGTCATGATGATGTAATGAGATATGTTAAGTGTTGTCCGACCAAAGGTGATGAATTATTGTATGGGGGACCCATGTGGACAATACCATGGGCAAATACCATGGGCAAGCCCATGGTTTTGCCAAAACCACCAATGAGGTGTCCCTTGGCCATTAATGCCTTGTCCCCTCACTTTCCCTATAAATACCAAGCCATCCTCTCATCCATTAGACTCCCAACTCTCCCCCAAAAAGCTCTGGTCTCATTACCTCCCAAGTAGTTTTCCCAATTTGCCCCCAAGCCCTCAAGATCCCAACCTTTGAGTTTTAAGAGTTACGTTTTAAGGTAAGGGATCTGACCTCTCTCTTTCTTTTCAAGTAATCTCTTTTATGTCATTTCTTTTATGCTCCATGTTCTTATGTTGGATGATGTTCTTCTATATTCATTTTACTTCCCTTTTCATTTTCATATGATGATAGACCCCCTCTTTCTCTCATCAATTCGTTTTAAGAAAGTTTAAGTGGCGTCGTTAGGCTGCCGAATTTTTAAGGGATTCTTTCACCCTTCTCATTTTCAAGATCTATTTTCATGTCAAGTCTTTCATATTCCTTTTTATTATGTTGGGGTATGACCTATATATCTATCATACTGATCTTTTATGTTGATATGATGACAGACCCTATTTGATCTCTTCATTTTAGTATTTTGAAGTTTTAAGTGGCGCCGTTAGGCTGCCGAATTTTTAAGGGATTCTTTCACCCTTCTCGTTTTCAAGATCTATTTTCATGTCAAGTCTTTAATGTTCCTTTTTATTATGTTGGGGTATGATCTCTATATCTATAATAATGATCTTTTATTTTCATATGATGAGAGACCCTATTTGACCTCATCAATTCATTTTTTTTTTTGAAGTTTTAAGTGACGTCGTTAGGCTGCCGAATTTTCATAAGAGAAATCTTATTTTCGTCTTCCTTCCATGTTTTTCAATTCATATGTTATGTATTTCAAATTTAATTACCATGTTCTTATATCCATTATATTCTGTCCCCCTACTGTTTTATGGATCATTTATGAGTGGGTGACCCATGTCCCCTCTCTTTTCAATGTTTTCTAAAACCTCATAACATAGTCGTTATGATGCAGAATTTCCGTCTCAAAATGTCTCTCTCTTTTTCTAAAGTTATTTTATTTTATTAAGTGAATACTCAAATATCTCTCTTATATAGGGGTATTCACATATATACCAAGTTGTTCTATTTTAAATTCTGGGATTTACATACATGAGACCCACCTTTCTTTTCTGTGGGTTTTAAAGTGACACAAAGATCATGTCTTTAAAGTAGTTTTTAAAACGTTATGATTATGAAATGAAACCCATTTATTTTATGCTATATGGGTTGTTTATGAAATGATTGATGATGATATATGTGGATCACATGATGATAAATAAAAATTTAATGGTGCGCCCTGATAGCGCTCCAATGCCTTGGGTAAAGACTTGATCTCTAGAGATGACCATTTAGACTGATACCTTGGTGAATAACCTTGGTAATTTTTATTGACACCTTAGGGATGGACCTTAGTGAAACGGAAATGATTGTCTTTGTAAAATGTTGTAGCCACATCTTAAAGTTATGAAAAACGTTATTTTTATTATGATATGCCTCATGATTTCTTTCTCATGCCTTAAAGTTATTTTCATGACCTTATTGAAGTATCTCAAGTTCACATGTAAAATGTTTCTCTTGTTTCCCTTACTGGGCCTTCTGCTCACCCTTTCTTTTGATGTATGTCCCCAGGTTATGAGATGCAGTAATGAACCTAGGATGAACTTAAGGAGAAGCCTTTAAAGTGTTTAAGAAGAATTTTTTATGTTGTTTTCATGTATTATGTTCCTTGTTTCCAAGACACTAAACCTTAAAGATCCTCAGTTTTGTGTAATGTAATGAAAGTTATGTTTTAAAAAGTCAGGATGCTATAGTATCCCAGTGAGGGTGAACCAAGTAAAATTTTGTGTCCTATACATTATTTAATTTCTATTCATACTTTTCTACAGGAGAAATAGAGAAGTTTGTTTTATTTAATGATGAAACAAGATCCAAAGGGGTAGTAGTTTTAATCTATCATACCCTAATTCACCCCCTCCCTCTTAGTGTATTTGACCTAGTGGACATAACAGAGCCATTGAAAATAAATAAATATGGTATCACCCTTACTAATATTTCTCTTAAAATAAAACAACACAATTTTGAGAAAATAAATTTTTAAGGAAAAACCCTTACACCAAAATATTAAAAAAGAATTTAAATAAATAAATTCCCTTATATGGATTGCATAAAATCAATTTATCTTGCTACTTCACACCATCACTAGACTGAGAATTGGTTTTCTAAATCAATTTGATCATTCTTTTAAGGTTTTTATATCCAAAACCTATACTATTTATAAATTGGCATAAATATTTATTTAATTGGTTTATCTGTGTACTAGAGTTGATTCTCTAATATTTCAAAACAGTGAAAAGGTTAAGATTTCAGAGCAAGATGGGGTACAGATATAGACAACAAAGAAAATTGATTCAAAACAACAATTTAAAAAGACCTAAATAGGATATCCAAATCAATAGTCTAGAAAACAATAGATCATAAACAAAGCATTATGTCCATAATCTAAAAGAAAAACATTATACAGTGATCGGACCACAAATAACCGATGACATTGTTGAAGAAGAAATCAAAAACAAAATGAAAAATACATAAAGAAAATTGGAACCAACAAAAAAACACAAGCCTGCCTCACAAGGTTGAATAAAATCTAAGACCCTCAGATCCAGATCTTGATGTTTTCTTTAGAAACCCAAACTGCAAGTGAACACTAGATACATGATAATTTTCAAGAAATTGGAGTCATTTGAGTGGTTTTGTGTGATTCGAGCTTCAATTCAATGAGGAGGAGTGCCGGCAGTGGGTGGCTTCTCTGGAAAGCTTCTGATATCACAAAGGGTTCGCAACTAGTTATGCTTTTTAAAATAGATCGGGACATTTTTATCAGCACTTCCAAAAAAGAACTGATAGAGTCCTTTTATCAGCACTTAAGTAATAAGCACTGATAAAGATGCCTTTTATCAGTGCTTATTACTTAAGCAATCATAAAGTATTTATAATTATAATTATAAATAAAAAAATTATATATATATATATATACATAATAAATATATATAAATATAAATATAGTAAATATATTCATCATTTAAATATATTTATTATAATTTCATAATTATTTAAATATATAATTATTTATTTATAATTATATAAATATTTTTAAAAAATAATATTTATGTCATTATATATATTTATATAATTATATTTATATAATTATATTTAATAAATATAAATAATTATAAATATAATAAATATATTCATTATTTAATTAAATTTATTATAAATTTAATAATTATTTAAATATATATAATTATTTATTTATAATTATATAAATACTTTTACAAAATATTTATTTATTTATAATTATAAATATATAATTGTATAAATATAGTAAATGTACATTTATAAATATAATTATTTATAAATATTTTTTTAAAAATATTTTTTTAATATTATTAATGAATATCTAATTTTAAGTTCATGCAAATTAAAAATGAGTGAAATTGAATAAATTAAAAATAAGTACACTTTAACCATATTGAAAAAATGGATAAGTTTTGTGCGTGTGAATTGTATATAAAAATGAATTGATTATGTATATGTGAAATCAATATAACACACATTTGGTCTATGTTAAATTGAAAAATCAAATGACATTTAATTATATGTCCATTACTCTATGCAATTAGTTAGTATTTTTAATTCATATTAATTTTTAATTATAAACCATTATTCACTAAATATATGACTATTTAATGTAAAGTGAATAAATAATTTTTAATATATAAATCATATTTATAAACATTAATATATATCTATATATTTAATATATACTATTTATTAACATTATTAATAATAATCTAATTAATAAAATGTTTAATATTTTTATCAATTAACTTATTTTTAATTTTTATGTGTTTAATTTTTATTTTGCATATATCTATATATTTAATACATACTATTTATTAGTATTTATAATTTATATATAGTATAATCAATTTATTCATTTTTATCAATAATTATTTAATTGATAAAATTTGTAGTGTTTTTTTAATCAAATCATTTTTTATTTTTTATTTATTTAAATATTTTATTTTATTTATTCGGACCTTTATTAGCGCTGATAAAGGTTTCCTTTATGATCACTAAAAATATAGCGCTAATAAAGTCTACCCTTTATGAGTGCTAAAAATAAAGCACTGATAAAGGGTACCCATTATTAGTGCTAAAAATTAAGTTATGATAAAGGATTAAATTTATCAGCACTTTCTTTAGCGCTAATAAAGATTCCATTTATCAATACTTTTTGCTAGTGCTGATAAATATCAGTGCTGTTAAAGGTCTTTTTTGTAGTAGTGTTTCTTATTTTTTATGTATGTTTGGAAATGGATTTCTTTTGTCATAACTTTAATGAAATCAAGGTTATTTAAAAATCCATCTCATGTTATACCTTCCTTGTATTTTCAATTTAAAATATTGTTATGTTGTAAGGGTTTTTTTACTCAAACCCCCTTTCTTTGAGTTATGTTTCATATAGACCTTCCTACTTTTGTGTTTAGTTTCTTCCAGACTAATATTTTTAATATTTAAATTTATCTTCATCTATTGGGAAAATGAATTTTTAAAATTTAAAGATCTTACATTGATGAATTTATTTGTAGCGGCCCAAAACTTTTGGCCTATTGCTTTTGGGGAAATATGATGTTTGAGGTGTCCAGGGAGAGTCGATATGTCTTTGGTGGAGGAAGGGAGGAGTTTTAGATCTATAAACTAATGGTATGTCTTTGAAATAATGGTAGATCTATGAACTAATGGTAGATATCAAATGGTATATCTCTAATGGTAAACCTCTAATGGTAGATCTCCAACAGTAGATCTTTGAACTAACGGTAGATATCTAAACTATTGGTAGATCACCAATGGTAGATCTCTAATGGTAGATCTCTAAAATAATTTTAGATCTCCAATGGTAGGTCTTCAATGGTAGATCTCCAATGGTGGATCCTTAATGGTGGATCTCTAATGGTAGATCTGCAATGGTAGATCTCTAATGGTAGATCTCTAACGGTATATCTTTAAAATAATAGTAGATTTATGAACTAATGGTAGATCTATGAACTAATAGTATATCTCAAATGTTGGATCTCTAAACTAACAGTAGATCTTCAATGTTATATCTACAACGGTGGATCTCTATAGTAAATCCAATTTTCCAAAATTTCTATATTTTTCTTTTTTTATGTTTCTTTGATGATAATGTTTTAATGCATTAATTAATGAATTTTAAATTCATTTTAAAGGAGGATAATTATATCCTCTATTTCTTCAAAGTCTAGAGACTTTTTAAATGGTTTAATCGTGTGTATTTAATGATATTTGAATTTAATATCCAATTAAAAACCATATCTAATTTAGATGGTTCAAAATCTAATCTTTCAAAAAAGAAGATATTTCCTTCATTATTTCAGTCATGCTTTCTTTTGAGATGAGAGGTTCTGGAGGCTTTTCCCCATGGATTCATGGATCCCTATTTCTAGTGTTGGTTTTATTTCTCCCTATAGTTGGTTTCCTCCTGTATGTGCGCCTCTTGTTTTTAGTGCAATAAATTTGTGTAAATATTCTCTCTTCTGGGTTGTAATTCCTTCATTTCTCCTTTATGTGTATCATATGGGGAGGGGTGCTTAATTTTATCTATGTAGAAATGGTTTCATCCAAATTATAAAAGATAAATGAATTTTTTAAATGAATTTAATAAGGTTCATGGGAATGAAATAATGTTTTTACCCTTTGATATGTTTTTTGTTATTGAAATTTTATGGGATTAAACCCCTCTAAAAATCATGGTTATTGGGGGTTCTTTTTTGTGCACTAGTTTTTTATTTTTGGAATACATGATTTGTGGGATTTAACATCACTTAAAAATGAAATTGGATAATTACTTATACTCATTTAATGAATTGGATACCCCAGGATTGTATAGTTGTGTTATAACACCCTTTAAATAAAGAAGCGAATTTATTGAAAGCTCATATGCCTAACCAGGGAAATTATGTGTTTGGTGTGGAATATTTTTGTGGAAGAGGATGTGTGTTGTGGTTTGGTTGTGTTGATGTGATGCATTAGTAGTGGGGCTACGATGGTGGTTGTGGTGTGGTTGTTTAGTGGGGCTACAAAAGTGGATATTAGCCTATTGTTATGTGGAATTTGGTTTTTCATTTATTGTGATGTGGTGAGTTATGCTAGTTTTCTGAGTATCAATGGAATTAAATGCATAATAATGATTTCAAATGGGTATTCATAACAAATTAATTGACAATGGGATGTAAATACTAAATATGGTTCATGTTTTAATGGAATGGGTTGGTAACATAAAATCATGAAAATGGTTTACTGATAATTAAATACTGAAATTTGAATTGTTGCTTGTGTTTTTCTTGTGTGGGGTTGTTCATTTAGTTTTGGAAGTGGAATTGGATGATCCTGTGAGATGTATTATTCCTTGGTAGTGAACCCTTAGGATGGGTCTTGTGAGTTGTGATACCTATATATATATATATACTTTGTGATTTCTATACACACCCTGCCCATGTCTAGAACTATGTGATGACACTCGTATCATCACATGGTGGTTGTTTTCCCAACATCTGGGTGGTAGGATAGATGGATGGATACCCTCTCTTCCCTAATCCCTCAACTAGGCATTGAGAAGGACATGCACATGCTATGATTTATAGAAGTCAAAATTGTTGTTGTGGATATGTGATGTGATGAGATGTGATGGCCCATGTGTCTTCGGGAAGGATGTGGTGAGATGGATTATGGTGGGGGTCATGCATGGTAGGAGGAGGGAATGAGGTTTTTTTCCTTTATGCTCATGATACCCTACTACACTGATTATGAGATGTGATGTGATGTGATGGCCTGGGTGTCTTTGAGTGAGATGTGATGTGATGTGTTGGTCTAGGTGTCTTTGAGCGAGATGTGATTTGATGTGATGGACCATGTGTCTATGGGAAGGATGTGACGTGATGTGTTTTGTTGTTATACGAAAGGGGTGGGAGTTCTAGGACATTCTTCATTGGGGTGTGAGAGCATAAAATTAGTGGAAAAGAGGTGTGGGGTACCCTTTATCTATATGCTTCATATTATTTTATTACACTTGGATGTGTTATTTGGTGAGTGATCCATGTTGAGGATGGGTTGGGTTAGTATACTTGTATAGGTGTTGTTTGGTTATATTGTTTTCTAATAGGTGAATTATTATTCTATTTTCACATGTGCATGAGAGACTTTGGTTTTCCTACTGATCATACTTGTATGCTCACCCTACATATATAAAACTATATTTAGGTTTATAGGTGTACTATATGGACTATGCTGGACATTACTAACTCCAATCATTGGATATTTGTTATGTCATTTATTTAGTTTTACTTTTGGGTAGTTACCTTGGATAATTTTATCTATATCATGTTTATTTTATACACACATTATGGTGTGGTTTTTGGATTTATTTTATATTATGTCATGGAGTTTCTTGTGGTTGATTCATCTTATCTCCCAATTCTATTTATATTATAGAGGGTAATGCCTCCCATACATGATACTTTTATACCCTCGATGCTAGTCTCCAACTTCAAGCCTACTAGAGGTAAGAATCGGGAGTTATTATCTCTCTCCCCTCATTATGGTATCTTTGGAGGGAGGGGGTCAGGACATAGTGGTATCAGAGGTGATGGTTGAGAGATAGGATGGAGTTTTGAGTTGGTATGATGATAAACACATGGGTTGATATGGAAATAGTTTTAGTTGACCTTGGTACGTGATATAGGCCAGGGATACCAGCTGAGACATGGGATTTTAGGGCCCCCTGTGATCCGGTGCATAGAATCTAAGATTATTGAATGACCAAGTAAGGCGGACCTATTATAGGGTAGAGACCTAGGAGAGATGCATGAATCATAATGATTTGTGTTCCTGTTTTAGTTGGGTTGTTTTAGGAAGGATGGAATGAATAGAGTAAATTAAAATGAATAGAAATAAAATCCCATACTACTAGGCTTAGGAAACCTTTTTTTTCCTTTTCAACTATGGATCGTGTCATCATTTGTGTGTGGATCAGGTAGTGGAGGTTCAACAGGCAGACCTAATTGATCATCATAGGGTTGATTTATCTGAGGATGATGATCAGTGTTATAGGATGCTGTGATATTTTTAGTGGTAGTATTTGGGGAATTATGAGGGTAGTGTTTTTTATGTGGATATAGAAGGGTATATAGAGGAGTTGTAGATCACTTTTAGTTTGATCTAGGACTCGGTGGAGTATTGGATCCCATTGGAAGTTAGTCATATGTGAGGATTTGTGCGTTTGTGGTGTATGTTGTACCTTAGTGAGAAAAATGAGGCATATGTTTCAGAGGTTTAATTCTAGAAGGAGTTCTGGTTAGAGTTAATTTCATCGACCATGAAGGTTGTAAAGAGTTATTAGATACTCTCCCTTCAACGGGGGAGTATGTCTGTGCAGGATCTTGGGATCAAGTTCAAGGACCATCTATATTTTTTCCAAATCTTTTCCCTAGTGAGGAGTATTATGTGATATGTCTTGAGGACGAACTTTGTCCTTCAATATAGTATGAAGTTAGTCCTTTTACATTTCCAATGTATCTAGAGGTTTATAATAATGAAGAGGTGATGCACGATCATTTTGGTCATAGTGATTCTCTATAGGGATGGTCAGAGGATGGGAAAAACCGGATGATGTTTCGTGGGAGTATATTTTTTCTGTTAGTAATTCATGAGGGATAGCTTCATGAGTTTCATAGATCACCTTTAGTAGTACACCCGAGAGTTTCCAATATGTATCATGGAATAAGGGTATAATTTTGGTGGCCTAGTATGAAATGAGCAGTGGTAGAGTTTGTGGCTCGGTGTCTAGTTGTCTAGAAGGTAATGGTTGAACATCATGTTTCAGGGGGTTTTCTACAGCCCTTGGATATTCCCAAGTGGAAATAAGATGACATCTCAATGGAATTCATCGTAGGATTACCCTGAGATCCGGGAGTTGTGATGTTATCTAGGTAATTTTGGATCGGTTGAAGAAATTGTCTCACTTCCTAGCAATCAAGGAGTTAGGCACAGTGGATGTTTTGGAAAAGAGGTATGTGGATGAGGTGGTGTGGTTACATGGAGTTTCTAAGTCCATTTTCTCATATCAAGACACATTTCTTACCTCATGAGTCGGTAATTGATTTCAACATGATTTTGGCACTCAGTTATGACTCAACACTGATTCCCACCCTCATACGGATGGGCAGACAGAGTGGATTATTCATACACTGAAGAATATGTTTTGGGCATATGTCTTGGACTTTATAAGATCATGGGAATGAAAACTACCCTTGGTTGAGTTTACTTATAATAATATTTATCACTCATCCATTGGCATGTCTCCATTTGAGTTTTTTGTATGGTAGGTCGTTTCATTCTCTGTTGTGATGGATAAAGGTTGTGGAGTCAGCTTTTTTGTCTCAATGTGGTGTAGAGAACAAAAAATAAGGTTCAGTTGGTTTTAGAGATGATAAAAGTAAAGGACTGGAATAAGTCTTTTGTTGATCATAGGAGGAGGCCCTTAGAGTTTGAGGTTGAATAACATGTGTTCTTGAAGGTTTCCCCTTGACATGGGAAGTGGAGGTTTAAAAAGGGGAGTAATCTATCACCCTGATTTGTTGGACCTTTTTAGGTGTTATGGAACATTGGTGAGGTGGATTATTGGTTGGTACTTCTTCCACAACCGGATCGGATCCAAAACTTCTTCCATATCTCTCAACTTTTTTGGTATCTTCATGATGACTCGTATTTCATTGACTGGGGAGAGTTGTATATCGAGGATGACGTGACATTCATAGAGCATCCAATGGGGATCCAAGAGCATAAATATAATGTGTTGTTAGTATAATCCATTCCTTTGGTTTGTGTGTTGTGGAAGAAAGGAGGTCTAGAGGAGAGTACTTAGGAGCATGAGGTGTAGATGTGGTCCCAGTACCCAGAGTTGTTTTGAGTCATTTTATGCCTCATCTTGACTTGTTGTGCTTTGATGTTATGTTTTAAACTTTTTGTTTTATATATTATATGCTTACGCTTTTTTTATATGATTAATGATTAAGGATTCAATTCATACAAATTAGGGAAAACCTGATTCCTAATCAAGAAGAGTCAAACTTTGATGTTGTCACGACCCGTCCTCGAGCCTGTGCCGTGACTACCCCAAGCCCACCTCCCATAGGCCAGGGGATGGCGACTAGCACCAAAGACGTAAATCCTGATAAAAAGGGAAGGCATTGCCTTTAAGAAACAAAAACACACACAACCAGAGTACAAGCGAAAGCAAACACTAAGTAAAGCAATAAACAAGTGTGCTGGAAATACAAAGGGGCCAGAAATACAAGCCCAACAGAAAGGTATAGCTACAACAGAAAGTAAAGTACAACTCAAGGACAATAGTTTAAAGGTGACAAGAAACTCCCGAATCGTCCACCATGGATCCTACATGAAGGGTAGGTATAGATAGCCTCCTCAGTTCCCTCATCCGTCAACCCCCTCCTGGTACCGACTAATCGTGTGGTCCACCTCCGGATACCGTCTCGTCGTGAGGTCCATCTCCGGGTACTGTTCAGTTCTCGATCATTCGGCCTCCGTCAGCATAGTCCGTCGTCTGCAACCAACACAACGGGGTGCGGGCATAGCCCGTGCAGGGGTGAGTATAATGATACTCAGTAGGGACCTCGAGACCCTCAAGGTCTCACTAAATCCAATAAGGATAACCACAATGAAGGATCTCAACAGATAACCCTTACTTAGGTATATGCCCATACATATACCTAAGTTATCAAATATCCCATCTCAATAATTAGGTATCACATAAGTATGGAATCAACAGATAACCACTACTCAGTTATATGCTCAAACATATACCTAAGTTATCAATTAACCCATCTCAATCATGAGGTTAACACAAAGGTCATTGACTCAGCTCAAACCAGGATTTTCATTATCGAAACCACAACTGCTGGAGAACTCCTCCTCTATCGAGTACAGTAGCCCTGTCATGACTTTGAGGCACTACTCACTAACCTTAGACTGCTGAAGTACTCCTCCTGTCGAGTACCGCGGGTCTGCTGCCAAATACCGTGTGCTCCGTCCATTGTGGGTATGCTGCCAAATATCGAGCGCTCCCCCTAATAGCCTACAGAGGTAATCCTCCTATCGAGTACTGCGGGTCTGCTGCCAACTACCAAGTGCTCCGTCCGTCATGGGTCTGCCACCAAATACCGGGCGCTCCATCCACTGGGCTAATCGAATCACTCTGACTCAAATCGGTCAAGCAGTCATCAGGTCTACAGCTACTAGGTCTCTGCACTCCGTATACTCGTCTCCTGGAGGGTCCACTCCACGAACCACTGTTCGATACTCCGAGTATCACAAAGTCCCACGAAGATGTATCTCAAAGGACCGCCTCGTCAAAGCGGTCTCAACACAACAGACGGCGCGTCAATCGGACGTCCGGTCTGTGAGTTATAAGCCTTTTAGTCCCGGGGGCCCGGTTGGTTTCGTGTACGAACCAACCTGACTGTATCTCATCTATACCCCAAACTCCCATGAGGTATACTCAAAGGAACCTCTTCTCAACGAGATTACCAATTCCACTGACGGTTCGTCAAACGGACGTCCGGTCTGAGAGATATTGACTTTTCCATTCCTGGGGCCCGGTTAGATTTCGGGTACAATCCAACCCATCCATACTCAAACTAGGTCCAAATCATGGGTGAATTATACCAAAATAACTATCTCTTCAAGAGAAATCCAACAAAGTCGATGGTACGTCAATCGGACGTCCGGAGCTCAAATTATAACCGTTTCCGCTCTGAGGGCCCGGTTGGTTTCGGGTTCGAACCAACCCGTCCATACCCAACTTTGCTTAAACCTTGAGTGTAATATACTGAAAAGACCGTATCGATCCAAGGATCCCTACGCAACTGACGGTGCGTCGATCGGAGGTCTGTAGCCCAAGATATGGGCGTTTGAACGAACCTGGTCCGAAAATAGGGGGTCTGGACCCAGTCCGACCCGGCCCAATACCCCTTGGGCTGGCCTGAACCGTGTCCGGGTCCAGCCCGATTGGGCGTGACCCGGCCCGGATGGTGCGGCCTGGCTCGGTGCTGAAGGCCCGGTGCTGGCGGCCCGGCCCAACTGGTGCGGTCCGGCCCGGCCGGCCCCCACGGTTGGCCGCGTGGCTGGCCGACCAGGCGGAGTGGCGGCACCCAATGGGGCCCGCCCTAGCCGCGGATTGGGGGGTGTTACACCCCCCGGTTTCAAACAAACGGCCGGCCTTAATGGCCATCCCCTTGGGTGACCGTGGGACCCCCCTTGGGTCCTGCCTCTTGATGGCGCCAGCGGCCGGCATGGCTGGCCGCCCTTCCATGTCCGTCGCGGCCTTAGGCTGCGGCTTTCTTCCACCGGCGCGGCGCGACGGCGCCGCGCCCCACCGCCGCGGCTCGCTCCGTCCGTGGTCCCTAAAGCTCCGGCACCGCGCGGCGACGCCGCTTCCCTCCGCCACGGCCCGCCCCAGCCGCGGATCTTATAGCTTCGGCACGGCGCGACGGCACTGTGCCCCTCTGCCGCTGTCCGACTCTACTCTACGACCTTCCACGGCCTCTCCGGCGCGGCGCGACGGCGCCGCGCACCACCGCCGCCGCGGCCCACTCCGGTCACGTTCCCCTTCGTCCCCGCACGGTGCAACGGCACCACGCCGCCTTCGCTGCCTTCACCACGGCCTTGCATGGCCGCAGTTCCCTGCCGATCACTGCACGGTGCAACGACATCGTGCGCCTCTGCCTCCAACATCATCGAAAAATTAACAAAGAAGAGTATAGGAGAATCGGTCGTGTTTGTGCGGTCTGATCTCCTCCTGTTATGATGATATCATGCGGCCAAACCTTAAGCAATGAAGAATGATGATAAGACTTGAACAAAAATAACCCCTACCTCAACAAAAGGTGTCGAACATCGGACGTCATGGAAGATGGAGTCGCGGGGTGTGGTTTTGTGGACGTCAACGGAGAGCATCTGAGGAGGGAGTGACATCTCCACTCTAGTCACAGAGGAAAGAGAGGAAGGCGCGTTGTCGTCGGTGATATCCCCACGTCGGTGTCCCCTTCCTTGTCGCGAAGAATGAAGAGGTTGGAGAACCGTGTTTTCTGAGTCATTCTACATTGAAGGTTTGAAGTTCTTCGTCGGAGATGAACCGTCCTTCTTTGAAGAAGGAGTTCCTAAAAAACTCTTGAGTTCTCTCCAATTCCTCCCACCCAACAATTCTAACCCCAAAATAAAATAAGGCTACTTATTATTTTATTAAATCATGCCAAGCATTCAAATCTTTAAAATCCAAATTCTAGTTCACTTAATTAATTAAACCATGAGTTGTCTAATTAATTATGAAATAGGTTGGAAAGTATTAAAGGGGAGAGAGGGAATCAATTTAAGGGGAGTTAACAAATTTAAGAGGGGGTTTAGGGGTTTATAGAATGTGAAGGGTTGGGGCTCGTGTGGGCCCCACCTCATATGTATCCTCACATGGGTAGTTAGAAACTAGTGGGTCCCACCCCAACTCCCTCATTTAGGATTTAACCACTTAGATATAAATAAAAATTGTTCCACAATTTTTATTCACTTCTAATTTAATTCATAAAAAAAATTCCCCTCTCGTGCAAATGCGATTACGGTAAAGGTCCCCCTAAGCAATTAACGGCGCTGCGAGTTCATCGGTGCCCTCGGATTTCAATTCCGAGCACCGGTTCAAAAGATAGAAAAACCCACTCGTTTGTTCACTGAACGTACCCGAGCTAAACTTCAGAAAATTATTTCTGGCACACCGGGCCTCGGAATTAGGTGCTTTCAGAAACTGCGTACTCGTAAAATTCCAAAGAAATTAAGAGAGAAAAAAAATCCTTGAAATCTCCAGGTCTTTACAGATGCAGTTTAAAATGTACGAGTGAGTCATTGCCACCCAAATCGTATAGTATCTTAACATGGGAGATGGAATTTCTTGAATTATGTACTTGGGGATATTCTATTTGAAATGGTTTTTGCAAGTGGTTATGTAAAAGAGAGAAGGTTTTTGGATGGAGTGTTTGGTTGGTGGTAGTGTTTCATATGTAATGAGATCCTTGAGAGTTATTTTGAGGGATGGTTGTTTGGACATTTTTCTCTATTTCCTTCTGGGTTATTTTTGAATTCTCAAGTGCAAGAATAATTTGATAGGTATTTGATGTAGTGTTCTAGACCTTCTGGCCTATTACTTTGCAGGAAATTTTATGTTTGAGGTGTCTGGAGTACCTAATGCATTGAAGATATATAATAAGGCTCACCCTTCATATAAGCTATATCAGGTTCACCCATTTTTTGTGAGATATATTGGGGATCAACCATTAGTATAAGATATATTGGGCTCACCTATTTTTCATGATCTATATTGGGGTTCAACCCTTTGTATAAACTATATCGAGCTAACCTATGAGCTATAATGGGGATCAACCCTTCGTATAATCTATTTAGAGATCACCCATGAGCTATAATGGGGATCAACCCTTCGTATGTAATGTCCAAGGCAAAATAATTAATAAATACCTTGAAAATATTTTAAACCCATGTGTAAAACACTTTCAGATATCAAAATACCCTTTTTATGTAAAAATAACTTTTAAAATCTAAAAATCGTGCACATAATAAAGAAACCACTTTCTTTGAAAAGAAATATGAAAAATTATAAAGGAAACATTTAATAATTAAAGTGTCATAAAATTAGGAAATTATGTTCATGTTGTATATGTTAAAAAAATTCCTTTAGTCTTTTTTAAAAATAGTTTAAAGAGTAACTTTAAAAGATATTTTTAAAAGAAAGTCCTTTACATAAAACCTTAAAAAGATTCCTTTTTTATAATATTTGAGAAAAAATAAAAACAAATTATTTTAAAACATTCATGTACATATTAATAAATTCATAAAAATAATTTTAAATAAATGAAAATTAAATATAATTATTTAAAAAATAAATCTTGAAAACATTTAAAATAATGTTTATTTAGTTAAAAAGTCGTTTACCTTGAGTCTGAATCGTCATGTACATTATTTATCTTAATGAATAATAAACTTAGGTTAATTATTTAATTTATTAAGAAACTTTTTTAAATTTTATTATTCCTTTTATATCACTTGGTACCACGTTAAAACAATTACTTAATTATTTAATTTCACGTTGGACGTTTTGATGATATTCCGTACTTGAGTCCAAAATGAGTTTGGTATTATTTATATAGTAAATGTAGTCATTATTCCATAATCTATAGAATAATATTCATGAAATAATAATCACAATTTCACATAAATTATACTTTTAAATCTATCCATTACATATGGATATGAAAAATGAACTATGTTTCAATCATGGAGATAGTAAGTCGTACGTACGCATGAGTAATGTTTCCATTTTTCAATGATCGTTATGGAAAGAAGGTTAATATAATTTTAACTTTAAATAATTATAATAATATCATATATATCATATTATTTCTTAAAATATATTTATATATATTATCCATGTGATATGGTGATGCAAAACTAATCACATCGCTCCGTAGAGGTGATAGTTCACACGTACGCACGAACGACGTTTTCATTTTTACGTGCATAGAAAGGTAAGAAATTAACTGATATATTATATTTTAATAATGATAAATATTTCATGAATATCATATATAAACTTTAATTCCATAATTATAAGAATTCTTAAGAGATGATGGTGGAAAACAAATTATATTGATTCGTGAGGTAGTAGTTCTCCGTACACACAAATGACAATTATTTTCTTATTTGATGAAATTGAAGATGGATTTAGGTTATGATATTAACATAATAGAATCTAATTATATTGAGTATACTTGTTTTATTATTTAATCATGGTTGAATAATATTTTAAGGAAGTGGAAGAAGAAATAAAACAGAAATACATGATTAAAATAATATCGCTTCTTCAGACGATCTCCTTTACTTAAAACATTTAGACCACTAAGGGTGGTTTTATACCAAAAATAATAACTATAGAATGTGTGGATGGATTATAGGAAGGTATTTTGGTAGATATTTTCCAAACCAAATTTTTTTTAAGTGTTAATAAAATAGAATAAGTGGTTCTCTTTTATAAGAGGGGGGCACTCTTGGAATTTCCAAATATATTAAATTAATATAAATTAATTTTATATTATAAATGGATCAAAACTGATTTATTTATAATATAGGATTATTATGGATCTAAATATAGTAATCCAATGAAAATATAAAAGTTTTTATTAATTTTTAATCCTTATATTCTTTGTTTAACCTTTATTTAACCCCTTTAACTCTTACCATGATAACATGTATTTTTACTCTTTAAGGGTTAATATAGTTACTATAAAATTCCAAACTAACAATAAATGGATCATTGATTAAATTTTCAACATTATCCAAATCATTTGAATTAATTTTATATTTTATTAATTTTATATCATTTAACAAAATATTATTTATTTTAAAAAAATCATTAATGTCAATTTTGATATTATTCATTACTTGACTTTTTAAAAATATAATAACAACAAGAAAAATTAGAACCAATTATTATAAAACAACACCAAAACTTAAAAGTAATATAAAAAATTATTTTAGGGCATTAATGGTTTCGATTTGTATTTATTTTAATATTTTTTAATATCATTTATTTGATATTTCCATTAATTAAAAAATTACTGCATCATCATTGTATAATCTTTTAAGGTAATTATTTCATTCCTAAAAATTAAAAATAAATTTCCATGATGGAGATAAAAATTTTATATTTACAAATAATATTTATAGTTGAATATATCTTCTAAATAACCCTGTATTAAAAATTTTATAGTTAATAAAACATAAGTACGACTTTATTGACTTTTCTTTAAAATAAAATACTATAAAGGTCTTAAAGTCATTCAATTAGCTCCGTGAGGTCATCGAATCAGCCCAAGGATGGTTTTGTTCAAAAATCACCCAAAAAATAAAATTAGAAAAATTGTTCAGGTGATTTTATATTATTTATAATATTAATTTTAACCTTAATTACCCAATTTACCCTAAACCATGGAAATAAAAAATTATGATTTACTATTCATATTATCCAAAAATAAAAAGGGAATTATTTACTAAATTTGGACCTTATAATTCCAAATAAGGAATCCATTTATCAAAATTCAAAACACATAATTGACTAAAATTAATTTAAAATTAATCTCATTGACAAAACAAGAAAATGAGTTTTAAAAGTGAAAACGTTCAAAAGAATGAAATGTTTTTATATCAAAATCTAATGTAAAATTGGTTAAAATAGCATAAATTGGATTAAATTATATATAATTTATATAATTATATAAAAATAATTAAAAATATAATTTAACACTATAAAGTATTTAGACAAAAAAAAATATTTTCAATTAAAATGTAGTATGTCTTCATTATTCATCAAAACATGAAACTTATCAGAAAAATACCAAAAATTAAACCAAATTAAATTTTGATATTCCAATTTAAAATAATAAGTTAATTTTTTCAAATATAATTTATAAAAGTGTCAAAAACTATATTTAAAAAAATTACACCATCAAAAGGCGATAAAATAGTTTTTTAGAAAAATACTTCTTTTATGTGTAAAATTGGATTTGTTCTTATATTGTGTCTAGAAAACACATAAGATGAATGTTAAACATTTTATTGAATAAATTATATATATATATATATATCATTAATATAATCCAATAATATTTATTTGTTTATTTATTGGTATAAAACATAGTTGTGCACATTTAAATAGTTTTTCAGAAAAAAATTCCTTTTATAAACAGGTTTTATTTTCATTTATAATTAATTGGTCACAAAATAATGAATTATATATACATTTTTAAACCAGATTTTTATAATTCAGTTATTAATTTTCATTCCCACTATTCTACCGGCTAGGTTATAGTGGTAACATTTAAATAATAATATTTAGTTATTCATTTAAGATTGATGTGGCATATCATATACGCTATCGAACATACTATTTCTTTGTTAAAAACTTTGGATGTTACATTCTCCCCCCTATTAAAAATTTCATCCTCGCAATTTTGAATTTGGGAACAGTAACCAGGGTTTAACTATTCATATTACCTTTATTGAAATCCCACATTGGAAAAAGGATTAATAAAACTTCCACTTTAAAAGAAAGAAAAGAAAGTATGATAGTCACATGATATAAAACATAATACAATTACATGTAGTAAAACATGGACATGGAAGAGAAAAATAACTATCAAGTTCTTATAGAGAGTGATATAGAGCATGGTCATGATAAAGTGAACAATCACAGAACCATAATTCTATGATGGGTTAAAAAGTCATTGATTTCTTAGTAAGAAAAGTAAATGGATAAATATTTTGTCTCGAGATTATTTTCATATAGTTGAGGAATTATTTTACTACATATACTAAGAACATAATGAAATATACTTACTTGATAAGTATAGTTTCACCCTTTAATCAATTTCCATGAAAAACTAATCTTTTTCTACAAATGATGAGTATTTAAGATAAATATTTAATTCCTAAAACACTATAATCAACTTATATAGAATCACATAATCCAAAAAATATTAACAATATATTTATCCTATCTTGAAATGTTAACCAAAACCAAAATGGTTAGGATAATATAAAATAATTCACTAAAAATAATAAACCATTATATGAATAAAAATTACTTTTAATCTCCAAAATTCAACAGTAATATCAAGAGTTCAACATAGACCATTAATTAAATATATATCCTAAAAATTCATCAAAAAAAATCTAGACTAAGATTGAAACCCAAAAATTATTTGATCATATAGAATTCCAAGATAGTATTAACATTTATCAACAAATTACATCAATGACTCCTAAAGTATCATACCATAAATATAATTTCCTAAATCACATAATATCTAAGTATGTTATCTATTTCCATAAATAATCTAAATAACCATAAAATTACATTTTTCTCTAAAATAAAACTCAACCTTTATTTCTCCAATAAAATCTCACAATTATATATTTATCTAATCATACAAAGTTCCCAAAATAGTGAACATATTCATATATAACATTAATCACTTAATCACAAAATTATTTTCCAATCCCAAGGTTATCTATTCGATAAAACATATATTCTAAAATAGAAAATTACATAGGATAGTGGTAAGAGATGAACCCTTGTCATCCTTTGGTGTTGAGTTCAATTTTCACGGCCTTTCCAAACACGACAGGTTGTCACACATCATATGGGTTTTCCTTTTCCTGAGGCTATGTTATTATAATCCTTATTAAATTCTAGAAATATGAAAAACATCCTAAAAATTATCCTTAATATGTTTTAACCTCAAAGGTTATCTCATACCTTTCATTTTGCATCCCAAAATGTAATAACCCATAATTACCTCAAAAATGAATGTCTCTAAAAATACCGTTAGTCACCTTAAAATTTCATAACATAAAGCCTCAAAATGATTTCTATTAAAATTTGGATCAAAATTAAACTTATAAACCCATGATGATATCCATAACTCTTAAGAAAACATCCTAATATATAAAGTTGTTTAACCCATCCTATGATACAAGTTATAAGGATGATGACTTAAACATTACATATTCTAGTGTTTTTTAACTAGAATTCACATTCAAGGATATTTTTAGATTATAGTTTTAGAGAATGAGTAAAAACTTTTACAAAGTAAACCCATACATTACAAGTGAACACTTATACTTAGTATCTGTTTTATCCACCAACAGAAACCCTTTTTAAAAATAAAACATGTTTTCATTTCATGACACATATTCAATACTTTAATCATGGAATTTTATTTTTCCTTTCCAATATTAAGACTTTTGAAAAAAAATTAAAATTTGGGATGAGCACAAAAATCTCAATAAGAGACATAAAATAAAGTAAACTATTAGTCCAGTGAAAAAAAATGAAAACCCATTAAAAACCTTTTCTTAAAACTCATTAGAAAGAATAAAAAAATCATGTAGGTGCCTTGTAACATCATTACCATATCACTCTTACATTCACCCTTACAAATGAAATAACCATACGGTCCATCTCTAGAGTACCTGCTGCATTGGAGAGATATAATGGGGATCACCCTTAATATAAGTTATATCAGGATCACCATTTTTTCATGATCTATAATGGGGATCAACCCTTTGTATAATATATATCAGGATCACCTATTTTTCATGATCTATATTGGGGCTTAACCCTTTGTATAAGCTATATCAGGCTCTCCCGTGAGCTATAATGGGGCTCAAACCTTTTTATATAATTTCCAAGGACCAAATAATTAATAAATACCTTGAAAAATATTTTAAACCCATGTTTAAAACACTTTAAGATATCAACATATCATTTTCATGTGAAAATATCTTTTAAAATCTAAAAATCACGCACATAATAAAGAAACCACTTTATTTGGAAAGAACTATGAAAACTTATAAAGTAAAAATTAAATAATTATAGCATCATGAAAGAATAAAATTTTGGTCATGCCATACAATTTATAAAATCGTTACTTTATTAATTTTTAAAAATATTTTAAAGAGTAACTTTAAAAGATATTTTTAAAAAAATTCATTACCTAAAACCTTAGAAATATTCCTTTTTGATAAAATATGAGAGAAATTAGAAAATTATAATTTTAAAACATTCATGTCAATAAAAATAAAATCATAAAAAACATTTTAAATACATGGACATAAAATAGAATGATTTAAAAAATAAATCTTTAAAAAATTTAAAATAATGTTTATTTAGTTAAAAAGTGACTTACTTTGAGTTCGACTCGTCACATACGTTATTTTTATTCCTAAATAATAAACTTAGGTTAATTATTTAATTTCTTAAGAAATTTTTTTAAAGTTTTTTATTACTTTTATATCACTTGTTACCATGTTATAACAATTACTTAATTATTTAAGTTCATGTCGGATGTTTTGACGATATTCAATACTTGAGTCCAAAATGACTTTGGTATTATGTCTATAGTAAAAGTGGTAATTATTACATAATATACAGAATAATATTCATGAAATAATAATCACTTTTATACATAAATTATAATTTTAAATTCATCCATTACATATGGATATTAAAAATGAACTATGTTACAATCATGAAGGTTGTAAGTTGTACATACACATGAGTAACATTTCCATTTTTCAATGATCATTATAAAAAGAAGGTTAATATAATTTTAACTTTAAAAAATTATAATAATATCATATATATAATATTATTTCTTAAAATATACTTATATATATTATCCATGTGATATGGTGATGAAAAATGAATCACATCGCTTCGTGGAGGTGATAGTTCACACGTACGCACGAACGACATTATTATTTTTTCATGCATGGAAAGATAAGAACGTAAATGGTATATTATACTTTCATAATGAAAAATATGTCATTAATATCATATATAAACTTTAATTCTATAATTATAACCATTCTTTAGATATGGTGATGGAAAAAAATCATATCGGTTCGTGAGCCGGTAATTCTCTATACACATGAACGATAATTATTTTCTCATTTGATGGAAGTGGAGATGGATTTAGGTGATTATATTAATATAATAAAATCTAAGTATATTTATTATACTTTATTTATTATTTCATAATGTTTTAAAAAGATTTAAAGGAAGTGTAAGAAGAAGTAAAACAAAAATACATGATTAAAACAATACCTCTTCTTCGGACAATCTCCTTTTCTTAACACCTTAAGACCACTAAGGGTGGTGTTATGCATAAAATAATAGCTCTAGAATTTGGGGATGGATTATATGAATTTATTTTTGAATATATTTGATGAAAAAAATAGTTTTTAAATTTTTAATAAAATAGAATAAGTGATTCCATTTTATAAGAGAGAGGAGGGGAACTCTTGAAATTTCCCAAAATATTAAATTAATATAAATTAACTTTATATTAAAAATGGATCAAAACTGATTTATTTATAATATAAGATGATTATGGGTCTAAATAAATTCATCCAATAAAATTTATATACGTTTTTATTGTTTTTTAATCCTTATATTTTTTCTTTAATACTTATTTAAACCCTTTAACTCTTACCGTGATAACATGTGTGTTTACTCTTTTAGGGTTAATATAATTACTATAAAATTAAAAACGAACCATAAATGGATAATTGATTATATTTTAAAGATTATCCAAATAATTTTGATTAATTTTATATTTTTATGAATTTTATATCATTTAATAAAATATTATTTATTTTAAAATATCATTAATTTCAATTTTAACACTATTCATTACTTGACTTTCTAAAAATACCATAAAAACAAGATAAATTCAAAAAAATCTTATAAAACATCACTGACATGTAAAATTAACCTATAAATTTATTTTATTACATTAAGTATTTCAAATTATATTTATTTTAATATTTTTAATATCATTTATTTGATATTTCGATTAATTAAACAATTATTACATCATCATTGTGTAATCCTTTAAGGTAATTATTTCTTTCCTAAAAATTAAAAATAAATTTCCGTGATGGAGATAAAAAATTTATATTTCCAAATAATATTAATAGTCTAATGTATCTTCTAAATAATAATATATTATAAATGTTATAGTTATTTAAACATAAGTATGACGTCTTTGACTTTTATTTAAAATAAAATACTATAAAGGGATTAAAATCATCCAATTGGCACCAATAGGTCATAAAATTAGGCCATGGATGATTTTGGTCTAAAATTACCCATAAAATAAAATTAGGACAAGTTTTAAGGTGATTTTATATTATTTATAATATTATTTTTACCCTTAATAACCTGATTTACCCTTAACCGTGGAAATAAAAAATTACTAAAGTTTTTATTCCTATTTTCCAAAAATAAAAGGGACCCATTTACTAAATTTTGACCATAAAATTACAAATATGGAATCTATTTTAAAAAACTAAAAACACATAATTGGTTAAAATTAATTTAAAATTAATCTCATTAACGGAATGAGAAAACGGGTTTTAAAAGTGAAAATGTTCAAAATATTGAAAGTTTTTTATATAAAAATACAATGTGTAATTGGTTACAATAACCTAAATTAGATTAAATGATATAAAATTATATAATTATACTTTAAAACTAATTGAAAATATAATTTATCATTATAAATTATTCAGACAAAAAAGTTGTTTTCAATTAAAATGTAGTATTTTCTCTATTCATAAAAACATGAAACTTATCAAAAAAATACCAAAAATTCAACTAAAGTAAATTTTGATATTTCAATTTAAAACAAGAAGTTTATTTTTTAAAATATAATTTATATAATTGTTAAAAAGTATATTTAAAATAAGTATGTCATCAAAAGGCAGCAAAACTGCCTTTTTAGAAAAATAATTCACTTATGCATAAAATTGGTTTTGTTCTTATATCATGCCTAGAAAATATATAAGATAAATATTAAAAATTAGATTGAATATTATATATATATATATCATTAATATAATCCAACAATAGTTATTTGTTTATTTATTGGTATAAAACACACTTATGCACATATAAATAGTTTTTCAGAAAAAATATTACCTTTTAAAAAGGGGTTTTGTTTTCACTTATAATTACTTTTTCACCAAATAATTAATTATATATAAATTTGTAAACCATATTTTCATAATTCATTTAATATTGTTCATTCTTTCTATTTTAATGGCTATGTTATAATGGTAACATTTAAATAATAATATTTAGTTGTTTGTTTAAGCTTGATGTGGTGTATCATGTACACTATAAAACATAGTATTTCTTTTTTTAAAACTCGGGATGTTACAATATCAGTCTGTTGGTATGTGGAAGTTGGGTTTTATTTTGTTTTTATGTGATGATTTATACTTTTTGCCTGAGTATTAATGGAATTAAAATCATAATAATGATTTCAAATGGGCATTCTTAATGAATGAAGTGAAAATAGGTTAGAAACACTAAACATGGTTCCTATTTTAATGGAATGGGTTGGTAATAGAAAATATAGAAAATAGATTATTGAGAAACTGATATATGAATTGTGGCATTCATTTTTCTTGTTTGGGATTGTGCAATTGGTTTTGGCCGTGGAAGTAGAGGATCTTGTGAGATGGATTATTCCTTGGTAGTGAAACCTTAGGATGGGGCTTGTGAGATGTGACTCCCAATATATATACATTGTATATTCTTTAGGGCATCTATATTCACCCCAACCACACTGAGCACTATGTGAAGACACTAATATCTCCACTTGGTGGGTGTTTATCCCAACATCCCAGTGGGAGGATGGATGGTTGGCTACTTGGTCTTCTATGCTCCCTCTCTCGGGAATTGAGAAGGACATGCATGGGTTTTGATGGCTAGAAGTAAAAAGTGACACTATTGAGATGTGATGTGATGAGATGTGATGAGATGTGATGAGATGTGATGGCCCAAGTGTATTCAGGCAGGATGTGGTGACATGAATTATGGTGGGGATTGTGCATAGTATGAGGAGATCATGAGGTTTGTGTCCTTCATATTCATGATACCATACTTCACTAGTTATGAAATGTGATGTGATGTGATGGCCCAAGTGTCTTCGAGTGATATGTAATGTGATGTGATGGACCAAGTTTCTTTGGGTGAGATGTGATGTGATGTGATGTGATAGATCAGGTGTCTGCAGGCGTGATGTGATGTGATGTGTTGTGACGTTATACAGAAGGGGTGGGAGCACCAAAACATTCATATTTGGGGTTTAAGATTAGAAAATCAGTGAGAAATAGGTGTAGGTAACCCTTTATAGATATGATTCATATTATTTTATTACACTTGGATGTATTATTTGGTGAGTGAACCATGGTGAGGAGGGGTTTGGTTAGTATACCCTTGATGATAGTCGCCAACCTAAATCCTACTAGAGGTGGGACTCGGGGGGGTCATTATCTCTTTCTCCTCATTATGGTATCTTTCAAGGGATGGGATCATGACATTATTACTCAAAAATTATATCATTATTGAGAATATTTCTCATCCTATTTAACAATGGTTTCCCCTCCTTGACCACAATTTCACTTCCTAATAATGTTCTCCCCTTTAATTGGAAACCTAATTATGTGTTATCTCATGTGACCCTCATATTTCCCATCTCCTATTTTTAAAATAAAGTTCTATTATTCTTTTTATGAAGTGGGATTTCAAAAAACGTGTTTTAAAATATAAAAAGGAATTTTCCAAAAACACCCTTGTTACTTTTAGGTTACATAATCTATTTATTTTTTCACCCTTTTTCTCTATAATATTCTCATGTATTTATTCTATGTTATTTATATATATTCCTTAAATATATACCTAGCTTACTATAAATTTATTTTTTGGGGTTAATACATGTTTTATTTTCCCTTTTAAATTCCCACATTTAAGTAAACCCAACTTAAGGGAACGTTTTGATTTCTTATTTCATGATGAGTGTCACTACTATAAAAAAATTCACCATGGACAGATTTTTAAAACCCTAATTATTTTATAGAAAAACATCCTAGTTAAATTCTAGTATAAATTGAGATGATAATTTCTCTACTTCCTCAAAACATTCTATGCTCTTTCAAAAAATCATCACCTATGTGGTTCTTTTTTTATTCTTACGTCTCCTTGATCCTTATGATGAATTTTCCTACATTGGAACTCGATGTACAAGACTTATGTTTCTATATTAACATATGTATATCAAAAATTTATTTAATTACTTCTTATATTGGGAATCCTTATGATATATCATTCAGTTTTTCTTTGAGACAATATTATGAAACACACTTCTCTCCCATGGTTTTTATCATGTTTAAGCTCAATGGGTGGTTTCTTTTCCTTATTTGAAAATTTGTGTGTGTACATATTATGATTTGCATTATGTGACGGGTGGGTCTAGAATTATATATCCCTCCAATAAATTTGGTAAAGATTTATATCTCATGATATGTTATATATGGGATTATAGATTGAACCTAATACACTATGGGATTGTGTTCACTTGGTTTATGGGAATGGGGGGTAAACCCAATCCACCATGGGACTATGTCCACTATGTTTATGGCAATGGGTAGTGAACCCAATACACTATGGGAATTTTTACAATATGTGATAATAGTCTTGGGAGTGAACCATGACATATACTTATGATTTCATGGTTAATATTAATGTCATATATTTATGATTCCATGATCTTATGGTATCATTTCTTTATGTCATGTTTCTATGTTTTATTACACTATAATTTCATGGTACATGTTTCTTAATTTGAGATTACATGTATTTCCATCATTATTTATGGATAACTCTTATTGTTTCATGTCCTTTTTAATAAAAAAATATCTCTTTGATCATGTTATTTCATTTGATTATGATCTAACCTTTGATGTAATATTGATAAGTTTTACCTTAATGATCATTTGAGTTCACCCCTTTTTATGTTTCCCTTACCTGGGTTATTAAGATAAGTATAACTTATGAGAATTCTACAAGTGGGTTAAGAATATTTTGATTATGGAGAAATTTTCATGAGTTTGTAAAATAAATTTTCTGTGTAACTTTTCCTTAAAGACACTAAACCAAAAGGTTCTTGGAGATGTGTGAGATTTTTATGATATGTATTGTTTAAATTTTGGTAAAGATGTAAAATAAATATATATTTATCCTCGGTCAATATCTTTGGTAACAACATCATATTTTTGTTCTTTTTTAGGATTATTCTAGTTATTTTAGGGATTATGTTTATGTAATTTTAGTGAAAACCATAGGGATATTCCTAAGTATATGATAACATCATAGAATTTTGATGAAGTAAATATTGTGTGGTTTTCCTGGTAATATCATCCCTATCTAGATACTACAAGTGGATGCAAGCTCAAGAAAATATGTACCTAGGGGTAGTAACCCTAAAAGGGGAATATTGGGTATTAAATCAATCATTGCCCATAACATGACAAAGAGGTATAACTACACACATGTTTTGACACTATCAGGGGATATACTTTAGTCTATAACATTATCTTTATGATCTATTATGAAAGATTTATTATGTTAAGGAATTATGATAAGAATTATAATAGAACCCAACCTAAAGAAACCTAGATTGAACCATGAGATATTTAGGTTGAACTAAAAGATAATATGATGGTTTCAAATAGTAAGGTATTTTGATGTTGAGTTTTTTTATGAGATAATTTATGATAATTATCTTATGGTGTAAATTAGTCATCACTCTCATTAACCCTTTTGGTTTTAGTAGTGGATGAGTACCGAAGTAATCAAGTTAAAAATAGATTCCATGGATAAAGCAAGGATTATCCTGATGAGAAACCTAGTGGGATAAGTATTATAGTGAGAAAATTTGTGATATTCCAAACCAACTATTAATAATTATGATTAATAATGTAGAATTATTTGAGTTTCCAATCACACCAAAGAAAAAAAGTATGTATTCTCATGGAATTTCAGGTGATGAAGTTGATGAAGGAAAGAATATTCAATCTACTTCATGTAAAAAATTTTGGAAGATACACTTAGGGGAATGTCTCAAAGGAAATAGAAGATGTTTGATCTATTGTAAATTATGGAATCAAGTATCAAGTTATTGAGAAAAAAGGAAGAGTTTGGTTAACATAATGGGCGAAAACAATTTCCTTCTTAAGGATCTATTAGCAATTCAATGTTTTAGATGTGAGTAATTTGGCCACTATATAATCTAGTACAATAATCCATGGTATTAAAATGAAAATTAACAGACACAACCTCCTAGACAATGGGAATAAGGAAAATCCTATTCAATGACTACCATTGATGTGTATAGTGGTAATTAAGGGGTGATAAGTGCACTTATTCGTTGCTCTATATTTTTGGATGTCTTATATCATATAATTTTTCACCAACTATTATCCATTGCAATAAAAACACTTGTTGGTGGAATTATTCTATCCAAGGTATATAAACCTTATTAAAGGTTTGTGGAATAATGATTTATTCAAGTCTTATTATCTTTCCTTCAGATAAATTTAATGTGATTTAGGAAATGTATTTATTCTCTTTACCTAGGAAAAAAATTGGAATAAGGAAATCACATTTAATATCAACCTATGATAATATATCAATGAAAATGTGATTATAGACATCATTTATAAGGAAATTATATAATATAAAACTTGATATTGATTAATGATAAACTCTTGGCTCAAGTGGTTGGAAAAAAAACTCAATATTAGGGACAATATTAGTCTAAGGAAAAATATATGTTCTTAAGTTTGTAAGGTTGATATCTATCTAGAAATTATATCCTATGTCATGTATATATTTTAGATACCCTTAGATATTTTCATTAGTAGGTAATAATTAAAATTACCAAAACACAATTTCTTTAAGGGGGAGAATGTAATTTCTAAATATTTTACTATATAATCTTCCTTTAAATTAATATTTTGTTGATATCTTTCTTCACATGAAAAATCAAAACAAAACTAACCACGAAACATTATATTACCATTGAAATGTAATTGTTAAATTAGTGGGTAAAAATAGTGAGAAACACATTATTAAATACACGTATAAAAAAAATAAAGTTAATTTTTAATACTAATGAATTTATAAAATTAATGTGGCTAAATAACTAATAAGTTCATTTTATGCTAGAAATATAATTTCATTTAAATTGAATTTTAATGCACTTTATTTTAAAAAAATAAATATATTATAGATAAGTTATATGATTAATATGAATAATATATATATACATTATATTAATAATACATTAACAAAAAAAAATTAATAATTTATTGAAAATAAGAATAAGAGTGGCTATTACTTTGAAAAGTTATTTTCCTATAAAAGTAATTTTTCATTATATTTTATGATTTTATTTAAAATTTAAATTATAAAATTTTATAATTTTAATTTTAAAAAATGAACTAAATTTTTGGATTTATCATAACCATATTTTCTTAGGATAAATTTTTGGTATTTTTCTAAAATAAATTATTTTTAGGTGAATTTTAAAATATTATTTTTACCCAAACTGAAGTTTATAATTATATAAGAAAGGCATATAAGTATAAAAACATTTTAACTGAGCTAATATGTTTTTAATAATTAAAATTATACATTTTAAAAATACCATGTTGAATTTAGAAAACCTATGATTAACATTTTAGGAAATCAAGTAATATTTTCCAATAAAAATTGTTTTTAGTATTTTCTATTAATTAAATAATATTTTGATAAATTTTGGTTTTAGATAAATTTTAAATAAAAATAAATTTACTTTTTTATAATAAACTAATTTATATCATTAAAATCAAATACATTGATAATTTTACCTTGCACATAAATTTTAAGCTCAAAAATACATTTTTCTAAAACAGGTTTTTATGTGTTACATGCGCTAATGTTAAAATTGATTTTTATTTAATAAAAGAATTTTATTTGATAAAATGGATTTCATATTTTTTATCATTATAGAAAAATTATTTAATAATATCTATTTTATTTTTAGACATAAAAAATGATTAACTTGAGTAAAAAACTAGTTACCACGGTAAAAGTGAAAACTTTAAGAGTAGGGGACTTAAAAACATGTTTAAAACATGTGTGAAAATGAATAGTTTAGGGGTGATAAACCTTATATAATCCAACACTCCATTATTGTTCATTTTTTTCCCTTTATCCATGAATAATGTAATAAAATTATTATAAGGTAAATGGTATTTACAAAAATGTCATTCTCACCACTTATAAAAGGGGGCTTGTACCACCCCTACGAGGAATTAAAAAATAAAAATTGAATCTTGAAAACCAACCGTTTTCCATTATAATATAATCCTAACTCACTTCCATAATATTATAGTTACAAGTAATTATCATATTCCCTCCATTTCAATAGAATCCTCCAAGGAAAACTCAAAGTTCTCAATGTGAGTACTCATTTTCCATAAAGTTTCTCCCTTTATATCTTACTTTTTCAATTATAATTTTCTCATTACTATATAATTAAATAATTATTGTTTGTATATTTAATTATATTATTCTAAGGTAATAATTTTTAACCACATTTCACCTTTTCTATTAAGAAAAATGAAACCGACATTTGTGCGTTGTACGGACTACCACCATTACAATGTAATGACTTCCATTTTTTCACCTCAAACTCTATTCACTGATTATAAGGTTTATATTGAATAATAAATGTGAATTATATAATATAATTATTATTATGAAGAGATAAATCATAATCCACCTTATTTCCCACTCATTCTTTGAGAAATGAAAACATTAACTGTGCGTTGTGCAGACCACCACCCCCACGAAGTAACATATCTCGTTTTTCATCTAGTTTCTTATTTATTAAACTCTCTTAAAATTTGGTTCACCGCATTAAAATTATATAAATAATATAATTATTCTTCTATAATAATGATATTATTCCCAAAATTAACCACTTTTATAATCATAATCATCCATTAATTATGGTATGTTTAGGTATGGGTCGGTCCAACCACTAACTTCTACAATGCTATAAAATAATATCACGGATGGATATGAAAACTAAATTAATGATAATATATGAAATAAATAGTCGAATAAAAATTTTCCTTTAGTTTTTTAATGGTAATATTAAAATTAAACCCATTCATTAAAATACCACTGATCGTTTGTTAAAAATAACCAAAAAATGTTTATCACTGAGTTCATATTCAAGGATTGTAACTGAAACTCCAATTGAATGATATTATATCTTTATAAATTATTATAAATAATAAATTCCATTTCCTTTAATAATCTCATAGTTATAAAAAAAAATTAGAAGGATGAATACCGACATTGCTATCATGAAACTAGTTTAAAACGATCAAGATTACTCATACATGATATTGAAAATATATAAAAACTAACTAACGTGAAAATAGAAAATAAATATAAATTAGGAGTTTAAATAGTGATATTTATGAATAATATTTTGAAATAAGTGATTACTATAGTTATGTTTTTTATACAGGAGGTTAGATCATGTTTAAGGAAATCAAGATAAAAGGTAAGGGTTTTTACCTCAGTTTTGTTTCATTGAGATGTGATTTGTGTTCACCAATTGTTTCTTCATTATGGTGTATATACTGGACATGGATTTATTTTTTCATAAATTTCATTAAATATAAGTTATTTAAAAATTCATCACATATTCTAACTTCCATTTATTTTAAATTCTAAACATTACGATTATGTAAGGGTTTTGCTTAATTCAGACCCCCTTTCTTTGAGTATTATGTTTCATCTTGAACTTCCTAATTATATTCTTGGTTTCTTACATCCTAATATTTTTTATATTTATATTTCTCTTACTATATTGGAAAAATTTATTTTTAAATTCAAATATCTTACCTTGTTGAATTTATTCCTCAAAAATCATATCATTATTGAGAATATTTATCATTCTCTTAAACGATGGTTTCCATTGTCCATAATTTCCATTCCCACCAATGTTTTCCTTTTTAATAGAAAAAATATTTATTTTTTATCTCATGTAAAATTCATATTTTTTTCTCCTATTTTCAAAATAAATTTTTATTATCCTTTTTATGATGTGGTATTTCAACAAAGGTGTTTTAAAACATAAAAAAGGATCTTCTGAAACCACCCTTAGTGCTTTTGGGTTACATTTTCTCTCTTTTTTGTACCTTTTTATCTATCTTATTCTCATTTATTTATTCTATATGTTGTATTTATATTCCTTATGTTGTATTTGGTTCCCTATAACCAACTTTTCTAGTACTTAATTACATGTTTTTCTTATTAAAGAATTTGTTTTATCACATCATGATTATTCTTCTGAATAATATTTGTATGTGATAATTGTTTGATTTGGTGCCCAAGAACCAAATTTTGTGTAATATATGATAACCTATATTAATTTTTCTAAATATTAATAAAATCTTTATCACATCACGGTTTATTTTTGTGTGATATAGTATGTGATAATCTAAGAGTAGTTGTCGCACTGAAAGGTCATAGCAGTTCCCTACTATAATGAGAACCCAAAAGTTTCATAATAGTATTCTTAAATATATGTTCTATAGTGGGATGAAATAATTTAAGGGAAAAAATGATATAGTATGTCAGGGTTGTACACTCATAGTACTTTGAGGCACCTTCTCATGGTGTACACCCTTATTAATATCCAGTGTAGGATATTATGAGAACAAGACCTGCCAGAAGGAAATCCATATTTATATGTTTCATTGTATGTTTCTATCTTCAAATGTGTAAATTTATCCTTATAATTTAATATTATTATTAATGAGTATTATATGTTTCATACTTTGATGTATTGATGAAAACTGTGATGAAAAATGTTTGCAGTGAGGTAGGATACATTGGGTGTATCGAGAGTAATATTTCATTAATTAATATTGTAAGAAAACATTTTTTCCTTCTATTATATAATGGAAGTTGATATCTCAGTCCATTTGATGGAAATGATATATCCTAAATAAATTCATGTCCATAGTGTTCTATAGGGAAGTTCAATTTCCATAAATTCAAAGAAAGAGACATCGAGCACATAGGTTGATGACACCAGCATGCAACATGTTTGATTAGAGATATTGTGATAAGGGTATTATATTACATAGTAAGTGTCTGTATGAGATATTATTTCATTTTTTAATTAACTTATTTCTCTATGGGTGCCTTGGAATATTGTTAAATATTAACCTTGGACTTTAGGCTGCTTCGCCTAATTCCACTGAGAAAGAGGCTTAGAGGGTTGCACACTAAGTGTATCCAGAATCTCAGTTAAATAATATCTTATTATTTATTATTTAACAATTTGAATAAATATTATTCCCACACATGGTTTAATAATTATTCATATTTTCTTGATCTCATATATTTTATCACCAATTATTTGAGAGAATATTATATAAGTATAATATTTAATAAATATTTATTTTCTATTTAATGAATATGTTATTTATTTATTTATTGGTTAATAATTCAATGATATTTATTTAATAAATAAATAGTCATTATTCAAGGCCTAATAAATATTGTGGAGGAATGGAAAACCAAGTTTAATTATCCACTGATAAATAATATATATTGAATATTATTTAAATAAATAATATTTAATTTAATTCGTGAGTTTAGAACATGTTAAGAAGTAATAATGATATTATTATTATTATAAACATAGGGTTTTACATGGATTATGGAAATAATAAGGTTTCATGTACAATTATTATTTTCTAACCTTAGCGCTATATAAACCAAATTATATTATTTTCTTAAGTGATTCAATTCATTTTTTGTGAGCAATGAGATATGAAGTGAATCCTCTGAAATAACTAGAGAGATCCCTCTCTAATAATTCTTTCAAGAATGGAGAGTGATCCACCTACACCACCACTCTCAAGTCTAAAGATATTGAATAGATTCCTTCCATGAAGTTATTCTCATGGCGATCAAAGGTGAATGATGCAAGCATTAGGATTTTTTGTGATAGCACATGAAGATTCCTATAGAAACATTTGGAAGTTTGTGGAACATGTGTGGATCACTGCTGAAGGGAATATATTATTTATTCCAACAATGAAACAATGGTATGACGTAGATACTTTGTCAGGTCCATCAATAAAGAAATAATTTCTCACAAGGTAATTATTTAATTGGTTTAATTAATTATAAATAATATGCAATGATCACGTGCTTTGGTTTCGGTGTTTATCTATTGTCTATATTATTTAATTCAATTCTTTTGATCATGTAATTTATCATTGTGTAAATCTTAAATTAATCATAGATCATGAAAAAAAATACGATTTGTACATTCCCCATTCGTCACTTTCGCTATGTCCAGAACCTAGAAAAATGTCCTTAGAATATATGTCGCACTAAAATGTTATAGCATTTCCCTGCTATGATGAGAACCTAGAGGTTCCACAACATTATTCTTGAACCATGTTCAATGTCCATATGATATTTTCTGATGGGACACAGATGATACAAGCTATCTAGGGTAGGAGGCTTAAAAGATATTGAGACACCTTCTCATGGTGTTCACCCTTGGTAATCTCCAAGATAGGAGGTTATGAGAATATGTCCATTAATAGGAAATCCACATTTATTTTTGTCATTGGGTGTTCCTATATACATACATGTGTATTGATCCTTAGACTTTAATATTATCATTAATGGATATCATGACTCGTGTACTTTTATGTATTGATGAAAACCATGATGACATCAGTTTGTGGTGAAGTAGGATATGTTGGTTTCATCAAGAATGATATAACATTAATGGATAATGTGAGAAATTATTTACCCCTTTTTTATCTTGACTAAAGTTAATATCTCAGGACCTTTGATAATAATAGAACAACCTGAGTAAATCCATAGACATGGTGTTTTTGGATGAGTTCATTTTCAAAAAGTCAGAAAAGAGACATAGAGTGTATAGTTTAATGGCACCGGCATGAAACCTACTTGATTTGAGATATTATTATAAAAGGATTATATTACATGATAAATATTTGTAGGAATTTGGACATAATTACAACGTTAACTTCATTATCTATGGATTCTTTGGCATGTTTCTAGATGCTAACCTTGGACTTTAGATGATTATGCCTAATGAAACTGAGAAATAGGCCTAGAGGGTTATTCACTAAGTGTATCCAAAATCTTAGTTAAATTATAGTATTTAATTTAACAAGTTAGAATAAATAATATTTATTCGGGTTTGGTTGATCTCCATAATTTAATCCCAAGTTATTTGAAAGAATAATTTAGTTAAATAATAATAATAAATATTTGTTTGAAAGTTTTGGAGAATATAATATATTTATTGAGGAATAATATAGTGATATTTATTTATTAAATAAATATTCATTAATAAAGGATCAGTAAATGTGGACAAGGGAAAGAAGACTGAGTTTAATAGTCTGATTGGAAATGGTATAAATTATATTTATTTATATTCTTTATATGTTTCACATGTCAATCATTTAATAATAATGTTTATATTATTATTATTTAAAATGGGGTCAATTAAGAATTATTAAATTGGGAAAGGGCTTGTGTGCAATTTTCCAACCCTAAATCAGATATAATAAATATCTAGTTATATCACTTATCTATTTATATCACTTTCCTAATTGACAATTGGTGTTAACAACAGATAGATTGAGACTCTCTCAAGACCTAGAGAGATATCAAGAGATCTATATTTCTCTAATCTCCTCCCCTCCCAAGAAAATGAGAGATCATTAATAATTCTTTCTCTATTGAGAATAATTTTGTTGTAGTTAACCATGAACAATTATAGCAGTCAGGATTGGTCGTGTTGGCACCTAGTGATTCTACAATGTCATTTAGAGATTGTGGTGCACATGTAGATCACTGCTAGAGGGATTCTACACTTGGATACTATAATGTAATGATGGTTCGAGAAGATCTATTCCACTGATCATTAATGAAGAGAGAATTATGAGTTAAGTTAATTTGATATCTTCTTATAAATTAATTATAAATTACATGTGAAGATCATTCGCACATGGTTCTATCATTTAAATCTAGTCAAGTAATCTAATTTTTTCATTTTACATGACCTTTTGATCATGTAAAGCAAGGATTACATGTGATTTACGACTAAAAGTTGAGATGGGCATTCCATCAAAGGATGCTTACCTTGTGCCCAGAACCTATAAGTGGTATCATATGGGTGACATGTTTAATTTATGATTATTTATTATTCATTTAATGATTTCATGTGTTTGCGTTTTCTTTTACTTAAAATTATTTGTTTTAATAATCTGAAATTTTTATCTCTTATTTTCTTTATTCTCGATGGCATAACCATTAATTGGTTAATGATTAAAAATAAAGAATCATCTAAAGATTACCATCTAGAGGTACCAAAAGCTCTACCTAGAGAAATACAAAATGCATTCCATGTGCTCCCAGAGTACATGTTGTGTAGTTTTTTTCATGTCTGTATCTTTCTATATCGGTTCATATTTGAAAAAATTGGATCAAATATATGAATAGATTGGATCGGTTTGTAGATACAAATAGAATATCACATAGCATGTAGAACTACATACCATTTTAGTAGCTTACACTTTGTGCAGTCCCTTCCTTCATGTGATCGAAAACACAGGGTGTCCCACTGAGTTTTGTATCGGATACATGAAAAAGGGGCACACATATCATACAACACTAAGGTTACATGCCATTTATTCCCAATACATGTCATGTAACTTTTACACACTCATAGAAGGATACATGGCTATACCTAGGTGTGTGTTGTGGACAAGGGCAGAAGACAAGAACACCCCGTGTACTTTTGTACATGTCGTGTAGTCTTTTGTTTGTAGTATTCTCAAATTTTCATGAAAATAAGGATTAAATGTATAATTAAACCTATTTATTATGTATTTTCATGTGTATTTTATTCTACAATACATCTCATATCATAGTATTAAAAAGTATATATTAAATTAATATCTATGTTAAAAAATGTATGAACACATGAGGTTGCCTCCAAGCACACTTGTGTACTATATTAATTTTAAATTATGTTAATTTTGTTTAAAATTATAGATTATGGTGAGTTAAGGATGGTTGTATGAAATTAATATAAATTTAATTAATTAAATTAATTCATGGTTCATTGTCTTAATTAAATAATGAATCAAAGTAACTGATAGTTACATTGCAAATGTATGCTTGTTTCTTAATGTGTGGATGATCATGATGTTAGACAAACCATTTTTTGTGATTGATTTATTTTAATTTATTATGTTTAAATTATTATTTATGGATTAAGATTCATTCTATCCTCCTTATCATGTAAGGGCATACGTTTATGTGGTTTCTTTTATGTAAACCCCCTTTATCTAATCCATTAGTTCCCCTCACCTGCATGTGAGTAAAAACTAATGTAAGGAGGGAGCTCTTGAGTACGAGAATATAGTCAAAGCTAAGGAGATGAGACAATACCAATCAAGGAAATACATAGGATAAAAGGTGTAATGTTGCAACATGAACCAAGTTATGGTTCAAGGTGTGTTTTACCCTAGGGACGAGGGTTAGTTTATTATCTACTAGATAAACTAACCGATGGATAATCTCATGATCCTACCAATTATATTTATTTCAATCAATTACATGGTTAATTATTTATCTTTGTAGATGTTGTAAGATCATCTAATAAATGAATTTACAATCATGCAAGATGTAATAAAATATAACTGAATTATGTGTAAATGTTTTATCAAAAATGGTTAATCACTTAAGTAAAATCAAATTAATATTAACAAGATGTCTTAAAGAATAAAATGGGATTTACTCATAAGAATAAAAAATCCCTCAAACTAAAATATTAAGTAGGCATATCCTTCTAATAATTAAGTTATAAATGACCTTATAGTTCAAAGTACTTGACCAACCCAAGTTGGGGTTATTTCAATTATTGTAGAACTTTTAACTTATAGTTTTGGGTTGAATTAACTTAGTTTACATCAAGGTTTGAATTCCCAATAAGGACTTGGTGTAACTAAGAAGAAAAGGTTGAGGAAATATTTTAAAATATAATTTCATGATTGGGGAGTCCACTCAATGGATCAAGTAACTATGAGTTAATGTAGTTGGAAAGTTACACTTACCTAAAACCCTTAAAATATCTTTTTAGGCTCAAGTCTGGGTTATGATAAGGGGAATATTTATCCTTTCCACTAGAATATCTAAGCAGAAATATATTCAAAAACTGATGGTGAGGGCTATTAGTCTTCAAAAAATAGTGGGATACTAATAAGAATTAATTAATTTTAAATCCATTGATCTAATTTTTTTAATCGAAACAAGTAGTAATTATCTGCTCTTAATTTTTAGAAAATGGAAAATCAAACAACATCAATAATATCACTATGATCCATACTAGAGAAGGATATCCTTATCACCAACACAAATTTATAGGAATGGTATTGGCACTTATGTGTTATACTATGCCACAAACAGAAATTATACACACTAGAAGACCCACTTCTTGAGTTCATTTCTAAAGAGATAATGTAGAAGAATTATTTTTCTATTTGAAGAATGTGGATGATGCTATGGATGTCCAATGTTTCATGTTATCCTCCATGTAAAATGATATTCTAAATAAATATGAGGATATGGATGCATATATCATCATTTATCACCTTAATAATCGCTATCAAGAGAAGGCGTGATTAGAGAGAAATGATATCTCAAATGAACTATTCATGTAAAAGATTAGAGAGTCAGTGTCACCTAGGGAACATGTAGTCAAGATGATTGGATACATTGATCACCTATGCATCATTAGTTTTAAGATCCCTGATTATATGTTCATAGATCTCATTTTTTACTCATTATCCAAAAACTTTTATTGTGAATTATAATATGATAAATAGTGATAAGACACTTTTGGAACTTCTTTTGCTTATTCACCAAGTTGATAAAGACATGGGACATGACAAACCCACTTTCCTTATGGTGAATAATAAGAGAAAGAACAAGAAAAAGGGTCTAAAGACTCATTCCAAGTCTAAGGATATGAAACACCATCCTTCCAATAAGAAGAAGATCCAAAAGCAAGGAAAGGAATAGGATGCAGTATGTTTTTCATGTGGCAAGAAGGGACACTAGAAGAGTAATTGCACCCAACCAAAGAAGTAAGGTGAAGCTTTAAGTGTGTCCATTATTAAGTGTAATATTTCCATATATATATATTGGGTATTAGATACTACCATGGTTTCTCAAATTTTTATCCAAATATAGGAACCAAGTATATTTTGGAAGATTACTAGAGGTGAGGTGGGTCTATGAGCTTCCAATGGAGTAAGGTTGGCTAGTCTAACCATTGGATACTACCATATCACATTGCTGTATGGATTGATTTTGGTTTTAAATAACTATTATTATGTGCTTAATGTTACTAAGAACATTATTTTCATTTCTTTATTAGATATGAATGGATTTATTTTCATCTCGGGAAATAAAAATTGCTACTTTTATAAAGATAACATATGTTATGGTATGGAATAATTGAATAATGGTCTTTATGTATTGAATTGAGAATACCAAATATTGTAAATTGATAATGAAACTAATATGATGTGTAACTCATATGAAATCTAATTGTGGAATAAAATTCTTGGTTACATAAATGAGAAGCATTTGATAAAGCTCTATCAAGATGGTTATTTAGACTCTTTTGAGATAAATACACTTGAAAGATGTCATGATTATTTATAAGGAAAGATGACCAAACCACCATTCAGTGGTCAAGGTGAAAGAGTTTTAGAGTTTCTAGAATTTATACACACTGATATTTATGGATCTTTTCAAGTAGAAGCTAGAGGTGTATACTCATATTTTATTAATTTTACTGATGACTTGAGTAGGTATGGTTATTTATACTTAATGAGGTATAATTTTGAATCCTTTGAGAATATCAAAGATTTCAAGAATGATGTTGAGAATCAACTTGGAAATAAGATAAAGAAACTTTGATCGGATCAATGTGGTGAATATCTTAATTAATACTTTATTAACTTTTTATGGGAGTGTGGGATTTTATATCAACTCAATACACCTTATACAACATAGTGGAATGCTGTTAGTGAAAGGAGAAATTGTATATTATTAGACATAGTGAGGTCGATGATGAGTCATGCAAGCCTTCCATTATCCTTTAGGGGATATGAATTACAAAAGGAATTATATTTACTTAATCGAGTACCAACTAAAGTAGAAAATGTTATTCCCTTTGAGGTATGGAATGGAAAGAAACTTGTTTTGTCACATGTTCATGCATGGGGTTGTGAGGTGTTTGTTAAGGATAGATCAAGAAAAAAATGAGAACCCTACGACATGAATTGTATCTTTATAGAGTATCCCAAGAAAACAAGGGGATGTTATATATACAACCCTTTAGGTAAGAAAGTAATTGTCATAAGACAGTTCATCTTTCTTAAGTGGGAGAAAATACTCAAGGAGGATAGTGGGAGTAATATTGAATTTGATAAATTTGATGATCAAGATACAAAAGAGTTAGTATAAGAACCAATTCTATAGGTCTTCATAGAATATTTTGTTCCTAAAACACAAGTACTGCATAGGAGCACTAGAGAGGTAAGAGAACCAGAGAGATATGGATTTTTCATCACTGATGATGGTGACTCTTTATTGGTTAACAATGATGATCCTATATCCTACAAGGAGGTATTAGAGAGCTCATAATATGAAAGGTGGAAAGAATCCATTAATTTTGATATATATTCCATGTATCAAAACCAAGTTTGGGTTCTGATTGATCCAAAAATTAATGTAAACCCTGTTGGGTGTAAATGGGTATTCAAGAGAAATATGGACACAAAAGGTAAATTAAATACCAATAAATCATAGGTAGTGTCTAAAGGGATTAGTCAACATCTAGGAATTGACTATGATGAAACCTTTTCTCTATTTACCATGTTTAAATCCATCATAATTTTGTTTGTTATAGCATATTACCATGACTATGAGATTTAGAAAATGGATGTAAAAATCGTTTTTATTAACATGAACCTTTAAGAGGATGTGTACATTACATAACCACAAGGGTTTGTGACTTCAGGAAATGAAAAAAAGGTATGGAAGTTGCAGATATCCATCTATGGATTAAATCAAGCTTCCAGGTCATGGAATATTTGATTCTATGAAGCAATAAAGGAATTTGGTTTCATTAAGAATGAATGTGAGCCATGTGTTTACAAGCAGTTTAGTGAGAGTAAATTTGTTTTCATAGTAGTATATGTTAATGACATATTACTAATTATAAATGATATAGCGGACTTACAAGAGGTTAAGGAATGGTTGAGAAAGTACTTCCCTGTGAAGGACTTAGGTGAAGCATCCCACATTCTAGGGATCAAGATCATGTGTGATATATCTAAGAGACTACTCAGAATAAGTAAAGGTACATATATTGACCAAGTACTGAAGACGTTCACTATAGAACAATCCAAGAGAGGATTGGTTATAGTGTCACATGGTATACATATTTCCAAGAAAATGCGTCCTCAAACACAAGAGGAACAAAACATAATGTGTAATATATCATATGCTTCTATGATAGGATCTACCATGTATTACATGTTATGTATGAGGCTTGATGTTTCTTATGATTTGATTATGGTAAACATATATCAAGAAGATCTAGGTGAACAGCATTAGACTGCGGTTAAAACTATCCTTAAGTATCTGAGGTGAACTAAGGATATCTTCCTAGTGTATAGAGATGATGAAGATATAGTCATCAGGGGTTATACAGATGATAGATTTTATATAGATCAAAATGATCTAAAGTCATAGTCAAGATATGTATTTTTTTCTCAAAGGAGGAGTTGTGAGCTGGAAGAGTTCAAAGTAGCCAATTGTTGTTGATTCTATAGAAAAGTTCGAGTATATTGTGGATTCTAATGTAACTAGGGAAGTAGTTTGGATTCAAAATTTTGACCAGGATCTTGATGTGGTTCCTAGAAGTAAATATCCTATCATAGTTTACTGCGATAACACTATAGTTGTGACTCTCATCAAATAGACAAGGCTACACCAAAGGTCAAAGAACATACTTTGAATGTTTCATCTCTTGAGGTATTTTTCTCAAAAAGGTGAAGTTTAATTGAGAAGAGTATCCTTAGAGGAAAACATGGTGGACCCCTTAATGAAGGATTTATCTCAGTAGAATCATGAGTATCATGTGAGAGCTAGTGGACTAAAAGATATTGTATGTTAGCTATAATGCAAGTGGGTGTCTGTTGGAGTTAGTTCCCTAGAACCAACTTGTTTAGTACTTGATTACATGTTTTTATTATTAAATAAGTTTTATTATCACATCATGGTTATTATATTGTATAATATTTTTATTTGATAATTCCCTTAAAATATATTTCATGTTGAAAGTTCATAGAATTTACCCGCTATGATAAGAACTTGGTGGTTTTACAAAATTATTCTTGAACCATGTTCTATGTTCGGATGATATTTTATGACGGGACACAGATAATATAGGCTATCAGGAGTATGAGTCTCATAAGAAATGTAGACACTTTCTCATGGTGTTCTCCCTTAGTAATCTCCAATATAGGAGGTTATGAGAATGGGCTCGTCAAAAGAAAATCAACATTTCTATGTTTCATTGGATGTTTCTATCTATAGATATGTGTATTGATCCTTAGAATTTAAGATTATCATTAACGGATATCATGAATCATGTTCTTTGATGTATTTATGAAAACTATGACAGCATATGTTCATTGAAAAGTAGGATATGTTGGGTGCATCATGAATGATATAGCATTAAGGGATAATCTGAGAAAGGATTTATCCCTTTTGTCTCTTGACAAAAGTTAATATCCTAGACCCTTTGATTGAAATGGAACCTCTTGAGTAAATCCATCTCCATGGTGTTTGTCGGGAAAGTTCATTTTCGTAAATTCAAAGAAAGAGACATTGAGCATATAGGTTGATGGAATCGGCATGCAACCTTCTTGATTTGAGATATTGTGATAAAAGTATTATATTACACTAAAACATTTTTAGGAGGTTGGACATCATTGTTGTGTTAAATTATTTCCTTATGGATTCCTTGGCATTTTTCTTGATGTTAACCTTGGAATTTAGATGGTTATGACTAATGTCATTGAGAAATAGGACTAAAGGGTGACACGTTAAGTGTATCTGCAATCTCAGTTAAATTCTAGTGTTGAATTTAATAAGTCATAATAAATAATATTTATTTGGGTTCGGTTGGTTGCCATAATTAAATCACAATTTATTCGAAATAATAAGTGAGTTGAATAATAATATATATTTGTTTGGATGTTTGGATGATATAATATATTTATCGATGAATAATACAATGGTATTTATTTATTAAATAAATTTTAATTATTCAAGGATCAGTAAATGTGGACGAGGGAAAGCAGACTGAGTTTAATGGTATGATTGGAAATGATATAAATGATATTTATTTATATTATTTATGTGTTTCACATGTCAATCATTTAATAATTGTATATATTATTATTATTATTATTAGATATGGGGTCAATTAAGAATTTTGGAATTGGGAAAGGGATTGTGTGAAATTCACCAACCCTAAATCAGATATAATAAATATCGAGTTATATCGCTTTCATAATTTAAAATTGGTGTGTACAATGGATAGAGTGAGACTCACTAAGCCTTGGAGAGAGATCAAGAGATCAAGAGTGCTTTCCTCCCCTCCACTCTCAAGAAAACATGAGATCGTCAAGAGTTCTTCCTCTCTCGAGAATAATTCTGATGCGGTCAACCATGAATAACACAAGTGATCAGGATCAGTCATGCTGGCACCAAATGATTCTATGGAGTCATTCAGATATTTTGGTACACATGTGGATCACCACTAGATGGATTCTACACTTGGATCCTACAACGCAACGATGATGAGATGATATTTATTCCATCGATCATCAATAAAGAGATAATTATGAGTTAAGGTAATTATATATCTACTTACAAATTACATGTGAAGATCCTTTGTTGGATTGGTGTAGCCCGATTTGGTTGGGTTGAATGCTTGTGGCCCGCAACTGTCGCTGGTCGAGCTCCACGGTGAGCTCGTTGGGGGTTGTAGGGGGCAACGCGCCCCTGCTCTGGGGGTCCAGGGGCTGAAGGCCCCCTGGCCCAAGTTTTTCAACACTGTAGCATCTCTGAAACTGTAGCGGAGCTGACCGACCGACACCGAAAGGCACTATAGTAGTGAGGACTTTAGAGTCAACTGTACTGTATCACTTTTGAAAAAAGTGGTTGTCTTTCACTGTAGCAATGCAGACTTACTTTTAGGAACAGTGATCATCTTCTCCATTTTTTATAGCCCATTTTTGGGCTAGGGTTACTACTGAAAACCCTCTGTAATTTTGTGCTCCCAAAATAGTGAAGTTTTGCCTCTCCTATGGATGTATGGATTATTCCCAAACCATGTAAATCGTTGTATTCTCGTTGTTTTCTTTCTTCTGCATTTCCTTTCGTTTTCTTGTTTTTGTCTTTGTGACTCTCAACGTTTTTGTAACAATCGGTATCCATGGTTTTGGAATTTTAATATAGTAAATTAATCTACTATTTTTGTTGGACATGACCTTTTGATCATGTAAAGCAGTGATTGCACATGATTTACAACTAAAATATGAGATGGTCATTCTATCATAGGTTTCTTCCATTATTCCTAGAACCTACACCTTATATATATATATATTACTATAACTTTATTTTTTGGGGTTAATAGATGTTTTAAGTTCCCTTCGAAATTCTTGCTTTTAAGTAAGCCTAACTTAAAGTAACTTTCCGATTTCTTATTTCATGAAAAGTTCCACCTCCATAAAATGTTTTTCACCATGTATAGATTTTTAAAATCATCGTCGTTTTATATAAAACCATCCCATTTCAATCTTGGTTAAAAGGGAAATAATATTCTATTTCCTTCCTTAAATGATCATATTCTCGTTTTGAAAAGCATCACCTATGCGGTTCTTTTTTTATTTTTTCGTCTCCTTGATCCTTCTCATGAATTTTCCTAAATTGGAACTCAATGTTCATGAAATATGTTTCTTTATTAAAATATAGACATCCAAAATTATTTAATTACTTCTTATATTGGGAATCCTTATGATATAGCCTTCGATTATACTTTGAGAAGATTATTAAATCCACTTCTTTCTCATGGGTTTTATCATAATTATTCTGTATATATGGTTTTTTTCCTCATATGAAACATGTATGCATGTACATATTATGATTCTCATTATGTGACAAGTTTACCCAAAATTATATAGCCCTCAAATGCATTGGGTAATGTTTTCATCTCATGTGATACCATATATAGTGCATGGGAAATTATCCTAAACACTCTATATTATATGATGGGTGGGCCTGGAATTATATAGCTCTTCAAGGCATTAGGTAAAACTTTATATCTCATGAGATGTTATGTATGGGATTAGGGAGTAAACTTAATCCACTATGGTACTTTTTCCATTATGTTTATAGGAATGGAGAGTAAACCTAATCCACCATGGGACTCTTTCCACTATGTTTAGGAGAATGGGGAGTAAACTCAATCCACAATGGTACTTTGTTCACTATGTGATGATGGTCTTGGGAGTGAACCTTGATATATGATTATGATGCCATGATTTATGTTAATGATACATATTTATGATTCTATGATCTTATGATATCATTTCATCATTCCATGTTTTCGTGCTTATCTCACACTATTATGTTATAGTAAATGTTTTTTTCTTTTGAGATTACATATCCTTCATTCCTGATTTATAGATAAATATTATTATTCCATGTCCTTTTTAATAATAAATTTATCTCTTCCCATATTTTCTCATATGTTTATGATCAAACCTTTGATGGAATGTTGATAAGTTTTCCCTTAATGAGCATTTGATCTTATACCTTTCTTATGTTTCTCTTCCCCAAGTTATGAAGATATGTATAACTTATGAGAAGTCTAAAAAGGGGTCTAAAAGAGTTAAATTATGGAGAAATGTTTAAAAATTTGTAAAATAATTTTTCTATGTAACTGATCCTCAAAGACACTAAATCAAAATGTTCTCTATGTTATGTGATATTTTTGTGATATTTAATGTTTAACTTTTGGTAATGATGTAAAATAAAGATATATTTAGCTTGGGTCACTATACTTATCATATATATTACTTCATCTATTGAAAATAAATACAACACACATAAAGTGGGTTAATTAGAAATCTCCTTGCCCCATGACTCAATAGATTCACCATCCACCAAATGTAATTTTCCAAATCTTTTAGATACATAGTTGACTATGCACCTTTTCTTCGTCATTAAGTGGAACGATTCAATTGACTCAATAATCCATGAATCCACTATAGTGTTGACACTCAGTAGCAAGTCACCACTTCCCTCGGATAAATCTATGGAGATTAATATTTTAGAATATTCCCTTCCAAAACTCTCCCTTTGATTCTTCCTATCCTTTTTTAGATGTCCACTCTTCCCAAATTTCCAATATGAAGGGCTAGGGCCAGCTGATTTTCCTTGTCTCATATCTCACAACTTGTCTTTTGATTTCATATGACTTATTTATTAGGGTGATTGTCCCATTCTATATCCATTTAGCATGTTTCCAGAAGGTTCCTAGATTTCCCTCCATCTGAATTCGTCATTCATAATCCAATTTTTGACATCCATAAACACTAAGTCAGGTTTTTCAAAAGAATTTCTAATAGTCATTACTGATGATCCTTTATGATATTTTATTTTAAAAATGTTTTGTTTTATTTGAAAACTAACTTGTTATAAATAATTTTTTTGTAAAATAGGTGAAAGTTCTTAAATAAGTTTTTTTTGAGTTGTTGGAAAAAAATAAAGATGTAAATTCAAGAAGTAAGGAAAGTTGGGAAGTTGTAAAACTTTCAAAAATAAGTCAAAAGATACTTTGCTGGTCTCAAAGTTTTCAATGTCATGTAAAACCTCATGATATAATCTTTTGAGGAAAGGAATATTTTGAATCCCTCAGGACATAATTTTCTAGAAACAGGCTTCCAGATGTAGTGCTTCAAACACAGATCCAGACATATAGGTTCATACATAGAATTCTGGATGCAGAGAATCAGATGCATCTCCTGATTTAGTTACCAGATAGATCCGCAATGAAAGATGTTTTGTACAATGTTTATGTTTCCAACATTATATTTCCAAAAACATTTCTCCATACTAAGAAACTATAATAGAGCAATAATTTTGAAGTTGTTGAAGTTAAACATATTACAACCTCGCTGATCAGACACAACCTTATGGATAAGATATTTGGATGAATATTTAAATGGAAAGTTTGAATTTGTGAAAATAACTAAGTTATTGAAAAACATGAGAGAATTAAGATTCTAGTTTTTAGTCAGGCTGATAAGGAATACTTTTTTATAAGAATCTCCAACATTGTAAATTTTTTTATCGGGTAGACATGATTGGATTGATATAGCAGACCGACTAGACCATACGATGGTTATCGGATGAAACATAGAATAAGTACAAAACATAGTTCATTAGACATATAATTTGTAAGAATCTATGAATTTATGGTTTTAGAGTTTTTTGTGGTTTTGAAAAAATGCAGATGAGATGAAAAGTGACTTAAGAAATCAGGTTTGAATATTTGATCAGAGATAAAGGGGGATATATTCTTTGTAATTGGATATAGATCTATGGACACATACCATAAGAAAAACTTTTCTGGATAGAGATATGTGAGAAATTTTGAAGTTGCTTTATCATATAGAAGTTGATTGGTTAAAAAGAGTTTCTAAAAGAATTGTGAAAAAAGAAATGGAAGAGTTCAATTTTTTTATCAATAAAAGTATCCGAATAAAGAAGATGTTAGAAAGGTAGAAGTTTCTACTAGATATTCTTTAAAGGAAACTGAACTCTTTAGAAGTTGCAACAATATAGTCAACCATTTTTAGTTGGTTTGGAGGAACTGAAAAAAGGTGAAGATCATTTTCTAGATAGAAATATTGTATGAAGTTTGAATATCGTATTTTTGTAATAGTGGGTTAAGAGAATCAAAATGATGAAGAGAATTCCATATATAGTTTCAAATAGAGAAGTTCCGAACAATCAATTTCCAGATATAACTTTAGGAATAAAATTTTAAAGTTCTAATTTGATTAAAGTTTTGGAGAATTCAAGAAAATTTGATAAGACTATAGATGATTTGAGAAGTTTTGAGAAGCACTCAAATGAAGTTAGAGTATTTGAGAAATTCGAATTTTTGAATTTGGGTGATCAGGAAAAAATTTCAGGTTTCCTACCTTTACTATTTCTGGAGCACCTATTAATACAGATGCAAAGTACATCATACTTGATCAATATTCAGAGGGAAAAATCTAAAATTCTGAATGTTTTGTGACATAAGAGGTTTCCATATAGAGTCTTCAATTAGAATATTGAACATAGAAAAAGTTTATAAGGCTGGACAGAGTAGAAACGGACAGTGAAGATTGGACAGAGTTCCATGTAGAAGTTTTTGTGAGGTTCTGAGTTTTCTATTCAAGTAGAAAAGAAAATTTTTTAAGGCATGGTTTGAGAAAAGGTAAAACAAATAGATATTACCATATAAAGGATTTTCATACTAAGAAGATCGGACATAGTCTCATCAAATATATTTTTTGGATAGACCTTTAGTGGAGAATTTTGAATAAAGTTACATATTTTTTATGGCTCAATTTTTTTAAGAAATATTTATAAATTGATAGGAGTCAGTATAATCTTTCCTATCAGGAGATATAAGGTGTCCAATAGGATTTTACATAAAATTTATACACTTCTTCATAATAGTGAATTTATATAGACCCATGAGAGTGGTTATAGAAATAAAGTAGGTTCTCACACTGATTCCAAATCTTATAAATCTCGTGTGCCTTGTTTAATTTCCTATTTATACATGTATTTGAGTTTACTAAAATTTGATAAGGAAGAAACTCTAACAAGTTTAAGGGGTTAAGTTTCTTATAGTTGAAATTTTTAAAAAGACAATCATTGATTCACCCCCCCCCCCCCCCGTAGTGATTCAGTGATCCTTAGGAACTTCAATTAGTATCAGATCCATGTTCCTCTGTTATATCATTATCATGGAAAATCGAAAAAATCAATAGTATAGGTATCCCAACCTTCAATGGAAAAAACTATCATGGTTGGAAAAATAGAATGATTCTCTATCTTCTGTCACTTGGCCTAGAAATTTTTGATGCTGCTAAAATTAGGTTTCAACCCATTAAGAAAGATTCTCCTATGAATTTTTCTAACAAGATAAACATTGAAGTTGATGAAACATATAGAAATTTTATTCTTATGTCACTTCCAAATTATATTTATATGAAGGTGATGGGTCTCATAACCACAAAGATTATGCGGGATAAGCTTGAAATTATTTTCAATGGAAACACTAAAGTGAAGTAAGTGAAGAAAAAAAATCTGGTGTAGCAAGTTTGAATATATAAGAATTAGAGATGAAGAAACTATTGATGAGTACTTCACCAGGGTGAAGGAATTTGTTTTCAACATAATAGGTTTCATAGATGTGTTGAAATATTATAAAATTGTTAAGAAACTCGTGAGAAACTTTCCATACATGTGTGATTCTAAAATCTCTACTTTATAAGATAAAGCAGATTTATCTCTTGATGAATTGCATAACTTTATTGTTGCTTATGAAATGAGAAAAGATCCAACATTCAAAAATAATAGAAAATATGAAATGGGTTTTAAATCTATGAGAAAGATAAAAATTCAAGATGCTGAAGATGTTGGTCCTTAAGATTATAAAAATAAGGATGAGGATGAGTTGAATAGAAAAATCATGTCTCTTATCTCCAAGAATTGTCGAAGGGGAAGAGGAAAGTGTGTAGGAAAACTTCCTCTCAAATGTTTTGAGTGTGGTGGAAATGGGAATTTTTCTATTAATTTCCACATAAAGAAATTTGGTGAGTTTGAAGATCATTCTAAAGAAAAATCTCAGTATAATAAGTTTGATAAAACTTCCAAGAAATAAAGTAACAAGTGGAAAGAATAAGTTCACTAGAAACATAAGAAGTATGTTGAGTGAGAAAGTTGAATTTGACTTAGATGAGATTGATTCATTAGAAGATGAAGTTTCCAAAAGAATCATAACCTTCTTTTCAAATGTTGAGAAAAATAAAGATTCATCAAATAGTGAAGAAGGAGGAGGAGGTTAAGAATCATACAAATAGTATCAACTCATATCAGAACTTGTTTCATAACTTGAGAAAAATAGAACTCTCAAGAAGGAAATAAGAATGATAAAGAAAGATAGTGGAAAAGTGGTTGGAGGGAGAAAAGATGTTTCTAAGTAGGAATAAGAATATATCTAGGAGATCTTAGGCTACAATTACTAGGGAAAAGTGGTTGAAGAGCTCAATAAGAAGTTCAAAACTAAGGAATATGAAGTTAACAAAACTCAATAAAAAATCCTTGAGGTTGAATGTACCTTCATAAAGTTAAATGAAAATTTTAGCAAAGCTTTGAAAGTAAAAGATTAATCATCTAAAGCTAAAGAAAAATCTCATTCTAAGAATCAGGTGAACTCTCCACTTTCCAAAAATAAGGTTTCATTTGATTTTTCTAATATTTTAAGTGTTATGAAAAGTGTTGGGAAATCTTGGTTTGAGAAGGGTTGTAAAAAATCTATCAAATTCTTGAAAGTTGAAAATTCCCCTAGTAAGAAAGATGGAACACGCCTAAAAAATGTTAGAGCATGAAGAAGTTGTCAGCCTCAATAAAATTCATACTGAGAAAGATCATACTTCTATAGAAAACCAAGATTTTATTCTTTTTATTGGTGCTATGAAATTTATGGACATAGGGCGTATAATTGTGGGTATAATTTTACACTTCCCAGAAGAAGGTATGAATAGAGGGGAAGCAATAGTGGAAGCAAAATGCGTAACTTTCATAAAACATCGAAATTTGGAAAAGTGAAATCTCAAGATGTTACAAAAATTCCAATGGAAAACAAATTTGATTTTATGGAAGAAGTATGTGAAAGATGTGACTAGGTTGGCCACCATGCCGAAGAATGTTTGAAAACTCTACCAGGGAAAAGTTCTTATACTAGAAAATAAAAGGAAGCTAGAAAGAAGAAAGTTTAGGAAAGATAATTTGTTATTAAAACAACCATAAAAGAAACAATTTAGGAATAAACCATGGATTTTTATAGTGGTTATTCTTCACACATTATATGAGATTTAAAAATATTTAAAGATTTTGAAAATCAAGATAGAGGAGCAGTTTCCTTTAGGAATGATAGTTCCTTAAAAATTAGAGGAATTGGAATGGTTGAGATTGAAGCAGAAAAGTTGAAATATAAGGAAGTTCTATTTGATAATGGGATAAAACACAACTTGTTAAGTGTAAGTTAACTTTTTGATGATGGTAAAGAAGTTAACTTTAGAAAATATGCTTGTATCATAAAAAGCGTGAGAGATGGAAAATTTGTAACTAAATGAGAAAGAACCAGTAAAAATATTTTCCAGATAAGAGAATATTATGACTCCTTTTATACAAGTAATGAAGATAAAAATAAGTTGCGGCATCATAGACTTGGGAATCTTGGGAAGAAAATAATGAAAAATATTTCTAAAGTTGATTCTGTATGAAATTTTCTAGCATTGAAAAGAATAGAAGATGATGTTTTCATAACTTTTCAGAAAGGAAAAATGAATTGTAAAATCCATAAGATATTTGATATTCAGTATACAGGACCTCTTGAAATTATTTATTCAGATATTTGTGGACTGATAAGACATCAATCAACAAAAATATATTTGTACTTTATCACTTTTATTAATGAATTCACTCAAATGACCAACATCATGTTTATAAAACAAAATTCATAGTCTTTATAAATGTTTAGACTCTTCAGAAAATATGTTGAGAGATAATTGTGGTTTTATATAAAGAAGTTGAGAATAGATAATGGTACAGAGTTAACATACAATTATTTTGAATCTTATCTGAAAAAACAAAGAATTAAACATCAGTACAGTGCTCCATACACCCCTCAACAAAATTGAGTTTCAGAAAGGAAAAAACAGAAGTTTAGTGAAAATGGAAAGAAGCGTGTTGGAAGAATATAAACTTTTTAAGTTTTTTTGGAGAGAATCCATTAGCACTATTGTACATGTGTAAAACAGAAGTTTTTTTAGGCCAGAATCAAACAAGACTTCCAATGAAATGTAGTATAACAAAAAAACCATTCAATGAATTATTTCAAGGTTTTTAGAAGTCCTTGTTTACTAAAAATAAAAAATCTATATTTTGGGAAATTTTATGAAAAGGTGAGGAAGGAACTTTCATGGGATATTCACCCAACAGAAGAAGTTAAAAATGTTGGAAAATGTTTACAATAGCTGGAAGATTCTTATAATGTGAAAGTTATTAAAAATCCAAATTCCTTAACAAAGGAGGTTGAAAATTTTGAAGAAGACAAACTGAAGATTTCCAATGAAATTGAAAGTCAGCCATGACAGATATATCAAGATTCGGAGGAATTGTGTGATGTGGAAAGTGAAGTTGGAAGAGAAACTTTGAAATTTACTACCTTACATAAATAGGTTGAAACTGAAAATATACTTAGAAATTAGAAAGATCTGATTCAGACTAGAAGAAGGTTGAGATTAGAAAATCAGACATCACTCATTTCACAAATTGAACTAGAATCAGTTTATGAAGAAGTAAAACACAAAGAATGGGTGAATGTAATGAATGAAGAGTTGGATCAAATTGAGAAAAATAAAATGTGATAAATTATTCCATGACTAATAGGAAAATATGTTATAGAATAAAATGGGTGTATAGAAACTAGTTGAATGAACTTGGAGAAGTTTCAAGAAACAATGAAAAACTTGTTTGTAAAGGTGTGGATTTTGAATAAACCTTTTCCCCTATTGCAAGATTAGAAACTATTAGAATGTTTCTAGCAGTGGTTTCACATCAAAGTTAAAAAGTTTATCAAAAGGATGTAAAGTCATCTTTTCTTAATGGTGATATTAAACAAAAAGTTTGCATTGAAAAACCTTGTGGGTTTTTACTTGATGAAGATGGAAGCAAGGTTTGTAAATTAAAAAAAATCCTTGTGTGGTTTGAAACAAGCCCCACGTGCTTGGTATTCCAAACTTGATAATTGTTTGATAATGTTAAATTTTTCTAAAGGAAAAGTTTATAGAAACTTATATGTGAAATAAATTAACTCCAGTGTCCTAATTATAATTTTGTACGTAGATGATATAATTTTTTATGGAGATGAAGAAAAAAATTTCAAAGAATTTGCTGAGGAAATGAAGAAAATTTTTGAGATGTTAATGTTTGAAGAATTAACTTTCTTCCTTAGTTTACAAGTTCAAAAAAAAATGAAAAATACATCTTTTTATCTCAAGAAAAGTATGTTGGGGAATTGTTACAAAAGTTTGGTATGACAGAATATAAAGAATATTATACTCTTATTTCAGTTGGGATGAAGATGAGTAAAGATGAAGCTGGGAAAAATGTGAATCAGAAAGATTTTCAAAAGTTGATAAGAAGTTTGTTTTACCTCACATCCTCAAGACCTGATATTGTTTATGTTGTGACTTTGTGTGGCAGATATCAGAGTGATCCGAACGAATCTCATATGTTAACAGAAAATAGAATCTTGAGATATGCTAAAGGAGCATATTTATATGGGATGATGTATAAAATAAGTTGTGATATGAATTTCCATGGTTATACTAATGTTGATTGGGATAGAGATTATAATGATAGAAAATAAACTTCAGGAGGAACATTTTTCTTAGGAGAATGTTGTTTGAGTTAGCATAGTAAGAAATAGAGTTTAGTAACTTTGAGCACATCAGAATGAGAATATGTTGTAGCTACCCATGATTGTACTCAAATATTGTGGATGAAAGTTCAGTTGGAATATTTGAAAATTGAAGCTTGCAAACTATTGGAGATACTTTGTGATAATCAGAGTGCAATTGATCTTTCTAAAAATCTTGTCCAACACTCAAGATCAAAGCATATTGATATCAAGTTTCACTTCATAAAAGAGAGAGTTATTGGTGGAGATGTTTTGCTGGAATATATTTCAATGAAATATCAAATTGCTTATGTTTTCACAAAAGTTGTGCCAAGGGAGAGATTTGAAGAATTAAGGCAAAAACTTCATGTTCAGCCTCTACCAAAGACTTCCTAAATATATTAAAGAAGACATTACCCATCATGATTTGGATTATGTTTCCAAAAGGGTAGAATATGTACAAATTTTTTCCTACAAGGGAGAGAATTACATTTCTTACTTCAATGAATCTGAACCTGTGATTATCATAAAATGGGGGAGAAAAAGAAAAGTGAGGATAAGGAAGAGTGAGTAGGAGTTTATCTTAACATGGATGTATATTTTCTTATCACCGAGGGATGGAATTTCTTAAAAACATTACTTTATCTAGTAGTGTAGTGTCAGGAAACTCTTTTGAGAAAATTTATATTTTGGTAAATGTTAAAAAATGAGTTGTAAAAAAGTCTAAGTAATAAAAATGATGAGTGCTAAAAGTTATCAAATTTTGTTAATGAATCAAGGGGGGATATTGAAGATGCTTTGTGATGTTTTGTTTTAACAAAGTTTTGTTTTTATTGACAACTAACTTGTTGTAAAGAATGTTTTTGTAAAATGAGTGAATGTTCTTAAATAAGTTTGTTTTCCAAGTTGTGGGAAAAGAAGAAAGATATAAAGTCCAGAAGTAAAGAAAGTTGGGAAGTTATAGAACTGTACAAAATAAGTCAAATGGTGCTTTGATGATATCAAAGTTCTCAATGTCATGGAAAATCCCATGATATAAGTTTTTGAATAAAGGAAGATGTTAAATCCCTTTGGACATAGTTTTCCAGATACACGTTTCTGGACACAGCGCTTCAAACACAGATCTAAACATAAAGGTACAGACACAGAATTCTGAATGTAGAGAATTGGATGTGGATCCTTAAGTAATTATCGGACATAGCTGCAATGGAAGATGTTCTATACAATGTTGAGTTTCCAGGCTCATATTTTCAAACAGATTTCTCCAGACTGAGAAACTACAAGAGAGAGAGAAGTTTGAAGTTGTTGAAGTTGAATGCAGTACAACATTATTGATCGGAAACAAACTTCCAAACATAAAGTTTAGATGAATCTTTTGATGGAAATTCTAAATTTGGGAAAATTGTTGAGTTCGTGAAATATGTGAGAAAACAAATATGCTAGTTTTCAATCAGGCCAATAAGGTAGAAGTTTTTATAAGAAGCTACGATATTGTAATGTTGCTTATCATACATACACAATTGGAATGATGTAGCAGACTGACTAGACCGAATGATGACTATCGGATGAAACAGAGAAGAAGCACAGAACACAGTTCATCGAACAAAGAATTTGTAAGAATCTCTGAAGTTGTGATTGCAATATTTTTTGCAGTTTTGAAAAAATACAAAATAAATGCAAAGTGACTCAAGAAATCAGGTTTGAATATCTAAGAAGAGATAAAGGGGGAGATAGTCTTTGTAATCAAACACAGAGCTCTAAACACAGACCACCGAACAAACTTTTCTGGACAGAGATGTGTGAGAAAATTTGAAGTTGCTTCATCAGAAAGAAGTTGATCGGTTGAAAAGAGTCTCAAAGACTTGTGAAGAAAGAAGTAAAAGAGTTCAAGTTTGTGATCAGACAAAGTCTTCGAACAAAGAAAATGTTAGAAAGGTTGAAGTTTCTACCAAACATTCATTGCAAGAAACTAAAGTCTTTAGAAGTTGCAACAATGTAGTAAACCATCTTCAGTTCATTTGGAGGAACGGAAAAAGGTAGGAGATGAGTTTCTGAATAGATAGCTTGTATGAAGTTTGAAGATCATAGTTTTATAACAGTGGTTCATGGGAACCGGAATGATGAACAGAATTCTGAATAGAGTTTTGGACAAAGAAGTTCGAACAATCAATTTTTGGACATGACTTTAGGTAGAACTTTATAAAGTTCTGATTTGAGTAAAGTTTAGAGAATTTAGGAAGATTCGAGAAGAATCTAGATGAGCTGAGAAGGTTTGAGAAGCACTCAAATAAAGTTCAAATATCTGAGAAATTCAGATTTATGAATTTGGATGAGCGAGAAAACTTTTCAATTTTCTCACCTTTACTATTTATGGATAGCCTATAAATACAGAGAAGATTTCCAGACAGAGTCTTCTATCAGAAGAACGAACAGAGAAAAAGTTTAGAAGGTCAGAAATTGGAGAAATGAACAATGAAGATCAGATAGAGTTTCATGCAAAAGTTTTTGTGAGGCACTGCGTTTTTTATTTAGACAGAATAGAAAGTTGTTTCAAGCATAGTTTGAGAAAAAGTGCAACTGACAGAGATTATCGGATGGAGGATTTCTGAATGAGAAGATCGGACTCAATCTCATCGGACAGAGTTTTTGAATAGACCTTTAGTGGAGCAGTTTGAACAAAGTTACATATTTTTTCGTGGCTCAATTTTTATAAGAAATATTTGTAAACTAACAGGAGTCAATATAATCTTTCCTATCGGGAGATGGAAGGTTTCCAACATGAGTTGAAACAAAAGTTGTATTCACTTCTTCATAATAGTGAGTTTCTATAGACCCATGGGAGTGGCTATCGAAAGGATGTAGGTTCTCACACTTGTAGGAGTTAAGTTTCTTATAGTTGAAATTTGTAAAAATACTATCACAGATTCAATCCCCCCCCCCCAGTGATTCAATGATCCTTAGGAACTTCAGTTACCATTACATCCCATGACTCTAGCAATGGAGAAAATGGTAGAAGAGCCCATACACCATCCAAAAATGTTTCCTTGACTGATTCAAGATTCCCTCGAATCATGTTGAAGTCATTCAGGTGTTCTGCCACGTCTACCTTCTGAGGTCGAACCTTGTAAATCTTGGGTGCCTTGTTTACTTTCCTATTTCTGCATGAATATGAGTTCACTAAAAGTTGATAAAGAAGAAACTCTAACAAGTTGCATGGGTTAATTTTCTTATAGATGAAATTTGTAAAAAGACAATCACAGATTCACCCCCCCCCCCCAGTGATTCAACGATCCTTAATAACTTCAGTTACCATTACATCCCACAACTCCGGTAATGAAGAAAGTGATAGAAGAGCCCATACACCAACCACAAATGTTTCCTTGATTGATTCACTAGTACAAAAACTATTTTTAACGTCGCCTTTTTTCACGTCGGTTTTTTAGAACCGACGTGAAAATCTCTGAAAATTGATTTTTTACGTCGGTTATTATATAACCGACCTAAAAATACATTTTCGCTGATTTTTCATGTTAGTTATATAAGAACTGATGTGAAAATTCCATTTTATCTGATTTTTCACGTCGGTTATTATATAACCGACGTGTAAAATCCATTTCCATGAAAATATATTAAAATTTTCACATATTTTTCACGTCGGATATTATAAAACCGACGTGAAAAATCGATTTTCATGACTTTTTTACGTCGGTTATTTAATAACCGACGTTAAAAGATATTTTTCACATCGGTTATTGAATAACTGACGTGAAAAAAGTTCACAAACATGTATTTCATTTCCTAGGCTTTAATTTGACAGGTCACGGAGCTCAAACGGAGTTATGGATTGAAAGTTATGGCCTTCAGAATTTGATCATCTCTAAACGATGTCTTAGGGAAGGCCAACTTCTGAAGGCCATAACTTTTAATCCATAACTCTGTTTGAGCTCTGTGGCCTGTCAAATTAAATCTTGGGAAATAAACTACATTTTTGTCAACTTTTTTCACATCAGTTATTAAATAACCGACGTAAAAAATACCTTTTAACATCGGTTATTAAATAACCGACATGAAAAAGTCATGAAAATCGATTTTTCACGTCGGTTATTTAATAACTAACGTGAAAAGGTGATGAAGATTGATTTTTCACGTCAGTTATTATAAAACCGACGTGAAAAATAAGGGAAATTTTTAATATCTTTTCACGTCGGTTATCATAAAACCGACGTGAAAGATAATTTTAATATCCCGCGAACGCGAAATTTCAATTTTTTTACATCACGACATCAAAATTTCGAATTGTCGCCTAAAATTTTTAACACTGTGTTTTCTCTTATAATCTAAATTATATGTTTCCATTATCCACATATCTGAAATTAATGATCATTTATTTCAACCATTATTGTTCCCCCAACTCGACTCGTTTAGTCTTCAACTTGAATCAATTATTTCTTCTTTCCGCGATCTCGTCAAGGTATATTTAATCATATATCCATGATTTAGGGTTTTTATGATTTGTTTTCTTAATTGATATACCATTTGACGATCATTTCATTCAACCATCATCGTTCCACCGACTCAACTTGTTTGATCTTCCACATGAATCCACGATTTCTTATTTCTGCGATCTCGTCAAGGTATTTGTAATTATTTTCCCATGATTTATATTTTCTATGAGTAGTTTTCTTAATTGATATACCATTTAATGGTTATTAATTTATTATAATGATGGATGATGCTTTATATCATGGAAAAACTACAAATCCCCCTACGGATTCAAAAATTCCTTCTAAGATGAAGCTACGGTTGGCTCATTCAATCTTTCCTCGAAAAAAATATCAAACTTCTAGTGGTCATAACTTTTCATCCGTAATTTTGTTTGAGCTCTATGACCTGTCAAATCAAAGATTAGGAAATTATCTACAAGATGGTAAAAAAAATTACGTCGGTTATTTAAAAGACGATGTTAAAAATCACTTTTAACGTCAGTTTTTTCAAAAACCGGCGTAAAAAATGGCTTCTTAACGCCATTTTCAGAAGGTATTTCACGTTGGTTTTTTAAAAACCGACGTTAAAAACCATAAAACCCCATTTTTAATGTCGGTTATTAAATAACTGACGTAAAAATCATATTTTTAACATCGCTCGCAATAACGTCGCCTAAAAAACGACGTTAAAAAGCAAAAAAACCCGACGTAAAAAAAATGTTTTTGTACTAGTGATTCAAGCTTCCCTCAAATCATGTTGAAGTCATTCGGGTGTTCTCCCACATGTCTTCCTTCTGATGGCCTCATGCTAAACAACCCCTACATCATGAACATTTTGTTAAGTGTCGTCGGCTTCTTATACATGTCTATCAGGGCCTTCATCAACATAGTCATGGTCTTCACTTTCCGAATGTTAAAGGATACATTCAAAGATAACTAACTAACCCAAGTTCTTTTCTACCCAGTCATTCTCATTCAGCTTTTTCCATTTTCTCAAGTCTGGCCCTAACTAATGGAACTTCCAGGTCCTTTTGAATGAGATAGTCCTCTATTTGTATTCTCCAAAAGTCGAAGTCTATATTATCGAACTTGTCTACCCTGACAATACATTCTTCTGATGCCATACCTTCCGATAACAGTAAACTCTCACTGAATCAAAATAAAGTCTACGGCAAGAGAATGTTACTTAAGTCTATCGAGTGTGTGTTTGTCAAGCATTGAACCAAGCTCTGATACCACTTATTGAGAATGTCGCCACCATCGATTCATTAAAAATTACCACACCAGAATTACGTGCACAACTGAACAAGTTTTGATAACTTCCAATGGTCAATTGATCACCTTGACTCGGGTTTACCAGACGATAGGAAGTTCTTCACACCCTACTCATTGCACCAAGTTGACCCCGCACACAATCACAACGACGACTCTCACAAACATTAAGTGATAAGCATAAATTAAACAAAGGAAGAACATTTTGGGTTTATGAGGTTCGAACATGAGTCCTACATCCATGGGAGAATCACTGTTGTCATTCTCATTTCGATCAAAAGATATAAGGAATTACAATCACTTTATCCATGTAAGCTAAGTAGATCACTAATTACAAGTAATCCTTATAGTCGCAATTCATTCTACATGTGTCTAAGTGGTCATGTCTACTTGTAGTAGATCTCAGCCAATCATCCAGTTACACCAACTTCCGATCTATTCGGACATCCCACCATTGAACCGTGGTGACTGTAGATCACTTGTAGCAACTTCAGCCATGACCGATATCTTCTGATAAACAATGAAAGGTTACTCAACCCTTTGTTGTTAAACCACGAGGATCAACTTTGTAACTTTTGATGAACATCCAACGATGAAACTAACTGTTGCACAACATTGGAAGATACCATCTTATGTCGAACCTGCTTGCGCTGGAGATTCCTGCTATCACTGCACTGAACATCAAGCCCAAGCCATCTGCTGGAGCTTTTCCTTCGGATAGAACTGAATCGATAAACTTGAACAGGCTTCACATTTTTAACACTTCTACATGTGAAACGTGAATAATATGATTTAAAACATTATCCTAAACCCCATTGGACAAATAAAACCATATACCATTTAATGATCAAACTTGCAATCTTCATCATATTTGGACTTCGACTTCTAGGTAACAAATACTAGAAAATAATTTATCTTCACAAATAATAAAATTTCCATCTTACATCTATATATATGATAATTCATGCCATCTAGGTCAATCATCTTGGTGTAATTAGGCTTAATAATTTAATTAAAAAATTTATAAATAAATAACTTGAGTTTTAATACCAACTGTTGGGAGGGGGTGTATGAACATACTTGAAAAAATCTAAAAAGTGTGAAATGTGTTGTGATGCAAAAAATAACATCAAATATTCAGAAAGTAAACCAAAAGGATATTAAAAAATATATATGTGGAAAGCTCTTTTAAAAATGAAAGGTAAAAACTATGAGGCTTGGTCCTGTATTTGTCCACCCTTGTTAATGAGTAAACTTAGTCTTAAGGAAGACTTCATGTCTTCAACTATCATGTCTTTTTTTTATGAACATCCAAGATCCAAGGCTTTCGACATAATATTGACCTTTCATTTGTGTGTTCTTCGTCTACTCCGATTTTTTCATATACTTACTATTTTTCATCTAATTTGCATGTTTCATATTACTTCTGGAATGTTTTTCATAAATAACATTTTATCACCGCTTTTATACACATTTTAACTGAGAATTATCACTTATGATACATTATCACTCAAACTCGAGTTTGTTTAAGAAAAAATAAAAATTTACTTGAACCAATCAGTTTAAATATCCCACTAAATATTTAACACACATTTTAACTCATAATTATCACTAATGATATATTTCACTCAACCTTGTTTAAGAAAAATAAAAATTTACCTCAACCAACCACTTTAAATATCCCACTAAATATTTAACACAACTAGATTTTTAGGATGAGAAATTTAAGTGATAAAAACATCTCTATTTTTTTTTATTTTTTATTTTTATTTTTGCCCCTCGTCATTCTGTAGTGGTCCAGAGGATTTGAACAGGCCACCCCCTCCCAATGGCAGGGCACCCCTCCCCAAATCTTCACCATTTATTTCCTCAGATCCCACAGGCCCATGCCCTCTGGCCCACCCTATCCACTTCCTGTGCCCTAATCCAACAACACTCGCACACCATCAGCCCCCACCTTGATTTGGTCCACACAAATCAAATTGGGGGGAAAATAAATCAAAGAAAAGGATTTTTTTTTTTTAACAAAATAGTATTTGGGTTACAGTGGAAATGAAATCAATTTAATGTAATTAAAACAAGGGAGATTTGCTCATAAATCCATTTTTAAAGCCTTACCAAGAGGTCCAAATCACAGTTAAAAAAAAATAAAAATTTTGGAGCCCTTGGTAATCGGGCCTAATAAATAAATATTATTATATAAGACACACAACTGAATGCCTCATATGAGGGAAAGATAATACCATACACCTTACAACCAACCATATCAAGAAAGGCAAAGAAACAATATCTTTCTTTTCCCCATGAACCATCAACCAAACGTGACCTAAGAAGGAAAGTTGGGTTTCTATGGAAACACCAATTCCCAACCAGAGAAGTCAAATGAAAACAAACCTCTCTTACTTTCCTCCCATAAACCATCAACCAAACATGACCAAAAAAGGAAAGTTGGGTATCTATGGAAACCCTAATTCCCAACCAGGTCAGACGAAAACAGACTTATTATTTACTGGAAAGGAGGCAACCAAACATGACCTCAGAAGGAAAATTGGGTTTTTATGGAAACCCTAATTCCCAACCGTATGAAAACATACTTCTTATTTACTGGAAAGGAGGCAACCAAACATGACCTAAGAAGGAAAATTGGGTTTGTATGGAAACCCCAATTCCCAACCGGACAAGTCAGACGAAAAAATGTTATTTAAAGAATAGACCTTTCATTATATTCTTATCAAATGTACCCAAATTCGAATTTAATACAAAAACAAAGCTGTTAAATTCAATACAAATTGGCCTCACAGTTTGGTGAGCATGCCAATTCGAACTTAAAGAATAGACCTTTCATTATATTCTTATCAAATGTACCCAAATTCAAATTTAATACAAAAACAAAGCTGTTAAATTCAATACACATTGGCCTCACAGTTTGGTGAGCATGCCAATTTTGCATCAAAATTACCTCTTTCTATATGTTGCATCGATCATAGCCAACGAACCATGACGAAGTCTCTGCCAGTTTAGATAATTCATCGTCTCCGCCCTCAAAGAATGGTTCAAACTCTTCTTTCCATTGCTGATCACCAGTGTCGAATTTGGATGAATCAGGGTTAGCTGGCCGTAATGATTCTTCTTGCGGATATCGAGACTCCTCAAGATTGAATGTAGCTGACCCTTTTTCATGCTTTCTCTTTAACCGGTCAATCTGTTTATAGGCCTTATCAGTTTCCTGCTTTGTCTCCACCACTCTTCTCTGCAATTTGATACATACTTTCTTAAATTCATGATACAGTTAAACTTGCATGATATACAGTTGGGAACTCAATTAAATCAATTATTATTAATTTATTAACTATATATTTTTAAATAATAGTGAAATTATAAAATATATTTCTTTTGAGTTCAGTTCATATTGGATTTATAAATTAAAACAAGTGATTCTGTATAAATATTTCCAAATTGCTGCTTACTGAAAGTTATACAAGTGTTATAAATACAAAATCATCACAGCATATATTTTTGTTCTAAAACTGGTCAACTGGAAATCAGAATGCTTGCTTGAAACTGTGCTTTTTCTGTTCACTAATATCAAAACCAACCTAAAATTGTGACTACAAATGCAGCAAACATGGACTTTTAAATAAAATGTACAAAAGTAAAAGAATTCAAAATCACACCTGAGCACCGGCAGCAGCTTCTTCAGCTTCTTTAAGTCGAACCAGCAATTCACCGGCCGCCTGTACTGCCTCAGCAGTATCCTGCAGTTGTGCTTGAAGCCCTTTATTCTCGTCCCTAAGATACCGTCTCTCCTTCTCTCTTTCTAATTTCAGAACCGAGATTTCAGCAGCTAAGGCATTTATGAATTTCGATTCAGCGCCCCTAACACCCGCTTTCTGCGCTGCTTTCTTCGCATCATCGATCCCTTCCTTGATTCTCCGATACCTCGCAAGCAATTCCATATGTTTCACTTCAAGATCGGCCTGCTGGTCAAGCACGCGTGCATAAACAATCATGTCTGCATGCTTTTTCACTGAATCGAGCCCGCGTTTCAGCTTCTCAGCCAAACAACGGCTGCTTTCTAGTTCAATTCTCAGTTCTTCGGCAAGAGAAATCCACTTACTCTCAGCCTCAGTCCAATGCGCCCTCTCCTGTTCAAGTTTATCCTCCATGCTCTCCAGAAATGACTCTGGAACTGTGCTTAGAGGCGGTGATGCCAAGCATGGATCACATGATGGTTTAGTCAATAATGGTGAGGAACTTCGTTTCTGTGCCAATGTGGATGATGATGGATCTACGTATGACTGTAGATGGCTTCTTAAATCCCGAATCTCTTCCATCAAAACTTCTCTCTCACCCAAATCGAAAAAAGTTTGATATTGTTCACATTCATCCTGAGCCCTTTTTAATTCAATTTTTGTCTGCAAGGCATCTGGATGGTTCTCATATTTCTCCTTTAGAAGCTGCATGTAACAATTGAATTACATGCATAGCTAACACAATAAAGAATATCATAAATGACTGTTCATCTAACACTTAAAAATCAACTTTAATCGGAAAAACTGTATGTTTGAAAAGAAATTATTTGTTAGATCATTAAAAAAAATGGAAAAGAAATCACTATGATTTCCTCACATTCCATTTGAATGAAGAAGTCCGTACCTTATGCTCATCTGTCCAATAATGGCATTGCATTCTTTTTCATGAATGTACTGTTGGGCCTGTCAGAACGCTCAAATATGAATAATACTTGCATTTGATCCCCTAAAGTTCACTTGTAGTTCAATAATATATACTATTTGGACTAACCAGGCAGTTGAGCTGCATGATTTCAGAAGTTTGCTGAGCACAGACTTCTTCTAATGCCATTTCCCTTCTAATAGCTCCGGCCAAAACCTTTTCCACTGCCTGCAAAAGAAAACCATTGTTAAAGCATTTATCGCTACAATGTAAAAGAACAAAAGGGCTATAATAAATCGCATTACTTTGGGAACTTGTTTCATTGACTTTCCATCAGAATGCGACCCATCAATGAGCACCAACTGCAGGTTCGAGGACCCATCGCTCTCTTCAGATTGCGACTTGGGAAACCTGCATTTACTGCACAAGAATTCCACCCTATGATGGTTTAGCCAATAATGGTGAGGAACTTCGTTTCTGTGCCAATGTGGATGATGATGGATCTACGTATGACTGTAGATGGCTTCTTAAATCCCGAATCTCTTCCATCAAAACTTCTCTCTCACCCAAATCGAAAAAAGTTTGATATTGTTCACATTCATCCTGAGCCCTTTTTAATTCAATTTTTGTCTGCAAGGCATCTGGATGGTTCTCATATTTCTCCTTTAGAAGCTGCATGTAACAATTGAATTACATGCATAGCTAACACAATAAAGAATATCATAAATGACTGTTCATCTAACACTTGTTTAGGTCATAATGGAATAGAAAAGAACTGTTTTTTTTTTGTGATTTAAAATGATTCTGCAACTGAATTACATGCATAGTTTCAAGTAAAGGAAATATCATTAAAAATCAACTTTAATCGGAAAAACTGTATGTTTGAAAAGAAATTATTTGTTAGATCATTAAAAAAAATGGAAAAGAAATCACTATGATTTCCTCACATTCCATTTGAATGAAGAAGTCGGTAAAAGAAAAGAAATGATTTCTTCTGAAATCATCGTGTTTTTGGGATGATTTAAAATAATATGTTGGAGAGAGATCCATTTCTCTCCACCCAATTTAATTAAACCAAATAGAGAAAATAAATTGTTATTGGCCTGCTTGTAAAAATCTAAGTCGTACCTTATGCTCATTTGTGAGAGAAGCTAATTGTAGTACCCCGTTTGAGGTATGTGGCCTTTGTTTATGCATTTTTATATATTTAAAGTGCATGGGATGAGTTGGGAAGAGGTTGGGAGAGTTTAGAATGGTTTCGGATGAGTTTGGAGGCTTTTAAAGGGGTGCACGGTTTGAGCACGGTTTGAGCACGGTTAGTGGAAACCGTGCGGGTTCTCCAGGAAACCGTGCAGGGGAGACAGTAGGCTTCGCACGGCCGGTGCACGGTTTGCCAAACCGTGCGAGGCAATCGTGCCGACCCTTGCTCCCGAGGCAGTAGCGTGTGCACGGTTAGCGCACGGTTTTCCAAACCGTGTGGGCTAACCGTGCGACCACTTAAAAATAGGGTTATAAGTTTCGGGCTCCCTCGGGCTTAACCTATTTCACTCCAATCTTCCTCTCACTCGAGCCTCACTCAGGATTTTGGGTTCTCAGGGGTTAAGGGTGCTCTCCCACTCGATTTGGAAGTGTTCCAAAGGGGTTTCAAGGTGGTTTGAAGGTGGTTTCTCCCGGGTAAGTCTCTCCTCTTGTTTCTCTTGTGTTTTCCTCTAGATCTACATCCCTCTCTTTCTTGATTTTCTAGATCTACACTTGTTGTGTGTAGATCTAGGGTTGTGGTTGCCTTGGGTGACGTTTTGAAGGCTTGTGATTAGGGAAGGGGATCTAGAGAGGTTTCGGAGGTGCGTTCGCCGGATTTGAGGCGTGGTTGTTTGTGGGTCGATTTCTCGGGAAATTAGTTAGAAATCCCTTGGGTGATTGTTTTGGGGATTTTTGGGAAAAAGAGGGTTTTGTGGTGAAATGATATTGTTGCGGATTTTAAAATGGGGATTTTTAAAATGGGATGCCTTGGTGGATTTGTGAAATGATTGGTGGAAATGGTTTTCAATAAAAGGGTTGTTTTATTGAAATGTTGTTTGGCATGGAAAATGGTTTTCAATAAATGGGTGATTTATTGAAGTGGATTGATATGCAATGAAATTGGTTGATTGCATGATGTTGTGACCTTGGCGGGTTATATGTTTGGTTGTGATTGATTGGAATGTTGTGTGGAAGTGGCGAGAAGTACCACTATAAAAAGGGGATGGATAGTGGACGGAAGGGTCACCATCAAGGACAAGTGGCGAGAAGTACCACTATAAAAAGGGGATGGATAGTGGACGGAAGGGCCACCATCAAGGACAAGTGGACGGGAAGTGCCACTTAATGTGAATGGGTGAACGGGTTGGACGGAAGCTCCACCGTTTGGTTGTTTGGTTGTTTTGTTGTTTTGTTGTGCATTGCTTTGCAAGATGGATAGTGGACGGGAAGGACCACCATTAAGGACTAGTGGACGGGAAGTGCCACTTAGTGTGAATGGGTGAACGGGTTGGACGGAAGCTCCACCGTTTGGTTGTTTTGTTGTTTTGTTGTGCATTGCTTTGCAAGATGGAAGTTGTTGTGCTAACGTGTAAATGATGAGATGGTTTGAGGCATGTTTGGTTGGTTTTCCCTTGGGTGCTTGGTAAGGGCATGTTTGGCTTATGAAAATGGTTGCACTTGTGATTTAATTTATATAAACTGTTTTATATAAATGTGCTAACGGTTTTATCCTAGTGGCGTGTGTAGGGAAGTCATTTGGGGAAATCCTACTGAGTTTTAATACTCACCCCTGCTTTGGCACTGTGGTGTCTTTGCAGATGCCGTGTACCCTGACGTGGGCAAAAGTAAGGCATCACCCTCCTTTAGTGGAGCATTGTGATCCCTTGGTGGTGCTTGGAGCTTGGAGCTTGGCGTGGAGCTGTGGTGGTGTCATGGCTTGTGGTGTTTGGTTGTTTACTTTCCACAGTGTACTCTGATGTTGTGTGGACATGTCTAGTTGTATTGGTTTTGAGTTGTGTTGTGGAACAACTTGGTTGTCTTTTGGGAATGCATGGTTGGGTAATTGAATTGACATGCATCATATAGTGGCAGTTAGTGGATGGTTTGGTTGGTTTTGTCTTAAGGGCAAATCGTTCCCCAACTTGATCTTGAAGCCCTCGGCATTCATTGTCAGCCTTTAGCGTCTTCAGGAACGTCGCTCATGAAATCCTCAGCAGGCAACACGCCATCCATTAGGCTGTCAAGGTGAAGGATTTTGTCCTCCTGCATCTGTCCAATAATGGCATTGCATTCTTTTTCATGAATGTACTGTTGGGCCTGTCAGAACGCTCAAATATGAATAATACTTGTATTTGATCCCCTAAAGTTCACTTGTAGTTCAATAATATATACTATTTGGACTAACCAGGCAGTTGAGATGCATGATTTCAGAAGTTTGCTGAGCACAGACTTCTTCTAATGCCATTTCCCTTCTAATAGCTCCGGCCAAAACCTTTTCCACTGCCTGCAGGAAACCATTGTTAAAGCCTTTATAGCTACAATGTAAAAGAACAGAAGGGCTATAATAAATCGCATTACTTTGGGAACTTGTTTCATTTTCCATCAGAATGCGACCCATCAATGAGCACCAACTGCAGGTTCGAGGACCCATCGCTCTCTTCAAATTGCGACTTGGGAAACCTGCATTTACTGCACAAGAATTCCACCCTATCTTCGGCTTGAAGAACTGTTTGGACACCCACTTCAACTTTTTGAACGGGGAACGCCGGCTTGAAAGTGTTCAATGAAGATCTAAATGACCGCTAGAAGCCAGAAGCTCAGCTGGTGGATGACTCTTTACATGAACAGCTGTCTTTTGCGAACTTCGCAAATGACATATGCAATGCCCCCTGGCCCATTCAACTGGTGTCCTCTAGGTCCTTAAGAGAAGCCATTAAAGAAGTCCTGAGAACTTTCCTACAGCTGATTTCAGGGGAAACACTTGGAGTTGGAGACTTGAGAACGGGGGATCCCTCACATGGAACAACACTAGGAATCTAATACTGAAACTCCTTCACAGACACCATATTTGATTCAGGGGGGTGGCATGTGGCACCGTCGCCTAATTGGCCTTTGGGGTTATTTTATAGGGAAATATAAAGATGAAAAAACACTCCGATGTGGGACACAGACTCCAACTCTCCCCCTCAGTGGTGCGGCAAGTCATCAAGGCACAACAGAGAAACCGCGCAGGCGGGGCCGGTCGACGGGATGCCGGGAAAGCCGCACAGGCGGGCCGGTTGACGGAATGCCGAGAAAGCCGCGCAGGACGAAGGGCGACGCACAATGAGGTCTTGAAAGCCCTCTGCAACGAAGCCGGTTGGGCCGTCGAAGAAGACGACACCACCTATCAGAAGGGAAGCAGGCGGCCGATTGAAGTCCGATGATGCTCCAACTGAAGGAGGAATCAAGAACCGAAGGAGGCCGATTGAATTGGCCGAACAAACCTGAGGTCGATGATGCTCCAATGTGGAAGAGATGCGTTCCGCGGGGAGGGGCTGCGCGCAAAGACGGAGGGGGCGTCCGAAGGAGGCGCCGGCGACGGGAAGCATCGGAGGAGACGGAGGGGCAGCGACTATTTTAGGGCTCGGTGGCCATGGGGCAGCCGCCCCCGTCCGGGGAAATATGCAGGTCCTCCAAGAAAAAAAAAAGGATGGGAGGGTGGACTAGGGCTGAACCCCCTTTGATACCATGATAAGTGGACCCAATACCCAAGATTCCCAAGATGCCTCTTTAAAGAAGGCCTTGGGGTTATTTTATAGGAAAATATAAAAATGAAAAAACACTCACGTCCGATGTGGGACACAGACTCCAACTGGGGTGGCATGTGGCACTCTCGCCTAATTGGCCTTCCTCCATACAACTGGCTCTCATGTTTTCATGCGTTTCAGGTGGTTTGGGTGTTCCTTCTTCCATATTGACATTCATATCATTAGAGTCTTCTTCACCAGGAGCATCTTCAGAAATGCCTTTAGAATTTGATTGAACATTTTCTCGTTTCCCAGAATAAGAGGTGCTTCTTCTTTCTCCATTGCAAGTAAATTGTATACCCACTTGAGCACAGACCTTCTCTACAGCATCATCATCAATTTCCATTTCTTTGTCACTGTCATTATCATCATGAGGCAAAGCTGGTGGACGGCTTCGGCTAAATTGAAGAAGATGATAGCAATCCATCCCGTTGAGTAGTCACTGTTTGCATCAATTGGGTTGCCTGCCTTCACTCTTAGCAGTTCTTCCTATAAAGATATGGTAAAGTGTTTTCATGGTACAAAATATAAGAAAAATAGTATATTTAACTATATTTTATCACAAATAACCTTCATTAATTATGGGATAGAATATAGCATAAATGCTCAACTGCAGGTATTTTTCAAAATATATTATAAATTGTGATAATTCAATATGTCCAACACTTTTAATTTGTTTCCTTAATCCTTACAAATCAAAGATAAGTAAATGCACAAACCTTCAATTGCCTTATCACTTTCCGCAAAAAATTCACATCATTTTGCATTATTTCATTCACAACAGCCTTGTTCTTGATAGCCTTGGCACGTTGTGCAAATCTTAATGTGCTCAAAGTCTCACTCTTACAACTGCATTAACTAATCATGTAAGGATTATGGAAAATGGGTTGAAAATAGAGTTAAAGGAAAATAGGATTTGTTAGATCACCTTTGTGAAGGAGAAATAGAACAAACCATGGCTAATTTTGCATTCCCACCTAGAGATTCCTGTAATAAGAATGTCAACCTGGGATCTCTGTATGGAATATGTCTTTGCTTTCCAGTTTGAGAAACTTCAGCAAGAATATTTATCAGGTTCCTGTAGCTCTCGAGGTTATAAAAGAAATCAGCACCAGGCTACTGGATATATTATGACATATTCAGTTCAATAACCTACAAAATAAGTACTCAGATTGACTGCCAATGATGATGAGCAGGAATGCATTTCTATCCTAAGGGGCAACAAAGGATCATCCATCGTATAATTGAAAAGTTCGGTCACTCGAGGGTCATGGATTCAGTTATAGATAAAGTTATTTTAGCAATAAAATAAAGGGTTATGATAAGATGATTCCAGACATCCAATGTTGCCGAAGTGTCAAGGTCACATTATTAGGGCCTCTTTGAGAATGCTTATTGAAAACTGCTTATAGCACCTATCACTTATGATAAGTGATTCTGTAAGTGTTTTCAGATTTCCAATTGAAAAAGTGCTTTTCTACCACTTAAGTGGTTTTCTTCGGAAATTTAAGTGAATATTTTTTTAGAAACAGAACAAACAGTACTGAAAACTTCTTATACCACTTATCACTTATGAGTATTCTTCAGTGTAAAGTGGACCACTAGTTGTAATCATTAGGTCCAATTCAGCATGCATTTGTGCAAGATCTTGTATTGCAATGTGTTTCAACAATTCTAGACTGCAAATTAACCCTCACAACAACTGCCATAACAAAAAAAAAAAGTGGGGGAGGGAACATGCAAGAATGGTATTCAATGGCATACCCAAGCTGCGATAAAGACTGATTAATATTTTTTGCTTCCTTCAAGCGTTCTCCGGCTGCACCTGTTAACTTCTGCCTTTCTGAACCAGCTAAATCAACAAGATTAATTCTGCTAGTTTTAAAGCTGCTTATACCATCAGCTGTGCTCTGTAAAAGCAATATTTAGCTTAGAAACAAGTCAGATTATACAGAATGATAAGCACGAGTAAAAATATTTTCCACAATATCACAAATTACTATTCTCATTCTTTTAGCTTTTGTAACACTGAGCAGGTATCGTAAAAAAAAACATAAACCAAATTAAAACTTTTTTTATTTTATTTTCTCTTGCAGGACAAGAGAGAGGAACGAAATCCACCCTAAACTGTAACCTCAAATTTGATTATCTTACATAAAGATTCAACAAGGCAATGAAAAACACCATAGAGTACCTTACATTCAGATTCAACAATACAAGTGAAAACGCTGTGTGATCAAGAGCTCTCGGCATTTTTACTGGTTGCACCTGTCCTCCGGTTTAACAATCCCTGTTTCAATATATCAATAGCAGTAACGTATGGAAAAACTATCAATCTACAGGACTTGCAATGCATAAAGAGACGGAAAACAATAAGAAAAGTGATTAGGATGATTCATCTAAATCCACAAGGAAAAAATGATTAATGCATATTGCATTGTGCTGTGTTGTCAATGATAATTGACAAGATTGAACCCACTAATGAAAAGTTTTGCATATCCTGATTGCTTTAGCATTTTTGTCACAGTTGCATATCGTGACTGCTTTAGCATTTTGGTCATAGTAAAGGGTGTTTTTTTGTTTTAAGGGCATAATATCCACCAATAGTAGAAGCGTTTTCATAGAAGTGTTCGTTAGCTTTCATATGTATAAGAATGCAGTTAGCAACAGCACATTAATTTAATTGGTATCCTTGGTTGATAGAAATGTGGGGGATGGGGCTGGAGCTGGTTTGGCTTCGTGGAGCAGTTCCAGGGGTGGGAGTTGGGGTGCTGCTGCCCAGGTCTTGGGGAAAGTGGTTGTTAGTCAGAGGAATTATTGTAATAATTGTAAAAGGGGGAAAGTGGTTGTTAGTCAGAGGAATTATTGTAATAATTGTAAAAGGTTGTTAGGTGGGTTATTAGTTGTAGGTTTCCAGCTGTATAGTTGTTAGGTGGTTCCAGCTGTTATTGCCAGCTGTACAGAACTCTAGAAAGTTCCAGCTGGTAAAGTAACTCTCCTTTATAAAGCTGGCAGGGGGGAGGTCTAGGGGCACAATTGGTCTTGGGAAAACTGGCTTCCAGCGGAAGCAGCAAAGGGTTAGGCCTCAGGCTGGTGGAGCAGCAGCAACTCAGGATTCTCCTCTTCCCCTCTTCTATTTCTTCTTCTATTACTTCTTCTCCTTTGCTCTGTAATTCTGCTTCTTTTAATAGAATTTTATCAGTTCTCTCTCTATCTCTAAATTGATACCTATCAATTGGCGTTGAAAGATATTCTAGAGAGAGAGTTTTAGAAAGAGGAACTTTTGATCGGAGTAAATTAGAAGTTCACGCTGCATCTAACTGTGCAAGCGCATGGACAGCAGAATAGCACAATTGGAATCGACTGTAACCGAGCTAAAAAGCACATATCAGCATCAGGAAATGGGACTACAGTGGCTGGAGAACGCATGTCAGCTCCAGGAGGATGCTAGCCGGCGTCGAGATCACCAGATTCAAGAGATAAAGGCGATGATGACTCAGCTTTTGGAGGTACAAGCGGAGCATATGGCAGGAGGAAAGAAACAGAAAGTCGACCGAAAGTGGGGAAGACGAATGCAGAGGCAGCGAGGAGCATCCTGCCGCTAATCCAACACGACAAGCTGATCCTGGGAGGTTGACACGTGCAAACGATGAGGTGGAGAAATTTCCAGATGCAGATCGGCCAGTTAAGATGAGTCTGCTTAAGGAAAACGAGCAGCGAGCGGAACAGGTGCAACAGCCCAAGAGACCACTAGTGTTGTTGGGGCGGACAAAACTTATCGCAGGGAGCTTAAAACGGCTGCAGAAAGTAGCTTCTGAAGCTGGGAACCGCGAGAGGACTGCTAGTCAGAGAGCTGCGCCAGCCTTCGTTGACTGGGTTGAATGTAAGAACCGGCAGGGACCGAAGATGCCGACAAGAGTTTCAGAACATGTAGAAGCTGATGGTGCTGTTGAAGTGCTGATAGAGCAGCACAGGTCAGGAACTATTGAGGCACAAGAAGGCAGTAAGGGTGAACAAGCCACTCAACCAGTTGTTTTAGGGAGCTACAATCGAGGAGCTGTAGATGCTGGAATTCAAGAGGATGATGAAAGGGTTCGAGAACCGCCTCACCGGAAAAAAAATTCCAGGGAAGTACTTCCAGTACATTGGCAGCGCAGGTGGTCGAAGACTCTTATGATAGAGCCAAGTTTCGTTCGGCCTTTGCTTTAGCCGTTCACAAGCAAAAGAGACCTTTGCAGCAGATGAAAAGTACGAAACAATTATACCTGAGGAAGAAATTGCTATTAAACAAACTGCATGGCTGCCTAGGCCTCTACCAAAGCCACCAGACAATCACCTTGAGGACAAGGTAAGGAGAAATGATAGGAATGTTGGGGATGGGGCTGGAGCTGGTTTGGCTCCCTGGAGCAGTTCCAGGGGTGGGAGATGGGGTGCTGCTGCCCAGGTCTTGGGGAAAGTGGTTGTTAGTCGGGGGAATTATTGTAATAATTGTAAAAGGTTGTTAGGTGGGTTATTAGTTGTAGGTTTCCAGTTGTATAGTTGTTAGGTGGTTCCGGCTGTTATTGCCAGCTGTACAGAACTCTAGAAAGTTCCAACTGGTAAAGTAACTCTCCTTTATAAGCTGGCGGGGGGGAGGTCTAGGGGCACGTTTGGTCTTGGGAAAACTGGCTTCCAGCGGAAGCAGCAAAGGGTTAGGCCTCGGCCTAGTGGAGCAGCAACTCCTCAGGATTCTCCTCTTCCCCTCTTCTATTTCTTCTTCTATTACTTCTTCTCCTTGCTCTGTAATTCTGCTTCTTTTAATAGAATTTTCCCAGTTCTCTCCCTATTTCTAAATTGATACCTATCATTGGTCAATTGTGTATGTAATGACAACTACTCAATTATCAAGTCTTGTTCACCGAAAATCAGTTGTGTAGATATTTCAGAATGATGAATTTTTTTATTTACAAAATAGCATAGGAATCAGCTATGCCATAAAACCTGTTGGAGCCTGTATCCCTCATCGGACTTGTGGTCCGATATGGTCATTTTCATTCATTATAAAAGAATGTCTCCGCCTCACTCTGAGGTAAGGAGTCAAGGGGGTTTTCTCAACCTACATGGTATCAGAGGGAAATTAATCCTGAACCCTCCTCCCATTTTATTTCCTCCCTTATCCAGGGTTTCTTATTTTTTCTCCCCCGTGGGGGGGCGGCGGCCCGTCATGAAGGGCTAGGTTTATGTTTTTACCGCCGCCCCCTCCGGGCTCGTATCCCAGCCGGCCTCTGTCCGGCGATGCTCCTCCCTGCCGGTACCTCCTTCCCGGTGGATCCCTCCCGCTGCCTTCTCTGCGCGCGATGGATTTACAGCGCCGGCCCGCCCCTCCCCGGTTCCGCCTGCTTTCCCGGCACCCCTCCCCGCTGCGCGCGCGTCGGCCCCTTCCGGCGATTCTCCCCTCCAGCGCCGATCCTACCCAACGGCCTCCCTCCCGGCGCCGGCTCCCTTCCTTGTGGTTTTTCCCGGCAGCCCGCCTTCTCGCGGCCTCTCTTCCCGACGGCGTCCTGATCCTGGCCCCGCCTTCCGCAGCGGCGCCCTTCCCTCGGCCTCTCGTCCTGATTTGCGTGCGCGCCGGCCCCTTCCGGCGATTCTCTCCTCCAGCGCCGATCCTACCCGACGGCCTCCCTCCCGGCACCGGCTCCTTCCCTGTGGTTTTTCCCGGCAGCCCGCCTTCCCGCGGCCTCTCTTCCCGATGGCGTCCCGATCCCGGCCCCGCCTTCCGCAACGACGCCCTTCCCTCGGCCTCTCGTCCCGATCCCGGCTCCCGCTCGACTCGCGCCTCCCGTTCCTGTCTGCTCCTCCATTCAACGGCGGCCCTACGTACTGCCCGAGCAGAGCCCTCCCGGCCTTCATGCTCCAGCGCGTCGGATTCTTCCCCCCGTCACGATCCATGCGCGGCTCTCTTGCTCGGCTCCTGCACCACTCCCTCGTGTCGGCCCCTCTCCGTCCGGCTGCTCCCTTCCCGGCGGATCCCTCGCACCGGCCCCTCTATGTCCGGCTGCTCCCGGCGGACCAACCTCCCAGCGGCTCCCTACTCCAGCAATGCACCTCGGCGGCCCCGCTTCCGACGGATCTCCCCCCCTGTCGGCGCGTCCTTTCCCGGCGGTTCTCCCGCCTTCCTCGGCGATCCATCCGGCTCCCGCAACTGGCGGCACCCGCTCCCGCTTCTCCAGGCGAGCAGACCGGCCGGCTCCCGCCTCTCCCGCTACGCACGAACCGCCCTCCCGTTCCAGCGGTTTCTGGCGCGACGGTCCTCCTGTGGTGCTCCTTCCCCTCCCAATCCTGGCGACTCCTTCCATGCGCGCTCCATCCCCGCCGCAACTTCCTTCTCAGCGCCGCGTCCTTCCTGCGCGCCGCCTCCTGTGCGGACATCCTGCCCTGCCTCCCTATTCTGCCGGCCTCTCCCCCTACCGACGCCTCCGACAGCCGACCTCCATTCCTGTCGGCTCCTCCAGCAGCTGACCTCAAGCCTTGTCGGCTCCTCTCTGCGCGACAGCCGGCCTCCATTCCTGTCGGCTCCTCCAGCAGCTGGCCTCCCTCCATGTCGGCCTCTTCCTGCTTCCCGTGGCATTCCCGCCTCAATCGCCAGCCTCCTCCTGCGGATTTCCCGGCGCTTCGACGACCGGCACCGCCATTGCGGATTTCTCGGCACTTTGACGACTGACCCTCCCGAGCGGATTTCTCGGCGCTTTGACGATCGGCCCGACATTACAGATTTCCCGGCGCTCTGACGACCGGCCCGTAGTGCGGATTTTCCCGATGCTCTGACGACCGACCCACCAATGTGGATTTCCCGGCGCTCTGTTGTTCGGCCCCGCACTTTTTCGGCGATGACCCATCCTTTTTTTTTTCAACAGCATCACATTACCATCTTGAGGGGGAGCAGCATCAACAACGATTTTAGCATCTGTTTTTTTTTTTTTTTGCTTTCTTTTCATTATGTGTCCAAGCTAGGTACACCTAGCTTGAGGGGGAGTGTTGGAGTCTGTATCCCACATCGAACTTGTGGTCCGATGTGGTCCTTTTCATTCATTATAAAAGAATGTCTCTGCCTCACTTTGAGGTAAGAAGGCAAGGGAGTTTCTCAACCTACAAAACCCAACCTTTACATAATGCTCATAAAATTTTCTTTTTCAACAAAACACCAAAAGCTTGCTCACCTTTGTTAAGAGCTGAGCAACATCCTTCATTGTAAAAATGCATTTTTCTGTGAGATTTTCAACATAGACTCCGGATTTTACATCTTCTCGTATCTATAAGAAAATCAACATATGTAAGAAAGCCAAGCTACCTACGCACACGATTAAAATGCAGAAGAAAAATGCTTCATTTAACCTGAAGGTTTCTTTGAGTTGGCTCCAACAGGTCTGTTATTTGTTCATTGTAAATCTGTAGATTAAATTCTCATAAAGTGGGAACAAAGAGATAAAATGAAAATTCGACAAAAACAACCTCAAGAAAAGAACGACATTGATACTTCAGTTGCTCGTCAGCATGCCTGATTTGCTCCTGCTAAGAGGAATTAATAGTTCAGTATCATCTGAATGATAATTCACAGTGTTTTATGATATTTTATCTTTCGGAGAAGAAAGAATTAACCTCATTTATGCAAGCAAAGAGTCGCTCAAGAACACGTGGGGTTAAGCCTTGTTTATCATCTAACGCATTTTCTTCCAACAAGGCATTTGCGGGTCCCCACATTGTATATGTCTTCCCACTTCCCGTCTAATCAAGTCAATTCGAGAAATGCAAGCAACATGCCCACATATATCAAAATGGATTATTATCATGCGCAATTCTCCAAGAAAAATAATTTTATAACCACTATACATTTCCATAAGCAAATACTGAACTATTTAATCCAGCTAGACAGTTCTCAACTAGAGGTGCCCCAACAAGCTCAAACATATCCAGCTGAAAGAAAAATAAGATTATGAATGAGTATTTGGCACCAATGATCATTGGTTTATCAAAAATTGCAGTGCACTGAATTTTACCTGTGTTGACCCTGTGTCAGCAACAGAATCAAATGTAAAGGGTTGTCCTAAGATCGACAAAGAATCACCAGAAACTTTTTGAACAACAGTTTCTCCTTCATCATCCTTGATTGGTGGACACATCCTCACTACCACCTAATGAATGAGGCCAATGAAAATAAAATAACTACCACAAATTCCTAATCTTAAACTCCACAGGAGAATCACCGATTATGAATTCAAAGGAACACATGGACCAGGTAAGAAAAATGACTTCAAAAGAAAAATCAAATTTCAAGTTTTCAGTAAGGAACTCTGCTGAATTACCACTAAAACCTTCTTAAAAAAAACATAAAATACTTATGAGAAAAATAGTAAAACATATTGCAGCTTAGGTTTTGATACCTTGACTCCAGAATCGGACGACCCAGGAATCGCACAGTCCAGCACGGTATCTATGTTGAGTTTCCGCTTCAAAAAATTGGAGTTAGAAGAGGGGGACCTGGGTGGAAGCGGGCTTTTGAGCTTCCCAGTGGAGGGAGGTAAGGGCTTCCCGGTGGGGGAGGAGAAAATCTCGTGCGCACAATTCAGATCTAAGGGCGGCGCGCTCTCCTTGGAAGATTTTTGCTTCCGAGAAGAGAATGAGGGAAGCCTCTGCCTGATAGGGTCAGGGCTGGGAGTTTGTGTGCCCTCGGCATGATTATCCTTCAAGATTCGGCTTCTTGGCTGCATGAAGTGCTTCATAGCCGCTGCGGAAGAAGGGGAGCAGTGATAGTCTGAACCGATAAAAAGGATGAGGAGAGGGAACTCGAAAACGAAGAAAATGGTTTCAGACAAAATGGTGGAAAGAGGAGAAGAGGCAGTGGGGACGAGGAATCTAGCCGTTGGGAGCAGGGAATCTGAAATGGTTTCAGAGGAGACGTTTTTTTATTATTATTATTATTATTACAGGCAAAGGGACTTAAAAATGAATGGCAGGCAACCGCGGACTTCAGTAATTTTTAGGGGGCAATGTCAGCTAAGGATCAAAACAGTCCATTAATTCAAGTCAAGGACCTTTCATATTTTAGATTAAGATGAAATCTGATTTTATTTAAAAATTCATAATGTTTTTTATCTTTTATTGAATTTTTTCATGTTTTTGCTCATTAATTACTTGTTTCATTTTTTCTAATTTTTATGAGATGAAATCCTAATATATATATATATATATTGAAAAAAACAATTTCATGAACTTCGGAGGAAGATAGGAAAGTTTTTGGTGGAAAACCAAAAACCACGAGTAAAGGGAAAAACTTCCACAGTTATTTCCTCGTGTTTGGGAAAACAACTTGAATAAAGAAGTTGGAGCTAAAGTAATGGCTAACACAATTTAGGCAACACATGATGCTCATACATTGTGGTTTAATTGTGTTTTCTTTGGATGACAAAGTTAAGTCAACAAGTTATGGTAGTAGGTTATGTTTTGGTAGTAGTTTTTCAAAGAATACGTTCAAGGTTGACTGATATAGGGAAAGAAATAAATGTGGTCTCCGATCATCGTTTTTCAAAATGCAAAGAAGCATGTCATGGATATTTTTCCACACGTCGTGTTTAATTTATCTAATGGATTAACTAGATTAAAAAACATCATGGTTTATAGGATAAGATTTTCACCATGCCATGGTTTTCAGATGATTTATCTTTTGAAGACTAACATGGCCTGTCAGACACCAACATGCAGTGTTTTGAGAGATACCTATCGTTTTTGCAAAATTTGATATCCTTCAAATTTCAAAATATTGAGATAAGATAGGTTGATATTATTAAGGAATGTATTTGACTACTCGTCAAGGGTAATGACAAGTGACATGATCAAATGAGGTCGAAACAACACACTACTGGAAAGAGGGTTTTTTCCAACAGGCCTATCCCAATGGTTTTCCCAAACCGTTGGGATAGACTGCTATACTGTAGGCTATCCCAACGGCTTCTTAAAAACTGTTGGGATAGAGTAGCATATTCCAATTGTTTTTTAAAACCGTTGGAATAGTGGTGCCCTGATGTAACGACCCAGAGTTTTTCAATGGAAATTCCCTTCTTATAATTATGTCGTAAAATAACATGAAAACACAACATAATGAACTACTAAGTGCTAAGTGACCTTTAAACATGAGTTGTCACTTCTATGTTTGGAATTTTGAAAATCTGACATACACGGTTGTGTTCAAGATGCTTTTTGGAGTCTAATAAAACAAAAATAATTTTTGGTGAATAGTAACCTACCCTTATGAATAATAACATACTCTTATGAATAGTGATATACCCTAATTAATAGTAACATTAACTACGATAGTATAAAAATAATATTCAAGTGAAAGTATGATGTACCTATATATTAGAATAAGTAAATGAATGTTTTAAAACTGTTTTTAGTAATAAACCATGATTTTAATTAAATATTAAATTAATCATATTTAGAAAATTATTTTTGAAAAATGGACTTCATTTTTTGGATTCTACACATCGAAAAATGGTTGGGGTATTTTTTTGGGATTTTTCTGAAATACTTAATTTTTTGATGAATAGTGAAATACCGTAATTTACAAAAATAAGCTAAATAAACTAATTATAGAGTCATGTGTGATGTTCTGATGATGTAAGCCCACTTAGTTCGGGATCACATGATAAAATTACTATTCTTGGTCATTCAAGACTCAATATTCCTTGTCTTAGGGGAAATTAATAAACTAATGAATTTTATATTAAGGAAACTCCTCTCCCCTCCACTATAAAAACCACCCTTCACACCCTCATTTCCCCACTCCTCTCAAGCTCCAAGCCTTCTCTAAACTCTGCCCAAACATCTTCCCTAGCCCCTCTCCCACGTTCAAGAGCTGCTGGTCTCATCAAAAGACCAAGCTTAGGCCCCTTAAGGAGGATCTCAAGAGGAGGATTCAAGAGGTAATTTATCTCCCTCTTCTCCTTTAATTCCCTTTCAATTACAAGTTATTTTCTTATTCTCTCCACAACTATCTTTATACAAATGGTATTGTAACTCCAGTATTACACATGTACTATAATTTTATGATGCTAATGGGATATTATATCATCCAACCACCTTTCCCTCTTCCTTTTATTTTATTAAAGAGAACGTTGTTCGTGAAGTGTTAATTTATCACCTTCAAGAACGACATGTTTTCTTCTTCCATTTCTACCTTCAGATCTGGTCATGAAACCATTTTTATGGTTGAACCAGAATAAGTTATATGTATTATCTCCTATTTAAAGTTCTATAACTAACTTATGACCATATTACTAGTGATAAAATAAAACAAGTTCATTATGATCGAAAAACCGCTCAAATTAAACCAAACAATCATCATTTAATTCTTATCTAATGATTCATGCACATGGATCTAATAGAATTAATTATAAGATCATTAAAACTTCTGTAACATCATTAATAACATGTAATATCAGTTCTGGATGTTTACCCATGTTCTACCTGAACTTTCATTTAAGAATACAAGTGAACTGCTCAAGAAAACCATAAAAACGAACGTTCCAGAACAATGTTTTTAAACCCTATAACTCATAAAAAGGCACATAAAATAACATAATGAAACCAAAATGAACCCTTTTCATCTATAAAAGGTTCTGGAATTTCTAATTAATGAATATAATGTCATTATACAGGACATTAAAGAGAAGGGAGTGTTCGGATACAAGGTAAGGGGAAATTCTCGAACCCAACTTTCATCCTTCGGGTTCTCCCTCTTTCACTCCTTTTTGATATGGTTACTCCGTAAAAATATTTTGTTCATAATTGTCTTTCCTTTTCTGGGATATACATGTTTGTCACTGGCATTTATGAAAAAAACAAATGTTTTCCAAAAGAACTCTTCTTTCAAGAACACACATTTTACTTCTCAATCAAGATTGATGGTTCTTGTAACATATATGTTATTCTCCCTTTCTTTTGGGAACCCAATGTTTATGAATGTGTTCTTATGAGATGAAACTCATTCCTTTTCATGGGTTAGTTATGTTCATTTATGGTATATTTTCATTGTGGCGTGCATGATAAATGATAATGTTATGATGTGACGGGTGCGCCCAAAATTATATAGCGCAATATGAATGTTTAAATGTGACGGGTGTGCCCGGAATTATACAGCGCTCCAATGTATTGGGTAAAGTGATGAATCTCATGAGTAAATGTGAAAATATGTGGACAAGATTCTAGCTTTGTTCAAAATTATGTGTGGTAGTTAACCACTAAGACATGATGTTTCATTTTTATGCATTGCCACACTTCGAGTCTTTTATTTATGCTTCCTCTCATGTTCATGATCTTTTTCCCATGTTATGATTATGCTCACCCCATGATATATTGTTCTTATCTATCCTCTTACTGTGCTTTTAGCTCACCTCTTTTGATGTATATCCTCAGGTGGCTACATGTACTAAGGAGAGGTCAAGTTCCAATAAGAAGCTAGAGAAGAAGAAATTAAATAAATGTTTATGCTTGATGATGTAATTGCTATGTATGGTCCTAGTTTGCCCAAGACACTAAACCTTTGGATCCTCTATTTGTAATACTATTATTTTGATTATCTTAAAATAATGTATTAGTAATGTAAGAAAAGGTTGGGTCGCTATAGTTGGTATCAAAGGCGGTACCCAGCCTTAAGTGCGGTGCACTGCCTGGGTTGAGATGTAGGGCCCACAATGAGGACGTTGTGCTCTAAAGGGGGGTGATTGTAACACCACCAAATGATAAAAGGTTAAATGAATAAATGATACGACTCATATCAACAAGGTTCACATTTCTTTTCGGGAGCCTGTCTGATTAGAACTCCATAGTTAAGCGTGCTTGGACTGAAGTAGTGATCATGATGGGTGACCTTCTGGGAATTTTCTTAGGGTGTGTGTGAGTGAGGAAAAAACACACTGGAAAGAACATGTGTTAGCCTGTGTGGACAGTCATTAGTCAGATGATCCGTTCGGGCACGTGGGTGACCCCTAGGGTGGGGACCACATGTTTATGGGGCAACTGGTGGTACCTGGCGGGCCAGGACCCGATGACCATGTTAAGGCGAGGTGTTTATGCTGTTACCGGGACCCAGTTGTTACATTTGGTATCAAAGGTAAGGTTTAGTTAATTTGGGAATTAGGATTAGTGAAACCTAGAGAAAACAACTAGCATGAGACTAAGTACAAATATGCACACAAGAATCTCTACATAGGGATCCCATATGTTATGCTTTTAGTATAGATTGTGAAAATGAATGATTTATTTATTCATGACTTGTTGACTTATGTTTTGTTCTAACTTTTTTATTTTAGAAAATGGTGGGAACCAGGAGAAACTAGGCCGACAACTCGTACCTGGCGGGCCAAGACCCGATGACCATGTTAAGGCGGGGTGTCTATGCTGTTACCGGGACCCAGTTGTTACATTTGGTATCAAAGTTAAGGTTTAGTTAATTTGGGAATTAGGATTAGTGAAACCTAGAGAAAACCACTAGCATGAGACTAAGTACAAATATGCACACAATAATCTCTACATAGGGATCCCATATGTTATGCTTTTAGTATAGATTGTGAAAATGAATGATTTATTTATTCATGACTTGTTGACTTATGTTTTGTTCTAACTTTTTTATTTTAGAAAATGGTGGGAACCAGGAGAAACTAGGCCGACAACTCGTACGAGGGCCAATGCAACGATTGCCCGAATGACATCCCCAACGATTTAGGAAAAAACACACTGGAAAGGACATGTGTTGGCCTGTGTGGACAGTCATTAGTCAGATGATCCGTTCGGGCACGTGGGTGGCCCCTAGGGTGGAGACCACGTGTTTATGGGGCAACTGGTGGTACCTGGCGGGCCAGGACCCGATGACCATGTTAAGGCGGGGTGTCTATGCTGTTACCGGGACCTAGTTGTTACATTTTGTATCAAAGGTAAGGTTTAGTTAATTTGGGAATTAGGATTAGTGAAACCTAGAGAAAACAACTAGCATGAGACTAAGTACAAATATGCACACAAGAATCTCTACATAGGGATCCCATATGTTATGCTTTTAGTATAGATTGTGAAAATGAATGATTTATTTATTCATGACTTGTTGACTTATGTTTTGTTCTAACTTTTTTTATTTTAGAAAATGGTGGGAACCAAGAGAAACTAGGCCGAAAACTCGTACGTGGCGGGCCAGGACCCGATGACCATGTTAAGGCGGGGTGTCTATGCTGTTACTGGGACCCAGTTGTTACATTTGGTATCAAAGGTAAGGTTTAGTTAATTTGGGAATTAAGATTAGTGAAACCTAGAGAAAACCACCAGCATGAGACTAAGTACAAATATGCACACAATAATCTCTACATAGGTGTAGAGACCCTAAGCTTATCGTACATGGACATTACATTACATTTGCGGAATACTTAGTACATAACAAAAATACACACTAAAGGATCGTAATAGTTTAGTGTCTTTGGAAACTCGGAACGTAATCTTCTAATCGTGGTGAAAGTTCTTCAATATCTCCCATAAAGATCTTCCCTTTTTTTTTACCTAAAAACCTTTCTTTATATCCTGGGGAAAAGAAAACATAAAAGGGTGAGCTCAAATGCTCAGTAAGGGTAAACAAAAGAAATATCAATCACATCATATACATAAGAACATAGCTTTTGGAAATCTTAACCTGCAAAAGAGCTCATAATATCATAACATGGGATAAATCATAGAAGTGAAAATGAGATCCCCATAATCATAACATAAAACTTGAAACTTTGTGGCATGCACACATAATCATGGAAAATCATTTCTTGTTAGTCATGACTTATTGCCAAGACTATCTTAGTGGACAAAGTCCCTTTCTGAACCGAGTTCACTCCTCGTTTCAGTCCTGTGTCACTGAACCGAAATAACCTTCCGTTCCAGCCATGTCTATCTCATGAGATATAAAATCTTTACCCAATGCATTGGAGGGAGATATAGGTCCCACCCATATTATAATGAATCCTTTCTTATGTGTGCCACATAATCATAAACCATACATCACAGCGTAACCCATGTAATAAAAATGGGATTCTTAAACAACATGACATTATAAAACAATTCATATAAGATAAAGGAATTCATAAACATAATTCCATCACAACATAGTCAAATGAATGTAAAAATATGGATAGAAACAGAACCCTTTATTAGCTTAGATGGAAAATAATTTTGAAAAAAAACACTTGAAATTAATTCTTGAGGAAAATATCCTTTCTTCTTCAAAATCAATTTCTTTTCACAAAACATCATGCAATTTTAAAAGAAAGAGATTTTATTGAAAATAGTCATGAAATCTTTTGTAGGAAGCTTCATGAAAATAAGGCTTTATAAAACCGTAAAAATCCGTTCGGGCCATTTAAGTTAAAAAAACATTCTTCGTACTTTTGTCGGAAAAGTCAAAAAGTACCTCGTACGAAAAACGACAAAAGATTCCTTTCATTTCTTTTACTAAAAACTCACCGAAGGGTAAAAATGGATTTAAACAATTGTAGGTGGATGGAAATAATATTACATATTGATGAAACATGGATGTGGATGATAAAATACACCCCAGTAAATACTTACGAATAAACAATCTCGGATAAAAATGAGATTGTGATATTTCCCTTACCTTAGGTCCGACTTGCTTTGTAAGTGTCCGAACCTCCTGTATAATGATTTAAATCATGTTATTGACTTATTCCAGAATCATATTTATTGTTATTATATCATATATGGTCCACTTATGACTTTATATTACCCGTTCTTTTGTAAATTTATGTTAAAGAAGCGTTTTGGGTAAAATCGTCTCATTTATCGTAGGTGTTTTGACTTGTTGTTCTTGACATCATTATTACTTATATCATGATTTACTCACTTCCAGAATATAAAATATCATATATATTCAGTATATATATATATATAATAGGTATATAAATAAAATGAAAAACACCGTTCATGGAGACGGTAGTCCGTACGTACGCATGAACGCTGTTTTCCTTTCCTTATTGTCTTGAATGGAAGTAAGTTGATGACATACATATATATATATATACATAAATCCAGTAACTTTATAATGTCATATATTTCATTATTATTTCTTATATATACTTTATAATCATTCTTAAATGGTTAACATGGAGAATGAATCTCATCGCGTCGTGGAGACGGTAGTCCGTACGTACGCACGAGCGATGATATCATTTCCATAAATACTGAATTGAATTGGAGTGGATTATACAATATATCAGAATCAATATGATGTTGTAATAACTATGTATAGTTATTCCTTACACCATTATACCCATCCATGTAAGGTGGTGGTGGAAAATAGATTACACCACGGCGTGGAGACGGTATTCCGTACGTACGCACGCGCGGTGATTCCTTTTCCCGTAGGATGGATAGATGGTGAAATAGGGTTGTTTCATACTTATAATAACATATCAGTATATGAGTGATACTGATGTTATTAATTCATAATGAAACAACCTAATAAGAAGAAGTGGAAGAAGAAATAAAGATGAAAGAATTGGTAACGGTAATTACCTCTTCTTTGAAGCGCCTCTTTGAGACCTCCTCTTAGGGCACTAAAATTGGTCTTTGAGGAAGACCAGAACCTCTAGTATTATTCTAGGGAAGTGGAGAAGGGATTTTGGCAGAGGTTGGCCGAGCTTGAGTGCTCAAATTGGTGTGAGGAGGAGGGGGAGGAGGTGCCCTTTTATAAGGGAGGAGAGGGGCACCTTAGGAATATCTCAAAATATTATTTTATATTAAAGTCAAAATCGGTTTATAATGGTTTCAAAGGGTCTTATTTCGAAGCTAAAGTGGGGATGGGTCGAAATCCTATCAACCAATAGAATTTAGACAAGTTTAGGATATTATTTTAACCTTATCAATTAGATTTAACTCTAAGTTAAATAATTTAACATTTACCGTGTCTTTTTGTTTTCTTTCACTATATGGTTAATACACTTACTATAACATGCCAAACGAACCCCAAATTGCTTATTATTAATATATATATCCTTATCTAAGTCATTTGGCCGAACCTTAGATTTTTAGGAATAAAATAACAATTAATAATATAATATTTGATTTAAAAACTATTTTGTGTCAATTTTGACACTATTTGATATATGATTTTTGTGAAAGTCATAACAGAATTAAATATTCGAACCAAGTTGATTAAATCAACATTAATATATCATAGTAACCTAGAAAATTAGTGTAATTCATAAAAATTTTCAAATTACATTTATTTTGGTGTTTATAACATCAATTATGTCAATATTTCATTAATAAGATAATTACTGCATCATCGTTGTGTCATAAATAAATTAAATTATTTGATGTCTAAAAATTACAAATAAAATACCATCATGTAGGAAATCGTTTTAGCTTTCTAATGAATATTTACAATCGAATTTATCTTATGTATAACCCCATATTAAAAATGTTTTAGTAAATAAACTTTGATTTTAACTCTTTTAACCCTTCTTTAAATAAATTAATAATAAATGTCCTAATCTAACCCAAGTGGGCCTAAATGGTCATATTTTATTCATAAGTTTGTTTTTGGTCGAAATACACTTGTCCAATAGGATTAGGACACGTGTTAGGGTAATAGTAATATCATATTTACCCTTAGTTACCCTATTTACTATTAACCGTGGTAAAAAAAAAAGTAAAAAGTTACTATTCACCAAAAATTATTTTCATCTCATTGAACCACATTTTAGTCCTTGATATTAACCGTGTCTGTCGGATTTTCAAAATTCTATTCACAGAAGCGGTAAAATTAAGTTTTATGCAAAATTCAGTTTTTTAACCTACCACTTAGTAGTTTCACTATTCATCAAAAATTGATGTTTTTCAGAACAATGCCAAAATTTCATCCTAAGCTATATTTCATATTCCAAATTCAAAAATGAAGTCTATTTTACCAAATTCATTACATAAAAGTTGCATTAATTAATTTTATAATTAAATCCTGCTGTTAAAACAAATAGCGTGTTTTTAAGAAACAATATCTATCAAAAGATTGACACTTGTTTATGTCTAGTTTAAATGTGAAATTACATCCAATGACCAACATTGTATTAAATTGTAAAAATATATTCTAAATATACTTTAAAACCACTCAAATTAATGATTTATCACTATTAATTATTTCGATTAAAAAAGTTGTTTTTAATTATAATTTAGTAATTTTCACTATTCATCAGAATATGAAAGTTATCCGAAAAGTACCAAAATTTCACCTTAGGCTAAATTCGATACTCCGAATCCAAGAATGAAGTTCATTTTGAAAAATAAGATTTACTGAATTTTAAAAAGTGGTTATTACTATTCATAACGGCTAGTTTTAATAATATTTTAATAGCATATCATTGTTTCGTGAAACTCAGTATTACGTACCACACACGCTATCGAGGAAGGTTGCGATTGCGTGTAATGCAAGGCAAGTCAAGGATGCGTGTTGTGCAAGCTCCTTTTGGTGTAGCGTACAACACAAGACATTAGTGAAATAAAAAATAATATTTTTCATAAAATCTCGGGCTGTTACATTCTACCCCCCTTAAAATGAATTTCTCCCTCGAAATTCGTCGGGGTTATAAATGGTTTACTATTCGAAAGTTTCTTTAATAGAAACCCACATCGTAAAAAGGAATACCAAAACTTGGCTTTAATAACTAAAGTATGAAATGTAACGATTACCCAAATAAACTAATCACTGGGTTTCCACATAGGTGAAAATATGGATATGGAAGAGAAATCTAACCATCATGTTCTGATGGAGAGTGGTAGAGAACATGGCTATGGAAAAGCCAGTAATCACAAATCCATAAATTTGTGACGATCTAAGGTACCATCTGATTCATCTGGTATAAGAGAACTAGGACAACATTTTTGGTTTTCAAGATCATTTCCCTAAAGTTAAAGAATTTGAATTAGAATAAATACTTACTTTATTTTGGTACAATCTCACTGTTGTTCGTGCCTTTAACAATTTCCACTTCATCTCTTAAATAAATGAAGTTGAATTTGTTATTCGTGAAGTGTTAGCAGATCATGTGATAGAATGACGGGTCATTTCATCCATCTCAAACAAAAGGTTAGCAAAAATTATATACATAAGTCGATCTATAGTGAGATTAATCATATATGGTTCCTAAAATGGACTTATACTTCATATATCATACTGCTTAATATAATAAAACTAGTTTCTACTAAACAGGGACTTCCTGTAGGCCAGTGGTAGGCGATAAAGGCCAGTCGCACTTCGGTTGTGGGTTCGATTCCTACAGCCTTGTCCGACGCGATGGGCTGTCGCCCGTCCTGCAGGTTGTCCTTTTTCTAAAGCTATATTACTATAACATCCCATCAATAATATCGAAAATCTTCTATCCTTAAACAATACTAACTTATGTCCAACATAATCCATTCCAATCTTTAGGCTTATCCATAATACTGCAGTCCACTCTCATAACATAGTGAAAACGATTACCAGAGATTTAATACCATCGTTGATCCCCATATATCATAAGATATGTTTTGTTGGTCACATTCCAAACATTCAAAGTCCTTAATCATGTATTCTTTTGAATACCCATTGAACCTTAGTGAAAACATGAATGCAGTTAAAAGTTAACACTTTCCACATACCAAAATCCTCAAAATTCTATATACTCAAACCATGATATCACTTAGTCCTTATATCAATCATGAGCTCATGAATACAATCAAACATCTCATTATCTTATTATCCTTTCATTATGCACTTATCATCTACTTTCCAAAATATTTGAATCACTTTTCATAGTTATTGGTACCTTAAAATTATTGAAAACCACAATAGACCAATACTTAAATATTTCAACACACCATAAAAGTACCTCATCAACATTATTCTTGAATACCAATACATAAACACTTTAGTCCATCCACATCAATGATTATCCTGGAATAAGTCCTTCCTTGATTTAGAAGTAACTTTTTAGGTCAGGGCATTGAGTTGGGTAATGCCCATGTTCTCCACAAATAAAACATTGAACTCCATAACAGTCTGTCACTCTATGACCCTTTTCTCCACACAGATAACATCGGTCCCTCCATTTGAGGTATTCCTCAAGGTTCTTCTTCCCTTCTTTAGAAATCTCAATCTTCCTTTCTTTATGCTCCTCAACATGCGAACATGCATAATAGTCTATCTTCCTCTTCTTTGAAGAATTAGGCATACCACTAAATTTCACCTTGTTAATCATATATCGCGATGATTGATTCGACATAATCACAACATCTTTCTCTCTAGGCATTACACAATTTTGTTGATCATAGTCACCAATTTTTCCATTGGATTCAATGTTAAATGAATTCCTTTTGGTTCCCTCCATTAACTAAAACACAAAAATAATTTTGTGAGAATCAAAAATCATGCTAGAGAAACAACATAGTAAAGGGAAAGTATCCTAAATACCTAACTTCTTAGGTTTAATCTAATATCATTACCATAGTTCTAGGAATATATCCTATACGTATACTTATCCTTAGGGACATCCCTACACATACCTTAGAAATATCTCTAGGGATCTCACTAACGTTTTCGCGTCCTAGTTTCCAAAGGTTGACTAAACCTTTCCTCTGATACCAACTGTAGAGACCCTAAGCTTATCGTACATGGACATTACATTACATTTGCGGAATACTTAGTACATAACAAAAATACACACTAAAGGATCGTAATAGTTTAGTGTCTTTGGAAACTCGGAACGTAATCTTCTAATCGTGGTGAAAGTTCTTCAATATCTCCCATAAAGATCTTCCCTTTTTTTTTACCTAAAAACCTTTCTTTATATCCTGGGGAAAAGAAAACATAAAAGTGTGAGCTCAAATGCTCAGTAAGGGTAAACAAAAGAAATATCAATCACATCATATACATAAGAACATAGCTTTTGGAAATCTTAACCTGCAAAAGAGCTCATAATATCATAACATGGGATAAATCATAGAAGTGAAAATGAGATCCCCATAATCATAACATAAAACTTGAAACTTTGTGGAATGCACACATAATCATGGAAAATCATTTCTTGTTAGTCATGACTTATTGCCAAGACTATCTTAGTGGACAAAGTCCCTTTCTGAACCGATTTCACTCCTCGTTTCAGTCCTGTGTCACTGAACCGAAATAACCTTCCGTTCCAGCCATGTCTATCTCATGAGATATAAAATCTTTACCCAATGCATTGGAGGGAGATATAGGTCCCACCCATCTTATAATGAATCCTTTCTTATGTGTGCCACATAATCATAAACCATACATCACAGCGTAACCCATGTAATAAAAATGGGATTCTTAAACAACATGACATTATAAAACAATTCATATAAGATAAAGGAATTCATAAACATAATTCCATCACAACATAGTCAAATGAATGTAAAAATATGGATAGAAATAGAACCCTTTATTAGCTTAGATGGAAAATAATTTTGAAAAAAAACACTTGAAATTAATTCTTGAGGAAAATATCCTTTCTTCTTCAAAATCAATTTCTTTTCACAAAACATCATGCAATTTTAAAAGAAAGAGATTTTATTGAAAATAGTCATGAAATCTTTTGGAGGAAGCTTCATGAAAATAAGGCTTTATAAAACCGTAAAAATCCGTTCGGGCCATTTAAGTTAAAAAAACATTCTTCGTACTTTTGTCGGAAAAGTCAAAAAGTACCTCGTACGAAAAACGACAAAAGATTCCTTTCATTTCTTTTACTAAAAACTCACCGAAGGGTAAAAATGGATTTAAACAATTGTAGGTGGATGGAAATAATATTACATATTGATGAAACATGGATGTGGATGATAAAATACACCCCAGTAAATACTTACGAATAAACAATCTCGGATAAAAATGAGATTGTGATATTTCCCTTACCTTAGGTCCGACTTGCTTTGTAAGTGTCCGAACCTCCTGTATAATGATTTAAATCATGTTATTGACTTATTCCAGAATCATATTTATTGTTATTATATCATATATGGTCCACTTATGACTTTATATTACCCGTTCTTTTGTAAATTTATGTTAAAGAAGCGTTTTGGGTAAAATCGTCTCATTTATCGTAGGTGTTTTGACTTGTTGTTCTTGACATCATTATTACTTATATCATGATTTACTCACTTCCAGAATATAAAATATCATATATATTCAGTATATATATATATATAATAGGTAGATAAATAAAATGAAAAACACCGTTCATGGAGACGGTAGTCCGTACGTACGCATGAACGTTGTTTTCCTTTCCTTATTGTCTTGAATGGAAGTAAGTTGATGACATACATATATATATATACATAAATCCAGTAACTTTATAATGTCATATATTTCATTATTATTTCTTATATATACTTTATAATCATTCTTAAATGGTTAACATGGAGAATGAATCTCATCGCGTCGTGGAGACGGTAGTCCGTACGTACGCACGAGCGATGATATCATTTCCATAAATACTGAATTGAATTGGAGTGGATTATACAATATATCAGAATCAATATGATGTTGTAATAACTATGTATAGTTATTCTTTACACCATTATACCCATCCATGTAAGGTGGTGGTGGAAAATAGATTACACCACGGCGTGGAGACGGTATTCCGTACGTACGCACGCGCGGTGATTTCTTTTCCCGTAGGATGGATAGATGGTGAAATAGGGTTGTTTCATACTTATAATAACATACCAGTATATGAGTGATACTGATGTTATTACTTCATAATGAAACAACCTAAAAAGAAGAAGTGGAAGAAGAAATAAAGATGAAAGAATTGGTAACGGTAATTACCTCTTCTTTGAAGCGCCTCTTTGAGACCTCCTCTTAGGGCACTAAAATTGGTCTTTGAGGAAGACCAGAACCTCTAGTATTATTCTAGGGAAGTGGAGAAGGGATTTTGGCAGAGGTTTGCCGAGCTTGAGTGCTCAAATTGGTGTGAGGAGGAGGGGGAGGAGGTGCCCTTTTATAAGGGAGGAGAGAGGCACCTTAGGAATATCTCAAAATATTATTTTATATTAAAGTCAAAATCGGTTTATAATGGTTCCAAAGGGTCTTATTTCGAAGATAAAGTGGGGATGGGTCGAAATCCTATCAACAAATAGAATTTAGACAAGTTTAGGATATTATTTTAACCTTATCAATTAGATTTAACTCTAAGTTAAATAATTTAACATTTACCGTGTCTTTTTGTTTTCTTTCACTATATGGTTAATACACTTACTATAACATGCCAAACGAACCCCAAATTGTTTATTATTAATATATATATCCTTATCTAAGTCATTTGGCCGAACCTTAGATTTTTAGGAATAAAATAACAATTAATAATATAATATTTGATTTAAAAACTATTTTGTGTCAATTTTGACACTATTTGATATATGATTTTTGTGAAAGTCATAACAGAATTAAATGTTCGAACCAAGTTGATTAAATCAACATTAATATATCATAGTAACCTAGAAAATTAGTGGAATTCATAAAAATTTTCAAATTACATTTATTTTGGTGTTTATAACATCAATTATGTCAATATTTCATTAATAAGATAATTACTGCATCATCGTTGTGTCATAAATAAATTAAATTATTTGATGTCTAAAAATTACAAATAAAATACCATCATGTAGTAAATCGTTTTAGCTTTCTAATGAATATTTACAATCGAATTTATCTTATGTATAACCCCATATTAAAAATGTTTTAGTAAATAAACTTTGATTTTAACTCTTTTAACCATTCTTTAAATAAATTAATAATAAATGTCCTAATCTAACCCAAGTGGGCCTAAATGGTCATATTTTATTCATAAGTTTGTTTTTGGTCGAAATACACTTGTCCAATAGGATTAGGACACGTGTTAGGGTAATAGTAATATCATATTTACCCTTAGTTACCCTATTTACTATTAACCGTGGTAAAAAAAAAGTAAAAAATTACTATTCACCAAAAATTATTTTCATCTCATTGAACCACATTTTAGTCCTTGATATTAACCGTGTCTGTCGGATTTTCAAAATTCTATTCATAGAAGCGGTAAAATTATGTTTTATGCAAAATTCAGTTTTTTAACCTACCACTTAGTAGTTTCACTATTCATCAAAAATTGATGTTTTTCAGAACAATGCCAAAATTTCATCCTAAGCTATATTTCATATTCCAAATTCAAAAATGAAGTCTATTTTACCAAATTCATTACATAAAAGTTGCATTAATTAATTTTATAATTAAATCCCGCTGTTAAAACAAATAGCGTGTTTTTAAGAAACAATATCTATCAAAAGATTGACACTTGTTTATGTCTAGTTTAAATGTGAAATTACATCCAATGACCAACATTGTATTAAATTGTAAAAATATATTCTAAATATACTTTAAAACCACTCAAATTAATGATTTATCACTATTAATTATTTCGATTAAAAAAGTTGTTTTTAATTATAATTTAGTAATTTTCACTATTCATCAGAATATGAAAGTTATCCGAAAAGTACCAAAATTTCACCTTAGGCTAAATTCGATACTCCGAATCCAAGAATGAAGTTCATTTTGAAAAATAAGATTTACAGAATTTTAAAAAGTGGTTATTACTATTCATAACGGCTAGTTTTAATAATATTTTAATAGCATATCATTGTTTCGTGAAACTCAGTATTACGTACCACACACGCTATCGAGGAAGGTTGCGATTGCGTGTAATGCAAGGCAAGTCAAGGATGCGTGTTGTGCAAGCTCATTTTGGTGTAGCGTACAACACAAGACATTAGTGAAATAAAAAATAATATTTTTCATAAAATCTCGGGCTGTTACAATAGGGATCCCATATGTTATGCTTTTAGTATAAATTGTGAAAATGAATGATTTATTTATTCATGACTTGTTGACTTATGTTTTGTTCTAACTTTTTTTATTTTAGAAAATGGTGGGAACCAGGAGAAACTAGGCCGACAACTCGTACGAGGGCCAATGCAACGATTGTCCGAACGACATCCCCAACGATTTAGGACAAAACACACTGGAAAGGACATGTGTTGGCCCATGTGGACGGTCATTAGTTAGATGACCCGTTCGGGCACGTGGGTGGCCCCTAGGGTGGGGACCACATGTTTATGGGGCAACTGGTGGTACCTGGCGGGCCAGGGCCCGATGACCATGTTAAGGTGGGGTGTCTATGCTGTTACCGGGACCCAGTTGTTACATTTGGTATCAAAGGCAAGGTTTAGTTAATTTGGGAATTAGGATTAGTGAAACCCAGAGAAAACCACTAGCATGAGACTAAGTACAAATATACACAAAAGAATCTCTACATAGGGATCCCATATGTTATGCTTTTAGTATAGATTGTGCAAATGAATGATTTATTTATTCATGACCTGTTGAATTATGTTTTGTTCTAACTTTTTTTATTTTAGAAAATAGTGGGAACCAGGAGAAACTAGGATGACAACTCGTATGAGGGCCAATGCAATGATTTCCCAAACAACATCCCCAATGATTGCCCAAACGACATCCCCAATGATTGCCCGTTCAGGCATGTGGGTGGCCCCTAGGGTGGGGACCACATGTCTATGGGGTAACTGGTGGTACCTGGCTGGCTAGGACCTGATGACCATGTTAAGGCAGGATGTCTGTGCTGTTACCGGGACCCAGTTGTTACATTTGGTATCAAAGGCAAGGTTTAGTTAATTTGGGAATTATGATTAGTGAACCCTAGAGAAAACCACTAGCATGAGACTAAGTACAAATATGCACATAAGAATCTCTATATAGGGATCCCATATGTTATGCTTTTAGTATAGATTGTGCAAATGAATAATTTATTTATTCATGGATTGTTGACTTATGTTTTTTTCTAACTTTTTTTATTTTAGAAAATGGTGGGAACCAGGAGAAACTAGGCCGACAACTCGTACGAGGGCCAATGCAACGATTTCCCAAACGACATCCCCAACAATTTCCCAAACGACATCCCCAATGATTGCCCGTTCGGGCACGTGGGTGGCCCCTAGGGTGGGGACCACGTGTCTATGGGGAAACTGGTGGTACCTGGCAGGCTAGGACCCGATGACCATGTTAAGGCGGGATGTTTGTGGTGTTACCGGGACCCAATTGTTACATTTGGTATCAGAGGCAAGGTTTAGTTAATTTGGGAATTAGGATTAGTGAACCCTAGAGAAAACCACTAGCATGAGACTAAGTACAAATATGCACACAAGAATCTCTACATTGGGATCCCATATGTTATGCTTTTAGTATAGATTGTGCAAATGAATAATTTATTTATTCATGGCTTGTTGACTTATGTTTTTTTTCTAACTTTTTTTATTTTAGAAAATGGTGGGAACCAGGAGAAACCAGGCCAAAAACTCATACGAGGGCCAATGAAACGATTTCCCGAACGACATCCCCAATGATTTGGGAGGTGGAGTTCAGAACTTCATGGCGATGCTTACCCAATTATCACAGGTTATGAACAATAACCATAATAATGGGGAACGTCTTACTTCACCAAAGAGAGAGAAACTGGCTATCGAATGTTTTATGCGGCAACAACCACCGATGTTTAGTGAATCTTCTGATACTCTAGTTGCGGAACAGTGGGTCAACTCCATGGAGAAGATCTTTTTTATTCTTCACTGTTCTGAGACAGAGAAGGTGACCTTATTCATTTATCGTCTAGATGGAGAAGCCGATCAATGGTGGGATTTGATTAAGAACACCAAGCCAAGGGGGGAAATTGAAGAGATGGAATGGGAAGACTTTAAGATAATGTTTCTTAACAAGTATTTCCCAAGAACTCTTCGCACGAAGATGGAGAGAGAATTCATAGATCTCAAGCAAAAAGAAGGAGAATATGTCACAACCTACGAAGTGTGTAACACCCCGAGCTTCCACGATACGCTTCTCATTCAATAATGCAATAGCTTGCATTGTACGCAACTTCGAGTTCTAAAACACCGCGACTAATCAAAGTAGCCGTTATGAATAGTAATAACCACTTTTTAAAATTATAGAAATTTTATATTTCAAAATGGACTTCATTTTTGTATTCGTAATATCGAAATTATCCTAAGTTGAATTTTTTGTAACTTTCTGAGAACTTCTGATTTTTTTATAGTGAAAAATACTTAAAACAACTTTTTTAATCAAAATAATTTATTGTGATAAATTATACTATTTAGTGGTTTTAAAGTATAATTAGAATATATTTTTACCATTTTATCCAATGGTGGTCATTAGAATTAATTTAACATTGAAATTGGACATAAACAATTGCCAATCTTTTGATATAAATTGTTTCTTAAAACACGCTATTTGTTGTGACAGCGGGAATTAATTATAAAATTAATTAATGCAACTTATATGTTTGAAATTTTGTAAAATAGACATCATTTTTGAATTCGGAATATCAATTATATCTTAGGGTGAAATTTTGGCATTGTTATGAAAAACTTCAATTTTTGATGAATAGTGAAACCACTAAGTGATAGTTAAATAACTGATTTTTCGTTTAAATGAAATATTACCACTTCTGTGATTTTATTTTCAAAAATCCGACATACATGGTTGTCATTAAGAAGTAAAATGTGGTTCAATGAGATTAAAATAATTTTTTGGTGAATAGTAACTTTTAAGTTCTTAATCGCGATTAGAGGTAATTAGTGTAGTTTAAGGTAAAAACAATGTTTTAATAATATGATATGAGATTGACACTTGTCCTACTCCTATTGGATGAGTCATGGCCGACCAAGACAACCCATGGGTCAACTTGGGGACCCCATGGAGCCACTTTGGTTGGAAAATGACATTAATATATATTTATTTAATGTTAAAATTAAATTGACACAAACATGAGTTGTTTTACTAAAATAGTTTTTAAGTGGGGTTACACAAGTCCAAATTTTGATTATAAATATTCATTAGAAATCTAAAAAAATTTCCTACATCATAGTATTTTTTTTTATAATTTTTAGACATTAAATAAATTAAATTAATTATGACATCATGATGATGCAGCGATGACCTCATTATTTAACGATTTAAATAAAATGAGAAGATAATGAAAATTCCAAGGCTTACACTTGTCCAAAGCCTATTGGATGGGTAGATTTCGAACCCTTATCACCTTAGACACGAATTATATAAGTGTGGGACCTCTAAAATCCGAAACTCATTTTATAATAAAGTGACTTTTCTTTACTTTCCAAGAGTGCCCCTCCTCTCCACTTATAAAAGGCCCCCACCTCTCCCACCTCATTTACACTTTCAAGCCATTTAGCTCGGCCAAACTCTGCCCAAATACTCTCCCAACTTCCCCCTCTTACTCCTAGAAGCCTCACTTTGGGCAGAACTCTTCTCAAGGAAGCCTTTGGCTCAAATCAAAAAGAGTTACCCGATTTTGAGGTAATGTCTTCTCTAATGTTGTTTTGTTTTATTTTTCTTCTCCAACCCCCTAAACTCTTTTCATTCCTTTCTTTTGTAAAAACACCAGTATCTACAATATACTAGGATGTTGTTATGATAAGGATTTGGTTTACACTTACACACACCTTCGTCTAATGGTTAAAGAACATACGGTTTCTGTGGATGGCGAATTTCTTCCTCACGAAACGATGATTGTTCAACACTCATATAACACCTTAAAAGGTGGCCATTAAGATGTCACTATTTTTATATATGATTTATAATATGTTTATGTTTTACTTATGCTTATGTATTTCTCATTTATGGCATACTTTATGATTTCCATTATGGGTAAAACGCGATAATTTCATTTTAGGAAGTGCGGACTACCGCCCCCTCAAAGTGATTTGAATCGTTAATGCCATATGTGGGATGTATAAAGGATGGATTAAATGGTATTATACACTATATTATACTTTAATTATATTATAAATTTATATCATTATGATTTCATTCCATTAAATACGAAATAGAAATGAAAGTAGCGTTCATGCGTACGTACGGCTTACCGTCTCCATGAACGGTGCATTTCATTTCTTACCTCTAAATGTTACGTGACATTATGAATGAATGTATATACTGTATATATATGATATATATGATATCTACATCATGAATATAATTCTGGATATAATGGATATTTCACCACATGAACAACTTGTAATTATAAGAAGTTTATTTTTGACTCAAGTACCAAAGATCGACAAAACGACCGTTATTAACTTAAATAATTAAATAATGTTCATAACATGGTAATAAGTGATATAAATGGAATAATGAACATGAAAAAGGTTCTTAAGTAAATAGAAATTAACTCTAGTTTATTATTCAGGAGGTTAAAGAACGGTCGAGTCAGGACAAGACGTAAGGTAAGGGAATTTCTTAACCCAACTTCCATTCTTTGGGTTAATCTTTTACTTTCAAATTATGTCATGATATTATTATGTCCTATTTTGTATTTTTACTTTCTTTATGTGTACCTATAGTGAATACACATAATAGATCTATTTTATTTTAAAAATGATCTTTTAAGGACTTCGTCTCAATCCCCTTTCATTGAGGCATATTTGGTTTTATACACAACTTTATTTTATACGGTGTATAAACCCCTTTGACTTTTACATTTATTCAAAAGGAATCTTTTTTATATGAAGCGTTTTGCTAAACGACAAAAGGGAATGTTTTTCTTTCCGTACTTATGCGGCGACAACGAATTCTCCGCCGCCGTGACCATTATTTGAGTTTCGGCTTCCTATACAAGCCATCTTTTTTTTAATGAAAAATAAATACAAAGTTTTAACTTTCTTTTATTTTGGTATTGAAAATGGTTTTGAAAGCGTTTTTATTATATCAATGTGTTGTATTGATATCTTGTGATTGAAATGTGGAAATGTTATGTTTCCTTTATGCATGTTTTATGTGATACGATTATGTTATGGTTTATGATATGTTTAAACCTATTCATATGAGGAATGTATTGGACATAATAAGTGACGGGTGGAGCCCGCTATAGCTCCTCGATGCATCGGTAGGTCTCATGAGACAACTAGACGTGGAATTGGCCGAGGCCCTTTCCCAATTTTATTTATGGTTTTGGCCGAGGCCTTAATCATTTTAGACGTCTTGGCCGAGGCCTTGACGAAATGTTTCAGAATGTCTGGCATTATACATTCCCTCATTATGAAAGTGGTTAATGATATTTCATGTGATTATTCAACCAGTAGAATATCCATGTGAAGAAGTAAATGACATTATCTCATTTTACTTTTGCCATATTATGTTGAAGTTCAAGTTTAAAAGGCTTGTGTTTTAGTTATACATTGCCTTAAATGTTAATGTTTATTTATGAAAGCTTCCACATTATTGTTATCCTTACTGAGCATCTGAGCTCACCCCTTTCAATGTTTTAATATTTTCCAGGATGTGAAAGAAGTATTTTAGGAATGACCTGTAGGGATAGTCAGAAGAGGATATGAGTGTGGACTATGAAGACTTTGTTATTAGTTTTTCACTTTATGATGTAATGTAAGACTTATGAATGTATCTAGTGTTTCCAAGGCTACTAAACTAATCGGTCTTTCGAGACTTGATCTTTTGTGATCATGACAATGTTACGAAGTAATGCACCGACTCTGGGTAGCTGGGGTTGGGGCGTTACAGTTGGTATCAGAGGCAGTTTAGTACTAACCTTGGAAGCTAGATGTAGATAAACTCTGATTAGAGCACATAGCCCAAAGATAGACTTTGAGGATTAGTATAGAAGAACTTCCTAGAATTTTGGTATTGTAGAGATGTTGTGAGTTTTCCGAGCAATACATCCCTGTCTGGATACGAGCAGGTAGAGGCGGCTCTGGAACAGATGTACCTAGGGGTAAAACCCGAAAACACCGCTTTGAGATAGACTCAAACGGGAACTGGTGCACGACAACGAGCCTTGCTGAACTCTTGGTTACGACACTCCCGGGGGATATGCTTAGGATAATTCTCGTTTTCTTTACAAACCACTATAAAGGGTTATGAGTATATAATTTATCAAAGAAAACATTTCTTTTTATGATTATGGATTATATCCATAAATAGTTCAATTTATGTTAAGTGTTTTATAAGTATGGGATTATGTATTTTGATTCATAAACTGATCTAGTTTATGCCATTGTTTAGAAATGGTGCCTAGTGGAAGAAATGGAAACCGTATCAATGCACGCACTCCATGTAGGGATTACCCTCCTGCTCAAGATAATTATTGTGGATCTGGAGATACAACTGGTGCTGATCAACTTATTACCATACTGGGACAACTCACTCAGGTTATGAATAATAACCTTACTCGTATGGAGCACCCTGATCCACAACGTGGAGGATCAATGTTAGACTGCTTCATGAGGCAACAACCACCAACCTTCAATGGGAGTAAAAATCCTATAGTAGCTGATCAATGGATAAATTCCTTAGAGAAAATATTCCATGCCTTGGGGAGTAGTGAAAGGGAGAAGGTTGTCATGGCAGTTTACCGCCTCACTGGAGATGCCGATCAGTGGTGGTCGCTGATTCAAAACACAAAGAAAGATGATTACGTATCGAATATGGAATGGAGGGAGTTCAAAGAGCTTTTCTTAGAAAAATACTTTCCTCGTGACCATCGAGCAGATATGGAAAGGCAATTTCTGAGTCTGAGGCAGAAGGAGGATGAGAATGTCGCAAAGTATGAGGCTAACTTTACAAGGTCTGCGAGGCATGCTGCCGATTATATACGTAACCCAAGGAGTAAGATTGATCGTTTCTTTGATGGGTTAAAACCATTTCTCCATCGATCATTAGTATCACAATCCTTCTCATCATACAAAGATATTGTCTCGTGTGCTATCAAGACAGAAAAGGAATTCTCTAAGTCTTATGACAACAAAGTAAAGTAAGAGAGGAAGAGAACGGTGGAACAAGAGACAGATAAAGAGAAAAAGGGAAAGAAGGATTTTCCATTATGTGATAATTGTGGGAAGAATCACCCTGGTACTTGCCTAAAAGGAATGGGAGTTTGTTATAAATGTGGAGAAAAGGGTCACCAGGCTCGTGATTGCAAGGGAAAGCAAGAGGCTATCAAAGTTGAATGCTACAATTGTAGAGAAATGGGTCATTATGCAAATGAATTTCCTAAGAGTCAGGGAAACTTACCTCAGAAAAGGCCAAGGGATCAAGGACAATCTTATGTCGTTACTACAGTTGAAGCAGAATAACTAATGTATTGGTGCTTTTGGACTCATGGATTATATTCTGGTTATTAGAATAATGTGATATATATATAAGGATTGTACTGCAGTACTTGTTGATTTCAGTAAGGTTTTAATATGATTAAGGTAATAATATTTTTAGTATGTGACAATAAGAGAAACTTTTCTTTGTTTGGGGAATCTGATGTTACAATTGATTTTGGAATTTAGAGACCTTTTAGAGAAAGTCTGGACGGAGGTATTTTTGGATAACTATTAAGGTTGGAATGGATTAAGTTGAACCATGGATAGTATTGTTTAAGGTTAAAGCATTTCTGAAGATTATTTTTGGAATATTATAATACTATAGTTTTAGAAAAAGGACAACCTGCAGGGTGGGGAATAACCCGTCGCGTCGGACAAAGCTGCAGGAATCGAACCCACAACCATAGTGCGACAGGCCTTTATTTCCTACCACTAGCCTACAGGAAGTCCCTGGTTATTACAAAATAATTTTACTAATCTAAATGGTATGTGTTAACATTTGGAACCTTATACAATTAGGATAAATAGAATATTTTTGAGTTCCGTTACCATTTGGAGTAAAAGTTGGGTTTGTGGTAAAAATTTATTAACGAATGAAAGTATAAATAACAAGTATGTATATTCCCTTATGTTCTTAGTAAATCTCCTAAATAAATTCCTCAACATTATAAAAGGTAACTTAAAACAAAAATATTGTCGGTTAACTTTTCCAACTGGGGATTCAATGACCGTTTAACCAATCAAAAGTTTGTGATTTTCTTGTGGTTAAACTTTCTCCTAATCCTGTTTTATATAACTCTCCATCAGACCTTGATGGTTTGTTTCTCCTCCATATCCATATTTTCATATAATCCTAGAATGAGCTATATCGGGTGACCTTTGTACTTATCTTGCTTTCTTTTAATGTTATATATTTATTAACCTTATTTCCGATGTGGGTTATCCTCAAAGGTATTTTCTCTTTTCAACCTTTTATTTTCAAAGAAAAATTTCAAATTGCGAGGACACAATTTATTGAAGGAGGGGAGAATGTAACACCCCAAGCTTCCACGATACGCTTCTCATTCAATAATGCAATAGCTTGCATTGTACGCAACTTCGAGTTCTAAAACACCGCGACTAATCAAAGTAGCCGTTATGAATAGTAATAACCACTTTTTAAAATTATAGAAATTTTATATTTCAAAATGGACTTCATTTTTGTATTCGTAATATCGAAATTATCCTAAGTTGAATTTTTTGTAACTTTCTGAGAACTTCCGATTTTTTTATAGTGAAAAATACTTAAAACAACTTTTTTTAATCAAAATAATTTATTGTGATAAATTATAATATTTAGTGGTTTTAAAGTATAATTATAATATATTTTTACCATTTTATCCAATGGTGGTCATTAGAATTAATTTAACATTGAAATTGGACATAAACAATTGCCAATCTTTTGATATAAATTGTTTCTTAAAACACGCTATTTGTTGTGACAGCGGGAATTAATTATAAAATTAATTAATGAAACTTATATGTTTGAAATTTTTTAAAATAGACATCATTTTTGAATTCGGAATATCAATTATAGCTTAGGGTGAAATTTTGGCATTGTTCTGAAAAACTTCAATTTTTGATGAATAGTGAAACCACTAAGTGATAGTTAAATAACTGATTTTTCGTTTAAATGAAATATTACCACTTCTGTGATTTGATTTTCAAAAATCCGACATACATGGTTGTCATTAAGAAGTAAAATGTGGTTCAATGAGATTAAAATAATTTTTTGGTGAATAGTAACTTTTAAGTTCTTAATCGTGATTAGAGGTAATTAGTGTAGTTTAAGGTAAAAACAATCACTACGGGAAAAATGAGCAATTGCGACGGGTTATTTGCGACGGGATTTATTCCCGTCGCAAATAGTCATGTTAAAAACTTATTTGCGACGGGGGTACTTCCCCGTCGCAAATAAGGAGGCTTTTGCGACGGGATTGCTTTCCCCGTCGCAAATAGTTTTCCCGCGATGCGCGCCACATCGCGGGAAACGTATTTGCGACGGGGAAATATTCCCGTCGCAAATAACCGGCGGCGGTAAATGGTATTTGCGACGGGAATATTCCCCCGTCGCAAATACTATGTCGGCAGAGGGTTATTTGCGACGGGACCCGTCGCAAATAACTATTTACCGGTTGACCGTAATAAATGTTGGCTAAGGTATTTGCGACGGGTCCCGTCGCAAATAATACTATTTGCGACGGGAATCCCGTCGCAAATGGGCCCGTCGCAAATAATCTAACCTATAAATACCCCCATCCGTTTTTTTCATTTCATTCTCATTCCTTATCTTCTCTCTCTTTCAGAATCATATTTCTAGAGTTGAGTTTTTCCCTAGTTTAAGTTTTTTCTCCGGAGCCGATATTAAAGTTTTGAAGAACGATCAGAACAGATCAATTTTCAAGGTATTTATCTTTATTTTAATTTTTTATTTATTTTTAATTTTTTATTAGTTTTTATTATTATTAATTAGTTGTAATTTAATTATGTTTACATTGTTTTATTACTTAATAAATTTAAATTATTAGTATTGTTTATATGGTAATTAGGAATAATTAGTAATAATTTTTAATAATTAAGAATAAATATTAATAACTAGTAATAAATACCAATAATTAGGAATAAGAACATTATTACATTATTAGTTTATTTTATTATTAATATTAAAATAATATAATTTTTTATATATATACAGTTCTTTTTTCATCTGTGTGTTTGCTGTCTTCACATGTATTATTTGTATGTGGAGATAGAAAACGCACAGATGAAAAAAGAACTGTATATAAATTAGAAAATTATATTATTTTAATATTAATAATAAAATATATTAATAATGTTATTATTTGTAATTATTGGTAATTATTTCTAATTATTGATAATTATTCATTTAATTACTAATAATTATCAATAATTAAGAATAATTAGTAATAATTACCAATAATTAACAATAATTAGTATTAATTACCTATAATTAGTATTAATTACCAATAATTAGTATTAATTACCAATAATTAGTATTAATTACCAATAATTCGTAATAATTAGGAATAATTAACAATAATTAGTAATAATTAGGAATAATTAACAATAATTACGAATAATTAACAATAATTAGTAATAATTAGGAATAATTAGGAATAATTAGTAATAATTAGGAATAATTAGGAATAATTAGTAATAATTAGGAATAATTAGGAATAATTAGTATTAATTAGGAATAATTAGTAATAATTACCAATAATTAGGAATAATTAGGAATAATTAGTATTAATTACAAATAATTAGTATTAATTAGGAATAATTAGTATTAATTACAAATAATTAGTATTAATTACAAATAATTAGTATTAATTACCAATAATTAGTCTTAATTACCAATAATTAGTATTAATTACCAATAATTAGTATTAATTACCAATAATTCGTAATAATTAGTATTAATTACCAATAATTCGTAATAATTAGGAATAATTAACAATAATTAGTAATAATTAGGAATAATTAACAATAATTAGGAATAATTAGTAATAATTAGGAATAATGAGGAATAATTAGTAATAATTAGGAATAATTAGTAATAATTAGGAATAATTAGGAATAATTAGTATTAATTAGGAATAATTAGTATTAATTACCAATAATTAGTATTAATTACAAATAATTAGTATTAATTACAAATAATTAGTATTAATTACAAATAATTAGTATTAATTACCAATAATTAGTCTTAATTACCAATAATTAGTATTAATTACCAATAATTAGTATTAATTACCAATAATTAGTATTAATTAGGAATAATTAACAATAATTAGTAATAATTAGGAATAATTAACAATAATTAGGAATAATTAGGAATAATTAGTAATAATTAGGAATAATTAGTATTAATTAGGAATAATTAGTAATAATTACCAATAATTAGTATTAATTAGGAATAATTAGTATTAATTAGGAATAATTAGTATTAATTAGGAATAATTAGTATTAATTACCAATAATTAGTATTAATTACCAATAATTAGTATTAATTACCAATAATTAGTATTAATTACCAATAATTAGTAATAATTAGGAATAATTAACAATAATTAGTAATAATTAGGAATAATTAACAATAATTAGTAATAATTAGGAATAATTAACAATAAGTAGGAATAATTACGAATAATTAGTATTAATTAGGAATAATTAGTAATAATTACCAATAATTAGTATTAATTAGGAATAATTAGTATTAATTACCAATAATTAGGATTAATTACCAATAATTAGTATTAATTACCAATAATTAGTATTAATTACCAATAATTAGTATTAATTAGGAATAATTAACGATAATTAGTAATAATTAGGAATAATTAACGATAATTAGTAATAATTAGGAATAATTAGTATTAATTAGGAATAATTAGTATTAATTAGGAATAATTAGTATTAATTAGGAATAATTAGTATTAATTAGGAATAATTAGTATTAATTACCAATAATTAGTATTAATTACCAATAATTAGTATTAATTAGGAATAATTAACAATAATTAGTAATAATTAGGAATAATTAACAATAATTAGTAATAATTAGGAATAATTAACAATAATTAGTAATAATTAGTATTAATTAGGAATAATTAGTAATAATTACCAATAATTAGTATTAATTAGGAATAATTAGTAATAATTACCAATAATTAGTATTAATTACCAATAATTAGTATTAATTACCAATAATTAGTATTAATTACCAATAATTAGTAATAATTAGGAATAATTAACAATAATTAGTAATAATTAGGAATAATTAACAATAATTAGTAATAATTAGGACTAATTAACAATAATTAGGAATAATTAGTATTAATTAGGAATAATTAGTATTAATTACGAATAATTAGTAATAATTACCAATAATTAGTAATAATTACCAATAATTAGTAATAATTACTAATAATTAGCATTAATTACCAATAATTAGCATTAATTACCAATAATTAGCAATAATTACCAATAATTAGCAATAATTACCAATAATTAGCAATAATTACCAATAATTAGTATTAATTACCAATAATTAGTAATAATTACGAATAATTAGAAATAATTAGAAATAATTACCAATAATTAGCAATAATTAGCAATAATTAGCAATAATTAGCAATAATTAGAAATAATTAGCAATAATTAGAAATAATTAGCAATAATTAGAAATAATTAGCAATAATTAGTAATAATTAGCAATAATTAGGAATAATTAGCAATAATTAGGAATAATTAGGAATAAGTAGGATTAATTAGGATTAATTAGGATTAATTAGGAATAATTAGGATTAATTAGGAATAATTAGTAATAATTGCCAATAATGACCAATAATTGCCAATAATTACCAATAATTGCAAATAATTAGGAATAATTGCAAATAATTAGGAATAATTAGGAATAATCAGGAATACTCAGGAATACTCACGAATACTCACGAATACTCATGAATACTCACGAATAATCACGAATACTCACGAATAATCACGAATACTCACGAATACTCACAAATAATCAGGAATACTCAGGAATACTCAGGAATACTCAAGAACACTTAGCAAAAAAAATTATATTATCAATATTTATGAAAAAAATATTAATATTATTAAAATAATAAAAATTTATAAAATATTAAAATTATCAATATTTACAACAGATTTTGCTCTATTCTTAACATGTTCAAATCTTAAAGGGTCGCTAATTGTCAGGTCATGCGCAATAAAAAGTTTCTGTCAGCCATGTCCAATGTAAACTCTATAATTGTCCTTGCATGGTCGATCACTTCAAAAGTAATGTTGCAATCAGACAAACCAAGTCATTCCCTTCTTATCTATAAGAATCATCTCACATGAACCTTTACATAGACCATTCTTCCTTGAAAATTTAAGGGAAAAATAATGATATCCCCTCAAATTTTTAAGGAAGAATGATCTATGTAAAGGTTCATGTGAGATAATTCTTATAGTTAAGAAGAGAATGACTTGGTTTGTCTGATTGCAACATTACTTGCGAAGTGATCAACCATGCAAGGACAATTATAGAGTTTACATTAGACATGGCTGACACAAACTTTTTATTGCGCATGACCTGACAATTGACGACCCTTTAAGATTTGAACATGTTAATAATAGAACAAAGTTTGTTCTGAATATTGATAATTTTAATATTTTTTAATTTTTTTTATTATTTTAATAATATTAATATTGTTTTTTCGTAAATATTGATAATATTTTTTTTATTACTAATAATTAGTAAACGAAATCTGCTTGGATAATGAAGGGAAAATTTATAACCATCTCCACAACGATGATTATCAAATTTCCTTTCATTATTCAAGCAGTTTTCCTTTTGCTAAGTATTGCTAAGTATTGCTAAATTAGTAATAAATAGTAATAATTAGCAATAAATTGTAATAATTAGTAATAAATTGTAATAATTAGTAATCCTTGCTTGAGTGTTTTTTCTAACAAATTATTCAAAACCAGTAATGCTTTTATATTTTATAGAAAAATATGGAACAGCGAGGTCGTCAACAGTCATTATTAGATGACCGCATATGGATAAATCAACGTAGAAATCCAAATGGTTCTGGTTTAAATCCAGTATATATAGAGGGTGTGGAGATTTTTTTATCATTTGCGGCATCAAATTCAGAATTTGTTTCAGAAGGAAAGATAAAATGCCCTTGCAGAAAATGTGCATTGAGAACGTTTGACACGTTTGACAAAGTGGGGGAACATCTCTTGCGTTTTGGTTTTCAAGCAGATTATGTTTTTTGGTATCAACACGGTGAACGCAGTTCCAGAGCAGATGATACCAACTTGATTCCGGATCCATCCCAGTTTCAAGATTTAGTACATGATGTTGCAGGTTCATCTGTTCAACATACAGAAACTCCGGCTGATATAGCTTCAAATCCTGAGTTGGGACCGTCTGAATTTTATGAGTTGTTGAAGTCTGCTGAGGATGCATTATATCCTGGCTGCAAGATGAGCAAATTAGAAGCAGTTGCAAAATTTATGGCTATCAAATCAGATAACGGAATGTCAAACACATGTTTTGACCAGATATTTTCTTTGCTGAAAACACTGTTACCCGAAGGAAATGTTTTACCTGCAAATTACTATGAAAGTAAGAGGTTGGTTCGAAATTTGGGGCTTACTTGTCAGAAGATTCATGCATGTTCAAATGACTGCATTTTATATTCAGGGGAAAATGAGTCGTTGGATAGTTGTCCCACATGTGGGCAACAGAGATATAAAGAAGGACAACACGGGAAGTCTGGTTTGATTCCTGTAAAACAGTTGAGATATTTTCCGCTTACATCCAGACTTCAGCGTTTATTCATGTCTAAGAATACAGCGACAATGATGTCATGGCATAAAGAGAATATTTCAACCGATAAAAGCTTGAATCATCCATCCGATGGTGATTCATGGAAACATTTTGATAGAGTGCATCCATCATTTGCTTTAGAAGCTAGAAATGTTCGACTGGGCCTTTCCACTGATGGTTTCTGTCCGTTTGGATCTTATGGTAGTCAATATTCATGTTGGCCTGTTTTTTTAACTCCGTATAATTTACCTCCATGGATGTTGATGAAGGAGCCATATATCTTTTTGACTTTACTAATTCCAGGACATCCGAAGAAAAATATTGATGTTTATTTGAAGCCATTGATTGATGAATTAAATTTATTGTGGAGTACTGGTGTCAGTACATATGATGTTGCAACGAAACAGAATTTCATACTGAGAGCAGCATTGATGTGGACAATAAGTGACTTCCCGGCTTATGGGATGTTATCTGGCTGGAGTACACATGGTCAGAAATCATGTCCTTACTGTATGGGAGAGAACAAAGCATTTATGCTCATTCATGGAAAGAAACCTTGTTATTTTGACTGTCATCGCAGATTTCTTCCAGCTGATCATCCTTTTCGCAGAAACAGATCTCATTTCAGAAAAGGAACAGTTGAAAGGGATGGACCTCCAAAAATGCTATCAGGTTCGGAGTTAAAATCGGTTGTATTTTCATTACCTCCCATCACTTTTGGTCCCACAATAAACCAACAGAAAATTTCTGGTTTTGGGAAAGAACACAATTGGATTAAACGTAGCATATTTTGGGATTTGCCATATTGGTCTGATTTGTTGGTCCGACACATGTTAGATGTCATGCATATTGAGAAGAACTGTTTTGATAATTTGTTTCATACAGTTTTGGATACGCCAGGAAAGAGCAAAGACAATGTAAATGCACGTTTAGATCTTGCCCAAATTTGCAGACGTCCAGAATTGGAACTATTTGAGAATGTCAGAACAGAAAGGTTACTGAAACCAAAAGCAGCTTATACACTGTCTAAAGAAAACCGTTTATTATTTTGTCAGTGGATTACAGATTTGAGACTTCCAGATGGCTGTGCTTCCAATTTGGGTAGATGTGTAAAGAATGGTCATATTACTGGATTGAAAAGTCATGATTGTCATGTTATAATGGAGAGACTTCTACCAATTGGATTAAGAGGTCTGTTGAATTCTGTGATTTGGGATTCCATAACAGACATGTCTCATTTTTTTCGGGAAATTTGTGCGGCTACGGCACATTATGATGCTCTAGGCAAACTTGAAAAAGATGTTGTTGTAATTATATGTAAACTGGAAAAAATATTCCCGCCGTCTTTCTTCGACTCAATGGAACATTTGATGTTACATTTGCCATATGAAGCCAAATGTGGAGGTCTGGTACAGTTTCGATGGATGTACCCATTTGAAAGATGCATGCAAAAATTGAAAAGAAAAGTACGCAACAAAGCATCTGTTGAAGGATCTATTGCAGAAGCTTATTTGCAAGAGGAAATATCTTTTTTCTGCTCCCATTATTTTGAATCTGAGTATCCTTCAAAACACAACCGAATGGGACGGAATGAGAGGAATATTGATGAAATCGACAATCAATTATCTGTTTTCAACCAGTCAGAGCTTGGTTTTGGTGGAGTTTCTGAACGCTGGCTTTCAGATGATGAACATCATAGAGCTCATATGTATGTTCTGCTCAACTGTGAAGAGATGACATCAGTTGTACTGTAAGTGTTTATATCACTTATTCTATCATTTATGTTACAGTAAATAACTTTGGTTTTTATAGGTTGTATGATAATCATATCAAGAAACAAATTCCACAAATTACAGCAGCTGCTCTCGAAGAACGGCGACTGAAAAATTTCTCTCAGTGGTTTCAAAAACTGGTAACATAAATTCTTTATCATTTAGCAACTCATTCAATGTATAGTTTACTATATTGATAATTATTTCACAAATCTTCAGGTGTCTCGACATGCTGATAAAATTGACAAACGGCTCTGTGTATTGAGTAACCCACCTTCCAAACTTGTTAAAACTTATAATGCATATGTGGTGAATGGATTTCGATTCCACACGCATGCATATGGGGAATCGAAAAAAACAATGAACAGTGGAGTTAGCTTGAGAGGATCTCATCATCGAGAAAATGAAGTTGACTTTTATGGCATGCTTGATGAAATCATTGAACTCTGTTATCTTGGACAACATTACATAACCATGTTCAAATGTCGGTGGTTGGATACAGAGAGAGGCGTGCGTGTTCATCCGACTCATGGAATCATCGATATTAAATGTAAAAGTGTTCTCGCAGTAAATGAACCATTCTTATTGGCTCAACAGGCATATCAAGTTTATTATGCAAAGTACTGTGCAACATCAAGAGACTTGACTGATTGGTGGAGTGTAATAAAAATCAAAATTCGAGACAATCAGTTTAGTCAAAGTGAATGTGCTTTCACTGATGTGCAAAGAATTGAAGTTTTTCAAGAGAGTACTCAAAATCAATCTTTTTTACAAAGAGATATGAGTATCGATGACGACACCCCACATTTAAGAGTCGGTGATGACGATGATGTTAATGATGTCACACATGAATTTGAAATGGTAAGAGATGAAGCAACTGCAACTCGAATGGATATCGATGATGTTGAGGAGGAATATGAAGATGACATTGACATATATGAAGATGATGATGAAGATGAACACTTATAGAATTCCATGGTATTTATATACAATCATAATATGTATATATATGTATATATAATAGTAATTATCAATTATTTGCTAATATTAACATTTTCTGTTTCAGATGGACGAGGCCACATTTCGTGAGTTGACGGAGGCTGACCTGCCTTTCGATGCGGATGAGTTGCTGGCAGATGACCCTCAGCCTGCAGGCGCTTCAGGGAGTACGCGGAGGGGGCGCGGTCTTGCACGATTGATGATTCCTGACCCCGTCCCCGAGCGACGTCCACGTCTTGGGTTTGATCCGCGCACCCGGAGGTGTGATAACCTGTGTAATAACCTGTGAATTTGACTAAGATTTCATTAATCTATTCACATAATAAATGTTTATTATTTTTTCAGTTTTTCGCATATAGCAGTCGGACAGGGCAGCGCTATTTTGCGCAACTATTTCTCTCAGCCGTGGACCACATGGGAGCAGATTCCCATTGATGTGCAGCAGGCCATGTTCGGCCATTGGTTGGTACGTACGTAAATAAATAATTTTTATTTTGAAAATTATTTCATTTCTAACTTGATATTTTGATTTATTTGTAGGGTTTATGGTATCCGATCGAGGATACCATGCGTGACGCCATCCACGAGGCATGGGAGGTGGCCATGCGTGATCGACTTCGTCAGTTTTTGCACAATTTAAGAAAAGCTGCGATGAAGAAAGCAGGAGTGTCAGATTTTGAGGAGTCATGTAGAGCACACCGACCAGAGTACATTTCATCCCATGTATGGGATGGATTATGTGCGCACTGGTTGAGTGGTGCCTTTCAGAGGAGATCATCGGTGGGGAGACAGAATCGGGGGAGGCAGGAGGTGACTCATCGAGCTGGGAGTCGTTCTTTCAGTACTCATAGACAGCATCTGGTACGTACATTATTTATAAATATTTTATATAACTATAAATATTAACAGTTTATTTTTTATTCTTATAGGCTGTCGAGCACCCCGATATTATAGAGTACGACGTATATCGGAGAATGTATAGTGATCCTGCTACTGGGGAGCTCAGAGGTGATCGTCAGCATCACATCGTGGTCAGTATTATTTGTTTTCAAGTTTAAAAATTAACTGCATATAATATATTCACAATTTTAATTTTAAATTGCAACTATAGGAGTCATATGAGGCCGCAGCGGCACAGGCCCGGCCTGAGAGTCAGGCCGAGTCATCAGATCAGACCACTGCCCGTCAGTTTGATGAGGCGGCATGGATGCAGGCCACCCAGTATGCCTTCGAGAAGGGCCGGGTAGTTGGTATCGGCTCTCGACTGACTCCCGGAGATTATTATGGCAGTGCTGCGATGTCGGCGTCCAGCTCGAGGGGAGCTCGTGCATCTTCTTCTACACAGTATGAGGAGCAGTTGCGATCTCAGACTGCACAGATAGAGAGTCTCCGACAGGAGCAGGAGCAGATACGTCAGCAGCATGAGGAGGAGCGTCGACGCCAGCAGCAGCTGTACGAGGAGCAGACGAGTCGGTGGCAGCAGCAGCATCAGGAGCAGATGGAGTACATGCGCCGACTCACTCATGCTTTAGGGATGGAGTTTCCTCCACCACCATCTGCAGATCCCCCACCTCCCCCCCTCCTACAGATTAGAGTTTGTATTTCTGTTATAAAATTTGTGAAATCAAAATATTTTTTTTTCTATTCGTAGTTTCTGTCTCATTATAAAATATTAATAATATTATATTTTTAAATAACAATATTAATATGAATAATAATAATATTTATATTTTATAATATTAAATTTTATATATATATTAAAATTATATATATATATTAAAATTTTATAATATTATAATTTAATTATTTTTTTGTAATACTTGAATTATTTTAATATTTGAATGTAAAATAATTCTATTATTTTTATATTAATTAAAATAACTTATTAATATTTTTTTTATTTATGAATTATAATTATAATATTATTATATTAATTAAATTATTTATTAGTATTCTATTATTTTTATTTTTGAATTATAATTCTACTATTATTATATTAATTAAAATAATTTATTATTTTCATTTGTAAATTATAATTCTATTATTATATTAATTAAAATAATTTATTAATAATTTATTTTTTTATTTTTTTTATAGTATTTGCGACGGGATACTATGCCCGTCGCAAATACTAGTATTATTAATATTTTTTTATTTTTTTTTGAAAAGAGTAATTGCGACGGGACCCGTCGCAATTACTATGAATAGTATTTGGGACGGGTCCCGGTTCCCGTCGCAAATACTAGTATTATTATTTTTTTTATTTTTTTAAAAAAAACGTTATTGCGACGGGCCCGTCGCAAAAACAATTTGCGACGGGTACCGTCGCAAAAGGTATTTGCGACGGGGCCCGTCGCAATAACTGTTTAAAAAGTTTTTACAAAAAAACGGAATACTATTTGCGACGGGGCGAATGCCCGTCGCAAAAAAGGGCTTTAGCGACGGTCCCGTCGCAAATAAGTTTAGTTGCGACGGCGTTTTCCGCAACGGGCTATTTGCGACGGGACCCCGTCGCAAATGGCTATTTGCGACGGGATCCCGTCGCAAATAGCCCGTCGCAAATACCTGGTTTTCCAGTAGTGAATGTTTTAATAATATGATATGAGATTGACACTTGTTCTACTCCTATTGGATGAGTCATGGCCGACCAAGACAACCCATGGGTCAACTTGGGGACCCCATGGAGCCACTTTGGTTGGAAAATGACATTAATATATATTTATTTAATGTTAAAATTAAATTGACACAAACATGAGTTGTTTTACTAAAATAGTTTTTAAGTGGGGTTACACAAGTCCAAATTTTGATTATAAATATTCATTAGAAATCTAAAAAGATTTCCTACATCATAGTATTTTTTTTATAATTTTTAGACATTAAATAAATTAAATTAATTATGACATCATGATGATGCAGCGATGACCTCATTATTTAACGATTTAAATAAAATGAGAAGATAATGCAAATTCCAAGGCGTACACTTGTCCAAATCCTATTGGATGGGTAGATTTCGAACCCTTATCATCTTAGAAACGAATTATATAAGTGTGGGACCTCTAAAATCCGAAACTCATTTTATAATAAAGTGACTTTTCTTTACTTTCCAAGAGTGCCCCTCCTCTCCATTTATAAAAGGCCCCCACCTCTCCCACCTCATTTACACTTTCAAGCCATTTGGCTCGGCCAACCTCTGCCCAAATACTCTCCCAACTTCCCCCTCTTACTCCTAGAAGCCTCACTTTGGGCAGAACTCTTCTCAAGGAAGCCTTTGGCTCAAATCAAAAAGAGTTACCCGATTTTGAGGTAATGTCTTCTCTAATGTTGTTTTGTTTTATTTTTCTTCTCCAACCCCCTAAACTCTTTTCATTCCTTTCTTTTGTAAAAAAACCAGTATCTACAATATACTAGGATGTTGTTATGATAAGGATTTGGTTTACACTTACACACACCTTCGTCTAATGGTTAAAGAACATACGGTTTCTGTGGATGGCGAATTTCTTCCTCACGAAACGATGATTGTTCAACACTCATATAACACCTTAAAAGGTGGCCATTAAGATGTCACTATTTTTATATATGATTTATAATATGTTTATGTTTTACTTATGCTTTTGTATTTCTCATTTATGGCATACTTTATGATTTCCATTATGGGTAAAACGCGATAATTTCATTTTAGGAAGTGCGGACTGCCGCCCCCTCAAAGTGATTTGAATCGTTAATGCCATATGTTGGATGTATAAAGGATGGATTAAATGGTATTATACACTATATTATACTTTAATTATATTATAAATTTATATAATTATGATTTCATTCCATTAAATACGAAATAGAAATGAAAGTAGCGTTCATGCGTACGTACAGCTTACCGTCTCCATGAACGGTGCATTTCATTTCTTACCTCTAAATGTTACGTGAAATTATGAATGAATGTATATACTGTATATATATGATATATATGATATCTACATCATGAATATAATTATGGATATAATGGATATTTCACCACATGAACAACTTGTAATTATAAGAAGTTTATTTTTGACTCAAGTACCAAAGATCGACAAAACGACCGTTATTAACTTAAATAATTAAATAATGTTAATAACATGGTAATAAGTGATATAAATGGAATAATGAACATGAAAAAGGTTCTTAAGTAAATAGAAATTAACTCTAGTTTATTATTCAGGAGGTTAAAGAATGGTCGAGTCAGGACAAGACGCAAGGTAAGGGAATTTCTTAACCCAACTTCCATTCTTTGGGTTAATCTTTTACTTTCAAATTATGTCATGATATTATTATGTCCTATTTTGTATTTTTACTTTCTTTATGTGTACCTATAGTGAATACACATAATAGATCTATTTTATTTTAAAAATGATCTTTTAAGGACTTCGTCTCAATCCCCTTTCATTGAGGCATATTTGGTTTTATACACAACTTTATTTTATACGGTGTATAAACCCCTTTGACTTTTACATTTATTCAAAAGGAATCTTTTTTATATGAAGCGTTTTGCTAAACGAAAAAAGGGAATGTTTTTCTTTCCGTACTTATGCGGCAACAACGACTTCTCCGCCGCCGTGACCATTATTTGAGTTTCGGCTTCCTATACAAGCCATCTTTTTTTTAATGAAAAATAAATACAAAGTTTTAACTTTATTTTATTTTGGTATTGAAAATGGTTTTGAAAGCGTTTTTATTATATCAATGTGTTGTATTGATATCTTGTGATTGAAATGTGGAAATGTTATGTTTCCTTTATGCATGTTTTATGTGATACGATTATGTTATGGTTTATGATATGTTTAAACCTATTCATATGAGGAATGTATTGGACTTAATAAGTGACGGGTGGAGCCCGCTATAGCTCATCGATGCATCGGTAGGTCTCATGAGACAACTAGACGTGGAATTGTCCGAGGCCCTTTCCCAATTTTATTTATGGTTTTGGCCGAGGCCTTAATCATTTTAGACGTCTTGGCCGAGGCCTTGACGAAATGTTTCAGAATGTCTGGAATTATACATTCCCTCATTATGAAAGTGGTTAATGATATTTCATGTGATTATTCAACCAGTAGAATATCCATGTGAAGAAGTAAATGACATTATCTCATTTTACTTTTTCCATATTATGTTGAAGTTCAAGTTTAAAAGGCTTGTGTTTTAGTTATACATTGCCTTAAATGTTAATGTTTATTTATGAAAGCTTCCACATTATTGTTATCCTTACTGAGCATATGAGCTCACCCCTTTCAATGTTTTAATATTTTCCAGGATGTGAAAGAAGTATTTTAGGAATGACCTGCAGGGATAGTCAGAAGAGGATATGAGTGTGGACTATGAAGACTTTGTTATTAGTTTTTCACTTTATGATGTAATGTAAGACTTATGAATGTATCTAGTGTTTCCAAGGCTACTAAACTAATCGGTCTTTCGAGACTTGATCTTTTGTGATCATGCCAATGTTACGAAGTAATGCACCGACTCTGGGTAGCTGGGGTCGGGGCATTACAAAGTGAATTTCACAAGGCTTTCAAGGTACGCTTCGGGTTTTGTTATCAACAATGATAACAAAATTGATAGATTATTTAGTGGATTAAAATGACACCTTCGAAAGTCTCTTGCAATCTGAGACTTTGGGAGTTATGAAGAAGTTGTTCGATGTGCCCTCAAAGTGGAGATAGAGTTTGGAGAATGGTCCCATGGCTATGGTGATAAGAAACAAAAGATGGAGTTTCATTCCGGTGGATCTAATGATAAAGGTGAGAAGAAAACTCAACGACCCACATGCCAAAAATGTGGAAAGTTACACCATGGGAACTGCCTCAAAGGGACAGGGAAATGCTTCAAGAGTGGGAAAGAATGACACCATGCACAAGAGTGTCGAAAAGACGCGAGAAGGAAGGAGAATGTAGCTGAATAAAGGAGAGAACCACTCATGGTTCAATGCTACAACTGTAGGGAGCTAGGGCACTATGCAAGTTAGTGCACTAAACCTCGAGTTCTCGAGGGTAATCAACGTCAGCAACCAACACAGCCAAAGGAACAAGGGAAGGTTTATGGCATCACTACTTTGGAGGTGGAGTATGATAATGAAGTCGTACAAGGTACACTTCCTATTCACTCAAGAATGGAAAAATTCTTATTTGATTCTGGTTCTACACATTCCTTTATATCTTGCAAGTTTTCTAGAACTATAGAATCGAAGCCCTGAAACCTTGAAGTAGAGATATCTGTAAAAACACCAAGTGGTGTAATAATTGCAACCCAAGTGTTTGACTCCTCTCCTGTTGGCGTATGTGGGAAGATTCTTCCAGTGAATCTTTTAATACTTCCTTTGGTTGAATTTGACACTATAATGGGAATGGATTGACTCTCGTTATATAGAGCATATATCAACTGTCAGGAAAAGGAAATATCTTTTCATATTTCGAACCATCCCATGCTCCTCTATAAATGCAAGGAAGATCATGAATCTCCTTTGAAAAATCCTTCAATGGTGTGGGTGTTGATTCCCTGTGAAGAATCATACCTCTCCCAAATGGTTGCGTTGAAGGAAAGTGCCAACCTTGAGGAAATGAACATTGTGAGGGAATACAATGATGTATTTCCCGAAGAGTTACCCGGAATTCCCCGGATCGTGAGGTAGAGTTCTCAATAGAACTCATACCCAGATATACTCCTATATCAAAGTGTCCCTATATGATGACTCCTATCAAACTGGAGGATTTAAAGAAGAAGCTACAAGAGCATCTGGAAAAAGGGTTCATACGCCCTAGTGCATCACCAAGGGGTGCGCCAGTTCTCTTTGTGAAGAAGAAGGATGGAACAATGCAGTTGTGTATCGATTATTGGGAACTCAACAAGATCACTATAAAGAACAAGTATCCTCTCCCAAGGATTGATGACTTGTTCGACCAGTTAAGAGGAGCTCAATACTTATCAAAGGTGGATCTTCATTCTGGATATCATCAGGTAAAGGTGAAGAAAGAAGATATTCAGAAGACTGCCTTCCAAACAAGGTATGGGCACTATGAGTTTTTGGTGATGCCCTTCAGACTTACTAATGCTCCTATAATCTTCATGGATTTGATGAATAGAGTTTTTATACATTACCTCGACAAATTTTTGGTAGTTTTTATCAGTGATATTATCATCTACTCCAAGATCAAGGAGGAACATGAAGAACATCTAAGACTTGTGTTAGTGACATTGAGAAAGGAGAAGTTGTACGCCAAGTTCAGCAAGTGTGACTTTTGGATGAAGCAAGTCACATTCTTGGGACATGTGATCACAAGTGAGGAAATTTCTGTGGATCCATAAAAAAAAGGTGATTGAGGAATGAACCAGACCCTCTAGTGTCACAAAAATCTGTAGTTTTCTTGGATTAGCTGGGTACTATCGACGTTTTGTGAGAAACTTCTCATGACTGTCAAGCCCGCTAACTAAGCTAACAAAGAAAGGGGTAAAGTATGTATGGACGGAATAATGTGAGGGAAGCTTCAAGGAGCTAAAGAGAAGGCTGATCACTGCACCTGTACTCACACTACCAAAAAGTGGAGAAAGTTTTGTGATATACAGTGATGATTCAAAGAAAGGCTTGGGTTGCGTACTCATGCAAAATGATAACGTGATAGCCTATGGCTCACGACAGTTGAAGATCCGTGACTAGAACTACCTGACACATGATCTAGAGCTAGCAGCCGTGATTTTTGCCTTGAAAATATGGTGACACTACCTTTATGGTGAGAAGTGTGACATATACACCGACCACAAGAGCCTAAAGTATATATTCACACAAAAGGATCTCAACATGCGTCAAAGGAGATGGTTAGAGCTAATCAAGGATTACGATTGATCTATTCACTATCATCCTGGAAAGGCAAACAAGGTAGCTGATGCTCTAAGCAGAAACGAAGCTGCTACTCTATCCATGCTGCAGATTGAGAAAGACCCTATCTTCTTGGATATGCAAAGAATGGATTTGGAAATCATAAGGGCAGGAGATACATCCTACCTTGCCCAAATGATTACGCAACCATCCATCCAGGAGAGGATTAAGGAAGCAAAAAGGGATGATGTGGAGATACAAAAGAGGGTGAATGCAGTAAAGGAAGGGAATCTTCTAGAGTTCCATATCGACGATGATGGTGTGATTCGGTTTGGAATGCGGATTTTTGTGCCTTCATCACCTGGGATAAAGAAGTAGCTATTGGATAATGCACATAACTCAATATTCTCTATCCATCCCGGGAGTACCAAAATGTACCGTGATCTCTGAGAGCACTTATGGTAGGATAATATAAAGAAGGAGATTGCAGAATATATATCAAGGTGCTTGGTATGTTAGCAAGTTAAAGTTGAGAGATAAAAGTCCAAAGGTATGATGCAGCCATTACCTATACCCATGTGGAAATGGGAAAATGTTACTATGGACTTTGTCACGGGTCTCCTGAAGATGTCGAAGGGAAATAATGCGATATAGGTTGTGGTTGACCGACTCACTAAGACTTCCCCATTTTATCGCTATTCAGGAAGATCTCTCACTTGAACAACTTGGAAATATATATGTGAAGGAAGTGGTGAGACTGCACGGTGTTCCACGCTCAATTGTCTCTGACCGTGATCCAAGGTTCACATATAAATTCTGGAGGATCCTTCAACATGCTTTGAGTACTGAATTAAATTTCAGTACGGCCTATCACCCCCAAACTGATGGCCAGTCTGAAAGAACTATTCAGACACTTAAAGATATGCTAAGAGCCTACTATCTAGAATTCAAAGGTGGATGGGATCATTATCTCCCATTGGTTGAGTTCTCATACAACAATAACTTCCACTCGAGTATTCATATGGCTCTATATGAAGCTCTGTATGGAAAGCGATGTAGAACTCCAACCTGTTGGGATGAAGTTGGAGAAAGAAAGCTACTTGAACCCGATCTTGTTCAAGAGATGAAAGAGAAGGTTCAAGTCATCCAGAAACACATCAAAGGTGATCAAAGTTAGCAAAAGAGCTATGCTGACAACTGTCAAAGGGACTTGGAGTTCGACGTTGGAGATAAAGTATTCCTTCGAATATCTCCATAGAAGAGAGTCATGCGATTCGGGAAGAAAGGGAAGCTAAGACCAAGGTATATTGGCCCCTTTGAGATCCTTGACCGCATAGGAGCCGTGACCTATTGTCTTTCACTTCCACCAAATATGGATCAAGTTCATGATGTGTTTCATGTATCACTACTGAGGAAGTACATACCGGACCCCTCACATGTACTAAACTTAGAGGTGGTGCAGCTGGAAGATGATCTCTCCTATGAGGAGAAGCCAGTAAAGATCCTGGATCGAAGAGATAAGGTTCTATGCAACAAGACACCCCATATTGTCAAAGTGTTGTGAAGGAACCATAAGTTTGAGGAAGCAACTTGGGAATTAGAAGAGGCAATGAAGGAGAAACACCCTCACCTATTTGTGTAAAGTGAAATTTCGGGGGCGAAATTTCTTAAGGGGGGAAGAATGTAACGACCCAAAGTTTTTCAATGGAAATTACCTTTTTATAATTATGTCATAAAATGACATGAAAACACAACATAATGAACTAATAAGTGTTAAGTGACTTTTAAACATAAGTTTGTCACTTCTGTGTTTGGAATTTTGAAAATCTGACATACACGGTTGTGTTCAAGATGTTTTTTGGAGTCTAATAAAACAAAAATAACTTTTGGTGAATAGTAACCTACCCTTATGAATAGTAACATACCCTTAGGAATAGTGATATACCCTAATTAATAGTAACCTTACCTATGATAGTATAAAAATAATATTCAAGTGAAAGTATGATGTACCTATATTTTAGAATAAGTAAATGAATGTTTTAAAACAGTTTTTTAGTAATAAACCATGATTTTAATTAAATATTAAATTAATCATATTTAGAAAATTATTTTTGAAAAATGGACTTTATTTTTTGGATTCTACACATCGAAAAATGGTTGGGGTAAATTTTTGGGATTTTTCTGAAATACTTAATTTTTTTGATGAATAGTGAAATACTGTAATTTACAAAAATAAGCTAAATAAGCTAATTATAGAGTCATGTGTGATGTTCTGCTGATGTAAGCTCACTTGGTTCGGGATCACATGATAAAATTACTATTCTTGTTCATTCAAGACTCACTATTCCTTTTCTTAGGGGAAATTAATAAACTAATGAATTTTATATTAAGGAAACCCCTCTCCCCTCCACTATAAAAACCACCCTTCACACCCTCATTTCCTCACACCTCTCAAGCTCCAAGCCTTCTCTAAACTCTTCCCAAACATCTTCCCTATCCCCTATCCCACGTTCAAGAGCTGCTGGTCTCATCAAAAGACCAAGCTTAGGCCCCTTAAGGAGGATCTCAAGAGGAGGATTCAAGCGGTAATTTCTCCCCCTCTTCTCCTTTAATTCCCTTTCAATTTCAAGTTCTTTTCTTATTCTCTCCACAACTATCTTTATAAAAATAGTATTGTAACTCCATTATTATACATTTACTATAATTTTAGGATGCTAATGGGATATTATATCATCCAACCACCTTTCCCTCTTCCTTTTATTTTATTAAATAGAACGTTGTTCGCGAGGTGTTAATTTATCACCTTCAAGAACAACATGTTTTCTTCTTCCATTTCTACCTTCAGATCTGGTCATGAAACCATTTTTATGGTTGAACCAGAATAAGTTATATGTATTATCTCCTATTTAAAGTTCTAGAACTAACTTATGACCATATTACTAGTGATAAAATAAAACAAGTTCATTATGATCGAAAAAACGCTCAAATTAAAGCAAACAATCATCATTTAATTCTTATCTAATGATTCATGCACATGGATCTAATAAAATTCATTATAATATCATTAAAACTCCTGTAATATCATTAATAACATGTAATATCATTTCTGGATGTTTACCCATGTTCTACTCAAACTTTCATTTAAGAATACAAGTGAACCGCTCTAGAAAACCATAAAAATGAACGTTCCTGAACAATGTTTTTAAACCCTATAACTCATCAAAAGGCCCATAAAATAACATAATGAAACCAAAATGAAACCTTTTCATTTATAAAAGGTTTTATAATTTCTAATTAATGAATATAATGTCCTTATACATGACATTAAAGAGAAGGGAGCGTTCGGATACATGGTAAGGGGAAATTCTCCAACCCAACTTTCATCCTTCGGGTTCTCCATATTTCACTCCTTTTTGATATGGTTACTCCTTAAAAATATTTTTTTTCATAATTGTATTTCCTTTTCTGGGATATACATGTTTTTCACTGAAATTTATGAAAAAACAAATGTTTTCCAAAAGAAATCTTCTTTCAAGAACACACCTTTTACTTCTCAATCAAGATTAACGGTTCTTGTAACATATATGTTATTCCTTCTTTATTTTGAGAACCCAATGTTTATGAATATGTTCTTATGAGATGAAACCCATTCCTTTTCATGGGTTAGTTATGTTTATTTATGGTATATGTTCATTGTGGCATGCATGATAAATGATAATGTTATGATGTGACGGGTGCGCCCAGAATTATATAGCGCAATATGAATGTTTAAATGTGACGGGTGCACCCAAAATTATACAGTGCTCCAATGCATTGGGTAAAGTGATGAATATCATGAGTAAATGTGAAATGACGTGGACAAGATTCTATCTTTGTTCACAATTATGTGTGGTAGTTAACCACTAAGACATGATGTTTCATTTTTATGCATTGCCACACTTCTAGTCTTTTATTTATGCTTCCTCTCATGTTCATGATCTTTTTCCCATGTTATGATTATGATAAACCCATGATATATTGTTCTTATCTATCCTATTACTGGGATTTTAGATCACCCCTTTCGATGTATATCCTCAGGTGGCTACATGCACTAAGGAGAGGTCAAGTTTCAATAAGAAGCTAGAGAATAAGAAATTAAATAAATGTTTATGCTTGATGATGTAATTGCTATGTATGGTCCTAGTTTTCCCAAGAAACTAAACCTTTGGATCCTCTATTTGTAATAATATCATTTTTTTTATCTTAAAATAATGTATTAGTAATGTATGAAAAGGTTGGGTCACTATACCTGATTTCCCCTAAATCGATCGCTTCCCTCATGCTGCCCCCTTCTCCCATCCCAACTCCCAACAACCCTGTTACCCTCCTCCCATTCCTAGACCTAGCACGCGACTCCCCTTGCACTGCCCATTCTCTGATCCCAACTCTTAGAAGCCCCACTCCCCTCCCCCCATCCCCAACCCTAGCACGTGGCTCCCTTCTCCCATTGTGATCCCATCTCAAGCGCTTCCTCCTCCCATCACGAATTGGTTAGTGATTTTTTGATTATTTTTTCAATGGTTATTATTAGAATTCAAATATCATGGGATGCTCGAGTACTTGTGTAGGATAACCTAGATTGGATTGGTTCCAAACCCACTACCTACGGTGATTCCCTGAATAGTTTTATAGTTATGTACAGTGACCTATATATTTCATCGGTCCAGAGTAGTGGTTTTTTTTGTTCAATAATTTCATAGGTCAAAGATCTAGGTTCTCCTATCATTTTCGAAAATAGTGTGATTTCTTATGTAGAATGTTTTATATTATAGTTCTTCACCTATTTTATTTTGATACTATTAGCCTCTTTTATTTATGTCGTGATCTACTATGGATTTTACTCAATCTTGACCATTAACTCCATTTGATAAATTTAGTTCTAAATTATATTTAAATTATTACTTTTAAAGACTATTTAAAAAGTTGTTCTTCAATATATACTTTATTAATGGAGGATTCGACCTATTAATGTGTTTTCATTGTGATATTTTAATTTAATTAAAATAGAATAGAAGATTTATAAAATGATTCTGAAAAGTTTATTGACCTTTATATGCTTATGTAATACAAACCTATTTTTTGATATTTTATTTAAAACTCTCATAAAAAGAAGATTTTATTTAATGACTTAAACATGGAATTTTGTTTCCATTGGCATGCCTATTGAGCTCATTTTCTCATGCTTATAATTTACAATGTGACCATTTTTTACTCTTCTAAATACGTCACATAACTTTTGTGTGGCATTCTTAATGTGGAGTGATCCAATCCACCATCACATTCCAAAACCACACAAATTTATCGTGGGATCTTCACTGTAGAAAAACCTTCCTCTTGATAGTGAAATATACATCGTTGTGGTGTGATACTCAATCAATTACTCTCATATACATTGAGTTTATTATTATCACGAACCAGCCTGGGATGTCAACTGACCCGACACCCAACCTAATCCATGACATGGCCCGAAGGGTTCTCCCGATCCATACGGACTGACAACTAGTGTCAGGCATCAAATACAACACAATTAGGAACAATTTCAGCCCAAAAGAGACAACCAGTACCATATAAATAAATGGAACAAACTGAAAATGTAGAAAAACTAACAATTGATGTAACACCCCGAGCTTCCACGATACGCTTCTCATTCAATAATGCAATAGCTTGCATTGTACGCAACTTCGAGTTCTAAAACACCGCGACTAATCAAAGTAGCCGTTATGAATAGTAATAACCACTTTTTAAAATTATAGAATTTTTTTTATTTCAAAATGGACTTCATTTTTGTATTCGTAATATCGAAATTATCCAAAGTTGAATTTTTTGTAATTTTCTGAGAACTTCCAATTTTTTATGAATAGTGAAAATTACTTAAAAACAACTTTTTTAATCAAAATAATTTATAGTGATAAATTATACTATTTATTGGTTTTAAAGTATAATTAGAATATATTTTTACCATTTTATCCAATGGTGGTCATTAGAATTAATTTAACATTGAAATTGGACATAAACAATTGCCAATCTTTTGATATAAATTGTTTCTTAAAAACACGCTATTGTTGTGACTGCGGGAATTAATTATGAAATTAATTAATGCAACTTATATGTTTGGAATTTTGTAAAATAGACATCATTTTTGAATTCGGAATATCAATTATATATTAGGGTGAAATTTTGGCATTGTTCTGAAAAACTTCAATTTTGATGAATAGTGAAACCACTAAGTGGTAGTTAAATAACTGATTTTTCGTTTAAATGAAATATTACCACTTCTGTGATTTGATTTTCAAAAATCTGACATACATGGTTTTCATTAAGAAGTGAAATGTGGTTCAATGAGATTAAAATAATTTTTTGGCGAATAGTAACTTTTAAGTTCTTAATCGCGATTAGAGGTAATTAGTGTAGTTTAAGGTAAAAATAATGTTTTAATAATATGAGATGAGCTTGACACTTGTCCTACCACTATTGGATGAGTAATGGCCGACCAAGACAATCCATGGGTAAACTTGGGGACCCCATGGAGCCAATTTAGTTGGAAAATGACATAAATACCTTTTATTAATGTTAAAGTAAAAAATGACACAAACATGACATGTTTTACTAAAACAATTTTTACATGGGGTTATAAAAGTCATATTTTTGACTATAAATAGTAATTGGAAATATAATAATATTTCCTACATCATAGTATTTTTTTTATAATTTTTAGACATTAAATAAATTAAATTATTTATGACATCATTATGATGTAGCGATGACCTCATTATTTAACGATTTTAATAAAATGAAAAGATAATGTAAAATCCAAGGCTTACACTTGTCCAAAGACTATTGGATGGGTAGATTTAGAACCCTTATCACCTTATCCACGAATTATATAAGTGTGGGACCTTTAGAATCCGAAAAGCATTGTATAATAATGTAACATTTCAATCTTTCCAAAAGAGCCCCTCCTCTCCTCTTATAAAAGGCCCCCACCTCTACCAGCTCATTCACACTTTCAAGCCATTTTCCTCGGCCAAACTCTGCCCAAATACTCTCCCAACTTTCCCCTCTTACTCCTAGAAGCCTCACTTTGGGAATAACTCTTTCCAAGGAAGCCTTTGGGTCAAATTAAAAAGAGTTACCCGATTTTGAGGTAATGTCTTCTCTAATGTTGTTTTGTTTTATTTTTCTTCTCCAACCCCCTAAACTCTTTTTATTCATTTCTTTTGTAACAACACCAGTATCCTCAATATACTAGGATGTTGTTATAAGAAGGATTCGAACTACACTTACACACACCTACATCTAATGGTTAAAGAACATACGGTTTCTGTGGATGACGAATTTCTGCCTCACGAAACGATGATTGTTCAACACACATATAACACCTTCAAAGGTGGCCATTAAGATGTCACTATATTTATATATGATATATAATATGTTTATGTTTTAATTATGCTTCTGTATTTCTCATTTATGGCATACTTTATGATTTCCATTATGGGTAAAATGCGATAATTTCATTTTAGGAAGTGCGGACTACCGCCCCCTCAAAGTGATTTGAATCGTTAATGCCATATGTGGGATGTATAAAGGATGGAGTAAATGGTATTATACACCATATTATACTGGAACTATATTATACCTTTATATAATTATGATTTCATTCCATTAAATACGAAATAGAAATGAAAGTAGCGTTCATGCGTACGTACGGCTTACCGTCTCCATGAACGGTGCATTTCATTTCTTACCTCTAAATGTTACGTAATATTATGAATGAATGTATATACTGGATATATATGATATATATGACATCTAAATCATGAATATAATTCTGGAGATAATGGATATTCTACCACATAAACAACTTGTAATTATAAGACGTTTATTGTTGACTCAAGTACCAAAGATCAACAAAACGACCGTTATTAACTTAAATAATTACATAATGTTCATATCATTGTAATAAGTGATATAAAAAGGATAATGAAATTGAAAATGGTTCTTAATAAGGTATATATTAACTCTAGTTTATTATTCAGGAGGTTAAAGAACGGTTGAGTCAAGTCAGACACGAGGTAAGGGAATTTCATAACCCAACTTCCATTCTTTGGGTTAATCTCCTACTTTCAAATTATGTCATGATATTATTATGTCGTATATTGTATTCATACTTTCTTTATGTGTACATATAGTGAATACACATAATAGATATATTTTATTTAAAAATGATCTTTTTAAGGGACTTCGTCTCAATCTCCATTCATTGAGGCATATTTTGTTTTATACACAAATTTCTTTTGTACAGTGTATAAACCCCTTTGACATTTTACGTTTATTCAAAAGGAATCTTTTTATACGAACCATTTTACTAAACGACAAAAAGGGAATGTTTTTCTTTCCATACATATGCGGCGACAACGACTTCTCCGCCACCGTGACCATTATTTGATTTTTGGCTTCCTCTACAAGCCATCATTTTTTTTGATGAAAAATAAATACAAAGTTTTAACTTTCTTTTATTTTGGTATTGAAAATGGTTTTGAAAGCGTTTTTATTATATCAACGTGTTGTATTGATATATTGTGATTGAAATGTGGAAATGTTGTGTTTCCTTTATGCATGTTTTATGTGATACGATTATGTTATGGTTTATGATATGTTTAAATCTATTCATATGAGGAATGTATTGGACTTAACAAGTGACGGGTGGAGCCCGCTATAGATCCTCGATGCATCGCTAGGTCTCATGAGACAACTAGACGTAGAATTGGCCGAGGCCCTTTCCCAATTTGATTTATGGTTTTGGCCGAGGCCTTAATCATTTTAGACGTCTTGGCCGAGGCCTTGACAAAACGTTTCAGAATGTCTGGCATTATACATTCCCTCATTATGAAAGTGGTTATTGATATTGCATGTGATTATTTGACCAGTAGAATATCCATGTGAAGAAGTGAATGGAATTATCTCATTTTACTTTTTCCATATTATGTTGATGTTCAAGTTTAAAAGGCTTTTGTTTTAGTTATACATTGCCTTAAATGTTTATGTTTATTTATGAAAGCTTCCGCAATATTGTTATCCTTACTGAGCATCTGAGCTCACCCCTTTCAATGTTTTAATATTTTCCAGGATGTGAAGAAGTGTTTTATGAATGACCTGCAGGGATAGTCAGAAGAGGATATGAGTGTGGACTATGAAGACTTTGTTGTAGTTTTTCACTTTATGATGCAATGTACCGTTTACGAATGTATCTAGTGTTTCCAAGGCTACTAAACTAATCGGTCTTTCGAGACTTGATCTTTTGTGATCATGCCAATGTTACGAAGTAATTCACCGACTCTGGGTAGCTGGGGTCGGGGCGTTACAGTTGGTATCAGAGGTAGTTTAGTACTAACCTTGGAAGCTAGATTTAGATAAACTCTGATTAGAGCACATAGCCCAAAGATAGACTTTGAGGATTAGTATAGAAGAACTTCCTAGAATTTTGTTATTGTAGAGATTTTGTGAGTTTTACGAGCAATACATCCCTATCTGGATACGAGCAGGTAGAGGCGGCTCTGGCACAGATGTACCTAGGGGTAAAACCTGAAAACACCACTTTGAGCTAGGCTCGAACGGGAATTGGTGCACGACAACGGGCCTTGCTGCACTCTTGGTTACGACACTCCCGCGGGATATACTTAGGATAATTCTCATTTTCTTTACAAACCACTATGAACGGTTATGAGTATATACTTCATCAATTAAAACTTTTTTATGATTATGGATTATATCCATAAATAGTTCAATTTATGTTAAGTATTTTACAAGTATGGAATTATGTATTTTGATTCATAAACTAATCTAGTTTATGCCATTGTTTAGAAATGGCGCCTAGTGGAAGGAATGGAAACCGTATCAATGCACGAACTCCGTGTAGGGATTTCCCTCCTGCTCAAGATAATTATTGTGGATCTGGAGATACAACTGGTGCTGATCAACTTATTACCATACTGGGACAACTCACTCAAGTTATGAATAATAACCTTACTCGTATGGATCACCCTGATCCACAACGTGGAGGATCAATGTTAGACCGCTTCATGAGGAAACAACCACCAACCTTCAATGGGAGTACAAATCCTGTAGTAGCTGAGCAATGGATAAATTCCTTAGAGAAAATATTTCATGCCTTGGGGGGTAGTGAAAGGGAGAAAGTTGTCATGGCAGTTTACCGCCTCACTGGAGATGCCGATCAATGGTGGTCACTAATTCAAAACACAAAGGAAGATGATGAATTAACAAACATGGAATGGCAGGAGTTCAAAGAGCTTTTCTTAGAAAAATACTTTCTTCGTGACCATCGAGCAGATATGGAAAGGCAATTTCTGAGTCTGAGGCAGAAGGAGGATGAGAATGTCGCAAAGTATGAGGCTAACTTTACAAGGTTAGCGAGGCATGCTGCCGATTATATACGTAACCCAAGGAGTAAGATTGATCGTTTCTTTGATGGGTTAAAACAATTTCTCCGTCGATCTCTAGTATCACAATCCTTCTCATCATACAAAGATATTGTCTCGTGTGCTATCAAGACAGAAAAGGAATTCTCTAAGTCTTATGACAACAAAGTAAAGCAAGAGAAGAAGAGAACGGTAGAACAAGAGACAGATAAAGAGAAAAAGGGAAAGAAGGATTTTCCATTATGTGATAATTGTGGGAAGAATCACCCTGGTACTTGTCTAAAAGGAATGAGAGTTTGTTATAAATGTGGAGAAAAGGGTCACCAGGCTCGTGATTGCAAGGGAAAGAAAGAGGCTATCAAAGTTTAATGCTACAATTGTAGAGAAATGGGTCATTATGCAAATGAATGTCCTAAGCGTCAGGGAAACTTACCTCAGAAAAGGCCAAGGGATCAAGGACAATCTTATGCTGTTACTACAGTTGAAGCAGAATAACTAATGTATTGGTGCTTTTGGACTCATGGATTATATTCTGGTTATTAGAATAATGTGATATATATATAAGGATTGTACTGTAGTACTTGTTGATTTCAGTAAGGTTTTAATATGATGAAGGTAATTATATTTTTAGTATGTGACAATAAGAGAAACTTTAATTTGTTTGGGGAATCTGATAAATTGATTTTGGAATTAAGAGACCTTTTAGAGAAAGTCTGGACAGAGGTGTTTTGGATAACTATAAAGGTTAGAGTGGATTAAGTTGATCTTTGGATAGTATTGTTTAAGGTTAAAAAATTTTATGAAGATTATTTTTGGAATTTTATGATACTATAGTTTTAGGAAAAGGACAACCTGCAGGGTGGGGCATAACCCGTCGCGTCGGACAAAGCTGCAGGAATCAAACCCACAATCATAGTGCGACAGGCCTTTATTTCCTACCACTAGCCTACAGGAAGTCCCTGGTTATTACAAAATAATTTTACTAATCTAAATGGTATGTGTTAACATTTGGAACCTTATACAATTAGGATAAATAGAATATTTTTGAGTTCCGTTACCATTTGGAGTAAAAGTTGGGTTTGTGGTAAAAATTTATTAACGAATGAAAGTATACATAACAAGTATGTATATTCCCTTACGTTCTTAGTAAATCTCCTAAATAAATTCCTCAAAATTATAAAAGGTAACTTAAAACAAAAATGTTGTCGGTTAACTTTTCCAACTGGGGATTCAATGACAGTTTAACCAATCACAAGTTTGTGATTTTCTTGTAGTTAAACTTTCTCCTAATCCTGTTTTCTATAACTCTCCATCAGACCTTGATGGTTTGTTTCTCCTCCATATCCATATTTTCATAGAATCCTAGAATGGGCTATATTGGGTGACCTTTGTACTTATCTTGCTTTCTTTTAATGTTATATATTTATTAACCTTATTTCCAATGTGGGTTTTCCTCAAAGGTATTTTATCTTTTCAACCTTTTATTTTCAAAGAAAAATTTCAAATTGCGAGGACGCAATTTATTGAAGGAGGGGAGAATGTAACACCCCGAGCTTCCACGATACGCTTCTCATTCAATAATGCAATAGCTTGCATTGTACGCAACTTAGAGTTCTAAAACACCGCGACTAATCAAAGTAGCCGTTATGAATAGTAATAACCACTTTTTAAAATTATAGAAATTTTTTATTTCAAAATGGACTTCATTTTTGTATTCGTAATATCGAAATTATCCAAAGTTGAATTTTTTGTAATTTTCTGAGAACTTCCAATTTTTTATGAATAATGAAAATTACTTAAAAACAACTTTTTTAATCAAAATAATTTATAGTGATAAATTATACTATTTATTGGTTTTAAAGTATAATTAGAATATATTTTTACCATTTTATCCAATGGTGGTCATTAGAATTAATTTAACATTGAAATTGGACATAAACAATTGCCAATCTTTTGATATAAATTGTTTCTTAAAAACACGCTATTGTTGTGACTGTGGGAATTAATTATGAAATTAATTAATGCAACTTATATGTTTGGAATTTTGTAAAATAGAAATCATTTTTGAATTCGGAATATCAATTATAGCTTAGGGTGAAATTTTGGCATTGTTCTGAAAAACTTCAATTTTTGATGAATAGTGAAACCACTAAGTGGTAGTTAAATAACTGATTTTTCGTTTAAATGAAATATTACCACTTCTGTGATTTGATTTTCAAAAATCTGACATACATGGTTGTCATTAAGAAGTGAAATGTGGTTCAATGAGATTAAAATAATTTTTTGGTGAATAGTAACTTTTAAGTTCTTAATCGCGATTAGAGGTAATTAGTGTAGTTTAAGGTAAAAATAATGTTTTAATAATATGAGATGAGCTTGACACTTGTCCTACCCCTATTGAATGAGTAATGGACGACCAAGAAAATCTATGGGTAAACTTGGGGACCCCATGGAGCCACTTTAGTTGGAAAATGACATAAATACCTTTTATTAATGTTAAAGTAAAAAATGACACAAACATGACATGTTTTACTAAAACAATTTTTACATGGGGTTATAAAAGTCATATTTTTGACTATAAATAGTAATTGGAAAGATAATAAGATTTCCTACATCATAGTATTTTTTTTATAATTTTTAGACATTAAATAAATTAAATTATTTATGACATCATTATGATGTAGCGATGACCTCATTATTTAACGATTTTAATAAAATGAAAAGATAATGTAAAATCCAAGGCTTACACTTGTCCAAAGACTATTGGATGGGTAGATTTCGAACCCTTATCACCTTAGCCACGAATTATATAAGTGTGGGACCTTTATAATTCGAAAAGCATTGTATAATAATGTAACATTTCAATCTTTCCAAAAGAGCCCCTCCTCTCCTCTTATAAAAGGCCCCCACCTCTACCACCTCATTCACACTTTCAAGCCATTTGGCTCGGACAAACTCTACCCAAATACTCTCCCAACTTTCCCCTCTTACTTCTAGAAGCCTCACTTTGGGCAGAACTCTTCCCAAGGAAGCCTTTGGGTCAAATCAAAAAGAGTTACCCGATTTTGAGGTAATGTCTTCTCTAATGTTGTTTTGTTTTATTTTTCTTCTCCAACCCCCTAAAATCTTTTTATTCATTTCTTTTGTAACAAAACCAGTATCCTCAATATACTAGGATGTTTTTATAAGAAGGATTCGAGCTACACTTACACACACCTACATCTAATGGTTAAAGAACATACGGTTTCTGTGGATGGCGAATTTCTGCCTCACGAAACGATGATTGTTCAACACACATATAACACCTTCAAAGGTGGCCATTAAGATGTCACTATATTTATATATGATATATAATATGTTTATTTTTTACTTATGCTTCTGTATTTCTCATTTATGGCATACTTTATGATTTCTATTATGGGTAAAATGCGATAATTTCATTTTAGGAAGTGCGGACTACCGCCCCCTCAAAGTGATTTGAATCGTTAATGCCATATGTGGGATGTATAAAGGATGGAGTAAATGGTATTATACTGGAACTATATTATACCTTTATATAATTATGATTTCATTCCATTAAATACGAAATAGAAATGAAAGTAGCGTTCATGCGTACGTACGGCTTACCGTCTCCATGAACGGTGCATTTCATTTCTTACCTCTAAATGTTACGTAATATTATGAATGAATGTATATACTGGATATATATGATATATATGACATCTAAATCATGAATATAATTCTGGAGATAATGGATATTCTACCACATAAACAACTTGTAATTATAAGAAGTTTATTGTTGACTCAAGTACCAAAGATCGACAAAACGACCGTTATTAACTTAAATAATTACATAATGTTCATATCATTGTAATAAGTGATATAAAAAGGATAATGAAATTGAAAATGGTTCTTAATAAGGTATATATTAACTCTAGTTTATTATTCAGGAGGTTAAAGAACGGTTGAGTCAAGTCAGACACGAGGTAAGGGAATTTCATAACCCAACTTCCATTCTTTGGGTTAATCTCCTACTTTCAAATTATGTCATGATATTATTATGTCGTATATTGTATTCATACTTTCTTTATGTGTACATATAGTGAATACACATAATAGATATATTTTATTTAAAAATGATCTTTTTAAGGGACTTCGTCTCAATCTCCATTCATTGAGGCATATTTTGTTTTATACACAAATTTCTTTTGTACAGTGTATAAACCCCTTTGACATTTTACGTTTATTCAAAAGGAATCTTTTTATACGAAGAGTTTTACTAAACAACAAAAAGGGAATGTTTTTCTTTCCATACATATGCGGCGACAACGACTTATCCGCTGCCGTGACCATTATTTTATTTTCGGCTTCCTCTACAAGCCATCATTTTTTTTGATGAAAAATAAATTCAAAGTTTTAACTTTCTTTTATTTTGGTATTGAAAATGGTTTTGAAAGCGTTTTTATTATATCAACGTGTTGTATTGATATCTTGTGATTGAAATGTGGAAATGTTATGTTTCTTTTATGCATGTTTTATGTGATACGATTATGTTATGGTTTATGATATGTTTAAAACTATTCATATGAGGAATGTATTGGACTTAACAAGTGACGGGTGGAGCCCGCTATAGCTCCTCGATGCATCGGTAGGTCTCATGAGACAACTAGACGTGGAATTGGCCGAGGCCCTTTCCCAATTTGATTTATGGTTTTGGCCGAGGCCTTAATCATTTTAGACATCTTGGCCGAGGCCTTGACAAAACGTTTCAGAATGTCTGGCATTATACATTCCCTCATTATGAAAGTGGTTATTGATATTGCATGTGATTATTCGACCAGTAGAATATCCATGTGAAGAAGTGAATGGAATTATCTCATTTTACTTTTGCCATATTATGTTGATGTTCAAGTTTAAAAGGCTTTTGTTTTAGTTATACATTGCCTTAAATGTTTATGTTTATTTATGAAAGCTTCCGCAATATTGTTATCCTTACTGAGCATCTGAGCTCACCCCTTTCAATGTTTTAATATTTTCCAGGATGTGAAGAAGTGTTTTATGAATGACCTGCAGGGATAGTCAGAAGAGGATATGAGTGTGGACTATGAAGACTTTGTTGTAGTTTTTCACTTTATGATGCAATGTAACGTTTACGAATGTATCTAGTGTTTCCAAGGCTACTAAACTAATCGGTCTTTCGAGACTTGATCTTTTGTGATCATACCAATGTTACGAAGTAATTCACCGACTCTGGGTAGCTGGGGTCGGGGTGTTACAATTGAGTCTCAAATAAATAAAAAACTGGTTCAATTACAAGATACAACGGAACAAGAAAAAACTGAATACAAAATTGAAATCAAAACCATGTTACCACGATCTCCACGTGACCTCTTATTCACCTCCAACCACAAGACTAAACTCGCTCCAACAATGAGCACATGATCCAGGAAACCTGAACCAGAACTGAACCTGGAAAACAACTCCGGTCTACCGACACCGAGTGGTATAGGTAGGGTGTGAGCTAACAGCTCAGTAGGTAATCACCACAGAATCCAAGTGTTTCCTTTCCCAAAATAGTTCATTAACACTAGTTTGAAAAACAGTTATAAAAAAAGTTTTCACATTTTAAAAAATAATCACAACTTTTCTGTTCTGAAAACTAACACACACCACCTTCTATTTCCAAAATAAACTACCATTTTATAAATAAAATGAAAACCGAAGATAATGGGGTTGTGCTGAAATTAAATAAATAGTTCAAGCTATAAAATAGTATAACAGAAAGTAAACAAGCAATATAGATAATAACCACGGGCGATCCTAAACATCCCTAGAAGACCCCTAAACGTACTCGGTTCGAAACCACCTGTTGGCGTATGGTGAAGCCCCTAAGTCAATAACCAACTGGATACTCTATCCTAGCCTCACTAGTGGCACATCCCACCTGACCTGTCTATAACTCCAGGAGGGTACCAACCCATCTAATCAGGCTTGGTAAGCTATCATCACTTGGTCATCTAAAAGGCACCCAAGAACCCATGGTAGTAATAATAATGTTGTGTAAGTAGGAGGCCAACACACGCGTGACTCAACTTACATTTCTCCACCGCACTTACTTACCCCAAACACGGACACCAATATACAATAACCCGTGAAGGGAAATACCACCTATAAAGGTGACACACACACACACACACATATCTCACACAAACATAAAGGTGCCAACCGGGCCACCAAATCATGCACATGACAAACCATTTCGTAGAACATTTTGAATTGCCAATCGAACACTCACATTTACCGAACCACATTCCTTTTTAAAAATTAACACAAACATCCCTTTTTAGTTTGAAGTTCCAAACGATCCTTTAGCTTGACACACCCCAAATCCACTTACCAAGAACATTTACAAATCCTCATTTTAGGAAAAACATACAACTTGTAAAACAAGCCCAACGACCCCTTAAGCCACCCATTAACCAAAACATACACCAAAAACCAAACATGCATACTCTCTAAGATTTCACTTCAAACCATTTTTAAAATCCACAAGAAGAGATTAAAAACATTTAGAAAACAAGAAACACTTTGGAAACCAAGTTTTAGAGAAAACACTAATTTAAAGCACCATCTTTATTTGAGGGTACATCCATGTGTGCACCCAGTGCACCCATAGATGTGCCACCATCCAAATGGCACACCTAACACCCAAAAGTCACTAAAAACTATTCTCACAAAATCACCATTTTCTTTAAAAAACTACACCCAACCAACCATAATATTTAGAAAGCACAAGCCATCTCATTGAAACCATAAAAACCTTCTAATAACATTTTAATACAATTATCAAGCTATATCACTACCAAATTATACACACCAAACCAATTTCACAACCAAACAATGCCATCACTACATAAATAAATCTAAACATTCCATAAAAGCACCAAATTTCACCCCAAAGGACAATAACATTTCAAACAACCCCCTAGGTGCCAAAACCCTAGGCATTGTACACAAATATCTTCAGAAACCCATTTTTAGTAAATTTTACCAACATGAAATTACAACAAAGATCTATCCATAGGTATTATAGAAGTGCGAATGACATTCAAAAATTAATTGAAAGCATATAAGTGTCCATGGATTGTGCTGGAAAGGAAAAAGTCAAAAACGCCTACCTCAAACATGTGCGGATGGGATAAAACTCCAAGGAGAGGAAGAACTGAGCCTTATGAATGATACAAACACCCTAGACACAATAAAAAAACCCCATAGAAAATTATCCAACCCTAACCCTAGGGTTCAACCAAGAAGAAATACCCCTAAATAAAAACCCTAGAAACCAAGAGGGAAAGAGAAAGAGGGAAGGAAATGGCCAATAATCCAAGAAACCCAACCTTAAAACCTTCAAGGTCTTCAATGGAGGAAGGAGAGAAAGGGAGGAGGGTTTGGGAGGACCCCCTGGTGCGCCTAGATCGAAGGAGGGAGGAGGAGCCCAAAAATGGGATAAAAATAGGAGAGAGGGAGAAAGGAAACAAGGTTTTTAATGACCTGGAATGATCTCACGGTTTTCCAAACCGTGCGGTAATCATACAGAACTCTCTACCTATGGAATAATTTGTGCATGGTTACCTAGGACCTACCACACGACTATCACTACAATAATTTCTGATAATTGCGACGGGTGTCCGTCATAAATAGATCAACATGGAAGAAGGTGTCACAAATATAATTATTTGTGAAGATCCATCGTAGAAACCATTTTTTGCGACAGATATACAGACCATCACAAAAAAACCTAAAATATTATTTAGAATCCTTTTGCGACAATCCGTTACAAACAACCTTTAAAAAAAGAAAAAATCAAATTATTTATAAATAAAAAATAAAATTAAAAATATCTAAAATTCATAAAAAACCATTTAAAAAAATTAAAACACACATAAAAGTAATACATAATTTCAAATATAATATTTCTATCATACCAAATTACAAAATAATCATAAAATATTCAGAAATAATCAATTGGAATTAAGTGGAGGATGACCACTCGATGTATGAGGGAGAGGAAAATCCATACCAACACCACACGCAAGTCACCACATATACTCCATCATCTCCTCATCTCTCAGATGGTGCTGCTCATGCTCCTCCTCCCACTACTTTTGCATCTGTTGTATCATCTCATCCCAAGCTCTCAACCTCTCCTCATAATGTGCAGCATATGACAGCGTTAATGACGACTCTCCATGAGTTCCCTTCACGCTCACTCATTCTATCACAGAAGTACCATAATAACTCATAGGTTTTAGTCGAGAACCAATACCAATCACTCGACTTTTCTCGACACCCTTTGAAGTTGCCTATATCCAAGCCCCCTCATCGAAACAAGAATCAGAAGTGACATCTTGTTCAATATCAGTTTGACTCTCCCATGAATAAGAATTCGTAGCCTCATATGTTTCCTTTAAATATAACTACAAATTAGAATAATAATAAAATTAATATTGATGACATTGTTCAAAAAAATCACTAACCACAATACGACGTTGTCATTCACCTACAACTTCTTCTGAATGGGGATTAGAATACATTTTCTTATAAACTTCAAACTTTGTAATAGATGGGTCAATAATAGCATATAAAATATAAAAAAAATGTTATAGTTAAAATAAATATACATTAATAAATAATATCACCTACCATATGTCATCGATATATGAAAAATGTATGACTCCTAACCCTATGGGTGACCTCTTGCCTCCCCCGGCTCTGATGTCCAGCTGATAACCTCCTTCTAAAAGTCCCTCCTATCCAGAAGGAGCATAACTCATCCCATACCTGAGCGGATATATAGTCAGGACAATGAGAGATGACATATTGATAGAATATTGTAGCACAAGATTTATCTATAACTCACTTTCTTATGTTGTTTAAAAACTGATGAAAGTGCTCGCGTATACAAGTATCCCATGCCTTTCGAATAGGACCACTATGACTATCAAAAATCAGAGAAAATAAAATTTTCAAGACAATTTAAAAAATATTAGTAATTAAATAAATTTTTAAAAAGTATATATTATTTAATAATGTAAAATCCAGTGGTCAAATATCTAGTCATGCACGACGATGGGTACCAGGTCCCATGACACCCATGGCTCGGAAAAATAATTTCTCAGAATCACACCAACCCGACCAATGGATAAATGAAAAAAATTATTCAAATTGAAACAAATATATATTAATAAAATTATTATCAAAATTAATACACTTAGTTAATATATAATAAACTTCTTATTAAACAATATACCTTTGTAAATGAGGATCAAAATCAACAGATGGTCATCTCTTTGGAATAGGATTTGGAATTAGTAATCGAGCAAGACCGTGCCCCCTCAAAGTAGGTTCGCCAGCCTGAGGAGGAGAAACTGAATTGGGCTCATCATCAGGAAGTCTGAAATTAGAGAGTAAATGTAATAAATCGTCCTAAGGATCATCTCCAGCCATCTAAAACAAATATTCTCACCTGTAAGAGATTGTTAAAACAGATATGAAATATAAAAAACTAATGAATTTCATAATAAAATAATCTTACCTATAACATATTGTTAATACAAATATGAAATTTGAAAAACTAATAAATATCAGAATATGATAAGTACCTGTAACTAAAGACCTGAATATAATACATCAATCATCATCTTCATCACTATTTTCATCGACATCAATGCCTTCATCCTCATCTTCAACATTTTCAACTTCTATATGACTTTTAGTTTCATCATCCCTTATTACTTCATCAACATTATCTATATCATCATCCCTTAACTGAGGGGTTTCATCATCGATATTTATATCCTGTTGAGTAAGAGAAATATTTTGGGATGTTTCTTGAAAAAATTCAATATGTTGCACTTCCATAGAACCATTTTCATTTTCAATAAACTGATTGTTACGCGATTTTATTTTTATCAAATTGCACCAATCCTTCAAATATCTTGAAACATCACAATAATTTACATAGTAAACTTGATGCGCCAACATAAATGGTTCATTTGATGTAAGAAGACTGTTATATTTAATGTCAATTACTCCATGTCATGGATGAAATCTCAACCCCCAATCAGTATTAAATCAATGACATTTAAATATTGTAACATAATTTGGTCCCAGATAACATAACTCAATTATTTCATCTAGAATACGATAAAAGTAAACTTCACTTTCCTTATGATGGTATCCTTTCAAATGAACACCATTATTCATTGATTTCTTTGAGTAACCATATATGCATGTATGGAATCAAAATCCATTAACCACATACCCATTATAAGATTCTACCAATTTCAATAGAGTGTTTTTGAGCACACATAATTGACTGTCAATTTTATTTTCATGTTGTGTTACCTGTAAACAATAAAAATTATTGATAATAGATATCATTGAAAAATTAATTTATTATTCCATCGAAAGAAACTTTACTTACTAGTCTTTGAAACCAACATGAAAATTTTTGTTGCTGACGTTCCTCAAGAGCAGCAGACGTAATTTGTAGAAATTGATTTTTGATATGGTCATAATATAGTCCACAAAAAAGTTAATGTAAATAAAGATATATTTTATAAATATTTAAAAATAATAATAAAATAGTAGTACTTACTATAGAAATCGTGTCATTTCTTCACAATTCAACAGAACATAAGTTTGAGCTCTGTTAAGTTCTTAATATGTAATCCATCACTCACAATAACCACTGAAACCAAGCTTAGACTGATTAAAAACTGACAACTAATGATCTGTGACATCATCAACATTTTTCTCATTGCAACCCATCCGATTATGTTTTGAAGGATATTTTGAGTGAAAATAATAAGAGCAGAAATTTGAAATTTATTCCTATAATTATGCTTCTGCAATCGACCCTTCAACTGATGCTTTGTTACGTACATTCTTCTTTAATTTTTGTATACATCTATCAAACGGATACATCCACCAGAATTGTACCAGGCCTCCACATTTAGCTTCATATGGCAGATGCAATATTAAATATTCTATGGAATCAAAGAAGCTCAGTGGGAATATTTTCTCTAATTTACATAAAATTAAAAAAACATCTTTTTTAGGAAAATTCAATGAATTATAATTTGATTTTTCCACAAAAATATCTCAAAAAAATGATATTTCGGTCAACACGTCCTATATTGAAGAATTCAACAACCCTCTAAGACCAACAAATAGTAATATTTAAATTATGACATGACAATCATGACCTTTTAACCTGGTAATATCCCAATTTATGACACAACGAGACAAATTAGAAGCATAACCATATGGTAACCTCAAATCTCTAATCCATTGATAGAATAATAAATAGTTTTCTTTACTAAGTGAGTAAGCTGCTTTTGGATTCATTAATTTGTGCGATCTTTCATCTTTAAATAATCCAAGTTTAGGATTTCTTCAAATCTATGCAAGATCTAACAGTGTCTTTACATTACTTTGGTCTTACCAGGTGTGTTCAACACAGTATAAACATGTTATCAAAAAAATTCTTTTCAATATGCATTACATCTAACATGCGACGAACCAAAAAATTAGACCAATATGGAAGTTCCTAAAAAATAATTTTATTTATGCAATTATGATCTCTCCTAAAACTATTTATCTTTTGCTTGTTTATGGTTGGCCCAAAAGTAACATGAGGTAATGCAGAGACAATATATTTTACCTGATTACCTAAGAGCACTGTTGGTGGTACGTCTATTTCAATTTGAACTTTTTTAAAATTAATTTTGTTTCTTCAAAAAGGGTGATCTGTAGGAAGAAATCTCTAATGAAAGTCAAAATAACCAACCTTTACCATAACAAATCATAAATTCTTTGTTCTCATCCATAAAGTATGGACATGATTTTAGACCATGTGTGTTTCATCCAGATAACATACCATACATCGAAAATTCACTGATCGTCCATATTAATGCAACCTTACATATAAAATTTTGATATGCAGTTATATCAAATGTAGTTACACCATTATTCAATAATGAAATTAACTCATCAATTAGTGTTTTCAAATAAAAATTAATGTTCTTCTTTGGATGTCCTGGAATTAACAGTGTAATATATATATATGGTTCCTTCATCGACATCCAAGGAGGAAAGTTGTAAGGAGAAATGAAAACAATCCAACATGAATATTGACTTTCGTAAGCACCAAATGGAAAAAAACTATCAGTAGAAAGGTGTCACGACCTATCCCCCAGGGCCCGTGCCGTGACTAACCCCAAGCCCACCTTCCATAGGCCAGGGGCTGATGACTAGCACCAAAGTCATATTCCCTAAAACTGGGAAGGCATTGCCTTTATACCTGTAATGCACACAACCAAGCACACAACAAGATACGAACATAAGAAAACTGTATAACCAAAAGAGTACTGAAAGTAAAAGGGGCCGGAATACAAGCCCAACAGTAAAGGTACAAGTACAACTGTAATACAAAACAACTGAAGAAAGAGAAAAGACATATACTGGATCTTCCTCCGAGGTTCCTACCTGAAGGGTAGGTACATATCGCCTCCTCGGCACTTCACATCCACCCATCTCCTCTGCGTACCGACACGCCGTATGGTCCACCTCCAGGTACCTGTCTAGTTCTGATACTCTCAGCCTCAGTCAGCGCTGTCCGTCGTCTGCATCTAACACAACAAGGTGCGGGCATAGCCCGTGCATGGGTGAGTATAACGATACTCAGTAGGGACCCCGAGATCCTCAAGGTCTCACAAAAACCACCAAGGATAAACCAAAAATTATGAAATCAACAAAAAACCTTACTTAGGTATATGCCCATACATATACCTAAGTTATCAAGTAATCCATCTCAATCATGAGGAAAACACAAAGGTACTGACTCAACTCAGACAAGGATTTATTCTAGGGGTAGTATCAAGTAACATTCCTAGTCACAATGTCGAACACCTCGGATGCTGGAGAAATACTCCTTTATCGAGTACAATGGGCCTACCGCGTCACACATAGGTGCTTCCTACTAACCTTGGACTGCTGAGGTACTCCTCCTGTAGAGTACTGTGGGTTTGCCGCGTCACCAAGGCGCTCCCCACCGTGGGTCTTCCGCGTCACCAAGGTGCTCCCCCTCATGGTTTGCTGAGGTACTCCTCCTGTCAAGTACCCTGGGTCTGCCGCGTCACCAAGGCGCTCCCCACCGCGGGTCTCCACATCACCAAGGCACTCCCCACTGGGCATTTTGAGTCACTCTGAGTCGAAATGGTTAGCAGTTGTCAAATCTCAGCCAGCCACTAGGTCTCCGCACTATGCTCACTCATCTCCAGAAGGATCCACTCCACAAGCTACTGGTCGATACTCAAAATATTACAAAGTCCCATGAAGAAGTATATCAAAGGCCCTCCATGTCATAGGGGTCTCAATGCAATATATGATGCGTCAATTGGACGCCCGGTCTGTGAGTTATTAGCCTTTTAGTCCCAAGGGCTCGGTTGGATTCGTGCTCGATCCAACTTGACCGCACCTCATCTTAATCCAAAACTGTAATGGGGTATACTCAAAGGGACCATCTCGCTCCAATATTTCCAGTTCCGCTAACGGTTCGTCAAATGGACGTCTGGTGCCAAAGATATGGCCGAAGGAGCGTAAATGGGTTGTAGTGGGTCTGGGTCCGGTCCGACTCAGTTGAACCAACCCGGCCCGACCTGACCTGGGCTGACCCGGCTTGGGTCGACCCGACCTGATCTGCTGGGTCCGGCTTGACCCATTGGGTTCAGCCTAGCCCGCGAGGGTACCTCGAGGACGGCTCGACCGAGGGGTGCCATGAGGGCGCGGGGCGACTCGGCCCAGCCAGGGGCGGCTCGGCCGAGGGCAGCATAGTGGTCCAACTGTGGGGTGGTGGTCCGACCGTGGGGCGGCGGTCCAGCCGCGGGGCGACGGTTCGACCGCGGGGCAGCGATCCGGCTGTGGGGCAGCGGCGGTGGCCGCGGGGCGGCGCCATTGCGCTGTCACCTTCATCACAGTCGGTGGTGGTGTCGGCCGCCATTCTCATGCCCCAACCATGGATGGTTGCCGTCCTCCTTCATCGTGAAGAACACCACAAGATTTGAGGAAGGGTCGGGCCATGTTTGTTTGGCCCGTACCCTCCGTGTTAGGGTGGTAGCATATGGCTCAACAAGAACATGAAAGAAGAATGTCAAGCTTTACAACCTCCCGCAATGTTTCACTCCCAAACCACAAAAGAAACCAAGTAAAGAAATAGAGGAAAATATTCACATGCAAATAAACCCCTACCTTGGGTTATTTGATTGTTGACGATGAAGAGAGAAGTCGAAGTCGGCGTTTGTCATGCCCGTCACATGCCTCTTATCCCTATCTCATTCGTCGAATTAACGTTCTTCGATGGAGGTGATTCTTCATTGTTGAAGATGTCCACCATTGGAGGATTTCTCGAGGAAGAAGGTCAAAGTTGAGCTCGACATTCTTCATTCGGAGAAAAAGTTTTTCGTTGTCATTCTTCGTTCGAAGAAGAAGTTCTTCATTGGTGAGCTTTCTCCAAGAGCTCTCCCCTTTGCCAATAGTTTTCCCCAATCCTACCAAAAATGAATTATCCAACATTATAGAATATGTTGGCATAATTAAAATTTAGATAATTAATCACATAGGTTGGCATAATTAATTATTTGATGGGTTTTCACAATTAATGTAGAGGAATTTCAAGAGGATCCTCCACATTAATGAGGGATTTGAAGAGGCTCTCCCACATTTAATGAGGGAGTTGAGAGGTTTAGGCCTCGGGTGGTTCCCACCACCATAACCTCTCATGGGAGGTTAGGCTCTGGTGGTCCCCACCACCACAACCTCTCATGAGAGGTTAAGGTCTGGTGGTCCCCACTTCTCAACTTCCACATGGATGTTCTAACAAATAAAATCAAAATAAAAGTTACACAACTTTATTTTTATTTTATTCATTCACGAAAAACCCAAAAAATAACTTTCACCCTCGACCAAATACCGTCGAGGTGAAAGTCTATTTAAGTTAAAACTGGCGCTGTGAGTTCAACGGTGCCCTCAGAATTCAATTCCGAGCACCGATTCAAAAGTTAGAAAAAAACGCTCATACGTTTACTAAACGTACCCAAGAAAAAGTTTAGAAATTCATTCCTGGAACTCCGGGCCTCAGAATCACGTGCCGTCAATTTTCACGGACTCATAAAATTCCCATATATTTAAAATAAATTACATGGAAATTCCGGGTCTTTAAATTCTCCCCACCTCAGGCCTTTGCATCCCCATAAGACACAACTCAAACTAAGGGAACAAGTAGGGGTACTGAGCACGCATCTGAGCCTCCCGCTCCCATGTGCTCTCCTGGAGGTTCCCGTGCTGCCAGCGAATGCGCACCATAGGTATTGACCATCCATGAATGACCTGCTCCTTTAGATCCTCAACCTCTACTGGAACCTCCGTAAAACTCACCCCATCGTCGATGTCCATATCACCATGGTCGATGACGTGGGAAGGGTTATGCACGTATCTCCTCAGCTGTGATATGTGGAAGACGTCATGCACCCGGTGCAACTGAGGTGGAAGAGCTAAGCGGTAATCCACCTCGCCAACTCTACTGAGGACCTGAAAAGGTCCGTTGAATATCGTAGATAACTTGTCACCTCGGCCAAATCTCCGTAGACCTCATCGGGGTGAGACCCGTAGAAAGACGTTGTTTCCATCCTCAAACTCCAGAGGTCTCCATCTCCTATCGTCATATGACTTCTGCCTGCTCTGTGCAGTCTTCATCTGGTCCTGTATGATCCACACCTTCTTTGTGGTAGCCCGAACCATCTTTGGTCCCACGAGTGCTGACTCTGCTCGATCAGTCCAACACAAAAGTGATCTGCAAGGTCTCCCGTACAATGCCTCAAAAGGTGCCATCCCAATGGTGGAGTGATATCTGTTGTTTTATGAAAACTCCACCAAAGGCAAGTGATCCTCATAGCTGTGACTGAAGTCGAGGACACAAGCACGTATCATGTCCTCGAGGGTCTGAATGCTCCGCTCAGTCTGGCCATCCATCTGAGGATGTAAGGTGGTGCTCAAACGTAGTTGTGTCCCGAAAGCCTCCTGAAACCCCTTCCATAGCCGGGAAGTAAAACATGCATCATGATCAGAGATAATCGTCGAAGGTACTCTATGTAACCGCACAATATCCTGCACATAGAGGCTTCCCAAGCTCTCTACCGAACCCTGATCTCTGATTGGTAGGAAGTGGGCTGACTTGGTGAGTCGGTCGATGATCACCCAAATCGAGTCATGACCCCTGGATGTACGTGGAAGTCCTATCACGAAGTCCATGGATATCCCATCCCACTTCCACTCTTGAACCTCTAAAGGCTGAACCAAGCCTGTTGGTACTTGATGCTCCACCTTCACTTGCTGACAAGTGAGGCATCGAGAGACAAACTCTGCAACTGCTTTCTTCATTCCTGACCACCAGTGCTATCGTCAGAGGTCTTGATACATCTTATCCACTCCTGGATGTAATTCTAGAGGGGATGTGTGGAACTCCATAAACACTTCCTCCTGAAGTGACACTGGTACCATGGTACGTCCTTTGAAGAGGATGACATGCTCCCCACCTTTAGAAAATACATCAGGTGCCTATCCTGTGGATATCTGAGCACGTCGTGCCTCACAGTCAGCGTCCCCATGCTGCACCTCCCTGACTCACTGAAGAAGTGGGGGAGTGACTGTAAGAGACTGAAGGAAAACTGCTCCATCTATATCCACAAAGGATATTTGTAAAGCAGCCAGCTGCTCTGTCGCCTCGCCTAGAAGCTGTATACTAGACCTCCTGCTGAGTGCATATGCTACAATGTTCCCCTTCCCAGGAGTATAGACTATCTCGAAGTCATAGTCCTAGAGGAACTCAAGACAACATCACTGTCTCAGATTCAGGTCCTTCTAAGAGAAGATATACCTGAGACTATTGTGATCAGAGTACACTGTAAAACGCTTTCCCATCAGATAATGTCACCACATCTTTAAGGTGAAGTACACTACTGCTAACTCCAGGTCATGGGTAGCGTAGTTATACTCGTGTTGTTTAAGCTATCGAGAACCATATGTGATCACTGCTCACTCCTGCATCAGGACACATCTGAGTCCAGTCCCTGATGCGTCGCAGTAAACTACGTACCCTATTCCCTCCTTTGGAAGCATCAAGATATGGTCACTAGTTAGCCTCTGCCTCAGCTCCTGAAAACTCCGTTAGCATTTCTCCGACTAAACGAAGGGTTTCTCCTTCTTTTTCAAGGCTGATAGTGGTGCTACAACTCTAGAGAAGTCTAGAACAAACCTCCGGTAATATCCAGCCAAACCCAGGAAACTCCGTACCTTCGTCACACTCCTGGGTGGCTCCCAAGCAAGTACCACCTCAATATTTGTTGGATCTACTGCAACTCCATCCTCTGAGATGACATATCCCAGAAAGTGAACCTCTCAGATCCAAAACTGGCACTTTGAGAGCTTACTATAAAGCTGGTGCTCTCAGAGCATGTCCAGTACTACTTGCAAATGATAGGCATTCTCCTCCTCATTAGTTGAGTAGATCAGAATGTCGTTGATGAAGACTACTATAAAGTGATCAAGGTATGGATAAAAGATCTTGTTCATGAGTCCCATGAACACTGTTGGAGCATTGGTTATGTGAATGGCACAAACAAGAACTCGTAATGGCCATACCGACATCTGAAAGCCATCTTCTGCACATCCTTGTCTCGAACTCTGAGCTGGTGATAGCCTGATCTGAGGTCTATCTTTGAGAACCACTGTGCTCCCTTAAAATGATCAAAGAGGTCATCAATCCTCAGAAGTGGGTACTTGTTCTTCACGGTCACCTGGTTCAGGCATCGATAGTCAACACAAAGTCTCAAGATCCTATCTGCCTTCTTGGAAAATAGAATCGGGGCTGCCCAAGGTGAAACACTGGGCCGGATGAACACCTTCCCCTACAAGTCCTCTAGCTGTACCCGTAGCTCACGAAGCTCCGCAGGAGCCATCTGATATGCTGGGGTAGATATCGGTGCTGTCTCGGGGTACAAGTCAATGTAAAAGTCCACCTCTCTACGAGGAGGTAGACCTAGGACATCATCAGGGAAAACATCCGTGTATTGGTCCACCACTACAGGATAGATCAGACTATCCACATCAATAGCTCTGAGGGTAAGGCTAGCTAACTGATGAGTGATAGGCTGCAATATCCTCCGGGTAAGTCCATCTTGCGCTGAAAAGGCTCCCTTCTCACCGATGAAGGTAAACCTGATCCCATCCATGCAGACACACCGAACCTTGTGCCTAATGCAGTCAATCTGAGCATGGACTGTAGATAACCAATCCATACCCAAGATGACATCGTAAGGCCTCAGCGCCGCTACTATGAGATCCCAGCCGAATTTCTCACCTCCTAGACTAATATCACACTTCCGGCACCAGTGTGTAATTGTCGAATCTGCTCCCATAGGAGTCTCTAGCCATAAGGATCAAGCCAACGACTCCGTCAAAATCTATGAGCTCTGAATGAGGGTAGTGGAAATGAAAGAATGACCAACACCTGTGTCTATAAGTACTATATCCAAGGTGGAGTAAATACATATCGTACCTCATATCATCTCCGGAGTGCTGTGATCGTAGGCCTCAGCTACCTGGATCTGAGCTCTCCCCTATTCACCTGCTCCCTGCGGTTGGGGTGGATCTCCTGGTGGTGGTAGTGGTAACATCTCGAATTGTCGCTCACCGCCAGCTACACGACCAGCTCCTCCGCCACGTATGCCTGCTCCCTGCGGACCTCCTCAGTAGAACCTCTATCTATGTCTGGTTGGTCCTTCGACTGTATACTAATCATCCGTACGGTGGGTCAGACAGTCATGAGCCATGTGACTCTGCCCGCCGCATGCGTAACACTGCCCGCTCTTGTCATGACTAGCTCCGCCTCGGGTGCTCCGCACAACCAACCCTGAGTCATGCGGTCGTCCACCTGTAGGTCTGGTCCTCTTGGAAATTTGTGACATCTGTCTACTGCTAGCTACATAAGACTCTGCTACGTGTCGACTGGTAGTGGGTCTCGCTGTTGGTGACTGCTCAGCAAGGAAACTCTCCACCAAGAGGGCTCTCTCTAACACCCTCTCCTACGTTGAGATGATGAGTAAGATCATCAAAGCCATGATCTCCCACCTGAGCCCCTTATCGAAGGTCCATGCCCTGAATAAAGGGTCCCACACCATATCGGTGGAGTAACATTAGAGGTCAATGAACCTCGTTGAGTACTGAGCCACAATCATGCTGCCCTACTGCAGATGAAGTAGCTCCTGAATGCGCACTGCATGAAGAGTCGCTGGAACAAACTCTGCCCGAAATAGGCTCTTGAAGTCTTCCAAGAGAAGCATCACCTTGTCGTGAACTTGGAGCATCAAGATCCACCATCTTCCCACTGTTTCCTGTAGAAGGCTGGCAGCAAGAATCACCATGAGATCGGCTGGTGTCCCAACCAGTCATAAGACTCTCACCATAGCCTCCAGCCAATCATCAGCTGCCTGTGGGTCCATCTCTCCCTTTAACCTAGGTGGCCTCTAGCGCTGAAACTCATGCAACATGCTCAAGAGGCGTGCACCGTTTGTTGTTGGGGCTGGTGGCATCAGTGGCCCAATGGGTAATAGTACCGTTGGTTCCTCCGCTGGTGCCTCTACCGGAAAAGGGCCCTTCACTGAGGCCTCGTCGCTCGGTGGGATATCAGTGCGTACAACTCTCGGTACCCTAGCCGGCTGTCTTCGTGGAGTCATCTTGAAAAGAAACAGGTGCTCCACCGTCAATAATTTATACCTAGTGAGATAAAAGTTATACCTAGTGATCTGACTCAAGAGATCACAAAGAAAAATCTTGAAAACACACATGCAATCAGTGTTTTCGTGCAATGAGTCGGAAATCAGAAGCCAGGGTCTTGGTGTATGGATACGTCAGCCTCCACACCAACACTGGACTCCCTGAACTGAAAACCGCACTCATTACCCTTAACACTATTGCTTCATAGAAAAGATTAGAGTCATAGTTCTTTGGTAGAACCGACTACTCTGATACCAATTTGTCACGACCCATCCCCCGGGGCCCGTGCCATGACTAACCCCAAACCCGCCTTCCATAGGCCAGGGGATGGCGACTAGAACCAAAGGAATATTCTCTAAAATTGGGAAGTCATTCCCGTTATACCTGTAATGCACACAACCAAGCACACAGTATGATACGAACATAAGAAAACTGTATAACCAAAAGAGTGTTGAAAGTAAAAGGGGCCGGAATACAAGACCAACAGTAAAGGTACAAGTACAACTGTAATACAAAACAACTGAAGAAAGAGAAAATACAGCTTCTGGATCGTCCTCCAAGGTTCCTACCTGAAGGGTAGGTACATATCACCTCCTTAGTACTCCACATCCACCCGTCTCCTCTGCGCACCGACATGCCGTATGGTCTACCTCCAGGTACCTGTCTAGTCCCAGTACTCTCAGCCTCAGTCAGCACTGTCCGTCATCTGCATCCAACACAACAAGGTGCAAGCATAGCTCATGCAGGGGTGAGTATAATGATACTCAGTAGGGACCCCGAGACCCTCAAGGTCTCACAAAACCACCAAGGATAAACCAAAAAGTATGAAATCAATATACAACCTTACTTAGGTATATACCCATACATATACCTAAGTTATCAAGTAATCCATCTCAATCATGAGGAAAACACAAAGGTACTTACTCAACTCACACAAGGATTTATTCTAGGGGTAGTATCAAGTAACATTCCCAGTCACAACGTCGAAAACCTCAGCTGCTGGAGAACTCCTCCTCTATCAAGTACAGTGGGCATGCCGTGTCACACAGAGGCGCTTCCTACTAACCTTGGACTGCTGAGGTACTCCTCCTGTCGAGTACCGTGGGTCTACCGTGTCACCAAGGCACTCTCCACCGTGGGTCTGCCACATCACCAAGGCACTCCCCCTCATGTCTTTCCGAGGTACTTCTCCTATCGAGTACCGTGGGTTTGCCGCGTCACCAAGGTGCTCCCCACTGTGGGTCTTCTGCGTCAACAAAGCACTCCCCACTGGGCCTGTCGAGTCACTCCGAGTCGAAATGGTCAGCAGCCGTCAAGTCTCAGCCAGCCACTAGGTCTCCGCACTATGCTCACTCATCTCCGGGAGGATCTGCTCCACAAACTACTATTCGATACTCCAACTGTCATGAAGTCCCACAAAGAAGTATATCAAAGGTCCACCACGTCATAGGGGTCTCAACGCAACAGACTCCGCGTCAATCGGACGCCCGGTCTGTGAATTATTAGCCTTTTAGTCCTGGGGGCCCAGTTGGATTCGTGCTCGATCCAAACCGACCGTACCCCATCTTAATCCAAAATTGCAGTGGGGTATACTCAAGGGGACCGTCTCGCTCCAAGATTTCCAGTGCTACTGATTGTTTGTCAAATGGATGTCCGATGCCAAAGATATGACCGAAGGAGCATAAATGGGTCGTTGTGGGTCCGGGTCCGGTCCGACTTGGTCGAACCAACCCAGCCCGACCCGACTTGGGCCGACCCAGCTTGGGTCAACCCGGCCTGACCCGCTGGGTCCGACCCGGCCCGATGGGTTCGGCCCGGCCCGCTGGGTCCGACCTGGCCCATTGGGTTCGGCCCGGCCTGCGAGGGCCGCGAGGGTGCCGCGAGGGAGGCTCGGACGAGGGTTGCCGTAAGGGCACGAGGCAGCTCGGCCCAACCCGGGGTGGCTCGTCCGAGGGCGGCATGAGACCGCAGGGTGGCTCGGCGGTCCGGCCGCGGGGCGGCGGTCCGGCCGCGGGGCGGCGGTCCGGCCGCGGGGCGGCGGTAGTGGCCGCGGGGCGACGCCGTTACGCCTTCACCTTCATCGCAGCCGGCAGTGGTGTCAGCCACCATTCTCGTGCCCCAACCATGGATGGTTGCCATCCTCCTCCATCGCAAAGAACACCACAAGATTTGCGGAAGGGTCGGACCATGTTTTTTTGGCCCGTACCCTCTGCGTTAGTGTGGTAGCATATGGATCAACAAGAACATGAAAGAAGAACGTAAAGCTTTACTACCTGCCGCAACGTTTCATTCCCAAACCACAAAAGAAACCATGGAAAGAAATAGGGAAAAATATTCACACTCAAATAAAACCCTACCTTGGGTTGTTCGATTGTTGACGACGAAGAGAGAAGTCGAAGTCAGCGTTCGTCGCGCCCGTCACATGCCTCCAATCCCGAGCTCATTCGTCAGATTAAAATTCTTAAATGGAGGTGATTCTTCATTGTTGAAGATGTCCACCATTAGAGGATGTCTCAAGGAAGAAGGTCGAAGTCGAGGTTGACGTTCTTCGTTTAGAGAATAAGTTCTTCTTTGGCATTCTGCGTTCGAAGAAGAAGTTCTTCATTGGTGAGCTTTCTCCAAGAGCTCCCCCCTTTTCCAATAGTTTCCCCAAATCCCACCATAAATGAATTAGAAAACATTATAGAATATGTTGGCATAATTCAAATTGAGATAATTAATCACATAGGTTGGAATAATTAATTATTTGATGGGTTGACATAATTAATGTGGAGGAAGCTCAAGAGGCTACTCCACATTAATGAGGGAGTTGAAGAGGCTCTCCCACATTTAATGAGGGAGTTGAGAGGTTTAGGCCTCAGGTGGTTCCCACCACCATAAAATCTCATGGGAGGTTAGGATTTGGTGGTCCCCATCACCATAACCTCTCATGGGAGGTTAAGGTCTGGTGGTCCACACTTCTCAACTTCCACATGGAGGTTTTAACAAATAAAATAAAAATAAAATCTACACAACTTTATTTTTATTTTATTCATTCACGAAAAATCCAAAAACTAACTTTCACCCTCGACCAACTACCGACAAGGTGAAAGTCTCTTTAAGTGAAAACTGACGCTGCGAGTTCAATGGTGCCCTCAGATTTCAATTCTGAGCACCAGTTCAAAATTTAGAAAAACCCGCTCGCACGTTTACTGAACGTACCCGAAAAAAATTTCAAAAATTCATTCTGGGCACTCTGGGCCTCAGAATCACGTGCCGTCAATTTTTGCAGACTCTTAAAAATTCCCATATATTTAAAAAAAATTACATGGAAATTCCAGGTCTTTACAAAAGGCCCGGCCGTATGTCACGAGGCTCTACAGCTAAAAAAGGATGTGTATGATCAAAATGTTTCTATGAGTCACCATTACATGAATGGTTTAATCTCTCTATGATGGAAATATTTGATTTATGCCATGTCATAAATCCAGTCGTGCTGTGAGACATAAATAAACGCTGTAAATGAGGTGTAATTAGAAAATATCTCAATTGTTTCATAGGAACTCTGGACTTTCCTTATTGTGCTTCTTTATACCTTGATTCTCCACATATTGGACAATTAACCAAAGATTCATATTCACTATAATATAAGATGCAGTCATTTGAACATGTATGAATCTTCTGATAACTTATACCCAAATTATTAACCAACCTTTTTATTTTATAGAAACTTGATGGTAGTTTATTTCTGTCAGGAAACAACGACTTAACCAAAGATAAAATCTGATCAAAAAAACTATTAGACATCCCAAAATCTGATTTAATAGCTATAAATTTTGTAACAGCTTCAAGTTTGTTCATTTGGATTCTTAGATATAAGGCCTTCTCAGCGGATTTCAACAAATTGTAAAACTGAGAAGGTTCAAATTCTGGATTTGGAATGTTATTTTGAGTTGTTGTTTCAGGAATAGATAGACCAACTGGCTCATGTATTAAATTCTAAAATGATGGATCTGGAACCAAAAAATGTGTATTTTCTACTGAACTCTTTTCACAATGTTGATACCAAACAATATAATCTTTCTGAAAACCTAAACACAATAGATGAAGTCCAACACTGTCAAATGTTTTGAATGTCCTAAGACCACATTTCTGACACGAACATTTAATTATTCCTTCAAAAACAAAATCTAAATTTGACGATGCAAATGATATAAAGGCTTCAACACATTCAATGTAGATAGGATTTAAACTGGATCTGTTTGGATTTTTGTGGTTATTTATCCAATAACGATCACGTAATAGATACTAGTGTCTACTTCTCGAGTCCATAGTTATCTAAAAAATAACAAAATAAAAACAATTATTACAGATCATTTTGACTAATTAAAAATTATTATTATATTTTAACACCTTGAAATATTCTATATGGAATATAGTCAGAGTGAGACACTGGGTTAGTATTGGATTACGAGTCCCATAGAGCCTCAACATAGATAAAATAACAATATTAAATATATTATATAAGACACACACTATTTTTTGAAAATATTAGAATATCTCTCGAACTTTGTCTCATATGAGACACATGCTATTTTTAAGACATGTTATTTTTATATATTTTTTATATTTTTTTACAAATTATTAATATGATTTTCTAATCATCGGTAATATTAACAATTTATTAATAATTACAACTCATTGACTGTTAAATATTATAAATTATTTAAATTAATAATATATTTTTAATAATTAAGATTTTTTACAAATTTTTAATAATTCTTATAATTGTTATATTTTTTTAAAAAGGTATTACTAAAATTATCTGAATTATTATTAACTATGTTTTTAATAAATAATACACATATATTTTTTTTCATTAAACCAATTTTTAAACATTTAAAAATATAAAAAATTCTTATAAATAACGTTTAGTTAAAATGTTTGCATTAAATTATTTTTCTCATCATTCTTAAAAAACATTCATTTCTATTTATTTCATAAATTATATATATATATAACACATAATCAAATCTATTTACATAAAATTAATTTTTACACGTTTTTTTCAAAGAAATTAACATATCAAATCTATATACATACATACATGCACACACACACAATTTTTCATATATTTCATTAAATTTTCAAATTATTAATAATATTTTGCAATTGACACTAATATTTACTATTTAATATTAATATTAAGTAAATAATCATTTATATATATATATATATTTAAAGATTTATAGATTAATATAAATATACCATATATATTCTGACAAATTTCTTTAAATCAATATATATATATTAAATTTATATATATATAGATATAAACATACATAAATATTTAATATATATTAATAATATCGACTAATTAATTAGTAATTATTATAAATTATGTAATGATTATTTAAATCATTATTTAATTATTAATAATTATTATATATATGTATATCATGATTTCATAATTAATATAAATACATAAAATATATTCTGACTTTTTTAAAATAAGTATACATATGAAATATATATATATACATATATTAAACCTTACATGTATTTTTAAAATATTTATATATACATATTCAGATATTAATATATATATTACACGATTTCATAATCCAATATATTTTTACATGGTTTTAAAAATATATATATATATCAAATAAACACACACACACACACATATTAAAAACCTTACACATTTTTTAAAATGTTTATATACGTCTATCTGTGTGTGTATATATATATATATCTTAAACTTTACATGTTTTTTTAAAACTTATATGTATATTCATATTTTAATATACATACACATATGTATGTATATATATATATATATATATATTTAAAACATTACACAATTATATATATATATATATATATATATATATTAAAAAATTTACATGATTTTTAAAACGTTTATAGATGTATATACATAAAGTGTATTGTTTATATATATTTATATCAAAAAATTTCTTAATTAATCAGAACGTATTATTTATATGATTTTTTATAAAAATATTTAGTAATTAATATAAATATATAAAATATATTTTGACAATCTTTTTAACATATCTACATATTAAATTTATATATATATACAAATATACATACATACATACATATATGTATGTATATATCACAAACCATAAACATATTTTTTAAATCATTTATATATATATATAAACACATTTTGATATATATATACACACAAACATATATCAAAATTAACATGGTACAAAAACATACTTATGTATATATATATACAAATATAAATACAAAACACATATAAATATCAAAAATAAAAAATTACCATAATTCCTAAAAATCAATTAAAATAAATTATACAAACTAGATTAAAATCAAAATAGAGATTAATATAATTTTCTCAATCCTAAATATAAAATAAAGAATGCAAATGAGATAAATTTCTAAACTCAGGGTTTAATCATACCAATATATTTTACATTGAACCTAAAATGTGCAAAAAACGAACTAGATTAAAATCAAAATAGAAATTTATACAATTAAATCTATCCTAAATATCAAATAAAGCATGAAAATAAGATAAATTTCTAAACCTAGGTACCAAATTAGTATATTTAACACTAAACCCAAATATGCTAAAAAATTGATGGAAAACATAAGAGGAGTCTGTACCTTGAAGATCTGAGCCGAAATCTGCAAAACAATGTGAAGAATAGAGCCGCATGAAGCTGGGGGAAAATGGATGGCTATAGGGTTTTCTGTGGGAGAGGGAGGAGGAATAAAGAAAGGAGAAGAAGAAGGAAAGGAGGCCACACATGCTATTAAATCGATAGGTTTTTTACGATGGATTTAATGTCATCGCAAATAGTTTTTCACCAAGATTATTTGCGATGGACACTATGTTCTATCACAAATAATCCCGAGCCCAGGCTAATTTGTGAAGGATTTTGTTATCCGTTTCAAATGATCATCACGATTACTTTTCACACTAGGAAGCGGGAAAGTGTGCCAAAAATAGTTGAAACAAATTATTTATTCTGTCCCAATAAACCATTATTTGAGACGGATGAAATAGGATGTCAAAAATAGTAACAGAAATAACACCATTTGCGATGGGTCATTTGGATGTCGCAAATGTCTGAAATTCTAGTAGTGCGTTCATAGGACATGCAGTTGGTTATGTCCAACCTACACTTTCCGCATGACCGGGCCGTACGGTTTCTACTAACCGTGCAGTAACCATTCTCCACCTGGAAAATCACCCAAAAACTCCAAAAACCAAAAATTTCGATCTATATTCAAATCCGAACCTCAAACAAAAGACCCAATACTAATAAAAGGATAAAATAAAGAAGTATCCAAGGTCGGGGTGTGAAAATTCTCCCCACCATGGACACTTTCTGCCCCCATAAAGTTACCAAACCGATAGTTAAACAAAACTCGAGTCCATGACTAGACAAAACCGAGACAAACCATGAATCTTGAGATGAACTAACTCTCTACAGGTCACCCCTGATCGATTCAAGAAGAAACCGAAGTCCAAAATTGAGGGGAGAACATGATAGGGTTTTCACAACCATAAGAATTCCCCTAACATGGAAACCTCAAAACCCAACCACACCACCCCAGGGGGGGGGGGTGGAACATGGTAACTCCCAATACTAACTAATATAACCTCTACACAAAATTAAAATACACCACCAGGATTCAACTGGAAAACCTCATTACAAAAAGACCCAATAAACTGGGATCCTGGGGATCCAACCCAACCTCTTTACATTAACCACACAAAACCCTCACTGCAACCGGGAACTAGGGGACTCCTTTCCCAAACTCAACCAAGATCCTTAGTATGCGTAAAACAACTCCACCATAAGGACTAAAGTACAGAACCTAATGTGAAACAAACTAACATACCATAATGTCAGAATGGGAAAACTTCTTATAAGGACCAACAACCCTCCACACAAGGGAAAACAACATCGCTATCAGAATTAAAATTACCCACTCTGGATGATTTCCCCAACATCAGGGAGAGCCCATGAGAACAAATAAAACTAAAACTAAAAAATAGACAAAAAATACTACTCATCCTCTTCACAAAACCTAATCACTTCTCAAAATATCACCTCTGAAACCAAAACCAAGACCAAAACCCAAACGAACCTATTAATCCACAGGTTAAACATCCCTTAAGACAAACAAACGATTCAGAGGGACCACATTTAGAATAAATAAAGCCGCTTAAATTGTAGTAGAATGAGTCCCTCACATTATTAAAATAATATATGAACATAAAAAAACCCAAATAACGAAATTTTGGAAATAGAAAACTAGGTCGGGGATTTTCGTACCCTAGAAAACTCCTAACTATGCGCGAGATTCACCCTGAGACCTGTGGTTGGGGCTCTGAAGACTGAAGCATCTCCTAACTCATAGTAAGACAACACATCCTCCGATCAAGAATTCTTCTTTAGAAAATGATTCAACAAAACTTCTCTAGATGACCCAAACTGATACAATGGTGGCAAGTCTTCAGAGGATTATGACAAGATGACTTCAAGTGTCAAATCGGCCGCACTGGAAACATACAAGAGAATGGTATGACAACCGAGGGGATAGGATAATTGAAGGAGGATCCTTGGAAATAGGTTCCTTCAGCGTGTGATCCTCACCAAATGGGGAACCTTCATGGTAACCAACCACCACTAAATGTACCTTGAAAACCAATTCAACCATGAATACCTCATCCACCAACTTCCCAAAATGGGTTTCACTAGATGAGAGCACTTTATCTGCAATCTCAGGATGAAAACCCCAGACAAAAAATGGGGGTTTTCATCTGATCTTCTGATGCTGCCTCCCAAGAAAATGGAACTAGCTCTTTAAAATGGCCGACATAAGACTTTACTGGCCGTTGGACCTACCAAACATCTCGCAAATCTTCCACCTTTCTCTGCTTCACCTCCTCCTGTATGAACATTTGGAAAAAAGTGTTCTTAAAAACTTACCATGTCATCTCAACTTGAATCGATGATGGGGAAACCAACTCCCACTGGTCCAAGGTTGGACCCTCAAACAACCTCTAAACTACACATATTCTAACAACTCTGGGAGTTCCCAACAACCTAAAAACACGCTTGACTTCATCAAGTCACTCCACAGCTCTAATGGGCCTCGATCACCATGGAAAATAGGAAATAATCGAGAAGGACCAGGAACTAGGCATGACTCATCAAAGATATTGGGGACCTTTCTGGGTGGCATTTCCTGAGCAACATGAAAAACACAAACCAAATTCAATATCAAATAGAGATGCAATTAATAGAAACACATAGAACAAAAAACAACTGGCTCAGAATCCAAACAAATACAAACACCACCAAACATCCATTTTTCAAAAACCACAATTTCCTTTGAAATTTCAAAACTGCCTTCTTCCAAGGCAAATTTCCCAAATACCCAAAACCCACTTTTAAAGAAGAACCAATTTCCAAAATCATATCCTCATTGAAAAACTACTAGAAATTTAGGGTATATCCACGGTTTGGAACTATGGATATAAGCCCAAAAAGCATGGAAATAGGTTATAGCCATAGTTTAATGAACCGTGGATGATATTGCTGTGGCTATAGGGCAAGGCATATAGCCACAATTTCAAACTATGGCTAAATCCCTATATCCACGATTTCAAACCATGGCAGAAGCTCTAGCCACACAAGGTTTATAGCCACAGTTTGATATCATGGTTATAGGGCTTCCCATTTCATAAAAAAACACCCCACCCTCCCTCCTACATAGCCTCACTCCCCTTGTAGTAGCCCACCCCCTACAAAGCCCCCCCACCACTCCCCCTACAACTCCCTTCCTCCTGAAAATCCCCCCACTCTCCCATAGACAACCCCCTCCTTCCTAGAATGACCCCCCTCCCTAGACAGACCACACACCCTCCCTGGATAGACCCCCCTTGCACCCCCTACATACCCTCACCCCTGCAGACCCCCCTTGCATCCCCTACACACCCCTCCCCCTGCAGACCCCCTTTCACCCCAACACTCCTTCCTAGACAGACCCCCTCCTTCTTGGACAGACCCACCCACCCTACACCCCCTCCCTGGACAGACCCCCCTTGCACACCCCTCCCCCCTGCAGACCACATTTTCACCCCTCCCCCCACGCAGACCCTCTTTCACCCCTACCCCCTACAGACCCCCTTGCACCCCCATCCCCTCCCCTCCTTCCTGAACACACCCCCTCCTTCCTGGACAGACCCCCACCCTACACCCCCTCCCTGAACATACCCCCTAAAGACCCCCTTGCACTCCATACACACCCACAATCCCCTATAGACCCCATTGAACCCTACTCCTAGACACTACCCCCTCCTGGACACCACCCCCTCCCTCCTGAACACCCCCTACAGACCCCCCTGCACCCCCTCCTGGACACCCCCCATCCTAGAAACCTCCCCACCCTCCTTCTTGGACACCCCCTCCTGGACACCCAACCCCCACCCCACCCTCCCCCTACAGACCCCCTTGCACCCCCATGCACACCCCCACTCCCCCTATAAACCCCCTCCCTCCTAGACACCCCCTCCTGGGCACCACCCCACCCCCTCCTGAAAACCCCCCTCCTAGACACCCCCACCCCCCTCCTGTACCCCCCCAAACACTTCCAACGTGAATTCCATCATGGTCAATAATATGAATGATCAGAGGTATTAGGATGGAGATGGGGATTAGGGGAATAAAATCCACTATAAGGAGAGGTGTATCATTAATTTTACCTTCCAATAGGTTCCCTCACTCAAAAATAGATAGAGAATTTGGTTCATGAGAGTCCCACAAAGATGATTATACCTTCTTGTTGACATATCAATAAGGTAAAGGGAATAGTTTATCCCATTGTCTAGTATTTGGATAATAAAGAAACCAAAATAGACACCATAATGGATGCTTTTACCTAGGATATTGAGGGTTACAAAAGGCTGTCCATCAAACTCCTCATCAAATAGCAGCTGACACATGAAGATGTTTGAGGGGACCTTAACTTCCCCCAGGTGAGAAATCACCCCTATTCAGCCAACTACCCAAGATCAAGGTGGGAGATCCTAAAAATAAATTCAAGATAAATATAGGTGGTTATGCTCAATAGAGATATGAACTAGTGTTCCATGTGGCTCCTACCCTATCTAACCCATGAAAATTCACACCTAGGGAAAAAGATCACTATGCTTTCAGATCTAATGGGAAAGTAAAAGAACAAATGAATACCAACCCTCATAAAGATGACATGATAACCATACCCACCACCCATCTTGAGGCCTTAGAGTCCCAAAAAGCTAAAATATCACCTTAAGGTAATTCATATCCAGTATTAGTGGATTACACTCACCCACCCCAATATCATCTTATGGTAATTCATAATGAATTTGTTTCAGGTGAAAACTAACTCGTACATTTAATCAACCCTAAAGAAAAAAAGATTGATGGGAAAATATCCTTAGTGCTTTGTATTGAATAAAAATGAAATTAAAATAAAAATTTATAGGGACAAGATTCTTACTAGGGAACTTCTTAATAAATCCTTACGGTAAGACAATATCAAGATCGATGGTGCAATCATTGAATAAAAATCCCAGTAATGTCAATAAACACCTGAACATTAATTTCAGAATACAAACACTTAAAAATGTGAAAGAAAATAACCTTTTCAATAAGAAATATTGAAGCACTCATACACATGCATTTATCAAAAATGACGAGTGCTATTATCAGTTTTAAACGAGTAGCATCAAATGAATCCTATGTTGTATCATAGTCACAGTGACAAAAAACCACAAGACAATACTTCAAATGATTTTTTTTGAGCAACCCTATAACAAATATTTATTATACAGTGAATTGAGAAACAAGTAATTATTAATCAGCTATTTGAACAGTGAGAAACACATGTCAAGTTATCTTAATGTTTCTAAAAATGTCTAATAACATCTATCTACAATGTGTATCTCATGATAAGGAAATTGACATCTTTAACGGTAAAATAAACAAATGTATAATGTATTGAATATAATACTAAAATTGAAGGTCCTGTTGGAATGCTTCCCCCTCCCCTACACACCCCTTCCCCTGCCCCTCCCCCCCTGCACACCCCATGGCACACCCCCTTTCCCATTCCCTACACACCCCCTTTACCCCTTCCCTACACACCCCTTGCACACCCCACCTGCACACCCCTACCCCCTGCACACCCCTTGCACCCCCACAGTCCTGCCCCCTGCACACCCCATGCACCCCCCCTGCACCCCCTACCCCTTACACCCCTGGCACCCCCTGCCCCTTGTACATCCCATGAAACCCATTCACCCTCCCCCCTACACCCCTCCCATTTTCATGCTTCAATGCTAACAACCTTTTCCTCACATATGCAGAAAGAACCATCATATCCCTAGAAAAAGGATAACCGATGCACTTATAAGAGAATAATATGTGTAAATCAGTGTTAGATATACAAATACTAAAATAATTCAGAAAACATGAGGAAACATATCAAAATGAGAGGTTTTTTTAATTCTATTGTTTTTATTGAAAAACACATAGTGTAATGTTAGCGTAGAGAAACAAGGCCAGGACCTCTTTATATGGAAGTTGGTGGTATATACATCAACAAACAGAGAAAATAAAACAAAGTTCAGGCCTTATTTGTGCAACATTTGGTGTAAGTGAGAGAAGAGGCAAAGGTTATATCTATATTGTACCATGTGATAAGTAATCAATTGATAGTGATCGGTTTTACCAGTGATTATGATATGGAAAAATGCCTATAAAATCTTGGATAAAAGATATTTTTCATATGCATGATAGCATGACTGTAGTCATGTGAGCCCTGTTTGAAGAATAGTGTTTTGACACAGGGATATTAATTTTATTCAGAACACATGTCCATCATACACAAATTTATGCATCTAATACTGCTATCTTGTACTTTCATTTTTCAAGAAATTTCAATCGAGAAATAAAGTCAGAGACAAAGTTATTATATAGAATGGATGTATATAACCACGATTTAAAACCGTGGCTATATGCTTTGCATTGAATAAAAAAACACCTCACCCCTAGCACCCCTCACCTCTTCACCCCCAACCCTGAACCCCCCTCTACCCCTTTCACAACACCAGCACCCACCAACCCTACACCCCTTTTCCCTTTGCACAACACCATCACCCCCTCCAACACCCCACCAGCACCCCCCCACCAGTACCCCCCGCCATCCCACCCTGCACCCCCTCTTCCCCCCTCACAACACCATCACCCCACCCCCAACACCCCACCAAAACCCCACCACCACACCCCATCCTACACCCCTCTGCTTCCTTTCACAACACCAACATACCCCCCCCAAACACCCCACCACCCCACTGCCCCTCCATTCACACCCATTATCCCCTACACCCCCACCAACCCTTCACCCCAACTTCCCCTTTCCCCCCACCGCCCCTTGCACCCCCACCCCCCTTCACCCTCACTGCACCCCCTTCATCCCCACTTCCCCCACCCCCAACTTCCCTACTACCCCCACCCCACCCTTCAACCCCACTACAACCCCCACATGCTCCACCAATAGACTGGTCAAACCTTTTAAATATCTCATTAGAATGTATACCCAAAACAATAGCTATCCAACATTTCCCATTGGCACACAAGGCTATTGGAGTAATGTAAAATTTTTCTGACCTTTAGAAGCTACTGAATTTGATGTTTGGTACATTCACCAGGTTTTCTCACACATACATAGACAGGAGAATTGGAAAAATCTATATATTTTGTTTTAAAATTCATCCTCCATGCTACTCTATTGTTCTATTTCGAATTCAATTATCTATTTAAGTGAAAGTCTTTTTCCAGGAATAGACCAAATATCACTTATTTTTTCTAACTAATTATCATAAGTGATAAATTCTATAAGAAGTTTTCAACAAGTGGTGTCAAACGAACTGTAAAATATGAGAGATCATAGAATACATAATCATAATAGTTTTAGGTTTGAAATGTAGACCCATGCCACTCCCATCTAGCTGGAAAAAATATTATTATAGTTACAACATGAAATTAAATTAGTTTTAGGAATATTAAATTAGAAAACCTAGGTACATCCATGTGTGAGGGAGACAGAGTGAGAAACAAATAATAAATAACATCATTCATGAAAGAAATAATAATCTTACAAAAAACATTGAAGAATAAAAATCCCACAAAAAATAACCATAGATACCAACTGCAATTGAAGAAGCTCATTCAATAACAAAAAAACAAAAAATAATATTTCTTAATTAATTTCAATAATGGATGAAATTTCAAGAATGAAATCATTTTCTTTAGCTGGGCTGATCGACTTCCCAAGAATGATTTCAAGCCTATGAACTTCATTATTGATGTAGTCTGTGTCTTTATCCAAGCTGTTATTTTTTGGACATCAGATAGATCTTTCCATATCTAAGACCTCTAGCTTTACTAATTCCTCTTCCATTCGATGGAACATGGCCCTATTCTCATCATCAATAGCACTTCAAAAATACTTAGCCAAAAAAATAATAATGAAATTCTATAAAGCAAAAAATATTTCATAAAAAGAAGGAATGAGAAACATGTATGAAATAAAAAATGTTTCAATAAGGAGGCACATGACTCATACCAAAAATTGAAATGTACAACAAGAATAGATCATTGGAATATATTTTAGTACCTATTGGCACCTGCAAGTTAGACCACAAAACTACATATCCACCATAGTACACCTACAAAGTTTGATCATATAATACTAATTAGGAAACCACCATATTTTCAACATATATGAAATACATGAAGATGATCAATTTACTCATTTACATGAATATAGATGAAAAAAATTACATATAGTTATCAATAAAATCATATTATAATTAGATAATGAAGTAATTTATTTATGGATGGTGTAATCATTTCATAAATAGCCCAACAATGATAATAAAGGCACCAATTTTTTTAGGAAATTATTATGAGTACCGAAGTAGTAAAAAAACTAAATAAGATAAAGAAACACAAAATCACAAATCATAACTTCAACATAACCCATAAAAAATATCCCAATTTGTTCATTTGTAAATTATATCAATTTGGATAACAACCACCAAGCTAAGAAAATGAAAACACTACATAATTTCAAAGGAAACTACTATGAGAACAGAAGGAACAAAAGTAAATAAGAGGAAATGTAAAAAACCAGCTCATAGCTTCAGGTAAATGCTACAGGACTCAGGTCTCATAGAATATGAAGGAGGGAATCAATGAAGATAACTTGATCATCATTAAGGAGAAAGGGACTTGAAAAACTAGATCAATCCTGTTCAGGTTCTATTGAGCTATTAGTTTTCAATGAGGACTTAGGAGGCTCTCTACTTCTGATTTGATGAGCAAAAAGATTTTTTTAACTATATTTTATTCCTTTTGGGTATATAATTTATGATTCTTTTTCCCTAATTGTTTTGAGTCTCATTAATTGGATACCTGGGTCATTATTAACCTAAAAAATCCTATCATTTCTTGCTCAATTAACATTTATGCATTATGGGACAAATCAATCATGTTCTTTGAAATAATACAAGTCTTTTCATAAATTCATAAAGTTTTATAGACAATATAAAAAAGTTTCAATTCTATTCATATCAGTGCAATAAGAAACCAACAGATGGAAAATTAAAGAGGAAATTAATAATTTAAAAAATAGGAAAGAAACACTATAAAGGAATTTAAGAACAACACATGAGGGATGATATTTTTCTCCATCACATCTTTGAAAAGAGGTGTTAGTGGTAAATCTAATCCAAGCATCAAGAATGGAATTCTGGAAGTCTAAAAAACAATACCATCATAACCAATTCCACCATATGCAATAGTGCCATCAACATGGTCATCGACTCTTTTGTTTATGATAGTTTTGGCATGGGTCTCCTTAACAACCTCCAGTTCCCCCTATTTGTACAAACTATTCAATAATAACAACATCAAGGTGAATAGTAGTAGTAAATCAGTAAAAAATATTGATAATAAATCATTAAAGAGGTAATAGAAAAACATGGAAGCACTTTTAAATAATACTTCTACTGGGTTTTTAGGCCCTAAAATTGTTATGAAACATATTAAGAATCCATGAAATGAACTAAAATGGGCCAGATTGTACACCTTTCCAAAATCGATTCTTACTAGCTTTCATAACTGCCTACAAAAAATCATGTGGACTGACCTGAAGAGATGTGAAAGACTTATAAAATCATGTTAATAAACTCAAAATAACAATACTTTTCCCAAGAAAAACTTGGAACTTGAAGTTCCGTGCATGCCAAATTTTTTCTAGTGAGTTCTTCAAATCGATGAAAGAGTACAGAATTGCAATGATGATAGTTTTCAGGGATAAGGAAGAAATCTATTAAGGGGGTTATTTTCATTAAATATTGGATTTTGACATTCAAAAAATTGACATCTTTAATATTATTCATCCCAACTCAAAAGTTTTTTATAAAGTATAATCATGAATTACTAAACCAAAGTGAAATAATGTTATAAATGATACAGACTCTAGAGACTGATTAAGGTACAATTCCAGGATGATAATCAGAACCATCAAGGGCCCTAGACCACAACTTGTTCACTTCGATTCGTGTAACTTGTTCCCTACTAAACTTGTATTAAATATCCATAAAATCCATAAAATTCAAAACCAATAAATATGAAAAAATGAAGATATGTTACCTATAATCCCATAAATCTACGTTGGAGCCACGTTGAGTAGTGGTGAGCCATGTCCGAGGAGGAGGGTCATGGTGAGGTGAGGGTATCGGAGCCACATTGAAAGGGGGTGGGGAGGCAACGTCGGCGGGGAAGTGGGCTGGCTATGCCAGATCCGCATCGACAGGGAGGTGGGGACACCGTGTCGGAGCTGCATCGGCGGGGAGTTGGGATGGATGCCGCGTTAGAGGAGGAAGGTTGCAGTGAGGAGGAATCCCGAGGGTAGAGTAAAGGGGGAGGAAGGGAAAGAGGGGAGGAGGAATCGTGATGGGGGGGGGGGAGATCATGAGGGTGGAAGAGAGAGATAAGGAGTAATTGTGAGGTGAAGAGGGGTACCCCCACAGGCTGTCTTTTTTATCATGGATATAGATTGAATATAGACACCTTTTAAAAGAATTGTGGCTATAAATACATGGATATAAGACAAATTTCTAGTAGTGAAATCCATTTTAGAAAGCCAAACTAAGCCTTTGATTCCAAAACCCCACCCATGGCATCCTATGAACTGTCACATGTGTGTCCATCCATTTCTATCCATGCATTCCAACATGAACTTCTCATACATAACCACACACATGAAAATTTTTATAAGGAATACCAAGGATATCACCCAATCCATATTCTCAAACCCAAAAAACTTTTAGTTTCAAAGACCACTTCACTGATTTAAAACCATTTAAAAGAAATAATTCCCATTTCAAAACCATTTTCATTTCAAGATCCACTTTCATTCTTAACTTACACTTACACCTACCAAAAACAAAACAAAATACAACAAAAAAAGAACCCCCGTAATGAGAAACTAGTACCTATGCCTAACCTAATGACATGGTAGTGATCCATGCCCCAAGTAAGGAATAACACTAAGAGGACCTTGAACAGAGCACTTGGACTCCACATGGGTCACTAACCCATGTGAGGCTATAACATGACACAAGTTTTCCTCTATTATCACCCCTCAATCCAAGACAACCCAAGAAAAAAGACTTAAATCACAGACTACCCCTGGTAACTTGAGGATCAATGCAAGCAAGAGTTCACCATGCTCTTCCCGCACCTACCTCATAAGTACCGAAAGTCATAACCTCCAAATACCAGACACCCCAAACAAAAGAACCTCCTCGGATACCATTTTGTCACGAACTAGATCAGGATGTCATCTGACCTAACACCTGACCTGATCCACAACATGGACTAAAGGGCATTCCCAATCCCCATAGGCTGAAAACTAGTTTCAGTCCTCAAATACAACATAAATGGGAACGATTTCAGCCCAAAAGAGACAACCAGGACCTGATTAATAAATTGAAAAAATTGAAAATGAAAAAAAAAACTAACAAATAGGTCTCAAATAAATAAACAACTCCTTCAGTTACAATATACGACTGATCAAGAAGAAATTGAATACAAAATTGAAAACAAAACCATGCTACCATGATCTCCATGCGAACTCTTAGTCACCTCCAACCACAAGACTAAACCCACTCCAACGACGACCACCTGAGCTAGGAAACCTAAACCAGAGCCAAACTTACAAAATAGATCAGGTCTACTGACACCGAGTGGTATAGGTAGGGTGTGAGATAACATCTTAGTAGGAAATCTCCATATAATCCAAGTGTTTCCTTTCCCAAAAAAGTCTATTAACACTAGTTTGAAAAATAGTTTTAAAAATAACTTTTCAAATTTTAACAAACAATCACAACTTTTTCGTTCTGAAAACCAACACACGCTACCCTCCATTTCCAAAATAAACTACCATTTTATAAATAAAATGCAAAACAAAGATAATATGGCTTTGCTAAAAGTAAATAAATAGTGCAATCTGGAAACTAGTACAAAAAAAAGTAAATAAGCAATATAGATAATAACCATAGGCGATCCTAAACATCCTTAGAATACCCCTGGACATACTCAGTTCAGAACCACCTGTCGACGTATGGTGAATCTCTTAAGTCAATAACCAATTGGTTTCTCTATCCTAGCCTCACTAGTGGAACTTCCCACATAGCATGTATACAACTTCAGGAGGGTACCAACCTGTCTAATCAGGGCTGGTAATATATCATCACTCAGTCATATAAAAGATGCCTAGGTGCCCATGGTGGTAATAATAATAATGTGTAAGTAGTTGGACAGTGCACACGTGATTCAACTCACATGTCGCCACTGCACTTTACTACCCCAAACACGGACACCAATATATGATAACCCGTAAAGAGAAATCCCTCCTATAAAGGTCCCCCCCCACATATATATCTCACACAAACATAAAGGTGCCAACTGGGCTGCCACATCATGCGCATGACAAACCATTTTGTAAAACATTTTGAATTTCCAATCAGGCACTCACATTTACCAAACCACATTAATTTATAAAAATTAACACAAACATCTATTTTGAGTTTGAAGTGACAAATGGGCCTTTAGCTAGACACACCCCAAATCCATTTACCAAGATCATTTCCAAATCCCCATTTTAGAAAAAACATACAACTTGTAAAAAAATCTAAATGGACCCTTAAGCCACCCATTCACCAAAAAGTACACCAAAATACAAACAGGCATACACTCTAATATTTCACTTCAAATAATTTTTAAAATCCACACAAAGAGATTAACAACATTTAGAAAACAAGAACCATTTAGTAAACCAAGTTTTAGAGAAAACACTAATTTAAAGAACCATCTTCATTTGAGGGTACATCCATGTGTGCACCTAGTGCACCCATGGATGTGCCACCATACAAATGGTAAACCTAACACCCAAAAGTCACTCAAAAATATTTTTCCAAAATCAACATTTTCTTTAAAAAACTACACCCAACCAACCACATTATTTAGAAAGCACAAGACATCTCATTGAAACCATAAAATCCTTCCCAAAATATTTAATACAATTATCAAGCTATATCACTAAAAAATTATACAAACCAAACCAATTTCACAGCCAACCAATTCCATCACAACATAAATAAATCTAAAAATTTCAAAAAATACCTGAATTTCACCCCAAATAATAATAGCATTTCAAACAAACCCCCAAGGTGCCGAAACCCTAGGCATTGTACACAAATATCTTTGGAAACCCATTTTTAGTAAATTATACCAACAAAAAATTACCACAAAGATCATCCATAGGTATTATAGAAGTTATAATGACATTAAAAAATTAATTTAAATCATAAAAGTGTCTATGGATTGTGCCATAAAGGAAAAAGTCAGAAATGCCTACCTCAAACATGCACAGATGGGATAAAAATCCCAAGAAAGGAAGAAATGAGCCTTACAGATGATATGCACAACCTATCAATAAGAAAAAACCCCAAAAAAATTATCTAACCCCAACCATAGGGTTTGTATAAGAATAAATCCCCCAAAGAAAAACCCTAGAAACCAAGAGGGAAAGAGAAATAGGGAAGGAAATGGACAAGAATCCAAGAAACCTAACCTTGGAACCTTCAAGGGCCTTCAATGGAGGAAGGAGAGAAAGGGAGGAGGGTTTGGGAGGACCCCCTAGTGAGCCTAGTTTGGAGGAGGATCCAAAAAATGGGCTAAAAAGGAGAGAGAAAGAAAGGAAATAAGGTTTTTAATGATCGGGCACGACCGCACAGTTTAGCCGAATGGTTTTCCAAACTGTGTGGTAACCGTGCAGAACTCTCTACCTATAGAAGAATAGGAACATGATTACATGGGACCTACCGCATGACTATTATTAGGCCATGTGATTGGTTCTGTCCAACCTGCACTTTTCACACGACCGGGCCGCACAGTTTCTACTAACCGTGCGGTAACCGTTCTCCACCTGGAAAACCACCCAAAAACTCCAAAAACCAAAAAATTAGACCGGGAATCAAACCTGAAACTCAACCAAAATACCCAAGAATAATAAAAGGATAAAATAAAGGATTATCAAAGATCGGGGTGTAACAATTATTAATAATAAAAGTTTGCAGTGATGTTCACTCTTACATAGAATTTGTATACTCTTATGTAAGATCAGTTATAACATTGTCTCTTCCTTCATGGTGTATCAAATCATCTAGCACTCCAAATTATTATTAGATTGAATAGGTTATGGTGTGGTATATACTCTTATGATGTGGTATCTCTATAATTAATCTTATATTGAATGTGATTATTATTATATTATCTTTGTTTGTTCTTATGCATAACTTAATATAGTGTGACAACAAGATGTATGTTGAGAACAAAATTTTATGCTTAAATAACAACTAACATGGTGTGATAATCAATTTTACAATATGTTGTGGTCTTTATTTATCATTATTTCCAACATCCTTTTCCAAATAAGTTGTGAGAGGATATTAGATAATGGTATCACATTGTGAATTATATAAGGGTGACATGATATATGATATAATTTATGATAATTTAAATATGGTATTAAATGAATTTATTATCTCAACTTTATGAATGTGATCATGGATTATTAAATGAAAAATATAGATTATTGTGATCCTATTATCAAGATATATAGTTGAATTAGTTTTTGAATGATAACCTAACCCTAGGGTAGATGTGATAGATTTGAATCACTTGTTCTCTTAGGTTCTCTCCTCTAAACCTTCATGCATCTATTACACTCAATACAGATGAGACATCAAAACTAAAGTATACTTATAGTATAAATATATACCACATTTTCACAAATCATAAACAAATAGAACCGACCAAATTGAATAGAACCATGTTGTATGACAACCTTGATCTTTTTATTATACAATTAAACATAATTTGTTACATAAACTTCACTTGATACAACATAGAAGATAGAGAGGTCTAGTGTATTTGGGGATTAGGATAATTATATAAAAACTTAAAACATGAAATACAACATCTTTATTGAAAAATTCCTTTACATGACCACTACATTCCCTCGTACTTAGCATTGCATGGGATAACCTGAGGACATGCATAAGAAAAGGGCGAGCTATAAAGCTCAGTAAGGGAATAATAATGGAATAACACGAGGAATAAAATACATGTTATAAAATAGGCATATCAATAGAGAACAAGAGAATCATAAACATAAAGGCATGATAAAGCATGATAATCATAACAAGGAAATGTGACAACAACACTTAACATGGAATTAACATGAGCCAAGGCTCATTGCACATGGAGCATGAGTAAACCCTCATTGCACATGAAGCATGAGTAAAAACTCATTTTACTTTAATTAGCATGAGTAAACACCCATTGCACATGACGTATCATGATACTATACTTTACCCATTGCATTGGAGCGCTATTAGGGTGCACCCTTCTTAAACATTTCACTTCATGCATAAGTGTACCACATGGATCATAAAACATTGAATCATTCAACATAATAATTTATTCCATGATAAAAGAATGTGGAATAAATACTTTAAACTCTTTAAAAAATAAGTAAATGTTCATAAAGGCGAATACCCTTGATAGAGAAATGGGCATGGTATTTACCACACAATGAATTTGGCTTGGAAAAACGCGGTGCAATTTCGGCTGCATAACGGCGTGACATAAGAACTCATAAAAATGGTTGATGAGAGATAAAGTGGTGTGTCATCATATTTACATGACATGTATAGTAAGGGGGTCATATAGATACATGTCCCAACAAATGTAATGGAATTTAGATTCATGATACAAAAGAATTACTTGAATGTAAACGAGGAGAGAGAAATTCCTTTTGGAATTTCGGCATAGTAAAGAGTGTACATGAGAGGAATTTAATGAGAGAGAAAGGGGTATACCATCATTCAAACATAAATATGGCAGTATGGGAGAGGTTTGAAACAATACCCCAACATTTATAATTGAAATTAAAAGGTCATAACAATTTAATGAATATTGGACAAAAATGAGAAAGGAAGAAAAAACCCTTACTTGGAAGTGTGCTTACAAAGGCTTGAGAGAGGCTTGAGAGAGGATTATTGTGAGATTGGGGAACCTTGGGAGGATTCTAGAGAGAGGAGGGCAGAGTTTGGATGAACTCTAAAGGCTTTGAGTGAGGAGGAAGTGGGAGCTTGGGTGGGTTTATATAGGAAAGGTGAGGGAATTCTTTATTATTTAGGTTTGGGACACGTCACATTAAACTAATCCAAACCACAAACCACCCCATAGTTTTTGCCCATGGTTTTTGAAAAAGGGAAGTGGGAAATAATATTTTATAAGTCCAAAGTCCGAACTTCTTAAAATAATGGGGTTGATTATGTGGAGGTGAGTCACACTCCCAAGGAAAACAATTTAAAAAGACAAAATGTTTAATAAGTCTTGAAGGGTCCACTAAAGCTTTGTAAAATAAATAAAAAAACCAAAAATCGCATTATTTTAATGGTTAAAAATATATTATCTGAAAATAATGTTTATAGTATTTTATTACATCACTATTGTGTCATTATGTTGTCATAAAACACATTATATATTTAAAAGGTATTTAATTTTTACCCAAAAATTTGTCTGTCTTAGAAAATTATAAAAAATTCACTGTTGTATAATTTCGACATCCTGATTATAGAAATAATATTCATTTTATCTAAATAATTTTATAAATATTTTAATTTTCACTTTTAAAATAAAAACCAACATTTATCGAAATTTCATGGGTTTTGACAAAAAAGGCTTTCAAACCTTAATAAAAATTACAATTGAATTCATAAAATTATACGATCATTTATATTTAATAAAAAATAAATTTAATAATAATAAAAGTATTTTATTAAAATATTATTTAATTCAAAAATCCATTAATTCATCAAAATAGATTTCTTAGTTGAACACTAACTAAAAATACTATTTATGCTTTAAAAACTATTTACAAGGAAACAATAATAAAATGAAAGTATATTCATTATTATATACAAAAATAATGTACATAACCATAGTGCTAAGGTCTTGTTACATAACCCCTTATAACACCCACATAAGACCGAAGAGTAAGGTGTGCGATGGTGACATACTCTTGGGGTGGCTCGGATAACATTGCTCAGGTGGTAATCTCTATCAACTTCCACTTCTCTCGTAGGCGGTACCACTCAAGCTTAACATATTCAAGCTCGTCTTGGGCTTGGTTAAGAGAAAATCCCAAATAAACAACCTCCTTTTCGAGCTCTAACAAATGGGCTTTGTATGCGGTGCATCTACTGGATGAGGTCATTGCTTCCTTTATCTGAGTAAATTGGATTTGTTAAAGCCCTATATTTATACTAATAATGTGGTTACTTTTCAATGTCTATATTAGCAACAATCAAAATTATTAACATAAAACCAAAGAAGTTGACATTTTATATAAACATTTTACATAAATAGACATTTAATTAGATCAAGATGGATTTCCATTAATGAAAGTTTGGGTCGTTACAATCTTCCCCCCTTAAGAAATTTCACCCTCGAAATTTCCCTTTCCCACAATAAAACAGATGTGGGTAACTCTACTTCATCATTTCCTCAGATTCCTATGTTGCTTCTTCAAACTTGTGGTTTCACCACAACACCTTGACGAGGGGCATTGTATTATTTCACAGAACCTTTTCTCTACGATCTAAGATCTTCACCAGTTGCTCCTCATAAGAAAGATCATCCTCTAACTATACCACCTCTGAAGAGAGTACATGTGAAGGGTCTGGTATGTACTTCCTTAAGAGGGATACATAAAAGACATCATGTACTTTGGCTATGGTATGTGGAAGTTCTAGTCGATAGGCCACAACCCTGACACGATCAAGAATCTCGAAGGGGTCGATGCACCTTGGACTTAAATTCCCTTTGTTTCCAAACCTCACGACCTTACTCCATGGATATATGCGTAGAAATACCATGTCTCTAAATTTAAACTCAAGGTCTTGTCAACATTTATCTGCATAACTCTTTTGTCGACTCTGGGTTTCCTTGATATGCTGCTGAATGGTTTTTACCTTCTCCACCATTTCTTCGACTATTTATGGTCCAAGCATCTTATTCTCACTGACCTCATCCCAACACACCAGTGTTCTGCACCTTTTCCTATAAAGGGCTTTATATGGTGCCATTTATATGATCGAGTGGAAACTGTTATTATAATAGAACTCAACCAGAGAAAGATGTTGATCCCATTCTCCTTTAAAGTCCATTTAGCACGCTCTCAACATGTCCTCAAGTGTTTGGATAGTTCGCTCGGATTGGACATCAGTTTGGGGATGATAGGCCGTACTAAAGTTCAGTTCATTATTCAGAGCATGTTGAAGACTCTTCCAAAACTTAGAGGTGAATATTGGATCTCGATCGGACACATTAGATAGTGGTAATCCATGTAGCCTTAACAATTCCCTGATATATATCCGTGCCAGTTGATCCAATGAGAAATACTCTTAAATAGCAATGAAGTGTGCATCATTTGGAAGATGATCCATAACAACCAATATTTCATTGTTGCCTTTGGATGTCTTTGGAAGTCCGGTGACAAAGTCTATGGTGATGTTATCCCATTTCCATTCTGGTATAGGCAATGGTTGCATCATCCCCTTAGACTTATACCTCTCTTCCTTCACTTGCTGACACACCAGGCACGTTGATGTATATTCAACGATCTCCTTCTTCATGTTATCCCACCAATAATTCTCTCTGAGATCTTGATACATCTTTGTGTTTCCTGGGTGAATAGAGAAATTTGAACTATGTGCATCATCCAAAAGTTCCTTCTTCAGCTCTAGACTTAATAGAACACATAGTCTTTTCCTAGATCTCACAATTCCTTCTTCATTAACATTAAACTCCGAGGATTTCCCTTTTCTGATAGCTTCCACTTTTTCCTGAATTCCCACATCATGCTTTTGAGCATCCTTTAACCTTTCTAAAAGTGATGATTAAGAAATCATTTGTGAAAGGATTGATGATGTTCCCTTCTTTATGATTCTCATGTCCATCTTCATCAAATCTAAGAAGATTAGATCCTTTTAAATTATCATCAATGATAGAATCTCTAGGTCCTTTCTACTTAGGGCATCCACCACCTTGTTCGCTTTCCCAGGGTGGTAATGGATTGAGAAGTCATAGTCTTTGATCAGCTCTAACCATCTTCATTGGTGCATGTTCAACTCTTTCTGTGTGAATATATACTTGAGGCTTTTGGGGTCCATATATATTTCGCACTTCTCCCCAAAGAGATAATGCCTCTAAATTTTCAAAGCGAAGATCACTGCAGCTAACTCGAGGTCATGTGTTGGATAGTTCTGTTCATGAACTTTCAATTTCCTTGAAGCATAGGCAATGACTTTGTCATTTTTCATCAACACACATCCCAGGACCTTCTTCAAAGCATCACTGAATACCACAAAAAGTTCTCCACTTGTGGGTAAAGTGAGCACGAGTGCAGTGATAAGCCTATTTTACAACTCCTTGAAGATTTCTTCGCATTCATCACTCCAAGAAAACTTTACTCCCTTCCGAGTTAGCTTGGTAAGAGGGTTGGACAATCGTGAGAAATTTCTCAAAAATCGTCGATAATATCCAGCTAACCCCAAGAAGCTACGAATATCTGTTACCGATGTTGGCCTCTACCATTCCTCAATTGCATCTGTTTTGGAGGGATCCAAAAATATTCCATTTCTTGTGATGATATGGACCAAGAATGAGATCTACTTCAAACAGAACTCACACTTACTATACTTTTCATAGAGATTCTCCTTCCGCAAGGTCTCCAGTACAGCTCTCAGATGCTCCTCAAGATCCTCCTTGGTTTTGGATTATATCAGAATATCATCTATAAAGACTACCACAAATTTGTCAAGGTAATCTATAAAGACTCCATTCATCAAGTCCATGAAGATTTCTGGAGCATTAGTGAGTTCGAAAGGCATTAATATGAATTCATAGTGCCCGTATCTTGTACAAAAAGCAGTCTTGGGGATATCTTCCTTCTTCACCCTTACTTGATAATATCTCGACCGCAAATCCACCTTGGAGAAGTATTGTGCTCCACGCAGCTGATCTAACAAGTCATCAATTAATGGGAGATGATACTTGTTCTTTATCGTGATTTTGTGGAGCTCATGATAATCGATGAAAAGGCGCATTGACCCATCCTTCTTCTTGACGAAGAGGATTGGTGCACCCCACGGTGAAACACTTGGGCATATAAACCCTTTATCCAGATTCTCATGTAGTTGTTTCTTCAGTCCCTAAAGCTCCACAAAATCTATTCTATATGGAGTCTTGGATATTGGCAACACCCCAGGTATAAGATCAATTGTGAATTCAACATCTCTTCTAGGAGGAAGACCAGAAAATTCCTTGGGAAACACTTTAGCGAATTCCCTCACAATAGGCATGTCTTCTAGGATAGCTTCCTCCTTATACTCAATCATCTGATCCATATATGCATGATCATAGGGCAGTAATATCCACGCTTGGGATGATGGAGTTAAATAAGATTTATCTTCCTCCTTTCACTTGTAAAGAATTGGGGGTCGATTCTCCACATGGAGAGTGATTTCCCTCTCACAACAATTTATGTTGGATCTATATAAGGAAAGAAAATCCATGCCAAGAATTGCATCAAATTTCACTAGAGGGAGTATGACGAGGTTTTCTGGAAAATTTAATCCGTAGATTATGACAGGGGATGAGTTATATTCATGGGATGAAATGATTTCCCCATTTACCGTACTCACCGACATCTTTACTTCCATGATTTGTGGTGGTGCTGGGATTGTTCTACTAAAATCTCGAGATATAAAAGAATGCATAGAACCAGAATAAAAAAGTACATATGCTATTCTTGAATGAATAACTATCATACCTATTAAAACTTCATTGTTGGGGTTCACTTCGACAGTAGTGAAGGAAAAATCTCTCCCTTGCTGCCTTGGAGGTTATTGGTTGCCTCTGAAAACCCTTAGCTTAGGGCACTGATTTACAAGATGCCCTGGTTCTTTGCAGTTGTAGCAATGAAACACACTTTGAGGTTAGAACAGAGCGTTCCTCTCCTCTGTCACAGCCATGGGTCTTTCTTGCTGATAGTTAATAGCCAGATTCCCTTCTCTTCCACACCAAAAGCATTTTCTCATATCCTTCAGGCAATTTTCAGGGTGCTTCTTTCTGCACCTTTGGCAAGTGGGGTGATGGATATTCTTATCACCGTTGGATTTATCCATCAGACCACTAGCATTGAATTCCACCTTACGCTTCTTATCCTCATGATACCCCTGAGATTCTCCGATCTCCATTTCAACCTTGAGGGAACATCGGACAATTTCCTCATATCTGTCAAAGTCATGGATTGCCGGTGCTTTCCGTAGGATAGGTTTCATCCCACCAAAGAAGCGGTCAACCTTGAATTTGGGGGCAACGACAAAGACGAAAGAGTATCATGAAATCCTTGTGAAGTTTGCCTCATACGCTCCAACAGATTCTTCGTCTTTTTTTCTTGAGGGAAAGGAAGTCCCTTTCCATCTTAAGCCGGAGGATGTGTGGAAAATATTTATCGAAAAACATCTTTCAGAAATCCTTCCATTCCAACGCCCCGATCTCCTCCTCAGGCTCCATATTTTTGATCAATTTCCACTATTGATCAGATTCACCCTCCATACTATAATCAGCCAGGAGAACCTTCTCTTGTTTAGAATATTGAAGGATGGAGGAGATCTTTTCAATGGAGTTGATCCATTGTTCAGCGATTTAGGGATCAGATGATCCATTAAAAGTAGGAGGCATTTGTCTCATGAAGCTCTTGATAGTGACTTGTTCTTTCTTAGGGGGGTTGAACATTCATCTTGACCCATGTTTCTATTCATATCTTGAGTTAGATGAGAGATAAGCGTAACAAATTTCACAATTCCCGCTCCCATTGGATTGGGCATCTCATTAGTACAATCATCACATTGATATTCACATCGGTTGTTAGCCCGAGTCCTCTTATTACCGGCCATTGGCTGGAATAAAAGGAAAGTAAGGGGTAACTCATAATGGGTAATACAAGGACAAAACTGATGACTTACAAATAACGCTTGTTTCCTTATCATATGAATCTATTAGCTTCAGTCTATGTTATCCATGATCTATTTTCCAATATACATTCTTAAGGAATTTTTTTAGTCCCTTAATAATGGTTCATACAAAGCTTGTGAATTTACCAAAGCATATCCCTCGGGAGTGTCATAACCAAGAGTGTATCTAGGCCCATTTTCATGCACCAGTTCCCGTTCGAGTCTAGCTCAAAGAGGTGTTTTCGGGTTTTACACCTAGGATACATCTGTGCCAGAGCCGCCTCTACCTGCTCGTATCCAGATAGGGATGTATTTGCTTGATATACCACTTAATCAATACCCACCAAAACTTAGGTATGTTTTTGTTATACTTAGTCTTGTCTCTATGGATTTACTAGGGTTTTCTAATTCTAATCCCAAAAATAACTAAACATATCTTCTAATACCAACTATGACAACCCTGATCTTTTTATTACACAATTAAACATAATTTATCACATAAACTTAACTTGATAAAACATATAAGACCGAGAGTTCTAGTGTCTATAGGGATTAGGATCATTAAATAACAACTTAAAACATTAAATACAACATATTTATTGAAAACTTCCTTTACATGACCACTACATTCTCTCATACTTATCATTGCATGGGATAACCTGAGGACATGCATAAGAAAAGGGTGAGATATAAAGACCAGTAAGGGAATAATCATGGAATAACATGAGTAATACAATAAATTTTAGACAATATACATATCAATAGGGAACAAGAGAATCATAAACATAAAGGCATGATAAATCATGATAATCATAACATGGAAATGTGGCAACAACACTTAACATGGAATTAGTATGAGCCAAGGCTCATTGCACATGAAGCATGAGTCAACACTAATTGCACATGAAGCATGAGTAAACCCTAGTTTCACTTGAATTATCATGAGTAAACACCCATTGCACATGACGTATCATGATACTATACTTTACCCAATGCATTGGAGTGCTATCAGGGTGCACCCTTCTTAAACATTTCACTTCATGAATAAGTGTGCCACATGGATCATAAAACATTGAATCATTCAACATAATCATTTATTCCATGATAAAAGAATGTGGAATACATACTTGAAACTCTTTAAACAATAAGTAAATGTACATAAAGTTGAATACCCTTGATAGAGAAATAGGCATGGTATTCACTACACAATGACTTTGGCTTGGAAAAACGCGGTGCAATTTCGGCAGCATAACGACGTGACATAAGAACTCATAAAAATGGTTGATGAGAGAGAAAGTGGTGTCTCATCATATTTACATAACATGGAAATTAAGGGATCCATATAAATACATGTCCCAACAAATGTAATGGAATTTAGATTCATGATATAAAATAATTTCTTGAATGTAAATGAGGAGAGAGAAATTCCTTTCGGAATTTCGGCATAGTAACAGGTGTACATGTGAGGCATTTAATGATATAGAAAGGGGTATACCATCATTAAAACATAAATAGAGAAATATGGGGGTGGTTCAAAACCATACCCCAACATTTATAATTTAAATTAAAAGGGTATAACAATTTAAAGAATATTGGACAAAAATGAGAAAGGAAGAAAAAACCCTTACTTGGAAGTGTGCTTCTAAATGTTTGAGAGAGGCTTGAGAGAGGATTATTGGGAAGAATGGATAGAAGTTGGATGTATGAAACTGATCAGATCTCAAGGAATTTTAAAAACAATTTGGAGATATTTTTTAGATTTTTCATTTAACAATGCTTCAGATAGTGGCCACATACATTGCACATGTTATCATTGTGTTGGAAGACCTTGGTTGAGATGTGAAGAAGTTAGCTACTATATAACTAGATATGGGTTTCAAATAAACTACTATGTGTGGTATCACAATGGGGAGAACATGAAATCTCAAAATGCTTATGATCCAAATGAGAGGACCGGATTGGAGAATTTGTTCGATGAACATTTTCCGTTTATTCGTCATCAAGAGAAGGAAGGGACACCAACCCAAGAAGAATTTGATACGAGTACACATGATGCATCTAATTAAAATGAATATGTTAATAGGATGAAAAAATGAATGATGCGGCCATGACTCCAGTATATTGTCAATGTGGTAAAATGAAGAAGTTAGAATTTTTAATCCGACTATATCATGGAAAAACAATGTATAGGATTTCTAATACTGCCATAAATTACATTCTTACCTTTTTAAAGGACTTTCTTCTTGGTGATGTAGATATTACATTAAACCACTATATGACCTAGAAGTTAGTTTAGGAACATGGATTTTTAAAACACAAAATTCATGCTTGTATGAAAGATTGCATCTTATTCTGGGATGAAAGTACTAAAAAAAATTATTGTATAAAATTTGGGACATCCTGATGCAATCCAAAAGCTTATAGAACACCATCTCGTGTGCCAAAAAAGAAATGTAGAACTTTCCTTTGATCCCCAGACTCTAGAATATTTTCATGTTTGATGAAATATCAATAAAAATGTGATGTAATGTTACCAAGAGAAACAAGAATAATGATGATTTGTCTCACCCTGCCGATGAATTTTCATGGTAGGTATTTGATTCTCAATATCCTGATTTCATAGCTAACATGTGTAATGTGATACTATGTGTTTAATATGATGGTTTTAATCCATTTGGATAGATGCTTACTTCGCACATCACATGGCCAGTTTTCATACACATTTACAACCTTCCTCTATGGGTGTGTATGAAAAAACCTTTCACTTTCATGAGTATAATCATATCTGGACCTTCTTATCCTGATAATGATATAGATGTATACATTCAACCTTTAATAAAAGAGTTGAAATATCTTTAGAATATGGGTGTACGCACATACAATACATGTTCAAAAGACATATTTTAGATGCGTGCTGCACTTATATGGACGATCAACAATTTTCCTAATATGAAATGATGTATGGATGGAGCACGAATGGAAAACTATCATGTCCTATTCGTATGAATAATACACAATCCAAAAGACTGAAATATCACTGTAGTTTCATCTTTATAGGACATTGATGATTCTTTCTAATGAACCATCCATATAGGAATAATCGTTGAAGATTTGGCAATACCATGGGGACCGAAAATCCACCTTAGTGTATATTTGGAAATGATGTGATTAATGAATTACAAGATTTCAGTTTTTCATTTAGGAAGGGTCAGATAAAATCTAGAAAGAGGAAGAATGGTTCCATTGGAACCTATTATAATTGGAAGAAGAGGAGTATATTATTTGAGTTTCCTTATTAGTCAACCAATTTGTTACATCATTGCTTAGACATAATGCACATTGAAAAGAATATATGTGAAATATAACTTTAAATTCTTCTTAATGTCATGAGAAAGACAAAAGATGATTTACGATCTCGACGTGACTTAGTGGATTGGGGCATCAAACCAGAATTTCATCCTGTGTGTATTAGTAAAAATAAATGGAAAGTTCCATGTGCTTCATATGTGATGAAACTTATATAAAAAAATAAATTTCTAGTATTACTAGTGACTATTAAAGTTCCTGATTTCTATTCAAGAAACATATCAAAATGGTTCAATAGAAAATATTTTAAGATTAAATATTTTAAGACTCAGGATTATCACATCCTTCTACATGAGTTGATTCCAATGGAAATCCATAATATTTTGCCCAATGATGTAAGGGTGTTAGTTATTCAGTTGTGCCATTTCTTTAGAGATATTTGTGCTAAGAATTTTTCACAGTATTTCTTGTAAAAAATGTTTGCAAAGGAACCATTATTTTTTTATGAGTTAGAGAAAATATTTCCTCCATAATTTTTGATGTGCATAATGCATCTAACTGTCCATATTCTAATCAAAATAATTTTCAAAGGACCTGTTTCTTTTCATTTAATGTATCAAATTGAAAGAAACATGTTCAAATTGAAGTCTTATGTATGGAATAGAAATCATCCCAAAGGTTCTATCGTCAAAGGTTACTTGGATCAAGAATGCATGGATTTCTGTTCAATGTATTTGTATGATTTGAATATGAGACAAAACAAACTAATGATAAATGAAGAAGAATAGTATGAGAAAATTGAACCCAGTTTCCATCACTTCCATAAACAAGGGGAATTCCTGGATCATATACATTAACAAAATTAAGCCTTGAAGAGTGGGATATGGTATTACACACAATTTTGTTTAACTGTGAATTGTTCGATGACTACATCAAGTAAGTAAATTGAACATGTGTATCTTATTTCATCTCATGTAATTTTAAATATATGTTAAACTATTTATATTTTTTTGGAAGGGAACATAAACAAATGATAAATAGAAATCATCATTCTTTACCGTTGAAAAGGATAAAGACTTTTCATATAAAATATTTTTCTATTTGGTTGAAATTGAAGGTAGAAATATTACTATAATAAATTAATAAAATAAATATTTAATTAAGTTTAATATTCGTTTATATTCTAGGTATTGAGTTTTCTTGCTGACTCTATTTCTAAGGAAATTAGAGCACTGATTTTTGGTCCTAATTCCGTGGTTCATGAATGAAAATCAATTGGGATCAATGGGTACATATTTATTATCACTCAATGAGTGAAGAACATGAGAACACAATATGATGATTTTATGTTAATTGGCACAATATAATTTTATGCTAGTGCATCAGATAGTAGACCTTGATTTAAAAAATTATCTTATTATGGAGTCCTTAAGAAAGTACTAATATTGGATTATTAATCTCATGGTAGAGTCACATTGATGAAATTCTAGTGGTTTGATTCGATGATGAGGCATGACACATTTATTGATGATTGTGGATTTAGAGTTATTGAAATGAATCACACTCTTGAAACTGATGAACCATATGTATGGAAATAAATGGAGAAATAAGTTTTTTATGCCAAAGGTCATATTCGACCTGAATTTGGTGTCATTATTGAAGTAATCCCAAGACATATTTTTGATGATGGAATTGACAACATCCCTGATCCCATTAGACCCGATCCATTTATTACTTATGATTACTCCAATACTTCAATTGTTAGAGTTGATTGCGAACCTCAAATTTTAGTGGGAAATATATAGAATCATCCATATGTGTTCCTAGTTATTATGGTTTAGATAGACTTGAGTTTTTGAGGTTGGTGGTATACAAATTGATAAACTATTGTTTACAAATATTTTTTTTATCCAACTAGACCTTCACGTGTATTTTCAATATTTAATGGTTGAATTTTTCTTTGAGTTGCATTTTATAATATTGAATTGAACTGTATTCAAACCTACCAAACCAAACAAAACCGAAACAATTAAATTATAAAAAAACAAGGTTAGTTGAATTGGATATATTAAACTAATTAATATGAAAATCAAAACTAATTAAAATAATGAGATAACAAAAAAACTCAACTTAAATCCAAATATTTATAATGTTTATTTTGATTTTAAAAACAAAAGGTAAAGTGAGTATTGAACTAAAAAGTTATTATTATGGTTATATTTTAAAAAATTTCTTAAAATAAATTCCATTAGTTTTAATCTATGCATCAAAACAAAAATATGATAATTTATTAACATGAATTTTTTATTCATTTTTGATCTTATCTCAAGACCCAGAGAGTGAATTTGAGAGAATAATCTCATATATCTCTAGTTTCTAGAGAGATAACATAATAAATTTCAATATATAATAAATAATGAAAAATGTGAAGCACTTTATTCCCTTACTCTAACACCCAAGATATCAAGAACTGTATTCAAGAATTTGTAGAGAATATGTTGATATAACTAGGGTAATATTTGATTCAATTCTTGAAGTAATGAAAATATCAGTATAATTTATTTTTAAACATTATACTCATAAGATGGTTTATAAATTATTTAGTGGGATATTTTCTTAGATCAGTATATACTCTCATGTTTTTTTTGAAGGAAAGTGTCATGCAAACTTCCAAGAATTGTTCCACCATCCTAGTTAGAAGGGACAATGGAACTTTCCCTCTGTAATCTCAACTGATAAAACAGCACAATATTATATAAGAGATTTATTATCCTTTTGAAACTTCTATATGAATTATTAAGAGATTCCCATACTAATGAAGTACATTTTTTTTCTCTTTGACTGCTCATAAAGTCTTCTCTATATTTCATCCATTAGTACAATGGACTGTTTTAAAAATAAAGGTTATGTCTACTATTTCTATAAAATATGTATATTATTATTACTATTGGTGGAAAATTATTCTTGTAATTATTGTTTTTTTAAAATAAATTTCCTCTTTTACTTTTTACCAAAAGATAAATCACCATCATTTCTCATATACTTCTTTGGAATGCTCTTTTCTAAATTTTACTTTTTATTAGTTCCCAAGGTAGGATCATCTACATTACTCATCTTCTTTAGTTTTCTCTTCTCATTTATTATGGTTTCCTTCTTTAATGATCTATAGTTTTATTCCAATTCACTATAACCACTACCATTCAAAAAATCACATAATTCACTATGAATTTAAAATATTTTTTGTGTATAAGGATTTTTCTTCGTAGTCTATAGATTTTGTAACTTCTTAATATTTTTCTTCATTATTATTAGATTAATTATTATTAAAATGGAATAAAAATTATACTAATATTCCATAGCCATATACCCAAACATACAGAAGTTCCAATAATATCCCACAAAACTTGATCTATTTATCTAGGAGAAAATATGACTAGAATTGACTGCATGCTATTTTTGTGCTTTATTATTAACTAAAATGGATTCTTTAGGTTAAAAAATCCTCATGAAAATACTTTAGTCTACCATAGAGGTTTTGGTATCTTTCACCACATTCATCTTGAATAATTTTTGTATACATTTATAATTCAATCCTACACTACACATGAAAATGTGTTTAGATAAAATATTATTTTTTTATGGGGATAATTTCAAATTCTTTGTAGATAATATATGTTGATCATTAGATGATCATGATATTTTCCTGGCACTAAATAGTTTTCTTCCATAAAATGTTTCCTCCAATATAGTATGTTTAGTGGAAACTTATTTTTTGAACATGTTGTGAAAACATGGCTTGACTTATTTATTGATTCATCAATTTAACTTCAATATCCATATATTTCACATTGATAATGTATTTTTCATTCTCCACTATTGTAAATTTTCCTTCACTAACTTTATTAAATTTATCAACCCCATTATTTTTTTCTCTTATGGAAGATAATGAATCTCTTTATTTCTATTGGAACAAAAATCCAGTTGAAAAAACTATAGATTCATTAATTATTTTAATTCATATGAGATTCCTCACAATCATCAATATTCTATAGTAGGTTATTGAGGGATGAATTTCTAAAAAAAATTGTCTAGTGAATGCTTAATTGATCTATGCCTCTAAAAATCTCTTATTCACCTTCCTTTTTTTTCTTTTCATCAAAATATGAGATGAATCCTTTGAATACAACTTTATCTTCATTTTTATCCCTCTTATATACTTCATGGAATATAAAAAATGTTGTGTAATGTCTCTCTCACTTAATTTTATTTTCATCAAGTTGAAAATAAATTTTCATATCTTATGAATACTCACAAAATCACCATATCATCCTCATATTAAAACTCCCTAAAATATCATCCATAAATTCACAGATCTTCACACATTTTAATTCCTGAAAGTACATATCACCTTTTCTTATTTTATATCATGATAGGACCATAAGAATAAAAATCAATAGGAACATCATACAATAATCTGCCTTCAGCCTGCTCACAAAGAGGGGAAGTGACCCCCTCATTTCTAACCCCAATAGACTCCATAAAAATAGAAGCAAGAATATATTCTTCTATATAATGATTACCATCATATAAATCAATACCAACAATATCATTAGTAATCTCAATGATGATGGGAATAACCCCTACTTGGAGAAGAAACATTTACCTCACCAACCAGAGAAGTGGGGGAAAAAACCTTAGTAGAATCATATACATTATGATCACCAGGAAAAAGATCACAAAAAATAGGGGGAGAACCTGAAACATCTTGAGAAATTTTTATTTTCTATAGTGCACAAGTTTTATTTCAACTTTTTCTACTTTTCTAAATCATCAAGGATCATACACCAGATAATAATTATAGTTATTCATTAATAATAAAAGGGAAAGGTGGTATGTTATTGATTCCTTTATGATTGATAGTAATATATAACTAAACTTCACCAAACCCCACTAATAAACTATTTGAGCCTACTAATTTTACAATAACAGTAGAAAATAGTTGATAAAATGTTATCTAATGGTGATGGATAAACTCATTTTTCTCTCAACCGTTATTCGTTAATTTCAAAGAAGAGTTTCTAACGTCATTTCACTATAACAATGGTCTTCCTTGTTTTATTATTCTTCACATTAAATGATCAATCCACATATAAATTGACACTATGTTGGTATTTCTTATATAGATAATGTTAATTGATGTATATATTCTATGTTAGTGTCTCTTATGCACTGGAGTGTAGAAATTGTTCAAGGAAGATGAAACTAATGTTGTTGATTCCAATATTTTCTTAAGTTGTGACACTCCAACATTAGCCTAAGTTCACACTATTTATTGCATAAATCATGAAAAAAAACAGATAATTGTAATTCATGTTATATACTAAAATTTTATTTTTCTCAAGTAAAAAAACAAATTTGGAATTAGGTTGGGTCTTCTACTCAATGTGGTGGCTAAGAATGTGTTGAAAACTTTAGATTTTGTATTTGTTCTATTTTCTTCTTACACATATAGTGTTTCTCACTTATATATCCATATTATTTTTTCTATCCATCATTTTGTATAATATTGTCTCAAAAATTTGATTCATGAATCATTCTTATTTGAGAAATTGAATGTTAGAGAAAATGTAAGTGATTTAGCTCTCTTGAGGGTGAACATAAGGAAACATGGTCTTTGATTCTTCTCTAAGTGGTTGTGGATGATATATTAGAATCATGGAACTTACTTGAGCTTTAAAATAGAAAGTGTTTGGATTATAACACCACCTCCATGAATTGTGGTGTATAAAAAATTATCTTGCGTTTACTAATTGTGTTTCTCATTATTTATTATATAGCTCAACTTCCTTATATTAAGTAACTTGAAATATTTTTTGAATTATCCAAAATGAATTTGATTTCAAAAATAAATCTAATAAATGAAAATCACATCATAAATGCTCTATATTCTACTCTTATTCCCCAAAATAACAAAATAGGACAATATACTGTTTAATTATCTAATTTAACAAAAAACCCATATAATGAAGCTGGAAAAAAACCTTAAAACAATGAAAAATTTGTGACATTATCATTCCATAACACTTTATTGATTACTTTTTCTCAATTAATTACTATCAACAAGTTTTATAAATATCTCACTTCCCATGTTAAACATGTTAATTTGAACGTATTCTTTTTTCTATGACATGTCTTTGGTTTTGATATTATTCCCACTAGATATAAAATGTTTTTTTATATTACTGCATATCCTGTATTTGGTTTAACAAGTGATATTAATTAATTATTTCATGCCAAATATTCTTTCTTGTTATAGTTACACATTAGTTATGGATTTATAATTATTTCCAAATTTATTTTCAAATGAAAGAAATTAAAAACACGCAGGAGTAACGAAGTAAAAAGAAGGCAGATAACAATCGCCCAATGAGTGAGATGGGTGTCCCTCCTCCAGTGCCCATTATGAGTATTTTATTTCAAAAATATATATTAATAACATATAATGTCATGTAGTTAATTTTTTTTAAATTTTAATCAAGATCCACCACTAAGGTGCCGGTTGTTCATTGATTGACCTAGTGGTTCCAGTGCTTAGGTTGGAGATTTGAGGGGGGGGGGGGTACTACAACCAGGTGCTCCAATTGGAATCCCGATCACACCACGTCTCTCCCTCTGATGTACCATCTACCACACTTTTTGATCCCAAGATGTTGTTATAGGCATTCAGGATATTCATGACACCTATGTTTGCACCTCTATTTTCATCTGAGCCTCCTCACCTCTCTTTCCCATATCCACTAATGATTTCAACTCCTCATCCTTATTATGAATTTTCATAGCCATCTGTGCCATACCCTTTTCCTTCTACTTCCTTCTCCCCAGGATTCTACATTCCTACTTCTTCGAATACTGCTCTAACACGTTATGACCTTACATAGAATACACTTGGACCCATTATATCTGTATAGGTTGATGTTCCTTCAGTGTCTGAGGATCCATCAATGCTCACTGATCAAACTACCTCAGGTATATTTATAGAACCCTGGTAAATTTTTTTATCATAATTTATTTTCATTTTGATATGTATTGATATAATATTTGTTTTTATTCTTTAAAAGTTGGATCTATTGATAAGTGGTGTAGATATACACGCATGTGTGTAGTGTAGAACTACTGCATGTAGCTAATGGTAGAGTATAATAAAGACAATCAAATTGTTGGGAAAACAAGATATAAATGTAGGATTTTTTTGGCGACACTTGTCAAATACTCCGACATCATTCTCGTCAATCCACTCTCCTAGAGACACCTGCCAAATGAAATAAAGGACAACATTTGGGAAAACATATGGGTAAAAAAATTCATTGGATTTAATTTTATATTATTATTGTATTTATTTGAATTAATATTTTGGTGATAGCTTACTTTTAATTTTCCCAATAGAGTGGCTACGAGACTAGAATGACTTACGGAATTAGGTGATCTCTAGAGAGGCTATAAACATGCATTGTATAGTGGCTCGCATGCTAGATTTGGCACAAATTTAGAGGCCAAACCTGTCATGGATGACTGCCCGGTAGAATATTATTAGGAAATGATTACTCATTGGATGAGTACCAAGTTCAAGATATTAATCAAATTTGAGGGTTTTAAATGAAAATTACTATGATTTTAATTAATACTTACTTATTATTATTTTTAGGAATCTTCAGAAAAAACAAGTATGTAACGACATAAGTACACACTTTTGGTCATACTACGATGTCAGACCATGAGAGGAAGCAGGTATAAAAATAATTTTCTTAGATGTAATTAATTTTTTTACATCTCATACAAATAAGGGGGTCAATTAGCTTATAAATTCCCTTTACAAAAATAACATCTAGTTCGATATGTTCTAAGGGTAGAACCTAAAATACATTAAACACTAAAATGAGAAATTTCTTCAGATATTTCTCTAGTTTGATGTAAAGGTATTTAACTCTCTTAATAGTCTTATCCTCCTGAACTATTTTTGAGGACATAAATATCTAGTTTAATTATCATTGTTGGGCCTAAACTATTTTCTCCCATTTTATTTTAATGAATCAAAAATTAATTATGTTACATTTGTTAAGAACATTAATAAATTCTATAAATTTGAATATGTTCTTTCTTTTCATTATATTATTTTTGTTATGGTGATAAATTGTTTTCTTATGGTTGGGTTGTATCTATTGAAACTTTGAAAATAGTTATGCAATGATTCAATTTTATAAATTAAGAAATGAAATTTTCTCTAACAATTTAATTAAGTTTCAGTTGAATCATGTGCAAATCATCAAATTTTCATACTTTGTGATTATACAATGTTGATTTTTCCATGATCTAGTGATTATGTTTTCACTATTAAATAATTTTTTATTATTGTTATTAGAATTGGATATTGAATATATTTTGTTTATTTGTTTTATATGATTAAAATTAGTATAATAATGTCATTTCAGATGAAGGTTTTAAATATTTAAGGATGTATACCTCGATAAAAACTATTTTACTCGAGTATAAAAAAAAAATATGGAAGCACGGTAAATAAAAAAACACAAAAATAAATTATAAGTTTTACTTTGTTGATTTAAATTTTTAATATCTATTTTTTAACTTAATAGTCTATTTATATTTATAAAAGTCTACTTTGGAGGCCCTTGATGCTCAGGAACCCAGCAACTTTGGCTCAAATGATCAGTTACAATAAGTTTTGGGAGATGAGAATCATAGAAGATTACACTACTGACTAGGGAAGTGTATTGTCTTGATGAGGTATTGGCCCACTTCAGGTGCTGGTTCTAGTAATAATGATTTGGAATGGGAAGAACAAGCTGAGGAAAAGGCAAAAAAGATAGAAAAGGGCCATACAAGTGGAAGAACGATCTCAAATAGCGAATGCTGAATTTTTGAAACTGATGAAAGTATTATGTCCATCACTTACACTAAAGAAGTTCATGTCTTGTGATGCATCTATATCGAGGATGCATACATTTTATTATGCACTGGGAAATATTCCTATTGGGGGTCAAGATAATGACGTTCTAGGCAATGGTGATGGTGGGGGAGAGGATGAACATGCTGAAGAGGGAGGGGATGATGAAAAGGAAGAGGGAGGGGGGTGATTGCGAGGAAGAGGGAGAGGTTGAGGATGAGGATGAGGACGAGGATAAGGAAGAGGCTGAGGATGATGGTGACGATAGTGATGGTGATGAGGGGCATATTAATCTGTTACATTTTGACTGATATTTATGACATTTTCTATTTAATGATTTGGTGTGAATGAATATATGTGATATTTTATATGTTTGTTATCATTAGTTAAATGAATAAATTGATTTCCTCTTTTATCATTATTTTTGTATTGGTTTGTTGCTATTTGAGGATACTTTATTGGTTTCATTGCAAGTTCTGTGTGTTGAGGATGTTCTCTTGTTTTCATTATAGGTTTAGGATGTTTTATTTTCATTACAGGTGTTATGTTTTGATTATAGGTGTAGTGGGTAGTTTTCTTGCCACTGGAGTGGGAATTGCAGGTGTTTTATTGAGTATTTCCACTAGAGTGGGAATTGTAGGGTTTTCAAGTGTTTTGTTCTGTTGATTATGTCCACTGGATTGAGCATTGTAGGTTTTTTAGGTGATCTATTTTGTTGAATATGTCCAATGGAGTGGGCATTGTAGGTTTTATAGGTTGTTCTTTCTATTATTTTTGATTTCAGGTTCTCTATGCAAGTGTTTTATTATGTTTAGTATTCCCATATGAGTGGGCATTGCCGGTGCAGGTGCAGGTGTTCTGTGAATTGTAGGTGTTATGTGCAGGTTGTTCTTTCTGTTTTTGATTGTAGGTGTTCTTTGTAGGTTATTTCTATGCATTGTAGGTAAAATTTGTTTCTTTTTGGTTATTTCTATATCGTTTGGTTCTTTTTGTGCATTGTAGGTGTAGGTTGTCTATTTTTTATTACAGGTAATCTGTAGTGGAGTGGGCAGTGGGATGCTTTAGTGGAATGGGAATCTTTAGGCTATCTATTTTTTATTACAGGTGGGATTCTATAGTGAAGTGGGTAGTGGGATGCTGCTCTAAGGTGGGGGGGGGGGTCTATACCAATGGTTCCATAACTGTTGGTATACATCTGTCCACCACCCTATGCCAATAGTTCACTGTGAACCATTAGAATAGGCCTCTCCCAATGGGTTCAAACCATTGGGATAACTTTATCCCAATGGTTTGAACCATTTTATAGATTTATCCCAATGGTTTGAACCATTTTATAGATTTATCCCAATGGTTTGAGCCATTTCTTTACCACTATTCCAATGGTTTAAAACCATTGGAATATATCTATCCTAACAGTTCAGATTAAACCATTGGGTAAGAAAAATTCCAACCACCCTATACCAATGGTTCACAGTGAACTATTGGAATATGCCTCTTCCAATGGTTTCAAACCATTGGGATAAAACTATACCAATAGTTTAAACCATTGGTTTACCCCTATTTCAACGGTTTACAACTGTTGGGATATATCTATCGCAATGGTTCACAGTGAACTGTTGGGTAATCCAAATTCCAACCACCTTATACCAATGGTTTAATGTAAACCGTTGGTATAGGGATATCCTATTGGCTAAAATACCAATGGTTTCTATAACTGTTTGGATAACCTATACCGATAGTTTTATGGCCTATCCTAATGGTTTTAAACCATTGGGATAGGCTATATTTTTAGTAGATACATGAAGCAATATTAGTCCTCAATGTAACAACCCCAACTCTAGTAACCCAGACCCAATTTATACTACATTATATTGAAATAAGATAAAATAGATCTCATCCTGAAGGACCGATCATTTTAGTACTCAAGAATAACCAGATACATAGACGATTCTCATTTTACATTGGAAATAAAATATGAAACACAACAAAAGAAAATGTTATGCATCCTTGAAACTCATTCAAAAATTTCTTCTTCATATACCGGGGAAAGGAAAAAAATAAGGGTGGTCTCAAATGATCAATAATATTTATGAACAATGGAATATTTCATGAGTAAATAATTAATAATCAATATGAAAAGGTAAATAACTTAAAACACATATTGTTTAATCAATAAATTGAAAAAAACCATCTATGAATAATATCAAATGTAATAATCTCATGGATAATAATAACCAAATTCTCATTGAAGGAAATGAATAATGTTGGACATTGTGATCTTAGACATTATGATATCTTTACTGCCAAGACCTTTCACTAAGATAATTTAAACTATGAGTATCAATACACAAAAAACCATTTAATAATGCTAGTCTACTGGTTTGTCTCATGAGACCTGTCAATACATCGAGGAGCTATATAATTATGAGCCCCACCTATCACTACATGTCTAATTCATTTCTCATATATTTAATGATCAATTTAATTCAGAAACAATATGCCTTATCAAAAAATATCTATATTGAGTAAATGATATGAAATATCAAGATTTTCCCCATCAATAAAACAACTTTTATAGTAAAACACTACATGTAGAAATGGTATATAGTTTAGGCAATAACATACCCATGATACAAAAAATATATATATTTATGATAAATTTAATGTCCAAAAAAAGATAATCATAAGAAAGTTAATGTTTCAAGAAAATGTTAATGACTAAAAAATTAATAAGAGATAAAAGATGTCTATAAATTAATCAAAAACATAAGTTTTTTTATTTAAATCAAGTCTTTTGGAAAATGAAAGCAAAAATATTAAAATAATATTTCATTAAAGAGTTTTATTTGTAAAATCATTGAAAACTTATAGAATAGGCTTAAAATAGAGTAAAATGGTGAGTGGTAAGAAAATCCGTTAACGACGTATACATTAAAAAACGTCACTTTTGACTTTTTTTGTAAAGAAAGTCAAAAATGACCCTTTCAGAAGACATTATAAGGATTCCTATAAAACCTTGTCAAAATTCAATGATAACTTAAAATATTATTAATAAATTATTTGAGTAAATAGTAAGGACTTTTGTAAAATACTTTTAAAATAAATGGACATGGAAGAAAAATATACCCAATCAAAAGAGAAATAAGATTGACTCTTATTTTAAATATTTATTTTGTCGATTCAAGTTTCAAAGAGATGAAAAGTTGGAAGAAAACATGGAAACTCATTAAATATTTAGAATATAATAAAATATATGTATTTTATCAATGATAGATCATAAGATTCCTTTAATTAAAATAAGAGAAATCCCAAAATAATGAGATTGTAAAATAAATTATTACCTCTTTAGAAACATTCAAATTATAAACCCTTGAAATAATAAACTTGAAATGAAACTTTAATCATCATAAATAAATAGATATTCATGTTAAATGTAACATCCCAACCTAGGATCCACTGAAACGGTGCCCTGAGCCAGTTGCCACATGGTCTCAAGCGCACCTCCCCGTATGCCAGAGGCTACCGACTAATAGTGAAGGTCTAATGATGGTATGGTGGGGAGACTATATCCACATTATCAGAATATCACAGTAGTATAATAATAACAAAACATCAATCAGAAATGGAAACAATATGAATGAAAGACAGGTACCCCAGAGTAATGGCGACCTGAGTAGGGTGTGAGATATACTCAGTAGGTCACCACCAATGGTGTCTAAAGCATAATCCAGTTTGTGAGAATAAAATTTAGTAGTGTGAAGGTATAATGAATAGATAGGGAATAAATAAATAAATAAATAAACATAACAAGTTGGGCACATGTTCCTAAAGGACACCTGATTGACCATACCTGCTTCGGGCTAAGCCGAAATGTCTCTAACTATAAATATATGTATATATATAAAGAGATGTATATATATGCACTATAAACATAGTAATATATATATATATATATATATATATATATATAGTATTATCCAGGACCTGAGGCATAACTCAGACGTCCATGCGTAATACTAATCATAATAATAACAAGAGTCCTAAATAATAAATAAGGGCCACCATGCCTAAGGATCAGAATCAATATAGGCCACCATGAAAATTATCACAAGGAATGTAGGATGCCATGCTGAGTATCATAATCAATAACGAGGAGGTTCATACCCAACCTCCTAATCAAGGGGGTGTGGAATGTCATGCCCAACAACCCAAGTGATGTGGATTCCATGCCAACATATTCAACCAATGGGATGTAACAAACCATGGCCAACGATCCTACTAGAGATCCCTTTAGTCATTAAGCAATAAGGTAATCTACTTTCCCTATGATCCCTTAGGCTGATGTTCCATAAATAGGAAATCGACATTTCTCAAGGCATAATGGATCCATTCAATATAATTCATCTAAAATTTATTAATGAGTCATGTTCTCATCAAGGCTATTAAAACCATTCAACTATAAATAATAAATAAGGGCATATCATAAACACACTATTTACATAAACCAAGTATAAATGAAGGACATGTACATAAAACATGATGCATTAAAATTCATGTATACTTAAATAAAGGTCCAATCCCATCTATAATTACAATCATAAAAATAATATGGCCATGTACTTAATCATGCCACTTGTCACTTAATTATAAAATAATTAGGAAGGCCAAAACCATAAATTATCCATTTTCCATTCTAGTTTATTTTAAACATTCCCCCCTATTAATTATGAATATAGTGCACCATAATGGTAGTTTTATTATAAAATGGGGGTAAGGAATAAAATCCATCACATAATCAATTAACTGGAAAATTATCCATTTTAATTTAATTTAAGTAATAAGAGGCTAACAAGGACCAAAAGTTCCATCAAAATTCATTTAAAACATTTAATCCTTACTAGTGAGGTAAGGAATTTAAATAACTCACCCATGGGATGATTTTATTTGAGTTGAAAAACCTCTAATGGTTCAATAAATAATAAAAGGCTATCCAACTTATGGCATTAGGTTATACACATTTTATTTCACATTTAATAGGAAATACATGGAAAATCTAGCATGTGGCACAATGAATAAAATTATAAATCAACTAGAATTTTGGAAAAAAGATATAGAACACCTACCTTGTACTTAGGTTGATCTACTCGCCCAACATTGAGGCTTGAATTGAGTTGGTTTGGGAGAAATTGAAGAAATGAACAAACACCCTAAAAATAGGGAGAATTAGATCGTATGAAGATAACAGATAATATGAAAATATAAATAAAGAAAGGAGGAAATAGGATTTATAGACTCACTGATACACTTTCAAGGTGATGATTGGTGCCCAAAATGGTGGCCTAATGTTGAATTTATCTCTATACATAGAGGAGGAGAGTAGGATATCCACGGGATGCTTCTGTGCATAAGTAATAGGAGAAACAAGAGGAGTAGAGAAGAAATAAGAAGGTAGGGGAAAATGAGGATTTCACCCCTTTAAATTAGGCACACAGTTGGAAAAACCATGTGCCAACTATTCTTCAGCCACTACCTTAGATGGAGGCTCACACGGTTCATTTTCACAATTTGGAAAACCATACATAAACCATGAATTTCCTCTCTATCAAGGGATCTTTAGCAAATGCACGTCCATGCATCTCCTCTTACATAGTTATACAAAACCATGTGAGACCCCAACTCCACTAGATTAGACGCACAATTTCACTTAGTTGAGGTTTTGGAGCTCGACACTCCTGAAAATTGATAGAGCACCCAATAAAATCCTCAGACCTTAAAAAAAGTCTAAAAATAACACATTTGAGTGTTCAAACTCCCATAATTTTATTCCGAAGCTCAGTTTACAATTTGGTTAGTCCACCAAACTAAAAATTCAGTTCCTTTAGAAAATATCATCCATTCTAAAAACATATGAGGATAAATTAAATTGATAAAAGGGGTAGTATGTACACCACATAAAAATAAAAAAATTATATAATACCAAATATATCTTAATAGAGTGGAAATTTAGAAGAAATACCTTACCTCATGATTTCACTTAGTTGAATGTGATTTAACCTTCTATATAATAATTTTAAACATGTTATTAATTTTTAATAGAACTATATTTGTATTTATAATATCATATATGATCCTCTTATAAAATCTTATCACTCTTTTATTAATGATATTTCATTATTATTATTGTTTCGAGTGTTAACTACTTTGTTTTCTTATGCATTTTTTATCACATAAGTTCTAGTCCTTGTACATTTATTATGATTGAATCATCCCTATAATGTTAATAATAATGTAAATATAATATATATTCATTATATATATATATATATATTTAGAGTCATCCATAAATGACATAGATATAAAAATTAATTACACCATTCATGGAGATGGTAGGCCGTACGTACGCATGAACGCTGTTTTCACTTTTTGACGGATGGAACAAAAGAAAGGTAAATAATAATTAACCTTTACATAATCATTTTTATATCATATATATTTATTAAATATTTCCTTATTGTCATCTATTTAATATGTTAATGAAAAACGGATCACATCACTTTGTGAAGGTGGTAGTCCACACGTACACATGAGCGATGTTATCATTTTCTAACAGATTGGAAAGTAAAAATATAGACATGATATTATAATTTTAGAAGCATAATTATTTCATAAATATCATATTTATTCATTATAATTTTTTTTATAATCATTATTTAAATGTGAATATGGAAAATGAATTGCATCACTTCGTGGAGATGGTAGGCCGTACGCATGTACGAGCGATACTTTCACTTCCCATTTGATGGAGAATAGGGTAAACAATGGTGGTTCGATAATCATAATAACATTTAATTATATTTAATATAATGATTTTTTTATTTTATAATGAATACCAAAAAATTATAGAAGGTAAAATAATAATTAAAAATAAAGTGATCAGTTAAGGTGATTACCTTTTCTTTGAAATAACTCCATAGGTATCTTATTATGGACCATAGGGTTGGTATTTTGGGAATACCAACACCTCTAAAACATGAATAAGTATATTGGAGAGATATTTTTTAATTTTTTGGTGAGATAAATGACTCAAAAGGTTTTAATAAGTGAGGGGATGAGGTTCCCTTTTATAATTGAGGTGAGTGACATACTTGTAATTTTTCAAAGTTTTAAAATATTATTAAGTCAATTTCACATAAATATAGATTAAAAATGACTCATATTCAAATTAAATAAGTTTAAGTTTGAAATAAAATCAAAAAATTTTATTTAATTAAGTGTTTAGGTCATTTTAACCCTTATATTTTTAGATTAACCCCTCAGTAAACTTGTTTTAACCTTAACCGTTGTAACAGATTTTTACTATTTTTACTATTATTTATGAAAAAAATTTAGTTAAACTTATTACTGAATATTAATTATTATTATTTAAAATATGGAATCCATTTTATTAAATTCAATTTATAGAAGTGACAAAATCTATTTTTAATATAAACCCACAAAACGTGATAAATTTTTTTGTCAAGAAATGTATTTTTAAGCATAAGATGATCTCACATTAACTCTATAAATAGTAATCATAATTATGTGGATTTAAATTAATATAGTTAAATATATATAATATATAAATTTCATTTAAATAATTCATTATTATATATTATTTTAATTAATTAAAAATGAAAAACATTATGCACTTAAGAATAATTTTCTGAAAAATATCCCTTTTACCTCTAAATGATCGTATCATTATTTCTATAAAATTTATAATCAATACATGGTTAATTATAAATATTATAAAATTTTTTTATAAATAAATGGGGGGAGTATTCAAATACTAAAATTTCAATTATTCATAAAATCTAATTTTTATGGGAAAATTTTATAAATTCATTATAGGCTTATTTTTACCTATTAAGTTTAAAATCGATATCCATACTATCAAATTAGAATTTTTGTGCCATGTGAATTATATTAAAATAAAATATTTAGTTACTATCTTCAAATTTTGGGTGTTAAATTATTCCATCCTTTAAAAAATTTGTCCTTAAAATTTTCATGGATATTATTTTCCAAAAAAACAAGGGTGGTTTTTCTTCATAACATCCTCAGGTTCCCACGTTTCTTCCTCAATTTTTTTATTTCTCCAAATTACCTTTACCAGTCAAGTTATCCAATTTAACAACACTTGTTCTATAGTGTTATGAATATGAATAGGATCTTCATATTAAGATAGACCAGGTTCGAATTCTATTTATTCATAGGCGAGAACATGCATTGGGCCTGGAATATACTTCCTTAACAATGAGATATGAAACGCATCATGTACTTTAGAGAGGATTGATAACATTTCCAAATTGTATTCTATAGATCCAATTCTTTCCAATATTTAAAAGGCCTGATATACCTCAGTCTCATTTTCTCTCTCTTACCAAACCTTATAACACCCTTCCATGGAGATACCTTCTAGAAAACGTGATCTCCCACTTGAAATTACAAATATTTATTTTGGTTATTGGAACAACAAATTTCCTACTTTGAGCTGCTATAATATTAGTATGAATAGTATTTACCTTTGTTTTTTTCTCCTTAACAAGTTTTAGGCCTATAAGATTCCTTTCACCAACTTCATCCCAACAAGTTGGATTATGATATCTCTTTCCATTTAATACTTTATACATCACCATTTGAATACTTGAATGAAAGTTATTATTATAGGAAAACTCAACCAAAGGTAAATAATAATCCCACATACCTTGAAAAACAAGCGATTATGACCTCAACATGTCTTTTAATGTTTGAATTGTCCTTTCAGGCTATCCATTAGTTTAAGGATGATAGACGGTGCTCAAATGATTCTTGATATCATGATCCTTTTTAATACTTTTCTATAATTTCAATGTAAATTGTGGGTCATGATCAGACACAATTAAAAGTGGTATAAAAATAATTATTAAAAATTTATTAATATAAATCCATTTAAGGTTATAAATAGGTAAATATTCTCTTATAGTGATGAAATGTGTAGATTTGGTAAGGAGATCAACAATAACCCACATTACATCATTATTTTTAGGAGTCATTGATAATCCAGTGAAAAATTCCATAGTAATGACATCATATTTCCACATAGTAATAGGTATAGGTTGATTTAAACCTCTAGGATGTTGTCTCTTAGCCTCAAACTATTGAAAAAAAAACCATATTGATACATAATTAGTAATTCTATGCTTCATATTATCCCATAAAAAATATTCCTTCAAATATCTATATATCTTAGTGCAACCAGGGTGTATAGAGAAATTTTAAGTTATGATCATAATCTAATATTTACTTTTTTAGATGAGGTGTAGATGGAACACATAGCCTCTTTCCAAATTTTAGAACACCATCTTCATATATGAACTCTTCCAATTTTCCATTATTCACGACTTTAATTTTATTTTGGAAATTTTTATCATCAGGATGAGAACTTTTTATCTTTTACAGTAAATATGTTCTTACAATCATTTGAAAAATGATTGATGTTTCCCCTTAATAATTATTATATTCATCTTAATTAAATCTATTAACATAAGATCCCTATTAATCCTCATTTTGGTTAGGACTCCATGATCTCTCCTTCTCTATACATCCATTGCCTTATTTTTCTTCCCTAGTTGGTAGTGTATTGAGATATCAGAATCCTTGAGTAGGTCAAGCCATAAATTTCACTTCATATTGATCTATTTCTATGAAAAGATATATTTTAGGATCTTATGATCTATGTATATCTCATATATTTCTCTATAGAGATAATGTATCCATATATTAAAATCAAATATTATGTATGACAACTCAAGATCACGAGTTAAATAATTCTATTCATGAGTATTTAACTACCTTTATGCATAGGCAATAACTTTATCATTCCACATAAGGACACAACCAAGTCCCCTCCTTCGATGAATCACTATATATTACAAATCCATCATTTCCTGATGGTAGATTCAAAATCAAAGTATTGAACAATCACTTATTCAATTCTTATAAACATTCTTCATATTCCATTATTCAAGTGAACTTAACCCCTTTACATGTAAGCTTGTTTACTAGGTTATCCAATTCTGGAATTTTTTTGAACAAATTACTAATAGTAACCTAATAATACAATGAAACTACATACCTTAGTTATGTTCATTGGTGTATGATATTCTTCAACTACATTTTTCTTCATAGGATCAACTGAGATTCTATCCTTGGAGACAATACGGACAAGAAAAGAAACTTCATGTAGCTAGGATTCATACTTTCTAAATTTTACATATAACAATTTTCCTATAAGGGTATCAAGAATGATCAAAAAGTGAATCTCATGGTACATATAAATTTTATAGTATACCAAGATATCATCAATAAATACCAAAAAAAAATTATCAATATATTATTTGAATACTCTATTTATTAGATCCATTAAAACAGAGGGTGCATTAGTTAATCCAAATGGCATTACTATAAACACGTAATGTCCATACCTCATACAAAAAGATGTCTTTGGAATATCATCATTCTTTACTCATAATTGACGATACCCCAAATAAAGTTCAATCTTTTAAAAATATCAATCTCCTTAAAGTTGATTGAATAAATCATCAATACAAGGCAGAGTATAATTTTTCTTTGTAGTAATATCATTGATTTCCCAATAATCAATACAAAACCTCATAGATATATCTTTATTTTTAATAAAAAGAATAGGGTATTCCTAAGATGAAACACTAGGTCATATAAATCCCTTATCACACAACTCCTATAGTTTCTTATTCAACTCCATAAATTCTAAAATGGCCATTATTTAGGGATTATTTGATAAAGGTCTTTCATTAGGGATTAAATCAATAGAAACTAAACTTCACATTCTGGTGGATGTGAAGGTAATTCCTTAGGAAATACATTAATGTATTTATGTACAATAAGTACATCTTAAATTTGAATATTATATTTCACACCCATATATTGAGTCTTCTCTTATTACCCAAGAATCTCATTTAGAAGAGCTACTAGAGGTATATCTAGATATGAACCATATGATGAAGTCTCCCCTCTAAAGATATGGAATTCCACATCTTCAACATAAATCCTAATTTCATTATATTGGAAATAATTTTTTTCATTATATTTTTAAATCTAATCCATACCAAGGATTATATAAAAATCAACCATATATATAATAATAAAGTCTACAACCAGGGCAGGCTTATGTGTCATGATAGGATTTGACAGACACATCCTTGTTGTGGTGAGATTAACACTAGGAGTTTTGATAGATATCCCCCTTATTAGGGTGCTTGGAAAATATCTAATTTTCTTGGAAAACTTGGAAGATATAAAAGATTATGAATATCTAGAATAAAATAAGGCATTAGCTAAATTTTAATCTATGTTTAAAGTACCTTCCACCACATCTTTAGGTACTTCAACCTCATTTGTATTGATAACATAATATTAGCCTTATCCCCTCGACCTCTTCTGTGATAATTTCCCTTGAAACTTAGTAAATTGGTTTTAATAATGCCCAATTTCTCCATAGTTTAAGAATCGGATAGTAGTGGTTTCTTTCTTCTCCTTGCATTCATTATCTAGATAACCCTTATCTCCATACTTATAACAAAATCCCATTCCCTTCAATAATTTTCCAAGATGTTTCTTTCCATAATTTTCACATGATGAAAATTACATCATTCTCTTCTTCTTCATTAATGACTTACCTTTTTATTGGTTATAACCCAACCTATTATTCTCTTAATTTCCCTTTAAGATATAGGATTTATAAAATTCCTTCTTTTTTTATGGAACATAATATTATTTCATCATATAATGAATTTTTTGAGAAACCAATTCCCTTTAGAGTCTTGTATTAGATCCTTTAAATAAATGGTCAATATTTATCTTCATATTACACATTTAATCCATAAAATATATAGACAGTCTTATAAAGGTATCCTAATACTCCACAACACTTTATTTTTCCTTTTTATTTAAGTTGGGTAACTTTCACTTCATTATAGTAAGTCACTCATGAGGAAAATATTTGTTAAAGAATGTTACTTGAAAAGATCTCAATTATATATGTTTTATTTATTATCCCTCCCTAGTATTATAGATCAATGATCACCATTAATCAACATATCCTCTAAGGAAATACACTACTAGGATAACCTTTTCCTTTTCATTGTATCCCAAGGTAAAAAATATCTTTTCAAGGGACTTAATCCTTTGCTCATATACCACTGGATTAATAGTTCCACTAAGAGATGAATCCTTCTTCTATATTAAACAATGGAATATAGGCATATAATTCCATAAAACATCATGTTTCTCTATATGTTAAAGGTTATCATTCATAACCTGGGTTAGCTACCATAATATGGTCATGATGTACTCAGCCCCAACACCAATTATATTCATGTTCTCAATAGAGAAATCCCTACATTGGATATGGGTGTTGATTCCTTTTATTTTGTCAAGTACCATCACTAAATAATGGAACACACTAAGTTTTCTCATAATCATCATGAATATTGATCCATAAAATAAAAATCCAAATAATGGTAAAATTTCTCAAATACTATAAGTGATTATCATAATTCTTATGTTATATATATTCATTTAAAATTAATTTCCCAAGGTTTCTACTAAAATTATTCTAAATCCCACTACTGGAAATGTAGGATATACCCATCCCTGTATCCCAATGGTTTATCCAAACCATTGGGATATGGTTTTTTTAAGGCTATCTAAATGGTTTTTTAAAAAACCATTTGGATATCTTACCTATGAAAATGGTTTTTGAAAAACCTCTAGAATAGTTTTTCCATAAATTTGAGCACAAGTTATTCTACCCTTCTCACTTCTAGATCCCATCCTAAGCGCCCCCTCCTCCCATCCCAAGTGCTCCCCTCCTCCCTGTTGGATCCCATCCTAAGTGCTCCCCTCCTATCTACCAGATCCCATCCTGAGCACTCCCCTCCTCCCTACCAGATCCCATCCTGATCCCTAGTACCACTCCCTCCTCCCATATTAAGAGCTTTCCTCACAACACTCCCCCCTCCCATCTCGAGAGATCCCCTCGTAGTGGCATGCACCCCTCCCCTCTGATTTGACCTGACAATGAGCCATAGGAGTCTTCCATCTTCTTCCCCAACCACAAAGACCCATCCTCAATCTTCTATTTTCATCTAGTTTTTCTTTAACATTAAATCGTTGAGTTCAAGATCTATTAGTTATTATTCTCCTTTTGCAGTTTCATTAGATTTATTTATGGTTTCTATTAAAATAATAAGTTGCTACTTGTAGACTAGAGATGACAAAAATTTTGTCCAATATTTCTTATGAAAGGGTATAATATATGTTTTTAGTGATATGTTATGAGTAGAGTTTGGGTCCCTTGACTCATCTATTTTAGGAACTTCATATCGATGGGTGTCTCATAATATACCAAGAGCACCCACTATCCTTATACCGCACATCTTTCTTCAGGCCTTCAAGGATTTTTTTAATAAAATAAATTAATAGAAATCTTTACTACCCATGCTAAATTGAGTTCAATACTATTTGTGAAGCTATAGTTTTTAACCCTTAGATATTTTTAACAATTATTAATTAAAATTATTGAAGATAATGATATAAAAATATACACTTTTGTGTGTATTAAATATTTTTGAAATCTAAGTGAATATTACTAATGGCGTGTCCTTAAATTATATTTTTGAGAAACATAGTAGTTGAGATACAACTTTTCAACCCTTTAACTAGGTTATTTCTATATATATTTTTTATATTTTCTCATTGTTACAAATAGATTTTTTATTTCATTACATCATTTTTATAGGAATCATCTTGACAAAATTAGATTCAATATTAATATAAAATTCATAATCAAAACCTAATTATCCTGCCTCATTTTTAATTTCCCTGAAGCACATGTTATTTTATTCCTACTTTGTTTTAGATTCATCATTAGAACTAGATTCATTAGTATAGTTACATCATGCAACAAATTCCATTTTATTTTTTATTTTTATCATTGTATAATTTCTTTAATTATTTAGTATTTGGAGGTCCGAATAAATATGAAATTTATTTCAATACTCAAAACATGTGAGATATGATGTATTAAAATTAGGATTAGTATTACTATTCTAATTTTCTTTATGATCATCACTTCTATAATCACTTTTAAATTAGTTTTTGAAACATTTGTCATTTCATTTTTTAGATGATAACATGTAAACCTAACTCACTATGAATAGTAACTAGAAAAGGTCTCCACATTTCCTTAGGAATACCTCCATATACATTGAGTTTATTATTAACAATGAAAGGTGTTAGTGAGGTTAAATCTTACATAGCATTTTTATACTTCTATTAAAAACTAGTTATATCATTTGTATACTCTTAGGTAATGAGTTTTTTGACTTATAACATGATGTGTCGAAGTACACAACTTAAATACCAATTATATGTTTAACTAAGATAATTATTCTTATTGATTGTTTAATATTTTCATGTTAACATTTCATTTATACTATTTAAATGAATTTTTATTTGATTATGATTTTGGTTAAAAATTATCAGTATGTATTTTAATTTTAATTTTTTTGACTGTTTTTTTAAATTTAAAATATTATTGAGAATTGTATATAATTAATTATATGTGCATGTTCTTTAGTTTCACCTCATTATATGCCTCGCACCGTTCCATATCTCACACCACATCCCCAAGTATCCTTTTCACATTATTATTCCATGCACCTTTGACAACAATGAATTCAACAAATATCATAATGTCCAATATAATATTTTCTAATTATATTGTGAATGTATGTATGAGAATATTGTTGTAAATGATCAGTAATAATCATACCTATTTTTGAATAAAGTTTTATGGAATTAGTTTGACATTAAACATGTTGACTTCATATACCCCTTACCTTATTCCCACACCAATGAGAAATAAAATAAATAAAATGGGATTTAAAATTTTATTTCCCCTATAATGGTTTGGGTATTATTCCTTGAATCAATTATTTGTTATGTTATCAAATTTTATGTGTTGGTTCATTGAAGGTAATAAAGGTCTATAACATCATTACTTTGGGAGTTACTTTTCAAAAATAAAAAATATATCCAATATTTTTGATTTACAGTGCTAACAATAGTTGTTTCCACTCCTATAGCTCTATATTATTTCCACAAAAATATTATATTATAACATGTCTTATGTGGTGGGGTGGTGACTTCTTACTAGGTATATTATACTCAAATTGTTCATATGAATATCTAAGATGTGTAAACATCCTTTTATATGAGTACTAGGTAATGTAAATGTCATAGAGAAGGTGAGGGACATGGGGTGTGAAGTTTTAGTGGTTAAATTTGGATCTTTTGTTGGATTATCTAGTCCTTTTTGTGGGGGGTTATTAGTAGATGAATTGATAAATGTTCTTATATATATAACATCTCATTTAAATAACACCCATAGGTATTTATATTCTATAAGAAACATTTTTATAATTAAATCCTTGACCCTCAATGGGTTTGACACATTATTATACATTGATATAATGTAATTCAATATCATGGTTTTATATTTATAGTATTTTTTTATATATGTAGTATTTTTTTGTCTTTTATATTATGATTATCATATATAATTATATGTCAGTTATGGTTTTATATAAATTGAAGAGTTCTCATTTCCTTAAATATATTTTTGATTAAACATCAATATTATTTAATTTCTTTTATGAAATGTCATATAATTTTTTTATAGAATGGATAGAAGTTGTATGTATGAAATTGATTGGATCTCAAGGTATTTTAAAAACAATTTGGAGAGTTTTTTATATTTTTTATTTGAAAATTATTCAGATAGAGGTCACATACATTGAACATGTTATAATTATGTTGGAATACCTTGGTTGATCCATGAATAAGTTAGATACCATACGACCATATATGGTTTTCAAACAAACTACTATGTGTGGTATCACAATGGGGAGAAAATACAATCTCAAAATGATCATGATCCAAATGAGAGGTTTGGATTAAAGAATTTATTAGATGAGTGGTTTCTATTTATTCATCATCATGAGAAGAAAGGGATGCTGACCTAAGAAGACTTTGATATGATCACACATGATGTGTCTAATGAAAATGATGTTGTTTACAAGATAAAAAAATTGAATGATGTTTTCGTGACTCTATCATATCAGTGATGTGGTAAAATGAAGAAGCTATAATTTTTAATCTGATTATTTCATGAAAAAAATGTTTGAGATTTCTATTACCACCATTTATTACATTTTTACCTTATTAAAGGACTTAATTATAGATGATGAAAATATTCCATCAAACCACTATATGGAATGGAATTTAGTTGAGGAACTTGGATTTTCAAAAAAAAATCATGCTTTCACAAAATATTACAGCTTATTCTGGTTGGAAACTACTAAACGAAATTATTTTATAAAATGTGGGACATCCCAATGGAAGCCAAAAGATGATGGAACACCATCCCGTATTCCACAAAAAGTAATGTGGAACTTTCCATTGATCCCCAGAATCCAAAATCTTTTCATGTCTGATGAAATATAAATAAAATTGTGATGGAATGATACCGAGAGAAAGAAGAATAATGATGAGTTGGTTCACCCTAAAAATAGATCTTTATGGAAGGGGTTAGATGTTTGATATCCCAATTTCACATCTAAAATGCATAATGTGAGGATAGATCTTTCATGTGACAGTTTTAATCTATTTGAGCAGATTCTTAGTTCTCACATCACATGGATATTTTTCATACACATTTATAACCTTCCTCCATGGATGCGTATGAAAGAACCTTTCAATTTCATGAGTATACTCATCTCTAGACCTTATGATCCTAGTAATGATATAGATTTATACATCCAACCTTTAATAAAAGAGTTGAAACATCTTTGGAATGTGGGTGTGTGCACATATGATTCATGTTCGGAAGACATATTTCAGATGCGTGTTGTGCTTATGTTGATGACCAATGATTTTATTTGTTATGCAATAATGTATGGATGGATCACGAAGTGAAAACTATCATGTCCTATTTTTATTAAGAATACACAATCCATAAGATTGAAATATCACCATAGTTTCAGTTTTATGGGACATCAATTATTCTTGCCAATGGATTATCCATATAGGAATAATCACTGAAGATTTGAAAATACCATAGAGACCGAAAATCCACCTCAATGTATGTCTGGAACTAATGTGCTTAATGAATTACAAGATTTTAGTTTTTTATTCAGGAAGGGTTAGATGAAATCTAGAAAGAGAAATAATGTTTCCAATGAAACCTAATACAATTGGAAGAAGAGGAGTATCTTCTTTGAGTTGACTTATTGGTCAACTAATATGTTATGTCATTTCTTAGACATAATTCACATTGAAAAGAATATATGTGAAATTTTTCTTTTAATTCCTCTAAATATAAATAGAAAGAAAAAAGATGATTTATGATCTCGACATGACTTGGTGTATTAGGGCATCAGACCATAATTGCACCCTATGTGTATCAGTGAAAATAAATGGAAAGTTACATTTTCTTCTTATGTGATGACACCAGCCGAAAAAAATAAATTTGTGAAAGTAATAGGTACTATTAAAGTTCCTGATGGCTATTCAATAAACATATCAAAACAAGTTAATATAAGAGATTTGAATCTAAAATCTTTAAAGACTCATGATTATCACATCCTTCTACATGAGTTTATTCTAATAGATATCCATCATCTTATGTCTAATAATGTAAGGGTGTCAGTTATTCGGATGTGTCATTTATTTAGATGTCTTTGTGCTAAGATTTTTTCAAAATTATTTCTTGAAAAAAATGTGGTTATAGGAACCATTAATTTTTCACCAGTTAGAGAAAGTATTTCCTCCATCATTTTGCACATGTATACTGTATCTAACTATCCATATTCCAACTGAAATACTTCTCAGAGGACTTTTTTTCATTTTGTTGGATGTATCCAATTTAAAGAAACATGTTCACATTGAAGTATTATGTCTAGAACATAAATCATCATGAAGGTTCGATTGTGAAAGATTACTTGGATCAAGAATGTATGGATCTCTGTTCAATGTATTTTTGATCCGGATATGAGATAGAACAAACCAATGAGAAATGAAGAAGAATAGTATGAGAAAATTGAACCTAGTTTTTCATCACTTCCTTAATTAGGGGGAATTTCTAGATCATATACATTGATAACATTAAGCCTTGAAGAGTAGGAGATGACACATCACACAGTTTTATTTAACTTTTATTTGTTCAATAAATACATCAAGTAAGTAAATTGAACATGTATATATTATTTCATATCATGTAATCTTACATATATGTTAAACTATTTCTATTTTTTTTGCAGGGAACATAAATATATGATAAATATAAAGCATCGTTATTTATCATTGAGAAGGAGAGAGACTTTTCATAGCAAAGAGTTTTCTTCTTTGTTGAAATTAAAGGTAGAAATATTACTATAATAAATTAAAAAAATCATTATTTAATTAAGTTTAATATTCATTTAAATTTTAGGTATTGAGTTTTCCTACTGGCTTTGTATATGAGGAAATAAGAGATTTGTATTTTGGTTTTAATTTTTGTGTTTTGTGAATGAGAATCAAATGTGATCAATGGGTATAGATTTATTATCACTGAACAAGAAAAGAACATAAGAACACAACATAATGGTGTTATGTTAACTACCGCAATAGACTTTTATGCCATTGTATTACATAGTAGACCTTGATTTGAAAATGTATCTTATTATGGAGTCATTTAGAAAATACTAATATTGGATTATTAATATCATGGTTGAGTCACTCTGATGAAATTCCAATAGTTTGATTTAATGATGAGGCACAACACATTTATTGATGATTTTGGATTTCGAGTTATTAACATGATTCACAACCTTGCTACTGATGAACCATATGTATTGGAATTAATGGAGAAACAAGTTTTTTATGTCAAAGATCATCTTCGACCTGAATTTCATTTCATTATTGAAGCAATCCCAAGACATATTTTTGATGATGGTGCTAATGGAAATGGTACCATACCTGTTCCCATTATCCCCAATCAATTTATTACTTATGATGACTACAATACTTCAATTTTCATATTTGATTTTGAACTTGAATTTGTGGTTGGAAATATATAGAATCACCCAATTGGGTTCTCAATTATTTTGATTTGGATCAACTTGGATTGTTAAGGTTGATGATATACAAATTGATTTACTATTGATTACAAATATTTTGTATCCAACTAGACCTTTATGTGAATTTTCAATATTTAATGGTTGTAATTTTCTTTGAGTTGCATTTTCTAATATTGAATTGAACTATATTCAAACCAACCAAACCAAACAAAATCAGAACAGTTAAATTGTAATGAAAAACAAGATGAATTTAATTAGAAATATTAAACTAATTGATATCAAAATCAAAACCAATGAAAATAATGACATAAAAAACATTGAAAAAATGACCTAACCCAAAATATGAACCAACTAACCTAATACAAATAAAAATGGAGAAATAGCCTCATAAATTGACAAAAATGAACCAAATGACCTAAGAAAAATAAAAATAGACAAATAAAATAATCAATTAACTAGAATGAACCAAATGAACTAACAAAAATTGTATTTGATCGAATTGAAAATAAAAGAAAACTATATCATACCCATGATAAACATGTTAATTTTAATGTATTGTTTTTCTATGACATGTATTATGTTTTGATATTATTCCCACTAGATATAAAATATTTTTTATATCATTGCGTATCTTGTATTTAGTTTGAAAAGTGGTATTCCTTAATTAAGTTATGCCGCATCTTCTTTCTTGTTTTAGTTACACATTAGTTATGGATTTATAATTAATTCCATATTTTTTTTTCAAATGTAGTAAATGAAAAAAACTATAGAGAAAAAAATAAAAAATAAGGCAGAAAACAATATCCTAATGAGTGAGATGGGCGTCACTCCTCTAGTGCCTGTCGTGATTATTTTATTTCAAAAATATATATTAATAACATATAATGTCATGTGGTTAATTTTGTTTTTATCTTTTAATCAGGATACACCACCAAGGTACTAGTTATTCATTGACCAGCCTAGTGGTTCCAGTGCTCATGCTAGAGATTCAGGGGGGTGGTACTACAGACAGGCGCTCCAGTCAGTGTGCCTGATCACACCCCATCCCTTCTCCTGACATACCATCTACCAAAATTTCTAATCCTGTAGTGTCATTAAAAACACCCAGGATATTTAGGACACCCATATTTTTACCTCTATTTGAATATGAGCTTCCTCACCTCTCTTTCCTATATCCGATGATGATTCTCACTCCTCATCCTTATTATTCATTTTCACAACCATATATGCCATCTTGTTTTCCTTCTACTTCCTTCTCCCTAGGCTACTATATTCATGATTATTTGACTTCTACTATGACACATTCCGAGCCTTCAGAGCATACATAAGGACCCACTCCATCTGTATAGGTTGATGTTCCTTCAGTACCTAGGGACCCATCGATGACCACTGGTCAGACTGCCTCAGGTATATTTATAGAACCCTAATAAATTTTTTTACCATAATTTATTTTCATTATAAGATGTATTGATATAATTTTTGTTTTTCTTATTTAACATTTAGATCTACTTATAAGTGGAATGGGAATACATTCATGCATGTAGTGTGGAACCGCCACACACAAATGATGGTGGAGTACAGTGAAGACAAAAAAATTATTGGAAAAATAGGATGGGAATGTAGGAGTTTTTTGGAAACGCTTTCCAAATACTCCAACATCATTCTTGTCCATCCACTCTCCTAGAGAAACCTATTAAATGAATTAAAGGGTAATTCTTGGGAAAAAATATGGGTAAAAAAATTCATTGGATTTAATGTTATATTATTATTGTATTTATATGAATTAATATTTTGGTGCCAGCTTCATTTTAATTTTCCCGATGGTGAGGCTGCAAGTTCAGAATGACTTATAGAATTAGGTGAGCTATAGAGCGGCTATAAGAATGCATTGTATAGTGGATGGCATTCTAGTGTTAACACATATTTATAGTCCACACCTATCATGCATAACTGTCTAGTAGAATATTATCGGGAAATTATTACTCATTGGATGAGTACCGAGTTCAAGTTATTAATCAAATTTTAGATTTTTCAATGAAAATTACCATTATTTTCATCAATAATTAATTTTTTATTATTGAATTTTTAGGAATCATCAGGAAAAAATAAAAAAAACAAGGATACTATGACATACCTCCACACTTTGGGGTGGACTACGATGATGGACCATGAGAGGAAGCACGTAAGACACTCATTTACTTAGATGTAATTAATTTTTTATATCTCATGTAAATATGGGGGTCAATTATCATAAAAATTCCCTTTCCAAAAGAGAACATATAGTTGTATAGGTTCTAAGGATAGACCCTAAATCAAACAATTGAATAAACCGATCTTCATAGAAAAATATGAAATGTTATGAAGGTAGAGATCTAGTTTTGTCTATAATAAAATGAAATAGAGGTGAACAAGATATCTTGGTAATGGATCTCAAGTAATTAAGCATAGTCAATTATCTATGGATTTTAGTGGCTACTTAGTCGTTATCATGAATTTCTTAAGCATAAGTAAATATCATTTGATCCTATATAATGTTAAAAGTGAGATTATGTAAGGGTGAACCTATAATTTTATGTGCTATATAAGTATAGATATACATTTCAAATGGATATGTAATTATAAATTTGGCTCCATGTAAAGGTAACCAAAATTTCCAATAGATTATGTAATGGTAAATTAATACTTGTGTATAGGTCATCTGAGATATCAAAGACCTACAAAAAGGTACTTATTGTTTTCTAAAGGTTGCATAAATCTAGATTTAAATGGATAAAACTTGGTTTAATATATTTGATAAAAAATTGAATTACTCTAGATAAATAATTAATGGATTATTTAGAAATATGGCTACTTTATTTAGTGATAAATATAATTTTGATGAAGGATTTTAATGAATAAATTGAGGTTTGAAATCTGAATCTAGTTCAGTTTATTAAAATACTATAGTTCAATATTTATATTTTGAAAAGGACATTGTAAATGAGCTAGATAGGGCTGTAATTGTTATGATAATTCCTGGATTATTTGATGTTATTATATGGTTATTTGAAGTGATTTAAGAGGAATATAGATAATTTTATGTGACCATTATATTATTTTTATGAAAGAATGGAATCTCAAGTTGAGGCTGTAGAAAATTTTAAGTATTTATTTGCGTATGAGTCATTTTGATCTGCATATGAGTCATTCATCACTCTATATGAGCCAATTTTATGAAAATTCATGACCTATGTATGAGTTATTTTAATCTATATATGAGTCATTTAAAACAACATATAGGTAATTGTGAACATTTAGGAGTAATATAGACCCATGAAAAATTCATCTATCACTTGTTTTGGAGCTCACTATATAGATAGTTATGTCAATATAAGCCAATAAAAAAACTTAGATACTCAACATGCTAATCCTATAACCCATTTTTAATAAGGGTGTAATTGACCAAGACTATGAAAAATTGATTCATATATTGCATTACTATAAAAGGGACATTCAGTATTCCCAACAACACTAATAGGAACACACATTTCCCATAGTTATGCATGAACACTACCTTAGAAAGGTTCTTTTTATAAGCTAAAAAATTAAGATATCCATACCTGAGAACAACTTTCAAGAACTACCCCACACCCTTCTACTACTCAGAGGGGGTCTCACTAGTTCTGATAAAAATGTTCTCCAGAATTTTTTCCATATCTAAAATCAACTCCTAGAGATCATTTGGGAAATATTATATACTTTTAAGATACCTTTGTGGTCCCAAAATTAAAATTGATATGAAATTAAACCTCTTGATAGGGGAAATCATGGAATATCTTCCAAATAATCATCCACCCATACTTCCACCACTATAGGAAACTGATATGTGCATCATCCATAGTATACAAATCTAAATTTTAGATAAGGTGGGTAATTGGTAGAAACCCATAGAAGGTTATACTTAATCATATGGTGGGTAATAAGAACATATGAATTCTAGCACATGACATTGATTTTTATCACATCTTTTGGATTCCTATTGTTTGAAAACCTCACCTTATGATCTTTAGAACTTAAAGAACTCAATATTTATTTATTCGACCCAAAAATATGTTTTGTTAAGTTTAGGGTTTCTACTCATATATTGGGTAATTGAAACATATGAAATCTAGTGAAGGGAATTAAACATTCTCATAACTTCTGCTTTCCTATTTTTTGGAAACTTCTCCTTATAATATTGAGAGCTTAAAGTTATGGCTCATAAATCTTTCAAAATAAATGATCTTATAGAAAGGGGATATTGATTATATTTTTGTTTTCTAAGATTCACAATATCCATGTTAAAGAAATGAATTTGAAATACATATAAGGTATTAAAAGGTAGTCATATAATATAACAATTATAATTTAATGTTTCATTTAAAACATTATTTTATTTGGAATGGGAGAAAAAAATAACATTTCATTGATTATAAAGAGTCCTTATTCTTTTTTTTTCTTAAAGTTTTTATTCCACTGAAACATATTATTATAGAACTAAATCAAACAGATAAGACTTAACCTGACTTGATGAAATCAAATTGAAAAAAACTCACTAGATCCAAATTTAACTAGAACATATATAACATATTTTAAATAAAATGAACATAGTGAAATTAAATAAATTAGAACCAATTAAAATAAAAAATAACAAAACATAATCATGTTATAACTAATGGGGTTAAAATAATCAGAATAAAATATCAATGAATCAATCTAAACTAAACTAAACTAAATCATTTTAAAAAACATAAACCAAACCAAATCAAAATTAACAAAATATAATGGAATAGGCTAACAACATATCAAATAAACAAAAATATAATTTACTAAAATTAACCAAACCCAACTTGTATAAAATCTGAATGAAATAAACTAATGTAAGGAAAATTAAACCAAATAAACCCAAAATTAAGTAAACTAACTATCAGTGAACTAAACTAGATTTAAGGAACAAGATAAAAGTGAACTAAATAAATATGAATTAACCTAACTGGAAAAGTGACAAACCCACCTAAATAGTCCTAACCCACCCAAAAATTTTATGAATCTAATTGAACTAAAAAAATTAAAATTAATTAAACCAAAATGAAGTGAAGTGATCCAAATTAACATAAATCAAAAAATTATCTAACCCAAAAATGATCCACATCCTTTCATATCTCAATGGTTAAAATATGATATCTAAATTTTTCTATCTCTATTTTAAGAAAATAAACTAAATTAAAAAAAATTATAATTATTTCATGGCTGATTTTTTTCTTGGATTTCAGTTAGAGTGAAGTTCTTAAAATCTGAAATTACAGTGGATTTTACCTCAAGTTCATTTTTAATAGTATCTTGGTTTAATTTTGGTCTTTTAGTGGGTTATTCCCCCTCTAACATCCCTTAATAAAAATCTTGTGATATTATTTCTTCTATATAATTTTCCATTCATAGAAGTGATTTCCATGAAATGTTATATTGGATGAATTTTAGATAGTATTTTAATTTTATCTTGATTCCTCTCATTGTACTAATTTACAAGTAGATCAACCTAAACATTAAAATTATTTATTCATGATTGGGTATTTTGATTTATTTTATTTTTGTTTAATTTAGTTTAGTTTAATATTATGGTTTCTTACATTCAATTTCATTACAGAGGGTGGTTTTAAATATTGAAGGACGTGTGCCTCGAGAAAAACTGTTTTTCTCGAGCAGAAAGATAAAAGATGGAAGTGCAGTAAATGAACCGACACAACAAAAAATTGTAAGTTTTAATTTATTTATTTAAATTTTTAACTTAAAAGTCTATTTATATTTGTAATTTTATACTTTGGAGGCCCTTGATTCCCAAGAACCTAACAAATTTGGACAAAATGATCACTTATATCAATTTTTGGGAGATGAGAACCATAGAAGGTTACACTGCTGACCAGGAAAGAGTATTGTACTGATGAGGTATTGAAACAATTAAGTTGTAGGTTATAGTTACACCAAGTTCAAATAGGCATCATAGGTTGAGGATAAGGCATAAAAGGCCGAAAAGGGCCATATAGGTAGAAGAATGGGCTCAAAGGGAAAACACTAAATTTATGAAACTGGTGGAAGTTTTATGTCCATCACTTACACCAGATACCTACGTATATTATGATTCATATATGTCGATTATGCATACAATATATAGTGCACCAAGAAGTATTCCTAGTGGTAGTTGTGATGATGACATTCCTGATGATGATGATGGATAGGATGACTATGAGGAAGAGGGTAGGGATGAGTATGAGGAAGAGGGAAGGGATGATGGTGAGGAAGAGGGTGGGGCCGAGGTTGAGGATAAGGATGGGGATGAGGATAAAAACGAGGATAAGGATGAGGATAAGGATGAAACCGAGGATGATGTTAATGATAGTGATGGTGATGCGATACATATTGATCTGTTACATTTTTTACTGATATTTATGACATTTGTTGTTTGATGATTTGGTGTGAATAAATATATGTGATTTTTTTATGTTTTTTATCATTAGTTAAATGAATCAATTGATTTTACATGTAATCATTATTTATGTATTGTTTTTTTATTTGATGATTCTATATTGGTTTCATTGTAGGTTCTATGTGTTGAGGATGTTTTGTTGTTTTCATTATAGGTTGAGGATGTTATGTTTTCATTGTAGGTGTTTTGTTTTGATTACAGGTGTAGTGGGAAGTTAGATACATTATTTCTTGTGTTTTATTTTGATTGCAGGTTGTTTTTAATTTCGATGTAGTGTTATGTTGGTTTGATTATTTCTGGTGTTCTGTTTTGAATTTTTGATTGTAGGTGTGTTGTTTTTTGAAATTCTTATTGCAGGTGTAGTGGGAAGTAGGGATACTGCTAGCTGGGGAGTTGAGGGTGGGGGGGGGGGGTCTATACCAACAGTTTTATAACCATTGGAATAAATCTATTCCAATAGTTCATAATGAACTATTGGTAAAATAAAATTCTGATCACCCTATACCAACAGTTCACTATGAACCATTGGGATATCTCTCTTCCAATGGTTTTAAACTGTTGGAATATCTCTATCCCAACAGTTCACATTAAACTATTGGTAAAATCAAATTCCAACCACCCTATACCAACAATTAACTATAAACCATTGGTATAGGTCTATTCCAATAGCTCATATACCAATGGTTTCTAGAACTGTTGGGATAGACTATCCCAATGGTTTTAGGGGCTATCCCAATAGCTTGAAACCATTTGGGATAATTTAAATTTTTAGCAGTGAGCAACTTGAATAGCCCCAACTCCAGTAACAGAGAGATGGTATCTACTTTATTACATTAGCATAAGATACAAGGGATCTCATCCCAAAGGACTGATCATTTTATTAGTCTTAAAGAACCAAATACATACATGATTCTCATTTTACATCGTAAATAAAATATAAAACATAACAAAAATTAATGTTTTGTATCCTTTAAAATAATTCAAATATTTATTCTTCTTATAATAGGGAAAGGAAAAAAACAAGGGTGATCTCAAACACTCAGTAAGGGTTATGCACAATAGAAGATATCAAGAGTAAATAAGGCATAATCAATACGATAAGATAAATACATGAAAACTCATACATTTAATCAATAACTTCAGCATCAAATGCATCTATGGATAATATCAAATACAATAATCTCATGGATAACAATAACATAATTATAAATGAAGAAAAAACATAATGTTGGATGTCATGATCTCAAACATCATGATATATTTACCATTAAGGCCTTATTCCAAGATAGTTTAAACTATGGGTAGGTATACATTAAAAAAACCATTAATAAGTCTTTCCAACTAGTTTGTCTCATGATATATAGTGATGCATTGAGGGGATATATAATTCTTGGATCCACATGTCACTACATATCCAATACATTCCTCATATAATGAATTATCAATTTAATTCATAAACAATATTACTTATCAACAAATATCTATATTGTGGGCAATGAATTTTTTTCCTTTTCTTATCTTGATGTTTTTCTTTCAGTGAACACTTGGGACCACTTATTTCCTCAAGGTTTTGTTTTATTGGAATTTTTACATGGTGATTGTAATGGATTTTCTTTTACCCCATTTTTAAAAAGAGGCTCTGTGGTTTTTCTTTTTAATCAAGGGGATTGACCCTCAACCTACTAAAAAAAATATCCATATTGAGTAAAGGATATGGAATATCAAGATTTCCCTATTAAATTAAATAAATTTTATAGTAAAAAAACATATACAAAAATAATAAATGATTTAGGAAATAAATACATCAATGATACAAAGAATATGGATATTTAATAGAAATTTAATATTTAATGTAAGATGATTATAAAAAATTGAATGTTTCAAGAGAAATTTAAGGGCTAAAAAATTAATTAGAGATAAAATATTCCCATAAATTAATAAAAATATAGGTTTTGTAGTAAAATCAAGTATTTTTTAAAATAGAAGAAAAAAAATTAAAATAAGTTTTCATTAAAGTATTTTCTTTTTAAAATAATTGAAAACCAGTAGAAGAATCTAAAATAGAGTAAAACAGTTACAGTGGTGAGAAAATTCGTCAATTCTATATATGTTAAGAAAACATTCCTTTTGAATTTTTTTAAAGAAAGTAAAAAATTACCCTTACTAAAAACATTATAAATATTCCTTTCAAACCTTTTAAAAAGTAAAGGATTACTTAAAATGTCCTTAATAAATCATTTGAGTGAATAAAAAAGATTTTTTATTTTTTTTTGAAAAATATTGACATGGATGAAAAATATACTTGATCAAAAGAGAAATAAGATCAAACTTTATTTTAAATATTTATTTACTTGATTCAATTTCCAAATAGAGGAAAATTTTGAATAAAACATAGAAAATCCTTAAAAATCTAGAAGATAAGAAAATATATGGAGTTTATAAAGGATATATTATAATATTAATTCAAGGAAAACAAGAGAAATCCTAAAAAATGAGATTGTAAAATAAATTCTTACCACTTTGGTAACATTAGAATTGTAAACCCTTGAAATAATAATCTTGAATTGAATATTTAAACATCATGAATGAATATATATTCATATAAAAAAATCAAAGGTTTATTATATACACCACATAAAAATAAAGGGGTGCATAATACCAAATATGTCAATAGAGTGGAAATTGAGAAAAAATCTCTTACCTCACGCTTACCCTTAGTTGAATGTAATTTAACCTCATGTATAATGGTTTTAAACATGTTATTAATTTATAGTATAACCATATAATATTTATACATGGTAACAAATTTTTACTATTTTTAGTATTAGTTATAAATATAAATTAAGTTGAACTTATTAACTAATATTAATTATTATGATTTAAAATATGGAATACATTTTATCAAATTCAATTCACATAAGTGGTATAATTTAATTTAAAAATAAAATCGTAAAATGTAATGAAAATGGGTTTTCAAGAAATGCATTTTTAAGCATAAGATGATATTAAGTTAACTCTATGACTAGTAATCATAATTATGTGGTACATTTTATTTAAATCATTCATTTTTAGAGATAATTTTAATTAATTAAAAATGAAAACCATTATGCACTTAAAAAAATTTCTGAAAAATATCTTTTTTTTACCTCCAAATGATATTATCTTTATTTATATCAAATTGATAATTAATATATGGTTAAATATACATATTATAACAAATTATTAAAAATAAAAGGGGTGAATAGTCAAATAATACATTTTCAATTATTCATAAAATATTTTTTCTGTGGGAAAATTTCAAAAAAATCATTCTAGGATTATTTTCACCTAGTAAGTTTAAAATCAGTATTAATCCTATCAAATTATAAGTTTTTTACACTTTCATTTTATTACAATAAAATTTCCACTTACTATTACCGAAGCTCTAGTGTTACACTTGATTGCATATCTTATAGAAAAAAAGTGTAACTTACCAACCCAACTACCTTACCCCATTTCCCAAACTGGCATGCCATAACCTAATGCACGGTTCTGATTATCATAGGCTGACACAAGTGGGGTATCATACATTGAAATGATAAATATATACCATTTAAATAAAATAATTAATAAATAAATAATTTCATCCATAAATTACACACGGTGCATCCATACTCTAGGATTTACAAGGTATATGAAAAATACCTTTCAACATATAAAATAAATTAAAACATTTCCTAATAATATGAACTAGAATACAACCATCTAAGAGGAAATACAATATACTTACAAAGTATGGAATATACATGAACAAATAACAGATAAATCCTATATGGACTCTACACATAACTAAACATATCTAAAATAAAATACACCACTATCTCTATGTGGCATACAATAAATTCAAGTCCCCCCACCACCTTAGCCTCTAATTTGAGTCCATAGTCCAATACCTATCAATATAAAGGATTTTACTATACCAATCAAATAATCAATAAATACAATCCACATACACAACAAAAATGTAAATATACGGTGCAAGAACAAATCCCATTAGGATACCTATAAGATTTTATACACTTATTTTTATTGGACAAACCAAAAATGTTAGTTTAAAAGAAAATAGTGAAATAGATTTTATTTTGTAATGATAGTAAAGAAGAAAAATAAAATCTTTTATCTCCCTCTAAAATAACACGAGTAACCAAAAAATTTACAAAACACTCCATTTTATTTATAACCCTAAAAGTAAAAAAGGCATCATCAAGTATCTTACATTATCATAAACCTTGGGATAGGTAACCAAAGGTCTAAGGAATAGATCTAGGATACTTATACCCAACCAATAATTGAATGTAAATTTCTAATCAGAGTGAAATTCTAAAATAACAGGAAACAATTCTATAAAAATAAAAATTATAAACTAGTGGGAATTCCATGATGGAACTAGCTAGAACAGGATACTAAACTTTTACACACTTTATAGAGTGGAATCATAACTATCATGTGAAAGTATTGTTAGAGTGTAATCATGACTCAATAATGTATTTGTCACTATAATCCCTCTTAGACACCCAAGGACTCCCATGATTTATTCTAAAATTAAATCCACCAACATGTCTATATAACATTTAAAAAATATCACATATCACCTCTAAACACCCTTAAAATAAACTACCCCTTACATAATAATATGTAATATTAAAAATAACACAATTTAAAATTTATATAAATGATAATATGGGGAATAACATCAGACATGTTAATTAAAACAAAATCATTTTATTCAATTCTAAATAAACCATAATTCCTTGAAAATATTAGTGAAATCATGACATCCTTCCATTATAATCCATAAAAAATCTAACAAGTTAAAATAAATTTAATTATTTCATAATAAATGTCAACTTATAATAAAGATAAAGACCCGTTTATAATTTAAGTCAAAAAATAAACCATGTGTTTAACTAAAAATTAATTTTTTATTTCAAACAATTTTACAGAAAAAGTGATAAACCAAGCATCAACCACAATAAGAAAGAATATAGTCATTAAAGTACAATTTAAGCCTACCAGAATCATTTTCTCTAAACAAGTTCTAGGATATGGTGGTTACCTGAGTGCTTGGATTTTCCTTTAACAACTCTCTAAAAGTAGATGTCAGCTTATCCCAGACACAAATATACTCTTCAATGCTGATCTTCCCCTTATTAAATCCCCTAACTAGAATCATGCACTGCTTATCAATCAAGGTGTATTACTCCTCAATTATAGACATTTTTATTAAACTCCCCATCATTTTGGCCACTTCCTCTTTAAAGGCATTGAGTAAAAGGACCTAATCAACCATTTCTTCATTCTAACTCATAATCAAAGACAATTTTAGGACTCCTAGATCTCTTGGTTTCTGTTGACTAATGATCTCACCATCCCTATTCTTGTCATTTTCCTTTTTTACTGACCAAGTCACCAGAGGGGGTGGTAGAGAGGAGTAATCCTTCCTACCCTTCCTCCTCCTGGTCCCCTATTTCCCCTCAGACTTAGAGCTTCATCTGCTGAAATGCTGTAATTAAGATCATTGGGATCTTCTATATGGATTCCATCATCTGAGTCTGCATGCCCAGAGCCTAATCCTTCCAATACAAGACCTTCAAATATATTTCTTATTTGAATTGGAGACTAGTTCCTTGGAGTAGGACCCCTTGACTATAAGGACACACCCTTAAAAATTACATAATATTGAATTATGTCAAGAATTAACATTAAGGATCTTTTTAGGTTTAGAATTTTAGAGTATTAGGCCATAACTATTACATAACAACTTGAATATTACAAGTAGACACTACTACCGAGTATCTATTTTTCATAAAATAAAAAACTCTTGAAAAAAAGAGACATGTCTAGTTCCATGTTTTAGAGAGCATGACTTTTCCTTGATCTCATCCTTGACCCTGTTCATCTTTATATCCTGTGAAAAACATTTCAAAACTTGGGATGGGTATAAAAAGATCATTAAGGGTGATAAAATAAGGAAGTAAAACATTATCCCATCAATAAATACAAATAAATGAAACCATAATTTTCAATCATAACATACCTCATGAAATCAAAAGATTTATGAATAACATACATAAATCATAAATCATAAAGGTAACTTATGGCATTCATAACATACTTACATTTTAGCTATCACAACTACACAGGGAGTCACATTTGGAATACCCATCAAATTATATTACCTAATCTCTTAGGAGAAACATTAATGTTTACCTCCTTCACGTTACCTAATGCATTGGAGAGCTATCTCGGGCTCACCCGCCCTAAGTTTATCACGGTACCACCCGTATACATAAAAAATACCCAATAACCATAACATAATCATAACACATAACACAAGCATAAAGGAAATATAACATTTCCACATTCCAATCACAATATATCATATCATGATATTGAAATAAGAAATGCATTATCAAACCATTTTCAAAACCATTTAAAATATTTAATAAAGAGATTTTTGAATCAAAGTGTCCCATACCACTTTGAAACTTTTAAATGATTTATCATTCGAAAACATTAATGTACATATAAATAAATCCTAGAAACCATTTTGAAAACATGGACATTAATGAGAAATATTTAGAAGAATAAATCTTTAAAACATTTAAAATGATATTTTAGTTAAAGAGTTTTTAACAAAATGAGAGATGCTTAAATACAAATAATTGAGGAATAACATTTAATCAGAACTTTATAATATAATGAGAATAAAGGTATTCATGATATAATATGACAAAGGATAGTATATACACCATATAATAGTGAATTGGTGCATAACAACAATGAAGTCTCAATGGAATGTAATTTGAGAAGAAATTCCTTATAAAAACTGTATCCTTAGATTAAGGATAAATCAACTACATAATAATGTGTGACAAATATAAATAAACTCAATAAGATTGGATATTAAGTGTAAATAAATCATATTACATTCACACATGTTCTTTTTAAGACAAAACCAATGACTTGGATGTTTAACTCAATGAGCGGAAATTGAGTTAAAATTACTCCTATCAAGTTCATATCGATGACTTGAGAATTGATCAATAAAGTGATTATGTGTATCAAAAGTATATAAAAAAAGGGGAGTTTAAATTAAAAAATAAATAAATAAATAGTGATTCCACACATAATTATAGCATGACATAATTAAGAATGATAAGATTAACCCAAGGAATGTAAATTTGGTTAAATGTTTCCCTTACCGATTTGGAAACTTACGAAACATACAACCCCTGAAAGAAGGATCATAAAATGAAGATGTAAATACCCATAAATTGAAGTATATTACACAATTAATACAATAATGGGCAGTACATACACCACACAAAAAGGGAAGAGTGGAAAATATAGCATGAATCTTACGAAAATAAAAAGTGAGATGAAAATACCTTACCACATTGTAATGAATCAAGTCGTATGAAAAAAAGTTAATAACCACCAAATTATTCACAGAATAAAATGAATATTAATATAATAATGATAATATATATCAAATGGAAGTATACAATACACCACATGCAATAAATTAGTGGCGAACAATGGAAATCTCACGGAATTAAAAGTGAGATAAGAAATCCCTTACCTCGTGTCTAACTTGACTTGTTTGTTACTTATTATTCCTGAATAATAAACTTAAGTAAATTTTTAATTGATTAAGAAACCTTTTTAAAGTTTATTATTCTTTTTATATCACTTATTACCATGTTTTAAACATTATGTAATCATTTAAGTTAATAATGGTCATTTTGTCGATATTTGGTAGTTGAGTAATAAATGAACACCTTATAATTACAAGTTGTCCATGTGGTCAAGATTACATTACCTCCAGAATAATATTAATGATTTAGATATCAGATATATAATATATATCTAATATATATATGTATTTATAACAGTACATAACATTTGGAGATAAGAAATGAAATGCACCGTTCATGGAGACGGTAAGCCGTACGTACGTATGAACGCTACTTTAATTTCTATTTAGTATTTTAATTGAATAAAAACTTAATGATACATAATTATATTATAATTAGAATATAACATAATATATAATTTCAATAACTCCATCCTTTATATGTCCCATGTATGGTATGAACGAGTCATATCACTTTGAGGGGGCGGTAGTCCGCACTTCCTCAAATGAAATTATTGCGTTTACTTATAATGAAAACCATAAAGGTATGATATAAATTAAAAATAAAGAAGCATAAAGAAAACATAAAAATAATATATATGATATATAAATATAGTTCCATCATAATGGCCACCATAATAGGTGGTGGGAGATAATTGAACAATCATCGTTTCATGAGGTGTTAGTTTTCCACCCACAGAAACAGTATGTTCTTTACCCATTAGATGAAGGTGTGTGTAAGTGTAGTTCTAATCCTTATCATAAAATAATCTTATTATATTGAGGATACTGGTTTTTTTTAAAATAAAGGAATGAAAAGAGTTTAGGGGTTGTAGAAGTAAAATAAAAGAAAAGAATTTAAGAGAAACCGTTACCTTTAATTCGGGTAACTCCCTTTGGTTTGAACCAAAAGGACTTCTTGAAGTGTCTTCTACCTAAGGTAAGGATTCTAGGAGGAAGAGAGGGATCATGAGAGTATATTTGAGCAGGGTTTGGATGAGCCAAGGGGATTGAGAGGTGTGAGGAATGGGTTATAATTGAGGTATTTTTATAAGGGGGAGGAGGGGTTCTTTAGGAAAGGGTGAAAATATTATTTTATTATATAATGATTTTCGGTTTCTAAAGATCCAAAACTCATTAAGGTCGAAGATAAGATGAATAATGGTCAAAATAAATTCATCCAATAATAATTTTACAGGTTTTTAATGTTATTTTAATATTTATAATCTTATTTATTTAAATCATTTATTAATGAGGTAAATACTGCATCATTTTTGTGTCATAAATAATATTATTTATTTGATGTCTAAAAATTATAAAAGAAATACCACGATGTAGGAAATATTTTTATATTTCCAATGAATATTTATAGTTGAAACGATAACTTATATAACCCCATGTAAAAATTAATTCACTAAAAGATATTTGTTTGTGTCATTTTTGTCTTTACTTTAAATTAATTAATTTAAAGTGTCATTATCACTCCCAAGTGGCACCACGAGGTCCCAAAATTGACCCAAAGATAAACATGGTCGGACATGACTCATACAATAAGGTTAGGACAAGTGTTAAGGTAATTTTGTATTATTATAATATTCTTTTTACCTTGAATTACCCTATTTACCTTTAACCACGGTAAATAAAAGTCAAAAGTTACTATTCACCAAAAAATTATTTTCATCTTATTGACCCAAATTTTACTTAATAATAACAACCATGTATGTCGGATTTTCTAAATTCAATTCACAGAAGCGGTAAAATTTCATTTAAATGAAAAAGTCAGTTTTTAACTACTACTTAGCGGTTTCACTATTCATAAAAAATTGAAGTTTTTCAGAAAAATACCAAAAATTCAGCCTAAGATATAATTGATATTCTAAATTAAAAAATGATGTCTATTTTAAAAAACTAAAATCATAGAAGTTGCATTAATTAATTTAAAATTAATTCCCGTTGTCAAAACAAGTAGTGTTTTTAAGAAATAATATCTATCAAAAGATTGACACTTGTTTATGCCCAACTTCAATGTAAAATTTCTTCCAATGACTATAATTGGATTAAATGGTAAAAATATAATCTAATTGAACTTTAAAACTATTTAAAAATATAATCTAACCATATAAATAAGTTATATTAAAAGGCAGTTTTGAATTAAAATGCAGTATTTTTCACTATTCATTAAAAAAATAAATTTTATCTAAAAAATACCAAAAATTTACCCAATGTAAATTTTGATGTCCCGATTCTAAAGAAGAATTTTATTTTGTCAAATAGAACATATAAAAGTGACCAAAACTAGATTTAAATAGGTTTAGCCATCAAAAGGGGGTAAATCGATCTTTTAAAGAATATTAGAGTTTTTATGCTTAAAATCAGATTCTTTATTATTTTAAGCCTCTAAAATTTATTGGATAAATGTAAAAACATTTAAAAAACATGTATAATCATTTTTTTAGTTAGTCATGTTCATTCCCACCATTACAACGACTATGCGTTAACAACCATTTAAAATAATATTATATTATTATTTTTTAGTACGACCCAACATTGTGTGCAGCATAAGATTTCAAAGAAACCCATTGTTGTGTATCGGGTATGCCATCAAACATAGAATCCCCTTTAAAGTAAAATTAATATTTAATTCACAAATATTAATAAATATGAAAACTTTCTATTCTTTATTTACCTTGGATGTTACACTAACTTACCAATATGGACATCCAAACCCCTAGAAGACCCCTTCCTACCTGATTGTAGTAGCCCACTACACGGACTAACCACCACCACATAAGAAATAGTAGAAATTTCGTCTTCTCCACTCGCCACCTGAACCGTAGCAGTAACATACACAACCATTTGCGGCTCACAAGGGTCAACCTACTTCTGAATAGAGCCCATGCACCCTTTGACATAGGAATTTCTAGGATCACAACTGCTGGAGGGGTCAGCCAAATCCTTTCTCAATTTACAAAAGATCTTAGAAACCTTGGGGTTTTCCTGCACCGCCACTGCCTATTTCTCGTTAACCACATCCATCCTACTTACATCTGCTGAGACACCTCCTGTTCGTTCCACTTCCACAAAATCCTCACTCCCCGACTTTCTAGGATCTAGTGGATCCTACTTCTGCATTGAAATGCCAGTAGCCACCATATTAGTAGCACTGGGAGCCAAATCCATATCCCTATCCTTCTTCTACTTCACATCCCCTTACCTTGCACTACACCTACAATAAAAAATCTGATGCCCCAACTACCTACAAACCGAGTAGTAATCCACCCATGATTCGAAGACAACTGCATGTTTGCACATATACTCTTCACCAATAACAACCCAAACCCACTCTATTGGTGGTTTGGATACATCCACCTCTATGAAAATCCGAGGGTTAATCGGGTGGCTAACCGATTGAGTTCTACTGTCAGCACACAGGAACCGTCCGACCATATTCCTTAGTATTGCGAGGATAGAGGGATTTTGAAATGATAGTGGTAATTCTGGAAAGCTAATCCATATAGGTACAGAGGGAGGGTCCCTTTTCATGTGAAAATCAAAATTCCAATGGAAAAGGAAGAACCTACAACCGAGGAATTTGTGCGAAGTACAGGAAAGAGCACGAATCATGTCATCCTCTATTGCAAAGAGAATCATCAGGCGACACTTGTCAAGAAGGCCCATGGTCACTCAGTCATGAATCTCCCAGGAATAAAAAACTTACTGGTCGAAATCATCCACTATAGGTCGTCATTGTCGAAACCAAGACACCACAGTAAGGTTCAGAAGACCAAAAGCTTCTGAAAATTCCAAAAGTTATAGCGGTAGTTGAAGCACACCATCAAGCAAACCTGGAACCTTCGGACTGAGTGAAACAGGAGAAAAATTTGGTTGATATTAATGATTGGAGAAGGGAGTTAAGTGCCGAGATGGAGAAAGAGTAGCCTTCTCCCCCCTTTTGACTGGAATGGGGGAGGCCGAAGCCATCATCATCCCTAGTTAGGGCATCACCGTCGAATGCAATGAGCTGAGGGTGCACACAGAGTTGGAAAGTGGTATGATGGAATTAGATACTCTATTTGAAGTATGATTAGAAAGTGTCCATAAACCATGTGTTTATCCTTTTAAAATCTTCACAATATCATACCATCCACAAACATTTATCTTGTTGGTTTAGTCCAACAATTACTTCTTTTAATGATCTAAAATCATATTTCCTATGTTTCTAATGAATTATGTGTTTTGTGATAGTAAAGTGTTTTCCCAAGAAAAACGTGAAAATTGGTTAAGTGTGGAAGCTACCGCAAGTTATGCGATGTGACTACATAAAGATAGACTACTTACTACATGATGAAATCATGGTAGTATGATAAAATTAATTTTTGTTGGAGTGACCACAGGATTAAGTGGATTGACCACATGAAGGATTTCAATTGATTGTGTCAGTCTTACAAAATTTTCCAAAGTGTTGAAGTGACCACATGAAGGAATTAAATTTACCGCATGATGAAATTTCCAAGTGACAACATGAAGACATTCAAGATATTACACATTGAAGGTTGAAGTGGCTTCAAGATAGAATCCAATCAAATATACTTTGGGATTAGGTGACCATATGAAGAATATCTGATTGATCATTCCCTACTAAAGATTTCTCTAAGTACTGAATTTATCATACTAGGAAACTCATATACCACATGAAAGAGTGAAGTTACCTCAAGGGGACTTTGCATCGACCATGAGTGACAAAGCTAACATGGCTAAAGTTCAAAATCCCAATGGCTAGTTTTGGAATTTAATGGGTCTGTCAGAGTAATTAAGATCTATCAATCCAAGAATGATCATTTCTAAAATGATACTTTTTGAAGAAGCCTCTTCAAATACAATGAATACTCTCTTATGAAATGAATGTGTGGTAATGCTATTTTACTTTATAATTTTCATTCACCCATGACACTCTATTTTCTAGATGAAATTAAAAAATCTCATAAGAAGAAAAAACTGAATGAAACATTCATTCCAAATCCAACCATACAATTAGATAATGAGGAAAACCATGCCGATCTATCGAAATTAATTCATAGATTTACTATCATTAAACTTAACATGATTTCTTTAATCACTCTCTATTTATTTTATATTTAGTGTTGTGCTTATTTTTAATACGAATTTTATAAATCACTTATTCTGTACTATAGCGAAGAGTAGTCTGATACTCCTCTTATTTATTCACATCTACTATCCCAAATATAACTATAGAAGAGGCGTTTTATATCCTATATTTCTTTTTGAGTTGTTGTTTTTGTAAAACCTTTATCGAAGATGTGGATCTATATATTAGGTTTTAATAAATATTCTTAGTAGTGGATTACTATCAAGTGGAGAGGACTGAGATCTATCTTGGATCTAACATGTTGCTGAATTCCATTGTGTGTGTTTTTCTCTTCAACTACTTTTAACTTCAATTAAAAATAATTTTATAACTATTTATTTTCAATGAGTATTTTTCAAACTAACTTTATAAAAATATATTTAGATAGTTTACATTTATGAGTGATATATATATATATATTGTGTTTGATATAAGTAGTGTATTTTTAAAGCAAAAATAACTTCAATTTTTTAAACTAGGTTTTTATTGAGACTTTGAGAATGTATTTTAAAGTATAAAATTAAATATACCTATTAAATTTGTAAACTAAGAAGATATTTTAAATTGGTGGATTTAACATTATATATATATTTTTAAAAAATTTATATAGGAAGCTCAATTCATCCCCTCCCGATCATTCCTCTTAGAACAATATTTGGTATGAGAGAAAATTTATTTTATTTTTAGGCTCTCTATTTTTACTATCCATTTTACCTTTTATCCTTGATCAAGTATTGAGGTAAAGATCTCTATTTAATTAATAGTATGTTATTATGGATGTTAAACTTAAAGGTTATTCCACTAATCAAACTCCTTATTTTAATGGAACTAATTATATCCAAAGTAAAATTAAAATGAAAATCCATTTAGAAATTTTGATATTGGATATTTGGGGAATTATAGAGGATAAATATGAAAAACACAAGACTTATAGAAAGGAATGAGATTCTCTAACTAAAAATTCTTATGATTATAACTGAAAATCTATGAATATATTATTCTATGATTTTGGGGAAGATGATTTTAATAGAATATTTGTTTTTGTAATAATTTTTAAATTTGGGTTACTTTATCTATTTCTCATGAAGGAACCACTAATTTTTAAAGAAATGAGATTAAATATATATAACATGAAGTGTGATTCTTTCAAAATTAAACCTAATGAGTTGATCTCTAAAATTTATTTAAGATTTAATGAGATCATCAACACTATTAAGGAACATGGGAAACTAATTTATGAAAAAAATAGGGTCTATGATTATTGAGATGCTTACTGGATAGGTGGAGACGCACTGTTGTATCCATTATAGAATCCTGTGATATTCATAAGATACAAGTCAAATAACTAATTGGTAAGTTGATGATGTAAAAATAGGAATTAAAGGATGAAAATGATGATGCTAAAATTAAGAAAACAATTATATATTTCAAAACATATAATTCTAAATCCAAAGAGGTAATAAAATATGATTCAATTGGATAATAATCTGATTAAAAAAGAAATGAGAAAATAGCTCATCTATCTAAAATATTTGAAAAATTATATAAAATGAATGAATTATTTAGAAAGTATAAGAATTATGGAAAGTATGACAAAGGGGAAATTTGAAAAAGGAATGAAAGAAAAATAGTGAAATAATATTCTATGAATATAAGAGGAAATGAGATATTAAATCCAATTGTGCAAGTGAAAAAGAAAATGTGTGCTTTATATCCACTACATCTGTGGTAAAAAATACTACTATTACTTATAATTTGTCTGATGATGATTTTTAGATGAATCTTAAATGTCTAATAAAAACTTTTATAATACTGATATATACCGGAAGACACCATGAATGAACTTAAATATAAATACAACAATTTAAAAAGGGTTTATGACTTATATGAAAATGATTGAATGACCTTGCTATTGAAAAAGAGAAGAATGTGAACCTATTAAAAGAAAAAAAATATTTTAAATTACTAAATGAGAAACTGAGAAAATAATTCTAACAATTTATAAAAGGGACTAATGCTTTGAACATGATATTGGGAATTCATAAACCACCCAAACTTAGTACTGGAATTAGATATATTCCTAGAGAAAAAAGGAATATATATAAGAACCATTTTTTCCAAGTTAAAAGAATAAAAACCTAATATTTAAAGCTAATGGGACTTCTATAATGATAAAAAATTTCATTATTTTATAAATAATAAGACCTTTTTATCTAAATCTATTAATTTTTTAGTGGACAATCCTGTAAAAAATGTGTATTCTTAAGGATTTAATTTCTAACTTTTATAAAGCCAAGAAAATATGGGTACTATAATCATTTATTATTTAATTGTGTATAGGTAAAGTGATTGAAGATATATAATAAAACACTTTGGTATTTGGGTTGTATATGTTCTAGACATATTATTTGAGACCACTTAAGCTTAAATAGTTTAACAAAAGTATATGGAGGACATTTCACATATGATGATAATGAAAAAGTAAAAATAATTGGTCTTGGATAAATTGGTAATTATAAAACTATTCTAATTTCTAAGGTTGTATTTTTTATAACTTTAAATATAATATTATTAGTATATCTCAATTATGAGATTATGGTTATAAGTTTAAATCTGAAAATAATTCTTGTAAGATTTGTGATTCTTATCATGATTTAGTATTTACTAATTTAAGAAATGATAATTTTTATACTATTAATATAGATTCATTATTTTCTCAAAATGTTTCAAACTTAAGTAAATTTCATAGAGAATATTTACTATGGAATAGGATACTATGACACTATAATATTCACTCACTTATAAAGATAACTAGAAAATTATCAATCAAGGATCCACCTAAGATATAATTCCTAAATGAAAAAGTGTGAAATCCTGTTAAAAGGGAAAATGAAAAAAAATTATTTCAAAATAAAGAAAGAGGTTTCAACCTCTCAATAACTAGAATTGGTTCGCATGGATTTGTTTGGAGCTTCAAGAGTTTATAGTCTAGGTGTAAAATATTATGTTTATGTGTTTGTTTAAGATTATTTAGTATATACATGAGTATTCTTCCTATATAAAAAAATTGAAGCTCTTTTCTATATTTCTAAATATGAAAATCTATAGAGAATCGTAGTGGGCATACCATTAAGAACTTAAGAAGTGTCCATGACCATAAATTTGAGAATCATGACTTCGAATCATTATGTTCACAACATGAATATAATCATAATTTCTCTATACCTAGAATAAATCAAAAAAAGGGGTTGTTGATAGGATAAACTTAACTCTAATAAATTTTATGGACCATGATTAGTGAATATGACTTACCTGTCTATCTTTAGGTTAAAGCTATGAACACTAATTATTATTAAATTATTAGGATTCTGATTAGACCAATTCTTAAGACCACTCTATATGAATTATGAAATGGTAGAAAAGAAAAAGTGAATTACTTTAGAGTTTTTGGATATAAAGTATTTATTATAAATACCCAAAGATCCTTTGTGATGTTTTTATAACATTTTTTTTGTATTTTTGGTCGATATATTTTTTTATGAATGTTTTTATTAATAGGTGAAAAAGAGTTTTTGGATATTAATAAAGTTTTTTTATAAAGTTTCTAGATGTTAAGAAAGTTTTATTATGAAGTTTTTTGATGTTAAGAAAGTTTTCTTTTGAAGTTTCTAAAGAAAGTTATAAAATTTCCTTAACTTTGTTAATAAAATTTCTTATAAAGTTAGATAATTATTTGATGATATTTAGATTTCTATCAACATGAGAATACTCATGATTCATGTTGAGTTTGTTCAAAGAATTTTTTTTAAACATTTTATAGGAAAGTTTCCAGTTTCATAGGATGGAGTTATGTAGGAAAGTTTTTAGATTCATAGGATGATGTTGAATAAGAAAGTGCACAGTTTCACAAGATAGAGTTTTATAAGAAAGGTTACAATTTCACAAAGTTGATAAACAGTAAAATGGACAGAGGAATAGTAAATTGAATGGATGAATAGTAAAACAAATGGAGTAATAGTAAAATAGATAGACGAACAATAAAATGGGTGGAGGAATAATAAAATGGATAGAGTAACAATTAAGTGGATGGATTACACATAAAATTTTACATACTTTTTCTAGATGGAGTTCTTAGGTGCTTTATAAATATTATGTAAAGTCCTTAACAATTATGACGCTATATTGTTCACTCAACATTTTATTATCTATCAAGGTTAATAAAGTTTGAATAAGTTTACTAACACTTATTTTAAGAAAGATTTAAGAAGTTCCTTAAATTTGTTAGAAAGTTCAAAGAAATGCTGTTGAGACTGTGTTTCCATGAAACTTCAAGAATATTCTAGAAGTATTGAGAAGCATCTAGTGAAATTGAGTTTAGTAGTAGTTTTGAAATTTGAATTTTAGTTAGTGTAAAAATGAATTTAGTTTCCCAAAATTTCAATTTTGGGTGTACATATACCAAGGGGGTGTAAGTACAACCATACTTAACATTGTTTATCCATAAAAAAAGCTAAAACACTGTAGATTTTATGTTAGTGCAATTTTTCAACCAAGATTAATTTTTAGTTGAAAAAAATATCTAATGAAATTTCAATGAAGATGAATCATACATAAAATCCATTCAGAGAAAATAGATAAAGACTAATAGATAGAGTTTCCAATTAGTGTTTGAGGCATAATATATTTGTTAATTGGAAAGAACATAGGTTAAAAAAGTAGTGTAGTTTTAGTGAGGCACACCAGAAAAAGAATACCAAATAGAGTCAAGGCATACCAGATAGACACATACCAGATAGATAAAAACAGACAGAGATTTCTAGATAAAATTTTAGGAGCTATTTTACAAATGTTCACATCCTTTTAACTAGCTTAGTTTTATAAGAAAATATTTTTTTTAAAATTTCAAGTGTCATTATAATCATACATATTAGAAGATAGAAGGGGTATACTGAGATTTGACTCATTATAATTAAATTTTTTATTACAGTGAATTCCATGGGCCTAAAAGAGTCTCTATGATAAGGATATAGGTTCTCACATTGAGGTCAAACCTTTTAAAATTTTCATGTCTTTAATTACTTTTATTATCATTGAATTCTTGTGTGTTTGTTATAAAAAGTTTATAAGGATACAAATTCTAACAAGTTGTAGGGGTTAATTTCAGAGAATTTAAAATTATAAAAAGATACCCATTGATTCAACCCCCTTCTTAGTGGTTCAATGATCTTAAGTAACTTCAATTTATATCATATAAAATTTTACCCTTATCATACACTTACCATGGAAAATATCAACATAGTGAAAAACAAAGGTATTCCAACCTTTGATGGAAAATTTACCATGGGTAGAAAAAAATAAGGACACCCTATATTCTGTTTCTTGTCTTAGAGGTTATTGATGCCAAAAAAATTGAGTTTCCACACATTTATAAAATTGATCCTATAAAATTTGTTGATAAAATAAATATTTAGGTTTATGAGAAAACTAGAAATGCTATCCTAATGACTTTATCATATTTTTTTTCATGAAGGTGATAGGTATCACAACTGATAAGGAAATTTTGGATAAAATTGAAAGTAAATTTAAGAGAAATACTAAATTAAAGGAATAAAAGATGCAAGTTTGGAATAAAAAGTTCAAAGATATCATAATGGAAGCTAAAGAAACTTTTGATAAGTACTTCACCATAGTTAATGTAATCGTTTACAACATCAGAGGATTTAGATATGTATTGGAATATTATAACATTTTCAAGAAACTCATGATAAACTTACATGATAGGTTTGATTGTAAAATATATACCCTAGAAGATAAAGATGATTTATATCTTAATGAATGAATTAATTTTATTTCTTATTATGAGATGAGGAAATATATAGCATTCAAAAAGATTACAATAGATGAAATGGATTTTGAAGCTATGAGAAGGCTAAAAATTCAATATGTTGATCATAACATTATTGACAATAGATATTAGGAAGATAAGGAATATGATGAAATGAATTAAAACATCATGTATCTTATCTCTAAAAATTACAAGAGAGGTAGAGAAAAATATAAAGGTAAGCCCCCATTAAAATGTTTCAAGTATAGAGGAATTGGTCATTTTTCTATGAATTAACCAAAGAAAAAAGTTGTAGAATATGATGATAATTTCTAAGAAGAGTCTCATTGGAATAAGTGGAATACAAATTCCATGGAATATAAGTATTACAATATAAGTAAGAAGGAATTCACTAAAAAAAGGATTATGCTAAGTAAAAAAGTTGATTATAATTCCTATAATAAAAGTTCATCAGAAAGTGAAGCATAAAAAATGTTCATAATTTTCTTTAATAATTTTGAAAATAAGGAATATACTTCCAATATAAAAAAAGAATAATAAGGTGAAGAAACTTACATGGAAAATCATTTGAGATAGAAAATTGTTTCATGACTTGATAAAAACAAAAAACTGAAGAAAGAAATTATAATGATGAATAAATTTAGTGAGAATAAGTTTGGAGGAAAGGAAGATATTATTTAAAAATAAAGATACATACATTGAGGAAATTAAGAACCTCAAGCTGAAAGTTACTGAATAAGAAAAAATGGTAGAAATCCTTAGTAAGAAACTTACTACTAAAGAATATAATGTTGGTAAAACCCAATATTGAATTATTAAGTTTAAAAGTACCTTAAAGAATATGAATGGAAATTTTGACAAGGATTCAGAGGTAAAATCTAAAACATCTTGAGTTGTTGAGAAAACTCTACCCAAGAATCAGATGACATTTTACCCACTAAACATAAAATCTAATTTGATCTTTATAACTATGTATGTGTTATAAAAAACTTTGGAAAATAATGGGTTGAGAAGGATGTGAAAAATCCATTAAATCAACAAAAGTTGCAAACAAACTCTGCAAGAAATATTTCCTGCACCGGGGAGTTCCTAATACTGAATGATATGTTGAACCTCAATAAACATATTACAGTGAAAGTTATATTTATATAAAAGATCAAGATTCAATGGATATTATTGGTTCTGTGGTATATAGTTCAAAAAGTGTATAAGTTTTGGCACAACATGTCTCTACCTATAAGTAGGTATAAATTGAGGAGGTGAAATAATAGAAGAAAATGTAGAAGATTTCCTAAGATACAAGAGGAAATAAAGGTAGTCACAAGATTCTAGAAAGTTCCCAACACAAAACCGATTTGATAGTAAGGAGGAAGTTTATAGAAGATGTGACTGACTGAGTCAATTTGCTGAAGAATGTATGAAAACTCTTTCAGGGAAAGTTTCTTATGCCAGAAAAAATGGAGGCCTGAAAGAAGAAAGTTTAGGAAAGATTGATTGTAGTTGAGATTTATCTAAAAGAAAGAAAAAGGAACAAATTAGAGATTTTTGAAAGTGTATATTACTTAAAAATTATAAGTGATATAAAGATCTTGAAATATGTTTAAAATTGTGAAGGATGAGCAATTACTTTTGGAAATGACATTTCATTAAAAATCATAGGAATAGGAAATGTTGAGATTAAATCTCAAAAACTAAAACAAAAAGAAGTATTGTATGTTGATGGGCTCAAACACAACCTATTGTGTGTTGGAAAACTTTATGATGATGGTAAGGTAGTCATCAGAAGTTTTAAATATAGGGAATTAATCACTAAGGGAGAAATAACTAGTGAAAATATTTTCTATATTAAAGAACTTTTCAATACATGTTACTTAAGTTTTGAAGATGAAAATAAGTCGTGGCATCAAATACTTTGGGATATTGGGTAGAAAAGTGTGAATTTTTTTCCAAAGTAGATACTATAAGATACTTACCATTTTTGAATAGGAAAGAATATGATATTTGTACAATATGTCATAAATGGAATATGATTAGTGTAAGACATAAGGATCTTGAATTCCAATCTATGAGACTACTTAAGCTCATTCAAACTGATATTTGTGGGCCAATGAGACATTAGTAAATAAAATCATATTTTTTACTTTATCACTTTTATTTATGAACTCAATCGAATTACCAATATAATATTCATGAAACATAAACCAGAGGCTTCAAAAATGTTTAGATTTTTTAGGAGGGATATTGAAAGAGAGTTGGGTATTTATATACTGAATTTGAGAACATACAATATAAAGGATTTCACAAGAAATTATTTTAAACTTTTCATGAAGAAACATGGAATCAAACAACAATATATCTCTCTATACACTCCATAATAAAATGGAGTTATAGAAAAAAAAATAAGTTTAGTGGAAATGAGAAAAAGTATTCTATATGAATATAAAATTTTCTTGTTTTTCTAAAGACAATCCATTAGTAATACTGTTCATGTACAAAAAAATTGTTTATTACAACCGTACTCTAAGATGAATTTCTATGAAATTTTTTATATGAAAAAATATTCAATGAAATATTTTAAGGTTTTTGGGAGTCCTTGCTTTATAAAGATAAAAAATATGAATCTTGTGAAATTTGATGAAAAAGATAAGGGAAAAAATTTCATGGAATATTTATCTGACATAAGAAGTTATAAATGTTGGAATAAATGTTTATGAAATTTGGGAGATTCATATGATGTGAAATTTATTGAAAATATAGCTTCCTTAATAATTTTTTTTGAAAATGTCATGGAGGAAAATTTGAAGACTTCCAAAAAAAATAATAAAAGTCAATATGAATGTGATTAAAACATGTAAAAACTTATTAATATGAATCATTTGATGAGGAAAGTGAGATAGGTATAAAATCTCTCAAATTTCATACCCTACAGAAATAGGTTGAATTAGAAAACATCATTGGAATTCAAAAAGCTCTAGTTCAGACTAGAAGAAAGTTCATATTAGAAAATTAGACATCACTTATCTCATAGGTTAAACTAGAATCATTTTCAGAGGTATTTTAACATAAATAGTGTAATGACCCAAACATTTATTAATTAAATTACTTTTTTTAAAGAGTAAATACCTTATTAAGAAATGAAGTTATAGAAAAATCATGCACTACTTTGGTTATTTTATACTATTATATGGTATGTAAAATTTATAATTCCATTAAGCATCATATCAATTGATAATATAGATGTTTTATAGTTACAATAAATATTAGTATATTAAGGGTTATGATAAAGTCTATTTGACATATACAAAGGAAGCGATAACCTCGAACAGTCGGATTGTACCAAATGAAGCCCATTTATCAAAGCTTGAAAGGGAGATAACATCACTAAGATTTTACCATGACCAATAACAATTATAGATTTAAAAATTAAAGTATAAGTAAAACCATTTATATGATAATTTCAAGCTCATTGATATCACAACCCAAACCATGTTCGACAAACAACCTCAAGAAAATCTCACCATCACTCACTTTACCCTTAAGGAATTTACTGATGCAATAAAGGATTATGTATCTAGACCCAAAAAGTATGATTTTTTATATTTTTTTTCAAATAAAAAAATTATTATATTTATCCCTTTTTAATATTACTTTTTAAATGATTAAATAACGAGTTTGATAAAAATTATATTTTGATATGATGAAACAAAAATTATATTTTTGGGAAATATATAGTTTCAATCAAGAATATTTTTGATGAATTAAATAATTTTTTAAATAAATGTTATTTTAATAAAATATTATTATTAAATAATATTTAATTAAATATAAATTATAATAGAACTGTATGAAGTTAAATGCAATTTTTATAAGTCAAAAAAATGTTATTATAAAAAGCTAGTCTTTTTCTATAAATAGAGATTTCCGATTTAAAATATAAATTATCATATTTAGATAATTATTTTTATAAAATAAATATTGTTTTTTAAATCATCATGTTGAAATTATCCAAAAGTGAATTTTTCATAATTTTATGAGATAATCGAATTTTTAGGTAAAAATTAAATATAGTATAATTATATGATATGTATTATGACACAATAAAAGCCGAAAAGTGATGTAATAAATACTATAAAGAGTATCCACGACCAAAATTATGTTTCCCCTTTATAATAATTTATTTTTTAAGTTATTTTATTAATTTTATAAATCCTTAATGAATCCTTCAAAATCTATATCACATTTTAAGGTTTTAAAACCAATTCGTTAAAAACATGACTTACTTACACATCACCAAGGGTATTATTTTAAGAAGTTTGGTTCTTATTATTATAAAATAATTAAGATCAATCCACCTTTTCATAAACCATGGAAAAAATTTATGGGATTGTTTGTGTTTTATATTAATTTATCATATAGAGTCCAAAACCTAAGTTTGGAAATTAATAAAAAATTATACTCTCTTTTGTTATAAAAACCCACCCAAACTCCCATTCTACTTCACTCAAAACCATTTTAGCATGAATTTACTCTACCTTTCCCTCTATATACCCCTTTAAAGTTTCCAGAAGCTCTTAATAATCTTATCCCAAGCTTTTATAAGCACCCTATCGAGGTAAGAGATCCTCTCCTTCTACTCTTTATTCAAGCACCTTCTTTATGTCATGCCTTTTGATTTCCAATTGTTAAAATTGGGATATGTTTTTACACATATATATTACTGTAATTATGATTCCCAATTAATTTTATAACCATTTCTCTCTCATTCACCCCTTCTATAAACCTTTATATACACTCGATATGTTGTTAAAATTATCCTACGATTTTCCATGACAAACATTTGTATAGTGAATACCCATCTCCATTTCCACTAAAGGGTATTCAACAAGCTATAACTGCCCTTAATTCATTTTTTATTTGCATTTATGTAACCTGTAACCCCTAATCATGGGATTAAAATTGATTAAAGATATCCTTATGTTATATAATCTATGTGGTACACTTATGCATGTACAAGATATGAAAGTGACGGGTGATCCCAAAATTATATATCCCTCCAATGAATCAGGTAATGTTTTTATCTCAATAAATTCCATATATAGTTAATTATAGTATAAAATAATAAAACTATGTTATGTTTTCTTGATGGCTATATTTGACTTATGTTTATGATGTCATGTTTTGTGTTCTTCCCACATTCCTATATCACCTTGATGTTATCATGTTACATTATACCTCATTGTTCAAGATTATGATTCTCACCCCTTTTATGTTACCTTAATATGCTTATTCTCTCACATGTATTAATTTACCTTATTTTATGTTATTACAACCTTACTAGGCTTTATATATCACCCCTTTCTTATGTAAGTCCCCAGGTTATCCCATATAGTTTTAAAATATCCATGGAATATATGGCCGCATTTCAGAGTTTTTAAATATTGATGCTATACCCATGTTTCAAGTTAATGTTCTATTTACCTAATTTCATAAATACACTAGGCCTCATGATATTCTAGGGTTGTATTAATTGTACCATTTGTATACTAATTCATGAAATAATGTGCACTAAAATATGGATTTTCATAGTTGGTATCAAAGAAAAGTCTAGTTATTTTTGGGGATTAGGATTAGAAAAATATAGTGAAACACTTATGGATAAGAATAAACATAGGAAAACATACCTAAATTTTGGTAAAGTATAGAGTAAGTGATTTTAAAGAAAATAAATCCCTGTCTAGATACTATAAGTGGATGTGGTTCTGGCATAATTATACCTAGGAGAAATAAAACTGAAAGGGGAAGATTGAGCTAGAATCGATTGTCACTTGCAGCATGACAACATGCCTTGATTCTTACCTAGTCTGACACTAATGGAGGATATGCTTTATTAAATTCACAATCCCATTACAAAACATTATTAAATAAACAAAAATTACCATAATATTTTATGTTAAGAAATAGATTATGGATAAATTAGATGGAAATATAAAAAATAATAGGTTAAGGAATACATGTAATTTATTAGATATTCCTTCAATGTTCATATTTTCCCTTTTTTATGTTTAGTAGTTTTGAAATTCTCATCCCTAAGTCTATTTTATATGGAGTAAATAATTGAAACTAGAATCAAATTGTGAAACATAGGCTTATCCTCCATTCAATAACTTCAAATGTCTTATATGACCATAGTTCTATGCATTCTTTAACATCACTTAAGTTTAGTAGAACTATTCAAAAACCACCACAAAACATGGAAGTTGAGTTATTAGTGGAGATGGAAAATAGGTCAATTACTGCATCACAAGTATATAAATCACCCCTATCCAAATTAATGGGTTGAATTTCCTATAAAATATTATGATACTCCCATTATCCGAATTTGATGATATTATGGGCATGGATTAAATCTACTTGTATAGAGCCAATATAAATTGCTGAGAGAAGGAAATAACCCTCTATATCACAAATCTCCCTCTGATTCTATACAAGTGAAAGGATGAGTTTGAATATTCTTTGGTAATGATATCTCAATCATAGATATTATTTCCTTTTGAGAAATATTATCTAATAAAAATGATTTATACTAAAGAAAATATCATACTTGATGAAATTCCCATTATAAGGGAATTTTCTGATGTGTTTCATGAAGAATTATCTAGTCTTCCTCCTAGCCATGACATTGAGCTATTAATCGATCTTATACCCGGAGAATTGCTAATATCCAAGACTCTATATAGAATGGATGTTGTTAAACTTGAGGACTTGAAGAAACAATTATAGGAGAATCTAGATAAAGGGTTTATATACCCAAGTTCTTCACTATGGGGTGCACCGATCCTCTTCATCAAGGCGAAGGATGGGTCAATGCACCTCTATATTGATTATCATGAGCTCAATAATATCATGATAAAGAACAAGTATCCTCTTACATATATTGATAACTTATTCGATCAGCTATGTGAATCCCAGTACTTATCTAAGGTGGATCTTCGATCAATATATTATCAAGTAAAGGTGAAGAATGAAGTTATCCCCTAGATTGATTTTTATAAAAGGTATGGGTACTATGATTTTATAGTGATTCCATTTAGAATCACCAATTCTCCAACAATATTCATGGAATTAATGAATAGAGTCTTTGTGGATCACCTTGAAAAACTTTTGGTAGTCTTTATAGATTATATTCTTATCTACTCAAAAATCAAGGAGGAATATGAGGAGCATTTAAATACTATACTAAATACCTCATAAAAGGAAAAATTATATGTAAAGTATAGTAAATGTGAGTTTTGGTTGGAGTATGTAACTTTCTTAGGTCATGTTATCACCAGAAAAGTGGTATCTATGGATTTTTTTAAAAACAAAGGCAATCAAAGTATGGCCCAAATTAATACATGTGACAAAAATATATAGTTTCCTTGGATTAGGTAAGTAATATCGTCAATTTGTGATAAAATTATCATTTTTTTAATCCCACTAACCAATCTTACTCAGAAGGGAGTCAAGTTTTTATAGACTGATGAATATAAAGAAATATTTAAACAACCAAAGAAGAGGCTAATCACTGTAACTGTGCTCACAATACCCACCGGTGGGGAAGGATTTTTGATCTATAGTGATGTTTAAAAAAAGGTATTGGGTTTTGTACTTATTTAAGATGAAAAATTGATAGCCTATACCTCCCTCCAATTAATGATCAATGATAAGATCTACCTAACACGTGATGTAGAATTGACAGTAGTGATCTTCATGATGAACATTTGGAAACATTATCTCTATAGATAAAAGTGTGAAATATATACAGATCATAAAATCCTAATATATATATTCACACAAAAATATTTTAATATACACCAACAAAGGTGGTTATATATGATCAAGGATTATGATTGTTCAATCTATTACCATCCTGAGAAGACAAACAATGTGGTAGTTTCACTATGTATAAAGGATACTGCAACCTTATCCATGACGATGATTAAAAGTGATCCAATATTCCTGGACATGAAAAGGATAGATATGGGAATAATTAAAGTATATAAATCCTTCATTTCTAAAATAATTTCTCAACCATCTATTCTTGAGAGGATCAAAGAGGTCTAGAAAGATGAATAGTTTCTATAGAAGGAGGTAGCGAATGTTCTAAAGTTTAACATTTATAAAGATGGAGTTATAAGGTCGGGAACCCAGATATGTGTTACATAAATACCAAAAATAAAGAGGGAAATTTTGGATGATGTTAATAGATCATCCATCTCTATTCATATAGGAATATCCAAGATGTATAAATATTTTAAATAAAACTTATGGTGGGATAACATGAAGAGGGTTATTATGGAGTTTGTATCTCAATGCTTCGTATTCCAACAAGTCAAGGAATAATGAAAAAACTATAAATGTATGATTCAAACATTTTCCATACTAGTATAGAAATGGGAAAACATAACCATGGATTTCATCATAGGACTCCCAAGGACACCTAAATAAAATAATGCCATATGGGTGGAGTTCCACTATCCATTGTATCCGATCAAGATTCGAGGTTTAAATCAAGGTTTTAGTGAATCTTTTAGAAAGAATTGGATATAAAACTGAGATTTAGAACTTATTATAACCCTAATATGGATGGTTAATCTAAAAGGACCATTCAAACTCTAGGGGATATATTGAGATCATGTTCAATGGATTTCCAAGGATTTTGGGACAAAAAGCTTTCTATACTGGAGTTCTCATATAACAAAAATTTCCATTATATAATTCTAATGGAACCTTATGAGGCTCTATATGAGAAGAAAAATCCAAATATGAAATAATAAGATGTAGTTAAAGAGTGTAAGTTGATGGGACCAGATCTTATCTAAGAAATGATAGATATGGTTTAAACCATTCAATGTCATATGAAATTTGTACAAAGTTGATTGAAAAGCTATGCAGGAAATCATCAATGGAACCTGGAGTGTCTGGTTAGAGATAAATTTTTCATTCATATATCACCATATAATAAATTCATGAGGTTTTAGAAGAATGGAAATCTTAGCCATTGATAAACTTCCCCTTTTGAGATCCTTGATCGCATCAGATCAATGGCCTATCAATTAGTACTCCCACCTAAGCTATCTCAAGTACACGATGTGTTCCATGTATCCCTATTGATAAAGTATATACTATACCCTTCACATGTACTAAATCCATAGGTGGTACCATTAGATAATGATCTTTCATAAAATGATAATCTGGTGAAGATTTTAGATCATAGAGACAATGTTATATGAAACAAGACTACTCACCTGGTCAAAGTGTTGTGGTGAAACCACAAGATTGGGGAAGCAACATGGGAACTAGAAGAGGTGATGAAATAGAATTAAACACATTTATTTTAGTATATGAATGAAATTTAAATGGATAAATTTATAAAGTGGATAATGTACCTACCTGAACATTTATAAATTAATTTCTTTTTTTAAATATTAAATTCCTTATTAAGAAAAGAATTTATAGAAAAAATATTCATTAATTTAGTTATTTTGGTCCATTATATTTCCTATAAAATTTAAAATAATGTTAAGCATCATAACTATTGATAATATATTCATTATATAGTAACCATTAGGATTATTATATTAAGGGTTATGATAAAGTCCATTTGACACAGAAAAAGGAAATGATGATCTCGACCAGTAGGATCGTACCCTATAAAGCCTATTTTTCGGAGCTTTCAAGGGAGATAGCATCACTGAGATTTTTCCTTAACCAATACTAAGCTGATATTAAACAACTAAAGCTTGATAAAATCCATTTACAAGAGAATTTCAAGCTGATCGAGATCATGGACCAAACCATGTTTACCGAACCACCCCATGAACATCTCACTATCACACACCTTACTCTTAAGGAATTCATTGGTATAATAAAGGGATATTTATCAACAACCTAAAAATATGAATTATTATATTTTATTTCTAATAAAAAAATTATTATATTTATCTCATTTTAATATTAATTTTTAAATTATTAAATAATGAGTTTTATAAAAATTATATTTTGATATGATGAAACACAAATTGTATTTTTGGAAAATATATAGATTCAATCAAGACACTATTTTAGATGAATTAAATAGATTTTGAAATAAATTTTATTTTTATAAATTATTATTTTTAAATAATATTTAATTTAATATAAATGATAATATAATTGTATGAAGGAAAATGTAATTTTTATAAGATTCTGGAAAACTTTTATTGTAAAAAACCATTATTTTTCAATAAATGTAAATTTTTGATTTAAAAGTTTAAATTATTATAATTAAGTAATTATTTTGATAAAATAATATTTTTTTAAATAATCACATTGAAATTATCCAATGGTGAATTTTTCATAATATTCCAAGACAGTAAATTTTTTGGGTAAAAATTAAATATGATATAATTATACAATATGTATTATGACCTCATAAAAGAACTAAATTGATGTAATAAATACTATAAATAGTATCCATGACCTAAATTAATTTTACCATTTAAAATAATGTGTTTTTGAAGTTATTTTATTAATATTATAAATCCTTAATGAATCCTCCAAACTCTATGTTATATTTTAAGGTTTTAAAATCATTTCTTTATAACCGTGACTCACTTCCACATCACCATGGGTATTATTTTAAGGATGTAGGTTCTTAGTCTTATAAAATAATGAAAACCACTCCAATTTAGTATAAACCATGGGAAAAATCCATGGTATGGTTTGTGGTTTGGATTAATTTATCATATAGAGTCCAAAACCTAAGTTTGGAAATTAATAAATAATTTTAATATATTTTGATATAAAAACCCACCCAACCTACCATTAATATTCACTGAAAACCCTTGGAGTATGAATTTAATCTATCTTTACCTCTCTATAACCCTCCCAAGGTTCCTCCAAGCTCTTAATATGCTCATCCCAAGCTTTAAGAAGAACCATATCAAGGTAAGAGATCCTCTCCTTCTCTTATTTATTCAAGAACCTTCTTCATGTCATGCCTTTTATTTCCAATTTTTCAAGTTGGGATATGTTTTTAAACATCACTATTATCATAATTATTATTACCAAGTAATTATAAACCCTTTTTAATCTCATTCACCACTTTTATAAACCTTTTTATACACCCGTTATGCTTCCAAAAATTATCCTGTGATTTTCCTTACCAAACATTTGTGCAAAGAATACCCATATATATTTCCACTCAAGGGTATTAACCTAGTTGTACCTACCCTTAATTTTTTGGGGATTTATATTTATTTTACCCGTACTCCTTAATCTAGGGTTAAAATTGATGAAATACATTCTTATATTGTATGATCCATGTGGAACACTTATGCATGTACATGATATGAAAGTGATAGCCGGGCCTGAAATTATATAGCCCTCCAATGAATTGGGTTATGTTTTTATCTGATAAGATTACATGTATGGTAAATGGGTGGTTACCCTAAGAACACTATGTTATTCTATCATATAGTTTATCTTTGACTTATGTTTATGAAGTCATGTTTTATGTTTTTTCCACATTTCTATGTTGCCTTGATGTTATCATGTTATATCATGCCTCATTATTCAAGACTATTATTATTAACCATATTTTTTACCTTAATATACATCTTGGATCACATTTAATTATTTAAATTATTCTATTCTTTATTTATTACCTTAATGGGTTTTATAGATCACCCCTTTCTTATGTACCTCCCCAGGTTATCCCATGAAATTTTAGAATATCTAAGGAATATAAGGGCATGTTTCAGAGTTTTTAAATAATTATGTTATACTCATGTTTCAAGTTAATGTCCCATGTACCTAATTTCCCAAATAAACTAGGCCTCATGATCTTATGTGGTTTTATTAAGTTTATATTTATGTAATAGTTCATGAAAAAGTGTATTAAAATATGGGTTTTCATAAAGAGTAGGGCGATGCTATGAATAAATATTTAAATAATATTGATAAGAATGACACCTGGGATCTTGTTTTTTGACCAGTAGGAAAGAATTTAATTGGAAAAAAAGTTTGTGTTTTAAATAAGCTCATTAAAAGTGGATAAAATTCGATAAATAAAGATCTTTTTTTATAAAGATTACTCACAGGTGGAAGGTGTTTATTTTGAAGAAAATTTTGTCCCTATTGAATGATTAGAAACAATAATAATTCTATTAGCTATTTCTAAACATCGATGTTACAAAGTTCATCAAATAAATGTAAAGTTAACATTATTAAATGGAGATATCGAGGAGTAATTTTATATAGATAATTCTGGTGGGTTCATACTTCAGATTGATGAAACCATGGTGTATAAGTTGAAGAAATCCTTGAATGGGATAAAATAGGATCCTCAGGGCATGGTACTATAAACTTGATAGTTTTGTGAAGAATTTAAACTTTTATAAAGGAAAAATTGATAGAAACCTATATTTGAATAATATTAACTCATGTACCCTAATTTTTATTGTTTATATTTATGACATAATGTTTTTCATGGGATAGAGAAAATGATTTTAAAGAGTTTATTGAATAAATAAAGTATTTTTTTAAATGAAAATGATTTGAGATTTAATATTCTTCCTTGGTTTACAAGTTCTAAAAAATGAGAGATAATTTTTCATATATCAAGAAAAGTAAACAATGTATTTATTACAAAATTTTGGTATGGAATATTTCAAAGAAGATTATACTTCTATCTCAGTTGGCATAAAGACGAGTAAAGAAAAAACTGGGAAAAGTGTAAATCAGAAATATTTATGAAAGTTAATAATAATTTTTCTCTGTATTACAACTTCAAGGCCATACATTTTTTATTCTATTACTTCATGTTAAATATATTATAGTAATCTAAAGGAATCACATATACTTGAAGAAAAAATAATTCTAAAACATTCTAAAGGAACACCATATTAAGGGTTGTTGTAAAAAAGAAGTTCTGATATGAACTTTCCTAGATATATTGATTCTAATTGGGTTGGATATTGTAATGATATAAATTAAACATTAGGAGAAAATTTTTTATTTGAAGAATATTGTGTGAGATGGAATAGTAAGAAAAAAAGTTCAGTTACTTTGAGTATAAAATAATTATAATATGTTTCTTATATCTATACCTGTATGAAAATAATTTGTATGAATGTTCATTTGGAATATTTGAGAGTGAATGTTTCTACACCATTGAATATTCTTTGTGATAATCAAAGTGACATTGATCATTACAAAAATCTAATAAAAAATTAAATATCAAAACACCTTTATCTAAAGTATCACTTTATAAAAGATAAATTTTACGATGGAGATGTTATTCTGGAGTACATTTATAAAAAATATCAAATTGGTGATGTTTTCACCAAATCTATGCTTAGAGAATGTTTTTTGGAACTGAGGCTGAAAATTCGCATTCAGTCTCCACTAAATAATTTCTAAAGTTTGTAAGGATATCCCCCAATATGATTTGGATTATGCTATCAAAGGGGGAGAGTAGTTAAAACTTTGTTAAATGATGTACAACTCTTTTTTTTATGAATATGAGGATGTGATTATCATAAAAATGGAGAGAGTAAATACTTGAGAGAAAAATAGAGAAGATAAAAATAAGGGGTAATTTATCTTAACATGGGAAAAAACTTCTTGTTATTTATATATGTAATTACTTAAAAAAAATTAATTTATCTTGTAGTGTGGTGTCAAGAAATTATCTATGAGAAAGGATATGATTAGATAAAAGTTAAAAAATTTGAGGAAAAGAGTTGTTAAAAAAACATGATGAGTTTTGAAAAAGTTTGAGTGGATTTTAAAAGTTGTTAATGAATTTTTACAAAAAATCTATATGGATATATTGAATATATTTTGTGTTGTTTTCATAACAAAGTTTTGTATTTTTTTCAACATATTTTGTTACAAATGTTTTTGTTAATAGGAAAGAATGAGTCATATTTGTTAAGAAATTTTTTGTTATTAAGATTCTTTATATTAATAAAGTTTTTTTTATGAATTTTCTGGATGTTAATAATTTTTTTTATAAATTTACTTGATGTTAATAAATTATTATTACGAAGTTTCTGGAGAAAGTTAGAAAGTTTCCTTAACTTTGTTAAGAAAATTTATTCAAAAGTCCGATGATGCTTTTCTAATCTTTAAGTTTATAACATCATGAAGATACTCACAATTCATAATATGTTTTTTAAATGTAATTTTATTGAAAACATTATATATTAAAGTTTATAGTTTAATAGGATGGAGTTAAATAGGAAAGTTTTCAGTTTCATAGGATGGAGTTCTGTAAGAAAGTTGATAGTTTCACATGACAGAGTTCTGTAAGAAAGGTTACAATTATACAAAGTTAATGAACAATAAAATGGATGGAGGTCTAGTAAAACAAATAGATGAATAGTATAAAAAAATAAAGGAACTATAAAATAGATGGATAAATAGTATAATTGATGGAGGAATAGTAATATGAGAAAAGGAATAGTAAAATAGACAGAATGAATACTACATAATACAAACTTTATCTAAATGAACTTCGTAGTTTCTTTACAAAGTTTATATAAATTCCTTAACATTGATGATTCTATGTTTCTCACTCAACATTTTCTTATATAGAAAGGTTAAGAAAGTTTTAATAATTTCCTTAACATTGAGTTTAATTAAGTTTGATTAAGTTCCTTAAATTCATTATAAAATTATATAAAATATTGTTGGAACTTTCTTTTCATGAAAATTAAAGAATATTTTACAAGTCTTGAGAAGAATTAAGTAAAATCGAGTTTAGTGGGATTTTTGAAATTTGAATTTTAGTGAGTGATAAAATGAATTTGGTTTCCTGACATTTTTATTTTGGGTGAACCTATATAAAGGGGGTGAAAGTACAAAAATATGTAAAACTGTTCACCCATACAAAAAAGTTTAAACACTGTAGATTTTGTGTTATTATGAGTTTCTAATTGAGATTACTTTTAGGTAGAATAAAATTACCCGACAGAGTTTCATTGAAGGGGAATCATATAAAGAATCCATTTAGAGAATCCAAATAGAGAGTAACTGATAAAGTTTCTAAGGGAAGTTTGATGAAAAGTGGTTTTGTTAATTCGACAGAACATTGGTTAGATAAGTAGTATAGTTTTAGTAAGGCAAACTAGATAGAGAGTACTAGACAAAGGCAGGTCATACCAGATGGACACATACTGTATAGATAAAAATGGATGGTTATTTCTGAATAAACTCATAAGTGTTGTTTTAAAAAGTTCCAAATCCATTGTACTGGCTCGGTTTAAAAAAAATATTTTTTAAATTGATAAGAGTCAGTATAATCATACCTATTAGGTGATAGAAGGGGTTTAATGGGATCTGACTCATTGTAATTCACTTTTCTGTTATAGTGTATTTTATGGATCAACAAGAGTTTACATGCAAAGGATGTAGGTTATCACACTAAGGACAAACCTTATACATATTTCATACCTTTCATTACTTTCTTATCATTTCATGCTTATGAGTTTTTTTATAAAAGTTTGATAAGGATAAAAACTCTAACAAGTTGTTGGGGTTAATTTCATATGAATTAAAATTGTAAAAACATAACCACTAATTCTACCCCCATTATTGGTGTTTCAACGATCCTAAGGAACTTCAATACCAAAGATAATATAATTAGATTTGTGAAAAAATTTATGAAGGAATTTTCCTAGGATATTCAACCACCATTAAAGAATATAGAGTATTTGAGAAACAATCTAAAGATATTGAAGAGTCTATTCATGTCAAATTTTATGAGATAGATCGAAATGAAGCCAAAACTACTATAGAAAAACTTGAGGATGATGTGTATACACCAAATGTCAATAATAACTCTAAAAAATATGACCATGCAATTGATTAATACGATAAATCTCCCATAAGAGACTAACATGACCTTCTTAACCCTAAAGTAGACTTGGAAGAACTAAGAATTTAATTACTAAGTCTCTTAGGACCCATAGATACCATCATTTAGATACTGTTATTGGTGATCTAGATAGGGGAACACAAAACAAATCCTCTCTTAAAAACTAGGTTGAACATCAAGCCTTATTATCTCAATTATATCCAAATAACATCACTAAATTAATTAAAAATAAACACTAGGTAATGGAAATGCAAGATGAATTGAATCAGTTTGAAAAAAAAAATTTGGGAACTAGTTGAGAGACATAAATAATACATGATTATTGAAACTAAATGTGTATATAGAAACAATATTGATGAGTCTGGAACTAAAGTTAGAAACAAATCTAGATTGGTCGCACAAGTTTATAGCCAAGAAGTAGGTATAGATTATGAAGATATCTTTATACTAATAGAAAGACTCAAATCTATTAGAATTCTACTTGAATATGTAACACATATTAATTTCAAACTATTTAAAATGGATTTAAAGAGTATATTACTTAATTTTTATATTATTGTGGAAGTTTTTTTTGAACAACCCCCATGAATTTTCAAACTGTCATTTACCAAATCACATTTTTAAACTTTCAAAATCACTTTATGGTTTAAAATAGGGGAATGGAACTTATTATAAGATTATATATTTTCATATTCCAAATGTATTTTAAAAAGTAATATACGACCCTACTTTATTTATAAAAATAATTCAGAAGATGTTTTATACGTATAAATATATGTCAATGACATTATTTTTGGATCATCGAGAAATTATTTGTGTGTTGAATTTTCAAAACTCGTGAAAAATTATTTTGAACCAAGTTTAATGGGATAATTAAAATTATTCCTTGGTTTTAAAATATTTAAAAACAATGATGAAATTATTTTAAACAAAATTAAATTCAAAAAATATTTGTTAAAACATTTTGGTTTGGATAGTACAAAAGGAAGTGATACTCCAATGAGTACAAGCTATAAAATGGATTTGGATGAAACTGGGAAGTCTGTTGACCAAACTACTTATAGAGGTATGATTGGGAGTTTATTATACGTAACTTCTATTCATATTGATATAATGTTTAGTGTGTGTATGTGTGTAAATTTTTAAGAAAACTCCAATGGATCTTATTTAAATGTCGTGAAATGAATTTTCAAATAACTAAAAGATACAACCAATTTTGGATTATATTACACAATAAGACATGCATTTGAGTTAGTTATTTTTTTTGATGTTGATTCTGGTGGATGTAAGTTAGATAAAAAAGAACCTTGGAACATATAAACTTTTAGGAAAGTATCTAATTTATCAATGAAGTAAAAAGCATAATTATATTAAATTTTCTATTGCTGAAGCTGAGTACATAGCTGTAGACAGTTAGTCTACACAAATTCTATAGATGAAACACACATTATTGGACTATTGATATAAATTTCAACATGAACCTATAAATTGTGACAATACAAGTGTGATTAATATATATAATAATATTTAATATCATTCTAGGACTAAACATATTGATATAATACATCAATTTTTGAGAGACCATTTTCAAAAAGGGGATATCACTCTTGAGTTCACATGTATCGAGTATCAAATCATTAATATTTTTACAAAACCTTTGAAAATTGAAATATTAAATTATATTAGACATGATTTAGGCATGGTTAAATACTCTTGATTTTTATTTTCTTTCTTTAGGATTAATTTGGTAGTTATTATGTTTTCAAAGGACACAACTGATTGTAAGGATTAAGTGGTCTTAAGGAAAATTTGTGTAATAGGTCAAGCTACTGTGCTATGTAAAGATTTCATAAAACTTGGTCGTATAGTACTTCAAGCTACCATAATATCCCAAGATATCATAAATATTTAATCACATAGTAGGTTATGATAGTATGTACTATTAATCTACCACAATACTTGTAACGACCTGGACCCGGCCAGCCACCCGAACAATGCCGAACGGGTCGGGTGTCACTACCTTAGGCGCACCTCCCCTAAACGCCAACGACTGCCGACTAGCAGTGAGGGTATGAATAGGTATAGTGGGGAGGTTATACCCTCTCGGAGGAATAAAATGGTACTGGTCTGAGTAAAATACTAAAATATGCAGCGGAAATAAATGACTCAGCAGACTCGAACCAGACCCGTAGAGCGGAAGCATATCCAATATCAATAAACAACGGAAGCAATATAGAAAAAAAATTCCACGAAAAGTAAACAGAACAACATGCCAGCAATTAACTAGAATAAATACTGTAAACAACTACGCATGAATCCAAAGCAGGTCATACATAATTGAGTATAAAAATGGTGCCAATGGCTAACCAGCAGTAGCTACAAAATAAAGTCAGCATGCTGATATGAAAAGGAAAAACTAAACAAAGTAAACTCCAGCTAGGTATGACCTCAAGGTCCATACCATCTCCATTAAAAAACTAACATAACCCAGCTCCTGAAGCTGGCCTCTTTCCTGCACGTAAATCCATAAAGTCTGCACACGTCCCGAAGGGCCCGTGCAGGGTGTGAGACAAATCTCAGTAGGATACCACCCAACAATGCGTACCAAATATAAGTGTTTAAGCAGTCATGAATTTACAAGGAAAGCAGTAAATAGTACAATGCACGATTAAACACCAACTCCACTGGTGCTCAACATCCACCACGGAGTGTCACCTGCTTCGACCAATGCCAGAATCTCTGTCGTGTAACCCGATACCATGTGCCACCTGAAACCTTGTGTCTTAAGTAGTGACATCCCAAAGGCACGCCCAAAATAGTAACCCGGAACCATGTGCCTCCTGACACCTCGTGCCTCAAGTACCGACGTCCCGAAGGCACACCCAAGAATAGTAACCCGGCACCATGTGCCTCCTGACACCTTGTGTCTCAAGTACCGACGTCCCGAAGGTACGCCCATCCCCTGAAGGCTCCTCACCTCCCACATTGATTTCTACGGCAAGCACCCCCGACCAAAATACCTAACCACAACTACAGGGGGCTCTACCCACACGAGTGGTCAAAACCACTTCATCATGAAGTATCTCTGTGTGCACACTACTCAAAGTCCCTGGTGAGCGGTAATCACCAAAATAGTACCTAAGCCACCAACATGTCTGACACCTCGTGTCCCTGCGACCATGTCGCTCAATTCCGATGGCATCACCATCCTAGTAACCCGGGCCATGCCCAACCTGATAGTCGTACTGCCTCAAGCCGACGTCCATGACGCCCAATCCCGTGGTCAAAACCACCCAAAGTAACCCGGGAAAATCCCCAAACTGTGATCAGCATCACTCAAGCGTAACCAGGCCAAGCCCAACACAACCCAAAGGGGTCCAGCAGATGCAATCGAGAAATTACATATATAACATATTCAAACAGAAAACATAACCAAGAAAAACAACTAAACAGTTGAATTGCTCTATTCAAGGTGCGGTCCCATACCAGCACTGAGGTCTTAAATGCCGCTAACAATGATAACAGGCTTAAATAAATTAAACTAAATAGTTTAACACTTTAATATTTCAATTAAAACCATTTTGGAATTCTTTGGCCAAAATACCCCGATGAGCCGCAGCCCCTCACCCGGACCGCTCACGCAAACTGGTCACAGGGCGTACCCAAAGGCATCCCATAGGTCAAATAAACAATTTAGAATTAAATAACAGATAAAACGGGTCCCGCTCAAAATACCCGAAAATGCGCCGAAGGCCGCATCACCCAAACAACCATGAAAACACAAAATGAGGTATGCACCACCTAACTGAGACTCGTACAACGCTACTCCTCCGGTAACAGCTTCCAATTCATTCTAAAACACGGTAAATCTATAAAAGATTCAATACTGTTCAAATGACTATAACTTATTCTAGAATGAAAATTAGAAAAAACGGACAAAGAGGAATCGAGGCCTTACCGAGGGGGTTCCAACGCACTAACCAGAGCTCGAATCGGGTCTCGAACGACGATCTAGGGAAGGATTAAAGTCCTGTCTGACTTGGCTCGCGAATTCGGGTGGAGGGTATGAGGTTCTGCCTCAATACGAGGCTACTGCCCATTTTAAGAAAAAAAATAAATTACACGGTGTGTACTTTTGGACTACATCCATTGTATAGGTCATTTAATTGTTCATAAGATGGCAGGATTCTGCCGAATTACTTTCCGAACATGCCGACATGAGTACAAGGTGTGTACCTAGGGGTACATGGCGTGTACTTGGTTCCTATTCCTTTCTCCACCGACTTACCCACATTCCATGTGTTTCCCTTACACACGGCTAGGCTACACGGCGTGTCCAAAGGGAACACGGCGTGTCCCTGGTTCTACCTGGCCAACAGGCCTACACGCCATGTATGGCCTCACACGGTCGGGGGTATAGACGACGTGTTCAAAACTACACGCCCTGTTGTAAAAAACTACTACACGGTCATCACACGTCATGTACTCGGCGAGCACACGACCGGTCACTCACCTACACATACACGACGTGTAGTCTGGAAATTTCCAGAAACTTCCCTTTTTCTCCAGTTTCCTCAAAAACCAGTCAAAAATTCAAACAGGGTCGGGATTTTGACCCGTTCCAAAAACCCGGGTTCTTACAAACTCCCCACCTTAACGTAGCTCATCCCCGAGCTACTGAACAAAACTCGGAGATGGAACCGAACATACCACCCTGATCAAACTAACCCAGACTTCCCCGGTCGCAACGGTCCTGACTAAGTTCATCAAGGGGGGTCTCCCCACCTTAGGAACCACCTAACCTGGTCTCATCCCAACAAAACTTAAAGAAAACAGGGTTTACTAACCTGTTTTATAAACGCATAGTCCTCCCGTGATGCATCATCACCCATGCACCCCATTAGTGCTCCTTTGTCACTTCTGACACCCAACGTATCCCACACCGCATCGGTGTCCGCCTCCATGAGGTCCCGGTGCTGAGCACCTCAAGTAACTCGCATCCTCGATGCCCCGATGCCCACGACACCTTGAGTAACCCGAATCCTCGATGCCCTGATGCTACGCATATCACACACACACACACACACACACACACACACACACATATATATATATATCAAACACCCGATATGGTGCCAATCCCACTGACTAGCATCTAGTCAGTCCACAAGGATCCTGTGCACCACGTTCACTCAAAATAGAAATGCCTCTACAGGTCATGAAAAAAAGGAAACATGGAGATCACGGTCACACCGCAGTGTACCTATAACCGTCGTCGGCTCACCAGCCTGCTCAGCCTTTGGTAGCCCCACAGCGTGCACCTGACCTGAAACACGGCTGCCTAACGCCTGACCTCCCGATGCTGCTCTAGTCTTCGACCATTGACCCCTCAGTTGGGTCCCACCATCTCTGTCATGACCTCCACACACAGCTGAACCTCAACTACCCTCTCTGGGTACCGAACCTGAACCAACTCTAGATACTGCAGTCTATCCTAGTCCATGCCTTTCGGCTATCTGAGAAGGCTGCCTGCAAAACCTCTCCAGATGTTCATCCTGTCCACATGCCCGGCACTCCTTCAGAGGCCTATCACACTGCGCCCGAATATGTCCCGGCTATCCACACTGGAATAAAATCACCAAATAACTCCCACGAGGTGGTCTAGTTGAATCCCTATCCTAACTGCCCTGCTAGAACTCATCCCGTCCTCGTTTCCTACTTTCTGAGCCATCACCTGAAGTTGTCGCTCTGACCAAGCGAGATTTCTCTCTTTCATTGCCCTCGTCTATGAGCGTCTGATTCACCGCTTCGGAGAAAGAACCCAGCCTGAAGATGTTCACCTAGACCTGAATGGCGTGTCGTAAGCCACTCTCGAAGCGCCTCACCCTAGCTGCGTCATCGCTCACCATACACGGTGAAAAACGAGACAACTCTGTGAAGGTAGCTGCGTAGTCCATAATGGACATGTCTCCCTGCCGAAGACTCAATAACTTCTGAGATCTCTCTACCCTCAGTGTCTCTAGGTAGAAGTGTTTGAAGAACCTTTCCTCGAAGTCCTTCCATGCCAGTCCCTCATGCCTACGAGCTTGTACCTGTACATCCCACCAACGCTTCACCAGTCCCCTCAGCATGTAAGTCGCCAGCTTGACCCTCCGCCCTGGAGGCATCTTGAGCTGCTCGAAGATCATCTGCATACTCTCTATCCAGTTCTCAGCCGCCTGCAGACCACCATCACCCTAAAAAAGTGGTGGGTTCTATGACTGGAACTCCCACGTCAGATACGCCATAGAAGGCTCTGTCCCCTGCGTGCCTCTGTCAATCCCCTGCAAGACGCGTTCCAGGCTCGATCAGAGCTGCTCGTCGAGCCACAACCCAAACGATGCCAAACCCAACTGCTGTCCTGCCTGCACTGGATCCTAAGCCTGATCCTGTCCCTAGGCCTGTACCTGTGGCTCGTGCTCTGCCTGTACCGAATCTTGACCCTGATCCTGTGGTGTTGTATCGTCTCCTGCCTGACGCTCCATCGAGTCGTGAAGGAGTAACCCACTGAATACCATAAATGGTCAGACATCCCATATACATATACAACAATATACTCTACACATATAAGTAAAGTAGTAAAAGACAGTGCATAATAACTACCCTTACTCCCCCTCACCGCAACCCATGCCCCACGGCATCCCGGCATCAGGGCATCCTTACCCGCTCAATAGAGCCAAGTATCAAAAGTACCTCGGGCCATGCCCATACCGACAACTCATGCTTCCTCAAACCGATGACCGAGTCGCCCAATCCTAACAGTTACACTGCCTCAGTTATAGTACCTGCCTGCTCTCATAAGAGTCAGACCCACATATCCCACCACATGCCATTTTTTAACAAAATATAAAGCATGGCATACATATTTGCACAACGAGAAATTCTATCAGGAATTTCAACAATTAACATTTCAAAGCATATTAATCATGGAAATTGATTTTTTTTCATATAGAATTATCACTTCACAAAGCATACGTGCAATTATGAAATTAAAATACCCTAAAAATGTGCATATCAAAAGCCAACAACAAGACTTGCCATACCGGGCCAAGGTCTAATTCTCCCTTACCATACTGAGTTAAGGGTCACATCTCACAATCAATAACATCACACATCAAGTGATCCACCGAGGTGGAAATCATATAAACCATAATCTGAGAAAAAGAAAACAGCAATTACCACCCATGGAAACTTGGTCCATCCCTCATACCTGGGGCTGCAGGCACCCAAGCACAAGCTGGGAACCCAGTTCCAGTACCAACAACTTATCTCCAGTCTACCATATCCCAAATTGTAAAACCAGCAAAAATAAAAGAGAAGTATCAATCTAATTAGTATCCAGAAAAACACTGCTACTAAATCCTTGTCAAGAACTCCTATGATACCACTTTGTAACGACCCAGACCCGGCCAGCCACCCGAACAGTGCTGAACGGGTCGGGTGTCACTACCTTAGGCGCACCTCCCCTAAATGCCAAAGGCTGCCGAATACCAGCGAGGGTCTGAATAGGTATAGTGGAGAGGCTATACCCTCTCGGAGGAATAAAATGGTACTGGTCCGAGAACAATACTAAAATATGTAGCGGAAATAAATGACTCAGTAGAGTCGAACTAGACCCGCAGAGCGGAAGCATATCCAATATTAATAAATAGAGGAAGCGATATAGAAAACAACTGTAGTGGAAAGTAAACAGAACAACATGCCAACAATTAACTACAAAAACTACTTTAAAAAACCAAGCATGCATCCAAAGCAGGTCATACATAACTGAGTATAAAAAGGGTGCCAATGGCTAACCAGTAATAACTACAAAATAAAGTCAGCATGCTGATACGAAAAGGAAAAACTAAACAAAGTAAACTACAGCTAGGCATGACCTCAAGGTATATACCATATCCATGAAATAACTAATGTAACCCAGCTCTTGAAGCTGACCTCTTTCCTGCACGTAAATCCATAATGTCTACACACGTCTTGAAGGGCCCGTGTAGGGTGTGAGACAAATCTCAGTAGGATACCACCCAACGGTGCATACCAAATATAAGTGTTTAAGCAGTCATGCATTTACAAGGAAAGCAGTAAACAATACAATGAATGAATAAACACCAACTCCACTGGTGCTCAATAGCCACCACGGAGTGTCACCTGCTTCGGCCAATGCTGGAATCTCTATCATGTAACCCGACACCATGTGCCACCCGACACCCCGTGTCTCAAGTACCGACGTCCCAAAGGCACGCCCAAAATAGTAATCCGGCACCATGTGACTCCTGACACCTCGTGCCTGAAGTACCGACGTCCCGAAGGCACACCCAAGAATAGTAACCCGGCACAATGTGCCTCCTGACACCTCGTGTCTCAAGTACCGAGGTCCCGAAGGCACGCCCATCCCCTGAAGGCTCCTCACCTCCCACATGGATTTCTACAGCAAGCACCCCCAACAAAAATACCCAACCACAACTACGGGGGCCTCTACCCACACGAGTGGTCAAAACCACCTCATCACAGAGTATCTCTGTGTGCACACTACTCAAAGTCCCAGGTGAGAGGTAATCACCAAAATAGTACCTAAGCCACCAACACGTCTGACACCTTGTGTCCCTACGATCATGTCGCTCAAGTCCGATGGAATCGCCATCCTAGTAACCCATGCCATGCCCAACCTGACAGTCGTACTATCTCAAGACGACGTCCATGACGCCCAATACTGTGGTCAAAACCACCCAAATTAACCTGGAAAAAGCCCCAACCTGTGATCAACATCACTCAAGCGTAACCGGGCCAAGCCCAACACAACCCAAAGGGGTACAGTAGATGCAATCCAGCAATTGCATATATAACATATTAAAACAGAAAACATAACCAGACAAAACAACTAAACAGTTGAATTGATCTATGCAAGGTGTTGTCCCATACTAGCACTGAGGTCTTAAATGCCTTTAACAATGATAACAGGATTAAATAAATTAAACTAAACAATTTAACACTTTAATATTTCAATTAAAACCATTTTGGAATTCCCCGGCCAAAATGCCTCGATGAGCCACGACCCCTAACCCGGCCCGCTCATGAAAACTGGTCACAGGGCATACCCAAAGGCATCCCATAGGTCAAATAAACAATTCAGAATGAAATAATAGATAAAAAGGGTCACGCTCAAAATACAAAAAAACATGCCGAAGGCCGCGTCACCCAAAAAACCACGAAAACACAAAATGAGGTATGCACCACCTACCCGAGACTCGTACGACGCTACTCCTTCAGTAACAACCGCCAATTCGGTCTAAAACACGGTAAATATACAAAATATTAAATACCATTAAAATGCATACAACTTATTCTATAATGAAAATCAGACAAAATGGACAAAGCGGAATCAGGGCCTTACCGAGGGGGTTCCAACGCACTAACCAGAGCTCGAATCGGGTCTCGGACGGCGATCTGGGGAAGGATTGAAGTCCCAGCCAGCTTGGTTCGCGAATCTGGGTGGAGGGTATGAGGTTCTGCCTCAATATGAGGCTACTGCCCGTTTTAAGAAAAAAAATAAAGTACACAGTGTGTACTTTAGGACTACATGCCGTGTATAGGTCATTTAACTGTTCATAAGATGGTAGGATTCTGCCGACTTACTTTCCGAACCTGCCAACATGAGTACACGGCATGTACCTAGGGGTACACGGTGTGTACTTGTTCCTCTTCCTTTCTCCACTGACTTACCCACACGCCATGTGTTTCCCTTACACATGGCTAGGCTACACGGCGTGTCCAAAGGGAACACGGAGTGTCCCTGGTTCTACCCGACCAACAAGCCTACATTCCATGTATGGCCTCACACGGTCGGGGGTACACATGGCATGTTCAAAACTACACTCCATGTAGTAAGAAACTACTACACGGTCATCACACGACATGTACTCGGCGATCACACATCTGGTCACTCACCTACACATACATGGCGTGTACTTAAAGTACACGGAGTGTAGTCTGTAAATTTCCAAATACTTCCCATTTTCTCCAGTTTCCTCAGAAACCGGTCAAAAATTCAAACAGGGTCAGAATTTTGACCCGTTCCAAAAACCCGGGTTCTTACAATACTCATGATTTTCTTATGCAAAGCAAGTTAGTTACATGAATTTCAGCCACACAAGTCTATTTGTCTATGTAATATATTCCATTACATGAATTTTGGGAATGTGAATATTTGAATACATGGGTAATTTTAATATGTGGTGAACTCTTACTAGAATTTTCTCCTCTGTGAATTTTCATATGCTAAAATAATCATGGTTAGTCAAGATATCCTAAGAAATTTCACATGATCAATCAAGCTGTAATGTCTATCTACTTAAATTTTAATATAAATATAAATATTTCTCATGTATTGCTGTTTAAATCCATAAATGAATTTAAATATTTCTGAATTGGAATAAAAATCATTCCCCCCCTCAAAACCCTAAACCCCTTCAATTTTGAATCCCTCTCTCTTGATCTTTGTTCCTTCAAGCAATCCTTAACCTCCAGAACTTCAAATCTTTATAAAGATGATAAAGACAAAGTGTACTCTCAAGTTATCTTCTTCTAAAGTGTTACCTCATTTGATGATAAGGAAATATTCATCCATCACACTTATCAAACCTTTCAAGCCACAACTCTCAACTCAATTAGTCATGGATGAAAATAAAGTAAATGCTGAATGGTTTAAAATGAGTAAGTATTTAGTTTGGAAATATATTCAGAAGCAAGGTTTAGTTACACGGTTTAATAAGAACAATAATTGATTTTATTCGAGGGTAGTAAAGGATTTATATTTAAATATATAACTAAAAATGGGTGACAATAAGGATTTAATCAGGACATCTATAAATAGAGAAAGATTAGTATTTTTATCCAAGATATGATAAAAGTTTTTGAGGATACCACATAAAGGTGATTATGAGAACTGCCAAAGATATTACTCTATGAGTCATGAAACTTTTGAGTATGAAAAAATATCTCCTAGAGATAACTATATTTGGAATCCCTCAAAGACCTACTATAATAGAGCTTGTTGGTGAATGAAAAATATTGGTAACGCTTATTAAATATTTAATATACCAAAGTAAAGGAGATTTTAGAATCCTAAAACATTAGTATATATTTGTTCTATACTTAACAACAAATGAGGTATATATTATCCTGCCTAGTTATCTATTGAGGAACATGTAATAATTGTTTAATCATTCCTCCAAGTTTAATTTTCTATCATACCCTAAGTTTATCTTAGCTGTTTTGGATTTCAAATGACTTGTTCCTTGGGGGGAGGAAAATTCAATAGCCTCTGGTAGAGTTTGTTTGAATCAAACTATTTATAAGAGGATGCGGATAAATTAGATTACATGGAGGAAAATATAGATTACTGATAATGAAAAATTATATGAGAAATTTAACCCAGTGGAAACCCCTATGAAACCTAAAGATAAATCATATCCAGGTTTGGAACTTAATTAAGTTGTTAAATACTCTATTTAAGAAAAAGAACCTATTGTAGATATTGACATATAATAGAATATAGTGGATTTGAATACTGATGTTGAGGAAGCTGATGGAGAAGAAAGAGAATATCATGAGTCAGTGGATGTTGGAGTTACAAATACTAAAGGCATTTATTTTAGATCTCCTAAACCTCCACTATCTCTACCCTCTGATCAAACTAATGTAGATGATGATGATGATTAAAATTAAGTTTATATGAATGATATTATTGAAGTTGATTTGAAATTTGAGGATGGAGAGTTTAGTGATGAATAAGGAAGTAAAGAATGTAATATATAAAATATACCTTATGAGAACTTCACTCATTCAAATGGTGAATGGATAGAAATTCTAGTGATTGGTAGTAATTTAAGACCCATTTAAAGGGAACCCTCTCCTGAGGGGGAGAATTATGGTTCAATGTTTGATAATTATCATGATATAGGAATTCCACCTAGATATGGTGTAATTTCTATCTCATATGTATCCAAAGATCTTAAGGGATCTCTTATATCTGAAATCGATCTTAAAAAAAGGATTGAGCCTAGTTATCCTAGACTAACCATATCTAAAAGTGAGATCAATCCATTTATTCAAGAAGTTTTTGACAATGTGTTTATCCTTACTCTTGAAAAGGATATTGACGAATTTGTTAAGGTGTCTCCTCTTAGAGAGACAACCTTTCTTTTGGAAGAAATAACTGAAAGGTATCCAGCTCTTGAACCAGCTGCACCTTCTCCTCTAGCTCCTACTCCTTCATATATTTCTAAAAAGTATTTAGGGGGGTTAAAAGATGATTTGAAGGATGTAGCTCAAATTTTTCCAAATTTGTTTCTAAAGGTTGATCATATGAATCATTAGATTCATATTTTAAGAGGATAAGTGGTATCTCTTTAGACAGACTTGAATAACTTTATGTTAAATATTGATCAGATGTATTTGAATGTAATAGTTCAATCCTACTATTCTAGTGATCCTTCTCCTCCTCCTCCAATTGAAATTTTTGTACCTCCTATTAATATTTACTTGGATGAGAATATTATTAGATTTTTTTGAGATAATAAGGATGTTTTTTTGAAGACTTTTCTATGAAAATTGAGGTGGTACTTTCTAGTTTTTAGACCCATGCTTCTAAAAACCTTGAGACAATAATAAGTGATTTTGAACAAGTTGGAAGAGACAAAGAAGTGAACAAGAGGTTTCACACCCCAATAATGATTTAATAATTATTTTTAATTATTTACTTATATTTATCATCAAATTTTAGTTTTAGGCAATATCGGGTTTTAATTTTTAAATTTGGGGTTTTTAGCATAGGCACATTATGGCATCTTGCCTTTTTATTACATAACTTTACATATCATTTTAGAAATATAAGATCTTTAAAAGTTTAGTGTCTTGGAAATTCGGTACATAATACATCAAAACTTAAAACATTCTTCTATTCCATTTGAAAGGATTTTCAAGGTTCATCCTATGTGCATTTATTTCTTCGCCTCGCTGGAATAGAGGATCTCCCTTGGTCTTCCCGGCGGTTCGTGGTGCAGCGGCTTCATTCGCGCGGAGGGCGGTGGTTGAGGATTCGTTCTTCTCCGGTGAAGGGTTTGGTTTCAGGTGGGCTCGAGGTCGTCTTCGGCGCTTCCGCGGCTCGAAGTCGAAATCTGGTGTGACTTCGGGGTGCGGTCCTTCTCTACGGTGATGGCTCTGGTTCTGGTGCGTCTGGGTGAGATCCGGTGCGGCGTCGGGGTCTTGCGGCGATGGGGTTTCGATCCAGCGCGTTGGGGCGAGATCGGGTTGCCGCGTTGTTGGAGGCGTGCTCTGGTGTGGCTATGGGGTTGCGATCTGGGTAGCGCAAGGTTGTTGTGCGATGTCGGGGCGGAGTCCTGCTCTCCTCCTGTGGCTTGGGTTGTTTTCTCCCTCCGCGGTGTGGGGTTGAGATTCAACGCCAGGGCGTGTTCCTTCTCCGCGGTGATGGGGTCCGTACGATCCACTGTTTCGGCAGGGGTTCCTTGTGGGCTTGCAGATGTCTATGCGTGTGGGTTCGAGGGCGACATTGGGTTCTGTGGTGCGGATGGTAAGGATTGTGTTGTTTCGAAGGTTCGTTATGATTTCTGTGAAGATTTTGTGTTGAAGACTGGGGTGTTGATTTGGTAATTCGATGGTATGGTGTTTTGGTTGAGTTGTGGGCTGTTGGATTGGAGCTGTTGTGGTAGTTTTCAGTGGTGATGAAGTGGTGATGAAGTGGTGATGAAGTTGGAAGCTGGAAAGAAGCGGTTTTTTTTTGCTGTTGCAGACTTGTTGCTGGTTGAATGTGCTGACTTGTGGAATGGGTTTAAGGTTTTGCAGGTGATGGTTTGGTATGTTTTTGACTGTCTTTGGTTGGGACTCTTACTGGTTGTTTACTTTACTTTTTGTTCTATTTAATAAATGGTCAGTGGGTTTTCCACTGACTGAACTTTCCTGGTATAAAGTAGCATATAACCAGGAATGATCATATGAAAATGTGTCATACCATAAAATAAATAACATGAATGATAAACTATAAATGTGGCTACAACATTTAATTTAGACATTCATAAGCATATCACCAAGGTCCATCCCCAAGGTGTCATAAAAATTACCAAGGTTATTCACCAAGATATTGTAAAAATTACCAAGGTTATTCAACCAATATATCATAAAAAAATACCAAGGTTATTCACCAAGATATCATAAAAATTACCAAGGTTATTCACCAAGGTATCATAAAAATTACCAAGGTTATTCACTAAGGTATCATAAAAAGTTTCATCTATAGAGACTAATTTCTTTACCCAATGCATTGGAGAGATATTAGGGTGCACCATTAATATGTATTTATTTTCATGTGAACACATAGATAATAATCAAACATTTCATAAATAACCGATAGAGAATAAAAGAAATGGGTTTCATATCAAAATCATGACATTTTAAAAAGTGCTTAAAAACATGATCATTATGTCATTTATAACCCACATAAAGGGAATGAGGGTTTTATGTATATCAATTATAGAATAAAATGTATCATTTTTATGTCATGATGAATACCCCTAGAAATTAAATAGGTTTGAGTATTAATATAAATAAAATAAAATAATTTATTGATAAAAAGAGAGAGATTTTGAGACGAAAATTCTACAGCATAACGACTATGAAATATGGTTTTAACTAACATTAAAAATAGAGAGGAAAGGGGTCGCCCATACATAAATGAATCATAATACATTATAAATATAGAATAAAATAGAAATAAGAAAATGGTATGGAAATTTGAAAAACATACCACATAAAAAGAGAACTTGAAAGGAAAAGAGAAGTGGAGAATTCACTTATGCAATTTCAACATCCTAACAACGTCACTTAATAATTCATAAAATGAGTTGATGAGAGAAAAAGGGGTATTTCATAATTTTTAAATAATATGGATTGTAAGGGGGATATGTAATGACATATCCCAACATAATAAAATAGAAATTCAAAAGGGATAACATAAATGGAGTGCTTGAAAAAGAGAAGGGTCGTAGATTCCCTTACCTTATAGAGTAACTTCTAAAACTCTATGATCAGGACCTTGAGGGATTGAGGGCATCTAGGGAGGACTCATTTGGGGGAAATAATATCAGAGCTTCTAGGGGAATTATTTTTTAATGAAAGTAAATAAAGTAATGAGTGGGTATTTATAGAAAAAGTGAGGGAATATTTTATTAATTTCAAAGGACACCTCATTAGTGGTATTTACAAAACCATGGGAAAGCCCATGGCATGTGCCCATGGTATTTGAAAATAGTATTGGCCACCTAGGAAACCTCATATCATATTTTAATCCTTAAGAGTCGACCATAATTATTACATTATAACTACATTATTATTACATAGCTATGATGTCATTAAACTTATTGAAAACTCCAAACTATATTTTTACTATTTATCGAAAACTTAAATATTTCAAAAAAATCCCAAAAATTCACCCTTACCATTTTTCGACATGTAGAATTAAAAATTGAACTCTATTTTATAAAAATTAATTCCATTTTAAATTAAAATAAATAAATAAAATACTAATACTTAACTAATAATTTCTAAAACATTTATTTACTTATACTATGATATAATTATATCACATTACCACTTAAGATAATGAAAACATATTTATACTTCCTTAGGTGAGGTTATTATTCCATTGGTCAAATTACCATTCATAAGGGTTAAATTACTATTCCATAGGGTAAAATTACTATTTAAAAAAAGTTATTTCGATCTTATTGAACCGCATTTTCACCCTAATTACAACCATGTATGTCCTATTTTCAAAATCATTTCACAGAAAAAGTTATTTAATAATTAAATATTTTTTACTATTCATAAAAACACTATTCATCAAATACTATTCATAAAAAAACACTATTCATCAAATACTAAAAAATGGAATCTTCTTAGAAAACTTCTTAGAAAACTTCCAAAAATTCAGCCTAGACTAATTTTGACATTTCAAATTAAAAAATGAAGTTTATATTACCATAATAATTCTATAAGTATGATAAATTTAGCTTTTAAATATAAAGAACCTTAGTTATTAAAAATAATAGTGGATGGAAAATGCATAGTGAAATTGCATAGTGACATTTCTGACACTTAAAATAAATAAATATAGTTTATCATTTACATTAAAAAACAGTGTTTTAATCATAATATTTCATTAAAACAATCATTATTGATAATAAAATAATTTATTATAATAATTATATCATTTCTGAAAAGTATAATTTGGGTCTAAAAAGTAAATTTATCAAATTTGTCTCAGTTGAACATATATTTTATTAATAAAAAAATATTCTTAAATGTGTATATCCCATTATTGTTTATAGTTTTATTAATCCAAATTTATGCATGATGTATGATGTTCTCATGAAATAAAAATTCACTCTATGTGCTTCTATTGTAAAACATAATAAAATGTTATTGGGAGGAAAGAGATCCATAAATAAAAGAAGTACATTTTTCAGGTCGTTAAATTATTCCCCCTTAAAGAAATTGCATCCTCGCAATTTTATCTTATTAAAAAGTTGTTACTATTAGGAATATTATAATTATAAATTATTAATTTTTCATAAAACATCATGTTTAAAAAAATATTATTCTTTGACAACAATAACATTTTATATAAATCCTTCATAACGGTTCATAAAAAGCTTGTGATTAACCAAACATATCCCTCGGGAGTTTCAAACCAGAAGTGAAGCAAGACCCATTTTCATGCACCAGTTCCTATTCGAGTCTAGCTCAAAGTAGTGTTTTCTAGTTTTACCCCTAGATACATCTATTCTAGAGCCACATCCACTTGTTCGTATCCAGAAATGGATTTATTTGTTCAGATCCACTTAATATTTCACCAAAATACTAGGAAGTTTTCCTATATTTAAACTTTTCTTTAGGGTTCTTCCAAAAGTTTTTATATCCTAATTTCCACAAATAACTAAACTATCCTTTGATACCAACTATAGAATCCTGCCTTATTTACATAACTTTATATATCATTTTATAAAAATATGATCTTTAAAAGTTTAGTGTCTTGGAAATTAGGTACATAATACATCAAAATTTAAAACATTCTTTTATTCCACTTGAAATACTTCTTTAAGGTTCATCCTATGAACATTTATTTCATCTCATAACCTGGGGACATACATCAAAAAACAGGGTGAGCATAAAGCCCAAAAAGGGAAAAAGAAACACATAAAATGGGAGTAAGAGGCATATAACGAGTAATGATCATATGAAAATGAGGCATACCATAAAAGAAATAACATGAATCATAACTTGTAAATGTGGCAACAACATTTAATTTAGACGTTCATAAGCATATCACCAAGGTCCATCACCAAAGTGTCATAAATATTACCAAGGTTATTCACCAAGATATCATAAAAATTACCAAGGTTATTCACCAAGATATCATAAAAATTACCAAGATTATTCACCAATATATCGTAAAAATTACCAAGGTTATTCACCAAGGTATCATAAAAATTACCAAGGTTATTCACCAATGTATTGTAAAAATTGTCATCTCTTGAGATTAATTTTTTTACCCAATATATTGAAGCGCTATTAGGGCGCACCCTTAATATGTATTTATTTTAACGTGAGACACATAGATAATAATCAAACATTTAATAAATAAACCATAGATAATAAAAGAAATGAGTTTCATATCAAAATCATGGCATATTAAAAAGTGCTTAAAAACATGATCATTATGTCATTTATAACCCACATAAAGGGAATGAGGGTGTTATGTATGTCAATTGAAAAATAAAATAAATTATTTTTATGTCATGATTAATACCCCTATAAATTAAAGAGGTTTGGGTATTCATATAAATAAAATAAAATAATTTCTTGATAAAAATAGAGAGATTTTGAGATGAAAATTTTGCAGCATAACGATTATGAAACATGGTTTTAGAAAACATTAAAATGAGAGGGGAAAAGGGTATCCCATACATAAATGAAACATAATAAAGAATAGGGACATAATAAAATGTAAATAAAAACATGGCATAGAAATTTGAAATAGATACCACATAAAAAGAGAACTTGAAAGGGAAAGAGAAGTTGAGAATTCCCTTATGAAATTTCAGCAGCCTAACGATGTCACTTAATAATTCATAAAATGAGTTGATGAGAGAAAAATGGGTATCTCATAATTTTTTAAAAATATGGACAGTAAGGGGGATATGTAATGACATATATCAACATAATAAAATAAAAAATAAAAAGGGATAACATAAAAGGAGTGTTTGAAAAAGAGAAGGGTGGTAGATTCCCTTACCTTGTAGAGTAACTTCTAAAACTCTAAGATCGGGTCATTTGGGGATTGAGGGAACCATGGGAGGACTCATTGGGAGGTAATAATATTATATATTATAGGGTAATTAATTTTTAATGAAAGTAAACAAAGGAATGAGTGGGTATTTATAGAAAAAGTGAGGGAATATTTTATTAATTTCAAAGGACACCTCATTAGTGGTACTTACAAAACCATGGGATTGACCATGGTGTTTTCCCATGGTATTTTCCCATGGTATTGGCCACTTGGGACACCTTATATCATATTTTAATCCTTAAGAGTCGACCAGACTTATTACATCATGATTACATCATTATTATATAGCTGTGATGTCATCAGACTTACCGAAAACTCAAAACTGTATTTTTACTATTCATCAAAAATTCATCTGTTTCAGAAAAATACCAAAAAATCACCCTAAACATTTTTCAATGTGTAGAATTAAAAACTTAACTCCATTTTATGAAAATTAATTTCATTTGAAATTAAATAAAATAAATAAAATACTAATACTTAACTAATAATTTCTAAAACATTTATTTACTTATACTATGATATAATTATATCACATTACCACTTAAGATGATGAAAAAATATTTATATTTCCTTAGGTGAGGTTATTATTCCATTGGTCAAATTACCATTAATAAGGGTAAAATTACTATTCCATAGGGTAAAATTACTATTTTAAAAAAGTTATTTCGATCTTATTGAACCACATTTTCACCCTAATTACAACCATGTATGTCCTATTTTCAAAATCATTTCACAGAAAAAGTTATTTAATAATAAAATATTTTTTACTGTTCATAAAAACACTATTCATCAAATACTATTCATAAAAAACACTATTCATCAAATACTAAAAAATTGAATCTTCTTAGAAAACTTCTTAGAAAACTTCCAAAAATTCAGCCTAGACTAATTATGACATTTGAAAATAAAAAATGATGTTTATATTACCATAATAATTCTATAAGTATGATAAATTTAACTTTTAAATATAAATAACCTTAGTTATTAAAAATAATAGTGGATGGAAAATGCATAGTGAAATTGCATAGTGACATTTCTGACACTTAAAAAAAATAAATATATTTTATCATTTACATTAAAAAATGGTGTTTTAATCATAATATTTCATTAAAACAATCATTATTCATAATAAACTAATTTATTATAAAAATTATATCATTTCTGAAAAGTATAATTTGGGTGTAAAAAGTAAATTTATCAAATTTTTCTTAGTTGAACATATATTTTATTAATAAAAAACTATTCTTAAATTTGTATATCCCATTATTGTTTATAGTTTTACTAATCAAAATTTATGCATGATGTATGATGTTCTCATGAAATAAAAATTCACTCTATGTGATTCTATTGTAAATCATAATAAAATGTTATTGGGAGGAAAGAGATCCATAAATAAAAGAAGTACATTTTTCAGGTCATTACATTCTTCCCTCTTAAAGAAATTGCATCCTCGCAATTTTATCTTATTAAAAAGTTGTTATTATTAGGAATATTATAATTATAAATTATTATTTTTTCATAAAACAACATGTTTAAAAAAATATTATTCTTTGAGAACAATAACATTTTTTATAAATCCTTCATAACGGTTCATAAAAAGATTGTGATTAACCAAACATATCCCTTGGGAGTGTCAAACCAAGAGTGAAGCAAGGCCCATTTTCATGCACCAGTTCCTGTTCGAGTCTAGCTCAAAGCAGTGTTTTCTTGTTTTACCCCTAGATACATCTGTTCTAGAGCCACATCCACTTGTTCATATCCAGAAAGGAATTTATTTGTTTAGAAACCACTTAATATTTCAACAAAATACTAGGAAGTTTTCCTATATTTAAACTTTTCTTTAGGGTTCTTCCGAAAGTTTTAATATCCTAATTTCCACAAATAACTAAACTATCCTTTGATACCAACTATAGAATCATGCCTTATATACATAACTTTATATATAATTTTACAAAAAGAGGATCTTTAAAAGTTTAGTGTCTTTGAAATTAGGTACATTATACATAAAAATTTAAAACATTCTTATATTCCACTTGAAATACTTCTTCAAGGTTCATCCTATGTACATTTATTTCATCTCATAACCTGGGGACATACATCAAAAAACAGGGTGAGCATAAAGCCCAAAAAGGGAAAAAGAAACACATAAAATGGGAGTAAGAGGCATATAACCAGTAATGATCATATGAAAATGAGGCATAACACAAAATAAATAACATGAATCATAACTTGTAAATGTGGAAACAACATTTAATTTAGACATTCATAAGCATATCACCAAGGTCCATCCCCAAAGTGTCATAAATACTACCAAGGTTATTCAACAAGATATCATAAAAATTACCAAGGTTATTCACCAAGATATCATAAAAATTACCAAGATTATTCACCAATATATCGTAAAAATTACCAAGGTTATTCACCAAGGTATCATAAAAATTACCAAGGTTATTCACTAATGTATCATAAAAATTTTCATCTCTAGAGATTAGTTTTTTTACCCAATACATTGAAGCGCTATTAGGGCGCACCCTTAATATGTATTTATTTTAATGTGGTACACATAGATAATAATCAAAAATTTCATAAATAAACCATATATAATAAAATAAATGAGTTTCATATCAAAATCATGGCATTTTAAAAAGTGCTTAAAAACATGATCATTATGTCATTTATAACCCACATAAAAGGAATGAGGGTGTTATGTATGTCAATTAAAAAATAGAATAAATTATTTTTATTTCATGATGAATACCCCTAGAAATTAAAGAGTTTTGAGTATTCATATAAATAAAATAAAATAATTTCTTGATAAAAAGTGAGAGATTTTGAGATGAAAATTTTGCAGCATAACAGTTATGAAACATGGTTTTAGAAAACATTAAAAAGAGAGGGGACAAGGGTCTCTCATCCATAAATGAAACATAATAAATAATAGGGACATAATAAAATGTAAATAAGAAAATTTCATGGAAATTTGAAATACATAGAACATAAAAAGAGAACTTTAAAGGAAAAGAGAAGTGGAGAATTCCCTTACGAAATTTCAGCAGCCTAACGATGTCACTTAATAATTCATAAAATGAGTTGATGAGATAAAAATGGGTATCTCATAATTTTTTAAAAACATGGAGAGTAAGGGGGATATGTAATGACATATATCAACATAATAAAATAAAAATTAAAAAGGTATAACATAAAAGGAGTGTTTGAAAAAGAGAAGGGTGGTAGATTCCCTTACCTTGTAGAGTAACTTCTAAAACTCTAAGATCGGGTCCTTGGGGGAGTGAGGGAACCATGGGAGGACTCTTTGGGAGGTAATAATATTATATATTAGAGGGTAATTATTTTTTAATGAAAGGAAACAAAGGAATGAGTGGGTATTTATAGAAAAAGTGAGGGAATATTTTATTAATTTCAAAGGACACCTCATTAGTGGTATTTACAAAACCGTGGGATTGACGATGGTGTTTAACCATGGTATTTTCCCATGGTATTGGCCACTTGGGACACCTCATATCATATTTTAATCCTTAAGAGTCAACCATAATTATTACATCATGATTACATCATTATTATATAGCTGTGATGTCATCAGACTCACTGAAAACTCAGAACTGTATTTTTACTATTCATAAAAAATTCATCTGTTTCAGAAAGATACCAAAAATTTACCCTACCCATTTTTCGACATGTAGAATTGAAAACTGAACTCCATTTTATGAAAATTAGTTTCATTTTAATTTAAATAAAATAGATAAAATACTAATACTTAACTAATAATTTATAAAACATTTATTTTCTTATATTATGATATAATTATATCACATTACCACTTATGATGATAAAAACATATCTATACTTCCTTAGGTGAGGTTAATATTCCATTGGTCAAATTACCATTCATAAGGGTAAAATTACTATTCCATAGGTTAAAGTTACCATTCACCAAAAAATCATTTTGATCTTATTGAACCACATTTTCACCCTGATAACAACCATGTGTGTCTGATTTTTGAAAATAATTTCCCAGAAAAAGTTATTTAATAATAACTTTTTTACTATTCATCAAATACTATTTATAAAAAACACTACTCATCAAATACTATTCATTAAATACTAAAAAATTGAATCTTCTTAGAAAAATTCTAAAAACTTAGTCTAGACTGATTTTAACATTTGAAATGAAAAAATGAAGTTTATATTACCATAATAATTCTCTAAGTATGAGAAATTTAACTTTTACATATAAAAAACATTAGTTATTAAAAATAATATCATATGGAAAATGCATAGTGAAATTTCATTGTGAAATTTTTGACACTTAAAAAAATAAAATTATTTTATCATTTACATTTTAAAAGGGGTGTTTTAATCATAATATTTCATTAAAAAATCATTATTTATAATAACCTAATTTATAATAAAAATTATATAATTTATGAAAAGTATAATTTGGGTTCAAAAAGTCAATTTATCAAATTTTTCTTAGTTGGACATATAATTTATTAAGAAAAAACTATTCTTAAATGTGTATATCCCATTATTGTTTATAGTTGTACTAATTCAAATTTATGCATGATGTATGATGTTCTCACGAAATAAAAATTCACTCTATGTGCTTCTATTGTAAAACATAATAAAATATTATTGGGAGGAAAGAGATCTATAAATAAAATAAGTACATTTTTCTGGTCGTTACACACATGGTTAGTGCACAGTTAGTAAAATTCATGCAAAGATTGTGTGAGGGTGTTTGTAAATTTTATAGAACTGAACACATAGCTAGAACATAGTTTCCCTAACCATGCACCCTTACTTTGAGAGTTACCCAGGTTCTCTAGTAGAGGTGCACAGTTTGGCCAACTACACAGCCAAAATGAGTGCAGTGTTTAGGGTGTGTTTTTTTAAAAATCCCCATTTTCCCTTAATAAAAATAAAACCCTTAAAGGGTTTCTCTCCCCTTACCCCTGAATAATTTTATACTAGTCCCAAGGGAGCTCCCCAACTGCACATGTCACGAACTAGGCTGGGTCGGCATTTGACCCAGTGCCCGACCCGGTCTGCAACATGGCCCGAGGGGATTTCCCGATCCCCATGGGCTGGCACAAGTGCCTGAGTATCAAAACATTACATGGGAACAATTTACCCGAAATAAAAGATAGAAAAAAAAACTAACATGATAAACAAACTGAAACTGGAATCAGACAACCAAACAAGCCTTTAAACTATAAACAAGTTTAAAGTCTACAATTCAACTAAAACCCCAAGTGCACAATAAGGATAGAAAACTAAACTTCGATACCAACCTGCACACGAAGACCAACAAAATCCAGGAACACCATCATTAAGCACGATGTCAGAACCTGGAATACACAAGAAAAAAGGTCTACATACACCCATAAGTGTATGTAGGGTGTGAGCCAAGAGCCCAGTAGGACGTCACCCAATAAAAAGGTTCCACTCATAAAAATTAAATGAAAAATACATTTGCAGGCTTAAAAATAGGAAGTGACGCCAAAGCTTGAACAATTTTAAAGAAATAATTTCTATAAAGAAAACACTTTCAAATAAAACAACTTACATAAATAAATAAAAACACCCTTGCATTTAAGAAAAACCCAAACCTTCAAGAAACACCCAAAATCTACACCGTATGCCAACGGTGAGTGTATAATAGTCTAGGAGCACCAAAAGTGGGAGAGGTCCTATAGGTACTAGAAAAAGGAATTGGACCCTAGAACATCACGTCTCGGTGAACTATAGTATAGGAACCACAACAAAATACTTTCTCGTGCACAAGCCACTAGTAGGGAAACACATCCATAACCTAGTGGCCTCTAATCATCATCCAATGTTTAGTTAGTGTTGTAATCGTCAAACCAGATAAGTGAAACCGGGACAGAGCCACTTCCGTATCACTAGCGCGCTAGATCTAGTCCGCCCACCTAGTACCCAGGCTTTCCCTTTTGTGCTCAAGATATTCCAATTTCACATTTCATGTCAAACTCAGACAAATAAAACAACCAGGGTGTTACATAAACCAAACGCCACACTTTAACACACACAGAAAACCATTTGGAAAATTATGCACGCCAAAAGACTTTACCCAACTCAATTAAAACAATTTCTGCATTTCTAATAATTGTTTATTAAAAACATATTAAATTTTTATCGTTAATAATTTTATTAAATCATATTAAATTATTTGCAAACAAATTCTTTGAAAAGAAACATAAAACGACTTTAACATGAAAAACCAACTCAACCCTCTTTCATGACCAAACACACCCAACACCACATCAAGAACACAAACTGCACACTTTGCACATTTTCACAAAACAAACACAAACCTTATAAAAACACTAGAACACAAACATTGCACTTTGCACATTTTTTTACAAAACAAACATGAACTTTATAAAACACTAGAAGAAAACTCACATAGGTTTTCATAGCAATAACCTACTCAACCATTACAACACCTTCACTTAAGACCAAGAACACACTACGCCATGTCGAACACAATTAGCACTACTTGCACAAAATGAAAAGCTAACAACAAACATTATTAAACACTAACAATTGACTAAAGATAAGTTTTCAATGAATGAACGCACCCACCCATACCACATAATACCAAATAAATCTAACACATGGAAGACTTCAAGAAAACAAAGTTTGCACCCAAAAGAATTAACCAATGAAAATTGTAAACTATCAAAGCAAGCAAATGAATTCATTAAATAATTTTTAAAACATGGAACCACCAACCTCGGATGTAGCATACTTCAAAAACATGGTGCGCAACGACCGCCACACACCAACCGCACATCCAACAACCTAGCGTGAACTCAAACAAATGAATTTGAACCCAAAAATTCAAATTAAAACCCCAAAACAAACAATTAAACCTCAAAACCAGACTCACAACTCAATGTAAAACCAAAAACTCAAATATAGAAACAAAATAAAATAGATGAGAGGCCTAACCAGAGTGGTTGCACCCATAAAGAGGAGAATCGTGCCAAGGAGGTGCTCGGAAAAGGGGAGCAGCATGCCGAGGAGGCGCTCGGCCAAGGGGAGCAGTGTGTCGGGGAGGGGCTCGACCAAGGGGACCAATGAGCCGGAGATAATAGACTTCTTGCCAAAGAGCATGGATACGGCGCAGGTCCGGTTCTAAGGGGGGGAAAAGGGTGTGACAAAAATTTTCCAGAGCTGCTCGCTGGGAGGAGAAGATGCCATCAGCAGTTGCTGTGCGCAGGCGGGGAGGCTGATCGTCGGATGGAGGCATGTAGTGCAGGGGTGCACTGGGGTTCGCCGGACTAGGTAAGGGGAAAGGGGGGGGGGAGTCTTGGAGAGTCACCAAGATGGACGGACGTGGGAGTGGCGCACGTGGACAGTCGAGCATCACGGATGAGTGGCATGCTAGGATGGGGGGTCGAGGAGAAGGCTAGCCGGGAGGGGGAGACTATATGAGGGTAGGCCGAGAGGGGAGATGGCGCAAGAGGGGAGGAGGAGAGCCGATAGCCATGAGAGAGGGGTGTAGGGTGTGACGAGAATGGGTGAACCAGGGGGTGCGGCGCAACAGAAGAGAATAGGGGAAAGGTTTTGACAGAAGAGAAGAAAAAAAATGAAATGGGGGAGGGGAGTGCTATGCCAAACCCTAACACCTAAAATATAAAATAAACAATTATTATAAAAGGAAAATAATGATAATGAAAAACCCAAAAAAATAATAATAAAGATAATAGTCATATTAATGATAATAATAAAAATAATTAAAATAAGAGCAATTATAACAAATAAAATAACTTAATTGTCATCATTAATATAAATAATAATAATAATCAATAATAATTAATAATATCCTCAAATAATAATATTAATATTATCAGTAAAACTATTAATTAAATTTTTATCCAACTCTTATTATTTTATTCTATTTTATTTTATGACTCAATTAATTTTATTTCTTCACTATTAATTCATTTCATTTAATTAATTGAGCACTAGCAGGTCACTCGGTGGACCAGGTGAGGCCGCGCGATTTCAAAATCATGCCTCGCCCGAGACCACGTGGTCTCAATTTTCATTTCATTATCATTTTATTATTTGCTGCATATTTTTCATCTTCGTTAAACATCGGGCAGGCCATGCGGTGAGCTGGGTGAGGTCGCGCGGCGACCTAGGTGAGTCCACACGGCTTCGATCACTATGCGCTGGATGTAAAAAAGAGTGAAACATTCATTTCTAAATAAGAGAACAGAAATTTTTAAGTCAGGCCTCGAACCGAACTATTTGATGCCCAATAAAAATAATAAAATAAATAATATATGAAGGACAGTGTGACAATTCTCCCCACCATAAAGCTTTCCGTCTTCGGAAAGCCACAACTAGAACCAAACCCCAAAGCAAAAAACCACACTCCCTTAAGGTTCAATGGGGATCCCCACAAACATCAAGCAAAGAGAGGAAAAAGCATCGTGTTCATAGAAAGTGAATCAAAGACGTCTTTAAGAAACTCATAAAAATACTTTCTGATATGTGTAGCTTGCCCGAAAGAACTATAACACCTCCATTTGACCAAACAAGGAAAGAAACTCTCGCACCCACGAAAACCAACCTCACAAACCGAAACACCTCAAGTACCATAGAACGAAAACCCCACCATTCGTTTGGAGGGAACAAACAAGATCAAATAATATCCCAAGATCAATATCATCACCTACTACCAAGTCACATCTAGGAACAGGACCCAAAAGGCCAACATGGGGAAAGCCTGAAGGGCTCCCCAAAATTAAGAACCTAACAATGCCCAAGATGAGACTGAAAAACTGACACGGGGAGGTCCGAGAAAACTCCCCACCATTAAAGAAAAGTCTATCATCGATTCATTCCAGAGACATTCGTGCAAGATCCAATGTGGGTCTCCCCTCCATTGAAAATGACAATAGATAAAAAACATTAGAAATATCCCGATGGGGACCAAGAACCCCACCACAAGGGGCGGGGAGGGTTGGGCCCAACTATCAGGCGTTAAAACCCCGGCAAGAGACAAACCAACATCTCCAAATCCCTGGATGATCATCATTCAAATTTGAGACTGATTTACCCAACAAACCGCATAAGGACCACCAAAAGAAATTACATTTGGTGGAACACAAACTCTGGAACTTGAAGGTAACAAGACGACCATGCCTCTACATAGTCACAAAATCCTTATGCACCCAGACAGCTTTCTCGGAACAGAATAACCACAGGAAACAATCTAAACTGCCTTTAATTTTAGCACTGATGACAGAAATAAGGTCGGGGTCTCATACACTCCAGGGGTTCTTGACCACGTGCCAGCTTCACTCTGAGGCCTATGGTCGGAGCCCTAATGTTTGAAGCATCTCCTACCTCACAGCCAGGTATTGAAGACTTCTGAATGGAACTTCTCATTTTGGTGTCACACGCAACCACACTGCAACCAAGACAACACCAGCAAACACAACACATTACGACATCCAACTGATCATACACGGAACATTCACCAACACAAGAGTTGAAATGGTGCATGCGCATCACACTTTGTCACACTGAATGAGAACACGACACCACAAATCATCACCTGAACATGACCATTGCTGTTGAGGGGAACATTATACGGTGAGGGACTTCAAACTAAGTCTTAAACAACACATGATTCTTTCAATTGACCATAGCATCCCCATGTGACTGGGTCTTCCACACTAGTGGCCTAAAGTAGACCCTTTCTTAAATGAAACCAACGAAGGACCAAAGGTCATTTAGAATAGTGGCCTGCACCAACCACTCTAGGATTTTTCCACCTTTACCCACTAGAATCTCCTTCACCGTTTCCAAACAGAACATTAAAATTAATGAGGTCAAAATTCACCCTTGACTATCAAAGAAAACTCACAGTACAAGACGTCACCAAATATGACCCTTGCAGCTGATGAAAGCATTGCAAACCTTTCAAGACATCGATCAACACAGATAACTCTGAACCACCTTCAACCTTCCCCGCTGGAATTCCTTTCACTATTTCTAGGGTGACCTTCAGACACAACGGTGTCAAACCTCATACCCGACGACTCAGACAACTCAAAGAGATAGAAACTCCCTTCAACTCCCCTCGCATTTGTCATAACACTGCAAGAGTATCCACTTAGTTTCAAAAAAAAGAGAGAGGGTTCAATTATAGAATTCAAGAAGAGAGTCCCCTGATCCATTGGAGGGCCGACTGACGGCGAATTTCCTGTGGCCACACTTCAATCTCATGTTAACGCTTTATGGGGGGCGTGCAATTGTCAAGAAAGGAAACCACGGACCCAATAAAATTGGTCCAATGGCCAAGACATGTCTCAAGAGAACGCTAAACGTGCAGGGGAAACCACTGCAAGGGCTTCCCGAAGCACTTTTCAAAAGAGACCATTAACCACACGCTTTCACACCAACTGACCAACAAGAATTCAAACTCAAGACAAAAATCAGTCAAAAAGGATTCTCAGCTCGAAACACCTCACATCCAACCTTTAAAAAATACAAAGACACCCCACACAATCACCGGTTATTTAAGAACACAAAATTTTCCTCTAACAAATTTTTTTGAAAATAAGAAAAGTCAGTGGGTTGCACAAACACCAATGGTGTCCCATGGGCCTTGCACATGCATGTTCCCATGCCACACCAGCACCCACCTCATATCCATCTAGTAACTCATCCACTCGTGCCATTAACCCCTTATCTTTCCATATACACTCATGCATGTGGTTTCCCATGAGAACACCAAGGATCAAAACCAAACCTTTCCATTTTTCAAAACCAAAACATCCAAACCACACTTTTCAGACCTCATACATCATTTCTTTTTAAAGCGCTTTATTTCAAAACAATTTCCAAAACATTTTCCAAGACCAAATCATTTTTACTTAAAAACCAAATTTCTACAATTCCGAAACAAAGAAATGAGGAATGATGCAAGAGAAAAATAGTGTCAGTGGGTGACTGGATCATATGGTTGGCGGCCATATTCCAATCACACCACTGCCACAGAGGGTATTTTAGGAAAGTGTCCCCAGCTCCAAAAGTCTTTCCAGGCCCTGCGAGCTCACTGAGACCACTGACCCTGCTCTCTTTTCATTTCCCCTAAACAAGATTAATCACAAAGACTAAAAACTCAGACAAACCTCAACTTACTTTGGTAACTCGAGTCCCGCCACGAGGTGTGCTGGCCATGCACCTTACTCGTAGCCAGGACGTCGAGTCCTGACAACCTTAAATATAATATACCATGACTCTATCCAAAAAGAACACGAACCAAGAGAGCAAACCAGCCTCTGATACCATTTTGTCACGAACCAGGCCGGGTCACCATCCGAACCGGTGCCTGACCCGATCCACAACATGGACTGAGGGGCGTTCCAGATCCCCACAGGCTGACACAAGTTCCCCGGTATCAAAACATTACATGGGAATGATTTAACCGAAATAAAAGATAGAAAAACAACTAACAAGATAAAAAAACTGAAACTGGAATCAAACAACCAAACAAGCCTTTGAACTATAAAAAGGTTTAAAGTCTACAATTCAACTAAAACCCCAAGTGCACAATAAGGATAGAAAACTAAACTCTGATACCAACCTACACGCGAAGGACAACAACATCCAGAACCACCAACACTAACCATGATGTCACAACCTAGAATACACAAGAAACAAGGTCTACATACACCCATAGGTGTATGTAGGGTGTGAGCCAAGAGCCCAGTAGGACGTTACCCAATAAAAAGGTTCCACGCATAAACATTAAATGAAAAATATATTTGCAGGCTTAAAAAAAGGAAGTGACGCCAAAGCTTGAACAATTTTAAATAAATAATTTCTATAAAGAAAACACTTTCAAAGAAAACAACTTACATAAATAAATAAAAACACCTTGCATTTAATAAAAACCTAAACCTTTAAGAAACACCCAAAAGATACACCATATGCCAATGGTGAGTGTATAGTAGTCTAGGAGCACCACAAGTGGGAGATGTCCTATAGGTACTAGAAATATGAATGGGACCCTAGAACATCGCATATCAGTGAACAGTAGTATAGGAACCACAAAAAAATATGTACTTGTGCACGAGCCACTAGTAGAGAAACACATCCATAACCTAGTGGTCTCCCATCATCATCCAATGTTTAGTTAGTGTTGTAATCGTCAAACCAGCTATGTGAAACCGGGCCAGAGCCACTTCCGTATCACTAACGCGCTAGATCTAGTCCGCCCACCTAGTACCCAAGCTTCCCCTTTTGTTCTCAAGATGTTCCAATTTCACATTTCATGTAAAAATCAGACAAATAAAACAAACAGGGTGTTACATAAACCAAACTCCACACTTTCACACACACTGAAAACCATTTGGAAAAGTACGCACGCCAAAAGACTTTACCCAACTCAATTAAAACAATTTCTGCATTGCTAATAATTCCTTATTAAAAACATATTAAAATTTTATCATTAATAATTTTATTAAATCATATTAAATTATTTGTAAACAAATTATTTTAAAAGAAACATAACACCACTTTAACACGTAAAACCAACTCAACCCTCTTTCATGACCAAACACACCCAACGCCACATCAAGAACACAAACTGCACACTTTTCACATTTTCACAAAACAAACACAAACCTTATAAAAACACTAGAACACAAACATTTCACTTCGCACATTTTTTTTCAAAACAAACACGAACTTTATAAAACACTAGAAGACAACTCACATAGGTTTTCATAGCAACAACCTACTAAACCATTACAACACCTTCACTTACGACCAAGAACACACTACGCCATGTCGAACACAATTAGCACTAATTGCACAAAATGAAAAGCTAACTACAAACATTATTAAACACTAACAATTGAATGAAGATAAGTTTTCAACCAATGAACGCACCCACCCATACGACATAATAATAAATATATATAACACATTGAAGACTTCAAGAAAACAAAGTCTACACCCAAAATAATTAACCAATGAAAATTTAAACTATCAAAGCAAGAAAATGAATTCATTAAATAATGTTTAAAATGCGGAACCACCTACCTCGGATGTAGCAGACTTCACAAACATGGTGCGCAACGTCCTCCGCACACCAACCACATCTCCAACAACCTAGAGAGAACTCAAACACATGAATTATAATAAAAAAACTTCAAATTAAAACCCCAAAACAAACAATTAAACCTCAAAACCAGACTCAAAACTCACTGTAAAACCAAAAACTCAAATATAGGAAAAAAAATAAAACAGAGGAGAGGCATAACCGGAGGGGTTGCACCCTTAAGGAGGATAATCGCACCAAAGAGGTGCTCGGCCAAGGGGATCAGCTTGCTGGGGAGGTGCTCGGCCAAGGAGATCAGCGCGTCGGGGAGGCGCTCGACCAAGGGGACCAACAAGCCGGAGATAAGAGACTGCTGGCCGAAGAGCAGGGATGCGGCATGGTTCCGGTTCTAAGGGGGGGGGGGGGGGAAGGGTGCGACAACAATTTTCCGGAGCTGCTCACCGGGAGGAGAAGATGCCAATGGCAGTCGCTATGCGCAGGTGGGGAGGCTGGTCTTAGGATGGAAGTGTGCAGTGCAGGGGTGCGCTGGGGTTTGCCGGACCAGGCAAGGGGACGAGGGGGGGGGGCTTGGAGATTCACCGGGATGGACAAACGTGGGAGTGGCGCACACAGACAGTTGAATAGTGAGGATGAGCTACAGGAAAGGCTGGGGGGTCGAGGAGCAGGCTAGCTGGGAGGGGGCGACGACACGAAGGGCAGGCTAAGAGGGGCGACGACGCGAGCGAGGAGGAGTAGAGCCGACAGCCATGAGAGAGGGGTGCAGGGTGCGACGAGAATGGGTGAAACATGGGGTGAGGTGCAACAGAAGATAATAGGGGAAAGGTTTTGACGTAAAAGAAGAAGAAAAAATGAAATGGGGGAGGGGAGTGCTGCGCTAAACCCTAACACCTAAAAAAACAATAATCATAAAAGGAAAATAATGCTAAAGAAAAAACCCAACAAAATAATAAAAAAGATAATACTCATATTAATGATAATAATAAAAATAATAAAAATAATATAAATTATAACAAATAAAATAACTTAATTGTTATCATTAATATAAATAATAATAATACTCAATAATAATTAATAATATCCTCAAATAATAATATTACTATTATCAGTAAAACAATTAATCAAATTTTTGTCTGAATCTTATTATTTTATTCTATTTTTATTTTACGACTCAATTAATTTTATTTCTTCACTATTAATTCATTTAATTTAATTAATTGAGCACCAGCAGGTCACTCGGTGGACTAGGTGAGGCCGCGCAGTTTCAAAATTGTGCCTTGCCCGAGACCGCGTGGTCTCAATTTTCATTGAATTCTCATTTTATTATTCATTGCATATTTTTCATCTCCATTAAACATAAGGCAGGACATGCAGTGAGCTGGGCGAGGTCGTGCAGCAACCTAGGTGAGGCCGCACGGCTTTGACTGCGGTGCACTGGATGCAACCAAGAGTGAAACATTCATTTCTATATAAGAGCTCAGAAAATTTTAAGTCGGGACTCGACCTGAACTATCTGATTCCCAATAAAAATAATAAAATAAATAATATAAAAAGGATGGGTGTGATAGCACAACCTCATCTACTCCCTCATTTCTTGGCTGATTTCTCTACCTCTTCCTAGGGTGATCACTCTAGTTTAGTGTTTCTCCTCATCTATAACTTCTTTCTTCTTCTTTATTCCTCTACATTTCTATTTCTTATTGTGCATCCCTCTGGACCAAAATCTAGGTCTGGGTTTCATTTTTCTTTCTCATGAGATCTGAGTTTAATCGGGTATTTTTCTTCCTTAGGGTTTCCTTTGGTTGTGTGAGACTCCTTGGACCCTGTAGTGGTGGCGTTAGGTCTCTTGCATCAACGACGATGAGTTCCTCTTAAGTTTGAGGTAATTTACCCTTTTCCTAATCCTTTAAATTGAAATTAATGATTTATTTATTGCTTATAGGCATGTTTTTATTATATTATTTAGAAAGTAATTTTTGGAAAAGTGTTATGGTTAAAGGATTTAGTTTATTTCATGTTTCCTACACTTTCCTTATATCTTCACTTTGGTATTTCCTATAAAAGTATGTTTTCAAGCTTGTTTTAAAATGTTAAATCTCCAATACATTTGATTTGGTTTCCAAATGATTTATATCATGTAAATTGGAAGTGCCTAAGGATGTTTTGGTTTTGTAAAGACTCTCTAAGTGATTTTTAATCTTTTAATGTGTTAAATGTGACTTATTCATATATATATATACACACTATTTGTAAATGTTAACTCTTTGAAATGGGAATATGTACATCAAATCAAGGGGTTATTATATATATCTTGGTGTATATATGTTTAAGTGTAAAAAAAGGTTCTGGAACTTGAAAGCTATGGTATAAAAAGTCGTTTTAAAAATAATCAAAAATTATTTCTAAAAAGTAAAGGCCTGATTGGAAGTTTATAAAGAATATTGAAAAGTGATCTTAATTCCAATGGAATCCCAAAATTTTACGTATTTTTTTGACTTAGGTTTGATATGTTTGGAATAATGATATGTTTTTTTGAGAAAAAGGGGCTTTACATTGGTAGTGCAGGGGGGTGAGGTGTTGTTGTATGCTTTCTCTGCATTGTTGGGTGTTTGAAACCAAGTTTTTCTACTACACCTCCCTTATGTATTTCAGTCATGGTCATGAAACATGGTAATCCTAGGTACCTAGGAAGGTGGATAAAGGACTAGTATGTTGGATGAGTCGGTAGGGCCTTGACCCATTCTCTATGGAAGGATCACACTACAACACTAACTAAACATATGATGATAATATATGTACCACTAGAACTTTGGATTCATCCTCTCTAGTGGCTCAATCATGAGGGTAGTTATTCTTATGATTGATCACCGAGGGAATGAGGATCCTGGTGTTGGAGTTGGTGGCCTAGAACCAACTACTTTGTACTTTATTCATTAATAAATACCTTATCACATCTTGATTGTTCTTCTACATAACAATGCATGTGATAATGTACCAAGGATAGCTGTTTCATTAAAGGGTCATAGAAGATCCCTACTATGATGAGAGCTCGAAAGTTCCATAACACTGTTCTTGAATATATGTTCTATGGCCGGATGATGTTATTTTAGGGACACAAATAATATAGTCCATTAGGGGTGAGGACTCATAAACCTTTGAGTCACCTTCTCATGGTGTGCGCCCTTGGTAATATCCAGGAGGATATTATGAGAACAAGACCTGCCAGTAGGAAATCCACATTTCATAGTGTCATTGGATATTCTTATCTACAGACGTGTGTATTAGTCCTTAGACTTTAAGATTATTATTAATGGGTATTACAACTCATGCACATAGATGTATTAACAAAAACTGTGGCGACACACTGATCGCAGTGAGGTAGGATACGTTGGGTGCGTCACGAGTAATACTGCATTAATAGATAATGCAAGAAAGGATTTGTCCCTTATGTTCCATAACAGAAGTAGATATCTCAGGCCCTTTGATGGAATTGATATAGCCTAAATAAATCCATGTCTATGGTAAGGTATGAGCGAGTTCAATTCCAGAAATTCAAAGAAAGAATAATCAAGCACATGGGTTAATGGCACTAGCATGCAACCCGCTTGATTTGAGATATCATGATAAAGAGATTATATTACACGATAAAAATTCGTAGGAGATGACACGTCAAAGCAGCATTAAATTATTTCTCTATGGGTGCCTTGGCGTGTTGCTAGACGCTAACCTTGGACTTTAGGCAGGCTCCACCTAATGCCACTGAGAAAGGGGCCTACAGGGTTACACACAAAGTGTGTCCATGTATCTCAGTTAAATATTAATTTAACAAGTTAAATAAATATTATTCTCGACTGTGGTTTAATAATTATTTAAGGATGCCTGATTGCATTTATTTCGACACTAGTTATTCGAGATAATATATTGTGGGTGAAATAATATATATTTATTAGCGAGTAATGCTGTTACATATATTTAACAAATGAATAGCCATTACTCAAGGACTAATAAATGTGGTGGAGGAAATAAAGGAAAATGGAAAATAAAAGTACACACCGTGTAGTTTTATGGAAAACGAGTACACGCCGTGTATTAATGATTACACGACATGTAGTTTTTCCAGTTGGGATTTTGAGGAAATAATATCATTTTATTAAATGATATTTATTATAATCAGCGTGGGTGCATGTCAAGGAATTAATCATTCGACATGGGGGTTTTTCAATGAGAGTTAATGAAATAAATAAAATGCGTAACGTGTTTATTTATTATCATAACTCTATAACCTCAAATCTGATTATAAATATCCTCACATCCCTAACAATTTTCCCAATCGCTTTGCACAAAAATTTTGGAGAATTCTTTCAAGGCCGAAAGAACTACTTCCTCCAAGAATGCTCTCAAGACTGAGAGAGATCCTCCTCCATCAGATCAAGGAGATCGAAGGCGGACATCGCAAGTGAAGGTTATTCAATGCTAGCACCTGGAGATCTCTTTGGTGACGTCTAGAGATACAAGGATCACGTGTGGATCACCGATAGAGGAATCCTACACTTGGATTCTACGACGCAACGATGGGTCAAATCGGATCATGACGGGAGACATCAACGAAGAAAGAATTCCACCAAGGTAATTCTTGATAATTAATTAAATTAATTATAACCAACATATGATGATCCTATCTCTATGGTTCCTGGACTCCCTCTTTTGTTTTTCTTTCTTCATTCTATTCCGAAGATCTGACGTTTTATATCATGACAGATCTCGGTTTGAACATTTTTTAACGCTAAAATTAAAGTTGGGCACTACCACCAACGCGCTTCTGCTGCACCCAAAACCTACAAGTGGTATCAGAGTAGTCATATTGTTCATTATAATTATTTATTTTTTCGTTAATGATTTACGCATTTAATAATTTAGTTGTTTCAATTTAAGTTAATCATTCTTTAAAATATGAATCTCGAGATCTGTTCCTCCCCTCTCGTTTCTCGTTCACCTTACAGAAACAAATTTTTCTTTTAATTTTGATTAAAATAAAATATAGGAACTCATCCGGAGGTGCCAAACGTTCCTGGCTATACAACACCAGAATACATGACGTGTATTCAGAAGTACACACCATGTAGTCTAGGTTCAAAGCATTGGACTGGTTCGCCAAATCAGGCCATGTATTGGATCTTATCTAAGTCATTTATGAAACCATGTGTTGACCAGGAACAAGTGGCACATGGTTTCTGGATTACACACCGTGTGGTCCAACAGAATACAGTGTGTAGTCCCTTCGAGTTAGGGTTGGACCGTGTACCCCGTACACGGCTTGCCCGGCTGGAAACTGTGTAACACGGAAACTACATGTGTGTGTCCCACTAAACACATCGTGTACTCTGAAAATTTCCGATGTACATTAACATGCCATGTCCCCAGGCGTGTACTTCGAATGGATGGTGAAGAAAAGTATACACCGTGTAGTCGAAACTACACGCCGTGTACTCACCCAAATTATGCATATTTATTAAAATTTATTATTATATTATACAAACCCTTGAGGCGTGTACCATGGTGCAGGCGTAAAACTGATGCACAACACGTGATAGGTGTTTTATATATATGTATTTCAATTATCATCCGCATAATGAATGAGAATTCACCAGATTGCCTCCAAGTTACAAGTTACGTACAAGGATAATTTTAATTTATTTAAAATTATGATGGATGAGAATCTCAAGGAAATTCAGAAAAAGGGTTTAAGATAAAAGGATTGATTAGTTAAAGATAATTAATTGATTCCAGTGTGATTTATCTTAAATAAGAATGATTATGGAATTGAATGCTAGTTTTATTTATGCGTAAATATCATCGCATGTGTGGATGATCATGAGCTAGACCAAGACCTTTGTATGTGAATGGTTTCTTTTAATTAATTTATTTAAATTAATTTTGTTTTCCTGCGAGCCATCTCCTCATTAATATATATGGCCTACGCGCCCAAGGATTAGTTTATGTAAAAACCCATTTTTACCCCTCACCTTCATGTGAGATAAATGCATATGTAATGGATGGAGCTCCAAAGCTAGTGGAGGCGACTCAAGTCAAGAGCCAAGGTGAAACCAATCCAAGGAGATACAAAAGTGGACAAGTGGAAAGCTGTAAACACAAACTTGAAAGGTTCAAGGTGTTTCTCCCCTAGGTCTTGGGTTAGTTTATCAACCGCTAGATAAACTAACCAATAGAACAAAGCTCATGATCATGCAATTTATTTTATTTTTGTCAGTTTCATGGTTTATTTATTGTGGGTGTGTTATCATGATCACACAATTAGTGAATTAAACAAGAATAAAAGATGGAACTAAAATAAGACCAGCTTATGCGTAAATATTATCTTGACATGGTTAACCACTTAAGTATATCCCACTTAATATTAAAAATCATGTAATCAAAGATAATAAAATGGAAATTTACGTATAAGGATAAAATCCCTCAAAGAAATATTAAGTCGGTATAGCCTTCCATAATCTTGGTTAGAATCGAACCATAGTTCAAAGTGCTTGACCAACCCTAGTTGGGGTGCTTTCAATTATCGGGGAATTCTAATTCATGGTTTTGGGTTGACTTGACTTGGTTCGCATCAAGGGTTTACTTCCACAACAGGACTTGGTGTGACCAAGAGGCAAAGGTTAAGTAAATCCCAAATAAAAGGATTTCAGGTTTGGGGAGTCCACTCAGCGGATCAAGGAGCTGCAAGTTAATGCAGTTGGAATTTGGAATGCCTACCTAAAACCCTTCAAGTTTCTTGACCAAACCTAATTGGGGTAATGATAAGGGCAATATGGATCCTTTGAACTAGAATATTTAGGCAACAGAATATTCCTAAGTCAATGGTGAGGGCTATTGGATTTTGATAAAATAGTGGGAGACTAATAAGTATTAATTTATTTATTTGTCTCAGCTTTTATAATAAAGTACTAAACCTTTTCTCATTTTAATTTGTAGAAACGGAAAGAAAAATGACTTTAAACATATCATTGCGAACCATAATCAATAAGGAAAACCTTATCACTGGAACCAATTTCCAAGAGTGGAAGAGGCGTTTACGCGTCATCCTTCACCATGAGAGGAAATTTTATGTGCTGGAAGAGCCTATTCCAGTTGCACCTGGAAACGAGTCTAGTGATGAGGAACAATCTCTTTATATGAAACATATGGATGATCCCACAGATGTCTAATGTTTCATGCTACCAGACATGTCTAATGAGCTCTTAAAGCAACATGAAAATATGGACGCGTATAACATGATGTCTCACCTTAAGGATATCTACCAAGAGAATGCGAGACAAGAGAGATATGAGATCTCCAATGCTTTTTTTACAACTAATATTGGAGAGTTTGCGCCAGCTGGGCCTCATTTAGTCAAGATTATTGGCTACATCAAATGCCTGGACATCTTAGGGATTAAATTCCCGGATGAGTTGCGTACAGATCTCATCCTATCATCACTACCCAAGAACTTCTCAAAATTTATTTTCAACTACAACATGAGAAATAATGAGAAGAGTCTATCAGAACTTCTGACCTTGATTCTCCAGGTAGATAAGGACATGAGGCATGAAAAACCCACATTCCTTATGGTGAATAAGAAAAGGAAGGACAAGGAAAAGGGGCCAAAGACATATAAATGGTCTAAAGCCCCTGAGCACCATCCCTCCAAGAAGGGGAAGATCCAAAGTCAGGGCAAGGAATGGGAGGCAGTGTGTTTTTCATGTGGCAAGCGAGGCCACTGGAAGAGGAACTGCACCCAGAAGCATGGGGATGCTAAAGGTGTGTTTGTTATCGAGTGTAATCTTTCTATTTCTACACATTGGGTATTAGATACAGCTTGTGGGGCTCACATATGTATTCAAATGCAGGAACCAAGTATATTTAGAAAGATTGCCAAAGGAGAGGTGGATCTTCAAGTTGCCAATGGCACAAGGATTGCTGTGTTGGTTATTGGTGATTACCACCTCTCATTGCCGACCGGGATGATTTTGGTTTTGCATAACTGTTATTATATTCCTAGTGTTACCAAGAACATAATTTATGTATCTTGTTTGGATATGGATGGATTTATTTTCAAGTTTGGAAATAAGGGTTGTCTCTTTTATAAGAAAAACATATGTTATGGTATGACACATTTAAATAATGGTTTGTATGTATTAAATTACGAAAACCAAGTGTTGGAAATAGATAATGAAACAAACTCACATGACTCATACATCACCCAGTTGTGGCATCACCATCTCAGTCATGTAAATGAGAAGCGCTTGACAAAGCTCTGCCAAGATAGTTATTTAGACTCTACTAAGCTAAAACCACTTGATAGATGTCATGCTTGTTTACAAGGTAAAATGACCAAGCCGCCTTTTGGTGGACATGGTGAAAGGGCCACATAGCTTCTAGGATTGGTGCACACTGATGTATGTGGACCATTTCCAATAGAAGCTAGAGGTGGATATTCTCACTTCATTACTTTTACTGATGATTTAAGTAGATATGGCTAGGTCTACTTAATGAGGTATAACTCAGAGTCCTTAGATAAATTTAAGGAATTGAAGAATAAAGTGGAGAATCATCTTGGTAAGAAGATAAAGAAACTTCGATCGGATCGAGGTGGAGAATATCTGAATCAAGAGTTCATCGATCTTCTATGGGATTCTGGGATTATATCTCAGCTCACTCCTCCTTATACACTATAGTGGAATGGTGTTAGTGAAAGGAGGAACCACACCTTGTTGGAAATGGTGAGGTTGATGACGAGTCATACAAATCTTCCATTATCCTTTTGGGGATATGAATTACAAACTACAACATACACATTAAACCGAGTACCAACTAAGGCGGAAAATGGAATTCCATCCAAGTTATGGAATGGAAAGAAACCCATTTTGTCGCACACATGTGTCTGGGGATGCGAGGCATTTGTTAAGGCCTTCTCAAGCAACAAAATAGAACCCCGGGGCACGAAGTGTATCTTTATAGGATATCCCAAGGAAATGAAAGGATATTACCTATATAACCCTTCAGATAAGAAAGTAACTGTCGCCAGACAAGCCATCTTTCTTGAGAGGGATCACATCCTCAAAAAGGATATTAGGAGCAAGATTGACTTCGATGAAGTTGATGCTCAAGATACACAGGAGTTGGTACATGAACAAGTTCCACAAGTCCCTGTGGAAGAGGTTCCAGAAACACAAGTACTGCGTAGGAGCTCAAGAGAGGTAAGGGAACCCGAGAGATTTGGTTTCCTAGTCACCGAGGATGGTGAATCATTATTGTTGGACAATGATGAAACTCTATCCTACAAGGAATTAGTAGAAATCTCAGAAGTTGAAATATGGATAGAAGCTATGAATTCTGATATGGATTCCATGTATCAAAACCAAGTCTTTGTTCTGGTCGATGAGCCAGTTGATGTAAAGCCTGTTGGATGAAAATGGGTATTCAAGAGAAAAATGGACATGGAAGGTCAAGTTAGCACCTATAAAGCAAGGCTAGTGGCTAAAGGATTTATACAACACCAAGGAACTGACTATGATGAAACCTTCTCTCTAGTTGCCATGTTTAAATCCATAAGAATCATACTTGCCATACCAGCTTACCATGACTACAAGATTTGGAAAATGGATGTCAAAACAACATTCCTTAATGGGAACTTTCAAGAAGATGTCTATATGACACAACCAGAAGGGTTTGTGACACCAGGTGAAGCCAAATGGGTTTCCAAGTTGCAAAAATCCATATATGGATTAAAGCAAACATCCATGTCATGGAACATTCGATTTGATGAATCCATAAAGGAATTTGGGTTCATTAAGAACGAATGTGAGCCATGTGTTTATAAGTGGTTTAATGGGAATGCGATTATTATCCTAGTAGTATATGTTGATGACATATTTCTTATTAGAAACGATGTACCAGTCTTATAGTCAGTTAAGGACTAGTTGAACAAGTGTTTCTTCATAAAGGACTTGGGTGAATCAGTCTATATTCTAGGGATCAAGATCATTCGTGATAGATCCAAGAGGCTGCTTGGACTAAGTCAGGGTACATACATTGACCAGATACTAAAGAGATTTAGTATGGAACAATCCAAGAGGGGATTAGTTCCAGTGTCACATGGCCTACATCTTTCTAAGAAAATGTGTCCTCAGACACAACAAGAGAAAGATAGAATGAGTAAGATCCCATACGCTTCAGCTATATGATCCATCATGTATGACATGTTATGTACCGGGCTTGATGTTGCCTATGCACTGAGCATGGTAGGAAAATATCAATCAGATCCAGGAGAACAACATTGAACTGCTATTAAGACTACCCTTAAGTATCTGAGAAGAACAAAGGATATATTCCTGGTTTATGGAGGAGATGAGGAGGTTGTCATCAGAGGGTATGATGATGCTAGTTTTCAGACAGATCAGAACGATCTGAAGTCGCAATATGGATATGTTTTCTATCTCAATGGAGGAGCTTTGAGCTGGAAGAGTTCAAAGAAGCCAGTTGTCGCTGATTCTACAGTGGAGTATGAATATATAGTAGCTTCAGATGCAACCAAAGAAGCCGTCTGGATTCCTAACTTTGTCCAGGAGCTTTATGTGGTGCCTAGCAGTAAATACCTTGTCACATTGTATTGTGATAATACTACAACGGTGGCTCTTGAAAAAGAACCAAGGTCACATCAACAGACAAATCACATAATCCGAAAGTATCAACACTTGAGGGATTTATATAAAAGGGGTGATGTTACAGTGAGAAGAGTGTCCATGGAAGAGAATGTGGCAGACCCCATGACTAAAGGTCTATCTCAGCAGAAGCATGAATATCATGTGAGAGTTAGGGGTTAAAGGTTGTTAGCAGCAGGATCTCGTCCAAGTGGGAGTCTGTTGGAGTTGGTGGCCTAGAACCAACTACTTTGTACTTTATTCATTAATAAATACCTTATCACATCTTGATTTTTCTTCTGTGTGACAATGCATGTGATAATTTCCTAAGGACAGCTGTTTCATTAAAGGGTCATAGCAGATCCTTGCTATGATGAGAGCCGGAAAGTGCCATGACACTGTTCTTGAATATATGTTCTATGGCCGGATGATGTTATTTGAGGGACACAAATAATACAGGACATTAGGGGTGAGGACTCATAAAACTTTGAGGCACCTTCTCATGGTGTGCGCCCTTGGTAATATCCAGGAGGATATTATGAGAACGAGACCCACCAGTAGGAAATCCAAATTTCATAGTGTCATTGGATGTTCCTATATACAGATGTGTGTATTGGTCCTTAGACTTTAAGATTTTTATTAATGGGTATTACAACTCACGCACTTAGATGTATTGATGAAAACTGTGGCGACACACTGATCGCAGCGAGGTAGGATACGTTGGGTGCATCACGAGTAAAACTGCATTAATAGATAATGTGAGAAAGGATTTTCCCTTATATTACATAAAGGAAGTAGATATCTTAGGCCCTTTGATGGAATTGATATAGCCTAAATAAATCCATGGTCATGGTAAGGTATGGGCGAGTTCAATTTCAGAAAGTCAAAGAATGAATAATTGAGCACATGGGTTGATGACACTAGCATGCAACCCACTTGATTTGAGATATCATGACAAAGGGATTATATTACACGGTACATGTTCATAGGAGGTGACACGTCATTGCAACATTAACTTCTTTCTCTATGGCTGCCTTGGCATGTTGCTAGACGCTAACCTTGGACTTTAAGCAGGCTCCACCTAATGCCACTAAGAAAGGGGCCTAAAGGGTCCCACACTAAGTGTGTCCATGTATCTCAGTTAAATATTAATTTAACAAGTTAAATAAATATTATTCCCGACTGTGGTTTAATAATTATTTAAGGATGCCTGATTTCATTTATTTCGACACTAGTTATTCGATAGAATATATTGTGGATGAAATAATACATATTTATTAGCGAGTAATGTAGTTAAATTTATTTAACAAATGAATATCCATTACTCAAGGACTAATAAATGTGGTGGAGGAAATAAAGGAAAATGGAAAATAAAATTACACATCGTGTATATTAAATATATACACTGTGTAGTTTTATGGAAAATGAGTACATGCCGTGTATTAATGATTACAAGGCGTGTAGTTTTTCCAGTAGGTATTTTGAGGAAATAATTTCATTTTATTAAATGATATTTATTATAATAAGCATGGGTGCATGTCAAGGAATTAATCATTCAACATGGGGTTTTTTCAATGAGAGTTAATGAAATAAATAAAATGCATAACACGTTTATTTATTGTCATAACTCTATAACCTCAGACCCGATTATAAATATCCTCACAACCCCAACACTTTTTCCAATCGTTGTGCAGAACAATTCTGGAGAATTATTTCAAGGTCGAAAGAACTACTTTCTCCAAGAACTCTCTCAAGACCGAGAGAGATCCTCCTCCATCAGATCAAGGTGATCGAAGGCAAACATCGCAAGAGAAGGTTCTTCTGTGCTAGAACCCAGATATCCCTTCGGTGACGTCCAGAGATATGTGGAGCACGTGTGGATCACCGTTAGAGGAATCCTACACTTGGATTTTACGATGCAATGACGGATCACATCAGATCGTGACCAGAGACATCAATGAAAAAAGAATTCCACCAAGGCAATTCTTATGAATTAATTAAATTAATTATAACCAATATCTGATGATCCTATATCTATGTTTTCGGGACTCCCTCTTTTGTTTTTAGTTTTTTTTTTCTATTCCAAAGATCTGGCATTTTATACCATGGAAGATCTCGGTTTGAACATTGTTTAATGCTAAAATTAAAGTTGGGCACTCCCACCAACACACTTCCACTACGCCCAGAACCTACACCTTGGACCCCAACTAACCTAGATACTTAAGGATTTCCCATGGTGATTTATCTCTTTTACTCCAGTTTTCTAAGGTACTGTATTTGAAATACCATTTTCTAGGTTTCCTTTTTTTAAATGATAAAAATCATGTTTTTTTCACCTATTTTGCAAAACCTGATGATAAACACTTTTCTATTAGGATTTTTCAAAGACTCATACTTTATTATCTCGTTCTTTCTTAAAAATATATTATATGGAAATCACTAATTATTTAGAAAATGGTTTTAGAAATTATATAAGTAAATTATTTTTTTGAACCAATGGCCAGTTAGTTATTTTTGAAATAAAATGGAAAAAACTATTTTTATATATTCTTATTTTAAAACTAGCATGACATGGTTTTATCTTTAAATTTCACTACAAAAAACTACAATTTAGTGATGTTTTCAGGAAATCTTGCTAAATTAACTTTATTTTTAGGAAACATCCCCAATTTGGAAACATTTTTCAGAAAAAGTCTCTAAAAATATAAATATTTATATAGCCCATTTCCCCGTATCGATGTACATATATATTTAGATATATATACATATACATATATTAATATGTATAAACACAGACACATATATATAAAAATATATATTTTTATATTTTTCTAAACACACACACAAATATATACACATATATATACATATATTTATATATAAAACACAATTATGTTTTAAATTTTGTCACATTTTTATGAAAATGTGTCTATTTTAGTGACATGTTTACCAGTGTTTTAAAACATAATTAGTTATATATATATATATATCTATGTGTGTGTAAATTTATAATTATATATATATGTATACATACACATATACATTTACACACACACACATATATATTAATATAAACATATAATATATATAATACATACACATATATATAAACATATATATAGTATATATAAACATAAAATATAAACCCACACACACACATATATAATATAAAGCATAAACATATATATAACATGAACACACACACACACACATGTAAACATAAAACATAAACATATGTATATATATATAATATAAACACACACACACACATATATTGAATATAAAAGCCATACATATATGTAAAATACACACACACACACACATAATATAATATAATATAAACACACACACACACACACATATGAAAATAAAATATAAAAAATAAAATAAAATAAAATATAAATATAAATATATATATATATATATATATTAATATATGTATATTAATATATAAATATATATATACAGATATAATATTAATATTTTAATACTGATATATATATAACATAATACAATTAACTATTTTAAATTTAGTCACTTTTTTAAGAAAATATGACTATTTTAGTGGCATTTTTACCTGTGTTTTAAAATGTGACTAATTATATATATATATATATATATTTGTGTGTGTGTAAAGTTATATTTATAATTATATGTATGTACACACATATATTTACACACACACACATAAACATATATATATATAATATAAACACACACACACACATAATATAAGCATATATATAAACACACACACACACATATAGTATAAAATATAAAATTTAATACAAACATATACATATAATAGATATAAACATATATATATTTAAACATAAAGTATAAATATAAAATATAAATATATACATATATATATATATGTATTAATATAGGTATATTAATACATATATAAACCATAATACAATTAATACACTAAATAAATAATAGGTGAGTTGGTTCGGGGCTCGGTAGGGTGTGTGAGGGGTTCACACTTCGATTCTTGAGGCATGATTTTTATAATCACGGGTAGGGTATCTGGGTATGGGAGGCTAGAAGTAATATGGGAGGAGAGGACAATACAAGAGGTATGGGGTATGTGGTATAGGAGGCTAGCAAGAATGGTAGGAGAGGGAGTGGGGTAGGGGCAGGCTAGCGGGAATGGGAGGGGGCAGTGTGTGAGGTATAGGCAAGCATGGTAGGGACATGACTACATGAGGAGTGGGAGGGGGCAGTGAGCTGGGGATAGGCAAGTGGGGTACAGACACGTATGAGAAGAGAGGGAGGGGGTAGGGTTAAGCCAACAAGAGGGGGAAATGAGTGAGGTCGAGGAGATCTTGGGTCAAAAGTAAGAAAAAAATATTTACCAGTTTAAAAAAAATTACAAGAAAAATTATGCATTTCAAAAAAAAATTAACGAACTTTCTAAAAAAATGTCTTTAAATGTGGTATGATTTACTGAAGTTTATTTATTTATGTTTCTTAAAAGCAATGGTAAATGAATTAGTGATGTTTTAAAACATCACTAATGTAAAAAAGTGTCTCTAATTAGAGTTTTTTTGTAGTGGGTAAGGCATAGGGTGTGGTTTCTCCTTTGGGATCCATACTGGGAAATCTTTTTCTCACACTTACTTTCTCTATAATTTTTCAATTTTAGGTCTCAGCTTAACTTTTATGCTCACCCATGGGGTGCCAATATTCTTTAATTGATAGGTGACTTGTATAATCACAAATATACATGTATGTTTATAGTTTAGTTTTTTCATTTTCTTTTACCACATCAGACTCTTAGGATTTTACCACTTTATATGGATAGAGGGTAACTATAGTTGCTAGTGGGAGAAGTAGAGATATTGTAGTTTGGAATATTTTTTTATAGGAGTGGGTGTTGAAAGGGAAAGGTAGTGTTTTTTATTCTTTCTACTGTTTAGTTGTTTTCTTAGTTTTGATATTAAGATTGTTGTGTCTTTATTTTTCTCTAGCATGGATATCTGATGTACAAATGGGTAATGTTGAAATTTTATTTAAATTTCTTATACTCTTTTACATAATTTTTTATCAAGAAAATTCATTCACAAGTGGTGGTTCCTTGATGCATAGGAACTTGTGCTATCCCATGGGGATCAAGGATTTCCCTTCGAGCCCTATCGTGGATTTTTTCGAGCATTTAGTAGAGGGAAAACTCGGTTTAGTTCATGAACAAATGGAATCAGAGCATGATTTGGGTTCTTTTCCCCATAGGAACTTAGCTCTCTCATAAGTAGCCCTTGTTATTTGGGATGTCAGGTAGATTTTAGAAAGTATTGTTTAGACTTATGAGGTACATGTGGGAAGATTTTTGTGAGCTATTTTCTATTTAGATCCTTGAGTCATGAGGGGGTGTTAGGATTTTATGTTGAGATTTGGTTTTGGGGACAAAACATGAGTTGAGTTGGTGGTTCACAATGAGCTAAAACGGATTGATAACACTTGTGGAGCCCACTTATATGGTTTTGTGTTACTCCTAGTGATGCATGTGTTGTTGACACATGGTCCACAAAAAAATGTGGTTAATTCATGCATGATCACTAGTCACTTATTGTTAGGATTTATGTTGTGGGTAATTTCTAAATTTAGTTTTGAATAAATTTGGTAAAGATATTTGGAATTGAATTTTTTTGAGTAAATTTTTTATATTTTGATACTGGAAATGTGTGTTTTTTAAATGGTCTGAAGTGGGTTAAAATCAGTTTTAATTTAGTAAGGTGAGTTTTTTGATGATAAAATGTTTTATAAAAGGTATTTCTATAGTTTTTGAAAATTATAGAATCTTGGTTTTATTTTTTTTAAATAATTTTATAAAATAATTACTAAATAAAGAGGGCGAATTCAATTTATAAAGTGGATTTATTAAAAAATGGTTTATTTAAAGTGTGTTATTTAATGAAATGATTTGGTTTTGAAATGGTTTAATGTTGGATTTATAGATTTTAAGTGTATTGATATTTTTCCAAGTGGGATTTATTAATTTAAATTGTTTAGGTTCTTTTAGAAAAATCTTGAAAAATATTTTAAATAAAGTTAGTTGGGTTTTCAAAGGAGGATGGAATGTTTTCAAGGTATGTTTTGCAAAGTGAGTTTTGATCTTTCAAATTCAAATTTGGGGATTTAAATGGAAAAGTGGAAATTTTGTAAGGATGTTTTCATTTAGGTGAATTGTGTTTATAGTTTAGGTTTATGATTTATGTTGGGACCATTTTATTTGGATTGGGAAGCTTGAATTGAATGATTAATGTTTCATGTTATTTTTATATTCCCCAGGAAAGTATTGGTAAAGAGTGGGTGATCTACCTAGAGGATTTCTTCCTGTTATAGTTAGTGTGGCCACTTGGGTCACCTAAAGAGGTTATGTAATTTTTACTATCAGAATAGTAAGTTTTAATTTGGGATTATCAGATCTTGAATGAGGGGTAGAAAATGCTTAAAAATATTAAGGCTAAAACCATAGGCCTTAGAGTGAATATTTTTACACAGGGGAGGATATTTCGATTGTAGTGGATGCTGAACCAAATTTTTGTTTCTGCCATCGAAGTGGACACTATTTTATTTTTACCTTTCCATAGTTTTCTATTTTTGGAAACCATTTTATTTTGGATATCTCGGTGGCTATTGTTTAGTGGTTTTAACTTGCCAAGATTGAGGTTGTTAGAGTCTTTGAGAAAAATTCTAAATAATTACTTATCTAGCTATTCCCCTTTGACAACTCTGTAGGGAGAATTGGTCCTTTTAGGGTTCATCTATTTGATGAGTTTCATGCCTCGATGTTGGTATCTTATTTTGAATTGGAAAGTGTTGGGTGAGTGGTTGGGATGAATGAGAAGAGTCTTTTATGGTCCAGATTGGTTGGGTTCACCGAGGGTCAGTGTTTCAATAGATGGTCCTAGGTTTTACTCCCTTGACTTGATACTGAATCCCATATTTATTTTTTTTAGGCATGTTTGTTTAGGGAATTCCCACTAATAACTTGACTACCTACTTCATTTAGTTAGTCATAGTTTTCATTATTTTGGGTGGTGGTCCTTTGAGTTCTTGGTTATAGAAAGTGTTTAAGGGTCTTGGGAAGTGACTTGAGGATGGTTGGGTGTTGGAGGTTTCTCATTCCTTTAGGTTTTACTAAGTTCTCTATCCAGATTTTCTCTTTTTTTAGTGGAATTCCTTTTCATTTCCTTCTTTGAGGAATTATGGTTTTAATAGAAGTATATTTCTAGGAAATTCATAATTTTTTTACTGGGAAGTGGTGATATTGTTCATTTAGTGCATTGTTTCTTATAGAGTTCGACTCTCATGAAGACTCATGAGTTGTTCTAGCTTGGGAAATCCATGTTTGATCATAGTACTAATATAGCAGGGAGGCCACCATAGAAGGAACCCATATTGAACTTGATCTTCAAGCTTCATTGATGAGATAATCCCTTATACACACCCCAATTGAAATTGATCATAATAGTTTGGTTATAGATGACTGTGGGTCATGTGATGGAGGCTCATGGAAATCCCAAATAGACCATGATGTTTTTCTATGACGATTTCCATGTTATGGGTCAGGGTCTTCCTTATTTTGAGCATATGTTTAGATATTTGAGTCTTTTCCTTTGATTCACTTATTATGTTGAGTTCCTTGGTTTTGCTAACTATGTCCTTGGATGTTGGGATGGTTCTTTGAGGATTATTTTACTAGAATATTTTGGGATTTTAAGGTTCTAGGTGTTGTACCTCTCGTACCCCTCGTGGTTTAATTTTCATGATCACAATCACTCTCATATTTATCTAATATTGTTTTAAGTGTTTTTGGATGATAGGCATAATTTCAGGTTGCCAAGGAATTGGGCCAAGAAGGCCAAGAAGGCAAAAAGCCAACAATGGGCTGAAATTCAGTCCACCGGCCAACCGGTGGAAGACCACCGGCCAGCCGATGGAGCCTGGACAGAAGGCATCCTTCTGTCCAGCCCACCGGCCAACCGGTGGCCAAGCACCGGTCAGCCGGTGGCACCCAGCCAGCATTATGTGAGCCACTGCCTCGGCACCGGCCAACCGGTGGCTTCACCACCGGCCAGCCGGTGGCACCCAGCAGAATAGTGAGACCTACTGTCTCAGCACCGGCCAACCGGTGGCCTCCTCACCGGCCAGCTGGTGGCGCCTGGACAGAACCCCTCCTCCATTTTGCAAGCACCGGCCAACCGGTGGCTCTGTACCGGTCAGCCGGTGGAGCCAGTCAAACTAGCCGTTGGGCTTTGACCAGCCTGCTCCCAACGGCTCCGAAGCCTTTTCCAACGGCTCCGAAGACCCCGAACGGCCATTTGAGGGTTCCCCCTCTATAAATAAAGGACTAGGAACCCCCGGAACCCCAAGGATTCATTGTAGAACTATTACCAAGCCACGGAAGCCCACAGGACACATTTTCCATCATTTGGCAAACCTCCGGCGGATTGCTTCAAGGATCCCCATCTTGCTCCAACTCAATTCCACATCCAAGGAGCACCACCAAAGAAGCTTGGGAGCGCCCTTCATCAGCTCCAATCATCCATTGGCGCCCAAGGATTCTCCCCAATTACGGTTTTTTATTGTTTTATTTATTTTGAGCTTCAATTTGGGTTTGTGCCTACAAACCCCTCATTTCTCTCATCCTCTCTTCTTTGGGTTTTCACACCACCTTCAAGGTGTGAAGAGGTTAGTCAAGCCTTACCTTTCAAAAGGCTTGAATCAAAGGTGAGCTAGCCTTCACCTGTAAGAAGGCTAGTGGGTTATTTCTCAACCATTGAAAGCAATTGGGTTCTTGCTCAACCAATAAAAGAAAGCTGTAATAGGTTCTAGACTAACCTTCAAAGTCTAGTGGGTTTCTTGCTAAAACCATTAAAAAGCAAGCGGTAGTAAATCTCTCAACGGTTGAGTTGGGAGCGGAGACGTAGGCTTGGGTTTTAAGCCGAACTCCGTTATCAAGCCTTGTGTCTTGCCTCATTTATTTCCGCTGCATTCTTTACTTTGATTTTTAATTTGTCAATTATTTTTTAAAAGGAAATTCACCCCCCCTCTTGCCATCAATCCTTTCTTTCTCCGTCTAACAATTGGTATCAGAGGAAAAATTTGAGTAATACCTTAACCGATTTCAAATTAAAAGATCCATTGTGATGGCTTCAACTTCTTTCGCCCCCGAAGGATATTTTTTGGGTCGTGCTCCATTTTTTGATGGAACTGACTACACTTTTTGGAAAACCCGCATGACCGCTTTTCTTAGAAGTATAGGTTATCCCATTTATAAAATTGTCATGCATGGTTATTCTCTCTCCTCTCCCGATGAATCCAAATAAACCCAAGCCGATATTAAAAATTTTGAGCTTGATGGCAAAGCCATGAATGCTCTTCATTGCGGCCTTGATCGTAATGAATTTAATCGAGTTTCCAAATGCACCTCATCTCATGAAATCTGGAAACTTTTGGAGGTTACCCATGAGGGGACCAACAAAGTCAAGGATACTCGATTAGATATGTTCCGTCAAGATTTTGAGTCTTTTACCATGCACCCACATGAAAATATTACTGAAATGTTTACTCGGTTTACTGACGTTTGCAATGGTAGAAAGTCTCTTGGTGATGATGTGTCCGCAGAAACAATGGTCAAGAAGATCCTATGGATCTTACCAAGCTCATGGGCACCAAAAGTCACGGCAATCCAAGAAGCAAAGGACATCAAGAAAATGCCGGTCGAGGAGCTCATCGGATCCCTCATGACTTATGAGATCACCATGAGGAGGCAAGCTGAAAAGGAAGGCAAACCGATCAAAGTTCCAAAGAACATTGCCTTCAAAGTTCAACAAGAAGAAAGCTCCTCCTCCTCATCATCTTCCTCTTCAAGCGGCGATTCCGAAATGGAGAATCTTGCCCGCAAGATGCACAAGTTCATGAAGAAGCACAAGAAGAAGAAATCCCGCAATGCTCGAAAGGAAAAACACAACGAAAAATCCGAGCCAAAGGTAACATGCTATGGGTGCGGCAAGAAAGGCCATTACAAGCCCGATTGTCCACTCAACAAGAAAAAGGCCAAGAAAAAGGAAAAGAAGAAGGCATTCAAGGCCACTTGGAGTGATAGCTCCACATCCTCCTCCTCCTCCTCCTCCTCCTCAAGCGACAATGGTAAAACATGCCTAATGGCATTTCATGAGGTAACATCTTCCAACTCTTCTTCCTCTAGTTCTTCAAATTCCTTTAATCATTTATCCTATGAGGATCTCCAACACGCTAGAGATCAATTGGAGTAAGGCTTTCACGAGCTCTCTTCCAAATTTGTTGCTTTAAAAAAGAATTTCAAAAAACTTTCTTCCGAAAAGGAACAACTTCTCAAAGAAAAGGAGGAGTTGTCCCTCAAAATCCAAAACATTCCTGATGTTGATTCTATGGAATCAACAATCAAAGATCTAAGGGAATCTCTTGCCAAGTTCACCCAAGGGGAACAAAATTTGACCAACTTTCTAGGTTCCCAACGCATATCTAGAACCACCCAAGGGCTTGGCTATTCCAAGCAAGCTTCCTCTTCCCATGCTCCAACTATTTTTGTAAGGGGGAGCTCCCAATATAAATTTTGTAATTATTGCAAAAAACCCGGGCACTTAATTTATGAGTGCAATTGCAAAAATGCCCGGTATGGAAGGCCCAAAACCATTTCCCTTAGTGATGAATTTTATAGGAGAAGACCCGCCACTAGACAAGTGTGGATTGAAAAATCCCTTTTAGCAAGTCTCACCGGGCCAAAATTTGTTTCGGTTTCAAAAACCTCTCCCCGGTAATTTGTTGTCTTTATTTAGGGGGAGTTAGGATCGTTTTAAGCCTTTTTGATTTATATTTCAAACTTTTCAATTCAAAACTTTCAATTCAAAACTCTCATTTCAAAATTTCAATTCAAAACTTTCAATTCAAAAATTTCAATTCAAAAATTTCAATTCAAAACTTTCGATTTCAAAATCTTCAATTAAAATTTTCAATTCAAAACTTTCAATTCAATTTCAAAAATTTCAATTGGTTTTAAAATCTCTATCTTGTTTTTAACTCATTCCCTCAATCAAGTTTTATGCCCCGTGCTATTTTGATAATCACAAAGGGGGAGAAATTCTTGGTTGATTGGGGGAGAAATCTTCCTCTCATTTCAGCATTTTTACATTGTTTGTTTTGGTGATTGTGATCATCAAAATAGGGGGAGATTGTTGTACCTCTCGTACCCCTCGTGGTTTAATTTTCATGATCACAATCACTCTCATATTTATCTAATATTGTTTTAAGTGTTTTTGGATGATAGACATAATTTCAGGTTGCCAAGGAATTGGGCCAAGAAGGCCAAGAAGGCAAAAAGCCAACAATGGGCTGAAATTCAGTCCACCGGCCAACCGGTGGAAGACCACCGGCCAGCCGATGGAGCCTGGACAGAAGGCATCCTTCTGTCCAGACCACCGGCCTACCGGTGTCCAAGCACCGGTCAGCCGGTGGCACCCAGCCAGCATTATGTGAGCCACTGCCTCGGCACCGGCCAACCGGTGGCTTCACCACCGGCCAGCCGGTGGCACCCAGCAGAATAGTGAGACCTACTGTCTCACCACCGGCCAACCGGTGGCCTCCTCACCGGCCAGCCAGTGGTGCCTGGACAGAACCCCTCCTCCATTTTGCAAGCACCGGCCAACCGGTGGCTCTGTACCGGTCAGCCGGTGGAGCCAGTCAAACTAGCCGTTGGGCTTTGACCAGCCTGCTCCCAACGGCTCCGAAGCCTTTTCCAACGGCTCCGAAGACCCCGAACGGCCATTTGAGGGTTCCCCCTCTATAAATAAAGAACTAGGAACCCCCGGAACCCCAAGGATTCATTGTAGAACTATTACCAAGCCACAGAAGCCCACAGGACACATTTTCCATCATTTGGCAAACCTCCGGCGGATTGCTTCAAGGATCCCCATCTTGCTCCAACTCAATTCCACATCCAAGGAGCACCACCAAAGAAGCTTGGGAGCACCCTTCATCAGCTCCAATCATCCATTGGCACCCAAGCTTCAATTTGGGTTTGTGCCTACAAACCCCTCATTTCTCTCATCCTCTCTTCTTTGGGTTTTCACACCACCTTCAAGGTGTGAAGAGGTTAGTCAAGCCTTACCTTTCAAAAGTCTTGAATCAAAGGTGAGCTAGCCTTCACCTGTAAGAAGGCTAGTGGGTTATTGCTCAACCATTGAAAGCAATTGGGTTCTTGCTCAACCAATAAAAGCAAGCTGTAATAGGTTCTAGACTAACCTTCAAAGTCTAGTGGGTTTCTTGCTAAAACCATTAAAAAGCAAGCGGTAGTAAATCTCTCAACGGTTGAGTTGGGAGCGGAGACGTAGGCTTGGGTTTTAAGCCGAACTCCGTTATCAAGCCTTGTGTCTTGCCTCATTTATTTCCGCTGCATTCTTTACTTTGATTTTTAATTTGTCAATTATTTTTTAAAAGGCAATTCACCCCCCCTCTTTCCATCACTCCTTTCTTTCTCCGTCTAACACTAGGTTCTAAAAGGAAAGTGAGTATTGATTCTTTTATCTTTGGGTTTTTAGGTCCTACCTTGATTAATGATTTTTCATTAATATGTTTCATGACCAACCAAACCTATTTGGACTTTTTTTGGGGGGAAGAAAGAATTATGGTGGGAAGAATTATCACACCCAAATCATGATTTATTAATTATTTATAATTATTTAATAATATTTAGAATTTTATTTTAGTTTTGGGCCATATCAGGTTTTAATATTTAAATTTGGGCGTTTTAGTATAGGCACATGATTGGTGCACAATTAGTAGGAATTGTGCGAAGACCATGTGAGGTTACCTATAACTTTTACAAATTTGAATTCATGACTTATATATGATTTCCCTAACCGTGTGGTCTGACTATGTGAGGTACCTAGGTGATCTAGTAAAGGCACATGATTGGCATATAGTTTGTCCAACTGTGTATCCAAACCATGCATGGTGTTCAGGGGGTGTTTTTTTAGAAATTCCTATTTTTCCCTTAAGAAAAATAAAACCCTTAAAGGTTTTATTTCCCTCTCTACCTCACTCATTTGACACCACAACCAAGGGTATCCCCAATCATGTGACCTCATCTCCACCCTCATTTCTTGGTTTATTTCTCCACCTCATCCTTGTGCGATCACTCTAGGTTGATGTTTTTCTCTTTTTTCACTTATTTCTTCAACATTCTTCCCCTCCCTTGCTCTCCCTCACTGCACCGCACCATAGACCGAACCCTAGGTTGTGTTTTTGGTCTGATTTCTCTCATAGTATGATTTTAATAGGAGAACCTACTTCCTTAGGGTTCCTTTTAGTTGTGTGATACTCCTTGGACCATGCATCAGTGGTGTTAGGTCTCATGCATTAACAAAAGTGAGTTCTTCTTTAGTTTGAGGTGGGTTACCATATATCTAATAATTTAAATTGAAATCCATTATTTTTTGATTTTTTAAACACTTTTTATTATATTATTTAGTAAGTAATTTGTGGAAAAGTGTTATGGAAATTGGTTTATTTCAAGTTTTCTACACTTTAATCATATTTGTGCTTTGGGATTTTCTTATAAAATCTTCCTTTCACGCTTATTTTAAAATGTTAAATCTCCTAGATGTTTGATTTGGTTTCTAAATGGTATTTATCATGTAAATTGGAAGTGACTAAAGATGTTTTGGATTCCTAAATACTCTATATGTGATTTATAATCATTTTATGTATTAAATGTGACTTATATATATATATAGATAAATATATATGTATATATATATCACTATGTATATATGTTTAAGTGTGAAAAATGGTTCTGGAACTTGAAATATATAGTATAAAAAGTGGTTTTGAAAATATTCATCGTCTATTTCTAAAACGATAAGGCCTAGTTGGAACTTTAAAAAGAATTTTAAAAAGTGAGATTAATTCCAATGGAATCAAAAAAATTTATGTATTTATTAGACTCAGGTTTGATATGTTTGGCATGCTAGTATGATTTTGAGAAAAGGGGGATTCTCATTGGTAGCGCAGGGAGGTGAGGTGTTTTTGTATGATTTCTTTGCATTATTTGGTGTTCAAAACATGGTTTTTCTATTATACCTCCCTTATGTATTTTGTTTATGGGCATGGAACATGGGAATCCTAGGTACCTTGGTGGGTGGACTAAGGACTAGTACACTAGATGAGTCAACAAGGCCTCAACTTGATCTATCTAAGAGGATCACACTTCAATACTAACTAAACATATGATGATATTGTTGGTAATGATTGTACTTTGGATTTATCATCTATAGTAGATCATGAACAAGGGTAGTTATTCTTTTGACTAATCACCGAGGGAATGAGGATGCTAATACCCTAGGTACTTAAGGATTTACCTTGGTTTTTTCTCTCTTTTACTTATGTTTTACAAGGTATTTTATTCTCCAAATAATTTATTTGTTATTTTAAAAAAATCCACTCTCAAGGTAGAGTGGGAACTGCACATAACCAAATAACACCTTAAAATATGACACACATTCAAAATTAAAATTTAGGGGAACAAAAACAAAATTAAAAATCAAAGGGCTTCATCACGGGGAACCATCATGTCAACAAAAAATCCCACAAATTATGCAGCTTCCGGGGTAACCCTACACCGAGGATGGAACGTTGTGTTAACTATATCATCTATATTGTTTCGATACTCATCACAACACCATCATGATCATCACATTGTCGCCATAGCCATACCTACTAGTGATCTGAAACATCCTCATCTTCTGAAGTTCAATGTCACAAAAAAAAACCCAACATCAATATAAACATAACAAAACACCACCAACATCGACTCATCACCATCATAGACCACCAAAGGCTTCCACCACAACCAAAAACAAACATCACCCAAAACCAAACACAAATATACATCTCACCAAATAATAAATGAATAGGTAAATCACTCACAGATAAAACCATAAAGCCTTCATAAGGGATGAAGAAGAAACACCGAACAAAGTCATCAAATAAAAAAATCTCTATTGATAAAGCCGATGATAAATATGAATGTCGTCATTGTCAAAGAGATCATGCCGGAACAATGAATTCCTAACCAAACATCCCAAAACATAATTATTTATATTTCTCTAGATCTAAATTGGATAGGAGTAGAGGAATGTGAGGTTAGAGTAGGGGATGGAATGACCGAGGGCTCTGCACAATAACATCGTCAAAGAGGCAGAAAACCATAGTCCAAAAAAATAGGATCAAACCAACTCAGGAAGTGGATTGAAACCCTTTAACCACAAAAACAAAAATCTAAAAACCTCTTTGATACCACTGCTCCATAAACAACATGGAGATGCACAGGGGAATGTAAGGTTAGAATAGATTGAGCAGCCGAGGGTTTCACCTTAAAAAACCTTCATCGGGACTCAAAATACACCTTGAAAGAAGTAATCATAATCTCTAAAGGGAACTAGAGTGAATTCACCATAGTGTACATAGGGAGAAAGACCAAAAAGGAAGACGAAAACCAGGCGTGGACAAGACATTAAATACACATAAGGGGAAGAACCCCTCTACAAGGTACCGTATTTCAAATTATCATTTCCTGGTTTTTAATTATTTTTTTAAATGATAAACAACATGTTTTGTATCACATAATTATAGAAAATTTTATGTGATGATTTTATTAAGACTCATACATTATCATATTGTTATTTATTAAGAACATATTATTTATAAATCACTAATTATTTGGAAAATGGTTTTTGAAATCAAATAAAGAAGTGTTTTTCTAAACCAATGTCCAGTTAATTATTTTTGAATTTAAATAGAAAAACCTATATTTATATATTCTTATTTTCAAACTATCATGAAATGGTCTTATATTTAAAGTTAATTCATAGGGAATGGTTTATTCTTTGGCATCCCCATTGAGAATTATTATGATCATGCCTTCATTCTCTATCATTTTTCAGTTGTAGATATCTTATTATATTTTATGCTCGCACATGGGGTACCAAGATTATTTTGTTGGGAAGTGACTTATATAGTTAAAAAGATACATGTATGTTTGTATTTTAGTTTTTCTCAGTTTATTTTATTGCATTGGAAACTTAGTCTTTTACCTCTTCCTATAAATAGAGGGTAACTATAGTTGCTGGTGGGAGAAAGAGATCCATTTTAGGTGGGTGTCTTTTCCTTGTAGGAGAGAGTTTTTAAAGGGTGAGGGACGTCTTTGGTTCTCACTAAAATTTCTATGTTTTCTTAGTTTTGATATTAGGATTTTTATTTTTTATCTTTCTCTAGAATGGATTTTCGATATACGAACGAGTCATGATAGAATTTTATTTAACTTTATTTCTATTTTTTTACTTAATTATTTATCAAGTAAAATATTTCCCAAGTGGGGTTTCCTTGATATCCATGCACTTATAAAATCCACTGGAGATCAGGAATTCCCTTCGGGCCTAGTCACGGACTAGTTTCAGCATCTGGTGGAGGGATAGATTAGGTTAGTTCTTGATAATAGGTCAATTGATCATTATTTGAGTTGGATCTTTACCAAAATTTATTTAAAGACCATGTTTAAATCCTTTTCCAAAGTCCTTCAAATTCCTCCTTTGACTCAATATTTCAAAGCTTAGGTTGACATTTTGAAGGTGATAGCCCCTATTATGGTGATCTTTATGAATTAGAAAACCTAATTCTTCTATATTATAAAGTAAGTATCATTATCCTTGAAGGATTTCACTCAGTTGATGAATCCCTACCCCTACAGTGTTCACAATTCCATTGTTTCTCTATCGGCCTTGCCTATACCTTCAGTACAACTAAACTCTACATCTTCAGTTCTTACATTAACAAGAACCTTCATGACTCCTATTTTGTTTACTCAAGTATAATCTTTTCAACATATTATAATGGTTAATAGAGAAATTATCATTCCTAGACCTTCCTCCTGTCAACCATAGCCTTCTCCCTAGCATACCTCTTAGTCTTCCCAGGATAAAGGAAAATATCCCATTAATCCCTCCAACTCCTAGATATAAGAGATTAGATTTATATTGTAATTATGATATCTGATAGGAAAATTTTAATTTCGTATTAAACTTCTTATAAATTTTAAAAAATTTGTTCTTATCTTGAATAAATTTATTCTTATCTTGAATATATTTATCATTTTCTTAATTATCTTTGTTCTTGCCTTCATTATGTCTATGAATAATATTATAATATCTTTTTGGTTATACTAAAAGGGGGAGAAATTTTATGGGTAGTACTATTTAATTTACACAAAGTATAAAATATTACAGCATTTACTAATTTGTGTTTTACCTTGAACTTTTATCCTTCCATGATTTTTGATCATCAAAAAAGGGATATTATTAACTTAGTCTATAAAATTATCATTTTTAATCTCCTCAAATCATGTTTTATATGTTTCTAATAAATTATGTGTTTTGAGATAGTAAATATTTTTTCTAGAAAAAATATTAAAATTAAAAAAATTTGGAATCTACCTCACATTATGAGAAGTGACCACATAAAGATGGACTACCTCCCATGTGAAGCGACCATGGCTGTCATATAAATTTTGTCTATATTGGAAAAATCACATGATGAAGTGGATAGGCTGCAAGTAGGATTTCAATTGACCATGATTCTTATGAAAATTTTACAAAGTGATGAATTGAACACATAAAGAAAATTGAGTGACCACTGGATGAACTTTCCAAGTAACCTCATGATGGAATTCAAGAGACCACACATTGAATGTTAAAGCGACCATAAGACATGATCCAATCGACCACACATTGAGATCAAGTTACCATATGAAGAATATTTTATCAACTATCCCAACTTGAGATTTATCTAAGTACTGAAGCTATTGTACTAATAAACTAATCTACCACATGAAAGAGTGAAGCTACCACATGGTGAATTTTTATCGACTGTGAGTGAAAAAGATAATATGTCTAATGTTAAAATCCTAATAGCTAGTTTTAACATTTAATGGACCCATTAGAGTAGTTAATATATTTTAGACATAGAATGATCATTCCTCAATTAATATGTTTTGAAGAATCCCTTTTCAAATACAAGGAAGCCTCCCTCATGAAAAGTACGTTCGATACCGATGTTTTACTTTATAATTTTCATTCACTATTAATACTCTATTTTATGTATGAAATTGAAAAACATTATAAGAAGGCCAAGATAACTAAAACATTAATTCCATATCCAGATAGATAATCATAAAAGGATGATAACCTTATTGATCAACTAATATTGAACCAGAGACTGGCCAACATCAAACTTCATATGATTTGTTTTATAACTATTGATTTTTACTGAGCATTTTTCAAAGTGAGTTGAGAAAAATATATTCTATTATTTTACATTTACTAGTGATGTATATATATATTAATATAAGTAGAGTATTTTCAAAACTAAAATAATTTCAGTTGTTTCAGATAGGTTTTTATCGAGCCATTAAAAGAGTATTTTAAAGTATCAAATTATATATATCCATTTCATTTGTAAAATAGGCCAATATTTTAAATTGGGGCATTTAAATTTATAATATTTAAAGAATAAATTATTTATATAGGAATCTCAATTAATCCTACCTCTCAAGAATTCCTCTCATAATAACATAGAAATTTATTAATAAATCTTTATCTAGAATTTCATCAAACACTTGGTATTCACAAGCTTCTTAAAAAGGAATTTTAAAACACTTTTCATGAAAATAACCTTTTTATTAAGTAAAATTCAATAATGAAAAAATAAATATTTTCCATAAAATCGATCGTAGATACTAAATAGATAATTAAATTAAATAAAAATACAAATTAAAACACCCAAGTATCATTATTTATATCAATAAATGGAAAAAGTATCGAATAACCTGCCTTTAGGGATGTTCAAATTTTTTTAGTAGAGATAATATATATAATTTCATTATTCAAGGCCTATAAAATCATCAAAAATGAATTATAAAAACTAAAATAATGAAATCAAAAAAATATCCCAAGGCTATAAAAGAAAAATCCTTACCAGTGAAGGATGGGATGGAAACACAACCTCTAATGGGAATGAACGACTCATGGAGGGATGATCTAAACCCCAAGTGAAAAATACCTTTAATTATTGATGGTTTCTCCATGAATTATAAAAAACTAGACCTCCAAATACCTAAGTGTAAAATAAACACACGTGGTAGTAGTAATAAAAAAAGAATAAGAAAAAAGTAAGATATAATATGAGGAAAAACAAGGGAGAAACATACATTGGATTCTCCATGGAAAGAAAAAGAACCTAGAAGATGGGAGAAATGATCCAAACTCCATTTGAATGTGATTTTTTTGAGATGTGTGATGCCTGATGTCTATGTTCTAGGTGATGTAATATTTTACTTATGATTTCAATCAACCATCCATGGTTAAAGGATTTCAAATCATCCATTCTTATTCTAAAACACACTATGACCACATTTGTTTTGAGTCAATGCATGTCATATTTCCAAAGGCAGACAGTCACTGAGGCTCTTCCAATGAAACTTTGGGTTACACATTGGTTGAGAGGATGTGAGTTCAGACTCATCTCAACCATTTGGGTGGAATTATTTACTACTCTAGGATTCTATTATAGATTTAAAATATGTTCATGAATCCTTCCCAAATATCACAGTGAGATTGGTTTCCACAGTTCTAGTTATCAATCAAAACTATATGCTAATGTGAACATATTCATTTATTTGTGGTTATTTATCTTTCTCATATTGTCTTATTATTCTATGTTTAAATCCACACAATTGGGCACTCTGAAATTTATCACCCTTTAGGGAGGTGATAGGTGTTGTGGAGTTAGGATCTAGTCTATGAGTGGGGATTCCTATATATCCCTATAAAGGGGATCAAAACCTACAAAGTTTAGTGCCACTTAATAGGGCAAATAGTATGTTTCAAGGCTGTGTGATAAATAGAAAAGTGGTGTTTTCTATTGTAGTGCATTCATGAATGGGTGAAGTGACTTTTAAATTCATACATCCAGGATCAGGTGAAGTGATTTTAAGGTCATTTATCTAGGACCATTGGGGAGCTGGGATTAAAATTTAGATATTAATTCTATATATCATGGTTAACATGAATGAAATCCAACATGGTTCAACTTTTATAGTTTAAGGTTGTATTTTTGGACTGTACCATGTCGTTTAATGTCATTTAGTAAAAATCACATGATATACAGTTTAAATTCATATAGCTGGGACTATCATCTTAGCCTCATCACCCAAGACATAACATTCTCATAAAATAGGAAAGTTTTATTATCTAAGGCTCTTCACTCGAGTCATCTTATACTCATCACATAAGAGGTTATATACTTGTCACATAGGGGATCCTAAGCTAATCACCCAGGGGATCTTAGTCTTATCACCTAGAAGATCCTAGACTCGTCACAAATGGGATCCTAGGCTTGCCACATAAAGGATCGCATGGTCATTACCTAGAGGATCCTAGACTCATCACTCAAGTAATCCTAGGGTCATCACCTAGGGGGTCATCACCTATGGGTTCCTAAGCTTGTCACCTAGGGGATCCTACTGTAATCACTAAGAAATTCTAGTAATAAATAAGCCCATTTTTATTTTAAAAAACATACTACAAATCAAAGATATAAATTTTTTAATATTGATATAACTAATAATGTAAAACAAACAAAAATAAATAATTCAAGTATAATGTAGTTTTTTTCTAGGTCATATTCTCTAATGAACATCACAAATATAATAAGAACAATATAAAAATAATAATATAAACCACAAAATTTATATATTAAAAGAATAAAAAATGAGAAATATTATTTAGGGGATTAGTTTTAATGAATTTATAGGAAGTAAATATGGAGATTACATGAGCATTGGGAATTATATACATTGGTATTTATAAGCATTGGTGATATATCCATTATAAAATGATTATTAGAATTAGTGTATATTAAGGAAAATAATGGGAGATTATTGATATAGAAGGGAGAAACCATAGACTCAACCAATAATAAAAAACCTTATGAAGCTAATTTATTTGATATTGGGAAAGAGGTAGAATCACTAGGAATCTATCCTAAATAAGACCAAGTAAAACTTCAATAATTGAGGTTAGAGCAGAATCATCTACGAGATAAGTTCAAGTTAGTGTAAATCACTACCAGATCAATGTTGGTCAAAACAGACCATGAAAGCACCAAACATTCAAACCTTACCCTTATGGATTATTCTAATGTGATAAGGGATTATGTTTCGAGGGGATAAGTGGTATTAAAGTGTAAATTATTTTATAAATAAGATGATGCTTACTTCGATACAACATTTTTATAAAATGTATCATCCTAATTAGAGGATAAATTTGATAAAATGGATTTCATATTTGGAATTGGGATATTTAAATTATATAATGGGTGAAATTTGGTAATTTTGGGTAAAAATAGTAAAATATGATAATAGATGGTTAAATATGGTAAATATGACATCATATATATGTAATCATGACTCATATAAAACAATGTAGTGCACTTTGAATAATTTTGGAACTAGCCATTATAGTGGATCACTAAAGGAGATAATGAGGCATTTGGGTAGTTTCGCACTTAAGATAATAGAAAAATAAAATATTCAATAATTTATTCTATGAAATTCCACTCATCACACTGATAAATTCCTTCTTCTAATTTATCCTACATAAAATATGAATATACCCATTAATATCTCTCTAAAAATTATATCTTTTAGATATATATTAAATCCTAAATATTTTGGTTGGTTCGAAGGCCCGACTCTAGGCTAAGAAGCTCAAGATAAGTACAAGTTCTTATTTCACCCCATTTATTTCATATTTGAATTTATTTTGTTGTAATATCATTTAGAATTCCACTTAACATGCTTAAATTCTTATATATACATGTTATTATCACCCATTTTATTTATTATCAATGTTAGAATCACCAAATATATCTCATAGTGCCCTTTCATAAGCCATTAACATATCAAAGTAAATGTACTTTCTCTCTATTTTTATTCCTATTTAAATTTTAATTATTGTATTATTTTAAATTTCCAAGTTATTATTCCAATAATATCATGAAACCATAGTAATTTTTATACTTAATAGATCATATCCATGTGATTACCCATTTAACTCACATCAAGTTTCATTCATAAACCGTTACTATGCTTAAACATACCCATATCCATAAACTACATTATCAAAATTCCTACATATGTCATGTTTTTATGGAATTATGGACGTATTATTTGTAATAAGCGGTCCTTTTATAAATAAGTATGATAGATATGTAGATGATAGAGCCTATATTGAGTCCCAAGTGGATTAAAATCAATTTGGAACAAGTTTAACTTTTCCATCAATGCATGTCGGTCTAGAGGTCTTTCCTCAAGGAAATTTTATATCCTTAATTCAGATCAAATATGTGAAATTAAAAAATCATTTATTATATGGGATTTATCCAAAATATCTTTTTTCTACTACTATTATAAAATACATGTATTATATTGACTAAATACATCAATAATCTTAATCTTTATAAGTACCCGATAACTATAATTCCATATTCTTCACTTGATAAGGGTGCTTATTTGAACATTGTGAATCCCAAATTGTATCTAATAAGTTTCAATGGAATTCAACTAAAAATCCTTAAAAAATTCATTTAATGGGGAAATCTATTGACAATATCATATAATCCATTGTTCCAGATGAAAAAATCTTGTAAGACAAACATTAGTGAGCAATTATGCTATGTATTTATACAATTTTCATGCTTAATTATTATTCCATGTATTGACTACATAGTTTTTATTATATGATGGAATACATTAGACTTTTATGCGATGAGTTAGGAACAAAATTATATATCCCCTCAGTGCACTGGTAGGACTCAAGAGAAAACTAATATAGGATAACGAGAGCATCCTTACCCTTTATGTTTGATGTATTAGAAAAATGCCACAATAGTATGTTTATGATGTCTGACACTATGCATTCACATCCTTCCCATCATTATGTGATCATTTAATTTTATACAAGTGATTATTTATTTATTTTTTCATCCATAGATTATGTTATGCTTATGTATTCATTGATATGGAGTCATTTTTTATATTCATTCTATATTTTTTATTCCATTATTATTTTATGTTATCTTCCACTGTATACTATCCCTTATTGAGAATTTTAGATCAAACCTGACATTTATTTCCCATTTCCCCAAGTAATGAAGTGGAATACTCTGCATGAACATCTCTACAAAAAACATTAAGAAATAATAAATTGTACTAAAAAAAATGTAATATGTCAGTTGTAATGTAATGTTTATGTATTTAGTCTCTTAAGGACTATTGAACCTTGATCTTAGAAACATAATCCCATTTAATCAAATTACCATGTAATAAATAACCTTCTAGATCTGGGTGACCATGGTTGGGGGTATTATAGTTTGTATTAACCTTAGGAACAATAATAATGTAGCCAACAAACATAGATTTCACTACTAGAAAATTCTTGAGATTATTTTATAATTATTTTGATAGGTATCCTATGTATAGAAACATATTTTAAAAAAAATATAATCTATAAGTTAGGTTTTATACATTAGTAGATTATAATATTTTTAATGATGTTATTCTATTTATTAGATAATGAAACCTAATATAAATAATGGAAACCAATAAAACAATCGATGAAAATTTGGGGATTGTCTGGATAATTGGGATAATGGATTTAATTCTTGTGCTAAACAAATTACAGCTATCATGCTTAAATTGAGTTAGGTTATAAAAATATCCATGCCTATATAGAAAAACAAATTTCCTCACAATAAGGATTAATCTCATTAGATCATTTTATAAGGAAACAACCTCCATCATTTAGTGGGTACAGTAATCCAATGGTGGTAGAGAAATGGATGAAGTCTCTAGAGAATATATTTATGGCATCGAGGTGTTCTCTAATGGAAAAATCCTTCATGGTTGTGTATCATTTAAGGGGATATGCCAACCAATAGTGGTCCCTAATTCAAAATACTAAGAAGCCTGAGGGAATAGAAAACATGGAGTGGAATGAATTTAAGGTGATTTTTTTGAAAAAAATATATCCTTTAAGAGAAACATGCTGAGATAGAAATATAATTATTACATTTATGATAAAAGGAAGAAGAGACAGTGGCTGAGTATGAGGATAATTTCATGAGGTTAACAAGGTATGTTTTGGACTATCTACACAACTTAAAAATAAATATTGATCATTTATTTGATTGTTTAAATCCAATTATTTTAAGATCATTAGTCAATAACACTATTTCATTATACAAAGTGATTGTAAAAAGTGTTATCAAGACATAGGGGTTTTATAAAAAATTTATTTACAAATGGAAACTTGAGAAGAAGATGATGGATGATGACTACGTGGAAAGAAATAATAGAAATATAAATAATGGAATAGTGTATTTCCTTACATGAAATAAATGTGGAAAGAAACACACAATAGATTGCTTAATGGGATTGTATGTATTTATTTAAATGAGTTGGGAAAGGTTATAAAGATCATGAGTGCAAAGGAAAGATAGAATCAATCAATTTTTAATGATTCAACACCAATGATATGGGTCATCACTCTAATAAATACCACAATCACCAAGGGAATATACCCTATAAGAGGCTTGTGGATCAAGTTTGTGATTTTTTAATAACAATCAAAGTGGAATATTAAAATGATATGATAGCAGGTAGTTTTATTATACACTATTTTTTTCTAATATATTATTTTATTATGTATTTATGAACTCTTTTATATCATATATATTTCCAAAGAATATTATATCACCCCTTGATGAATTAAGGAATGATTTGTTAGTTAAAACACTGAGTTGTAATTTTATTATAAAAAATATATACTATGTAGTTCAAATTAGAATGCATGGGTGTTGTCTAGTTGTAAATCTAATAATCATATCTATGGTGGATTTTTATGTAATCTTAGGTATGGATGAAATATTGAATTATAAAGAAAAAATTAACTATAGAGAGAAATAAGTTAGAATTGGTGAGGAAAGTATATAATTACATATTTTATGAAGGGAGATTTCGTTACCTAATTTTTTTAGGAACCCCCCAGTAGCTCATCTTAATAAAATACTTAGGAGATAATGGATAAAATTCAATCTATAAAGGTTAATAAAGTTTTAGAATAGAATACGTACCCATTGTGAGAAAAATATATTGATGAATTTACTAAGGAATTACTCTAATTTCCTTGCCAACGAGCTTGTACCCAAGTGGTAGAAGCTCTTGCTTGGCATCCAAAAGACCCAGGATCAAATCCGGAAAGGGATGAATTTCCGAGGTATTGTAGTAGGGGACTGTAGCAGTGGCAGAACTGTAGCAGCGACGGCACTGTAGCGGCGGGGACACTATTGCAGGGTACTGTAGCGGTGGAGGGTACTGTAGCAGGTACTGTAGCAGTGCGGGTACTGTAGTAGTACTGTTCACCGAGGGGTCCTTTGGGCCAAAAAATGGGCTTTCAATCCTTGTATTCAGGTCACTTGGACTTGGGCCTTCGGGCTATGTAATGGGTCTCCCTCTACCCACACTAAAGAGGTCTTTTCTTTAAAAAATAAATTGAGGCTTCGACCCCAACCTTTTTATAAAAAAAACTCAAATTTCCACATGACTGAGAAGTTGAATTATCTATTGATCTTATCCCTAATGAAAAACCCATATTTAAGAAACCATATCAAATAGATATAGTAGAGTTAGTTGATTTAATGAAGCAATTAGAAGATCCATGTAAAAAAAGTTACATTCATCCAAGTGTTTCACCATGGAGAGCGTTTATTTTAGTTATGGATAAGAAGGATGTTTCAATAAGCTTATACATTGATTATAGGAAATTCAATGGAATGACCACTATAAAAAACTATAATTTAGAAACGTTTTTAGTGATGTTTTTTAGGAAACATCGCAAATTTAATGACGTTTCCTAAAAACATCGCTAATTAAGCAACGTTTCCTCATAAGTGTTGTTAAATTAATGACATTTTTAGGAAACATCGCTAATCTAGCCATGTTTTTTCAGGAAACGTTGCTAAAAATATAAATATTTATATAGCCCATTTCCCCACATTGATGTAAATATATATTTTGATATATATATATATATATGTATATATGTATAAACACATACACACACATATATAAATACATATATTTATATATATCTAAACACACACAAGTATATATATATATACATACATATATTTATATATATAAAACACACAAATATTTTAAATTTAGTCACGTTTTTAAGAAAACGTATCTACTTTAGTGACATTTTTACCAGTGCTTTAAAACATAGATAATTATATATATATATATATGTGTGTGTGTGTGTGTGTGTAAATTTATAAATATAATTATATATATATATATATATGTATACATACAAAAATATATTTACACACAAATGCACACGCGCACACACACACACATAAACATACATACATACATACATATATATTAATATAAACATATAATGTATATATAATACATACATACATACATACATACATACATACATACATACATACATATATATATATATATATATATAAACACACACACACATATATAATATAAACACACACACACAGATATATATATATACAGTATATATAAACACAAAATATAAACACACACACACACATATAATATAAAACATAAACATATATAAACATAAAATATAAACATATGTATATATATAATATAAACACACACACACACACACATATATAAGATAAAATATAAACATAAAACATAAAATATAAAATATAAAATATAAAATATAAAATATAAAATATAAAATATAAAATATAAAATATAAAATATAAAATATAAAATATAAAATATAAAATATAAAATATAAAATATAAAATATAAAATATAAAATATAAAATATAAACACACACACACATTAATAAATTTATATTAATATAAAAATAAATAAATAAATATAATATTAATTTTTTAATACTAAAATATATTAATATAAATATAAATATATATATATATCATAATACAAGTAAATATTTTAAATTTAGTCATGTTTTTAAGAAAACGTGACTATTTTAGTATCATTTATACTGGTGTTTTAAAACATGGATATATATATATATATATATATATATATATATATATATCTGTTTGTGTGTGTGTAAATTTATAATTATAATTATATATATGTGCACATAAATATTTACATACACACATATAAACACACTCACAAATATATATATATATATATATATATAATATAATATAAACACACACACATGGACATATATAATATAAGCATATATATAAACATATAAAATATAATATAAACATATATATATATATATATATATATATATATATATAAAATATAAACACACACTATATATATATATATATATCTAAACCTAAAATATAAATATAAAATATAAAGATACGTATTTATATATTTATGTATTAATATAGGTTTATTAATATATATATGTAAATATATATATATGTATGTATATATATACATATAACACATAATATAATTAATACACTAAATAAACAATAGGTGAGTTGGTTCGGGGCTCGATAGGGTGTGCGAGTGCTTCACGCTTTGATTCTTGAGGCATGCTTTTTATAATCACGGGTAGGGTAACTGGCTACGGGAGGCTAGTAGGAATATGGGAGGAGAGGGTGGTATGGGAGGTATGGGGTACATGGTATGAGAGGCTAGTATGAATGGGAGGAGAGGGAGCGAGGCAACGAGAATTATCATCTCAGGTTGTCCATATCAAATTGAGGGTTAGGTCCACCTCGGGATGGCTTCCGCGTGTCAAAAAAGTGATGTAACAGAAGATCTAAATTTTAAAGAAAATTTATTTTTAAAAAAAATTGATTTATTTGAATACATTGGACTTAAATAAATTTCAATCATGCTGGAATGCAATTACAAAAATACTCAAACCCAAAAACATTAAATCAAAACAAAATATATAATAAGAATTCATTAATAATAAAAATAATTGGAAATATAAAATAATAATAAATATATAATAATTGTAAATAAAACTAAAAGTATAAAAATAATTAATAATTTTTTATAAGTTTATAAATATATAATAATTAAAAATATTTTTTTAACTATACACATTTTTTTATATTTATTAACTCTAAATATATCGGTGGAAATTTTCATTGGAAATTTTCATTATTTATTTGTGCATTGATATAATCTCACTTATAATTTAAGTGGAAATCAAAACAGAAAATTTAAGATGACAATTTTTTTTTCAAAATTCCACTATAATTTTCCCGTGAAAACTTGCATTGTTTATTTATGTATTAATATATTTTTCAATTGTAATTTAAGTGGAAATTCTAATTGAAAATCTGTGATAAAAATTTCCATCCTATGATCCTAGGTAGTGAAATCAAACCCAAATACATGTAATAATTATCATCAATATAATCAACATTCAAGGAATAACTTACACTGAAAACATATCGTACCAAGAATGCAGTTTTCGCAACAAACATAGATTCCACTAATAGGTTTAAACTTTCACCATGAGTCTTCATTGGGAATATTCAATAGGATTATGTGACTTTCCATTTTAAATTTGTACTTAAAATTATATTATATATTTATTTTTGTATATATAAATATATATGTATATATATACATGCATTTTAATTTTGTATTGTAATTTTTCACTAAAAATTTTAAGTATAGATTTATATTAGTGGGTATTTACAACGAAAATGTAAAACATGAAATTCCAATTCAAATTTCTATTGATTTTTGTACATACATACTAGAAATTCACATTGTAAATTTTCACTTGAAGTTTATAATTGAATATTACCATGTTTATTTTTATTTTTATGTTTGTATTTGTGTTTTTTTTTCATTGAAAATTTTCATCACACATTGATTTTTGTTAGAAATTTTCAGTGCAAATTTGCACTATGAATTTTAAAATAAAATGTAGTGGAAAATATACATTGAAAATTTCCACTAGAAATTTGAATGGAAATTGGAAATACAAGTTTCTAGTGGAAATTTGCACTAAAGGTTTCCAGTTGAAATTTGCACTAAAGGTTTTTAGTTGAAATTTCCTATGCAAATTTCCAATGAAAATTTATATTTTTTATCTATGTGTCAATATATCTTCATTGTGATTTAATGTAGAAATTTGAACTGCTAGTTGAGGTTTTCACCAGAAATTTCCAGTGGAAGTTTTCACTAGAAAATTTCAGAGAATGTTTGCACTATAAATTTTATAGGAAATGTCTAGTTCAAAATTCGATGAAAAACTACATCATTTTTTATGTTTTAGTATTTTTGAAATAAAAATTTAAATATGAATTTATTTTATAATTTTAACATTCAATTTTTTATTTTTACAATAATAAAATTTAAGTTGATTTTTTCACTCAAAATTAAATCTAATGTATAAATTTGCACCAATGAGTGGAAATTTTCAATTAGAAGATCTGACTTTCCAGTGTAAATTTTCACTTAAAATTATATTGTATATTTATATTTGTATATATACATACATACATACATATATGTATGTATATATACATGCATTCATATTTTGTACTATAAATTTATAATGAAAATTTTTATTATAGATTTATTCCAATGGGGATTTATAGTGTAAATGTAAAACACAAAATTCCAATGCAAATTTGCATGGATATTTGTATATATGTACTATAAATGTAACGTCATTGTAACACCCCGAGATTTTATGAAAAATATTATTAATGTCTTATGTTGTATTCTACACCAAGATTACCCTGCGCTATACACAACACCGTATTAGCTTGCAGTATACGCAACACTATTCTTGGACCGTGTTACACATAATTTTGATAATAGTTATTCTACGCAACATTGAGTATATATATATATATATATAGATATATTAAATGTATAAATTAAATATGGTTGGATTCTGTTATACGAAACAACGAAGGATTCTTTCACAACACGCAACCCTGACTTGGCTTGCATTACACGCAATCGCGACCTTCCTCGATAGCGTGTGTTGTACGCAATACCGGGTTTTAATAAACAATGTTATATTATTATAATATTGTCATGAACTAGCCGTTATGAATAGTATTAACTAAATTTTGAATTTTATAACATTATTATTCATCTTACACATTTCTAGAACATGGTATAAGAACAAAATAAATTTTTCGGGTAAAATAAGTATTTTTCAAAAAATGCAGTTTTACCGCCTTTTGATGGTGCACCCACTTTAAATATAGTTTTTGACATGTTTATATGTTCATTTTGACAAAATAATATTCTTCTTTTGAATCAGTATATAAAAATTTACATTAGATAAAGTTTTGATATTTTTCCGATAACTTTCATATTTTAATGAATAGTAAAAACACGCTATATTTTAATTAAAAACAACTTTTTTCATCGTAATATCTTATGTGGTTAAATTATAATATTGAATGGTTTTAAAGTATAAATAGAATATATTTTTACCATTTAATATAGTTTATGTCATTAACATTGATTTTACCTTGAATTCGTAGGTTAAATCAATTCAATCTTTTGCAATGTTTTAAACAAAAACCCGTTTTTATTCGACAACGGGATGTCCCTAAGGATAAGTATACGTATAGGATACAGTCTTAGAACTATGGTAACGATATTAGATTAAACCAAAGATGTTAGATATTTAAGTTACTCCCCCTTCATTATGATTTTTGCCTCTCACACTATTCTTTTTGGGTTTTAGAAAATGGCTGGAAACAAGGTGATTCACGATAATGGAAGATATGATGGACAATGGACTGATATTCTTCATGAGCAACCAAATGAAATGGTATTTGGAAGTCCAAACATCATCATTATGCCGAATCATCAATCTCATAATATGATCAATAAAGTAAAATTTGGTAAGTTTCCTGACTCGTCTAATAAGAGAAAGATGGAGTTTCATGATGATCATAGAGGAAAGAAAGTTCAATTTCCCCTATGTAAATCATATGGGAAGAGGCATCAAGGATCATGTTTCAAAGGAACTAGAAGATGCTTTGGGTGTGGAAAAGAAGGACACAAAGCCAGTAAGTGCAAAGGAAAAGGTTCAGTTAACACCAGGGATGAGGATAATGGTATTGCTACGACATCAACAATGGTTAAATGTTTTAAATGTGGAATGTACGGGCATTATGCAAACCAATGCCCTAAGGGAAAGTCTCATGAAGAAAATCAGTATGGTCGTATGGGTAGTATTTATGTTGATGATGATGATGAGACTACAAATGATATGTGAGATGAAGGAATTGTTAAAGCTCGGTCAATGGTTTAAGAATGTAGTGGGATGATTACATGTTTATCAAGTGTAATGTTGTATAAGTAATCTCATGGTACTATGGGATAAAGAGACATCTAAGGATTGTTACATTGTTGTATTTCCATAAGTTTTGAAAGTATGTGATGAATGGTACCAATATTTTTGGAAAGTAGATGATATGCGCATAATGAAGGGATAAGACGATAATGGGATGTTTGATTGTATGCATGAGCTCATGATTGATATAAGGACTAAGTGATATCATGGTTTGAGTATATAGAATTTTGAGGATTTTGGTATTTGGAAAGTGTTAACTTTTAACTGCATTCATGTTTTCACTAAGGTTCAATGGGTATTCAAAAGAATACATGATTAAGGACTTTGAATGTTTGGAATGTGACCAACAAAACATATCTTATGATATATGGGGATCAACGATGGTATTAAATCTCTGGTAATCGTTTTCACTATGTTATGAGAGTGGACTACAGTATTATGGATAAACCTAAATATTAGAATGGATTATGTTGGACATAAGTTAGGATAAAACGTTTTTCGATATTATTGATGGGATGTTATATTAATATAGCTTCAGAAAAAGGAAAACCTGCAGGACGGGCGACAACCCATCGGTTCGGACGAGGCTGTGGGAATCGAACCCACAACCGAAGTGCGACTGGCCTTTATCGCCTACTACTGGCCTACAGGAAGTCCATGTTTAGTAGAAACTAGTTTTATTATATTAAGCAGTATGATATATGAAGTATAAGTCCATTTTAGGAACCATATATGATTAATCTCACTATAGAATGACTTATGTATATTTAATAACTTTTTGTTAACCTTTTGTTTGAGACAGATGGAATGACCTGTCATTCTCTCACAAGATCTGCTAACACTTCACGAATAACAAATTCAACTTCATTTATATAAGAGATGAAGTGGAAATTGTTCAAGGCACGAACAACAGTGAGATTGTACCAAAATAAAGTAAGTATTTATTCTAATTAAAATTCTTCAACTTTAGGGAAATGATCTTGAAAACCAAAAATGTTGTCCTAGTGCCCTTATATCCGATGAATCAGATGGTACCCTAGATCGTCACAAATTTATGGCTTTGTGATTGCTGGCTTTTCCATAGCCATGTTCTCTACCACTCTCCATCAGAACATGATGGTTAGATTTCTCTTCCATATCCATATTTTCACCAATGTGGAAACCCAGTGATTAGTTTATTTGGGTAACCGTTACGTTTCATACTTTTTTTTTAAAGATAAGTTTTGGTATTCCTTTTTACGATGTGGGTTTCTATCAAAGAAACTTTCAAATAGTAAACCATTTATAACCCCGACAAATTTCGAGGGCGAAATTAATTTTAAGGGGGGTAGAATGTAACACCCCGAGATTTTATGAAAAATATTATTAATGTCTTATGTTGTATTCTACACCAAGATTACCCTGCGCTATACGCAACACCGTATTAGCTTGCAGTATACGCAACACTATTCTTGGACTGTGTTACACATAATTTTGATAATAGTTATTCTACGCAACATTGAGTATATATATATATATATATATAGATATATTAAATGTATAAATGAAATATGGTTGGATTCTGTTATACGAAACAACGAAGGATTCTTTCACAACACGCAACCCTGACTTGGCTTGCATTACACGCAATCGCGACCTTCCTCGATAGCGTGTGTTGTACGCAATACCGGGTTTTAATAAACAATGTTATATTATTATAATATTGTCATGAACTAGCCGTTATGAATAGTATTAACTAAATTTTGAATTTTATAACATTATTATTCATCTTACACATTTCTAGAACATGGTATAAGAACAAAATAAATTTTTAGGGTAAAATAAGTATTTTTCAAAAAATGCAGTTTTACCGCCTTTTGATGGCGCACCCACTTGAAATATAGTTTTTGACATGTTTATATGTTCAATTTGACAAAATAATATTCTTCTTTTGAATCAGGATATAAAAATTTACATTAGATAAAGTTTTGATATTTTTCCGATAACTTTCATATTTTAATGAATAGTAAAAACACACTATATTTTAATTAAAAACAACTTTTTTCATCGTAATATCTTATGTGGTTAAATTATAATATTGAATGGTTTTAAAGTATAAATAGAATATATTTTTACCATTTAATATAATTTATGTAATTAACATTGATTTTACCTTGAATTCGTAGGTTAAATCAATTCAATCTTTTGCAATGTTTTAAAGAAAAACCCGTTTTCTTTCGACAACGGGATTAATTTTAATTTAATTTCTGCATATTTTGTGTATTGAATTTGAAAAAATGGATTCCATATTTGGAATCATTGGGTCCAAATTATGTTAATAAGCTACTTTTTATTTTTGGGAATTATGAATAGTAACTACGGTAAATTTTATTTACCATAGTTAAAGGTAAATCGGGTAATTAAGGGTAAATATAATATTTTAAAATTACCCTAACAAATTTCAAAATCCTATTGGATGACTAAAAGTCGACAAATATCACCTAAGGGTTGGATTAGAATCATTTAATGGACATTTGTCCATGAAAATAACTTAATTATTATTAAAACCAAAGAAAGTGACAACATGTCACTCTCTTAAATCTTATAAGTATATTAATTTTAATTTAGTGATAAACTTCATGAAACTTCGAACATGAATAGTCTCCAGAAATCTAATGCAATTATCTACATCATATAAATTTATTTATAATTTTTAGGGATTAAATAATTATCATTAATTATGACACAATAGTAATGCAGAAATTGTTTATCTAGTGAAAAATCAAGAATATTGTTTTTATTAAACTAATAGTGACCATAAAATGCACAAATACCTAACCAAAACTTATTGGCCATGTAAATGTAAACCATAAGCATCCAATGGTCCAATATTAGACCATTTGGAGCCTTATAAAAGCGATTATGACACTTATATTATTTTATTTTAAATGATCCCAAAGTTGTCACCTTCATAATTTAATAAATATAACAATTTAAATATTGTGATTTTAAGATGATAAATTCTAGTAAAAGTATTATTGTGAAAGGTAATAGATTTATTTGCATTATAGGATTTTATTTTTAATTTTTATGCAACAAATAAGTATATGAAATAATTATACAAAAATGTTGTAGTATTTATTTTATTAAGAGATAAACCAAATAAATGGTTTCAAAAATAATAAAATAAATATTATATGAACTATTTAATGTTCTCCAATAATTTTTAAGATACATATGACATTTTATGAATCTATTAAAACTTTTAGTTCGAACATATCTTCTGTATTTATTTTATTTAAATTCAAATAAATGAATAGTGTCAAAATTGACACTATTGTTATTTTATAAAAACAACATATTATAAAATTGATTAAAAATCACAAAATATTTCAAAAATATAAATTTAAATTTATATGATCTAAAATGTTATTAAGAATCCAATTGTGGACAATTCACAACAAATAAGTAATTATTTGTTATAATTTAAAAATTAGAATGTTATTACCACAAATAAAATTAAATTGATTAAATAAGGATAAATCATGTTGATAATGTTTAAAATAAATTCCTAACATGTCTAAATTCTATTGGTTGATGATATTACAACCTTATATTATCTAATATTCGAATATGAGTCATTTTTGGAGGTTTTTATGTGGGGTTAGATTTATTATAAATTAATATTTTTAAGAATTCCAAAGGTGCCCCTCTCCTCCCTTATAAAAGGGCACCTCCTCCCTCTCTTCCTCACACAACTTTGAGGCTTCAAGCTCGGCCAAACCCTGCCAAAATCTCTTCTCCACTTCCCTAGTATCATTCTAGAGGTCCTGGTCTTCTTCAAAGACCATCCTTAGTTCTTTAAGTGGAGGTTAAGAAAAGGCGCGTCAAAAAGAGGTAATATCCATTACCGATCTTTTTCAATTCCATTCTTCTTCAACTTCTTCTTATTTATTTGTTTCATGATGAAGTAATAACATCAGTATTACTTAGATACTGATTTGTTATTATAAATATGAAACAACCCTAATTCACCTTCTATCCATCCTACGGAAAAATGAAATCACCGCGCGTGCGTACGTACGGAATACCGTCTCCACGCCGTGGTGTAATCTATTTTCCACTATCACCTTACAAGGATGAGTATAATGGTGTAATGAGTAACTATATATGATTATTATAGAGTAATATTGATACTGAAATAGTATAAATACACTTCAACACAATTCCACGACCATGGGAACGATATCATTGCTCGTGCGTATGTACGGACTACCGTCTCCACGACGCGATGAGATTCATTCTCAATGATTAACCATTCATGAATGATTATAAAGTATATATAATATGTACTAATGAAATATATGACATAATAATGATACTGGATTTATTTATATATTTATATGTATGTCATCTACTTAATTCCATTCAATTCAATAAGGAAACGAAAACAACGTTCATGCGTACGTACGGACTACCGTCTCCATGAACGGTGTATTTATTTCCATTTAATGATTTATTATATATATGTATAACCTGAATATATATATATATAAATCATGTTTTATGTTCTGGAATTAAGTAATCATGATCTAAGTAATCATATGAATAATTACAAGTCAAAACACGGACGACAAATGAAACAATTTTACCCAAAACGCTCTTTAACATGGAATTTAAAAAAGAACGGGTAATATAAAGTCATAAGTGAACCATATATGATATCATAACAATGAATATGATTCTTTAATAAGTAAATGAAATTATTTAAATCATTATACAGGAGGTTCGGACACTTACGAAGCAAATCGGACCTAAGGTAAGGAAAATATCACAATCTCATTTTTATCCGAGATTGTTTTTACTTTGGCATTTACTGGGGTGTATTTTATCATCCACATCCATGTTTCCTCAATATGTAATGTTATTTCCATCCACCTAAAATTGTTTAAATCCAATTTTACCCATAGGTGAGTTTTTATTAAAGGATATGAAAGGAATCTTTTGTCGTTTTTCGTACGAGTTACTTTTTGACTTTTCCGACAAAAGTACGAAGAATGTTTTTTTTAACTTATACGGCACGAATGGATTTTTACGGTTTTATAAAGCCTTATTTTCATGAACCTTCCTCCAAAATATTTCATGACTATTTTCAATAAAATCTCTTTCTTTTAAAATTGCCTGATGTTTTGTGAAAAGGAATTGATTTTGAAGAAGAAAGGATATTTTCCTCAAGAATTCATTTCAAGTGTTTTATCAAAATTATTTTCCATCTAAGATAATAAAGGGTTCTATTTCTATCCATATTTTTACATTGATTTGACTATGTTGTGATGGAATTATGTTTATGAATTCCTTTATCTTATATGAATGGTTTTATGATGTCATGTTGTTTAAGAATCCCATTTTTATTACATGGGTTATGCTATGATGTATGGTTTATTATTTTGTAGCACACATAAGAATGGTATCATTATGAGATGGGTGGGACCTATATCTCCCTCCAATGCATTGGGTAAAGATTTTATATCTCATGAGATAGACATGGCTGGAATGGTAGGTTATACCGGTTCAGTGAAACAGGACTGAAACGAGGGTCACTCGATTCAGAAATGGACTTTGTCCACTAAGATAGTCTTGGAAATGAGTCTTGACTAACAAGAAATGATTCTCTATGATTATGTGTGTATGCCACAAAGATTAATGTTTTAAGTTATGATTATTGTGAATACATTTCACTACCATGAGTTATCCTAGGTTATGAAATTATGATCTCTTTTGCAGGTTAAGATTTCCAAAAGTTATGTTCTTATGAATATGAAGTGATTGATTTTTCTTTTGTTTACCCTTACTAAGCATTTGAGCTCACCCTTTTATGTTTTGTTTTCCCCAGGATATAAAGAAAGGTTTTAGGTAAAAAAAGGGAAGATCTTTATGGGAGATATTGAAGATCTTTCACCAGGATTAGAAGATTACGTTCCGAGTTTCCAAAGACACTAAACTATTACGATCCTTGTGTGTGTGTTTTTGTTATGTACTAAGTATTCCGAAAATGTAATGTAATGTCAATGTACGTCAAGCTTCGGGTCTCTACAGTTGGTATCACAGGAAAGGTTTAGTCAACCTTTGGAAACTAGGATGCGAAAACGTTAGTGAGATCCCTAGAGATATTTCTAAGGTATGTCTAGGGATGCCCCTAAGGATAAGTATACGTATAGGATATAGTCGTAGAACTATGGTAACGATATTAGATTAAACCAAAGATGTTAGATATTTAAGTTACTCCCCCTTTATTATGATTTTTGCCTATCACACTATTCTTTTTGGGTTTTAGAAAATGGCTGGAAACAAGGTGATTCACGATAATGGAGGATATGATGGACAATGGAATGATATTCTTCATGAGAAACCAAATGAAATGGGATTTGGAAGTCCAAACATCATTATTATGCCGAATCAGCAATCTCATAATATGATCAATAAAGTAAAATTTGGTAAGTTTCCTGACTCGGCTAATAAGAGAAAGATGGAGTTTAATGATGATCATAGAGGAAAGAAAGTTCAATTTCCCCTATGTAAATCATGTGGGAAGAGGCATCAAGGATAATGTTTCAAAGGAACTAGAAGATGCTTTGGGTGTGGAAAAGAAGGACACAAAGCCAGTAAGTGGAAAGGAAAAGGTTCAGTTAACACCAGGGATGAGGATAATGGTATTGCTACGACATCAACAATGGTTAAATGTTTTAAATGTGGAATGTACGGGCATTATGCAAACCAATGCCCTAAGGGAAAGTCTCATGAAGAAAATCAGTATGGTCGTATGGGTAGTATTTATGTTGATGATGATGATGAGACTACAAATGATATGTGAGATGAAAGAATTGTTGAAGCTCGGTCAATGGTTTAAGAATGTAGTGGAATGATTACATGTTTATCAAGTGTAATGTTGTATAAGTAATCTCATGGTACTATGGGATAAAGGGACATCTAAGGATTTTTACATTGTTGTCTTTCCATAAGTTTTGAAAGTATGTGATGAATGGTACCAGTATTTTTGGAAAGTAGATGATATGCGCATAATGAAGGGATAAGATGATAATGGGATGTTTGATTGTATGCATGAGCTCATGATTGATATAAGGACTAAGTGATATCATGGTTTGAGTATATAGAATTTTGAGGATTTTGGTATGTGGAAAGTGTTAACTTTTAACTGCATTCATGTTTTCACTAAGGTTCAATGGGTATTCAAAAGAATACATGATTAAGGACTTTGAATGTTTGGAATGTGACCAACAAAACATATCTTATGATATATGGGGATCAACGATGGTATTAAATCTCTGGTAATCGTTTTCACTATGTTATGAGAGTGGACTACAGTATTATGGATAAGCCTAAATATTATAATGGATTATGTTGGACATAAGTTAGGATAAAACGTTTTTCGATATTATTGATGGGATGTTATATTAATATAGCTTTAGAAAAAGGACAACCTGCAGGACGGGCGACAACCCATCGCTTCGGACGAGGATGTGGGAATCGAACCCACAACCGAAGTGCGACTAGCCTTTATCGCCTACTACTGGCCTACAGGAAGTCCATGTTTAGTAGAAACTAGTTTTATTATATTAAGCAGTATGATATATGAAGTATAAGTCCATTTTAGGAACCATATATGATTAATCTCACTATAGAATGACTTATGTATATTTAATAACTTTTTGCTAACCTTTTGTTTGAGACAGATGGAATGACCCGTCATTCTCTCACAAGATCTGCTAACACTTCACGAATAACAAATTCAACTTCATTTATATAAGAGATGAAGTGGAAATTGTTCAAGGCACGAACAACAGTGAGATTGTACCAAAATAAAGTAAGTATTTATTCTAATTCAAATTCTTCAACTTTAGGGAAATGATCTTGAAAACCAAAAATGTTGTCCTAGTGCCCTTATATCCGATGAATCAGATGGTACCCTAGATCGTCACAAATTTATGGCTTTGTGATTGCTGGCTTTTCCATAGCCATGTTCTCTACCACTCTCCATCAGAACATGATGGTTAGATTTCTCTTCCATATCCATATTTTCACCTATGTGGAAACCCAGTGATTAGTTTATTTGGGTAACCGTTACGTTTCATACTTTTTTTTTAAAGATAAGTTTTGGTATTCCTTTTTACGATGTGGGTTTCTATCAAAGAAACTTTCAAATAGTAAACCATTTATAACCCCGACAAATTTCGAGGGCGAAATTCATTTTAAGGGGGGTAGAATGTAACACCCTGAGATTTTATGAAAAATATTATTAATGTCTTATGTTGTATTCTACACCAAGATTACCCTGCGCTATACGCAACACCGTATTAGCTTGCAGTATACGCAACACTATTCTTGGACCGTGTTACACATAATTTTGATAATAGTTATTCTACACAACATTGAGTATATATATATATATATAGATATATTAAATGTATAAATGAAATATGGTTGGATTCTGTTATACGAAACAACGAAGGATTCTTTCACAACACGCAACCCTGACTTGGCTTGCATTACACGCAATCGCGACCTTCCTCGATAGCGTGTGTTGTACGCAATACCGGGTTTTAATAAACAATGTTATATTATTATAATATTATCATGAACTAGCCGTTATGAATAGTATTAAATAAATTTTGAATTTTATAACATTATTATTCATCTTACACATTTCTAGAACATGGTATAAGAACAAAATAAATTTTTCGGGTAAAATAAGTATTTTTCAAAAAATGCAGTTTTACCGCCTTTTGATGGCGCACCCACTTTAAATATAGTTTTTGACATGTTTATATGTTAAATTTGACAAAATAATATTCTTCTTTTGAATCAGGATATAAAAATTTACATTAGATAAAGTTTTGATATTTTTCCGATAACTTTCATATTTTAATGAATAGTAAAAACCCGCTATATTTTAATTAAAAACAACTTTTTTCATCGTAATATCTTATGTGGTTAAATTATAATATTTAATGGTTTTAAAGTATAAATAGAATATATTTTTACCATTTAATATAATTTATGTCATTAACATTGATTTTACCTTGAATTCGTAGGTTAAATCAATTCAATCTTTTGCAATGTTTTAAAGAAAAACCCGTTTTCTTTCGACAACAGGATTAATTTTAATTTAATTTATGCATCTTTTGTGTATTGAATTTGGAAAAATGGATTCCATATTTGGAATCAGTGGGTCCAAATTATGTTAATAAGCTACTTTTTATTTTTGGGAATTATGAATAGTAACTACGGTAAATTTTATTTACCATAGTTAAAGGTAAATCGGGTAATTAAGGGTAAATATAATATTTTAAAATTACCCTAACAAATGTCAAAATCCTATTGGATGACTAAAAGTCGACCCATATCACCTAAGGGTCTGATTAGAATCATTTAATGGACATTTTTCCATGAAAATAACTTAATTATTATTAAAACCAAAGAAAGTGACAACATGTCACTCTCTTAAATCTTATAAGTATATTAATTTTAATTTAGTGATAAACTTCATGAAACTTCGAACATGAATAGTCTCCAGAAAGATAATGAAATTATCTACATCATATAAATTTATTTATAATTTTTAGGGATTAAATAATTATCATTAATTATGACACAATAGTGATGCAGAAATTGTTTATCTAGTGAAAAATCAAGAATATTGTTTTTATTAAACTAATAGTGACCATAAAATGCACAAATACCTAACCAAAACTTATTGGCCATGTAAATGTAAACCATAAGCATCCAATGGTCGAATATTAGACCATTTGGAGCCTTATAAAAGCGATTATGACACTTATATTAGTTTATTGTAAATGATGCCAAAGTTGTCACCTTCATAATTTAATAAATATAACAATTTAAATATTGTGATTTTAAGATGATAAATTCTATTAAAAGTATTATTGTGAAATTTAATAGATTTATTTTCATCATAGGATTTTATTTTTAATTTTTATGCAACAAATAAGTATATGAAATAATTATACAAAAATGTTGTAGTATTTATTTTATTAAGAGATAAACCAAATAAATGGTTTCAAAAATAATAAAATAAATATTATATGAACTATTTAATGTTCTCCAATAATTTTTAAGATACATATGACATTTTATGAATCTATTAAAACTTTTAGTTCGAACATATCTTCTGTATTTATTTTATTTAAATTCAAATAATTGAATAGTGTCAAAATTGACACTATTGTTATTTTATAAAAACAACATATTATAAAATTGATTAAAAATCACAAAATATTTCAAAATTATAAATTTAAATTTATATGATCTAAAATGTTATTAAGAATTCAATTGTGGACAATTCACAACAAATAAGTAATTATTTGTTATAATTTAAAAATTAGAATGTTATTACCACAAATAAAATTAAATTGATTAAATAAGGATAAATCATGTTGATAATGTTTAAAATAAATTCCTAACATGTCTAAATTCTATTGGTTGATGATATTACAACCTTATCTTATCTAATATTCTAATATGAGTCATTTTTGGAGGTTTTTATGTGGGGTTAGATTTATTATAAATTAATATTTTTAAGAATTCCAAAGGTGCCCCTCTCCTCCCTTATAAAAGGGCACCTCCTCCCTCTCTTCCTAACACAACTTTGAGGATTCAAGCTCGGCCAACCCCTGCCAAAATCTCTTCTCCACTTCCCTAGTATCATTCTAGAGGTCTTGGTATTCTTCAAAGACCATCCTTAGTTCTTTAAGTGGAGGTTAAGAAAAGGCGCGTCAAAAAGAGGTAATATCCATTACCGATCTTTTTCAATTCCATTCGTCTTCAACTTCTTCTTATTTATTTTTTTCATGATGAAGTAATAACACCAGTATTACTTACATACTGATATGTTATTATAAATATGAAACAACCCTAATTCACCTTCTATCCATCCTACGGAAAAATGAAATCACCGCGCGTGTGTACGTACGGAATACCGTCTCCACACCGTGGTGTAATCTATTTTCCACTATCACCTTACAAGGATGAGTATAATGGTGTAATGAGTAACTATATATGATTATTATAGAGTTATATTGATACTGAAATAGTATACATACACTTCAACACAATTCCACGACCATGGGAACGATATCATCGCTCGTGCGTACATACGGACTACCGTCTCCACGACGCGATGAGATTCATTCTCAATGATTAACCATTCATGAATGATTATAAAGTATATATAATATGTACTAATGAAATATATGACATAATAATGACACTGGATTTATTTATATATTTATATGTATGTCATCTACTTAATTCCATTCAATTCAATAAGGAAACGAAAACAGCGTTCATGCGTACGTACGGACTACCGTCTCCATGAACGGTGTATTTCTTTCCATTTAATGATTTATTATATATATGTATAACCTGAATATATATATATATATATAAATCATGTTTTATGTTCTGGAATTAAGTAATCATGATCTAAGTAATCATATGAATAATTACAAGTCAAAACACGGACGACAAATGAAACAATTTTACCCAAAACGCTCTTTAACATGGAATTTACAAAAGAACGGGTAATATAAAGTCATAAGTGAACCATATATGATATCATAACAATGAATATGATTATTTAATAAGTAAATGACATTATTTAAATCATTATACAGGAGGTTCGGACACTTACAAAGAAAATCGGACCTAAGGTAAGGAAAATATCACAATCTCATTTTTATCCGAGATTGTTTTTACTTTGGCATTTACTGGGGTGTATTTTATCATCCACATCCATGTTTCCTCAATATGTAATGTTATTTCCATCCACCTAAAATTGTTTAAATCCAATTTTACCCTTCGGTGAGTTTTTATTAAAGGATATGAAAGGAATCTTTTGTCGTTTTTCGTACGAGGTACTTTTTGACTTTTCCGACAAAAGTACGAAGAATGTTTTTTTAACTTATACGGCACGAATGGATTTTTACGGTTTTATAAAGCCTTATTTTCATTAACCTTCCTCCAAAATATTTCATGAATATTTTCAATAAAATCTCTTTCTTTTAAAATTGCATGATGTTTTGTGAAAAGGAATTGATTTTGAAGAAGAAAGGATATTTTCCTCAAGAATTCATTTCAAGTGTTTTATCAAAATTATTTTCCATCTAAGATAATAAAGGGTTCTGTTTCTATCCATATTTTTACATTGATTTGACTATGTTGTGATGGAATTATGTTTATGAATTCCTTTATCTTATATGAATGGTTTTATGATGTCATGTTGTTTAAGAATCCCATTTTTATTACATGGGTTATGCTATGATGTATGGTTTATTATTTTGTGGCACACATAAGAATGGTATCATTATGAGATGGGTGGGACCTATATCTACCTCCAATGCATTGGGTAAAGATTTTATATCTCATGAGATAGACATGGCTGGAATGGTAGGTTATACCGGTTCAGTGAAACAGGACTGAAACGAGGGTCACTCGATTCAGAAATGGACTTTGTCCACTAAGATAGTCTTGGCAATGAGTCTTGACTAACAAGAAATGATTCTATATGATTATGTGTGTATGCCACAAAGATTAATGTTTTAAGTTATGATTATTGTGAATACATTTCACTACCATGAGTTATCCCAGGTTATGAAATTATGATCTCTTTTGCAGGTTAAGATTTCCAAAAGTTATGTTCTTATGAATATGAAGTGATTGATTTTTCTTTTGTTTACCCTTACTGAGCATTTGAGCTCACCCTTTTATGTTTTCTTTTCCCCAGGATATAAAGAAAGGTTTTAGGTAAAAAAAAGGGAAGATCTTTATGGGAGATATTGAATATCTTTCGCCAGGATTAGAAGATTACGTTCCGAGTTTCCAAAGACACTAAACTATTACGATCCTTGTGTGTGTGTTTTTGTTATGTACTAAGTATTCCAAAAATGTAATGTAATGTCAATGTACGTCAAGATTCGGGTCTCTACAGTTGGTATCAGAGGAAAGGTTTAGTCAACCTTTGGAAACTAGGATGCGAAAACGTTAGTGAGATCCCTAGAGATATTTCTAAGGTATGTCTAGGGATGCCCCTAAGGATAAGTATACGTATAGGATATTGTCCTAGAACTATGGTAACGATATTAGATTAAACCAAAGATGTTAGATATTTAAGTTACTCCCCCTTTATTATGATTTTTTCCTCTCACACTATTCTTTTTGGGTTTTAGAAAATGGCTGGAAACAAGGCGATTCACGATAATAGAGGATATGATGGACAATGGAATGATATTCTTCATGAGAAACCAAATTAAATGGGATTTGGAAGTCCAAACATCATTATTATGCCGAATCATCAATATCATAATATGATCAATAAAGTAAAATTTGGTAAGTTTCCTGACTCGGCTAATAAGAGAAAGATGGAGGGAGACTTTTGAATCTTCCAATAATGCATTGAATGTAGATGTAAGAGTATGATCACCTCATCCAATAAGACAAAGTATATCTAAAGTAAAGTCGAGATAGAGGAATATAGGTATGTTTACTAGACCAAGGCCATATTTTCAGCATTATAGAAAAATATGACATATCAATAAGGATTTTCGTATGCGCAAAGAAAATTTTGGAAGAGGAACTTTCCGATTGTTGAAGTCCATGAACTCAACAACTAATAGTAGTGAAAAATTACTAATAAGTGTTAATATTCTGGTGGAATTTTTGATTATATATTCCAATGCATTTTTCAATCCAATGGTGTAAAGGGATGCATAATGAATTATGTTTCCAGATGTTTTGGTAGAGTGTATCTATTGAATTATTAAGATACTGAATTCATGGAGAAGATATATTTGAAAATCCAATTAAATAATGGTGGTGTCTTTGAGATGAAAGGATTCAGATATATTTCAATGCTCTGGAAGAATCTAATTTTAGTAGGATAGTTGTATGAAGTTGGATATGGAACCAAATCTTCTAAGTAATTGTGGAAAATTACTCAATGTTTCTTGGTCATTGTAAGATGTGTAAAGGATGAAAAATTATATTTGAATATAAGGGAATTGGGACCCGAACTCATTGAAAATTCAACAATAGAAAATTTAGATTTATGTCATTGGAAACTTAGGAATCTCATTGAGAAAGGTATGGAACTTATAGAAGAAAAATGAATGATAAATATGGATCATTCATATCTCAAGAGTTACGAAAGTTTCATAGTTGGAAGGAAACAAAAGGTGTTCCTTAACTTGAGTTAAAGAACACCAAAAATATATAGGCTATAGATTGTATATACAGATGTCTAGATACCTTTCCCAATTAAATCTCATTGAAATTCAAAATAAATTGTGATTTTCATTGAAAACTCCATGAGGAAAGTATGGTATATTTCTCAAAACATAAATTTAAAAATTTTGGAGTATTTATGAAATGGAAAGCTATGGTTGAAAGGTAAAAAGAATGAAATATGAAATTCTTGAGATTAGAAAATATCGGTGAGTACACTGGAAGAATTTTTTAGAACTTATACAGGCATAGAAGAATTAGTAATGAGAAAAATATATATGGAATGCATAAAAAAATGGCGTATTTGAATGTATGAATTAAAAATTGATGAAAATAGTGTAAACTATGATATTGAATTTAGGAACGCATAAGATTTTTTGGGAGAAATATGTTAGTGATATGAATTTTCTGATTAATAAAATCCCCATAAAGTCAAAGGGAAATAATTTTATAGAAGTTCAATAAATAGGATTGAAACCAAATTTAAATCACCTAAAGATATTCATAATTTTATCTTATGAACATAATGATGCCAAAGAAAAGATAAGCTTGATGAAAAATATAAACCTTATTTTTTAATTTTTTATAGAGATGAAAATCTCAGATATTGACTTTGGGATAATGAGATGAAACAATTCATAATATGTAGGAATGTTTTCTTTAATGAGAAGTTCCCATGTAAGGACTTGAATTTAAATGAAAAAGAAGTTAAAGGTAGATAATCAACTTTAGTTCAAATTGATCTATATTGGGGAACTAGATGTTCAAAAATTATAAAGAGTTCAGAAGTTATTGAGTCTACCAAAAAATCAAAAATTCTAGAGAACCATTCAAGGAGAATCATATAAGGTTTGAGGATGAGACTAGTGGAAGATATACTAGAAAGGTAGGGAACTGGAGATACTTCATCTAGAGTTTTTAAGGATTAAAATTTTAAGGTTTTATTTTAGGAAATACAAGAACCATATATTAAATTTTAGAGATATATAAGGGCCATATTATTATCACAAAGTTATGAAGATAATTTTAATTTCATACTTTTAATAGATAGAGGGTAACCAGAAATCCCAAAAGAAGAATCTATTTTTGGTGATTCTAGAAAGTGGAAGATAATCATGTAGGGGGAGTTTAATTAACTTCACATGAATGAAAAATAGGGTTTAATTTATTTACCCTCCATAAAAAAGGAAATTTAAAATAAGTGGGTTTTTTGGATAAATTATGAAGCTAATGGAAGTAAAAGGTATAAGGAAATACTATTTGGTAAAGGATTTCATAAAAATGAGGGCATCAACTTTTCTAAAAAAAATTCTCATGTAGTTAAAAATACTACTATAATAATAATGCTCAACATGGTTAGTTATGAAGGCTTAAACCTAGAATAGATGGGTGTAAAGATTAATTTTCTTCATAGGGTTCTTAAAAAATAAATCTATATAAATAAACATACTACTTTTATGAACCAATAAAATCAATGTTTGGTGAGTAAAGCCAATAAATGTTTTTATGGGTTGAAATAAGCACCAAGGTAGTGGGAGTGTAATTTTGAATCATTCATGGAAAATAAAGGTTTTAATAAGAGAAAATTAGGCCATCGTTGTTACTAGATGGAGTAAAAAGATGTGAAATTCATCATTTTAATTTTTTACACGGATAACATGATACTGGTAGGTCCTCAATATAACAGATTCAAGATATAAGGAAATAATTTTAGATTAGATTTGAAATAAAATATGTTGGTGAAGTAAATAAGATCTTATATATATGTATCAAGTGAGGTAATAAGACCGAAATCTTGATTTTATCATAAAAAGAGTACATCTCGAAGGTCATATAAATATTTATGATGATTTGATGAAAATATGTTTCAACACCTCTTGATGGAAACTTGAAAATCTAAAAAAATAATCACTATTAATAGACTAAGATGATAATTACACGGTCAAAATTCCATTTGTATCAATAGTTTGATGTCACATGTATTATATGGTGTGTACTCGACCTGATATTTCCCATACATTGGGAGTTTCTAGTAGGTTCATTTAAAATACAAGGAATGAACTTTGGGAAGATATGTAGTGTATTTTGAAATATCTTCATGTAAAGTCATATAAAACCATTTTCTTCATAGATTATGAACCATTGGTTGGGTATATTGACATATATTTTAGAGGAGACTTATATTTTAGAAAAACACAACTGGGTTTGTATTTACCTTTGAAGTGGTGAGATATATGTCAAGGTTGTAATCATTGATTGCACTATCAAGAATGGATGCTAAATATATGGAATCTGTGAAAGTAATAAAGGAAATATTTTGGTTTAATAATTTTATTGGGGAGATTTTAAGTACCCAAGAAAGTTTATTCCTCTACCATGATAGTCATAGTGTAATATACTTAGCCAAAAATCAAGTGTTTCATTGGAGGATGAAGCGAATCGACCTAAAGTACCATTACATCTGAAATATTCTAGAATATGGGGTGTTAGAGCTATGAAAGACAACCAATAATAAGAAACTAATAGATATGTTCAAAAAGTCTTTAGTCTAGGAGATTCTGAGGTAGCATCATGCCTCATTTGGACTTGGGTGAATGGAAATGGAAACAGAGAAGTGTTTCATGCAGTGATAGTATAGAAGGTCATATTTTCTAGAGTTTTGGAGGATTGTGTGAGATCCTTGAAGCAGTCTTCAAGTGGTATTTTTGGTATTATGTGAATTCTCTTTAATTATTGGAGTTAGTTCATCATAAGTAGGAACTTCATATAAAACTTTAGTCTTAATAAAGTAGTGGTAGTAGGCTTCAACGAACATGCAATGTGTTGATAATAAATTATTAATTTATGATGGATCCTCAATCCGAAGGTCATCAAGAATTTATATTACTAGAAGGTAGTAGTGTTTACATATGGATAATTATAAACATAGTTTTTATGGGAAAAGTATGATGTGTAAGGAATATTATTGTTCTACCAATGATAGATAGTTAGACTGAGGAAATCCATAGGGAGTTAGAAGTTTCATAGTGCAATAGATGTATGCCCGGGAATATATGAAGTCAATGAAACCATATGACTGGGTGAGACCCTATATATCTAGGGGTGGGAACACTTTTCTAAGTGGTCAAAAAATCATAATAGTTAGTGATATATGTGACTCCCAAGTCATAATAGATTTCAACTTCATAGTTCTGATATAATGAAATATTTTGACGCTTCTACCCATGGACGTAGGACGAAAGTCCAAGCCACATAAAACCTTTTTTTCCATTTACATGATCTTATTTCCTTCCATAACTTTAGTTGAATGTTTTTTTGAGTTGGAATAAATAATCTTTAGTAAGTGAAAGTCAGTGTAGTATGTAATGATCCGAGATTTTATAAATAAAATTCCCTTTGGGATTGATTTAAATTCCTTATTATGTATTATGGTTATAAAAAATATATTGACTTCTTTGTTTTTTTAGAATATTATATCCTATATAAATTTAAATACCATTAATCATCATAACCATTGAAAATATAACTACTGAACAATTATCATATGATTAGTATAAATATAGGATTTTGATACATCCAATTGACACAGACAAAAGAAGTGACGACCCTAACGAGTAAGATCATACCCTATGAATCCCATTTATCAGAGATTCTGAGGGAGATAGCATGAATTGGATTTTCCCTTGACCAATCCTAGGACAATATCCATTAATTAAATAATGATAGAAATTATTTATGGGATAAGTTCAAGCTCATCGAGATCACGACCTAAACCATATACACCAAACCACCCCATAAAAATCTCAGCATCGCACACCTTACCCTTAGGGTGTTTGTTATTGTAATAAATGGATATGTATCAAGGCCCTAACAATATGAAAATTTATATCTTATTTTCAATATAATAATGATTATATTTACTCCTTATTGTTGTTACTTTATAAATTATTTTTATTTTGATATGATAAAACATAAATTTTATTTTTATAAATTATGAAATTTCAATTAAGACCTCCCTTTTTGATAAATTAATGGATTTTAAAAGTAAATTATAATTTTAAAAAATAATAAAATTAAATAATTTTTATTAAATATAAATGATAATATAATTTTTTTTTCAGTCAAATGTAATTTTTATAGGAGTTCGAAAACTGTTATTGTCAAAAAACCCAACATTTCTTAATAAATGTAGATTATTATTTTGAAAGTAAAAATTAAAAAATTATATAATTATATTGATATAATAAATATTATTTTTTGAATCATCACATCAAAATTATTCAATGGTGAATTTTTCATAATTTTATGAGACAATCAAATTTTTGGGTAAAAATTAAATAAGATATAAAATATAGTGTGTATTCTGACACTATAAAAGATAAAAAGTGATGTAATAAATGATATAAAAGCTATAAGATAAAAAATATATGTTTCCAATTTATAATAATGGGATTTTAATGTGATTTTATTAATTTTATAAATCCTTTATGAATTTTCCGAATCCTATATTATATTTTAAAGTTTTAAAATCATTCATTTAAAAACATGACTCACTTACACATCACCAAGTGTAATTTTTTGTTGAGTTAGGACAAAGGAATTATAAAATAAGTAAAACAAATCCTAGTTTTTAGAAACCATGGGTAAAAAAATGGAATTTTTGTGTTTTTTTACTTTATTTTATAGATTCCAAAACCTATGTTTTGGAAATAATAAATAACTCCCCTCTATATTACTATATAAACCCACCCAATATCCCATTACTATTAACTAAAAAACCTTTTATAACATACTTACTCTTCAATTTCCTCTATAGAGTCCTCCCTAGGTGTCCTTAATCTCTCAATAATCTTATCCCAAGCGTTTGGAATCACCCTCTCTCTTATTTTCCATTTAAGCACCTTCTTTGTATTTATACCTTTTGAATCTCAATTGGTTATGTTTTAATGACTTTATAAATATCCCTATACTATCCAATTTATGTTCTAATAACGAGATATCATTCATTTCCTCTCAACATAGCTTTTAACTAAGGCGTTACTATGCTGAAATTTAGTAAGGTATCCTCTCTTCTCCCCTTTATTCAAGAATATTATTTATTTTATGACTTTTTACTTCCAATTCCTAATTTTGGGATATTTTTTTACAAATACCTACTAATACCATTTTTATATAAAAATGATTATATAACCCTTTTACTCTCATTAAACAATTTTATGAATATTTATGTACTTCCGTTACGTTGTCGAGATTTCACTGCTATTTTTCATACCAAATAATCGCGTCGTGAATATCCACATCCATTTCCACTCAATGGTATTCACCTAGATGTAACTATCCTTAATTTATTTAACAATTCCATGTATTTAACCCACACTCCTTCATTGTGGGGTTAAAACTGATAAAATACATCCTTATGTGGTATCATCAATGTGGCACACTAATTCATGTACATGATCTAAAAGTGATGGGTGCACCCAAAATTATATAGATTTATAATGCATTGGGTAATGTTCTAGTTTCATGAGACATCATGTATGGGATTAGAGATTGAACATAATCTATTGTGAGAATTTTTACACAATGTTATGATGTCTTGGCGGTTATCCTATTCCTATGATGATGATGTCAAGTTTAATGTTGTTTCCACATTCCTATATTGCATTTATGTTATCACGTTATATCATGCCTCATTATTCATATTTATTATTTTTATCCCTATTATGTCCTATTTAAATGTTTATTTTATAAAATGTATTACTTTTTTCATGTTATGATTTGTTTATTCCCTTAACGGGATTTATATCTCACCCCTTTCTTATGTATATCCCCAAGTTATCCCATGCAGTTTTATGAATGATGGAAAATTATTAGAATGTTAAGAAATTTTTCAATAATTCAAATATTCCCTTATTTTAAGTTGTTATGTAATGTTCCTAATTAACCAAAGACACTAGGAATATTGATATTCTAGGATTTATTACAAGTATTATTATGTAATAAACCATGAATTAATGTGTAATAACGATAAGGGTTGTCCTACAATGATTAGTGTGGAGATACTTATTCATATTTATAGTATATTGAAATTGAAAGGATTAACTTCTGGTGAACTATATCCCCTAGTTTGATATTCCAATGATGAAATTACAATTTCTAGAATTTATGCAGGATTCTCAACATGATTTTCCCTAAATGATCATCCTATTTGTTGGTGACTAGGTATAAATGGATATGGTTGGGGGTTACACTTAGTAGGAGTCCAAGGTAGGAAACCTATGCTGTGAAAGGGTTGAAAATAGGAGAATGAGTGGGGATTATTCATGATCTACCCTAATGGATCATCCTATCTATTGGTGACTAGGAAATAGAAGATATGGCAGGGTATTACACCTTGTAGGAGTCCTAGGTAGGATTCCTGTGCTATAAAAGGTGTGAAAACAGAATAACGAGTGGGGTTGTGCATGATATTACCTAATGGATCATACTGTCTGTTGGTTGATAGATAAAATAGGATATGGTTGTGGTTTAAACATATTAAGATGCTCATGTATGAATCCCATGTCATAAAAGGGGAAATAATAGAAGATTAAGTGTGGCTTATTCATAATTGGCCCAAATGGATCATCCTAGATATTTGTGACTTGGAAGGAGATGATATGGTTGGGAATTACACATAGTAGGAGGACTAGGTCGGATGCATATTCCATAAAATATGTGAAAACAGGATACCATTTGGGGATTACACATAATATTCTCTAATTAATCATTGTATATATTTTTAATTAGTCTAGAGAAAATATTGTTTGGGGATTACACCTAGTAGGAGGCCCATATGAGTAAGTTCCCAAGTAGGTGACCTTGGAGAATGAGGAACCCTAGTTGGATCTCTAGAATAAGTAGTGATTAGGTATGAGTATTTGGAAAAGGGTTTCAATAATATGATGGCCTAGGTAATTTATCCACCTAAGTAGGTGAGGCATTGGCGAAGTAGAGCCTAGGTATAAGGATGGGTGAAGTGGTGCCCAGGTATAAGGCATGGGTGAAGGGTTAGTCTAATATGGAGGCCTGGATGAAGTAGGCACCAGGTAGGAAATGAATTAGAGAATATTAAACTTAGTTGTAGTCTTGGGAAAAGTGGAACCCAAGTATGAGGTATATATGATGGGTTTCCCTAATAAAGAGGACTGGGTAAAGTAGCACTTGGGAAAGTTACCAAGGTGAATGGTCGCCCAAGTATTGAGGTCAGGGGAGAGTGTTTTCATAGTTAAGGATCTAAAATAAGTAAAACCTATGTAAGTGGCCTAGGAAAAGGGTATTCCTAATATGGAGTCTAGGTTGAAGTGTTTCCTAGGTAGGTGACCTAAGAAAAGGGTAACCCAAGTATGGAGGCCTGAGTGAAGTAGCACCCACATAGGTGACCTGGGAAAAGTTGTACTCAATTGGAAATATCTGAGGTTTAGTAGAGTGCATTTAACCCTAGTATATAATAATTGAGATACCTAGGTATAATTTATTCCTAGAAACAGGTATCTGTAATAGATAGATCTCATAGTGCCCGAGTCATGTTTCCCTTATGTGCGAACTTAAGAGTCACCTGAAGAGTGGAAAAACGGCTTGGGTATGAGGAGCTTCAAACACCACTTCTTCATCAAAAAATTCCTTTAAAATGGTATCATGGGGGTATATTTATAGACCAAGTGGGGAAAAGGCATGTTTTTAAGTGATAAAATCCTCTCACAACCTAGTGAAGCTAGGCCGTTCACTTAGGGGACCTAGGAACACATCACATGTGTGCTAATTCAATTCTTGCTAGGAGGGTAGGATGCACGTGTAGGAAACCCAAGGAACACAAATGGTAATACTAGGTAAAAAAGACCTAAATATAGAAAAGTGTGTCATGTGATATAATGGTGTGCATAAGGTAGGGAATTTATATGGATTTCACCTTAGAGAAGAACCATAATTTGGAAAAATTTATTCTAACTTCAAATAGCCATAACTTTTAATCTGAAAGTCCATTTGGGACTATGAGTTTTTAAAATGAAGGCTGCAAAATAAAATAAACCATTAGATATAGGTTTACCCCATAGAAAGTGTTTTCTGGGGAAATAAAATGTCTATAATACCCCTAAAAATGGGTTTTATTATTTTAACACCCCTTTATATTAGTAATTGATGAAATACACATCCCATTCCTAGTGGGAGTTTCTCAACACCAAATCACCAAATTGGGTAATGCATTTTTTATAAAAAAACATCTCTTACTGTGTGTGAAATCACATGGTACACGAATATCCCATTTTTAGCTTCCTTATATAGAAATATACTTTACTTCTCATTATTGGCTTGTGTCATCTAAATGAGGAATGTATCAAGACTTCCATGGATAAGTGTGAGGTACAATATTTTTGAGTGCTAAAAAAATTACCCCTTAGAATTAGATTCATTCAAAAAGAAATCTAAACCTAAGGAAATATAGGGAACTTTTTCCTATTAGTCTTTCATTTGGTAGGCCTTTATAGCCAACTCACAATGTGAGAATTTTCACCAAGAGGAGGATATCTTCTTAAGGTGTTAAGATTTATAAGAGGAATACTCAACTCAAGGATTTTATTCTTTCCAAGACAAATAATCAACTTGATGATTTTTACATAATAACAATGAGTTAATAAAGGAAAATTCAATTTGAATTGGTAGGCCCACATACTAGGATGGTAGGTTATGCATGATAAAAGTGGCATTTATGGCTAGAATTAACATTGGAGATCTAAACTTTACTATTTATCCTATGAGAAAAAGAATCAAAATACACATAGGTATTCACTATGGGGTCATAGTAAACATTAGGCCCATGCATAAGATAAAATAAAATAGTTTCATCCAAGTATAGGGTTATTGTGAAAGAAACGACATAAAATGTCAAACCCATAGATTTGGAACTCTTGTGTAGACCCAACTCATATATAAGGGAATAAGGTCAAAAGTAATATACCTCTCTAAATATTTTAAGGTCTTATAGGATGGAAAAATTTACCCTCATATGGATCATCTAAATAAATATACATGGGGAATAAAAGGGTACACTAACTCTTTTCTAGGCTGATGTACATAGCGAGCACAACTCAATTTTTTCTAGGGATGAATAATGCTTTCCATGAGTTTTATATATTTTAATTTTCACCTTAAATTTTCCCAAATCCATTGATGGAGATGATTATTGGGTATAAACATAGATTTTTTTAGGCCTCCATTTTTTATTTTTCAATATGTTATGAATTATTGGTTTTCTTTTTTTCAAATGCTCATAATTTTACCTTATCTATATGAATTTAATTCCCAATGAGTGAAGCCTAAACTGTTTCCAAGGTTTTTACTTGTGGGTTTTTATCCTGGCGAGTGATGTGTCTCTTTTCTTGGGTATTTTAAGGTTTTTCAAGTCAAACCAATGTAGTTGGAATTTAATGTTAGAAAAAGTTAAAAAAATATGAGGAAGTTTGTATAGAAACATGGGAAAAGAAAAATCTATTTGAATAGAGATCCCAATTTCATTAACATGGATAATGTCAAGGAATAGTGTATATGGTTTATGGTCATAGTACTTGGACTAAATTTTTATGATGTTTAAGTCTAGAAAGTTTTTACTACAAAGGGTGAGATAGTATATCTAGTACGGGTGAGCTAACCCGATGTGAATTGAGTGATGAATGGTAGTGTAGAAAATCTTATTTATGGTTGTACATAGTTTAAGGTAATAGTGTTTAGACCATTTTTCATTCAGTTTAAGGTTATGTGATGGGGACCATATATTCGATAGAAATTTTCCAAGAAAAAAATCTCAACCTAAGGCTTTGATATTTCTCAAATGCATATCTCAACTCAAGGAATCCAGGACATTATATGAGATCCACACCCAAATATGAAATGGAAAAAGAATAATATATCATAATCTTGCTTTTAAATTGGGTAAAATGCACAAATGTGTAGCATTGAGGGTATATAAAACCACTTAAATAACTGGGTTATATAAAGGGTAAAACATGAAATAAGAATGTACAATTCAATGGAAAATATATAAATGTGAGAATAGGTTTACCATTATCAATGATGGGATCATCCTCACACAATCCAGAAATAGTGCACGAGGATTGAGGGGGGATTTTCTCTAGGACCAAAACATCCCCTAGGGGTTACTTAGAAGTTCAAAGGTGACCATTCTATTCACCACCAATTCCTAGTAGAGTCCCTTCATATCATTTAATAACCCTATTAACAATTTCTAGGATTGGGTAAAACCAAGAGGATTTTGTCAATGTTATGGGTTTTTGAGAGGAGCTTATCTTCTCAAGTAATTGATCTAGTGATGATTCATACATTAAAGGAATAATATTGTTTAGGGAGAAAAGGGTAATCAAGATGGGTTCAAGAACTCTAAAATTTATGCCATAGTGTATTGAATATATTCTCAGGGGAGAAGGGATATACCATGAAATTTATAGAGTATGCGATCAGTTAAATAGATGGTCTACTCAATGTGATGAGGTGGTATTGTTATGAGTGACAATACCCCCATGTCATTTCTTAAGATTAGATGCATGGGAAAAATAACATCTTATCAAACTTTTTCCTTGAATAATGGGTCCAATAATCATAGTATAGGTTTTACTAGGGCTAAATTTTTCTCCTTTAATCTTTGTGAATTTTTTAATTTTATACTCTAAAATTTTCATAAAACCTGAAAGGGAATTTATTAGGGAGAAGATATCAGATTTACCCTAGAAATGAGTCATTTTATTCTAGCATATGTTAATAGAAATAATACATATACCAAGAATCCTCACATGGATCTAGCTCTCATGTAGGGGAGTTGGTTCATTTAGGATGGGCCAATCAAAATAGTTTATGGTTATATTGGGTGGACCATATGTTGTGTAGTTTAACTTCATGTGAAAAGGGCTCAGATGTCATTTAGTTTAGATTTATATGACGAGGACCAATTCCAAGTAGTCTAGAATCACGTGTAGTGGACTTAGGTGTCATGTAGTTTAAGATTATATGACAAAGACCTATATATAGGGGGATTTATATAGATCTTGTCTATGAAAAAATTGAGACATATTCATCTTAGTGGTGGACTTGTTGATGGAATCCCAACATGAATCAGAGTTCCCAAAGATCAAGATGAAACATGGATTTGATTGGTATTTTTGGATGAGCCTAGGATAAGTGATCTAGGCATCACTACATATCTTGAAATAAAAAGAATCAAGTGAAGGGGATTTATGTCAATAGCTTCATTATAGTACATGATAATTGAGAAACTTTATATCAATTTTATGTTCCAAACACTAGGATAGATAAAGGTTTGAACTTTGTATTGGTTTTTTCTAGGACCAGGATAGAATATCCATGTGTCAGTATGTATCATGAGGTAGTATAAATCAAGCAACATGTAGTTCAAATGTGTATATTAAGGCATTATTTTTGTCATAGTTTAGGTTAACCATGACACTTGGGTAGGAAAATATAACCATAGTAATAACATATTTGAAGAAAGATATCTCTAAAATGGGGTGAGATATTGTATATAGTGTCATTTTTTGATTATGTTGATCATTTTATTATGAAAGGGGAGATTTTATAATTTTGGGTCACATGGGATAGACCTCTTTGATTAGTTTAAGGTCATATGGGATGGACTGATGATGCTTGTCATTTAAGGTTATAATTTTTTGACCAAAGTGTCATAAAGTTTATGCTCATGCATCTAGGAGCCTCGTAAATTACATTTGTAATGAATTAGGGCATTTAATATAGATATATTTCTAACTTATTTGAACATGAGTAACAAAATTTATGTAAATAATGTATTTAAATGTTTGTGTTAGAGATGATGAAATGATGACCGGTGGGAATAGTCGATTATTAGTAATGGAAGGTCCCCCACTTACATAGTTGAAAAATAGTACATGAAGATTAAGTTTGACCTTTCCTCTAAGAACAAAATATCACCAATGGGTTACATAGTGGATTAAAGGAAATTTCAATATACACTATTCAATGGGGTTCCATTTGTATAAGTGAATAACCCTATTAGAAATTACTAAGAAGGGAGAAAAAATATTGGTATCTCAACCCAAGGTTGTGGGTGATGAAAAATCAGAAATCAAAGGTATGAACTAGGTTGGGTGGAAGATAAAATGTATAAATGGTTTTGGAATACTCTATAGATACACCATCATGTTCTAGATAGGTTATTTAGGAAGGAGGAATAATATCTGATTGAAGAGGAGGTTAAATTAAACCTAATAAGAAACAGATTGAGGAATCAAGATGTAATAGGGGTCATCTTGTTTATTGGTTATATAAACTATCAAAAAGGGGGCATGTAGTTTAAGGTCATTTATGATAGACCACCCCAAGTAGTTTATGGTCATATAATATAGAAAATGTACCATATAGTTTATTTTCATATTAAAAATACCATGTGTTGTCACGACCCATCCTCAGGGCCCGTGCTGTGACTACCCCAAGCCCGCCTTCCATAGGCCAGGGGCTGGCGACTAGCACCAAAGGCGTAAATCCTGAAAGAAGGGAAGGAATTTACTTTATGAAGTAACATATACAACATAGTACGCAAGGGAAGTAAGCACTAAGAAAAACTGGGTATAGGATAAGTGCTGAAAAAGTAAATGGGCCAGTATACAAACCCAACCGAAAGTAAAGTACAACTGAAAGGGAAAGTATAATAGCAGTAATTAAATACCAACACCGAGTCGTCCTCCGGATGTCCCACCTAAAGGGTGGGTATAGATAGCCTCCTCAGCTCCTCAGTTCCGGTCGTCCGCTCCGTATACATCCCGCCAAGTAGTCTACCTCTGTGTACCGCCTAGCTCCACATGTCTCCAACTCGATCAGTGATGTCTGTCGTCTACATCCAACACAACATAGTGTGGGCATAGCCCATGTAGGGGTGAGTATACGATACTCAGTAGGGACCCCGAGACCCCCAAAGGTCTCTCAGAATCCACGAAGGATAAACCACAAAGGAAAGATACAATCACGAAGTATCAAACAACTCTACATAGGTATATTCCCATACATATACCAAAGTCATCAATTACAGTTCGGCTCCAGCTCCCAAGCCCAAGCACAACCCAGTTCTCATAGGAATGCACAACCCAGACCACACAGAAAAGCACAACACAATCAACATAGGAAAGCACAACCCAATCCACATAGGAAAACAAGATAACCACATCATTGATAATGATTGAGAATCAAGACTCAACTCACACAGGTATACACTTCGTAAGGAGATAGAGATGATCAGATGTAGCCACCGATTCATCTAAGTTGTCATACCCATATAGGATACAAGACCAGCTAAGCTGTCAGACCCACAAAGGATATAAGACCAGCTACTCTGCCGGACCCACATAAGATACAAGTACAGAGTTAAATACTACCAGACCCACATAGGATACAAGAACAATAGTCATCGCCGTCGAACCCACGAAGGATTCTAGTACGATCATCATCACTGCCGAACCCACGGAGGATCCAAGTACAGGCGTCCTTGCTGCCGAACCCACGGAGGATCCAAGTGCAGTTGTCATCATCGCAGTCACAGCTAGCTCTAGGGTTCCCGCACACAGCATGCTCGATTCCGAGAGGGTCCTCTCCTCGAGCAAGAGAGAGAGTCGATACATCAACTGTCATAAATTCTAGAGTTGATGTATCCCAAAGTTCCATATCGTCAAAAGAAACCCAACGCGATAGACGGTGCGTCAATCGGACGCCCGGTCTGAGAGTTATTGGCTTTTCCGTTCCAGGGGCCTGGTTGGTTTTTAAGCTAAAACCAACCTGACCGTACTCCAACTACATCCAAAACTCAATCGGAGTAATCCAAAAGAACTATCTCATTAATAATATTTCAACGTAACTGACGGCACGTCATTTGGACGTCCGGTTGTTAAGTTATAAGCGTTTCCGCTCCAAGGGCCCGGTTGGTTTCAGGTTTGAACCTACCCGTCCGTACCCAAAGTTCTCTAAAACCTTGAGTGTAATATAAAAAAAATGGTCTTCTCGATCCAAGGATCCCAACACAACTGTTGATACATCGATCAGAGGTCCATAGCCCAAGTTACAGGCGTTTGAACGGATCTGTCTGAAATTAGGGGGTTTGGGCCCGGTCCGACCCGGCCCAATACCCCCTGGGTCGGCCCGAATCGGGTCGACCCGACCCGGGTACGGGTCTGGCCCGTTTGGGCATAGCCCGGCCCGGCCCGGCGCGGGCGGCCCGGCCCGGCACGGGCGGTCCGAACCAGCGCAGGCGGCTCGGCGCTGGCCGAGCAGGGCGCAAAGGGGGGCGCCGCCCTTTGCGCTGACCGGGGGTTTCAACCCCCGAATTTTCTGGAACTGCCAGCCATTAAGGCTAACCTTGTGTAACCGTGGGACCCGAGGGGGTCCCGCCTCCAGGTGGCATCGGCGGCCGGCTTAGCCAGCTGCTCCTCTGAAACTGCCGCGCCCCTCTGCCACGGCCTACCCTGGCCGCGACCTCCTTCGGTCTCACCGGCGCGGTGCGACTGCACCGCGCACCTCCACCGCGGCATTCTTTTTCCGCGGTGCTTTTCGTTCTCGCGCGGTGCAACGACACCACGCCGCCTTCGCCACAAGTTCAACGAGGATCAACAAATGAATAGGGGAGGAGGATCGGCCATGTTTGTGCGGTCCGATTACCTCCCGTTATGTCGCTATCAAGAAGCCAATTTAATTAATGAAGAATGTTAAATTAATCATGATCGTAAATAACCCCTACCTCAACAAGGAAGACGATCGTCGATGTCGCAGTACACAGCGTCGCAGAGAAGAGGATCGTAGGCATTGTCGGGGCGTGCTGAGGAGGAAGCAGGGTCTCCTCTCTGGAGACGAGGAAGGGGATTTGGTGGCGAGTCGTCAATCTCTGAAGAACCGAAGTTCTTCATCGTTCTTCATTGGAGGCCGACGTCATTGGCGTTTCGTCAGAGCTTTCTCCCGCAGGTCCTCAATTCGTTTGCCAAAGGGTTGATTAATAAAAAAATTAATCCTCACGTTGTGTCCATTATTATGGTTCATTAATAAACCTTAATTAATGAACCTATTAAACACACAGGCGTTGCTGTTACACAACCAAAGGGATGAGTCATTAAATGGCCCTTATTTATTGATCGTCGTTACACTGCGATTCTTCCAACTATCGCTCAACGGTGGAAGAAAAAGGATAAAATAACTTATAGTTATTTTATTATATATAAATCTTTTTCTGAAAGTCTAAAAACTTATCTTTTTTGTCCAACCCTTGTCAGTTGAAGTTAAGCTTAGCCTAAGCGAATCCCAGCACTGCAAATTCATCGGTACCCTCGGATTTTAATTTCAAGCACCAGTTCAAAAGATAGAAAAACCCACTCGTTCGTTCACTGAATGTACCCGAGCTAAACTTCCGAAATTGAATCTGGGCACATTGGGCCTCAGAATTAGGTGCCGTCAGAAACTGCGTACTCGTAAAATCCCAAAGAAATTAAGAAAAAAATTTCCTTGAAATTTACGGGTCTTTACATTACTCCCACCTCAGGGATTTACGTCCCCGTAAAGATACATCACTAAACTATGGAAACAAAAGAGGGTACTAAGCACAAATCTGAGCCTCCTACTCCCATGTTCTCTCCTGGAGGTTCCCGTTCTACCACCCGATGCGCACTAGAGGAATCGACCATCCACATAGGACCCACTCCTATCGATCCTCGATCTCCACCGGGACCTCCGCAAAAGTCGCCCCGTCATCGATGTCCAGCTCCCCATGATCAATGATATTCATCGGGTCGTGCACGTATCTCCTCAGTTGAGATACATGGGAGACGTCATGCACCCAGTGCAACTGAGGTGGAAGAGCCAGGAGATAAGACACTTTTCCTATCCTGCTGAGAACCTGGAATTGTCCGATGAAGCGCGGAGATAACTTTCCACCCCGGACAAATCTCCGTAATCCACGCCGAGGTGAGACCCGTAAGAAAACATGGTCGCCATCCTCAAAATCTAGTGGTCTCCGCCTCCTGTTAGCATATGAATTCTTCCGGCTCTGAGCAGTACTCATCCGCTCCTGGATGATCTGAACCTTCTCCGTTATGGCCTGGACCATCTCTGGCCCTACTAGTGCTGACTCCCTAGGGACTGTCCAGCATAGAGGTGATCTGCAAGGTCGGCTGTACAGTGCCTCGTATGGTGCCATCCTGATGGTGGAGTGGTAGCTGTTGTTGTACACAAACTCCACCAAAGGTAGGTGATCCTCCCAGCTGAGACCAAAGTCGAGGACACATGCATGGAGCGTGTTCTCGAGAGTCTGAATGGTCCTCTCTGTCTGGCCATTCGTCTGAGGGTGAAAGGTGGTGCTCAGGCGTAGCTGCGTCCCAAATTCCTCCTGCAACCCCTTCTAGAGCCAGGAAGTAAAGAGAGCATCTCGATCAGAGATGATAGATGATGTTACACTATGAATCCGTACGATCTCCTGAATGTAGAGGCGTCCCAAGCTCTCCACTGAGCCCTGCTCTTTGATAGGTAGAAAGTGGGCCCACTTGGTGAGTCGGTCTACAATCACCCAAATGGAGTCGTGTCCTCTGGAAGTAAGTGGAATCCCAGTCACAAAAATACATAGATATCCTGTCCCACTTCCACTCTGGGACCTCTAAGGGATGTAACAAGCCTACTGGTACCCGGTGCTCTGCCTTCACCTACTGACAGGTGAGGCATCAAGAAACGAACTCTGCCACAACCTTCTTCATACCCGGCCACCAGTGCTGTCGTATGAGATCCTGGTACATCTTCACTACTCCTGGATATACCTCCAAAGGGGTAGTATGAAACTCCCTCAGCACCTCCTCCTGTAAAGCAGATGGTACCATGGTACGTCCTCTGAAAGGAATGACGTGCTCTCCTCCTACAGAGAATCCATCAGGTGCCTGTTCTGAGGATATCTGTACACGTCGCATCTCACAGTCAACGACCCACACTGTACCTCTCTGACCCGTTGAAGAAGTGGTGAAGTGACTATGAGAGACTGTAGAAAGGCTGCCCCATCTCTATCCATGAAGGATATCTGCAATGCATCTAGCTGCTCCGTCACCTCTCCAAGTAGTCGAATTCCCGACCTCCTGCTGAGAGAATCAGATACTATGTTCCCCTTCCCAGGAGTATAGACTATATCAAAGTCATAGTTCTGGAGGAACTCGATCCATCACCGCTATCTCAAGTTCAGGTCCTTCTGCGAGAAGATGTACCTGAGACTCTGGTGGTCAGAGTAGACTGTAAAGTGCTCGCCCATCAGATTGTGCCGCCACATCTTCAAGGCGAAGACCACTATTGCTAACTCTAGGTCAGGGGTAGCGTAGTTCTTCTCGTGCTGACTTAACTATCATGATCCGTAATCAATCACTACCCGCTCTTGCATCGGGACACACCTGATTCCTGTCCCTGATGCGTCATAGTAAGCCACGTATCCTACGCCCTCCTCCGGTAGCCTTAAGATGGGTGCACTGGTCAATCTCTGTCTCAGCTTTTGGAAGCTATGATGACATCTATCTGACCACATGAAGGGTTTTCGCTTCTTTGTCAAAGATGAAAGTGGTGCTGAAACTCTGGAGAAGTCTGGCACAAACCTCCAATAGTACCCATCCAGACCCAGGAAACTCTGAACCTCCGTCACGCTCCTGGGTGGCTCCCAAGCAAGTACCGCCTCCACCTTCATGGGATCCACTGCAACTCCCTCCTCTGAGATGACGTGCCCCAAGAAATGAACCTCTCGAAGCCAGAACTTGTACTTAGAGATCTTACCATAAAGCTGGTGCTCTCAGAGCGTATCCAGTACAACCCGTAGGTGGTAGGCATGCTCCTCCTCAGTCGTCGAGTAAATCAGTATGTCTTCAATGAAGACTACGACAAACCGATCGAGGTTGGGCTAGAAGATACTGTTCATGAGACTCATGAACACTGTTGGAGTTTTGGTCACACCGAAGGTCATGACCAAGAACTCATAGTGTATATGCCGACACCTGAAGGCCATCTTCTGCACATCCTCATCCCGCACTCGGAGCTGATGATAGCCTGACCTGAGGTCTATCTTCGAGAACCAACATGCTCCCTTGAGCTGATCAAAGATATCGTCAATCCTCAGAAGCAGATACTTGTTCCTCACGGTCACCTAGTTCAGGAGATGGTATTCGACACACAGTCGCAATCCCCCATCCGCCTTCTTAGAAAATAGAACCGGAGAAGCCCAGGGTGAAACACTGGGTCAGATGAAACCTTTCCCCTGTAAGTCCTCCAGCTGTACCCACAGCTCATGAAGCTCGGCGGGATCCATCCAATATGCTGGAGTGGATATCGGTGATGTCCCGGGGTACAGGTCTATATAGAAATCTACCTCCCTACAAGGAGGTAGTTTTGGAACATCATCAGGAAAAACATCCGCATACTAGTCCACCACTACAGGAAAACTCGGACTCTGCACATCAACTGCTCCGAGGATGAGACTATCCAACTGATGTGTGATCGGCTGCCCCCTCCTCTGCATGAGTCCATCCTGTGCTGCGAAGGTTCCCTTTTCACTGGTGAAGGTGAACCTGGTCCAATCCGTGCAGACACACCGCACCTTGCGCCTAATATAGTCGATCTGAGCATGGACTATAGATAACCAGTCCATACCCAAGATGACATCGTAAGTCCTTGAAGCTGCTACAAGAAGATACCAGCTGAAGCTCTCGCCTCCTAGAGTAAGCTCACACTACCAGCACCAGTGCGTAATCGTCGAGTCTGCTCCCGTAGAAGTCTCTAGCCGCAAGGATCAAGCCAATGCCTCCGTCGGAATCTCCAAGCTCCGAACAAGGGCAACAGCAATAAAAAAATAACCCGCACCTGTGTCTATAAGAACTACAGCAAAGGTGGAGTAGACACAGATAGTACCTCGAATCATCTCGGGTGCACTGTGGTCGTAAGCCTCCGCTGCCTGAAGCTGAGCCTTCCTCTTCCCTCTAGCTCCCTATGGTTGAGGTGGACCTCCAGGGGCGGTGGTGGTAGAGAATCGAAGCGTCATCCACCACCCGATGCTTGGCCAGCTCCTCTGCCTCATCCGCTTGCTCCATGCGGACCACCACGGTCAAACCTCTACCTCTGCTTGGGAGGTCCCTACACGGTCTGTTGCTCATCTGCATGGCTGGTCGGGAATTCACGAGCCATGTGGCCCTGTCTACCGCATGCATAACACTGTCTGCTCCTCGTAAGGCTGTTTCTGTGCCATGTTCCCCACACAGCCGAACCCGTGTCCTGAGATCGCCCACCAGACGGCCTAGTCCGCTTGGACCCCTGTATCATCTGTCGACTGCCAGCTGCAGAAGACTACGCTCCATGACATCCTGTGGTGGGTCTCGCTGCTGATGGCTGCTCGACAAGAAAGCTCTCCACTAGCAGAGCTCGATCCAGCACCCCTGCCTGGGTTGTGATGCTGAGCGGAATCGTCGAAGCTCTGATCTCATGCATCATCCCCTGCTCAAAGGTCCGGGCACAGAAGAATGGGTCTCATACCATGTCTGTGGAGTAGCGCGTGAGGTCGGTAAATCTCACCGAGTACTGGGCTACTGACATGCTTCCCTACCGCAGTTGTAGTAACTCCTGGATGCGCACCGCACGGAGGGTGGCTGGAATGAACTCCGAGTGGAAGAGTCTCTCGAAGTCCGTCCAAAGTAGAAATGCCTCATAATGCACCTGGAGCATCAGGCTACACTATCTACCTGCTGTTGTGTGCAGGAGACTCATGACAAGGATCACCATAAGGTCAGCTAGTGGCCCTACTAATCTGAAAACTCGGACAATAGCCTCCAGCCAATCCTCGGATGCCTAAGTGTCCATCTCTCCGTGGAACCTGGGTGGTCTCTGACGCTAAAACTCGTGCAGTGCACTCAGGCGACGTGCACTCTCATATGTTGGGGCTGGTGGCATCGGTGGCTCAGCGGGTAGAGGTACCGCTGGTGCCTCCGCTGTAATGGGGCCCTGCACCGAGGCCTCGCCGCTCGGTGGGCTGCCATCTCGCACAAAGCTCGAAACCCTAGCTGGCTGCCGTCGTGGGGCCATGCTGAAAATAAACAGGTGCACCATGGTCAATACAGTATACCTGGTGAGCTGAAACAAATTAATCACAAAGAAAACTTTTGAATGTAAACACACATGTAATCAGTGTTTTCGTGCACTGAGTCAGAAATCAAAAGTCAGGGTCCTGGTGTATGGATATGTCAGCCGCCACACCAACACTGGACTCCATGGACTGAAAACCACACTCAATACTCTTAACACTATTGGTCCACAAAGAAGAAATTATAAGAGTCCTAAGTTCTGTAGTAGAACCGACTCCTCTGATACCAATTTTTCACGACCCATCCTCGGGGCCCGTGCCGTGACTACCCAAAGCCCGCCTTCCATAGGCCAGAGGCTGGTGACTAGCACCCAAGGTGTAAATCCTTAAAGAAGGGAACACAATTCCTTTATGAAGTAACATACATAACAGAGTACACAAGTGAAGTAATCACTAAGAAAAACTAGGTACAAGATAAGTGCTGAAAAAGTAAATGGGCCAGTATACAAACCCAACTGAAAGTACAGTACAACTGAAAGGGAAAGTACAACAGTAGTAAGTAAATAGAAACACCGAGTCATCCTCTGGAAGTCCCACCTGAAGGGTGGGTACAGATAGCCTCCTCAGCTCCTCGGGTCCGGTCGTCCGCTTCGTATACGTCCCACCAAGTAATCTACCTCTAGGTACCGTCCAGATCCACAAGCCTCCACCTCGATCAGTGCTGTCCATCGTCTGCATCCAACACAATGTAGTGTGGGCATATCCCGTGCAAGGGTGAGTATACGATACTCAGTAGGGACCCCGAGACCCCCTAAGGTCTCTCAGAATCCACGAAGGATAAACCACATAGGAAAGATACAATCACAAATTATCAAACAACTCTACTTAGGTATATGCCCATACATATACCCAAGTCATCAATTACAGTTTGACTCCAGCTCCCAAGCCCAAGCACAAACCAGTCCTCATTGGAAAGCACAACCCAGACCACACAGGAAAGCACAACCCAATCAACATAGGAAAGCACAACCCAATCCACATAGGGAAACAAGACAACCACATCATTGATAATGATTGATAATCAAGACTCAAATCACACAGGTATACACTTCGTAAGGCGATAGAGATGATCAAATGTAGCCACTGATTCATCTAAGCTGTCGGACCCACATAGGATACAAGACCAGCTAAGCTGTCGGACCCACAAATGATACAAGACCAGCTACTTTGCTGGACCCACATAGGATACAAGTATAAGTAAAATACTGCCGGACCCACATAGGATACAAGAATAGTAGTCATCGCCGTCGAACCCACGGAGGATTCTAGTACGGTCGTTGTCGCTGCCGAACCCACGGAGGATCCAAGTACAGTCGTCCTCACTACCAAACCCATGGAGGATCCAAGTGCAGTAGTCATCATTGCAGTCGCAGCTAGCTCTAGGGTTCCCGCACACAGCATGCTCGATTCCAGGAGGGTCCGCTCCTCGAGCAAGAGAGAGAGTCGATACATCAACTATCATGAAGTCTAGATTTGATGTATCCCAAAGTTCCGTCTCATCAAAAGAAACCCGACGTGACAAACAGTGCGTCAATCGGGCGCCCGGTCTAAGAGTTATTGGCTTTTCCGTTCCAGGGGCCCGATTGGTTTTGAAGCTAAAACCTACCCGACCGTACTCCAGCTGTGTCCAAAACTCAATCGGAATAATCCAAAAGAACAGTCTCACAAAGAGGATTTCAACTTAAGTGACGACACGTCATTTGGACGGCCGGTCGTTAAGTTATAAGCGTTTCCGCGCTAAGGGCCCGGTTGGTTTTCGGTTCGAACCAACCTAGCCATACCCAAAGTTCTCCAAAACCTTGAGTGTAATATACCGAAACGAACATCTTGATCCAAGGATACCAACTCAACTGACGGTGTGTCGATCGGAGGTCCGTAGCCCAAGTTATGGGCGTTTGAACGGATCTGTCTGAAATTAGGGGGTTTGGGCCCGGTCCGCCCCGACCCAATACCCCCTGGGTCGGCCCGAATCGGGTCGACCCGACCTGGGTCCGGGTCCGGCCCATTTGGGCATGGCCCGGCCCGGCGCAGGAGGCCCGGCCCAGCGCGGGCGGTCCGGCCTAGCGCGGGTGGCTCGGCGCTGGCCAAGTGGGGCACAAAGGGGGGCACTGCCCTTTGCGCTGGCCGGGGGTTTCAACCCCCATATTTTCTGGAACGGCCGGCCATTAAGGCTGGCCTTGTGTAACCGCAGGACCCGAGGGGGTCCCCCCTCTAGGTTGCTCCGGTAGCCGGCTCTGCCGGCCACTCCTTTGAAACCGCCGCGGCCTTAGGCCGCGACCACTTGCTGTTCCAGCGCGGCGCGATAGTGCCGCGCCCCTTCTCCGCGGCCCACCCCGGCCGCGACCTCCTTCGGTCTCACCGGAGCGGCACGGTGGCGCCACACACCTCCCCCGTGGCCCACTCCATCCGTGGTCCTTTTCGTTCCCGCGTGGTGCAACGGAATTGCGCCGCCTTCGCCGCAAGTTCAACGAGGATCAACAAATGAAAAGGGGAGGAGGATCAGTCGTGTTTGGTGGTCTGATTACCTCCCATTATGTCACTATCAATCAGCCAATTTAATTAACGAAGAACATTAAATTAATCATGATCGTAAATAACCCCTACCTCAATAAGGAAGATGATCATCGGTGTCGCGGTACATGACGTCGCAGAGAAGGGGATCATAGGCATTGCCGGGGCATGTCGAGGAGGAAGAGGCGTCTCCTTTCTGTCTGCGGGGAAGGGGATTTGGTGGTGTGTTGTCAATCTCCGAGGAACTGGAATTCTTCGTTGTTCTTTGTCAGAGGCCGGCGTCGTTGGTGTTTCGTCAGAGCTTCCTCCCGTAGGTCCTCAATTCGTTTGCCAAAGGGTTGATTAATAAAAGAATTAATCCTCATGTTGTGTCCATTATTATGGTTCATTAATGAACCTTAATTAATGAACCTATTAAACACATGGGCATTGCTGTTAAACAACCAAAGGGACGAGTCATTAAATGGCCCTTATTTATTGATCGTCATTACACTGCGATTCTGCCTACTGTCGCTCAACAGTGGAAGAAAAAGGATAAAATAACTAATAGTTATTTTATTATATATAAATCTTTTTCTGAAAGTCTAAAAACCTATCTTTTTCATCTGACCCTTGTCAGTTGAAGTTAAGCTTCGCCTAAGTGAATCCCGGCACTGAAAATTCATCGGTGCCTTTGGATTTTAATTCTGAGCACCAGTTCAAAATATAGAAAAACCCGCTCGTTTGTTCACTGAACGTACCTGAGCTAAACTTTGGAAATTGATTCTGGGCACACCGGGCCTCAGAATCAGGTGCCGTTAGAAACTGTGTACTCGTAAAATCCCAAATAAATTAAGAAAAAATTTTCTTTGAAATTTACGGGTCTTTACACGTGTCATATAGTTTAGGGTATTATGGAAAAGACCTTATAGCATGAAATTTAAGGTTTTATGATAAGAAACACCATATATGGAACTTTTCATAGATATGAATTGTACAATGAATGATATAACCTTGTTTTAGTGTTGAGAAAGGAGAGAAAACTTGATGTGATTGAATGAAATCTTGAGAACCAAGATGGATTTGGGGGAGAGGTCTTGATTATGATTTAATAATGGGATTGATATAATTGATCTAGGTGTCACTACGCATCTTGTGTGAAAAGGAATCAAGCCATATATAGTTCATGGATATAAAGTCCCTTTTTAAAGATATTTTACATGTACAAGAGAGGAGGATATAAATTCATGGATGATATGATGTTAGAGATGGATGAAAACCTAAAGAAAATTGGATAATGCCTCATCACTAGAGAAAATCTAGGTATGGAAATTTAATCTAAGGCTAGGCTTGGGATAAGAGATCTAAGTTTCACTATGTATCCCAATTTAGTAGGAATAAATCCACATGTAGTTTTGATTAGTGATAAATTTTATTCATAGGTTGTGTGAACCATGAAATTAAGTTTTTAAAGTATAAACATAACCATTGAATCCCCAAGGAAAGAAAAGATACCCCTTTATTAACCAAGATATTACGTAGGGGTGGAAATTTTTTGATTTGGGTCATATAGAACAAACCCTTCCAATTAGTTTCAGGTCATGAGGGATGGACCAATCTAGATATTTTTAATTTTTTTGTGATGGATTATATGTCATGTAGCTTAACTTCATGTGATAAGGACAAATATTATGTTCATTTTTAAGGTCATATGACTAGGTCCATTCCCAGGAAGTTTAGAGTCTTGTAGAATGGACTTTATTCTATGCAGTTTAAAGTATTTTAGTGAGAAATTATTTGTAATTCCCCGACCCTAGTTACCCAGAGTCGGTGCATTATTACATTACATTGGCATGATCACAAGAAAGATCAAATCTCGAAAGACCGATTGGTTTAGTAGCCTTGGAAACACTAGATATATTCATAAATTTTTACATTACATGACAAAGTGAAAAACTACTATAACAACATAGTCTCCATATTCCACACTCATATCCCCACATACTATCCCTGCAGGTCATTCATAACTTACTTCTTCACATCCTCGGAAAATTAAAACATAGAAAAGGGGTGAGCTCAAATGCCCAGTAAGGATAACAATATAGCGGAAACTTTCAAAAATAAGCATAAACATTTAAGGCAACGTATAAATAAAACAAAAGCCTTTTAAACTTGAACTTCAACATAGTATGGAAAAAGTAAAATGAAATAATTCCATTTAATTATTCACATGGATATTCTACTAATCGAATAATCACATGCAATATCAATAACCACTTTTATAATGATGGAATGCATAATGCCAGACTATCATAACCACATAGCCAAGGCCTCGTGCCAAGACTACAAATAAGATTTTGTCAAGGCCTTGTGCCAAGAAACTAGTTTGTCTCATGAGACCTACCAATGCATCGAGGAGCTATAGTGGGCTCCACCCATCACATATTAAGTCCAATGCATTCCCATATGAAAACGTTTAAACATAACATAAACATTCGCATTAAAACCAGCATACGAAATGTCAATACTTTAACCATAAACTATGAATGGTATAAAAATAGAAAATCCATAGTCAAACATATAACAAAACATTCAATACAATATAGAAGTTTTGTATCATAATAAATCAACTTCAAATAAGCTTAAAATCCATCAAAGGATGTTGACATAGATGAAATCAAAACTCTTTTTAGAGAAATATCTCTTTCTATTTTGAAATCATTTAAGAGTCATATATTTATAAAATAAAACATTTTCTTTGAAAATATTCTTATAATCTTGTAAGGGAAGCTTTGACGATTTTATAACGGCAGAAAATGACCGCACCCGCCGTATAAGTTAAAAAAAACATTCTTACCTTAATTTTGTCGAAAAGGTTAAAAAGCACCTTGTTTGGAAAACGACGGAAAAATTCCTTTATAAACCTCTTATAAAAAGTCAAAAAAGTGTATAAATGACTTTAACCAATATTATGGTAAATAGTAAAAATGTTTTGAAATACATTTTTAAGAAACATGGATGTGAATGATAAAGAGATCCCAGTAGATTATTACGTATAAACAACCTCAGATAATGAAGAGATTGTGAAATAACCCTTACCTTGTACTTTTCCTTGGTTGATGGCAGGTTAACCTCCTGTATAATGGTGAAGTAATTGTTATTAAATTATATAAAAATCATATACATTCATATGATATCATATATGATCTTTTAATATTTCTTTGTTAATAATATATTAGAATTATCGTTGTTTCAGGTGTTAACTTACTCGTTTTCTTTTATATGTTTTGTTAAGTAAGCCATGTTTTTCATGTATATGTTGTAACTTATTCATGTCCAGAATGGTATCAAGTCCTTAAACATTATTTTTAAATCAGAAAATGATAATTATACTTGAACGGATACGATAGAGAATGAATCTCATCGCGTTCGTGGAGACGGTAGTCCGTACGTACGCATGAGCGACAATATCATTATTTTGATATTAAAATAATATATAAGTTGATATTATATCATATATAAAGAATCATTATCATGTTATATTTGTTATTTTCATGAGTTACACATCATTATTATACCCATCCAAATAATAATATATTGAATAACAATTACACCATGACGTAGAGATGGTAATCCGTACATACACACGTATGGTGACATGTTATTCAAAGGGTAGATAGAATACTGAATATGGTTGTACCATATTTAAAATAACATCACAGTATATATAAGATACTGGAGTTATTATTTTAGAATGGTAACAAAAAAGAAAGAAGAAGTGGAAGAAGATAGGAACTTGGAAAAGGGTGGTGAAATCATTACCTCTTCTTTGGGTTCTTCCTTTTGATTTGATCAAAAGGGCTCCTTAGGTTGGCTTTCAGATCAAACTAAGGACTCTAGGTTGTAGTGATGGAAGTTGGGAGAGTATTTGGGCAGATTTTGGCCGAACCAAAAGTCTTTGAAGGTGGGAAGAAAAGAGAAGGAGGAGTGCCCTTTTATAAGAGGGGTGAGGGGCACCTTTGGAAAAGCTAGAAATATTAATTTATAATAAATTTATATTCGGTTTATAATGGCTCCAAAGTTTATTATTCAAAGGTTAAGGTGGGGATAGGTCGAAAACCATTCAACCAATATAATTTAGACAGGTTTGGGTACTTATATTAACCTTATCTTTAAGTATTGACTCTTAGTTAATTAGTTTCACTTTTAAAATGTCTCTTTGTGTTTTTATATTATATGGTTAATAAACTTACCATATACATCCAAGCGACCCCCAAGTGGTCCATTAATGAGACACCTATCATGATTTAAGTCTCTTGGCCGAAATTTAGAATTTTTGGAATTTAATACCAATTAATAATATATTATTTTTTTTTCAAAACTCTTTTATGTCAATTTTGACACTATTCAATAGTTGATTTTTTTGAAACTCATAAAAGATTGATTACTTCGAAAAAAGTCAATTAAATCAATCCTAATATATCATATTATCCTAGAAAATTATTTTAATTAATTAAAAGTTTCAAATTATATTTATCTGGGTATTTATAATATCAATTATTTTAATTTTTCACTATTATGGTAATTACTGCATCATCATTGTGTCATAAATAAATTAAATTATTTAATGTCTAAAAATTATAAATAAAATATAATTATGTAGGAAATCGTTTTATATTTCTAATGAATATTTATAGTCGAAAATCCAACATATATAACCCTATGTAAAAATTGTTTTTCTAAAGGATATATGCTTGTGTCATTTTTGTATTTATTTTAACTTAATTAAAATAAAGTGTCCCTATCACCTACAAGTGGATCCATGAGGTCCCAAAATTGACCCAAAGATACCCATGGTCGGAAATTTATCTACCAATAAGGTTAGGACACGTTTTAGGGTAATTTTTTATTATTATAATATTATTTTTTAACCCTTATTTACCGGATTTACCCTTAACCATGGTAAATAAAATATTTACCATAGTAATTATTCAAAATGTCTAAAAATAAAAGTTACCTATTTACACAATTTGAACATCCTGATTCAAAATATGCAATCCATTTTTCCAATTTCAAAACACAGAAGTGGCAGAAATTAATTTAAAATTAATTCCCGTTGTTAAAATAAAAAGCGTGTTTTTAAGAGATAATAACTATCAAAAGATTGGCATTTGTTTATGTCCGGTTTAATTGTAAAATTACGTCCAATGACCAACATTGTATGAAATGGTAAAAATATATTCTAAATATAATTTAAAACCTCTCAAATTTATAATTTATCACTATTAATTATTTTGATTAAAAAAGCTGTTTTTAATTAAAATTTAGTAATTTTAACTATTCATCAAAATATGAAAGTTTTCCGAAAAGTACCAAAATTTCACCTTAGGCTAAATTCGATATTACTAATCCAAAAATGAAGTCAATTTTTAAAAAATAAAATATATAATTTCAAAAAGTAGGTATTACTATTCATAACGGCTAGTTTGATTGGTTGTGGTGTGTTAGAATTCGATGTTGCGTACAACACACGCTATCGCATTATTCAAAGAGAAGTGTACCGTAGAAGCTTGGGGTGTTACATTATTTATCTAGAATGGTATTCTAAGAATTATACTTTTTTAGTTATGGTTAGAATAAATCACATACACATTGTATGCATCTCAGGATTCTCTAAATTTATTAGAAATTTTTCTATCTTCTTATAGATAAAATCTTCAAAGACAAAGCATCCATTAATCATATATCCCAATACTTGATGGTGAGGAAATAATCGAGATGATATTTCATAAATTACTCATTGGATATTTTGATCTTCAAAAGTTTACAAAGGTTATGATTTAATAACCATATGAAATATGTGACCACATTCCAATGATTTAATGAATAGAAATTGTTATATATATCAAAGATACATGGATGACCCTGATTATTTTGCACACTTTGTGTGTTTTGATTAGGATTTTATCAAGACTCAAGAGGATATTTGGATGTAACTGAATCCATTATCCCCTCATATATCTTATTCAAAATGAAATATTAAAATAATAATAATATCTTGATTTTATTCCCTAACAATAAGTGGTGGGGGAAATAATTTGGATGGTCTCCCAAATTTTCCTCCTCATTCTCATGTTCTGAATCCTCAATAGCTTTACCAAATTATTCTCCATGGAAAAGCTGAAATTTAACCACCTAGGATTTTAAAATAGAAACTTCATATTTGATAGCATATATGACATAAAACACTAATATTATAATAAAATGTAACTCCTAAAGAATTTATTGTACATTTATTTTAAAAAAATTTCAATCTCTTTGATAGCTTGTGATCCATGCAATGATGGGTTTAAACAAAACATGATACCTTATATTATTATTTAAACATAAACATTATATCCAAGCTGTTAAGTTGGTGAGAATAAGTAGGACTAATTGAATTATTAAAATTATATGGTTTAAACATGTAAAATATAAATTCATTTATTTTTATTGATTATAAGTAAAATAATAATCATTTTAAAGAAAAATAAATGTTTTCTGAAATACTATATTTTTTTAAAAGGTAGTTTAGTCGCACTATATGCACATAATTTAAAATTATTTTTTATAAATTTTATAATTTCTTATACAACATGAACTTCATTTTTTAAACCATCTGGTCAAAATTAACTTAGATTTATTTGTTTAGAATTTTCTGAAAAGATTATTTTTTCGATGAATAGTGAAAACTAACTTTTCGTTTAGATTATTTAAAAGGTTAAATTTTATTTTAAAATTGATTATAAAATAAATTAGATAAATTAAATTAAAATTTAACTATTTTAGATAATTTGGATTAATTTTATGTCAAATTTCAATATAAAAACTTTCCACACTTCTTAAAAATTTTGTTTGGAAAACCACTTTTTCATCACATTAGTGGATTTTATTTTAAATTTAATTATTCAAATTATGTGAATTGAATTTGTAGAATTTGATTCATTATTTGGAATCATAATAATTAATATTATCTAATAAGGTCAACTTAATTTTTTACCATAATGAATAGTAAAAATAGTAAAAACTAATTACCATAGTTGAGGTAAAATGGGTTTACTGGGGGGTTAAACTAAGAATATAAGAGTTAAAATGATCTAATTTTTTTTAAAAACCCATTTTTTGTAATCATTTTGAACTTATAATCTCTAATATTTGATAATGATCCATTTTTGATACTTTTTTAAGGTGAAAAACATGGTTAAAAATAATTATTTTCAAAAAATCTAAATTTGTCCTCTCCCCATCTTATAAATGGATACCCTCTCTCCCCTAATATTAAAACTCCCAAAGCCATTTGGTGTGAATTATTCATACCAAAATATTGTAATTAATTCGTTAAATATATATTAGAGTCCTTATTTTTTTAGTAAACTCTCCAAATAAGTATTTAGGTATAAACCTAAAGAGGGTCTTCGAAGAGGATGTAAAATTCATAAACTTATATTTTGTTTTATTTATTTTTCCACCTACTTATAATCTTATAAATCTATGATAATATAATTACATTGGTATATAACATATATTGATATGTTATTATGTTAAGTTAATTAACTATATCCATCTCATCTTTTATCAAATGGAAAATGAAACCGTCAATCATGTGTTCGATGGACTACCACCTCGCGAACCGATGTAATTCATTTTACATCACTACCTTTCAAGGATGAATATAACGATTGATCTAAAAAAATCTATATTATATTAATGAAATCATTATAATTATATAATTATGATATCACATATAACTTCTTAATCTCCATTCATTGGGGGATATGATAACATCACTCATATATATGATGGACTACTGCCTCGCAAAGCGATGTGATTCATTTTTCACTTATTATTTACATGGAATTTAGTAATGATAAAATTAATGAATATATGTGATATTTATAACTTAAAAATAATTCTGGAAATATAATATCACATCTAACTTCTTACTTTCAAATCTGTTGGAAAACAACAATGTCGCTCATGCGTAGGTGTGGACTACCGCTTCCACGTAGAGATGCGAAATGTTTTTCATTTTTTTACATTGGTCGTAATTAGTATTTATTTGATTAATATAAATTATATGTATGAAATAATAATGATTCTTTAATATTTAATTAATTTTTTTTCCTTTGATTATATCCATCGAGAAAAAATGGAAACAACGTCCATACCTACGTATGACCTACCTTCTCCATGAATAATGTAATCCATTTTATATCTACAAATTTTATAGATTAATATAAATAAATATATAATTAATATATATAATAGTTATATCATGTTTTACATTATTTATAATATAGAAACATGATCAAAGTAAAAGGACTAAAATTACCAAACAAAAATATACATAAAAAATGAAGCAGATATCACCCAGAACAGTGGTTTTGATAAATAATGGTTAATAAATGGATGATAAAAGGGTATAAGTAAAAATTATATGGTATGAAATATATGAGTATATTTTTTTAATATATTTATAATAAATATTTACTTATTATACAGGAGTTAAAAACATGTATGAAGGAAATCAGACATGAGTTAAGGGTTTCTCACCTCACTTTTACTTCCGTGAGATGTATTCCATATTCACCACTTAGTTCTTTTGTGTGGTGTATATACTACACCTTATGGCATGTTATGTAATTAATATATATATATATATTCATGGTATTTAATCTTTTATTCAAATTCATTTATTTTATGTGGATTACAAATAAAAAATTACCAAAGTGTTAATGGTTTATTTTACAATCTCATCATTTATTGGGATTCTTTGATTAAATTTAAGAGGAAAAAATATTATGATATATCACTCAAAAAACTCATAAATTTCCTTTTATTATGGATTTTAATGAAATTTTCAATAAATAGTAGCATTTCCACTCTCTTTGGTACTTAAAATGATTGATATTTTTTAATAAAATCTTACTTTATTTCTCTCTTTAGTCCAAAATACCTTTTCACCGAAATCCATGTTTTCAAAAAATATATTTTTAAATTATCCAAGTGATTTATTAAATAAATTTGTACCCTTGATTTAAATTTTAATTTTTTTAAAGGAGTATTCAAGTGGTTTTCTAAACAAATCCCGCTTAGATTTTACTTAAAACGTGAAAGGAATATTTTTTTGACTTATACGACATGTGAAAAATTTCCTTCCATAATGACCAATAAATGTTTTCAATATTATTTTGAAAGTTTAAAATGTTATTTTCAAAGAAATTTATTTTCAATTTTTTATGAACATTTATTTTTAAAAGGTTATTTTAAAAATTTCCTCAACATTTTTTCAAGGAATTTTTATGGTATCTCTATTCATTAACAACAAAACCATTATTTTAAATCATGTTCTATTTGGAATATGTTGTAATGATACAATACTTATTATTTATTTGGATGTTTTATGATCAGTTTACTGGGATGTACTATTTTTATACCATTCTCCATATTACTTTAAACGTTTTATGATTATGTTTATTGATTGGGAAAAATATTAACATTTCATTTGATAATTTTTAAAATATGAATATTTATGTTGATTATGTTTTAATCCTTTTATATAAGGAATGAATTGAACTTAGTAAGTGATGGATGTGGCCCACTACAGCCTCTCAATTCATCAAAAGGTATCATGAGATAATATAGCTTGGTATTTGGCCCGGGCATACAAATTTGTGAAAGATATATTGGAACGATGACTTGAAGGTATGGTTATGATGTCCAAAATAATGAATTCACTCATTATGAGATTTAATATTGATATTATATGTGATTATTTTATTATTTATAATATCCATGGTTAATTTTTAAGCTCATGTGAATTATTTATATGGAATTATTCATCCACTATTTATTCATACCATATTATTCATCATGTTCAAGTTATTGATTAAATGGAATGTGTTTCAATTATTTTACTTTCCATACTGACTATGTATTATATATTCATGATAGCTTCCACGACATGCATACCCTTATTGAGAATCTAAGATCACCCCTTTATTATGTTTTATTTTCCTCAAGATACTAGTAAGTGTTTTATGGTTGATATGTAGGGTTATGCTAGGTAGACATGTGTAATTCTCAAAAAAAAAATTTGTGTATTTATTTTTTCAATTACAATGTGAATTTCAAGAATGTATCTTGTTTTCCAAGAATACTAATCTATTTTGTCCTAAGGTATGTGATTCTTTGTATCATATTCCAATGTAATAAAGTAACCATCAAATCTTGACTACTAGGGACAGGGTATTTACATGAAATACTCAAAACATTTCTCTACTTGGAAGGAATATACCTTAATCCATCTACCACTGAGAGACTGATGAAAATGTTGCTTCCCATGTGTTCCACCTATGGCTCTATCAACATGGGAACATGGTTAAATTAGGGATCTGGGTGATGGTTCCTTAGTCTCAATCAAATCAGGAGTATATGTTGAATCCATTGATTATTCCACCTAATACTAGAGAAATATGATTATAATGGGGACCACATGGTGATTATCAAGGTTTAAAGATTTCCATAATTTACTTGATAAGGGGGAAAATTATAAAATCCCCCCATACCTTTTGTTTTGGGTACTTCACTGCATGGAGGAACTATGCGATATGATACTAAAATTTCACCACAAGGAAAATATCCCAAATGTAACTCTGTAATTACATACCAGATATTTTCATTTACTCACTACAACTGATCGATCTATTCTTTGTATGAGATGGTCTCAAAAGATTCAGGTGGTTGATGTGAAATAGAACTAAAAAATCTATTACCTTTACTAGTGACATTTCAGGTGGATAATAATGGATGCCTAGGTTATTACCCTAATGATTGGAACTTCGTTTAACATTGGGCACATGAATAATCAAAATTTTAGCTAGAGGCATCAATATCATTGCATACTCCTTTTTTATAGGTAGGTGAGTGTATCAAAAATGTATTATTCGCTGATTTAAGGAGTACAATATAGGAAAAAATACTATGTTTTAGATGATTTTATGAGTGTGTGGTCACCTCTATTAAGAGTGAACTCATAAAAACCAGTTGAAAATTATCCAGACTCAATTAATACCATTCTTATGGAAATAAAGACTCCTATTTTAGGAAAATATTCTTAATTTGTGCACCAATATATCAAGTATATAAAATTAATAGAGGTGATATGGTGTTTATCATCAGAAGTGATCTCATTTGGTTGGAAAATGACCATCCTCCTAATATTGGGAGCAAGAAGTCGATATTATGTTGGACTAGCTTTGGAATCCATGGGGACCCTTATTTCTATTTGTGTAACCTATTACAATTGAATTAGATATTAAGAGGTGGATATGTAGAAAGTTTTTCAGTCGAATATGCATAGAAAATTGGGGTTATGACAATTTTATTAAGTTGTACCTTAATGATAGTTTGTTCATAGTCCATTTATCTCTAAATCATCCAATAATAAAACTCTTGTGTATCTCAATATGGGGGATTTTACCATTCTTTTCCCCATTATATATGGACAATTGATGATATACACGTCATAGGAGCCTTGGAATTTTCCAATATCACTTGTACATTATCAAGCAACCCTTTTGACCAATCCTTGAAGGTGAATCAGTCTTGGACCATGAAACCAAATATATAACGGTAATGGTAGTAGTTTGGGTGATCATTATTCCCCGATTCATTTGGATTCTTAATTTATGGAAACACGATTAGGTTTTTCTCTAAGATAGAGATGAAGTATCCTAAAACCTGATCATTATGGAATGAATAAATCATATTCTTCCTACTTTCAAGGTTATGTCACCTCAACCTTTTTAGATTGATGGGGTATCTTGATTCTTATTGTGCGAGTCAAGAAACCTCTCCCCATTGTAGAGGGTAAATTAAAGTGGGAATTGAATTGGCATGAAAACCATAACCAGTGGGTATAATTACCTTAAATAGTTCAATATCAAACTTATCAAGTTTCTCTATTATGTACTTGATATGAGAAATATTATCTTCCACTAATATGAATTTACCATTTTTGGGTGGTGGGTAGGTTGTGGATGTGGCCACCCCTCTTCCTTTTTCTTTAGTGCTATCCCATTGAGTGGCCAGTAGTGAAATACTCAGTTGGTGACATAAATAATGGGATTCCATTTGATACCATGTATGTATTCCTTTCTCAAGTACCTATTCATGAGTGGAATTCTCTATGCGTTTCCACCTATTTGTCCTGTTTTTTAATATTATCATGTTTAGCAGCATCAGCTGGGTCAATAGTGATGAAATTTACTAATGAGAGATTTGTGGTAGGAGAAAAATATTTCACTAGAGAGGGTATTTCCATAATTTAGCAATATTTATTTTTTATGGTGAAACTGGTGATAACTATGGGGGTAAAAATGCCTTCATCCCTATGGTTTGAGGTGTCCCTAAGATGTTTTAGATATAACTACAACTTCCACTACATCCAAAGTTAATATTCTATTAGGTGTCAGATATGGTGAAATACCACTGATATGGCCTCCATCAATATTAATTACCCTCCACACCAATAAGGGGCCTATTTAACCACTCACCATGGATATATTTTACAAACTATGAGGCTTTTTTCAAGTGGTGATCTAGAATTGACCTCAATCTATTGTCAGGATTTACTAATGAGATTGAGGTGTGTTTTTAATTATAGGGATTTTAACCTTCTATTAATTTATAGTTTCTAGATTATATTGATGTACTCTGCTTATAGATTCCATATCCTAGATGATTGGGGTGTTAAAAACTTCCTCTGTTATTTTTTTAGATAATTGATGTCATATGATAGTGAAAGTAACCATGATGAACATGAGTGAACCTAGAAAGCTCTCTAGTGGTTGTCTAGTTTTGGTGGAAACCCTACTTCACCTACCTAAGATAAGTTAGGTAATAATTGATTCACTCTATGGAAAATATCTTGAAATGGATATATATGGCCACAGGGGCCATGCATGTATAAATGGACCGTTGTTGGTTGAATGACCATTGGGGATTCATACCTTGGAGGATTTTGTGAGATAACTCCAATATCAAGATAGAGATATTGAGATGGTATTATTAGACTAAGTAATTCACTGATAGGTTATAAAGGCATTGGGCAGGTGAAAAAAATACATTGGTACTCTCGGGATACCATTTATATGAAATCAAATGAATATGTCCGACACATTAGTTGGCTGTTCAAAGTGGCATGAAATTCCATACCACCATGACCAGATTTTTTTTAAATCCTAACATTTAATGGTGTTCTTGATGAATCTATTTGGATAAAAGATATTTATTTAATTTTCTTAAATAAATAACAATAATAAACCTATTAATTTAACATCACAAATAAGAGTGCATAGTCAATCAATTTATTTCATGGGTAAATGATTCACATCAGCTTCACCATTATATTTTTGATGAACCATGCTTGATGGATGTTCCATGGGAGATATAATTCCTAATATTACTCAACCATTTGAGGTTAATTTATTTTATGTCAGCCATTTTATTTTTGATATACACCATGCTCACGTTTTTTTAGAGTCAATATAGACCTTCATCTTAAAGGAATACAATATATTGGACATTACCAAATACACTTTAGCTTGCACATTGGTCAAGAGGATGATATTTTAGGATCATCTATCCTATTTGTGGATAATTACTCAATTATTTTAGAATTAATTATAGAATTAATATATTTTTGTGAATCCATCCCAAATATTAGAGTGGGACGAGTTACCACTGTGCCGATTATTGATAAAAAACATGTTCTTATGTGAACATATACACATATAAAGGGTTATCTATCTTTATTTTATTTGTTGTTTATGATATATTTAAATTCACAAAACTATAGAATTTTGAATTTATCACCATCTAGATAGGTAGTAGGTGTTGTGGAGTTTGGATTTGACCCATGAGAGGGGATTCCTACATATCCCTGTGAAGGGAATAAAAACCCATGTTGTTCGGTGCCAATTAATATGATTGGTAATAAATTTTAAGGTCATGTGAGGAAAACCAAAGTGGTGCCATTTAAGGTCATCCATTCATGACTTGGTGATGTTCTTTTTAAGTTCATGCATCCCGAAGTGGGTGAACCGCCTTTTAAGGTTATGTATCCAGATGTCCTATATATCCTGGTTAATAGAAATTAAATCACATCCAATTTGATTTTCATAGTTTAGGGTCTTATATCATGACCATAACATAGAGTTTAACATCATGTGGTAAGGATAACATGATATATAATTTAAATTCATGCAGTTAGGAATATCATATTAGGGTCATCACCTAATAAATAATCCATCCTATGCTCTCTATATAGGGAAGTTGGATCATCTTAGGCTCACCACCCATGCCATATTTTTCCTGTCACATAAGAGTTAAAATGATAATCATATAGGGAATCCTAATCTCATCACATAGGGGTTCATAGTATTATCATCTAGGGGATCTTAGGGTCATCACCTAATGGATCATAAAATCATCACCTAGGGGATCCTTATCTCATCACATAGGGGATGCTGATCATGATTTCCTTAGGCTTTTCACCTAAGGATGGTTTGGGTAGTCCAATAGTTATCACATGTGTTTTCTTATACACATTATATAAGTGGTAGTTTTCTATTCCAAATTAAATGTAATGGGGTTATATTATAATAGTCACATAAGGAAATGTTGGATCAACTATACTTGTCACATAGGGTGATCTACAGGTTCAAATCCTGGTAGGTAGGTGGGAACAATTTTGAGTCTAATAGGGAAATTCAGGGTTTAAATTCTAGTAGGGACTAGGTTTGAGGTAAACCACTCCTATATAGAGAGATAATATGATAATTTGTTCAAATGTTAGGATTGAACCCCAAATAGGTAACCTACATATCCTATTAGAACAAGAATAAAAACCCATGTAGTTCATGTTTCATAGTTTAAGGTCATACAATAGGATAATTTAATATAGTTTAACATCACATGGAAATAAAGTTTGTGTCATGAAAGGGGTATCACCAAGAGTTTGATTGGGAATTTATCAATGGAATTCCATTTTTGGTTCAAACTATCTATTGGTAACTAAATATGAGAAGTTATGATTGGGGATTATATCGAGTAGGAGGGCCAAGTTGGATGTTTTTGTTATAAAATGGGTAAAAATAGGAGACTAGTTGGTATTAGACATGAGTTTCCCTAATGGATTATCCTAGTTGTTCTTGACTAGGAAAGAAGGGATATAGTCAGAGATTACACCAAGAAGGAGGCCCGAGTATGATGCATGTTCCGTAAAAGAGGTAAAAATAGGAGACCTAGTGAGGATTACATATAAGATTCCCTAATGTCCCATCTATTCTATTGGTGACAATTCAGAAGAAAATATTATAACATACCCAAACTTGAACTATCAGATCCGATGTTGAAATCATAAACATTACATTTTCAGCTTAGATACCAATGAAGGTGACCTATTTTTCACCATCTAAAACATACAATATAAAAATGAAATATTGGATCACTTATATTCTCAATGACCTTTTATGATTAGAGTTTTAGATAATTAGGAAAAACTCTTACTTAAATAATAACCAAGAATTCAAGAGATTATCATTCCCACTATACCTAGATTTTCATATTCCATATTAGGTCATCAACATCATCCATATTAAACCCTTATATAAATAATTCATTCAAACATCAAACTTGATAACCTGGGTAAAAGGAACCATAATAAGGGTGAAATAAAATTCTTAGTAAGGGTAAACATAAGTATCACAATTGAATGTCATCAGTGAACAAAATAAGTACATAAGGGATGATGAAATAATAAAAGTGCATAAGTATAAATTAATAATTTTTATAACCATCAATTAATGGATAATAAGACATTAAAGAATGGAATTAGGGCTTAACAATGGAAATATTAACCAGAATCAATAATAATGAGCCATGTGATATTAATATTAATCAAAGGAAACATTATAAGCCCATAAAAAACATAGATAAAACATATTCTTATCTTGGGACATTATCTTCATATAACCCTTACATAACCCTAAAAAACCCTTAAAAATAAAATATACATACATTTTAATTCCATACCCAATGCATTGGAGTGATATCTGGGAACACCCATCATATAAGGTATAACTGGCTCATCCAGGTCTATCTGGGTGCACCCATCATATAAAAAATGTCCAAGAACCACAACATAAATAAAGTACATAGAGATTTAATTTATTCATAAAACTCATGAAAAAATAATCATTCCTATCATAACCTGATTAAGCAATGGAAAAGAAATGGGTTCCATAACGATCTCTTTGAAACATGATTAACTTGTGGAAAATAAATGGGTTCCATAACAATCTCTTTGAAACATAATTAAACCATAAATAATAAATGGGTTCCATAAAAATCTCTTTGAAATATGATTAACCAATGGAAAAGAAATGGGTTTTATTCCAATATCTTTAAATCATGATTAAACCATGGAAAAGAAATAGCTTCTATAATAATATTTTTGAAAAATTATTAACCCATGGTAAATAAATGGGTTCTATAATAATCATTTTGAAACATGATTAACCTGTGGAAAAGAAATAGGTTCCATAACAATCTCCTTGAAAAAATCATAACCCTTTTAGAGAAAGAATGAGGATAATATCAATACACAATATCCAAATTATAACATAATAAACAAAAAGTATTTTTGACATTGATGAATGAAAATACCATTAAAATATCTTTAAAATATTCTTGAGGAAAATAAACTTTTCACTTCAAAAATCACTTATAAAAACTAAAAATTCCTAATTTTTTTGTAAATAATTTTCTCTGAAAATAACCTTATATACTTGAAAGGAAGATTAAGAGAAAATAATGGCCATGATGGAGGTAAAATCTATTCATGTTTTAAATGATAAAATAAATATTCCTTTCTCATTTTTGGTAAAATCCAAACAAGAAATGTTTATAAAGCAATATGAATATTCCTTTTATTTTAAAAAAAGACAATTATGGGTAAAAATAACTTTAAAAAATCCTAGTGAAATTTTTTTAAAAACACTTTAAGAAAAAATTTATTTTTAAAGAAAAGGTATTTTCAAATGAAGAGATAAATGAAGTAGTATTTTCTTAAAAATATTTTCTTTTAAAAATAAAATTTAAAAATATAAAAACTACGTACATAAAAAAGAAAACCTACTATTTGAAAGGAAAATCCAAAAAATATAAAGGAATCATAAAATAATTGGGGCACTATGATGGTGGGAAAATATGTTCATGACTTATTTGTTAAAAAATATATTCCTTTTGAAAAGAGTTTAAAAAGGGAACTTTAAAAGAGGATTTTTTAAAATTAAGTTCTTTACCACTTTGGAAACATTTAAATCACAATAACCATGAAATATTAAAAATAAAAAATAATTTAAATTTCATTATAACAGGTAAATTCATGATATAACATGTAAAATGGGCTTTATATACACCTAATAAAATAATATATATGAATAACATCAAAATATGTCTCAATAAAAGGAAATTGAGACGAAGTCCTTTACAATGATCATAATATTGAAAAGAGAATTCATAAATGATTAAATTATATTTATCAAATGTAAATCCAAATATAAAAATTGTAAATACAACATAAGATCTTCAAAATTCATTTCACACATAATATTAGAATATCAAAGGTAAAGAATAAGTAATATAACCAAATGCAAATAAATTGAGTTATGAAATTCTTTATCACCTGGTAACTTTCAAGTCAAATACCCTTAGATGAAATAATTAAAAATTAAACATAAAATATTATGATTTATGATGGATTTAAGATATTACAGTTAAAATGGTAATTTTATACACCACAAAATAAAAACAAGTGGTGAATATGGAATATGTCTCATAGAAAAAAAAGTGAGATGGGGAAACACTTACGTCGAGTCCAAACATTCCTTATATTTCCTTTAACTCATGTATAATAAGATTACATAAATTATTTGATATATTAATAATATTTTATAGGTTTAATGCATTATATTTAAATCTTTTATTTTATTTCTTTATAATGAATTATTTTAACACTTAATCAGTTAAGTCTATGTTGGGTGTTTTGAGGACGTTCAATTCATTGTTTCAAAATGGATTCAGTGTGTTGACCGTGGTAAATGATTTAATTATTTAAACACATAAATAATAAAAATACTGAAATAATTATTATATTAATTCATTAATTATTCTTTTAAAACCAATCATGAAATATGGTTTTGAGAAATGAAGTACGTTATGATCATGGAGACGGTATGAGTTACGTACGCATGAGTAACTTTTCCATTTTGTAACGATCATTATGAAAAAGAGGTAAGTAATATTTTATCTTTAAATAATGATTATAATATCATATATAACATTTTATTTATTTAAATATACTTATATATATCATCCATGTGCTGTGGTGATGAAAAGAGAGTCACATCACTTCATGAATGCGGTAGTTCACACGTACACGAACAACGCTATCATTTTCTAGTGAGTGAACAGGTAAGAAATAAAATGATATATTATATTTTAATAATGATAAATATTTCATTAATATCATTATTATATCATTAATATCACATATATTCATTACCATTATCCTTATTACCTTCTTTTATGACATCACTTCATGAGGCGGTAGTCTGCCATACACACGAACGGTGTTATTATATCCCCACAAAGAAGAGAAAGTAAAAAAATTTATATGTGATATAATAACTATATAACTATAAATATGTTTAAAATATCATATATATACTTTAAAACCATCATTATAATAATATGTGTGAGGTGATGATGGAAAATGAATGACATCAGTTTGCGAGGCTGTAGTCCGCCATACACACAAATGATTATCTCATATCCCATTTGAAGGAATAGGATATGGATTTAGGTTATTAAATTAACATAATAAAATATAATTATATAATATATACTGGTTTCATCACATTATCATAGTTTAAAAATACTTTAAGGAGGTGAAAAAAGTCATAAAACAAAAATGTATAGTTAGGAATTTTACCTCTTCTCAGACCACCTCTTTAGGATTATACCTAAAGTATTCCTAGAATATATTTCTAAAAAAAGGATTATAGAAAGAGTTTATGGAGGTTTGTAAGTTATTTTATAGGTATTTTTTGAGCCAAAAGGGTTTTAAGGTGTTTATAAGAGAGGATATGGGGAGGTCTTTTATAAGTGAGTTGAGTGGCACACTCAAAATTTTTTAAAAGAAAAAGGTGTACCCATGTTTTTCACATGAAAAAGGATAAAAAATGAAGTTTTAAAAATACTTAAGCATTATAAGGTTTACATAATTCCATAAAATATTTACTAGACAAGTTTTTAGGTCATTTTTATCCTTATAATTTTAGTTTAACCCCTGATAAACTCATTTTCACCTTAACCGTGATAATTTTTTTTTACTATTTTTACTATTCATTATAGAAAGATTAATCTTAAATTATTATATAATATATATTATTATTATTAAAAATATGGAATCCATTTTACCAAATTCAATTCACATAAGTGGAAAAATTTAATTTAAAATTAAACCTACAGATAAGATGAAAAAACAGATTTTCAAGAAGTTTATTTTTCAAGGGAAAAATAAATTTATATTAACTCTATGAATAATAATAATAATTGTATGAATATAAATTAATATTTATTGATATTTAATATATAAATTTCATTTAAATTATTCCTCATTATATGTTTTTTAATTAATTTAAACGGAGAAACATTATGTACTTTAAAACCGTTTTTAGAAAAATACCATTTTTAAACTCAAAGAAAACCTTATAATAAATCCAATAAAAATTTGATTAAAAAGAAATTAATTTAGTTAAATATAAATATATAATAATTATTTTACTTAAAATAATATTAAATACATAATGGGACTTTTACATTGCATAATTTATTGAAAATAAATGATATTTTTTGAAAAAAAGTATTTTCACTATTCACAAAAAAATCAATATTTTTTTTAAAAATCCAAAGATTTTTTGAAAATTAAATTTTGATATCCAAATTTAAAAAATGAATTAAATTTTACCGAATACCTTTTCTAATATTTCCAAAAATTAATTATGATATTTTTTCATGAAAAGAAAAAAAAAATCATTTTTTGAAGAAAACATATTTTTGAAGAATAAAATTACATTACTAAAAATTGATTGATTATTTAATAAACATTTATAAATAATTTATATCAAGTGTGAAATATAAATATAAATATATATTTCATAAAGTAGTTAATTCTATTAAACACACCAATTTAATGACTAGATTATTATTGTTATATATTTCACGGGTTGTTTAAGCTCGATGTTTCATATCGAATATGCTATCGAACACAATTTTATTTTTGAAAATATCAGGGTGTTACATCCTACACCATTTAGTAAATTTCATCCTTGTAATTTTAAATTTATCTCTTTGATAAAAGGTTAGACATTTGAAAATACCTTTTTTTGAAAACCCACACCGTAAAAAGGGTTAATAAAATATCCTCTCGATAAGAGAGAAAATGACGTATGAAGGTCATCTAAAATAAAAATACTAGGTTTCAAAATAAGAGAATATAGGTGGGAAGTGAATATTTTTACTTGGAAGGAAAGAATAAATAATTATGGTGAGTGATAAAGACCATTGATCTTATGAAAGTGAATGATCAATAAAAAGTTATGGAACTCAAAAACATAAATCTAAAATGAGTGAAAAGGCCATTAGTTTATAAAAAATGACTGCACTAGAATAAATATTTTGTTTCAATATCCTTTTACTAGAGTTGAGTAATTATTTCACCATCTAGACTAAAAACATAGTGAAACATATTTACTTTAAAAGTATAATTTCATCCATTATCCTATTTCCACCATAATCTAATCTTTTTCTCTAAACGATGAGTATTTAAGATGATTTTTTCATGCCTGAAGCACTAAAATCAAATTTTAAAGACTGAATAACCATAAATTTGATAATAAATCTATTCCAATTGTCTTTATAAATCTAATGAATCCAAAATAGTTAGCACATGGTAAGATAATCCCCAGAATGAATATACCTTCATATGATGAAATAATAAATTAATCTCCAAAATTCAACAATAATACTGAAATTTAAAACTAAATAATTCCATAAATAAATAACCCCATATCTGAAATAACCTCAATAACATCAACATTAAAGAGTGTTAACATAAAAGGTTATATCATACCTTCCATCTTACAAGCACAAAAATATGGTGATCTCTTTTTGATATAACATCAATCACTTAGTCACCAAATCAGTTTTCAATACTTTTCTTATCTATATGATAAAACTTGTGTTCCCATAATTAACTCAATATACAAGATCATATAAACCCTAAATGTTATCAATACCTTAAAAATTATATAAAAAAATGTAAATTCATACTTCATGTTAAACTAAATCTTTATATATATATATATCAACCTAATAAAACGTCTCCTAAAGTGTCATTAATCACTTTAATATCTCATCACTTAAAACCTCATAGGGGTGTATAAGACTTTTAACTTATGATAATTATTAATACTATATACCTAATATGATATCCATAACTATTAGGATAACCTCACATGAAAAAATCCTAATGTCCAAAGTTAACTAAACCTTGCCTCTGATACCAACTATAACAACCCCAAACCTGCACTCCTAGATCTGATGTTGAAATCATAAAAATTAAATTTATAGATTTTATAACAATTAAGGTGACCCAATTTTAACCATATAAAAATTACAATATCAAAATAAAATATTGGATCACTTATATTCTCAAGGACCTTTTAGGGTTAGAGTTTTAGAGGATTAAGACAAACTCTTACATAAACAATACCCAAGAATTCAAGAGTGTATATTTCCAACTATACCCAGCTTTTCATATTCAATATTATGTTATCAACATCATCCATATGAAACCATTCAAGAAATAATTAATTCAATATTATACTTGATAACCTTGGGAAAAGAAAACATAAGATGTGTGATCTCAAATGCTCAGTATGGGTAAACATAAGCATTAATAATTTAATGTAATCGATGGGTATAAGAAGTGAATAAGGTTATGATGACATAATAAAAGTGAATGAGTTAAAAATAAGAATATTCATACACATAAATACCTAGATCTTCAAACATCAAAACATGGAATAAGGCCTTAAGAAAAAAACATTCATCAGAATCAATAATCACGAGCCATGTGATATCAACCTTGATTAATTGAAACATTATAAACCCATAACAAAAATAGATAAAAAATATTGGTGTCTTGAGACATTATATTCATAAAACCCTTAAAAAAACCTTAAATAACCCTTAAAAATAGATTAACGATACAATCAACTTATATACCCAATGAATTGGAGCACTATTTGGGAAAAACCATCATATAATCTATAACAGGCTCACCTATCTCCATATGGATGAACCTATAATATAACAATAATGATCTTTATTACACACATAAACATGGTCCATTATATAAAATTTCACTTAAGACAACTCTTAGGATAGATAGGTCTAGTGTCTTGAGAAATTAGGAACATTACATGACAACTTAAGACATAAAATACAACATCTTTATTAAAAACTTCTTTTACATGACCACAACATTCCTTCATACTCAACATTTCATGGGATAAAATGAGGACATACATAAGAAAAGGGTGAGCTATAAAGCCCAATAAGGGAGTAAAAAAGGCATAACATTAAGAATATAATACATGTTAGGCAATAAACATATCAATGGATAACAAGATAAACATGAAAATAATGGCATGATATAGCTTGATTATCATAACATGGAAATGTGGAAACAACATTTAACATGATATAAGCATGATCCAAGGCTCATTTAACATGGATCATGAGTAAACCCTAATTGCACTTGAATTATCAGGATTAAACCCTCATTTCACTTTAATTATCATGATTAAACACTAATTTCACTTGATGTATCATGATACTAATCTTTACCCAATCCATTGGAGTACTATCAGGGCGCACCCTTTATAAACATTTCATTTCATGCATAAGTGTTCCACATGGATCATACAACATGGATTCATTAAACATAAAAATTTATTCCATGAATAAGATATGTGGGATACATAATTATAAGGCCTCAATAAAAAAGTACATGTGCATAAAGGTGAAGACCCTTGATAGAGAAATGGGTATGGTATTCACTTACACGATGATTTTGGCATGGGAAGTTTTGGTGTCACTTCAGCATCATAACGACATCCAATAGAAATTGTAAAATGGGTCAATGAGATAGAAAGAGGTATGTAATCATTTATACATGAAATGGATAGTAAGGGGGTCATGGAACATAATATACCAATATATTTAATGGAATTTATATGCATAATATAAAATATTTTTTTAAATGTAAATGAGAAGAGAGAAATTCCTTATAGAATTTCGGCATGGTAATGAGTGTACATGAGAAGAATTAATAAGAGATAAAGAGATCTATAATCATTCAAAACATAAATAGGGTAGTATGAGGGAGGTTCTAAATCATACACCAACATTTTTAATTGAAAATAAAAGGGTATAACAACATAAAGAAATTTTGAAAAAAATGAGAAAGGAAGAAATCCCTCACATGGAAGTGTGACCCCAAAGGTTGGGGAGGGGCTTGAGAGAGGATTCTATGTCATGGATATAATATTACAACCTTCCTTTTGGAACTATGTAGGGATATGATCCTACTATGTGATAGATTCTGGATATATATTGATAATCATTCGGTGTTGTAGGCGTATGATATCATTGCCAAGAAGAAGCTGAAATATGCTAGTGAGATTACTTATTATTAGTAGGAATATGAGCCTTCCCCAAGGAATGTGATGATATAACTTGGTGTGTCTTGGTCATATCAAGTATATGAGCCTGATATTATGCCTTTGGAATATGTCATCGGTATTTTTTGTTAAGGATATGAGCCTATCCAAACGCATGCACTACTCTCACTTGGTTAGCCCCAGTTGGAATGGAAATATAAGAGAAGTCTGATTGTGCATTACCAATCAGAGTATGACAAAAGACCTCTAGAATGGGAGAAGAGATACAATCCTCCCTCTGCATGAAATTTTAAGAATGTTGGTTCAATCATTCATCTGCAAAATTAGGGATATGATCATGGATTTTGTGATCTACTGGAGTATGCCAGGTAGATTCACTGACAAGAATATGATCTTATCCCGTGCCACACTCACTTGGTGACCTTGATCAAAAAGAGGATATGAGTCTGATCTCAAGCCTTTGGAGTATGCCACTGGTCTTTTTCAATAGGAATATGAGCCTATCCCGAGGCATGTGTTGATCTCACTTGGTGATCCTCGACCAAAACAGGGATATGATCCCAATCTTGGGCCTTTAGAATATGTCACTGGCCTTTTTCAACAGGAATGTTCCCCAATCCCGAGGCATGTTCTGGTCTCACTTGGTGATCATTAGTTGTAATGGGAATATGATCCCAGTTCTATGCCTCATGCTTTATCAGAATATGTAGATAATCCTCTCGGATAGGAGAAAGAATGTGCACTTTCTCCAAAGAAAAATGTTTTTCATATTGATCAGAGTGTTGTGCTACCCTAGTTGTTGGGATATGAATATTCACCTATACCTATACCTACAAAAGTGATAGAATATTCTAGTGGAGTTATTAAGCTATTTCTAAGATGTAGTGACATTTTATCAATGTGTGACAAGGTATATAGGCCTATACATTTTCTGTTTCCACTATATACTAGCATATATTGTCCGTTGAATTAGGGATATAAGCCCATTTATTTGATCATTGTTCCATCAAAATATGATGATGAACATCATGAATAGGGGTTGAGATATGTTCCTCCCCCATGATTTATGTAGGAATATACCCATATACTTCTTCCGAGTGAGTGGGAATATAATCCTACTCATTGTTTACTGCTAGAATATGATGGAAATAATCATAAGTGAGAGAGGTAATATGATCTTACTCATGATTATCCATAGTATTCCTTGCCTAATGTGTCTTCCTTATTGCCCATTCATGTGTATCATAGGTGGAAATTTGTTGGGTGGTACCCTTGGTAGGACACTGTAGGTCATCAGTGGGATGGTCTTGGTGATGAAGGTTGATAGGAGCCCTAATTGACAGACCCTAAATTGGAAGGGAACCATATTTTACTCCTTTTTATACATTCACTAGATATTGAAGGTGGTTATTGTCACACTATAGGGATAATATCCCAAAGTGGTTGAAATTGGGAATGATTGCCATTGGATTTACAACAAATTTATTTGGATGATGTGAACTTGTCGGTTTTAGCACTTAAAGACCCTGAAAGGAAACCTCAAGGTTTAGGATCATACCATGTTGATGGTATTCTCATACCATTGCATTCTTCACCCTACGCTGAAGATGTCAGGTGGGTGAGTTCATCCTGAGGCCCGTAGGGGTGTCATCCATAGCTTATTTTCTAGAACAGTCGATAGATGAAGATATTATCTCAGGTCAGGGTGTTTTTCTGAGACCAGTAAATATAGTCATGAAGACAACAAGGAACATGGACACTGATGAATGCATCATTATAGACATGATATGTGTTCAATTAGATATTCATGGGTAGCAAACTTGCCCTTTCTTATTCTTGGTATAAACATTATGCATGTGTGGACTTGTTAAGGGGAAGATGGAATTATTTCATGAGAACTCTAACTACAGAGGATTAGCTGTAATATTCATGTTAGGTTTTCCTATTTTTGTGTGTGTAGGATATACAAAAAAAATTTACTAGTGAATGGTAAACCAATCATTCTGTTATTTTATAGATTCATGTTGACTTCACCATTTTTGTTTCATAAAAAAATATACAACTGAGGTTCATTCTATAAGACCCAAAAACTGATTTGGGGGGGGGTGTTGTTGAGATGGTATGTGAGTATGATATACTCTATAATACCAAATGTAGGATCAAAATAAAAGAGATACTATATGGAGTATCTAATGATGATCAAGATACAAGAGGGGGGGGGGGGAGGGTGAATTGTACAATTTAAAAAATCCTTTTGGAACTTTTAAAGATGGTTATGTTTAACAAGGTTAAACAAGGTAATTCACAAAACCTCTAGTTCTACACACATTCTTTATTCCAGAATTATGATTCCGAGAAAGTGATTCCGGAAAAGATGGTTCCGGAAAATGAAACTTAATTAAAGTTTACAACAACAAAGATTCTACCTTAAAGCATATAGAATCTAACTAAACCAGAATACAAGTATAAGGAAGTATGAGATAGTTATACTTTTCTCAAAAATGAAAATGCAGCGAAAAACTTGTAACATAACAAGTAAAAAGTAGTAAATATTTTAACCCAAAGAGAAGGGTATCCAACAACCTTGGACAAAGGTCCCTTGATTTATACTTTCAAGAAAGTCTATCTTACCCACACCAGGGTAAACCCTCAATACGAAGATCGGTGTCTGTCTTGCTATCCCCATAAGTCCTCAACTTCAAGGTAGTCTGCACCTCTGTCTTCCTCAGAAAGGAAGCCCTAAACTTCAAGGTAGTCGGCACCTCTGTCTTCCTATCCCTAGAAGCCCTTGATTGTACACAAAAATAATCAGAGTTTCCCAAAGAAAATATTAATAAGAAGTTCAGTACACACTAAGCAATGAAGCCTATCTCTAGAAATCACTTTAGTAGCATGTAATCTCTAGATTGATCAACTTGTTGTGAGATCTTTCAAATGAGCTCCAATTTATAGGCACAACTTCAATGGTCGGCTCCCTCCTCCAACAGTCATATTTTTCCTTGAATTTCAGAGGGACCTGTACACATGTCAATAAAACAGTGGTTAGTTAGTAACTGAAAGAACGACATCGTTTTATAACAAAACAAGGGTAAGAGAAAAATATGGTTACATAACTAAAATCAAATATTCAGAATGTAAGAAAATGAAAGTTTGGATTCTAACGAAAAATGAATTCAGAGTCTATAATACAAGGATATTCAGAATCTATTTTCTAGCAATTTAAAACCTGAACTCTATAGAATTCCGGAGTCTGAATTTCAAGGAAATTCGGAATCTGGATTCACAAGAATTTGGAAATAGAACTTACAAAGTTCAGATTCAGAGTTCGTGAGAATTCAGAATCATAACTCATAAGAGTTCAGAGTCTGTATTCAGAGAACTTGGAGTCAGAACTCGGAAGAGTTCGTAACCAGAATTCATATTCAGAATTCGGAGTCAGAACTTGGAAGAGTTCGCAACTAGAATTCATATTTAGAATTCGGAGTCAGAACTCAGGAAAGTTCATAACCAGAGTTCGTATTCAGAATTTGGAGTCATAACTCAAAAGATTTCGGAGTCTGAATTCAGAGAACTTAGAGTTAGTACTTAGAAGAGTTTGTAACTAGAATTCTGAGAATTCGGATCCTAAAATAGAATGATTCATATCTAGGTGATTATAGGATTCCAACTTTTTGGTTACAAACCGAATTTTACACTTAGAAAAATTATGATATGAACAATGAAAAACATGGTAAGGATAAATTTCCTTGGGGAAGGAAATTTTTCCTTATAGAAGTAAAACACAGGGTAAAAATAGATTTTCCTTGAGATAAAGTGTTTGTGATTTTCAAAACAAGAAGGAATGGTAAAGTCATAAGGAAACCTTCATGACTTAACAATCTTCCCCAATTATAAAGGAATGGAAAATTCATAAGGAAAACCTTATTTACTCAATAATCTCCCCCTTTTTGTAAAGCACAAACAGCCTCACGAAAAAGAATATAAGGACTTAGAATTTTTTTCTAGATTTTGAAATAAAACTTATCCCCCTTTTCACATTGGCAAAGATGAATATGACTAACTCCCCCTTAGGCTTTGGAACACTAAGGATCGTATTCTAGATTTCCTGAATGATATTTTTCATTATCTTGAGTACGGAAATCTCTGTAATGAAAACTCCCCCTTAGATAAACTCCCCCTTACTTAGAGATATTTCTTATTTACTTAGAATTCTCTTTCCTTCTCCCCCTTTCTGATTTTCAAAAAGAGTTTGAGGGAATGGAAAAAAATATGGTACCTAAAATATTAGTACAAAAATCCAAACAAAAATGAGAAACCATAATTTCATTAAGATAGGAAGAATTTGTACAAGGAAGAAAATACAAGAAAATATCAGATTGGATCTATTTTCCTTCCTTCTCTTTGGGTATCAATTTCTTCACAATGGTTTTCAGATTCTTTATCTCCTTGTGATCTTCTTCTGCTTTCTTCTCTAAGGCTTTGATCCTTTCATCTTGAGCCTTTAGAGCCTCTGCCTGAGCCTTCAACAAGTCATCTTGCTTCACTAGCTTTTCTTCAATTGAGATCCGGAGATCCCTTTCTCTCTTCCAGCTTTGAGAAATAGAGTACAACTTCCCATTCAGATCCTTGACCTCCTGAATCTGAGTATTATACTCAAGATTTAGCTTTTCCTCAAAGATATTTGTGATATCCTTTATTTTACTGTCTTCAGAATCAAAAGCTTCTTTAACATCATCTTGAAACTTATCAAGCTCTCTCAAATATTCAACTATATTCTTTGACCAGCTGACCACTTTCTTACAAGATTTTTTATGAGAATCTTAGTTGATAAGGAAGTTCTTGTAATCAGGATCAATCTTTACACACCTATCCATCACCATGGATACAGAATCTGATTTTTGATTCAATATATGTTGAAGCATCTGAAATATGGAGTCAATGGTTGGAAATATTAGAATGGTTTCAACAAGATTCTTTAGTGATTGAATGACAAAATCATGTCACAGAGTTGATGATTCCGAATCTGACCCTTTTCTTGGTGATGGTTCTTCCTCTAGCTCGACAAGATTCCTCTTAGAAGATCCACCAGCTTAGCTATTGCTTAAAGCAACTTTGGTAGGTGTATTAACAACCACCTGTTTTCCCTTATTGGTTCTCGGAACAGCTTCTTCATCCGGAGACTCATGTTCACTATCAGATAGCTAAACAATTCTATCTTCATAAACCTTCCCCTTATTGGTTCTAGCCTCAGCATCCACTGGGTGAATATTGCGATGATTATATCTTTCTTCCTCATAAAATTTATTAACCTCTTCTTCACCCTTCTCATCTTTACCTTCCTCATCCTTCCTAGGAGTTGGGAGCTTTGAAGACTCTTCTTTAGAAGTTTGGATTGATGGCTTCTCGGAAGGGGTTTCCTTTTCATGATAAACTTCAACTTTCTTAATAATATCTTCAGTGCTACCACTACTTTCTTCTTTTTCCACTTCTTCGACAACTTCCTTTTCTTCAACAACCTTTTCTTGGGCTTTTTATGGAGTCATAAACTTGTTCCTCGGAGTCTCAGGTAAGGGTTCTACCAAGAAATATTTTGGTACAGGGATATTCTCGGATGCTATTTTAGTATCCCTCAGAAGGGATTGCACTATTTCGGCCTCAGACAACTTTTTTTTTAACTTTATTTCCTTAGCTTGTTTCTCAAGCTCATCATCTGCCTTCTCTTTCAAAGCCTTAGCCTCAACAGGATCCAAGACAAACTGTGGCTCTCCTTCCTTATGATTTTTCTTATCATCACTCTACTTGGCTATAACCTCATCCGGATAAGATTTCTACTTCTTGGACTTTGGAGGTGCATATTGAGTTTCTTTATCTTTTGAGATTTTTCCTTCTTCTACCACTTCCTTAAACTTCCTTTTCTTTCCTCCTTTTTTCGATGGTTCAGGAACCTCTTGTTCCTTCGGAGCGGCTTCATCCACTTCCTCTGGTATGTCATAAAAATCTCCTGTCTCCTTAGAGAAACCAACTTTCATCCTCTTGAGAGTATCATCACTGATTAGCATAACTTTTCAATTCCTCGACTTTGAACTGCAAGGGATTTTGAAGGACTCCAAGCACTGAACAATAAGCTTGGAAAGAATGACCAGGTACATAATTATCTGAGCTTTCAAGTTCCCATTCTTGATATTCTCTATCATAATGAGAATATGCTTCATCAAATTTACCTTCCTTATATTTACCAAAAAATACAGGATATACATATCACTCTTCTTCAGCGTGTCTTTATCACCCTTCCTCGGAATGATAAACCCTTGAAACCATAACTCAAGGATCCGATTATTTGTAGACAAATGAGAAACATTTGCAATCTTGACATCTAAAAGTCTAAGATACTCCATATCAATCACATTTACAAAACTTCCTTGAACATATGGCAGCTTATGGGAACAGAACTTGGCTTCCCCTTCATAAGACAACCCCACCAAGCTAGCAGCCTTGTTGTATGAAAGGGCAGAGGTTTTTTCTATAACTCTTGAATGATAATTTATCTCTCCCTTCTTCCTTGAAGAAACTGACCAACTCATAGAACTCAATAAGTAGATCCAGATACACCAAGTCTTGATCCCCTGGATTCAAAATGAAAACACTTTCCCATCCATTAAGCTTGATGTTCTTGGAGATAATGGAGTCATACTTGTTGAAGAAATCCGGATGCACCAGCCTTTCTCTACTTGCCACTCCACAATCGGCTTGATAGAAGACATCTCTTGAGAAGGAAGTTCACCAGAAATTAGAATTTGAGCAAGAATTGAGAGGTTCAGAATGGGATTTTGAAAGAGGGGAAGAGCTTCAGCATGCAAAGGCTTGAAAACAATGTGGGACAACCCTTCAGGGGTCCTTCATATAGGCGTTGATACGACGATTGAACTTATCAAAATCAATCGAATGGCTGAGAATTATTTTGATCAGATCTAACGGTTGAAATGATAACCGCAAGGAAAAATTGGTAGGATCCGATATTTTGAGGTTTTTAAAGGAAAACAATTGGATTTAAGGAAATTGGAATCCGAGAAAAAAATTTAAAAAATAAAAGAAACTACCAGCAAGTAAAAGGTGATTACGAAAACTCAAGAAAGTGTCATACCTTTAGGATGGCTAGGAAGATTATTCCTATTGAGGAAAAATTCTTCTTGAAGAACTTTATATTCTGAAAAAAAACTTGACTACGAAAAAACAACTCTATTACGAAAAGGAAAAAAAATTGAGTACAAAAATTTTCATTATGAAAATCCTTAGTACGAAAAAATTCAATACGAAAATTTTGAGTACGAAAAACTTTATTACAAAAATTTTAAGTGAGAAAATATTCATTATGAAAATTTCAAGAATGAAAATCTTCATTACAAAAATTTTATGTGCGAAAATATTCATTATGAAAATTTTGAGTACGAAAAACTTCATTACAAAAAACATGAAAAACTTCATTACGAAAAACATGAAAAACTTCATTATGAAAAACTTGAAAAGCTTCATTATGAAAAATATAAAAAAATTCATTACAAAAAACATGGAAAGCTTCATTATGAAAAATATGAAAAATTTCATTACAAAAAATATGAAAACTTCATTACGAAAAAATGTGAAAAAAATGAACAAATGTACTCCCCCTATGAAAAGGAGTTTATTACTTTAAGGAGATTGATTAAACAGATAGTTAACAAGGAAGATTACGTTACAATTATCATTCCTAACTTCTGTTTAATGTATTCAAATTTATCAGAGGGTAATGATTTTGTGAAAATATCAGCAAGGTTGTCTTGCGTTCTGATAAATTGAAGAATGATATCTCCTTTTTGTGTGTGATCCATAAGAAAGTGATGCCCAGTATCTTTGTGCTTTGCACGAGAGTGATGTGAAAGGTTTTACTAAGGGAAATGTAACTTTTACTATCACACAAAATTTTTGTTTTGGAAAAACTCATACCATAGTCTGTGAGTGTGTGTTGCATCCACAACACTTGAGCACAACAACTTCCAGATGCTACATATTCAACTTCAGCTGTGGAAAGTGCTACTGAGTGCTGCTTCTTGGATGACCAAGAAACTAATGAATCTCTAATAAATGACAAGTTCTGGATGTACTATTTCTATCCATTCTACATCCACCAAAGTCAGCATCCGAAAAACTTTTTAAAACAAAATCATTTCCAGAAGTATAAAAGAGTCCTAAATCCATGGTTCCCTTTAAGTAGCGAAAAATTATTTTCACTACCATTAAATTAGATTCCTTAGGATTGGATTGATATCTTTCACATAAGCATACTGAAAACATTAAGTCTGGATGACTAGATGTCAAGTAAAGTAAAAATCCTATCATACCTCTAAAAGATGTTTGATCTATTGGTTTCCCAACTTCATCAAGATCAAGTGTGTTTGAGGTACCAATGGGAGTAATTATACTTTTAGTGTTGTCATATACATACTTTTTAAGAAGATATTTAATATACTTATGTTGGAATATATATATTCCTTCTAGTTTTTGAGAAATTTGAAAACCAAGGAAAATTGTTAACTCACCCATCATACTCATTTCAAACTCATATTTCATTAGATTCACAAAGGAATCAGTTAAATATTGCTGAGTTGAACCAAATATAATGTCATCAACATAAATTTGAACAATCAAAACATTTTTCTTATCTTTATTTATAAAAAGGGCTGGATCTGCATTTCCCTTAACATAGTTATTTTGAAGCAAAAATACTATAATTATATCATACCTATATCAAGGGGCTTGATTAAGTCCATACAAATCTTTGGTAAGTCTAAAAACATGATCATGATGTTTTTTATCTTTAAAACCAGGAGGTTTTTCAACAAAGACTTTCTCTTGAACATAACCATTAAGGAAAGCACATTTCACATCCATTTGAAAAAGTTTTAAATTAAAGAATGCTGCAAAGGCAAGTAAAATACAAATAGATTCAAGTCTATCTACTAAAGAATAGGTTTGTTCATAGTCTATTCCCTCTTGTTGATTATATATTTTAGCAACTAATCTAGATTTATTTCTTACAACGATTCCACTTTCATCACAATTATTTCTGAAGACCCATTTTACTCCAATAACAGAAGTTTCCTTAGGTCTTTCAACCAAGGTCCAGAATTTATTCCTTTCAAATTAATTTAGTTCATCTTGCATGGATTTAATCCAATCATCATCACCTAAAGCTTCATCAGTGCCTTTTGGTTCTAATTGGGAAAGGAATGCTAAACGTTCTAATTTATTTCTTAAGGAACTTCTAGTACTTACAGGTTGATTCACATATGATACTATCACTGGGATTATTCTTTAGAAACACCTAATTTGGGTTTGGTAAAACTTTTTCATCAACATAGGATATGAAATCTTCTGGGGTAAATTTTTCAGAAGAATCTTCTTGAACATTTTCCTTATCAGAAAAATTTTCTAACACAGGTTGATAATCAATTTTTGAAAACACATCTGAGGATGTAGGTTTGGGTTGTTTAAAAAAATTACCAGTTTCATCAAATTTGACATGTACTGTCTCTTCAATAATACAAGTGTTTTAATTGAAAACTCTATAATCCTTAAAAGTTGTGGAGTAGCCTAAAAAAATTCCTTCATCAGATTTTGGTGCGAATTTATGTAGATTATCTTTAGTATTTAGAATGAATACCTTGCAACCAAAAACCTTAAAGTAGGAAAGTCTAGGTTTTATACCATTCCATAACTCATAAGGAGTTTTATTAAGAAAAGGTCTAATCAAAACTCGATTTATATTATTACAAGCAGTACTTACATCTTGAGCCCAAAAATGTTTGGCTACAGAATACTAAATCAACATGGTTCTAGTTATCTCTTGAAGAATTATATTTCTTCTTTCAACAACACCATTTTGTTGAGGTATTCTGGGTGCTGAGAAGTTATGAGTAGTTCCTTTTCTACTACAAAAAGTTTCAAAATCAGAATTTTGAAATTCTACACCATGATCACTATGAATAGTTTTTAATGGAAGGCTTTTCTCATTTTTAACTTGGGCACTAAAACTTTTAAAATAAGAAAAAGATTCATACTTCTTTGATAGAAAATAGACTCAAGTAAATCTAGTGTAATCATCATCCAAGACAAATACATAATTCTTGCCTCCAATGCTTCCAGTTTGTGTAAGAATAAAGAGATCCATATGCACTAACTTTAATGCATCAGTAGTTGTGACTTCACTGACTGATTTAGAACTTGATTTATGTTGCTTTCCATATTTAAAAGGGTCAAAAACTTTTGAAGAATCAAATCTAAGCTCTGGTAAATCCTTAACTAATATTTTCTTAGAATGTTTTCATAAGTTCCTAAGGATACAGTGTCCTAACCTTTTATGCCATAACCAAGAATGGTCCTCCATTACACTAAGGAAAGGTAGATCTTGGATCCTAAGGTCTTCTACATTTAGTGTGTAAACATTCTCTTGCCTATGGGCAGAAAGAATAAACTCTTCCTTGGGATTGTGTACTAGGCACTTGTCATTCCTAAAATTCACAAGGTAACCTTCATCACATAATTGTATTATGCTAATGAGGTTGTGATTAAGACCCTTTACAAATAAAACATTTGAAATCAAAGTTTTTCCAAGAAGAATAATGTTACCTATATAAATAATTTATCCCTGAGCATTATCTCCAAAAGTTACTTTTCCTCCTTTCGTCTTGATAATCTTTTCAAAATAGTTTTTGTTACCAGCCATATGCTAGGAACATCCAATATCCATGTACCATGTATTGCTGTTGGTACTTTCTCTATTTTCCTAAAAATAAGAAAAAGCTAGGTTTTCAGAATCCAAACTTGCTTGGATCTGGAAATCTCAGAAAGAAAAATTTTAGGCACCCACATATTTTTAGAAAAATAGGCTTTATGAAATCCTAAAGACTTAGTTTTGTTTAGGGAACAATTTTTTGCCCAATTTCCACCACACTGACACTTAGTGCAGAATGGAGCACTTTGTGGAACAAAATAATTGTTACTAAAAACTGGTTTAAAAATAATATAACCAAAACCAAAACTATTCCTTAGAGGTTGGATTTGAGAATACATTTTATCAAAAATTTCACTACCTAAGGTAAAGTTTGACAAACACTTCATCAAAGAAAAAATTTTGTATTTGAGTTTTATAACTATGTTCTTATCTTCTAAAACATTTTAATTTGAACTAGAGTTGGGTTCGAAAACATTTTTCTTAGAAATTATGTTTTATAGACCCTTAGAAAGTTTATTCTTTTCAGAATTTACTTCCTAAAGATTTTTTGAAATACTTTCGAAATCAACATTTTTCTTATCAAGATATTTAGAAAGATCTGATATTTCCTTATTAAGAATAGTATTCCTAGATTTTGCCTTATCAATATTTTTTATGAGTTTTGAATTCTCAATCTCAAAAAGTTTGGAAAACATAGAAACTTCTTTATAGGAAGGTAAAGTATTATATTCATCAGAAGAAGATTCTTCACATGAAGACTTATAGTATTTATTATCACTATAGTTAGAATTTAAAGAAACATTGGTCATTGATTCAACATTGCATACCTTATCCATTAAACAACGATTTTCAATAGGTATTATGGCTATTAGATAAAGATTCTCCTGTCTAGAAGATTCATAATCTGAAGATTCATCTAAAGAGTCACCACCACTGGCACTCCATGTGTCATTAGATTTCAATACTTTCTTAGCTTTAGCCTTATAGTACTTCTTTCTGTTTCTCTAAGAATGCTTTTCCTTTCTTTATTTTCTCTTAAGCACAGGACAATCAGGTCTTATATGTCCAGATCTCTTGCATTCATAACATGTAACTTATGAATCTTTCTTATCTTTCTTTTCTTTCTTCTTGTACCTGGATTGAAAGTTCCTCTGTACAGCTATCTTTTCCATCCTTCGAGCAAGATTTGCTAATTCATTCTCCAAGGATTCACTTCCACTAGATTTGGATTGGACAACAATTTTCTTAGATTTGGATCTAGTAAATCTCTCTAGAGTCTTGGATTTCATATGATTTTAAGTTGTAGTAAAAGCAACACTACCATTCCCATTCTTCTTCTTTATGTTATTATCATCTCTCTTCATTCTAGTCTCATGTTGAAGAAAAGTTCCAAATAGTTCATCAAGAGAAATTTGAGTAAACTTTTTGTTCTCATCAATAGCAGCCCTCTTAGATTCCCACTCATTGGGCATGATGTATATGATCTTATCAACAAGAGATTCATCATCTAATCCTTTCTCACACATGGATTGTAAAATATTCATAATAGTCATGAATCATAATTGCACCTTAGATATGGGTTCTCCATAAGGAAAATAGAAACCATGATATTCAGCTCTAAGCATGGCTCTTCTAGTTTCAATAACTTTGGATGTTCTCAAGTGTATAACTTCAAGTTTCTTCCAAATACAATTTGCTGCTTCACAAGATGAAATTTGGATATATATATTTCTAGTCATGGAGCAAAAAAAAGTATTACGTACCTTATAATTTAGTTGTTATTCATGATTTTCTTGATTGGTGAAGGTACTAACTTCTTTTTTAGAGATTTTATATCCTCCAGTAAACATAACAAAATTATTAACTCCAGTATTGATAATGAAAGTCTTCATACGATCTCTCCAATATTCATAATAATTTCCATCAAAAATAGGTGGTCTAGTTGGATTGAGATTGTCTATGGAACCAACATTGATTCCTGCCATCTTAAAGAAAAATTTCTTTCCACAAAAACTTGTTAGTAAATAAGGAAAATATTCCTAAGAAAGGAAAATATAGAACCAGAGTATATGTAAGAAAAAATGAATCCAAAATTTATGTGTCCGAAAAACTGATTCTGGAAAAGAATGTGATGAATTCTCTTCTGAATCTAATCATGAGATTAATTCAGATTGAACCAATGCTCTGATACCAATTTTTGAGATGGTATGTGAGTATGATATACTCTATAATACCAAATGTGGGATGTAAATAAAAGATATACTGTATGGAGTATCTAATGATGCTCAAGATACAAGAGGGGGAGAGGGGGGGGGGGTGAACTGTACACTTTAAAAAATACTTTTGTAACTTTTAAAGATGGTTATGTTTAACAAGGTTAAACAAGCTAATTCACAAAACCTCTAGTTCTACACACTTTCTTGATTCCGGAAATATGATTCTGAGAAAGTGATTCTGAAAAAGATGGTTTCGGAAAATAAAACTTAATGAAAGTTTACAACAACAAAGATTCTACCTTAAAGCGTATAGAATCTAACTAAATTAGAATAAAAGTATAAGGAAGTATGAGATAGTTATACTTTCTTCAACAATACAAATTCATCGGAAAACTTGTAACAAAAAAAGTAACAAGTAGTAAATATTTTAACACAAAGAGAACGGTATCCAACAACCTTGGACAAAGGTCCCTTAATTTATACTTTCAAGAAAGTCTGTCTTACCCACACCAGGGTAAGCCCTCAATATGAAGATCAGATTTTGTATTGATATCCCTGAAAGCCCTCAACATCAAGGTAGTCGAAACCTTTGTCTTCCTCAGCAAGGAAGCCCTCAACTTCAAGGTAGTCGGAACCTCTATCTTCCTATCCCCGAAATCCATCAATTGTACACAACAAAAATCAGAGTCGCACAAATCAAATCTAAAAAATAAGTTCAGTACACACTAAGCAATAAATCCACTCTCTCTAGAAATCATTTCAGCATCATGTAATCTCTATATTGATCAACTTGTTGGGATCTCTTTCAAATGAGATCCTATTTATAGGCACGATTCAAATGGTTGGATCCCTCCTCCAATGGTCATATTTTTCCTTGAATTTCAGAGGGACCTGTATACATGTCACTCAAACAATGGTTAATTAGTAACTGAAAGAATGACATAATTTTATAATAAATCAAGTGTAAGCAAAAAATATGGTTGCATAACTAAAATACAATATTCATAATGTAAGAAAATGAAAGTTCGTAGTCTAACCAAAAATGAATTTGGAGTCTATAATACAAGGATATTCGGATTCTATTTTCTAGGAATTCAGAACCTGAAATCTGTAGAATTACGGAGTCTAAATTTCAAGGAAATTCAGAATCTAGATTCACAAGAATTCGGAACCAGAACTTACAAAGTCCGGAGTCAGAGTTCATGAGAATTCGGAGTCAGAACTCATAAGAGTTCAAAGTCTGTATTAAGAGAACTTGGAGTGATAACTTAGAAGAGTTCTTAACTAGAATTCGTATTCAGAATTCGGAGTCAGAACTCGAAAGAGTTTGTAACCAGAATTCGTATTCAGAATTTGGAGTCAGAACTCAGGAATGTTCGTAACCAGAGTTCTTATTTAGAATTCAGAGTCAGAAATCAGAAGAGTTCAGAGTCTGAATTTAGAGATATCAGAATTAGTACTCAGAAGAGTTCGTAACCAGAATTCTGAGAATTCAGATCCTAAAATAGAATGCTTCATATCTAAGTGATTATAGGACTCCTAGGTTTTGGTTAAAAACCAAATTTTACACTTAGAAAAATTATTATATGAACAATTTAAAACTTGGTAAGGATAAATTTCCTTGGGGATGGAAAATTTTCCTTATATAAGTAAAACACAGGGTAAAAATAGATTTGACTTGAGATAAAGTTTTTGTGATTTTCAAAACAAGAAGGAATGATAAAGTCATAAGGAAACCTTAATGACTTAACAATCTTCCCCAAGTATGAAGGAATGGAAAAGTCATAAGGAAAACCTTATTGACTCAATAGGGTTCAATCTATTACATAATCATTTAGGCTAGGTTCACCATTATTGTTCTTAATAGAAACTCCAAATGGTTCCCACATCTATAACTGAGAGTATATCTTATTTACAAAGGAAGGTGGTCAATTGAGATTTCAAACCCAATGAAACTTAGGAACTCACATTGGTTGTGATTATGGGAGGTCGGGCTAATCACACCCTTTTGGTGGGAATTTTTTCCTACTCCAGGACTCTCTTATAGATTTAAGATATGTTTATGAATCTTTTCCTAATCTTGATGTTGGACTAGTTACCCTTACAAAATGATCATAGGTTAAATTATTTTATATGTGATGTTGAATATTTTAGTGAGTCAATCTCTATGTATCTAAGGTTTTTCTTCCATTTCCCCCTAATGGGTAGCTACTTATATATTGAATCTGTATAACCAGGACTCTGGGGTTTGTTTTCATCCAAGGAGGTGATTAATATTTTAAGGATGGGATTGATTCTATATGAGGTGTCCTATATTTCCTATTTATAACAATAGTAAAAAGTCACATAGTTATTAAAAACCATACAGGTTAACATAATATGAAAAAGAAACATATGAGGGAACATAGGCATTAGGTATTGAGCTCGAGCCTCGGGGAGGCTTCCTATATATCCTTGTTATGGTAGGAATTAGAGTTTCCATTATTTGATCACGCCCTTGGGACTAGACCTAAGCCATATTACCTTGTATTTGGGTAATCAAATCATGCCACTATTCAGGGATTACACACCAAGATTTCCCTGAAATGGTGGAGATTCATGGTGTGGGTGATATGATCATTGTAATTCCCTAATCCCAAATGATCTATCCTCAGTGTGAGAAACAATGTATAGAAAGTAATGAGTCTCACTATATATGTATGTGAGACTTATGTTCTTGGTCAACCCTTTGGGTGTTTATTATAGAGATTAGGCATTAGGAAGGCATCCTACATATCCTAGTTATGGAAGGAATCAGAGTTCTCGTAGTTTAGTTTCTTTCTCAATCTCATGGTGGATTAGGTAGTATGATTGGACCATGGGAATTATTAGGTCCCCATAGTTGGAATGTTAGAGACATGGTGAGGCTTACACTTAGGTGGATTCCAATTTGAGCCATGTAGTTAGAAATGTGTACTGCATATCGTGGTTATAACAAGAATAGAAGTTCCCATTGCTCACTTTTATCAGGGCTTACACACTAAGGTTGCCCTAATATATGAATTGGACAAGGTTATCATGTCTTAGGATGCCTGATTGACCTAACCTGGTTGTCTACTTGACCTTCTTGATTGTCTACCTAACATGTCTTTATTTTCTACCTGATATGTATTGATTGTCCAACAAACATGTCGCAGGGTTTCTAGATATGTATAGTTTTATTGTAGACATGTCCATGTACAATTGAAAGATCTAGTTGACTTGTCTGAGGGACATCACATAATTTGAATGAAATATTTGTAGGCTATCTCATTATTAGGGATAAATTGTCCAGAGCACATTTTGAGACAAGAATATCTTTTCTCAGTCATCATCCTAACAAGATTAGGGATGTATGGACATGTCTAAATAAAATCACATGATTTGAGCTAACATGTCCAGAGGATGTTACATAATCAAGGATGACATGTCTAGATAACATCACACAATATGGACATATTTTCCTGATGTCATCACGGAACCTGGCTGACATGATTGGAGGGTTTCATGAGATCTAGTTGGTAATCCCAAAGGACATCAATAGACGTAATTGACATATATTGGTGTCACCGTATGATTTAGGTGACATGTGTGAGGACATTGTAATATCAGGATGGTGAGCCTGGAGGGCTTTGTGAGACTCGAGTGGCATGTTTGGAGGGAATTGTGTGACTTTCTTGACATATCTAGAGGACATCAGATGATCCAAATGGTATGTCTAGGGGGAGTCCCATGATTTGGGTGACATGTCATAGTGCTTTCTCATGATCTAGATGGGTCATGTGAAGCACATGAAGATCAACAAGTCTATCTTATCATTAGTCTCTCATATCTCAATCTTTATTCCAACATTTCATTGCATATGTACCTTATATTTTTTCAATTTTATCTTGTTTAAGTTTCACATGACGCATCTGACATGCATGATGTTCTTATTATATTCTAGATGACACGCCCAGAGTTATTCGTATTATCTTAAGTGATCACGCAAAGTGAATATTCATTATATGAAACCCTTTGTTTCATTCCCAAGATTTTACATTGTAGAAGAAATTCATGATTGTGTGATCATGTGATCTAATAATTCATATCCTATGCTCCGATGTGCGATAGAATGATGGATACATTTTTTTGTACCGAAGGGGAGGGATTTATAAGAATTTCCACCATAGTTATACTCTACCTTGTGTAGTGCATATCTCACAGATTTGGGATGATATTGGTGTTTGTATTTGGTGTCCTACACTTCATGAGATCCTACCATGGGTCATTCGAGGGGAATCACATGATGATCAACGACCACAAGACCATCTCATTAGCTCCCCATTTAATTGAATTTACCTGATCAAAAGGGTATTTAATAATAATGTTGACATGTAAATGGGATTTTAAAAGTTCAGGACGATGTGTCTCAGGGCCTCCATGAGTTAAAAAAGCCTTTTTAAAGGCTTTCATGTTATCTGAGATGACTTTTCCAGGGCCTTCTGTGGGACAAAGGTGTATTTTCAAGAGGGATTCTACTAAATTGTAATGACATGTCGAGGGACCCCCTCATGGGATCAATGGTGATTTCCTAGGTTACATAACCCCTTTTTTATGATGATCAATATATCCCATTCTATAATAAGATCCCATCATTTCCCCTTTTATTTCCTTGTTTACTTCAAAAAGGATATGGGTCTTGAGAATTTATACGAGTGTTATATAATACAATCACTCTCTTCATTTGTGATGCATCACATGACCAAGAAAGGGTTTTGTAGTTATGCATGATCATTTTCAAGGACAATCTTTATATTTTTCTTTGGAACTATTAGTGGCAATACAGAGTTGAATCGATATGTCTAAGACCCTTCATATAATGAAGGTGACATGCCCGCGGTCTCTTGCATGATAAGGTAGGAATGTCACCAGGGCCTTCATAGTGTCTTGAAAACTGTGTAGGAATATTTCATGAAGATATAAAACCTTATAAGGCCTCTGTATTTTAATTTTTTTACTCTTTAGTTTATAACATTTTTGGATGATTTTCTGGAATTAGTCAACTTGAAATGTCATGTGACACAGAGGAGTTCACTTGGTATCCGCCACATGATTAACGAATGTCTTGGAAACCTTTTCAAGAATAATAGTATTTATATAATGGGATCTATGTGATCTAAAATTGATAATATTTTGTTCATGTATCACTCACATGACCTTAAAAAGTTCATGCGATCATACACCCTTTGGAGGCTTACATGATCCATGATTATTGTCCACCTTCTTCTTCTTTTTCTTTGTGTAGAAAATAGTACCCATGTTTCATGTATTTCTTCCCCTAGAGACTTTCTTGTGTTCATTCGGAAGGAATTTACAGAGATTTATTATAATAATACCCCATTTTTGAAGTATTTAAGGGTATTTAGAAGCACAGGCATTATCAAATTCAAACTTGGGAATATTAGGAAGTGTGATAAAAGAGGTGTTGATGACATCTTTTGTGTATCCTCTAAATTGAAGAAGGTAACGATGCTACAATAAAAAAAGATAATTGAAAATGTGAAAGTTAATGTAATACAATATGAATAAATAATACAAACATGAAACATAAGTATCAGAGGTGATATAGATGAATCTTATATGGTGAAACAATAGGATGAAATTGCAGGAAATGATTGAAGTTTTGAAAATTTCCAAGTTGGAGATGAGGATTCAACCAACCCAAGTTATGAATAAGAACCTCACTCATTCTATCCAAGGATGAGAAGATAGGTGGAGGTCCAAAACATTATTATAAATTGAGGATAGAAAGTTCAAAATAGGAGAATGTTGAGGAAATCATCACATACCTCATTGTTTTCATGGGTTGAACCAAAAGATGTTGATAAAGATATAAATAATCAATAATGGGTTGATGACTGAATGAAAATTAGACCAGATAGAGAATTATTACACCTAATAGTTTCTACCCAAACCTTAGAAAAATAATGCCATTGGAACAAAATGGGTTTTCTAGAACAAGGTGTATAAAAAATGTGAATTAATTTTAAATAAATAAAGACTTGGGTGTAAAGTGTAATATCAGGTTGAAGGAGTGGATTTTTATGAGAACTCTGTATCAATTTCAAAAATGGAAACCATAAGAATATTTATTGTTATTTCTGATCAAAGTCAATATATTATTTTTAAAATTCATTCCAAGTCATCCTTCCTCAATAGTGAGCTATAAGAGGAGGTTTATATTGATCAACCTTGTAGTTTCATATTGGGAGAAGATAAAATACATTTCTTTAGGTTAACTAATGCCTTATATGGTTTGAAACAAGCTCCAATTATTTGGTATTCTAAGATGGACACCTATTTTAAGAATATAAAATCCATAAAAGGGAGAGTGAAGAACAATATCTACATCAAAGGTGACAACAATGTATCATTAGTTGTTATTTTTTATATAGATGATATCATTTTTTTCCAGAAATGATGTAGAAGTTTGTGATTTTTTTTCTAAATAAATGAAAGAATTGATTGAAATGTCCAATGATTGGTGATATGTGATATTTTATTGGCTAAATAATCTCTCAATAAAGATATCATATTTTTATTTCAGAAGAAAATTATACAAGATAAATTCTTAAAAGGTTTGGAATGGAGGGTTCAAGAAAAGTTTATAAACCCATATTAGTAGGACCAAGTTGTATAAAGATGAGTAAGGAGAGGAAGTGAATCAAATAGAATTTTTAAAGTTGATTGGAAGTATGTTATACTTAATAACTTTAAGGATATATATATTCCTTGTTGTCAACCTCTATTACAAATTCCAAATCTCTCTAAAAATGTCACATATTATGGGAGGTATCCTTTGATACATTAAAATAATAACTAATTTTGGGTTGAAATATGAAAATAATAGAGAGTTAAATCTATATGTATATTCAGATGTAGATTTCTTAAGAAGTGTTGATGATAGAAAATCTATGTTTAGTAGAGTGTTCATTCTTGGAGATATGTGTGTTTGTTGACATAGAAATAAGAAGAATTCTCTAACCTTGAATATTTCCAAGTTAGAGTATGTCTCTACAAGTATACCCAATACCCAATTGATGTAGATAAAGTCTCGGTTAGAATACCACAAGGTGAATGTAAAAATTCCACTTTTCTTGGATTATAATAAAAAAATTTCTATAAAATTATCAAATAATCCTATTAAGTATTCAATAAGAAAGCACCTTGATATCAAATATCACTTCATCAAGGATATTTTAGAGAAAAATGAGATAAATCTAGAATTTATTCCTAATTTAGTTCAAATATTCAATGTGTTAACCAAAATATTTTTAAAGGATTATTTTGAAAGATTAATGTTGGAAATGGGAGTTCAATATCCTCACTCATGAGGCTAAGGTATGATGTTCTATCCCCTCTATCACTTTGTGATTTGGAATTTTTGTAAAAGGGGATAAATGAAAACATAATTATTCTAATTTTTACTTCCTTCATGTTTATAAATTGTATTTATAAAGGTAAAACACTTGGAGGTAGTTCTAGAGATATGTGTCACACATATATAGGGGAGCATTTATTTAGGGAGAGTAAAAGGGGTATGTTCCGAATTCATACTATGCATGTGTGAACTATTTTAATAGATTTGTTGAATTAAATGAAGAAATTTATCTTTTGTAGGATTTTAAGAGGTTATATAAAGAAATGAAGGGTCTTTAAGTGATTAAATGAAATTATATAAATAAAGTACGAATCTTGAAGTTATTGAATTAAAATCACTATTTTATGGAAAATATGATGTTGTTATTCAATATTATTGTTTCCCACATAGTGTTCAAACACGTTGTCTTAGAAATATTGTATGATTATTCATTGACATATTGGAATTGTTTTTAGGTGATTTATGTTCTGTGGTTTCAAAAAAATATAAAGGGGGATATTTTTTAGCCCATGTTTAATAGGATCTTGTTTTGATGACGAATGAAGGGGATACAATATATTGTGTTGGATTTTGTTTTCAATGAATAAATCACATTGAAAGGAAAATGTGAAAATTGAGAATTATTTCTTAAAGGAAATAGATAAAAAAGTGTTTTTAGATGTAGAGACACTATCTAAAACATGATGGAAGAGGTTTTTATGTGTTTAAGGGAGGTATAAGTTGGTTTGAGGCAGCCCTAGATTGATTTGAGTGAAGTATAAAATTTCAAGACTGAGATAGGCATAGACAATCTGAAGGTTTTACATGTGGTCAATTAACTGGCTATGGATTTAGATGGTCAATTATATTTTTTTTATAAAGACAATATGATACTAGATAAAAATAGATAATTCTATCTCATGGTCAATTGAAGTTTTTTCATGCGGTCGATTGAAGGTTGGTAATGCAATCAATTGAAGGTTGCTCATGCAGTTGATCTATAAGGTCAATCCAGAGATGTGGTTGATTGATTATTCACATGGTTTATTGAATATTAGTAATGCATTTGATCCAAATAGTTGATCCAATCATGTGGTCGATCCAAGATGAGAGATGTGGATGATTCATAATTTTCTGACTCACAGTCAGTCACAAACTTGGAGTTTTTTGATGAATTTTTGTGTGTGAAATTATGATTTTATATAATTTTTATATTCTAAATATATTTAAATTAAGAAATTAACTTTGTATTTCCTTCATCATTTTTACATAATAAACTGATTGTGATTCTTTATAATAATCTTAGAATCAAACTGACGGTAACCTTGTAAAGTGAGATGAGCGTAAAGCGACAACCATGGCATCCATGTTGAAAATATGAATACTACCATTCATGTGGATATATTTTTAAAATAATTAAAGCTATGATTTTTTTGGAGAATTTTTTGAAGAAAATATTTAATTATCCAATGATAATTGAAAGTCCGAGTCTTAAGAAGATTTAAATGGATGCCTTGACATATTTTTTAAAGAAGACTGAACAAGTCTAAATAAGACGATTTCCTGCTTCCTATAATAATGAGATTTCCATAAAAATTATGAAAATAATATTCTCAATATCATTAATAGAATATGTATTTATAAGATAATAAAAATAGAGGTGTTTTGATACTACAAAATCCCTAGTGAATCTTTTTTGTGTATAAAAAAAATAACATAGAGGGAAAGGAAGAAGTTGCTCTTGCTCACTACTATGTAAAATCTTGAATGAGAATATAATACTTTCTCCAATATGAGCCAGGAAAAAGGAAACAACATAGTAACAACATTTTCAATGTCTAAATTAAGTAGATACTTTTTTTTTGTTATTGAGAAACTCTTTGAATTATCATTACTAGGAGAGGTTCACTTGTACTGTTTGGATACTATAGTGTATTACAAGTTCATTTTTATCCCCTGATTTCTATAGTCCACATGATTATTTATAGTGGTCTATGTGATACTGGGTTTTTCAAAATTATTCTAAGGACTAGCTACTCTTATTGAGTAGTAAACCTTTTAAAATTTATTTTGATTTGTCTATATGTGTGTGTGAGTGTGTTTTACATTGAATTAATTTTAATCTAACTAGAAATGAAGGTTATTTTAATGGTGAATTATACAATAATGTTTTAATCACTGATTAACCCACCTCTTATTGTTTTCATCAATTATATGGGTGGATTTTCATAGGTGACCTAGGCAAATGGTCTTCCAAGTATGGAGTCTTATGTGAAGTATCTCCCAAGTAGGTAACTTGGGAGAAGTTGCATTAAGGTGGGAATATATGAGGATGAATAGGTCACGTGGCACCCAAGTATATGATTATTGGGATGAATAAGGTGTATGTATACCTAACAATGGGGATCTAAAATAGCTAGTGAACATGGAACCCAAGTCATTTTCCATTTGGTCTAGACATAAGAGTCACCCAAAGGGAGGAGGGAATACTTGGGCTCATGGAGAATCAGACACTAATTACTCTTCTAAAAGGCCCTTTAAAATAGTAGAATTAGATTATATTTAAAGACTAAGGGGGATCAAGGTGTGATTCAAATTGGTATCCTAATATTGTGACCTAGTGAGATCAAATGATTTTGTAGGGGACTTGGGCACACAATAGGGGTGCACATCACAGGAACATAAATTCTCTTTGTGCTAGGAGGGGAAGTCAAACACATAGGAAAACCATGGGTGCTTGTAGGAAGAACAGGGTGTAGGAACTAAATCATGGTAATTGGTTACATGAGAGATTAGGGCATGCATGAGACAATGTATGCATATGAAGTTCACGTTGGCATGAAACCCGAATTTTACAAAATTCCTTATAATTTTAAACAGCTATAACTTTTGATTCATGAGTCTATTTTAGCTCTATTTGTAGTCAAGTCTGTGGTAATAAAATTAAATATTTCATTTATTGTAGGTTTCCCCCATATAAGGTATTTTTTGAGGCAAAACAATTCCAAGAATTTCATAAAAATTATTTTTATGGTTTCAAAATTCATTTTCATTAACAATAGATAAAATGTATGGACTACATATAGTGGAAGGTTCTCACCACCACATCACTAGACTATGAAATATTTTTGAGTTGTCTACATTTCTTAGCATGTGGGAAATCATACGGTACATGAAGATCCCATTTCTGTTTTCTTCCTGAATAAAGAATTTTTTTCTTGCACTTAACTTTTGTTGTTAGAATGATGATCGTTTCATGGATTCCTTGGAAAAGTTCATGGAACAAATTTTCCAATGTCAATAGTGTTGAACACACCAAGAGAGTAAAGTAGTTTTACTTCCCCATATGTAAATACCCCCTTAAATATAATAATCAATCTATATAAAATAATTACTCTATTATAATAATTATCTTATCAAATTAATAACATATATGATATGAAATATGTTATCAAAAAATATTTTATTTAATATTCCTATAATAATAATATGAATGAACCCCATTTCAATTTAAAATTTACATAATTATATAACCAGACAAGTCCAGCCAGTAGCAATGCTTTTGAACATTTATTAAAAAGAAAGAAAAAGGTACATAAGAATGGTAGACAGGGTCACACAAACAGAAATTCCCTCATCCACCAAAAACAGGTCTAGAGATCATAGTACGACATATCATTTCCATAATCAGAGTCACCAGATATCTCCTACTCTAATTGAGACTTATCCTGATTTAAGATTTTCAAGATATTTGTATCCACCTTCCTTAAAACCTTAGACGACAATTTGGTAGACACGTTTCTAAGAACATTAGAATAATCCTTGCATGGTCTCCACTTTGAGGGAACAGAGGTGAAACCATCACTAGCAGCACTCTTTGTATTTCCACTTAAGATTTTATCCTTATAAGAGGAATTTCTGCCACTGCCCGTGACCCTAATTAGGGTACCCACATTCTCCTGTTCACCCTCAGAAACGTTCTCCCATTTATCAGGTAATTAAAAAACATGGAAAAGATTATGGATTTCCTGCTGGTAATCAACATGTTGTTGCGCATCATTCTTCTTGGAGACATCAACCTGGGAGGTACTAGGGTCCACAACTGGAGTAACCTCTTTAACAAAATCAAACTGATTCATAGAGGGGCCACTATGCACCTTATTCAGAGATATATCAATTAAAAACCCTTTTCCAGTATCCAGCCCATCAGGAACAGTGGGAACTAACTCGCTAAGTGAATCACCATCATGAACAGTATATTTTGGCAATATAGAATCCTTCCCCTTTGACTTCCTACGATAGAGAGCTGCTGAATTTCCTCTCACCCCACATTCCCCACAAGAAACATTCCTCTGACATAACTCCAATGAGTGTCCAACAGCCATACATTCATTGCAAAAAAAGTGGGTTTTTCTTTCAAACTCAACATCAATTTGAATATTATCATAAGGAGTGGAAAGGGTTACCTTGTCAATCAAAGTGGTGCTAAGATCAACCTCCACCAACATCCTAGAAAAATGATCAAACCGAACATCCTCGATCTCTTTGTCAAGCCAAATCAGAGTCCCAATTTCCACACCAATATCATCCAGGATTTTCGGATTCCATAGGACCCAATTGAGTCCATGAAGACGAATCCATAGTTGAGAAAAAGAATATCTTGCACGTGAGACATTAAAATCCAATGACCATTCATGTAAATGTATCCATCCAAGTTTCAGAAACAAGGTTCCCATGCTTCATGCTCGAAGCATCAAATCATCAGATGGAAAAAGGCAGTGGAAAAATCCTCGACCAAGAGAATCACATTTCCAATTAGAGAAACCCCACAAAAGCGAGGTTCTACGGATCAAATAATCAAATTTTCACGGTTGTGCACCTTTAGGAAGAAAAATTTGTGCAATCAATGATTTTTTTCCAATTGACATTCCCTCATCAAGCGCTGCAGGATTAGCTTCAATGAGACCTGATGAACCCTTACGAGGAATTTTACTAGGACCTGAGTCCTTCAAAAACACAAATTTAACAAGCTCTATCCAATTTCAACCCTGCATTTAAATTTTTCATCACATCATAATCGGAATTAGAACCAGGAAAAACATCACCACGGGGCGAAATAGGATCCCATAGCAATTCCTCAATAGGAGCCGCAACCACCTCAACCTTTTCCCAACTAGATGAAATCTGCAAGTCTTTTTGCCTCGCTTCAATCTTCAAGGTCGCATGAGATGGCTGTGATGCTTCCGCAAATCCAGTGCAAGGCTTTGAATCCGCATGAAAACCAGCCAAAAAAATCGACTTCATCACAACCATAGGGTTGCAAGCATCTTCCAAGAGCTGAGGATCACAAGAAGACTTCAAAGAGGGAGCTGACGACACTACGCCGCCGGGTGGAGAAAGGCAATTGAATCCGAGGAAGAATGAGATCACCATGGACGAACAGAAACCCTTAAATCCATTGAAGTGGAAGGAAGCGCCCACTCCCAAAGCCCGTAGTGCCATCTTATCTCTTAAATAATTATATATGTAATAATAATAAAATAAAATACATATGACACACAACTAAATATGTTTATGAAAACATAAATAAATATTCTAAACCTCATTTACTAATTACAAATCCATGTAAAAAAATAAAAAAAATATTATTATAACAATATATAAGTAAATTTTTGAATGTATTAGGAAATTTATACATGAAAAATTATGTTTTAGATAGTTTTTAAGAGATTCATGTTTAGAATTCATAGTTTCTAAGATGGTTTATAAAAAACTTGTGATCCATCAAAATTCTATTTCTTTTTATTTTCACCAAAATACACAATCATTTAAAAATACCTAAAATATATTAAAGTGGGATGTCATAAAAAGGAAGGCTGTAGAGATATCTTGAAAATGAAGAAGAATGTGTGTATTCATAAAGATAGTTGAGAAGATGAACTATAGAATGGAATTTCTATGAAATAAAAGAGGAGATTTTTGAAACTTGTTGAGATTATTTTCCAAAAAAGAAATAAGAGGATGAAATTTATCACCATGATGAATATGGAGATAATTTTTGAACCAAAATAGGTGTAATATTTTTTTTATTTATTAGATCAATTCATTCACTTGTTTTGATAGTGATTCATTACTCATGAAAGATAGAAGTTAGCTCTCTAAATGCACGAGGTTTAAAACCAAGTAGGATAATGAGTATTTTTTTCTAAACTAGTAATAAGAAGTTAACTTTAGTGGATTTATTACATTAAAAAATCACCACTTTATGATTCTTGAATAGAAACCAGTCCAGGTGAACCAAGAAAAATCTCTTATATCCTATGTTTTTTTACTTTTATTTATAGAGTGAAAGAGAGAAGAGTTATACTAAACATCATTAACCCATGTCAATTTTTTCTTTAATTTTCTATTTTTTTACTATTAAGATGATAAAAATTTGAGGTTAATAAGGGTGATAGATAAATGGAGGGGAAAAGGAAGGAAAATGAGGTGTAATTGGTGTAGAGGTAACACCAAGTAACTGGTATAAGGGTTATAGGCACCCAGCGGTATTAGGTGTGCATGTAGTAGCTACTGGTGTATCCATTGGGTACTCGATGGATATGTACCAGGTACTTGGTGTTGGTTTGAAAATCATTGTAATTAAAGAACATTTTGAAACTTCTAACATGGAAAATATTTTCTAAACTTCTGAAATTCGAGTTATCCCATACAATGATGTATCCAAAATTAAGAAGACAACACCCTGCCTTGCACTGCAATGCTAAGTACTCCAAACCAGATCTTTTTAGAGATAATGATAGAAGAATGAAATAAATAAAAAACAATTGTTTTATGCAGTTTATACTTATTACTCCTCTATAGGGGGAATGTTAACAAATTTTTTTCAATTTAAATATAAAATTATTAAAAAAAAATCATTATAAGTACAAATGACCCACCTCACCCTTTAATGTAGGTCATATTTAGTGAAATCAATTCCATTGGGTTCTAACGTAAGTGGAAAACTAATGCTTTGACAAAAGCAACATAATGAGTTCCACCACCCCAATTGACTCATCTAGTGAATAGTGCGAGCCCTAAATTATATACTCTAGATTAATCTTACAATCACTGTTATATTATTCTTACACAACCTTTGAAACTTCCCAAATACACTTTTTTGAGAGGTGGTTTATTATTATGTAGCCTCCACCTTTCACATTATGGTTTTAACTCACTGATACTATTTTTATCTACTTTTGAACTTCTAGACTTTGGTATTACTGCATCACCAAAAACCTATAGTTCTATCTCATGCTTCTAAAAATCGATCCTTCTAATAGTTCTAAGACATATATAGAAAATGGTTCCCACACAATCCAATCCTAAAAATCTCATACTTGTGAATTATTTTCTAGGATTCACAAAAAAGTCATTTGTATGAATCCAAAAATACCTTTAATACCCAATATTACTTTATATCTATATTGTTACCCTAACATGCCTCTGGTTATCCTAGCCCCACCTAGGCACAAAAATGGCCAAGAATTTTCTAGACTACAACCATCCCCAACATGAATATTAGATTCCAAACTCCACCCACCTTACATAGATCCAAAACCTTTTCTTCTAATTTTTTTTGAATGAAGTGATAATTTAACTGAATTTCATTAATTTTTAAAGTGAAACATCAGATTATTAGATAATGGTTTTCACTTTGTGAATCACATAAAAAAATCTCAACCTCATTCCTTCTTCCAGGATCCTCCACAACTCCTTAAACTAAAAAAAATTATTCCCAGATTCTATAAGTTAAACATACTCTTCCTCCGTTGTTCAAAGTGAAACCACAAGTTAAAGTTTTGATATCCAACTCATAACTGTTAATACATATGTGACCACATTTCTAGTTAAACTTTTATGAGTGTCCAGATATCTACCAAATCTTCAATCAGAAAACTCATTTAATGGTTCATCTATTCCTAAATAGAGTGAAAAACTTCTAGAACCTTTGAGATATTTGAGTGTCTACTTAGATGTTTCCTAGTGTTACCTTATAGGGTTATCCATGAACCAATGGAATACTCCCAATATATAGATAATTTATAACCTCATAAAAACCATGGTGTATATTGAGACTCTAAAAAATGTTGAAAATATGACCTACTTCTTGTACCTAGCATATTATTTCATTCAAGGTGACTTCTCTTTTCTCAACTTGATGTGTTTGGTGAGGTGAGTGGTTACAAGATTTACATCACTCTTTTCAAAATGTTACACCAAATTTTGAATTTGGTCAATATCATTTAGGAACAAAGTTAAAAATTTTAGGTTCCTTATAATCTACATCTCCAAAATCCATTTTTATGGACTGATATCTTTCACTTCAAAAAATTCGATTAATTTAACCTTCAAATATTTAAGTATTTCCTTCATCAGTCTAGATAAAATCATGTCATCTATATAAATAATAATGATGATTATGATCCCAACATAAAAATACTTTTTGATAATATTAGTGATCCACATATATCTAAATGAAATTATGTTCCACTATAAAAGCATTGAACTACCAGTTCTAATTCATGGGTTCTTATTTAAGCCTATATAATCTCTGTTTAAGATAACACACTAGATTCTTGATCCATTTATTTATAAATACCTTTGGATTCTACAAGGAAATATTTATAAATGAAAGAAGCTTTAATATCTAACCACTAAAGATGAAACCCTTCCATGGAAACCATTTTGAGCACTAATCAAATACATAAAAACAAGAGAAAATATTTTCTAAAAATATACACCTTACATTTATTAATAATATTTCATAAATATCCTAGCCTTATACTAATTTTCATTATCCCATTATTAGTTTATCTAATAAAACCAATTATTTTAAAGCACTCTCCACCTTGTATGACATTTGGTTAGTTACCATATCCCAAAAATATTCAAGGATCCATTTCATCCCCCATAGATAAGTTTAAATATCTTGATTTAATTAAAATTATATCCTCTTATAGACTTAGAGGTTCTACATTATCTATGAGGATCATGTAGTGCAAGTAACGTTCATATATCTACACTTGGGATTTAATCCTAGTAGATATCTATAATTGAATCTATGGTTCAAATATTTTTGAAACTCTTACTTATGAAAAATATCCTTTTGGATATCTACCCTAAGATTTATAATACTTATTACATTGGAAATAACTATATAATCATACTTTAATCCCAATATTATTCCATATAGTTTGGTGTTTATATAACTATTATACTCCTTGAACTATATGGAACCTTCATAGTTCTTTTCAGATAAAAATCAACCTATGATGATTCTTTGTTATCATATACAACTTCCACTTAGTTAAAATCATTCCATAGGATCCAATTATTAAATAGAACATGTTTACTTATAATTTCATTCCATAAGTCATTATATTGGAGTAGAAACCCGAAGTCTTTATTTCTTTACCATACAAAGAAACATGATTGGGGATTATCCTATAACTTTCCACTTTTCCAAAAATGCATGTGAATGTGGGAAACTGATCTCATGGATTTGAGATGGGAAATATAAAACATATTTTTCATCCTAAAATCTTTCATAAGTTTCTAACCCAATTATGATTATGGAAATATGTTCAACAGATAGGCAAAAGAACTCACATCCACCGCAAAAAAAATCCTTAGAAAAACCAGTATGCAACCTCATGCTTATTAAATTATACACTAAAGTATGATTAATCCTCTTCATGAATCTATTTTATTTTTGAGTTCATGATGATATTATCAAAATATATTCCTTTCATATATTAGAACCTTTATAACTCCCTTATTCTAGATTACCACCTTTGCCAGACCTCAAACATTCCAGTTTACATTTGGTCTTCTTTTCAACCATAGTTCTCCATTAAATGATGGTTATGAAAACTTTATAATTATTAATGAGAAAGAACACCCACACCTTGAAGGTAACATAATTTATAAATGGAACATAATATAGTGAACCTTCATGAGAATAGATCAGAGTCAACCCCCATAATTTTGTATAAACATGATTTAATATATGATCCTTAGGTGTTTTCCTTATGTCTAGAAAGGCATCCTATTCTACTTACCAAGATTAAAATATTCATATGTTTCATACTACTTGTGTCCAAGTTTCATTATATTTTTTGAATCTAGGAATTTAATCACTTCCCCACATTGGTGACCAAGATGTTCATTCTATAGATTTTTTGATTTAGAAGTTGTTTGTCTAACATGCATTTCTCATTCTAAAAATTCTTTCCATTAAATTGTTCTATTTTCACTCATTTGGAAACCACCATATAACTGTATGTAGCTATCCATTTTCCACCCATAATGTTTTTTAAAAACCCAAATTCTCAAGCAATCCTATTAAATTAAAATTATTCTTTAATACTAGAATGTGTTTCACTCATTATAATTCCAATAGTCTTCTATTATAAGTTTGAACAATAACATCACCATTTCCCACTATCTTAAGAGTTTTTTCATCCAAAAGATACAAATTTTCAAATATTATAGAATAATAATTACTCATACTAATCCTCTCATTTGAAGAGTGAAATAAATCGCAGAATTATACAATATAACACATAAGGGTACTAGAGACACTCAACAAGATACCACTTGTATCTTCTGAAATCAGATTTATCTATTCACTTCTGAAAGAAAATACTATATAATTAAATATTTTCTCATTATAATATTATTTCATATAGACCTTCTTCCCATGATAACAATATATGGGACCACTTTTAGATGAACTACTCTAACTTATACTTCTTCTTATTTTCTATTTCCTTTGACTTTTTCATGTAATTTGTTTCCCTCAACATTTCATAATATAATAACTTTTGATAAAATCCCATATCTCATTCCTCTAAATCTCCTCACTCAGAATTAGATCCCAAATGTTTAAAAACACTAAGCCACTCTTACCAAGAGAGTTTCTCTCTATGGTAACCATTTCATCCCAATAGTTTTATAGTAACGAAAGTAAAAGAAAAACCCACTCTATATCTGAGAACTTTACTGTTTTATAATTTTAACTAACTTTGAATCATGTTAAAGTTGTTGACATGATCAACCACCAAATTTCCCTTTGAAATTCCCAGGTTTAATAATATTCAAAATAGAAAATAGTTTGTTCATTATTTTTATATCCTCATATATAATGAAAATATTATTTATAATTTTGATATCCATCTTCACTTAATTGATGTTATAGGCCGTATTTGGGACCATGACATCTAGATCAACCCCAGCTCATTATTATCCATACTTACCTAGTTTTCATTTTTCATCATTTATTGTTTGAAACTCATTAATGAAATATCTAAATCCTTTTATAGTAAAAAATCCTCAATATTTACTTTCCAAGGTTATAAATATGTCCCATTAAACATATTAATATAGACCTTACCCTCATTGAACTCCATTATTTCAAAATCAATAAAATCCTATTGAATCAGAAAAGAATAAGATAGATTATAAACAACTTACTATAATCCTACTACAAGGATTATGGTACAATAATGGTAGTAATTTGAGATATAAGACACCTTGTTTGGGGTCTATATGCACCAAGATCTGAAACCATGCTATGATACAACTTTTTGAGTCCAAGACCTTAAAAATGAAATCCCCTCCAAAACATTAAATGTGGAGAAAATTTATATAACTTATGAAATTAAAATGAAACTACACAATGATATATCCAAAAATGGGAATTCAACACACAAAACACACACACTAAAACACCACATACTCTAGATAAGAGCTTTAGAAATAAATTGATAGAATAATAAATCTAAGAACATTTATTTTTTTAAATGTTTCATACTTATCCCTACTTTATTAGGGGGATAAAAAACTTTTATTATTGAGAGAAAATGAATCTGATTATGACAATAAAAAATTATAAGTATAAATAACCCCAAATCACTATTTAAATCTGGACCTAACTAGTGAAATCAATTCCATCACATTCTAATGTTTACAGATGACCACCACTTTAACCAAATGCACCAGCTGAATTCCATCACCTCAACTAATTCATCTCATGAATAATGTGACATTTTAATTATTTTCTCTAAATTTATCTTATGTTTCCTATTAGATTAATATTATACATCCTTTAAATATTATAGGTTACTCTAAAATGAGAGTTTGTTTTATCTTATGTAGATTCCACTTTTTGGAGTCCGGTTCTGATATGCTATTCTCATTCCACTTTTCATATGGACTTATAGAATTCAGTACCACCATATCAATATATTCATATGGTTATATATTATTATTCTATAATTTCTACTTTTGGTAGTTATAATAATTATTTTGAAGATGTTTCTCACACCATCCAACCCTAAAAACTGGTAGAAACCTCATGCGTTTTTTAATTTGGGAGTAAAATGGTTATTTTTTTTCAAAATATTAAACCTAAACATTCCCTTTCTAAGGATCTTTTCTCATTTCAGCCTCCATAACTTTCCTTGGGAGCTATCCTATGTTCATATCTATCCCTTTATGGTTATAAAAATTTATATTGTATGGATCTCTTCCTAAGGTGCTTTAGGCTCTATCTTTTTATGTAACTAAGGTATAAAAATCCTATTCTCCCTAATTTTATTTCCATTATTATTAAATTGGAATGAATACCTAAATTGTTTGTGTATTTTTCTAGATTGGTATATTATTTAGTCATTATTTTATAATATGGAATCCAAATATTGTATTTGGTGATTTTTAGGAAAGGCCAACCATTTTTATTCCTAATTTATTCAATTATCGAAGTAATAACATAATTCCTTACATTCTGCATATCTAGATTTCCTTTATTAATCAATCATCAGAATATTATATTCCCTTGTATTATTATTTTAGGCTCTACAAATAATTTGATAAGTGACCTATTCTTTTCTCATATATTATTATAATGGTTATTATAGGAGTTCATGGGGTAGAGTGAATGATAATCGAAAAGTGTTTTCACAATGTTGCATTTTACAAAAAAAGGAATTTATTTAAATAAAATTAATTAAATTGTTGTTCCCCCATTCCATGGTAGGTGTTATTATTGATATATTTATTTAATACATTATATTCCATGATTTATTATTCATGTTTATTATAAAGGATTCCTTTCATGTTTATTTCTATTCATATCATGTTTATATACTTCTACATGTGGTATTGATATGTGAAGCCTTGGAATTGTTTTATATTTCATATATAGGTATTGTGGGATTTGATAATATAGGTTATAGAGTGATATATGTGAAATGATTACAAATATGGGTGTGTGTATATATATATATATGTGTGTGTGTGTGTGTGATTATACCCCTTCCTATGAGGAGAGGGGCCTCCCAAGTGAGGATGGATATATATATGTATATATGTTTGTATGAATTCCTTACTAAGAGAAGAGATGCCTACTAAGAGAGGATTAATGTGTGTATGTGTAACCTCTTATAGAGGATGTAATTGGTTCATGTTATTTTTTTTATATTGATGGGGGCCAATATTTTCTTAATTTTAATATATCTTTCAATGATAATTACCCCCATAATTTGTATAAAACCAAGGCAATCAACTCATTTTTGTTACCTTAGTGAATCTAGAATCGAATTTATTAAAGGTTTTGATCTCAATTTTTAGTCGTTTTATTCAATTTTTGTATTAATTAAAATACATACATTAATTTATGGATTTAGTGATTAAATTTATAAAAGGATTTTAATTCTTGTTTTCATTATTTTACATCAATTCTGGAATATTTTGAATAAATCCTATAAAAAATATTTTTTTACATTGGTTGTAGGTTGATTAGAACTATAAAAGTAATGTGATATAATAATATGTAACATTTTCTATTCTATAATAGTGACACATAACATAATAATGAAAATTGGAAAATAATATAAAGAAGTTATGCATTACATATTTTCAAAAGTATAAAATAAACATGACATATTTGAGGTTGAGATCGAAATATGTATGATATTCACCTTTTCTATTTGATGTTGCATATAGAACGTAATGTGTTTTCCCATGGGTTGACCATGTACAACATATTTCCAAGGAGGAAGAGGTTATGTGAGGGTTTGTAAGGGTAGAGATGATACATGAGGTTTTGAAGGGAAATTCTCCATGAGCAACATTTTTAACTTAACCAAATATAATGAAGTAGTGTACGTAACATATTCCCCCTGATACAGAGTATACGTAACATATTTTTCAACATAAAAGGTTATACATATGATTTTTTCTGATGATAATGCCTAATACGTGACATTTTATTTCCAAATATAGAGTGGTATGTTAGTTTCTAGAGTTCTAAAAATTTAACAAAGGAATACATGATATATTTTTCAAAAGTAGTGAGCATGCGTATGATAATTTTACTAAGAGTGAATTGGTTAATTTGATATGAGAGATAAATTTTCCTAGTGTAGAGTCATGCGTAACATATTAGAATTATTGAAATATGAATATTTAGAGGCCTCTTAGAAACTAAACCTAAAATTGCCAAAATGGAAAAGGGATTGACTAAAAAAACAATTTCTTTGGTTTGTATGAATTAAAAAAATTATTTCCAAGTACTTCATGAGGTTCCCATTTAACAATTTATTAATCTAAATATTTTAGGTATATTTTTGAATAAAGGGAAATATTTGAGAGATACCATACTGAATAATCTTGACCCTCGACCTATAAATGTGGAAGTCATCTGGGGAAGGGATAAACTTGTTAGTTAATGTATTGAAAAAAGTGGAAGAGAAGAATATTACATGATGAATATATATATTACCCCTCCCAATTTTAAAAAATATGTGTTTATTATCTTTATGACCTTTTCCTTTATCCTTAGCTTGATTGGTTTGGTTTTTTTTGTAATTCATTTTTCTTAATATTAATTATTTATTTTATTCTTTAGTTCTATGATGTGTTATTCTCTCCCACTATTTATTTGTGTTTCTCAAATATTATGAAGTACCCCTAGAATCATACTTTACAATGTTTTATAAAACACCCATTGGTGATGGTATTAGGGAAATCATATTGGTAATTATTAAACTTTTACATTTTTAATTCCCAACATACTTCTTTGATTCTGGTGAGACAATGAAGGTGAGGAGTGGAGGTAGAGATCATCACTCCATAATCTATTAAAACTTATAAATTCTATAATTATTTTAACTTTAAATCCTACCTATATTTGAATCACACTTCATGTGATTGGATTTTTATGATTTGAGAGTTTTAATAGTGCGCGGTTTCTTTTAGGTGCGTTAGAAGGTTCACTCATTCAGTTGAGGGGAGTTCTTTTCCCACTCATCAGGGAAGAAAAATGAGTTTATGATCAATGTGAGGGACCTTGGGTAGATCTTTATTCTCATACATGAGAAAATAGTGGGAGATAAGTAGATAAATGGCATCAAGTCTACTTATTGGATTAGGTGATTTATAACACATGTAAATAATGATAGAACACACTGGAATTCACCCTAGGCTTATTTAATTTTAATTCTGAATTTTTTACTTTAATCCCTTTTTAGTATCATAATACTAAAAAACAAATATATTTCCATTTTATCCTATATTAATATATATATATAAACTTATAAGTGTGAATACAATGGTTCTATATACCTAGATCCTTGAGAGACAAACCTATGGTTAGATTTCATCTGTATACAGGGGATTTAAGTTCTACTATAAAATCCCACCACAATGATGTGATAATTTTTTTTTTCCTTTCCTAGGATCTAAGATTATTACACACTATTATTTCACATTTTTAATTAGTTATTTATTTCTTTTTATTTTCTTCTTTACTTTATGTTTTCTATGTTTTCCTTCTCTCATTTATTTATGTGATTGGGAAAATCAAAAATTACAGGTCAATTTCCCTATTATGAAATCAAATTTATATGACTAGTTAAAATGAGTGGATGATATTACATTAATTTGTAGGGACATAACCGTAATCCAATTATTTAACTATTAAATTTTCCTACTAGTGCCTAAGGATAAATAACAAGGTTAGCAACCTAAGAAGATTTTGGTACAAACCAATATCTAGGAGGATAGAATATACTACATAAATTTAGATATAAAACATCAAATAAATATTCCAAAAAACTATTAGAGTGAAGTATAGCCAACACCAAAGGATATCTAATGAATTATCAGTACCAATTAGTGTTGGAATAAAAAATTAATGGGAAATAAAATGAGATAATACAGATTAAGGACATGATGAATATGATGTAAAACAACCAAAAACACTCATATATGAAAGAAAAAATAAGAATAAAAAGTTTAATAACCCTTGTTACTTTCCCAAGAATATATCCAAGAGGTGGAAGTAATACTTGAGAAACCTTCACTCCCACACATTTTTTCGATTTTACCCGAGACACTCCATGAAGAACACATGATTCCATCCAAGGTATTAGAGATGGATAGATGAATATTAGATTTTTTTTAAATATTATAAAATTTAATTGAAAAATAATCCTCTTATTTGTTGAAAATATATACTTGGTATTAATGGAGTCTTACTTTGAAGAAGAATAAGAAAAGGAGAGGTTGAACTTTGAAGACAGAATTGTAGACCCACTACCCTATTCTATAGAACCCGATTTAGAGGTTCAAATTCCGGAATAAGATCTTAAAGATGAGTCAATCAAGGGCATAAAACTATATCTATATTTTTTTTATTTTTCATTTCCTTAAATGACTTCTAACTATCTATATACTGTATTTTCAGGTATTTCTGAGAATATATTTTCCCTAGAAAGTGAATAAGAATCTATGATACCCACCATATAAGATAAAATGTTACTAGAATTTAATAAGAGGATTCACATCATGAAAAAGAATCTATGGTACATATGAACAATACTTTACCACCTTAACAACATCATTAAAAATCATTGGAGGATGATGCTAAATAATATAGGTAGACCCCATTATTCATCTTCCCACACCTTTTTCATTCATGTTTTAGGTATGGGAATGTTTTAATATATTAATAGGGTTCTCCAAGACCAGTTACCCCTAAAAGAAATTATAGAAAATAAATTATGGTGTTTTATATAAAAAATGAAGTCCTCCTTCCAATTGGGGTTAACCACTGAAAATTCCCACTTAAGGTAGTAAAAACATAGTACAATATTGAGGGTAAAACTCATTTTTCATTATTTTTACTCCTTTTTATAAAATTTATTATGTTTAATTGTATTTATCTATAGGGGTTTTAATTGAAACATATAAAGTTTCAAGATCACAGTTTTATATATACCACTTAGAGGAAGATATTAACTTGAACGTGCTAGAAATAATATCATGACTGTATATCCTATTATAATTATTTTACTACTACAATATATTTGAAATTTTTTCAGGCTTAAGTGAAGAGTGTTTAATAAGTACGGTGGTGGTGGTGGGGGAGGTGATTTCAACATGTTTATGATTATATTAGGATCTTTTTCTATGAATTTGGTTTAAATTTCTTATTATTACTTAGTTTTCTATTTTATATTCATAGTGTGTTTTTAGGATTGAAAATTGGGATTTAAATACTATCCTAAACAATTAATAATATCATTCTAGTTTTGAGGATTTATGGGATTTTTAAATGGGTAAATTTAAATTAATGTTGAGTGAGTTTTCACACTATTTTCATAGATTTGAACTTAGGATAATAAACATTAAATTAATTCCCATGTCATGAATTAAAAATTTATATTTTAAATCCCTTACTCAAGAAACATTATAATCCATTATTATATATTATTCATTATATTAAATTTCGTAAGAGTCTCAAGTGATGTATAGAAACTAGTACTTTACTTGATTTTATTTTAAACCATAAGATTAAAATGTGATATATTTATGATAGAGGCCATCATTCAATGAAAATCACTCTTTTTAATTAACATCTATTTTTGGACATCTTGACATTTGGACACTCTTATGCCTTATAATCCATGTAATATCTTTTAGGTAAGCTATTTTATAAGACATATTTATCCCTACCGACATTCCTTGTTAAATTTTTTTCAAGTGTGGGAGAGAAGGTGTTTCCATAAGGTTTATAGGGGAGAAATATACTCTTTTAGGTTAAGTGAATGGGTGTATTACTCTTGTTTTAAGATGTGTGTTCACAAGATGAAATTAATTATTGTAAAAAATGTTCCCTTATTTTCTATAAATAAAAAAATTTATAGAAAAATTGTTTTTTAAATGTAAAAAAAAACAAATAGAACAAAAGAAAAATAGATCAGGAACTTTGAAAAAAGAAGAAATTTCATTAAATATTATCCACTGTCTTGGATGTGACTAAAAAAAAGGAATAAAGGGTAGTGTGATTTGGAATTTATACACTTTTTAAGGGTTTGAGTGAGCTATATTAACTATTTACAATTACTAAATTTTAAATTTTAATGTAGTTTAGATATTTAACACTCACCGTATACCGCATAATTTTAGACATCAAATCCTACCAACCCTTAAACCTCAGAACAAAATTTTGGAAATACTCCTGATAAGTACACTATATTTTTCTATAGTGAACTTAAAATATTATAAATCATATATTAGATCACATTTACCATGTCAATAAGTAAAAATATAGTTTCAAATGTTCCTAGAGTGTGGATGGAAAATTTATAGGTGAGGTTGGTTATGTGGTGACTTAGTAAGGATTTAAATGTTGAAAACTTGAGATAAATGATATAGGGTAGTAAACTAAACTTATAGAGGAAAAATAATATTTTCAATAATTAATGAATCCTTGGTTTTATTCTATTATGATTTTAGTGTCTGTAATTAGACATGATAAAATTTTTATCAGTTGAAATCATTATATTTATTGAGATTGAAATAATGTAAGTGTTGGGGAGTGATGGGAGATTACATTTCCATAATTTTAATATATTTTCAATGATAACTAACCCCATAATTAGTATAAAACAAGGAAAATTAACCCATTTTTGTTAATTTAGTGTAACTATAATAAAATTTATAAATGTATTTAATCTTTATTTTTATTTATTTATTCAATTTTGGAATTAATTAAATGTTATACATTTATTTTTGGATTTAGTGTTTAAATAAATAAAACTATTTTAGTTATGCTTTTTATTGTTTTAAATAAATTTGATAATAATTTGACCAAATCCTATACTTAATATTTATTTTTCATGGGTGTATGGTGAGAAAAATTGAAAAAAGAATGAAATATCCCAATAAGTAAAACTTTATATACTGAATAAGTGGTACATAACATACTAAGATTAAGAAAAGAGAAAAACTAGTTAAAAAAGTGATGTGTAACATATTTTCCCAGATATAAAAGATATGTAATATATTTGAGGCTGAGAGGAAAATACATATGATTTTTAAATTTACATTTGAATATATAGCTGAAATTTAAAGTATTTTCATAGGGTAATACTATAAATAACATATTTCTGATGAGGAAGAGTATACATTAGGTTTTTGAATGGAAGAGCTGATACGCGAGGTTTTTAAAGGTGGATTCCCCATGTATAAAATTTATAACTCAGATAAACCCTGGGAAAAAGCATATGTAATATATTTACTTACCTAATAGATCACATGTATCATATTTTTTAGAATCTAAGAAGATACATATGATTTTTTCTAAAGAAAGAGGTTTATATATAACATTTTTCTTGAGCCAGAGTAATACGTAGATTTTTATAGTTCTCAAAACTCTATAGAGTCATATGTGATATATTTTTTAAAAGTAATGATAATGATTATGATATATGTAATTGGTGAAATATGGTGAAGTTGATAAATTAAATATATTCTATTAATGAAGATCCATGCATAAAATATTAGAATTAGTAAAATTTAATGATTCACAGGATGCGTGGAAATTAAATCTCAAAATTTTCAAAATAGAAACGGGTTCAACTAAAAACTCTTTTATTTAATTAAAATCAATCAAGAAAATTATGTCAAAGTGTACCATTTGGAACCTATCAAACAAATTATCATGATTAATACCATGGGAATAATGTTCAAGTAAAAAAAGAAGATACAACAGATGCCTAACTGAATAATCTTTACTCTCGACTTGTTTATATGGAATTCATCTGAGGAAAGGGGAAGTTAACTACATGATACAATAAAAACTAATATTTGGAAAAGAACATTTCATGATGATTATAAATATATTACCCTATCCATTTATAAAAATAATAATAGATTAGATATACGACCTTGACCTTTAACCTTGGCTTGATAGGTTTAGGTTTTTAGTAATTCTGTTTGTTTAATATTAGTTTAGTGTTCTTTTCTTATGTTTTGTGCAATGATACTCTATTCCCAATTTATTTTTTATTCTAAACCAATGTTAATTACCTTTGATATAATAATCTATGATGTTGGATCACTAACCCATTATTTGTATCCTGAGGTAAATCATAGTAGGCATTCTAGAATTTCTTCATTTAACTATTTATCCAATTCTAGTGTGGTAGTGAAGGTGAACAGTGGAGGTGATGATCGTCACTCCATATTCCATCAGAACTAATGTATTATTAAATTAGTTTAACTTAAAATCCTCCCTATATTAAATTCACACTTCATATTATTGGATTTGTTTAGTTTGATATGTTTAATTGTGTGATGTTGCTTCCATATGTGTGAGAAGGTTCATTCACTAGGTTGAGGAGTGTTCTTTCCCACTCACCAAGGTGGAAAAATGAGTTGGTGATCGGTTTAAGGGTACTTGAGTTGATTATTATTATTATTATCATATATGATAAAAAAGTGCGGTATAAGTAGATACATGGTATTGAGTATTCTTATTGGATTAAATGATTTTGGAAAAATGTAAATGATGATAGGACCCATTGGAATTCACCCTAGGACTATCTTCATTTCTAAATAAAATTTGTGTTTTTATACTTTCATTTTGTTTTAATTTTAAAATACTTAAAACCAATCATCTTTCCATTCTACCCTATTTAACAAATATAGAATTTTTTTACAGGTGTTAGGATAATGATTCTCTAGGCGTAACTTATTGAGAGAAAAATCCATGGTAAATAATAAACTATAAATATGGTATTTAAATTTTGATTTTACAACAATACATAATTAATACTTATCATATATCTAAATAGGGTGTGGTTATAGTCCTTATATTATAAGTGTGGAATGAAGTAGGTGTATTTTGTTTTAGTTATGGAATTATAGGCATGTTAATTAGTGTTGATTTGTTTATTTAATTTCTATACTTCCAAGATAATTTTTTTGGATTTTTATTATACAATTTATTAAGGTTATATTTATTCTATATACAATTGATATTATGACAAAAATGTTAAGGTTTAGTGGTGACCTTCTATTGGGTATGATGTGAGGGTTATATGGTACAATAAAAGTGTTAGGGAAGTTCCTAATTTTTGTTTTTGTTAGAATGAATAGATAAATATGAAGAACTAAATTAATTCTCCCTATAATCTCATAAATATATCAAAAAAATTTAATTTATAAATAATTTAAATTAATAATTACCTCATCCATGATATTCTCCTTGATCAAAATTTCATCCCCACTCTTGTCACATTGTTATTGTGGTGGGTAATCCATGTGAGTATTCCTCTTGATGTAACCACATGTTCTCCAAAAATCTCTAAAAAACATTCATAAAACTCTGGGATCTAGAGAGTAAGAAACAAGTGCTTTACACCATTCATCGTTGATCACAATATTTATATCTATTTCACTCTCTATATTTTTTGAGAGGGAGGAATAGAATATTTCTCTCTATTGCTTGAGATAATTCTAGAGGACGTTCCACCATTGTGTCAACAAAGATCATTATGAAAAATGTTATATTTTAGAATATATAATTAGTGTAAAATGATGATAATTACACAATGTACCTTATCTAATTGTTTTTCTAAGTTATTTCACACACCAAAATATAATAATTATAATGATATTATTATTATATCTCATGAAATGTTCTTAATATATTAACATTCCTCTAAATTAATATTTTAATACTTATTTAAATAATATTAAATAAAATATATCATTTCCACTGGATCATTAAACTCAATCCATATACTCCCAAAAAATATTATATTAGTGAAACATAGAAATAAATATTTATTTTAATAATAATGTAAAATAAATAAATATTTATTTTAATATATTCACTAAACATGTGAATAAAAAAATATTCATTTATGACCTTATGAATAATTAAATAAGAGACAAAATTTAACTCATATATTGTAAAATCGATTATCTTATGATTAAATTAATGAAATTAACTTTTAATTAAATAAAAAATATTCCATAAACCAATGATATGAGATTCTGGATAGACTTGTTGTATGGCCCTCTAGTCCCCTTTCTCAGTGAAAATAAATGAACTTATATAAATTCTAAGATCAGTGTCTAATAACAAGGTAAGACACCCATAGAGAAAGAACTTAATATATTAAATACGCTAATATTCCTATAAATTCTATTTAATATAATTACCTTTTCACCCGATATCTCATCAATAATGATACATACTTATTTAATCACCTTATATGCTTGATTTATTTTTCTTTGACTTTATAAAATGAACTTGTATATAAACTACCAAGTCCATGAATTTCTTCCGATAATGACATTTTAATCAAAGGGATAAATATATATTCTTACATTAATATGGAAAGTAAAAATACTTTCTTAACCACTCTATAAATTTCATATCACTTATAATTCAATTGATGCATGATACCTCATAGCAAGCATTTGTCATTACAACTTTCATCATTGTATCTAAGTATATAATTCATGTTACAAATTAATAATGATCTCAATTATAAGGACCAACATTGACATATGTAGATAGGACTATCCAATGACATATAAAATACATGGAGTTCCTATTGTGGGGGGGGGGCTTTCCTTATGACCCCCTTATTAAAGATCACTAAATGTAAACTTCATGAAAATATGTCTCCATATCATATGAGCCTCCCACACCTAATAGTAAAACTTAATCTATTTCCCATCAGATATATGTATCTAGACTAATCGATATATTTATTTTATAATATTATCATGAAATCTCTATGTTATCATTAAAGTAGAGAAATTCTATAATATACTAATGTGAAGAATATTCAAAGGACATTATCAAATTAGTGTTATGAAAAGAATCATCATTATGTAATAATTAATATATAAATATTTTCTAGTAATAAAAATGGTAAAGTGATTTTTTTCTAGGGAACAAAATCTAGTATTATGTACTCACACCCTAAAACCGTTCCTTTGGAAATCATGTAAACCTTATTATAAGTGTTCCAATTAAGGGAAAATATCTTTTTATGTATGGTGATGGATAAAGGAGTTGAGATTCATTATGTTTAGGATCGGAGGATTTTATTCTTTCACTGAGATGGTAATGGGTTATTTTTCTATTTCTTTTGATATTGTGTATTAGGATATCTTATACCTATTTTACTTTTTTATCTCTCTTTTTCTTTTAGATCATGTATATTTATGGTTTAAAGTTTTGTTGGGTTGTTCAATAGACTATGTATGTTTGGTCTGGGGGTTTATTGATGTTTTTAGATATATATATAGATTTTATTTCATATTATTATCTATTTTAGATAAGATCTTTTCAGTATATATGTTCTTTCCCTTTAGTGTATAGGTTCAATCCCTTTGAGGTACTTATTTATTTTTAGAATGTTTCATGTCCATATAAGTCATACCTATTTTCTAACATAATCTTTTTATAGTTTAATTAAATTATAAAGAGGGTAAATCACTTACCATCATACTAGACCATAAACCTCAATATTTACTAAAACATTTAGCAATTGGGAAGAATGCTTAAGGTCCCATGGTGGTTTTGTTTTGTTCAACGAGTGATTTGTGTGATTTTATTAAATGAGTTAATATTGATTGTAGATTTTTTTGAAGGATAATGATTTATATTTTCATACCTAGATTCATCCACACTTAGTTTATATTCCCTAGTGGGTCTAAAAAGGGATAAATCAGAAAACATGGGATGTCTCTATCAGTTAGTGAGACTTATTTTTAAGAAATGATATCATAGTCTATACTCAGATGTGTAGTCACATTATTTGATTTTTAGGTGTGAAGCCTACCATGAGCATATTAAGCTTTAAAGGAGGTCCAAATTTTAACATCTCTAAAAAGATAAATACTTAAAAGGGTAATTGTAAAAAATTATTTCAATAAGACAAATAGTATTTATTTATTTTTTATCATGAATTCTAAAATTATTCATACATCAATATAAAAGTGGTTTTTTATTTTCTGAAAAAATTCCATTCATAGTGGTTATATAACATACTATCTATTATTTTACAAAAAATATGTGATTTGATTCTCAAATTTTTTATAGAATAAAAATCATGTTTTGCATAAATGAAAATTTCATTTTAACATATATATGTGCACACAAATATCATTCTATTTCTCTATGTGTATGTATGTGCATGTAATTATCTTTAACTTTATTAGTTAGTTAAAGGGATTTTTATATAAGATATTTAAGATTCAAATATGAACACCTACAAGTTCTATGTTATTTTACCCTGAAGATGAATGGTTTCCAATACACTAACATGGTGTGAATTAGTGTATCATGTTCTCTTTATAAATTTGTAAGGTTAAAATAAAATAAAAATTCATTGTATATTATTATTAAAAATAAAATATTTATCTATAAAAATAAATATTCAAAAAAATAAATAAAATAAAACTACATCAAAATAATTGAAATAAGAGTCTTATAAGGATTTTCACACATTATAAGTGGTTATCCTTGAAACGACATGAAACTATCCACAACCACATGATTTACTATCACAATTATAGATTCATAATCAAGATGATATTATATTAACCTGAGTGTAACAAAATATATTTTTAGATTAGTTATCCATCACTAACATAACAACAATGACAAATAACATTGAGAAATATGTTTTATATTTCCTTTTAAAATTTATAAAAAACATGTGAATCTTTGTTCAAAGATGATGGATATCCATGAATGTTCAAGAATATATTTTTCTCTTCACAAATGAATTTATCATATTATTTTCATCAAATTTTATAATCTATGATTTTTAGCATCTTCAAAATATTTACACCAACCACATCAATCATCTATATTTCTCTTATATTTTCACGAGATCTATTTCTTAATATTGATGAATCAATAATCATGACTCTTTTATTATCACAATTAAAACCATTCACCATGATTTTCTTGAAGAACAATAACATAAAACTATAATTTTTTAATTAAAAACATATTTAAAAGCCTCATAATTATACAAGTAATCATGTAGGGACACTAACTTGATCAATCTACCTTTTATTTTGAATTTATCATACTTTTTTCTTACTATTTTATCAGTTCAAAGAAACTATATTGAGTAAAACTATAGTATGTTGTGTTGAGTATAAATGTGAAGAAAAAAACATAACTAGACTGTTATTACATAATTCACTTAACCAATGTCTCATTTTAGAGTTTTGGAGGATGTGGAAATACAATAATACAATAAAAATTACATGAAAAAACTACAATGTTTACTCCAAGTAGAAATCCATTTCTACCAGTAAAAATATTCATAATTTTGTTTATTTCTTCCCTAACTAATGAAATTATCTAGAATTCTTAGTTTATTATCAATAATAATCATTAATTAATCATGATATTTTTGATAAATAAGAAAAGCTAAATGGCAACATAAATATTACTAAGAGGTAAATAAAGTGTTTAAAACCATAATACACATTAATAATACAAGGAATGGAATTAAACTCATAGAAAATTATTCATAAAAATATATATAAGTATGAAATCAGAAAAAATTACAAATTCAAGAAGGTCATATTAATATATACAAGGATTAAATCATGAGTTCTTACCAAAATGGGAATGTTTACTCAGATAATACAAACAAAATTTATCTAAAGAATAACATGAATAAAGAAACAAATGAAAATGAATCAAATGGAATGGGATAAAAATACATTCTTAAGAGGTAAATGAAATATAACTTTATAATATCGATAATTAAAGATAATAATTCAATAAAACATTTAGGAATAATATCCTAAGAAAATATTAGGGAGATATTAAAGAGTAACATATGTATAGAGGAGTTTAATGAATATTTTGTTTTTTGAGAAAAATAAGAAAAATTTCTGTCAAATGTCTTATATTAATATTATGGAATCATCATATAGAGTTTCATGAAGATTCAAGGAAGATAGAAATTTTTTTGGAAGATAAAATATTATGCCGTGTAAAGTAAAACAATCTCATGGCCATTTCCCAGTGTTTGGGAATATATCTAGATTGAAGAAGTTAGAGATAAATTGATAATACTGGTTAAAAAAATTTATATAACATATAGTGTTTGGACTTTATGGGTTTATTTAATTTTTTATAGAAAATATATTTCTACCAAAATTTCATTATAGTAGGTTGTTCATTAGAAGTGGTAGTTTTTAAAAGAAGATATTCAAGGTAGGCTGAGATGGGGAAAGAAAAATGATGTTATATAATATCATGGTTTTATAAAATCTAAAGGAATATCTCATAGTTATTTATCACAAATCATGTTTAATTTATCTAACTGGTTTCCTATATTTGAAAATAGTTTTATTTATAAGATAATATTTTCAACATGGAATTATTTTCAGAAGACTACTTAATCAAATACTCGCAGGACATGTTAGATTCCAACTTTCCATGTTTTTAGATGTATAAATTTATTTTGAATAATTTTATATCCTTCAGATTTTAAAGACCCGGATAAGATAAGGTGTTATCTAAGGGATATATTTTACTTCTCATTAAGTGATAATGATATATTTCATGATCTGAGGACATCAAAAAAATATGAAATGATCATATCTATTGATCAAAAGTATTGGAGAAAAAAAGGAAGGCTTAAAATATAGATGAAAAAGGAAGATCATGTTGACTATTAGGGAAAGAAAAGAATCAGAATAACAAAGATAGATTCTTATATGATAGAAGTAGATAATTTTGGAATTAATTGATATAATTTTCAAAATAATAAAGAATATGAATGGTTTCATTAACAATATAAGTATAAATATCATTGCTACACCAATAGAGGTGTAATCCTCCTTTTTATTTATGAGATTAATTCATTCACTTTTTTGATAGTGATTCATTAATTCTGAAATAGAACAGAGTTAATTCTATAGGTTTTAGGTTGTAAACCAAGAGTCATGGTTCATATACTATAAACTTGTAACACCAAACATGATTTAGTGGATTTGGTAAATAAACACATTATCATTATTTACTCTTTGTATGTATCCTAGTATAAGTAAACCAAGAAAAATAACAACTATTGATTAACCCATTAAATTGGATAATATTCATTTTATTTTAAAGAGATTTTAGGATCTTCATTATAAGGACCCAACCTTAAACATTACATAATCTTGAATTAAATGAATAATTCACATTGGGGATATTTTCAGTTTTAGAGTTTTAGAGAATTAGGCCATAAATATTACATAACAACTTTAATATTACAAGTAGACACAACTACTCAGTATCGATTTTTCATAAAATAAAAACTCCTAAAAAGACACATGTCTAGTTCCATGTTTTAGACAGCATGACTTTTCCTTGATCCCATACTTGAAGCTATTCATGTTTAAGTCCTATGGAAAAAATTTCAAAATCTTGGGATGAGAATAAAAATCTCAGTAAGGGTTATAACATAAGTAAGGAAAACATTATCCCAACAATAAATACAAATCCATGAAACCATACTTTTCAATCAGAACATACCTTATAAAATCATAAGATTTATGAATAACACACAAATCATAAATCATAAAGGTTACTTATGGAATCCATATCAAACTTACATTGTAGCTGTCACATATATGTAGGGAGTTACACTTGGAATAACCATCATAATACATTCCCTAAATCTCTTAGGATAAACATCACATTTACCTCCATCACGTTACCCAATCCATTAGAGAGCTATCTCGGGCTCACCCACTCTAGGTTTATCACGGAACCACCCGTATACGTAAACAATTCCCAATAACCATAACATAATCATAACATATAACACATTTATAAAGGAAAGATAACATTTCCACATTCCAATATATCAAATCAAGATATTAAAATAAACAATGTTTTATCAAATCATTTTCAAAACCTTTAAAAAAAGATTTTTGAATCAAAGTGTCCCATACGAATTTGAAGATTTTAAATGAATTATCATTTGAAAACATTAATGTCCATATAAATAAATCCTAAAACCCATTTTGAAAACTTGTACATTAATGAGAAATATTTAGAAGAATAAATCTTTAAAACATTTAAAATTATATTTTAGTTAAAGAGTTTTTTTAACAAAAAGAGAGACACTTGAAATACTAATAATTGGGGAATAAAATTTAATCCTAACTTTATAATATCATGAGAATAAAGGTATTCATGATATAATATTCTGAAGGACAGTATATACACCACATAAGATTGAATTGGTGCATAACAACAATGAAGTTTCAATAGAATGTAAATTGAGATGAAATCCCTTATAATGATGGTATCATTAAATCAAGGATAAATCAATCAAATAATTATGTGTAAAAAATATAAATACACAAAATATAAGTGGATATTAAGTTTAAAACAATCAGAAGTCATTCACAGATATTTTTTGGACGACATAGTCAAGAAGTACAAGTTTAACCCAAAGAATTGAAATTGGGTTAAGAAGTTACCCTGTAAAAATGTGACAACCTAACGATGTCTATTTAAAATTCATAAAATGAGTTGATGAGATAAAAAGGGAATATAATCCCTTGGAAATAAATTTTACATCAATAAGGATATAAAAGAACATATCCCAACATAATAAGATATATGTTAAAAGACATAACAAAAATAAGTCTTTAGAAAAAGAGAGGAGGGTGAAAGGTTCCCTTACCGATTTGGTAACTTACAAAATGTACGCCACATGAAAGAAGAATAATTAAATGAAGATGTAAATACTAATAAATTAATGTATATTACACAAAGATTATAATCATGGATAGTACATATGCCACATAAAAGGAAATAGTGTCCAATATAGCATGAATCTCACGGGAATAAAAAGTGAGATGAAAAACCCTTACTTCATTGTATTCAAATTGAATCGTATGAGAAAAAGTTAATAAACAAAAAATGAATCACATAATACCATGAATATAAAGATAATAATTATAATATATGTCAATGTTAGTACACATTACACCACATGTAATAAATAAGTGGCGAACAATGGAAATCTCACAGAATTAAAAATGAGATAAGAAAATCCCTTACCTTGTGTCCGAGTTGACTCGATCGTTCTTTAATCTCCTGAATAATAAAATAAAGTTAATTTATAATTTCTTAAGAACTTTTTCAAGTTTATTATTCCTTTTATGTCACTTATTACCATGTTATAAACATTATGTAATCATTTAAGTTAATAATGTCCATTTGGTCGATAATTGGTACTTGAGTCAAAAATGAACACATTATATTTACAATTTGTCCATGTGGTCAATAGTAAATTATATCCAGAATGATATTAATTATTTAGATATCATATATATCATATATATCCAATATATACATGTATTTATAATAGTACATAACATTTGGAGGTAAGAAATGAAATGCACCGTTCATGGAGACGGTAAGCCGTACGTACGCATGAATGCTACTTTCATTTATATTTCTTATTTTAATGGAATTAAAACATAATTATACTTAGGTATATTATAATTCCAGTATAATATAATATATAAAATCATTAAACCTATCCTTTATACATACCTCATAAGGCATTAACGAGTCACATCACTTTGAGGGGGCGATAGTCCGCGTTTCCTCAAATGAGATTATCGTATTTACCCACCATGGAAACCATAAAGGCGTGATATAAATGGAAAATACAGAAGCATAAAGAAAACATAAATATAATATCTATCATATATAAATATAGTTCCATCTTAATTTCCACCATGAGAGGCGGTTGGAGATATTTGAACAATCATCATTTCGTGAGGCGTTAGTTTTCCATCCAGAGAAACATTATGTTCTTCACCCATTAGATGGAGGTGTGTGTAAGTGTAGCGAGAATACTTCTCATAAAAAAATCCTATTATTTTGAGGATACTGATTTTGTTACAAAAGAAAGTAAATAAAAATATTTTAGGGGTTGGAGAAGTAAAATAAAAGAAAACAATTTAAGAGAAACGATTACCTTTAATTTGGGTAGATCCCTTTGGTTTGAACCAAAGGACTTCTTGAAGTACCTTATGCCTAAGGTAAGGCTTCTAGGAGGAGAAGAGGTATTTAGGGAGCTTAATTGGGAATAGTTTGGATGATCCAAATGGCTTGAGAGCTGTGAGGAATTGGATAGAAATGGTCCCCTTTTATAAGGGAGAGGAGGGGCTCTTTAGGAAAGTGTGAAAACATTATTTTATTATATAATGATATTCAGTTTCTAATGGTCCAAAAATCATTAAGGTCAAAGATAAGATGACTAATATTTGAAATAAAATAATCCAATCAGAATTGGACATGTTTTGAATAATAATTTAGTCATTATAATTTTATTTATTTAAATCATTTATTAATGAGGTAAATACTGCATCATTATTGTGTCATAAATAATTTAATTTATTCGATGTCTAAAAATTATAAAAAAAATAATATCATGTAGGAAATATTTTTATATTTCTAAATAATATTTATAGTCTAGAATAGGACTTATATAACACCGTATAAAAATTAATTACTAAAAGATATTTGTGAATGCCAATTTTGTCTTCATATTAAATTAATTAATCTAAATTATCATTATCACTCCAAGTGGCTCAATGGGGTCCCAAAATCGACCCAAAGATGCCAATGGTCGTAAAGGAATCAACCAATAAGGTTATGACAAGTGTTAAGGTAATTTTTAATTATTATAATATTCTTTTTACCTTGAATTACCCTATTTACCTTTAACTGCGGTAAATAAAAGTCAAAAGTTACTATTCACCAAAAATTATTTTCATTTTAATGAACCAAATTTTACTTCTTGATAACAACCATGTATGTCAGATTTTTCAAATTCAATTCACAGAAGTGGTAAAATTTCATTTAAATGAAAAAATCAGTTTTTTTAACTACCACTAAGTGGTTTCACTACTCATCAAAATTGAATTTTTTCAGAAAAATACCAAAACTTCAGCCTAAGCTATATTTGATATTCAAAATTCAAAAATGACTTCTATTTTACCAAATTAAAAACATAAAAGTTTCATTAATTAATTTTAAAATTAATTCTCGTTGTTAAAACAAATAGCGTGTTTTTAAGAAATAATAACTATCATAAGATTGACACTTGTTTTTGTCCAATTTCAAAATGAAATTAATCCCAATGACCAACATTGGATTAAATGGTAAAAATATATTCTAATTACACTTTAAAACCAATTGAAAAGATAATATAACCGTATAAATAAATTATATTAAAACATAGTTTTGAATTAAAATACAATATTTACATTATTCATAAAAAAATGAACTTTTTCGAAAAAATTCCAAAAATTTACACAAAGTAAATTTTGATGTCCCATCTCTAAAGAACGATTTTATTTGGTCAAATAGAATGTATTAAAGTGACCAAAACTATATTTAAAAAGGGTTCTCCATTAAAAGGTAATAAATCAGCCTTTTAATGTAAATTATGCTTAAAATTAGACTCATTCACATTTTAAGCCTATAACTTTTATTGGATAAATGTAAATACATTTAACAAACATGTATAATCATATTGGAGTTAGTTTACTTCATTCCTTCCAATACAATGGCTAGGAGTTAACTACCATTTAAAATAACAATATATTATTAGTGTGCAACGAAAGATTTCAACGAAACCAGTTGTTGCGTATCGGGTACGCTATCGAACATAGAAACCCTTTTAAAGTAAAATTAATATTTAATTAAAAAATTAATAAATATGAAAAATTCATATTCTTTATTTACCTGAGATGTTACATCCTTCCCCCCTTTTGGGAATTGCATCCTCGCAATTTTAAAATTTGGGCTCGGAAACTTTATTGAAAGTCCCATATCAGAAAAAAGAGTCAGTAAAACTATCACTTTAAAAGAAAGAAAGAGAAGTACAATGGTAACCCGTGTTAAACCATACTAAGATTCCATGAAAACATGGATATGGAGGAGAAAACAAAGGGTCAAGTTATGATGGAGAGTGATAGAAAACATGATTAGGAGAAATTTAACCACAAGAAAATCACAAACTTATGATGTGTGTAAACGGTATTTGGTTACCCAGTAGGAAATGTAAACCAAAATTTTTTTTGTTTTACATTCCTTTTCATAATTTTTAGGAATTTATCTTCTTCATAGAATAAAAACATAAGGTAATATACTTACCTTCAAGTAGAGTTTCATATTTTTAATAAGTTTCTAACAAAAATAATCATTTCTCTAAACGATGAGCATTCAAAAAGACTTGGTCACACCAAAATCACAAGAATCATCTTCTAGATAATCAAATAATCCACAAAAGGAGAACTATATATTTCCCTTGTATTTAGACATCAACTAAAACCAAAAGTTTTAGTACAAGATATGATAATCACCAAAAGGATAATCCTTTATAAAAAGAAATACTACTCTTAATATCCAAAATTCAACAAAAAGAACCCAAGGTTCAAGAAAGACCATGAAATAAACAGTAATCCTTAAAATTCTTCAAATTAATCCAAACTAAGATTGAAACCCAAATCTCTAAAGGATTTAATCACATAGTCTTCCAAGGTAAATCTTAACATTTATCTCTAAATAACATCAGTTACTCTTAAAGTCTCATACTAAAAAGTAATTAACCTAATCTAATATCCTTTATGATAGTTTAATCATTTCCATAGATAACCCAAAATCAACTTATTACTTATTCATAAGATCATCTATCTTAAAATAATTATTCATACTAACCAGGGACTTCACGTAGTCCAGTGGTAGGCGATAAATACCAGTCGCATTTTGGTTGTGGGTTCGATTCCCATAGCTTCGTCTGACGCGATGGGTTGTCACACGGTGTGCGTGTTGTCCCTTTTCAAAAACTAAATAATTTTATAACATACCCAAAAAGAGATAAATTCATCAAAAATAACCATAACATATTTTAACCACAAAGGTTATCTAATAACTTTCGTTTTGCATCCCAAAATGCATTAACTAGTAATTGCCTCAAATTCAAGGATAACATAAAACCAAATGGTTATTTATAACTATATCCACAAAATAGAATATAATTATTCCTTGAATAAAATTTTCATATATCAAACATCAGGGTTACACATACTATAAAAAGTCTTCTAATGTAATACCATCATCAGAAGAGCCTTAATAATTTTAAGCATTTCACCATCCTAAATTCTACCATAACCCTTGAATACCTTATCTGTTGACTTCTTACTCATTCAACATTCTTCATGATCCATTAAACATTCCTTTCCAACTTATTCTGAAATACTTCTTTCCTACAAACAAAATCATAAATAATATCCTAAGATTTAAATAATAAGAAAACATATGTTAAGAAATAATTCATACCTTTCATTGGTCATTTTCAGTTTCTTCATCCTCAATCAGAATGGCATTAGGTATTGGTAAATGAGTATTTGTATGATCATGGTGATCCCATTCCCAAAACTTTTTTGTAGGACTTGTGTTTGCATAATGACCATGCACACCACATTTACAACATTCAATTGATCCCTCGGAAGGGACTTCTTTCCCTTTACTAGAGTCAACTAGATGCTTCCTTTTTCTATTGTAGGTTCTTGATTTATAACCTTCATTTCCACATCTATAGCATCTTTTTGTCCCTTTGAAACATTTTCCAAGGTGTTTCTTTCCACATCTTTGACACATATGTTTTTGAACACACTTACCTTTATGATTATTACCTGAACTTCCGTAGGGATTTGTTTCTCGCATATATGATGCCTTATAAATATCACTAAGGTTCAGGTGGTCAATCATGACTCCAGATATTTGGTTGAGAATAACCACAAGTCTTCTCATTGTATCTCCCATATCATTCAATTTCTCTTTCAGAATACTGTCACAGTTTTCTTTAAATCCACTGTTACTTTGGTTCCTGTTAGATCCAACCATTTACTAAAACCAAAAAGGTTAATGTGATTATATCAGGAAAATCATTATATAATATCTTATGAGGAGGGTAAACACTAAGATATACTTATTCATGTTATCTTAAACTAATTCACTTTATCTAAAAAAACTACAACTCTTTCTGAAATCCTAACCATTATGGTAATGTTACTTATGCTTAAAGAATTCCATAACCTATAAATTTATCTAAACCGACCTCTAATACCAACTATAAGGACCCAGCCTTAAACATTACATAATCTTGAATTGAATGAATAATTCACATCGGGGATCTTTTCAGGTTTAGAGTTTTAGAGAATTAGGCCATAAATATTACATAACAACTTTAATATTACAAGTAAACACAACTGCTCAGTATCTATTTTTCATAAAATAAAAACTCTTAAAAAGACACATGTCTAGTTCCATGTTTTTGACTACATGAATTTTCCTTGATCCCATCCTTGAACCTATTTATCTTTAAGTCCCGTGGAAAACATTTCAAAAACTTGGGATGAGCATAAAAAGCTCAGTAAGGGTTATAAAATAAAGAAGTAAAAAATCATCGCAACAATAAATACAAAACCATGAAACCATACTTTTCAATCATAACATACCTTATGAAATCATAAGATTTATGAATAACACACACAAATCATAAATCATAAAGGTTAATTATGACATCCATATCAAACTTACATTGTTGCTATCATAGCTACGTAGGGAGTTACACTTGGAATATGCATCACAGTATATTCCCTAAATCTCTTAGGAGAAACATCATGTTTACCTCCGTCATGTTACCCAATGCATTATAGAGCTATCTCGGGCTCACCCGCCCTAACTTTATCACGGAACCACCCGTATACGTAAACAATGCCCAATAACCATAACATAATCATAACATATAACACATGTATAAAGGAAAGATAACATTTCCACATTCCAATATATCAAATCAAGATATTTAAATAAACAATGTTTTATCAAATCATTTTCAAAACCTTTAAAAAAAGATTTTCAAATCAAAGTGTCCCATACCACTTTTAAGCTTTTAAATGAATTATCATTTGAAAAAATTAATTTCCATATAAATAAGTCCTAAAACCCATTTTGAAAACATGGACATTAATGAGAAATATTTAGAAGAATAAATCTTTAAAACATTTAAAACGATATTTTAGTTAAAGAGTTTTTTAATAAAAAGAGAGACACTTGAAATACAAATAATTGAGGAATAAAATTTAATCAGAACTTTATAATATCATGAGAATAAAGGTATTCATGATATAATATGCCGAATGACAGTATATACACCACATAATAGTGAATTGGTGCATAACAACAATGAAGTCTCAATGGAATGTAAATTGAGATGAAATCCCTTATAATGATGGTATCCATAAATTAAGGATCAATCAATCAAATAATTATGTGTGACAAATATAAATACACCTAATATAAGTGGATATTAAGTGTAAAACAATCAGAGGTCATTCACACATATTTGTTGGATGAAATATTCAAGAAGTACAAGTTTAACCCAAAGAATTGAAATTGGGTTAAGAAGTTACCTTGTAAAAATTTGACAGCCTAACTGCGTCTCTTTAAAATTATGAAAATGAGTTGAGGACATAAAAAGGGAATCTCATAACTTGGACATATATTTTACATCAATAAGGATATAAAATAATATATCCCACCATAATAAGATATATGTTAAAAGACATAATAAAAAGAAGTCTTAAAAAAAGAGAGGAGGGTGAAAGACTCCCTTATCGATTTGGTAACTTACAAAACGTATGCCACATGAAAGAAGAATCATTAAATGAAGATGTAAATACTCATAAATTAAATTATATTATACAAATATCACAATCATGGACAGTACATATGCCACACAAAAGGAAATAGTGGCCAATATTGCATGAATCTCACGGGAATAAAAAGTGAGATGAAAAACCCTTACTTCATTGTATTCAAATTGAATCGTATGACAAAAAGTTAATAACCACAAAATGAATCACATAATAACATGAATATAAAGCTAGTAATGATAATATATATCAATGTCAGTACACATTTCACCACATGTAATAAATAAGTGGTGAACAATGGAAATCTCACGGAATTAAATGTGAGATAAGAAAATCCCTTACCTTGTGTCCGAGTTGACTCGATCGTTCTTTAATCTTATGAATAATAAACTAAAGTTAATTTATAATTGATTAAGAACTTTTTCAAGTTTATTATTCCTTTTATATCACTTATTATCTTGTTATAAACATTATGTAATCATTTAAGTTAATAACGTCCATTTTGTTGATAATTGGTACTTGAGTAAAAAATGAACACATTATATTTACAATTTGTCCATGTGGTCAATAGTCCATTATATACAAAATGATATTCATTATTTAGATATCATATATATCATATATATCCGTATATACATGTATTTATAATAGTAAATAACATTTTGAGGTAAGAAATGAAATGCACCGTTCATGGAGACAGTAAGCCGTACGTAACCATGAACACTACTTTCATTTCTATTTCTTATTTTAATGGAATTAAAACATATTTATACATAGTTATATTATAATTAATGTATAATATCATATATAATACCCTTAAATATATACTTTATACATCCCACATAAGGAATTAATCAGTCACATCACTTTGAGGGGGCGGTAGTCCGCGCTTCCTCAAATGAGATTATCGTATTTACCCACTATGGAAACCATAAAGGTGTGCTATAAATGGAAAATACAGAAGAATAAAAAAACATAAACATAATATATATCATATATAAATATAGTTCCATCGTAATGGCCACCATGAGAGGCGGTTGGAGATATTTGAACAATCATCGTTTCGTGAGGCGTTTGTTTTCCATCCAGAGAAACATTATGTTCTTCACCCATTAGATGGAGGTGTGTGTAAGTGTAGATCAAATACTTCTCATAAAAAAATACTAGTATATTTAGGATACTTATTTTGTTACAAAATAAAGTAAATAAAAATATTTTAGGGGTTGGAGAAGTAAAATAAAATAAAACAATTTAAGAGAAATCGTTACCATTAATTTGGGTAACTCCCTTTGGTTTGAACCGAAGGACTTCTTGAAGTGCCTTATGCCTAAGGTAAGGCTTCTAGAAGGAGGATAGGGATGTAGGGAGATTAATTGGGTAGTTTTTGGACGAAAAAATGTCTTGATAGGTTTGAGTAATTGGATAGAAATGGTCTCCTTTTATAAGAGATAGGAGGGGCTCTTTAGGAAAGTGTGAAAACATTATTTTATTATATAATGATATTTGGTTTATAATGGTCCAAAATCATTAAGGTAGAAGATAAAATTACTCATATTCTAAATAAAATCATCCAATCATAATTCAACATGTTTTGGATAATAATTTAATCATTATAATCTTATTTATTTAAATCATTTATTAATGATGTCAATAGTGCATCATTATTGTGTCATAAATAATTTAATTTATTCGATGTCTACAAATTATAAAAAAATAATATCATTTAGGAAATATTTTTAAATTTTCAAATAGTATTTATAGTCAAAAATAGGACTTATATAACACCATATAAAAATTAATTACTAAAAGATATTTGTTAATGTCAATTTTGTCTTCACATTAATTTCATTAATCTAAATTGTCATTATCACTCCAAGTGGCTCAATAGGGTCCCAAAATCGACCCTAAGATGAAAATGGTCGTAAATGACTCAACCAATAAGGTTAGGACAAGTGTTAAGGTAATTTTGAATTATTATAATATTCTTTTAACCTTGAATTACCATATTTACCTTTAACCGTAGTAAATAAAAGTCAAGGGTTACTATTCACCAAAAATTATTTTCATCTTAATGAACCACATTTTAATTATTGTTAATAACCATGTATGTCGGATTTTTGAAATTCAATTCATAGAAGTGGTAAAATTTCATTTAAATGAAAAAGTCAGTTTTCTTAACTACCACTAAGTGGTTTCACTATTTATCAAAAATAGAATTTTTTCCGAGAAATACCAAAACTTCAGCCAAAGCTATATTTGATGTTCCAAATTAAAAAATGATGTCTAGTTTACCAAATTAAAAACATAAAAGTTTCATTAATTAATTTTAAAATTAATTCTCATTGTTAAAACAAATAGCGTGTTTTTAAGAAACAATAACTATCAAAAGATTGACACTTGTTTATGTCCAATTTCAAAGTGAAATTAATTCCAATGACCAAAATTGGATTAAATGGTAAAAATATATTCTAATTACACTTTAAAACCAATTTAAAAGATAATATAACCATATAAATAAATTATATTAAAACATAGTTTTGAATTAAAATACTATATTTACACTATTCATAAAAAATGAACTTTTTCGGAAAAATTCCAAAAATTTACACAACATAAATTTTGATGTCCCCATTTTAAAGAATGATTTTATTTGGTCAAATAGGATGTATTAAAGTGACCAAAACTATATTTAAAAATGGTTCTCCATTAAAAGGCGATAAATCAGCCTTTTAATGTAAATTATGCTTAAAATTAGATTCATTCACATTTTAAGCCTCTAACTTTCATTGGATAAATGTAAATACATTTAACAAACATGTATAATCATATTTTAGTTATTTTCGTTCATTATCACCAATACAACGGCTAGGAGTTAACTACCTTTTAAAATAATAATATATTATTAGTGTGCAACGAAAGATTTCAAAGAAACCAGTTGTTGCGTATTGGGTATGCTATCGAACATAGCAACTATTTTAAATTAAAATTAATATTTAAATAAAAAATTAATAAATATGAAAGATTCATATTCTTTATTACCTGGGATGTTACATTCATTGTTCATAAAAGATTCGGTTAATAAATTTTATAATTTAAACTTCATTTCTACTGATATGTGAAATTCTATTTTAAAATTCATTATTCGCGATCCATTTAAACATCAAGTTGTATAATAATATCTAATAATTATTTTTATTTGAAATTTTATGTCCAATTTAATAAAATATGAGTGATATTTTTTACTTTTGGATTAATTTATATTTCATAATTAAAGATGGCCATTTTCATCCTAAAATCCAGAAATTTCTAGGCAATTGTTTTTGATATCCTGGCACTAAAATAGATGTAGAGTACACAATTCAACTCTAATGAATCTAAATTTTTTTTATTTTGATATAGGATATCATTAGTGTTATTTAATTTGACTTTTAACAAAGATAATTTTATTGTTTTGAAGGTGATAAAATCATCCATTATTTAAAATGAAATTTTTATACTTGACTCCATTTTCTAAAATTACATCCCATTATTTCTTGTATAGATTCTAATGGGAAATTCAATTTGGATGAAATTTTTTGATATTAAATAAGAAATATTTTAAAATTTTTATCTTTAAATAATATACCCAAAATATCCCATATTCAAATTCATTTAATCACATTAAATAGGAGAGATAAAAGCCTTCATGAAATCTTGGGATTGATGGAAATTTAATTCCCCACCCGCATCCCACCACCCTTTGGTCCACCAAATTTATTAGGATGACTTTAACAACTATATAGTTGGCCAAATACTCTCTAAAACTATTTTTGAGGTAGATTTATGGAAGTAAATTGTTGTTTTTTATTTTTATTCTTTGTAATGTCATGTTGTCATTTTGTTGTAATAAGCATGTTCTTCCTTTGTAAGTTATTCAAAACCAGTATTGTTTTCTAATTTGAATCTTTATTTTTTATTAATTATTCATTTTCATCTCATTATCTCTATGATTATTTTTGAATTAAGTTGTGAAAATCATTACACAATTGTGGATTTCTCATCATTTGATTATTCTTATTTTATTAATCTCATTTATATGAGTCAAATTTCATCTTCCATTAATATATTTTCCTCAATTTATGGATAACCATATTATATATTGATGTTATGGAGTTTCATGGGATAAATTGTATGTTATATACTTCTATTTGAACTTTTAACTAGCACTCTAATTTTATATTTCCATTCAATCACTTTTTTTCTTCTTATTTATCTTCATTGAATTTAAAAATATTAGATTTTATATACTAACATGATCCTATACCTTAGAATGATCATGGAAATGATTATATAGGTTTTTAGGTGATTATATTTGGAAATATTTAGTGATTAAATTATTTAATGATTAGGTAAGTTATTATCTCATTAAATGGAAACTTATTGAATTAATGAGGTGAAATTTTCTTAAACGAATAATTTCAATCTAACATTAATAGTAACTTAGGTTTGACCCAACTTCACTAATTTGATTAATTAAAGTATTAGTGTGTTTACTCCTCTTAAAAAAATATATCTCAAAATTATACACTTTATTGTAAAAAAAATCAATAAATCCTTGTGTCTTAGTTCACCTCTTAGGTCTTTATAGAATCGATAAACCAATATATTCTATAAGAAACCACTTTAAACAGTAGTGTAAACTTGGGTGAACGAAATTTTGGAATAATTTTCTGAGACCCAAGTAAGTAATATTAGACATTATCATTATATTCTTAGCCACATTTCAATTTTATCACCACAATTTCTCATATCTTTTCCCCTTTATGTTCGACCATGATCTCTTATATCTAATATTATTTTAACTAACTAGTTAGGGAGGATAATCCTAGGAGTGGAGAATAAAGTGAAACTTTGGGTTGTACACCCTAAGATACAAATTTTAAAAATACTATAGAATCAAAACTAAGTTCAATTCAATGTAGTATATTCCACATAATCCCATCGTAAAACTTTATTGGAATCAACTAAGAAACGCAAATAAAGAATCCCCTTACTTGGAGAATATAATATATCCATCAAAAAATGAATACCTCACACCAACATGGTCTAATCAATTTTCATACATCAAAAATATTTCCCAAGGAGATGATAATTTTTTCTTTAAAACCATTTTCCTTAACCTCCTTCTTGTTTTTTATGGTATGGATTTAGAGATTCCTTACTATCAGGTTAAAGAGTTTAATAACATCATTGAGACTATGTTCCTCCCATATCAAATCAACTCAGTTAAGGTGAAATTATTCTATTTTCCCTTAAAATATTGAGCTAATAAATGGTTAAATAATTTGAGACAATCATCCATGTATTCATGGGACTAATTTCAAAGGTAATTTTATAAAAAATAATTTCCCTAACACAATTGAATTTCACTTAAAAATATAATTTAAAACATTGTTTAAAAATATGGAGATAATGTTTTATGGAACTTTGGAGAGGTTTAAATATACACATAACATGATAGCTCACAATGGGTTTTTAATCATAGAAAAAATTCAAATATTTTATGAAGGGTTCGGGTATATTTAATCCTTTCCTGAGTTTGGATGCTAATGTGAGCACCATCATTAAAGTAAATACACATATTAAGTTAAAAGACCCTAATTCTTCTTTATATCAATGTTGAAATAAGAGAGGAAAAAGTTAAAAATCTATATGTGATCCAAGATATTGGGTTAATATAATTCTATATGTCATATATTGTTAGGTATTGATAAGTTCCAACCAATATCTATCACTCTCCAACTCATCAAGCATAGTGTTAAGTTACTATGGGTATCTTAATGGATGTTTTATTAAAAAGTTAAAAACTCCATTTACCCTACTAGATTCATTTTCCTTGATAATAATCCAATCTTAGGCTATAGGGAGAAAATCCCAATCATCTTTAGTTTTCCATTCTTATAAACAATCAACTCTATCGTTTGAGTTAGGAAGAAGAACATTACCACAACCTTTGGGAACATTACCCTTTTTTTCAACATATACATTGAAAGATCTAAAATTTAAAATTATGATTATGTTATTAAAGTGAATTTGATAGGTATTATTGAAAGTGAACTAGATGGACATCAAGGAATTGTTGAAGGATGTCTAAGTTAATAAGAGATTAATTTCCTTTGTTTACATAAGGGAAATTTTTCTCCTAGGATTGAATACTTCTCATTTAGATCCTATAATGATTTTTAAGATCATAAAATAACAATACCTTTAGATAAATCGTGAAATTTGGGTCTATACCAATTTACATCACTAATCCATCCATTTTGGAGGATTAAACATATGTTATAAAGGAATAAATTCTTTATTGAATTTCAAAAAAGGAAATTGTGTCTAATTCCAAATCTTAATAAGTATAAATTAATTTTTACTAACTTGAGATTTAACCCAAGGTCTTATCTTCCTAACTTAATTAATCATTCTTAGAGGATAAAAAACCCTTTATATTTTCATTTCTTATTCTCTTGAATCCAAGAAAGAGTGAATAGTTATTGATGTCTTAAGAAAGCATAATAAAACAATTGGATTGAACATTTTTGATATTCCTTAGATTATCCCACTCACTGGTACCTATATTATTGTCCTTGAAATAAGTTATAAACCTTCCCATAAAACTCAATGGAGTATCAATACCAATATAATGGTAGTGGTTCAAAATAAATTCCTTAAGTTATTAAAAGTTGGTATTATATACCCCATTGATGCGAGTGAGTGGGTAATACAAATTAAAGTGGTTTATAAGAAGTCTGTAATTATTATGGTAAGTAATAAATATTGATACATCCACTATATATGGGTCAATGGTTGATGAATAGTTTTCATTTATTAAATGAGGTTGAACTCTTGTACTAATAATGATCATTTTCCTTTACTTTTCATTGAATGAGTTCTTGAATGAGTGTAAGGTATGAGTTAAACTTCTTACTAGATGGGTACTCATGGTATAGGAAATAAAATTATCCTTAGAATACCAAGAAAAATCAAACATTCAATTGTCTATTTGGAACCTTTCCATTCAAACTCATGCCTTTCAGGTTATTGAATTCTCTTGGTACATTCTAATGTTGTACTCTAAGAATCTTATATAATAGGTTGGGAAGTGTATTTAAGTCTTTAGGGATGACTTATTCATTTTTTTGGGATACATTTTTGAGGTTTTTAAGAAATTATGAGATTGTTTTGTTAATATGTGAGGATATAAATCTTATATTAAATTAAGAAAAATGTCATTTCAGGGTAAAATAAGGATTATTTATCCGACATCTTATCTATAGTAAAGGTATTTAGGCTGATAAATCCATGGTAGATATAATTATTTATGTTAAATATCAAAAAACTATCAAATAAGTATGTTATTTCTTAGTACATATGAGTTTATATAGAAGTTTCATTAGGAACATGAAATATATTAGACAAAACCTTTTTTATTTGTGTTAGAATTTAATGAGAATTGGTACTATTGTGTGCTAGATTTATTTTCAACTTCAACATGGTGATTTTAATCATGTTAGTTTTTTTGAAAATCTAAGTATCTATTTTAAGTGTTGGGTTTCCCATTGGAGGGGATTGTAGCATCCAATTTGAGAATTGGTCCTACTATGCCAACAACCCGACAAAGGGATATTTCATAAAGACTAGTGTGATCCCAAAATGTTAATCATGAATATTATTTATAGGAAAGGGATTATGTATTATATGAATCCTAATATTATACTTGTTTATGAAAAATATCCATTCACTAATAGCACATGAATAATTTTATGATAAAGATGAGCATCGAGATATATTTTCACCATAAAAAGTCTATGAAAGAGTTCTAGGACCCTGAAGACCATTCTATATTCATGATAGAGTGGTTTTGGAGGTGTTTGAAAAGTTTTCAAAAGAAAATGGTGAAAATTAATCATTATTGGGAAAAGTTATGTCGGGACTCAGGCACATGTAGAGTTGTGAGTTGTAAAAAAAATAATAAACCACATAAATGTAGAATTATATATAGAAGAGTTTTGTAAATAAATAAAGGTTTCACTACTTATGGGAAGTAAAGTTATGAAAATAAAGGATTTTTTGATGCATGAAGGGTCATACCTTTCCTATAACTACCTGATCCCCCCAAAAATAGAATTTATAGAGGAATATTTTAGAGATAGAAATTTTTTTTTGCTGAAGGGAAGTTGTGTGAAAAGGTTATGTGAACTATTGTGTTATGAGAGTGACTTGTGTAAAACATTGTGTTTTTTGATCATACTATTTGTGTAAACTAACTTTTTGTGTGGAAAGGATTATCTTGAGTGAATTATTTTACTTGAAAAATTTCTTGCATAGGGACTTAAAGAACATACTTACGTGAATATGATGTTTTGGGCAATTAAATTCCATGAATTACCAATAAATCAATAATATAGAAAGTGAGTAAGAAATTATTATAGACCTCTCCAAAGTAAGAAATTATTACTTGAAGACTAAGTTAATATCATTATGGAAGTGTAGATTACGCTATAAATAATTTCACATCTAGTAAGTGAAATAGTAGTGTGAATATCAATGTGAACCTACTCATACTTGGTGAAAGAACAAGAGACAGATAAGTATTGTATAGACCTATGTGTTAAAGAGTTATCCATTCTTGATTAGAGAGAAAATAATAGGACAAGAGAGTTACCCTAGGGTGAGGAGTGACCGAATCATAAACCCTTAAAAAGGGAGTGACCCTTGGGGGAGGAGTGTTAGAACCCAAAACAGTTGTAAAGAGAGTGAACCTTGAGAGGCAATGACCCATCAAAAAATATTTTAAAATGAGTGACTCTAAGAATTAGAGTGACATACCTTAAACCCCCCCACAGAAATTGATTGAGTGGATTAGGATATTTTGGCACATTCTCCTTATATTCTCCTTGGATTATCCCAGTTTAGGTAAATTAGGAAATATTCTCATGTATTTTATACATGATTTACTTATTACATATATGAATTTAATTATTCTATAATATTTATGTGATCATTGATCTAATTTGAATAAGGGTACGATAACAAATCATCAATAAAGTCATTATTGAAGGAAGAACACAAGAGTGACCCTAATAATTATGAGGTGAAGATTATTGAGGGAAGAGAGAGTTTTAGGATTATGTTATTTGTAAATTGGAATGAATTTTATACCCAGATTAAATTCTCCTCTCAGGGTATCTCTCTCTGAAGACCCTTATGAATATAATAAGTGGTATTAGAGCATAGTTTTTTCCTTTTGGATTTTTTTAATTGATTCGAGTGTTCATTGGGGTTATATTATATTCTTCCCTTATATTTTTTTGGTGACAAGGGAAAAGGAAGGAATATAAAGAATAAGTATAACTCCAAGGTAATTCTATATAATGGAATAGTTTTTAGGAAATGTTTTATCAATATGAAGTATTATAACAGCTATAAAATGTAAGGTATGAATGATTTAGACTATGAATCTATTAATCCATTCTATAATCTTATGGTACTAAATAAGGAGCATGATTTATTGAGTTTTATTTGATCTAATTATGATGATTAGATATAAAGATATCCATTAGTGGAAGTTTATTACTTATCCAGGGAGTAAGATCAAGGGATGTAAGAAGAAATCATGGAGCTGAGTCTCAAGAAATCTATGTTGAAGTGCTAAATATTGAGGTTAAAAAAATAAAAATCTGGAATAAAATATTTATTGACATGGTTACTAATACAATGAAAAATAATAATTCTTAAGGTCAGGAATTATATGCAATGTTCTAAAAGGTGCATAGTATTAAATATGGTTTAAAGAAAAAGGCCCTTTACTCAAGAGAAATTAAAATCATAAAGGTCAAGAAGGATGAAATTACTACACTGATAATATAATTGATCAAGGATAATCAAATGATAAAGCAGGTAGAGGTGTAATTAAATGAATATATCAATAAAATGAGTGAAAGTTAAGATTAAAAGTGTCTTACATGAAGAATTTTCACATAAAGTGGAAGATAAAATGGCCATAGTGAGGGATTTGAAATCTAGAATTACCCCTCTTAAAAAACATGAATAAAGAATAATATATGGGAATGAATATAACCTAAGTTTAAAAAATATGACTTCCCAAATTAAGGATAAATATGACAGCATTAAGGTGTTTGAGGAGTGGTTTAAAACCATTACTAAAAAGAAGACAATACCTCCCTTAGAAACATAAACAAGTGGATTACATAATTGTGGAAATACAATTTAGTATGTAAGATAAATTTTATTTTAAAATATGGAATATATTAATCTTGAAAGAATATTTCTATAAAGTGATACTATTAGTAAATCATAATATATACTATGAGTGTATTCCTAGAAGCCAAGGGGATCAAACGGAAAAAAAATAAAATATGGTACAATAACATCTCAACCGAGAAGTGACTATATTAGGTATGTTTTTAATAGAGTTTTATTTATTTTTTATTACCATAAAAATTTGGATATCATTGAATCAAGAAATAAACTAAAGGTGTCATAGAGAATTATTTCATTCCTTTGACAAACAAGAATAAGTTTTGAACTGAAAGAATGTCTGTTGTGCTGGAGAACATATTTTCTGCATTAGAAGAAAATAATGGATTTCAATTAAGGGGGAATAAATAACCAATAATTTCTAACTCATGATAACCCTATTGAAAAAAAGGAAAAAAATTTGGAGGAAAAATAAGGAACCTTGTCCTTCAGTTCAAAATAGACAACCATGTAAAGAAAGATATAACAAGGATGAAAAAGGATGAGGTGAAAAAATAGATATCAAACAGGTCATACATAAAGTATTATTGAGTGGAATCATGAAATATACCAAAAGGAAAGAGATGAAGAGTGTCATGGGAGTAACCAAGAAACAAAAAAATAATGGATTTAATAAAAACATCAGTAAGAATGTCCCTTAAAGTGCTAAGGAAAAATGATGTTTTAAAGAATAAGTTCATCTACAATGAATAGAGAACACAACCATACATTTAATGAAAAATATATTCTTTCAAGAAATATATTTCATGGGATAATAAAATAATATCACCATATTGAAAGTGTTTTAAAGGGGAGTTCCAAATATATTATTTAAGAAAAGGTTAATTTCAAAGATAAGAAGAAGATGTGGAAAACTAAATGGAATCCAAAATCTACTCATGTGAGAGAAGTATCCCAAAATAAGGTATGGGTTGTGATGACTAATAATTCTTGCAAGGATAAACATGAAGATAGAAAGGTTTAGAGAATAAAAGTCTAGTAAGTGAGGTGTCAAGAGATCCTTATCTATAAAAGTTCCCAAGGAAGAAAATTTTGTGATTTGGGCCATGAAGAAAACAATAATCCAAAGAAAAATGAAGAGAATTTCAATTCCATTAGCACCATTTTAGATATAAATATGTATTCAAAAGTGAATTATAATGTAAAATAAGTGGCCTATAATGACTCACCATCTTCATCAACTTGAGTAAATATAATTTCCACTCTCCCAATATATTTAATTTTTATAACTATTTTTGAAGTTGTGTAAGTTCTGGGGGAGAAACAATCCATGGGGAAATTTCATCAAAAGAGGAAAGTGGTATCAAGGTATGTGTTGGAGCTGGTGTCCTAAAACCAAATGTTTGTACTTTGATTACATGTATTTTCAATTTATTGATTGTTAATAAAAATCATTATTAGATATTTTTTATGCATGAATCTAATGTAATAACGTCCTAGAGTATACATCACATTGATAAGGTCATAGTAGTTCCCCGATATAATGATAACCTTTATGTGCTGTGATGATATTCTAAAATAATGTTCTATGTTTGGATAACATACTATGATGGGACACATAGTATATATACTGTTAGGTGTGAGTACTCATAAGCATATGGGGTTTCTTCTCATGACGTTTTCACTTTATAATCTATAATACGAGTGATTATGAAGAAATACCCACTAGTAGGAATTCTTCATGTTTTGGGGTCATCAGATATTCCTATCTATGAAAATGTGTGATGGTCCTTAGACTTTAAGATTATTATTAATGAATTTTAAAAATCATGTACATAGATGTATTTCACGAACCATGATGATAACAGTTCATAGTGAATTTGGATACATTGGATGTGCCATGAATGACATATCATTAATGAATAATACAAGGAAGGATTTTTCCCTTCTATATTTATGAAATATGACATCTCTACCCTTTTTATAGAATATAACCGTCACATTAAATTCCATGGTCATGGTTCAACAACATGTTTATTTCAGATAGTCAAAGAAATACATATCAAACATATAGGTTGGTAACATGGATGTGAAACCAACTTGATGATATATTTTTATAAATGGATTATATTACACAGTGTGAATTTTTATGTGGTTGTTGATGTTACAAAATTATGTTCTTTCTCTTGGGTTCCTTGACCCATTTCTAGGTAATAATCTTGGACGTTAGGCAATCCCTCCTAATTCCAATGTGAAATAATCCTAGAGGGTAACACACTAAGTGTTTCCATTGATCTTGATTAAATTATATTTGATATTAATTAATATAATAAAAATTATTCTCAAGTCTTAGGAATAATTTTATTAAAGTTATATTGACCACATAAATTAAATAAATTTTTATTCACCAGTTTGTGAATAAAATATTTATTTATTTATTGAATATTTTAATAAATTTTTATTCACTATATTGTGAATAGAATATTTATTTTTGAGTAAAATATTTATTTGGTTGTTTAATAAATGATATAAGAGTTTAGATGAACAATAACAAGTCTAGTGAAAAATATTAATTAATAATTTCATTACATAATATTTTTTATTTCTCAAGTTGACACACACCACAAAATAATAATAATATATTTATTATTACATGGAATAGAGTTTATTAAAGGTAATAAATATTATTTAATGACCGATATGAAATTAAATAATATTTTAACATAAATCCTAACTCTATAAATTGATTAATATGTATATTTTAGTTGTGCACAATGAATTTTATCTCAAATCCTCATTCTCTCTCCATCTCAAGAACAATAAGTACAAGAGAGTATTCTTCATGACCAAAGAATGAACAATCAAGAATGAAAAACACATGAAATTTGAATCACCATGCAAGCACTCAGAGATCAAGTGGTGTTTTTCATATATCATAGGAGCACGTGTGAATCACCTATAAATGGATTCTATCATTGGATCCTCATAGTGTAATAAAGGTAATCTAAAAGGGTCTTTTTAGATGATCAACATTCACCAATGAAGAATATTTATAAGCCTGGTGTAAGAACCCTATTTTTCACTTAGGTATAGATCCTTTATTTTCAGTCTAAATATTTACTTTTGACCTAATATGGATGCCTAATTAGTTAGTAAAGGTTTTGAGGTTATCCGAGGCTTATTCGGAGCATGGAACCTGTCTTTTTGGGAAAATACGCCAAGTCGCATAGTTTGCACCTGGATAGAACATGATTGTCTAACCATGTAGATTGTGTTTTTTCAGACAGAGCCAAGTCGCACGGTTGGCGCACGATTTTTCGGACTAACCATGAGAACACCCCTTTTTCCTAGGTACCCATGCATGGATTTCACACAGTTTGATCAAACCATGTGACCAAAACATTCATCCAAAGCAGTCTCACCCGGTTTGTGCACGGGTTGACAGACCGTGTGGACAAACTGTGCGCAAGATAAATTTATGGGTAAATTTCTAGTTTTTCCCTTAATGATCTATTAAGCCAACCCTTCCTCCCTAATCTGAGAACCAGAGGTATTTTCCACCATTTTCACCTATTTAGAGATTTTTGATGATCAATACTTGGAATAAATAGATCTCTATCATCTGACATTCGATCGAGCTTCCGTTCATCACGTTGTATGTGCAATGTTAAGTACTCAAGTCCACTTTAGCCATTCTTCTCCTCTTTTCTCTTAACCTAGATGTCATCATGTGAGAGTTTTCCACCTTTTCTTAGATCTACTATGATATGAGGCAAATCAAGGGACGATATAGGAGGAGGAGAGTCATACAACCCTAAGGTGGGGGGGTCTATAACATATCTCTAAAGTTTGTTGATTTTGGAATATTCGTATGGGCCCCGCCGATTTCATCGGAAGCTGTTTCTTAAATTTACATGCCATGATTATACTTGTTAGAATCGTATGGTTATGTTCTTTCTAAATCTATGATTAGTTATTAGTGGTTACCCCCACAACTCAATCCACCCGATGTCAATTGTTATGCCATATTTGGGTTTTTATTGTTTCGGCACATTTGAGCCACCATTCGGTTGTGCCTTTACTTGACCTTAATAAAGGTGATCTTTCCTATAAGAAATGACTTGTTATTAATGAGAATTTCATAATGTAATGTACCATGTATGCTCACCAATTGACCCGCCTAAGGTAAGTGCTTCAATTTATTATTAAACGAGGATGTGAAATGGAATGTATACAAGTATATAACTTGGCCTTATCAAATGAGATTAAATAAAGGTTACATGTATGCAGCACCACTTTTTATATTGATGGAAGGTATAGGAGTGAAACTATCTTATTGAATATACACTAAGGGTTAATTAAGACTTGATTAAATGGTTGAAATACTACTTGGCCTATCCACACTAATGGAAGTCAAGGCTTGGACCAATAATTAAATGGTTGCAATGCTACTTGGCCTATCCACACTGATGGAAGACAAGGCTTGGACCGATAAATAAATGGTTGCAACTATAATTGACCTATCCAAACTAATAAAATGCAATAATTAGACCAAAATGAATTAATACATTATTAAAATATCAAATAGGAATGTACTGACTCGGGATCACCATGGATTCTGAGAGGAGAATACCTTGGGTCTCGGGAACCCCATTCCGATTAAAGGATGTGGTTTTCTTTGGTTGATACCCACCTTGACTCTAGTTTTTCTATATTAATTGGATTCCCTATATAATACCATATAGTCCTTTACATTTTAACATGATACCTTAGATACTCTCCTTGGATCCAGCATTGACTAGTAGGTTCCATGGTTACAGCCCATCGGGATCTGTCTTTTCTTAGCCCCACTTTACCTTGGCCGATCACCTTGGACTCGGTAGGCACCTTATTATGGAATTCCTTGTATTAAGATCCTTGGATTACACTCTTAACCCTTAGCTAGACTCAGATACTACTGAGTTAGCATTCCATGAGATTTACGTTACTTGGTTATAACACTGGAACTCCCTTACCAGAAATCATTGTCAGGTTTCCTTGTTATGTCTTGGGACCTTCAATACTTATACTATCACAAGGTGATGCCAGTTCTGGCCATGTCTCATGTGACCTATTAAAATTATACAGTAATTACTTAATTAATGAACTGGTTACATGTTCAGACACTAGCCGAGGGATAAAGCAGGTACTTGGGTATTTAGTAATATTGTACTGTTTGATTTACTTTATATATTCATGCATGCACACTAATATATTCCATTACATAGGCCACATGTTATAGACACCATTGGTGGTGGCCCACTGAGATTTATCTCACACCCTCTTCGAGCACCATTTGGTACCTAGAGTAGATTACATGGTTTCAGGTGTTGAGAAAGGGAAGCATACGACTTCAAACACTAGATTGATTATTGTTTAGGTTGGAGCTTGATAGTAGATGACTGAGTTGGATCATGGGATACTTGGAGTAGCCTTTTTTTCTTTTACTTTATGGAATATGTTATTCCTATTTTCTTGTATCCATGTTTTCCAGTTTTCTAGTGACATGACATTACATCATCATTGTTCCAGTTGATACAATTATTATTATTCTTGTTTATCTATTGCATGAGTTTGCTTCTGCTATTTATTTATATTGCTTCCTCTCTGTAATTATGTTTCTTTTACTCTTTAATATTCATTTATATCCCTTTCCCAATGCTACACTCTTCTAATGAGGTTATAGTCTCCCCATGGACACACCCTAGACCCTCATTTCTTGTTGTTAGCCGCTCGTGTTTGGGGAGATGCGCTTGAGGACATGTGTCCCACCAGGCCCGGGGTTCCCGTTAGGTGGCATCCAGGTCCAGGACGTCACAAAGTGGTATCAAATGTGGTTTTATTTTCTTGATTTACTATTTGGATACAATATATTGTAGAATAATAATGCTTGGTACTTGGTCATAAGTTGTGCTTGGGCGTCGTAGACCCATGTTCAGGGTAAAAGAGAAGTTACCCAAAATTCAATTGTTGTTATATTTTTCCTATTACAATTGATATTATTTTACCATTGGGTGTTGCACATGTTTTGTGATGTTGTTGATTATTAATATTTTTGAGAATTTATTTCATCCTTATCCCAATGATATTAGGGAAAGGAGCATTGTTAAATGCATCATTTTAGGCACCTAGAGTTCACATGTCATGCCTATTTCTATGCCATATAGGTGCATTTCATTATTTTGCATTACTCGATATGCTTAGGATTGTTGAGTGATGTTGTGATAGTTTACTTGTACTTGTATTACTTTTCCAATGATTGAGTGATTTCCTATCTCAATTCATGAGGTGTATGGACCCTCATGGGTTGGGATGAGTAATTTACTGAGTCGATCTATTATGCTATAAGTAAGTGGGTACTATTTCTGGTGATAGGTGCATGGGAACTGATTCATCAGAAATGAATATACATTACAAAGTAAATCCTGAAATCTAAAATGAATTGGTTTCACATACTTATCCCGCCTTTTCATGTCTATGAAAGGTAAAGGAGTGGACTGGGAAACTAATTGAAAAATGACATGAAACTTATACTTGGGCCCTTACCAATACCTAGCCTTCTAAGTGGGTAGTTTGGGTAGTATTCCTTGGGTAGTGATTTTTCATACGTTTAGTTCCTCTAGTGATGCTATATTATGATTCTAATCTTGTTCTGAGGTGTGTACTTGGAATTTGTAGACCAATACCTCCATGAGATCCTCGTGCCGTTCTCTAGGTGGGTGGTGATGACCATGCTCCAAACATGGAGGGTCCTAAGTCGACAGTCTTACCTCCAGGAGTGCCAATTGAGGCACCACCTTCTATACCTAATTTTGGAACTGATTCCCAAGTCCATGATAGTTGATTATGTCGGGTGTAGCCCATTCAAGGGGCTCCATACGTTGCACCTATGATGGATGATCTGACCCGGGAGTTCCAGTAGCAACATCCTCTTACTTTTTCAAGGGATGGAAGTTCTCAGGCTACTGAGTCCCGACTAGAGGCTATTTTTTTTATCTTTGAGTATATGGAAATTCCTACAGAGTGTAGAGTCAATAATTCTACATACATGCTTCGTGTTTCGGCCAAGCGTTGGTGGGATGTGGTTACCCAGACCGATTGTCATCAGGGCATGTTATTGGTTGACTTCTAGACTGTCTTTTATGACCAGTTCTTTCTTTAAGAACTGAGAGCTGATAGAGCCAGATAGTTCATGCATCTTGATCAGGGTTCTATGTCAGTTATAGAATATTCATCACGTTTCATTGATTTATAGCACTTTGCGCTGCTTCTGGCCAGTGACGAGATTTCGTGTGCTAGACGTTTTGAAGACGGGATCCAGTATTCCATATGAACACAGGTGATTGTATCTCACCTTCCTACCTTTTCTGTAATAGTTGATCAGAACCTTATCATTGAGAGTAGCTTGAGGGATGGTATGAGAACTGGGTTTAAAGGATCAATACCACATCAGGCTAGTAGTTATTCCGGTAACAGGAGACGTTCCCTTGAGGTTTTTCATCAGGGAAGTGGAAAACAGAGTATCCAATTTGATAGCTCTATTTTGTGTCATCAGTGTGGAAGACCAGGGAATAAGAATCCCCAATGTGACAGAGATCCTATAGAGTGTTGGGATTGTATCCTTATGGGCCATCTTCATAATTTCTGCAGGATATTTCCACTACCTTCAAGTGGAAAAGGATCATTATCCACTCCATATACAGGAGAGAGTTATTTTGTGCCACGTCAGGTGGGGAGTTAGAATAACATTGGCAGGTCTGGATAAATAAGAGGTTGTGGCCATTGTAGTCCAACCCCTGATCACCAGCAGATCCAACAGAGCAGTCATGATCGTGGTATTCCATCTATTGCATAGGGTCGTGGATCATGTCAGTTGCATTCTTTACAGCCGATACCCAAGGATCAGGCCGTAATACCATTTATAGTACATGGTACTATTCTAGTAGCCTCCACTATTTTCTCTTCTTTGTTTGATATAGGTTCTTCAAACTATTTTATTTCTGTATCTACTGTGGAAAGTCTCAAACTAGAGATATAGTATCACTATGGTGTAATGACCCTCAATACACCATTGGGAATACGGACGGAGGGCATACACCAGTGTAGGTACTGTCCCCATTGAGGTAGAAAATTAACCTTTATTTTGGAATATCTATGTTATCGAGATGACAGGCTTCGATGTCATTATCAGGATGGGCTGGTTAGTCCACTACCATGCCTTTGTAGACTGCTGTCGCTAAAGGGTTTTGTTTTCATCACCAGAAGTAAGCATTTTTCTTTTCAAAGGTGAGTGGGATGTCCATGATGGGAGATCTGGACTGAAGCATAACGGGATATGTGAAGTGACCGCCTAAATTTCTAATCTTTTCATGAAGGATTAGGGTTTGCGTCAAATTTATTTCCCTCCAGTAGTTTATCGCTTTAGGGAAGTCTTTCCCAATGACTTTTCAGGATTACCTCTTAAGAGAGGGGTAGAGTTTACAATAGTGCTTGTTTCAAGAGCATCTCTAGTGTCCATTCGTCCATACAGGATGGAACCTACAGAGCTTCAGGATCTCAAGATGTAGATAGAGGACCTATAGGCCAAAGTATTTATACGGCCTATTACATACTCTTGGGGTTTGCCTGTTCATTTTACCAAGAAGGCAGATGAAACCTTACATCTATGTGTGGATTAAATGTAACACTCCGAGATTTTATGAGAAAAATTCTTTTTAATTTTATTGATGTCTTGTGTTGTACGTTACAACAAAGGAGTCTTGCACAACACGCAACCCTAACTTGGCTGCATTACATGCAATCGCGACCTTCCTCGATAGCGTGTGTAGTACGCAATACCGAGTTTCACTAAACGAGATATTATTATAATATTATTATGAACTAGCCGTTATGAATAGTAATACCCACTTTTTGAAATTTTATAAATTTTATCTTTCAAAATAGACTTCATTTTTGGAATCGGAATATCAAAATTAGCTTAGGGTGAAATTTTGGTACTTTTTGGATAACTTTCATATTCTAATGAATAGTGGAAATTACTAAATTTTAATTAAAAACAACTTTTTAAATATAAATAATTAATAGTGATAAATTATTAATTTGAGTGGTTTTAATGTATATTTAGAATATATTTTTAAAATTTAATACAATTTTGATCATTGGATGTAATTTCACATTTAAAGCAGACATAAACAAGTGTCAATCTTTTGATAGTTATTATCTCTTAAAAACACACTATTTGTTTTGACGACGGGAACTAACATTTAAATTAATTAATGCAAATGATATGTTTTGAATTTGGTAAAATAGACATCATTTTTTAATTCATAATATCAAATATAGCTTAGGCATAATTTTTGGTATTTTTCTGGAAACTTTCATTTTTTAATGAATAGTGAAACCACTAAGTGGTAGTTAAAAAAAACTGAATTTTTCATAAAACTTAATTTTACCGCTTCTGTGAGTGGAATTTCGAAAATCCAAGACACATGATTAATATCAAGGACTAAAATGTGGTTCAATTAGATGAAAATAATTTTTGGTGAATAGTAAATTTTTACTTTTTTTTACCACGGTTAAAAGTAAATAGGGTAATTAAGGGTAAAAATGATATTCTTATTACCCTGATACATGTCCTAATTCTATTGGATAAGTTTAATTTGGCCAAAAACAACCATAGGAATAAAATATGACCATTTAGGCTCACTTGGATTAGATTAGGACATTTATTATTAATTTATTTAAAGAAGGGTTAAAATAGTTAAAATCAATGTTTAATAACTAAATTATTTTTAATATAGGGTTATACATAAGATAAATTCGACTATAAATATTAATTAGAATGATAAAAATATTTCCTACATAATGGTATTTTATTTATAATTTTTATACTTAAAATAATTTAATTTATTTATGAAACAATTATGATGCAGTAATTATCATATTAGTGAAATATTGACATAATTGATGTTATAAATACCCAAATAAATGTAATTTGAGACTTTTTATGAATTACAATAATTTTTTATGTTAATATGACATGTTAGTATTGATTTAATTAACTTGTTTCGAACTAATCATTCTGTTATGATTTTCACAAAAATCAATTACCAAATAGTTTCAAAATTGACATAAAATAGTTTTTAAAACAAATATTATATTAAATTTTTTTATTATATTCCTAAAAATATAAGGTTCAGCCAATATACTTATATCATGATCGGTGTATCATTAATGGACCACTTGGGGGTCGATTGGATGTATATGGTAAGTTTATTAACTATATAATATAAAAATAAAAAGTGACATGGTAAATGTCAATCTAATTAACTAAGAGTTAAAACTAAAATTCAAGGTTAATATAATGACCTAAACTTGTCTAAATTATATTTGATGAGAGGCTTTAGACCTATCCCCACCTTATCTTCAAAATAAATCAATTTGGAGCTATTAAAAACCGAATATGACTTTATAATAAAATAATATTTTTAGTTATTCCAAAGGTGCCCCTCTCCTCCCTTATAAAAGGGCACCTCCTCCCTCTCTTCCTCACACCACTTTGAGCCTTCAAGCTCGGAAAACCCCTTCCAAATTATCTTCTCCACTTCCCTAGAAACATCCTAGAGGTCCTGGTATTCTTCAAAGAACAATTTTAGTGCCCTAAGAGGAGGTCTCAAAGAGGCGCTTCAAAGAAGAGGTAATGTCCGTTACCGATTCTTTCACCTTTATTTCTTCTTAAACTTCTTATTATTAGGTTGTTTCATTATGAATTAATAACATCAGTATAAATCATATACTGATATGTTATTATAAGTATGAAACAACCCTATTTCACCATCTATCCATCCTATGTAAAACGAAATCACCGTGCGTGCGTACGTACGGAATACTTTCTCCACGCCGTGGTGTAATCTATTTTCCACCACCACCTTACTTGGATGGGTATAATGGTGTAAATAATAACTATATATTATTATTGTAAAGTGATATTGATTCTGTAATAGTATATATACACTCAAATAAAATTCCACGATCATGGGAATTGATATTATCGCTCATGCGTACGTACGGAATACCGTCTCCATGACGCGATTAGATTCATTCTCAACGATTAACTATTCATAAATGATTATAAAGTATATATAATAAGTAATCATGAAATATATGACATAATAATGATACTGGATTTATGTATATATATATGTATGTCATCCAATTAATTCCATTAAATTCAATGAGGAAACGAAAACAACGTTCATGCGTACGTACGGCATACCGTCTCCATGAACGGTGTATTTCTTTCCATTTATCAATCTATTATATATATGTATATTCTGAATATATATTATATATAAATAATGTTTTATATTCTAGAATTAAGTAATCATGATCTAAGTAATCATATGAATAATTACAAGTCAAAACACGGACGACAAATGAAACGATTTTACCCAAAACACTCTTTAACATGGAATTTACAAAAGAACGGGTAATATAAAGTCATAAGTGAACCATATATGATATCATAACAATGAATATGATTCTGTAATAAGTCAAAGACATTATTTAAATCATTATACAGGAGTTTTGGATACGTACGAAGCATATCAGACCTAAGGTAAGGGATAATTTTGCAAATCTCATTTTTATCCGGGATCGCTTATTCGTAAGTATTTACATGGGTTATTTATATCATCCATGTCCATGTTTTATAAAAGAGTTTTCATGTATGTTTAAATTACTTTTTACCCATTTTTAACTTTTACTACATGGTTGTAAGGAATCTTTCTTTTTTTTACGTTATGAGGTACTTTTTTGACTTTTCCGGAAAAAGTACGAGAAGAATGTTTTTTTAACTTATACGGCACAAATTTTTTTTTATGGTTTTATAAAGCCTTATTTTCATGAATCTGCCTCCAAAAGATTTCATGACTATTTTCAACAAAATACTCTTCTTTTAAAATTGCCTGATGTTTTGTGAAAAGAAATTTATTTTGAAGAAGAAAGGAAATTTTCCTCCAGAATTCATTTCAAGTGTTTTATCAAAATCATTTTCCATATAAGATGACATTATTTCATATGTGTATGTTTCAAGTATAATGTCTCTATTATTTACATGGTTTCACTATTATTATGATGAAATGATATCCATTTTTTATATGGATTATGTTATGATGGGATGATGTTTATGATACCCATTTTATTATTTGGGTTATGATGAATGATTTATGTTTATGTTGTGGCACAAGTAAGAATGATTTCATTATGAGAAGGGTGGGACCTATATATCCCTCCAATGCATTGGGTAAAGATTTATATCTCATGATATAGACATGGCTGGAACGGTAAGTTAATCCGGTTCAGTATTACAGGACTGGAACGAGGAGTGAAGTCGATTCAGAAAGGGACTTTGTCCACTAAGATGGTCTTGGAAGCAATGCCTTGGATACTACGGAAATCATTACATGTGCTTAATAGATACCACAATTACATGTTTTATTCCCATTTTATGTTATAATTATTTATGTTACATTACGATCTATGCCTTATGTACTTCCATGTTTTAAGTCATTGCTCAAGATTTTGATGTCTAAACATTATGTTCATGTTTTTAGGTTCAAATGTGTATGGTATGTTTTATTTTATCCATGCTTACCCTTGCTGAGCATTTGATCTCACCCTTTTTATGTTTTATTTTCTCCCAGGATTAAAAGAAAGGTTTTAGGTAATGAAACAAAAAGTGGAAGATCTTTATGGGAGATGTTGAAGATCTTTCACCACGATTAGAAGATTACGTTCTAAGTTTCCAAAGACACTAAACTATTATGATCCTTGTGTGTTTTTTTTTGTTATGTATTATGTATTCCTCAAAAGTAGTGTAATATCTATGTACGTCAATCTTTGGGTCTCTACAGTTGGTATCAGAGGAAAGGTTTAGTCAACCTTTGGAAACTAGGATGTGAAAACATTAGTGAGATCCCTAGAGATATTTCTAAGGTATGTCTAGGGATGTCCCTAAGGATAAGTATACGTATAGGATATAGTCCTAGAACCACGGTAACGATCTTGGAATTTAACCTAAGATTTTAGATATTGAGGGAACTCCCCCTTTACTATGTTTTTTCCCTTGCATGATTTTTTCCTCTCACACTATTCTTTTTGGGTTTTAGAAAATGGCTGGAAACAGGAAGATTCACGATAATGGAGGATATGACAGACAATGGAATGATATTCTTCATGAGAAACCAAATGAAACGGGATCTGGAAGTCCAAACATCGTTATCATTCCTAATCAGCAATCTCATAATATGATCAATAATCTCAAATTTGGTAAGTTTCCCGACTTAGATAATAAGAGAAAGATGGAGTTTCATGATGATCATAGAGGAAAGAAAGTTCAATTTCCCTCATGTAAATCATGTGGGAAGAGGCATCAGGGAGATTGTTTCAAAGGAACTCGAAGATGCTTTGGGTGTGGAAAATAAGGACACAAAGCCAGTAAGTGCAAAGGAAAAGGTTCAGTTAACACCATGGACAATGATAATGGTATTGCTACGACATCAACAATGATTAGAATTTTTAAATGTGGAATGTACGGGCATTATGCAAACCAATGCCCTAATGGAAAATTTCATGAAGAGAATCAGCATGGTCATATGGGTAGTATTTATGTGGATGATGATGAGGAGACTACAAATGACATATGAGCTGAAAGAAGTGTTGAAGCTCAGTCAGTTGTTTTAGAAGGTAGTGGAATGATTGTATAGTTAATGGTACTATGGAATAAAGAATCATCTAAGGATTGTTACACTATTGTTTTTACTAAAAGTATTTGAAAGTATATACCAGTAACCATGGAAGGTTATTCAGATATTTTTGTAAAGTAGATGATATGCACATAATGAAGGAATAAGAAGATAATGAGATGTTTGATTGTATTCGTGAGCTAATGATTGATTTAAGGACTAAGTGATATCATGGTTTGAGTATATAGAATTTTGAGGATTTTGGTATGTGGAAAGTGTTAACTTTTAACTACATTCATGTTTTCACTAAGGTTCAATGGGTATTCATTTTTCAAGAGAATACATGATTATGGCCTTCGAATGTTTGGAATGTGACCAACAAGACATATCTTATGATATATGGGGATCAATGATGGTATTAAATCTCTGGTAATCATTTTCACTATATTATGAGAGTGGACTACAGTATTATGGATAAGAATAAATATTGGAATGGATTATGTTGGACAGAAGTTAGTATTGTTTAAGGATATAAGTTTTTTCGATATTATTGATGGGATGTTATTGTAATATAGTTTTAGAAAAAGGACAACCTGCAGGACGGGCGACAACCCATCGCGTCGGACAAGGCTGTGGGAATCAAACCCACAACCAAAGTGAGACTGGCCTTTATCTCCTACCACTGGCCTACAGTAAGTCCCCGGTTAGTAGAAACTAGTTTTATTTTATTAAGCGGTATGATATATGAAGTATAAGTTCATTTTTGGAACCATATATGATTAATCTAACCATAAGATGGACTTATAACTTTTGTTAACCTTTTGTTTGAAACAGATAGAATGACCCATCATTCTAGCACATGATCTGCTAACACATCATGAATAACAAATTCAACTTCATTTCTTTAAGGGATGAAATATAAATTGTTCAATTCACGAACAACAGTGAAATTGTACCAAAATCATGTAAGTATTTCTTTTAATTCATCAACTTTAGGGAAATGATCTTGAAAACCAAAAATGTTTTCCTAGTTCCCTTATATCCGATGAATCAGATGGTACATTAGATCATCAAAAATCTATAGCTTTGTGATTATTGGATTTTTTATAGCCATGTTCTCTACCACTCTCCATCAGAACATGATGGTTAGGTTTCTCTTCCATATCCATATTTTCACCTATGTTCTCCTATGTGGAAACCCAGTGATTAGTTAATTTGGGTAACCTTTATGTTTCATACTTTAGTTTTTAAAGATTGGTTTTGGTATTCCATTTTACGATGTGGGTTTCTATTAAAGAAACTTTCGAGTAGTAAACCATTTATAACCCCGACGAATTTTGAGGGCGAAATTCATTTTAAGGGGGGTAGAATGTAACACCCCGAGATTTTATGAGAAATATTCTTTTTAATTTTATTGATGTCTTGTGTTTTATGTTACAACAAAGGAGTCTTTTACAACACACAACCCTAACTTGGCTGCATTACACGCAATCGCGACCTTCCACGATAGCGTGTGTAGTACGCAATACAGAGTTTCACTAAACGAGATATTATTATAATATTATTATGAACTAGCCGTTATGAATAATAATACTGACTTTTTGAAATTTTATAAATCTTATCTTTCAAAATAGACTTTATTTTTGGATTCATAATATCGAAATTAGCTTAGGGTGAAATTTTGGTACTTTTCGGATAACTTTCATATTCTGATGAATAGTGGAAATTACTAAATTTTAATTAAAAACAACTTTTTAAATCAAAATAATTAATAGTGATAAATTATTAATTTGAGTGGTTTTAAAGTATATTTAGAATATATTTTTACAATTTAATATAATGTTGGTCATTGGATGTAATTTCACATTTAAACCAGACATAAACAAGTGTCAATCTTTTGATAGTTATTATCTCTTAAGAACACACTATTTGTTTTGATGACGGGAACTAATTTTTAAATTAATTAATGCAACTGATATGTTTTGAATTTGGTAAAATAGACATAATTTTTGAATTCATAATATCAAATATATCTAAGGCCTAATTTTTGGTATTTTTCTGGAAACTTTCATTTTTTGATGAATAGTGAAACCACTAAGTGGTAGTTAAAAAAAACTGAATTTTTCATAAAACTTAATTTTACTGCTTCTGTGAGTGGAATTTCAAAAATCTGAGAGACACGGTTAATATCAAGGACTAAAATGTGGTTCAATAAGATGAAAATAATTTTTGGTGAATAGTAACTTTTTTACTTTTTTTTACCACGGTTAAAAGTAAACAGGGTAATTAAGGGTAAAAATGACATTATTATTACCCTAACACATGTTCTAATTCTATTGGATAAGTGTAATTCGGCCAAAAACAACCTTAGGAATAAAATATGACCATTTAGGCCCACTTGGATTAGATTAGGACATTTATTATTAATTTATTTAAAGAAGGGTTAAAATAGTTAAAATCAAAGTTTAATAACTAAATCATTTTAAATATAGGGTTATACATAAGATAAATTCGACTATAAATATTAATTAGAAAGCTAAAAATATTTCCTACATAATGGTATTTTATTTATAATTTTTATACTTAAAATAATTTAATTTATTTATGAAACAATTATGATGCAGTAATTATCTTATTAATGAAATATTGACATAATTGATGTTATAAATACCCAAATAAATGTAATTTGAGACTTTTTATGAATTAAAATAATTTTCTATGTTAATATGACATGTTATTATTGATTTAATTAACTTTTTTCGAAATAATCATTCTGTTATGATTTTCACAAAAATCAATTACCAAATAGTGTCAAAATTGACATAAAATAGTTTTTAAAACAAATATTATATTAAAAATTGTTATTATATTCCTAAAAATATAAGGTTCGGACAATATACTTATATCCTGATATGTGTATCATTAATGGACCACTTGGGGGTCGCTTAGATGTATATGGTAAGTTTATTAACTATATAATATAAAAATACAAAGTGACATGGTAAATATCAATCTAATTAACTAAGAGTTAAAACTAAATGTTAATGTTAATATAATGAGCTAAACTTGTCTAAATTCTATTAGATGAGAGGATTTAGACCTATCCCCACCTTAGCTTTGAAAAAAATCAATTTGTAGCTATTAAAAACTGAATATGACTTTATAATAAAATAATATTTTTAGTTATTCCAAAGGTGCCCCTCTCCTCCCTTATAAAAGGGAACCTCCTCCCTCTCTTACTCACACCACTTTGAGCCTTCACGATCATCCAAACCCTGAAAAATTCTCTTATCCACTTCCCTAGAAACATCTTAGAGGTTCTGGTGTTCTTCAAAGACCAATTTTAGTGCCCTAAGAGGAGGTCTCAAAGAGGCGATTCAAAGAAGAGGTAATGTCTGTTACCGATTATTTCACCTTTATTTCTTCTTACACTTATTCTTATTAGGTTGTTTCATTATGAAGTAATAACATCAGTATCACTCATATACTGATATGTTATTATAATTATGAAACAACCCTATTTCACCATCTATCCATCCTACGGAAAACGAAATCATCGCACGTGCGTACGTACAGAATACCGTCTCCACGCCGTGGTGTAATCTATTTTCCACCACCACCTTACTTGGATGGGTATAATGGTGTAAATAATAACTATATATGATTATTTTAAAGTGATATTGATTCTGTAATAGTATACATACACTCCAATAAAATTCCACGATCATGGGAATGATATCATCGCTCGTGCGTACGTACGGAATACCGTCTCCACGACGCGATGAGATTCATTCTCAATGATTGACCATTCATAAATGATTATAAAGTATATATAATAAGTAATCATGAAATATATGACATAATAATTATACTGGATTTATGTATATATATATGTATGTCATCCAATTAATTCCATTCAATTCAATGAGGAAACGAAAACAACGTTCATGCGTACGTACGACCTACCGTCTCCATGAACGGTGTATTTATTTCCATTTATCGATCTATTATATATATGTATATTCTAAATATATATTATATATAAATCATGTTTTATATTCTGGAATTAAGTAATCATGATCTAAGTAATCATATGAATAATTACAAGTCAAAACACGGACGACAAATGAAACGATTTTACCCAAAACGCTCTTTTTCATGGAATTTACAAAAGAACGGGTAATATAAAGTCATAAGTGAACCATATATGATATCATAAAAATGAATATTATTCTGTAATAAGTCAATGAAATAATTTAAATCATTATATAAGAGGTTCAGATACGTACGAAGCATATCAAACCTAAGGTAAGGGATAATTTTCCAAATCTCATTTTTATCCGGGATCGCTTATTCGTAAGTATTTACTGGGGTTATTTATATCATCAATGTCTATGTTTTATAAAAGAGTTTTCATGTTTTTTTAAATTAATTTTTACCCATTTTTGACTTTTACTACATGGTATGTGAGGAATCTTTCTTTTGTTTACGTTACGAGGTACTTTTTTGACTTTTCCGACATAAGTATGAGAAGAATGTTTTTTTAACTTATACGACACGAACGGATTTTTACAGTTTTATAAAGCCTTATTTTCATGAAGCTTCCTCCAAAATATTTCATGACTATTTTCAACAAAATCCTTTTCTTTTAAAATTGCATGATGTTTTGTGAAAAGAAATTGATTTTGAAGACGAAAGGATATTTTCCTCAAGAATTCATTTCAAGTGTCTTATCAAAATCATTTTCCATCTAAGATGACATTATTTCATATGTGTATGTTTCAAGTATAATGTCTCTATGATTTACATGGTTTCACTGTTATTATGATGAAATGATATCCATTTTTTTATATGGATTATGTTATGATGGGATGATGTTTATGATACCCATTTTATTCTTCGGGTTATGATGAATGATTTATGTTTATGTTGTGGCACAAGTAAGAATGATTTAATTATGAGAAGGGTGGGACCTATATCTCCCTCCAATGCATTGGGTAAAGATTTATATCTCATGAGATATACATGGCTGGAATGGTAAGTTAATCCGGTTCAGTATTACAGGACTGAAACAAGGAGTGGACTTGATTCAGAAAGGGACTTTGTCCACTAAGATGGTCTTGGCAGCAATGCCTTAGCTACTATGGAAATCATTACATGTGCTTAATGGATTCCACAATTACATTTTTTATTCCCATGCTATGTTATCATTATTTATGTTCCATTATGATCTATGCCTTATGTACTTCCATGTTTTAAGTTGTTGCTCAAGATTTTGATGTTTAAACATTATGTTCATGTTTTTAGGTTCAAATGTGTATGGTATGTTCTATTTTATCCATGCTTACCCTTGCTGAGCATTTGAGCTCACCCTTTTTATGTTTTATTTTCCCCCAGGATTAAAAGAAATGTTTAAGGTAAGGGAAAAAAGTGGAAGATCTTTATGGGAGATGTTGAAGATCTTTCACCATGATTAGAAGATTACGTTCCATGTTTCCAAAGACACTAAACTATTACGGTCCTTGTGTGTCTGTTTTTGTTATTTATTATGTATTCCGCAAAAGTAGTGTAATATCTATGTATGTCAAGCTTCGGGTCTCTACATTAAAGATGGTTGAACCAACTTACAATCGAGAATTGGTATCCAATTCCTTGAATAGACGATCTCTTTGACCAGATCTGAGGATCAAAGGTGTTCTATAAGATCAACTTGAGATCGAGTTATCATCAGGTGCAATTCAGACCATCAGATATACCTCATACAACTTTTCGTAGAAGGTATGGTCTATTTTAGTATCATGTTATGCCTTTCGGTCTTATGAACATGCCTTTTATTTTCATGTATTTGATGAATAGTGTTTTCCACCCCTATTTGGACTCTTTTTGTCATGGTTTTTGTGGAAGACATCTTGGTGTATTATTGCACTCATAAAGACCATGCCAAACATATTGAGACCGTTATGAGTATACTGAGAGAGAATAATATTCATTCCAATCTTACTAAGTGTGACTTCTAGACCAACAAGGTTCACTTCTTAGGTTATATTATTTTAGAATCAGGAGTATCTATTGACCCTGAAAAGGTTAGTGCTGTAGTTTCCTAGGAGTAGCCCAAAAACGTGTTTGATAACAAGAGTTTATTAGGGTTCTAAGGATATTACATGAGTTTCATATACGAATTCTCACATCTTCATTCACCTCTTAATGGACTTACAAAGAAGGTTGTTAATTTTCTATGGTCAGAAGCATGCGAGAAATCCTTTTAAGAACTAAAAGGGAGGCTTGTCTCGGCACCGATTATGATTTTTACCAATCCTAGAAAAGGTTATATTGTTTTATGTGATGCATCATCTATTGGCATAGGAGTAGTGTTTATGTAGGAAGACAATGTTTTTGTGTACAGATCTCAGTATTTGAGGCCTCATGGGAGAAATTACCTGACACACGACCTTGAGCTAGTAACAGTTATCCATGACTTACGTTGCTGGAGACACTATCTGTTGGGTGAGAGATTTGTGGTGCATGTAGATCACAAGAACCTCAACTATATATTTTCTCTACGTGACTTGAACATCAAATAGTGGAGATGGGTTGAATATCTTAAATATTTTGATTTTGAGATTTCCTATATGTCTGGAAAGGGAAATGTGTTCATTGATGCATTGAGTCTGAAAACTCAAACACAGGCCATATAGGAAGCTAGTGAAGAGTGGAAGTTAATGGCCCTCTTTTCTAAAATTCATTTGGAGTTTCATGATAGTAACGATCAGTCTTACCTCTCAGCCTTAGTAGTTACCTCTTACCTCCTTGAGAAGGTGAAGAGTATGTAATTTTCAAATCTTGAAGGTTTGGTTCTCCAATAGAGTATATCAGGATATAACCAACATATGGATTAGTCTATGGATAGAGATGATGTCCTGTGTCTACATGGACGTATCTGGGTTCCTACAGATATGAGAGAGGAGTTGACGAAAGAGTCCCATTCTTCTCAGTGGGTAGTTCATCCAGAAATTTAGAAGATATATCGAGATATGCAATGCCAGTATTGGTGGCCAGGAATGAAATTTCAGATTTCATGCTTCATCAAAAGGTGTTCCACCTGTAAGAAGGTGGAGGTGGAGCACCAGAGACCTATAGACTTATTATAGCCACTTCTAGTCCCATAATGGAAATGGTAAGATGTTTCTATGGATTTCGTAGTTGAATTACCTAGATCTATGAGGGGTAGTGATGCTATATGGGTAGTCATTGACCGAATAACAAAGTCATACCACTTCATTCCTATATAGGAGAATTTCTCAATTGATGATTTAGGAAGACTGTATGTCCGTGAGATCATACAACTATACGGGGTTCTACGTACTATTATTTCAGATAGGGATGCTCGTTTCAAATCATGGTTCTGGAAAGGTTTGTAGAAACCTATGGGGATTCAAGTGCTTCTAAGAACCAATTTTCACCCTCAAACCAATGGAAAATTGGAACAGACAATACAAGTTCTAGAGGATATGATCCCTGCATGTGTCTTTTATTTCGATAGTTCTTGGGAGAATCATATCCCTCTTATTGATTTCTCTTATAATAAAAGTTTTTAGGTGATGATTCAAATATCTTCTTTTGAGGCCTTATATGGTAGTACATGTCATTCAACCTTGTGCTGGATAGAGGCTAGTGAGGTAGTCCTACTAGGTCCTTGTATTGTTTGGGAGACTTCATAACAGGTTCATCTGACCAGGAAGCGTGTGAATACAAATTAGTCTAGATAGAAATATTATGCCGATCACCATTGAAGACCTCTTGATTTCAAGGTTGGGGATCATTTTTTTCTTCATGTATTTCCCAGACTTGGGAATAGATGGTTAAGGAAGTAGGGAAAGATATCGCCTCGTTATGTTGGGCCGTTTGAGATTCTTGAGAGATATGGGCTAGTAGACTATCGGTTTCTACTTCCTCATAGGTATCATTCCATGCATGACATCTTTCATGTCTCACAGCTTCGCCAATATCATTCCAACCTATCTCATGCATTTTATCCTGAGGAAGTTGAGTTAGATGTTGACGATACCATTGAGGAATATCCAGTATACATCATTGACTGAAGCACAAAGGCTTTCTGAGGAAATTCTATCCCTCTCGTATAGGTGCTATGGTAGCATGGAAAAGTATTGGATGATACTTGGGAGAGGGAAGCTGATGTACTTTCACAATGGCTAGAGTTGTTCTCAGACAGTATTTCTTTACCCTTAGAAGGAGAACTGAGGGGCATGTTCTTTTAAGGGGGTAAGACTATAAGAACCCAATTTTTCACTTAGGTATGGATCCTTTAATTTTCGGTTTAAATATTTAATTTAGATCTAATATGGATGCCTAATGAGTTAGTAAAGGTTACGAGGGTGTCTGGGGATTGTTCATAGCCCAAAACCCATATTTTTGGGAAAACAGGCCAAGTCACACAGTTTTCACACGACTAACTCATGGTTTCCTAACCGTGAAGATTGTGTTTTTTCAGACGGAGCCACCTCACATGTTGGTTGCAAGACTGTGTGGCCTAACCATACAAATTCCCCTTTTTACTAGGTACCCGTGCATGGCTTGCACGCAGTTTAATCAAACCATGCAACCAAACCATTCAGGAAGATCATTCTCTCATGGTTTACGCATGGTTTGACAAACCATGCGAAAAAACCACACACATGCTAAATTTTTGGATAAATTTACATTTTTCCCTTAATAGTATTTTAAGCCAAACCTCCCTCCCTAATCTAAGAACCAGTATTATTTTCCTCCATTTTCACCTATTTGGATTTTTTTGAAGATCTATACTTGGAATCAAGAGATCTCCATCATCTGGAATCCGATTGAGATTCTGTTTGTCACATTGGATGTGCAACGGTAAGTACTCGAGTCCTCTTTAGCCATTAATCTCCTCTTTTTATCTCAACCTAGATATCTTTATGTGACTGTTTTCTACCTTTTCTTAGATATAATCCGACCGGAGGCAAATCAAGTTCCAATACTGGAGGAGGAGAGTCGTACAAACCTAAGGTGGGTGGTCTATAATTTATCCCTAAAGTTTGTTGATTATGGAATGTTCATGTGGGGCCCACCAATATCATCGGAATCCATTTCTTAAATTTACATTCCATGATTATACTTTTCAGAATAGTATGGTTAGGATATTTCCAAATATGTGATTTTTTTAGCAGTTACACCCACAACTCAATCTGCCCCATGTTGAGGGTTTTTCCATATTTGGGTTTTTAGTGTTTCAGCACGTTTGAACCACCATTCAGGTGTGTCTTTTATTGACCTTAATAAAGGATAGTTTTCCTAAAATAAATGGATTGTTATTAATGAGAATTTCATAATGGCATGTACCATGTATTCTAACCACTTGGCCCGCCTAAGGTAAGTTTTTCAATTGATTATTAAATGAGGAATGTGAAATGGAAAGTATACAAGTATATAACATTTCCTTATCAAATGAGATTGAATAAAGGTTACATGTCCATAGAACCCCCTTCCATATTTGATGGAAGGTAGTAGAGTGAAACTCTCTAATTTAATATAACTTAATGGTTAATTAAGACTTGATTAAATGGTTACAATTCTACTTGGCCAATCCACACTAATGGAAGAAAAAGCTTGGACCAATAATTAAATGGTTGAAATGATACTTGTCCTATCCACCCTAATGGATGACAAGTATTCGTCCAATAAATAAATGGTTGAAACTATAATTGACCTATCCAGAATAATGTAAGACAATACTTTGACAAAAATGAATAATTACATGATTATAATATCAAATAGGAATGAACTAACTCGAGGTCGCCTTGAATTCTGAGAGGAGAATACCTTGGGTCTTGGGAACCTCGTTCCAATTCAAGGATGTGGTTTTATTAGGTTGATACACAACTAGACTCAGGTTCTTTCCTATTCCTAAGATGGTAGGTATACTACCATAGGATCCTTTACATTATTACATGATACCTCAGATAATCTCCTTAGATCCATCATTGACTAGTAGGTGCCATGGTTACAGCCCATCAGACCCTGTCTTTACTTAGCCCCGTTTTACCTTGGTCGATCACCTTGGACTTAGTAGGAGACTTATTGTGGGATGACTTGGATTATGATCCTTGTATTACAATCTTAACCCTTAGCTAGATCCATATACTACTGAGTTAGAGTTATGTGAGATTTAAGTTACCTTGGTTATTACCCTAGAACTCCCTCACCAGATATCTTTGTCAGGTTCACCTGTTATGTATTGAGACCTTCACTAATTATACTATCATGAGGTGATATCAGTGTTGGATATGCTTCACGTGACCTATTAACATTAAATGGTAATTAATTAATTAATTAACTAGATACATGTTCATACACTAGTCGAGGGATGAAGCAGGTTCTTGGCGATTTAGTTATATTGTACTTCTTACTTTACTTTATATATGCATGCCAGCACACAACTATATTCTATTACATGGGCCGAATTTTATAGACACTGTTGGTGGTGGCCCATTAAGAGTTATCTCACAGATTCTCCGGGCACCGTTTGGTACCAAGAGTATATTACATGGTTGCAGGTGTTGACAAAGGGAAGAATATAGATTCAAACACATGATTTCTTGCTATTCAGGATGGTGTTTTATAGCAAATGACCAAGTTGGATCTTGGGATGCTTGGAGTAACCTTTGCTTTCTTTTACTTTGTGGAACATGTTATGCCTATTGTCTTGTATCCATGATTTCCAGTTTTATAGTGACATGACATTACATCATCATTTTTCTAGTTGATATAGTTATTATTATTCTCATTTATCTATTTCAACAGTTTTCTTCCACTATTAATTTATATTACTTCCGCTATTTAATTATATTGCTTCTATTGTTTACTATTCATTTATATACCTTCCTCTGTGGTACAATCTACTAATTAGGGCATAGTCTACCCACAAACACACCCTAGGCTATTGCTACTACTCAATAGCCTCTGAAGTTTGGGGAGATGTACTTGAGGCCATGTGGCCCACCGGGCCCAGGGTACTCGTTAGGTGGAATCCGGGTCTGGGAAGTCACAACTGGGTATTTATTTCTTCATATATTAAATAAATTAATTATGAATTTGTTGTGAAAGATCCCCACTCTTGGTTATGGGAAATTGTTATTAAAATATTTCTAATATATTTACCACCTCTGCATGATTCCTCTTCTCCTGAAGCCATCAAGTGTTATTAGAGTGGTCACATTTAAATTTATAATTATTTATTTGATTGTTTATTTATGAAAAACTGTGTTTAGATTTTCATTTCATGTTATCATTTATTTAAAATGATTTTAATTAACATGTTATAGACATATTAATTATGTTGGTTTAGTGTTTCATTTTTTTAATGGTTTAAGAAAAAAATGAAGAATGACCGGAGATGCTATCGAAAGGTGCCCAATATTTTTCCAGTAAAAATTGGTTACATGATGTGCACCTGAAGCACATGCAATATACCCATGTGCATTGTATCTAGATGCACCGAGCGATTAATTACACATGGTTCTTTTATTACACACCGCCTATTGAATGGGCTAACCTGGATCATGACAAGCAGATATAGGGTGTATAGTTGGCATGTAAATGCTGTGTAGTCCGCCTGAGTTAACACACCAAATCCCTAGGTATGTGAATTTGATATATGAAAACTGAGGTACATGGTGTGTAGTTGGATGTACAAGTCATATAGTCTCCCATTAATGAAAAAAAACTAAAATTACATTAAATTTGAAAATAACATCATTAAAAACATATTTTATTGATTGAAAAAACATTTTTTGTTTGAAAATTTAATAATTATTTTAGGGAATTTTAAATTCTCAATTAATTTATTTTAATTAATATTTCATTATTGGTTATACTATTTATTATTGATGAATTCCATTAATGATGGGAATCTCTAAATAATATCAGATGATCATTAATATAAAAGGGAATTAATAAATAAATTAATTAATTAATGCAACCAAATTTATCTTAAATAATAAAATAATGAATAAAAATTAAATTCTTGCCATTTACTTTTGCGTATTAATTTCATGTATGACCATTCATGAGCTTGAACAAGACCTGTATTTTTGTTGGATCTTTTAATTTAATTTATTTCATGAGTTTTCAATTATTTTATATTAAATTAAATAATGGTCTATGAGTCATCCCTTCATCCATTATTATATAGGAATTGTGTGTCCAAATATATTTATATAATATCCTTTAACCAATCATTTGTTTCCCCTCACCTACGTGTGATTAAAAAATATTTTAATTAATAGTGCATCCCAATGCTTGTGAAGGCGGTTAAAGATGGAACCATAATGATGCTAACCAAGTTGATACAGAGGTGGATAGGTGGAATGATGTAACTCATACCAAGACTAGAAATTAGAGTTATTTACCCTTGTAAAATATTGATTTAATGTATTCTCATTAAATCAAATACCACATAAATCTCTTGAGTGGATAATTTATTTAATTATTTATTTCTATCTATGAAATTATGTATTTTTTGGACGCAAGGCCACGATCACATAAATAAATGAATTAATGTGAAAATATAGAAATTAAATAAATGAATTATTAATAAATGTTTTATCCAACATGGATAAATAATTAAGTATCATTCACTTAATATTAACAATACATGTAAAGGATAAAAAAATATTAAATTTAGGTATAATAAATTAAAATCCCTCAATTAAATATTTTGTCAGACTAAGAATTCCATTAATTTTCTGAGAATGAAACCATAGAACTAAGTGTAGTACATGGCCAAAGTCTAGACACTTAATTTTATTGGGGAGTCCTCATGAGAGTTTTGGGTTGAATTAATTGAAATTGTATTTATTTTAACGGCCAAAGTCTATTCAATAAAAATATGGAGGCAAGTATTGAGGAAATATAAGTCATGATTTCAAGATAAAGTTATCTACTCAATGGATCAAGAAGATAAAGCTCTATATTTGGAAAGAAATTCTACCTAATTACTTTATTATGGTTTTCATGGCTAAAGTATAAATCATTAAGGAATGTAATGGTGATCCTTGCCACTAGAATGTTATAGAAACTAGAAATTCCAAGTTCAATGGTGAGGTATATTGATACTGGATAAAATAGTGGTAGATTTAATAAATAAATAGAAAAACCTTTAATTTATTATATCTCAATTATTTTGTAATCAATAAAAGTACTAATAATTTGTTCTTTTTAATTGTAGAAAAAAAATTACAAGTTCATAATCCACATTATTCATAGGATCAATATTGGAGAAAATTATCCTCGCAATTGGAAGTAACTTCAAAGAGTGGTTTAGATGCCTTTGGGTTATTCTATTCCATGAATGTAAATATTACATGATAAAATCTTCAATGACTAATTTATCTTCAAAAGAGATGAGTAATGAAGAGTTACTTATATATGAAATACATTTGAGTGATGGGGTCGATATTCAATTTTTTATGCTTTCATCAATGTCTAGTCAACTAATGAAGTCTCAAGAAAACATGTATGCATATTTCATGATTTTTAACCTTTATAGACTTTACCAACAGAGAGTTAGATAATAAACGTTTGATATTTTGAAGGCTCTACTTCATAGAAATCTTATAGAGGGTGCCCCAATCGGGCCTCACATAGTCAATAATATTGGCTTCATTGAGTTATTATACATTATAGGGTTTAAACAAACCAAATAACTAATCACTGACCTCATTATGGAATCACTCCCTCAGTGCTATCCCAATTTTTTTTGAATTTTAATATGAAAAAAATTGAGAAGTCTCTGTCAGGTCTTCTTAATCTTATTCACAAAGTAGATAAGGATACGAATCATGAAAAACCTTCCATCATTATAGTGAAAAAATTAAAAGGGAAAAAAATATATTTAATCCCAATGCTTCTTCATTCTATTCCAAGAATAGGATGATCAAGGGGAAAGAAATGAAAAAATATGTTTTCTATTTTTCATGTGGAAAGAATGGCCACTAGGAGAAAAATTACACCCAAACAAAGAATAAAGGGGAATATTCATGTTTTTTTGTAATCAAGTTCAAATTATCCATTTCTTTAAATTTGGAATTAAATATATCTTTTGGTACTCATATATGTATTCAAATACATAAACCAAGTAGATTTAGAAATATTGACCAAGGATAGGTAGATATTCAATCACCCAAAAAAGTTAAAATTTCTACTGTAGCTACCAGGGACTACCACCTCACACTGCTGGATAGAACGATCTTGGTTTTAATGGGTTGTTATTATGTGATTTCAGTTACTAAAAACATTATTTTTTTATCTAGACTTTATACTGATGGATTTATTATAAAATTTGGGAATATATGTTTCTTATTTTATAAAGGTATAATTTTTTATGGTAAGGAATATTTAAATGATGATCTTTATATGTTGGATCACATGGACCAAATAATGACAACAAATAATGACAACCAATAATGAAGTTACTTCACATGAATCATAACACACCCAAATTTTGCATCACCAGCTTGGTCATGTAAATGTAAGTATCTTGAATAAACTACATCAATATGGATATTTAGAATCTTTTTAACTAAAACCCCTTGTTTTATGTCAAACATGTTTATTAAGAAAAATGACCAAAGACCCATTTAGTGGGAAAGGTGAAAGGGATAAAGATATTCTTGAATCAAGGGATGGGTACTCAAACATCATAACTTTTAATGATGATTTTAGAAGATATGGATATGTCTACTTAATGAGGTATAATTTGGATTATTTTTTATAAATATAAAGAATATTAGAATGATGTTGAGAACTAGCTTGGTAAGAGGATTAAGAAACTTCACTTAGACCTTGGTGGAGAGTATCTTAATCAAGACTGCATTTATTATTTATGGGAGTTCATGATTTTATCACAACTCACTTCTCCTTATACAACTCAATGGAATGTCATAAGTTAAAGTAGGAACAAAACATTGTTGGACATGGTGAGATATATAATGATTCATGAGAGTATTTCATTATGCTTCTGGGGATATGTGTTATAAATAGTAGAATACATACTAAACTGAGTTCCAAATAAATAAACATATGCTATACCATACCAATTATGGAATGGACAGAAACAAATGTTGTCTTACTTATATGTGTGGGGTTGTGAAGAATTTGTTAAGGCCTATTTAAGTAACATGCTTTCACCCTGAGGCACAAAGTGTATATTTATAGGATATACAAAAGAAACAAAGAGATACTATATGTATAATCCTTTAGATAAAAGGGTTTGATTGATAGACATCCAACATTTCTTGAGGAGGATATTATGTATAAAAGTGATAACAGGAGTCAGATAGACTTTGATGAATTCCAGGCTCAAGATACATAAGAGTTGTTACAATAAAAAAAATCCAAAAATCCCTATGGAAGAAAAAATTGATCCAGAGACACAATTACTTCATAAGAGTACTAGAGAGATTAGATAAACAGAACGGTATGGTTTTCTATTCACTGAGGATGGTGAATCATTATTAGTTGATAATAATCATCATCTAATATACAAGGAAGTAGTACGTGTCATAGATGTTGCCAAGTGGCAAGAATCCATGAATTCTGAAATGGATTCAATTTTCCAAAACTATGTATTTATTTTGGTAGACCCTCTATAGATGTAAATCCCATTGGTTGAAAATGGGTATTAAAAAATAAACAGGATTTAGAAGGAAAATTCAGCACCTATAAAGGAAAAAAGGTTGTAAAATGGTTTAAATAGCATCATGGCATTGACTACGATGAAACCTTTTCACCATTTGAAATGATGAAATATATCATAATTCTACTTTCACTTACGGATTTCCATGATTATGATATTTGGAAAATGGATGTCAAAAATTCCTTCCTTAATGGGAACCTTCAGGAATATGTCTATATGAAATAGTCTAAAGGGTTTGTGACTCCAAAGGAATCCAAAAAGGTATAAAATTTGAAAAGATTCATTTATGGATTAAAGAAAGAATCCAGGTCATGGAACATTCATTTTTATGAGGCCATAATGTAATTTGGTTTCATAAAGAATGAATGAAAGCCATGTGTCTATAAATGGTTTAGTGGGAGTGTATTAGTTTTCTTAATAGTATATGTTTATGACATATTGCTCATTAGAAATTAAATACTGGTCTTATAGTCTATTAAGGAATAATTGAATAAATGATTATATTTTAAGGACTTGGGTGAGGAAAAATATATTCTTGGGATCAAGATCCATCTTGATAGATCCAAGAGGTTTCTAGGCCTAAATAAATATTCATACATTGATAAGATACTTAAGAGATTCAATATAGAACAATACATGAGGGGATTGTTTCCAGTTTCACATGGAATTCCACTTTTAAGGAAAACTTAGACACATGATGAAAGAAATAGAATAAAAAGGATTCCATATGCATCAGATATTGGGTAAGTCATGTATGTTATTCTATGTATTCAAATAGATGTTTCGCAAACGTTAAGTATAATAGGAAGATATCAATATGTTCTGGGTGACCTCTATTGGATAGCTGTTAAGACTATCCTTAAGTATCTGACGCATACTAAGGATATGTTCCTAGTTTATGGAGGATATGGGGAACTAGTAATCAGAATATATGAAGATGTTAGTTTCTAAATGGATAAAGATTACATGAAGTAAAAAATGGGATGCATATTCACTTTTAATGGAGGTGATGTGATCTAAAAAATCTCAAAGAAGGATATGGTTGTAGATTCTACATTATATTATGGGTATATTACGACATCTGAGGTGGATAAAGAAGTAGTATGGATGTAAAAATTCATCCAAGAGATTGATGTGGTATCTAGTAGTAAATATCCTATCCCACTCTATTGTGATAACAATTTAGAGGCATCTCTTTCAAAAGATCCAAGGTCACAATAGTAGATGAAGAACATACTTCATAAGTATCATATCTTGAAGGGTTTTTCTCATAGAGGTGAATTTGCAGTTATAAGTATTTCCAAAGAAGACAACATGAAAGACTGCTTGACTAAATCCTTAACTCATAAGAAACATGACTATCATGTGAGGTCTAGTAGATTGAAGGTCATAGGTAGTAAGCTCTAGTCCATGTTGGAGTTTTTTTGGAGTTGGTGTCCTAGGACCAATTTCTTTTTTTACTTTGATTACATGTATATTTGATGTATTGAATATCAATAAAACTTATTATTACATATTTTTTATTGTTCTGCATGAATATAATGTAATAATTCCCTAGAGTTTACGTCACATTGATAAGGACATAGTAGTTCCCTATTTTGATGAGAACCTCAATGTCCTATAACGATATCATCAAATAATGTTATGTGGTTAGATAACATACTATGATGGGACACATAATACATAGACTGTTAGGTGCGAGTACTCAAAAGTATATGAGTATTCTTCTCATGAAAATCTCACTTGGTAATATCCAAGATGAGAAATTATGAGAACATAACCACCGGTAAAAATTCCACATGTTTTGGTTTTATCAGTTATTACTATCTACAAGAAAGTGTGATGGTCCTTATACTTTAAGATTATCATTAATTCACGTTACAAATCACGTACTTAGAAGTATTTTGTAAAACATGATGATAACAATTCAAGGGGAAGTTGGATAGGTTGGGTGTGTCATGAGTGACATGTCATTAATTAATAAGTTGAAGAAGTATTTTTACCTTCCATATTTATGGAATCTTATATCTCATCCCTTTTATTTTAATAGAACTATTGTATTAACTTCCATGTCCATTGTATAATGACATGTTTATTTTAGATACTAAAAGAAATACATATTGATAATATAGTTTGGTGTCATAGATGTGAAACCTTCTTTATTAGATATTATGAAAAAGGGATTATATTACGTAGTGATCATTCATATGTGGTTGTCGATATTGCAACATTAATTTCTTTCAATTCAGTGCCTTGTCCCTTCCCTAGATAGTAATCTTGGACTTTAGGCAAGCCCATATAATGACAACTAGAAAGAATGATATAGGTTCACACACTAAGTGTTTCCATTGATCTTGATTAAATTATATTTTAGACGAATTAATGAAATAAATATTAATCTCAAGTCCAAGGAATAATTTTTTTCAAGTTATATTGATCACATAAATTAATAAAATATTTATTCCTCATCTTGTCAATAAAATATTTATTTTATTTATTTAATATTTTAAAAAATATTTATTTTCTTGAATATGAATAAAATATTTATTTATAAGTAAAATATTTAATGGAGAGTATCCAATTTAATAGTATTTTAACTTAAATCCTAACTCTATAAATAGACGGCTATGTCTATTGTGTAGAGAATCAAAAAATTGTGAATAGATAATTGTTGCACACAACAAATTATCTCTAAGCTCATCATTTTCTCTCCCTCTTAAGAATGAGTGTAGAGAGACTTCTTCAAGTCTGAAGAATGATCAATCAAGAATGAACACAAGACATTTGACTCACTACGCTAGAACCCATAGATCAAGTGGTGTTTCTCGGAGATCATAGGAGCCTATGTAGATCACCACCAGAGTGATTCTATCCTTGTATCCTCACAGTGTAAAGAAGGTAATCTGAAAGGGTCTTTTTGGATGATAAACATTCACTAATGAATAAATTTCCTAATCACAATTATTTATTTATTCAAATATTAAAAAAATTAATTATGAATTTGACATGAAGTATCCTCACTCTTGGTTTCAGTAAATGATTATTAAAAGAAATACTAATATATCTCTCCCTCTATATGCTTCCACAGTGCACTGATCCATCAGCATGTTCTAAAGTTCAAATTAATGTTGGAATATTGAAAGTTATATATTTTTAAATATGCAACAATAAGTTTTTTTAATAATGTGAGGCATCAGATCAATAAAAAATGGTATCACAACTGGAATCAAAGACTTTTTATGTGATGGTTCCAAGTGAACATGATTATCAATTTGCATCATACCATGAATCATGATGGATGAGTAAAAAATGAGATTTTATGATTTATTTGTATTAATATAATATGTAATATCAAAACCTGAAATAGATGGATGGCCATAATATTTAATATCAATATTATTTTGGGAGAAGTATCTAATATATTCATGGTGTTTTTATATAAAAAATATGAATCATGGAAACCTTAACAACTATAGAAAGACACATGATGGACGAGAGAAGATACCAGTTCTAATAATTGGTATTTGTTGAAAAATTGGTATCAGTTTTAACATTTTTCATTTTTTCAGTCTAAGTATTATATTGATAGAAAAATATGGTATGACTCACACAATTTTTAATTCATGTTCATGAACTAATGTTTTTGTGATAGTTTGATTGAGATCACTGGGATAGTTCCTTGGTAGATGTTAAAATTTTATAGATTCTTAAGATATATGGAAATAAGTGAGTGAAATTAAAAAAATTGAAAAAACCATGTAATGTTATAATAAATAATTTTGGTGTCTTTTTAATATTTATTAATTATATTTTGTATATTTATATTCTCTATAATAATATTTTTTAGTTTTTTAGTCAAAAGGAAAAAAGATTTATTTCTAAACAAATTGGGTTTTCATTTATTATATGGTTTTGTTTAAAGGCTTGATTTAAAAATTTTAGAATTTTAATTTTAAAAAATTTACTTCATTTTTTAATTAATCATTTCAAAATTAACTTAGTTCTAATTTTTGAAAATTTTCTAAAAATTTTGATTTTTCAATGTATATTGAAAAACACTATTTTTATTGAAAATAATATTTTATTTTCAAGTATTTACAATGAAAATTATATTTTGGATTATTTTAAAAATGTAATTAGTTTATTTTAATTAAAAATAATCCAATAAATTTCATTATAATAAACACTATACATGAATTTGGTATAAAAACATTTTTATACTTAAAAAAGTATTTTTTTTGAAAAACCATTTTTCATTATGTTTTACATGTTTAATTTTAAATTAAATTCTATTACATATATGAGTTTAATTTGATAAAATATATTATATATTTTTAATCAAGCCTATTAAAATAATTTTATATGTTCAACTTTATTTTTTGTCATAATTAATTATAAAAACAATAAAAATTTGTAACCACAGTTAATGTTAAAATAGGTTTTTTGGGAGGTTAATCTATAGACATAAGGGTTAAAATTACCTAAACACCAAAATTTATACTATTAGATGAGTGGTGTTTGGAAAAAATATCTATTTAATAAGGTAAAAATGTTTTTAAAAACATTATTTTGAATTTGGGAACCCGGTTTGACTTTTGAGAAGATATGCAATATTTTATTCAAATTTAAAATTATTTTTAGAACCTTTCATTTAATGGCAAGGTAGGAAGATTACATTAACTTTTGGATTTTTAAAAAATATAAAAACCATATTTTTGTTTATTATTTAATCAAAAAACTAATGTAAACAAATCCATTACTTTATTTCAAGTTAAAATCATTTTTGCGCTTAAAATCAGGTATTTTTGAAAAAATAGTTTTCACGTGTTTTGTGTGCTTATACTAAAAGTATTTTATTTCAAATTTAGAAATTGAACCTGGTACAATTTATTTAATATTTGAAATAATAATATCCAATTTTTTTTAAGTTCTCTTATATTTTTGGTCTTATAATTTAGTGATCATGGTAAAAAGTTAAGTTATCATGATTATGTTTAAATTGAGTTTAAAGTTGTTTAATTAGGAGATAAGGATTAAAATGTATCCAAACTTATCTAAATGTGATTTTTTGATTTTATTTTTACCCTATAAAATCATATATTTTCATTTGGGGTTACTTGGTTCTACTTGACATGATTGTGATATATATATTATTTAAATCTTGTATGTAATTCACAGTGTATCCTTCTCATCACTTATAAAAGGGAACCACCTATAATCTCCTATACACATCATTTGAGAACTCGAGTTTGTCTGAGACCCACCCAAATAACTTCATATCATCCATATTTTTTTTATATTCTATGAATTTATCATAAAACCAACCCAAGAAGGATTTTGTTATAATCCTAAATAGGTTGTCTGAAGAAGATGTATAGTTATTAACTAAGAATTTTTGTTTTATTTATTCTTCTACCTCCTTCAAATTTTCTTCAAACATGATAAAATAATAACATAAGTATCTTACACATACTGATATTTTAGTTTGTTAATGAAATAACCTATATTCATATGCTCTTCCTTCAAATAGGAAATGAGTCAATCGTTCGTGTGTACGACAGACTACTTCATTAACTAATGTAATTTGTTTTCCATCACTACCTCTCACAATAAGGAATAATGATGGATTTAATTTATATATATGATATTAATGAAATAATTACAATTCCATAAATATAGAATATTATCTATTTTTTTCATTTCCATCCATTGAAAAATGATAATGTTGTTCGAGTGTATATATGGATTACCACCTCTATAAAGTGATTTGATTTTTTTCATCACCTCATCACATGGATGATATATATAGGAATAGTTAAATATATAATATGATATTTATGATATAATAATAATTCTAGAAAGGTAAAATTATACTTACCTTCTTGTTCTCATTCACTTTTATAAATGAAAATATTACTTATACGTACGTTTGATCTACCGTATCCATGATATTTCAGAATTAAGTTATAAAGGGGGGCTGTGGCTTTAGCCGCGGCTCTCTCTCTCAATGGATCCTACTTCTAGGGTTTGATTACTCTCTCGGCGGTGCTAGTTTATTTGGAGAAGGAGGCGACACCTCGGTGTTTATAATACCCAGTTGGCAGCAGATCATCTCCATGGATCCGATCAGAGAAGAAAGATGCTTTGGAAGCCTTCATCTCACAGCAGCGTCTCATGATGGTTGCTTGCAGCGATGCTTCGGAGAAGTTGTGCAGGTTTCGAGCGGTGGCGTCAGCTCGTGATAGGCAGCAGGTTTAGGGTTGCATTTTTCATAACTGTATCTTCAGATTTGGTTTTGGGGGTCAGTGATGGCTCTTTCGGACTCTATCTGCATGTAATGGGTAGCAGAAACGCTTGATCATGGGTGGTGGCGAGGGCCCAAGCGGCTTTTCGGGGGGTGATTACTTTGGTCGGGGCCACGGGAAGCGACAGACTCCAGGTGAGTCCTACGCGGGTGTACAACGACGATGGGGTGGGAGCTTCGACGCAGCTTGCTGTCAATGGGTGATGGTGGTCTCATTGTAGATCTAGCTTCAGCGGATCTAGATGCGCGCTGACGCTTCAGTGTGTGGCGAGGTGATGTGGTGGTGGCAGATCAACGATCTTGTCATGGTGGTTTGAACGAGGGCCTTTTGTGGTCGTTGGGGGAGACGTGAGTTGGTTGACTTTGGACTGTGTTTTTTATTGGCTTCATTGCATATGATTTGGATTTGGATCAGGCTTTGGTTTTGTAATGGGTTATGTCCCACTGGGCTCTTGAGCCACTGTATTTTAAGTCTTCGTGCCAAACCCATGGGTTTGCTATGGGCTTTCGGGTCTCCCTTTTCCCTTAAAAGGGTTTGTGTGTTCTTTCCTTTTTGATAAAGGGGTTAACCCTAACTTTTCTAGTAGTACCATCTCCATGATTATAACATAATTTATTTTTCATAACTATATTTATTGGTTGGTTTTAAAATTATTATTAATACATAAAATTATAATTATTTCATGATTATTATTCAGAATATGATGTAATAATGGACTATTTTACCATATTCAACCTACTGAAGACATTATAGACATACGATCCAAATATCATTAATTTTTTTAACATGAACTCAAATGATTAAGTAATTAAATATGTCATTAAAATAAACAAAATAAATGGTTTAATGATAAGTTATTGAACCTATAAAAGGTTGTTAATAAATTAAATGATTTATAATAGTTTATTATATGTAAGGTAAATAATGTACATGGTGATTTAGACACAAGGTATTGGAAAGTTTACCTTAAAAAACTCACTTTAAATGTTTTCAAGATTTATTTTCTAAATATTTTTATTCCACATCCATATTATTAAAATTATTATATGAATGTATTTACATAGACATAAATGAATTATAAATTACATTTTATGCCAATTTTTTTACTTTCATTTAATGTTTTTAAACATGTATATTTTTTCATATTTTATGGAGAACGTTTTGAAAAAAAGAAAAAATAAATGTTTTATTTTAACATATACAGTGTTAATGATTTTACCCACCATTGTAATGGATATTTTATATTTATATTCCTTTACAATCTTTATTATTTTATTTAAAGAAAAAACCTCCTACCCTTTTATATTGGTTTCTTAAAAAAGGGTTTTAAATGGAATGGATATTTGAATATCCATTTTTTATGAGTAAGATAATAGAAATGCAAGATTTCATGTGTTACAATTATGTTATGGTTCTTGGTAAATGTTTGTATTGATAAATGGTTATATTATAGACCATGTTCAGTATGTTAGGTTATAAACCAAGTATGGGTGCTTTTGTTATAAACCAAGTATGGGTGCTTTTGTTATAAACCAAGAATGTGTGATCCCATTATAGCTCTCCATTACATTAGGTAAAGGGATGAATTTAACCAGTTAGGTTTCTCTAAATAGATTATTGAAATTTAGTAGGTAGGTTTATCCATTTTGAAGGGTGATTTTAAGAGTGATATAAAAATTATTTTCCAAGTTACCTAAGTGATTTATCTATTCTTACTATGAATTTTAAAAGAAATATTATGATTTCAAAAGGTAAGAAAATGAGATTTTGTTTAAATGAAAGTTTATTCTCTTTCATTAAAGGTTAAATGTGTAACTTTTTGAAAAAAAATTAATGAGTTTTTAATTATTTAAAATAAAAATTAATAATTTTTATTTATTTCCTTTAACATTTATTATTAAGTGTTTTATGAAAATATTTGTGCAGTGAAGTTGATTTCTTGAGTATGAAAATGATTATTTTGAGCTCAATATCTATTTTATAAAAGTAATATTTTTATTAGTATTCAAGGACTAGTGGATTTCTTTATTTATTTTAATATACCCCTTAACTGATCTTTTTGTGACCATATCACACTTTCAAATGTTTTTAAAAGGGTTTTATTATTTAAAAGGATGAGGTCATGATGAAAATTATGAATAAATGTATTAAAAATAAAACTTATTATATATTGAGAATTTTGTATTTTCTCAAAAATGGATAAATAGTCGAAGTTTCCACTTTGTAATGTTTGGTTTTTATATAACAGTTATGAACTAATTATCTAAAACTATAAACCATAAAAATCATTAAAATATAAGCGAGAAAATTATTGACTTAAAACTCAATATTTTGTAATGTTAAGGATAGGTCCTTATAATTTTTATCATTGGAAGGGTTTATATAATATTATAGGTTAATATAAATTAAGTAAATACCCTAAAGAGATTATAATTTATGGTTATCATGATATCACATTTAAATATCACCATATTTCTTTATCTAGACTATGTATTTTTAGAATGGTTTTTCAAAGAGGAAATAGGGATGATGAAGTGGGAAGGAACTAAGTGGAAAATATACTTCTAAATCAAAAACATGGAATGGTTAGAATTGGAACAGAGTAGTTTATTTCTGTTATGGAACATTTGATGTATGCTATTAATGGCGGTGGAATCAATTCTATAGAGAAACAAAATCCACCACAGAGGAACATGTAAATAATGGATAATTTTAGGTGACATCACCCTCCAACATTCACTGGATATTTTAACTCAATGGTATCTAAGGGATGGATTAAAGCTCTCGAAAAGATATTTGAAGTCATGGTTTTTTTAGATCATCAAAAGGTGACACTATTTAATTTTGATTTTAAGGTGAAGATAATAAATGGGGGTCAACAGTTATTAATACTGAATAAAGATAAAATATTGAAATTACGGAATGAGATAAATTTAAAAATATTTTCCTAGAGAAATGTTTTCCTATGTTTGTTTGATTTAGTATGGTAATTTAATTATTAGAATTGAGGAAAGAGAAGGAATATTCAGTGGCCACGTACGATGAAAAATTCACCCGACTGATAAGGTACACACTAAATTATTTTGGGGTTCTTGACATTATAATTAACCACTTTTACTCAAGATTAAATCCAAGATACCAAATATCATTATCCTCTAATGAATTTAAAATCTATAAGAAAATTTTTCATTATGATAAGAAGGTAAAAATAGAGTTTTATGATAATAATTTATTCTACCAAAATAGGAAGAAACAAAGGTCTAGGTGGTAAGAAAATGGTACGAATCCATAAACTAAATGCGATGGTAAGAAAATCATTTTTTTTATTTTTTGATAGATGTGTTAAAAATAACCGTGGGGAATGTATTATAAAATATTTTAAGTGCTTCCAATGCGATAGTTTTAGGCATATAGCTGCTGATTTCAAAGAAAATAATCATACTAGTGGTAAGACAAATTTTGATAATTAGGCAATAAAGTGTTTTAAAAGTAATGATATGGGTCATTATAAAGATGCATATCCAAAGAAGAAGATGAATAATGGGAAGCAACAATACTATAAGGAGAAGGGTGTGGTGAAATCCTTTGAAACTAATTTAGTAGATGTTCAGAAAACAAAAACAGTTGTAATAGGTATATTACATTTTTATTTAGACTATTCTAACATCTTGTTTGATTTAGGGTCTACACATTATTTTATTTTTTGTAATTTATATGTAAAATGAAAATTTCAACTTAAGACATGAATTTAGGACATTTGATAAAAACACATAGAGAAAGTATTAAGATATTAAGGATTTAAAAAGGTATTCATGTTATCATATATGGAAGGGATTTCCATAAAAACTTTTTCTCTTGCCCATTTTATAATTTGATGTTATTCTAGGTATGGATCGGCTTTTAGTTTATCATAGTAAGATAGATTATTGAGATAAATAATTTTTTTCTAATAAGAATTTTTATTTTTATATAATAATGAATCCATACCATTGATAACATACCAAAAAGATAAAAAAAGGTTAAAAATAGAAATGGATGTTATATTGATCATATTATTTAAAGTAAATTAACTGTTAAGATTAATGATGTTTCAATAGTGAAAGAATTAATGGATATTTTTCCTGATGAGTTACCAAGTAATATACCTGATTGGGAAATTAGGTTCACTATTTAATTAGTACCTGGTAATAATACAATTTCAAAATCCTCTTATCTAATAGATCAATTAGAACTTATAAAATTTAAAATGAATTTACAAAAATTTATTGATAAAGGATTCATTCATCCTATCACTTCACCTTGAGTTGATCTTATTTTATTTATTAAAAATATTGATGGTTCCATGTGTATTTTCATTGATTATAGAGAGTTTAATAACATAAATATTAATAATAAGTATTTATTACCTCATATTAATGACTTATTCGATCATATATAGGGAGATAAATATTTTTCAAAGGTTGATCTCAGGTTTGGGTACCTTAAGATGAAGGTGAAGGAAGATGACATCCCTAAGAAAATTGTTCATAATAGGAATGGGAATTATGTGTTTGTGGTTATTACCTTTGGGATGGAAAACATTCCATATGAATTTATGGATATTATGAATAGAGTTTTCCATGAATACTTGGATAAATTTTTGGTTATTATTACTGATGATATTTTGGTTTATTAAAGAATTTATGAGGATCATGAAAAACATCTAAGGATTTTTCTTCAAACCTTGAAAGAAAATAAGTTATATTTAAAATTTAGTAAATGTAATTTTTTTATGAAATATCTCATAGATTTAACATATCATAAATAAATATGGAATAATTGTTGATCCTATCAAAACAAAAGTTGTTAATGAACTTCTAATACCTAAAGTTTTTACTGATATTTATAGTTTTCTTGGATTATAAGGCTATTATAGGTATTTTATTGAAAAATTTCATGGTTATTCATCCCAATAACTAATTTAATATGAAAATTAGTAAGGTTAATTTGTAAAAAGGAATGTGATTAATGTTTCTAGGAATTGAAAATAATATTAGTGAATGATCCAGTTTTGACCCTTCCATCCAGAAATGATGAATTTTTTATCTAGAAAGATGCTTTTTTGAAGGGTTAGGGTTGTATTTTAATGAAAAATGTTTCAATAATTACTTATGATTTATGTTAATTAAAACCGCATGAACAAAATTATTCTACACATGACCATAAATCATAGGGTATAGTGTTTTATTTAAAAATTTAGAAACATCATTTATATGAAGAAAAGTGAAAAATATATACTCATAATAAAATTTTGAAGTATAAATTCACTGAGAACGAGATGAACATGAGAGAGAGGAGATGGATAGAAATGATAAAATATTTTAATGTACAATTATTTATTACCCAAAAATGGAAAAACGAGTAGATTATGTCTTAATTTTTAAATATAATATATCATTAACTATAACAAGTATGAAACACGATCGATTGGATATTGATTTAAAGAATTTAGGATTATATTTTTTTCATGAAGGAACACCATATATCTTGTTTTATGTGTTTGTACTATCATCTTTGTTAGATATACATAATCAATATCATAAGAAAGAATGTATGTTATATGAAAATGTTTAATTAGTTAAGAAAGGTAAGTTTTATGAATTTAATTTTGAAAAAGAAGGTGTTTTTTATTCAAAATATGGTTATGTGTTTCATGTGACCCCCATTTAAAGAAAAAACTATTAATTGAGGCTCATAGTTCCCAATTTTCTATTTATCCTAGAAGCACAAAAATATATATAGAAATTCAGAAACATTTCTGATGGGAATGAATAAATAAAGGTATTACTTATTTTATTATGAAATATTTGACTTGTAAACAAGTTAAATTCAAATAAGAGTTATTATAGGGGATGATTTAGAAATTCCCAACTCCATAATTGAAATGGGAGAATATATTCATGTTTTATGGGTTGTATTACCAAATTCATATCGAGGTGATAATGCAATTTGTGTAATTATTGATCGATTACCAAAATCTTCTCACTTTATTCCGATTCGAAATAATATTCCTTTCCATAAACTTTATCAAATTTATGTTAAATAAATAATTTTATTATATAGAGCCTTTATTTCCATTGAATATAATCATGATCTTAGATTAACCTTTAATTTCTAGAATGGACCTCAGAAGTCATTGGATATTGAAATAAATTTTAGTACATCCTTTCATCCTCAATCTGATAGATAGACAATGTGACCGATAAATAAATTAGAGGATATCATTCAATATTTTTAAATGGATTATTAGGGAATTTTGGGTAAAAAAATAACTTTGGTTCAGTCTTCTTGTAATAGCAGTTTCATTCTTGTATAAAAATGGATCCTTTTGAAGCATTATATGGAAAGTGGGGTTAAAATAAAGCTTATAGGGATGACGATGAGGAAATAAAGATGCTGAGACAAAAATTTGAAGAGTAAGTAGTTTAGAAAGTGAAGATGATTCTATAGAACATAAGGAAATACCAGAATAGGCAAATGATTTTTGTAGAAAACCAAAGGAAATATATTTCTTTCAAGGTAGGTGATCTTGTTTTTCTTAAAGTTTCTCTATGAAAAAGCATTATGTATTTTGTTAAAAAGGGAAAGACAAGTATGAAATTCATTGTAAAATAGAAAATTATAGATAATAGTGGATTGGATTATTAATGAGTGTCCTAGGAAATGAGTTTATCTTAGTTAAATGACATAATTTATGTTTCTTTGTTAAGAAAATATATGCTGGATGCATCTCATGTTTTGATCCCTGAAGTAGCTGAGTTAGAAGAAAACCTTTCTTATGAAGAAAAACTAGTAGAGATTCTTGATTGTAGAGAGAATGTATTATATAATAATTTTATTCACTAGGTTAATTTTTTTTATAAAATCCATATGACTGAAGAAGCAACATGGGAATCTGAAAATTCCATGAAGGAAAAATAACTTCACTTGTATAAGTAATGAAATAAAATTACGAGGATGAAATATCCAAAAGGAGGAAGAATTTAATAATCAAGATAATGTTAGAATAAATAATTATTATGTAGTATTAATATTAATTAATTATATTTTACATATTTATATTCACTATAATAATATTAGGTAATTTTTTCAATCAAAAGAAAAAACTATTTATTTCTAACCAAATTTAGTTTTGATATGTTATATTGTTTTATTTAAAATATTGATTTAAAAATTGTATATTTTTAATTTTAAAAAATTAAACTAAAATTTAAATTTATCATGTAAAAATTATCTCAGGATTAATTTTTGATAATTTTCAAAAAAGTTTTATTTTTCAATGAATAGTGAAAAATACTGATCTTTTATTGAAAAATGTCTTTTCTTGTCAAGTATTTACCAAATAAAAATTTATTTTGGATTAGTTTTAAAATTTTATCAGTTATTTTTTATTATAAATAACTAATAAATTTTATTATAGTAAAAATTATACTTTACTTTGGAATAAAAACATTTTTAAACTTAAGAGGACATTTTTCTGAAAAACCATTTTACGTCGCATTTTGCAGGTTTAATTTTAAATTGAATTATACTACTTATATGAATTGAATTTGGTAAAATAGATTTAATTTTTTTAATAATAATTTATAATATAATTAATAGGTTCAAATTAATTTTTATTCCTAATAGATAATAAAAATTATAAAAATATTTTACCATAGTTAAGGTTAAAATAGGTTTACGAGGGGGTTAAAATTTAAATATAAGTGTTAAACTTATATAAAAAACTAAAATTTTCCTATTGTATGATTAGTTTTCAACAAAATATATATTCAAGGATAAAATAATTTATTTTAAATTATTATTTTTAATTTTTGGTACCCAATTTTGACTTTTAAGAAGATAAATTGTATTTTATTAAAATTAAATTCTATTTTTGGATATTTTCATTTACTGGCATGGTTGGAAGATTAAATTCAGTTTTATCATGCTAAAAATTTAGAAAAACCATATTTTATTTTCTATTTAACCAATAAAATTTGTAGAAACTGATATATTACTTTATCTTAAGATTAAATGACTTTTATGTTTAAAATTAGGTATTTTCCTAAAAATTTTTATTTATGCATTTTATGTTGTTATATTAATAGTAATTTCTTCCAAATTTATTAGTTGATAATAAAATAAATTAAAAAATTTGAAACAAAATTTCAAAATTTGGTTAGAATTATCATTTTATTTTTGGTCTTATAATTAATTAATAATGGAAAAAAGCTAATCTATCATGATTAAGGGTAAAATGAGTTTAAAGTAGTTTAACTCCGAGATATGGATTAAAATATATCCAAATCTTGTCTAAATATGATTTTTTGAGTTTATTTAGACTATATTACCATATCTTCTAATTTGGGGTTCCTTTGTGCCACTTTATATGATTATTATATATTTATTATTTAAATATCGTAAGTAATTCCAAGTCTGTCCTTCCCTTCACTTATAAATGGGAACATCTTCCCCTCTATTACTCATACAATTTTAGAACTCTATTTTGGAAAATAACTACCCAAATAAATTCCTATAATAAATACCCATGTCAAATATTCTATGGTTTAGTCTTAAAACTAACTGAGGAAGGCTTTAGGTATAAATTTAAAGAGGTTATTTGAAGAAGAGGTATAATACTTAACAGAGAATTTTCATTTTATTTATTCTTCTACACCCTTAAAAATCTTCTTCAACCATAATAAAATAATTATCTCAAATATAATGAGATATTATTAGGTCAATTACATAACCTATATCCATACCATATTACATTAAATGGGAAATGAAACCATCGTTCATGTGTATGAAGGACAACTGCCTTGCCGACTGATGTAATTTGTTTTCCATCACTAACTCTCACAACTGGTTATAAGGATGTATTTAATTTATATTTATTATATTTAGGATATAATTATCATTTTGGAAAGGTAATCTATCATATATTTCCTTACGTTTCTGTCCATTGAAAAATGATCACGTCGTTCATCTGTAAATGTAGATTACCACCTCCACAAAGCATTACGATTCGTTTTTCATCACCGTATCACATGGATAGTATATATAAGTATGTTTAAAGAAATAATATTATATTTATGATATAATAACCATTATATAAATATAAATTGATACATACTTTCTTTCCATCATCCTCTTTTAAATATGAAAATGTTACCCATGCGTATGTATGACCTACCATCTGCATGATTGAAACATAATTAATTTTTCATAACCATCTTTCATAGTTGGTTTCAAAAGTATAACTAATGTAAAAAATTATAATTATTTCTTGATTATTATTTTTTATGTTATGTAATGATGACCTATTTGACCATAGTCAACCTACCGAAGTCATTTTGGACATATGAGCTGAATATCATCAAAATGTTCTACGTGGACTTAATTGGTTAATTAATTAAATATTTAATTAAAATAAATGAAATTAATGGTATAATGATATTGGATTAAATATTTAAAAGTATCTTAAGAGAGTAAATAATTTTTAAAAGTTTATTATACATGAGATAAATAATTCACTTGATGAGTTGAACGTAAGGTAAGGGTCACGTTACCATAAAATATTCATTTTAAATGTTTTATAGATTTATTTTTTTAATATTTTTAAGTCATGTCCTTTTTTATAAAATTATTTTCTTGACTTATTTATATTGATATAAATTAATTATAAAGGGAATTTTATTTCACTTTTGACTTTTATTCAAGGGGTTTTAAAATGAATATGTTTTATGTATTTTATATAGAAAATTTTTGAAAAAAAGGAAAAATAAATGTTATGTTTTTATATATAAAAGGTCAATTATTTTTCCCTCCATTATAAACATTATTTTTTGTTTGTATTCCTTTACAATATTTTATGTTCTATTCAAATAAAAACCCTCCTTCCCTTTGTTTAGTTTATTTTCAAAAAGGGTTTTAAATGGAATGGATATCTCTACATCCAAAAATGATTTTATTATTTGTGAAGAGAATATTTTTTTGATTTTGATTACGAAAATTAAATTCTTAATGTGTTATGATTAGGTTATAGTTATTTGTAATTGTTTATCATGAAGGGTATTTGTTTTTTGGATCAATTATTGGTGGTTCAGTTATAAAATAAGGACATGTGGTTATGTTATAAAACAATAATGGCCGAGCCCGATATAACTCCCTAATACATTTTGTAAAGTGATAGAGTTAAATGGATAGGTTTATCCAAATATATAATTGGAATTTATCAGGAAAGTTATTCCATTTTTAAGTGTGACTGTAATAGTGATATGAAAATAATGTACCAAGTTACCTAAATGGTTTATTTATGATTACTACGGGTTTTCATAGAAATAATATGATTTCATAAGGTATTATAATTAGATTAAGTTTAAATTAAAGTTTATGTTATTTCATTAAGGGTGAAATTTATAAATTTGTGAAAAAGTTTTCATGAGTTTTATATGATTGAAAATAAAATTTTAAGGGTTTTATTTTTACCTTTAATATTTCTAATGAAATGTTTCATTAAAATATTTTATAAGTGAAGTTTATTTCTTTGGTAATAAAATGTTTATTTTGATCTCAAATTATATTTTGAATAAGATAAAATTTTATGCGTATTCATTGACTTATGAGTTTCTTTCTTACTTTCTTTATATATCCATTACTGAGTTTTTCATTCTCATCCCATGTTTTCAAAAATTTTTCACAGGGTTTTAAGGATGGGTAGGGATAAGGATGGGTTTAAGATTAAGATTATGAAGATATTTCATTAAAATAAAACTTTTTATATCTTAATTTTTTTACGGTGGAAAAAATGCGCACTGAGTGGAGTTTACACTTTTTAATACATGGGTTTGTTTTTATGAGTTATGAACTAATTTTATGAAACTCTAAATTATAAAAATCATCAAAATATTAGAGAGTAAATTCTTGACTTAAAAGTAAATATTATGTAATGTTTAAGGTTTGGTACTTATAATAATGGTGTACTAAATTTATGTCTTGTTTCATAGACAATGTTTTGTCCCAGTAGTCTAAGAGGCATTATTGACGATTCTTTGATAAGTTGTAAGTTCACCCGATAAAAATTATTGAGAATAAAACTATATTTGAAACATGTTTTTGATCTTGATATATTAATCAAAACAACAGTAAAATATAAAGAAAAATTTTGTAGGAGAAGATAATTCTTGGGATCAAAAAGTGGTCTTAAGAAAGTGAATGATTTTGAAGAGTTCCATATCATATTGGGAGTATAGTCTTTCTTTATCTGATGCATGTACTATGTCAACAGAAGGGGATAAGTTTTACTAGAAATGCACCCACATAAAAATTGGTAAAGGAGATATAATTTAATGAGATAATAAATGGTCTTAGTGTTATTAAAGTATTGTATCATATATTATTTTACATTAATAATATAGGTGGAGAATGATAATAGAGTTGATTATTAAACCCATGTCTCCTAAGGTACTAGTTTTGCAGCGGTTCTATATTCATTATTTATGGTACATGATATAATTTTATTTTTGATTCTATAGGGGGTTGGAAGTATGATGAATCCACCCTCCCAAAGGGGGGGGGGGAGTGAAAGAGTTTGGGATTTATGAGAGTGTTGCAAACAAATCCAAAGTGTGAGATTGTTAGCATTCAATGGGAATTGGTGCTGTTGTGTGTCATATTTGTTTTCATGATTTAAATGGTGAGTTGGAGTATTTTTGATTTTTTTTTCGCCATGTTAATTTTTTAGAGTGTTGGAGTTCTCATTGAGGTGAATATTACCATACAATATGATAATTGGATCTACTATATTGATAGACTGATAAAGGGAGATTTCATGAATATTGGTGTGAGATAATAATGTTAATCCTGAATATTATTTTTGATAAAGGGATTATGTGTCGGAGTGTTCTGTGATAAATGTCATGTTTGTGAAAAAGATATATTCTCTAACATTAGGTGATGACTATCACATTAAATATAGTAATTGAGATATAGTTGGACCCTAAAATGTCCTTAAAGTATTTCTAGGACCATGGAAACCTTCCTACATTCATAAAAGAGTGATTTTGGTGGTGTTTGGTAAATTTTCACAATAAATTAGTGTAAAATATTTATTTTTAAAAAATGGTATATGGAAAATCACAGAAAGGTGGAGTTGTAGGATGTTAATGACAAATAAAGTTCTACATTGAGGCAGATCTATGAAAAATAGAGTTTCTCAAATGAAGAAAGGTTTTTTAATTTATGTGAAGTGGATTTTCATAAATAATGTATTTAAATATGCATAAAGTTTACATATTTTCCTATAAATACTTGTGATAAATAATAATAAAACGATATAATAGGTAGAGGAAGATTATTGAGAGAGATACACACTCTATTTTCACCAAAGGTAAGTTGTTTGAAGGGTTTATGTGAAACACCATGTTTTATAAGTTAGATGTTCAAACTACTGCATTCCATGAACAAATTTTTTTTGAAAACCTTTTTGTTTGTGTGAAGGATAATATTGTGTGAATGATCTAACTTGAATAGGTTCTTACATATGGAATAAAAATACATAATTACATGAACAATAAGATGAATGAATATAAGTGTTGGGAATTTACAATAAGTGAATAATTCAAAAGTGAGTGGGAACTTATTGAAGAACTTTCTAAATGAAGAAGTTATTCCTTGAAGACAATGTGAAGATCATATAGTAAGTGTATCTTCTGCTATAAATAATTTCATAGCAAGTCTATAAAAGAGTATTATGAATATCGACAAGCACATACCAATATGTGGTGCAATAATGAAGTATCAAGAAAACATGTATGCATATTGCACGCTTGATCACCTTTATAGACATTACCAAGATAGATTTATATAGTAAAAGTTAGAGATTTTGAAGGCTCTCTTTCATATAAATCTTAGAGAGGGTTCCCTAGTTAGGCCTCACATAGTCAAGAACACTGGCTACATTGAGCACTTATACGTTCTAGGGTTTAAACTCACCAAATAACTAATCACTGACCTCTTTATGGAATCACTCCCATAGAGCTCGCCCGATTTTGTTGTGAAATTTAATATGAAAAAAATTGAGAAGTCTATGTCAGATCTTCTTAATCTTCTTCACCAAGTAGATAAGGATACAAATCAAGTAAAACCTTCCATCATTATAGTGAAAAAAATGAAAAGGGAAAATATATTTAATCCTAAAGATTATTCATTCCATTCTAAGAAGAGGATGATCAATGTGAAAGAAAAGGAAAAAGATGTTTTCTATTTTTCATTTGGAAAGAATGGCCACTAGAAGAAAAATTGCACAAAAAAAAAAAGAATAAATGGGAATATTAAAGTTTTTTTGTAATCGAGTTCAAATTATCCATTTCTTTAAATTGGTTATTAAATATATATTTTGGTACTCACATATGTATTCAAATACAGGAACCAAGTATATTTAGAAATATTGACCAAGTATAGGTAGATATTCGAGCATCTAATAAATTTAAACCTGCTGTTGTAGTTACCAGGGACTACCACCTCACACTGATGAATAGAAGGATATTGGTTTTAATGGGTTGTTATTATGTTATTTCAGTTACTGAAAACATTATTTTTGTATCCAGACTTGATACTGATGGATTTATTATAAAATTTGGGAATATATGTTGCTTATTTTGTAAAGGTATAATTTTTTATAGTAAGGAATATTTAAATGATGATCTTTATATGTTGGGTTACACGAACCAAATAATGACAACTGATAATGAAGTTACTTCACATGAATCATAACACACCAAAATTTCGCATCACTAGCTAGGTCATGTAAATGTAAAGAGATTGAATAAACTAGATCATGATGGATATTTAGAATCTTTTGAACTAAAACCCCTTACTGTATGTCACGCATGTTTATTAGGAAAAATGACCAAAGAACCATTTAGTGGGAAAGGTGAAAGGGATAAAGATATTCTTGAAGCAAGGGATGGGTACTCAAACTTCAAAACTTTTAATGATTATTTTAGTAGATATGGATATGTCTACTTAATGAGGTATAAGTTGGATTATTTTTTATAAATCTAAAGAATATTAGAATGATGTTGAGAACTAGCTTGGTAAGAGGATTAAGAAACTTCACTTAGACCCTGGTGGAGAGTATCTTAATCAAGACTTCATTTATTATTTATGGTAGTTCATGATTTTATCTCAACTCACTTATCCTTATACAACTCAATGGAATTGCATAAGTGAAATGAGGAACAAAATGCTGTTGGAAATCGTGAGATATATAATTATTTATGAGAGTATTTCATTATGCTTCTGGGGATATGTGTTTTAAATAGTAGAATATATACTAAACTGAGTTCCAAATAAATAAACACATGCTATACCATAAAAATTATGGAATGGATAGAAACCAATGTTTTCCTACTTATATGTGTGGGGTTGTGAAGAATTTTTTAAGGACTATTCATGTAACATGATTTCACCATGAGGCATAAAGTGTATCTTTATACGATATACCAAAGACACAAAGAGATACCACATGTACAATCCTTCATATAAAAAGGTTTTCATTGATATAAATTCAACATTTCTTGAGGAGGATCTTATGTCTAAAAGTGATAATGGGAGTGAGATAGACTTTGATGAATTCCAGGATCAAGATACACAAGAGTTGTCACAATAAAAAATCCAAAAATCCCAATGGAATAAAAAATTGATCCAGATACAGAATTACAACATAAGAGTACAAGAGAGATTAGAGAAGAAGAATGGTATGGTTTTATATTCACTTAGGATGGAGAATCATTATTAGTTGATAATAATGATCCTCTAACCTACAAGGAAGTAGTAAGTATCATAGATATTTACAAGTGGCAAGAATCCATGAATTCTAAAATGGATTCCATTTACCAAAACCAAGTATTGATTTTAGTAGACCCTCTATAGATGTAAATCCCATTGGTTGAAAATGGGTATTCGAAAATAAACTGGATATAGAAGGAAAATTCAGCACCTATAAGGCATGAATGGTTGTAAAATGGTTTAAATAGCATCAAGGCATTGACTATGATGAAACCTTTTCACCATTTTAATTGATGAAATATATCAGAATTCTACTTTCCATTATGGCTTTCCATGATTATGATATTTGGAAAATGGATGTCAAAAATTCATTCCTTAATGTGAACCTTTAGAAATATATATATATGAAATAGCCTAAAGGGTTTTTGACTCCAAAGGAAGCCAACAAGGTATAAAATTTGAAAAGATTCATTTATGGATTAAAGAAATAATCCAGGTCATGGAACATTCATTTTTATGAGGCCATGATGGAATTTGGTTTCATAAAGAATGAAAGCGATCCATGTGTCTATAAATGGTTTAGTGGGAGTGTATTAGTTTTCTTAATAGTATATGTTTATGACATATTACTCATTGGAAATGAAATACCGATCTTATAGTCTATTAAAGAATTATTGAATAAATTCTTATCTTTTAAGGACTTGGGTGAGGAAACATATATTGTTGTGATCAAGATCCATCACGATAGATCCAAGAGGTTTCTCGGCCTAAATAAATGTACATACATTGATAAGATACTAAAGAGATTATTTATAGAACAATCCAAGATGAGATTGTTTCCAGTGTCACATGGAATTACACTTTCAAGGAAAACACGAACACATGATGAAAGAAATAGAATAAAAAGGATTTCATATGCAGCAGAGATTGGGTAAGTCATGTATGTTATTATATGTACTAGGATAGATGTTTCACACACGTTATGTATAATAGGAAGATATCAAGATGATCCAGGTGACCTCTATTGGATAGCTGTTAATACTATCCTTAAGTATTTGAGGCATATTAGGATATGTTCCTATTTTTTGGAGGATTTGAGGAACTAGTAATTAGAATATATAAAGATGTTAGTTTCTAAATTGATAAAGATAACATGAAGTAAAAAATGGGATGCATCTTCACTTTGAATGGAGGTGATGTGAGCTAGAAAAGCTCAAAGAAGGATATGGTTGTAGATTCTACATTAGATTATGTGTATATTACAACATCTTAGGTATATAAAGAAGTAGTATGGATGAAAAACTTCATCCAAGAGATTGATGTGGTATCTAGTAGTAAATATCCCATCCCACTCTATTGTGATAACAATTTAGCGGCATCTCTTTAAAAAGATCCAAGGTCACATCAGTGGATGAAGAACACACTTAATAATTATCATCTCTTGAGGGGTTTTTCTCATAGAGGTGAAGTTGCAGTTATAAGTACTTACACAGAAGACAACATGGAATACCCCTTGACTAAATCCTTAACTCGGAAGAAAAATGACTATGATTTGAGGTACAGTAGACTGAATGTCATAGGAAGTTGGCTCTAGTCCAAGTGGGATTTTTTTGGAGTTGGTGTCCTAGGACCAATTTCTTTTTTACTTTGAATACATGTATATTAGATGTATTGAATATCAGTAAAACTTCTTATTACATTTTTTTATTGTTCTTCATTAATCTAATGTAATAATTCCCAAGAGTTTACGTCGCATTGATAAGGACATAGTGGTTCCCTATTTTGATGAGAACCTCAATGTCCTATGATGATATCCTCAAATAATGTTATGTGGTTGGATACCATACTATGATGGGACACATAGTACATAGAATGTAAGGTGTGAGTAATCATAAGTATATGGAGATTCTCCTTATGAAACTCTCACTTGGTAATATCCAAGATGGGAGATTATGCGAACATACCCACCAGTATGAATTCCACATGTTTTGGTGTCATCAGTTATTACTATCTACAAGAAAGTGTGATGGTCCTTAGACTTTAATATTATTATTAATTCACATTACAACTCACGTACATAGATGTATTTTGTAAACCATGATGATAATAATTCCTGGTGAAGTTGGATAGGTTGGGTGCGTCATGAGTGACATTTAATTAATTAATAAGTTGAGGAAGTATTTTTCCATTCCATCTTTATGTAATCTTATATCTCATCCCTTTTATTTTAATTTAACTATTGTATTAAATTCCGTGCACATGGTATAATGACATGTTTATTTTAGATACTCAAAGAAATACATATTGAGAATATAGTTTGGTGTCATAGATGTGAAACCTTATTGATGAGATATTGTGAAAAAGTGATTATATTATACAGTGATCATTTATATGTGGTTGTAAACATTGGAACATTAATTTATTTTACTTCAGTGACTTGTCCCTTTCTTAGATAGTATTCTTGGACTTTAGGCGAGCCCACCTAATGCCAATTAGAAAGAATGCTAGTGGTCCACACACTAAGTTTTTCCATTGATCTTGATTAAATTCTATTTTAGATGAATTAATAAAATAAATATTACTCTCAAGCCCGAGGAATAATTTTTTCAAGTTATATTGATTACATAAATTAAATAAATATTTACTCATTTTCTTCTGAATAAAATATTTATTTTATTTATTGAATATTTAAAAAAAAAATTATTTTCTAGAATGTGAATAAAATATGTATTTATGAATAAAATATTTATTCGATTGTTCAATAAATGATAGAGGAGTTCGAACAAACCAAGACCGAGTATGATGAAAAATACTAATTAATAAGTTTGTTATATAATATTTTTTATTATGTAAGTTGGCATGAACCATAAAATAATAATAATATAATTATTATTATGTGGCATGGGGTTTATTAAAGGTAATAAATGTTATTTAATGTAGAGTATGTAACTGAATAGTATTATAACTTAAGCCTAACTCTATAAATAGATGACGATTTCTATTGTGTAGAGCATCAAAAAATCATGAATAGAGAATTGTTGCACACAAAAAACTCTCTCTAAGCTCATCCTTCTCTCTCCCTCTTAAGAATGAGTGTAAGAGATACTTCATCAAGTTTGAAGAACAAGAAATAAAAAATGGACATAAGACATTTGACTCACTATGCTAGAACCCAGAGATCAAGTGGCACTACTACAAAAATGGGCAAGGAAAGCACACCCTTATATCAGCACTAATCAAATGCACTGATAAACGTTACCCTGTATCAGCGCTAAAAGTTTAGTGCTGATATAGGGATTCTCTATCAGCAATTTTCTAGCGCTGAAAGAGGGCCTCTTTATCAGCGCTAGAAAAGCTCTAATAAAGAATCACTGTATCAGTGCTAAAATTTTAGTGCTGATATAGGAATTATTTATCAGCGCTTTTGTTGCGCTGATAAAGAGTACCATTATCAGTGCTAAAAAATTACTGATAAAGGATACATTTATCAGTTCTAAAAGGTTAGAACTCATAAAGGTAGTCTTTATCAGTGCTTTGTTAGCACTGATAAAACCTTATTCCATTTTTTTATAAAGTTATTCGCACAATGCCCTCGTTTTATCGCGACCTAAAGATCTCGCGGTACTAGAACCCTACGAGTCCCCTCTGCCGCCCGCTGAGTTCACATTGCCGAACCTCCGCCACCCTCACTTCTCATTGCCGGACCTCCACCGCCCTCTCTTCTCATTATTGGACCTCCCCCGTCCTCACTTCTCATTGCCGGACCTCCGCCGCCCGCAACGCCCTCTTCGGTTTTTCGGACCTCCGCTGCCCGCAACGCCCTCTTTGGTTTGCCGGACGTTTCTTCAAGGCATGTTTTTCAAATATTTTTTTTAATATTGTTCTTGTTGTTGGTTGAATCATTGATGGATATTGATTGTGTTATTTTATTTGGATTCATTGGTATGTTTTGGGTGTACCTTTCCTTAAGTTTCGAATTATTCTCTTAATTGTTCTTCATGGTTAGTGGCTGTAGTCTCTTATTTGGGTGAAGGGATGTGTTGTTAGTATATTTCCATCTTATGTCCCACCATTTTAGTGAAAATTTAAATGGTTGGGTGACCAATGCTAGGTATCTGGACATTATTGGGATTTTATCTCTTCTTAGTGATGTAGACGTGTCATTTGGAGATGTATGATGTTCTTGGAGGATATTCATTAATGAATCTTGGGAATATTGGTTATCTATTCATTTTAATTTTTTCGTAGTGGTCCTCTATTCGGTGAATCTTCCCATTTGACCCTCTATCCTAAGGTGAAACTCCCTCCCTTTCTCTCATCCCTTGGGCTCCATTTTAAGGGTGATTTGGCCTTTTATCTACAATGAATCTCTAAGTAAGAATCTCATATTCTCTTTTATTCTCCTTTCTTGGTCACAACTTTTTTCTCTCTTGGGTTATTTTTCTATAGAAAGGGTTTGACCTAGGTTGGCTTTAATATCATTTATTTGGGTTAAATTTTTATGGTTATGGTGTTTAATTTCATCCTTAGGGAATTTCCTTAGTTTAGTTGGTGGTTTCATTCTGGTTTTGTGAAGATATCAAGAAATAGGTAGGTTATTCCATTATTTGACATTTTTTTAGGTGTTTAATATGATTTATTTGGTTCTAAAATGGCTTTATAAATTTTCTGGGTTGTGGGAAAAAAAATTTCCAATTTTTTTTGTTGTACGTAAGGGTTTGATAATGATTTGACTATTGTAAATTGTTGTTTTTCATGTGTGTTTATATTATTAGAAGTGTGGTTGTATAAAATAGATATAATTTTATATAGGGGTGGAATTGAGCACAATGGAATCCTAGTTATCTAGGTGGGTAGAGTAGGTCTAGTATATTAGCTGAATTAGTCAGGCCGATGATTGGTCTCCTTAATAAGGATATACATAACAACACTAACTAAACATTCATGTGCTAGGGATTGGAGGCTCAAATAGGACCTTCATGTCTAAGATATGTGATCACCAAGAGTACGAGGATCCTAGGACCCTAGTAACCATAATACCTTAAATATTTTCTATAGTGCTCATATTATTCTTACCATTATCTTGTCATGTTTACTTTCTATTTTATTTCAAAGAATGTTTTATTTAAATTGTATCTTCCTTTTTCTTAAAAAACAACATGTTAATTTTTATCATAATGTAATTACATGGAATCTATTTTTGTTTTTTCCTACTAGGTATGTTGGCTCACACCTTATATACACCCTCAAGTTTATGTATACCTTATTATGTTTTACCCCGTTAAAGGAAAGTTTCCCTTGGTGGTGATGGTGGATATATGTGCTAGTAGTTCCCATTTTGGTGACTATTATTGGTTGTGGAATGGGGATGATGACCCTCATGTTTCATGGAGGCTTGGTTGTATTTTTGGTTCCCTTACCTTTTTTTTGTTATTTTGGGTTTGGTTGAAATTGTTAAATTCTTATCCCCTATTGCGGTGTTATCTTTTGGTCTATTATATTGGGAAATTTGGTTATGATATGGTGTTTGATTATTATGTAATATTTATGGTTTTTTACATGAAAAAACCATTCCCAAAGGTGTTACTCAATGCCTAGGCACTAGTTACAACCCATGGGGATTGGTAATTCCCTTTGGACCTTCCTACGAGTTGGGTCAGGTGTCAAGTGGGATGGAAACCTAGCCTAGTTCATGACAAGAAGTATACACCATAGTATGGTTGTCTAAATCCTTTTTGTACCGTGTCTATGGGAGGTTGCAACGTGGTATCTTTTTTATAGTCTTAAATTCCATGATCCCCATTTTATATTATTTTTTCTCCTACACAACTCTCATTTGAAATCTTGATTCTTTAAGGCTTACAAGAGTCATTTTAACTTTTCCAAACTCTATTCTTCTCAGATAGAAGCTCCAGTGGATGCGTTTGGTTTCTCTCTGATAAGGGGATCTCTCATCGATTGGAAATCCTCTATATCCTCTTATATCCTCCTTATAGAGTGATATATCATCATCTTTTTAGTGAATCTAATATTATTTTTTATGAATATTGATTATAGGTTAGACTACTTGATCTCCTACACCTTCATTATTCATTGAAAGATCCCATTATGTGTATTAAGTTGGGTTGATCACTAATTAATGGCAGGTGGTTCCACAATGTTTCTTCCACACAATTGAAACTTTTTTACTTGATTTATTCAATATGAATTATAAAAATAATTTAATATTATTTGAATTAAAGTGGATTTTATTTGTGATTTTAGAGGCATGTATTTTTGAAATAAACCCCCTTCTTAGTTTTTTGTGTGTCATGGAATGATTTGAGAAACTATATATTTTATTGGGAATATTTTATAACCTATGATTTGGTTTTGAAATGAAAATTCATGTTGAAAACTAAAATTGGGTATTTGAATATAATAAATGAAATTATTAGTAATGATTGATTTTCCCATGTTTGGTTGATTATTTGATTTTAAGTATATAAAGCCAGGGTATTTAGTGGTAATTTGGATAAAAATGTTAGGATATAATCTCCTAGCACTAGATTTATGATGAAAATACTAACTTAAACATACTATGACATGAATTTTTCCCCAATGGGAATTTGAGTCCCGATGACCTGAGTCGTGGTATGTGTTCACACATTGAGCCAAGATCACTGGTTGAGTTGTGTGAGGATCATATTACTAGAAACTAACATACCATATGGTTTGATACATGTTACTATGATATAATTTTTTTATTATTACATGACATTGATTATAGAACTATTTTGCTGATGCCAACTAATTTATATAAGAGTTTTATATACATTGTTCATTTAAGTCAGTTTTTATATATCTTCCATCTTTTTTATTATGAAAGTATGTAATGTTGGAAATATGTAAATACTAAGATTCCATATTGGTGAATGTTACTAAGATTTATGTGTGACTATATACTTATTATATTTTCTTATTATTTCTTACACACCACCACTTGAGTTGAGTAACCTGATTGAAATCCATATTGGTACTTTGGTTCTGATGTGGATATGATTTCTTATGTGTTTGTGACATGTGTATGTGTGGATATATGGGTACTTAGGCATGATGATATTGAATGTAGGGAAGAGACCTAGGAGTGGTAGATGTATCATTATTGATTATTTTTGTGTTTGGTCTGGGGTGATTTGAAGAAACTATAATGAATCTAAAGTAATTATATTTAATGAAGATGAATAAATACTAATGGTTAGGCTCTATTAATCACTATTTTTATAAGGAAGTGGTTCTGTTCTACTATATTTGGAAGTCTAGTTTTGTGTACTTGAACAATAAATACTAATATTTGAGATTCAAATATGATGAAGATGAATAAATATTGGATGGATGCTAATCATTTAACAATAGAGTACGAGAACAGAGTGAAAGAGGTCATCAAGTTTGTAGAGGATCATGAAAAGGATCCTTATCAAATCCTTTGTTCGTGTTTACATTTTTGTTTTTATATACTACTTACTCCAGAGGAGTTGGAAGAACATTTGATATGCCACGGAATAGATCAGAGTTATAAATGTTGGAATAAACACAGAGAAAAAGCGAATGCAGCTACTGGCTGGGAAAAAACTGCATTTTATGGATCATCAGATATGAATAAAAATACGGATAATGGAGAAGACCGTATGAAGGATGTGATTATAGATTTCAATGATGATGAAGATCATATTGAGGAAATGAAAAAGACAATTCAAGATGAAATCCGTGATTGCCCAAAATTGTTTGAGAAGTTAAAGAGTTGTGCAAAGATGCCATTGTATGCTGCTTGCACTAAGTATACAACATTGTCAGCTGTACTGAAGTTTTATAAATTGAAAGCAGGCAATGGATAGAGTGATGTCAGTTTTACGGAACTACTTGCTCTCTTGAATGACATGCTACCAGAAGATAATGATCTCCCAAGCTGGACATATGAAGCTAGACGAATGCTACGCTCGATGGGAATGATTTCTGAAAGAATACATGCATGCTTGAAAGACTGTATAATGTTTCTCAAGGAGAATAAAAAACTTACAGAATTCCCAAAGTGTGGTGCTTCTTGATACAAGAAAGATAAATCCAATCCTATGAAAGTTTTATGGTACTTTACAATCATTCCGAGGTTAAGGCGTCTATATGGAAGTGAAGAAACTGTAAGACAATTGTCGTGACATGCAGATAAAAGAAATAAAGATGGGTTATTACGTCATCCGACCAAACATCCTCCATGGAAGAAAATTGATCATTAGTATCCTGAATTTGTAAAAGAGCCGAGAAACCTTCGTCGTACATTATCTACAGATAGAGTGAATCCTTTTGGTTATCAAACCAGCACTCATAGTACATGGCCTGTTATGTTGGTAAATTATAACTTGCCACCCTGGTTATACATGAAGCTGAAATTCATCATGATATCTATGCTTATATGAGGACCAAAAAAACCTGGTAATGATATTGATGTTTATCTGGCTCATTTGATCGAGGATTTGAAGTTATTGTGGGACTTAGGTGTAATGTTGTATGATGCTAATAAAAGTGAATACTTCACATTGAGAGCGATGTTGCATGAGACAATAAATGATTTCCCTACTTATGGAAATTTGTCAGGATATAGCATTAAAGGAACTCAAGGGTGTCCCGTGTGTGAAGAAGATACAGAATCAATTAGGTTGAAACATTCATTGAAATCTGTGTTTCTAGGACATCACATATTTCTACCTCGTCGGCATAAGTACCGATCTTGGACGACATCATTCAATGGAAGTTTAGAAAAATGTGCTACACTGTCTCCACTAACAGGTGATCAACTATTTGAGAAAGTAAAAGACCTGAAAACTGTTTTTGGTAAACCATTTTTGAAAAACCTTACGAAAATTGGTTGGAAGAAGAGATCAATTTTTTTGAATTACCATACTGAAATTGTTTGTACGTCAGAAATTTTCTTGATGTGATGCATCTAGAAAAAATGTATGTGACAGTGTTATCGGAACGTTGCTAAATTCCCCTGAAAAAATAAAAGATGGAATTAAGGCAAGGTTGGACATGGTTGACATGAGAATATGAGAAGAGTTGGCTCTTGTGAAGGGTGAAAATCGAATTTTTCTTCCTCCAGCTACTTATACACATTCTAGGGCGGAGAGATATCAGTTTTGAAACTTCTTCAATGATGTAAAGGTTCTAGAGGGGTACTCATCAAATATCAAGAACATTGTGTCAATGAATGATTTGAAGTTAAAAGGTTTCAAATCACATGATTTCTATGTTTTGATGCAAGATCTAATTCATATAGCATTACGTTTCATTTTTCCCAAGAATGTTCGTCATACGTTAACCAAAATTTGTCTCTTTTTCAAAGCTATATTTAGAGAAGTTTTTGACCTGGGGAAATTGCCAGCTATGGAAAAAGAAATTTTCATCATATTATGTGAATTAGAAATGTTCTTCCAGCCAACATTCATTGATATGATGGTTCATTTGATGATTCCCTTGGTGAGAGAGATTCGACTTTGTGGTCCTGTGCACTATAGATGGATGTATCATGTTGAACATTATATGAAGATTTTGAATGGTTATATCAAAAATCGAAGTCGGCCAGAGGGTTGTATAGTGGAGTGATACATTATTGAGGAAGCCATTGAATTTTGTACGGAATACCTATCTGATGTGGAAAGCATTGGTCTCCCAAAATCTCGTCGCATTGGACACATTGAGGGTGAGGGAATTTCTGGAAGAAAAGTTGTGACAATCAGTATTACAGATCGGGAGCATGCTCATCTTTATGTTTTGCATAACAGTTGGGAGGTTTCTCCATATAATGAAACTTACAAATAAATTATCAGGTAGTTGAATCCATCATGGGCTGAAAAATGGTTATCAGATACACATAATCACTAGTTTATAGGATGGTTTCAGGACCATATTTTTAAGCAGTTGGATGAAAATCCAAATTCAATTTCAGAACGACTTCGATGGCTAGCCGCTGGACCAAGTGTGTATGTATTATCTTACAGTGGTTATGTAATTAATGGTTATACATTCTATACAGATGAACATGATAAAGATTGTACCATGATGAAGATAGTACCATGAAATTTGAATCAGACAAACACCGATAATTTTTCTGTACTGATCTTCTACAGGGAGATAATGATTGTGATTTATATCTGTCAACACCCACCTATCACCTTGTAGTGAGGGATACAATATTCAATATCCCAGATTACACACTGCTTAATAGACCACTTCCAAAAGATCATCTGAAAGTGACGATTACTGTAGATCATGAGCCAAATGCAGAGCTACCTATTCCACTTGATGACGATGATATTCATACAGTCCAAAAGGATATTGGGACATTCATGGCATGGCCGTCACAACTTGTAAGAGTACATGCAGACAAAGAGGTATTTATTTCTTTTTTTTTTCAAGCTAAACCCTTAACAATTAATGAATAAAGGGTTTGAACCAATGATTTTTGTTATAGACGGAGAAAGGGAAGGGGGTGACAAACGTCGTCTCAAAACCATCTAAAGGATCGAACAACCGATTCCAAGGAGCTACTGAAAGCATAATAACACCACCTATTCTATATCCACATTTAATAGCATTGAAGACTCATGTGGATATGAAGCTAAAATATGGTAATAGTCATCTAGTGGTTTTCGAAGAGAATATATACAGAGAGGAAAGAAAAGATTTCGTTGCAGTTGAAAATGTAATTGAAATCCTTGAAAATGGTTGGGTAGGCATCACAGTTGTAAATGTATATATGAGGTATGTTTCCATGAATTGATTTTCTAAAATCTGATCTACTGTGAAAATTATGACTAAATGCATTTTATATTGTCGACAGACACATTTTTGAAAAACAGTTGAAGGAATTTTCCAATGAGCCATGATTTGGACTCATTAGTCCTCATATCACATCAAAACACCTAACAAAAATAGAGCCATCAAAAAGGGATGCAATAGTGAACGACTTGCTGAAAACATTTGAAAACAAGAATACAGATGACAGACTTTTCCTAATACCAACCATGCAGGGGTAATACTCTACAATTAAATCATATCAATTATATTTTCACTTATTTTATTACTTATTCCTTTTTGTGTTTTTAAGCAACATTGGTTGCTAATTTCGGTAAACTTGGATACTTCGAAGATTTATTTTCTGGATTCAAAGCAAGGATATCCATCAAACCAACCACACATGATGGCGTTTGTGAATCTGTAAGACACTACATCTTAATTTTTAGGTCTAAAAATCAAGTAATATAATTTATATTATCTTTTACAGAGGATTCTATTATGATAGGCCGGTGTATCATTATCTTCAAAAAAGGAATGAGGATAGGGGCTAAGCATAGGGAGGTGAGAAAGTACTACATCTGGACAAATATCAGGGTATATATAATAAAATTTCACTATCTAAACACATCTCAAAACAAGTTACTTATTCTCCTAATGATAAATTTTTTTACAGTGTCCAAAAAAAAACAAAAGATAATGATTGTGGTTATTATGTTTGTAAATTTATGAAAGAGAACGTTTTTCATCAGCAAACTAGCATCCCTAAAGAGGTATTTTCAAAAACAACTACTAGTTTGTTTAAGTTATTTATTAATTCTTTATTTTTATATTTTGCAGTACTACTATGACTACTGAAAAGCCTCATACTCACAAGGCGATATAGATGTGTTCAGAAATGAGTGGGCCGCATACCTGATGGAAGATTGTACACAAATAAAATGAAGATCTGACTTGGGGACATGTACAATTGGTGGTCATTTTCGAGAGGGGTTAAGGGGATAAAAAGATGAAACATTGTTGTATGTAAATGTTCATAGTAAAATTGTAATTTTTATTAAATAAAACATAATTTATCCAATGTGTAATTTTCCCATTTTAACAGATGATATGCACCAGCAACATGAAAGAATGCTGAACCACTCAAAGGGTCTCTCTTTTGTTTAAAACAGACATGATTTTAAGTGAAAACAACAAATGCCCTATAGAAATATTACTAAACGCATTAGGATTGTGTTGATCCTTTAGGAGATCGATCCAATGGTCCTTTTTGATGTGTACGAGTCAACCCCACCTCAATACAAGGCACGGTGTGGCCGGTACCACTCAAAGGGTCTCTCTTTTGTTTAAAATGGACATAATTTTAATTGAAAACAACAACTGACCTACGAAAATCTAACCAAATGGATTAGGATTGGCTTGATATTTTATAAGAACAATCCACATGTCCTTGGTGATGTGTAAGAGTCATCCCTGCCTCAATCCGAGGCACGGTGTGGCCGGTACCACTCAAAGGATCCCTCTTTTGTTAAAAATAGACACAATTTTAAGGGAAAACAACAACTGACATATGGAAATATGACCAAACGCATTCAGATTGTGTTGATACTTTAAGAGAATGATCCACGAGACCTTTGGGACGTTTAAGACTCAACCTTTCCTCAATCTAAGGCATAGTGTGACCGCTACCACTCAAAGGGTCTCTCTTTTGTTTAAAATGGACACGATTTTAAGTGAAAACAACAACTGAACAACGGAAATCTGACCAAATGAATTTGGATTGTGTTGATCCTTTATTATAACAATACACAGGTCCTTGGTGACGTGTAAGAGTACACCCCGCCTCAATACTAGGCACGGTGTGACCGCTATCACTCAAAGGGTCTATCTTTTGTTTAAAATGGACATGATTTCAAGTGAAAACAAAAAATAACCTACTAAAATCTGAACAAACACATTAATATTTCCTTGATCCTTTAGGAGAATGATCCCAGGGTCCTTGGTGATGTGTAAGAGCCATCCCCTCCTCAATCCGAGGCATGGTGTGGATGGTACCACTCAAAGGGTCTCCTTTTTGTTTAAAATGGACACAATTTTAAGTGAAAACAACAACTGACCTACAGAAATATGACCAAACGCATTCGGATTGTGTTAATTTTTTAGGAGAATAATCCACCTGTCCTTTTTGACGTGTATGAGTCAACCCCGCCTCAATCCGAGGCACAGTGTTACCGCTATCACTCAAAGGGTCTTTCTTGTTTAAAATGGACACAATTTTAATTGAAAACAACAACTGACCTACGAAAATCTGACCAAATGCATTCGGATTGCCTTGATCTTTTTTAAGAACGATACAAGGGTCCTTGGTGACATGTATGAGTCAACCCTTCCTCAATCTGAGGCACGGTGTGGATGGTACCACTCAAAGGGTCTCTATTTTGTTTAAAATGGACACGATTTTAAGTGAAAACAACAAATGACCTACATAAATTCAAACAAAAGCATTCGGATTATGTTGATGCTTTAGGAGAACAATCCAAGGGTCAATTATGACGTGTAAGAGAAACCCTGCCTCAATCTGAGGCACGGTGTGACTGATACCACTCAAAGGGTCTCTCTTTTGTTTAAAATGGACATGATTTTAAGTGAAAACAACAACTGACCTACGAAAATCCCACCAAATGCATTTTGATTGTGTTGATCCTTTAAGAGAATGATCCAAGGGACCTTGGTGACGTGTAAGAGTCAAACAAGCCTCAATCTGAGGCACGGTGTGACCACTATCGCTCAAAGGGTCTCTCTTTTGTTTAAAATGGACACGATTTTAAGTGAAATCAACAACTGACCTACAAAAATCTAAGCAAACGCATTAGGATTTCCTTGGTCCTTTTGGAGAACAATACCAGGATTCTTGGTGACGTGTATGAGCCATCCCCGCATTAATCCGAGGCACGGTGTGACCGGTACCACTCAAAGGGTCTCTCTTTTGTTTAAAATGGACACGATTTTAAGTGAAAACAACAACTGACCTACGGAAATCCGACCAAATGCATTAAGATTGTGTTGATCCTTTAGGAGAATGACCCACGGGTCCTATTCAATGTGTATGAGTCAACCCTACCTCAATCCAAGGTAGGGTGTGACCGCTATCATTCAAAGGGTCTCTCTTGTTTAAAATGGACACAATTTTAATTGAAAACAAAAACTGACCTATGAAAATCTAACCAAACGCATTCAGATTGCCTTGATATTTTATAAGAACTATAAAAGGGTCCTTGGTGATGTGTAAAAGTCAACAATTCCTCAATCTGAGGCACGGTGTGGAAGGTTCCACTCAAAGGGTCTCTATTTTGTTTAAAATGGACACGATTTTAAGTGAAAACAACAATTGACCTACGGAAATTCGACCAAAAGCATTTGGATTATGTTTATACTCTAGGAGAACGATCCAAGGGTCCTTTGTGACATGTAATAGTCAACCCTGCCTCAATATGAGGCACGGTGTGACTGCTATCACTCAAAGGGTCTCTCTTGTTTAAAATGGACACAATTTTAATTGAAAACAACAACTGACCTACAAAAATCTGACCAAACTCATTCGGATTGCCTTTATATATTATAAGAACGATCCAAGGGTCCTTGGTGATGTGTAAAAGTCATCCCCGCCTAAATCTTAGGCACGGTGTGGCTGGTAATACTCAAAGGGTCTCTCTTTTTTTTATAATGGACACGATTTTAACTAAAAACAACAACTGACCTACAGAAATCTGACCAAACGCATTAGGATTGTGTTGATACTTTAGTATAATAATCCATGTGTCCTTTGGGACATGTATGAGTCAACCCCGCCTCATTCCAAGTGACGGTGTGACCGCTATCACTCAAAGAGTATCTCTTTTGTTTAAAATGGACACGATTTTAAGTGAAAACAACATATGACCTATGAAAATCTGACCAAACGCATTCGGATTGTGTTGATACTTTAGGAGAATGATACACGGGTCCTTTGTGACGTTTAAGAGTCAACTACACCTCAATCCGAGGCACGGTGTAACCGTTATCACTCAAAGGGTCTCTCTTTTGTTTAAAATGGACACAATTTTAATTGAAAACAACAACTGACCTACGAAAATCTGACCAAACTCATTTGGATTCCCTTGATATTTTATAATAACGATCCAAGTGTCCTTTGTGACATGTACGAGCCATCCCCGCCTCAATCCACGTCACGGTGTGGCAGGTACCCTTCAAAGGGTCTCTCTTTTGTTTGAAATGAACACGATTTTAAGTGAAAACAACAAATGACCTACGTAAATCCAACCAAAACGCATTCATATTGTGTCGATCATTTAAGAAAATGATCCATGGGTCTGTTTTGATGTGTATGAGTCAACTATGCCTCAATCCAAGGCACAGTGTGACCGTTATCACTCAAAGGGTCTCTCTTGTTTAAAATGGACACAACTTTAATTGAAAACAACAACTGACCTAAGAAAATCTGACCAAACGCATTTGGATTGACTTTATCCTTTATAAGAATGATCCAAGGGTACTTTGTGATGTGTAAGAGTCAACCCCGCTTCAATATGAGGCACGGTGTGGCCTGTACCACTCAAAGGGTCTCTATTTTGTTTAAAATGGACACGATTTTAAGTGAAAACAACAACTAACCTATGGAAATCCGACCAAATGCATTCAGATTGTGTTGATCCTTTAGTAGAATAATACAAGGGTCCTTTGTGACGTGTATGATTCAACCCTACCTCAATCCGAGGCACGGTGTGACCGCTATCACTCAAAGGGTCTCTGTTGTTTAAAGTGGACTCAATTTTAATTGAAAACAACAACTGACCTACGAAATCTGAACAAACGCATTCGGATTGCCTTGATATTTTATAATAACGATCCAAGGGTCCTTGGTGATGTGTACGAGTCAAACCCGCCTCAATACGAGGCATGGTGTGTCCGGTAACACTCAAAGGGTCTCTATTTTGTTTAAAATGGACATGATTTTAAGTGAAAACAACAACTGACCTACGGAAATTCGACCAAACACATTTGGATTGTGTTGATACTTTAGGAGAATAATAAAAGGTTCCTTTGTGATGTGTATGAGTCAACCCCGCCTCAATACAAGGCACGATGTGACCGCTATCACTGAAAGGGTCTCTCTTGTTTAAAATAGACACAATTTTAATTGAAAAACAACAACAGACCTACGGAAATCTGACCAAACATATTCGGATTGCATTGATCTTTTATAAGAACGATCCAAGGGTACTTGGTGATATGTATGAGTTAACCCTGCCTCAATATGAGGCACGGTGTGGCCGGTACCACTCAAAGGGTCTCTATTTTGTTTAAATGGACACGATTTTAAGTGAAAACAACAACTGAACTACGGAAATTCGACCAAACTCTTTCAGATTGTGTTGATACTTTAGGAGAACAGTAAAATGGTCCTTTGTGATGTGTAAGAGTCATCCTACCCTCAATCTGAGGCACAATGTGGCTTCTAGAACTCAAAGGGTCTCTCTTTTATTTCAAATGGACACAATTTTAATTGAAAACAACAACTGACCTATGAAAATCTGACGAAATGCATTCGGATTGTCTTGATTCTTTAGAAGAACGATGCACAGGTCCTTTGTGATGTGTACAAGTCAACCCCGCATCAATCTGAGGCACGGTGTGTTCGCTAGCACTCAAAGGGTCTCTCTTTGTTTAAAATGGACACAATTTTAATTGAAAAACAACAACTGACCTATGAAAATCCGACCAAACATAGTTGGATTGCCTTGATATTTTATAAGAACGATTCAAGGGTAGTTGGTGATGTGTACGAGTCAACCCCACTAACCCCCTGGACCGCCCCCACCCCCCTGGACACCAATCCACCCCCTGGACACCCCCACCCCTCTGGACACCCCCACCCCCTGTAAAGCCCCCCGACACCTTGGACACCAGCCCACCCCTGGAAAGCCCCCCTGGACACCAATCCACCCCCTGGACTGCCCCCACCCCCTGGACACCAATCCACCCCCACTCCTCTGGACACCCCCACCCCTGTAAAGCCCCCCCCCCCCGACACCTTGGACACCAGCCCACCCCCTGGAAAGCCCCCCAGACAGAAATACACCCCCCTGGACCGCCCCACCCCCTGGACATCAATCCCCCTGGACACCCCCACCCTCTAGACACCCCACCCCCTTTAAAGCCCCCCCCTGGCACCTTGGACACCAGCCCAACCCCCTGAATTCTGAATTAAATTATTTATATACTTAATTAACTTATGAATTATGTGTTAATGGTGTACAAGTATACTTGTTGTATGGGTATACTATGTCTAATTATCTTATGATTTTTGAGTTAATTTTGTAGGGGTATACTTGCTTTAATTAGCTTATTGAGATGTTGATTTTTTTGCAGGTGTTCGGGTGTGCTGCTGCAGATTTTATCATAGCAGCAGAGAGGGAATTTATCAGCACTAAAAAAGAACTGATAAATTGTGCTTTAATCAGCACTAAAAAAGCGCTGATAAACTACACCTTTATCAGTGCTAAAAAAGTGCTAATAAAGGATAAGTTTATCAGTGCTAAAGGAGAACTGATAAAACACTCATTTATTAGCGCTCTTTTAGCACTGATAAAGCTTTCATTTATTAGTGCTTTTTTAGCACTGATAAGGTACCCCTTTATCAGCGCTTAGTAAGCGCTGATAAAGGGTACCCCCCTTTATCAGCTCCGAGCTTTACAGTGCTTTTTCAGCGCTGTTAAAGCCCGTTTTTAGCGCTGTTAATGCCAATATTTGTAGTAGTGCGGTGTTTCTCAGAGGTCATAGGAGCCTATGCATATCACCACCAGAGTGATTCTATCCTTGGATCCTCACAGTGCAAAGAAGGTAATCTGAAAGGGTCTTTCTAGATGATCAACATTCACAAATGAATATATCTCCCCCTCTATATGCTTCTGCATTAAATGATTATTAAAAGAAATCTTAATATATCTCCCCCTCTATATTCTTTCCGCAGTACCCTGATCCCTTAGTATGTTATAAACTTCCAATTAATTTTGGAATAGTGAAAGTTAAATATTATTAAATAGGAAAAAATAATTTTTTTTAATAATGTGAGGCATCAGATCAATAAAAAATGGTATCATAACTAGAATCAAAGAATGTTTTATGTGATTGTTCCAAGAAAACATTATTGTCAATTTTCATCATACCATGAATTATTATGGTTATATAAAAACAAAATGAGATTTTATGATTTATTTGTATTAATATAATATGGGATATGAAAACCTACAATAGATAGATGACTATAATATATAATATCAATATTATTTTGAGAAATATCTAATATATTCATGGTGTTATGATATAAAAAATTTGAATGATTGAAACCTTAACAACCATATAAAGACACCTGATGGAAGAGAGAAGAGACCAATTCTAATAATTGGTATTTGGTGAAAAATTAGCATCAATTTTAACAATTTATATTTTTTATGTCTATGTATTATATTGATAGAAAAATATGGTATGACTCACACACTTTTTAATTCATGTTCATGAACTAATGTTTGTGTGATAGTTTTATTGAGATCACTGGAGATTTCCTTGGTAGATGTTAAAATTTTATAGATTCTTAAGATGTATGGAAATAAGTGAGTGAAATTGAAAAAATGGAAAAAAAAACCATGTAATGTTATAATAAATCATTTTCATGACTTTTTAATATTTATTAATTATATTTTGTATATTTATATTCTCTATAATTATATTATGTAGTTTTTTAGTCCAAAGGAAAAAAGCTTTATTTCTAAACAAATTGGGTTTTCATGTATTATATAGTTTTTTTAAAGGCTTGATTTAAAAATTTTAGAATTTTAATTTTAAAAAATTAACTTCATATTTGAATTCATCATTTCAAAATTAACTTAGTTCTAATTTTTGAAAATTTTCTTAAAATTTTTATTTTTCAATGTTTGTTGAAAAACACTATTTTTATTCAAAATAGTATTTTATATTCAAGTATTTAGAAAGAAAAATTATATTTTGGATTATTTTTAAAATGTAATTTGTTTATTTTTATTAAAAATAATCCAATAAATGTCATTATAATCAACACTATACTTGAATTTGGTATAAAAACATTTTTATACTTAAAAAAATTATTTTTATGGAAAACCATTTTTCATCGTGTTTTACAAGATTAATTTTAAATTAAATTCTATTACATATATGAATTGAATTTGATAAAATATATTATATATTTTTAATCAACCCTATTAAAATAATTTTATATGTTCAAATTCATTTTTGGCCATAATTAATTTTAAAAACAATAAAAATTTGTTACCAAAGTTAAGGTTAAAATACGTTTTTTGGGAGGTTAATCTAAAGAAATAAGGGTTAAAATTACCTAAAAACAAACATTTATACTATTGGATGAGTAGTGTTTGGAAAAAATATCTATTTAATAAGGTAAAAATGGTTTTTAAAATATTATTTTGAATTTGGGAACCTAGTTTGACTTTTGAGAGGATATGTTATATTTTATTTAAATGAAAACTATTTTTAGGTCTTTGAATTTAATGGAATTGTAGGAAGATTACATTCACTTTTGGATTTTTAAAAAAGTATAAAAATAATATTTTTGTTTATTATTTAACCAAAAAATTAATTTAAACCAATCTATTACTTGATTTCAATGTAAAATGATATTTACGCTTAAAATCAGGTAATTTTGTAAAAATAGTTTTCACATGTTTTGTGCGCTTATATTAAAAGTATTTTCTTAAACCTTTAGAAATTGAACCTGATAAAATTTATTCAATAGTTTAAATAATAATATCCAATTTTTTTTATAAGGTACCTTATATTTTTGGTCTTATAATTTAGTGATCATGGTAAAAAGTTATGTTATCATGGTTAAGGTTAAAATGAGTTTAAAGTGGTTTAATTAGGAGATAAGGATTAAAATGTATCAAAAACTTATATAAATGTGATTTTTTGTATTTTATTTTTACTTTATAAACTGATATATTTGAATTTGGGATGACTTGGTTTCACTTGACATGATTGTGATCTATATATTATTTAAATATTTTAAGTAATTCAAAGTGTATACTTCGCATCACTTATAAAAGAGAACCACCTATAATATTCTATACACATCATTTGAGAACTCTAGTTTGTCCAAGAACCACCCTAATAACATCAAATCATCCATAATATTTTTTTATTCTATGTATTTATCATAAAACCAACCTATGAAGGATTTTGTTATAATCCTAAGTAGGTTGTCTGAAGAAGATGTATAGTTCTTAACTGAGAATTTTTGTTTTATTTATTCTTGTACCTCCTTCACATATTCTTCAAACATGTTGAAATAATAACATAAGTATCTTAAATATACTGATATTTTAGTTTGTTAATTAAATAACCTAGATTCATATCCTCTTCCTTCAAATTGGAAATGAGACAATCGTTCGTGTGTACGATAAACTACCTCGTTAACTGATGTAATTCATTTTCCATCACCGCCTCTCATAGAAAGGTATAATGATGTATTTAATTTATATATTTGATATTAATGAAATAATTATAATGACATAAATATATCATATTAACTATTTTTTTAATTTCCATCCATTGAAAAATTATAATGTTGTTCATGTGTATATATGGATTACCACCTCTACAAAGTGAAGCGATTTTTTTCATCACCTCATCACATGGATGATATATATAGTAATAGTTAAATATATAATATGATATTTATGATATGATAATAATTCTATTAAGGTAAAATGATACTTACCTTCTTGTTCTCATTCACTTTTTTAAATGAAAACATTACTAATGCGTACATACGATCTACCGTCTCCATGATTATAAAATAATTCATTTTTCATAAATATATTTCTTGGTTGGTTTTAAAAGTATTATTAATATATAAAATTATAATTCTTTCATGATTATTATTCTGAATATGATGGAATAATGGACTATTTTACAATATTCAACCTACTGAAGACATTGTAGATATACAATCCGAATATCATCAATTTTTTGACATGGACTTAACCGATTAAGTAATTAAATTTGTCATTAAAATAAACAAAATAAATGGTTTAATGATACTGTATTGAACCTATAAAGGTTTATTAATAAATTAAATAATTTATAATAGTTTATTATATATAAGATAAAAAATGTACATGGTGATTTAGATACAAGGCATGGGAAGTTTACCTTAAAAACCCACTTTAAATGATTTCAAGATTAATTTTCTAAATATTTTTATTCTACATCCACATTATTAAAATTATTTTATTAATGTATTTATATAAACATAAATTAATTATAAATTACATTTTATGTCACTTTTTACATTCATTTAAATGTTTTCAACAAGTATATTTTTTCATATTTTATACATAACGTTTTGACAAAAAGAAAAAAGAATGTTTTATTTTAACATATTCAATGTAAATGATTTTACCCACCATTGTAATGGATATTTTATATTTATATTCCATTACATGCTTTTATATTTTATTTAAAGAAAAAACCTCCTTCCCTTTTATATTTTTTTCTTAAAAGAGGGTTTTAAATGGAATGGATATTTGAATATCCATTTTTTTTGAGTAAGATAATAGAAATGAAAGATTTCACGTGTTAAGATTATGTTATGGTACTTGGGAATTGTTTATATTGATAAATGGTTATATTATAGACCATGTTCAGTTGGTTCTATTATAAATAAAGCATGGGTGGTTTTGTTATAAACCAAGAATGTGTGATCCCATTATAGCTCTCCATTGCATTTGGTAAAGGGATGAATTTTACTGGTTATGTTTCCGTAAAGAGATTATTGAAATTTAGTAGGTAGGTTTTTCCATTTTCAAGAGTGATTTTAAGAGTGATATAAAAATGATTTTCCAAGTTACCTACGTGGTTTATTTATTCTTACTATGGATTTTAAAAGAAATATAATGATTTCAAAAGGTAAGAAAATGAGATTTAGTTTAAATGAACGTTTATTCTCTTTCATTAAAGGTGGAATGTATAACATTTTGAAAAAAATTCCACGAGTTTTTAATTATTTAAAATAAAAATTAATAAGTTTTATTTTTTTTCTTTTAATATTTATTATGAAGTGTTTTATGAAAATATTTGTGGAGTGAAGTTGATTTCTTTAGTAAGAAAATGTTTATTTTGAGATCAAAATCTATTTTAGAAAAATAATATTCTTATTAGTATTCATGGACTAATGGATTTCATTATTTCATTTAATATAACCCTTAACTGAGCTCTTTGTGACCATATCACACTTTCAAATTCTTTTAAAAGGCTTTTAAATATTATTATTTAAAAGGATATGGTCAAGATGAAAATTATGAATAAATGTTTTAAAAGTAAACCTTATTATATATTGATAGTTTTTTGTATTTTGGAAAATATGGATAATGTGTGGAAGTTTCCACTTTCTAATGTTTGGTTTTTTATGTAACAGTTATGAACTAATTATATAAAACTCTAAACCATAAAAATCATTGAAATATTAGAGAGTAAATTATTAACTTAAAACTAAATATTATGTAATGTTAAGGCTAGTTACTTATAATTTTTATCATAAGAAAGGTTTATATAATATTATATGTTAATATAAATTAAGTAAATACCCTTAAGAGATTATAATTTATGGTTATCGTGATATCAAATTTAAAGATTACCATATTTCTTTATCTAGACTATGTATTTTCAGAATGGTTTTTCAAATAGGAAATAGGGAAGATGAAGTATGAAGGAACTAATTGGACAATATACTTCCAAATCAAAAACATGGAAAGGTTGGAATTGGAAATGAGTAGTTTATTTCTGTGATGAATCATTTGATGTATGCTATTAATGGTGGTGGAATCCATTCTAGAGAGAAACAAAATCCACCCTAAAGGAACATGTAAATAATGGATAATTTTAGGTAACATCACCCTCCAACATTCAGTGGATATTTTAACTCAATTCTAAGGGATGGATTAAAGCTCTAGAGAAGATATTTTAAGTCATGGTTTTTTAGATCATAAAAAGGTAACACTTTTTATTTTCAATTTTAAGGTGAAGATAATAAATGGTGGTCAATGGTTATTAATACCGAAGAAAGATAAAAGATTGACCCCATAGAATGAGATAAATTTAAAAATATTTTCCTAGAGAAATGTTTTGCTATGTTTTTTTTGAATTAGTATGGAAATGTAATTATTAGAATTAAGGAAAGAGGAGGAATATTCAGTGGTCACATATGATGAAAAATTCACATGACTGATAAGGTATGCACCAAATTATTTTGGTGTTCTTGACAGTATAATTAACCACATTTACTCAAGATTAAATCCAAGACACCAAAGTTCATTGGCCTCTCATGAATTTAAAAGCTATAAGAAAATTTTTCATTATACTAAGAAGGTTAAAATAGAGTTTTATGATAATAATGTATACTACTAAAATAAGAAGAAACAGAGGTTTAGGTGGTAGGAAAATGGTAAGAATCTATAAAATAAATGTGGAGGTAAGAAAATCAATTTTTTATTTTTTGATAGATGTGTTAAAAATAACCTTGGGGAAGGTCTTATAAAATGTTTTAAGTGCTTCCAATTCATTAGTTTTAGGCATATAGCTCGCGATTTCAAAGAAAATAATCATACCAGTTTTAAGACAAATTTTGATAATTAGGCAGTAAAGTGTTTTAAACGTAATGAGATGGGTCATTATAAAGATGCATATCCAAATAAGAAGACAAATTATGGGAAGAAACATGACTATAATCAGAAGAGTGTGGTGAAATCATTTGAAACTAATTTAGTAGATTTTGGAAAATCAAACAAAGTTGTAATAGGTACATTACATTTTTCTTTATACTATTCAAATATCTTGTTTGATTCAGGGTCTACACATTATTTCATTTTAATTAATTTATAGGTAAAATGAAAATTTCTTCTTAAGAAATGAATTCGGTACATTTGATAAAAACACATAGAAGAAGTATTAAGACATTAAGGATTTAAAAAGATATTCATGTTATGATATATGGAAGAGATTTCCCTAAAAAACTTGTTATCTTTCCCATCGTACAATTTGATGTTATTCTGGGTATGGATTGACTTTCAGTTTATCATGATAAGATAGATTATTTAGATAAATATTTTTTTTCTAATATTAATTTTTATTTGTATATAATAGTGAATCCATACGTTATATAACATACCAAAAATCTAAAAAAAGGTTAAAAATGGAAATGGATGTTATCTTGATCATGTCATTTAAGGTAAAGGAACTATTTAGATTAATGATGTTTTAGTAGTGAAAGAATAAATGGATATTTTTCATGATGAGTTACCAGGTAATATAACTGATTGGGAAATTAAGTTTACTATTTAATTTGTACCCAATAACAATTCAATTTCAAAATTGTCTTATCTAATGGATCAATCATAACTTATAAAATTTAAAAGGAAGTTACAATAATTTACTGACAAAGGATTCATTCATCCTTGAACTTCACCATGAGTTGACCTTGTTTTATTTATTAAAAATAATTATAGTTCCATGAGTATTTTCACTGATTATAGAGAATTTAATAACATAAATATTAATAATAAGTATTTATTACCTCATATTAATGACTTATTTGATCATCTATAGGGAGCTAAATATTTTTCAAAGGTTGATCTCAGGTCTGGGTACCATCAGCTGAAGGTGAAGGAAGATGATATCCATAAGAAAAGTTTTCATACTAGGAATAGGAATTATGTGTTTGTGGTAATTATCTTTGGGTTAGAAAACATTCTATATGAATTTATGGATATTATGAATAGAATTTTCCATGAATATTTGGATAAATTTTTGGTTATGTTTATTGATGATATTTTGGTTTATTAAAGATGTTAGGAGAATCATGAAAAAACATCTAAGGATTTTTCTTCAAACCTTGTAAGAAAATAAGTTATATTGAAAATTTAGTAAATCTGATTTTTTGTTATGAAAGATTTCATAGCTTGAAAATATCATAAATAAATATGGAATAACTGTTGATCCTATTAAAACCAAAGTTGTTGATGAACTTCTAATACCTACAAATTTTACTGAGATTTATAGTTTTCATGGATTATAAGGCTATTATAGGTATTTGGTTGAAACATTTCATGGTTATCCATCCCAATAACTAATTTGACATGAAAATTAGTAAGGTTAATTTGTAAAAAGTAACATGATGAATGTTTCATGAACTAAAAATAAGATTAGTGAATGATCCAGTTTTGACCCTTCCATCTAGAAATGATGAATTTTTTTATCTAGAAAGAGGCTTCTTTGAAGGTTCAGGGTTGTGTTTTAATGAAAAATGTTTGGGTAATTACTTATGATTCATGGTAATTAATACCTAATGAACAAAACTATTCTACACATGACTTTAAATCAGAGGGTACACTATATTATTTAAAAATTTAGAAATATCATTTATATGGAGAAAGGTGTAAAATATATACTCATCATAAAATTTTTAAGTATAAATTCATTGGGAAGAGCTGAACACGAGATAGAGGATATGGATAGAAATGATAAAATATTTTGAATGTATAATTATTTACCATCAAAAAATGGAAAAAAGATTAGGTGATGTCTTAATTTGGAAATATAACACATCATTAACTATAAGATGTATGAAACATGATCGATTGATATTGATTTAACGAATTTAGGATTATAATTTTTTCATGAAGGAACACCCTCTATTTTTTTTATGTGTTAGTACTATCATCTTTGTTAGATATAATTAATCAATCTCATAAGGAATATTGTATGTCTTATGAAAATGTATAATAAGTTAATAAAGGTAAGTTTTATGATTTTAATTTTTACAAAGAACATTATTTTTTATTCAAAAAAAGGTTACGTGTTCCATGTGACCCCCATTTAAAGAAACAACTACTAATTGAGGCTCACAGTTCTCGATTTTATATTTATCCTAGAAGCACAAAAATATATATAGAAATTCCGATAAATTTATAATGGGAATGAATAAGGAAAGGTGTAACTTATTTTATTACAAAATATTTGACTTTTCAACAAGTTAAATTCAAATAATAGTTATTAAAGGGGATGATTTAGAAATTTCCAATGCCAGAATGGAAATGGGAGAATATAGTCATGTTTTTTAGTTTGTATTACCAAATTTCTATCAAGTTGATAATGTAATTTGTGTAATTATTGATCGATTACCTAAATCTTATCAGTTTATTCCCATCAAAAATAATATTCCTTTGGATAAAATTTATCAACTTTATGTTAAAGAAATAATTAGATTATATCGAGTCTTTCTTTCCATTGAATCTGATCATGATCTTAGATTCAACACAAATCTCTAGAAAGGACCTCAGAAGTCATTGGATATTGAAATAACTTTTAGTACATCCTTTCATCCTCAATCTGATGGATAGCCAAAGTGAATGATAAAGATGTTAGAGGATATTATTCAATATTTTTAAATGGATTATTAGGGAATTTTGGGTAAAAAATTAATTTGTCTCAGTCTTCTTGTAATATTAGTTTCATTATTGTATAAAAATTAATCTTTTTGAAGCATTATATGGAAAGTGGGGTTAAAATCAAGCTTGTTGGGATGAAGACGAGGATAGAAAGATGTTGAGACAAAAATTTATAAAGTAAGTAGTTTATAAAGTGAAGATGATTCTGTAGAACATAAGGAAATCCAAGAATAGGCAAATGATTTATGTAGAAAACTGAAGGAAAAATCTTACTTTCAAGGTAGGCTATCATGTTCTTTTAAAGTTTCTCTATGAAAAAGTGTTATGTATTTTGGTAAAAAGGGAAATACAAGTCTGCAATTCATTTCCAAATATAAAATTTTAGATAATAGTAGATTGGATTCTTAATGAGTGTCCTAGAATATGAGTTTATCTTAGGTACATGAAATATTTAATGTTTGTTTGTTAAGAAAATATATGCTGGATGCATCTCATGTTTTGATCCCTAAAGTAGCTCAGTTGGAAGAAAACCTTTCTTATGAAGAAAAACTGGTACATATTCTTAAATGTAGAGTGAATTTATTATGGAATAATTTTATTCACTAGGTTAATGTTTTTTATAAAATCCATATGACTGAATAAGAAACATGGGAATATGAAAATTCCATGAAAGAAAAATAGGTTAACTTGTTTAAGTAATGAAATAAAATTACAAGGATGAAATATCCAAAAGGTGGAATAATGTAATAACTTAGATAATATTGGAATAAATAATTATCATGTATTATTAATATTAATTAATTATATTTTTTAGATTTAACTTCACTGTAAGAATATTAGGTTATTTTTTCAGTCAAAAGAAAAAATATTTATTTCTAACCAAATTTAGTTTTCATACATTATATAGTTTTATATAAAATCATGATTTAAAAATTGTATAGTTTTAATTTTAAAAAATGAAACTGATTTTTAAATTCATCATGTAAAAATGATCATAGGATGAATTTTTGAGAATTTTCTAAAAAGTTTGATTTTTCAATGAATAGTGAAAATACTCATTTTTATCGAAAAATTTATTTTCTTTTAAAGTATTTACAAAATAAAAATTTATTTTGGATTAGTTTTAATATGTTATCAGTTAATTTTTATTAGAAATAATCTAATAAATTTTATTATAGTCAAAATTATACTTGAATTTGGAATAAAAACATTTTTAAACATAAAAGACATTTTTCTGAAAAACAATTTTACGTCGCATTTTGTGGGTTTAATTTTATATTGAATTATACTACATATATGAATTGAATTTTATAAAATAGATTTAATATTTTTAGTCATAATTTATAATATAATTAATAGGTTCAAATTAATTATTTATTCATAATGGATAATAAAAATAGTAAAAATATGTTACCATACTTAAAGTTAAAATAGGTTTATGAGGGGGTTCAACTAAAGTGATAAGGGTTAAAATTATATAAAAAACTAAATTTTTTCTATTATATGATTAGTTTTTGAAAAAATATATATTAAAGGATTAAAATAATGTATTTTAAATTATTATTTTTAATTTTTAGAACCCAATTTTGACTTTTAAGAAGATAAGTTGTATTTTATTCAAATTAAATACTATTTTTGGGTCTTTTCATTTAATGTCCGGGTTGGAAGATTACATTCAGTTTTATCATGTTAGAAAATTAGAAAAACCATTATTTTTTCATTATTTAACCAATAAAATTTGTGGAAACCAATATATATTACTTCATCTTAAGATTAAATGACTTTTTTGCTTAAAATTAGGCATTTTCGTAAAAATTTTTATTCTTGAATTTTGTGTTCTTAAATTAATTGTAATTTCTTCTAAATTTATAAATTTATAATAAAATAAATTAAAAACATTGAATCTAAATTTACAAATTTGGTTATAATCATCCTTTGATTTTTGGTCTTATAATTAATTTATCCTGGTTAAAAGATAAGCTATCATGATTAAGGGAAAATTAGTTTAAGGTAGTTCAAATACAAGATAAGGATTAAAATTTATCCAAAACTTGTATAAATAAGACTTTTGAGTTTTTTTAGACTATAATATCGTATCTTCTAATTTGGGGTTCCTTTGTGCCACTTTACATGATTATTATATATTTATTATTTTTATCTTTTAAGTAATTCCAAGTGTGTCCTTCCCTTCACTTATAAATGGGAACATCTTCTCCTCTCTTCCTCATATCATTTTTGAACTACATTTTAGAAAATAACTACCCAAATAACTTCCTATAATCAATTTCCATGTCAAATATTCTATGGTTTAATCATAAAACTAACCTAGAAAGGCTTTAGGTATAATCCTAAAGAGGTTGTTTGAAGAAGAGGTATAGTACTTAACAGAGAATTTTCATTTTATTTATTCTTCTACAACCATAAAATATTCTTCAACCATAACAAAATAATAAAATAATTATCTCAAATATGATGAGATATTATTAGGTAAATTACATAACCTATATCCATACCATATTCCATTAAATTGGAAATGAAACCATCGTTCATGTGTACGAAGGACTACCACATTACCAGCTGATGTAATGTTTTTCCATCACTACTTTTACAGCTGGTTATAAGGATGTATTTAATGTATATTTATTCAATTAGGATATAATTATAATTTTTTAAAGTTAATCTATCATCTATTTTCTTAGGTTTCTGTCCATTGACAAATGATCACGTCGTTCGCCTGTACATTTATATTACCACCTCCTCAAAGCATTACGATTCGTTTTTCATCACCGTATCACATGGATAGTATATATAAGTATGTTTAAATAAATAATATTATATTTATGATATAGTAACAACTATATGAAGATAAATTTATACATAGCTTCTTTCCATCATCATCTTTTAAAAATGAAAATTTTACCCATGCGTACGTACGATCTACCATCTCCATGATTGAAATATAATTAATTTTTCATAACCATATTTCATAGTTGGTTTCAAAAGTATAATTAATGTAAAAAATTATAATTATTTCTTGACTATAATTTTTTATGTTATTTAAAAATGACCTATTTGACCATAGTCAACCTACCGAAGTCATTTTGTACATATGAGCTAAATATCATCAAAATGTTTGACGTGGACTTAAGTGATTAATTAATTAAATATTTAATTAAAATAAATGATAAAATGGTTTAATTATAATGGATTAAATATTTAAAATTATTTTAAGAGAGTAAATAATTGTTAAAAGGTTTTTATACATGAGATAAATAATGCACTTGATGAGTTGAACGTAAAGGGATTTTTTTGTCACTTTTGAATTTCTTTCAAGGGTTTTCAAAAGGAATATTTTTTATGTATTTTATATGAAACATTTTTATAAAAAGGAAAAATGAATGTTCAGTTTTAACATATACAAAGTAAATGATTTTCCCTCCATTATAAACGTTATTTTTTTATTCCTTTACAATATTTTATGTTCTATTCAAATAAAAACCCTCCTTCCCTTTTTTCTGTGTATTTTCAAAAAGGGTTTTAAATTGAATGGATCTATCAACATCCAAAAATGTCTTTATTGTGTGTGAGGAGAATATTTTTTTGAGTTTGATGATAGAAATTAAAAAGATTAATGTGTTATGAGTATGTTAGAGTTATTTTTAATTGTTTATGATGAATGGTAGTTATTTTATGGATCAATTATTGGTGGTTCTGTTATAAAATAAGGACATGTGGTTATGTTATAAAACAATAATGGGTATGCCCGATATAACTCCCCAATGCATTGGGTTAAGGGATAGAGTTAAATGGGTAGGTTTATGCTAAGATATAATCCGAATTTATCAGGAAAGTTATTCCATTTTTAAGAGTGACTATAATAGTGATATGAAAATTATGTCCCAAGTTACCTAAATGGTTTATTTATGATTACTATGGGTTTTCATGGAAATCATATGATTTAACAAGGTATTATAATGAGATTAAGTTTAAATTAAAGTTTATGTTATTTCACTAAGGGTGAAATGTATAACTTCATGAAAAAGTTTTCATGAGTTTTATATGACTAAAAATAAAACATTAAGGGTTTTATTTTTTCCTTTAATATTTCTTATGAAATGTTTCATTAAAATATTTGGTAAGTGAAGTTTATTTATTAGGTAAGCCAATTTTTATTTTTATCTCAAATTATATTTTGAATAAGGTAAATTTTTATGAGTATTCATTTACTTATATGTTTCTTTCTTAATTTCTTTATATATCCCTTACTGAGTTTTTTATTCTCATCCCATGTTTTCTAGTTTTTTTCACTAGGTTTTAAGGATGGATAGGGACAAGGATGGGTCTAAGATTAAAATTATGAACATATGTCGTTAAAATAAAACTTTTTATATTTTAAAAGTTTTGTATTGTTGAAAAAATGTGTACTGAGTGGATTTTACACTTTTTAATGAATGAGTTTGTTTTTATGAGTTATGAACTAATTTTATAAAACTCTAAATTATAAAAATCATCAAAATATTAGAGAGTAAATTATTGACTTAAAAGTCAATATTATGTAATGTTTAAGGTTTGGTAATTATAATAATGGTTTACTAATTTTGTGTCTTGTTTCATACACAATGTTATGGCCCAGTAGTCTTAGATGCATTATTGACAGTTCATTGATAAGTTGTAAGTTCACCCGATAAAAATTATTGAGAATAAAACTATATTTGAAACATGTTTTTGATCTTGATATATTAATCAAACCAATAGTAAAATATAAATAAAAAATGTTAGAGGAGAAGATAAGTCTTGGGATTAAAAATTGGTCTTAAGAAAGTGAATTATTTTTATGAGTTTTATATCATAGTGGGAGTGTAGTCTCTCTTTATCTGATGCATGTACTATATCGACATAGGGGGATAAGTTCTACTGGAACACACCCATACACTAATTGATAAAGGAGATATAATTTAATGAGATAATGAATTGTCTCAATGGTATTAAAGTATTGTATCATATGTTGTTTGAAATTAAGAATATAGGTGGAGAATGATAATAAAGTTTTATATTAAACCCATGTCTCCTAAGGTACTAGTTTTCTAGCGATTATATATTCATTATTTGTGGTACATGATTTTTTTTGATTCTATAGGGGGTTGGAAGTATGATGAATCCACGATCCCAAAAAGGGGAGAGTAAAAGAGTTTTGGATTTATGAGAGTGTTGAAATCAAATCCAAAGGGTGAGATTATTAGCATTCAATGGGAATTGGTGATGTTGTGTGTCATATTTGTTTCTAAGATTTAAATGGTGAGTTGGAGTATTTTTGAATTTTTTGTTCACCATGTTAATTTTTTAGAGTATTGGAGTTCTCATTTAGGCGAATATTACCATAAAATATGAGAATTTGATCTACTATATTGATGGACTGATAAAGGGAGATTTCATGAATATTGGTGTGAGATAAGAATGTTAATCCTGACTATTATTTTTGATAAAGGGGTTATGTGTTTAAGTGTTATTTGATAAATGCCATGTTTTTGAAAAAGATATATTCTCTAACATTAGGTGAAGAATATCACATTAAATATAGTAATTGAGATATAGTTGGACCCTAAAATGTCCTTGAACTATTTCTAGGACCATGAAAACCTTTCTACATTCATAAAGGCGTTATTTTGGTGGTGTTTGGTAATTTTTCACAACAAATTAGTGTAAAATAAGTATTTTCAAAAAAGGGTATATGGAAACTCACAGAAAGGGGGAGTTGTAGGATGTTAATGAAAAAGAAAGTTCTACATTGAGGCAGATCTATGAAAAATAGAGTTTCTCAAATGAATAAAGGTTTTTTTAATTTATGTGAAATAGAGTTGCATAAATAACATATTTAAATATTCATAAAGTTTTTTATATTTTCCAATAAATACTTGAGATAAATAAGAATAAAATGAAAGAATAGGTATAAGAATATTATTGAGAGATACACACACTCTATTTTCAATGAAGGTAAGTTTTTTGAAAGGCTTATGTGAAACACCAAGTTTTATATGTTACATGTTCAAACTACTGCATTACATGAAAAAAATAGTTTTAAATTTTTTTCGTGTGTGTGAAGGATAGTCTTGTCTGAATGATCTAACTAGAATATGTTCTTACATAGGGACTAAAAGAACATAATTACAAGAACAATTAGTTGAATCAATGTAATTTTTGGGCATTTACAATAAGTGAATACTACAAAAGTGAGTGGGAAATTATTGAAGACCTTTCTAAATGAAGAAGTTATTCCTTGAAGACTATGTGAAGATCATCTAGTAAGTGTGTCTTCTATTATAAATAATTTCATAGCGAGTCTATAAAATAGTAGTATGAAGATCAAAAATCACATACCAATATGTGGTGTAATAATATGAGACATTGAAGTATTGTATTGTACTTTATGATAAATATTTATCCCTCCTAGAGTAGTGTAAAAAGGAGAGGACAAGGGTGTGAAACTAAGGTGGGGAGTGACCAAAACATAAACCTTTACAAAGGGAGTGACCCTAGGGTGAGGAGTAATTGAACCCAAAACCACTATTAAGGGTGTGAAACATGGGAGGCAGTGAGACACCCCTAAATATTTTAAAGAGAGTAGCCCTAGATATCAAAGTGTCATAGCCTAAACCCATAATTGGAAAATATTTAGTGGATTCTATTACTTAATTACATTGTCATTATATACTCCTTAGATTATCCCTGCGTGCATTTACCAAGAAACATTATTAGGTATTGTGTACATGTTGTACTAATTATATGTATGATGTAAATTAGTGTATGTGGGTTATGTAATAATTTTTCAAATATGAATAACTCTAAAGTAATTATGTCATAAACTAAATCATCATTAAAATAATAATAAAAGAGTATCCATACTAGTAGTGAGGATGAGATCATTAAGGTTATTGAGAGTTTGAGAATTAATCAGTATGCAAATAAAAACAAAATCATTCCCTAATTAACTCCCTCTCAATGTATCTCTCAATAAACAAACTAATGGGGCCTATTAGTAGTATCAAAGAATAGGTTTATCCCATTGTATTTTTTTTATAAATTGATCCAAGTAGTCATTGGAGATGAGTTCTATTAAACCCCTACATTATTTTGGTGCCATGGGAAATGGATAGAATCCAAAGTAGAATTAAAATTCTAATGCAATTATATATAATAGAATAGTTTTTGGAGAATTCATGATTGAGATGAAGGATTCTAGTAGTTGTCAAAAGGTAGGTTTGTATGATTCTTATTGTTCATTAATTAATCCTTTTAATAATTTTGTAAGACTATCCAAGGATCCTATTTTCTCTAGTTTTATTGGATCTATTAATGATGATGATAAATTGAGATATGCAAAGGTAAAATTAGTTAACCTAATAAAGGATCTATTTTAGGGGATGTAAGAAGAAAAAATAGAGTCTATAAAGAAGAATAAGTATTCTAAAATATATATTATGGTGATAAATATTGAGGATGAAAAACTAAAGATCATTAATGAAATAATGATTAATTTGGTTATATATATAATTAAAAGGAATGGTTATCAGGCTATAAAATTAGAAGATATGTTCACAAAGGATTAAAATATTTTTTTTTCAATGTATAAGGACCTTGACTCAATAAATATTCAAAACCTAAAGTCAAAGAAGGATGATCATACTAAAAAATGGAAGTGTTAGTAGAGGAGAATAAAATGGTAAACAAATTATATGTATAATTAAATGAATACATCTTGAAAATGATTTCAAATATGAAGGGTTAAAGTAAATTCAAGAAATTTCACATGAAGTGGAAAAACAAATATCCATATAGAATTATATAAAATCTTTAATTATCCATCTTAAAAAACAAAAAAAATATAATATAAAATAAAATAAAGAAGATTGATCATGTTTTAAGGGGTAGACTTACCAAATGAATGAGAATTATAAAAGGATAAAGGTGTGTTAGGAGAGGTTAAAACCTCTAGAGAAAAGAAGGATATACCTTTCATGGATGTATCAACAATTTGAGTCTATAATTATATAAATATTTATTAAGTAGGTAATATAAATATTTTTTCGAAATATAGAATAGACAAATCATAGAATAAGGTATCTATAAAGTGAAAATATTGTTGAATTATAAGATATACGATGAGTATATTCAAATAATAATAAGTTATCAAAGGAAAAGAGTAAATTTACTCTAACAATAGCTTAACTGAGGCATGATTATACAAGGTGTTTTTTTAAAAATAGATGATCTATTTGTGCTAACATTAAAAATATATATAGAAATAGTAAAAAAAATGATGTAAATGAGTCCTAAGAAATTTACCTGTACATATGATAGAAATAAATAAGGTTTGTAATGAAATATTTTTTTTATTCTGGACAAAATATTTAATACTTTGGTGGAAAGCAATGGATCTCAATGAATGGTTAACCAAGAACCAAAAATTTCTAACTCATGACAATCCTAATAAAATGAAATAAAAAAATTTGGAGGAAAAATAATGAATCTTCTACAATGGTAAGAAATATGGGAAATCATGTAAAGACATATACACAAGGGGTAAAAAGAGATGTAGTGACTCAAACAACTGTCAAAGATGTAAAAAAAAGTATACTAGAGAGGTTTCATGAAATATTCCACAATGAAAGATATGAATAGTAATTTGGGATTTCCCAAGAAAAGGTAAAACTATGGATTTAATGAAAATATTTTAAATAAGGTTCCTATAAGTGGTTATGAAAAAATAATTAGTCATATAAGATGTTAATATATAATTAATTGGGAAAACATTAATATATTCAATGAAAAATCTATTCCTTCATGAAATAAATTTCATGGTCTAGAAAAACTAGATCACCATATAAAAAATTGGTTGAAGAGGAGTTCCAAATATATTATTGAGTAAACTATTTCTCATAAAGATAGAAAGAGGATTTAGAAAACTAAAAGGGCATCAAAAGATTCTTGTGTGATATAAGTATCCCAAAATAAAGTATTAGTTTTTAAGGATAACAATTCATGTATGGTTAAACATGGTAACAATAATTTTTTTAGAAGAAAAGTACAATCAGTGTGGTTTCAATAGATCCTTATTAAAGTATTTGATTTGGGCCATGAATAAAATAGAAAGCATAAGGAAAATGAAGAGAAGCTGGATTCTATCAATATAATTTTAGATATATAGATGGATTCAAAAGTGAAGGGTAAATGAAAATTGGTGGTCCACAGTTTTTAAGCATATTCCTCTACTTAAGGAAATGGAATTTCATATCCCCCCATGTGTTTCAACACTATAATTATTGTTGATGTGGTGTAGGTTTTGGGGTAGATATGATCCATGGTGAGATTGTCTCAAAAGATAAAATTCCCATCAATGTATGTTTTTATATACTAATTGATATTACAATAGTGAAAGAGATATCTTATTGAATCTAAAATTGTAATAATTTTATTGTAATAAGAGAAATTAGATAAACAAAAAGTGGTACCAAAATTGGGGTGAAGGTCCATATGAATTATTGGTGTTAAGAGAACATGATCATCAATTAGCATCGGAACTTAAATCTTATAAGACATCATGATTTATTTGTTTTAATGAAACATGTAATATCATATGATTTTTCTCTGGATATCAAAAGTTTATATAAAAGGATGGATATAATAATGAATATCAATGTTATATTTAGTGATAGAGATAATACATTTAGGGTATTTTTGATTTGAAAATATGAAAGGTGGTATCCCTAGAAACCAATGAAAGACACCTAATACATGATAGAAGAGACTAGTTCTACTAATTTTTATCTATTCAACAATTAGTATCAGTTTGAAAAATTGAAATCTATTTGATGTAGAAATATTATATCGAAAGGAAAAAATGGTATGAAATACACACATTATAACTCATGTTCATTAACTAATGGTTATGTGAAAGTGAGAATGAGATCATATAGAGAGTTCCTTGGTATATGTTAACGTTTCATGGCTACTTTATATGTATGAAACTAAGTAAGTAAAATAGAAAACAATAACTATTGTTGATTTTTTCACTTGTTTCCTACACTGAGTTCTAACTTAGTAGACTTATAGGTATTTTTGGTGGATTTTTCTAAGTGGAAAGTTCACCCACTAGAAAACATTGAAAATAAATATATAGTTGGAATATGTTTTTGAGATTACAAATTTTTTTAAACCAATAGTTAATTTTATACAAATATTATAGGAAGATAAGATAAGTTATAGACCTAAAAAGTAGTCCAAATAAAGTGGAATATGTGTAGGATATTCATATCATTGGGGGAGTATAGTCTATCTTCATCTAATATAAAACATAATGTCTAAAAATGGGGATAAAATCTATTTTAAATACCCATATTCACATCATTAATAAAGGATATGGAGTTCATTGAGATAATTCATGGTCTCAAAGGTATCATAAGTATTGAATAATGTATTGTTTTATATCAATAATACAAGGGGGAATGATAACAGAGCAAAATGTGAATCCCTTGTCTCCCAAGGTACAAGTTTTCTAATATGTCAGCATTTTTCACTTTTGATACAAAATATACATTGAACTTGATGCAAAAGGGGGAGTAGGAAATATAAAAAATATACCATCCTAAAAATTGGGAGTGAAGGATCATTGGATTCATGATATTATTTCTAAAAAATATTAAGGGTGAGTTTGTTAACATTCAATTAGAATTTATGAAACTATGTGTTTCATTTGTTGTCCACCATGATATGATTAGTTAGAGTATGCTAGCTTTTTTTCATCATTTTAACAATTGTGTGAAGAAGTTCATTTCCCATTAAAGGTAATGTTAGTATCTATTATAATATTTGGTGGCACTATATTGACGTATTGATAAAGAGGGATTGCATAAAGACTGGTGTGAGATTGGATTATTAATTATGATTATTATTTTTGGGAAAGAGATTAAGTATTGTAATGTTCTGTGATAGAAGGATTTTCTACGAAAATATTTAGTCCCAAAAATCACGTAAATACTTTCATAATAAAAATGTGCATCGTGATAAACCTGAACCATGAAAAATATATGATAGGGTTATAAGTCCCTAGAGACCTTACTATATTCATGATAGAGTGGTTATAGAGGTGTTTTAAGGTATTTGATATGATTGAAAAATAAAATAGTGCAAAGTATCCAGTCTCATGAAAAGATATACAAGGACTCATTCAAAGATGGAGTTTCTCATTATTAATGAAATTGATATCATTAAATGAAGGTAGAGTTTTGTGTATTATAGTTTCACAAATTAATAAATGTGTCATGACTTACATAATGTATATTTGTGCATATTAATGATTTCACAATGCATAAATAGTTGGTATATTTATAAAAAATACCTAATCTAGATAAGAATAAGAAGATAGAATTTACAAAGGAAGATTATTGAGAGATTAAAACACTATGTTTTTTCTAAAGGGAAGTTGTGTGAAAGGTGTATGTGAATCAATGTGTTTTATGAGTGAATTTTGTGAACCACTGAATTATTTAAACAAATTGTTTACATTGTCCTTTTTTAAGTGAAGGATAGTCTTTCATGAATTAACTTACATGAATGGGTTTTTTCATGAGGACTTAAATGACATACTTACATGAACATGATGTTGATAGAAATTAAGAGTTTTGAATTCAAAATAAGTTAATATTATATATAGTGTATTTGAAAACATTATATACCTTTACAAAGAAAGATTTTATTTTTTTATTACTAAGTGAAGATCACTAGGTAAGTATAGCTTCTACTATGAATAATTTCATAGCTAGTCTATGAAGGATATTTTTAAAGATCAACAAGAACCAAACAATACATATAGAGAAAATAAGAGATAGTGAATTATTTTATTAGAATATGTTATAAAGACTTATAACTCCTATACAAGTGATAAAAAATTAAGAATAAGGGAGTGAACCTACTGTGAGGAGTAACTAAACTCTAAAACATTTCAAAGAGAGTGAGCTTGGGTAAGACATGACCGAACCAAAATCTATTTTAAAGGGAGTAAATCTTAGGAGGTAGTGAGCCTCACCTAAATCTTGTAAGGGGATAGATACCATAAATTGGAGTGACCTAGACTAAAACCACCATTGAAATTAATTTAGTGTATTTAGGTACTTTGATAGATTTACCTTGTATGATCCTTGGATAATCCCAATTAAGTGTAAAGGTTTTGGGTACAAAAAATATCAGTCAATCCCATGCCTAATGATGTATTTTCATTAGATCTAATAGATAATATATAATAACTTGATGAATAATCATAATGTCTAGTGAATATAACGTAAAAAAATGGATAAAAATAATCTTAGAACATAGATATGATATTTCCATGTCAAATGTATAATTATTTTAATAATAATAATTACCATGGTCTTGAATTTATTTATATGATTAAGATATTGATCATTAAAACCTTGTTTTAGTTACACCATAATTTTTTTAAGAGGGTGTAAAGTAGAATCCCTCTAGAAATGATCCACACATGCTCCATAATCAAAGAGAAACACTAATGGAACTCCCGGTTGTAGCATATATGTACGTATTATCTTTCATCACTCTCCGTTGATAAAAACTCAATCCTTAGGGTTTGAGGATTATCTCTCCAATTATCTCATTCTTGATAGGTATGAATGAGGTGTATAAATTCTTATGATATTTAGTGTAACCCGATAGATGTTCTTTGTTGAGAGAATTCTCTAGGGGGGAGGATTCATTGTATACAACACAAGTGATTTTACTCATTATCTAAATTGATATAAGTAGGTATATATAGAGCTAGGGTTTAATATTGATAATTTCACAAAATAAATTAATCAAATAATAAACCAAAATTATTCTCCATTTAAATAATAATAATAATAATAATAATATATAATGTTACAAACCAACTTGAGAAAAAATATCATTTCATTAAATAAATAATTCCTCATTTATTTAAATGATATTTTTATGATTATATAATTTCTATTACCAGGAATATAACTCATCCCATAGAACTTCCCCAACATTTACCAAACCAAGAATAATAAATAAATATTATTCATATGATAAGTAAATAATTATTATATTCATTATATTTTGAAAAAACAATATTTATTATTCAACACATATATAAATACGATGACTAAATATTTGTGACCCATAACTATGGCGTAAATATTATTCTTAAAAATTGATAATAATAAATATTCATAGTATTAAATTCAAAATAAAATTTAACTGAGATCAATGGATACACTAAGTGTGTGAACCTGTACACCACTTCCTCAGTGGCATTAGCCGAGCTTTCCTAAAGTCTAATATTAACATCTTGTAACTTGTAAAAGAACCCATAGAGGAAGAAGTTAATTTCACAATGATGGAAACCATATACGGAGGATAATAGTGTAATATAATCTCTTTTTAATGATATCTAAAATCAAGCAGGTTTCATACTTTCATCATCACATGTGCTCAATATATATTTCTTTGACTTCTTAAAATGAATTCGCCAATCACCATTTTCAAGGAATTGTAGTCTGAAATTTATATTATAATCAAATGGTTTGATACACCATCTTCCTTAAACTGGAAGGGTCAAATCCCACATTGACTTATTCATTAATGTAATATCACTCCTGACACACCTAATTTATCTTTCCACATAGAGAGCATATATAACAACTATTTTCATCAATACATCAAAGTATGTGACTCATGACATGAAATAACAAAAATATCAAATTTTAGCATCATTACACACCTCCATATATAGGAAAAATCAATGTCATGAATGAATTTTGAATTACTAGTGGTAGTTATGTCCTCATAATCTCCCATATTGAAGATTACTAAGTGTGAAATTCATGATATGAAACCTCATATTATTATATGGATCAAGAACATGATAGTCAAAAATACTATGTGTACCATCATATAATATTATTTTGATCATTAAACTATGTTAAGAATATCTTCATAACACCTCAAGGTCCTCATCATAGTGTATAACTGCAACGGAATTTCATTGTAATAGATATTATAGGACAATTTCATATAAATATTACATATAATAACAATAAATATGTGATAATATATTAATTAATAATTAATAAAATAAATTAATAATTAATCTAAAGTAAAAATTACAGCTAGTTCTAGGGGACCAACTCTAAAATTCTCTCACTTGAACTAGAGCCAACTGTTAATGGATTTTAGCCTTATATCTCTCATAAGATATTGATGATTTATATGATATAGGGATTTATTAAATTCATTAACCACATTATCTTCACAAGAAAATATACAAATAGATACCTTATCTATAAAAATAAGATCCCTCAAGAGATAATTCTAATGTATATTCTATTCACAATGATGAGACCTTTTCTCTATAGAAAGATCCAACACTATAGTATTATCACTATACAGTGTGACATGATCTTCATTTCTAGGCACCATATAAACCTTTTAGATGAATTTTTATATCCAAACTACTTCCTTGATTGTATTATATGCCACAATACAATCATAAAATGATGTATAATTGGTAACCACTACTTACTTTGAGATCTTCCAGCTTATAGATCCTCTATTGAGGGTGAAGAGATACCCCAATTGTAATTTTAGATCATCTTGATATGTTTAGAAACTAATATATATATATATATATATATACTATGTACTAGATTCTCTTCTCTTCTATAAACTAAGAACATATCCTTAGTACGACTCAGATAGTTTAATATAGTACTGGATACCATCCAATGGAAGTCTCCTGGGTCTTCTTGATATTTTCCTAATGCACTCATAGAATATACAACATCAAGACCAGTACATATCCTGGAATACATGAACAACCCTATCACTGATTTGTATGGAACCATTTTCATATAATTTCACTCTTCTTGTGTTTTATGACATAATTTCTTTGGAACTTTCATGCCATGTAACATTGGAAACAATCCCATTTTGGGTTTTTTATACAGAATATCTTTAGTACCTTGTCAATATATATACCTTGACTTAGTCCAAGTAGCCTCTTGAATTTATCACAAATTATATTGATCCCATTAATGTATTTTTATTGAACTAAATCCTTTATGGAGAAGCATGTGTTCCACCAAATTTTAATAAACTCTAAGACTTGTATCTCATTTCAAATCAGTTGCATGTCATCAAAATATATTATTAAAAACATGATCAGACACCCACTAAACATATTGAAGACACAATTTTGACATTCTTTTTTTATAAAACCAAATTCCCTTATGGATTCATCAAAGATAATGTTACATGACCTGAAATCTTCCTTTATTCCATAAATTGATCTTTGCAACTTGCATACCTTATTGGTATCTCTTGGAGTCAAAAACCCTTCTGGTTATGACATATAAACATATTCCACAAGGAACCCCTAAAAAATATGTATTGAAATCCATTTTATAAATATCATAATAATGGTAAGTTTCTATGTAAAAGGGAATTATATAGAATTTCCGCATAGAACCCAATGAAAAGGTTTCATCATAGTAAATTTTGAGATGATGTTTAAATCCTTTTACAAATTTTCTAGACTTATAGGTATTGAATCTACCTTCCATGTCTAGTTTCTTTGTGAATAACCATTTTTAAAATTTTTTCTTTAAATAAACTCAAAGATGTACAAAATTATAAACTTGATTTGGTACATGAAATCTATTTCATAATTAATGGCTTCTTTCCATCTATTATCTTCTCTCATACTTACTGCTTAATTGTAGGATGTATGTTCATTATAATCAACTAATAATGAGTCACCATCCTCATTGAAAAAACAATATCTTTTTACTTCTCTAACCACTCTTGTGATCTTATGAAATACCTATATCTTTGTAATGTCCCCTTCTATGGGGCTTTTTGGAATCCATTTTTGTGGAAACACCCGTGTATCATGAGAATTGACTTCATCGAAGTCAATCTTTCTCACACTATCTCTTTTGGAGATATTCTACCTCTTAAGAAACATAGTGTACCTTTCCACTGTTAACATTTTATACAAGGGGTTATATACGTGAGTCTTATTAGACTGGTGTAGAAACCGGAGAGGAGGTGAATGAGGTGTGGATAAATCTTTAACCAAATCTCAAATATTTTATTAACTATCTCCTTCTTTGGTATTTCAACCACTATTTCTAGTTAAGAAAAGTAGATTTATTTATATTTTTAAAATCATTCAACAACTACATGAAAACTAGTAAAGTAAAGTAAAAAAAACAAGAGATATTTTTTCATGGTTCATCCACTAATAGGAAACCTACTTCTTACTATTCTTGGGATGTTTAAGTCACATATTCTACAATATAATCTTATAATAAATACTAGTGGAGTTGGGAAAGGATAATAATATACCAAAGTGTTTTGCCTATACCTAAAAGGGGGTATGGTATCATCCAATAACCATGTTCACCATATTTTAGGCGATCCTTTGCTATATTATACAAGTAAAGGGATATTTATGGTGTATGTAATGTCCAGATGCCTCGGACCACTCAATTGGTGTTCAAACCGCTGCTCAGTACATGAAATTAGGCGTACCTTCTAATAATAAATAGGCCTCTGACTGGTAGTGGGGGTCTAGGTTGGTACCATAGGTAGACTATACTCCAATATCAGAGTTAGAAACAATGAAAATAACCAAAAATCATCCAAAAAGAATAAACATCCATTAGAGTTCATATAATCAAAGAAAACACAAAAATCCATATCAAAAGAAATACGAAAGTAAGAAGTAATTGTAACTCCCCAAACATAATTATAATTTTAATAATAATTATTTTGGTTATTATCATTATTATCTTTCTCTAATTCTAATTGGAATATTTTATTCAAAAATTCACTAAAGAGGAATAGAAAATTTTTATTCAAACACTAAGATGTTACATTGATGCAAGGGATTACAATTACTCAAGGAAACTCATTGCAAGACCTAATAGAAAAAACAGAAGACCACCCAACATCACAATGAGACTGATTAAGTATCCATCGTCCCTTGAATCCACCAAAACAAAGAAATAAATAGTGAGAAGAATAGAAATAATAAAAAGGGTCAAGGTAATATAGAGCACCATCATCTTATAAAAAGAAATGATATTGATCCTTGAAATACCTTGAATGGGTATTTAAATTACTAAGTAGCTGTTGGGTTCTTAAGGTGACCTATGCTTTTAATATGACCGTTGGTTTTGGTAATAATTATAAAATTTTATAACCATTAAGTATTATAAATATTGTTACTATTTTAAGTATTCTATGTATTTAATTATTTTAGTTATTTTATAGTTATTTTAAGTACCTTAGGTAATTTAAGGGTTTTTAATGTTTAAAAGTAAAATTTTTAGTTAATAAATGTGTGTTTTTAAGTGAATATAAAAGTTTAAAATAGTACCATTTCATGTTTTAAAATAAGTTTATTTTTATTATATTTTTAATAGAAATAAATTGTTATCAATTATTTTATAAAAATATATATATTTCAAGTGTTAAAAAAATATGGGTGCTATATTGGGCTAAGGGACACCTTAAATAAGCTGGGGGACCCGGTAAACCCCATCAAGGAGGCATCTACCCACGCCCAAGGAGGCTCCAACTAGCTAGAGTGGACCCTAGAAAAAATAGTGGGGGCAAGCTGCACATAAGGCCCGTGTGTATGGTCTGTTTAGGCATGAGAAAAGGGTGATCTAGGGCATGCACCGGTGCAGGAGAGGGTGGGATAAGTTCCCGTGGGTAGATTCCCATGTGTAAGGACTACAATGTGCGTGCTTGTATCATCGGAAGATGGAACCACACACCGAGCCTTATAAGTAAGTCCCAAAACATGTTTCATTTCGATGTGGGTTGCATATTTTTTCACAAAATGTGTTCTGGGTTATCTGATATCACAGTGCAAGATCCTGACCTTCTGTACCAGTTTAGCTCTTGAACCTAATCACCGTAGTTTCATCACCACATTTTTCTATACCATTAGATCTGTAAAAGCTACATCTAGACCGCATGATCTATTTAAAACTCATGGATCCACCTTGGCTATCTAATCAAACCCACGATCTAATCTCATCCTTTTGTCATTTTTAAAACACACTGAGCCACCACAGCCGTCCGATCGGGTCCTCAGATGAATCCCAAAAGTTCTCTTGAGTCTTCTGTTAATAAATTTCAAGGGTTAATCTAGACCCTTGGATCAGATCAAAACCCATCTGTACCGTCCATTCCTCTCATCCTTCTTCCTTCTTGAGTCGCACCTCACCAGGTCGCACCAGTCTGAGTCACCTTTAAGGTTGGCCACTGATTTCTTCCTCCTTTATTTTTCATCAACCCGTAACCCTCTATCCTAATCCCAGGCCCTTCCCTTTTCCACAGATCCGATAAGGTTAGTTTTATTTTAATTCGAATCAACAGATTCCCCTACATGTTTCATTTATATATGTTTATATTGAATCAATCAACCCAACTGATTATCATTATTCACTAATTATCATCTTTATCTTGTTTTAATTTTTTCAATTTCAGATTCCTTCAAGTGTCTTTGCCAATGGAATTTTGGAGTGTAATATATCTATATAATTACCCCTATTTTTAGACCCAACCTTACCTGAACCTCATCCTCAAGTTCCCCATTTTTTTCTTCATGTTTTTAGTTTGCCAACATCCTATTTTGATTCAAGTAATGTATTAAATTATTTGAAATTAGTTTTGTAAACCTATAAATATATATGTATGATTATATCTTTTGAATACAATTTGCATACGTGATATATTCTTCTTGATTCAAAGTGTTTATTTTTTTAAAAAAACCTCTCATTGTAAGGGAGATTGTATATTTAGTGTTCATATTTCAATTATAAAGAATTATTTTTTGGATTTAATTTATGTTTGTGCAAGGGATTTTATTTTTGTTATAATTATAATTATTCCATTTTAACAATTCCAATTTATTTGTGTTGAAATTATTTTACCAATTGAGAAAATTAAGTGTAATGGATCAATTAATTTATTTATTTTAACTCAATATACATAAGGGTGATATTTTGTTCAAATCTAGACTTCCAATGAATAATAAAATGTATTTTTAAGTCATGTTTTAATATTCTAGTTTTACTGTTCTCTGATTTTATTATGCCATTATATTTTAAGAGAACCCTCAATATGAGTTTTGTTTTTTGTTAATATTTTTTTACAAGGACAGGTTTTAATTTTATTAAACTATGTTTATTTTTAAGTCATATACATATATATGTGTACATACATTTATATATGTATATCTAACCAACTATGTATTATTATTCAAGGTGTAAATTTTTATAATAATGTGATGTTTCAAAAAAACTATAATTATTTTCAAGGGTTACAATTTATAAGTGCTCATGTTAATTCTATCAAAGAGTATTTTTTTTTCATTTATCGACATCTTGAGTAAACATGAGTTTATTCTGTGATTAGGAGTATAATAAATTCCAGGCCATATATATATATGGATGAAATAGTTATAGTTTTGTTCATAATTTTATTTCCATGATTTGAAAAAGTGCGCATAGCATGTCATCATTGTATACTGAAATTAAGGGTGTCACATTGATATATAAACAAGGCCCTGGATTATGAATATCATCAAAATCCATTTCATTTAAAAAAATTTGTGGTTTCAATTTTAACTTTTAATGTTTATTTTCAAAATTAATAAGTACACCATCTTTATTGAAAGTCTTTTATTTTAAAGGTTACTTTTATAGTTTTATGTGTGATACATAATTAATTATTTTTTACGAATGTTATATAATGCACATGAAAATTTACTAATTATATGAGAAGAATTTATATTTTCATGTCATAAACCTATGATTATAACCAATAAGAAATTTTCTGATCAATATATTTACATAAGATACAGTTTTAAATTATCACTTGTTATAAAATGAATTACATGAGTTAATGAAATGGATTTGGAGTACATAGATGATTAATATTATTAACATTTGATGTAAATTTAAATGACATGATTTATGGTGTTATCAAAACTCACTAGTGATTTCCAAGAAAAGTTTCTAAATATATATATATATATATATATATATATATATACTATTATTATCTTCAAACCAAGGTTTATTCATATTTTGATGTTATTTAATGTGTTTTGGTTTAACAGGTAGTTTCCTTGAAACTCTAAATATTTTCAATGATTATGAAATCCAAGTATGATTTCTAATCCACTGATCCACTTAAATATATCTATATAACAATGTTTATGTTGTAATTTTGATTACATATTAACTTTTCCAAAGAATATTTCCATTTATCACTGGTTTTTCAAAAACATAAATTTATTTCATGATGATGAGTTTTAGGAATACAATATGTATATATATAAACGTATATGTATATATATTTATAGGAAAAATTAAGTTCTTTTATTTTAAAAACTAAACTTATTGTATAAACATATACATACATACACACATATATATATAAGATATAATGTTTATTGACATGTTATAATACTTAACATTATATTTTAAAAAATGTTCATAACATTTAATCGTGTTATTTTAAACTTAAGGATGTCACATCTTCATACATTCATGGTCCTACATCAAGAGTAACATCGAAACATCTTTTATTCACAATAAATTCATGGTTTAAAATAAAACTTTTGAGATTATCAATCATAGGGAGTTATTCAGGAATTGAAATATTTTATTTATAATTTTATGAATGAAACATATTTATTTATTGTAAAATATTATTTTGTGAAGACAAATGTAACATCCTAGACCCGATAAGCCACCTAAATAGTGCTAAATAGGTCGGGTGTTACTACCTTAGGTGCACATCCCTGAAGGCCAAAGGCTGCCGACTATCAGAGAGGGTCTTATAGGTATAGTGGAGAGGATATAACCTCTTAGAGGATAATAATGGTACTGGTATGAGCATAATATAAAATTATAAGACTCTTCCAACTCAAACCAAACTTGCATAGAAGAAACACAATCAATATCAATAAAAAGTTGAAGCAATAAATATAAACCACAATAAAAGAATGTAAACACAAATTCATGCTGAACCACTTGTAGCAACTACTAGAACAGACAAATCATGCATCCATAGAAAGTCAATATATAAAAGGTCTCCAGTGGCTAACTAATAGTAGATACAATAAACAAGGAAGGCATGATGGTATAGGAAAAAAAGAAAAACAAAGTAAAATACAACTAGACAAGACCTCAATGTCCCTACCATCTCTATGCGACATCTAAAATAAACCATCTACTCAAACTAGTATCTTTCCTGCATGTAAATCCATAAAGTCTACATGTGCCCCGAAGGGCCTGTGCATGTTGTGAGATAAATCTCAGTTGGATACCACCCAACGGTACATACCTAATATATGTGTTTAAGAAGGCATGCATTTATAAGTAAAATAGTAAACAATACAATGAAAAAATAAACATAAACTCCACTGGTTCTCAACAACCACCATGGAGTGTCACCTACTTCCGCAAACACCATAATCTTTGTCATGTAACCCGAAAACATGTTCCCCCTGACACCGTGTGTATCAAGTACCAGTGTCCCAAATGCACACCCAAGAAGTAGTAACTCAGAGGAACATCGATGTCTATCCTCAAATAATTAACCAGAGGGATATCGATGTCTGCCCTCAATAAAGTAATTGTAGGGACAACGATGTCTACCATGAAATCCGTAACCATATGGACATCTATGTCTTTGATCAATCCACATCGAGCCTCTGCCCCAACATTATAGCCTCAACGCTATCCCCTGAAGGCTCCTAGACTTCCACGTGGCTTCCTACGACAAGCACCCCCAAACCAATAGTACCTAAATCACAACTAACGGGGGCCTCTACTCACACGAGTGGTCAAAACCACCTCATCACGGAGTCTTTATGTGTGAACACTACTCGAAATTCCGGGTGAGTAGTTATCACCAAAATAATTTCCCAAGACACAACATCTTTGACACCTCATGGCCCTGCACCCATGTCGCTCAAGTCTGATGGCCTCTCTATCCAAGTAACCCAGGCCATGACCAACCTGATAGTCACACTTCCTCATGCCAACATCCATGACGCCCAATCCCATGGTCAGAACCACACAATGTAACCTTGGCCAAGCCCAACCTGTGATCAGCATCAGTCAAAAACACCCAGGCCATTCCCAACACAACCCGAAGGTTCCATCATTTTCAATATCACACATCACACATATATAATCAAAATAAATACATAAAATAGGAAATAAACTAAAAAGTTTAATTTCACTAGCTATGTGGTGTCCCATACCCGCACCAAGGTCTTGGAAGCCTCTAAAAATTCATATCATCACTTAACAAATTTAACTCAGTAGTTTAATCAAAACAATTTCTTTTAACAAATTTTTTCATACCCAAAAAAAATTCCCCAATTGAGAAATGGCCCCTCGCCTGACCCTACTCAATCAAAATAGGTAAAATGGAATACCCAAATGCATCCCACAGTTCTAATAATAAATTTAATAAGCAATGGCATATAAAAAAGTGTCTCACTCAAAATACCCAAATACAAACCGAAGGCCACATCACCCAAAAATCCAGAAAAACAAAAAAGAAGGTATGAACCACCCACCTAAGACTCATAGGCATATGCACATCCGATATCAAGCTCCAATTTGAATCCTATATTCATAGATCTATGTTTCCTCTAAATCCTAGAAACTCTTCTCAGATTTAATTTGCAGTGTGTGAGGCAATAAAACTAGAAAAAAAGGTGTGTGGGTTTAGCCTTCCCAATGCGATCCCAAAACCACTGATGTATTGAATAACAGATGTTAGATGATGATTCTAGGGTAGGAAACGTTCTTAAGAATCTTGGAATGTACCTATCATGATGTTGGGGAAGAAGGATGTGTTTTCCAAAATAAGACACGACACTCTTTCATTTAAGTGAATAAAAATAAAAATACATGATGTTTATAAAGGAATACATGTTGTGTAGTAGCCTTGTCTATACTCCGACTTTAGAGGAGGTAACCACATGGCTTGTACATGCCACATGGGTTGACACACGACTTGAACTCAGCTGGTACGCAGAAGAAAAAATACATGGCGTGTCAAGAAACACTACATGCCATGTATTAGGAAATCTTTAAATGGTCATCACATGAAATATTCTTAGCGAGCATGTGGTCGGTACATGCCTAACCCATACAAAAGATGTACGTTGGATTATACGGTGTGTAATCTAGAAATTTCCAGAACTTCCCAGATTTTCCAAGTTTTCTAAGAAACAAGACAAAAATTCAAACAAGGTTGGGATTTTGACCCATTCGAAAAACTCATGTTCTTACAACAAAACGATGTATGATTTTTTATTAAATATTCATTTATTTCATTATTAATTTTATTGATGGGTTACAAATAAATACAATTATTTCATGTATGAGATTAATCTTTTTATGAAATTATAAGTATTAATAATTAAACTTTCCAAAGTGGTATGAGAAACTTTGGATTGTTTAAATAATATGTAACTTAATAATTTATCAATAAATTTATTTTCATCCATGATTAGGATTTAAATAAATCAAAGTTTTATGGGACACTTTGATTTAAAGACATATTTTTATTAGAAATATGAGGAATGCATAGGACTTATTTTGTAATAGGTGAGGCCCTCTATAGCCTCTTTATGAATCAGTAGCTCTCATGAGACAAACTAGGTCTTGGAATTAGGAATTGAAAATTTTTCATGTATAGTCTTGGCACGAGGGCTTGACAAAATGGTTATGTATGGTCTTGGTATGAGGCCTTGAGAGAATTTTTATAATATCCATCATTATGCACTCCCTCACAATTATTCTAATAAGTAAAAGCCCATGTGATTATTAAACTAGTAAAATAACCATGGCTAGTGATCATTATTATATGAAATAGTATTAATAATCTTTTCCAATTTCACATGGTTCATCTTTAAATAAATACTTTTATAGAAATTAATTTATTAAGAGTAATTAATATTTATGTTTCCAAAACACAATGATAAATGAAATTGTTTAATGTGCAATTTTTAATAAAAAATATTTCAGGTGTAAGTTCTTATTCACACCTCTAACATATCATAGAATGATTATTTTTGGTCATCATCTAAATTATAGGTGGAACTACATGAATTTATGTTCAGTACCTGAATATTTTATATTTCTTTCTATTTAAAACTCCTAAATAGGTTTAGAAAATTTGATCATGAGTTATCCAAAAGGATGTTTCAATATCTCACAAGAAATTGGTGATGACATGTTATTTGAAATATTGATTCCATGATTTCAATGCATGTGTTTTAAATAAAAGTTTTATTGAAAAAGTATTTCTTAAGTATTTTGTTTTTAAACCCCTTACTAGTCATTTTTGTTCTCACCCTACATTTCATAAAAAGTTTTACAGGTTTAGCATACTTGCTGTGTTGAAACTCTATTGTGGAATGATTCACGCTGAAGAATAATTATTTTCTTTTTTCTGTTATTTTTGGAATTTAATTCATGTATCTAATTTTCTAAATCCTGGGCTGGTAAAAGATCCTCTATTTCATTTAATGTTGGGTATTTATTCAAGTTTAATTTATAAAAAAATTACACAGCATTTTTAAGGGCCGAGTTTGATTGCCTAGGATTGGGTCCTTATAGTAGTACAAACTCATGGTCATTCTGGCATTAAAAAATAGTTACCCACTAGGGAAATCATATATAAAAATGAAATAAAATAGTTAAAATATAGGGAGTCACTACTACTACCCCAGATCATCATCTCATCTCAATTTCTAGTCTATCCAAGATATCCTAATCAATCATGAAACACTGGGCCTCTACCTTACATAAACCTATCAGAAATAAAGAATACTTGGGTACCCAAGTTCCATGTCCACCAGTGAAAGGTATGAGTAAAACTTATTAGGGAACCACTAATGGGGTCCCAAACATGACCATTAAACCAATATATTCACATGTGATATAATAATATAAATAAATAATCATAGTACTAAATAATAAATAAATAGCCATCACTGATAAGTAAGTTCTAAGGTGACACCCATGATAGAATATACCTAATTTAGTCAATTTCAAATGTCTCTGAACCCAATATGTCATTAGGTATAATCAGTAAATTCTAGGAGGTAATACTTGGCATATAAATAGTAATAGTAATCATCATAAGATCCTAGGAGAACATCATAGGAATCCAATAGATCCTGGAATAATCACTAATTGTAATGATATTTTAATAAGAAATAAAATAGTATCATGAATCATCACTGATTCATATGAGTAAGTCTGAGGAAATCAAATAGTCATCAGGAACCATCATAAATTCCTAGGTTTCACTCTTCAGTAATTAATAGTATTAAACATAAAACTAATTCCAATTAGAATGTCCGAGGAAATCCAATAGAATACATAATAAATATGAATCAAAGTAAAATGTCCTAAGTAATAAAATATTCATTAGGCATAATCATCGATTCCTAAGAGCATGTATTAATAAATCTAGTAGTTTCAGGCATGAAACTGATTCCTAGGATCATGTCTTAGGAAATCTATATAAAACCAAAGGTTAAATCCCATATGATATCCTAAGAATACATTTATAAAGTCTCATGGGAAGGTAATACCTCCCATAATTTCCCACGTTCTCAACAATATAGCCTCCTTGAGATCATATTTTCATCCTTTGGGTTGTAATGTTACACATAATGTTTACTACACAAAATCTCCTACATTAACCCTTACCAGTTTCAACATAAAACTTGAAACCTACTAGGATCCCCTCAGTTTCATTATGTAACGTCAAACCTACATGGGATTCTTAATCTAAAAATAAAATCTCTAGCCAATCCCATTACTCAAAGGGCATAATGTCGCTCAGGAATCTCACAATCACATTTCATCTTCACAAGTCCCATAGGATATGCCCCAACAACATCACTCAAAGAAGCTTTTATAAAACCCATCTCAAACCCCAAGTCAACCAAAGTTAGTTAACTCACCCAACATATCCTATATCTACCCAGGGTCTACCCACCAAGGTTTTCACATACTTGTGGGGTAGGGATGATACTATTCCCACTATCAAATCAACTAGACCAATAAATCTAATGGATTTGAGGACTTTATCACTCATGCCAAAAATTTCATGCCCTTCAAACATCCCCACTCAGGAAATCTAAGGGAAATATTCTAGGTCCTATAAGTTCATTAATTTTTTTTTAATTTACAACCATATAGGGTACATTTATATCAAGGATCATATTTATAATCAAGTCCTAGATCATCAGTGGTCTATGAATCAATGGATGTCTAAGGGTCCACTGTGTCCCTTGACACTTCCTTTTATTCAAAAACAGTTTCTTTTTATAAAAAAATTAATTTAATTAAAATTGGTAAATTGATCATAGTGAGGAGACTATATATCACATTTTACATAAATAAAATTCATAATCCATAAAATAATTCATAGGGACTAACTACCTCATAAAAACTTATTTCATATAAAAAAGCTTGAACAACCCTACTGAAGCTCTTCCAAGTCCAAATGGCCATCGCCTTTCATCTAGAGGCCCTATATAAATACATAACATCATATGGTTTATTATATAAATTTTTTATTAACCATTCAAATCAATTTTAAAAATTTATAATTAATTTTATAATTTTATTCAATCAGTTATAAAACCTAATAACTCACATTGAGGTCCAAATTCATGTGCAAATGGGTGAACACCACCCCTAAAATCCATCTCATTCTTTATAATACAAACTCCCTAATTTTTCATTTCATTTAATCCATTACTTTTACCCAAAAACACTGGAAATTCCTTAATAAATTAGGTTAGTGACACACATTGATAAATACACATGAAACCCAGTTCCATCATCCTCTTGGTATCGAATTTAGATAAGGAAAATGAAATCCACTTGATATTGAGATGATTCCACCATGACCCAACAGAATCATCTATGAATCCCTATTTTGGGTCACACCACTTATAATCCATAAAGAGTGGAAGAAACCAAGGGAAAATTGTTACATGGTATTATATTTACATCAAGATTTCCTTTAGACCAAGTAAAACTTGATCCCAACAAGGAGTAGCTAGAAATAAAATATTCTAAAAAAACCAGTCAACATGGTATAAATGTTCAAACTTGATTTAATACTCCTAAATAACATGAAAAAATGGGATATGATGCTCATAGAGTGATATATTTACCATTATTTATCACCATAATCAAACAATACTTGATTAAATTGATAATAGAGAGAGATATCATTTAGAGATATAGATAGGGGTAGGGATTTATCTATATGATTTTCTCAGGTATGGGTCATGAGAAACCCAAAAGACCCCTTAACTAAGTTTTTTATTATTTATTTATTATTTTGGAAGATTGATAAAGTGACATTTTGTTAAAATACTTCTTTGTAATTCACTATTAAAATCTTCTCAAGCTAGTCTTAAACCAGGTAATTAATTCAATTTTTGTTACTTTGTTAAAACTAGAACTTAATTTGTTAAATGTATAAAAATCATAGTTTTAAATGAATTATTAATTTTTTTATTTACTGATCAAATCCATATATTTATTCAATTATTTAGAATTACATTTTTGGGATTTTAATTATAAAATAATATTATTTATTCCATTTATAAATTAATATAGATATCTAATATTTTGATGAATAAATTGAAATTATTATAAAATATAAGTTTTAAAAAGTGAAATATAAAATTGGAATCTATTTTTTTAATTATCTTAACAAAAACTGATTTTTTTAAATGTGATTGAAGAATTGATTTTTAGTTGAATTATTGAGATGCCTAAATGTTTATTATATGGAATATGAATGTAAAAGATGGAAATTTGACCAATAGGTAATATTTTTCGCTAATGAATGAATTATATTATTTAAAAATTCTATAATAATATAGTGTTATTTTATGATATTGATGATCACTTCCATGTCCATGGTTTTTTTGGTCATTCATTCATAGCTTACTTATGTGGTGGAGCTATTATGCACTCTCTTGACATATATTTTCCTCGTATATCCTTTGGTGATACATTATTCAATGATATATTCTTCAACATCACTATCCATTTCCTTAAGAATCTATTCTTTATACTTACTAACCTTTTTTTCCTCACCCTTATGTAAAAAAATCATTAGTGAAATACACCATTCTTCCTTAAATGGAAAATTCTTCTATGATAATGAAAATTTATTTCCATTATTGTCCTTCCATGGACAAGCTTATGTGAGCCACCCTACATCCATGCTAATTTCATACCTGAATATAAGACACTCTTAATATAAATCAGTGAACACCTAAATACCCCATTGACCATGGAACCCACCTTCCAAGAGGACATACCCCTACAACCCCCACACACTTTTCACCTCAACTCCCACCTTATCTCGTAGCATTTTATGATCCCCACACATGACAAAAGATAATCTTTAATCAAATATAAATTATTCTTCACCACTAGGCTTGAGATCCACCCCTCAAAAACCTCACACCAGTTAGGTAAAGAACCCCTACCCAAGATTTATTTGAAATCCTCAAATTCTAACAATTCCACACATCCAAGCATAATACCTAAGCTCAAGGGAAAAGGAAAATAGATATAGGATTGATGATGCTAGATAATTTAGAATAAATATAGATATTGAAGATATATTGAATTCCAAAGTAGGGGGATAAAATCAAAAAAATTCTCATGTTCCATAAATGATTAGTTCAAGCGAGTCCGAATTGAGAATTCTAGCAGAGAAAACTTCTATTGATTCTGAACAAGTTTTTATGTGTTCATTATGTATATTTTTTTATGAATATTGGGCCTCATATCACTCTAATACATAGGATATTAGTGTATTGAATAATTCCCACTAAGTTTTCAATTAAACACCAGAACCAATGCAACAACTCCTCATACCCTTCACACATAGCATCAAATATCACTGACCCCCACTGTAGTACATTGGACTACATGAAACCATCAACAGAAGCAAAATAGTTTACAGTATAAAAAAAAATAAACCCAATGGTAGGATAACATGTTTCTTAGTATAATCTCTCGCACTAGTCTCCACGATACCAAATATAACGAGTCAAAAATTTCATACATAGATTTTAAATCTTTTTAGATACATATTCAATAAATTACACAACAAATTCCTGAGGATCGTAATAGTTTAGTGTCTTTAGAGACTAGTTACACTATATTATAATTTGGTGAAATATCTTCAACATCTCCTATAAGGATACCCCCCTTTAGTATGCTTCAAGAACTTACCCAACCTAAAACATTTCTTTATAACCTAGTGAAATGTACCATAAGAAATTGTGTGTTCAGATTCTTAATAAGGGTAAAAAATAGAAATACTTAAACATAATGTTAGTATAATGTTATGAGAACATAACATTCTAAAACCATAAAAAGGATATCAAAGATAATAATATTGAGTCATGGTATAAATATTGGAAGTTAATAAGGCATGAATCATAATGAAATCAAAGGGCACGATCTATGAGAGCATAAAATTATCCTAAGAAATAAATTTGTGGTGTATTCACAAGAATATAAAATCTTATGTCAAGGTTAACCACCAAGACATTTATAACATGTTAGGATTTGGATAACCACCCATGTACCTACTTTGGGATTGGGATGACCTCTCATGTACCATATTTTGGGCTTGGGGATAACATCTCATGTACCCTATTTTAGGTTTGGGATAACCTCTCATGTACCCTTTGAGATCATATAAAATTATTCATTACCCAATACATTTGAGGGAGATATTGGTCCCACCCATCACATAATAGAAATAATATGTATTCATGCCACAAGATCAAAAATAATGATATAATAAACCATGAAATGATATATGTTTCATAAATTTTTTATCATATCATAACATATGGAAAAGAGACATTTTTTATAATCATTTCATCAATTAATCATAACAAAAAATATGTGAAAATGAGCAAGTTCTATAAGAATTTTATAATGGTATAACCGATGGAAGAGAAACGAGTTTCATAAACATATTTTAATGATAAAACATTTAGATAAATAATAAGAATGATATACTTGGTTCATATCCATAGAAAACCATAAGTTACATCATAGTATTCCATCTTAGTTGGATAATGATTTTGAAAGATCACTTGTAACTTTTTTTGAGGAAAGTAACTTTTCTTTGAAAATAAATTTCTAAAAATAAAAATTCATAAAATAGTTTTAAAATAATTTATGCTGAAAATAAACTTGAAATATTATAAATGAAACTTCAAAGAAAAAAATGGACATGATGGTGGAAAATTATGTTCAATTCATACATGTGAAAAAATGATTCCTTTTACATTTTTGGTATAATCCAAATATGAATTATTTAGAAAATGACATGAAGATTCCTTAAAAAATATTTTTTAAAAATTAAATTCAGGAAAAATTTTATTTAATAAATAATTTTAATAATCTTGAAACATTTTTGAAAATATTTTTAGAAAACATGGTTTTGGAAGAAAATGGGATTTTGACTGAAGAGAGAAATAAAGGTGATTTTTCAATAAAAAAATTATTTTTAACTCTTGAGTATATAGAGGAAAATGAAGGAAAAACATGTATTCTATATAAATAAACAGAGGATAAGAAAACATATTTTTTCATTGAGTTATCGATCATAATATTTCATCATTGTAATAATAATCATAAAAAATCCTAATAAATGTTGAGATTGTATCATAAAACTGTTACTACTTTAGTAAATTTGAATAATAAGACCCATGAAAGAATAATATTAAAAATAAATAAAATATCGCGAGAACAAATAAATTCATGATATCACATGTATATTTTTCTATATATGCACATCATAATAGAAGATAGATGTATAACATAACATATATGTCAAAGAAAGAAAATTGAGATAAAAATCCTTTAATGTTTTGGAAACCATTGAATAGTGAAACCCATGAAATAGGGATCCTAAAATGGATATATAAATCCAAAGAATTTTTTTATTTGGATCATAATATTATAAATTCATAGCCTTTATATACATCACATAAAATAAATAGGTGGTGAACGTGACATGTGTATGACAGAAGTAAAAAAGTGAGATGAAAATCCATTACTGCTTTAGTAATATTTTGAATCCTAATCACTAATAAATAATAACATAAAATGAAACTTTAAATATAATTAAAGTAATAAGGTTAATTATATAACATGCCAATGTGGAAGTATATACACCAAACAAAGGAAATGATTGGTGAATTTTAATATGTCTCCCAGAAATAAAAGAGAGACTTGAAATCCCTTACCTTAAGTCCCGACTTCCTTCATACATGTTCCAAACTCTTGTATAATAGATATAAGTTTATTATAAATATATTATAGAACCATAATTTTATATATTATTCCATATATTATTCACTAATGACCATTCATTACCTATTTATAACATATTTCTTTTTTAAAATCATGTTTTGCGTAATAACCACTTTATTTTTCACATAAGTTTTGATTTGTTATTTTTGGTTCTATTACTCTGATCATGGTTATGTAATTTTAAGAATAATAATCATGAAATAATTATAATGTTTATACATAAATTATACTTTTAATACCAATAATAAAATATGATTTTTATAAATAAAGTATGTTACAATCATGGAGAAGGTAGGCCGTAGATACACATGAGTAACATTTCTATTTTTAAATGATCATTATGTAAATAAAGTAAGTAATATTTTATCTTTCAAGAATTATAATAATATTATATTATTTATATAAATATAATTATGCATATCATACATTTGGTGTGGTGATTAAAATATAGAGTCACATTGTTTCTTGAAGGTAGTAGTCCACATGTGCACGAACAATGTTATGATCTTTCAATGAGTGAAAAGTTAAGAAAGATAATAGAATTTTTTATCTTAATAATGATAAATATTTCATTAATATAATTTTTAACTCATTTATATAAAATATATTTATCCTTATTAGCTTCCATGAAAAACATTAATGAAAAATGAATCTCATCGCTTTGTGAGACGCTAGTCTGCCGTACACACGAGTGATGTTATCGTATCCCCTAAGGATTGACAAGTGAAAAGGTATATATATGATATAATGAATCCATAGGCATATTTATGTTATAAATATCATATATATACTTTATATTAATTATTATACTCAACCGTGTGAGGTGGTAATTGATAAATGAATGATATCGGTTCGTGAGGTGGTAGTCCACCATACACACAAATGGTGATTTCATAAGAATTTTGGTGGAAGTGGAGATGATTGTAGGAAATGAACTTAAAATTAAAACATATAAGTATATTTAATATACATATTTTATTTTATCATCATGGTTTAATAATATTTTAAGTAGGTGTAGGAAAAAATAAATTAAAAATTCTCTTTGAAGAACGCTGCCTCTTCTTCAGGTATCCTCATTAGGTTTGAACCAAAAAGTCTTCCTAGGTTGGATTTATGACCAAAATAAGGCTTCTAATATGAGATAAGGGAAGTTTGGAATGGATTTCTTTAGGTTATATCTTATCCAAAATGGGTTTATGGTGTTAAGAGGAGTGAAGAGGTGTGGCCTTTTATAAGTGAGGTGAGTGACACACTTGTGATTATTTTAAAAGAAAAAGGCGTACACATGTTTTTCACATGAAAAAGGTTAAAAAATAGATTTACCAAGACTAAAATATGTTAGGGTTAAAATATACCCATAAAATAGATATTATACAATTTTATATGTCATTTTAACACTTGTATCCCTAGTTTAACCTTCCAATATACCCATTTTTACTTTAACCAGGGTAAATAATTTTACTATTTTAACTATTCATTTTACTCAACTATTAAGTTGAAATTATTAGATAATATAAATTATTATGATTCCATATATGGAATCCATTTCTTCATATTCAATTAATAGAAGTGGAAAATTTTAATTTAAAATTAATCCTTCAGATGTAATGAGAAGGAAGGGTTTCAAAGAGAAATTGTTCAAAATTTTATAAGATTTTTATATAAAAATTAAATATGAAAATTATTCCAAAGAAATAAATTCTACTAAAAAACATATAATTTAAGTATAGGTATTTAAAAAAAAATTGAAATATAATTTATCTTTATGAATAATTTAAATGAAAAGTTTTTTATCAATTTAAATTTAATATTTTTCACTATTCATCAAAAAATTTTCTTTTTAGAAAAATATTAAAAATTCAGCGCCAGATAATTTTTATATTATTATTTAAAAAACTAAATTTATTTTATCTTATAAAATTTTCAATAGTTTCAAGAATTAGTTTTAAATTAAGTTTACACAAAGGAAATGAAAGTACTTTTTAGACAAATATAGCTTTTAAGCGTAAAATTGGATTTATTCTCATCTCATATCTAGAAAACACATAATATTAACTTTAAACATTTTATTAAATATATAATATATAAATTTTACTAAAATAATTCTCCAAAATCTAATTTATTTAGGTAAAAATTATTTTTGTGCATAATAATAATTTTTTCAGAAAAAGATTCCTTTTATTTCCAAATAGTTTTTATTTTCATTTAGAATTAATTTTTCACCAAATAATTAATTTTATAGTTATGTGTACATCATATATTTTCATGACTTAGTTAATATTATTCTTTCCTACCATTAAAATGGCTAGGTGATAACTATCATATTAGTTAATAATATTTTAATAGTACGTTATTTTTCATTTAAACTCAGTGTAGCGTGTATCGCAAGTTACACTCTGTGTTGTGTGTAACGTAAGATAAAATTAGTGTTTCATGTAACATATAATATTTATAAGATTAAATTTATTTGAAAAAATATATATTTCATAAAATCTTAGGGTGTTATATTCTACCCTCCTCATAATGAATTTTCCCTTGAAATTCATCACTTCGGAACCAACAACTGAGGATACTTCTGCCTCATTACATCTTAAGGTTACCACATAGCTTCCTTAAGCTAGTGGTTTCTCCACAAACATTGACCATGTAAGTGGTATTTTTTTTATTACTCTCTCTATTCAATCAGTAATCTCAATCAATTGTTCCTTATAAGAAAGATCATCCTCCAGCAGTACGACCTCTAAGTTCAGTACATGTGAATGATCATGTATATAATTCATCAGTAGTGGTACATGGAACACATCATGAACCTAGGATAGGTTTAGTGGAAGCACCAGATGATAAAATACTTTCTTGAGATGATCAATTACTTCAAAGGGAGTGATATACCTAGAAAATGATTCACCAATAGCTTTTCATTCTACAAACGATGCCCAACATCTCATGTGTCTTCCTAGAAGTAACCATAAAAGTAAAGCCACGTCTCATCACTATACCACATAGTTGAGGGGCCATACTATATAGGTAGATTAACCATGCCTTGGTACAATAGGAGGGTTACATTCAGTGGTAGAGGACACATTCCCAACCTAGATGAATGGTTCCACTCTAGGAGTTGAGGTCCCATGACCAACCCAACTGGTGGGTTCCACTAAAAAGTCCATAGAGGAACCATTAACTATACTCATAGGAGGTATTTAATCTACTAGTCAATAGAGGAACCATGATCTACCCATCAATATGGTTTCAATTTGTGTTAGAGGAACCATGCCCAGACCTGATGGAGGGTTCCACTCTAGAGATTGTTAAGGACCCATGACCAGCCAAACTGGAGGGTTTTAATCTAGTCATCGAGGACCCCTGACCAACCAAGCCAGAGGGTTCCACTAATAATCTCTATAGAGAATCCATTCCCTATTCTAATAGGAGTCTTCCAGTCTAAACACCATTGGGGACCCATTCCCATCACAGAGGGAGGGTTTCACTCAGGATGCCTCTTGGGACCTTGCACGATCACTACCATCGTCGGGTATTTCACAACCTAGAGCTGTGCCTATAATATTCCACATAATCTATCTAAATTAACAATTTTTGGATCCATAATGTTCTATGTGAAAAAACACTTAGTATTGGATATTCTCATGCCAAAATTAGTCTCCAAATTAAGGAGATACAAAACCTTGAAGTTTCCTCAAAAGGAACCAAGTAGTGCACAATGTGTGAGGGGACCCACACTACGTGTGGTCCCACTAAACCAACTAGCCATGTCCTTGGATTGCACAAAACACCCAATTCATGTATATATACACTCTTTGTAGGTGTACTACATGGAATGACCAAACTATTTCGGACCAGGCTGTGTCTTTCTGGCCAGGTCTATGTGCTTGACCGCATGTCCATGTACTTGAGTGCATGGTCGTGTGTCTAGCCATGTACTCCCACACGGGGCATCAATCGTGTTCTTCATCACATGGATCATCCATCTGGGTATGATGTACATGACGTGTAAGATGTATAAATGCCATCTCATATTTATAATATTTTAAAACACTAGCCACCACATTCAGGGGGCTACAAACCGTGTGTTCATCGTGGTACATGACATATAGTTGTGTTTTTCATAGTTTTCTGAATCCAATATCTATGCCTCAAATTTTTCCTTGAAGCTTTGATTCCAACTCTCTATCTACATGAGATTAGTGGATCTAGAATTGGCAAGTGTATTCTGGTCCTCCAGTGGCTAGAAACTCAAATTCCCAAATCCTAACAAGAGTCGCCTCCCAACATGATCACCCGTGATTTTCCCGTCTTTGATGATTTTCCCTTCAGTTATTTAAAGAATAATATGAAACCTAAAATTATCACATATCCATGATTTATTCATTGATATATCCCTCTCTTGTGTATCTATCACGATTCCGAGGTTCCAATCGGGCTCAGTACTGCCCGAAAATGTCGAACTGAGACCACAAGGTCCAAATGATGAGGAACACGAATAAATTGAGGGGGAAATACACAATAATTTTTTAAGCATCATTAGCTAAGATATATTGGAAAACTATCAAGAACTAGAATATTCGAGTTAGAGAACATTTAAATAATCAATTAAATCAGTAGATGTGAGCATGCCTAGGATCCTTAATTGGCATTGATCAACAAACGATATTGATCCACTCAATAAATTTAATAAAAAAGGTATAAACCAAAAATTGGAAAATCCTACCAAGATATTTGATCATTATTCATCAAAAAACAATATTTTCAATGATAAAAGGAATCTATTTCATTTTCTTCATCCTAATCTGCTCTGATTTGGATTTCCATCATTGTCAGAGGTGGTTCGCCAACGAAAGGAGGGATGAGAAGATCTCGGTAGATCCTAAGATTGTGAGGCCAACCCTAGGTGAATCTCCTTGTTATTATAATTATATAAATTTTCGTTTAGGGTAAATGAATGAATGAATTAATGAATTAAATAATTAGTCCACTAAACCTAAAACCAATGGGAAAGATGTTCAAATTCCCCACGCTGACAAATTTTAGGTCACGCCTAGGATAAAAACCGCATTCTAGGATCAATTGTGGTCTCATATTTCTGATATGACATTATATTTAAGATTTTCCCCTTTTTTTAAGAACTATGTGTGCGTAATATAAAATATTTTTAATATATTTATAAAATTAATTCCGAGCACACTGGGCCCTAGAATCGTACGTCGTCTTATTTCATAGAATTAGAAATATATGTAGAAATAGTTCAAAATCTTATAAGGAAAAAATGGTTCTCTATACTTTTCCACTCCTTCAATATTTTCATCCCTAAAAAGAAAAACTAAACAAACAACTTAGGATACTGATCTTGCATCTAGCTCTCCCACTCCTAGGAAGTCTCCAACATGTTCTCTTGTTACCACAATAAGAAAATAAAGGGGATTGTCCATCCACATTGGATCATCTTCTATTGATTCTTGATCGCCATCAGGTAATATGAAAAGGTGGGTCCATCCTCGATGTACAACTCACCCCAGTTGATGATGTGTGTGTGGTCATGCATGTATCTCTTTAGCTGGGACACATGGAAGATGACGTGCACCCACTCTAGCTATGGGGGTAAGACGAGGTGTTAATCAAACTTGCTAACCCTTTGGATGATCTCGAGAAACCTGATGAACCTCCATGATAACTTTCCTACCCATCCGAACCTCCACAATCTTGATCATGGGAAAAATCTCAGGAAAACGTGGTCTCCCTGATCAAACTCAAAGTTCCTAAGATGACGATCTGCATAAGATTTTTTCCCGCTATGGTCTGTTCTAATCCACTTATAAATGACCTAGATCTTCTCCATCGTCAACTACACCATCTCTATACCCATAATATACGTGTTTCCAATATCTACCTCGCATTAGGGTGACCTATACGGTCTCTTGTATAGGGCCTCAAAAGTTTCCATGTTAATCGTAGAGTGGTATATGTTGTTGTATGAAAATCCTATTAAGGGAAACTAATCCGCCCAGCTCCAAATAAAGTATAACACGCAAGACTACAACGTATCCCCCAACACTAGGAAAGTGCGCTTGATTAGGACATTAGTCTGGGGGAAAAAGGATATGCCCATCTTATTTGGGTCTCGAATGAATCTTGTAGGACTCTCCAGAACTGTGACATAAATCAAGATTCATGATTAGAGACAACCATCTTGGGAACCCCAAGAAAGAGAATGATATCCCGTATGTACAACTTCCTACACTATCCACTTAGCTCTACTCCCAAATAGAAAGTAAGTGTACCGAATTCGTGAGTCAGTCAACTAATTCCTAGATAGAGTAATGGCCCTTCCCTCTCCATGGAATCCCTATCAAAAAGTCCATGGATATGTTATCAAACTTTCACTATGGAATATCAAGGGTTTGTAACAAACTTACTGAAACTTGGTTCTTAGCCTTCACATGTTGAAAAGTGAGGCACGAAGAGAAAAAATAAACTATACCCCATCTCATTACATAGAAAAAAACTTTTTTTAAAGGTATTTATACATATTTCGTACATCTAGATGTATAGATAGAGTATAAGTGTGTAACTCTCACATCACCTCCTCCCCCATCATGAATGGAACCACCATCCGTCCCTAGAAGAAGATGCTGTGATTTCCTCTTTTATAATATCTATTTGGTGAATGGACTATGGATATATGGTGACGTAAGAAATCATGGATGATGTCTACTAATTGGGACTCTATCATGCACTTGAGAAGTATAGGATTCAACACCACCGACTATAGAAAAGTTGTACCTTTCCAATCCACCAGGGTTAGCTACAGGGAGGCCAACTACTCAAGATCCTCATACACTAAGAGAGAATCAGATTTCTTTCTAAGGTAATTTGATACTATGTTTCCTTTCTATGGATTTTAGACTATCTTGAAGTCAAAGTCCTATAGGAACTACAACCAGCGCTGTTGTTTCAGGTTCAAGTATCTCTGTGTGAAGATGTACGTGAAACTATAATGGTCTGAGTAAACCACAAAGAACTCTCCTAGAAGGTAGTTCCTACAAATATAGAGGGAAAATACTACCTCTATTGGCTATAGTTCTTGAGTGGAATAACTCATCTTGTGGAGTTTCAACTACCTCATCCCATATGTGATAATTTTCTACCTTTATATCAACATGCAGCCAAGAAAAAATCTAGAGGCATCCCAATAGACTACATACTCCATTCTCTCCTATGGTAGTGTCCTAAAAAGATAACTTATCAGTCTCAGACTTAACTCCTTGAAGTAAATTTATCACTACTTAGTCTAGGTAAATGATTGTCCATTCTGTTTTAGGGAAATTGAAGGGGCTAAAATTTTGGAGAAGTATTCCACAAACCTCCTGTTGTACCCTGCTTATCCAAGAACGCTCGACACCTCTGAGACACTCTTGCATGGATCCCATGAAATCAATGTATAGATCTTCAATAGGTACATGGATAAACCATGATAAAAAATGACATTACCTAGAAAGTGAACTTCTTGAATCTAGAATTGGAACATAGATAGTTTCCCAGAAAGCTAGTGATCTCAAAGAAAATATAGAGCCATCCTCAAGGGCTCTGAATGCTCCTCCTATGATGAAAAGTATATTAATAAGTAATCAATGAATACGACCTAAAAATGGTCTAAGTATGACTATAATATCTAGTTCATCAAACCTATAAACATGGCGGGGGAATTCATCACACCAAAGGGAATCACTAAGAACTCATAGTGTCTATAGAGACATTGGAATGTCAACTTTGGAATATCATCCCTGTGAACCCTAACCTTGTGGTAGCCAAACTAGAGATAAATCTTTGAGAACTATCTTGAACCTCAAAATTGATCAAAGAGGTCATAAATCATTGGTAAGGAGAACTTGTTCTTTATCATTTCATGGTTTAGGAGATGATAATCTTCACAAAGATACAATCTACCGTCCACCTTTTTCATGAAAAAAACTAGAGCATCACAAGACACACTAGGTCTGATGAAACCCTTATCTCAAGGGTCCTCTGACTACAAGTGTATCCCCCATATATTCGTAGGGGATATCTGATATGAGGAAAAAGTTTCCAAAGTTGTTATGATCCGACCCAAGCTGGGGCTCGAACCGCAACTACCCCAAGCCCAGCTCTATAGGATAAAGGGTGTCTATAAGTTCTGAAGGCACACTAAACTCGGGGAGGCCTTTTAATAATAACGTATACACATGTAAAAAACCAACTCAATGAAAAAGTATAGGGGTAAAGAAATGAAGAATGCAACACTTATATAAATATAACAAATATTCTTGAACCACTAAACATAATGAAGTTCGGTAAGGTAAACTGAAAGTAAAGGGAAAAAATACAAACGCAACTATAAATATGTCCCAACCTAAAAAAATTGGAAAATAGTAAACAAATGAGAGATCCCATCTCTTGTATCCCAATATATGACCACCGTACACAGTCTAAGCACCCGGTATCTCTAAGCTCTTCTGAAGTCACAATCGACATATCTGTCATATGAAAAAAACACAACATGTGTGGGAAAGTCTCATGTAGGGGTGAGTATATACATACATATTAGAATCCCAAATAAGGTGAAGGGGGGCAGTATGAGCTATAATAGAAGATAGAAGTAGTAGATAGAACAAGGTATAATGAAAGAGTATGAATCAACCCAACAATAGAGTGAAGATAAAATCATCCAAACACAAGGATCTCAAAACGGTGAGAATATGAACTTCTCATCATGTATTCTCTACCTATATATAGAAAGTAGACTCATCCAACCCCAAGAATCTTGACATGGAGATCATGTGGCATACCCCATGTGTCTTCACCTCTCTTAGAAGGTGAGTAACCAAAACCAAAGGAGCGGTAACCAAAGAAGTATATATATATATACACACATGCTCAGTCAAAGAAGCCAAAATGATAGAGTAAGGGGATCTCCATCTCAAAACTCATCCCTAGAAAAGAGTCACAATCAGTTATAGATGTAAGTCCATCTACAAATCCTATTACCTCAAGTGTATGCCTATGAAACACAAGTCAATGGAACTCAATCACCACACCTTGATACTATCTGATTCGGGAGGCATAGACATTCCCACAAGGTTTTAGGCCACGTTGTAAGGACACATATTAGTGGGGAATGTGTTCCTCTTCCTTGTGTGTCCAAAGCTATATCAAACCATGTCTCTTCATTATGTCGCACAATTAAGAGGTTGTTTCTCAATGTTGAGGACTCATGCACAATCTAGCTAAAAGGTGACACTCTAGTGTCATTGAGGACCCATGATCAGCCTGGCTAGAAGGTACCACTTAGAATAGGTTGAGGAACTATGCTCAGCTCGGTAGGAGGGTGTCACTCTAGTGTCATTGAATACCCATGCTTAGCCCGATTAGAGGGTGACACTTAGAATAGGTTGAGGACCCATGCCCTACCCACTAGGAGGCTTACACTCTAAAGATCATTGAGGACCCAAGGATAATCCTTCTGGAGGTTTCCACTCGAAAAAGGTTGAGAAACCATGCCCTACCTAGTAGGAGGGTGCCACTCTGAAGATCGTTGAGGACCCATGCCCAGCCAGGCAAGTGGGTTCCACTTGGAAAGAATCAAGGAACTACTATGCTCATCCCTATTAGATGGTAAGCATGGGATACTATGATTTTCTAGTGCCTAGTCACTACTATCATTAGACATTTCTTGAATAAGCTTCATGCCAAGAACATCTCATATTGTATCTTGAAAGACACTACAGAGGGAACCATCACATTATATGTATAAAAACACTCAGGATATGCTAATCGAGGGACAAAATCCAAGTTCAAAAAAAGTAGATATGAGAGATAGTATATTTATAATTAGTTATACGGTGTGTATGGGGCCCACATGACGTGTGAACCCACCTTGTCAGCTGGCCATGTACGTAGAAATACTCAGGTACTAAACTGTGTCCATTTTCCCCTAGGCGTGCAATGTACTCCCAGAGTACATGGAATATCGGGCCAAAAGGCTAACGAGTGCAAAATTCACAACATTGGTCCAAATGGAAAAAACTTAATTTCAGTAACATGCCTTATCAAATGGATCCGGATAACCAAACTGATCACACCATTGTGATCCTTGCAAAAAAGCACATAGGATCGACTAGTCATTCTCCCAAATCAGACAGCTTGTGAAGAAGCTTCATTTGACAACATTGTACATGAATAGTTCCTCATGAGGCCAACATCTCGAACCCGAAATAAAATATATGGATCACACAATTATGATCCTCATAGAAAGATGTATGGGATCCACTATTCATTTTCCCAAAATGGATACCCAGTGAAGAAGTCACATTTCACCACAACATGCTCGAACCGGGCATCATGGGGCCCATGTCTCGATCTTGATTTAAATATCCAAAATGGTTTTTGAAACAACTTCCTCAATATCAGGGTTTCAAAGATGTTGACGAATCATCAATTGGATGCCGTATTTAGGAGTTATGGATTGTCAAAGTCTTAAAAATAACAATATATTATTATTATTTGAGATTTTTGTGCACCCAATCTGCAAGCCCAAAAATGGCATCCAACATCAGTCTTGAAATGAATATCTCAAAAACTGGGTCATGATGCCACAGACGACACGTCAATAAAATGTCGCATGGGGGAGTTATGGAGGATAAAACATTTAATAATAATAATAATAATAATAATAATAATAATATTATTATTATATTTTATTTAATACAATTTATTAATTCCGCCGTTTCACGAGTTCCGCCGCTTGGCCACCTACTTAGAACCCGCTCCGTCGGTTGCCTCCATAGGCCACCTACTGCGTACCACACTGCCTCTAGATGCCTCGCATAGAACCACCCATTGAATCTGGCACATACTGCCCTCACTAGACCGCACCCCACTGGCCACAACCACATGTTGCTCCACTAGCCACCTAGACTAGTCACCTAGACCACCATCCCAGCCAGCTCACACGCCCCATACAGGCCTCCGCAACTTTCTCAAGCCACCACACCTCAATTTCAACCCGAAACATTAAAATTATTGAAGATATATGATCATCATACCCTAATCTATACTGATCCAGTCGTCGTTTGTCGAAACATTCCCATTTTTTAAATCTTCCATGAACCGGGGGGTACGATTGGGTTTGGTACCCCCCAAAAATGTCGAGCTTGGACCATGAGGATCCAACTAGTGATGAATGTAAAGAAATAAAGGAGAAAAGAACCACAAAATGTTTAAATCATCGTTGTCCAATGATTGAAATTGGGAATCCGTGGTTATATAAACATATTAAAATAAAATAAATCAGTTACCCAGGAAAATGAAAAGGATGAAACAATGGTGTAGATCAATGAATGAAGAATAATTTACTCAATCATTTAATTACATGGGAGGAAACCACATAGAACGAGTCCTACCTAGATATTGGATCATTCATCATCGCCAACAATTGAAGGAATTCCTTGTGTACACTACACCCTGATCTATTGAAATTTGCAACATCACCGTGATCCGTCAAATAAATTCATCAAAGGAAGGATGGGAGAGACCTTCCCTGATGGTGGAAGAATTATTAATAAAAAATCCTGAAAAAACTTCATAATGATATATTTATAATTATATCATTTATGTTAAATCAATTTAATTAATTAATTTAATCTACTTAAATGTACCACTGATGAGCAAGAGGTCTAAACATCCCACTCCGACTCATTTTATATTGCACATTGGGTAAAAACCATGTTCCGGACTCAAACATTCCCTCAGATTTCTGATTCGAGATTTTCTATAATAGATATTACATTATTTCTAAAAAAATGCATGTGAAATAAAAAATTATTTAATATTTTTATAAAATTAATTCCAGGAACACCGGGTCTCAGAATCACGCTTCGTCTCAAAGCCTGGCTCTAAACATATTCATATAAATATTCCAATGTCTTACAAGAAAAAACCATGGTCTTTATATTATTCCATTATTCAAATATTTTAATCCCCTAAACGCACAACTAAGAATAATGGTAGAGATACTGATCTTGTATCTAGATTTTCCATACATCTTCCCTATACCAAGATGTATGACCAAAAGATATGTGTGAAAGTCCCTCATCACCTCTTCTAGTAACATGACTAGAATCCCAATTCTTTATTGAATGAAGTGATTCCCCCCTTTAGAAAAATTAATCACCTGAAAATTCTAAGGATATATGGTCACACATTATATCATAGTCGATGACTCCCAACTGAGACTCTCTCACACACTTGTGAAGGGAAGGAGTCAACACCACTGACTGAAGAAAAAATGTACCCACCTGCCCCACTAGGTTCAGCTATAGGGAAGCTAAATACTCTGAATCCTCCAATACTAAGAAAGCCTAAGACTCCTCCTAATGGAATATTCTAAAACATGAAACTTCCCTGAAGTATAAATATCTCAAAATCACAGTTTGTTTAGGAATTTAAACTAGCATCGTTGTCTCAGGTTCAGGTCTCTCTGAGTGAAGACGTACATAAAACTTTGGGGGTCTAAGTAAACCACAAGGAATTATCCCAGAATGTAGTGCCTTCACATCATCAGGGAAAAGACTACCTCTTCCAACTCTAGGTAGGGAGTAAAATAGTTCTATTCATGGGGTCTCAACAACCTCAACCTATATTTGATAACTTTATATCAACGTATCAAGGTTGACATCAATCACACAAGGGTACCAATGAACAAGGTAGGTGAGTACAATCATCTAACCATAAGAAGCTAGACATGGAAAGCATGTGTCATACCCCATTCATATTTTCTTATCTTGGAAATAGAGTAACCCCAACCTAGAAACTCTGACACACCCACTAGTTCAATCCCAAGAAAAAAGGGTTAAGAAGAAAAACTCTACCAACAAAGCTGGGACCTAATCCGATACTCCATCGTAAAACCCTACCATGAATGCACAAGTAATAGGGAATCATCCACCACCACATGATATTATCCACTTTGGGCGGCATTGAATCACCCCCACAACTTTTTCTCACATCAAAAAAATGTTTCTCGGTGGGTGAAGAACCCATCTTCTTTATTCATCCGAAGCTACGTCGAAAAACATTGACAAAGGTTTACACTAACACCCCACATCATCTCAATTGAACCTAGAGTAAGGAGAATAAAGAAAATAGTACCTCAAAAACATGTCTATAAATTTCTACAACATAAGGTAGAAAGGATACAGAGCATACCTATTATCATCTCATTCGTTGTGGGGTCATAAGTCTCCCAATACTGAAGCTTTCCATGGGCCCAACCACCAGATCCCTGTGCTATACATGGGTCACTTGGGGGTGGTGGTGGAAGGATCTCATAGCATTGTACACCATCCATAGGTCCTACTGCTGCTCTTCCAACTCAGCCTTCTAGGGGACCACCCTGTCCATACCTGGGATATTGATAACAACATTGCCTATTCCATGGTAGTCCATCATCTATCTTCCTAGGATACATAGCATGTATGGTTGGGTAGTACCATGCCTTGTGACCATTCCCATCACAAGAATATTACTACCCCTCTCTGGTATGAACTAGTTCATTGTGCTACCTTGGCCCCAAATAACCATGTGCCTGAACCTGGTCACAGAAAGGTCTCCTATTCTGAGATCTCTGTTGCCTTCCTGCTACAATTGATGACTCATCTCTGTTGTACCCACTACCATATCTAGATGTCTGAAATCCATCCAATAGAAGGATCTCTATCACAATTTCCCTCTCCCGCACCCCAAAATAGGTGGGGATACATAAGGGTACAAAATTGTCTCAAATCTTTTTGTGGAGTCCCTTCTCAAACTTCCATGCTCAGAAGTTTCCATTGCGGATCATGTTAGGAGAGTATTTCATAAGGTCTATAAACCTTAATTTATATTCTTCCAATATCATCCCTCCAAGACAAAGCTTATTAATCCAAACATAGTGTAATCAATAGGGTTAGTAATCTTAAAAAAACAACTTCTAGAAGTCATCCCACGATAGCGTTGAATCATCGTGCATTTGAGTAACCAGCCTACACTAACACCAAGAAGCTCCATGGAAAAGGCTGGATAACAAAGACATTATCTAATCTATCGAGGTCCAAACAAGCCTGAAGATAACATCCCCCAACTCCATCCAATCCTCTGCTTCCTAGGGATATGGTTCGCCATAGAACCTCATCAGTCTCTAACATTGGAACTCATAGAGTGTGATTAGCCTATGCATGTCCTCATCCTGCTATTATAGAATGATTTTTTACCCAAAAGGTGGAGGTGCTGCTACCTACCCACCTGGAAGTAGGGGATCATATGATGGACCCTAAACTGAGGCCTCATATCTCATTGGTTTGTCATCATGAACTAGAGATGGTATCCTAGTTAGTTGTCCTTGTGGAGGTATCCCAAAATTATCAAGGAGTATCACTATCTGATGATATTGTATATATATATATATTGATAACAACATTGGGGATCTGACTCAAGAAGAAATGTTAAATACTCAATCCTATATGATTCATGTACCATCAATCCTTGTGACAAATGTCCCAGAATGACGAGTCGATAAGAAGGTAGTCATGGTCCTAGTTAATGGATATATCGGCTGAATGCACCATCAATAGACTCTCTCGCCTAATATCTACACTTGAGACACTTTGACACTATTTTCCTAAACCCAACCAATCCTCTTATGGGAAAAAGTTTGAACTAAATCCTAAGGAATAAAATTGTTATGATATAACTCTATCCAGACCCGAATCAAGTTGGGGTTCAAGCTAAAACAACCCCAAGCCTGCCTCTACAGGTTAGGGGTAGAGACAAGCACCAAAGGCACACTAAAATTGGGGAGTCCTTTTCCTAAAAACCTGTACACATGCACATATCTAACTCAATATAAAAGTGCCTAGAGAATGAAATTAATAATGAAACACTACTATAAATATACCAAATATGCATGAACCATTAAATAAAATGAAGTAATGTAGTGTAAACCTAAATTAAAGGTGAAAAATATATACCCAACCAAAATATGTCCCAACCAAAAAAAACTGGAGAAGAGTAAATAGAAGAGAGAGCCAGACTCCTGTATCCCAAGTTTTGACCATCGTACATGTTTCAAGAACATAGTATCTCTAAGATCCTCTAAAGTCACGATCAACCTGTACATCATCTGAAAAGGACATGACATGTGTTGGAAAATCCCATGCAAGGGTGAGTATATACATACCCAGTAGAACACCTCAAAGAGGGTGAAGGGGGAGCAATAAGAGATACAATAAAATAGAAAAGAAGTATATATAACAAGGTACAATGAAAGAGTATAGCTCAACCCAACAATAGAGTGAAGGTAAACTAATCCAAACACAAGGAGCTCGACACAGTGAAAATATGAACATATCATTGAGTATTGTCTACCTATAGTCAGAAATTAGACTCATCCAACCATTTTTTTAAATGTTGGGGGTCGAAGCCTCAATTAATTATTTAAATAAAAGACCTATTTAGTGTGGGTAGAGGGATACCCATTACATTTCTCGAAGGCCCAAGGCCAAGTGGCCCGAATACAAGGCTTGAAAGCCCATTTTGTTTCCCAAAGGACCCCTCGTTGAACAGTAATACTACAGTACCCGCACTGCTACAGTGCCATCAGCGCTACAATACCTGTTACAGTGCCTCTGCCGCTACAGTGCCACCACTACTATAGTACGACTCATTACCTTTCTATAGTACTGCTACAACACCCTAGAATTTTGTCCCTACCCAGATTTAATTTTTGGTCATTTGGATTCCAAGCAAGAGCCTGTACCACTTGGGTACAAGATCGTTGGCATAGACTCATCCAACCATGAGAATCTAGATATGGAAAGAATGTAGCATACCCCATGGGTCTTTTCCCTCCTGGAAGGGGAGTAACCAAAACCTAAGGAGTGGACACTAAAGAAGGATTTATATAAATGCCCAGTCAAAAAAGACCAAATGAGAGAGTAAGGGGATCTTCATCTCACAACATAGGCTAGGAAAATAATCACCATCAGTTCCAGAAGTAAGTCCATATATGAATCCCATCACCTCATGTGACTTCCCAAGAAACACAAGTCGAAGGGACTCAATCACCATATCTTGATATTATCTACTTTGGGCGGCACTGATTCACCAACAAAGTTTTAGGTCATGTCAGAAGGACACATCTTGTTGGGGAAGGCGTCCCTCTACCTTGTGAGTCTAAAGCTATGTCAAACCATGTCTTGTCATTATGACACACAATCGAGAGGTCGTGTATCAATGTTTATGACCCATGCCTAGTCCTATTGTAGGGTTCCACTCTAGTGTCAAGGAGGATCCATACCCAGCCTGAATGGAGGGTACCACTCAGAATAGGTTGAGGACCCATTCTCATCCCACCTGGAGGGTTCCACTATAGTGTCACCAAGGACCCATGCCCAACCCAGCTTGAGGGTGCCACTCCTAATAGGTTAGGGACCAATGCCCTGCCTAGTAGGAGGGTTCCACTCTAAAGATCATCAAGGAACTATGCCCATTCTGGATGGAGGGTACCACTCAGAATTGGTTGAGGACCCATGCCATACTTTACAGGAGGGTGACACTCTAAAGATAGTCCAGGACCCATGCCTAACCCAACTGGAGGGTGCCACTCATAAATCATTGAGGAACTAATCTATTCATCCATACTATATGGTAAGCCTGGGATACTATGATATAACAGTGCTCGATCATTATCATTGTCAGATGTTGAATTAATATGTGTTTCACCCGAAACATCTTGTATCATATCTCAAAATCCACTATGGAAGGAACCATAAAATTCTACATGAAAAAACACTCTCAATAGGCTACTCATGGGAAAAAATTTGAGTCCAAAAGACGGAGATATGAGAGGTAGAAGATTTATAATGAGGTACACTACACACATGGGGCCCACACAATGTGTAACCACACATCATCATCAGGCCATGTACCTATCCATACTTGGGTACTAAACTGTATCCATGTACCCCTAGGCATGCTAGTGTACTCTTAGAGTACATGGAATATCTGAAAAAAGGCTGACTAGCGCACGATGCTCGTCGTTGATCCGAAGGAAAAATGATAATTTCACTAACATGCCACCTCAAATGGCCCCAGATAACCAAATATATCACACATTTTCAATCCTTTTATAAAAGTACATAAGATCAACTATTAATTTCCCTGAATCAGACACCCAGTAAAGAAGCATCATTTCACAGCATTGTACATGAATTGTGCCTCAAGGGGCCCACTTCTAGATCCAAAAATAAAATATATAGATTACACCATTACGTTCCTCATGAAAAGACACACAGGATTTACTATTCATTTTTCCAAAATGGAAACTCGGTTAAATGTCACATTTCACCGCAACACGCCCGAACCGGGCATTGTGGGGCCCACGACTCGATCTATATTTAAATATACAAAATTGTTCTTGAAACACAAACCTCAATATTAGGTTCACAAATCCGCTAATGGTGTATCAATTGGAAGTCATATGTAGGAGTTATGGTGGAAAAAGTTTTAATAATAACAATATATTATTAATTGAACTTTTCATAGACTCGATCTGAAAACCCAGAATAAGAATCCAACCTTGTTATTGAAATAACCTTCTCAAAAACTGGGTCGCACTGGAAAATATGGAATGTTAATTGAATGAAACACAAGGGATTTACAAAGGATAAGACATTTAATAATAATAATAAAGTTATTATTATATTATAATTTATTTTATAAAATTTATTAATCTGACCTATTCACGTGTTCTACCTCTTGGACGCCTTCCTAGAACCCACTCCATCGGTCTCCTACTGTGCACTGTGCCACCTCCTATTAGATCGTAATGTATATGCATATGGAAAAATACAAGAGGGGTGAATTTTAAGTTTATTTTTTTTCATTTTTATCCGTTAAGTAATTTATTTTAAAGGAATTTGAACTAATTCAATTCTCAATACCTCTTAATTTATTAAAACATTAATCAGACATGGCCCTGGGTTTATTTATCAAATTATCATAACGGGTTGATTGTGATAATGTAATCCTCAAATCATATATGAAATTAATCATATTCAAGTTTGAAACAATTTAAATAGAGTAAGTGTGTAAAAGATCATAATCACAATTATTATAATGATCAGAGTAAAACCATACAATAATTCAATCATATAGCGTATTGAATCATTTTATGTAATTAAAAAGACCTTAATTACAGAAATCATAATCAAAAAGTAAAGAATAGAAAATGAATATATAATATAGTCCACTTCATATTATAAAATATAGCATAAATGTGTACAAGTAAAAGAATACAATTCTCTTAACCTAGGAGAAGGGTATTCAGTAACCTTGGATAGAGGTCCCTTGATTTATAATTTTAAGAAAGTATTTATTACCCACACCAGGGTAGGAAATCGATACAATGGTCAACTTATATCTTTCTATACTCACAATACCTCAACGAAGAAGGTGATCAGTGCTATTGTCTTCCTAGTCTTGGAAGCCCTCGATCCATAAATGACCAGAACATCTATCTTCTTATCCAAGAATCCCTCGATCTCAGAAAGAAAAGAAAAAACTCTTGGAAATAACAATTATATATAATGATAAGTTCACAACTTGAAATCTTTTTATTCTTTCACATGAAGCATCAATTTTAAAGAGCTCTTGAATTTTTTAAAAGTTTAAAAGCACTTTAACATCAAGCTCTTTCAAATGACTTGGTATTTATAGGTCAATATCCCAACGATCATCTTGGACTCCAGCGGTCAGATTTTCTCCTAAAAATGTGAAGGGACATGGACACCTAGGACTAGAATGGTCTTTTTTAACTAAAACAACAACATCATTTCATAATACATATGGAAACAGAATACATGATATCGTTTTGATTTAATAGTTTTCCTTAAAGTACAATTGTATTTTCTCAATACGGAAAACTAGATTAAAATGAGTATGATGATTATCATAATGAGAGTGAGTATAATTTATATCATTATGATAAAATTGTTAGTATGAAAACTGATTAGTGTGTACGATAAGATTGTAATTGGTGTGTATGATAAAGAATCATATCCACCTCATTATGATAACCCTGAAAATAGACATGTTTTTATTTATCAGTGTGTATGATATTTATCGTTTATAGTATGAAAATCGTAATAATAAAATGGTAAAAAAAAATCCTTAAAGTAAGTACTTTAAAACAATATAGGATTTTATAAAAAGGGAGTTTGTGATTTACAAATAAAAAAAGAATAGAAAATTCAAAATAAGACTTTTGACTCAACAATCTCCCTCTTTTTGGAAAGCACAAACCATGTGTTAAAAAAATAGAAGATTAATTAAATGTTTCATATTCATATGTGAACACTCATACTTATCTCCCTTTGAGTTTTAAAACTCTTCTAAATATGGTTTGAATATGACTAATCTATCCCTTATGATAAAAAAATCCTTAAGGATTATATTCTATAAAAAAATCACCCCCCTTACTAAATGAATTCTTCATTTAATTATCAATATACCATTCTCCCCCTATCTAATATATTATCCCCCTATATAACACATTATACCCTGCTGTGAATTACAAAAACGAATAAGGAAGGTCTTATAATACATGAAAAGAGTTAAAGAAACAAAATATAAAAAGAAATAAAGAGTTTCATCATCTAAAATTAATGAAGAAACATTCATCCAAAATAAATTGGAAAACATTCAATCAAAAGTATATAGATGAGAAAATAATTTATTTAATGTTTCAAAAAAAATACAACAAGAGTTAAAAAAGATGTCATTTATTTTCATTTTCCTCCTCATTCTTTAAAAGGTCTAAAACAACAGCCTTTATTTTTTTTAACTTTTTCTTGACTTCCACCAATTTATCAAGAGATTCCATCTAAGGCTAGGACACCACTTCTTGATATGCAAAGAGATGGTCCTGGGTAATATTTTTTTTCATCTTGAGATCAAACTTTTCCTTCTAGAAAATGAATATGAGGTTCCTGATCATTATTCTTATTCTTTTAGAATTCAATCCTATCAGTCAACAAGAAATTTTGATTTTGAAACTGAATTATCCCATATTTATAAAACATCATATTTTCAACATTATATTGAATAATATCTAGCTTCTTTTCTATTTCATTGAAATATTCGGATAGACTTTCATATGTCCCTCTGACCACTTTCAATTTTTGAGTAGTATCGCTTTCCAACTTGTTGAAAGCAACTGTAACGTCATTTTAAAGCCTTTTAATATCCCTAATTGATTATTCATGAATATTTATACTTTCCTCTAACTAATGGGACCACTTAACTAATTTATTTCAAGCCTTTCTATGTTCCTTGGAGCTTTCTTAAAAAACATTTAAATCTTCTTCAAGACTTACCACTATTTTTCTTAAAATATTGAGGGAGTCTAATAACTTGTTTTGATTATCTAAAACAAAATAAATATTCCCTTATTTTATCAGGAAATATTTAATTTTCATTTCAATTATTATAAGTTATTTAAAATTTTATTGATCATTTTTAAGGAGGCTGTTTTATCTGAATCAGTATCTTCATCATAAGAAATATCATCTGTAGAATGACTTCCATCAACATCAGCATCTGAAACCTGATTCTAATTTTTATAAAATCTTATCTCTTCATCCTTATCTGATATTTGAATTATTTTTTATTCTTGATCTCTCTAAAAAGCCTTATTTTATGACTCAACTATTTTTTATGTAATTTTAATTGAGGTTTATTGGGAAGATTGTACTATAAATCTATCAGACTTAGCTTCTTGATAATATCTTTTTTCTTTCTCATCTCCCTCATTTTGATATTTTTCTATTCTTATTTATCTAACTATTCATTTCTTTCAAAATATTCACTAATATATTCATCTATATTTTTCATCTCTTTATCTTCATTTTCTTCTAAATCGTTCTCTTGAGAATTTTTTTAGATACTGATTCTTCAACTGCTTTATTCTTTTTCTTTTCTTTGTCTTGGATATAGGGGGTGATTTCTTTTTCTTATATAATTGGTTTTCAAATGATAATACTAGTACTATAATTTTTAATGATTTTCAACATATTTTAAATATGAATAATTTCCCCTTTATCTTTTCCATCTTTTTCTTCTTCTCATCTTCTTGGAGGGTTTCTTGAGTCGAGATATTTTTTGGATAAAGCTTATGTGGGGTTAAAACTAAATTTTGGATCTCCCTCTTTCTTTTTTTATTTTTCCTTTATGCACATACCAGTTTTTTCATCATTGTAAAAAAATTTCTTATTCAGATTTAGGATAATATCATATTTGGATTTATTTTTTTTCTTTGAAACAATTGAAAATGATTGTTTTGGGATACCTTGATTACCTCAAAATATCTATTTTTGAGTTTCAACTTCAAAAATTTTAAAAAAATTCTAAGATTATAGATGAAAATGAAATTTCAATATATTTATCATATCCTCACCAATCAAGGGAACTCTCAAATTTCTCAGTTATGACTTAAATTCATGATTGAAAAACATCAAGATTTCAAAAATGAACATGCTCAAAATCACTGGAAACATGAATGGTTGAGATTTAATTGCACCAAAATTTAGATTTCTTATGGTTTAGAAAATATAACCCATAAAGTTTATCTTTCTCATGTTCACCAAATAATCAAGGATAAAATCATTAGAAACATTCAATGTTCCTCTATCACCTTTCCTAGGAATTAAGAATCCTTGCATCCAAATAGCTATCAATCTATTGTCCACTGAAAGATAATTTTTTTTATTTTAAATTCATGGACATAAAAGAGAGATTATTTAGATTCTATATTAATAAAGGTTCCATTTTCTTTTGGAAATTTGTGGGAAGGAAAAAATGCATCACCCTCAGAAGGAAAACCTAATAAATGGGAAGCTTGTTTTGCAGATATAGTGATTTCTATATAATACATATGAAAAGTAATATTCAAATCTTTATCAACTTAAAATATATTACAAAACTAACCAACTTCATCCACAATTATTGTATCTTGAAAAGAATTATGTTTTTCTACACAGACCGACTACAAACCTTGAAATGGAATGATTCTTTTCAAATATGAATTGTACTTATCATAAAATTCTATTATGACTAAACTTTCACGGAAAAAATTCATGTTGATGAAACCCTTTTGAGCCATTTCTTTTGGATAGGTTACTGACGATTCATACATGGGTACAATGAATTTATCTGGGAAAAAAATAAAAGGACACAACTATATGAGGGGCTGGAGATCTTCAAAATGGAGTAGAAGAAATATGAAGTGGGATAGAGAGGGGTTCCTTTATATAAGAAATGGATAAATGACTGTTGAACTTCTATGATTTAGATTAGTTCAAAAATATCCAAGCATTGAAAAATTTTGAACTCTTGAGGTTTTTAAAAAAATTGCTTTCAAGATGAATCTAATATTTTTTTAAAAGAAGTATGAAAAATTAGAATAGAATTGAAAAGGAAAAACTAATATAATATATTATACCTTTCAAATTCTCAATATAGATATGTTGGTATTGATTAATTATTTTAAAAAAATGTGTATGGAAAAGATTATAACAAGTACGATAGAAATATAAAGTGAATAGTAAAAATGAGAATGAAAAATATTATAATGTGTACGATGGAAATATAAATTGAATAATAAAAATTAATATGAAAAATATTATAATGGGTATGATGGAAATATAAATTGTATAATAAAGATGAGTGTGAAAGATATTATATTGAGAAAAACAATCAGGTATGAAAGTTTTTGTTCACGAAAAAAAATGAGTACGAAAAAAAATGGGTACACATTTTTTTCTTTCTAAACTATCAATAATATGTACCCCCTTTGAAAAGGAGTAACTTAATGTATGTATATGATTTAAAAAAGAATTATATATAAATTATTGTTTTACAGTGATCACCCCTTGCTTCTATTTAATTTATTCAAATCAATTATATGGTAACAATTTTGTAAATATATCAACAATTTGTTCTTGCATCCCAATAAATTTTAAGATTATATATCCTTTTAGTGTGTGATCCCTAATAAAGTGATGTCTAATATCAATGTTTTTTGAACGCGAGTGATGTGTAGAGTTTTTACTTAGAGCTATGGTACTAGTGTTATCACATAGTATTTTAGTTTTAGTAAAACTCATGCCATAATCAGTGAGTGTGTGTTTCATCCACAACACTTGAGCACATAAACTTCTAGCTACCACATATTTGGCTTCACTAGTGGAAAGTGATAATGAGCATTGTTTCTTACAAGATAAGGAAACTAAAGAATCACTTATGAAATGACAAGTTCAAGATGTACTTTTTCTATCTATTCTACAACCACTAAAGCAATCATCCAAAAAACTATTTAATTCAAAATAATTTCTAAAAGGGTAAAAAATCACAAACCCACAGTTCCCTTTAAATAAAAAATGCATTTTTACAAAATTTAAATTGGATTTTCTTGATAACTTGCACATAATCATACTGAAAACATTAAGTCTAGATGACTAGCTATTTCCTAAATGGCCCGAAGGCCTTCTTTTTTTATTGATTTTTGATAACCCCCATTTTAAGGGATAAGGGGGAACCATTAAAAGGCCCATAGGCTTAGATATTACATTGTTCGTGGTCTTGGTGACATTACAGGACCCGTAGGTCTTAAATAAATCATACAGACTATGACTACATGAAACCTCCCCTCCCCAACATATGCATCAACATTAGCTCTCCACCTTTTCATGGTTGTTTTGCTAGCTGTCATTTGCACTGAAGAATAGGCCTGGTACCGATGGGCATGTAATACCCTCTCATTATTCCAAATCTGTTAGCCCTATTATGGTGAATGAGTCATACTCTCCAATCCTCTTATAGAGCTGGTTCCTTGTAGAATCTGTCTGAGCATCTGCATATCATGTGGCCTTGAAGGCCTTAAGGTGGCCCAAAGGCCTTGAGGTAGTCCGAAGGCCTTAAAGGTTTCTCAAAATCCTTACTTACCAAAAGGCATGGGTGGATCAAAGGCCTTAAGGAATCTAAGCCAAAACCGGTGGCCTAAGGTGAATAGTTCTAGATGCTACAATACCGAACATTACCTGCTATAATACCTACTACAGTACCCACACAATGCTTCTACAGTGCCTGCTATAGTAATATTACAACAAACTAGAATTATTCCACTAATTGTTTTCAAACATGTGTCTCATGGATTCACTTAGAGAGACCTCACCAACTGGGCTAAGGCTCATGTGCAGATGACTAGCTATTAAGTATAGTAAACTTCCTATCATCCCTCTAAAAGTTGTTTAATTTACTGGTTGTCCAAGTTTATTAATTTTAAGAGTATTTGAGGTACCAATTAGTGTATTAATACTTTTAGTATTGTTATATCCATAATTTTTAAGAATATTTTTATTATAGTTATGTTGGGATATATAAGTCACTTATGGTTTTTGAGAAAATTGAAAACCAATAAAGAATGTTAACACGCCCATCATAATCATCTCAAACTCAAATTTCATAAGATTCACAAAAGAATATTTTAAGGATTACTAATTTGATCTGAATATAATATCATCAACATAAATTTTAATTATAATTTTTTTCTTTATTTATGAAAAGTTTTGTATCAACAGTTTCGTTAACAATTTTTTTGAAGCAAAAATCTTGTTAATCTATCATACCATGCACTATGGGATTATTTAAGGACATATAAAGATTTGGTAAGTTAGAAAACATATTCAGGATGTTTTGTATCTTCAAAACTAGAAGATTGATAAAAAAAATTCCTCTTGAACATATCCATTATGAAAATCACACTTCACATCCATTTGAAAAATTATGAAATTAAAGAATGCTGCAAAGTATAATAGTATCCAAATAGATTCTATTCTAGATACTAGAGTATAGGTTTATTCAAAATTTATTCCCTCTTTCTGATTATTACCTATATAAAATAAAATTTATTTATTTCTAATTATTATTCCATTTTCATCACATTTGTTTCTAAAGACCCATTTTACTCTAATTACAAAAGTTTCATTAGGTCATTCAACCAGGTTCTAGACTTTATTCCTTTCAAATTCATTTATTTCATCTTGAATTTATTTAATCCAATATTAATCTCTTAAATTATTATTAGGAATTTTAGGTTTGAATTGTGAAAGAAATGTTGAACGTTTGACTTCATTTCTCAAAGAACTTCTAGTCCTTATATGCTAATTTACAGCACCAATGATACTATCACCAAGATGATTCTCAATAAACAAGTAATTTGGGGTTTGTAAAAAAATTCATCAATGTAAGATAGAATGTCTAATAGAATGAATACCTTAGAAACAATTTATTGAGTATTTTCCTTATTAGAAGAGTCTTCTATCAAAGTTTGATAATCAGTTTTGGAAAACACATCAGAAGCTGTTGGTTGGGGTTCTTTAAAAACGAAAGGACCAGTTTCATGAAATTTAAAATGTATTGTTTCCTTAATGGTACAATATTTTTTATTTAAAAGTTTTTAATCCTTACAAGTAGTGAAATATCTAGAGAAAGCACCTTCATCTGATTGGGGTGTGAATTTAGGTAAATTATCTTTTGTATTCGAAATGAATACTTTACATCAAAATACTTATAAGAATGAAACTTTTGGTTTTAGAATGGTCCATAACTCATAAGGTGTTTTATTAAGAAATGGTCTAATTAAAACTCGATTTATAGTATAACAAGTATTAGTCACAACTTTATCACAAAAATGTTTTGTAATAGAATATTCACTCAATGTGGTTCTTATTATCCTTGGAAGAATATGATATCTTCTTTCAACAACACCATTTTTTGGAGTTCTGGGAGATGGAAAGTTATTTTTAATTCCTTTATTACTTAAAAAAGTTCCAATATTATAATTTACAAATTCTCCACCACAATCACTATGAATAGTTATCAATGGAATGTTTTTATGATTATTAACTTTGGCTATAAAACTTTTAAAATAAAAATAGGATTCAGATTTTTTTTTCTAGAAAATAAAGCGGTGTATATCTAGTGTAGTTATCAACTAAAATAAATACATAATACTTTCCAAAAATACTTCAAGTTTGTATTGGAACAAATAACTCCATGTGTACCAACTATAAAGCATTAGAAGTTGAAACTTCACTAATTGATTTAAAGACTGACTTATGTTTCTTGCCATATTGACAAGGGTCACATACTTTTTAGGAATCAAATCTAAGTTCCAATAGATACTTAACAAGCCTTTTATTAGAAAATTTATATAAGTTCATAAGGTTATGGTGTCCTAAACTTCTATTCCATAACAAAGATTGATCTTCCATTTCCCTGAGGAAAGGTATGTCTTGGATCCTAAGGTCTTCTATGTTTAGTGTGTAACCATTCTCATGCTGATTAATAGAAAGAATGAATTCATCTTTGGAGTTGATTACTACACATTTATCATTCCTAAAATTCACAAGGTAACCTTCATCACACAATTGAATTATTCTTATAAGGTTTTAATTATGACCCTTAACAAATAAAACATTTGAAATCAAGGATTTTCCAAAAATAATAATATTACCTATACCAAAAATCTTTTCATGATCATTGTATCTGAAGTTAACTCTTCCACATTTCATTTTAATAATATTAAAAAAGATTATTTGTTACCAGTCATGTTCTTGGAATACCCACTATTCATGTACAATGCGTTTTTGTTGTTGGTACTTCCTTTATTTTCCTAAAAAAACAATTAGACTTTTGGAATCCAAACTTTCTTGGATCCAGAAATGTTGGAAAGAAAATTTTTGAGAATCCAAATTTGTTTTAAAAAATGGTATTTATGGAAACCCAAAGATTGAATTTTATTTAAGGGAATTTTTTTATTCCAATAACCTCCACATTGAAATTTGGTTCCCAAGGGGGTATTTTCAAAAATTAAATAATTATAACTAAAAAACTATTCTGAATGAGTATATCCCATTCATGAACTATTACCTTGTGTATGAAGTTGTTTATAAATTGTTTCAAATGTTTATTTAAATAAAATGTTTTGTACTTTAGTATTATAACTAAATTCTTATCCACATTAGTATTAGTTTCAAAAGTGAGTTTTGTTTCAAAAAATTTTCTTCTCAAAAATGAGTTTTTGAAAATGTTTTGAAGGCCTATTCTTCTAAGAATTATCTCCCTCAAGGATTTTAGAAATAGAATCAATTTCAAAATATTTCTTATAAAGATAGTTATAAAGATCTGATACTTCATTTATAAAAATATTTATTCTATCATTTTCCTTTCCATGTTTCTTACAAACTTTACACTTTTCATTTTCGAGTAATTTTTCAAATCTAGAAACCTATTCACATGAAGGTATTGTATTATTATCACTAGTTGAGGATGATTATTCATCTAAAGATGAGTAATTATTATCATCAGGATAATTTTAATTTAAATACAGGTTAGTCAAATATTCACCAGTGTGTACCTTTTGCATGAAACATTGACTTTCAATAGGTATTCCGGAAATATGACCAATATTCTTTTTTCCAAAATTTTCATTATCTGAATATTAATCTAAGGAGTCTCCTCCACTAGCACTCCAATATTCATTTTCCTTTAAGAATTTCTTTCCTTCTATCTTGTAATAATTTTTATGATTTCTATCAGAATGCCTTTCCTTTCAATCATTTCTTTTCAGATTTGGAAAATCAGATCTTATATGTCCAGCCTTATTTCATTCATAGCATGTAATTTTAGTAACCTTCTTATCCTTTTTAAATTTATTATATTGATACTTAAAATATTTCTTCCCAACAATCTTGTTCATCCTTCGATCCAAATTGGCTAACTCATTTTCTCAATTTTCTAATTCACTTGATTCTGATTGAACAATAACTTTCTTCTTTATAGATTTGATTATCTTTTTAGGAGTCTTATCCTTTATATAATTTTAATTTGAAGTAAAAGATACTCCACCATTATTATTTTTTAATTTTTCAGAATATCTTTTCAAATTTTTCTCATATTGTAAGAGAGTTCCAAATAACTCATCAAGAGTTACATTCGTGACCTTCTTTGATTCATTAAAAACTACTCTTTTTGATTCCCATTCATTTGGAATGATATTTATTATCTTTTCAAATAATATTTCATCATTTTATCCCTTCTAAACCATAGATTGTAAACTATTTACAATTATCATGAATCTATGTTAAACCTTAACAACAGGTTATGCATAAGGAAATTCAAAAGCTTGACAATCTACTCTTAGCATGGATCTACTTATGTCAACAACTTTTTATGTACCTAAATGAGTAATTTATAGCTTCTTCCAAATATTTTTGGCTTCTTCACATGATGAAATCTAGATATATATATTTTTAGTCATAGAACAAAGTAATGTATTTTGTACCTTATAATTTAATTGATATTCTTGTGTCTCTTGATTGGTAAAGATTACAACTTCATTGTTAGGAATTTTATATTCTCTTGTTGGCATACCAATGTTATCAATTCTTGTCTTGATAACAAAAGTCTTCATTCGATCTCTCCAATATTTATAATCATTGGAAAAAAAATCAGTGGTCTTATAAGATTGATATTGTCAATTGAACTGATGTAAAGTCCTTCCATCATTAAAACAATAAAAATTTATTTTTCCAAAATACATTTTAGTGTAACAAATATTTATAAAAATTGTTTTTAAATGAAATATAACTAACATGAAAAAGGAATTTAAGAAAATATATAAGAAGATTAAACCTCCTCTAATACCAATTGTTGGATCATAATGTATATGCAGATGACACAATATAGGGCGGGGGGGGGGGGGGGGGTAAATTATATGTTTAATTTTTTTTATCATTTTTATCCATAAAGGATTTTATTTTAAAATAATTTAAACTAATTCAATTCACAATACCTCTAAATTTATTAAATAATTTATCGGATAGGGCCCTAGGTCCATTTATAAAATTATCTTAATTGGGTTGATTGCGATAATGTAATCCAAAGGTCTTAAATGAAATGAATAATATTCAAGATTGAAATGATTTAAATAGAGTAAGCATGTGAAATATTGTAATCATAATGGTTACAATGATCTAAGTAAAATAATACAATTATTCCATCATATAGTATATTGAATCATTTTGAGTAATTAAAAATATTGTAATTATAGAAATTTTAATCACAAAGTAAAGAATAGAAAATGAATATATAATACAATTCAATTCCAATTATAAAATGAAACAGAAATGTATACAAGTAAAAGAATACAATTATTTTAACCCAAAGAGAAGGTTTCCAATAACCTAGGATAAAGGTCCCCCAATTTGTACTTTCAAGAAATTATGTCTTACCCACACTAGAGAAATCCCACAATAAGATGATGTTCTTTTGTCTTGATATCCCCAAAATCCCTCAATCAAGAAGGTTATCAGCACCTCTTTATTCTTATCCTTGGAAGACCTCCATCTACAAATGATTGGCACAGATGTCTTCCTATCCACGGATGCCCTCAACCGTAATTTCCAACAATTTGTATTGCACTATGCAAAGAAAAACTCTTGGAAGTAAAAAGTATGTAGAATGAGAAGTTCACAACTTGAACTCTTCAGAGTCTTTTTCAAGAAGCAGAAATTTGATAGAGCTCTCAAAATCATATAGAGTTCAACAACACTTTAGCATCGAGGTCATTCAATTGACCTGGTATTTATTGGCCAATGTCCCAAGAATCATCTTGGATTCCAATGGTCAGATTTTCTCCTGTAAATGTGAAGGGACTTGGACACCTGGCACTACAATGTTCATTTTTTAATTAAAACAATGAAATAATTTCATAATACATATTGAAACAGAATACACGACATAATTTTGATTTAATAGTTTTCCTTCCATTATGATTGTATTTTTTAAATACAAAAAACTAGAATAAAATGAGTAAGATGATTATTGTAATGGGAGTTAATACAATTTATATCATTATGACAAAATTGTCAGTATGAAAACCAAGTAGTGTGTATGGTAAAATTGTAATTGGTGTGTACGATTAAAAATAATATCCATATTATTATGATAATTATGAAAATAGTCATATTTGAATTTATCAGTGTATATGATATTTGTCATATGTAGTATGAAAATCATAATAATGAAATAGTAAATCAAAATACTTAAAGTACAACAAAATAGTATAATATTTTATAAAAATAAAGTTTGTTATTTCTAAAACAAAAAGGAATAGAAAAGTAAAATATAAGACTTTTGAATCAACACCTCTGACTGCCTCACCTAGAGCAGCCTGTTGGAGCCGCTGCCTGCTGCCCTCACTGGACCATGCCCCACTGGCCACTAGTACATACCGCTCTACCGACTGCTTGGACCAGTCACTTAGACCACTATCATAGATAGCTTTCACAACCCACATGGACCACTACACCCACTAAAATCCACCTCCTTCCACCCTCACCAGACCGCGCTCCCCTAACCACTATCACATTGTTCTCTGTCGACTGCCACGACCAGTTACCTAGACCACCATCCCAGCCATCTTTCATTCCCCGAATGGGCCTCTGTCCTTTCTGTGAGCTACCAAACATACATTTCAACCTGAAACATTGAAACGATAAAAAATATGTGATCCTTGTATCTTGATCTACACTGATCCAGTTTCTATTCATCATGTTTCCATCATCTCGTTAGTCTGTTGCGAACCTAGGGGTCCGATCAGGTTCGGTACCACCTGACAATGTCGATCTGAGACCAAGGGGATACAACCTAGAAATAAAATGAATAAATAATGGAGAAAAGAACCAAAAAAATGCTTTAAATCATCTTTGGACAAGTATTGTTGGAAAATTATCAAAATTAGGCATCCATGGTTCGATAAATATATTAAAATAAATCAAATCATTTACCTGGGCACATACAAAAAATAAAACAAAGGAGCAGATTGATAAATGAAGAAAAATCTAAACAATAATTTAATTAGAAGGTCATAAACGATATATAATGAGTCCTACCTGGATATTGTATCATTCTTCATTGAATAATGTGCCTTCCAGTGATTGAAATAAGTTGTTGCATTCACTACACCCTAATCTGTGCAGATTTCTTACATAGCCATGATCCATAGAATTGATTCATCAAAGGGAGGAAGGGATATAGATTCACCGGTTTTGGGATAATTATGATCCAAAAATCCTATAAAAACTTCATAATGACATATATACATATAAGCATATCATTTAGGTTAAAGTTAATTAATTAATTAATTAATTAATTAATTTGAACCACTTAAATGTACCCCTGACGAGTGAGGGGTATGAACATCCCACACCAACTCATTTTACGAAATTAATAGGTTAAAAATCATGTTATGGACTCAATAGCTCCATCATATTTCCACTATGAGCATCCATTTAGGATATATTCCATTATTTATGAAAACCAACACGTGAAATAAAAATATATATAATATATTCATAAAATTAATTTTGGGCACACAGGGCCTCAGAATTGCATGCTGTCTCAGCTCCTGGATATGAAAATATTCCTATAAATATTCTAACATCTTACAAGAAAAAACCACAGTTTCATGAAGAGTGATTCTGAGATGAAAATCAATGTTAAACTATGTCTCCCTCCTTAGAGGTAGTCCCAAAATGTTCTCAGGGAAGACATCGATATAATCCTCCATGATTGAATGAATCTAGATGACTGAAGAGATTTTTGTTCCTAGGGATATAATTTTTAACTAATGGGTGATGGGATACAACCTCCTACTCATAGAACCCACTCTTTCCTCCATGAGATCTCTCTTATCATAAATGAAGCATCTCATCCCCTTGGTGTATAGGCATATGACTTGTCTATGGGGACTATCAATCCAGGCATAGAGGATGGAAAACCAATCCATTCCAAAGATGGAATCATAAGGTTCCATAGTGAAGACCAAAATGTCCCATGTGAATCTATCTCCACCAAGAAATAGCTCACACTACTAGCAGATAAATGATACAGAAGAAGTGTTTCTTATAGGGACCTCAAGACGAAGATGTTGGTGTATCACCTCAACTAAGAGATCCATATCTCAAAACAATAGTATAAAGATGAAGGAATGATTGGAACCTATGTCTATTAATATTTAATAAATAGTATAATAAATAGAGATCATACCTCAAATCATCTCATGCACTGAAAGGTCATAAACCTCTAAAGCCTACAACTATCAATAGCCCAAACTTATAACTTATTGAGCCTGATGTGGGGTGACTTAGGGTGGTGGTTGAAGGATATCATAGTTTCATCCACCACCCATAGCTTTTTCTAATCCTATTCCAGCTTTTCCTCCCTGGGGATGGCCCTACCATCACCTGGGAGATCCATGATCACATTGCTACCTCTATAGTGGCAGTCCATCAACTAGCTGTCTGCACTCCACGACACATATAGTTGGGCAGTCATGTGCTATGTGACATCACCTATAGAAATTAAATATCCACCCATCTCCAAGATTCCCTAGTTATTTTCACTATCCCAATATTTTACAACCACATGCTTGAGTATGGTCATGAAAGGGCCGCCTACATCGAGATCCTATCGACCGGAGCCAGCTAGCTGCTGTAGATGACACAACTCTATGAATCCCACTACCAGCTCTTTCTATCTAGAATCCCTTTGACATAAATATCTCTATCACTATTTCACGCTCCAGTACCTTGGCATAGGTGGGGATGCACAAGGTAACCATGCTAGAACGTATCTTTTTGCAGAGTCCCTTCTAAAACTTATGTCCTCAAAAGTAGCCATCATGGATCATGTCAATGGTGTATCAAGTAAGGTATATAAACCTTATTTCATACTCAGTCACTGTAATCCCTCCCTGATGCATATTTAGAATATCATAAATCCAATCTAGGTTCCAATATGAGGGGTATTACTCCTCATGAAAAAATGTAGAATTTCGGTCGATGAAAGTGTCAACTCATCGTGCATATGTGTAACAAGACCCCAACAATTCTGTAATTTTCTATGAAAAGGAATAGATTCTAGATTAAAAACCTGATCCATTTGGTTCTGAACAAGACTGAAGATGTATACCACAAACTCTATCCAATCCAATATTACCTAAGGATCTGACTCCCCAGGGAACCTTGAGGGTCTCTAGCACTGGAACTCACAGAGCCTGCTTAGACTAGAATCATCCCAAGTCGGCTCTACTTGGATAATTTGATGCTCTAAAGATGGCAGTGATACTAACTGCCCACCTTGAGGAAGAAACTCATGGGATGGACCATGAAATGAGGCAACATCAGTCATCGAATCATCGTCATGACCGAAACTGGTATATTGGATGGATGACATCGTGGAGGCATCCTGAAAATTATCAATATGTACCATAGTTAGATGAGAATATATATATATAATAATGGGGATTTAACTCAAGAAGTATAGTCAAAGAATCAATCCTATATGATTCATGTACCATTGATCCCTATAATTAATGTATTGGAACGCTGAGTCGACAAGTAAGTATTCAAGGTCCTAGTGAATGAATATGTTGGTCCCCTATAGCATCACTGGACTACCTTGCCTGAGAGATGAATTCAAGAAAATTTGACATTATTTCACTAATCCCATCTAAATTTCCATAAGGGGAAAAATCCAAACAATATCTCATGTAATAGACTACTTTGATACCAATATGTCATGACCCAACCATAACTATGGATCGGGCCACAAATACCCCAAGCCCACCTCTATAGACCAGGGGTGGTGACAAGAACTGAAAGGTATATCCTAAATAGGAGTCCTTTTCCTAAGTACCTATAAGACACACTAGACCATCTCAATGTAGAGGTGTGGAGGAAAAATAATAAAAAGATGCAACAACTAGAAGATAAACCAAGAATACATAACCTTTAGGGTGTATAAGAGTATGAAAGTGAAAACTAAAAAGGAAAGGGAAACAATAAACTCCAAACTAGAAATATATACCAACCTAATAGAACTAGAAAAGTAAACTGATGAGAGGGACCATCTCTTGATCTCCAAGTGGTGACCACTATACATGGTCCAAAGTACCTGGTATACATAAGTTCCTCAGAAGTCATCATCAACCTGCCTATTTTATACATAAGACACTAAACGTGTGGGGAATGCCTTTTCATGGGTGAGTATATACATACCCAGTAGGATGCCCTATAAGATGAAGGGGAAGAAGTAAGATATAGAACATGAATAGAATTAGAGTAGGTAGTACAAAAGATGCAAGATACAAAGAATAAGAATAGATCAACCCAAACCAAGAGAGTGTAACCTCATCCAAACACAAGGGTATCAACATGGTGAGTTTATGAAAAACATGTTGAGTCTTTTCTTCTTATATTAGGAGAGTGGATTCATCCAACCATGAGAATCTCAACACGTAATGCACGTGGTATACCCCGACGTCTTCCCAACCCATGGAATGTGAGTAACCAAATCCAAAAGTATGGATAAAAATGAATATATATATATATATATGCGTGTGTGTGATTAGGAAAAATAATCTGAATTGACAGAGAAATGGGATCTTCATCTCATAGAACAACCCAATAAAGAGAGTCGCAAATAGTTATAAAAGTCCATCAACACTTCCCAGCATCTCATGTATCCTATAATAAGTAATCGTGCAATTTAATCCATTCCTCATCACTATGAAGCACCATCGTGGAGACACAATCTCTAGGTAGAGTATCTATGACTTTTTATAAAAGGAGGGTTTCACTCAGTGGTAGAGGACCCCTGAAAAAATCAAGCTGGAGGGTTCCACTCTAGGAGTCGAGGACCCATGCCTAGTCCATCTGGAGGGTTTTGCATAGATGTTTGTAGAGGACCCAAGCTCTATAATGATAAGAGGGTTACAATATGATAGTCAATGGAGGAACCATGACTTGCCCAATAGGAGGGTTCGACTCAGCAGTATATGACCCATGACCAACCTAGCTAGAGGGTTTCTCTCTATACGTCATCAATGACCCATGACCAGCCCAACTAGAGGGTTCCACACAAAAGTTCGTAGAGAACCCATGCCTATCCTAGATAAAGGGTTACACTCTAATAATTAAGGACCCATGATCATCCTAGCTCGAGGGTTCCACTTAGAAGCTCAATATAGGGCCCATGCTCTATTACAATAGGATGGTTCCACTCTAAATGTCATTAAGGACCCATGTCCAGCCCAACTGGAGAGTTTCACTCAGGATGCCTCTGGTGACCCTGTGTGATCACTTCCATCATTGAGAATCAAAAAATCTAGCATTGTGACTAGAAAATTTCAAATCAGATCTTAAAATCCACAAAGGATAGAACTATCTCATTATACATGAAGAAAAACATGGTATGGGATACTCATAATTGATAATCTGAGTCAAGATGATGGAGATAGAGAACCATGAAGTTTCATAAAAAATAACCAATTTGTACACAGCACGTGAGGGGATCCACATGGTGTGTGAGAGGACCTAGATGACATGTGGTCCCACTCCACTACTTGGTTGTGTCCTTGGTCATCACATGGCTCCCAATACATGTAGATGTAAACACTATGCAGGTGGCCTACGTATCATGTCTAAACTATCTAGGACTCGGTCCTTTCCTTCTAGACGTGTCTGCGTTCTTGACCCCATTTCCATGCACTTTGGTACACGACTTTGTTCCTAGCTATATAATCCCACACGGGGAATCTCCCATGTTCATTGTAATGTGGCTAATATATCTAGGGATGAGGTAAACGTCTTATTGGAGTTATATACATCATTAAATCTTTATAATATTTTGAAACTCTAGCCACCATAGCTAGGGGCTACACGACATGTGTTCATCATGGTATTCAGAATTTAGTTTTGTTTTTTCATATTTTTCTATATCTATGATCTAAACCACAAATATGGCCTCAAAACTTCAATTTCAGCCCTATATCCACCCAAGATTAGTGGATCTATCATCGGCTGGCCGATTCTGGCCCTCCATCGGTCAGGAACTCAAATTTCTGAAGCCCTACATGCATCACCTCACACTGTGCTTTCCTGTGCTTCTCTCATCATCGACGATTCGACCATTGATTGTTGAAATAATCATAAACAACCTAAAACCATCCCAAATATATTCTTGATTCATCAGTACATCCCTCACTCATGAAGTCTTCATGATTTCAATGGTCCGATCGAGCTCGTTACTACCTGACAACATTGAATTGGGACAACAGGGTCCTATCAGTGAAGAACAAGAATAAATTGAGAGGGAAAGGCACAAGAACAATTTTTTAACAATCATTCGAAAAAAAATCTTGGAAAATGACCAAGTATGGGGATATTAAGGTTAGAAAACATATGAAATAATCAACAAAATCAGTATGTGTGAGAATTTTAAATATCCAAAATTGGTGTAGATTAACAAACGAGATTGATCTGCTCAAAAAATTTAATCAAAAAGGGCATAAACAAAAAACTGATGAGTATTAACTTAATATTGAATCATTTTTTGTTTAATAATATTATCTACAATGATATAAGGTAGTCCTTGTGTTCGATACATCCTGATCTACTTTGATCTAGAGTTTCATCATTGTCTGAGGTGATTCGCTAATGGAAAGAAGATGGAGAAGCTATTGGAAGATCCTAGGATTACGAGGATAACATTGGGAGAATCACCATTGGAGTATACTTATAGGTAGTTTAGTTTAGGTTAAATTAATAAATTAATGAAGAAAATAATTAATGAATCCACTAAAAGTACCACTGATGGGCATGATGTTTTAATTCCCCACAATGACCTATTTCGGATCGTGCCTAGGATAAACACATTGTTCTGGACTAAACCGTGGTCTAGGATTTCTAATATGAGATTCCATTTAAGATTCATCCCATTTTCTTTATATAAAATTGTGTGAAAAATATAATATATATTTAATTTTTTTATAAAATTAAACCTTGGCACACCGAGCCTCATAATCACATTCTGTCTTAGCAACGGACTCATAAAATATATGTAGAAATATTTCAAAGTCTTACATGGAAAAAATTAGGTCTTTAAAAATACAAAAATAGATATGTAAATACCAATAATATTTTTATGTGGAGTATCATATAATACATTCATGGTCTTTATATACATCACATAAAATAAATAGGTGGTGAATTTTACATGTGTTTCAAAGAAGTAAAAAGTGAGATATAAATCCCTCACTTCTTTTGTAAGCTTTTGAATCAAAGGACCCGATAAATAGTAACATAAAATTAAACATTAAATATCATTAAAATAAGGGTATTAATGATATAACATGTCAAATGGGAAGTATGTACACCACACCAAGGAAATGAGTGGTGAGTTTTCATATGTCTCCCAGAAATAAAAGAGAAACTAGAAATCCCTTACATTAAATCTTTACTTCCTTCATACATGTTAGAACCTCATTTATAATAAATATAAATTTATTATAAATATATTATATAAACATAATAATATATATTTTACCATATATTATTTACTTATTACCATTCATTACCCATTTGTTACCAATTTCTTATTTAAATCACATTTCAAGTAATAACTGCTCTGTTTTCATATATGGTTTGATTTGTTATTTTTGGACCTGTTAATTTGATCAAGGTTTAATTATATAATGAATAATAATTATGAAATAATTATATTATATATACATCAATTATACTTTTAATACCAATTATGAAATATAGTTTTGAGAAAGGAAGTACATGATGATCATGGAGATGGTATGTCATACCTACACATAAGTAACATTTCCACTTTTCAATGATAATTATTGAAAGAAGGTAAGTAATATTTTATATTTCCATAATGATCATAATATAATATCATTACTTTAAAAATAATTATTCATATCATCCATATGGTTTTGTCATAAAAATAGAGGGTCACAATGTTTCATGAAGGCGGTAGTCTATACATACATGAACTATGTTATCATTTTCAGTGAGTGAAAAGGTACGAAATGAAATTGTATATTTTATTTTAAAAATGATGTCATGAATATAATAATTATTTCATTTATATATCATATATTAATTAAATTTATCCTTATTATCTTCCATGTAAAGCGTTATTGAAAAATGAATCACATCACTTCGTGAGGCAGTAGTTCTCTGTACATACGAGTGATGTTATCATATCCCATACATAATGTAAATTAAAAATTTATATATGATATAATGAATCCATAGGTATAATTATATTATAAATAACATATATATTATTTATATACATCATTATAACCAATTTTCAGAGGTGGTAATGGAAAAACTAATGGCATCAGTTCATGAGGTCGAAGTCCACCGTACACACGAATGATTATTTTGTAACTCATTTGATGGAAGTGGAGATGGTTTTAAGCGATGAAAATAAAATAATAATATATCATTACATGCAATAATTTTATTTTATTATATCATCAGATTTTTATATGTTTTGAGGGAGGTTGAGAAATAAATAAAATATAAATGGTCGTTGAAGAACATGACATCTTCTTTAAGTGTTTATCACAAGTTTTCACCAAAACCCTTCATTGGTTGGATTTATACCCAAAATAAGGATTCTAGGATGAGTGTTTGGATGTTGGAAAGGTATTTAAGCAGGTATTGGTTAAACCAAAACGGAATTACTATGTGAAGAAAAGAGGATAGAGGGTGGCCTTTTATAAGTGACGTGAGTGGCACACCTTTGATTTTTTGAAAAGAAAAAGGTGTACCCGCATTTTTCACATGACAAAAGGGTCAAAAATATATTTTTATTATGGAATAAAAATAATATGGTCTAAATATATCCATAAAAATATTTTATAAAAACAATTAGGTCATTTTAATCTTTATAATTTTAGATTCACCGCATGGTAAACCCATTTTTAACTTAACCGTGGTAATCAATTTTTAATATATTCACTATTAATTTTGGTAAAGAATTAATTTGACCATATTAAATAATATAAATTACTCTAATTAAAAATATTTAATCCATTTTTTTAAATTCAATTCACATAATTTGAAAATTTTAATTTTAAATTAATCCTGCAGATGTGATGAGAAAGTGGGTTTTCAAAGAGAGAATCTTCAATAGTAAAGAAGGTTTTTATATCAGAATTTAATATGAAAATGATTTCAATGGACTAAATTGTATTAATAGATTTATAATTGAACTAATTTTAATTTAAAAAAAATTTAAAATATAAATTTAATAATAAATAATTTAAGAAAAATTGTAGTTTTAAATTAAAATTCATAATTTTTCACTATCCATCAAAAAATTTATCTTTTCATAAAATTGTCAAAAATGTACTCCAAGATAATTTTGAAAATATTATTTAAAAAATTACATTTATTTTTCAATATAAATTTTATAAATATTTTAAAAATTATTTTGAATGTATGTGTGCAAAAAGATGACAAAACTTTATAGAAAAAGACAGTTTTAATCCTAAAATTGGATTTATACTCATATATTTTCTAGAAAACACATAAGATGAATGTTAATAATTTTATTAAATATATAATATATAAATTTCATTTAAATAATTCATCCAAATTTATTTTTTTAACTTATTGAGGTAAAAAACATTTGTGTGCATAAAAATAATTTTTCAAAAAAAGATTTCATTTATTTACAAATAGTATTTATTTTCATTTCTAATTAATTAGACACTAAAGAATTAATTTTATATACATGTGTAGATCATATATTTTCATGATTCAGTTAATCGTATTTATACCCACTATTTAAATAGATATGTGATTATTATCATATAAAATAATAATATTTTAATAGCATATTACATTTCATTTAAAATTTATGTAGCATGTATCACAAGTTACACTCAGTATTGCATGTAACACAAGATAAACTCAATGTTTCTTATTGAAAAAAATATCTAAATGATTAAATTTATTTTAATAAAAAATTCACAAAATATCATGGTTTTATATTCTACTCCCCTTAAAATGATTTCCCCCTCAAAATTGATCACTTTAGACCAAACACTAAGAATGATTCTTCCTCATTACATCATTAGTTCCCCCATAGCTTCTTTAATCTAGTGGGTTTTCTTCCAAAACAATTGAGAAAGGTAATTGGTATTTGTTTTATATCACTATCTCTATTAGATCTAGAATCTAAACTAAATGTTACTTATAATAAAGATCATGATCCTGTAGTATGACCCTTGAGTTTAGTACATGTGAATGATCTAGTATGTACTTCCTTAGGAGTTGTACATGGAATACATCAGGAAACTAAGATAGTTTTAGTGGAAGAAAAAATGATAATATAACATCCAGATATGATCATGTACTTCATTGGGACTGATATACCTTGGTCTTAGCTTTTTCTTATTTCTTCCACCGAGAAATTTGTAGAAATACCTTACCACTAACTTAAAATTTTAGATCACACTGATGATTATTAGCATAAAATTTATATCAACTTTATTTTTTCCTTATATGTTTTTGAATGGATCTAACCTCCACTATAATCACATCATCTTACTCAGGTCCCAATAGATTTATTTCTACAACTTCATTCCAATATGTTGGAGTTTTACGCTTCTTTCTATAAATGTATTTATAAGGGGGCATATAAATGATCAAGTAAAATATATTATCACAAGAAAACTCAACTTGGGGTAGGTGTTTTACACAAACACCTTTTGAAATCCATAGACCAAAATCTTAGCATATCATATATGGTTTGAATTGTTCTCTCGGACTAGTCATCTAAAGTGCTGAAACTCAACTCTGTATCAAGGTTTTGCTGAAGAATACACCAAAACATCAAGGTAATATTTGGATCCCAATCATATACAATTGAATGTGGTAACCCATGAAACCCTATAAATTCATTAATGTTGATTATGGAAAGAGGATCCAGACAAAAAGTTTCTCTGATTGCAAAGAAGTGTGATGACTTCCTAAGGTGATCGACTAATACCCATAATTACCTCAACATCAAAGATAAGATAACCCTCAAAGGTTTATATTACCTTTAATCATATGTAACAATTTTTTAAAGGCATTACTCCTCAAATAACTCTATAACTAAAACATATACATAACTAAAGGGTTTTATTGCAATAAATTTATCTTAAAATATCATTAATCATGATAAAATCTCATTACACAAACCTCAAAATGGGTGTCAATGACTTTGAAATTATGATCAACCTTAAACTCGTAAGCCTATGAAGGTATCTATAACTCTTAATTTAATATTATCTGGATACATATATACTTAAAAAATATAATTCACCCTTTATTCCTTAAATATTCTCTTATCTTATACAAAAACATTTCCATTGTATTCTCTGGTTCAACCTTTTATCTGTAGAATATCAAATGTGATTTCATTATTCCATAATTCTTATAGAGGGAGATAATCAATTTACAAAATCACATGAAATTTCACTAATTTATAAACAATTTCATTTTCATAGGGCTCATTCATTAAAAATAAAACATGAAACTCCCTACTATAGAGTGGATGATTTATATTCCCTAATTATCAAAATTCACTTTAGCTATCGTGATTACATAATATTTACCTTTTTCCTTTGTCTTTAGAGGTTTTTGTGGTTTATCATCCTCAATAGACCTTGGATGAAGGCATTTATTTTAATAATTACCATACTACTTGAATTTTAAACATTGGAGTGTGGGTGGTTCATTCTGTGAAACATTATCTTTATTTGAATCATTATCTAACTTCTTCCCATAAATTTAGCTTTTTATTTCCTGATGATCTTCCATTATAAACTTAAAAAATTTACTAGTCCCCTTAAGACAATTTCCTCTATGTTTCTTCCCACACTTTGAGCAAAAATTAAATCTCATCTTCTTCTCTACTTGGATTATAGATTTTCCTTTTAATTCTATATTTCTCTTATTATCAAAAGTGTGATATTGATATATAACTCTTATCTCCATTTATACATTAATAGAACATCAAATAGTATTTTCATAGTCACTAAAGTCTCTCATGGATAACTCCCTTAAGATAATTGGTTTTATGCCACTAAATAATTGATCATCCTTACTTTGAGGTTGAATGATAATAACAGAATATTACCTGGTAAGTATCATAAAAGTTTCTTCATAGGTACTAACATATTCATAATCCTTTTTCTTTAGCTAAAATAACCTCTTCTTAATATTTGTATGAATAATATTAGGAAAGTACTTATTGAAACATAAGTTCTTGAACTCTTCCCATCCCATGGCGTCAATTTTATCATGTTTACTCATATTATTGATAAGTTTCCACCATTTATCCACTTTAAATTACAAATGATAGACAACCAAAATGAATTCTTCATGCTCTGAATTTTGTTGAATGGAAAATATATTTTCAATGGTATTGATCCATTTTTTAAAAATTAGTGGATTAGTAGAACTACTAAGAGAAGGTGGAAATTACCTCATGAAGGACTCATAAAAAATATTTTTCCCTTCTTTTATCATTTGGAATCCCAACATGATTCAAACCCTCGGAATGTTCTTTGAGAGTAACAATGATATTTTTCATTCTATTTCCTATAAAATTCAGTTTCTTAGAAGGATAATCGATGCATTTTCCATCACATTCAGAATTATCAAAATTTCGTCAAGTTCCATCAATCAACTAAAACAAAAATAATAGCGTGACCAACACTAATCATAGTGGGGAACTGTGTAATCATAAAAAATAACTTATAGTATGTATAAATAATGACAAATTATTTCTAATCTATGATACCTTATATTTATCCTAGGTCATTCATAGTCATAATCTGTTGAAAACCTTCATGGAGGATCATAAATATTTTTTGAATTTCCAAAGCATATCACCCCGGAGTGTCAAACCAGGTGTGTATAAAGGCTTTTTTTCATGCAACAATTGATGATTTAGCCCAACATAATGTTCCCTTTTTGGAGTTATTAACTTGAGGTACTTCTATTATATATCCACATCAACTTGTAGTATCCAAACAGAGATGTAATTCCTTATAAAATAGTTTCTCTATCCTTTCCAAGACATTTTCCTATACTTTGACTTATCCTTAGATACATCCCTACAAACATCTTTAGAAACATATCTAGGTATCTCAATATTGTTTTCTCAACATTGTTTCAAATTTTAAACTAAAAATTTCTCTTGATACAAACTATAACAACCTAGGATTTTTATAAATATATATTACAACTTTTTAGATTCAAATTAAATATATTACACAACACATGCCATGAGACCATAATAGTTTAGTGTCTTTTGAGATTATTTACACAATCTTATAAGCTGGTTCAAGATCTTCAACATCTCCCATAAATATTTTCCCCTTTATTACTATTTACAAACATACCCACTTAGAATCATTATTCATAACCTGGGGAAATGAAACATATAAAAGGGTGAACTTAGAATATCAATTAGTGTAAATAAGGGAAATATATAAACATAACATGAGCATAAGGGTATGAGAACTTGAGACTAACATTTGAAAACCATACCCTATATATCAAAGATTATAATCTTAAGTAATGGAATAAATATTGGAAGATCGTAAGACATGAATCGTAAGTAAATAAAATAACTTAATCCATGAGAGCTTAACAATTTCATAATACATAAATTTTTTGCATACACATAAGTATAGAAAATAATATTTCAAATAAACATACTAAGAAATTCATAACATGTTAGGATTGGTCTAACCACCCATGTACCAACTTTAGGTTCAGAATGACCTCTCATGTACCCTCATTAGGGCATGGGATAACCTCCCATGTACCCTCTTTCTAGCTTTGGATAACCTCCCATGTACCCTTTGAGATCATATAACTTCAATCATTACCCAATGCATTGGTGGGAGATATAGGTCCCACCCATTACATAATGAAAATCATACCTATGTGTTCCACAGGATCATAAAAATTTCATCATATCATAACCCATGAAATAAAATGGGTTCCATAAACATTTCATCATATCATAACCTATGTAAAAGATATGGGTTTCATAATCATTTTATTATTTCATCATAGAATATCTTATGGAAATAGGAGCGGGTTTCATAGGAATTTTGTCATGGTATAGCCCGCCAAATAGAAACTGGTTTCATAAAAATATTTTCATGATAATCCATTAAAATAAATAATAATTTTTTTTCCTTGGTTCATATCCCCAATAAAGTATAAGTTACATCAAATGATGTCATATTATATGGAGAATTATTTTGAAAGGTCACTTGGAACATTTCATGAGGAAACTAAATTCTCTTTGAAAATAACTTTTTTAAAACTAAAAAATCATAAAACATTTTGAAAGTGATTTTATTTGAAAATAATATTGAAAATGTATAAATAAATCGTCTAAGAAAATAATTTTCATGATGGTGGGAAATTATATTCTTTTCGTACATGTTAAAAAAAGACCTTGTTCACATTTTTGGTAAAAGCTAAATGGGTATTGTTTGGAAAATGAAATAATGATGAATTTAAATATTTTTGTAAATAGTAAATATAAGTAAAAATAACTTTAATAAATCATATGATTTTTTACAACTCTTTTCAGAAAATATGGTTTTGGAAGAAAAAGGATGTTTGTCCATAGAGAGAAATAAAGATGATTTTTCTTAAAAAATTATTTTGAACTCTTGAGTACATAAAGTGTGGAAAATGAATAGAAAAATGTATTCTCGATAAATAAATATATTATAAGAAGATAATTTAGTTTCTTTATAAATTGATCATAATATTTCAGCATTGTAAGCATAATGATAAATAATCCCTATAAATGATGATATTATAGCATAAAACTCTTACCAAATTGGTAAATTTGAGTCATAAGCCTAATGAAAGAATAAAATTGAAAGAAACATAAAATATTATGAAGAAAAATAAATTCATGAAATTATATGTCAATTTTTCTCTACACACACCTTATAATATATTAAAGGTTCAAAATATAACATATGTCTCACAGAAGGAAAATTGAGACAAAAATCCCTTTCTATGTTGGTAAAATTTGAACCTTTGAGTACATGAAAGAGAGATCATAAAATGGATATATAAATCCTAGAAATTTTTAGGTGGATCATTATATAATACATTCATTTTATTTATATACACCACATAAAGTAAATAGGGAGTGAATATGGTATGTTTCTCAAAGAAGTTAAAAGTTAAACAAAAATCCCTTACCACTTTAGTAATGTTTTGAATCATAAGTACCAATAAAGAATAATAAAAAAAATAAAACATTGAAAATCATTAAATTAAGTATATTCAGGATATAAAATGTCAAATATGAAGTATATACCCCACAAAAAAGAATTTAGTGGTTAATTTTCATATGTATCACACAAATAAAAGAGAGACTATAAATCCCTTACATTAAGTCTCAAAATCCATCACACATGTTCAATACACTTGTATAATAAATATATGTTCATTATTAATATATTATAAAAGTATAAATATATATATTATAGAATATATGATTTACTTATGATCATTCATTACCTTTTTATTACTAATTTATTATTAGAATCACATTTTGGGTAATAACCAAGTTGTTTTCGTATATATTTTGATGTGTTATTTTCAGTCCTCTTACTTTAATAATGGTTCTATAATATCAATAAAAATAATAATGATATAATTATAATATTTATACATCAATTATAATTTTAATTAAAATTATGAAATATGGTTTTGAGAAATAAAGTATGTTACGATCATGGAGATGGTTGGCCCTATGTGCGCATGAGTAATGCTTCCAATTTTCATAGATCATTATGGAAAGAAGGTAAGTAATATTTTATCATTCCAAAAATGATAATAATATAATATTATTTATTTAAATATAATTATACATATAATCCATGTGGTGTGGTGATTAAAATATATAGTCACATCATTTCATAAAGGGGTAGTCCACACGTACATGAACGACATTATCATCTTCCACTGAGTGAAAAGAAAAGAAATAAAATGGTATATTATATTTTAATTATGGTAAATATTCCATTAATATAATAATTATTTCATTTATATCATATATATTCATTGAATAAATCCTTATTATATTCCATTTAAATAGTTAGTGAAAAAATAATCACATATGTTTGTGAGGTGGTAATCTGTTATACACATGAGTGATGCTATCATATCCCCTACAGAATGGAAAGTTGAAAGGTGTATAAGATAAAATATATCTAGAGGTATAAATATGTTACATATATATATATCATATATATTCTTTATATCCACCATCTTACTCAATTGTGAGAGGTTTCAATGGAAAAATGAATGACATCGGTTCGCGAGGCGGTAGTCCATCATACACACGAATAATGATTTCATAACACATTTGATGGAAGTGGAGATTGTTTTAGGTAATTAAATTAACATAAAAACACCTCAATATAAGGAAGATAATGAGGTTGTTATTTAATCATGGTTTAATATTATTTTAATGAGGTGGAGTAATAAATAAAATGAAAACACTCGTTGAATAATGTTACCTCTTCTTCTGGTATCCTTTATAGGTTTACTTGAAAAGCCTTCTCGGGTTGGATTTCTGCACAAAATGGGGATTATAGGATTAGAGAAGGGAGTTTGTTAAAGGATTTTTCAGGGATTGGTTGACCTAAAATGGTTTCATGTTGTGAATAAAAGATTATAGGGTGGCCTTTTACAAGTTAGGTGAGTGGCACACTTGTAATTGTTTTAAAAGAAAAAGGTGTACTAATGTTCTTAACATTACAAAAGGGTCCAAAATGTAGCATTCCTGAAAAATAGACAATTTAGCGTCTAAATATAGTCATAAAATATAATTTATACAAGTTTTAGATCATTTTAACCCTTATCCTTTGAGTTTAACCCTATGGTAAACCCATTTTTACCGTAACTACGATAATTAATTGTTACTCTTTTCACTATACATTTTGGTTAAAAATTAAGTTGAACTTAATTAGGTAATATAAATTATTATGATTAATAATATGGAATAAAAATTTCCAAATTCAATTCATATAATTTAAAATATATCATTTAAAATTAATCAAACAGACATGATGAGAAAGCATGGTTTCAAAGAGAAATTGTTGAAAAATTTACAAGGGTTTTATTTAAAAATTCAAAATAAGAATAATTACAATGAACTAAATTGGATTAATATATATATATAATTGGACTAATTTTAATTTAATAATAATTTAAAATATAATTTAAATTTATAAATATTTAAATTAAAAGACATTTTTTAAATAAAATCTTGAATTTTGACTATTCATCAAAACATTTTACTTTTTTGAAAAATTTAAAAAATTCACCCTTAGAAAATTTTGACATGATTATTTCAAAAATTCAAATTATTTTTTCAAATAAATTTTTTAAAAGATTCAATAATTAGTTTTAAATTAAGTGTACCAAATGGTGATAAAACTATTTTTTGGAAAAATATAGTTTAAAGTGTAAAATTGGATTTATTCTCATTTATTATCTAGAAAACACATAGAATTAATATTAAATATTTGATTGAATATTTAATATGTAAATTTTATGAAAATAATTCACCCAAATTGATTTTTTTAATTTACTGAGGAAAAACATATTTCTGTACATTAAATAGTTTTTTCAGAAAAATAGTTCTTTTATTTCCAAATAGGTATTATTTTCATTTCCAATTATTTATCCCCCAAAGAATTAATTTTATAAAAAATTTTATATTACATATTTTCATAATTTAATTAATACTATTGATTCCCACCATTCCAATGACTAGGTGATACCTATCATATTGAATAACAATATTTTAATTTCATGTCACATTTCTAACATACTCTGTATAGCATGTATCGAATGTTACTGTCAGCATTGCATGTAATGAAAGATTAAATTAGTTATTCATATAACAAAAAAAATATTTAAAAAATTAAATTTACTTGAAAAATATTTTTCACAAAATCTTGGGGCGTTACACCAAACTACTAGTTGAGGTCAAGGTTCACCCAATCGAGCACTGACCACACCTCCAGATCAACATGGAAATACAAACACATGTCCAGATTCACTCAAAATATAGATGGATAAAGTTTTATCTTCTCATAATATATTTTTCTTGTTACCCCGATTTCTAGATCCTACCATGGAGAAATATATGAGTATTAAACAAAAAAAATTGAAAGAGGGTAGTTATGTCTAGGCTTTAGATCACTATTTTAAAATCCCAAGTGAAATGAAGAATAGACCCACCATCAAAGTATGTATCCAATAAAAATAAATGGATAACCCACATGAAGAATTTCAAATCCAAAAAACATCCTAGGCCCAGCCCTACTTCTACAAGATTCTAAATTTTCTAGTACATGCATCACTTATCCTCCTCACACAAATACACTAAGCAAAGTTTAACTTATACTATGGCCATGATGCACCAAATAATTTCACCCTATGATTCATTTTGAAGGAATACATAATCTATTATAGGATGGTAATGTTTCATTTAGAATATTCAATTGATACTAATATCAACCCTTAAACTAGATATACAGTTACAAGTAATGAAGAAGAAATTGGGCATAAAATTTGAGAAATAATTTAGAATTAATAATGTCATTATAGATCAAGCTCATGATACTCGTGTGTTTAATTTTATAGAATTAATAAGATCCTAAACCAATTATCTATATATTAATAACTATTCACTGATTTAGAAGGTTACTATTAAAATCCCTCAGTCAAGAGATGATCTGTTGTTTTGCTGCATTCTTATTTAATATTACTGTAATTATCTAGTGATAAAATATCAATCCATAGGTGGATACACCAAGAATATTACCCTCACCCCTTATTAATGAATTAATTGATTTAATTGGTTATCTATTATGTTCATTTTCTTTGGAATTATTCAAACTATATATACATCAAGAGTTTTCCTTATGTTTTTATACTTAAAATTAAATCTCCCTCTTTCACCGGATCACACAAAGATGAAACTTAGTATATTTATCCTTGAAATCGCGAAAAGTGGGTTGAAATAAGGGTGATTGGTTATTTCTGATCCATATTATAGGAAATTTTAGAGATTATAGTCATCATTACATCCTTAAAATAAAATTGAAACTTCGTGGTTTGGATAATAAAGTAAAGATTCACTTTTTTAGAGAGAAAATATGAGAGTAAAATCAGAATTATGAATTAACAGGTAAAGTGTAGGGATATATAAGGCTAGAAAACTATTTAAAAAAATTGAATTAAAACTATTCTAATTGAACTATTTATTTTATATTTTAACGCCACTAAATAAGATAATAACACATCCAAGAAACTCTCCTCTCTGGAGAAAACATGAGTCCACTACTATTGCATTTAATCATGGTTCGAAAAATTATTTTTTTTGTAGCATCATGACAGACCATCATCAACTGATTATATTTTTCAGGGAGTCCTTTTTTTAGTTTTAAATTTTTTTTAAAAATGTATGCAAAAAATGACCAAATCTAGTTAATGTCACCTACCTAATTTTTATCCAGAGGTTGAACGAACTATATAAGAAAGAATAATAACTTTAGAAATCGCCAAGTAATGGGATAGAGTTTTTTTTCATAATTCCATTATTTTACTCTCCCTGCTCATATCCTTCCACTGGAGTCACCCTAGTAAGAAAAACCATAGAAGAATGTCTTTTTCAATTAAATAATACTTTAATGGAGATGTATACACCACTTTTTAACAATAATCACTTGTAGTTTCACCTTAATGACCACCAAGAGTATGATCTTAAAAATATAATAATTGATTCACTACCTAAGTTTCTTGATTTTTTAGGTAAGGACCCCGATAGGCCTCTAGGATAATTTAGTGAAATTTTCTATAAATTAAAGCACATTGGGGTATTAGAAGAAATTATTAGCTGGAATGTGTTCCCATCATTCTTTGAAGGGGCTACCAATGAGTGACTCTATAACCTTTAACCTAGATAGATCACCACCTAGGATGAACTTAAAAAACCTTTTCACTAGAAATAATTCCCTATATAAAGGAGTTCCCCATAGAGGAAGGATATATATTAAATCAGGAAAGAATCTGGAGAAACCATTTATGAGTTTTTGGAGGGATTCAAGTGATGAAAAAATGTGTTACCACATGGACCCTATAAAGATAGCAATTTAATGGTATTATTTTACCAACTATTAATGTATAGTAACCAAACCATTTTGTATGCTTCCTATATTGGATAACTATTAGAAAAATACCCTTATGAAGTGAGATAATTGATAGTGAGGATTTCCCAAAATTTATATAAATTTGACATAGGAACTACAACTAGGGGATTACATTAGGTGTAGAGTTACAACAATTATTTATATGAAAAACATTAAGAATACCCAACCACTATTTTCATATAGTACGTTATGAAAAAAGTTTAGGAAAACAAAGCATCCACACCCCCTTAATTCTTCCGACTTTTCAACTCTTAGGACCGCTACAGTAATGGATGCCCTCAAATTCAAGGAACTAAAATCTATAATTCCATGTATCAAAGAAAATAGTAACAACCACCAAGATATGATCAAGGAATAAGAGTGTATTGAGATATTCAATATGGATATGGGAACCAATAATAGAAATGAGCACCCTTATAGTAAGTCTTTTAACCATATTTCTATCCACTTCCCATTCAAAGATAGAACTGTCAACCTTATGTAATTTACCAATTAAGGAAGTATCAAGAAAACTCAATGGAGGAAATAATGAAACCACCAATAAAATATAATATCAAAATTATAAATACCATCAATGAATTGAAAAATTAAGGTTCAGGTAATCTACCTATTCAGTTAATTCCTAAATCCTGGGGAATGATAATTCAATTTCACTAAGAAGTGGTAAGGAGTTGAAGAATAGTGAAGAACCCCCATATCAAGTCAAAGATATAAATGTAAAACCTAATAAAACTGAAGATAATATCTTATAAAAAGAACCAAAAGTAGAATAAATTTGAATCATACCTTATATAGAAGGATAAAGGAATGTCCAAGATGGAGAACGTAAATCATCCTTAATATCCCTTCACATATTGAGTATAACCACCCAACAGAACTAATGAATACACACTATAGTATGAGATTCTTGATATTTTAGAGAAGGTAGAAATAAAAATTCCTTTGTCGAAATACATCCATAAAATAAAAATGTATAAAAAATTTATAAATGACATGTGAACCAGGAAGATAATATTGAAAGTAAATGAAAAGGTAAATTTAGTTAGAAATGTGTCTTTCCTTATTTCCCACTAATACTTAAGATATTGAAAGACCTAGGTACATTTACTATCTTTTTTATTATAGTACAAATCAATTTTTCTAATTCACTATATAATTTAGGAGCATCAATTAATGTAATTACTTATTTATTGTATTGTTCTTTGAATATGGTAGAGCTCAAACCCACATGGTTGGTTGCACAATTGGAAAACCAAACCACTTCTTACCCTATTAGGGTACTAGAGGGTGCGTATATAATATTGTATGAATTTTTTTATCCTGTCAATTTTTAAATATTGTACATGGATAAGGAAAAACTAAATCAGATGGCATTATCATTATAGGTAAGAAATTTATCAAGACTACTAAAAAAATAATACATTTTAGTGAAAGAACACTTTGAAATAATTTTTGTGAAAATATAGTGAAATTAAATATTCTTTATTCATTAAAATACCTCCTTGAGTAGAAATATGTTTTTACGTTAAAACATTTTTAGTTTACTTATTTACCTAAGGAAGAGATTGAAATATTTGATGAGGTGATTAAATTAGGATAATATATTGAAACACTTCATCTTATTAATGATTATATTTTTGAAAATGAACTCGATATATAAATATGTATGTTATAAAATGAGCATTAGTTTGATGAGATCTATTTTGATAATTTATTTGAGAAATCTATTAATAGTTCTGATTTACATGTGAAATTTACAAAATCATAGAACATTGAGTTTAAACCATTACTAGAATTAACCCTTTAATTGGAATTTAAACAATTAACACCAAATTTTAAATATGATTATTTAGACTAAAATGAGAAAATGGTAGGAATAATTTCAAATAATTTAAATCCCACTCAAGAACTCCAACTTATGGAGATTTTGAAACAAACATTAGAGACCTAGTAATGTCCCTATAAAGAATTTTTGTTTCAAACATTATCATTTTTTGAGCTGTAGAACAAGGCCTATTAGGATATAAATTTAGTTAACCTAGAATATAATAAATATAGATAAGGGAGGAAGTTGTAAATGATAAAACTTGAGTAGTTGAGGAGAGAAGTATACTAAGAATCCCTAGTGTTGAAGGAGTAGGACATATCTGTCTATCATATAGTCATTAAGAAAAGAAGCCTGGAAGTATGAGATAAATTAAAATTGTACTCTTCAAGAATAAAGACGATGCATAGTAAAAAACACTCCAAGTTGGCTAGGTTATATATAGTGACTAACAATTTTCTATTTAATTTAGTTGAGATAAAAGGTTAAGATTTAAAGTATCCAATTATGTTGAATGGACAATAATTAAAGAATTACTATGAATATTTTTGTAAATAACTAATGGAGGAGTCCAAACTCCAACCTTATTCCATTAACTAAATCACTGTTAAGTTATCTCTTTCCCTCAAATTGGTCCAGATATTCATTCTTAATAATATTTTTACCCTAAATAAATGAATTATAGAATTAATTATAATTATGTCTAAGATAATATTTGGGGAAATGGACAAGTATATAAGGATATAAATATTTTTTTTATTTTTATGAATATTATTTTTAAATTTGTTGGATAAAAATATTTTTTTGTGTAGAAAAATTGTTTTAGAGCCTGTATATAAATACTATTAGTTTTTAATATTTTTAGTGTGTGTTTATATAAGAAAACTCTGTTTGAATTTTTACTACCTAGTAAAAATCCCATGCAAGATATAGACAGATATAATTTGTTAGGAAATTGATAGAGTTAGATGACCACTGAGTAAAATTACGACTAATTTCTTGTAATTTTCTTCTTTTGAACTGGAAAAAGAGTTGTAAATGAAAAGAAAATTAGTGGAACCAAAATCATATCATGAGGGAACTAAAATGATTAAATCAATCCTTCGTACCTATACCTTAGTGATTGTGTAAAACCATAGTGATCCTCTCTAAAGGTTATTCAGATAACTCATATGAACTGGAGTAAAATAAGAAGATGGTTATCTAACCTAGAAGTATTCCTATGTCAACATAAGAACATGTGTGTGTGTATTTTCTATCAATTAAGAGATAGAGAGACTTAAAAACTAGCTTCACAATCATTGATTATATGAATTAACTATTAAAATTAGTATCAAGGGATAACTACTATTTTGGGATAGTTTAGTTTTGGGTTTAGATACACTCATTCAATAAGTTATTTCCATAAATATGGATGAAAAAAATTCATTAAGTGAATATTAACCAATGGGATGGATAATTTTTTTATAATTTTGAAATTGGATATAGAACTGGTAAATGATATATCAAAATTTCATTCAAGGAGTATTAAGAAAGTGTGAAAATGAACTTTTTAAAGTTATATTGGGGGAAATGGATTTAGGAAGTTACCACATGTTAAAATCTTGATTCTACTAAGATAAATTCCATTTAAAACCATAAATTGGAAATTTTGGGTGACTTGAAGTGTGAAAGTGAATTCAATTCCAAAAAGAGAAAATGTAATTCAAAAAATAGTTGAATCTATAAATTTAATCTTATTTGTCTTGTGCACTTATGTTTAGGAAAGTCTAACTATTCACATAATTTAATTCTTTTTATTTTCTAATATTTCAATAAACTATGTGTGGAGTGATAAAATGATATTTTATTAAAATTTATATTTTTAATTCTCTATTAAAACCCCATAAAATATCTCTCATTCAAGGTAATTATTTCACTTTTTTTACTTTGTTAAAACTAAATCTTAATTTTTTAAATGGATAAAAATCATATTTTTAATGAATTATTCATTTTTTTATTTAATAATCAATGTCATATATTGGTTCAGATTTTTAGAATTAAATATATTTTGGGCATTGAATTATAAAATTATAATATTTATTTAATTTTGAAATTAATCTGGATATATAAGCTTTTTATGAATAAATTGAAATTTTTCTGTACTGTGAGTATTAAATTATGAAATATCAATTTAGAATTTATATTTGTATTTAATTTTGTTTTGAAAAATATGAAATTAATTTTTTTTAAAAGGCGTTTGATGGATTAAATTTTTAGTTGAGATTTATATCTTCCTAAATATGTATTACCTGGAATATGTAGGTCGAAGATGAAAATTTGATAGATGGGATATATTTTATTCCAATGATTGAATGATACTATCTACATCTTTCTTAAGAATAAAGTGTTATTACATGAGAAAAAAGATTTCTTCTCTGGACAGGATTCTGTATGCATGCTTCCATGTTCATTATTATATGAATTTCTTCCATAGTAGAGCTATTGTGAACTCCATAAGCTTATGTTAGCCTCACACAACCTTCTATATGGAATTCCTCAAGGTGAACCACATTGATCTCACCTTAAACTACCTCAACCATCTATGTAGTACACTAACCAACCTTCCACAATGCACCATTCCAGGAATAATCATCCATCTGACAAACCATTCATTTTTTTAGTGGAAAATAATTCTATGAGAATGAAGATATCCTTCCATTATTGTCTTTTTGTGGATAATATTCCTTTATCCATGTAATATCCCAACCTTTTCTAGAGAAATATCAGGTGTTTTTTCATATACCTTTTGTTGATATTAAGTACATTTGGGTTGGGGTGTGACCTGGGTTGTGTTTGGGTGAAGTTCTTAAGGAACTTGGGAAGACATGGGGATATGCATGGTTTGGAAAAATCATGCATAAGCTAACCATGAGGATAGTGGAAGATGAAATAGTTGTTACATAGTTATCCTAACTGTGCTCCATTGATCCGTGTGGGCATTGGAAGACCGCACAATTGCCGCACAGTTTGGCCTAACCACACACCCCTACCTATGAAACTTTGTGGGTATGATTTTTATTCCAAAAATATATTTTAAAACCACTCAAACCCCCTGAGACTCGCATATTTCAACCTTTACTCGGTCTTGAAAAATTCTAGGTGATCCCATAGCATTCTAGAGGGATTCCAAGGTAATTGAAATATTATTCTTATAGATCAAAATCGCGGATTGAAGATCCTCTCTCTCCCCGATAAGTGGATTTCATTCCATTGCTTCTCCCATTCATTCCTCTATCTTCCCTTAATACTTTCATGGAATAACTTCACTGTTTCCAAGGATCTAAACCTATGAGTTAAGATCTAGATCTAGGATTTTTGATCTAGATCTAGATTTTCAATATCTTGATGCCTTTGATCACAATTTTCGTTTCAGGATTTAGATCCAGAGCTTGATCGAAAAAGTTGTGCCACTTGAATTTTAGGGTTTTATGTTGGGATATCTTTCATCAATAAACTAAGTTAGGTTCTCTAGATAGAACTCCCAAAGTCATGATTTTGATATGTGATTGTGAGATTATTATTTTCTAGATTCCCTTGATAATTGAATTCCTAAATTGGAGTAATTTTGAATGTGGTATTCACTTGTGATTGCCTTGGCGATTAATTGATAATTGAATCAAGAAAAAAATAGGAGGGGTTTTCCCAAAGATATTTTTTTTGAGATTGGTTATGGGTTGAAATATTTCAATTGAGATATCAAATTGATTAGGTTAAGATAATTAATTTAGGGAAATAAGTTATGAAATGATGTTGGCTTTGAAAAATAATTTATTGTGAGAATTAATTATGCGCCATGATATAGATCATAGATAATTAATTGTGAGAATTAATTACGTCAAGTTGAGATTTGATATGGATAATTAATTTTGAAGAATTAATTATGGAATGAGAATTGTGTTGATTAATTAATTAATTGATGAATTAATTAATGGATTATGTGCTTAGTTAATTGTTGAGTTAACTAATGGCCTTTGAAATATTTAACAAATCGTTGGATTAGTAATGGAATGATGTGGATAATTGTTATGAATTAAAGAATGATTAAATGGATTATATTTTTTTTGTAACACCCCAAGACTTCATAGTGTGTTATTTCTTTAAAATAATACAATAACTTGCACTACACGCAACACTGAGTTCAAGCACACCATGACTTACCAAAAAAGCCGTTCAAAAGAGGTTATGAATAGTATTAACTAAATTTTAAGCTTTATATAATCCTTATAATTTTAGAATCCATATTATGAGTTTCTTAGACATAATGTAAGAACAAATTCATTTTCAGTATTGCACTTTTACCAACTTTTAATAGTGAACCCATTTTAAATACAATATTTTAAACTTTTTGAGTAAAGGGGGAAATCAAAAAATTTAAAATGAAACATCACAAGCTTCCACGGTACGCTTTCCTTTGAATAATACAGTAGTGTGTGTTGTACGCAACTTCGAGTTCTAACACACACCACAACCAATCAAACTAGCCGTTATGAATAGTAATACCTACTTTTTGAAATTATATATATTTTATATTTCAAAATGGACTTCATTTTTGGATTTGGAATATCGAAATTATCCTAAAGTGAAATTTTGGTACATTTCGGATAACTTTCATATTTTGATGAATAGTGAAAATTACTAAATTTTAATTAAAAACAACTTTTTTAATCAAAATAATTAATAGTGATAAATTATGAATTTGAGTGGTTTTAAAGTATATTTAGAATATATTTTTACCATTTAATATAATTTTGGTCATTGGACATAATTTTACAATTAAACCGAACATAAAAAAGTGTCAATCTTTTGATAGTTATTATCTCTTAAAAACACGCTTTTTGTTTTGACAGCGGGAATTAATTTTAAATTAATTTCTGCAACTTCTGTGTTTTGAATTTAGAAAAATGGATTCCATATTTGGAATCAGGATTTTAAAATTATGTAAATAGGTAACTTTTATTTTTAGATATTTTGAATAATTACTGCGGTAAATATTTTATTTACCATGGTTAAGGGTAAATCCGGTAAATAAGGGTTAACAATTAATATTATAATAATACTAAATTACCCTAAAACGTGTCCTAGCCTTATTGATTGATACATGTTTGACCATAGGCATCTTTGGGTCGATTTTGGGACCCCATGGTGCCACTTTTAGGTGATAGGGACACTTTATTTTAATTAAGTTAAAATGAATACAAAAATGAAACAAGCATATATCTTTTAGAAAAACAATTTTTACATAGGGTTATATATGTTGGATTTTAGATTATAAATATTAATTAGAAATATAAAAAAATTTCCTACGTAGTCATAGTTTATTTATAATTTTTAGACATTAAATAATTTAATTTATTTGTGACACAATGATGATGAATTAATTACTATAATAGTAAAAAATTAAAATAATTGATATTATAAATACCCAAATAAATAAAATATGAAACTTTTAATGAATTAAACTAATTTTCTAGGATAATATGATATATGAGGATTGATTTAATTGAATTTTTTCGAAGTAATCAATCTGTTAAGAGTTTCACCAAAATCAACTATTGAATAGTGTCAAAATTGACATAAAAGAGTTCTTAAAACAAATATTATATTATTAATTGATATTAAATTACTAAAAATATAAGGTTCGGCCAAGAGACTTATATCATGATAGGTTCATCATTAATGGACCACTTGGGGGTCTCTTGGATGTATATAGTAAGTTTATTAACCATATTATATAAAAATACAAAGAGATATTGTAAAAGTGAAACTAATTAACTTAGAGTTAATACTTAAAGATAAGGTTAATATAAGTACCCAAACCTGTCTAAATTATATTGGTTGAGTTGTTTTAGACCCATCCCCACCTTAACATTTAAATAATCAACTTTGGAGCCATTAGAAACCGAATAAGAATTTATTATAAACTAATATTTCTAGCTTTTCCAAAGGTGCCCCTCACCCCTCTTATAAAAGGGCACTCCTCCTTCTCTTTTCTTCACACCTTAAAAGCCTTTTGGTTCGGCCAAACTCTGCCCAAATACTCTCCCAACTTCCCTCACTACAACCTAGAGGCCTTAGTTTGATCATAAAGCCAACCTAAGGAGCCCTTTTGATCAAATCAAAAGGAAGAACCCGAAGAAGAGGTAATGTTTTCACCACCCCTTTTCAAGTTCCTTTCTTCTTCCACTTCTTCTTTCTTTGTTCTTACCATTCTAAAATAATAACTCCAGTATCTCACATATATTGTGATGTTATTATAAATATGGTACAACCATATTCAGTATTCTATCCACCCTTTGAATAACATGTCACCATACGTGCGTACGTTCGGCTTACCGTCTCCACGTCGTGGTGTAATTGTTATTCAATATATTATTATTTGGATGGGTATAATAATGATGTGTAACTCATGTAAATAATATATATAAAATGTTAATGGTTCTGTATATATGATATAACATCCTTTTATATATTATTTTAATATCAAAAGAATGATATTGTCGCTCGTGCGTACGTACGGACTACCGTCTCCACGAACGCGATGAGATTCGTTCTCCATCGTATCCATTCAAGTATAATTATCATTTGATGATTTAAAAATGATGTTTAAGGACTTTATATCATTCTTGATATGAATAAGATACAACAAACATGGCTTATGTAACAAAACATATAAAATAAAACGAGTAAGTTAACACCCGAAATGACGATAATTCTAAGATATTATTAACAAATCAATGTTAAAAGATCATATATGATATCATATTAATATATATGATTCTTGTATAATTTAATAACAATTATTTCACCATTATACAGGTGGTTAACCTACCCCAACCAAGGAAAATTACAAGGTAAGGGGTTTTCATCTCACTCCTTATTCCCGTGAGATTCATGCCATATTGCCACCATTACCTTTTGTGTGGTGTATGTACTGCCCATAATTATATTCTTTGTGTAATAAACTCTAATTTATGTGTATTTACATATTCATTGTATGATACCTCTTTCATGGGTTGTATGTTTCATAAGTTACCAAATTGGTAAGGGTTATTTCACAATCTCTTCATTATCCGGGGCTGTTTATACGTAATAATCTACTGGGATCTCTTTATCATCCACATCCATGTTTCTTAAAAATGTATTTCAAAACATTTTTGACTATTTACAAGAATATGGGTTAAAGTCATTTATACCCTTGTTTAACTTTTTATAAGAGGTTTATAAAGGAATCTTTCCGTCATTTTCCAAACAAGTTGCTTTTTAACCTTTTCGACAAAATTAAGGTAAGAATGTTTTTTTTAAACTTATATGGCGGGTGCGGCTATTTTCCGCCGTTATAAAATCGTCGAAGCTTCCCTTACAAGCTTATAAGAATATTTTTAAATTGAATGTATTATTTTATAATTATGTTACTTTTAAAATGATTTAAAAAAAAGGAGATATTTCTCTAAAATAGTTTTGATTTCATCTATGTCAACATCCTTTGATGGATTTTAAGCTTATTTGAAGTTGATTTATTATGATACAAAACTTCCCTATTTTATTGAAGGTTTTTTGATATTTTTGACTATGGATAAGTTATTCTTATGTCACTCATGTTTTTTGTTTAAAGTATTGACATTTTATAAGTTATTTTTAATCCAAATGTTTATGTTATATTTCAATCTTTCATTCAGATGAATGTGTTAGACAAGTATGTTCCGGGTTGGGGACCGGTAAAAGTAAGCCCTCTGGTTTGGTCTCCGGTTATTAGAGGAACTCCGGTTTAGTCTCCGGTTATTAGAGGAACTCCGGGTTGGTGTCCGATTATTAGAGGCACTCTGGGTTGGTGTCCGGTTATTAGAGGAACTCCGGGTTGGGTTCCGGTTACAGTTAGCCCCAAGGTCTTGGGATGAGGCCTTGACAAAGAAATTAAAGTTTAGCATTATGCATTCCATCATTATGAAAGTGGTTATTGATTTTTCATGTGATTATTCGATTAGTAGAATATCCATGTGAATAAGTAAATGGAATTATTTCATTTTACTTTTGCCATACTATGTTGAAGTTCAAGTTTAAAAGGATTTTATTTTAGTAATGCATTGCCTTAAATGTTTATGCTTATTTTGAATGTTCCGCTATATTGTTATCTTTACTAGGCATTTGAGCTCACCCCTTTTCTATGTTTTATTTTCCCCAGGATGTGAAGAAGTAAGTTATGAATGACCTGCAGGGATATTATGAGGGGATAATAGTGTGGACTGTGGAGACATTATGTTGTTGTAGTAGTTTTTCATTTTATGATGTAATGTAAAACTTATGAATATATCTAGTGTTTCCAAGGATACTAAACCAATCGGTCTTTCGAGATTTGATCTTTCTTGTGATCATTCCAATGTTATGTAATAATGCACCGACTCTAGGTAACTGGGGCCGGGGCGTTACAGTTGGTATCAGAGGAAGTTTAGTACAAACCTTGGAAGCTAGATTTAGATAAACTCTGATTAGAGCACATAGATTTAAGATGGAATTTGAGGATTATTATAGAAGAACTTCCTAGAATTTTGGTATTGTAGAGATTTTGTGAGTTTTCTGAGCAATACATCTCTGTCTGGATACGAGCAGGTAGAGGCGGCTCTGGCACAGATGTACCTAGGGGTAAAACCCGAAAACACCGCTTTGAGCTAGACTCGAACGGGAACTGGTGCACGACAACGGGCCTTGCTGCACTATTGGTTACGACACTCCTGGGGGATATGCTTAGGATAATTCTCATTTTCTTTACAAACCATTATGAAGGGTTTATGTGGATTTACTTCCTCAAAGGAGAAATTTATATGATTATGGATTATATCCATAAACTATTTAATTTATGTTATGTGTCTTACAAGTTTGGGATTAGGTATTGTTATTCATAAACTAATCTAGTGTATGCCATTGTTTAGAAATGGCACCCAGTAGAAGGAATGAGAACTCCAGCAATGCACATGATCCAATGAGAAAGAAGGATCATATCTTTCATGGCCTTAAGACAGAATTTATAAGAGAAATAGTCTCCCATTTATTATCATCATACGAAGAAATAATATCATGTGTTGATAAGATAAGTAAAGATTTTACTGAGTCATATGGCTTTGAAGGGAAGCAAGAGAAGAAAAGGATGGAAGCGAGAAAGATGGATAAAGGGAAGAGGGAAAAGAACAATTTTCCCATATGTGATAACTGTGGGAAGAAACACCCTGGAAATTGTCTGAAAGGAATGGGAGTTTGTTATAAGTGTGGTGGAAAAGGGCACAAAGTACATGACTTCAAGGGTAAGAAAATGGTTTCAAATGTACAATGCTTCATTTGCAAGGAGTTTGGACACTATGAGAACCTATGTCCTAGTCATCAGAATATGAAGCAAATGATGTTATTGGATAATAATCAAGTTATGATACTACCACAGATGAAGAGGAATGATTAGAGTTCTTATGTTGATTATGTCAATTGAGTGTTGTATCAACAATGTACTTGTTATAATAATTATGGAGTATATAAGGATTGTACTGCAGTACTATTTCATTAAGGACTTGAGATTGTGTGGAACAAAGAAAAGTGACTCAATAGCAGGTTAAATTTTTGGAAAATATATGGTTGAGAGAATGATAAACCATAATATGGTTCTGATACCGAGGTAGTGATTTTAGAATAATACATGATTGATTTGGATAAATTATATTGGATATTCTTGACTACCTTGAAACTAATTAATGATTTGTATATTCCATCATTATTGGGGTTTAAAACATTTTTGGATTGATGAAGTATATCCAGAATTCTATATGGAATAAGGAAGCATGAATGTAATCAATATGGATTATGGTAATTCAGGATGTTTCAGTGTTTTAAAAGAATACATGATGAAGGTATTCATATGCTATTATGTGGTAAAAAGGATCTACATTATGTTTAACTTCCTTATAAATGTTGGACTATGAGTTTGGTCAGAAGTATTTTGGATAAATTCTAGTTTGAGATTAATTTTGGATTGCCATAAAAGGACAACCCGGAGGTCGGGCGGCAACCCGTCGCATCCGGCAAGGCCGCGATACTTGAACCCGCAACCGAAGGGCGACAAGGGTGTATCACCTACCACTGGCCCAAGAGATGTCCTGGATTAAATAATGTAGTTTTTTTTAAAAGATTTGGTAGATGAATTATAAATTCGTTTATTTTGTAACCCTGTATGAATAGTATAAATAGAATTTTTTTACGAGTGAAAGATGAGTTTGTGGTAGAAATTTATTAATGGACAAAACTATAATTATAAAGTAAGTATATCTCCTTATGATCTTAGCCAATCTCATAAATAAATTCCTCAACATTAAGAAAAGGAACTTAGAACAAAAATGTTGTCCTAGATGGTACCTTAAATCATCACTAATTAATGGCTTTGGGATTGTTGGCCTTTTCATAGCCATGTTCTCTACCACTCTCCATCAGATAATTGATGGTTAGATTTCTCTTCCATATCCATATTTTCCTACATGGAACCCTAGTATGTGTATTTTCGGTAATCTTCATACTTTCCACTCTTTATTTTAAATAGAGGCCTCATTAATTCATTTTTCGATGTGGGATTTCAACTAAGTTATTTTGAAACGTCAAAAATGTGTTATCCTAATACCCTATGTTTTGTTGAACCGATGGTATTTGAAATCATCATAGATTGATGAGTTTAAGGACCTCAATTTTATACTAGTTTGTGATTGATGACCTCAATCACTACCTATAAATATTTACGTTTTTCCTCCAATTATATGTCTCTAATTGCCACCAATGTTCTCCTAATCGAGATCATAATTTGGTGGTGATGCTTTCATTTCTCTTTTCCTCATATTAAGACTAAATTTTAGTAACCCAATTTCCGATGTGGGTTTTCCCACAAAGATATTTTTTATTTTCAACCTTTTATTTTCGAAGAACAATTTCAAATTGCGAGGACACAATTTATTGAAGGAGGGGAGAATGTAACACCCCAAGATTTCATAGTGTGTTATTTCTTTAAAATAATACAATAACTTGCACTACACGCAACACCGAGTTCAAGCACACCATGACTTACCAAACAAGCCGTTCAAAAGAGGTTATGAATAGTATTAACTAAATTTTAAACTTTATATAATCCTTATAATTTTAGAATCCATATTATGAGTTTCTTAGACATAATGTAAAAACAAATTCATTTTCAGTATTGCACTTTTACCAACTTTTAATAGTGAACCCATTTTAAATACAATATTTTAAACTTTTTGAGTAAAGGGGGACATCAAAAAATTTAAAATGAAACATCACAAGCTTCCACGGTATGCTTTCCTTTGAATAATACAGTAGTGTGTGTTGTACGCAACTTCGAGTTCTAACACACACCACAACCAATCAAACTAGCCGTTATGAATAGTAATACCTACTTTTTGAAATTATATATATTTTATATTTCAAAATGGACTTCAATTTTGGATTTAGAATATCGAAATTAGCCTAAGGTGAAATTTTGGTACATTTCGGATAACTTTCATATTTTGATGAATAGTGAAAATTACTAAATTTTAATTAAAAACAACTTTTTTAATCAAAATAATTAATAGTGATAAATTATGAATTTTAGTGGTTTTAAAGTATATTTAGAATATATTTTTACCATTTAATATAATTTTGGTCATTGGACATAATTTTACAATTAAACCGAACATAAACAAGTTTCAATCTTTTGATAGTTATTATCTCTTAAAAACACGCTTTTTGTTTTGACAGCGAGAATTAATTGTAAATTAATTTATGCCACTTCTGTGTTTTGAATTTAGAAAAATGGATTCCATATTTGGAATCAGGATTTTTAAATTGTGTAAATAGGTAACTTTTATTTTTAGACATTTTGAATAATTACTGCGGTAAATATTTTATTTACCATGGTTAAGGGTAAATCCGGTAAATAAGGGATACAAATTAATATTATAATAATACTAAATTACCCTAAAATGTGTCCTAGCCTTATTGGTTGATACATGTTCGACCATAGGCATCTTTGGGTCGATTTAGGGACCCCATGGTGCCACTTGAAGGTGATAGGGACACTTTATTTTAATTAAATTAAAATGAATACAAAAATGACACAAGCATATATCTTTTAGAAAAACAATTTTTACATAGGGTTATATATGTTGGATTTTAGATTATAAATATTCATTAGAAAGACAAAAAGATTTCCTACATATTAATATTTTATTTATAATTTTTAGACATTATTTAATTTAATTTATTTGTGACACAATGATGATGAATTAATTACTATAATAGTAAAAAATTAAAATAATTGATATTATAAATACCCAAATAAATAAAATATGAAACTTTTAATGAATTAAAATAATTTTCTAGGATAATATGATATATTAGGATTGATTTAATTGACTTTGTTCGAAGTAATCAATCTGTTAAGAGTTTCAAAAAAATCAACTATTGAATAGTGTCAAAATTGACATAAAAGAGTTCTTAAAACAAATATTATATTATTAATTGATATTAAATTCCTAAAAATCTAAGGTTCGGCCAAGAGACTTATATCATGATAGGTTCATCATTAAGGGAATACTTTGGGGTCTCTTGGATGTATATAGTAATTTTATTAACCATATTATATAAAAATACAAAGAGATATTGTAAAAGTGAAACTAATTAACTTAGAGTTAATACTTAAAGATAAGGTTAATATAAGTACCCAAACCTGTCTAAATTCTATTTGTTGAGTTTTTTTCGACCCATCCCCACCTTAACATTTAAATAATCAACTTTGGAGCCATTATAAACCGAATAAGAATTTATTATAAACTAATATTTCTAGCTTTTCCAAAGGTGCCCCTCACCCCTCTTATAAAAGGGCACTCCTCCTTCTCTTTTCTTCACACCTTAAAAGCCCTTTGGTTCGGCCAAACTCTGCCCAAATACTCTACCAACTTCCCTCACTACAACCTAGAGGCCTTAGTTTGATCAGAAAGCCAACCTAAGGAGCCCTTTTGATCAAATCAAAAGGAAGAACCCGAAGAAGAGGTAATGTTTTCACCACCCCTTTTCAAGTTCCTTTCTTCTTCCACTTCTTCTTTCTTTGTTCTTACCATTATAAAATAATAACTCCAGTATCTCACATATATTGTGATGTTATTATAAATATGGTACAACCATATTCAGTATTCTATCCACCCTTTGAATAACATGTCACCATACGTGCGTACGTGCGGCTTACCATCTCCACATCGTGGTGTAATTGTTATTCAATATATTATTATTTGGATGGGTATAATAATGATGTGTAACTCATGTAAATAATAAATATAACATGTTAATGATTCTTTATATATGATATACCATCCTTTTATATATTATTTTAATATCAAAATAATGATATTGTCGCTCGTGCGTACGTACGGACTACCGTCTCCACGAACGCGATGAGATTCATTCTCCATCGTATCCATTCAAGTATAATTATCATTTGATGATTTAAAAATGATGTTTAAGGACTTGATATCATTCTGGATATGAATAAGATACAAAAGACATGGCTTATGTAACAAAACATATAAAAGAAAACGAGTAAGTTAACACCCGAAACGACGATAATTCTAAGATATTATTAACAAATCAATGTTAAAAGATCATATATGATATCATATTAATATATATGATTCTTGTATAATTTAATAACAATTATTTCACCATTATACAGGAGGCTAACCTACCCCAACCAAGGAAAAGTACAAGGTAAGGGGTTTTCATCTCACTCCTTATTCCCGTGAGATTCATGCCATATTGCCACCATTACATTTTGTGTAGTGTATGTACTGCCCATAATTATATTCTTTGTGTAATACACTCTAATTTATATGTATTTACATATTCATTGTATGATACCTCTTTCATGGGTTGTATGTTTCATAAGTTACCAAATTGGTAAGGGTTATTTCACAATCTCTTCATTATCCGAGGCTGTTTATACGTAATAATCTACTGGGATCTCTTTATCATCCACATCCATGTTTCTTAAAAATGTATTTCAAAACATTTTTGAATATTTACAATAATATGGGTTAAAGTCATTTATACCCTTGTTTGACTTTTTATAAGAGGTTTATAAAGGAATCTTTCCGTCATTTTCCAAACAAGGTGCTTTTTAACCTTTTCGACAAAATTAAGGTAAGAATGTTTTTTTTAAACTTATACGGCGGGTGCGGCTATTTTCCGCCGTTATAAAATCGTCGAAGCTTCCCTTACAAGCTTATAAGAATATTTTCAAATTGAATGTATTATTTTATAATTATGTAACTTTTAAAATAATTTAAAAAAAAGAGATATTTCTCTAAAATAGTTTTGATTTCATCTATGTCAACATCCTTTGATGGATTTTAAGCTTATTTGAAGTTGATTTATTATGATACAAAACATCCCTATTTTATTGAAGGTTTTGTGATATTTTTGACTATGGATAAGTTATTCTTATGTCACTCATGGTTTTTGTTTAAATTATTGACATTTTATAAGTTATTTTTAATCCAAATGTTTATGTTATATTTCAATCTTTCATTCAGATGAATGTGTTAGACAAGTATGTTCCGGGTTGGGGACCGGTAAAAGTAAGCCCTCCGGTTTGGTCTCCAGTTATTAGAGGAACTCTGGTTTGGTATCCGGTTATTAGAGGAACTCCGGGTTGGTGTCCGGTTATTAGAGGCACTCCGGGTTGGTGTCTGGTTATTAGAGGCACTCCGGGTTGGATTCTGGTTACAGTTAGCCCCAAGGTCTTGGGACGAGGCCTTGACAAAGAAATTAAAGTTTAGCATTATGCATTCCATCATTATGAAAGTGGTTATTGATTTTTCATGTGATTATTCGATTAGTAGAATATCCATGTGAATAAGTAAATGGCATTATTTCATTTTACATTTTCCATACTATGTTGAAGTTCAAGTTTAAAAGGCTTTTGTTTTAGTAATGCATTGCCTTAAATGTTTATGCTTATTTTGAATGTTCCGCTATATTGTTATCCTTACTGGGCATTTGAGCTCACCCCTTTTCTATGTTTTATTTTCCCCAGGATGTGAAGAAGTAAGTTATGAATGACCTGCAGGGATATTATGAGGGGATAATATTGTGGACTGTGGAGACATTATGTTGTTGTAGTAGTTTTTCATTTTATGATGTAATGTAAAACTTATGAATATATCTAGTGTTTCCAAGGCTACTAAACCAATCGGTCTTTCGAGATTTGATCTTTCTTGTGATCATGCCAATGTTATGTAATAATGCACCAAATCTAGGTAACTGGGGTCGGGGCGTTACATTTGTGGTGTAGACATGGTGTTGTAGACCGATTATATGTTCGGACTTGGACAAGGCGTTCCTCCACAATAGTTATCCAATATTGATATTATGTGGTGAAATACATGATGACCTACATCGAATGAGATATGGATTGATAGGCTTGGTGACCTAAACTTAGATAGATTTGGGGTTCTAGGTATGATGACCTACACCAAATTATTAATAATAATGAATGATGATTCAAATGGGAAACATGGTTTGAAACTGGACCTAATGTGATGATTATAGATTAAATGACAATGTGATAACTGTTTAAATTATGCATTGTATTCGATTACTTCAGAGAACTGCATCCACTATCTTTTGACAAGACTCATTTTAGACACCATTGGTGGTGGCCTACTGAGTTGTACTCACACCCAATTCTAGATGCCTGATCGGCACCCGAGTAGTCATTTTTGTTGCGGGATAGAATAAGGGAAAGACCCTAGGATATGTTTCTATTTGGGATTGAAACATGGGAGAGGGAACCAGATGTAGTTTGGGACCTTCTTGGGAGTCGTTGTGTCTTTAATTTTAGTTTCATTTTAGACACTTGAAATTTTCATTGTTATTTCATGTTTTACCTTTCAGTTAAGTATTTTATTTTCATGATTTGGTTATAATATGGCATGGTATTGTTCTCGTTATTTATATGCCTCCACACTTGGTTATTGCTATTTGTTTTTGTTTGTGTTTTATTCTGATAACATAGGGTATAGTCTCACTAAGACTGACTTACCAAACCATTTTTTCTAGTAAGCACCATTTGGCGTAAATTGAGGCACGCATGGGGGTATGTGGCCAACCAGATCAGGGAACTATTTAGTGGCACCCGGGTCGGGACGTCACAAAGTGGTATCGAATGAGTTTTATTTTTCTTTCTTCTTCTTTTGTATTACTGTTTTGGGAAAGGTAGATATGATACTAAGAAGAGTAGAGTCTTGGTAATGAGATCATGCATGGGAGTTTAAAACCCCTGTATGGGGGAAAATATGAGTAATCAGGGTGGAATTGTTGTGATTGCTGTTTGTTGTTACAATTGGATATTATTTCACCTTGGGTGATGCACTTGTGGTGTTAATGATTTTTTTGAAAGTTATTGAATTTTTATTTGTGGCCTAAAGAGGCACGATATTTGAGTCTTCATGAATAATTCTAGTAACTTAGGGTTTTTGTGACATTCATCATTCTAGGCACTCACAGGAAAACAGTTTAGGGGTAAATTGTTGAACTTGAACTATTTTTCCTTGTTGTGAGATTGAAATAATGATGAAAAATGAGAATAAATAGGTGACTAATGAGATCCTAGATTGATGAAATGAGTACTATTAGTTAATTAATTATTGAATTAATTAATTTGAGATAATGTGATTAATTAATGGTTGAATTAATTAATGAGAATGTATGTTCCATTTTTAAGAAAGACCTAGGAGTAGGGTGGTTATGTGTAGTGATAAGGCCTCGGTGTTGACTGTGTGGAAAGAAAAATGGGAAATGACATGTTTAAACTTGTTATGTTAGTTTCTCCTCTTACTTAAATGTTATAAGGTTGCATTATGAGACCTAATACTTGTGTTTTGATTTGTACAGATATGCCTTCATGACACTTGTTGAGGTAGATATCGAGGGGTATAGATCAAAAAGAACTTCCAGACATGGAACTTGAGGAACCATTGGTTCATGTTGGGGAGTAAGGGGAACATTTCCAAGATAACATTTCTCTTTTCAGGAAATTCATAGAGAGAGACCCATGGTGGGTCCAGAAAAACATGTCAGAGTTGAAAAGGGAGTTTCAGCTGTAGCACCCTCCTAATTTTACTAGAGAGGGTGGACCTGAGGGATCTGAATTATAGATTGAATCCATATAGTTGATACTTGACCATTTGGTGAATTCGGATAGGAGGAGGTTTAAGTTGGATACTTATATGATACGGGATTCAGCGAAGCACTGGTGGGAAATTTAGGTATGATCTGGATAGATTGATGATATGTTATGGAAGGAATTTTTGGAGAAGTTATTGGAACACTTCTATCCAAAGACACCGATACAAGAGAAGGCATCAGAGTTTATGCATCTAGATGAAGGAATCTTGTCTATAATTGACTATGCTTAATTATTCACATATTTACAATATTTTTCTCCAGCTATGGTGGTAGATGAGGTTTCTTCAGAAAAATGATTCCAGGATGAACTTAGGTGTTAAATTAAGTCCTAGGTAAATATATTTAGACTGAATAAATTATCCGAAGTGGTTAATCAGGCTATTATTTCAAAGGGTAACCTGAAGGTGTATTCCAGTATTGGACAGGTAGCTCTATGATTAGATAGTGTGCCTTCTGAGAGAAGGTAGATTCGTTATGAGAATCTTAGTAAGGATGGTGGAAAGCAAGGTGGACAGTCAGAGGAACAGTCGTACCTGATCTTACTCATGTGCTTTTCCACCACTGTGGTAGGAAGGCACACTATCATACACATTATCCTCAACCACCAGTGTAGTGCTGGTTTTGTGCAAAGATGGGGCACCTATAGAAGTTCTGTAGGAAGCAGCGATCAGACGGTGCAGAGGGAGCAGCTGCTGAGAGTCAGAATGTGGGAAGGGGGTCTTATACAACATATAGTTATGTCTGTTGGAGCTCTATGGGAAGAGGCAATAGAGGTAATGGACGTGGTGCTTTAGGGTATGAGGACCTATATCAGTAGTGTGGTGCTACTCAAGGGAGCCAGATGACACCATAGGGAATAGGGACATTACAACTACATGAAGTGCAACCTACACTTTCAGAGAGCGCGGTGGGGCCATTGATAGTGAGAGGTACTATTCTAGTTGCTTCTACTTTAGTTACTGCATTATTGGATATTGGTTCCTCTCATTCCATTATAACTAAAAATCTTGTTAATGGATTGAGACTGGAGGCAGAGTTTATAAGAGGGGTGATGAATATCGATACACTGTAAGGAACATGGACAAGGGATATCTGTTTATGCAAGGAATGATTGTTATAGATTGGATAATATCATTTCCTTTGTGATATCTATGTCCTTGATATAATGGGATTTGACTTGATTATGGGTATGAACTAGCTAGTCGCATACCGAGCCCACATAGATTATTACCTCTAGAGAGTGACATTTTTATCTCATAAGGGTGACCGGTATATTCATCATGGAGAATGGGATATCCATATAGGAATAGATGATCCAATTACTCATTAATTGAGAGATCTCACATCCCAAGATTCTAGTCTTTTGCTGGATATTGGGAGTAGTAGGAAAGTCATCCTTCCACCAGTAGTAGAACTGTTTCAGTATGTCTTTATTGAATACTTTTTAGTGTTTTCACCTGAGAGAGATGCAGAATTCACTATAAATCTCATGCTGGGGGATAATCCAGTACTTATTCCGCCTTACATAATGGAACTGACTAAGCATCAAGATCTCAAAACATAGTTGGAGGAGTTGGAGGATAAATGGTTTATCCATCCAAGTACATTACCTTGGGGATCACCAGTTTTGTTTGAAGAAAAGGCCGACGAGAGTTTACGCTTGTGTGTCGACTACCGGAAGTTGAATAAAATGACTATGAAGAACCGATATCCTTTTCCATGTATCAATGATATGTTTGACCAGCTGAAGGGGTCTTGTGTGTTCTCAAATATTGATATGAGATCAGGGTATCATCAGGTGAGAGTTAAGACATTTCATATACCTATAACTTCTTTCAGAAGTTGGTATGGCCTTTATTAGATTTTTGTAATGCCATTTGGTTTGACAAATGCTCCAGCATTGTTTATGGGCTTGATGATTAGAAGATTTCATCCGTTCATGGATCAATTTTTGTTGGTGTTTGTGAACGACATATTTTTGTACTCTAAGACTCATGAAGATCATTCCCAACATCCTGACATCATCCTGAGTACACTGAGAGAGCATCAGCTATATTCCAAGATATCTAAATATCAGTTTTGGATTGACATGGTACACTTTTTGGGGCATATAATCTCAAAAGAAGGTGTGTTAGTGGACCCTGAAAAAGTGCAGGCAGTGATTTCTTGGGAACATCCCAAGAATTTTTTTGATATCCAGAGATTTTTAGGATTAATTGGTTAGTACTAGAGATTCGTCCAAGAAATTTCCCGATTGGTAGCACCACTTATAGGTTTGAAAAAGAAATGGATAAATTTTGATTGGACATGAGCATGTGAGAATTATTTCCAAGAGTTGAATAAGAATTTAACATAGACACCAATTTTTATCTTACCTGAGTCAGGTGAGGAGTACACAGTGTAGTTTGATGCTTCTGGGATTGGACTCGAAGTTGTGTTTATGTAAGGGGATTGAATCATTTCTTACTGGTCTTGGCAGTTGAGGTCACATGAACGGAATTACCCAATGCATGACCTCGAGTTAGAATTAGTAGTTTATGATCTTAAGTGTTGGCGACACTACATTTTTGGTGACTAGTTTATAGTTTTTACAGATCACAAAATCTTGAAGTATATCTTTTCACAACAAGGCTTCAATCTTCGATAGTGAATATGGGTAGAGTATATGCAGTCCTTTTATTTTGAATTGAAATATACACCAGGAAAGGTACATAGTGAGGCTGATTCATTGAGTAGGAAAACTAAGACTTAGTTGGTACATGAGTCGAGTGTAGAGTGGAAGATGATGAATTTACTAATAGAAATTCATGTGGTAGTTCAAGAGAGTCACGAGAGAATGAATATAATTTTTATAGAAGTGGAGTTTACACTCTTGAGATGGATCCGGGACATGAAATATGAGGATCCAGAGTATTTATCCTTATGGTAAATACTTCAAAGTGGGGATAAACCTTCATAATGGATAATATATGAGGATGAGATCATCTATGTGAAAAATCTGGTTTTTGTACCTACAAGTATGCAAGAGGAACTCATGTGAGAATTTCATGCCTCTTAGTGGGAGGTACATCCTGGGGTGACAAAAATGTACTATGACCTACAACGAAAGTTTTGGTGGCTAGTCATGAAAAAGGAGATAGCAGGGTTCATAAAAAGATGCTTCACTTGTCAGTAGGTGAAAGTAGAGCATCAACAACCTGTAGGCCTATTGTAACCGTAACCCATTCCGGAATGGAAGTGGGATGATGTGAATATGGATTTCATGGTAGTACTTTCAAATAATATTAGGAAGACTGATGCTATTTGGGTTATTTTGGATCTACTAACAACGGTATCACACTTATTTCCTATTAATAAAATCTTTACATTAGAACAGTTGGGAGAACTATACGTACGAGAGATAGTTTGTTTACATGGGGTGCCACAGACTATAATTTCAGATCATAATTCAGGATTTACTTCACCCTTCTAAAATGGGTTACATAAGGCTCTTGGTACATAGATTCTATTATGTATGGCCTTAAACCCACAGATAGATGGGTTGTCAGAGAGTACCATATAGATGTTAGAGGATATCATGTGAGCATGTGTGCTTGACTTTGGTGGTTATTGGGCGAAAAACTTATATTTAGTGAATTTTTGTTATAGAAACAATTATCAAAAAACTATACATAAGGTACCATATGAGGCACTTTATGGTCGACCTTGTAGATCACCACTATGTTGGTTAGTGGCGGTTCAATTAGAGGTATTGGGACCGAGTCTTATTCAGGAGACATTGGAGCAGGTGCAGCTGATTCAAACATGTATGGATACAGCTCAAAGTAGGTAAGTGTCTTATGATGATAGATGGATACAACCCCTAGAGTTTATAGAGGGTGATCTTGTATTCCTTCGGGTGTTGCCTAGATTGGGTCACCACAGGATACGGAGGGAGGGCAAGTTGGCACCCAGGTTTGTATGACCGTTTGAGGCACTGGAGAAAATCAAGCTGGTGGCGTACTGATTAGAACTTCCACAAAAATTCAGTTCTATACATGATGATTTCCATGTGTCAAAACTATGGAGGTATCACCTCGACCCTTCTCATGTGATTGATGTAGAAGAGGTTGACCTCGAGGTAGGTGCGTCCTTTTAGGAGCTTCCAATATGTGTGCTAGGTCTCTGTGAGAAAGTGTTATGGGGAAATACTATGTCATTAGTTAATGTGTCATGGAAACATGGAAGTGTTCAATAGGAATCTAGGGAGTGAGAATCAGACAAGAGGGTTAAATGGCCTAATATGCCTAATATTTTTGTCTTAGGATCTTAGAGATGTTCAGGAGTGCAGCTCGAGAATGAGCTGTTATAAGGTGGGGATATTGTAAGATCCCAGCCTTTTCTAGAGGAATCTCGAGCATGTTTTCAGGAAATTTTTGTTGTTATTAAGTACCTTTGGGTTGGGTTATGACATGGGGTGTGTTTGGGAGATGTTTTTAAGGAACGTGGGATGAAATGGGGTTGTTCATGGTTGGAGTACAGTTTGGCCAAACTGTGTGGAAGCTAACCATGTGGATAGTAGAGGTCGGCATGGTTGGCGCACGATTATCCTAACTGTGCACCATTAAGCCATTTGTGAAGCGGAATACTGCATGGTTGGTGCACATTTTTTCCTAATCGTTCACCCCTACCAAGGAAATCATGCGTACGGGTTTTTTATTCTGAAAATTTATTTTAAAACCACCTAAACTCCCTGAGACTCCCACATTTCGACCATGGATTAGGCTTGACAAATACTAGTTGATCCCAGATCTTTCTAGAGGGATTCTAATTCAATTCATAGATTTCTATTCAAGATAGAAAACACATATTGAAGATCCTATCTCTTATCGGTAAGTGGATTTCATTCCACTGCTTCTCTCATTTATTCCACTATCTTTACTTGATATTTTCATGGAAGATATTCACCATTTCAATGGATCTAAACCTATGAGTTGAGATCTAGATCTAGGATTTTGGATCAATATCTAGATGTGTAAGATCTTGATGCCTTTGATCATAATTTGGGTTTAGGGATTTAGATCTGAAGCTTGATCAACGACGTTGTGCCACTCAGATTTTGGGAATTTCCTTTGGGCTAACTTTCGTCAGTAAACTGAGGTAGTTGGTATAAATCGAACTCTCATAGTCATTATTTTGATATGTGAATATGATTTAATGATTTTATATCTTCCCTTGATAATTTAATTCCTATATTAGAGTAATTAGGATTGTGGAATTGACTTTTTATTGTCTTGGAGATTAATTGATAATTGAATCATGAAACAAACAAAGGGGGGTTTCCCAAATATATATATTTTTTGGAGATTGGTTATGGTTTGAGATATTTTAATTGATATGTTGAATTGATTGTGTTAAGATAATTAATTGGGGTAAATTAATTATGAATTGATGTTGGGTATGAAAGATAATTAATTGTGATAATTAATTATGTGCCAAAATTTTGATGAAAGATAATTAATTGTGATAATTAATTATGACAAGTTGAGATTTGATATGGATAATTAATTGTGAATAATTAATTATGGAATGAGATTTTTTTGATTGATTAATTAATAGATGAATTAATTAATGAATTATGTGATTAGTTAATTGTTGAGTTAACTAATGGCCTTTGAAATGTTTAAATAATCATTAGATTGGTAAAGTAATGATGTGAATAATTTTTATGAATTAAAAATTGATTAAATGGGTAATATTTTTATGATGTAAGACATGACGTTCTAGACCGATTAGAAGATTGGATTGGACATGGAACTCCTCCCAAATATTTATCCAAGCTTGAGATTATGGGGTTCTAGGAATGATGACCTACACCAAATGAGATATGGAGTGATAGGCATGACGACATACACTTAATGAGATTTGGGGTGCTAGGCATGATGACCTACACCGAATTATTTATAATAATGAATGATGATTGAAATGGGAAACATGGATTGAAATTGGACCTAATGTGATTATTAAAGATTAAATGATAATGTGATAACTATTTAAATTATGCATTGTATTTTATTTCTTCATAAAACTGCATACATTATCTTTTGACTGGACTCATTTTAGACACCATTGGTGGTGGCCTACTAAGTTGTACTGACACCCTATTCTATCTTCCAGATCAAAAACTGAGTAGACATTGTTGTTATAGGATAGGATAAGGAAAAGTCCCTAGGATAGGTTGTTGTTTGGGTTTTGATAATTGGAGAGGGAACCGTACGTGGTTCAGAACCCGCATGGGAATCATTGTGTCTTTAATTTTAGTGGAATTGTAGACACTTGAAATTTTTATTGTCATAGAATGTTTTACCTTTTAGTTGAGTATTGTATTTTCATATTTTGGTTATCATATGGCATGGTATTGTTCTGGTTATTTTTATGCTTCCACACTTGGTTATTGTTATTTTCTTCTATTGGTGATTTATTATGATAAATGAGGGTATAGTGTCCCCAAGACTGACTTTTCAGACCCTCACTGCTAGTCGTCACCATCTGGCATACGAGGAGGCACTCTTGAGTGTATGTGTCCAACTAGCTTGGGGCACTGTTTAGTAGCACCTGGGTCAGGACGTCACAAGGCACCTTGTTTTTGTGCCAACATTTTTCTGTAAAGACAAGACACAATGTCTGTAAAGTAGTTACCACACGAATACCTTATTAACTATATAGCTCTCCTTCCAAGTGGAAAGACCACCACAACACCCCAATCACTCTATATGAAACCTTGAACCTGAGATCACATCATCACCTGATCCTCCACATAGGACCAAATATGATCTTTACTCAAATCCAAATCAGTATTCTCCACCAGATATGAGCTCCACTCGTCACAGACCTCATATCAACCGGGTGTAGATACCATTCCTAAGAGAAATTTAAAATCTACTAGACCTAACACACCTGAACATACAGGCATGAAAAAATATGTTAATGAAGCTATTGAACACTAAACTGAGACCTGAGACTGATTGAAAAATAAAGAAGGATAAGGTTTACCAATTCCAATTGATTTCAACTGAAGACGAAGCTAGAAATCACATGAATGATGATGTAGGGGGGAATACTCAAACAAATTATCAAGTTTCATCACTAATTAGTTTAAGTGAGGTCTAATAAAAAATTAAGAGAATGGAATTTAATTAAGTCTAATCTGGCATTTGCAGGTTCCATATGAAGATGTTATAAGATGATGGGGCATTGCATCATTCCAACCCATAGTTTTGGATTCCACTAAACAATGACCTTCAGGAATTTGAACGAATTCGCAAACCAATATGAAAACTTCTTACACCCTTCATACTTATCATTAAACATACTTTCTCTACACTAGAGTACACAAGACTACACAACACTAACACTAATAGAAAACCAATTCACACAATGACATATGTAGACCTGATGACTAGATCACATGTATCTCACTAAACTCTAACTCACAAGTTTCCTTGATCATATACAACCAATTGAGTATGAGGTTTTCCCAAGACATCTCTAGCTACACCTATAGATCTTCATGATAATGAAAATACGTGTCTATATTCACTCAAAACATGGATGGATCATTTTTTATATCCTCCTCATATATTTTTTATATTCCCCTACCTTCCATATACTACCTTGGACCAATATACAAGAAACACACAAAAATGTTTTAAGGGGTACATTGAGGTCTAGGCCTGAGCTCACTATTTTTATATCCTGGGTGCAGTGAATAACAAACCCACCATCCAATTCCCCTATAATAAAAATAAATGGCTGACCAACTTGAAGAATGTTTAATCTAACCAACCTCTATGAACATTCCTACTTTCACTGAAACATAAATTTTCTAGCATGAACACTGAGTAGAGCATGGACCCCATTGTATCTAGGAAACAATAAAGTATTTCACCATATTATTCTTCTTGAAGGAGTAAAAAATCAATTTTGGGAAGGGAATGTTTCAATTGAAAGATTCATGTGATACCAATTTTATCCCTCAAACTAGATACATGGTGACAATAAAATAAGAAGAAGTTAGGCATATAATTTAAGAAATAATTCAGTATTACTGAAATCATTGGAGATGAATCTCATGCTACTAATGTGGTTAATATTGAAGTGTTATAGAGATCCCGAATCATTTCACAATAAATTAATAACTATTCACTGAGATAGGGGTTGCTTTAGGGGATTCTTCTCCAATCAATCGATTAATAGATGAGATGGTACTTTATTTATTTATTATTATATATTAATATAATTGTCCAGTGATGGAACCGTAAACTATAAATGATTATTCTAAGAAGATTACCCTATGCCACCTCTTAATGAATTCCATGTATTAATTTTTTATATGTTATATTCATTTTCTATAGATTTGTTAAAAAAAATTAGACATTAGAATATTTACTTACTTCTTTACACTTCAATTTCATATTACCTATTTCACTGGATTACACACACAAGCCACTTAGGTTATCTCCACTAATTATGACCAGGAGTAGTGGATTGACCTAAGGGTGATTAGATATTCTGAATCACTAGGATAGGTGAGGAAATATTATACAGTGATCATTATCTCCCTTTTATCAAACTAAAACATCTTGGTGAGGATAATCAAGTGATGTTTCCCTCTTTTAGAGAGAAAATATGAGAGTAAAATTGGAATTATGAATTAATAGGTAGAGTGAGGTTATATCTAAGATAATTATCATATTTCCAAATTTAAATTTAAAAACAATCCAATTAAATAGTTTATTTCATATATCGAACCCACTAAAATATAGAAGAATGCATAATAAACGCACTCATCTCTGGAGAAAACCTAAGTCCACTAGTAATTAATTTAATTTGGATTAAGAAATTCTTTTGTTGGAATATCCATGAGAGGACTTCCATCAATGTGTCTTGAAAAACACTTAATTTGAGATAAAATTTAGAAAAGGAAAATATCATAATATGTCCATAATATTTCTAGATTCTAGACTTAACAATTTTTTCAGAAAATTCGTATAAGAAATATCTTACTAGAAATATCTTATTAGGAACTACCATTCCTGAATAAATATTACTTAAAATATCATACCAAAAATATCTTACTAGGAATAGCAATTTTAGCATAATATTTTTGTAACATCCCAAGTAATTAATGAATAATAGATATTTTTATCTATGTCTATTAGTGAATTAGATAGTGTTTTAGAGGCTTAAAATGAGAATAAATCAAATCTTAAGCATGGAATATACTAATATTTTTAAAATATTGTTTTACTGCCTTTTGATGGAAAACCATTTTTAAATCTATCTTTTGACAATTTTATAGGCTATTTTTTTCAAAATAAACTTATTCTTTATTATTGGGACATAAAAATTTACTTTGTGTGAATTTTTGGTATTTTTCCGATAAAGTTCATTTTTTAATGAATAGTGAAAAATGTTGTATTTTAATTCAAAACCTCTTTTTAATATAATTTATTTATATGATTAGATTATCTTTTGAATTGGTTTTGAAGTCAAATTAGAATATATTTTTACCATTTAATCCAATGGTGGTCATTGGAATCAATTTCACTTTGAAATTGGACTTAAACTGGTGTCAATCTTTTGATACTTATTGTTTCATAAAAACACGCTATTTGTCATGACAGCGGGAATTAATTATTAAATTAATTTATGTAACTTATATGAATTGAATTTTGTAAAATAGACATCATTTTTGAATTCAGAATATCAAATATAGCTTAGGGTGATATTTTGGTATTTTTCTGAAAAACTTCAATTTTTGATGAATAGTGAAACCACTAAGTGGTAGTTAAAGAAACTGATTTTTCGTTTAAATGAAACTTTGCCACTTCTGTGATTTGATTTTCAAAAAACCGACATACATGGTTTTCATTAAGAAGTAAAATTTGGTTCAATGAGATTAAAATAATTTTTTGGTGAATAGTAACTTTGAAGTTTTTAATCGCGATTAGAGGTAATTAGTGTATTTTAAGGTAAAAATAATGTTATAATAAAATTAAAATACCTAGACACATGTCCTACCCTTTTGGGATGTGTCATGTCCGACCCAGAAAAGAAATGGGTCAACTTGGGGACCCAATGGAGCCACTTTGGTAGGAAAATAGCATTAATATCTTTTTATTTAATGTTAAAATTAAAATGACACAAACATGAGTTGTTTTACTAAAACAATTTTTAAATGGGGTTATACAAGTCAGATGTTTTACTATAAATATTCATTAGAAAGATAAAGATATTTCATACATCATGATATTTTTTTATAATTTTTAGACATTAAATAAATTAAATTATTTATGACATCATGATGATGCAGCGATTACCTCATTAATAAATGATTTAAATAAAATGAAAAGATAATGTAAAATCTAAGACCTAAACTTACCAAAAACCTATTGGTTGGGTATATTTCTAAACCTTATCACCTTACCCTAGAATTATATCAATGTGGGACCTTTTGAATCCAAAACTCATTTTAAAATAAAGTAACATTTCTTTACTTTCCAAGAGTGCCCCTCCTCTCCTCTTATAAAAGGCCCCCAACTCTACCTCCTTACCCACACTTCCAAAGCCTTTGGCTCGGCCAACCCCTGCCCATTTTGTCTCTACACTTCTCTCTCTTACTCCTTGAAGCCTCACTTTGGGCAGAAGTCTTCCCAAGGAAGCCTTTGAGCTCAAACCAAAGAGAGTTACCCGATTTTAAGGTAATGTCTTCACTTGTGTTCTTTTGTTTTATTTTGCTTCTCCAACCCCCTAAAATCTTTTTATTCATTTATTTTGTAAAAAATCCAGTATATTAAATATATTAGGATGTTTTTATAAGAAGGATTAGAGCTACACTTACACACACCTACATATAATGGTTAAAGAACATACTGTTTCCGTGGATGGTGAATTTCTGCCTCCCGAAACGATGATTGTTCAACATTCTTTTAACACCTTCAAAGGTGGCCATTAAGATGACACTATATTTATATATGATATATAATATTTTTATTTTTTCTTTAAGCATCTGTATTTTTCATTTTGGGCATACCTTTATGGTTTCCATTATGGGTAAACGCGATATCTTCATTTAAGGAAGTGCGGACTACCGCCCCCTCAAAGTGATTTAATTCGTTAATAACATATGTGGGACGTATAAAGGATGGAGTTATGATATTATATATGATATTACAATGGAATTATAATATACCTTTATATCATTATGATTCCATTTCATAAAATACGAAATAGAAATGGAAGTAGCGTTCATGCGTACGTACGGCTTACCGTCTCCATGAACGGTGCATTTCATTTCTTACCTATAAATGTTATATAATATTATAAATGCATGAATTTACTGGATATGTATGATATATATGAAATCTTCATCATGAATACCATTCTGGATATAATGGATACATGAAAAACTTGTAATTATAAAGGGTTTATTTTTGACTCAAGTACCAATGATCGTTAAAACGACCGTTATTAAATTAAATAATTACATAGTGTTCATGACATGGAAATAAGTGATATAAAAGGAATAATGAAATTGAAAAAGGTTCTTGAACAAGTAGAAATTAACTCAAGTTTATTATTCAGGAGATTAAAGAATGACCGAGCCAAGTCGGACCCGAGGTATGGAACTTCGTCTCAATCTCCTTTCATTGAGGCATATTTTGTTTTATACACAACCTTATTTTATACGGTGTATAAACCCCTTTGACTTTTACGTTTATTCAAAAGGAATATTTTTTATAAGAAGCGTTTACTAAACGACAAAAGGGAATGTTTTTTTCATACGTATGCGGTGACAACGACTTCTCCACCGCCCTGACCATTATTTGAGTTTCAGTTTCCTCTACAAGCCATATCTTTTTTTAAAAGAAAAATAAATACCATGTTTTACTTTTCATTTATTTTTTTATTGAAAATGGTTTTCATAATGTTTTTATATCAATGTGTTGTATTGATATCTTGTGATTGAAAGGTGGAAATGTTATGTTTCCTTTACGCATGTTTTATGTGATACGATTATGTTGAGGTTCTTGGGCATTATTATGAAGACGGGTGGCTCTGTGATAAACTAAGGGTGGGTGAGCCTGATATAGCTCTCCAATGCATTGGGTAACGTGAAGGAGTGAAACGTTAAGGTTTCTCCGAAGAGATTTAGGGAATATACTGTGACGAGTATTCCAAACGTAACCAAGAGGGTTACTCCCTACGTAAGAATGTTATGAATGCCTCAAGTTACCTTTATGTCTTATGATTTCTATGATTTATTCATGATTTGATGAGGTATGTTAAAGTGCCTATGTTTTATGGGTAAAGTATGATTTCATTCTTATGTATATATGAACTCATGTTTCCTTTCCATATTTTTTATAACCCTTACTGATCTTTTTATGCTCATCCCAAGTTTTTGAAATGTTTTTCACAGGTCAAGGGAAAGGTACTTGATATGATGATTGTGTTAAGGAAGTGTCAAGAAATAATCCATGTTTTATTTTAAATATGTTTCCATTGATGGGAAAAATGAATACTATCTTTTATGTAACCACTTTTCTTAAATGTGGAATTTAATACATGTTTTATGATCTAATTCTCTAAAACTCTAAACCTGAAAAGATCCTCAATGTGAATTATTCATTTAATTCAATATTAAGTAAGGTTTAAGGCCATGGCCTTATAGTTGGTATCAGAGGTCGGTTTAGATAACTTTAGGAGGTAGAATTCTATTAAACTATTATCCAAAAATATTTTTTTATGGTCAAATTGATGTGATATAGCATTTGAAGATTACCATGTTGCTTCATCTAAGACATGTTTGTTCAGAATGGTTTTCCGTAGAGGAAACAGGGAAGCAGTTCTAGGAAGGCATATAGAAGGAAATAACCTTCCAAATCAGCATCCTAAGATGTTCGGAATTGGAAATGAACAGTTTATTGTGGTAATGGCGCAGTTGGCTCAAGAGATAAATTGTGGTGGTATCCATGCACGAGATCAGCCAGATCAACCGCAGAGGAACATGTTAGTGGTTGAACATTTCATGAGGCAACATCCCCCATCATTCAGAGGATCATCTGACCCTGTGTTAGGTGAAGGGTGGATTAAAGCACTGGAGAAGATTTTCAATGTCATGGGGTGTTTAGAAAATCAAAAGGTTAGTCTTGCTATTTACCATTTGGAGGGTGAAGCAGATCAGTGGTGGTCGATGGTTAAAAATATCAGGGACGCTGATGAGATTGATTCTCTTGACTGGGATGAATTCAAAGGTATGTTTCTTGAGAAGTATTTTCATAAGGATGTTCGACTTAGGATGGGAAAAACAATTCTTGGAATTGAGGCAAGAGGAAGACTCAGTGGCTGCCTATGAAGAAAGGTTCACTCGATTGGCAAGGTATGCTCCAAATTCTATCCGAGACCTTGATAGTAAAATCAATCATTTTTACTCAGGATTAAATCCAAAATATCGAAGGGATTTAGCTTCTCATGAGTTAAAAAGTTATGAAAATCTTGTTCGATGTGCTGAGAAGGTGGAAATGGAGTTTGCCGATGATCAAGTGTTCTATAACAACCAACAGAAGAAGAGACTGAGGTGGCAGGAGAAAGGGAAGAATTCTTCAAAAAGGTCTGATGGTAAGAAAACTAAGTTTCCAGTTTGTAATAAATGTGGGAAAAGGCATGCTTGGGAATGTCTTCTGAATTCTGGAAAGTGCTACTGATGCGGTAAGATGGAAAATAAGGCTCGTGATTGCACTGAACAAGATCAGGGTGATGGTAAGACCAAATTTTATTTACAGTTAGTGAAATGTTTTAAGTGCAATGAGATGGGTCACTATGCAAACGAGTGTCCGAAAAAGATCTTGAGTGATGAGAAGTAGTTAGACTATAAGCAGAAAGGAGTGGTGAAATCCTTGGAAACTACTTCAGCAGATGTCGGGCCATCAAATGAAGTTGTATCAGGTACTTTGTTTGTTTTTTCAGATTATGCCAGTGTGTTGTTTGATTCGGGGTCTACACATTCTTTCATCTCTGAAATGTTTTCTAGTAAAATGGGAATACCATCTCAAAAAATGACTCCTGAACTTGTGGTAAAAACACCTAGGGGAAATGTTGTGGCAAAAAGAATTTATAAGAATCTTCCGATCCTTATCCATGGAAAGAACCTACTTGCGAACCTTATTGTTTTACCTCTAGCAGAGTTTGATGTTATCCTGGGTATGGATTGGCTCTCTATTTACCATGCTAAGATTGACTGTAGAGATAAAGAATTTTCTTTTCATAAAGACTTTCATTTTGTATACAAGAATGAACCCTTACTGTTGATAACTTATCAAGAGGCCGAGAAACTTGTAAAACATGTAAATGAATGTTACCTTGCACATATTGTTGAAAACAAGGGAACTGTTCAGATTAATGATGTGCCATTGGTAAATGAGTATCCTGATGTTTTTCCTGATGAGTTTCTTGGAATAATACCAGATCAGGAATTTGAATTTACTGTTGAATTAGTTCCTGATTCTAAGCCAATTTCAGAACACCCTTATCGAATGGCTCAAATTGAACTTTTAGAGTTGGAGGAGCAATCGCAAGATTTATTAGAGAAAGGTTTCATTCGACCTAGAACATCACCATGGGGTGCTCCTATTTTATTTTTCAAAAATAAAGATGGTTCTATGAGACTTTGCATTGATTATAGATCTTTGAATAACATCACTATTACGAACAAATATCCTTTGCCTCATATCGATGATTTGTTTGATCATCTCCAAGGAGCTCAGTATTTTTCAAAGATTGACCTGATATCGGGGTACCATCAGCTGAAGGTAAAGGAATCAGATGTTCTGAATACTGTGTTTCATACAAGATATGACCATTATGAATCTGTAGTAATGCCTTTTGGGCTAACCAATTCACCTGTTGTATTCATGGACTTAAGGAATATAATTTTCCATGAGTTCTTGGATAAGTTTGTGGTTGTTTTCATTGTTGATATTTTGGTGTTTTCTAAAAGTAAAGAATAGAATGAAAGAAATTTAAGGGTTATTTTACAAACCTTGAAAGAAAAGGAATTGTATGGGAAATTTAGAAAGTGTGAGTTTTGGTTGCAACAAATTTCTTTCCTTGGTCATATTGTTTCTAAAGATGGGATAACTATTGATCCTGCAAAAAGAAAGGTTGTTGAAGAATGTCCAAGACCCACAAATGTAACTGAGATTCGTAGCTTCCTTGGTTTGGCAGGCTATTACCGAAGGTTTGTTAGAAATTTTTCACGGTTATCTAGTCCAATGACTAAGCTAACTCGGAAGGGTGTTAAGTTTATCTGGACAAAATAATGTGATGATTGTTTTCAGGAATTTAAAAGAAGATTGGTGAATGCTCCAGTTTTGGAACGACCTTCCAGGAATGTTGAGTTTGTTAAATACAATGATGCTTCATTGAAAGGACTTGGTTGCGTCCTAATGCAGAATGATCAGGTAATTTCTTATGCTTCACGACAGTTGAAAACTCATGAGGTAAATTACCCTACACATGATTTGGAATTAGCTGCGTTGTTTTTTTGCTTTAAAAATTTGGAGGCATCATTTGTATGGATTAAAGTGTGAAATATATACTGATAACAAAAGTTTAAAGTATATATTCACTCAGAAAGAGTTGAACATGAGATATAAGAGATGGGTGGAATTAATCAAGGATTACGATTGTACAATTCATTACCATCCGGAAAAAGCAAATAAAGTGGCTGATGCTTTGAGTCGGAAAAGTAATGCTTCATTAACCATGCTATGTTTGGAACGAGATCCTTTGGTTTTTGATTTGATGAAATTTGGCATAGAAGTTGTTAGAGTAGGAAGTTATTCTGTTTTGTTTCAGGTATCAGTGAGATCCTCTCTATCAGACAGAATCAAGCAAGCACAGAAGCAAGACAGTGAGTTGCAGAAAAAGGTAGAGCTGGTTTAGAAGGGTATGTTGCCTGAATTCAACATTGATAATGATTGTGTTCTGAGATTTGGGAAGAGATTGTGTGTGCCTTGTGATTCATAGTTGAAGATAGATTTGTTATGTGAAGCTCATAGTTCTCCGTTTTTAGTTCATCTTGGCAGTACTAAGATGTATAGAGATCTTCGGGAGTATTACTGGTGGGACGGAATGAAAAGTTATATTGCAGATTTTACTATGAAGTGTTTGACTTGTCAACAGGTTAAAGCAGAGTGGCAGTTACCGAAAGGGATGCTTCAGCCTTTACCAGTGCCAGAGTAGAAATGGGAGAATATATCCATGGACTTTGTTGTGGGATTACCGAAGACATCTCAAGGTAATAATGCAATCTGGGTTATTGTTGACCGCTTGACCAAATCTGCTCATTTCCTTTCTATACAACATACTTTTTCCATAGATCAACTTTTCCGTTTGTATCTTAAAGAGATAATCAGGTTACATGGAGTTCCTCTCTCCATTGTATCTGACCGTGATCCCAGGTTCACTTCTAACTTTTGGAAAGGCTTTCAGAAGTTGTTGGGTACTGAATTAAATTTTAGTATAGATTTTCATCCTCAGTTAGATGGGCAGTTAGAACGGACTATCCAGACTTTGGAGGATATGCTACGTGCTTGTTCGATGGATTATCAGGGAATTTGGGACCAACATCTTTCTTTGGTTGAATTTTTTTATAATAACAGTTTTAATTCCAGTATACAGATGGCACCATTTCAGGCATTATATGGGAAGCAGTGTCGAACTCCAGCTTTATGGGATGAAGTGGGTGAAAGGAAGTTGATGGGACAAGAATTGGTAGATGAGTTGGTAGAAAAAGTTCAGCTGATACAGAAACACATGAGAACAACTCAGAGCAGGCAGAAGAGTTATGCGGACAATAGGAGGAAGGATCTCTCTTTTGAGGCAGGTGATCATGTTTTTCTCAAAGTATCACCATGGAAAAGTGTGATGCAGTATGGTAAGAAAGGAAATCTGAGTCCAAGGTTAATTGGACCATATGAAATTATGGAGAGAGTTGGATCAGTTTCTTACTGAGTGGCTTTACCTCCGAGTTTATCTCAGGTACACAATGTTTTTCATGTTTCTATGCTGAGAAAGTAAATGCCAGATCCATCTCATGTTTTGAGTCCAGAGGTAGTTCAGCTGGAAGAGAACCTATCTTATGAGGAACAACCGGTCCAGATTCTTGACCACAGGGAGCAAGTGTTACGGAATAAGGTGATTCATCAGGTAATGGTTTTTTTGGAAAACCACATGATTAAAGAGGCAACATGTGAATCTGAAAATGCAATGAGGGATAAGTACCCCCATTTATTCGATAAGTAAATAAATCACGGGGGCACAATTTTCTAAAGGGGGGAAGGATGTAACATCCCAAGTAAGTAATGAATAATAGATATTTTTATCTATGTCTATTAGTGAATTAGATAGTGTTTTAGAGGCTTAAAATGAGAATAAATCCAATCTTAAGAATGGAATACACTAATATTTTTAAAAGATTGTTTTATTGCCTTTTGATGGAAAACCATTATTAAATATATCTTTTGACAATTTTATAAGCTATGTTTTTCAAAATAAACTTATTCTTTATTATTGGGACATCAAAATTTACTTTGTGTGAATTTTTGGTATTTTTCCGATAAAGTTCATTTTTTAATGAATAGTGAAAAATGTTGTATTTTAATTCAAAACCACTTTTTAATATAATTTATTTATATGATTAGATTATCTTTTGAATTGGTTTTGAAGTGAAATTAGAATATATTTTTACCATTTAATCCAATGGCGGTCATTGGAATTAATTTCACTTTGAAATTTGACTTAAACTGGTGTCAATCTTTTGATACTTATTGTTTCATAAAAACACGCTATTTGTCATGACAGCGGGAATTAATTATTAAATTAATTAATTTAACTTATATGATTTTAATTTTGTAAAATAGACATAATTTTTGAATTAAGAATATCAAATATATCTTAGGGTGAAGTTTTGGTATCTTTCTGAAAAACTTCAATTTTTGATGAATAGTGAAACCACTAAGTGGTAATTAAAGAAACGGATTTTTTGTTTAAATGAAACTTTTCCACTTCTGTGATTTGACTTTCAAAAATCCGACATACATGGTTGTAATTAAGAAGTAAAATGTTGTTCAATGAGATTAGAATAATTTTTTGTGAATAGTAACTTTTAAGTTTTTAATCGCGATTAGAGTTAATTAGTGTAATTTAAGGTAAAAATAATGTGATAATAAAATGAAAATACCTAGAAACATGTCCTAACCTTGTTGGATGTGTCATGGACGACCAATACAATCCATGGGTCAACTTGGGGACTCCATGGAGCCACTTTGGTAGGAAAATGACATTAATATCTTTTTATTTAATGTTAAAATTAAAATGACACAAACATGAGTTGTTTTACGAAAACAATTTTTAAATGGGGTTATACAAGTCATATTTTTGACTATAAATATTAATTAAAAAGATAAAAATATTTCTTACATCGCGATATTTTTTTATAATTTTTATACATCAAATAAATTAAATTATTTATGACATCATGATGATGTAGCGATTACCTCATTAATAAAGGATTTAAATAAAATGAAAAGATAATGTAAAATCTAAGTCCTACACTTGTCAAAAACCTATTTGTTGGGTATATTTCAAACAATTATCACCTTACCCTCGAATTATATCAATGTGGGACCTTTTGAAACCGAAACTCATTTTAAAATAAAGTAACATTTCTTTACTTTCCAAGAGTGCCCCTCCTCTCCTCTTATAAAAGGCCCCCACCTCTACCTCCTTACCCACACTTCCAAAGCCTTTGGCTCGGCCAACCCCTGCCCATTTTGTCTCTCCACTTCCCTCTCATACTCCTTGAAGCCTCACTTTGGGCAGAAGTCTTCCCAATGAAGCCTTTGAGCTCAAACAAAAGGGAGTTACCCGATTTTAAGGTAATGTCTTCACTTGTGTTCTTTTGTTTTATTTTGCTTCTCCAACCCCCTAAACTCTTTTTATTCATTTCTTTTGTAAAAAATCCAGTATCTTAAATATACTTGTATGTTTTTATAAAAAGTATTCTAGCTAAACTTACACACACCTACATCTAATGGTTAAGGAACATACTGTTTCCGTAGATGACGAATTTCTGCCTCCCGAAATGATGATTGTTCAACATTCTTTTAACACCTTCAAAAGTGGCCTTTAAGATGAAACTATATTTATATATGATATATAATATGTTTATTTTTTCCTTAAGCATCTTCATTTTTCATTTTGGGCATACCTTTAGGGTTTCCATTATGGGTAAATGCGATATCTTCATTTAAGGAAGTGCGGACTACCGCCCCTCAAAGTGATTTGATTCGTTAATACCATATGTGGGACGTATAAATGATGGAGTTATGATATTATATATGATATTAAACTGGAATTATAATATACCTTTATATAATTATGATTCCATTTCATAAAATATGAAATAGAAATGGAAGCAGCGTTCATGCGTATGTACGGCTTACCGTCTCCATGAACGGTACATTTCATTTCTTACCTCTAAATGTTATATAATATTATAAATGCATGCATGTACTGCATATATATGATATATATGATATCTACATAATGAATACCATTCTGGATATAATGGATACATGAAAAACTTGTAATTATAAAGGGTTTATTTTTGACTCAAGTACCAATGATCGTTAAAACGACCGTTATTAACTTAAATAATTACATAGTGTTCATGACATGACAATAAGTGATATAAAAGGAATAATGAACTTGAAAAAGGTTCTTAAAAAAGTATAAGTTAACTCAAGTTTATTATTCAGGAGATTAAAGAACCACTGAGTCAAGTCGGACCTGAGGTATGGGACTTCGTCTCAATCTCCTTTCATTGAGGCATATTTTGTTTTATACAAAACCTTCTTTTATACGGTGTATAAACCCATTTGACTTTTACATTTATTCAAAAGGAATCTTTTTTATAAAAAGCATTTACTAAACGAAAAAAGGGAATGTTTTTTTAGTACGTATGCGGCGACAACAACTTCTCCGCCGCCATGACCATTATTTGAGTTTCGTCTTCCTCTACAAGACATATCTTTTTTTAGAAGAAAAATAAATACCATGTTTTACTTTTCATTTATTTTGGTATTGAAAATGGTTTTCATAATGTTTTTATATAAATGTGTTGTATTGATATCTTGTGATTGAAAGGTGGAAATGTTATATTTCCTTTATGCATTTTTTATGTGATATGATTATGTTGAGGTTCTTGGGCATTATTATGAAGACGGGTGGCTCCGTGATAAACTAAGGGCGGGTGAGCCCGATATAGCTCTCCAATGCATTGGGTAACGCAAAGGAGTGAAAAGTTAAGGTTTCTCCGAAGAGATTTAGGGAATATACTGTGATGTGTATTCCAAACATAACCAAGAGGGTTACTCCCTACGTAAGAATGTTATGAATGCCTCAAGTTACCTTTATGTCTTATGATTTCTATGATTTATTCATGATTTTATGAGGTATGTTAAAGTGCGTATGTTTTATGGGTAAAGTATGATTTCATTCTTATGTATATATGAACTCATGTTTCATTTCCATATTTTTTATAACCCTTACTGAGCTTTTTATGCTCATCCCATGTTTTTTAAATGTTTTTCACAGGTCAAGGAAAGGTACTTGATATGATGACAGTGTCAAGGAAGTGTCAAGAAAGAATCTATGTTCTATTTTAAATATGTTTCCATTGATGGAAAAAATGAATACTATCTTTTATGTAACCACTTTGCTTAAATATTGAATGTAATACATGTTTTATGATCTAATTCTCTAAAACTCTAAACCTTAAAAGATCCTCAATGTGAATTATTAATTTAATTCAATATTATGTAAGGTTTAAGGCCGGGGCCTTATAATTTTCACTAGAAATATTATACAAGAAATATATTACCCAGAATAATGAAACCAAAAAAAATATCTTACGAAAAAAATCAACTAGAAATATATTTATAGAAATATATTACTAGGAATACTTCTTCTATCACAAGTATCTTATTTGAAATATATTACTTGAAATATCTTACTTGGAATATCTTACAAATAATATCAATCCCATAAATTTTTGAAAATCCATATTAATAATTTTAGAAACAATCCAAACCAAATTTAAAAATAATTTTTATTTGGAATCAAATAAAATAATATTTTGATATAATTTAATACCCCAAGTCTAAGATAACTTCCAAGGCTCATTCCCTGGCCTATATCGATACTTCCAACACCTCTATGGGATCCGAAGCCACATTTTCACATACTTGAACATTAAAAAATCCCTTATTTAATATTCACCTGAACATTAGAGGCACCCACAACCTATAACCATTTTTCAAATCATCTTATAAAGGTATTCAAACTCTTATATTTCCAACATGAATCTCAATTTTCAAAATATCCTCCTCTATGGGACAAAAAATTCAAAAATTAAAAATTCCCCCTAAATTCATAATCTAAATGGATATAGGTATTTAGAAACATTCCACCATAGAACTTATTGTCCTAAATAATCCTTGGAGGTCCTTCACACACTAATATTAACTTCTCATGGTCATCAATTCCATCATTAACTCGCCACATCCCGCCATAATATTCCAATTGAGTTTCCACCATAAAAATATAAACACAAGGCACAATATCCATCAAAATATGAGCCTGTAGCTTATTATCATCACTAATACCGAAATGATGATCATCTGAACTATCCATCATGAGACACAATTATATCATTTATTTATTCTTCTCCAGAATCATAGCTCTCCCCACCTCAAGTCTCTACTCATAAAGGCTAATTATTGAGCCATAGTTCTCCCCACCATATTAATCACCCAAGAATCAATTATTAATAATCAAATGACACTCTCGGTGATAATTCTAACTCATCGCATACAACCTTACAAAAAAACCATGGTCGGTCCTCCTAGGATAACTTTTATTGAGAATGATCATATCACCATACATATACCCTGAGCTCAAATCTAATGTTCATACTCTATCCAAAACTGTATTTGAATCCCAAACCTCGTGTTCATCAAGAAACTAAATGATATTTATCCCATTTGGTCACCAACATTCTTATGCCACATCAACCATCCAACAACTAGTCTAATCTCAACCACAACCCATAAAACATGATGTTTATAATGAGGGTATGCCACTCAAATAAAAATCTTGTACTCCCCATCAGGTGTATTACCTTATACCACATCCCATGTGCAACCTCAATAGATTCAAACAACACACTTACCTAATAATTCATGTTAAAGAACACACTGGGGTCAACAATACCACAAAACCCGAATCTAACTTTGATGTAACCTCCTATAATAGAGGGACACCCCTCATTTTTATCAATTCTCTAGGAAACAAAGACCATAATAATTTCATAAAATCCATTGGATCTTGGCCCATTCATGGCTACACACTGAACTATAACTCAAATAGTTTCATGTGTACCCAATGAACACCAACTCAAAATAATCTAAAACCAATGGGTGTATTCTACCATACAACCTAATTACCCAAACTGACTTATGATTCAATGAGTCACACATCATAAAATCCTAGGGGCACACACTTATTAAACTGAAAATGTACTACAACATGTCTATATAATCTATCCTAAATATCTCACTTGATGTTTCATTCCCAAAAATCCTAAGGTATCTCAATCATGCCAAGTATTATCAGCCAATAACCCACAAACCAAGGAATTATCACTAAACTAGAAACTTATATCCATTATTTATCCATACTAGATCAAAACATCTAAGATTGTGATCTATTATATCATTAAGGACTATGCCTAAAATCAATAGGTTTTGGAATCCTACCAATCCTTCCCATTGAAACCAAACATTGATGTTAAAGCACCTTAAGCGATCATCTCTATTGTAAGATCATGGATCTTGGAAAGGTATATTCTCATTTATGTTTTGGTTTTAATCCCTTATTTTGGTTAATTAAGTTCTTAACCAAGTCCAATAAGAGGTTCAAGGGTGTTCCGAGGGTTCTATATACTAAAAGTGGAGAAATATGGGTTTTATGGGTAGGCCGCATGGTCTGCACATGTTTAGTGCTAACTGTGCAGACAGACCTGGTAAACAGTGCAAGCGAAAGTTTTTTTGGATGTTAGCCTTTGAACGGTTTGTGTACTATTTGGAAAACCATGTGGCTAAACCTTGAAAGGGGGATCCATTGGATAGAAGCATATTCATGGTTTGTGCATGGTTTGGGAAACCGTGCGGCCTAGAAACTTCTAAAAATAACTATTTTCCACCTTGGGTTTTTAACCCCAACCCGGTAATTCCTCCCATTTCTCTTCTCTTCACATTAGTGATAATCCAAATATCCCAAGAGCTCAAAGATATCAACCTACCTCAGTTTTAAGGCATTTTTGGTGCCGTTGGTTGCTGATCGAAGCTCCGGGTAAGGATAATCTCATCCTTGCTTCTCTTTTGAGTTTAGGGTTTGCATCTTCTTCTCCTCTCTTTATGAATCTTTAAAACCCTACTCTTTGGGTGTGTTTTAGGTTGAAGATTCAAGGGTGGGTTGAATTTGAATCTAAGGGATTTATTAAGAGTTCTTTCAACTATGGAATCGAGATAGGTGGTCTATAAGTTATATCCCACAATTTATTTGAGGATTTGTGCATGTGTGGTTTTGTTCATGGGTGTCTCTTGTTATGTTTTGATCACCCATGGAATGTTTGGATAAAATGGATATTAAAAAGCTAAATGTATACCCTCACAATCTATATGGGATGCTTCGAGGGTAATGACACTATTCTAGGTCCAAGCATGGGGTGTGCCGACTGTCCCAGACCTTGGGATTTGGAAAGAATAAGTGATATTGTTGTGTAATCATGTAGATCCATTGATAAAAATATTTGGGTGACTATTAGTGTTGGGTTAGACTCTAGGTGGTGCACCTACTCTTGGTAATAACCTAAGGTATATTATTTTAATATGTCGAAGTGATTAAAGATCGCAAATGAATGGGTTATGAGAATGGTAATGAAGCCTAGTGAGTTAGGCATAATGAAAAAGACAATTGAGTTAGGCACGGTGAATAAATTCTTAGTGAGATAAGAATAATAAAATGGAATTGGGATAAATGGATAAATTATGTGAAATGTGGTAAATGTGTTAATGGGTTATGGCATTGTGTTAACTCTCTTGTTATTGTATGGTTTACGGTTGCCTTGGGAAATGGTTGTGATGTTGTGTGAATTGTTAATGGAAACATATATGTATAGAATTTGCACATAGCTTAGTAGTGTGGGGTATTGCCTGAGGTTATACACCCATGGGTTGAGTTGGACTAAGGCCCTCAACTCCTCCCCTAATGCACGTGGTAGTGATAGGACTGATACTATTTTTTCCTATCAGTTGCATCCACCCAGAATGATGCTTCGAGGTGAGAAAATGGTTGACATCCACATGAACTAATGCTTTGAGGTGAGGATATGGTTGAAATGAAGAAGTTGTTCCTAGTGAGATTGGACAACTGTGTGTTTTTCATCCTATTTGTAATTCTGTACTATGAGCCCATGTAATTTTTTGTGTGATGAACCCATGATAAATGTGTTGGAAATGGTATGTAATGGAAAATGGGATGATATGGTAAGTTATGGAAATCGTAATAAATATTGGTAATGGACCTAAACTAACTAATGGAAATTAATCTTTTCTTTTTCATTTATCATTCATTTTCCTTTTTTAATGCACAATTTTTTATACTGGATATTTTTTAGACACCGTTTGTGGTGGCCTACTTAGTTGTACTCACACCCTACTCGGGCCGCCATTGGGTACCTAATATGACTTCAAGCTTACAAGTCAAGACAAGAGTAAGGGATATATCTAGACATTTGGGTTGCCATGAGTGTATGTAGAGGACGACCCAGACTTGGTGTCGGTCCATTTTGGGGATTTTTCAGTTTTTCTTTATTGTGGGTTTTGTTCACTTTTCACTTGTAACAAAACATGGCATATTTTATATTGGATTTTGGTGTAAACCATTTTGAGAATGGTTGTTTATGCATGCTCTTGTATTATTGGTTATTATTCTGATATTTTTTTATCTTCTGTTGTGGAATACTCTGATAAAAAGGGTTTATAGTCTCGCCAATTGACTATTTGGACCCCTGCTACTAGTCGGCAACCTTTGGCATATGGGGAGGCACGCTTAAGGTCATGTAACCACCTAGCTCGGAGCACTAGTTTAGTGCCTTCCAAGTCGGGGACATTAAAATGTGGTATCAAAGGATTTCTTTATTCCCCTTCTCTGAAATCTTGTTATTTGGAATTGTGCGATGTTACAGTTGACGATATTTAACCATTGGGTGATTCACATGTTTTGTGATGTGGTTGTTTTATGATATTTGGCTCATGGACTCAATGGAATGAGGTTTTGAATTCATGTATCATTGTAGGAACTTAGAGAGGTAGGTGACATGAATCATGGTAGGCACACACATGTTGGGTGTGTGAGACATGAAAGGTATAATGCACCTTGCATTTTGATAATTGAAAAGGGAAAATGTGGTAAAAAACAATGAAAGTGGGTTAAGATAAACAAAAGATAAGCGATGACAAATTAAATATGGGTATTTAAGGGTTTTAATGAATTGAAAATGTTGTTGTAACATGTTTAATGAAATTTGTGGTGGTTTATGGTTGTTTTCCTCTTATGCAACATGGCTTGCAGTAGGGATGGTCAGGGTGATGTTTTTTGAATACTAAGGTTTATTGGGATGGAGCATGTATTGTGGGTTGTTGTGGCTGGTGAAGAGACTTATTGTTATGTAGTTTTTATTGTTTTATGGTATGTATTCTAAACTTCGTGTTCGGCAATGTAGAAAAATGCCACCATGACATCGAGTGCCAGTTGGGAAATAAGAGGATGTTCTGAGAAAACTCCTCCAGTAGAGGAGCAAGAAAATGTGGTGATCTAAGAAGGTAGGGAAGAGCAGTTCCGAGAGAACTTGGCTTGTTTTATGTAGATGATGGATCAGGACCTAGGGTGGGTTGCACTGAGTATGTTTGAGCTGACCAGAGAGTTTTAGCTACATCACCCTCTGACCTTTACGGGAGAGGGTGGGCCAGAGGCAGCGAAGTTCTAGATAGAGTTTTTCCAGATGATACTTGATCATATGGAGAATCCCAATGTGAAGCAGGCAAAGTTGTAAACTTATATGTTGCGGGGCTAGGGAAAGCATTGGTGGGACACACTGGCTCAGAATGAGTAGGCCGAGGGGATGTTTTGGAATGATTTCCAGGAAATTTTTTTGGAGCATTTTACCCAAATATTTTGAGGAAATCGAGGGATGTAGAGTTCATGATCCTGACTCAGGGATCGATGTTGGTGATGGAGTATGATGGACTCTTCACTGACCAGCGAATCTTTGTTCCAGCATTGGCGGGGGATGAATCAGTTGTTGCGAGTCGTTTCTAGGCTTGGACGAGGCACGAGATTAGGAATCAAGTGAATATATTTCACTTGAAGTGGTTTATAGAGGTAGTGGATCAAGAATTGATCTTAGAAGGGAACTTGAAGAGAGTTTTAGGTAGTGGGATTGTCGTGCTAGCTGGGCAAACAAGTGGCGCAACTTCTAAGGGATGGAAGCATCGTTTTGGAAATTTTCATCATGGAGGAAGTGTGCAAGGTGGTCAGAAGAGAGGGTTAACCTATCAGGGTGGTGATCATGTGTTTTTCAATCAGTATAGCAGACTGGGGCACGTGGATGTCCAGTGTCCTCGACATCCAGTTGAGTGATGGTCGTGTGGCAGATTGGGACATGTGTAGAGTTTATGCAAGAACCCTCAGTAGGAGAGTATGAATGTTTGTGACAGAGATATTTTGAGAAGAGGTATGGGATCCGTTTCTCTATATCAGGCAGGTAGTTGGAGATCCATGTGCCATACTGGAAGGGGAAATGGACGTGGAACTCCGGGGAAGGATCTCCCATGTCAGCATGGAAGTGCAGTGCATGGCATATAGGCTAGAACACAGGGTAGAGGGGTGGGTCAGCTTTACATAGTTCAGTCTGCACTTGGGGATGGCGAGGTTGGGCCATCAACTATTCAAGGTATGATCCTTGTATCTTCTATTCTTTCTAGTGCGTTATTTAACACTGGTACCACACTCTCTTTTGTTTCAGCTCATCTTGTGGAAGTGTTGGGTTTTCCAGTGGAGAATGTGTGTGGGGTTATGTTGATTGACACATCGTTGGGGGTGTGGAATGAAGAAATCAGACAGTGGAAGAGATGTGCTCTAGAAGTCGGTGGGTATTGTTTCTTATGGGACTTGTTCATTATCGAGATTTCATGGTTTGACTTGATCATGGGTATGGATTGGTTAGTGTTGTATTGGGCACACATAGACTATTACCATCACAAAGTATCATTCAGGTCACTTGAGGGTGATGCTTATGACCATCATGAAGAGTTGGATGTTCGAGTAGGTCATGCTGGACCATTCTATCGGTAGTTGGATAGGCTCACGGCTCAAGTATCTTATCTTATGCTTGATGATGAAATAGGGGAATAGCATATCCTCCCTCCAATAGTGGATCAGTTTCAGGATGTGTTTCCTGAGGATTTCTCAGGGATCCCACTCGAGAGGGATGTTGAGTTCACAATTGAGTTGCTACCAGGAGTAGAGATAGTTTCTATTCTGCCATACCGAATAGCTCCAACAGAACTCCATGAGTTAAAGGTTTATCTAGAAAAGTTGGAGAGTAAGGGGTTCATATTCCCTAGTACGTCCCCTTGGATATCTCCTGTGCTTTTTTCAAGGAATACTGATGAGTTGTTAAGGTTGTGTGTTGATTATCATAAGTTAAATCAGATGACATTGAAAAATCTGTACACTCTTCATAGATTTGATGACATATTTGATCATCTAAGGGGTTTATCGGTGTTTTATATGATTGATCTAAGATAGGTTTGTTATCAATTGATGGTGAGGCCTTTTGACATATCGCTAATAGGTTTCAGGAGTCGGTACGGGTTGTTTGATTTTATGGTAATGCCTCTTAGCTTGACCAATGCCATGACAGTGTTCATGTCTTTGATGAACCGAATCTTTCATCCTTATCTAGATAGGTTTTTGGTTGTCTTTTTTGAAGACGTCTTGGTGTACTCGATAACTCATGACGATCATGACCAACATCTTGACATCATATTGAGTACACTAAGAGAGAACCAGCTTTATGCTAAGATATCAAAGTGTTAGTTCTAGATTAGAGAAGTGCATTTTCTAGGTCACATCATCTTTGAGGAAGGTGTGTAGGTGGATCCAGAGAATGTTTTGGTGGTTATGTCTTAGGAGCAGCCCAAGAGTGTTTCAGACATTCAGAGTTTTCTTGGTTTGTCTGGATATTACTGGAGGTTCATTCAGGATTTCCCTCATTTGGTAGCACCAATGTCGGGATTGACTAAGAAGGGAATCAGATCTGAGTGTTCAGAGGCTTGTGAGAGTGCATTTCAAGAGTTTAAAAAGATATTGATGACCACACAGATCTTGATCTTACCTGAGCTAGGTAGGAAATATGTCATATTTTGTGATGTGTCTGGTTTCAGGCTTGGGGTTGTCTTGATGCAAGATGAGCGGGTTTTGGTTTATGGGTCGAGGAAATTGAGACCCCATGAGCATAATTATCCCACTCATGATCTTGATTTGGCTAAATTAGTGTATTCCCTAAAGTGTTGGAGGCCCAACATGTTGGGGGAAAGGTTCATGGTGTATACCAATCACAACAGTCTAAAGTATACCTTTTTTGCAGCGAGATTTGAATCTTTGGAAGAGAAGATGGATTGAGTATCTCCAGTCCTTTGACTTTGATATGCTTTATACACCAGGTAAAGGAAATAGTGTAGATGATTCTATGAGAATAAAGGTTCAGAACCAAGTGGTTCAGGAATACAACACCGAGTGAAATGTGATGTCCTTGTTCGTAGAGAAACACCGGGAGGTGCGAGATGAAAATGGTCAGGTGAATATTGCTTCAGTGACGATTGAGTTGACTCTTTTGAGTTTTGTTAGGGATAGTCAGCTCAATGATCCTGAATTTTTGGCCATGAAGGAAATACTTAAATGTGGGGATCCACCTTCGGGTTGGGTATATGGTGTGGATAAGGTTTTTCGTGTTCATGGTTGTGTGGTTGTGCCGGTATTCATGAGGGAATAGTTGATGCGTGAGTTCCAAGCATCAAAATGGGAAGTACATCCTGGTTTGACCAATATTTATTGTGTTCTCTACAGACAATTTTTGTGTCCAGGAATGACAAAGGAAGTTGTGGGATTTGTGGCATGGTGCCTTACCTGTTAGTAGGTGAAGGTCGAGCATCAATGCCCAGGTAGACTGTTACATCCATTGACCATTATTGAATGGAAGTGGGATGATGTGACAATGGATTTTGTGGTGATTCTTTCAAAGATGCCTCATAATAATTATGTAATCTTTGTGTTTGTGGATCGTCTAATGAAAGTAGTTTATTTCTTACTAATTTAGAAGACTTTAATAATTGATCAGTTGGGTGAGTTGTATGTTCGGGAAATAGTACAATTGCATGGTGTACTGCGAACTATAGTTTCAAATCATGATTCTAATTTCACATTATATTTCTGGAAGGGCTTTGTGATGGGTACTCAGGTGCTTTTGAGTACAGATTTACACCTGCAGATGAACATGCAATCAGAGCATACAATCAAAGTGTTGGAAGACATGTTGAGGGCTTATGTCTTGGATTTCGGCGGTTCTTGGGAAAAGCATCTGTCACTTGATGAATTTTCCAACAACAATATTTTTCATGCTATGGTTTATATGGTACTATTTGATTCTATCTATGGGAGGCTTTATAGATCTCTATTGTGTTTGTTGGAGGCCGGTGAATCTGAGCTGTTGGGACCGAGTCCAGTGTAGGAGACTTCAGAGAAAGTTGAGTTGATTTGGAAACTAATTTCAACGGCTCAAAGTATGAATAAGTCGTATGCGGATCATAGGAATAGACCTATTGATCTCGAGGTGGGTGATAATGTGTTCCTTCAGGTGTCACCAAGGTTGGGTCACCGACGGATTCGGAAGAAGGTCTAGTTGGTGCCCAGGTATGTGGGGTTGTTTGAGATTGTGGAGAGGATTGGGCTAGTGGCATATCGATTAGCTCTTCCACAATGGTATTACCGGATGCATGATGTCTTTCATGTGTCCTATATTTGGTGATATCAACTTGACCCAACTCACATGGTGGATGTTGAGGATGTTGTGATTGAGGCTGATGCATCCTTTGAGGAGCATCTGGTTCGTGTTGTGGATCATAGTGAGAAAGTCTTGTGGGGGAAGGTTGTTCCAATGGTGTGAGTACTATGGAATCATGGAAATGTTTAGAAAAAAACATGGGAGTGGGAATCAGATATGTTTTCTTAGTGTCCCGATCACTTTTCATTGGATGTGCAATGGAGCTTGGGAGCTCTAATTGAGGATGAGCCGTTATAAGTTGGGGATGCTGTAAGATCCCAAATTTTGGAAAGGTATGTTCTCATTCAAGTTTTAGTTTTAATCCTTTTTTTGGTTAATCATGTTATTACCCAAGTCTTAGAGGATTCTCGTAGGTGTTCCAAGGGTTCAAGACACAAAAAGTGGAGAAAAAGGGGTTTTTGGGGGAGGCCGCACGGTCTACGCACGATTAGTGCTAACCATGCAGATAGTCGAGGTAAACCGTGCAAGAGGAAGTTTTTTGGACAGTATCCTTAGCACTATTTTTCACATGGTTTGGAAAACCAAGTGGCTAAACTATGCAAGGGGGCTCCTTTGGATAGAATCATCCACACAGTTTGCACAAGGTTTGGGAAACCGTTCGGGTAAACCATGTGGCCCAGAAACTTCTAAAAATTATAATTTTTCCACCCTAGGTTTTTTTAACCACAAGTCAATAATTCCACCCATTTCTCCTCTATTCACCCTATGGACGAACCAAATCTCATAAGAGATCGAAGATATCAATCTCCATCATTTATAAGGCATTTTTGGCGCCGTTTATTGCGGATCAAAAATCTGGGTAAGGCCAATCCCATCCTTGCTTCTCTTTTGAGTTTAGGGTTTGTATCTTCTTCTCATCTCCTTCCTAATCTTCAAAAACCCTACTCTTTGGGTGAGTTTTAGGTTGAATATTAAAGTTTGGGTTGAATTGGAATCTAAGGGATTTATTAAGAGTGCATTCTACTATGGAATCGAGGTTGGTGATCTATAAGTTATATCCCATGGTTTATTTGAGTATTTTTACATGTGTGGTTTTGTTCTTGGGTGTCTCTTAGTATGTTTTGATCACCCATGGAATGTTTTGGTAAAATGTTTATTAAAAAGTTAAATGGAGACCCTTACGATCCACATGGGATGCTCCGTGGGTAACAATAGTAATCTAGGGCCACCCATGGGGTGTGACAACTCTCTCAAACCTTGGGATTTGGAAAGCATAAGTGAGATTTTTGTGTAATCAGGTAGTGCCCTTGATAAACATGTTGGGGATAATATTAGTGTTCGGTTAGAAGATAGGTGGGGCACATAATATTTTTAATAAACTAAGGGATATTTGGTTAATATGTGGAAGTTATTAAAGACCATAAATTAATGGGTTTAGAGCATGGTAATGAAGCTCAATGATTTAGGCATAATGAACAGGCCTAGTGAGTTTGGCACAGTGAATGAATGATTAGTGAGATAAGTATATTAAAATGGAATTGGGATAAATGGATAAATGATATGAAATTTGATAAATGTGTTAATGGGTTAAGGCATGGTGCTAACTCTCATGTTATTGTATGGTTTACAGTTTCATTGGGAATGGTTGTGATGTTGTGTGAATGGTTAATGGAAACATATATGTATAGCATGTGCACATAGCTTGGTAGTGTGGGGTATTGACTGAGGTTATATAACCACATGTTGAGTTTAACTGAGGCTCCAAACTCCTCCCCTAATGCACGAGGTAGGGATAGGACTGATGCTCTGTTTCCCTACTAGTTGCATCCACCAGGACTGATGCTTTGAGGTGAGGACATGGTTGACATACACATGAACTAATGCTTCGAGGTGCGGTTATGGTTGACATGGGGAAGTTGTTCCTAGTGAGGTAGGACACCTGTGTGTTTTTCCTCATGTCTATGATTTTTTACTTTGAGCATGTGTAACTTGTTGTGTGATCAACCCATGATAAATGTGTTGTAAATGGTAAGTAATGGGAAATGGGACGACATGGTATGTTATGGAAATGGTAATGAATGTTTGTAATGGAGCTCAACTGGCTAAGGGAACTTAATATTTTTTTTTCATTTATCATTCATTTTCCTTTTTGCATGCACAATTGTTTATACCTGATATTTTGTAGACACTGTTGGTGGTGGCCTACTGAGTTGTACTCACACCCTGCTTGGGCCGCCGCTGGGTACCCGAGAAGACTTCATGCTTGTAGGTTAGGACAAGGGCAAGGGCTCTTGCTAGATAGTTGGGTTGGCATGAGTGTACGTGGATGATGACCCAAACTTGGTATCGGGCCATTTTGGGGATTTTGCAGTTTGTCTTTATTTTGGGTTTTGTTCACTTATCACTTTTAGAAAAACATGGAATATTTAATGTTGGATTTGGTTGTATCCCATTTTGAAAATGGTTGTTTATGCATGCTCTTATATTATTGGTTATTATTCCACTATTTTTTTATCTTCTATTGTGGATTACTTTGATAAAAAAGGTGTATAGTCACCCCAATTGACTATTTGGACCCCCACTACTAGTCGGCAACCTTTGGAATAGATAGAGGCGTGCTTAAGGTCATGTAACCACCCAGATCGGAGCACCGGTTTAGTGGCTTGCAGGTCGGGGATGTTACATCCATGAAGACCCAAGGAACCTCCATGTTGATACCATATATTGGACATTACTTTTAATGCATTAATCACATAGATTTAAGTATCTAACCATGATTTCCATCTCTAAGATACTCACATGCCTATGCTAACCCCTCTCTTAGGATACCCTATTACATCTCAAATCACCTCAATAGTTGTCCAAAAATGACATGCTACTCAATCATATCACTCAACTCACCAATATACCCAGCCACAAATTCAAGGTACTAGGATATCCCACCTAGCCCATAAACCATATATCACGTAGGTCAGAACCAATAAGAAACACTCTTGTACCTAACTCAATTATCTCAAGTAAACTCATGAGTCACAACACACCAACTCTAAGGTTCTCATATTGGAATCACGTTCCAAGTCATCATCTAACTAGGGAACCGATCCTCACTGGGAATTTTCATAAGATATTACCCCCTTAAAGACCATGATATCACCCAAAATCATATAATGTATTCTTCCTAAGATGATTCATATCGATTGAAACCATATAATTATAGTTTTGTTAAGTATAATTCTACCAAGAATCTATATGGGAAAACACCATATAATTTTTTATGATACATTAACTAACTGAACCCAATTCATTTTTTGGAATCAGTGTTATAATAACCCACTAGGGGTTCATCTTCATGGAATAAAATGTATGAATGACACATAATGGGTCACTGTACACCCCTTACAAGAGGGACTACAAAATTTTTATCATGGAACATCATACTATAAGATCAAAATTTCATATTATCAAAAAAATATACCCTGGTTTAACTAAGTAGAAATCAAAAAAAAATTATATAGGAAATACAATATATGTTGTTGTTGACACTTTAATCAACTAACCCTTTCGTTAGTGATATCGATCACACATAGTCAAATTAATGACTTGTGAGTCCTATGTTCTAAGAATGATGCATGTACATAGGCAAAAAACGAGGATTTTTTATGTAATTTAAACCTCACTTAAAAATTATAACTTAAGAACTATAATATAGTAACAAAAAAGGTTGTCTCTTAATGAGACTACACTTTAGAATTTTTATATGATTTTTTAAGATTACATTTTTAATATATTTTGAAGGGATAACTAATTATATAAAAGAATAAAATATTTTTTCAAAATACTAATGAAATTGAAAATAGAAACTAAATAATAGTAAACAAATTGAAATAGTAAAAAGGAAAAATAAATTAACATAATTATAGAAGTGCATGAATTAGGTAGATCACTTAGATCAAAAAAGTTTCATTACTTGAAATTATTTATACTGAAAACTATGTCAATGAACAAATTAAAATATCAACTCATGTATATAATCTGGATAAAAATATCAAGATTTTCAACCAAAATTTGAGTCTTTAACCTTCTTTCATTAAGAGCCAGTCGATGTGATCAATGATCACCATGAACCAAGACAAAATTGCATTCCCATTGTGGTTACAATTCTGGAATGAGAATCTAGAAATTAAAATAATGAGCGTTAATCGTCAAACTCCTTACTATATTGAGTTAACAATCCACACTATATGATTAACACAATCTCATTAGAAATGTGTCGATCATAGAATAGAAGAGAAAGTAAGAACATGAAGTGATTGAAAATATGATCAATAAACATCAATCAACTAGTCAAAAAACATTAATTCACTGTTAGATTATAGTAAAATATTCATGGATTTTTAGTTTTAAAATAAATCATCATTTTATTCTACAATATTTAGTCATAAGTAATATTATCTCTTACGATCACGAGGTGCTGAAAACCTTCGATCTTAATCCAAATCAGAAGTCATAAAAGATAAAAAAATACATTCTACTTTTTTCTCTCATAGTTTTACTTTGAAAAGAGTCCATAAGTTTCTTCCCATTATCTAGAATATCATGGATAACCTAAATTATTAGAATGTATTCTTTTTTTATTTCTTATCTTCACACTAACTTAGTTTTTATATGGGATCATTTTTTTCATCAGTGGATATATTTTTTTATTCTTAGGTGTTTAGTCACCATTTCTGAATCTAAAATAAAACTATATGACAAATTTTGACACCTGCATTAAATTCCTGAGGAAATCATAATAATACCTCATCACTCAATTACTACATGACATGTGGCTAGTTCATATTGTGGAATTGAACACTTTTAGATTCTGAAATGAAGACTATTTTTGGGCAGTTAACTCCATACATTTTTGGAACTGGTGATGCTAATTAGAGTATTCAAGACGAATAAGATTATATTAGAATAAGGTTAATCAAAATTGAACACGAGAATTCAGATTCAAACATACAAAAAGTCAAAAATGTGCTGTGAAACTCAGTGGAACCATGAAGACGAAGCCTCCAAGGGAAACAAGTCCATATTATCTTATTTTGAAACTAAAACCAATAATGAAAAGGCAAAGAACATATTCTTTGATCACATAGAACTATGTAAAAAATTTAAACACTCAACTAAACTTATTTTACCCTAAATCAACATCGTAGGTTGTTAATTTTATCAGAGTTCCAAATTCTTCCTTTTTAGTAGCTCACATGTCTTCATCCTGGGATCATCCTCAAAATGGAAGCATCAAACCAAACTGGATTGAGAAGCTTAGGCTCTACAGGGAGAAATTGGGTACTAAGATACTCACAGATATGTGATGATTTTGGTAGCTTGGCAATGTTTCTGCTGCTATAACCAAAAACAAAATAAAATCACAAATATAATAATTCAATAAAATAAAAGAAATATCAAAATTCATTTTTTAATTATTTATTATTGATAATAAATATTTAAATAAAATAAAATCTCTACTAGTTACTTTTTTAATAAAATAAAACATTAAAAATTAGAAACAAAAATATATAAAATAATTAATTGATTAATAAACTAAAAATACAAAAGAGTGATAATAATTAAAAAAAGAAAAGAATTATAAGATAATGTTAATAATTATTAAATTATCTAAATAAAAGGAATTAAATATTAAACATCAATTAATAAATTAGTTATAAAAAATAAGGAAAATATAAGTTTAATTACTAGAAAACTAAATTAAATAAAAACACTAAAAATAATATTTTAAAATAATCTTAAAAATTAAAATAAAAAATCAATTTCTGAAAAAATATTATAGTTAAAACATAAAAAACATTAATTAAACATAAAATTAAAGGATTTATTAATTTAACCCTAATGTAACATTAAATGTAAATTATTAATTAAAAACATGACATTAAAAATTAAAACATAATTAAATTAAAGAAATTATGTGGAAAATTTGTATCAAATCAATGCCACATCAAATTCATCCACAATATGCATTTTCATATCCTCAAAGAAACAATGAGTCAAACTCAATGAAATTAAATGAATCACAAATTGTAATACATGATAGTTATACAATATTAAATTTAAAAATTATTTCCCCCATTATATTTTCATCAAGAAGAATAAAAAATTACCCTTCATAAATTCAATATTTTTAGTGAAAAACCGATTCTTATTTTGCAAGGATAATTGAGCTTAAAAAATTGAAAACATATTAAATTTAATGTTCAAATATATTTAGAAATTTAGTATAATAGAATCATGTATAAATGGTTGTAAAAAAGATCAATGTATTTTGTACCACACAACACAAATAATTAAAAACACAAAACATGCACAAAAGCATACCACTGGTTAAAATTTAAATTTTTTGATCCAAAATAAAATTTTTATACTTGTTCATGTTCATATAAGTGTTAAAAATTATTTCCAACAAATCCAACAGTATCTATCACTAATACACAATTAAAATAAACCAATTTAACGACAATAAACTGCATGTTATATGATGAATTTTAAAATTAAAATACTCCTAAATTTCAAATTTTCTTTTAAAATAGTTAAGTTCAAGGTTGGTGCAATAGGAAGAGTTTTAAAAATCATGAAAGATGAGAAACAATTAAAAAATAAAATTCCATAAAAAAGAAACATTATTCATCTTTAGACCTACAAAAGTACACCCCTTATTCAATTTGATAAATTCCCTCTAGTTATCTCCAAAGCTGCTATATATGAAAACATATTAACATTATATTCAGGGATTATAAAAATAAGAAAATATAATCAGAGTTTAGAAGGTAATGGGTTTAATTTAAAATTCATCAGCTTGTAGCCTCTCTGGATCAATGAAGATTTAAAAAAATATTCTACATAAAGAAGAGAAGATCCCCATGTGGATTCTTCCTGGTGAATTGAAGGAATATAATATTTCTATCAAGAAAGACTTATTATCTGAAAAAGAATCACTAAGAAACAAAAAATAAAATTCCCAACACTATAAAAGGTTTGTACCTTCCCCCACACTTATTCCAAACAAAAAAAAATTAAGGGAGTAGATAACATTATTTATTCAATGATATTAAAATTCCAATAATAGTAAATCCTTCCATAAAGGATCTTTATTACATTCCCAAAATAGTATGCATCGATGTCCATTAACGATGAATGAAACAAATTTCCCAAGATATATAATCTATAGAAAACCAAAATGGAAAATGTGATTCACAATAAAATGACCATCCCATTTGGAATGAAATTTTCCTAGAAATATCCTCATCCTAGAGTTGTATAGCATCAAATTATCTCTAATATGAAATTATTTGTTCAACATCATATTTTCATACACAAAATTGGTTTTATATTTAAAAATACTATCACTTTTTTAGGAAGTGTTTCTTATTTCTTCCATGTTTTATAAAAAAATATTTCTCCCTTTACGAGCTTCAAATTAATTCAAAATTACAAGATTTAACCACCCAAAAAGAATTATTCTCTATTACTAAGCTCTTAAAAAAACTATACTATAGTTTTAAATCCCTTTTGTAGATTTATAGATAGTTCTATATGCCCAAAGTGAATTCTGAAGCCATAATATCCAATCTTTCCAATTTAGGATAACCATTTTCATGAGAATATTTTTAATCTCTCTATTTGAAACTTCTGTCATACCATTCGTTTGAGGATGATAGGGTTTATAAAATTTATGAATGTTGGGAAAAATTTGGATGATGATGTTTTTGGATGAATATAGTATTGTCTTTTGTAGTCAAAAAATTTTGAGAAGAAAGAAAATCACATCACTTTGTATAAGTGGGCGAGGAAAGATAGGAAAGTTACAATACTTTCCATGGTAAATATGATGATGATTTGCTGGTCTATATTTCATAGAGATCATTATTTGTTTGGAGAAATTGTGATTCATGCTATATTAAGGAAATATAGAGAAAATATGTAGTTAATCAGTATGGTTGGTCTTGTAGAAGAAGATGTCTAAGGTGGCATAGTTTCCCAATGTTTGCCAAATTTTTGGGGTCCACAATTTGGAGTTGTGATAGCTTTTTGAAAAGTGTATTTCCTTGAAGATATCATCAAAATATGTCAAAGGAATGAATTTTTCAAAAATGGGCTTCATGAAGTAGATTTCATGAAGACATAAATAATGTTTACAGTGTTCTTCGCGATTACGATAATCTTTGAAAATGACAGAGGAAAGGAGTATTGTAGGTGAGAATTGCGGTGATGAAGGTGAAGAGAATTGTAGTGACACAAAGGGAGAAGGAGCATCATAGTAGCTCAAAAGATTTTATATAATTATTCACGATTATTACGAGCATTTTTAATCTGGAAAATAGCCATGGTGCTTTACGAAAAAGAGTGAATTTTAGCTGAAATTTTGGAGCTCTACGATTTGGTGATGACATGGTGATGAGGTGGCTATATGGTTTTAGAGTTGGCAGTAAATGCCTATAAATAGTACCCTTCCCCCTCGATAATAATAGAGACTTAACAAGGATTTTAGAGCTCTTAGGTTTCGAAGAAAGATTGTAGAGAAATCAATCTCTGCGAAGGCAGTGAGCTTGGCGAAGGAAAGGAGCTTCGCGGCGAGCCGTTGAGCTTTGAGAAAGAAGTGAATTTCACAAAGAGCAATATATGATTTGTGAAATAGTGAGCTATGTGATCTATTGAGCATTGATAAATAGAGATCTTTTCAAACTAGAGTGCTCTGCGAAGCTGGGAGCTTCACGAAGGAGCTTTGCGAGCTTAAGATTTGAGTACCCAAATTAAGTGATAAGTGCTTTCAAGTGGATAAAGATATGACTGAGGTATAGGACTAAGTATTATTATTAAGTCCAGGTAGTTCTTATCAGCTTCTGTATAGGAAATATAAGACTTGTTTTTAAATATCATATTTGAGAAAGTTTGTGAAGAAGCACAGAGATATTTATTTAGCCTATTTGTGCTAAGAGGGTTCACACATACTTGGGGATTATGCCCCAAGTACTAAATGAGTGAAAGGGAATATCCTACTCATTGTATTCCACATCAAAGGATAGTTTTCTAGAGGATTGTGTGGTACTAGATTATTTCCATACCATAACAAGGACGTAGCTACACTTGTTGAGTAATGAACCTTTTAAATCTTGTGTTCCTGTGGTTTCATGCATTCAGTAGGGAAAAAACTCTTTAATAGGAGGTGATGGTTGTTTCAAAAAGAAAGGAAACATAATAAAAAAGATATCACTGATTAACCCCCCTGTTAGTGATACTTGGATTCGAACTGAGATCTTCAATGTATAACCCCATATATTTTCAACAAATATTTAAAAGACTTTAAAAAAACAATTTCATTTATATATAAGCATAAATCTTGGTATCTTGAATCTACAAAATAAATTTATATTAACAAATTTTCACACCACTCTAGCATCATTAGTCCTTAGTCGAATATATTAAAACCTCTTTGACACATAGTACATCTCAAGAAATATTCAAAAATATCCAAAGGAATTTTTAAAGGGGACCAAAAAATCCATTCCCCAAACATTAAGGACATAAAAAAATAAAGGTTGTTATGGAATTTCATGTATTTAAGAAATTATCCTTATAATAAAAAATCTTTACAGTTCCTAAAAATATCAAGAGAATAATTGGAAATGAAAGACCAAAATATACCTGAATATACCACTTTTCTATCATTCCTCTGTGTCCCAAAGTGGCCACTACAACCCAAAATATGGAAAATATAAAAACTAAAGAAATTTTGGACTTTAGGATATATATCCTAACAATTTGAACACTTCCAATGTTCCTTAAGTAAGGATCATCCCAATCATATTTCCTTAAATCATTAAAAATTTTGGAAACCTGTTTCTTGAAAAACTATGGGGGAATATTCTCAGTTGTTATGTAATTAATAATATTTGAAAACCATGGACTATTTTAAAAAATAGGAGAACACAAATTATCTATGAGTAAAAACTATCTAATAGGTTCAAAAAATGAATCATCCTAAAAGAGTTCAATAGGTATCCTACTCAAATGATCAACTAAGGTGTTCTAAATTCAATTCCAATATTGGATCACTACATCAATTTACTTAGGAAATAAGATCCATTTAACCAGTCTTAGATTTTATTCTTTATTTTTCATGAGATATAAAATACTAGAATGATTAGTGAAACAACTACGATAGATATCAAAATATAGGTTATGAACTTATCAATGGAAAAAAACAACAAACTAATAATTCCGTCTCTATTGTTGAGTATTAAAATTTTCAATTTAAAGAGTCATTGGATAAAATAAAATTACATGTGATTTCCTCTACACTCTTTTCCAAAGAGTATTTCCCGATGATAAATATGAATCACTAGTAATTAGATAAAAAAGAAAGTCCCAATTAGGTGGTTGAACTATTGGTGGTGAAATAAGATTCTATTTGAGTTAATTAAAGGCTTCTTTAAAGTTACCATTAAAGGAAAAAGGAATTAATTTTTAAGAAGTATTGTTAAAGGAAGAGGAGTTTAGTTAATGTCTTTTATTATCCTCTTATAAAACCTAGCATCACCAAGAGAAGATCGAATATCCTTCAGAGTCTTAGAAAAAATTTAGTGAATATGTAAAGACTCGTAAAATTCAAGGGAAATTTTTTTCTTAATTTTCGTTGGGATTTTACAAGAACGCAGTTTCTGATGGCACCCGACTCCGAGGCCCGATGTGCTCGGAATCAATTTCCGAAGTTTAGCTCGAGTACATTCAGTGAACGAACGAGCGGGATTTTCCTAACTTTTGAACTGGGGATCAGAATCGAAATATGAGGGCACCGATGAAACCGCAGCGCCGGTAATTACTTAGGAACACCTTTTCTGGAGTTGTGTTTGCTCAGGTGTGGTTATTAAATTAATGGGTTAAGTAATGAATAATATAAAATTTATGCAACCAATTCTATTTTTATCTAAGTAGTTATATCCTATGTAAGGGAGTTGGAGTGGGACCCACTAGTGAGGTGGGCCCCATACGAGCCCCACCCCTTTCAACTTCCACGAACCCCCATTAATTTTGTAACTCACCCGCACCCCCTTAAATGAAAAGTCAACTCTCGACTTAAATTGGATTATTAAATGCCTTTAGTTAAGTCAAATAATTAAATGTGATCTTTTGAAATTCAAAAGGGATTGGCATGAGAAATAAAATAAGGCAAAGCCTTATTTTATTAGGTTGTTTCGTTGTGTGAGAAGGATTTGAAGAGGAGAGCTCAACTCTTGGAATCCTCATCTTCCTCCTTGAAGAACGCGAATAACGCACCGTCACCGATGAAGAACGCTAGCCTCCGACGAAGGACGATGAAGAATGCCGAATCCTCGGAGATAGACAACGCGACGCCATGTACCGCGACGCCCACGATTCTCTTCTCCGTGACGTCGACGATGCTTATGGAACCTTGTTCCATGACGCTGTCTTCCGCGACGATTATTTACAGCAATGAACCTTCGTTCAAAAACACATTGAGGTAGGGGTTTGGTTTTGTTCGTGTATAATTCCTTGTGTTCTTCATTTAATATTCGGGCCGCCTGTTATCAATTTAACGGGAGGAGGTCGGATCGCCCGAACACGGCCGATCCACCTCCCCATTTGATGTCGTGTTCGTTGCGACTCAAACATAGGTGGCGTGGTGCAACGACACCGCACAGAAACAAGAAGGAACATGATGAAGGAGCGTAGCGCCGTCGTGCCACGCCATTGAGGCCGAACAAGCCGCAACGCTGTCGCGCCATGCCGGAGAACCACGAAGAGGTCGCGGCTGGAGCGGGGCCACGACGGAGGGGCGCGGCGCCGTCGCACCGCGCCGGTCGGACAAGGCCGCGACGGTGCAAGGCGGGGCGATCGGAACCACCGGACGCCGACACCTCGGAGGGCGGAGCCGCGGTGGTCCCGCGACGGCAGCACCGGCCAGCCGGACCAGGTTGGCCGTTTCAGAAGGGAGACTGGGGGTCGTAACCCCTGACTGACAAGAAGGAGCAGCCCCATGTGGGGGGGGGGGGGGGGGTCACGGTTTCAATCAAGGGGGGATGCCCCCCCTTTCCGTTCAGCTCGACCAGAACCGAGCTGGCCACCCGCGAGCCGCGCTCGCGCCAGGCCAACCGGCCACCCCGGGCCGGACCGGCCGCACCGGGCCGAACCGCCGAGGCCGGGCCGGGCCGCGCCGATGGGGTCGAGCCGCGCCGGATGGGCCGAGCCACGCCCTAATGGTCCGGACACGGACCTGGGTCGGGTAGACCCGGTTCGGGCCGACCCAGGGGGTCTCGGGCCGGGTCGGTCCGGGCCCAAAACCCCCTAAAACCGGAAGAGTTCGTTCATTTTCCCATATCTTGGGCCACGGACCTCCGATCACTGCACTATCAGTTGTGATGAAATCCTTGAATCGAGGGGGTCGTTTTAGTATATTACATTAAAGGTTTCGGAGATCCTTGGGTACGGACGGGTTGGTTCAAACACAAAACGAACCGGGACCTCGGAGCGGAAACTTTTATAACTGGAGCTCCGGACATTCGATTGATGTGCCGTCGACTTTGTTGGATTCCTCTTAGTGGGATGGACCTTCTGGCTTACTCCGCTCAAGGTTTGGATGCAGTTGGAGTGCGGTCAGGTTGGTTTTGACTTAAAAACCAACCGGGCCCCTGGAACGAAAAAACTAATAACTCTCAGACCGGGCGGCTGATTGACGCACCGTCTGTCACGTTGAGTTCCTATTGATGATACAAAACTTTGGGATACATCAACTCTGGACTTCGTGTCAGTTGATGTATTGGCCCCTTGACTCGTGGAGTGGACCCTCCCCGAACGAGTTTGCTGTGTGCGGGAACCCTAGAGCTGGCTGCGACTGCGATGACGATGAAGACTGTACAGAAATCCTCCGTGGGTTCGACAGCGACGACTACAACACTCAACAATCCTGTGTGGATCAGTACCACCGATCTTGTGTGGGTCAGATCCTGTGTGGATTAGTGCTCAGTGATCCTGTGTGGGCTAGAACATACCGATCCTATGTGGGTCAGATCCTGTGTGGGTCATTGCGGGGGTTAGTACCTATCGATCCTGTGTGGGTCCGACAGCTTTGATGAATCCGTGGCTACATCTGATCATCTCTATTATCTTACGAAGAAGTATACCTGTGTGAGAAGAGTCTTGACATTCAATCATTATCTTCGATAAGATTGACTTGATATCCTGTGTGGATTAAGTTATGCTTTTCTGTGTGGATTCGGTTGTTAATTCCTATGTGGAATGGGTTATGTTTTCATGTGTGGACTAGGTTGTACTAGGGATCGGATGTTGGAGATGAAACGGATTTGATGACTTAGGTATATGTATGGGCATATACCTAAGTAGTGTCAGATGTTACTTCGTGATTGTATCTTTACTTTATATATTATCCTTTTCATATTCTGGGAGACCTTCGGGGGTCTCGGGGTCCCTACTGAGTAGGGTATACTCACCCCTGCATGGGCTATGCCCGCACTACGTTCTGTTGGATGTAGACGACGGACAACACTGATCATGGTTGAGGCTGGGGGAGAAGTTCGGTACCTAGAGGTGGACCACTGGGTGGGACTTACACGGAGCGGACGGCTGGACCACGAGGCTGAGGAGATTATCTGTACCCACCCTTCAGGTGGGATTTCCAGTGGACGGCTCGACGTTGCTGCTTTACTTTCAGTTGCTGTACTTTCTTTCCAGTTGTACTTTAATTTCAATTTGGGTTTGTATTATAGCCCACTTACTTTTCCAAACTTACTACTGTACCAGTTTTACTTAGTGTTTACTTCTGCTGGCTTACTCTGTGTTGTTGGTTTACTTTAGAAGGCAATGCCTTCCCCTTTTTGTCATGATTTATGCCTTGGTGCTAGTCCCCAACCTCTGGCCTATGGGAGGCGGGCTTGGGGTAGTCACGACATGGGTCCCAAGGATGGGTCATGACAGAATATATGATGTCCACCTAATAATTGTCTACCTGAATTATATACCAAGATACTTCATAACTAAGAAAAATTCCACATTCGATCATAAAATAAAATTTATCAAAATACAGAACAAGTTTTCTCTCAATAAAAACTCTAAACATATCCCATAAACTTCTTATACAACTCTCAAAATATGATCCATACACTGTAAAATCATTCCTAAACACCTCCATGAATTATTTAAGAAATTTATAAAATAATTCTATGCATGCATCATTGGAAGGTGATAGGGTAATTACATAGTTTGAATGGAATTCTATGATAAGAAAATTTAAATATAAGGCATCTGAAAGTTATTTTATCTTGGTTTTATGGAGCTATGTGAATCTAGAAATATCCAGAAAGACCATATAGGAAGTAATAATGAGATTGAACACCTAACCATTATAGTATTTATTTAATAAAATCAAATTTAAAGTGGTTCCTCTTAGTCACTAAGTTATGAATCCAATAATAAATTTATACCATCCACTTATTAAGAAACCTAGAAGGAAATAACTCTCCAAATTTATTTTTTTCAACTATGAATTATACCCTATTAGGATAAATTTTAATGGGACATACCCATAAAATACAAGAAATGGGGTAAATAATACTCATGACCAATAAAGTAGTCACTTCATTCATAACCACTTTGAGAAGGGTAGGATATAATCTCCTTTGAAATTTTCTAATAGGTTGGGATTTTTTCAGCAAAATAATCCTATATATACACATCGAAAGACTTATTCATGAGAAATCATCTAAGGGACATCTTATGTCCTTATTATTCTTCCTAAGGGACTCTAAAAGTTTGTTTTATTATTCATTTTACAGCCCACTTATAGTTATAACACGTAATTTGTATTTGTATTCCATGTATACATATTTTATAGTTTTATGTACAACTTTTAATTCAAGTGTGGATGTGATTTCCCCTTTGAAAAAATAATGTTTCATGAGTTCTTTAACTTTATTTTCAGCATTAAAACATACGAAGGAATAGAATAATTACAATATTCTATACTAACAGTACATTTTTTTAAATGAAAAAAAATGTTTATTTCTCAAAAGATATTTCATATTCAGGTTCACATATATATGGTTAGTTTTCAATGACATTTTAAGTAGAATTTGAGTACAAAATAGTGAATCCACAAAATAAATCATAGAAAAAATTATTATGAATCGTTATATCAATTTAAATATAATCTAAATCAATTTTAGAAATTTTAGTTTCAATTTCTCAAAGAAATTCAGAATTTATAGTAGTATTAGTTGTTCAAAAAAATATAGAAAAATGATATTTTTTTCCAATACAATTTTGAGAAAAAACTTCAAAATTTCCATGTTTAGAAGTTCTAAAATAGAATTGAATTATTTCAAAAACATATTTAACTTTAGATTCACCACTACAACATATTTGAGAATTTAAAGTTTCAAAGGATTAATTTTTAGTAGAAAGTTCATTTTTGAAGGAATTTAAAGGTTGGTTATCTTTAATAAAATTTGGAATCAACTCTGGGGAAAATCAATCCATCATGTTAACTTGGTTTGAGTAATAGTTATACATAAGGTTTATTATTGATTCAATGATTCTAAAGTTAACCAAATTACATCCAAACTCTAAAGATAGAGTCCCTTTAAAAATGTTAATAATTTCATCCTTTGTAGTTAAGGGCTTAGCCGGGTGGTAAATGATGCCTGTAATCCTATATCAGACCTAGGCTTAAATCTGGGTAGGAGTGATTTTATATAGGATGACAGTGATGCAGACATAATGCAGAAATATAGTGACAGAGGAATCACATAGACAGGCGGTGCCACATGAATCACACAAACAGGCGGTGACACAGACATGATGTAGTCATGTTGTTGCACTAAGCCTTTAGTCCATGTAATTTGCTTCATTACCATTGGGCCTTTGGGCCATGTACTGAATAAATAAGATATGATGAGTGAGCCATCCCTTGGGGGGGGGGGCTATAATGTACCTATACGACCTGTGTGTGTGGTGTGTGTTTAATGTAATTGTACCCCCAAACAACTAATATATATATATATTAATAATTTCCTTATTAGTTTTCAAGAATGGTCTTCCAAGAATTAATGGTGCATGTGAGTTAAATCTACTATCCAAAATGTATAAAACATAGAAATCAGCATGGAATACAAGATCTTTAACCCCAACCAACACATCCATGATGAATCCATCAATCTTAGATAAGCTCTTATTAGTTAGCTGGATGATAATGCTAGGTTGTTTTCGATCTCCAACCTCTATTGCTGATACACTACTGAAAATTGAGTTATATGTGACGAGTCATTTGTGACGGGGTCCCGTCACAAATACCCCATTATAGAAAATGGGATCATAAATAGTTTCTTTGAGTTTTTCAACATACTCTATTGTGATTGTCCCATCACAAATAACTAAAAAAATAAAAAATTGTTATTAATAAAATTTAATGAAATAATAATAATAATAATAAAATATTTAAAAATAATAATAAGTAATAATCAAATTTACAAAATAATATTAATAAAATAATAATAATATGAATAATAATATTATTATAATTATAATTATAAAATAATATTAATAAAATATTAATAAATAATAATAATAATATTAATATTAGTAAAATAATATTAATAATTTTTTTCATAATAATAATAATAAAATAATAAAAAAATATAAAATAATAGAAGAATTATAAAATAATAAAAACCTTAATATTCCCAAAAAGTATAAAAAATATAATAACAAAATAATAATAATAATAAAATAATAATAAAAATAATTTCAATAAAATAATAAATAAATAATAAAATATAAAAAATATAAAAAAATTAATAAAAAATTCATTAAATATTAATATATAAAATAAATAATAAAATAATTAAAATAAAATTACTTACACCAATATAAAAAACACGCTATATTGAAATGTAAATATATAATATTACAAAAAAACATTCAAATGTTTTGTCATAAAAAGTAAATACATTATTGAGGACGAGGGTCTTCTAGAGGAGTTGGAGGAGATGGTGGTGGGAATGACATCCCTAAACCACAAGTCAAACGTCATGTGTACTCCATTGTCTGCTTGTGCTGCTAGTGCTACCATCGACACATCTCCTCCAACTGTAACTACTACCACCGATAGAGCTCTTCCTGTTCCCTACATATACTCTCTATAAGCTCATCCTGAGCTTGCAGATGCTCCTGATATTGTAGAATAGATGTTGATGAATCTCCATGAGCTCCTCTCAAGCTGCACGTCGACATCACAATGGTACTATAATAACTCTCAGGCGTCAATTAAGAGTTGATACCAACAACTCGACCTTTCTCCAAGGCATACTGGGTTGACTGCATCCATGCTGCCTCATCAAATGTTTATTCACTAGTCTGATCATCAGTCTTCAACCGACTATCACTCTGTGTTTGAGACATCACAACCTCATATGAATCATTCAATAGTAATTTAAAATTAAAGTAGTTAAAATATTATTTATAGTTATTTTTTAAATTCATAAAGAAATTATACTGACCACAATTTGATGTTGGTGATAACATCTAATGTCTCCAGTGATAGGATCACAATACATCCTCATATAAACATCGAACTCTATAACATCGAGTTGTTCGACTGCCAATATGAATATAAAATAAACAATTTACATTTTAAGTTATATAAATTAATTAAAAAATGGTACCTACTAATTACTGCTATTTATTACTAATTATCACTATTTATTTCTAATCACTACCACTTATTACTATTTATTACTATTTACAATTTATTAGTAATTTTTACTATTTATTAATATTTATCGCTATTTACTATTACTGAAAACTATTTATTACTAATTATTACCAATTATTAATATTTATTACTAGTTATTACTATTTAATACTATTTATTATTATTTACTGCTATTTATTACTATTTTCCACTATTTATTACTCTTTACCTCTATTTATTACTATTTACCACTAATTATTACTATTTATTTCTAATTATTACTATTTATTTCTAATTACTACTATATATCTCTAATTATTACTATTTACCACTAATTACTACTATATATCACTAATTATTATTAATTACTAATATTTATTACTAATTATTACTAATTATTACAAATTATTACAAATTATTACTAATTATTACTAATTATTTCGAATTATTACCAATTAGTACTAATTATTACTAATTACATCTAATTATTACTAATTACTGCTAATTATTACTTATTACCTCTAATTATTACTAACTAAGGCTAATTATTACTCATTATTACTAATTACCGCTAATTATTACTATTCTGTACTAATTATTACTATTTATTACTAATTACTGCTAATTATTACTAATTATAAATATTTATTATTATTTATTACTAATTATTACTAATTACTGCTAATTATTAATAATTATTACTATTTATTACTAATTACCAGTAATTACTCCTAATTATTACTATTTATGATTAATTATTACTATTAATAACTAATTATTTCTAGTTATTTCTAGTTATTACTATTTAATGCTAATAATTACTATTTACCATTAATTATTACTATTTAATGCTATTTATTACTATTTACGGCTATTTATTAATATTTATGATTAATTACCACTAATTATTACTAATTACCGATAATTATTACTATCTACCACTAATTATAACAAGTTATTGGTAATTATTTCTAGTTACCACTAATTATTTCTAATTACCACTAATTATAGCTAATTAAGACTAATTATTAAAATTTATTAGTATTTATTAATATTTATAACTATTTATGAATATTTATTACTATTTATTACTATTTATTACTATTTATGAATATTTATTACTATTTATTAATATTTATTACTATTTATGAATATTTATTACTATTTTTTACTAATTACCGATAATTGTTACTAAATATCCCCAATTATTACTAATTACTGTTAATTATTACAAATTACTGCTAATTATTAGTAATGGCCACTAATTGATACTAATTATGGCTAATTATTACTAATTACCGCTAATTACAGACAATTATAACTAATTATTTCTATTTATTACTAATTATTGCTAATTATTAGTATTTAAAGCTAATTATTTATATTTATTAATAATTATTACTATTTACCATTAATTATTACTAATTATTAATATTTATTACTATTTCTTACTAATTATTATTAATTATTATTATTTACTATTTATTACTATTTATTACTCTTTACCGCTAAGTATTACTAATTATCGGTAATTATTACTAATTACTGCTAATTATTACTAATTACTGCTAAATATTAATAATTACAGCTAATTTTTACTAATTACTGCTAATTATTACTAATTGCTGCTAATTATTACTAATCACTGTTAATTATTTCTAATTACTACTGATTATTACTAATTATTATTATTTATTACTAATAATTACAATTTATCGCTTATTATTACTATTTACAGCTATTTATTACTATTTATCACTAATTATTACTATTTACCGCTAATTATTAATAATTATTACTAATTAATTCTATTTATTACTACTTGTTTCTATTTATTACTATATATTAATATTTATTCTATTTATTACTAATTATTACTAATTATTACTAATTATTACTATCTATTACTATTTATTACTATTCATTCTTATTTATTATTAACTACTACTATTTATTACTATGTACTGCTAATTATTTCTGATTACCGATAATTATTACAAATTATGGTAATTATTACAAATTACCACTAGTTATTAGTATTTATTAGTATTTATTATTATTTATAAATGTTTATTACTATTTATTACTAATTACCCCTAATATTTACTAATTACCACTAATTATTACTAATTATCACTAATTATTACTAATTAATGCTAATTATTATTAATTACCACTATTTATTACAATTTATTTCTAATTATTTTTAATTAATACTAATTATTACTAATTAATAATAATTAATACTGATTAAAGGTAAATAATATTAATTAATGATAGTTGAACCAAATTATTACAAATTAGTACTATTTACTTTTAAATAAAAAAATAAAATTTTAATAAAACAACATATTTGCAAAAATAAATAACGAAAAATAAAACTATGTAATTCTAATTTAATTTAATTATCGCTAATTTAAAATAATTATAACTAATATAAAATAAAATGAATTAAATAAAAAATAAAACCAATAGATAAATACCTTAAAATAGAATCTTTCGTACGATGCAAGGCTTGAAAATTGTTCTGATGTCAAATTTAAACATTAAAAAAATTTAAGAGAAAAATATTAGAGTAGAGAGGTCGAGAGGAGTTGAGAGAGTTGTGAAATAGGAAAAAATCAGATATTGTATATATGGGTTAGATTATTTGTGACCGGATGCCCATCACAAATGCTACCCCCCCACCCATTAATTAGGGGTGGTGGTTTAAAAGGTATTTGTGATGGGTCCCGTCGCAAATACCTACTCGCCAACATAGCATTTGCGATGTGAGGTTAATCCCGTCACAAATGCTAAAAAACCACTGAAGGGTATTTGAGATGGGATACCTATTCCCGTCGTAAATAATTAGTTATTTGCGATGGGAACAAGGTCTCGTCACAAATAGTACCTCAGGATGGTGTTTTTGCGACGGGACCCTTCCCCATCGCAAAAAGCCCGTCGTAAATAACTCTTTTTTCCATAGTGATAAGACCAAATAAGGCATAACATTTATGGAAGCTCCTAAATCTAACATCACATATTCAAATTGATGATTACTAATGACACAATATATAGAAAGCATATTTCGATCATTGAATTTAATAGGGAGGGAATGTTGGATCATTGAAGAAACATTTGTACTCAAAATTAGCTTTCTCACCTCCCTTGAACTTCATTTTGTGAGTGCACATCTCCTTATGAAATTGAGCATAACAAGAGATCTTTTTAATAACACCTAATAAAGGGATATTAACCTATACCTTCCTAAAAGTTTCAATTACTTCCTTTTTCTATTTTAGTTTCAACATTATTCTTGACCGAAGGGCTTCCCAAAGGACAAGGTGGCAGATCCCATTAAATTCCCAAGCCATCACTAACTTTTCTTTTCCTTTTGTAAGAGCCCTTTAGGTTTCTAAAATCCATATTTGTTCTTTTAAGATGGATTTATTTCTTATTATTTTATTTTTCTTGTTCAACTGGTGTGTTGACAACATGTTCTTCTATAGGTTGAATAGGTTGTAAAATAGTTTCAAAATGTAGTTTGATAGATTTGGAATGTTATTTAACAACTTCTACAGGTGATTTTGACACTTCTCCCTAAGATTTGTCATTATTTGTACAAGTGGTAACATCCTTTTTAGGTTCTAATTCAATGTTTTTAGCTTGGCTTTTTTAAAAATTAGTTCAAATTCTCAAAATTATTACATTAATATTCTCTATTCCACTTTGGTTTACTTAAAATTGAGACAGAAAATTACCACTTTGTTGATTTTTCAGACCACTAATTTCTGTTTCCATTTGTCCCATTTGAGTAACCATCTTTTGTATAGTGACCCTAGTCTTTTACACATATTATTAAACAATCTTAAGAAAAATTATCCACAAAATATAAACCATGGATCAAAGAGACTAGTGTCTTTGGAAGATTGGATACATAATTAGAAAACATGAAAATAAAATAAAATGTATTTTTATTAATCTTCATATTGAGATCATAAATCCCTTTGAGCTCCTACATATGCATAGTATAACCCAGGGAAGACAAAAAAATGGATGGTCTAAAAAGCCTAGTAAGAGAAAAAACATGATATTAAAGCATAACACATGAGTTAAAAGGCATAACATAATATCATAAAAGACATGGATCATGAATAAACATGGGGAATCATAACATATAGAACATTGAATCATATGTTCAAGGAAATATTGTTATGTCACGACAACATATATAGTGACATAAACATAATTCAAGGATTACTGCCAAGACTATATAACATAGTGGACAAAGTCCCATAAAGGATTAGCTTACTCCCTAATCCATTACATGACATCTCATGAGACTAAACATTATCCAATGAATTGGAGTGTTATCTAGGCAGACCATCATAACATTTTCATGAATATGTGTGCCACATAATGAATCAAACATAACGTATAAACAAAATGGTTACCCATGGAAAGAAATGGGTGTTGTAATCATGTCATAAGACATAACCAAAGGTTGTATCAGAATGGTATCCATGAAAGAAGGGATTAAATAATTTCTAAACAATCATAAAATAAAAACAAGAATAAATCATTAATAATGATGTTCAACTTAAGTGAATACATAAAAAATGTATTTAGGAATCTTTAGAAATGAGAAACTTTAGTGTAGTTTAATGGAAAATATTAAAGAGTCTTTAAAGATAAAAAAATAAATTTTCATATAAAACTAGAATTGAACTAAAATATATTCTGTTGATAAAATGGGTTTTTCTATAAAAATATTGATGGCTTAAAACAATTTATAGGGTGTACTTGAAAATGGGTAAGAAAAGGGGAAGTTCACTTTAATCGGGCTTTCTTATCTAGGGGAATTGGGAAGGGAACCTTAAAAATCATGTATTTACCTATAAAAGAAAGATTAATTGAGCTATATAAACATGTATGGAACATATAAATAAAAATAGGAAAATTATATAATAGGAATTAAGAAATGCACTAGAAAAAAGATAGAGAAAGCGTAACCCAAAGAAGAAAATTGGAGGTTCTAAGAGATCCCTACCTTATGTCTAAATGCATTCCTCACTTTTACTTAATAACTGGATGATCAAATTATACTTATTAATTAATTAATTCAGAATATAATATATATTTATTTTATTTATTATAATTTCATTAAGTTAATCTATTTCCATTTCTATGATTTATAATGTTTATTATCATTATTCTAGGAGAATTCATTTTCATGGATTAATGGTTGATCTACTTGTATATAATTATGGAATTTCATTTAAAATGGGAATAATTCTCCAAAAGATAAATTATATGGTACTAATGAACTTAAATATGTTTAAATGTTCCCATATATTATTTTTTTGGTATTATGAGGATTCAATTGATAAAACTTTAATGATAAATATTTAGTTTATTTTGGCTGTTTTTCGATCATCACAAATGAGTTTCATTTTATTTAATATTATGTCTATATATTAGTTATAGAATATGAAAATAGTTATTATAAAAATATTAAAATATGGTTTAACCATAATAATGGCTTTATGATCTGCCTTGATAGTGGTAAGGGAAAACAAAAACTCATCATCCATAAAGGTGGTGAACTGACATATCACGAATGATGTTTTCATTTTTAGATTAAAAGGATTAGAGAAGTGATATAATGAGGAATATTATATTTACACAATAAAATTACAGAATATATATGATACCAATGATATCATTCTACTTTGGATAGGGAAAGTGGGGATATGATAATAAAAGAAAAGAAATTTAATGTGAAGGATTGCGGATTTTACCTCTTGAATGTTGTCTCCTTGAGAACCTCCTTATGGAACTTGGGTTTGGTCTTTTTGTTGAGACTAGCACCACCTGGATGTGGGAAAGATACTTGGGAATGAAAATTTTCAGAATATTGACAATCTGTAAGGATTATATGGTGTGAGGATGAAGGGTGGTGATGGTGATATTTATAGGGGGAGGAGTGGGGTGTTTTTTATTATTATATTAATTGGTTTATTATTTTCAATCAATACTATCAATATTATTTATTCCTATGAATAAATATATCAAATATTTCAGTATAGTTTGAAAAAATGGGTTCTTACATCATGAATACTAAAAAATTCATGTATTTATCTTATAATGTTAAACCCTGAAAATTATCGTATTCCCGTATTCACAATAAATTCAACTATTTTAGAAAAATCCCAAAAATTTACTGTAATATTTTTTGACATTTAGATATAAAAAATGGAATCTATTTTATGAAAATAATTTTATAAATATGATAAATTCAATTTTTAAATAAAATCAACATTTATTCAAAAAATACTGATTTTAATATTATAATCAATTTTATGACGCTTTGAAAAATTAATTAATGTTTGATAAAATTATATTATAATTTTAATAATAAATAATATTAAATTATGAATCTATTTTATGAAAATAAATTTTCTTTTAACTCATTATATTAATTATAAAATTATAAATAAACTTTTATGTTTTACCAAATTATCAACACTTAATTTATCATCTTTAAAACATTTATATACTTATACCATGATATAAATATATCATATTTTTCATTTATAAGATATCTAAATTTTATTTAGACTTTTATAGGGGAGGTTTCCATTCTAACAGATAGATTACTATTCCTAATGGTTATATTACTATTCCAACAGTCAGGTAAATATTCTAATGGTAAATGTCGCTTAATTTCTATAAATACAAATCATTTAACTCATTATTAATTCAATTATATTATAAATTAAGGTTTTATATACTTTCATATTCAAAATGAATATTTTTTATTAACATTATGTTTGATTTCTACAGCTTTGTTTGTGAGTGTGCTTATTCTAGTGTATTGAGAAAAATCAAATTATCCGAATCAAATTATCCTATTTTTTATTTACAGTCCCAATGTAATATTTGTAATTATTATTAGTTTATTTTTTGAATAATTTTTCATTATTAATTTATGAGAATAATTTTCTTATTGGGTTCTCTATGTGATGTGTGTGTTTTATAACATAATAAGGGAAAGTCCATTGATAAAATTTTGTGTCGCTAAATTCTTCCCCCTTATGAAATTTCACCATTGGAATTTAATTTTACATAATAAGGTGAAAATAGGTGAGGGTATTTCTTCTTCATCGCTTCATCCAGTTTCCATGTTTCCACTTTCTATTTATGGTTTCTCTATAGTACTTTAACCATATGAGTAGTATTGTGATGTAAAACTTTATCTCTACGGTCCAACATCTTGCCCGACCACTCCTCATAAGAGAGATAATTTTCCAATTTCACCACCTCTTAATTAAGTACATATGAGGGATCCAGTATGAACATACTCAAAAGGGATACATGGAATACATCATTTACTTGAGACATGGTTGGTGGATGTGGTAGTTGATAGGCCACAACTCTGACACAATCAAGAATATCAAAGGGGACGATGTACCTGGGTCTCAACTTTACTTTATTCCCAAATCTCATGACCCTATTACATAGAGATATATAGAGGAATAACTTATCACCAACCTAAAAATCTAATTCCCATCAATGATTATCTTCATATCTATTTTGTTGAGTTTGGGAAGCCCATATATGAGGCTATATAGTCTTCACACTATTTTGGATCCCATAATACATATGTTTTGTATATTTTCCCATAAAGGTATTCATATGGATCCATTTGGATGCTTGAGTTGAAACTATTGTTGCAAGATAACTTGACCTATGTAAGATGTCGATGCCATCATCCTTTTAATTTCATTGAGTATATTCTCAACATGTATTCTAGTGACTGAATCGTCTACATAGATTGACCTTGATTTTTGGGGTGATAATACATACTGAAGTTCAACTTAGTATTTAGATTATTTTGGATACTTTTCTATAACTTGAAGTTATATCTCAAATCATGATCAGATATAATCGATAATGGTACTCCATGTTGCCACAGAACTTCTCTGATGTATATCTGTGTAAGTTGGTCTAGTGAGAAGTCCTCTCAAATATCAATAAAGTGAGAATTATTTGTAAGAAAATACACAATGACCGATATAACATTATTTCCTTTAGATGTCTTTGAATTTCTATTTGTAATGTCCATGGTGATGGTATCTAATTTCATGTTTGTATGGGTAATGGTTTCATCATTCACTTATATTTTTTCCTTTGAACCTTTACTTGCTAACATTCCAGGCATGTTGATTTATATTCAATAATCTCCTTATTTATATTTTCCCACTAATAGGGCTCTTATATATCTTGATATAATTTTGTGCTCCCTGGGTTAATAGAGAATGTTGAGCTATGTGCATCATTCATAGGATTTTTCTTTATCTCTAAATTGGATGGTATACATATTCATGAACAGAATATTACAAATCCTTCCTCATAAATTTTAAGCTCTGAGGATTTCCTATTTTTGATAAATTCCATATTCTTCTGAATTTTCACATCATCAATTTGATAAACCTTTATCTTATCTAAAATGGATGGTTGAGAAATAATTTGGGAAAGGAATAATGATGAACCTTCCATTATGGTTCTCTTATCCATCAATTATAAGTTTAAAAAGACTGGATCCTTCTCAATTCTCATCATTGATAATGTTACAGGATCCTCCCTACATTGAGCATCTGCCACATTTTCTTCTTTACCAATATGGTAGTGAATATGGTAGTTATAATCCTTGAATATATCCAACCATATTCACTAGATCATATTATTCTACTTCTATGTGAATATATATTTTAGGCTCTTAGGATTATTATATATCTCATAATTCTCCCCATATAGATAATTCAAGAAAAATTTCCTTGTGAAGATCACATCCACCAGTTCCATATCATGCATGTGATATTGTTTCTCATGAAATTTTAATTACCTTGAGTTTTAGACTATAAATTTATTATTTTACATCAGTAAATAGACTAATCCCTTATTTAAATCATCATTATACACCATAAAGAGTATCCCACTTGTTAGTAGGGTAAGTACTGGTGTAGTGATAAGCATCTTTTAAACGCTTTGAAGAATTATTCATATTAACTAGTCTAGAAAAATAGTAATCCCTTTTGAGGCATATTTTTTAGTGGTTTTGAAAGTCATGATAAGTTACCCACAAATCGTTAGTAATACCCAGATAGACCATGGAAACTATGGATATCTATTATAGATGCTGGTCTTAGGCACTCTTAAATTTCCTTTTTTTTTGAAGGGTCCATATATATTTATTCACTAGTGATAACATGCCCAAAGAATGATACTTACTCTATTCAGAACACACATTTACTTTACTTTGCACATATTTTATCCTTTAATTTTTTTTTATCACAATATTGAAATTATCCTTGTGTTCCTTCATGCTCCTGATGTATATCAGAATATCATATATAATGGCTACCATGAATTTATCAAGTTAATCTCTAAACTCTATATTCATTAAGCACATGAAAATTTGTATATCATTAGTGAGTCCAAATGGAATCAATACGAACTCATAGTGTCCACACATCATTTAAAAGGAAATATTTGGAATATCTTCCTTATTCCTCTTTAATTGGTGATATCCCTACTAAAGGTCTACCTTATATAAATATTTGGCCCCACATAGTTGATCAAACAAGTAATATATCTTTAGTATGGGATAATTGTTCTTTATATTGATTTTTTTGAGTTCACTATAATCAATGTAGAGTCACATTGATCCATCCTTATTATTAAAGAAGTGGACTGGTTCACCCCACGGTGAATCACTCAGGAATATAAAACCCTTGTCTAGATTCTCTTGTAAGTACTTATTCATTTATTAAAACTCAATGATGGCTATTTTTTAAGGTGTATTTGATATGGGAAGAGATCCTAGTGTAAGACCAATTGATATCTTAACCTATCTATCAGGAGGAAGACCATAAAATTATTCAAGGGAAACATCATTGTAGTCCCTCATAGTGGGAATGTCTTTGATAATGATCCTCTCCTTTGTCTCAATAATTTGAGAAAGATATTATTTCTCACCGGGAAATAATATCCAAAATTGATATGATGATTCTAAAAGAGATCCACACTTCATTATACACTTGTACCAAATTGGAGGATGCCTCATGATGTGAATAGTGATCTACCTTTCTCAATAGTTAATGTTGGATTTATATAAATACTAATACATGACCAATATAGAATAAAACTACAAAAAAAAAGTGTGATGAGATTTTATAGGAGGTTTAGTCCAAAAAAATTAACTAGGGAGGGTTTATATATTTTTGATGAAATAATTTCCCCATTTTATATTCTCATAGATAACTCAACCTTAATATTTTTAGTTGGTGTTTGAATAGTTATACTAAACTTTCAAGATATAAAATAACTTGTAGAACTAAAATAAAATATTACATTCACTATTCCTGAATGAATAACTAATGTACATTTAACCAATTAATTTTCATGATCCACCTTAGCAGTAGTGATATCATATTCCCATCCTTTCTACCTTGGAGGTTTTTTTTGTCGGTTGACTCTGATAACCCTTAGTTTAGAGAATTGTCTCTCATAATAACCATGTTACTTGTAGTTGACACACTAAAATATAGGATGATTATTGATCTAAACCATCATTTATTCTTCCACATTAGTGTTCTTCTTCAAATCCCTTCCCCAATAATTAGCCTGATACCCCTCTCTTCCACACTTGAATCATCTCTTGGTTCTATTTTGACCATTCCTGGGTTCCTTCTTCCAATACTTTCGACATGTGGGATGTTGGGTTTTGTTTATTTTATGGGATTTATCTATTGATCCACCCATTTTAAAATCCATGTTTCACTTCTTGTATCTAGGCCCATGAAAAAACTGAGATTCACTAATCTCTATTTCAACCTTAAGGGAACAACATAAAATCTCCTCATAACTGTAAAATTCTTGAATCCAAAACTACTTTCATAGACTCAACTTTAATACACTTAATAAGTGATAAACCTTGATTTTTTTATTCATGAAATAGATGAATACATATTGTTCAAGATTTTTAAATCTTGACTCACACTCCCTGATAAAGTCATCTTCCTTTTGATTTAGTCCAAGGAACTCCCTCACCATCATAAAATGGAGAGTTCATGGATTATATTTATCGAAAAATATTTTCTCTAATACTTCTCAAACCATGGAATCAATTTTATACTTATACTTTGTGTTTTTGATCAGTTCCCACCACTAATTATCTTCCCCATCAAAACGATAGACCGCTAGTACAAATTTATCTTTCATTGAGTATTGAAGGATAGAGAATATCTTCTCAATGTAGTTAATTAATTGTTATGTTATTAGGGGATTGTAATATCTACTAAATACATGAGTCCTTTGTTACAAAAAAGTATTCGACCACAACTTTCTATTTATTAGGAGAATGAGGGAATTACACATGATTCAAGTTGTTGTTCATAACCTGATCCATCTTAGCCAGTAATATCATTAAGTCATCAGCTCATTTTCCCATTAGGGTTGGAATATCAGTGGGTAAATCAACATACTTCCTTTCAAATTGATTATTGTAATAAGATCTCCTATTTCTCCTCATTAAGTAAATAAGGAGAAAAAATTAGGGTATTTAATACTTTTCTAATGAGAATATAGAAAGGAAACCATAAACTTAGAGGGAATAACTTATAAATGAAAAGTATATCCTAAAATATGATTACCTAAGTTTAAAAATAGGTTATTCATGGTTAGAGAATTATACATAGGGTTATTTAATTTTTTTTCCAGTCATAATACCCAAAAATAACTAGAGCATGACTTGATACCAACTATAGTGACCCTATCCTTTTATAGATATTATTACTTGATTTTAAGAATAATTTTACCTAAAATACAAACCATGGATCGAAGAGTCTAGTGTCTCTAGAAGATTAGATACATAATTAAAAAACATGAAACTAAAATAAGAAATATTTTTATTAATCTCCATAATGATCTCATAAATCCCTTTGAGATACTACATCTATATAGGATAACCTGGGAAATACATAGAAAAAAGGGATGAGATAAAAAGATCTATTAGGGAATAAACATGGGAATATAGAATAACACATGAGTTTTAAGGCATAACATGATAACATAAAATACATCTCACATTAATAAAAATATAGAATAAAAATATATATAACATGGAATCATATGATCATGGAATTATTGTAATATGAAAGTAACATATAATATGACATAAAAATGAGTCAAGGATAACTTCCAAGACTATATGACATGGTGGAAAAGTTCCATAATTGATTAAGTTTAGTCCCCAATCCCATACATGATGTGTCATGAGACTAAAAATTACCGAATGAATTGGAGTGATATCTGGGTGTACCCATAATAACATATTCATGCATATGTGTTCCATATAAATAATCAAACATAAGTAATAAACATAAGGGATTCCCATGGTAAGAAATGGGTACCATAATTATATAATAAGGCATAACCAAAGGGTGTATCATAATATAATCCATGAAATAAGGGATTAAATAATTTATGGAAAATAATAAGATCAAAATAAAATTATATCTTGAATAATAATGTCCAATTTAAGTGAATACATGATAAAAGTGTTTAAGAAACTTTCAAAATGAGACACATTAGTGAGGTTTAAGGGAAAATATTAAAGAGTCTTTAAAGAGAACAAATGAATAATTGTTTGTATAAAACCATAAGCCAAATAAAATAGTTATTCATGATAAAATGGACGGTTTTATAAAAATATTGGTGGCTTAAAACAATTTATTGACTGCACATAAAAATGTATAAGAAATAGAGAAGATTCATTTAATTAGGCTTTCTTATTGAGAGTAATTTAGAATGGAACCATATAAAACATTTATTTATCCATAAAATAAAGATTAATTAAGATATATACAAACTTTTGGAAGATATGAACAAAATTTAGGAGAACTATATAAGATTAACTAAGAAATACATTGGGTTAATGAGATAGAAAGCTTTCCTAAATAAAAAATTGGAGGTTCGAAGAGATCCCTTACCTTATGTTCGAATGTGCCCTGCACTTGCACTTAATGTCATGGGTGATCAAATTATATTAATTAATTACTTAATTATGAACCTCTTATACATTTATTTGAATTATTATAATTTTATTAAGTTCATTTATGGCCATTTCAATGAGTTATAAATCTCAATCTCTTCCTTCCAGGAGCTTTCGTTTTCATGGTTTCATCATCGATTTACTTGTATATAATTAAGGAAGTTCTTTGAAAATAGGAATAAATCTCTAGAAGTAAAATAAGATTGTATTAATTAAATTATAGAGTTTTAAATGGTCCCATATATCATATTTTTCTTGTATGAGGATGATTCATTTGATAAAATGTTAATGATAAATGTTTAGTTTATTTTGGTGGGTTTTTGACCATCAAGAACTAGTTTTGTTTTATTTTTTATTATGTAAATATATTAGTTCCAGAAAATGAAAAAAGTTATAATATAAATATTAAAATATATTTAAATCATAATAATATTTTTATGAACAACATTGAAGGAGGTAATGGAAAATAAAAACTCATTGTCCAGGAAGGTGGTGAACTATCATATCACAGATAATGTTTTCATTTTTAGAATAAAGGGACAAGAGAAGAGATTTGATGATGTATATTAAATTAACATAATAAAATTAAAACATATATATGATATTTGATTTATAATTATAATTTGGATAGGGTAGGTGGGGATAAGATAAGAAATTAAATGAAATTAAAGGAGAAGAATTGGGGATTTCACCTCTTCCATGAGAACCTCAATAAGGCACTTCATTTTGGTATTTGGTTGAGACCAGGACCTACTAGGCATGTAGAAGAGGATTTTTAAGGGAATTGGTTAGATTATTGACAATATACAAGGCTTTTAAGGTGTGAGGATGAGGGGTAGTATTTATAGGGGGAAGCAAGGGGTGTTATGATTATTATATTCAATATTTTATTATTTTGGCTCAATAATATCAATAGTGTTGATTACTATAAGTAAATATAAAAAATATTTTAGGATAGTTTGTGACAATGGGTTCTTATATCATGATTACATCATCCATGACTCAAAAAGTTATTTAATCAGGTTATCAGGTTAAATCCCAAAAATTACAGTATTTCACTATTCACAAAAATTCAACTATTTTAGAAAAATCACAAAAATTAACTATAACCATTTTACAACATTTATATATAAAAAATAGAATCAATTATATGAAAATAATTTTATAAATATGATAAGTTTATTTTTTAAATAAAACCATTCTTCATTAAAATACTACCAATTTTTACATTATAATCAATTTTATGACCCTTTTAAAAATTAATTAAGGTCTCATAAAATTATATTATAATTATGATAAAACATAATATAAATTTATGAATCTATTTTATGAAGATAAATTTTATTTTAAATCATTATATTTATTATAAAATTGTAAATAAACATTTACATTTTACAAAAAATACCAACACTTAATTTATCGTTTCTAAAACATTTATTCACTTATACCATGATATAACTATATCCTCTTTTAATTTATAAGATACAAGAAGTTTATTTATACTCCCATAGGTTAGGTTACTATTCTGAAAACTGTATTTCTATTCTTATTTTCCAAATTACTATTCTAATGGGCATGTTACTATTACAGGGGTATATGTTGTTTAATTTCTATAAATACCTCTTATTTAATTAATTCTTCATCAAATTTTATTTTATCTTAAGGTTATATATAAATTCATCTTCAAAATAAATATTTTACTATTAAAATTATTTTTTTATTTCAATAACATTGTTTGTGAGTGCGATTATTCTATTGGGTCAATCAGATTCAAATTTTACCATTATTATTATTATATTTTATATTTATTATCCCATAGTAATATTTGGAATTATTATTGGGTTATTTTATGAATAATTTGTCGTTATTTATTTATGAAAATAATTTTTATACGGTTTTTATGTGATGTATGTGTTTTATGATATAAGAAGAGAATTTTTTTGATAAGATTATGGGTCTTTACATTTTATAACAACACTTGTTATTATTGAGAGACATATTGATTATTATTAACCATTTCTTCCATGTGTGAATCATTTATTTGGTTACCCTGATTTTTGGTTATTTTGATTCTAGGAGTTTGAAAACCTTCCACTAGGTTGATTTCAATATTTGTTTTGATTATACGTAGGCTACTGATTGAGTGTTTAGGGAAGAAAATTACTATTTGGTTTATCATCATGTATAAATATATTATTTTTTGTTGTTTTTATATCCGTGGATGAAATTTTTATAGGATTTAGATGGGATAGGTTGAAAATTATTGTTGGGAAATTAGTGATACAAGTTATTTTGGAATGATTTCCCAGGGAGTATATGATTTCAAACTTCATGTCATTCTTGAATTTGTGGAAATTGATAATTAAAATAAACAATAGTAGAACGTATTACTTAATGAATATGAATGGGATAGACTAATTTTGGTTTGAATTGTGAACATGTAGAGTTAGAGAACATCAACATCATTATGCTTGCAAGTTCACTCAGATAACTTTCAATTTGGATATTATCAGAATTTGAAGTAGATACTTTCATGGTTGGTTTGAAATGGATGAATCCCCTAGTATTGAATTGTTGTAAATGATAGGCCATATTAGAAATGATATTTATATAATCAATAAGGGTATCATCTGCCAATGCTCCTCTAGCCGAAACATTAATCATACTCATATCTAATAAAACCAGGACCACATAAAAATATTAGATCAGGAGTTGGTCAGAAATTTGGTGACAAGGGAATCTTGAACACAACCTTTTAAACATATCCCAATACTCATAAAGAGTCTCCCCTTGGAGCTACATAATTCCACGAATATATTTTTAATAAAGGAAGTTCTAGATGATAGAAAATTGTTTTCTAGTAAAATATTATTCAATTGGTTCCAAATCCTAGTTTTAGAGGATTGTGAGTGGTAAAGCCACTCCTTGGCCAATACATATGAATAAAATAGGGAATAACACATTTTTATCTGATCCACTCGTACTCCTTGGTGTTTCATGGTGATACACACATTGAGGAATTTATATAATTTCTTATAAGGATCATTTTTTTGGAGGCTAGGAAATTTAGGTAAATGATTAATCATTCTTAATCTAAGATCAAAACTAGAAGGGATGTCAGGATGACCTACGAAATTTTTATGAATCTCAAAATCAAAGTCCTCGAGATTCTTTAAAATTATCAAGTTATATTTGTTTTCTAATTATGTAATGTTTTCAGTTTTTATGGACATTCTTTTTGGTGTTTCTTTTTGTGTTGATTGAAATTTATCTATATTTTCAGATTATATAAAATGTCTATTTTTTTTTGTTTTTATACTATTTTATTATTAGATATAGGAATTTTATATTTCTAAATTTTTGAGGTTTTTGTGATATACAATAGATTTTTTAAAGTTTTTTTTATATTTTTATAAATAGACTACGATTATGTTTTTTCAATATTTTGTTATTAAACCCCTTTCATTCCTCCTAATAAATTTTACCAACTAAAAAATAAGAGTTTTTATATAGTTTTAAACCTCACTTAAAAATTTAGAACTAGGAATTATGGTATAACAACAACTGAGGTTATCTCTCAATGATACTACCCTTTATGAGTTTTCTATCAAATTTTTCTTTATTTTATACTTTTATATTTTTAATTATTTTTGAAGGGATGCAAATTATTATTAAAAGAAAAATTCTAATTTAATAAAACTAAAGAAATTTTAAACAAAAACTAAACAATAGTAACTAAATTAAAAAAGTACCATGGAGTAAGAAATTGATAGAAAGTGAGAAGTGTAAAAATCTGGTAGATATCCTTGATTAAAAATTCTTTATGGAGTGAAAATATTTATACATAAAACATTCTCAATTCATGAATAAAAATATCAACTCATGCATTTTATTTGTATCAAAATTTCATGTTCGTTATCCAAAATATCAACCTTTTAACTTATTTTGTTAGGAGCTAATCGAGGTGATCAATGATCATCAAGCACCGAGACAAAATTTCATTCCCAGTGTTCTCATAATTTTTGATCGATTGTTGAGAAATATAAACAATGAGATAAAATCCTAAAACTCCTAACCAGACTGTGTTTGCAGTCAGTACTCTATGAATAGTTCTCTCTAATAAGTAAAGTGTCAACCAAAAAATGAATGGGAAAAGAATAACATGATTTGACAAAAAAAATGATTATTAAATATTAATCAACTATTCATTGAACAATAATTCAATGAGATACTATAGTAAAATATTCATGAATTCTATGCTGTGAAGGAAATAATCATTTGAATCTATATGATACAACCATAAAGAATCTAGTTTCTTATGATCAAGGGGCATTACATTCTATTGATATTCATACACATTAGATGTTACAGCAGCTCCACAAAAGATATTATTATTGTTTCCCCATTTGCTGCACTTTGAAAAGAGCATATATGTTCCTACCCACTTTCTAGAATATATCAAATAACCCAAATTATCAGAATGTATTCCACTTTTACATCTCATCCACACATTGCCATAGTTTTTCTAGGGCCACTTTTCCTTAATCATTCGAAATATTTTTATCCCTCTTAGGGCTTTATTCAACAACACTCTCACTAAAATAAACCTCTATAAAAATTATGACACTTTCATTATATTACTGATAAAATTATAATAATACCTCAACACTTAAATACCATATTATTCATGGTGAATTCATAATGTGGAATTGAACACTTCCATATTATGAAATGTGCAGTATTTCTGGGCAGTAAAATCCCTAAAATTTTGGCGCTGGAGATGAAGATAAAAAAATCTGAGATCAGTAATATAATATCATTAGTTGGTTCATTGGAATTGCAATTTAGAAATAATATTCAAATAGAAAAAATAAAACATGTGTTTTTCAACCCATTATATCTATGAAACTAGAGACTCTAAGGAAAAAATTCCTCTTTGTATTCTTTTGAGCCTAAAACAAGAAACAAAAGGCCAACCGATAGATTCTTTCATCCCACAAAACTCGGTGAAGAAATTTAACCTTTCATCCAAATCAATATCACCCTAAATCAGCATAATAAGTCATTTATTTTATTATATTTGTAGATTTTTCTTTATCAGTTGATCAGGTGTCTTTGTCTTGATTTGTATGTTGGATCTATGTAGCTTGAGTGAGAACTTTGATGTTGAAATTTGATTGAGTTTCATACTTCCTAAAAATCTTCGGAAGAAAATGGGATATTGTTCACCCTTCCTCAACATTCATCGTGGAATCATATTCCCCTTTAAAAGGTGACATTTAGGTGGTTTTGAGCAATGAAAATAAATCCATATCTCATGGCGGGTGTTTTATGGATCATAAATGGTACAATGGTGTCAAATGAATTTTAAAAAACAAGTGGATATGATTATAGATCCACTAGTTCTGACATTATGTGGTGGTAATGTTGAACTAGTGAACATGATGATGGTATTTTCCCTTAAAATTATCCTGGTGCCTACCTTCGACCATGACTTCGTTGACCTTCAACTATCCTGACCATAAACCAGGTCTTAAATCTCAACATGATTATATGGAATTAGTCTGAATCTTATTAGTGATGACACCTGATTTCAAATTGATGATGAACACATCATGTATTTTGGTGGTGAGGATCTCATCAAATATTCTCTATAACCACCATGTAGTAGAAATCAATATTGTTTCTATTGGATTTCTTCGTAATGGTATCAATCCTCTTTGACCTTGGTTGTTTTTCTTCAATCAGTGGTGAACAAGAGCTCAACTTTGGACTAGGTTCATCCTCAAAATGGTATCCTCAAACTAAATTGGGTTGGGAAGCTTGAGCTCATCAGGGAGAAATTGGGCACATGAGATATTAATATACCAGATTATTTGGAATTAGGATTTGGATATTTGCAAAAAACCCAATGTGGTAGCTATTTGAATTTTCATATGTGAATTTCATAGAAATTGGCTATGTAGTGCCCCTCTTGAGAATTGGCTTTGTGATAAGGCTTCTTGAAAAAATCCCCTATGTGGATTCTTATAAAATGGATATGTAACACTTCTTGGCAGTTTGGCTATGTCACTAAAATTTCAACTAGAAACAAAATAATATCACTAAAATAATAATTCAATTAAATAAAATAAAAAACAAAATTCATTTGTTAATTAATTATTAATTAAACTAAATATTTCAATAAAATAAAATCCATACTAATTACTTTGTTAAAATAATTAAATATTAAAAATTAGAACAGAAGGAATAAAATAATTAATCAATTAATTAACTAAAAAAATAATGAGTGATAATAATTGAAAAAGAAAAAATTGTAATTTTATGTTATAATTTATTAAATTATCAAAATAATAGAAATTAAATATTAAACTTCCATTAATAAATCAATAAAAAAAAACTAAATGATAAATTTAATTTATAGAAGACTAAATTAAAAAAATATTCAACAAATATCATTTTAAAAGAATATTTATAATTAAAATATAAACTCAAGGTTTTAGAAAAATTTATAATTAAAACATATTAATCAACAAATTAAAATATTTATTTATTTAACACTAAAAAATATCAATTTTAAATTATTCATTAAAAATAAAACTTTAATAATTAAAACACAACTAAATTAAAGAAATTCTGTGGAAAATTGATTCAAATGAAGACACATCAACATGCCTCTTCCCAATATGCCAAGAGACAAAAACCAATACATCATAAATCAAAAAACAAAAGTGTTCCATTATAGCTAAAATCATACAACCATAAAATAAGAAACCAAGAATAATAGTCGCTTATCATTGAAAACCTAGATTACACATTAGAAAAGGTGTTTATAATGCACAATTCTGAGGTCCATCACAAGCTCCAATACAATCATATGTCACTGATTTACTATATCCCTAAATTCCAAGAAAAAATAAAATTTTTTGAAATCGTTTTTTAATAACATGCCATCTCAGACCACTCAATTGGTGTCTTAACCAAGGGCTACTGCATGAACACAGGTGATCCTCACTATACAATATAGGCTACCAACTAATATTAGGGGTCTAGTGTTGTTCTATGGGGAGACTATAGACCATATCAGAGTGAGAAACAATGAAAATAACAAAACATAGTTCAATAAGATTAATCATCAATTAGAGTGTACAAAAGAAAATAAAACACATAATTCCATAAAAAATTAAATTCTGAAGAAAGGATTCATATAGACTCACGATCATGCTAGTATATAACAACTGATCTTCCATTGGGTCGATAAGATATACAAATGAAATAAAAAATATACAATATAATAAGGCTCTAAAACCACCACTATTCCCTGTCTTATAAAAATCACTATTATATCCAAGATATTCCTTTAGATCATGAAACCCTAGTACTTTGACCTACCTGAACCTACAAATAATGAATTCTAGTTAAGTACCCAAGTTCCATTTATGATCGAGTTTGGCATGAGTTCAACTCATCATGGGTCCAAAAATATGCCCCAAACATAACCATTAAATTAGTGTATGCGCATTTTATATGCTTAGCTAGATATGTAAATATAGTTAAAAGTGTAAATAAATAACTACAATTGAATATTAGGTTCTAAAGTGAATCCAAAGATCAACTATACTTTCTTCAACTAGTTCCCAACATCTCTGAACCCAATATTTCATTTGGTGTAATTACTAGATCCTATAAGGTAATCCTAGGAATCCAATAGTATTTGGCTTTATCATTGATTATTAGGATCATGACCTAGGCAATGAAATATTATTAGAAATCATCCCCAATTCCTAGGAGTATGTACTAGGAAATCAAATATTCATCAGCTATCATCACCAATTCCTATGTGGTAAACCTATGTAATCAACATTATAAATAATAGAACTAATTATTAGGAGTATGTCCTAGGGAATCTAGTAATACCAGGCATACTTTTTATTCTTAGGAACGTGTCCTAGGAAATAAAATAGTTATCAGGAATCATCGTATATTCCTAAGATCCTATCTAAGGAAATACACTAGTACTAGGAATAAAGGTGACTCCTAGTATCATGTCCTAGGAAATCCATATATACAAGATGGAATAATCCAAGGTGATATTCTGACATTCATCTATAAATATCAGTGGAAGTTCTTCCCTCCCATACTATCCCATGTCCATGTCACTATAGTATCCTCATGACCACACTCCTAACCATCAGTTTCTAAGGTGACACCCGAAGCCAACTATGCACTCTCTCCTGCACTAACCCTCACTAGGGTCTATAATACTAGTCACCCAGTAGAGTCCCCTTGGTCTCATCCTAACTCTATAACCCAACATAGGGTTCTTAATCTGAAATTGATCTTCTAGGAAAATCCCATCACTCATAAGGAATAATATACCTCAGAATTCTTATAATCACTTTTCTTCCTCACTACTCTCATTGGATAAACCACACTAACACCACTCCCAGTAGATGGAATAAATCCCATCTGACACCCCAAGTCATCCCTGGTTGGTCCACTCACCCAACCTATCCTCTATCTACCTCAGGTCAACCCACCTACGATCTCTCTTACCAATGGGGAGGAACACTCTCCCCACTCTCAAATCAACTATCCTAATGTATATAAGGAATCTCATAATCCATCATGTTCTACTCAAGACAATCATTCCTAGTCCATCAAACAAACTTACCTAAGTAAACTTATCCATATCCTCTATGTTTTTGTAATTTTTTTAATTTACACCCCTATAAGGTCCATGTATCACAAGGCTCATATTTATATTAAATTACTTGACCATCAATGATAAAGGAATCGCCTGATGTCCAAAGATCCATTGTTTCCCTTGAATCATTCATTTCATTCATAATAATTTTATTTAAGAAAATTGAATTAATTAAAAAGAGTTGATTGATCATAGTGGAAAGGCCACATATCCAATGTTACATAAATAAACTTCATAATCCATAAGGTAATTAATAGGGACCAATTACCATATAAGGGTTATACCCTTTAAATAAGATCTGTCACCCCCATTGAGTCTCATAAAAGTTCATACAACCATAACCCTTCATTGTGAGGCCCTATCATAAGCTATAGAATCCAATATTTAATTATACTAATTTATGAATAATTATTCAAATCCATTCTAAAAATATTTAATTAATTATAAAATTTTCTTCAATTAGTAACAACACCTAACAACTCACTCGGTCACTCCTTGTTGTCCAAATTCATGAGAAAAGTTGTGTGCGCCACCCTCAACATCCATCTGGGCCTTTAAAAAAATACCCAATTTATCAATTCATTTTATCAATTAATTTCATCGAAAACATTGAAATTACCTAAATGAATCAGGACAATAACATACCTTGATAGATATGAATGAAACCTAGTGAGATTATCCTCATAGGAGATACTTTTTCAAAGCTGGCCGAAATCCCCTTAATATCGATACAACTCCACCATTATCTGATGAAATTGTCACCAAATCCCTATTCAATTTATACAAATTTTAATCCATAAATAGTTGAATATATTAAGGAAAAATCATTATGGAGTATTATATTTACCTCAATCATTCCTGTAGATCAAACAAGACTTGATTTCGAAAAGGAAGTGATAAAAATTGTATATTCTCATAAAAACCCTAAAACAAGTCATATATGTTTTCACTTGAGCTAATATTGGGAAATAATATGATAAATTGAGAGAGTATGGTAACCGAGTGATATATTTACTGTCATATATCACTCAAATCAGACAGTGATTGATTCTGTTGAGAAATGAGAGAGATATAACATAGGGATGAGGATAGGGTTTAGGGGATCTATCTATACAATTTACCTTATATAGGCCATGAGATATGAAAAATACACCTTAAATAAAAATTTTTATCATTTTTTATGATTTATTATGATTCTAGAAACACTTTTCACAAAATAATTTTTTTTTGAAAATGAATATATCATACCAAGTCTAAAAATTTCTTACTAGATTCCAAAAGTAACCATTATTTTAGAAAATTAATATTTGAAATATCTTACTATGAGTGGTGATTAAAAAAATCTTACTAAAAATATCATACCAGATAAACCATATAGTAAATATCTTATTAAGAATGATTATTTAGACAAAATCATTTTACTAGGAATATCATATTCGGAATATCTTACTTGGAATAGTGATTATATAACAAATATATTACTACAACTATCATACTAGAAATATCATACCATAAATATCTTATGGGAAATATCTTACTAGGAACAATGATTCCAACACAAATATATTAAAAAATCATTTTACTAGGAACATCTTACTCCGAATTATGATTCCAACAGAAGTATAAAAATCTATTTTCATCCCTTCTAAACATGTAAAAACCCTATGTAATAGTTTTCTCAAGATGGAATCAACTACATCAATATTTTAATAAACTTTAAACCCCAGAGTCTATAAAAACTCCCAAGGTCTGTTCCTAGGCGTATACCAAAAATTATAACATCTTTATGGGGACCAAAGTCACATTTTCACATACTTGGACACTACACTATCCATTAATCAATATTAAACCAATAATTTGAATCATCCAAATCCATCTAAAACATTACAAAACATCATTTAAATATTTTCCACCTCTTCTATTTTTTATAACAATTCAGATTCACAAAACAACCCTTATGGGGCCATAAATTCAAAAAAATAAAATATCCCTTAAAATTCATAACCTAGATGGAAATGGGTCTTTACACCACATACCATAGTCTCTAGTATCCCAGATCATGTTACCAACTTCCTTCCAAACTATTTAATTATATCTTCCCTTATCACAATATGTCATTGCATCAATATTGACTAACAGGTTTCATTAACTCAAAGTCTTTGATATCCTTTATATCATCAAGAAAAATGGTACTCAACTCAATATCTATAGAAAATAATAACTTTATAATCTTATTTAGAATCTATTTTCAAGGATTCTTTTACCCAGTTTCAAGGTTAATTATTTCAATAGATATTCAGTAGAATCTTCTTTACATTGAACATGCTTTCAAACTTCTTATTCTCTATTTCTCACTACTTCTATGATAATGAATATCATATGAACTACTATGTGAGACAATTTATTATTATTCATATTCTTATATTTTTTATTTAATACCTAGATAGTCTTTTATTTATTATAATATCATCTTCCCTTCTTCTTTTGTAACATCTCGACCCAGGTTCTATACACCGGTTCCCTGATATGGTCAGGAACATGACCTCATGCACACCTCCTTGTATGAAAAATGATCCCGAGTAGTAGTGAGGGTATAATATCAATCATTGGGATACTATACCATCTTTATCAAATCATCCCAACAACAGAAATAAATAATAATAACCAAATTATATAACCAGTAACCTAACAAAACTAATATCACATGATGACCAAATAGGGAATATAATATCCAAAACTAAACAGTAGATATGTCATGAAAAAAACATGTCAAGTTTCAATATAAAAAAACCAAAATAAATAAAGACACTAAAAAATTCCAATTGGGTCCTGAATCACATATAGTTCCCTCATACATTCTCCATCCCAAATCAGCCATCTAACATAGGGCTCTTTCCCCTATCTTGTCATGTAGAAATAAATCTATTCTGGTACTGATCAGGAAGCCTAAGTAGGGTGTGAGTAGAACATAGTAGGCTATCATCAATGAAATCTAAAAAATATCCAGTCAATAATAGTTTATGTTGTTATGTAAAGAATAAAATAAAAATAATAAAGTTAATAGTTTACATATATTATATTATTCTTTATTTAACCATATAAACCACCTAGTTCCTGAGGAAACCCACACTATCAACCCAAAATTCTACCTGTGTTGGAGTCTAAAATATCTCCAAGGGATATCACATATTAGTATACCATGGTTATCATTTATCATTACATTTCAATTCATATCACTCCCAATTTTAACCATAGTCCAATGACAAAATTTTGGGCCTAGAATCCCATGGCTAGGATCCCGTGAGATTTTTAAGTAGCAGGTTGTGTCCCACACTCATTATCACATGAATCACCCAAGTGGGATTTTGAAGTAGTAGTCTATGTCCCACACTCATTATCATATGTATCACACATGCAGGCTTTTAAATCAGAATTTTGTGTCCCAAAATCATTATCACTATGTGATTTTGAAGTAGCACTCCATATCCCATAGATTTTTATCAAAAAATTACACATGTGGTCTTTTGTAATATCTGTTAGTGTCCCACAATCTATATCAATTAAACACTTATATCACATTAATAGTTGTTAATCATCAATAAACCACTCATCAACATTCCACATTATAGTATAACATAAACATTTATCACAAAATTTCATGGTTCAATAATTTAGTCACATGATATAATATGATAAATTGACCATTAAACCATTTTCAAGATTCAATTTATATAAACCATTAACACATTAAAGTCAATACAACCATATCATAAACCCCATTTGTCAATTAATTCATATCCCATTAATTGAATAATTAAACAATCCCAATTTCTCATAATTTCCACCATCACTACATTCCATTAATTAATCAACCACTTAATTAATTCCATTCTACCAATTGTATAATCACAATTACCCAATTAAAATTTTCCAGGTTCAAATCCTCTCATATTCACATAGAAACTCAATTAATCAATTCCATGATTCCATAAATTAATTAATCAATTAATTTGTTCAATTCACGAATCAATTGTAAAATTTAGCAATTTAAATTACCCAATACACACACAATTGGAATTCAAGACTATAGAAATTTAATTTATACCACCTACCTCAAGAATGACGATGAATTCTCACCAACATAAATCAACAATTAACATGGAATGATCAAGAACATGATAAAGAACAAGTTCTAGATCCAAAACTTAGATCAAAGATAAAAAGGATTAGATCTAAAAAAACTGAGATCTAGTACCAATAAAAATGGAGTAAAAAATCCATTCAAAGGATGAGATAATGATTAAAGAGAGAGGGGAAATTAATCGGGATGAGAATCTCTTACCTGGAGAGGAGCATATCTTCAATCTGGGATTCGATTCACCAACAATGGAGGTTAGAATGCCTTGGAATCCATATAAGAACCTACAAAAAATGATAGAAAAAGTTTTAGGACTTATATCAGGTATTTAGGGATATAATACGAGGTTCCGAAATTTTATAAGATTATTCAGAGGATTAAAAGTCTGCATGCACGGTTTCCTACTTGGGGTGTAGGGTTTTCCCTAACCCTATACCTAACCATGTACCTCATCCCAAGGGCCACATAGTTACTTACAGGTGGTAACATGGTTTGCAAAAATACATGATAACTATAAAATTTTCCTCTTCCTTGGGTTTCATGATTCACTAGGGTAGGGTGCGTGGTTTGGGAAAACCCTCTGCCAACCGTGCACTGGCCAAGACCCCTCTAAAAAATTCCAACTTTCACCCAAAATCACCCAAGATAAAACCCAAAAAGTATATACTCAAAATGAGGAAAAACATTTCTTGAATATTTTTGAGAGATCTCTAGAAAAGGCTAGTATATTACAATATCATCACCTTATAATAGGTTTTTCTCAATATTTACTTACATGAACTATAAGATTCCTAGGTAAAAAATGAGACCACTAAGCCCACATATTATCTTCTCTATCCCATGTTTCCTCCTGAACACGTCCTTAATACCACAATACATGAAATATTAGTATGGAATTTCCCTATAACACTCTATCACTACAATCCGATACATGTTTGAGATTATCCTCAAAGGACTCATCAGTCTCAAGATCAACATCATCCACATTGAACGCATGAGAAGTGTTGGGGGTGATACTGATTAAGCTATGACACATGAAAACGTCACGAATAACCCTACACCTCTATAAAAGACCCAATTGGTACACCACTGAAAAATTCTCTCCTCACCCTCAAACGGTGCAATATACCTGGGTTCCAACTTTCCCTACCTCTGAATCCTATAGTGTCCCAATTTAGGTGACACCCGAAAGAACCCACAATCTCCATACAAAAACTATAGGGGTCATTGATGTCTATCATCATTGGAATTCTATCTACTATGAGCCATATCCATATGATTCAGTATCAGTTGAACTTACTCTGAACTCTCCTACATGATAATCGATCCCAACAGCTCTAACTCACCTACCTAAATCCAATATATAGGTGATCTACATGGCCTACCATAAAGTTCCTCATAAGGTTCCATGTGAATAGTTTCATGATAAATGTTTTTATAGGAAAAATCCACAGAAGATAGGTGATTCTCCCAAGAGCCAATAAAATCTAGCACACACCCCCGAAGCATATCCTCAAGAACAAGTATAGTAAATTCTGACTACCCATATGTATGTGGGTGGAATGCCGTACTCAGTAAAACCTATGTACCAAGTACCTTCTATAATACCTACAAGAAACATGAAGTATAACACGTGTCATGGTCTAAAACAACACTGCATGGAACCCCATATAGACTTAATATTTCCCAAACATAAAAATATCCAAACTGAACCACTGAGAAAGTATTCTGTATAGGTAAGAAATGTGACAAAATCATCTGTTAGTCCACAATAACCCAAATAACATCATTATTTTGAGGCATCCCCAGGTAACCCACCAAAAATTTCATGGTATCATTGTCTCAATTCCATTCTTGAATTTGAAATAGATGTAGTAAAACATATGTAATTGATCCTCATCCTTCACTTGTTGATAGGTGAACCATAATGTCACAAACCTTGTTATCTTCTTTTTAATTCTTGGAAACTAATACTGTCGATGTAGGTCATAGTACATTCTGTTCAAACTTGGATACACCACCCACTTCAAGGCACAAAATTCATGCATCAGTTCCTCTCGCAAACAAGTAGTCATAATAATACAACCCTATACATATATGATCTCAGTCTCATATATTGTATAGTCAGAAGGTGACTCCCCACCTTCAAGGCTTTCCCTCAAGGCCAAACATTTCAGATTATCATATTCCCTATCTATAATTCTAATCAAAAGTGTAGAATCCACTAAAATTGATATGAGATTCATATTCTCCTAGAACTCCTGAATGACAGTATGCATCTCAGCCAGTAAATCCATCATCTTTCACTCATCACTAGACTCCTAAACTTCTTGAGTCAATGTTTTCCTACTTTGGGCATCATTATCACTTTTTTCCTTCTCAGACATATATGCTAGCTCAAAATCAAATGAATGTATATACTCAACCCATATCCCATTCTAGAGATTCAAATATCATTTTGAAAATATGTAATTTAAGAAATTTTGATCCATATACACAGTGAACTTTATTAAAAATAGATAATTCCCCCAAAAATTCAAGGCATAAACCACTAAAGCTAATTCAAGGTTGTGTGTAGGGTAGTTCCATTCATATAACATCAACTGGAAAGACGTATATTCCACAACTCGTTCTCCCTGCATTAACAACACCCCAAGATTGATCCTAAAAGTGTCAAAAATCATAGAATACTCCTCCCCTAGATTTGGTAGGATCAAGATCAGTACCATTATCAAGCACTTCCTCAACTCCTATAAGTCATTATCACATGATCCAAATCATTAGATCTTTAATCCATTCTTAGTCAAGCTCAAAAATGGTGCTATCAAATGGAAAAAGTCCAGGATAAACATTTGGTAATGTCATACTAACCCCTGAAAGATATAGATATCGAAAACATTCACATGTTGATCCCAAGAAACAACTTCTTGAACTTTATCTGGGTCTACTAAAACACCTTCCTCTGAGTTGATGTTACCTAAGAAATGTACATGATCGATCCATAATTGAAACTTAGATAGGTTTTCATATAGCCAATTCTCTCTCAATGTAATTTGGATGATGTCAATATTTTAAGCATGATAGTCATGAGTCATGTATTATACCGGTATTTCTTCCACAAATACTACCAAAAAACTAATACAAGTATGGATAGAAGATTCGTCTCATCAAGGATAAAAAAACTGTTGGTGTGTTCGTCAGCCCGAACAACTTCACAATGAACTCATAAAAAACATAAATTCTTCTAAAATAATTCCTCGATATAGCATAAGGTCAAACTATCAACTTATGATACCCTAATCTCAAGTAAATATGAGAGAAAACACAATTTCCCCTCAAATGTTCAAAAAGATCATCAATACTGGGAAGAGGATCTCATTTCTTTACTATCATCTTGTTCTACTTTCGATAACCAATGCATAAGTGTATAGTCTCATCATATTTATTAGAAAAAATATTGAATGACCCCTAGGAGATGTACTAGGATGGATAAACCCCTCACCATAAACTATTCTAGATAATTATTGAGCCCTTGAAGCTCTATTAGTTCAATTTTGTATGGAAGAATATAAAGTGGTTCAGCCCTTGGCTGGAGATCAATTGTATATTCCATAGGTCTCTTAGGTGGTATCCCTGTGAAGTATTTAGGAAAAAAATCCTAAAATTGGTCCACTATGGGTGGAAACACATCCTTTATTACACATCTATCATCCAACAACAGATCAGGAAACCCGGGTAGTGAGCTCCCCTTGTTATTGATTAATGGGCCCTGCTCAACCTGTCTAGATATCCCACCCTTCTAAGTGAATATAATTTTCACCCTTAGGAGTCTTAAACATCACTCCCCTATGGTAACTGTCTATGTGGGCTTGAAATGATACTAACCAGTCAGTTATCATAATTAGGTCAAATATTGACATTTCAATGATGTAAAAATATCCCAAATGAAATGATACAACCCAACCTTAAGAGAAAACCCGTTGAAAAATAGATGTATCTCATCTGTACTCACAAAGGTGTATCTATTATCATAATCCCACTAAAAAACTCCTCCACAAGGCTCAAACCATTTACAAGTTGTGTAGATATAAAATAACGGGAGACAACAGTATCGAATAAGATAGGAGATAACATAATAGGTATAAGAATAGTACCTATAACTGTCAATGGTCCACCCTTTATATCCACCAATGTTGGAACTACATATAACTTTCCTTACCCTCTTTCCTTCAATTTAGTCTGAGTCCCCTGAGCTACACCACTACATTGATATGGGAACTCTATCCCAAAATCACCACATCCACTACCTCTTCCATGACAACCATTAGAACTATAACTTTCATAATGGAATGGTGTAGAAGATACCCTTCCTATACTCTGGTTTTTCCTAACTAATCTATCATTACCCATCTATCATGTGTTCCTAAAAAACATCTATAGGTTCCCCATCCTTGCACAAGCTCGACACTGTATCGATGGTTGGGGGAACTATCAATGAAAGTGACCCGAACTACGACACTGATGATAGATCACCCAGGTAATGTCCTATTTAAATGATCACCCCTAGGATATATACTATAAATAGATCTTGTAAATGTTATCATAATTATACCTCATGTAATAAAAAGTCGTACCTCTTGACCTTATAGTATAAACCACCTGTCCTTTTCTGGAAGCCTCTTTCAGGTTCCCCTCAGAAATGGGAGCCCGGTTCAAAACTTTTAAAATCTTCTTCAGCCAGAAAATATTCACCTGGTACTTAATTTCACATTTAATCCCATCTTGAAACCAATTTTCCATGGCCAAATAATATCCTACCAACTCTAGAACAAATCTCTAAAAATACATAAAGTGACTCACATATTTGATAACAAACAAATTCACCAAAGTCAACCTCATAAACTCAGTTGCTCTCTCTCGTCCAAGCGTCTCAGGGTAAAAGTGCTCTAAGTACTTCTCCTAAAATTCCTTACACTACATACTATCCAACTATCCTTCATGATTCTGGATATCCCACTAATGTTTTTCTTGACCATGTAACATGTAATAAACCAATTTGAATCTCTTTTTAGTAGGAGTCTCAATGTGGTCAAGTATAGCCTAGATAGACTCAATCCACAACTCACCCACCTCAGGTCCACCCTCGTTAGTAAAGGTGGGAGGGTGATGCAACTAAAACTCCTTTTTCAGGTTATGCATACTCTTCATAACCCACCTTAGGTATCTTTCCACAAATGGCATGAACCAAGAAATGTTCTCACGGAATTGTTCTCTAAATTCCTCACTCGGTACTGTCGGTGCATCAGGTTCCAATGTCGGTGGATCATTCCAACAATAAAATCCTGTCATCCTCTCAAAAATAATTATTATGGAGGCATATATCTATAATTACATACAAATATCTTAGTACACATAACACAACTTTTTCACATTTAATAAGAGGTTTTTACAAAATCAATTAAAATTCGTTCTCTCCAAACCCACCACATGGTAAAATATGAGGTGCTATCACTACCCTTAACCACACTAAAGCTAGGTCATGGTTAAAAAAGGTTAAAAAAAATTTTATATTCATGTTTAACATTTGACACCCATTTATTCATATAATGCATCATTTAACAACGTTTAATTCATAGTTGGCACCTTTTTTAGTTCAAATTAAAAAGAATGAAAAACATATCAATTTCAACATCCTAACCAAACACCTATTTCTTCCATGCATTCCTAAAAATGATCCATTTTATAATAATTCATGAGTGACTAGAATGATACATGCATACTCAATTCTCATTCCATTATTTTCCATGAGTAAAATTTCATAAAATATTAAAAACAATAATCATGTCACACAACAAGTGCATCACTCGAGGAGAAATATCATCAAAATGTAACAATACACATAAATAAAAAAAATTCCACCATGGGTACTTGGATTTTACCCTCATAAATGGGTTATCTACTCCCATTCACAATCTTTTAACCATGTCCTAACTCATCCTATTCTCTTGTATACCTTTCCGAAATAGTATGATAAAATAAAATAACCCCCCTTGATACAAATTTGTAAAATCCCGTTCTTGGCGGCACAAATAGATTCCCTACATCGGTCAGTCAAATGGACTCAGGCGTGCCTCCCCATATGCCAAAGGCTTCCAACTAGAAGTGAGGGTCTAATATCAATCATGGGGAGACTATTCCCTCTTTATCAATGTTTCAAAATGTAGGAAATAAAAAAAGAATAATCAAATGATATAAATAATAACAAAACCTAACCAGTATCACATAATAACCAAATAGGGAATACAATATCCAAAAAAAGTAGATATGTTAAGAAAAAAAGTGTTCAAGCTTCAATATACAAAACCAAAAACAAATAAATACACTATCAACTCCCAAGTGGGTCCCGAATACTGTTCAATTCCCTTATATATGCTCTATCCCAAATTATCCATCTAATAAATGGATCTTTCCCTCATCCGATGTTGATAAGATGAAGTCTATTCGGGTACTGACTTCAATTAGGGTGTTATTAAAACTTAATATGCCACCCCAATAGTGTCTAATATAATATCCTGTCAATAATACTGTATTTAGTTTTATAATTAATAACTTACAAGTAATAGAGTAAAAAATTACATATATTCAATTATTATTTATTTAACCACATAAACCCCTAGGTTCCTAAGGACACCCACACTATCAATACCCGCTTCATCCTGTTCCAGAGTGTGAACTATCCCTAAGGGATATCACATATCACAATACCATGGTGATCATTTATCATTAAATCTCATTTCATATTATGCCCAATTGGAACCATAGTCTAATGAAAACATTTTGGGCCTAGAATGCTATGACAAGAATCTTGTGGGATTTTGAAGCTAAATTATATGTCCTATAATTATTATCACTTGTATCAAAAAAGTGGGATTTTGCGGTAGTAGTATGTGTCCCAAACTCATTATCACATGTATCACAAAAGTGGGATTTTAGAGATTCAGTATGTGTCCCACACTCATTATCACTATGGGATTTTGAAGTGGAATTCTATGTCCCAAACACATTTATCAATCAGTAAAAACTGGGATTCTAATTATTAGTCCTTATCGCACACTCATATATCAATTAATCACTTTTATCACTTTTATCCTGGTTAATCATCATTAACCCATTCATAAAAATTTCACATCAAAGTATACCATTAAAATTTATCACAAAAAAACATGGTTCCATACTTTAATCACATGATATAATATGATAAATTCACCATGAAATCATTTTTCAACATTCGATTCATATAACCCATTAACCCATTATGGTCATGTCAACCATCCCAGAATAACTAATTTTAATTCAATTCATATCACAGTAATTGGAAAATTAGACAGTCCCAATTCCCCATCAATTCCACAATAACTAAATTCCGTTAATGAACTAACCAATTAATTAATCCAATTCCACCAATTTCATAATCCCAATTACCAAATTCAATTTTCCCAAGTTCAACTCACCTCATATTAACATGGTAACTCGATTAATCAATTCCATGATTCCATAAATGAATTATTCAATTAAAGATTCAATTATAAAATTTTACTCTTTAAATTACAAAATATATACATGTAATTGGAAGTCAAGACTATGGGAATTGAATTTAGACCACCTAATTCAATATTGATAAAGAATGCTCGCCAATAGAAATCCCCAGTTGAATAAGAATGATTAAGTAAATGACAAAGAAAAAGTTATATATCTGTAACCTATAACAAAGATCAAAAAAATTAGTTCTATCAAATCCTAGATCTACATCCACTACCAATAGAGTAAAAAATATCTTCAATGGATGAGAGAAATATGGGATAAAGAGGGGAAATTAATCGGGATGAGAATTTCTTACCGGGAGAGGTGCAGATCTTCAATTTGGGATTTTATTCACTAATAACAGAGGATTTAATTCATTCGAATCCATTTGGGAACCTCCAAAAATTAGATAAAAAGGTATAGGGTTGGTCTAGGGTGTTTCTATATAAAATACGGGGGCTCGGTAAATTTTTAGGAAATTTTGGGGGATTAAAATTTTGCGTGCACATTTTCCTGCTTGGGGTGGATGGTTTTCCCTAACCATGAAACTCCTCCCAGGGGAAGAAATAGTTTCTAATAGTAGGGGGTATAGTTTGAGAAACTGTGCATGAACCAATCAATCCCACTCTCCCTGGGGTCTCATTGTTTGTTGGGGTAGGATTCTCGGTTTTGGAAAATTTCATGCAAACCGGGCACTGCCTAAAACCCCTAAAAACATCCAAATTTCACCCAAACACACCCAAAATAAACCCATATAGTATATACTCAAAAAAAATAATATTACATAAAAACAATCTTAGGAGATCCCTTGATAATTTTGGGATATTACATTTTTCCTTCTTAAGAGCTTCTCTAGTTCTCTTCTTCACTTTACAACGATTCACTTGATCACCATTTATCTGTATGCAAACCTTTCATTATATTTAACATATATTTAAAAAATATTTCCAAAAATGGAAATATCTAAGTTATATCTTGAAATACTAAAAAGAGATTTTTTTATTCAAAGGCCCAAAATATTCCTTTTTTTCGAAGATTTTAATACATGGGTATTTCTTTTGACCACGATTATGATTTTTTATCAACTTTTTATCTCTATAAAAATTATTATAATACCCTTTACTTTTACTTTATCAATTATCTCGATTGAATATATCTTCCATTTATTTTTAATTATATTCAAGATTCTTATTTATAAAATATTCCACCAAATAAAATCTTCAATAAAGAATCTACAAGGTTGTATAAAAATATATATATAATCTGAATCAAGACATAGATCATATCATCATTGGTATGAGAGCTTCTAATAAACATGAAAAATATTAGATCAATAATATCTATTATTTAGAATTAATCTCAGAATAGTCTTATTTATCTCATTTCAATCTTTAATCACATCCTATTTTTAGATATTTAATTCATTTAAATTATATGATTTGAATAATCTCATTTGATTTATAAATTTAGTTAATCTTGAATAACCTTATTTTAGGATTAAATAATTTCTCAAAAAAACATCATAAATTGATCTCATTCTTATAAAATAATTCATTTTGATTCACAACTTTATTTTCGATATTTAAATAAATCATGAATAATAACAACATCATTTTGTTAAAATTTTTATAACCAATATATATTTCCAAATATCATTATTTAGAAATAAAAAATAAGAGAATAGTGGTATTCTATAATCTCATCTTGTTTAATATTCTTCATATCAAGTTTGAATCATGACTATTCATATCATCATGATATTTTTAACTTGAATCCTAGCTTTAACATTTTAATATGTGTTTTTATTCTTTATAATTTAATTATGGAAACTCATATTTTCATCTAATAGACTTCTCTAATTTTTCTCTATGTGTATAACCATATGTAGTATATGGATCATTATTACACAAATGAAATGATTCTTATGTATATAGGATAAATATTACATACTGGGATGATCCTTACATAGTGCATGCTTCCACATATGGAGATTACATGAATTTCACTTCATTCTTACAAAGTGGATACTTCCACATATGACACTTATGCATATGATAAATGATCCTTATGGAGTGGAAATTCATCCTTTTAAAGTTAAAGGATCCATAAATATAGACATTAGTTATGATCTTTATGGAGTCATTAATTTTTCAATTTTCAATCACTTACACTAGATGATCCTTACACACATCAGAAATGGTGTTTTAGAAATATCCAAACATGATTATATAGGAATCACATCATCCTTATTACCTTTAGGACATAACAATTTTTCATAACTATATAATATATTATCTTCACATAGGTCTAGACTTTGTCAAATTCAATTGTTGATCCAAGTTTCCAGGTTAATTTAGATCATCTTAGAATCAATTCAAATCAGCTTAGAAGTAATTAAAACCAATCTCAGACATATCAAGTGTCTTAATATGACCTTGGGAATTATTAGAATAATTCCAAATCACTTTAATACAAAATGAAATTCCTTTTAAATAATGTAAATAGTTATGTTATAGTATTTCAAGAACTCCCCTACCTTCTCATTTCGAAGTTCATTTTAAACATTATAAAACTTCATCCAAAAGATTTGTGTCACTATGATGAAAATACTTAATAATAAAAACTCATGAATGGATTCTCCAAAATTATAACTATAATTTCAAACATTTTATTATATCTGATAAGGATATTTTCCAATATGAAAAATACTCTAGGTTATCTAATTTTAATATATAGTACCAGAAACATTTCATCATCACTTTTCCTCATATAACATGAAGATCAATACATCAATCATTTGATTTACAGAGATGATACTTATAGTATATACTTCTAGTTATTCCAAGAATTCAACCTTACTCTACATCTATCTCTACTCAATTTTTTGGGAAATACCTTTAGATTTATTGGGTGGATTCTTACTCTATCACTATCAAAACATCATACATTTTTTATTGATAAAAGATATAATATCCACTTCTCAAATCCATTTGGGAACTTCAATTTAGAAAATATCCCCTACTTTCCTTGGGATATACTATAAAAATAAACGTTGTTGCTTGTTTTAAAACATTGTTACTTTAAGAGTCCATAAACCACACTTTACATCCCCAAACATGTGAAATCAAGAAAATAGATTAAATTCCACACCAAGGATCATATAGAATGATATTTACTACTTTAGTTGGATCTTGGTTTTTTACATGTACTACTATTTTTAATTCATATCCAGAAAGGATAATAAAAGACTTACGTGAGTCATTATTGATATCACTATGTACAATAAGATGTGGTTCCCCCATTCACATTCACTATTACATTATAGTGTATAAGTATGAGTTATTTGAGATAGAATCCTAAACTCTTATTGATTATCAATAAACCCTTGGTTTTGATATTCTTCACCATAGTATAAGAGAATTTTTTTTATTATCTTTCCAAGTTTATTTTCAAATTAATACTTTCAATACTTAAATTTATAAAAGGAGTCTAATTTATACCTCATTAAGTAGACATATCCATATCTAATAAATTAATTAATAAAATTTATAAAGTGTGAGAATCTGCCGACTGCATATATAAGAAATTGTCTACACACATATGTATGAAAAATTCAAGAATCTATATGGTCCTTTCACACTTCTCACTTAATAGAGATTTGATAATTTTCCATTGTAAACATTAGGGACAAATGCCAAATTGTTTTAGTTAAAAATAATCCAAATACCCACCTTGAATAATTTTTTAATCTATTATCATTTACATGGACTAATCAGTGATGCATATTTTAGATGTGATGTAATTGATGTGAAATATATTTTTTTTATCAATTTCCAATGCTTTTTTTATATTATAACACACAAAAATAATAATTTGTATGTTACACACCACAACATATGCTATCTTTATAAAATAAGATTTTTTTTTCTAAATTTGAAAACAAAATCATCCATATCAAGGATGGATAAAAAAATAATGTTTTTGGTAACAATTAGAACATAATAATAGTTCTCCAATACCAAGATCAATCCCATTGGAAATATGAGATGGTAGTATCCAATTTCTACTACAATTATTCTAGATAAATTAGAAGCTTTAAAATCCACCTCACCACAAAAAAGTCTTTAAAATCAACTTAGTTCCTATACTTAGATGTAATTATGAGAACTAAAAGCTATATCAAATGCCTAATTTATATAAATATAATTATTACACTGAATAAATAATAGACCTAAAGTTTCCCCTTGTTTATTTTTGTGTTCTAAATATTTTTCTAGTGTCCCTTCACATCACATTTGAAACAGAAAACATCACAGTCCCTTTCATTCCCCTTAATCTTTGTCATATTTTAATGGTGGTGCAAATAATCGTTATACTTGGAGTTAGACTTAGATAGTTTTTACTTGAATTTATATTTGTCCACTATAATGACATAAGGCTTATAACACTTCATATTATTATCTGCCTAGTGATGTAGAGTGAAGAGATATGGGAGATACTTATCAATTTTGTTCAGATTAAAATTCACAGAAAAGATGGAGAACCATTGAGAGAGTGGAGTAAGTATGTGACCAGTTCTTAATTCATTAAGAAAATTAAACCAAATAATTTATATATTCTTAATTTATCAAATCATCATGTCCACATGAGGTCCATAGGGAACACCCTCTTTAAGTTGGATCAAAGACATTAACATGGAGATATTAAACTTCTTCTGTCTCAATCTTTCTAAATAAAGATTTCCGAGATGTTTGAGCACTATATATGAATCCATGGGATCATGTGTCTTTTTGTGTTCATTATACATGGATGATAAGCTTAAAAATTGGACATATAGTTCATCATATAAGCGTTTTAGGATTAAAAATATATCTTATTAACTCTCCACCTTAGTAGGAGGATCATAAATTAGGGCCTACAACATATAAAGCTTTCATTCTCAGTGTGTTACAATGCGTAGGATCCTATACCACACTTAGAAGTTAATTTTATATATGGGGTTGTTTTTATCAAGTATATATTTCATGAATTTAAATAAAATTTATATTTCATACAATAAAATGAAAGTAGATTTAGTAATTTACATTTATTACCCAAATATGTGTGATATAATTGTTTTATTATTTTATTAGTCCCATACAATTTTATGATGTTTCAATATCCCTCACAATTGGACTCAAAATATTCTATCACATAGACATTTTATTTTCAAGGATCCATATTTTTCCTTACCATAACCCATATCATGGATATGCAAATCATAAGTAGGTATTTTGGTTGGTAGGATTGTCAACTGTTAGCTTGTAGCTCCTAGATCCATTGAGTGAGATCTCCAACCTGTAAATTCAAGTTTGTATTTACTCAAAACTTTCCACTAAAATTGTATTGAAAAAATTAGGATAGTTACAGTCAATAAATGTTTATTTAACTCGACCCATCGACTTTTTATCAAATACCCTATAATTAAAATTTCCCATGAGCATTTTCCAAATATTCATTATTTGATAAATATATTGACCATTCAACCCTCGTTTTAGTTTCACTACTATTTCAATAAGAGGATCCAATGTATAATGCATATAGAGGATAGACACACAACCTCCACAGTCTCAGAGCACTGCTGATGGAACTCTCTGTGGTTACATGGAGGTAACGACCATCTTATGTCACCCATTTTTGATCCTAACATAATAGTTTGAGTTAGTATATTGTGTCTCTAGATATCCCTATCTTTAGAGGGAAGAAAGAGGTGTATAAACATTATTTATCTTGATAAAAACCCTAGATATTTTTTTCTTTGAGAGAATTCTCTAGTGACAAGATGCATTTTTTACAATACAATTGATTTCTATCATTCTATGAAATGATATAAGAGGGTATATATATAAATAGGTATTAATATTAATTATTATACAATGAAACTTAATTAAATAAGAAACCTAATATATTCACCATTATAGTAATAATAATAATATTATTATTATTATATAATGGTATATGATGACTAAAAAAATCAGTTTATTAGATAAATAATTCCTTATTTATTTAAATTATATTTATTGATATATCATTTCCATCACTCGGAAGATAACAAGGATAATATATCTTCCTTAGTATTTACAAAACCTTCAGTACTATTTAAATATTATTTATTCTATAAATAAATAAATATTTTAATAATGGTCTTATGAATAAAAATTCATTTAATATTCAAATCACATATAAATAAGGTGACTGGATATTTGGGATCAACAAATCTTGAATAAATATAATTATTTATACATGATAGTAATATTTATTACGACTAATAAATCCGAATAAAATTTAAGTGTGATTAATGGATTCACTATGTGTGTGACCCTCTGGGAATATTTTTTAATGGAATTAGGAGGACTTTCTTAAAGTCCAATATCAGCATCTAACAGCACATAAAAGAACCTATAGAGGATGAAGTTAATGTGGGAATAATGAAAACCACATATAAGGGATCACAATGTAATATAATTCCTTTATCATGATATCATAATTCAAGAAGACCACATACTCATATCATCAACCTATATGCACATTAAAGATTTGACTTCCTAATATGAACCTTTCAATCACCATGTCCGTGAAATTTAATTTTGATAGTTCAATTACAATCAATGTTCCTAAGATATCATCTTCCTTAAATATTAAGGGACAAAAACTATATTTTCTAATTAATTAATTCAATATTTTTTGTGATTCACCTAATATATACTACCTTTATGAAAGGATATGTCATCATGGTTTTCATCAATACATCAAATTACATGACTCATGTTATGCATTAATAGTAATATCATGTTTAAGGATCATTACAAAAATCTGTATATATAAATATCAAATGGTATAAAAACATATTGAAGTTCTAGTAGGAGGTCTATCCTCAAAATATCTTATCTAAGATATAACAAAGTGAAAACTTCAGGACATGTAGCCTATTATACTAATGAGTATCAATCACATAATATTAAAACATACTTTGATTCCCAACATAGAATGTTATCATGACCATATGATATAAGTTAATAATATATCTATAGCACTTGAAGGTTCTCATAATATCGGGGAACTTTTATAACCTTTCAATGTAACAGACACTATAGGGTATTATAGAATAAATTTTACATAGAATAGCAATTTATTTTTGATAATATATTTATTAATATTCAAGACATTGAATAAATAGGTAATCTAAAGTACAAAGTAGTTGATTCTAGGGAACCAACTCCAAATGGGTGAAGAAAGAAAAATTATCATGACTTGTCTTCATTCTTTACTTATTCTATGTGGGATTTCAATCAGTGCATATGGGATAAAAAATCATTGATCTAATCAAAATAATCATAATATAATAGATTCTTTAATTAAATCATCACTATTTAAAGAACATATGAGCGAACCAACTAATAGTGGGTCCAATAACATTGAGGTTAGTGATAGTTTGAGGATTTATGGGTTTGTAAATTAAAATTAATTTCATACCCTGATTCACCCCCCCCCCCTCAAGGTATCTCTCACTAAAGACCCCTATGGGGTTAAAATGTCATATAAGATCATAGGTTTATCCTTTTGTATTTGTTTTTTAAATAAATCTAATTAGTCATTGTATTTGAGTTCTATTATTCCTATACATTTGTTTAGTGACATGGGAAAGGGAAATAATCTAAAGAATAAGCAGAACTCCAAGGGAATTCCTTATAATAGAACATTATTTGGGAAATATGTGATCTAGATGATGTATTACAACAACTATAAAAAAAAAGGTATGGATGACTATGCGTATAAAACTATTAATCCATTAAACAATGCTACATGACTAGATAAGGGGAATTATTTCTCAATTTCTATTGGATGTATTAAAAATTAGGAGATTACAAGAAATATAATGGTGGAAGATATCCCTAGAATAAAGGATCTAGATCAAGTGATACAATAAGAAATCATGGATTTTAGAATGAATAATAAGTCTCAATAAATACATGTTTAGTGATAAATATTGAAGTTAAAAAACCAAAATTCATGAATGAATGATTAATTGACGTGTTTTCTAGTCGAATGAAAAATAATGATTATTGTGTAGTGAAAATATAGTATATATTTTTTCCATGGAACATAATATTAATGCTGGTCCAAATGAGATGGAACTTGTCTCAAGATAGATTCAAAAATTAAAGTCCAAGAAGGATGATTTCGTAGTATAGATGGCAGAGTTGGTTGGATAGAATCAGAAGATGAAGCAAATGGAGGTGATCATAAATGAATCCATCAAGGAAATGAGTGAAACCTGAATAGTAAAAGTGATATTCTTAAGGAAATTACAATTAAAGTGGAAGAACAAATTTCCATGTAGAAGGAGATGAAATAAATCATTATCCATATAAAAACACAAATTAAAGAGAGGATAAAACAAATGAAGGAAGTTGGATAAATATTGAAAGAGATGACTTCCCAAGAAAAGGAGAAGGATGGGAGGATTAAGAAGCTCCAGGATAGGTTGAAATCCATTAGTGAAAAGAATAAGATCCATCCCCTATAGGAATAAATATATAGAGTCCATAATTATGGAAATCTAAATCTCGTGAGTAATATGAAGATTATTTCAAAATATAGAAGATATGACTATCAAAATAAAGAATCTATAAATTACTAATATTGTTAAATCATGAGACATACCATGAGTGTATTTATAGAATCCCATGGGATCAAAGGGAAAAGTAAATCTATTATAACAATATATCAACTAAGGAGTGATTATATGAGGTATATTTTCAATGGGATATTATTTGTTTGTGATAAAAATTTAAATATAGCTAAAAATAAACACAAGAGAACAAATTAAGGTTTCCGAAGGAATTTATCTATTACCAAAGTAAACAGGAATAATTTTTTAACTGAAACAAATAATTTTTTCAGAAAAACAAATTTACTACTTTAGAAAAAAAAGAATGGATCTCAATTAAGGGTTCACTGTGAACCAAAAATTTCTAACTCAGTATAACTCTCTTATAAAGAAAGAGAATCAATTTTGAGGAAAAATAAGAAATATTCTCTAGTGGTGAAAAATATAGACAACAACGTAAAGAAAAATCAACAAAGGATAAAAAAGGATGATGTGACTGAAAGGGTTTTCAAAGAGTATAGACATGAAGTATGCCTGAGTGGTTTTATGAAATATACCATAAGGATAGAGATAAAGAGTGTTGTGGGATTATCCAAGAAAAGGGAAAGTATTGTATTTATTGAAAACATTGGCATGAAAGTCCCTTAAAGTGGTAAGGATAAAAGGATGAGTTATTGAAAAATTTTATATAGAATTAATGGGGAAAACTGGAATACATTCATTGAAAAATATATAATTTTATGAAATATAATTAATGGGATAGATAAATAATATCACCTTGTTAAAAGTGGTTTTAAGAGAAGTTCTAAATCCTTCTTTGAAAAAAACATTTCATATAAAATTAAGAAGAAGATTTTCAAAATTAAAAGAATTACCGAAGCTAATTATATGAGAGAACAATCCCAAAATAAGGTATGGGTTGCAGAAGTTAGTAATTTATATAGGGTTAAAAAAAGAAATGAGATGGTTTAAAAAATAAATTTCAAATAAATGATATTTCAATGGATATTTTTCAATAAAAGTACTCAAAGAATAAAATTTTGTGATTTTATCCATGAATAAAAGAGAAATATAAAAAAATTAAGATATGTTGGGTTCCATCAAAAAAATTTAAATCTAAAGACAGTTTCCAATGTAAAATATAAGTGAACATTGGTGGTCTATAGTGACTCACTATCTTCCTCAAATTGAATAAATGGAAGTTAACTTATCCCCATATAATTACATGCTATAGCAATTGTAAGTGATGCAAGTTTTTGGGGAGGTACAATCTACGATGACATGTTCTTTAAATATGAATGTGGTATCGACATAATTTCCAAAGTTCCAATTGGTACCAAAATAATTAAAGTGATATTACTGAATCTGAAAACATAATAATATGAAAAGAACAAGTGGAATTAGATTAATAAGAATAGGTATCAAAATTGGTTTCAAGATCTATTTGAAGTTTTTTTGTTAATAAAACATGATTATAAATTTGTATTTGACCTTGAAACTTGATGGATAAGCAATAGAAAAATTATTTTTCATAATTTATTTATTGTAGTCTAACATGTTATATAATATTATTGTTCTTAGTATATGAAAATATATTATAAATATATAAATATCAAGTAAAATATCAATGTCATATTTGGTTTCAAGGCTATGACATTAACATGTATTTTTTATCTGAAGATCCAAAAGTTTTTATCCGTAGAAACTAAATAAATACACATTATGGGTGAGAGAAGAGACCATTTATAACAATAGACATCTATTAAATAATTGATATCACATTCAAAAATTGGTATCTAATTGGTGTCTAATTATATCTTGAAAGATAATTATAGTATGACTCAAACACTTTGTAATTCATGTTCAATCACTAAAGTTTGTGTTAAAGTTTCATTAGGAATATATGGAGAGTTCCTTGGTGTTTGAAATATATGGAAGTAAGTGAGTGAAATTTAAAAACTGTTGTTATTGAATTTATCTCTTGTTTCTTATATAGTTCTATAACTCAATATTATTAGAGTTTTTTTAATGTATATTTTCTATGTTTTAAGATAAAACACTGAAAATCATTGAGAATTTATCATTATTTAAATATGTTTTTTAGAATGATAGATTTTTTAGAAAAATAGTCAAATATAAAGAAACTATTGAGAAGAAGAAGAGAAGTTGTGGGCCTAAAATGTGATCCTAAAAAAGGGGAATATGTGTAAGAGTTATATATAAAAGGGGGTATACAGTCTCAGTTTATTTAATAAATGTACTATATTGAGTAAGGGAAAAGACCTAATAGAAATTCCCTTGTGGACATCATTGAAATAGTAGATTGATTTTAATGAGATAATGAATTTTCTTAGTGGAATAAAAGGATTGGATATTATATTTTTTGACATGAAGAAGAATGATAATGAATTTGAATGCGAAACCCTTACCTCCTAAGGTAGGGTTTTAAAGGTTCCAAATTCACTACTTATAGTACAATATACTTGGGATTTTATATTAAAGGGTGATTAAGAAGTATCATGTATCTGCCCTCTTAAAAAAGGGGATTAAAGGGTATTTTGATTCATTATAATTTTTAAATAAATTTTAAGGGGGATATGTTTAGGATTCCATGATAATGGGTGATAATATGTGTTGGATTCATTTTAAACCATAACTTGGTGAGTTGGAGAATTTTTTTTATTAACCATGTTAAGAAAAAATTAAATTATTATATTTCCCAATGGAGGAAAAATCAACATTCAATATGATAATTGGTGCTATTGTGTTTATGGAATGACAAATAGAGATTTCATGAATAATGGCGTGAGATTGGAATGTTAATTATGACTATTATTTGTGGGAAGAGTATTATGTGTTGGACAGTTCCATGATGGAATATATATGTATGATAAAGTAATAGTTACTGACAACATGTGAAGTCCTTCTTAAAAAAATGAGCACTATCAGATTCTTTCTCGATTAAAAGTCCTTGATAGAGTTCTAAGACCATGAAGACCATTCTACATTCATATTGGAGCTTCTATAGATGTGTTTAAATGTGTTTAAGAAGTTTTCACAATAAAATATTAAAAAGGAAGTAGTATCATGAAAATGTATATAGGGACTCCAAAAAAGTAATAATTGAGTACTGTTAATAAAAAAGAAGGTTCCCTATGAAGGATGAGTTGCTCATAGCATAGTTTCATGAATAAATAATTGTTTCACGACTTACATAAAGTGAAGTTGAGTGAGAAAAGGATTTATTGCTGGGGAAAGGGCTAGAGTAGTCTTATAAATACCCAATCCCTAGAATACGAAAGAGATAAAATTATCAGTGGTGGATTATTTATAAAAAATAATACTCTATTTTCTATAATGGTAAGTTGTAATAAAGGGTTACACAAACTACAATTTTATTCAAGTGACTTGTATGAACCACTTTATCCTATTAAAATAATATTTACACAATCCTATGTTTTCTAAAAAGGGTAGTCTTGAATAAATGGATAAAATTTAATAGGTTATTTCATATAGAAAAAAGGATATACTAATATGAATAGGATGTTTATTAAAAGTAAGTTTTGGGAAATCACATTAAGTTAAAAATATAGAAAGTGATTTTCCACTCATTATACACCTTATCAAAGGAAGAAGTTATTCCTTGAAGACTAAGTGAATATTATCAGGGAATTGTAGCTTATGATATAATGAATTTCATAGCTAGTTTATGAAATAAAACTAGGAATATCAATGGGAACCTACCCATAATTTATGTAAAAAACAAGAGATAATGAAAAATTTAATTTTTATATGTTACAAAGAGTTTCTCCTCTAGGTGAAGTGAGAAAAATAGAGGATGAGGGAGTGAAAGTAGGATGAGGATTGACCGAACCCAAAACCATTAGAAAAGAGAGTGAACCTTTAGTGAGGACTGACTAAAACTAGAAAAATTTTAAAGGGAGTGACCCTATATAGGTAGTTATATATCCATAAATATTTTAAGGGAAGTAACCCTACGGATTAAAGTGAACTAGTCGAATACCACCCCTGAAGTTATTAAGTAGATTCCAGAAAATTGGATCATTGATTTTATATATTCCTTTGATTATCCCAGTAAATGTGAACAAAAAAACGTATATATTCTTGTGTGCATGATTTAATTATTGTCATTAGGAAATCAATCAGTGTTTGTGGGTTAAGTAATCATCAATCTAATCTAAAAAGGATAAGATAATGGGATCATAAATTAAATCCACATTTAAAGAATAATATTAGAGTGACCCTACTATTAGTATGGTCATGATCATTTAGGTTGGTGAGAGTTTGAGGATTAAGGGATTTTTAAATTAGAATGAATTTCATATATTTATTCACCCCTTTAAATGTACATCTCACTAATTACACTTATGGGGAAACCACTTTTATTGAGAAATATTATCCTTTCATTTTTATAGAAATCCATGAAGAATACATCTCGATTATCAAGGCATGTATTATCTCCCCAAAAATCATGAAAGATACTAATTTGGACCATCCTTTTGAAATTATGTGTGATGTGGGTGACTTTATAATAAGCCCTCTCTTATAAAAAATGTTGGACCAAACTACACTTTTCATTACATATTCAAGAAAATCATTGAATGTGGCACAAATAAATTGCCCTATAATTGAAAAATAAGTTTTTTTTGTTTCTTTTTTCCATAGAGAAAGTTAGAACTTATCTCATAGGATCTTGTATCATTGTTTTCACCCATCACTAGACATTGAAATACATTTTCCAAATAAAATATGTAAATTTCAAATTTATTAGGTAGATATTTATCTTATAATAATTTGATATAAATATATAATATAAAAAAGGTGTTAAAAAACATGAATTTTTCCACCTTTCTATATTGGAATTAAAAATTAGTCATCCAATTATTCTATGTTATATTTAATTACTAATGACTATATCTATTATAAGAGTGATTTTCCATTGTATAATGATATAGAAAACTATTTGGTGACTTGCATCATTACAAAATATTTATGAACTCAAGATAGGAGGAAATTGATTTCTAATATAAAACACTATATGTTTGATGATCAATTGATTTATATGTTTTTTTCCCATAAGTCCATTATGAGATGTGTCATAGTGGTTTATGAAGTTGATTTTATATATTAATTTTAGGTATAGTCATGTGGAGGATACCTTTATATGAATCAAAATAAAAAAAAGTTTATTCAAAGTGGTTTATTTTGGACTACCCTATCTATGGATTACACCATATTATATCAAACCTATACTTGGTGTCAACATATAGGTTCCATAAGTAAAAGAAACCAAATTCCACTTAATTATATTACAACAATATATATCTTTTATTGTGGGGAAATTTCTTTTATGGGAACCTTACCAAACTTTAGGGGGTATCTATATATCCTCCTATCTATTGAATATGTGTCTTGATGTGTTAAGAACATTCCCATCATATAAAATTATCATCAGGTTGTGATTCAATTCCTTAAATAAAACACATTTTATAGATTCATAATTCTCAGGGATCTTATAAGTGACTACAGAACCTATTTCTAAACTTCACTTTTTTCACTTGTGTCGAAGTATGGTATCAATCATTATGCTTCCATGTCCTGCCACCCTCAAAACAATAGTCAATATAAGTTATTGAATAGATAAATAATGTAAATTATAGAAAACAACACTCAACACATGTAGGAAATATTCGTATATGAAGCTCTTAGATACCATTTGAGTATATTTGATCACATAAAAAAACAACCAAAGGAATTTCAAAATACCATTTGTTTTATGGAAACGATTTCCATTTACACGTTGAAATTCAGCACAACAAGTTTTGTGTAATGAAAAATATGAATTTTAAACATACATTTTCTGACATAAAGATGAAATTTTACCTTAATGAAATTTATTAACTTAAAATGGAGAATTATTAAAAGTCACGGATCAATAAATATAGACTTTAATCCTACCAATTTATGAATCTTGAAGTAAAATCCTTTAAATCAAGAAAATAGTTTCTCCTTTATACTTAAAAACATCATTTTCACCCAGAGAAGTTGAGGTTGAGGGGGTCGGGGAACAACTTTATGTATTATGTTGACCCTCATGGATCTATTTTTATTTATGATCATAAAATTGGGAACATCATTAAGATAAATCATCATCTGAAAAAAAAATTCAGAGAATTATATCATAAATAAGAAATTAAAGAGGTTTTTGAATGATACAATCTATAAATGAGAAATGATTTTATAATTATGGGTCTATATCAATAAAAAAAATTAACTAAGTTATTTATGAGAGGCAACTCTAATGCTTATTAGTTGTTTACTTTTATTGTTTTTCTACTTGATTAAAAAACAAAGAAGGTTGTTTTTTTCCTTATTTAGGGTATTTGTTTTTTAGTTAAGGGAATCCTATGGGGTTTAAATGTTTCTTAGAATCTATTTGTGTTTGATATTTAGAGGATAAAATAGTGTTAGTATTTATAATTAAACACATACTTTCCAGATCTCAAACTCAATCCTTAATCATCTATGATATGTTTAGAGACCCGAAGCTTGACGTACATTGACATTACATTACATTTGCGGAATACTTAGTACATAACAAAAACACACACACAAGGATCGTAATAGTTTAGTGTCTTTGGAAACTCGGAATATAATCTTCTAATCCTGGTGAAAGATCTTCAACATCTCCCATAAAGATCTTCATTTTTTTACCTAAAACCTTTCTTTATATCCTGGGGAAAATAAAACATAAAAGGGTGAGCTCAAATGCTCAGTAAGGGTAAACAAAAGAAATACCAATCACATCATTTTCATAAGAACATAACATTTTGGAAATCTTAACCTGCAAAAGAGAGCATAATTTCATAACATGGGATAAATCATGGTAGTGAAATTTAATCACAATAATCATAACTTAAAACATGAAACTTTGTGTCATACACACATAATCATAGAGAATCATTTCTTGTTAGTCAAGACTCGTTGCCAATACTATCTCAGTGGACAAAGTCCCTTTCTGAACCGAGTCACCCTCGTTTCAGTCATGTTTCACTGAACCGGTATAACCTACCATTCTAGCCATGTCTATCTCATGAGATATAAAATCTTTACCCAATGCATTGGAGGGAGATATAGGTCCCACCCATCTCATAATGATATCATTCTTATGTGTGCCACAAAATCATAAACCATACATCATTGCATAACCCATGTAATAAAAATGGGAATCTTAAACATCATGACATCATAAAACAATTCATATACGATAAAGGAATTCATAAAAATAATTCCATCACAACATAATCAAATCAATTTAATAATAGGGATAAAAACATAACCCTTTATTATCTTAGATGGAAAATAATTTTGATAAAACACTTGAACTTCATTCTTGAGGAAAATATCCTTTCTACTTCAAAAACACTTTTCCTTTCTTAACATGTCATACAATTTTAAACTAAAAAAAGTTGATTAAAAATAAACTTGAAAACTTATAAAGGAATATTTTTGGAAATAAAGTTTTAAAAATCCATTCATGCCGTATAAGTTAAAAAAACATTCTTCTCGTACTTTTGTCGGAAAAGTCAAAAAGTACCTCGTACGAAAAATGACAAAAGATTCCTTTCATATCATTTACTAAAAACTCACCGAAGGGTAAAATAGGTTTTAAAAAATTTTAGGTGGATGGAAATAATATTAAATATTGAGGGAACATGGATGTGTATAAAATACACCCCAGAAAATACCAACGTTTAAGCAATCTCGGATAAAAATGAGATTGTGATATTTCCCTTACCTTAGGTCCGAATTTCTTTGTAAGTGTCCGAACCTCCTGTATAATGATTTAAATAATGTTATTGACTTATTCCAGAATCATAATTATTTTTATGATATCATATATGGTCATATTCTTAGCTTCTTAGTAGTAATATTTCATTGCAACTTGTTATTCAGGTGTTTATAACTTTTTGTTCTTATGAGTGTTTTGTCGAATAAATTCTTATTCTTTTCTTTAGGTTATAGTTAACTCATTTCCAGAATGGTATTAGTGTAATATATATCATATTCATTCAATTAAATTCATTTATATAATAATTATGAAATGAAGATCATGTAGAACGAGTCACATCACATCGTGGAGACGGTATTCCGTACGTACGCACGAGTGATGATATCGTTCCTATGATCGTGGAATTGTATTGGAGTATATGTATACTATTTCAGAATCAATATCACTTTATAATAGTCATATATATTCATTATTTACACCATTATACACATCCAAGTAAGGTGGTGGTGGAAAACAGATTACACCACGGCGTGGAGACTGTATTCCGTACGTACGCACGCGCGGTGATTTCTTTTTCCGTAGGATGGATAGATGGTGAAATAGGGTTGTTTCATACTTATAATAACATATCCGTATATGAGTGATACTGATGTTATTACTTCATAATGAAACAACTAAAGAAGAAGAAGTGGAAGAAGAAATAAAGATGAAAGAATCGGTAACAGACATTAACTCTTCTTTGAAGTGCTTCTTTGAGACCTTCTTTTAGGGCACTAAAATTGGTCTTTGAGGAAGACCAGAACCTCTAGGATGTTGCTAGGGAAGTGGAGAGGAGAATTGGGCAGGGTTTGGCCGAGCTTGAAGGCTCAATGTTGTGTGAGGAAGAGAGGGAGGAGGTGCCCTTTTATAAGGGAGGAGAGGGGCACCATTGGAATAACTAAAAATATTATTTTATTATAAAGTCAAGTTCAGTTTTAAATAGCTCCAAATTGATTTATTTCGAGGCTAAGGTGGGTATGGGTCGAAATCCTCTCATCCAATAGAATTTAGACAAGTTTAGGTTCATATTTTAACCTTATCATTTAGATTTAACATTAAGTTAAATAATTTTACTTTTACCGTGTCTTCTTGGGTTCTTACACTATAAGGTTAATAAACTTACTATAAGAAGCCAAAAGAACCCCAAATTGTTTATTATTAATATATATAACCTTATCTAAGTCATTTGTCCGAACCTTAGATTTTTAGGAATAAAATAACAATTAATAATATAATATTTGTTTTAAAAACTATTTTATGTCAATTTTGACACTATTTAGTAATTGATTTTTGTGAAAATCATAACAGAATGATAAGTTCTAAAAACGTTAATTAACTCAATAATAACATGTCATATTAACCTATAAAATTAGTGTAAATCATAAAAAGTCTTAAATTATATTTATTTGGGTATTTATAATATCAACTATTAAAATGTTTCACTATTATGGTAATTACTGCACCATCATTATGTCATAAATAAATTAATTTATTTAATGTCTAAAAATTATATATAAAATATCATTATGTAGGAAATCGTTTTAGATTTCTAATGAGTATTTATATTTGAATTTATCTTATGTATAACCCTATATTAAAAATGTTTTAGTAAATAAACTTTTATTTTAACTCTTTTAACCCTTCTTTAAATAAATTAATAATAAATGTCCTAATCTAATCCAAGTGGGCCTAAATGGTCATATTTTATTCCTAATTTTGTTTTCGGTCGAATTAAACTTGTCCAATAGAATTCGGACATGTGTTAGGGTAATAATAATATCATTTCTACTCTTAATTACTCTATTTACTTTTAACCATGGTAAAAAAAAGTAAAAAGTTACTATTCACCAAAAAATTATTTTCATCTCATTGAACAACATTTTACTTACTGAAATCAACCTTGTCTCTCGGATTTTTGAAATTTCACTCACAGAAGCGGTAAAATTATGTTTTATGAACAATTCAGTTTTTTTAACTACCACTTAGTGGTTTCACTATTCATCAAAAATTGAAAGTTTTCAGAAAAATACCAAAAATTAGGCCTAAGATATATTTGATATTATGAACTAAAAAATTATTTCTATTTTACCAATTTCAAAACATATTAGTTGCATTAATTAATTTATAAATTAATTCCCGTCGTCAAAACAAATAGCGTGTTCTTAAGAGATAATAACTATCAAAAGATTGACACTTCTTTATGTCTGGTTTAAATGTGAAATTACATCCAATGACCATCATTGTATTAAATTGCAAAAATATATTCTAAATATACTTTAAAACCACTCAAATTAATAATTTATCACTATTAATTATTTCGATTGAAAAAATTGTTTTTAATTAAAATTTAGTAATTTTCACTATTCATCAAAATATGAAAGTTATCCGAAAATCACCAAAATTTCACCCTAAGCTAATTTCAATATTACGAATCCAAAAATGAATTCCATTTTGAAAAATAAAATTACAAAATTTTAAAAGTGGTTATTACTATTCATAACGGCTAGTTTTAATAATATTTTAATAGCATATTGTTGTTTAGTGAAACTCGTTATTGCGTACTACACACGCTATCGAGGAAGGTCGCGATTGCATGTAATACAAGGAAAATCAAGGATGCATGTTGTGCATGCTTCTTTTGGTGCAGCGTACAACACAAGACATTAGTGAAATTAAAAAGAATATTTTTCATAAAATCTCGGGGTGTTACATTCTACCCCCCTTAAAATGAATTTCGCCCTCGAAATTCGTCGGGGTTATAAATGGTTTACTATTCGAAAGTTTCTTTAATAGAAACCCACATCGTAAAAAGGAATACCAAAACCAATCTTTAAAAACAAAAGTATGAAACGTAATGGTTACCCAAATAAACTAATCACTGGGTTTCTACATAGGTGAAAATATGGATATGGAAGAGAAATCTAACCATCATGTTCTGATGGAGAGTGGTAGAGAACATGACTATAGAAAAGCCAGCAATCACAATGCAATAAATTTGTGACGATCTAAGGTACCATCTGATTCATCAGATATAAGAGCACTAAGACAACATTTTTGGTTTTCAAGATCATTTCCCTAAAGTTGATGAAATTGGAATTAGAAGAAATACTTTCGTGATTTTGGTATAGTCTCACCGTTTGTCGTTCTTTGGACAATTTCCACTTCATCTCTTAAAGAAATGAAGTTGAATTTGTCATTTGTGATGTGTTAGCAGATCATGTTATAGAATGATGGGTCATTCCATCTCTTTCAAACAAAAGGTTAGAAAAAGTTATAAGTCCATCTTATGGTTAATCGTATATGGTTCCAAAAATGAACTTATACTTCATATATCATACCGCTTAATAAAATAAAACTAGTTTCTACTAACCAGGGACTTCCTGTAGGCCAGTGGTAGACGATAAAGGCCAGTCGCACTTCGGTTGTGGGTTCGATTCCCACAGCCTTGTCCGACACGATGGGCTGTCGCCCGTCCTGCAGGTTGTCCTTTTTATAAAGCTATATTACTATAACATCCCATCAATAATATCGAAAAAACTTCTATCCTTAAACAATACAAAATTATGTCCAACATAATCCATTCCAATCTTTAGGCTTATCCATAATACTGCAGTCCACTTTCATAATATAGTGAAAACGATTACTAGATATTTAATACCATCGTTGATCCCCATATATCATAAGATATGTTTTGTTGGTCACATTCCAAACATTCAAAGTCATTAATCATGTATTCTCTTGAATACCCATTGAGCCTTAGTGAAAACATGAATGTAGTTAAAAGTTAACACTTTCCACATACCAAAATCCTCAAAATTCTATATACTCAAACCATGATATCACTTAGTCCTTATATCAATCATGAGATCATGAATACTATCAAATATTTCATTTTCTCATTTCCCTTCATTATGCGCATATCATTCTTTTTCCAAAAACATCTCAATCACTTTCCATGGTTACTGGTACCATAAAATTATTGAAAACCACAATAGACCAAAACATAAATATTCCAATATTCCACGGTACTATATACAACATTATTTTGGAATAAACACTTAATCATTCCACCACATCGTTGTCATATTCAACATCGCCAATAGTGATCGCATGTGACTTTCCTTTGTCCTTTTCCTTAAGAGGTTTCTCATGTTGATCATCACTAACCCTTGGATTAGGGCATTTATTAGCATAATGCCCCATTTCCTTGCACTTGAAGCATTGAAGTGTTGGTGGTGCGTTCTCTGCAGTGTTTGCTTTGTTCACATCATTAGAGACCCTTTTTCCATTACTTCGACACTCAGCTGCTCGATGACCTTCTTTTCCACACTTAAAATATTTTCTAGTCCCTTTAAGACAATCTCCACCATTCTTCTTTCCACACTTTGAGCATAAGGAAACATTCATTTTCTTTTCACCATTATTCTGAGATTTCTCCTTGAACTCCATCTTTCGTTTCTTTTCAAAACCATGAGATGGATATGTAACACCAACTTCCATTTCTACCTTCATAGCACAACGCACAATTTCTTCATAGCTACTGAAGTCTCTTATAGCTAATTCCCTTCGAAGACTTGGTTTTAAGACACTGAAAAATTGATCAACTTTACTTTCAGGTTGGATGATAATGCCAGAAGCATACCTTTCAAGTCTTGTAAAATTTTCTTCATATATACCAACAGATTCATCATCCTTCTGCTTCAGCTCAAGAAACTCCTTTTCCATCTTCGTTCAAAGAATACGAGGGAAGTACTTACTGAAAAACAAGTTCTTGAACTCGTCCCATTCCATGGACTCAATTTCATCTCTTGGTCTCGTATTCTTGATAAGATTCCACCATTGATCAGCTTCACCTTCCAAACGATATACTGCTAAGATGACTTTATCATGTTCTGAATATTGAAGAACTGAAAATATCTTTTCAGTGGTACTGATCCATTGTTCAGCAACAAGTGGATCAGAAGACCCACTAAAAGAAGGTGGACGTTGCCTCATGAAGGACTCAATAGAATATTGTTCCCTTCTCTGCTCATTTGGAAGTCCAGAATGATTCATAGCTTGTGTAAGTATAGCAATAAGATCTTTCACTCCATCTCCCATAACATTTGTTTGTTCAGGAGGACAATCATTGCATTGTCCATTACATTGACCAACACAGTTCCTTCGGGTTCCAGCCATCGTCTAAAACCCAAAAAGAATAGTGTGAGAGGAAAAAAATCATGCTAGGGAAAACAACATAATAAAGTGGGAGTACCTTCAATATCTAACATCTTAGGTTTAATTATATGATCGTTAGCGTAATTCTAGTACTATAACCTATACGTATACTTAACCTTAGGGACATCCCTAGACATACCTTAGAAATATCTCTAGGGATCTCACTAACGTTTTCGCATCATAGTTTCCAAAGGTTGACTAAACCTTTCCTCTGATACCAACTGTAGAGACCCTAAGCTTGACGTACATTGACATTACATTACATTTGCGGAATACTTAGTACATAAAAAAAACACATACATAAGGATCGTAATAGTTTAGTGTCATTGGAAACTCGGAATATAATCTTCTAATCCTGGTGAAAGATCTTCAACATCTCCCATAAAGATCTTCCTTTTTTTTACCTAAAACCTTTCTTTATATCCTGGGGAAAAGAAAACATAAAAGGTTGAGCTCAAATGCTCAGTAAGGGTAAACAAAAGAAATATCAATCACATCATTTTCATAAGAACATAACATTTTGGAAATCTTAACCTGCAAAAGAGAGCATAATTTCATAACATGGGATAAATCATGGCAGTGAAATGTAATCACAATAATCATAACTTAAAACATGAAACTTTGTTTCATACACACATAATCATAGAGAATCATTTCTTTTTAGTCAAGACTCATTGCCAAGACTATCTTAGTGGACAAAGTCCCTTTCTGAACCGAGTCACCCTCGTTTCAGTCCTGTTTCACTGAACCGGTATAACCTACCGTTCCAGCCATGTCTATCTCATGAGATATAAAATCTTTAACCAATGCATTGGAGGGAGATATAGGTCCCACCCATCTCATAATGATACCATTCTTATGTGTGCCACAAAATCATAAACCATACATCATTGCATAACCCATGTAATAAAAATGGGAATCTTAAACATCATGACATCATAAAACAATTAATATACGATAAAGGAATTCATAAAAATAATTCCATCACAACATAATCAAATCAATGTAATAATAGGGATAAAAACAGAACCCTTTATTATCTTAGATGGAAAATAATTTTGATAAAACACTTGAACTTCATTCTTGAGGAAAATATCCTTTCTACTTCAAAAACACTTTTCCTTTCTTAACATGTCATACAATTTTAAACTAAAAGAAGTTGATTAAAAATAAACTTGAAAACTTTTAAAGGAATATTTTTGGAAATAATGTTTTAAAAATCCATTCATGCCGTATAAGTTAAAAAAACATTCTTCTCGTACTTTTGTCGGAAAAGTCAAAAAGTACCTCGTACGAAAAATGACAAAAGATTCCTTTCATATCTTTACTAAAAACTCGCCGAAGGGTGAAATTGGTTTTAAACAATTGTAGGTGGATGAAAATAATATTACATATTGGGGGAACATGGATGTGGATAAAATACACCCCATAAAATACCAATGTTTAAGCAATCTCGAATAAAAATGAGATTGTGATATTTCCCTTACCTTAGGTCCGACTTGCTTTGTAAGTGTCAGAACCTCCTGTATAATGATTTAAATAATGTTATTGACTTATTCCAGAATCATACTTATTTTTATGATATCATATATGGTCATATTCTTAGCTTCTTAGTAGTAATATTTCATTGCTACTTGTTATTCGGGTGTTTATAACTTTTTTTATTATGCGTATTTTGTCGAATAAATTCGTATTATTTTCTTTAGGTTATAGATACCTCATTTACATAATGGTATTAGTTTAATATATATCATATTCATCCAATTCAATTCATTTATATAATCATTATGAAATGAAGATCATGTAGAATGAGTCGCATCACATCATGGAGATGGTATTCCGTACGTACGCACGAGTGATGATATCGTTCCTATGATCGTGGAATTGTATTGGATTATATGTATACTATTTAAGAATCAATATCACTTTATAATAGTCATATATAGTCATTATTTACACCATTATACCCATCCAAGTAAGGTGGTGGTGGAAAACAGATTACACCACGGCGTGGAGACGGTATTCCGTACGTACGCACACGCGGAGATTTATTTTTCCGTAGGATGGATAGATGGTGAAATAGGGTTGTTTCATAATTATAATAAAATATCAGTATATGAGTGATACTTATGTTATTACTTCATAATGAAACAACTAAATAAGAAGAAGTGGAAGAAGAAATAAAGATGAAAGAATCGGTAACAGACATTACCTCTTCTTTGAAGTCCTTCTTTGAGACCTTCTTTTAAGGCATTAAAATTGGTCTTTGAGGAAGACCAAAACCTCTAGGATGTTTCTAGGGAAGTGGAGAGGAGAATTGGGCAGGGGTTGGCCGAGCTTGAAGGCTCAAAGTTGTGTGAGGAAGAGAGGGAGGAGGTTCCCTTTTATAAGGGAGGAGAGAGGCACCTTTGGAATAACTAAACATATTATTTTATTATAAAATAAAGTTCGGTTTTAAATAGCTCCAAATTGATTTATTTCGAGGCTAAGGTGGGGATGGGTCAAAATCCTCTCATCCAATATAATTTAGACAAGTTTAGGTTCCTATTTTAACCTTATCATTTAGATTTAACATTAAGTTAGATAATTTTACTTTTACCGTGTCTTCTTGTGTTCTTACACTATAAGGTTAATAAACTTACTATAGAAAGCCAAACGAAACCCAAATTGTTTATTATTAATATATATAACCTTATCTAAGTCATTTGGACGAACCTTAGATTTTTAGGAATAAAATAACAATTAATAATATAATATTTGTTTTAAAAACTATTTTATGTCAATTTTGACACTATTTAGTAATTGATTTTTGTGAAAATCATAACAGAATGATAAGTTATAAAAAAGTTAATTAAATCAATACTAAAATGTCATATTAACCTAGAAAATTAGTGTAAATCATAAAAAGTCTCAAATTATATTTATTTGGGTATTTATAATATCAATTATTAAACTTTTTCACTATTATGATAATTACTGCATCATCATTATGTCATAAATAAATTAATTTATTTAATGTCTAAAAATTATAAATAAAATATCATTATGTAGTAAATCTTTTTATCTTTTTAATGAGTATTTATAATCGAATTTATCTTATGTATAACCCTATATTAAAAATGTTTTAGTAAATAAAATTTTATTTTAACTCTTTTAACCCTTCTTTAAATAAATTAATAATAAATGTCCTAATTTAATCTAAGTGGGCCTAAATGGTCATATTTTATTCCTAAGTTTGTTTTTGGTCGAATTACGCTTGTCCAATAGAATTAGGACATGTGTTAGGGTAATAATAATATCATTTCTACTCTTAATTACCCTATTTACTTTTAACCGTGGTAAAAAAAAAGTAAAAAGTTACTATTCACCAAAAAATTATTTTCATCTCATTGAACCACATTTTACTTACTGACATCAACCGTGTCTCTCGGATTTTTGAAAAATCCACTCACAGAAGCGGTAAAATTAAGTTTTATGAACAATTCAGTTTTTTTTATCTACCACTTAGTGGTTTCACTATTCATCAAAAATTGAAAGTTTTCAGAAAAATACCAAAAATTAGGCCTAAGCTATATTTGATATTATGAACTCAAAAATTATTTCTATTTTACCAATTTCAAAACATATCAGTTGCATTAATTAATTTAAATATTAATTCCCGTCGTCAAAAAAAATAGCGTGTTCTTAAGAGATAATAACTATCAAAAGATTGACACTTGTTTATGTCTGGTTTAAATGTGAAATTACATCCAATGACCATCATTGTATTAAATTATAAAAATATATTCTAAATATACTTTAAAACCACTCAAATTAATAATTTATCATTATTAATTATTTCGATTGAAAAAGTTGTTTTTAATTAAAATTTAGTAATTTTCACTATTCATCAAAATATGAAAGTTATCCGAAAATCACCAAAATTTCATCCTAAGATAATTTCGATATTATGAATCCAAAAATGAATTCCATTTTGAAAAATAAAATTACAAAATTTCAAAAAGTGGTTATTACTATTCATAACGGCTTGTTTTAATAATATTTTAATAGCATATTGTTGTTTAGTGAAACTCATTGTTGTGTACTACACATGCTATCGAGGAAGGTCGCGATTGCGTGTAATGCAAGGAAAATCAAGGATGCGTATTGTGCAAGCTCCTTTTGGTGTAGCGTACAACACAAGACATTAGTGAAATTAAAAAGAATATTTTTCATAAAATCTCGGGGTGTTACAATACGTCTACTTGTAAAATGGAACCCTAAGGATCAATTGATTTTTCTTCGGTCTTTATCTTAAAATAATGTGATTTTGTTAATTAAATTAATTTAAAATTTCATTATTAAACTTCTTCCTATACTTACTTACACTTTTTATTTTTTCATTCTCATTCAACACCATGGATAGTTTCATTCTAGATTGGGAGAGGGGATTGAAAAACTAAGATTTTGTTAAAACATTTTTTAGGGAATCAATAACAAATTTAATTGCATTACCATTGTATCTTTTAATATAATTTTGGTATATTAAACTCTATATAAATTACATTTTTACTCCTTGATTCTTGGATTTATGAGATTCTAAGATCATGAGCATAATTTTCTTAATCATGGTTATCTGATATGTTTTCTCACCATATATATTTTCATCTATTATAGTAAAAAGTCACAAAAAAAAATCATTTTTATTGTGAAGTATTCATTTGAGTTCTTGGGGAACATTCCTTTTAGCATAGGCTGTGTAATTTTTTAAAGTTTAATTTTCATGAAAAAATTGAAAATAATACAAATGATAAAAAAGTGATTGCATAGAGAAATACATTGACCTGATTTGTGGCATATAAAGCTTGGAGATAGTGACTCTATAGCTTTATTACCAATATTTAGGATTTAAATATTTATTTTAAAGAATTGTATTGAAAATATATGTGATATTGTGGTAAAAAACAAACAAAAAACAAAAAAATAAATATCAAAATGTTAACATTTGATTCCCACCTAGTGCTTTTATATTTTCCCCCTTGAATAGAAATTAACCTCATGTATTTTGTGATACCCAATAAATCATTATGTGTAATTGGAATTTAATGAAATGTGTGGGTGAACTCGAATAAAGGGTTAGCCTTGGGATTGAGTGATTCATGCATACTTGGATTTTTTTAATAATTTTGACGGGATTCATGATTTTTTTATTTATGTTGTTAATGGTAAACCTATATATTAAAATGTTGTTAGAGGGAGGAATTAAATTTTGACCTTTTTGAGTTAATAATTTTCTATGGACTAGAAAAACTAAAGTTGCGGTGGGTGATTATCGACTAAAGGTGAATAATTTTCATTTAATTTTGAAGAGTTTTCATGTTCTTCACTATTTATAAAATACAGGGTTAATTAATTTTAAAATATAAACTTCATTTCTTAGCATATGTGAAATTATTTTTTAAAATTAATTAATCTTGTCCCATTAGACATTACCATATAGAGATATATCAATTAATGATTTAAAATTGAAATTTTAAAATCAATATTTTATTTAAGAAAACATAAAATTACTTATTTTTAAAATTTTTATTCACCAAAATCCTTTTAAAACACTTTCCAAAACATTTTAGTTTTCCTTCAAAAACCGTTTTCCAAATCAATTTTCTTTCAAAAAATATTTTAATATCACCTGAATTCATGTACATGTAAAATATTTATATGTTGTAAGCATGAGGCATTTATTCACTGTACTTAACACCCCTTGTCTAGAGTAAAATAAATAACAAAAACTAATAACATCATACTTCAAAAAAATATAAACTATAACTAAAACTATAATCCCATATCCTTTTTAACTTAGGATCTTCACCAGTTAGGTGTTCATGAATCACACTCTTGGTGTTTGTCCCTTGTTTTGACCATTTCTATCACCATTTACCATACCCAAAATTCAATAAACTATAGAAATAGGTCTCTAATACCATTTTTAATTCCATGTCCTTGGTCACCCAAATAGTAACTGAAGTAGTGGTGTTAGAGAGGCTCAGGAATGGCCCCTATATGGAAGAGGATATTGAAATGTGGCGTGATTCTATGAGAAAAATTAAAGAGACTATAATATTAGTATAAAAGTAATCAATAAAAAATAAATATCCAAACATGTTAGTCTAAATACCTCTTTTAAACATTACCTTTGAAAATAAAAATTCACTCTTTAGATGTTTTATTATTTCTAATCACTATCTTTCCAAAGTTATAATGTTTTTAAAGGAAAGTAAAAAAGATTTATCAAATGGAGAAATTTAATATTATCATATGAAAATTTACCAAGTATATCATATGGTGGAATACCAAGTACATCAAAATCTAATGTACAAATAACATAAGATATATGTCTTCAATACATACTACATAGAAGGATTATAGAGTCCATCACACAATGTCCTTTGGAAAAATTCCATTGGATATAGTTCTATAAAGACCATCAAAAAATTTTATCAGGAAGAGAACTATAAAGTATGATGTATGGATGTTTACTAAGCTAACCAAAATAAGATATAAAAATTAAATTAAATGAAGAATTATCAATTATACCAAAATTAATTTTCAAATAACTATAGTGGTACTACATCTAATGACCAAAATAATGATTTATGTCACGCTAAACTCATCAATAAAAAAATATGTCTTTCCCATTACATTTCTACTGATTCGAAGAAGTATGGAACTCAACCATTAGATGGCCATCTATAAATAGGAACACCAATATAAAGACAAGGAGATGCTAAATCTTTGTGATATAAAGTTACTATTTATGTTTTGTAAGATCTTGTTACTGAGTGCACTTCAACTGCAATCTTTATAGAGTCACCATAAAGCATTGTTTGTGGGGATTATATTTTATATTATTTAAGGTTTTCCACTATAATTTTTTATCCAATAATGAGATCAAGGGCTATATGGATAGAGATAAATAAGTTTTGTCTGGTGATGTTAATAAAGGTATCCTAGTAATTGGAAGACACTGCATTGTCTGATCTGGTGGATCAAGGGATTCTAAGGATTGTAAGAAAAACCTTATGATATGTTAAGTCAAGGGTACCTAATTTCAGGTAGAGATACTTCCTTATCACCTATGGTTAAAGTTAATTTATTTATTAGGAATATTTATGTATATTTTTTTATATTCTTCATTAAATTTATATTACTACATTTAACTTATTTCTATAAGATTTATATTTTCAAAATTCATTTTATGAAAAATTTATAATGCGTAGTTTTAAACATTATTACTCTGATTATAAATTATATATATATATATGATATAATTTATTAAAAAACATGTTTGTAAAATTGTATATTTAAATTATTATAAAGTATAATTCACTCTCTCTCTTTTATTAAATTTAAGACTCTTACAATCTCATAAAACATCCAAACAAAAATATTAGAGACCCTATATGGAATTAATATTACAATCCATATTTTTTATATAATTTACTTTATGATTTATTACAAAAATATAAAAACAATAAAATCCAATAAGACCGATATTTATAGTTTCTTTGGGTAATTCGATACATATCAAAATAACTTAAAACTAGTATAAAATAAAAAAATTGAAAAACTCCACCACATTCCCTTAAATTTCGTAGATATTATAATAATGTATGAGATAATCTTTAGAAATACAATAGAAATGGGTGAGATGTAGATCCCAATAATGGATTAGTAAAAGGATAACATGGTGAAAATAATACATGTGATTCAGGAGGCATATCAAGGTGACTTAAAAGGCTAAGAATCATAAACATGAACATTAAAGCATCATATAAGATGACAACATCAAGGAAATATAGGAATGTAGAAACAACATAAAACATGAAATCATAAATATGAAACAATGATAACAAACAATAGATTATAACATTGGTTGATTAGAATAAACACCCATGATCTATAAAAGGTATCTCATTAGATAAAAATATTTTCTAATTAATTCAAGGGCTATATAACTATGGGAACACCCATTATATTCATATTATAAACATGAATTTGTGTGCCACATAAACCATAAAACCTAAGAAAATATTTCATCAATTTTAATTCCACAATTAAGGAATATAAGTTAAATACATTTTTATTCCAAATCAATGAAGTTTAGGTACATCTAGGTGATTCCCATCGAGTTGAAATGTTGATGGGTTTTCACTAAAAAAGATTTAGCATGGAAAATAATGAGATATTTTTTATAGCATAATAGGTTTACATAATGGTTAAAAAAAGTTTTAATGAGAGTTAAATATTGTATATAATTACTTTAAAATCATAATTTTAGTAAATTTATGAATAAAAACACATTAAAAAGAAATATTTAAAATAAAAAGGATTATTACAAATAAATAACATGAAAAAAAGAAAGAGGAGAGAGTCCCTTACATTCAAAAGGTGATTTTAAAAGCATGAGAGGATCTTACTAAGAGTTTGGGAACATCATGGGAGTGTTTTAGAGATTTAAAAGAAAAGAAAATTAATGATGAATTGGGTTTGAGTGAAGAGGAAAGTGAGGTTGGAATAATATTTATAAAAATATATAGGAGAATTCATTATTAATTTATAAACACATGTTTTGGACTCTAAGTGATAACATAATCTAAACCAAAAAACTTCACATGGATTTAACCATGTTTTCAAATAAGATTGGTTTTAAATATTTTATTAGTCTATGAAATGATCTTCGTAAAATAATACCATTCATGATGTGGAAGGGAGTCCTGATTATAAAAGAATTATTTTTAAAACCATAAAATACAATATAGGTTTTGGAGGATTCATTATACGTTTGTAAAATTAATCAAATATCCTAAAAATATTATATTTAAGGGGAAACTTATTTTTTATCATGGATTATCTTTATAGTATGTATTACATCAATTTACTTGGATTGTGATGTCATAATACATACCATATATTTACATCGTATATAATTAATAGATTTTTTGGACTATCTTAGAAAATTATTAAAAATGTACCATTGTTTAATTTTGATTTAATTATTTAAAAATTAATATTTATTTACCAAAATAAATTTAAAAAAAAATGGGAATTTACACTTTTAAATAAAATTCTTATTTTATAAGAAAATAATTGTTTTTACTAAACTAATAACTTTCTAAACCTTATACAAACTACATTATACTTCATTAAATTTTATTAACATCTATATTTAAATAAATATTATTTAGTGGGAATATTTCACAGAAATAACATTTATTTTAAAATTATATATGGTAACAAAAAGTGTATTTTAATTGAAACCATATATTTTACAAAAATACAATTTTTGTTTCTTCCTATGAAAATATATTTTTTATCAAGATCATTATCAAAAAATATATATAAAAATTAATAATGAAAGAGGGATAGATATAATCATTATTTTATTAAAAATTAAATATAAAAATTTATACTAATAGGGTCAAGACATATGACCCCTTATTACACTAGCATACTCCTTAAGTGTAATGTATATGATGGTGGTAACTTATTGGGGAGGTTCAATATATGTATTTTGGATCACGATACTGGTAATCTTGAACTTGTACCATAAATGGATTCAATCAAGTTTCAGTTATTGAATCTCAACTTACACGTAGTTAAGGGAAGAACCTACTTATTCCATCTCCCTTATAAGATCAGATAAATGGGATTCATTGGGTAAAATCCTACTAGTAGAGGACACCAATTCTTCAATCAATGTCAATTATAATTTATCATAACCCTTAATACGTACTTATTTTAATAGTTATTATTGAATGAATATATTATCAATGGTTAGGATAATTTAGTATCTTTTAAGTATGAAAAACAATTAAGTCCATATATAATAATGATCTAAAATAACCAATGTAATGAATATGTTTTCTATAAATTAATTACTTAATAATGAATTTATTAATTCAATAGGTAATTTAATTTATAAAAGTTTGTTTCATTACATTTCTTCCCCTTTATAATTTTTTCCATAAAATTTTCATTTCATACATTAAAATAGATTAGGTCACTTCTATTTCATTGCCTTTTCCAGTTCCCATGTTACTTCCTAAAACTTTTGGTTGTGCCATAATACTTTTACCACATTAATTTTCTTATTTCATGGAATATTGTCTCTATAATCTAATATCTCTATTAGGTACTACACATATGAAATATTATTCTCCAAAGGTAGTACCTCTGGATTCATTACACGTGAGGGGTCCAGTATGTTCTTCCCTAAGAGGGATACATGTAACACATCATGTACTTCAAATAGGTAATTTATGATTGATATTAGATAATCCAAAAATATATTAAGATAAAGGATCTCAAAGGGGTCTGTGTATCTAGGAACATGATTTCCCTTCTTCACAACCTCATGAATTTCATCCATGTTGATATACAAAGGAACACCTTATCTATGACCTCAAACTCTAGGTATCATCGATGATTTTCTATGTAGATTTTTATAATTGTAGCATAGATTTCATATTATGTTTAGCAGTTTGAACCTTATTTAGAGTAAATTGAATATGATATGTATTTATTAGCTTCCACTCTCCAAATTCATCCAATCATGTTGGATTGTGACACCTCTACCCTTATAGAGTCTCATAAAGTTCCATTTAAATGATAGAATGAAAAATATTTTTATATGATATCTCCATGAGGGGAATGTGTTGACCCCAAAATCCTTGTAAATTATTTTAGTAAAATATTAACATATAATCTGGAGTTTTAATGGTTCTCTTAAACTGAACAATAGTCCATGGATGATAAAAAATACTGAACCTCGCCTATGTATCCAATTTTTTGATGAAGGATTTTATAAAACCTTGAGAAAAACCTCATATCTTGATTAGATATAATGGATATAATAACTATGTGTAGTCTTATCACTTATATTATGTATATATTAATGTGTTTTTCAAGAGAGAAATCATCATCGATAGTAATGAAATTTCCAGACTTATTAGGGTGATCAATAACTACCAAAATGGTGTTTTTTCTTTTATATGTGTTTGGGAGTACAATAATAAAATCCACATTTATGTTTTTCCATTTCCATACTGTTATTGGAAATGGTTTCATAATATCTTTAGACTTATTTCATTCAACATTTTCAAGTTAGGATTACAAGCATTGAAATACAAATTCTGTGATCTCCTTCATCATGTTATTCCACCAAAAGTATTTTTTATATCTCTTTACACCATTGTGATTCATAGATTAATAAAGAAGGATGATCTATGATCATTATCTAGAATTTAACTCTTAATTTATGGTATTAAGTGACACATATTCAATATCCAAAACTTATAATTCAATATTTAGAAAATTTGAACTCCAGAACATTCATAACCTTTCTCTATAGTTCCTCATAATCCTTTTGAGCCTCCTTGATTATATCAAGAATGGATTTTTGATATGTTATTTTACCAAAGTGGGATGAAGTTAATTTTATGATTCCCAATTCCATCATTTTTTTATACATGAATACCGGATCCCTTTCAATCCTCATCATGGATAGGGTTATGAGATCCTTTCTACTTAGAGAATTCACCACTCTGTTCACTGCAACCAATTCCAAATAATGGATTTTGTAGTTATACAATTGGATTTTTAATTATTCAGGGGAATATGCTATTAATTTTTCACCTTTTATGGGTACACAACCTAATTCCATTTTGGACACATAACTATAGATCACAAATCCTTACCCAATGGTGGGTAATATGAGAAAATTTAAAGTGATTAGTATCTTCTTTAATTATTTAAATATCTCATCATTCATCAGTCTAGAAAAACTTCACTCCCTTCTAAGTTATCTTGGTAAGTGGGATTGAAAATCATGAGAAATTTCTCTCAAATCGATGATAGTACCCACCTATTCCAAGGAAACTATAGATCATAATCATAGATGTCGGTCCATTCCATCTTTTAATTTCCATTAACTTAAAAGGATACACAATTATCCCCTTTCTTGTGATAACATTCCCCAATAATGTTACTTTATTTATAAAAAACTCTCATTTATTCAACTTGATATAAAACTTTTACTTTAAAAAGGAGTCCTTTACAACATTGAAATTATACTCATGTTCCTAATTTATTTCGGGGTAGACAAGAATATCATCTATAAAGACTACCAGAAATTGGACAAGGTAATCCCTAAAGACTCTATTCATTAGGATCATGAAGATATCTGAAGCATTTGTGAGTCCAAATGGCATCACTGTGCACTCGTGGTTCTCATACCATATATGAAAAGTAATCATAGGTATATCCTCTTTATTTAACATTTGATGATAATATCCGGATCAAATATCCACCTTAGAGAATTATTGTGCTCCACCAAGATGATCAGACCATTCATCAATCTATAGTAGATGATACTTTTTATTTATCATGATCTTGTTGATCTCGCGACAACTAATGCATAGGTGCATTGAACCATACTTCTTCTTGATGAAAATAATTACTATACCAGATAAAGAATAACTTGGACATTTAATCCCTTTATCTAGATTCTCTTATAGTCTCTTCTTCATCTCTTCAAGTTCAATAGTGTCTATAATAAATGGTTTATTGGATATTATAAAGTCTCTACGTATAATTTCAATTGAGAACTCAACCTATTAGCTATTAGGAAGACCAAAATATTCTTAAGGGAACACACTAGTATATTCCCTTACAATGGGCATGCCATCAAGGGTGAACTTTTCTTTAGTGTTAATCATTTGGGCTAGATACACTTCCTCATAAGACATTAATATCAATTACTGAGATAAAAATTCCAAAGGATATCTATCCTCATCCTCACACTTGAATAGAATTAGAGGGTGATTCACAATACAGAGGGATACTTTCTTATCCCATAAATTTATGTTGCATTTATACATGGAAATACAATATATACCTATAATATAATCTAATTCCACTAAAGAGAGTACAAAATTGTTTTATGGGAAATTCATTCCATAAAATTTGATAGGGGTTAATATATATAATTAAGATGCAATATTTACCCCATTCACCATTTTCACTGATTACTCAACATTCATGTTTTGAGGTGGTGTTTAATTTTTTATAAAAAAACATGCTTGATATGAAATAATTAATGGAAACATATTCATATAGAATATTTGAATTTCATTAATGGATGATAATATTTCCCTTCATATTTTGATTCAAGTTCTAGTCATTTACTTCAACTAAAATAATTGTAGGGAGGATAATTTTCAAACTATAACACAGGTAAATGGGAAAATATGAATATTAAAGGGATAATTTATAATTTAAAAGTATTATTTAACCTATGAATTTATATGTCTCAATCTCAGTTATCCATGGTATATTTCATAACATAAAATTTGATAGGTATTTTTTCCTTTCATAATGCTTTATAAAAATATTATGAATGCACCAAAGAATATCACCTGGGTTTGTTAATCTAGGTGGTAATGATGTCATATTTCTCATTCACAAGGAGAAAATCCATTTATTACCTAATGATATCTTTTGGGGTTATTACCCCTAGTTACAACTATTCCAAATCTACATCTACTTATAGTATCCAAATAAGGATTTGGTTTCTTGTAAACTACTCAATATATACTTTACCAAATTGTTTTTATTTTTTCCTTTGTTTAGACTTATACATAAGCCTTTAAGTAAGGTATTATCATAAAAATACCTAAAAATAAATAGATCTTGTTTTACAACCTAATATAACAACCCATATCTTTCATACACTTTATTTCATGATTTATTAGATAAATATAAACATTATACGATCCCAAAATATTGTGAGGTCTAGTGTATTTGAGTAATTAGATACATATCAAAATAAATTGAAATAATAATAAAAAAACATTATTTTCAAACTCCACAACATTCCCTTAATTTTTTTGGTCTTCTAGTACTGTATGGGAGAACCTGAGGATATACATAAGAAACGGGTGACCTATAACACCCTTTTAGGGAATAATCAAAGCATAACATGATGAAAGTAATACATATGAGTCAATAGGAATATAACGGTGACATAAAATTGGGAGTATCATAAACATGAACATTAAGTCATGATATAATATGATAACATCAAGGAAACATAGTATTTTGGAAACAACATAATGCATTACATCATAAGCATAAGTCAAGGATAACCTCCAAGACATCACAACGTAGTGTTCTTAGGAAAACTTCCTATAAACTATACATGGTATCTCATGGGATAAAAACATTACCCAATCCATTATATGGATATATAATTTTGGTCCCACCCATCACATTAATATTATGTATATTCATTTGTGTGACACATAGAACATATAACATAAGAACATAATTTTATCGATTTTATTCCCATGATTAAGAAGTGCGAGTTTTATAATTGGATGTACCAAATAAATAATGAATAAATACATCTATATGAATATACTTGAGTGGAAATGGGTATGTGTATTTTTAATACAAAATTTTATTACAGAAAATCATGAGATATTTTATACTACACATCAGTCATATACAAATGTTCACAGAAGAGTTTAAGTAGAGTAAAAGGTGGTCTCTCATTAAAATAGAATCATAATTATATTAAATAGGTTTGTAAAAAAAATTAAAAAAAAATGAGAAATTGGAAATTAAAAATATTAGAACAAAGAAAGTACTTGAATAAAAAGGAAGAGGATAGAATCCCTTACCTTGAGAGGGTTCTTATAAAATTTTGGGAGGATCCTATTAAGATATTAGGAACATGTTGGGAGGGTCTTATAAAGGTTGAAATAGATTAAACTAATTCTCAATGGGTTTTAAGTGAAGATGAATTAGAGGTTTTGTGGGTATTTATAGAAAAAGAGAGGGGAATCCTTTATCAATTTATAAACACAGTTTTTGGTTTCTAAGTGATAAAAAAATTAATAACCACAAACATTCCCATGGTTTATACTAAATAAGTGTTTTTTAAATGTTTTATTAGGATAAGAACCAAAATCCTTAACGTATTTCCATTCATGATGTGTAAGTGAGTCATGGTATATATAATTATTTCTAAAACATTAAAATATAATATAGGGTTTGGAGGAATCATTATAGGCTGGAAATATTAATAAAATAACTTCAGAAATACATTACTTTATAAAGGTGAAATATTGTTTTTTTCATGGATATACCTTTTATTATTTATTGAATCACTTTCAGAAAATTATAATGTCACAATAAATACCTTTTATTTATACCGTATTTAATTTTTACCCAAACATTTTTCTTTTTTAGAAAAGAAGTTAAATTTATCCATTAGATAATTTTTATGTTCTGATATTTAAATTAATATTTATATCTTGAAAATAATTTTTTAAATATTAGAATTCATATTTCTATGTGAAAATCCTTATATAAAGGAAAACACTATTTTTTACGACACTACCAACTTTCTAAGCCTTATCAACATTTCATTAAATGTAAATAAATTATATTTTCATATATATTAAAATATATATTATTTAATAAGAATATTTCTTTAAAATAACATATATTCCAAAATCCTTGAATTTATCAAAATGAGAGTTTAAGTTGAAGCAATATATTTCCCAAAAATCCAATTTTTGTTTCTTCATATCGAAATCTAGTTTTCATCAAAATTATTGATTAAACGTATATATATATATATATAAAGTAATAATGAAAAAGGGATATAAATAATCATTATTTTATTAAAAATAAGATATAAAAATTTATATTCTAGGTTTTAGATATATAATCTCTTATTACACCTGCATACACTAAATGGGAAAGGTGTGCAATGGTTATACTTTCATAGGGTGGTTCAACAAAGATGATTTGGTACATAATATTTATAATCATGAAATTCTCCCATATAAATTTCCAATAAAGTTACTATTATTGAATCTTGGATTTGTATTAGTTATAAGAAAAGACCAGTAATGTTGTATCCCTTAGAAGCTCCGATAAATGGGCTTCATAGGGTACAATCCTATTGGCTGAGGCCATCACTAATTTAGTTTATGACAATTATACTTTATCATAAGACTTTATATATAATCTAATATTAATGATTAATATTGAATAGATCTACTATTAATTTTTGTAATTCTTAACGGTATTTTAATCCTGATTGAAAATTTTTGGTTGTGCATTATAATGGTAAAAAATCAAAGTAGTGCATGTGTTTTCAATAACTATTGTGCATAATGAGGAATTAATTCATTCAATAAGTAATTTATATTATAAATGTTTGGGTCATTATGATTAAAGCTAAAACCAAACCATACTACAAAAAACAATAAACTTATTTTCTAAAAAATGAGATATGGAGATTATACATAACATATATAAAAAATAACCCCCACAAGGACAATAAAAACTAAAATAGGATAAAACAAATCACTAAAATGATCCTACTCAAAACCAGATTCCTACGCTCAATAAACTATCATAATTTATTTGAGTATCTATAGCCAACTCCCCTATAAAATACAAGATCAAACATGTAAACTAGTCAAAATATCTTCACATATATAAGGATGAATGTATAGGATGTGAAATTTAAACATATATAGGCATCTAGAATTATGGAACCTAATATATTTGATGATAAGCCAATGTATGTATGAGAAGGGTAAATAAAGTTGGAACACACAAGATTTAAGAAATAAAGTTGTGTAATAATGAGTTAACCCATCAACAATTACACTCATCCTCAGCTAATTTGGTCATAGTTAGCGGAGTTTCAATATCATACCCAAACATGACATGGATGAATATGGTGTTCCAGTAATATGACCAATCTATCTAAGACAAATACTAGAAAAGAATAAAAGCTAAAAAATTGTTTTATTCATTATAGAGATAAGAAAATATCCTCAATAACACAATCACTATATCCAAGACATAAACTAATGAGGATTACCAGTAATAAAATCAATTTATCAATATCATAGACTATCAAGGATATAGAGTAAAACAATTTATTTGATATGATCCATGGGTCATAGTAATACAACTAGTTTACCCAATAACATGACTAAATATTCTTAAGGATGTGGATTAAAATAAAACCATAATAGAGGAAAACACAACCAAGTGGTAGATGAAAACACACTAAACTTTGAGAAAGGGGTGTTTAGATAGTAGATCATGATATATTATTGTAATATAGCATCAGAATATTTTTTTTCCTCTTGGATCCCCATTGTTTGAACCACTTTAAAAAAATATATTTTTCCTCACCTACAAACTATGTTAACATTTTCAAGATTATAAAGAAACACACAAATGGTATAAAAATCCAAAATCCTATCTCTCGTCTTTTATCTTACACTCTTAGTGCATTCATACCCCAACACTCCCTTGAGGCTCTAGTCAAAATATATATTTTCAATATTTCCTATAAATAGACCCACAACTCATTAATTTCTATATATATCTTATCATATAATTCCCTAAATCATATGGTGGGTTATGCTATACACATTAAATAATCCATATCACATGAGGGGAAACACCTCAATCAGTTTATGATAAATTATCACAAGTTATCCCATAAAATATAAATCCATTCTCATCACATTTGATGTATTTATGAAGCTCATAATATATACTTGAAACTATCTTAAAAGACCTACCTAACACTTATTAATTACCCATGATTTCCCTAACACTTCCTCAATGTCTATGATGCCCTGAAGCTATATCCAAAGCTACCCACTAACATACCTTAATGTTGAACACCCACCTATTATTTCCAATACATTTGAGACATCCATATTAATGCTCACGCCATAATACTCTTCATGTTCTTATGTAAAAAGAACCAAAGACCGAATAATTCCACCCATTCCACTCAAACATTAATGGAATCCATAAACAAAATCTATCATTGATGACCAACCCATCCAACAATTATAAAAAAAATTATTTTATTAGGTGGCATTATGCCTTAAAAGTATTATAAAACTCAATTAAATACACAAAACTACAATTAACCCTTGAAGGGAGGTTTATAATTTCCCTGTAATGAAATTATAAGGTCCGTGAACTTTAAACCCTTGTAACTGGACTATGAGAAAACAATACTAGTTAATCATAATTTCTCCTAATATCTAAGGCCATTTCAAGGTCTATCATTAATTACTAGTACCTAGACCCATAAATATGAATTTATTGGGTGAGCATAATATCATAAATTTAAGTAATATTTCTCATTCTAGATATAGGAGACCCCTTAGTCCTAATCCTAGCCACCTATAACCAACTCCTCAGGTAATCACACACCATTGCATATAAACCGGATAATTTATTTTTATAAAAGTAAACATATTCTTTAATTAAATGTTATCTAGTATACCATAGTCTTCCATAAACATCCAAGAGCACATTAAAAATTTACAATTCCATAAGATCCTCTATCAATCCATCAACATAAAATAATTAATTATAAACATTTATAATTAATTAATCAAATATAAAAAAATCCAAATATCATAAATTAAGTCAAACTTTTTTTAATCACGTGACACCACCTATTGAGTTAATAAATCCTTTAAATAATTTTTTTAAATATTAATACAAATAATATGAAATTTGTTTATATTTATGTTTTTTTATTTTTTTGGGTGTTCATAAAAAAATTTATCGAATTTAATTCTAGAGGTTTGAACTAAAATAAGAAAATCCATTTAACTAAGGTTTCATTATAGATTCTATATATATGATGTAAGAGCATTGTATAGATCCAAGCTGACTTCAAAAGAAGATGAGGAGTTAAGATTTGTTCATTATAAGATGATGAAGAAGCTTTCAATGTTGTTTTAACTAATTCCATAGAGTACAGAATTCCAATATTAGAGTTAGTTAAAAAATCGTCTAAAAATTTGAAAAAATCAAGGATTAATATTGAAATTTAATTTGGTAATTCAAAATATGGTGATTTGATTGGTAAAATTATTTTTTGAAAATTCTTGTTGATGCGAGTTCTTCCAATCAACGTAATTATAGTTTATGAGTGTTTTTATAAGAGTTAATCTAGTAGGGATTTTTATGTAAAACTCTTAACATTTATTGATTGTATTAATTTTATTTAATCTTATATGGTCTAAGGATTTCATGAAGAAGAAATAAAATATTCTGATCATTAAGATGATGGGATTCTAATGTGTGGAATCAACCTACTACTTATCCTTTGAGATTGAGGGATTCCAAGTGTGGAAGATAGAGGAAATTTCATACTGGTATATAATTGTGAGATTCAAGGTGTGGAAGATATAAATACCTTTAAAATAAGTAAAAGTAAATGTCTTATTGGTTTGGAAGATATATACACCTCCTAATAGGTTTAAGACTAATAGATTTTTGGGATAGAAAGATTGATATATTAACTACTAAGTTTACATAAGAGATTATTTAAGTGATTATAATGGGGATGGATGGATATGGTTTGTGATAATCCTGATTTATGAGATAAAATGAATGAATTATATTGATAAAAAGTTATTGGTAATAATATCTTTTTGAATTTAGGTATTTCAATCCTTACAAAATCAATTATTGTTACACTTCGTAATAATTCAATTTATTTCCACTGTTCTTAAATAATTTTTATCAAAGTTGTTAAATTTACCACAATATAAATTTCTAGATGAATTTATATTTTATTACAATATTTTTTTGGTTAATAAAATATTCACATTTTTTATTGAATTAAACATGGGGTGACCCAAAAAATTTATTTTGGTTTTAAACAACAATTCAACCCTCTTCTTTTTAACTTCTTGTATATATGGGAAAACATTTGGTATCATATCCTATCTCTATGTTTGAGACTAAGCCTGATGTTATTATTTGAGTTTCTATTAGAATACCACAATTTTAGTTTTTAGTTACCCTATACTAACTGTGATATATAGAGATTATTTTAAATTTTTTATTATGATAGGTATTTTTCATGTTGGATGTTTTTAAAATCTCAATCCCAACAGTCCATATATTTTTTATGGAAATGTGTTTCTATATTGGAGGGACTATATGGAATCATTTTTTATTAAGAACAACGTGAATAATTTTCAAATTCATATCAGAAGTATCAAGATTCTAGATAAATATGTTACATTTTTTAATCAATATGAAAACAATAATTTTTAACTGAATTTATATTGAAGGAATACATTATTGTGTTCAATTAAATGAAATATATATAGTCTAGTTTATTCGTGAAGAACAACTAATGGTATATAAAGGAATATATAAGTTACATAGTTAGAAACTTTAAAAGTTCTTGAAACTAAATTAGAAATTATAAGAGTTTTCTATCAATATTTTAATTTATTACATAGATATTTTTTCCCGAAGGCATCAACATTTGATGAAGATTGTTAATAGTTTTTAGTATCTTAGAGAGAAAGAATTATCAGATGATCAGTTCGCTATAAAGGTTATAAAAAATAATTTCTATGGTGTGGGAGTCTAAGAGAACTATTATATACAATACAAAATATATCCAAAATTTGAGTCATGATGATATCATCTAAAATATTATGTATTATAAGAGATATTAAATAGAGATTCTAAAAATTAAAAGTATAAAAATGGCATTGCATCTACATATACTTCCAGAGGTATATATTTTGAATATTATATTAAAAAAACTGATTAAATCTAAAGATAATTGTGGTTTAGTGTTAAATGAATGTTAAATAGCCCATTTATCTAGAATAATGAATAGATATATGGGGATAAATATTTTTTCAAAGATAATTAAAAAGATTGGAAATAGAAGTATGAAAAGAAGGATTTATTAGATACTATCTTCTATAAAGTATGAGATTCTGAATATATACAGTTTAATTGTCCCAAGATGAATAGAAAAGAAATAAAATATTATAATATATATTATAATAGAAAATATAACAAATTTTTAAAGGAAATTGACACTAGTAGTGTTATTGGCAGTGATACTAATTTAGATAGCTCTTCATAAGATGGTGATAATAGTAAAAAAATTAAGGATTTTAATGCCAACATTCTATGAAAGGATAAATTTCTTATGTATAAGATGACTACTGAGGAACATTATAGTTTAAATATTTATTCAAATTGTAATGATATATCAAAAAATGACAGTGGTTAGGATTATTATTCACAAAATATTAAATAAATGGACTTGTATATAACAAGTCTTGAGAATAGAGAAAATTGTATGAATGAAGAATATATGAATGTTAATGTAAAATTCTATAAACTTCACAAAAATTAAATAGAATGTAAAGTTGAATATTTTGTATTGAAGGATGAGTTGTCTATGTCTATATATGAGTTGGAAAAAGTTAATAATTGGAATGAAAATTTGAATTTTGAATTGGAAGAGTCAAAGAGTAAATTTAGAATGGATTATAATGATGAAAAAGGGTTAACTATTCTATATCAGAGATGAAGGAAAATAATTTTTCCACTTCAAAAAAAAGATCAAAGTGATGTTTTAAAGATGAAAGATGAAATTGAAAGTTTAAAAAAGTTAATATTCAGTTTTACTATTGGAAGAAATGATTTTGAGAAGTTTTATGGACTACTGACAGTCAAGAAGACTATTTATGAAGTAGGAAGTAAATCCATATGATGATCATATTATCAATAAAATTATTTCATGATAATACAAAACTATTTCTACACCATGCATTAGAAAGGAGGATATTTGGGATGAAAATTTATAAAAAAATAGTTCAATTTTTTGAAAGAATAAAAAATTTATTTTAATGAAACTTGCTGAAGATGTACATCAAAGAAATATTTATGTACCATCAGTGCTTTTTTTGAATTCAAGAATACCTAAAGAGGTAAGGCATATTCAGAACTAATTTCTAATCACTTGATTTTTTATATACCGAAAGCTAAATACCAGTATCCGATACCCAATAACTATTTTTTCATGATTATAAAAATTTATATTTTAGTGAATTATTTGAGTAAGTTTTCTTTTTTGATGTTTTTATTCATACTTTTAAGGTATTTTATTTTTATTTTTAACTAATATTTCAATAATATAACTTTTAATTTTAATATAGTTTATATGTTTTAGGATAGAATATATTTGGAACCATCTTTCAGATAATATGATCAATCCAAATAATCGATTGATAACTTCTAGTGAGTTATATATATATATATATATATATTATTTATCCTATGAATTTTTGAAAGAAATTTTATTTTTTCATTGGGTTAATTTCATATCTTATATTTTTATGATTTTTTTTGTTTCATCATTAAATATTTAGTAATATTTAATAAATTATATTCATGAGATTAAATTTAAGAAATTAAATTTAAGAAATTAAACATTTAAGAAATTATAAATTTAATTCATTTAAAGAGTTTATCAAGAAATACATTTTGGTGGAAATGTTTCTAGATTGTCCCATTAATGGAAGATCAATGTTAGCCACAATCACCTCATAGGCCAATATAAAGGGGAGGTGGACCCTGAGTCATTGGGACATATTCTTTGTTGTGGTGCTTGTTGTGTTTTTTTTGAAATTATATATTACTTGTTATTTTTTAGTTTTTTTAATGGTGTCATCTAGAGAATTAACTTCAAGAGAGATCATCAATAAAAGGATTTTTTATTTATATATTTATGTGAAGTATGTATTTTTATTGAAATTAGTTATTCGATTTTAAGTCTGAGAATTTATTGTGTTCTCAATAGAAGTATATCAGCTATCTTACCCTATTCTTATTCATAAATTCTATAATTTAGATAATTTTTCTAAAGTTGGGTGTGAGAAAATAGTTACTTTTACTCTAATTGAAATTTACTGGAGGTTATATTCGAAATTTATTTTGAGTTTCTAGAGCTTCTGTTATAAGGGTAATGTTATTTTATTTCACATAAGTTAGTAAAATTTAATAGATCTTTTTTAATAAGGAAAGATGAAAAACATTGTTTTTTATTAAGGAGAGGGTTAAAAGATAAAATCACTTACTACTATAATAAATAATAATATTATGGAGGATTAAATTATTTATAAAAAAAAGTAATGCAGATAAAGATATAGTGAAGATTCAAGATGTATTTGTTCTTGGATATTGTATTAACATGAGAAGATTTAATTTTGTGAAGTTATTATGTATTTATATTGAATACATATATACTAGATTGGTAAAATCCAGGATATTTACATAATACAGGATACTCAACATGGTTTTTTAATTTTTTTGAAAGATTAAGGAATTAAAAATCAAGTGCACTATAGTGACCTAATACTTTTAAACATATTATTACATGTTTTTTTAACATAAAAATCAATTAATTTCAATCCAAAGATTACAAGGCATAGTTTTTTAGAATACAAGGATCATAATACATAATGATAAACTAAAACATGACATACTTATTATTTTTCTTTTCCTTAATGGTCTCCTAAATCAATTTATGCTCCTGAGAATACCTCAGATAACCTAGGGTATACATAAAAGGAATGGGTAAGATAAAAATACCAGTAAGATAATGAAAATTATAAGAAAACATAACAATTAATTCAATGTTATAAGAAATTTTGTTAATGTTGTATAAGAAAAAAACACCCCGTTGACAGCTGAGTAAAAACTCAAAAAGTACATTATTCAAAAAAATGACAAGAAGAGTCCCTAGAAAAATGTTTTTTAATAGGTAAACATGGGTAAAAATGAATGTATACACTCATAGAATAATATTAAAACATTTATTAATGAAAACATCGGTGTTTAAGAGAAAGGGGTTTTGGCCCAAGAGAGAAATAAATTCAATTTTCCTTAGAAAATACTTTCTCTCAAATTTTAAGTACCAATGAGAGGAAAATGACACTATTAATTTCAAATTTCATGAATAAATAGAGTAGATAAAATTGAAGTGGTTTACTAGAAAATGATCAAATAATTTCCTTCAATGGAATTTATAGCATAAATAAACCTGATTAAAATGAGACTGTGAAATAAACCCTTACAACATTTGTAATTTTGGAATCATAACTATCATGAATGAAGGAAATTAGTTTTTGCATAAAATAACAAGAATTATGAAGGATTCATGAGATAATATGTAATGGGGTGGTATATACACCATATAAAATAAACTAGGTTCATAAAATAACACCTGTCTCGAAGAAAAAAGTTTTTAGATGAAACCCTTACCTCAAGCACGAATAGTCAGATGCCTTACTTATCTGTCTGAAAAATAAACTTATGATAATTATTTACTTCCTTAATAAAATTTTTCATTTTATTTTATTTAATTTTATTTAATTTTATTCTATATTCATTTACTTAAACATTTAAGTTCAAGTCAGGAATTCTGATGATGTTTGGATAATATATCAAAAACTAACTTTTGTAAGTTGAATAAAGTCAAGAGATTATTAATTCATCATTTACAAGATAAATATCCAGAAATAATTATAATTTTTATACATAAATTATAATTTTAAAACTAATCATGAAATATGGATATGAAAAATTAACTTTATTACAATCGTGGAGATGGTAAATCATTCGTATGCATGAGTAACATTTCCATTTTTCAATGATCATGAAGAAAATAAGGTGAGTGTTATTTTATTTTTATTTATTTGTCATTATAGAATAAATTTAATATTATTTCTTTAAATACACTTATATAGACCATCCATGTGATGTGGTAATAAAAATTAATAACACCACTTCACATGGTGGTAGAACGTTGTACACACGAATGACTGTATTAATTATTCAATGTATGGTAAGGTAAGAAATTATATGATATATTTGTTTTAAAAAATTTTATTATTAAATTGGTATCCTATATGAAAATATAATTAATCCATATTACCTTACATGTAATGTGTAAGTTAAAAATGAATCATATCACTTCGCGAGGCAGTAGTCTGTCGTACATTGGGGCGACATTGTCATATTCGGTACGGATTGGAAAGTAAGAAAGATTATCTTATATTATAAAAACAATATATATAATTATATCCCTAAATTAATATATAAACATTAAATACATTATTATATATGACCATCAAAAGTGATGATGGAAAATGAATTTCATCAGTTCGCGAGACGAAAATTTATTACAAACATGATCAATGGTTTTGATTCCCATTTGAGGGAGGAGGAGATGGTTGTAGGTCATGATATTAACATAAAAACATATTATTATATGGAATATAATGAGGTTTTTATATAATCTTGGTTTACTAATATTTTAATTAGGTGGAAGAATAAATAAAATAAAACTCTCGATTAACGATGTCACTTTTTCTCTAGACACCCACTTTAGGATTACACCAAAATCTATCCTTGGATGGATTTATAAAAAAACTAAGGATTATAGGATGTGGTACATGAAGTAATGAATTTATTTGGGAAGGTATTGGCTGAAAAAATGTGGTTTGGATGTTTGTAAAGGAGAGGAGAGTGGGTGCCCTTTTATAAGTGGGGGAGAGGACACACTAAGTTTTTTTGAAATGAAAGAATTAAAAACCCATTTTTCCTAATAAAAAAGGCTCTAAAATAGAACATGTTATAAAATTATAATATATATTGTCTAAATATGACTATAAAATAGGAATTATACTAGTTTATGTCATTTTTAACGCTTATCTTTTTACTTTAACACCATAACAAATCCATTTTTACCTTAATAATGGTAAATAAATTTTACTGTTTTCACTATTAATTATGGTAAAACTTATTTTGGACTTATTAGATAATATAAATTACGATTATTCAAAATATGGAACCAATTATTATTAATTAAACTCACCAAAGTGGCAGAATTTAATTTAATATTGTCTCCATAGATGTGCTAAAAATGGGTTTTCAAGAAATGAATTTGTCTAGAAAAGGATGCTCTCAAATTAAATATATGACAAGTAATCATAATTAAGTGAATTTAAATTTATATATATATTTAATCTATAAATATCATTTAAATCATTCATCAATAGGCATAGAGAACTCGACCCCAATATTCCATAACCCATTCCTACTCTGTTACATTGGCATAAGGTACGAGGATTCACATTCCGAAAGACCGAGTAATTTTATAGTATTGGTAAAAAATATACATACTTTAGTATTACATTACATTTGAATAAAAATAAACAAATCATAAATTTTTTAGGAATAAATTTATTCCATCTAGTATATCCTTGCATATCAAATATAGTACACTTCCTGGAATCTTGTGAAAGGAAAAAAAATAAGGGTTAACTCAAATGCTTAGTAATGGTTCAGTACAATGGAAGTTGTCATGAATAATTGATGTATAATAAATAAGGAATGAAAAATATTTCAAGATAAATATATTAACAAATATTCCATTTAAATAATTGATTAGAATAATAAATGGAAAGGTAAATAACTGAAGCACATGCCATTTAATCAATAAACTGACTATCATAAATGGATAAGAAATAATCCATATGGAATGGTAAATAACTAAAAAAGTTCCATTTAATCAATAAACAGAGAATGAAACATATCCATGGATAATATCATTGAAAATTTTTTTGCATAATAATAAATGAATTCTAAATAAAGGAAATGCTTAATTATTAAATGTCATGTTTCTTAGGAAGATGATACCTTTACTATGAAGACCTTTCAAAAGATATTTTAAATCATACTGGGTAAACACCACTTACCTAAGGATATCAAAATGATTAATCCCATGAGACTACCAATGCATTGAGGGGTTATCATTAACCACCCCTGATTCTTGCATGTCCAAAGAATTCCTCATATACATAATAATGAATAAAATTCATGTATAATGTGCCATATCATTAATTATATATATTAAGTAAAGAATATAGATTTATAAATATTTACATATATAAAAAAATGACTTAAAATGCAGTAAAAATTATACATGGTTTTGGAAATAACCATATCCCTGAAAAATAATATTGATGTACAGGGGAAACATAATGTATAACGGAAAGTGAATATTTCTAGGGAAAGTTAATGACTAAAAAAATTAAACAAGGAAGTCAATTTCAATACTTTTCTTAGTCAAAATGATCATAAACCACTGAGAGTAAGTATATAGATGGTATCAATACAACATATACCCATTGGAGTATGAATAAAGGGGTGTTTTCATTAATTAATATAAATACCATAAAATATCTTCAAAAATGTTCATTAGGAAAGTATCTTTTTCACTCTTAAAAAAACATGAATATCCTTTTAATTTAAAATCATTTTAAAACAATTTTCTTCATAAATATCTTCATAAATTTGAAAAGGAAGCTTCAAAGAAATGAAAATTATATTGGAGGGTACTTTTATACATGCTGTAAAAGTTAAAATAACAATCCTTTTGCACTGAAAAAATGATATAAAAGTTTATTTTTAAGAAAATGACAACAGTAATCCTTTAAAATTTTCAATATAATATAAATGGGAATAGTTTTGAAAATTACATATAGGTTCTTCTGAAATAAAAAATTTTGAAAGAAAAAATGGGTAAAAATTTCTATAATAAACTACTTTTAAAAGGTTAATATCATTTTTGAAAACTTTTTTTAGAAAAAATGGTTTTAGAAGAAACTAGATTTTTGATCGAAGAGGGAAATGAAGTCATATTTTATTAAATAAAGTTTACCAATTATTTTGAGCACCAAAGAGTTGAAAAATCATACAATTACTTAAAAATATAATTAATAACAATAGGAGAAGAAAATTAAATGGTTTATTAAAAAATCATCAAATAATTTACTTCCATTTAAATTCATGAATAAATGATCTCGATTGAAGTGAGGTTATGAAGTACACCGTTGAAAATTTCATAATTTTGAAATGAGAATCAACCCATGAATTGATTACATGTATCAAATATAAATCCACACAGAACAATTGGAAATAAAGAATAAAACAATCAAAATTCATTATACACAAAATATTATAATGTTAATGATAACGAGGAAGTAATATAACCTAATAATAAGAAATTGAGTTAGGAAATTATTTACCACTTAGTAAATCTTAATGAAAATCTTTTTGGATGTAATAATTCAATTTCAAACTCAATATAATATGAATAATTATGTAATTAAGATATTAAATGTAAAAGGATTATTATATATATCATATAAAATAAATTTGGTGTATAACATTACACTATGCCTTAATAAAATGAAATTGATGTGAAATCACTTACCCTATCTTGCCTTTGATTGAATGTGATTTAATTTCATGTATATTTTTTTTATTTTTTTTGAAATTATAAAAAAACATTAATAATTTTTATAGTATCATATATGATCCTTTTATAACATCTTATTACCTGTTCATTAAAAATATTTTATTATTTTCAATGTTTTGGGTGTTAACTGCCTAACTATCCTATGCATGTTTCAACAGGAAAGATCCGATTATTGCATATAATATAAAGTTATTTCATATATTTAATAATAATAATGAAATAATTATCATATTTTCAAATCAATTTTATCATTAAAATGAATCATAAATTCTGGTTATGAAAAATGAAGCATGTCCTGATGAAAGAGACGGTAGGTCGTATATACGCATGAGTAACACTTACACTTTTAAAAGATAATTATGACAAGAAGGTGTGTGATGTTTTAAATTTACATAAATATAATAATATAATATATATCATATTATAAACTTATATATATCATCAATGTGGCATGATGATGAAAAGAGAGTCAATTCTATTTTTGAAGGTGGTAGTCCTCACGTACACGAACGATGTTATCATCTTTACATGAGTGAAAAGTAAATAAAGAAAAAGATATATAATATATTTGAATATTTATAAGTTTTTAATTTATATCATAATTATTTAATTTATATCACATATAATATTTAACTTAATATTTATCACCATGCATGTCATGTATTAGTGAAAGATGAATCACATCGCTTTGTGAGGTGGTAGTCCGCCTTAGACACGAGTGATGTTATCATATATCCTATAGAATGGAAGTTAAACAAACATACATGATATAATGAATATAGAGGTATAATTATATAATAAATATTATATATATATATAATCTATATTTATCATTATATAAATCCTTGATTGGTGAAAATTAAAAAACGAACGACATCAGTTCACGAGGAGGTAGTCTGAAGTACACATGGATGATATTTTCATAACCCATTTTATGGAATTGGATATTGTTTTCGGAAATGTTTTTATTATAAAAAATTTTATTACATGGAATATAATGATGTTATTATATAATAATGGTTTAACAGAAATAGAATTAGGTGGAGAAAGAAGTAAAATAAAGATGCTCATTGAAGAACATTACCTCTTGTCTGCGTATCCTCTTTAGGTTTGCACTAAATCCTAAAAGGATGGATTTATGACCAAAATAAGGATTATATAATGATGAGAGAGAAGTTTTTATGTGATTTGGGATGGTATTTTCCAAACAAAATTGATGTGAAGGTGTGATTAAGAGAGGATAGTCGTGACCTTTAATTTGTGGGGGAGATGACACACTAGGAATTTTTGAAAAGAATTGAGTGATCCAACATTTTCCATAAGTAAAAAATTAAAAAATGATACTTTACAGAACCATATAGGTTTCATGATCACAATATTTCCATAAAATATTTATTTTTCAAGTTAATAGATTATTTTTAACATAAAATTTTTAGCTTACCTCTCGATAAACCCATTTTTTCTTTAACCATGGTTAATATTTTTTATTAAATTCACTATTAATTTTGGTAAAAATGATTTGAAATTATTAAAAATTAGAAATTATTTTTATTATAAATATTAAATATATTTTTATAAATTAAATTCATAGAATTTCCAGAATTTTACTTAAAATTAATCGCACAGACTTGTCGAGAAAGCAATTTTCTAATGAGAAAATGCTCAAAAGTTTACAATTTTTTTATATCAAAATTAAATATTAAAATTATTAAAGAGACAAAAATTGGAATAATTGATATATAATTGAATTATTTTTTACTTTAAAACTAATTAAATATATTATTTACCATTATAAATTATTTAAATGAAAAGAAAATTTTCAATTAAATTTCTATATTTTCACTATTCATCAATAAATGAAAATTTTCATAAAAATAAAAATAATTAACCCTAAGATAATTTTTAATTCTATATTTCAAAATTAATTTTTATTTTGTCATATATATTTTTGAAAATCAATAAAAATAAATTTTAAATTATGCGCACATGGTGGAATTAAACGATCATTAAGAAAAATACTATATTTCAAAAAGCATTTCTTTTTTTTCTTTTAAAATATTATTATTTTATTTATAATAAATAAATAACTGGTCAACATGTGTAAACTATATATTTTCATAATTTTTTATACCATGTCTTACCTCCCTAATTAAATGACTAAGAAATAATTTTTATATTAAATAATAATATTATTATTATATGTTTGTTCTGTAAAACTCAACCTTCTGTGCAACAAAAGATTTTGAAGAAATTATTTGTTTCATTTAACCAATATAAAGTTAGTGTTACATGTTTAATGTTCTATTGAATAAAATTTTCTTATTATATAATTTCATGGTGTTCTATTCTTCCCACTTTAAAAACATACATCCTCGCATCATAAACTTGATCTCAAAAATCAAGGGTTTGACATTTGAGAATTCCTTTGTTGAAAAACCCACATCCCAAAAGGGTTAATAAAGTATCATCTTAAAAGAGAGAAAGGGAATTACAAGTTCATATATAATAAACTATAAATAGGTTTTTATGTAGGAGAAAATTGGTGGAATGTAAAGATATGGACATGGAAGAAAAAAATAATAATTATAGAGAATGATAGAGTTCATTGATCAAAATAAAGTGGATGATAGATGGAAAGTTAAGGGCCTCAAAACTATAAATATGTGATAATTTAAAATTCCATCTAATTCATGATATATTAATGTAAAATGATACTATTTGTGTTCCAAGACTCATTTACTAATGTTGAGAAATTATTTTATTGTCCAAGAATATAAAGAAATACACATACTTGATAGGTTATTATTTTATAAAAATAAGTTCATACTCTGGTTTTAATTTGATCAATTTCGAATTCTTATGTTACTCTAATAAATGAATATAGAAAAATTAATTTTTTATTCCAGTATAAAAAATTACTTTTAACAGATTTTAAGATGCATAAAAGGTATTTATGTCTATATTTAACTATTTTATATAACCAATATGTTTAGTTAAAGTTATCCAATATAATAATTCAACCTATAAACCTCAAAAGAAATACCATTGGTTCATTATTAATATTAAATTTTCATATCATTTAATTAAAAAAAAATTCATATTAACCTGTACCTCATGTAGACTAGTGGTAGTCATGAAACCATTATCATCTTTCGGTCATGGGTTCAAGACCCACTACCATTCCGAATGCGACGGGGTTTCACCCAACATTTAGGATTTCCTTTATCTAAAAAATATAAATATAATTCCCCCAATGAAAAGATAATATGGAAAAACATGAAATAAAATTAATCATTAAAAAACTTTTTTACTAATGTTTTCATTACAACCCAAATATATAAATACTTCATCCGTTTTATTTCCACATAGGTGCTTCCTTGGTCTAGGGGTTAACCTAGCTCATTCATTGTAATAATATATTCAAATTATTTATAATGGTTTATAAATATATATGAATTGTCCAAAGAATATCCCCATGCGTGTCAAACCAGGTATGCAGTAAGGCCTATTGTTGCGTACTAGGTGACAATTGATTTTAACCAAATACACATTTTTTAGAGTTATTACCCCAAGGTAACTCTATTCTAGAAACATCTCCGCTTGTAGTATCCACACTAAGATGTATAGCTATGAAATACCACACAATCTATTCATTACATAAACATTAAAATAATATTAAATAATTATCCTTAAATTATATCATAGGGTTATGTTCCCTAATCTAATTTTTTCAAAATATTGTTCCCAAGGTTTCTACTAAACTTCTCTAATACCAACTACAGTGACCCTAACCCTAGTAACCTAGAGTAGATTCCTGCTTTATTACATTAACATAAGATATAATTAATCACACCCCAAAATAATAAATAGTTTAGCAATACTAGTGTAATGGATATGTTCTTGAGTCTAACGTTACAATTCTATATACATATTAAAATATAAGTTTTTTTAATAAAAACTTATCCCACCTATAATATCCTTGAATAATAATATAGTACACTTCATGGAATCCTAAGCAAGGAAACCAAATAAGTGTGATATCAAATTCTTAGTAATGGTAATGTATAATAGAATATTTCATGAATAACTGAAGCATAATTAATAAGGAGTAAACAATATGGAAAGGTAAATATCTGATCACACGTTCTATTTAAATAATTGACTTACATAATCAATGGTGAATTAAATAACTGAAACACATTCTATTTAATCAATAAAATAACTATCATAAATGGATAAGGCATAATCAATATAAAAAGGTAAATAACTAGAAACACATTACATTTAATAAATAAGCTGATAATGAAATGAATTTCGAGATAATATCATTGTTGAAATCTATTAGACAATAATAATTAAATTATGAATGAATTCCATGATTAATTATTGAACATCATGTTTCCCAAGAACATGATACCATTACCATCAAGACCATTCATAATATGGTTTAAAACATATTATGTAAAAATCCACTTAACTAAATATAAACAACTGATTCATCCCATGAGACTACTAATATATTAATGTTCTATCATTAATCGGGCCCCAAATGTGACTTGCATGTCCAAATCATTCCTCATATATTGAATAATAAATTTAGTTAGTGTTAAATGTTCCCTATCAATAAATATCCACCTTAAGTAAATAATATGGATTTTTCAATATTTACATAGATAAAAAAATGACTTTAATTATTGGACAATTGTATATAGAAATGATAAACTGTTTTGAAAATAAACATATCATTGAAAAATTATATGGATATTTATGGGAAACTTAATGTCCAATGGAAAAAGAATAATTCAAGGGAAATTTAACGAATACAAAAATGAATAAAATAAATGAATACCAATACATTACTTAGTCAAAGTGATCATAACCATACAGAGAAAGAATACATATGGTATTAATATAACTTAAACCCATTGGATTATGAATAAACCGTTTTTTTATTTATGAAAATAAATATTAAAAAAATGAAAACATTTTTTAAGGAAAAAATCATTTTTTTTATTTTTTTTTAAATAAATTTATTTTTGAAAATCACTTTTAAAATAATTTTTTTTAAAATATACTCATAAACATGAAAAGGAATCATCAATGAAATAATGATCATGAAAATGTGTAATTCTGTATATTACATAAAAGTTAAATGTCAATTCTCTTTTAACTATTAAAAATTTAGAAAAGTTATTTGTTCTGAAAATGATAAGAATATTACTTTCACATTTCCCATAAAATCTAAAGGGGGATAGTTTTGTAAATGATATAGAGTTTCATTTGAATTTTTCTTATAAAACATAAAAATGGGAAAAAATTTCTTTGATAAATTATTTTTAAAAGGATAAAAACATTATTTTAGAAAACATGGTGTTGATAAAAAAATATTTCGACTGAAGATAGAAATGAAGTTAGATTTTATTAAAAATATTTTATCAATTATTTTAAGAATGGAAGAATGGAAAATGGTACTACTACTTGAAAATATCATGAATGTATGGAGGATAATAAAATTAATGGGTTAATAAAACAATGATAAAATAATTTCCTTTAATCAATCTTTAATAATAAATAATCTCGATTAAAATGAGATTGTGAAGTAATCCCTTTCAAAGATCATAACATTGAAGTGAGAATCAACTAACAAATCGATTAAGTGTATCAACTATAAATAAATATAAAACAATTTAGAATACAACATAATATAATCAAAATTCATTATACACATAATATTAAAATATTAACGTAAATGAAGGTTTAAAATAACCCAAAGAAAAGTAATTGAGTTATGAAATTCTTTACCACATGTTAACTCTTATGTACAATCCCGCGAGGTGTGATAATTAAATTTGAGACTCAATATTCTATGAATTATTAAATAATCATGATATTACCTGTCAAAGGGGAAGTGTATATACCATATATAATAAATTAGGTGCATAACATTAAAATAAGCCAAAGTGAAATGAAATTGAGATGAAATCCCTTACTTTACACTTCTATTTAGTTGTATGTGATTTATACTCTTGTATAAACATTTTAAACATGTTATTAAATTATAATAGAACTTTATTAATATTTACAAAATCATATTTTATCCTTTCTTAACATCTTATTACCCATTAATTAATAATATTTCATTATTTTCATTGTTTCAGGTGTTAATTGCCTTATTTTTTTCAAGTATGTTTCGCCTGGAATGATATAGTTATTATAATTAATATCCTATTTTTGTCAATATAAAAATAATTATCGTATAATTATCATATTTTTACATCAATTGTAATTTTAAAACAAATCATTAATGATTGTTATGAAAGATTAAGCATGCTATGATCATGACGATGGTAGGTCGTACATACACATGAGTAACACTTCAATTTTTCATAGATCATTATAGAAAGAATTTAAGTAATATTTTAAAATTATATATTTAAAAAAATAACATAGATAAGATATTATATGATTATATATATAATACATGTGTTGTGGTGAAGAAAATATAGTCACAACACTTCATGGAGGCATTTTTCCACACATACATGAATGATGTTATCATCTTTACATGAGTGAAAGTAAAGAAAGAAAATGTTATGTATTGTCTTTAAATAATGATACATATTAAATTCTTGTCATAATATTTCATTTATATCACACATAATCATTATATTAATCTTTATAACCTTCCATGTGAAGCATTAGTGAAATATGAAACACATCGCTTCACGAGGCGGTAATCCACCCTACACACGAGCAACATTATCATATCTCCTCTAAAATGGAAGGTAGAAATATATATATGATATAATAAATCAAGAGGAATAATTATGTTATAAATATCATATACATACTTTATATTCATCACCATACCCAACCTTGAGATTTGGAATTGAAAAATCAAACTACATCGGTTCCTTAGGTGGTAGTCCACCGTACACACAAATGATGATTTCGCAACCCATTTGATGGAATTGGAGAGGGTTTTAGGTCATTAAATTATTATATAAACATTAAATTATATATATTATACTATTTTTATTATATAACCATGTTTTAATAAAAATATATCTAGGTGGAGAAAGAAGTAAAATATATACGTTGGTTAAAGAACATTACCTCTTATTCTGGTATCCCCCTTAGTTTTCACTAAAACCTTCAAATATTTCCTTTATTCCAAAAATAATGATTCTAGGATGATGGGATGGATGTTTCAAAGTTTCTGTTTGTTTTAGATGAACCAAAAAGTTTTATTCTTTGTAGAATATAGGAGAGGAGGTGACCTTTTGTAAGTGGGGGAGAGGATACATTTGATATTTTTGAAAATTATTGAGTGCTCCCACATTTATCATATAAAAAAGGATAAAAAATAGTATATTATCGAAAATTATAGTTATAGTGGTCTAAATATTTCTATCTAGTAGTTTCTATAAAATTTTAAAGTTCATTTTTACCCTTATCATTTCAGTTTAATCCCTGGTCAACATATTTTCCCCTTAACCATAATAATTCATATTTACTACTTTTACTATTAATTTTGGTCAAAAATTAGGTGGAAATTATTATAAATTATAAATTATTATGATTCCAAATATTTAATCCACTTTTAAAAATTCAATTCACGAAATTTGAAAATTTTAATTTAAAATTAATCCCACAAGTGTGTCGTGAAAGCGAGTTTTTAAAGAGAAAATGTTCAAAAGGTCATAATGTTTTAAAATAAAACTTAAATAATAAAATGATTAAAATTAACTATATTAGATTAATTAATATATAATTTAACTAATTTTACTTTAAAAACAATTAAAAAATTATTTGAACTTTATAGACTATTAAAAAAATGACAGTTTTAAATTAAAATTTAGTATTTTCACTATTCATAAAAAAAGGAAACACTTTAGAAAAATACCAAAACATATCCCTACTATAAATTTGGTATAAAAATTTGAGAAATTAATTTTCATATTTCATATAAATTTTATAAAATTGGTAAAAATTTATTTGAAATTATGCACGTAAAGCACGATAAAACTTTCTTTTAATTTTTTTTTTCAAAATCCATTTTTTCTTTTAAATAATTGTTATTTTATTTATAATTAATAGATATATAATAAAAAAAGTATTATATATATTTTCATAAGTTATTCGATCATATTCTTACTAACATACTCAAATCTCTATGGCGATAATTTTTTTATGTAATTAATAATATTAACAATATATTGCTATTTAGTAAAACTCAACCCTACATGTTACACAAGCCTTTGAAGAAAGTCGTCGTTGAATTTAACAGATGATAAATTTTATTTTGGATTTTGTATACACTATTAAATACAATTTTATTATTTTATAATTGTTGGGTGTTACATTAAGGGTTATTTTAGTTATTTAAAATAGAGAAACTTTATGCACTTTAAACTAGTTTTCAGAAAAAGTGTTTTACATCCTGATAATAAACTTATAATAAAATAAATGATAAATATGAGCAAATGTAATTAATTGGATAAAAAATCACAAAATAATTATTATGTTAATTTTTTATCACATCGAATTAATAATGAGAGTTTTAAATTAAATAATTTATTAAAAATCAATGGTTGTTTTAAACAAACTAGTAGAATTCAATATTCACTAAAATATCATTATCTTATGAAAAAATTAAAAAAGCTGAATACAAGTTAATATAAATTTTTATATTTCAATTTTTTTTTCATTATATAAAATAAAATTTGTAAAATATCCAAAAATTAAATATAATATTTTCTCAAAAACAAAATTAAAATCATTTTTGAAGAAAATATATATATTTATCCAATAAAATATCATAATTAAATTTGAGTGCTTATTTATTAATAAATTTTAGATAAATAAATATTTTTTAGGACCTTTATATATATTTCATAAAATTTTCAGCACTATTCATACCTATGAATTTAACAACTAGGATATATCGGTCATGGATAAATAAAAATATTTTAATTTAATATCATGGTTTGCTGAAAATATGTGTTTTGTGTAACAGAAACTATCAGTGAAATAAAATTTATTTAAATATAAACATATTATAAATTCTATGTGTGTTACAAACACACACACACACACTAATAGAGTGAATTAAAACACTATTATCACTAAGACCATCTCTTAAATGAGATTAGTTTATGAATTTATTGAGAAGTTTTTTTTTGAAAAGTCATCAGATGTAACTTCAATGTAATTTGAATAATACATGAGGAAGAAAGTATATTTAGATAAGGGAACAACAAAATCAAAGTATATGTAAAAATATTTAAATTTTTCATCTATTTCTAAGTCACCCCACATAATAATAATAAGGTTGTAGAAGGTGAATTTCTATATAAAAGACCTTACATCTATGAGTTTCATAAAAATTTGAATATCCATAATTAGTTGAAAATAACATTGAAATTTTGATAAAACAAGTTTAAGAGATAATGAAAAATAAAGCTGAGAGAAATATTGGTAATTATCATTTTGGTTTAGACAAGGTTGAGACTAATAATTTAACAAAATATGTTCATTAGAAGTTAATGAAAGAGAAGTAGAGGGATCCTATTCTCAGATGGTGAAAGATTCTTAGGTTATGAGAACCATCACACAAACTATTACTAATGATGAAAATATTATAAAGATAATCCTATAAAAAAAATTAATTTCATTAGAAAAAATGATTGGATAGTAACATAATATCCTTAAGATTCCTCATCACTCTCATCTCCTCATCATGATGTTAATGTTGTTATGGAGAAAGATGGGAATATCATTTCATCTGAATTTATTCCATAAAAATATCATACATTGGAAGTTACTCCCATTTATGTTCCCCTAATTGAAATTTCCTCACCAATGAAAGATTCTCAAATAAATTAACTTGTGAATGAAGTAAAAAAATAAGTAGGGAAATATGTAGAGAAAGAATCTGAAAATGAGGTTGAGAAAGAAATTGAAAATGTAACTTCTGTGAAAGAATCTTGATTTCATTTTAAAAAAGTTGTAACTTCAGATTTTTATAGTAGTTATTAAAAATAATAAAGTTCATTATAAGGATATTCTATTTTAAATTCATCTTCATCAATCTCAAAATACAAAAATAAGATCCAATCACCCAAAATAAATGACCAAAATAACATCAATTTTGAAAATTTTAATTAAGATATCAATTTTTATGACATTTATCTATAGAGAGATAAAACTCTAAGGTTAAAAAAAAGCATTAGCATATCAAAAATAAAATCCTGATAGTTCATTGGAATGCACCTCCAGCACAAAATTTTAAATAATTGAAGAGATATTAGACTTTCGATATTTTTTTTATGGAGAAGTTTGAAAGTGTCTCTAATTTTTTTTATTATATGTAATAGTTAATTTGATATAATAGAAAATTATTCCTTTTTAAATTTATAAAGGTATGAATTATTTGATTAACTCAGTTTCTAAAATCAGATATTGTTTAATAATCACAAAGGAGGAATTAAAATTCCACTCTTAGAGGATGAGAGACTACCCAAAATATATAATATCATAACATAAGGGCATAAAGTTTGTTGACAAGTAGAGTGTTCTTATGTATGATAATTTTTCAGTCGTTTGAAATAGATCATAGAACCTTAATGAAGTTATTAAGGAACAATTTGAGAAGGCTGAGTATCCTTGAAAATTTAATGAAGAGCCAAAAATAGTTGGATATTTTCTAGAATGAGGTGATCAAAGAGTAGATTCCAAAGAAGAAATAAAGTGATCAAAAGTTGAAATCTTAAAGGGATATACTAGTTGACCAAAAAAAATTATATAAAAAATAAAAAATATAATGATAATAAAAACTCTGTTCAAAGATTAACTTTTTAATTTACAACCCTATAATCATTTAAACCTGATGATTATAGTAATACAAACTCAATTTTAAATTCCCAATCAAGGGGGATTATTTTTATGATATTATTTATTGAATGATTTTTTTCAAATGCATGAGTGTTTTAATATCATAAGAATATTAAATATTAATTATTTTCGATATTAAAAAATAAAGATATGTATTTTTTTCTTATTTAATTATATTATCTCAAAAACATAAAGGGAGTTAAAAAACTCAACGATTATATCATTTAAAATAAGAATATTTTTTTAAGCTCAAAATAATTTAATTTCAAGGGGGATATTATTTTAAAATCACAAGATATTTTTTTTACTACTATGGTTCAATTTTTTTACTGTTTTTATGTTTATTTAAAAAAAAATTAAGAGTATTTTTTAAAAATTATATTTTTTTTTTACAAATATTGAAATTTAATTGTATAAAACCACCTAGTTAATAATGGGGGACTAACAGTTTTATTTTGAATATTTTGTTAAAAATTGAAAAATTAATTTCATCATATCTGAAAGAACATACATGATGTTTTTCAATAAATGTGAGTAACACTTATTATTTTTTATACGTGTCATGTTTTTTTTAGAAAGGGAGATATTTTGAGTAAATTACTCCTTTGTATCATTTATTTTGAAAATAAAAATACAAGTGATATGAAATTTATTTAACATTAAGTACTTTTTTGAGTTGTTTATGGTGTGAAGAATGAAAATACTATAAATGTAATTACAAAGGATTAATTTGAAGCATAAAAAATTATTTAATAAAGGTTTCAAGATAGATTCAATTTACCATATTTATGAGCACTATAATAGTAAAGGTTAACAGTATTAGAACATTAAGACCTATGATATTTTCATTGATAGTTGATCAATAATCTTTTGATGATATTTCAACAGATCTCAAAGAGTGTATAATTTTAATATTGGATTTAGTGACAATGAAATATATAAATTTTACTATTTCCTCACAGATGAATTTTATAACATGATTTGGTAATTCTAATGAAGGATCGTCTGTTTGTTATTTTGAAGTTCTAAAACTTATTATTTCTGTGAGATTTATTTCTCATTATAATTTTCATTTTTGTGTATTTATTCAAATTTTTTATTAGGTATGTATTTCATTGAAAATCTCTTAGTACTTAATGATTGTATTTATTCTTTCTAATATTTCTGTTCAAGGAATCTATGGTTAACACAAATTTTCATTTGATTATTGAGATAATGAGATTTTAGTTTTTGAAAGTGTGATTAACTTGATTAATTGAGTTTGAGAGATTCTAAGTCTGATAGGTATAAAGTTTAGGGATTATTGGTGTGGAAGAAAATAATACCTTCTGAAAGGTCTATAATCAATGTATTCTGTGTGGAGAAGGTTGAGATAACTATCGATAAGTTTACATTGAATAGATTTTAGGGATATGAATATAGATATATCTACTAATAGGTTTACAGTCAAGGATGTTACAATTATTGAAACAAGGATACCTAGATTAGGTTTGGATCCTTTTAGAGCTCTGGATAAAATATAATAATTCCATTGATTAATTGTTTTTGGGAAATAATATCCTTTTTTGAATTTATGGTTGGTATGTTTTATTCCATGGATTATTGCAAAACTTTTCTATGGATTATTTTATTTTCATTGATCTTAAATATCTTTTTCATAATTTATTAAGGGTATGATAATTTAAATTTCCACTACCTTTATATTTTATAACTATGATTTTTGGGTTAATTTGAAGTTCATATTTCTTTTGGTTTTAAACTTGTGGTGGAAAAAACTATAGGCAGTCTTTAAAAAACAACTCACACCCAATTTTTTTCCATTTTGAATATATAGGATAACACCACCACTGTATTTTAAATAGGGGAAAAGTTTATGAAATTCCCCAAAAAAACTCCTATAATTAAAATCCACATAATTTGCTCCCAAATAAATATCTATTTTTAGAAAAAATTAAAAAAATACAAAGAAAACTCACACTATTATTTTCCTTTATTGAATCATTAATATAAAAGATGAGTTATTCATACCATGTTATACTCTAGACATCATAGTAAAATTGCCATTAATTTTGATCAAATTTAACCATTTTATAGTGAAGTATACAATAAATAGCTAGATAAAACCTTAATACATTGTAGGAATCGAGGAATAATGAGAAAGATGAAGATGTAGCGGAGAATCTATGATGTTTTAGGTAAGATACCAAGCCATTAATGACATGAATCAAAGGAGAATCAATAGTAGGATAAGGGGAGGAGGACCTAGTCAAATGATCCATCATAGTTCCCTTTTTTCACCTAAATCCAGTAGGTGATGTCATTCAATTATTGGATGTTCCCACACTAAGAAAAAACACATTAAAGTTGTACCATAAATCTAGTGTCCCGCCACTATACTTCTAGTGGTAGGAGAAGTGGTTTAACACCATTACCATTCCTCTAAATATCTGGTGTGCTACCACTAAGGGTTTTGTGTCCTTTTATTGCTCCATGCTAGACCTATCTATTAATATAACCCTCAATATTTTCATCTAGTCCTTATCCACATGATATTTTACCCTAGAAACCACTACTATAACTTTTAAACATCACCAAAACATCCTCTCTCTAGTCTTAATTCCCAAAATTTAATATTCATTAGATTTTGAATCTATGCGACTCAAACTTTTTATCAGTTCCATTTACCCATAATGATAAAAGTTATTATAATATATTTGAACCAGTTGAATGAAATATATTTATTCAAGATACTTTTTTCATAGTCACTAATCTTACTTATGAAATATTAAACATTATATGGGATAGCTTTCCCAATAGTGTTTTGAGATACCCCCACATACCTTACTTGGAAATACCATGTTTCCAACATTGGAGGTGAGGGATGTGATATTATGAATGAGAAAGCAATTAAAGGATAAAAAACTACCCAATTGGGTGGGGATGATATAAAAAAGGAAATATAAACAGGGGAATGAAGATATGACTATATAAAGTAAGAAAGTATGGAAATTTTGAACGAGTAAGTAAGAAATGAGGTGGAAACTATAGAAAAGTACAAAGTGAAACCTTATTGGACACCTATTTTATATCTAAAAAGATATAACAAGGAAAAAGGATACTTAATACAAAAATTTAACAGATATTTTTAAACTACTACTCTTCAATATTTTATCTACCATGAAAATATTCCAAATAATGAGAAATCCTATAAAATTATACAAAAATAAAGTCTTTGGGAGTTATTTATATTTATAAGGATTGTATAACTATAGTAAAAAAGGAATATTTTGACCAAATATTAGATCTATAATGCTTATCAATTTTTTATACTGTTAGTTCTTGAACATTTGGAAATTCCCTTCGTATACTAGGGAAGAGTTTAAATATTATGCAACATAATGTATTATTGAAACCTATCCAAGATAACCAAAATCCCATAACAACATCAACTAAACTCACAGATCATTCAATAATGTAACCAATTAGTATACTTAAAGATGTTTTAGTGAAGTAAATAAATTTTATTTTTCACTTGGATTTCCTAATTCTTGAGATAGAGGAGGAGGTAGAAGTCTTGATCATTACTTGTCAAAATTTACTTTAAATATAAAAAACACCCATTAATGTAAATATACTATGATATATATTCTAGGTAAGATATGATTAAGTCACATTTTATTTGATAGAGGTATAAAAACATGGAGATATAATTTAATATTGTTGATAAATTTTCTTAATGAACAAGAGTTTATATATCATGATATGTAGTGATAATAAATGACGATGATAATGAATATTATTTATGAAAAAGTGGGTAATAGTATTAAGGAAAATATGTGATATTCTGAACAATAAATTGACATGAATATAGTGGGCAATTTATAGAAGTTATCTTTCAAATATTTGATTCCCCTTATACTAAGGACACCAAATATGTAGTTAAAACAATTCTAAAATAACTTGAGATATTTCATTTAAGGATAAGTTGGATACTTGGAAATAATATTAAGTGTCATGATACTAAAATTAAAAGAAAAATGCCCCAAAAAGTACTTTATCCGAGGAAGAAGGTGATCACATATAGAATCATAGACATAATGAGAATTAACAGTTCCCAATGAACCCAAAAGTTGTAAAATTAGGAAAAGTATTCTATTTCAATAATTATAATGGATGTAGATGAAACATCTCGATCCCATTTTACCTCAAATGTGACCAAACCAGGGTTCTATAAAACATAGGAATTCCTTTTTTATACCAAATACTACTGATTTGTGGTAATGATTTTAGGTTTGGTCATTTGGAGACTATAAACTAGTATATAAACATCTAAACATGACAATATAAACAATAATAATAGACCAATAAAAAACAATAAATAGATATGTAAATATAACATGCCCTATGTATTAGTAAAAATTATCAATAATGTCATGTGATTTATAAAAAAGTTAATCAGAACACCCATGTGTTGATTATATATAGATAAGTCCAAAAGAAACTATGGACAAACTAAAACATGATACTATAGGTTTACCTTGTTCATCTCAAACAAATACATCAACATTGAACTTGTGCATCCACTTTAACACCATCTATTTATGCATGGATCATAAGGACCTTGAACTTCCTTGTATTTCAATACATAAAGTGTAAACACATCTTAGAGGGACTGTGAACAATTTTAGTGTGAAATCAAATGTTTACCACCAATGATGTCCCCAGATAACATAAAATTGTATATGCATGCATTAAAATTGAAACATATTGAAACCAAAAAAATAGACAAACACCACAGCTCTCTATTATTGAACAACTATGAGTGGGCATCCAATCTTTTTCATCCAGTGTTAAAATGGGACTATGTACTCATAATATGATAAAACCCCAATGGAGAACGATAAAACAACCCTCATCTAATACGAAGATAAAAAGTCACCATAAAAAATTCACTTAGTGATTTGATGCATAAAAAAGTAATGATCAAACCATAACTCTTTACATTTCTAATAAAAATATCAGAGAATAATTTCATACACTATGAGAGTTATTGTCCCAACCAGTGATCACAATCACTATAAAAAAATAGTGGAAAACAACTATGTTGTATCCCTCCTCTAGTATAATGATTAACATCATTACCATGATCTTATCGACTATAGAGGATACCACCAATCACCCAATATTCAACACTACCCTAAGGGTCCCTTTATGTGCACATGACCCCAAAGACCTCTACCCTAATAGTGATAAAAAATTTCTATAGTCACAACTCAATGAACCTAATTCCCCTCAACATAAGTGAATGGTAGATCACCATCACAATATATTAGAGAGTCACTGGTGTATCCCCATCAAAATATATTGTATAAACAAATCTCCATCAGTTCTATAACATTACATAAAATACACACAACCACATAATATACATACCAACTAATTACTTTATCCATCAACCATCATTAAAAAATCATTTAATGTAGATAAACCCATAACCACAACTAACCGCACTAGAATACCCCTTATACACCACTCTTGACTATCATAGATCATATCCATCCTTGTTATTAGTTTCTCACATGACCCTACCCATGCTTATAATCCACATGGTGAAAACCCACACATGTAATGGTGGAAGTATCTATGAACCACCTACCTAATATTGGAAGGATCATGATGGTTTGATTTTATGAATTTATTCAACCTAATGAGGAAGAAATATGGAATCTAATGAAAAGTCCTTAAAATTCATACTTTTGTAAAAAAATGTTACGATGATGAGAAATCCTAAAATAAATGAAGGAGGAATCTTTCCTTATTTACATAGAACCCATTTTATAGAAAATATAATGAATGGGACATGAATGGGTGAAATATCACAAATAGAAATAAAATATGATGAGGGGGAGTGGTGAGATCCAGGTGTTTTCAAAGATAAATAAGATCCCCTATAATTTAATAACATTTTAAATTATTATTTTTTAAAATAACCCAGGTACACACTAGGTACCCCGTGACCTTTCATTGGGCACCCGTTACCCACCAGGTACCCATCCAAGTCCCCTGAGTAGTTGATGAACCTAATAGAGACACCCCTATCTCTCCTAAACACACCAGGAACCTAGTACCATTTCAATGGGCACCCACTGGCATCTGACTTCTAAGAGATATGACACACACTAGAACGATATTCATGAAACTGGCCCTCAGGTATTTGATGACCCATGTAACAAATAAAATACACACAATAACATATGATCAGATTGAAATTAGACCCAAATTACCTCACAAATAATACTAGATCTCTAAAACCTTCCCAAAATAGAATAAATTATCCCTGAGCTATATCAAACCACAATACAAACCAATTTCTTCCATCACCCATATATCCCACTTAATGAATTTTTAAATCATTGACATGGTGAAGAATGTATCCTTATATTTACGATTACCATTAGCAATAGACTCAAAAGGATTAATTAAAATTTTGGGTAGTCCCAACCATATGAATAATTGTAACCCCATGATATTTTATGGTATATTTCATTTTGAATAAATTTAATCTATTCGATATCTTACGATACATGCAACCCCGAGTCTAAATGAACTATAATTAATTTTACCATCATAACCTATAAATTAAATTTGAAAGTATAAATATGTCTAACTGTATTATAAAAATAATATTTTTTAAACATGTATAATATAAATTCATTAATTATCAATAATTTATTAAATAAAATAAAACACATTTAAAATTAAAAGAAATATTTTTTTTGAAAAACTATTTTTATACAAACAATGTGTTTTTATCTTAATAAGTTAAAGTATTATCTTATAGTTAATTATTTTAATGTAATTTATATATTATTAATTTAATTAAATTTCTTCTCATTCAACTAATATTTTTTAGGCATGTGAGAAAAATAAATCCAGTTTTATGCTTAGAAACTATATTTTTCTAAAAAGCTATTTTGTCACATTTTTCACACTTGTTATAAAATTAATTTTCAGCAATTTAAGAAAATTTATTTGAAAAATTGAAATTAATTTTTGAAATAATCATGTAAATATTATCTTAGAGTGATATTTTAATAATTATATAAAGAGATTAATTCTTTTACGAATAGTGAAAAATATTGTTTTTTATTTGAAAATGAATTTTCAATGAAAGTATTTAAAAATATTAATTTTATTTTAAAATGGTATTAAAAGTAAAATTATTTAGAATATATTATTATTAATCCAATTTATTTCTTTGGAATAAATTTTATGTGGAATTTTGATATAATGTTTTTTGAACTTAAGAAAACTTTTCTTCAAAAGACCATAATTTCATTTTGCTTGTGAGATTTATTTTAAACTAAATTATGAAAATTATAGGAATTGATTTTTTTTAAAATGAATTAAATATTTTGAATCATTATAACTAATATTAGTTAATAAATTCAACATAATATTTTAGTGAATAATGAAAATAGTAAAAAAAATTAATAACCACAGTTATGGTTAAAATGAGTTTTTAGGGGGTTAAACAATAAATATTGGTAATTAGCCAATTAAACATGTATATATTATATTTATATGAAAAAATTTAGACCTTATAGTATCAAAAATTATAATATATAACCATTGAGAAGCATTTTTCTTGGAAATTCCTTTGTCCATTTTTATTCTTTCGGGAAATTTCCAAGTGGGTTCCCTCCCCATCATATAAATGGACATCTCCTATCCTATCCTATCCACAGCTCAAAGGAATTTTCAGAAAATATTTTCTAAAATAACTTCCGTAAATCCCTCAACATGACCGAGATCTCTTTTTATGATCAGAATACTCTCATAGGATAGATTTGTTTATAAACCTAGAGAGATTCTACGATGAAGAGTTATAGTTCTTAACCATGCATTTTCATTTTATTTGTTCTTAATTCAGTTGAAATTTTCTCCAAACAAGATAAAATAATAACAAAAGTATATTAAATATAATTACGTGTTATTATTTTAATTACACAACATATATCCATACCCTATTCCATCATCTAGAAAATGAAACGGTCGATCATGTGTACAGTAGACTACCGCCTCAAGAAGTGGTGTAATTCATTTTCCATCACCACCTTTTACAGATAGATATAATGAGGTTTTTAGTTTATATATATATATAATATTTATGAAATAATTATTTTTATTTTAATATAATATCACATATAACCTATTACCTCCCAATCCGTTTGAAAATGATAATGTCGCTCTTGCGTACATGTAGACTACCACCTCTATAATGCGATATGTAACATTTCACATTTTATGTTAAAATGGATGATAATAATGAAATATTTATAAAATATATATGATATATAGGGTATAATTATTATTTTTTAATGTTAAATTATTATTTACATTTCTTTCATTCCATATATTGAAAAAATGGAAACCATGTTCATGTATACACACGACCTATCGTCTCCATGAATGGTGTTGTCCATTTTTTCTATCTATATTTTTTATGGATGATTATAAATATGTACCTAATAAATATATATATGAAATTTAAATACTAATTAAATTTATGAAGATTATGGAACCCTTATCAATGTACATGTATCGAAACTACTGAACAAAAATAAACATAAACAATGAAGTAGGTTCTACCCCGAATAATGCTTTTAACACAAAATTATTAATAAAAGTAAGAAAAAAAACTTCAAGTAAATAATATTAGTAATAATATAAATTATTTTGGCTATATAATAGATTTAAAATATAAATATATTTATTATATAAAAATTTCTAAAAAATATAAAGGAAGTCAGACCCAAGGTAATGGATTTTTGTCTCACTTTTATTTCTGTGGAACACATGCCTTATTCAACACTTACATCTTTTATAATTTTTTATATACTACCCATGAATTTATTTTCAGATTATTCTCATGAAAAATATGTGATATAAATATCCATATAAGTTTATTTCTTTCATGGGGATTACGGTACAAAATTTACAAAAGTGGTAAGGGTTTTATGATACAATATCAAGGCTGTTTATAATTATTTTTCCAACGATGAAATATTATGATATATATATATATATCAAAAAAATAATTATTTTCTATACTCTATTTATTTAATTAAATTAAATGTTTTATTTAATTTTCTCTTCATTATGTACTCATGATTCCAAAAGAATTTTTTTATGAAAAAACGAACTCTATTTCTCTCTTTGGTCGAAAACCTTTTCTCTTGCATGTATATATTTTATAAAAATGTTTTAAAAAATGTTTTTATATTCTAAAAATATTTTTTAATGTAATTTTAATCTATTTAGTTTAAAAAAAATTAAAATGAATCTTGTTATCATTCCTCGAATGAGGTACTTTCTACTTCTTATCAAAAATGTGAAATGAGTGTTTTTTTAACGTACACAACATGAATAGAATTTTACACCATCTTGAAAAATAAATTATTTTAATATTATTTTTCAATTTTAATTGTTTGTTTTCAATGAAAATTTTTTCTTAATATTCTAGAAATGTTTAGTTTTTAAAAGTGATTTTCAAAGTGAAAAGGGCATTTCCGTCAAAAATTATTAATGATATTTTTATGGTATTTCTATTCATCAATGAAAAAACCTTATTTCAATTATTCTTCTAGGGGGATATATTATAATGTTACCATAATTAATATTTATATAGATGTTTTTGGATCAGTTTTATTAGAGATATACTATTTTTATACCATTCTCCATATTACATTAGATGATCTATGTTTATGTTTATTGATTGGGGGAAGTTAATAGCATTTTTTATAGCTTTCCAATATGAATATTTACATTGATTATTTTTTATCCCTTAAATATAATGAATGAATTGGTCTTATTAAGTAATGGGTGGGGCTTGATATAGCACCTCGATGCATCAGTAGGTCTCATGAGACAAACTATCATGGGTATTTGGAAAGACCTTACCAATTTTTGTATAATGTCCTGAAATAAGGCCTTGAAGGTATGTTTATGATGTTCCAAATAATTCATTCCATAATTATGACAGTATTTATTGATTCCCATGGGATTATTTGATTATTTATGATATCCATGAAAAATTTTAAATCTCATGTGATTATTTATATGGAATCTTTTTATCATAATTTGGTCTTACCATATTATTCTTTATGATAAAGTTATTATTTAAATGGAATATGTTTTCAGATATTTACCTTTCCACATTAGTTATGCCTTATTGATCGATGATAACCACCACTGTACACGTACCATTACTGAGCATCTGAGGCTCAGCCCTTTCATATGTTTCCTTTCCCCATGATGCCAGGAAGTATATTATGATTGACATGAAGAGATATTCTAAATTGATTAATGGTATTATCAAATAAAATAATTTTCTATATTTTAAATATTCAAATTTAATGTGAGATTAAATTATTTATTCAGTTTTCCAGGACTAATAAACTATTTAGTACTTTGGGATGAAATCAATTATTTCTAGTACCAAAGTAATAATGTAACTAATGAGTCTATGATAATAGGGTTAGGGTATTTATAGTTTTTATCAGAGAAATTTTAGTAGAAACTTTGGGAACAAGATTTTTGAAAATATAAAATTTCAATCATAAACCTCTGACTAAATTTGAGGATAATTCTATGTATATGATAACAATGTAATGTTTTTATAATGTATAGATTATATGTATTTACTGGCAATAAATAGAAGTCTGGATACAATAAGATGATGTGGATCTGTTATAATTATACCTAGGGGTAATAAATTTGAAAATGGAGAATTGGTATTTGACTCAATCGTCACCTAGTGAATGATAATGAGTCGTTCTGTACACCTAGTTTGACACTCTCTTGGGATATTCTTGGGATAATTGAATTTTTATTTACAAACCATTATAATGGATTTTAATAGATGTTGAAAATTAATGACATAGGTTAAACCTATGCAATCCGAGATTAAAAACAAAGTTTCATATTTTTTATATCATGTAAATGATTTTGTAATTTCCAAATATTATTATTATCGATCATTCTATTATTTTTTGTTTTAGTTAATGAATTGAACTAAGAGGAATCATATTAACACTAAATATGATGAAAATTCTATGATTATGAGAAACCAAATTGGGTGATGACTCAAGAGAAATATTTTTGTGATGTAAGAACCCGATTTTTCACTCAGGTATGGATCCTTTAATATTTTGTCTAAATCCTTAATTTTTACCTAATATGGATTCTTAATGTGTAAGAAAAGGTCTCAGGGGTGTACAAGGATATTTCAAAACCCATAACCTATTTTGTTTTGGAAAAGTGGTCATGTCACAAATTAGCACATGGATGGTGCATGGTTTGGCTAACCGTGCATATAAACAATTTTGGACAAAACCAAATCACATAGTTTGTACATGGCTGTACAACCTAACCATGCAAGTTCCCCTTCTTCCAAATTAACTACGGGTGGATTGTACATGGTTTGTCAAACCATGTGAAAAAACCATGAATAAACCATATTTCTGTGAAATTTTACAAATTTTCCCTTAATGATCTATTTAGATCCATCCTTCTTCCCTAATCTGAGTTTATATAAGATTTACCTCCATGAATCTCATTTTGGAGATTTTTAAATTCTAAATATAGGTATTCAAATGTCTCCTTTTACTAGGATCTGATCGATCTTCCATTAATCATGTTAGATGTGCAATAGTAAGTACTCGGGTCTGTTTAAGACTTTCCTCTTCTCTCTTTCTCACAACTGAGTTATTGGGGTATGAGTGTTTTTCTCCATTTTTTAGATCTAATCTAATCCAAGAAAAATCAAGGGCCAATATTAGAGTAGGATATTCGTACAAGCCTAAGGCAGGTGGTCTATAACTCATCCCTAAAGATTGTTAATTTTAGAATTATCATGTGGGTCCCACCGATTTCATCGGGTGCCGTTTATGGAATTTATATATCATGAATATAATCATTAAAACCACATGGATATGATATTTCTATATATATGATTAATTTTTGTTGATTATTCCGATAACTTCATCCATCCCATCTAATATGCTAGTCCATAATTGGGTTTTTAGTATTTGACATGTTTGAGCCACCGTTCGGGTGTGACTTTACTAGATCATTCTAAGGGTAATATTTTCTATATCAAATGGATTGATTTATATTTTTAATTTCATAATGGAAATTACTATGTATTCTCACCACTTGACCCACCTAATTTAAGTGCTTCAATTTGACAATATAATGTGAAATTGGAATTGGGAAGTATACTAAGTATATGACTTGGCCTTAAATGTAAATGAATGGTAGATTGTATAATCGTATAACCCCTTACCAAATTAATGGATGGTATAGGAATGACCCTTGAATATGTAATATGATTTAAATTAATTAAATTAATGGTTTCATGCTACTTTTCCTTGTCACACTAATTAATGTCAAGGATTGAATCAAATGACTTGATTAAATGGTTGCATCCTACTTGACCTTATCACACTAATGAATGAAATGGATTGAAAAAAATGACTTGATTAAAAGGTTTCATGATAATTGAATATATCATACTAATGAACGGAAATTATTTAACCAAATGAAATATTACATGAATTCAATATCAAATAAGAGTGGCCTGACTCGAGCTCGCCTTGGATTCTGATCGGATAATACCATGATCACTCGAGAACCCCAATCCGATTCAAGGATATGACTTTCATAGGTTGAGACACACCTATATCCTGATCCTTGTCAAATATTTGGATTCCTAGTATGACACCATAGTATCCCTAACATATTATCATAGGATGCCTCATATACACTCCATGGAACTAGAATTAAAAATTAGGTTCCATGGTTAAAGCCCATCAGGCCCAGTCATTGCATACCCCCATTTTACATTGGATGAACTCTTTGGACTCATAAGGTGTGTCATTGTGGAATTACTTGGAATATGATCCTTGGATTACACTGTTACCCAATTCCATGATATATTTATTACTGAGTTGGTTACCCTTGAGGTCTACGTCACCTTGGTTAATACCTTGGGACTTCAAAATTAAATATCATGATAGGTTTGCTTGTTATAACTTGGAACCTTAACTATTCTTAATATGTGAAATATTTATAAACTGGTAACAACCAAATAATTAATTGGTTACATGTATAGACAATAGCTATGGGATGAAGTAGGTACTTGGGTATTTAGTTAAGTTGTACTAAATTACTTTATATGTGCATGCTTGCACAGTGTTAAACTTCCATTACATGGGCCAGATGTTATAGAAACCATTGGTAGTGGCCCACTTAGATTTATCTCACAACCTCTATGGGCATCATTTGGTACTCAAAGTATATTACATGGTTTCAAGTAATGAAAAATGGAATTATATGGATTCAAACAGTTGATTTCTTTCTGTTTAGTATGAAGCTAAGTACCAGAGGGCCTAGTCGGATCTAGGGATGCTTGAGATAGTCTTTTGATTTAATTTATAATTTTATGGAACATGTTATACCTTCTATCTTGTATCAATGTTTTCTATTTTTCTAGTACATGATATATCATCATCTGTTGTTGAATGTTATTCCCGTTGTTTCAGTTATTGATACCATTGTTTCTATTTTCTGTTGTGCATTATGTTTACTCTTATTTCTTCCACTATTTATCGATATTTACATCCACCTGCTGTGCTACACATTGGTAATGAGGTCATAGTCTCCCCATAGACACATCCTAGGCCCTCACTACTATTCGTCAGACTCTGGCGTTCTGGGCGATGCGCTTGAGGCCATGTGGCCCACCGGGCTTGGGGCACCCCTTAAGTGGCCTCTAGGTCTAGGAAATCATAAATTGGTATAATAGGAGATTATTTTCTTACTTTACTATTTCGATACTATATATTGTATATTTGGACCACTTGGTACTTGGTCATAATCCATGCTTGGGCGTTGTGAACCCATGTTCAGGGTAAAAAAGAAGTTGCCTAAATTATAATCGTTGTTCTACATTTTACTTTTATAGTTCATATTATTTCACCATTGGGTGACAAACATGATGTGTGATGTTGTGAATTATTAATATTATTGAGGATTTTCTTTCATCCTTGGTACGATGATATGATGGCAAGGAGCATTGTTACATGCAACATTATAGGCACCTAAAATTTTCATGTCATACATATTATCATGCCATATAAGTGCATTTCACTGTTTTTCATTAATTGATATGCCTATGATGATTGAGTGATGATTTGATAGTTATTTTATTCCTATATTACTCAAGGATGTGATATAGTGATTATCTGTCTCAATTCATGAGGTATATGTGCCATCATGGGATGTGATGAGTAATTTGCTGGGTCGAGCGATTATGCTATAAATAAATTGGTGTCATTTCCAATGATAAGGTGTATGGGCACTAATTCACCAAAAAAAAAACTATCCACTATAAATTGAATAATTACATTTAAAATGAATTGTTTTCACATCCTTATATCGCCATTTCATGTTAATTAAATCTATAGTAGTGAACCCAGTAATTAAATTTTAAATGAAATGAAATTATACTTAAGCACTTACTGATACCTGTCTATCTATGTGGGTATTTCGGGTAGTATTCCTTTGGTAGTGAGTTTTCCAATGTTCAACTTCCATTATTGTCACTATATTATACCTCTACGCTTGTTCTGAGGTGCGTGCTTTGAAATTTTATACTAATGTCACCATGAAATCCTCGTATCGTTCGTCAGAAAGGTGAAGAAAACCATGCTCTAGACACGGTGGGCCCTAAGCCGCCACTCTTACCTCTATGAGTTCCACTAGAGGAACCAACTATTGTTCTTGATCGAGGAACCTATGACCATGTTCATGATAGTTTTCTTTGTCCGATGATGTCCATGCATGGTGCTCCATGGCTTTCACCTATGATAAATGGTCTAACTTGTGAGTTCCAGCAGCAATATCCTCCTAACTTTTCAGAGGATGGCGGTTCGTAGGCTATTGAGTCTTGGACAGAATCTATCCTATCAATATTTCAGATTTTTGAAAATGGCACTAGAGTGGAGATTCAAAAATTCCAGATACATTCTTTGGGATTCGACCAAGCACTGGTGGGATGTAATTACCCTTACTAGTCGTCATCAGGGAATGTTGTGGGTTGATTTCTAGACCACCTTTTATGATCAATTATTTCCTCAGATACTGAGAGATGATAAATCTAGATAGTTCAAAAATCTTGAGTGGGGTTCTATGTCATTTATGCATTATTAGGAATGTTTCGTGGAGTCCATCGATTTTCACTACTTCTAGCCAGTGATGAGATTTCGTGTGCTAGACATTTCAAGGATGGGCTCTAATATTTCATTCATATGCAGGTGAATGTATTTCCCCTTTATACCTACTCTGAAATAGTAAATCAAGCTCTAATCATTGATCACAACTTTAGGGATTTCAATATTACCAAGCATAGAGGACTAGTGTTGTGTCAGGCCAGCAGTCCTTCTGGTGGTAGGAAATGTTGTCTCAGGGTCTCTCTTTAGGGAAGTGACAAGTAGAGTTCCCATTTTGATAACACTAATGTGTTTCATCAGTGTGGATAATATGTGAATTCAAATCCTCCGTGTGATATTGAATCAGTGGAGTACCACTATTGTGGCCATATGGGGCATCTTTAACATTTCTGCAAGACATTTCCACCATCTTTGAGTCGAAAAGGATCCGCACCATCTCCACCTTCAGTAGTGGGTTCTTTAACGTTATGTCGGGAATGGAGTTAGAATAGCACTGATAGGTCTGGCTGAGGAGTTGGTCATTTCCATGGTAGTAGGACCCCTGATAACTAACATCACCTATAGAGATGTTTTGACAATGTTAGTCCATCTATTACACAAGGCTATGGATCAGGTTAATTGCATGCACTACAGCCGATACCTGGGGATCAGGTTATGGGACCATCTATAGTAGGAGGTACTATTCTTGTGGAATCTACTATAGTTTATTCTTTATTTGATATTGGTTCCTCAAACTCTTTTATCTATGTATCTATTACAGAGTGTCTTAGACTGGAGATACAGTATCACTATAGTGTAATGACCCTAGAAACACCATTAGGGGTATCAATAGTGGGAATAAGCTAGTGTAGGGGCTGTCCCCTTGAGGCAAGTAGTTAACCTTTATTATAGAACCTCTTTTTTCTAGAGATTATGGGATTCAATTTCATTCTTGATATGGACTAGTTGGTTTAATATCATGATTTTTTGGTCTATTATCATCATAGGGTATCATTTACATCACCTGAGGGTAGCAGTTATCTGCATGAGGGAGAGTGGGATGTCTAGGCTAGGGTTGGACCAGAACAGCTTAGGCAAGGCGGAGTGATAGAGCAACATATTTACACCAATATTTCTAGGTTTCACTTCTAGATCGACAATGTCCAATTCATGGGTCATATAATATTAGAATCAGGATTATTTATTAACCCCAAAAAGGTTAATGTTGTGGTTTCCTAGGAGTATCCCAAGATCATGATTGATTTATGGAGTTTATTGGGGATGGATGGATATTATAGTCATTTCATAAAATACTTCTCACATATTGATTCACCTCTTACTAGTCTTATAAAGAATGGTGTCAAATTCCATTGATCAGAAGAATGTTATAAATCCTTTCAGGAGCTGAAAAGTAGGCTTGTATCAGAACCTATTCTAAATCTTATAGAGCTAGGTATAGGTTATATTGTATTCTCTGATGCATTAGGAATCATCCTAGGCGCAGGGCTGATATAGGAAAAAAATCATTGCATACAGATCTTGGCAGTTGAAGACTCATGAGAGAAACTACCCGACACACAACCTTAAGCATGAATTATTTTTCGATTCCTTAAATTTATGGATACATTATCTGTTTAGTCAGAAATTTGTGGTGTACACAGACCACAAGAGCCTCAAATATATATTTTCACAACATTAATTGGACCTTAGACAATGTATATGGGGCACGTATCTGTAATAATTTGATTTTGAGCATGCCTATATTCCTGGGAAGGGAAATGTAGTTGCAGATCTGTGGAGTTAGAAAAATCAAGCACAGGTCATATGGGAAGCTACTGATGAATGGATGTTAATGGCCATATTTTTTGTGATTCATTTAGAGTTTCATGATATTCATGAGAATTCATATCTCTCATCCTTGACAGTTACCTTTTCAATCATTTAGAAGGTGAAGGGTATACAGTTTTTAGATACTAAAGACTTGGTACTCTATGTGAGTATATCTGAAAATAACCTGCCTCTTTTTTGGTTTTTGGATAGAGATGATAACCTGTGTCTATGAGGTCATGTCTGTTTTCATAAAGATATGAGAGAGGAGTTGATGTGTGAGTCCCATGCTTCTTTGTGGGTAGTTCATCCTGGAATCTGGAAGATTTATCAAGACACGCGACACCAGTATTGTTGGTCTGGGATTAAATGTCAGATAATAGGCTTTATCACTTGGTGTTCCACCTATCAGCAGGAGAACACGGAGCACCAAAGACCTGCAGTATTGTTACATCCACTTCCAATCTCGTAATGTAAATGGGAATATGTTTCCATGTATTTATTAGTTGTCTTACCAAGGTCACCGAGGGGTAGTGATGCTATTTGGGTATTCATTGATTGACTAATGAAATCATCCTATTTAATTCATATTCTAGAGACTTTATCAGATAATGCTATGGGAAGATTATATTTCTATGAGATCATTTGACTACATGTGGTTCCTAGTACTGTCTTTTCATATCAGGATTCTCATTTCAATTGACAGTTCTAGAAGGTTTTTTAAAAGGCTATGGGAACAAAAGAGATTCTAAGAACAACTTTTCACCCTCATACCGATGGACAATCTAAACAGACAATACAAGTTCTAAAGGATATACTCTTCAAGCATGTGTCCTTGATTTCATTGGTTCTTGGGAGAAGCAAATACATGTCTTCAAGTCCACCTATAATAATAATATCTAAGAGAAAATTCAGAAGGATCCTTTTGAGGCCTTATATGGTAGGCTATGCCACTCACCCCTAAGCTAGTTAGAGGTAGGTGGGGTAGCCCTACTAGGTTCTTATCTCATTCAGGAGAGTTCGATGCTGGTTCAAATAATCAAAAAGTGTATGACTACTGCTCAGTAAATAAAAAAATCTTATGATGATTGCCATTGATGATCTCTTGAGTTTGAGGTCGAGGATCATGTCTTTTTTTGGGTATCACACGAGGTATGGAATAGATGGGTAAGAAATCATGGAAATCTATCTTGTCATTTCATTAAGACATTTGAGATTCTAGAGAGATTCAGGCTGACAACCTATTGATTTATATTACCTCATAGGTACGACTCCATGCATGTATTATTTCATGTTTCACAACTTCACCAATATCATGATGATCCATCTCATACTTTTGATCTTGAGGAAGTTGAGTTAGATGTTGATTCTACCTTGGAGGTGTATCCGATATGCATCATTGACCGGTGTATGAAGGTGCTCTGAGGTCAGTCTATCCCTCTAGTATGGGTTCTATGGTAGCACGGTGGAGTACAAGATGAGAATTGGGAGATGGAAGCCGATTTACATTCCCAATGGATAGATTTTTTCTTAGATAGTATTTATACACCCTAGGAAGGCCAACTCCGGGATGAGTTCTTTTAAGGGGGGAAGACTGTAAGAACCTGGTTTTTTCACTAAGGTATCGATCCTTCAATTTTTAGTCTTAATCATTATAGTTGACCTAATATGGATTCCTAATGAGTTAGAAAAGGTATTGGGGGTGTCTGGGGAAAGTTTGGAGCCTAGAACCTATCTTTTGGGAAAACTAGCCATGTCGCACGGTTAGCGCATGGTTGGAACACTGTTTGGATAACCGTGAAGATAGAAAATTCTGAAAATAACCGAATCACATGGTTTTCACATGCCCATGAAGCCTAACCACGAAATATCCCCTTATTCCTATGTAACTATTCATGGTTTGTGCATGGTTTTTCAAACAGTGTGGACAAATCGTGTACATTCCATTTTCTAGGTAATTTTACAAATTTTTCCTTAATGATCAAATTAGATCCATATTTCTTCCATAATCCATGTTTATGAAGGATTTAAATCCATGAATCTCATTTTGGAAATTTTTTAAGGCCAATGCTAGGGTTTCAAAGATATCCATTGTCTGGGATCTGATCGAGATTCTGTTCTTCACGTTGGATGAACAATGGTATGTAATCAAGTTCGTTTAATCATTTCCTCTTCTCTCTTGCTCTCGACATAGTTATTGGGGTTTGATCATTTTTCCCATTTTCTGAGTTCTACTTTGATACAATCCAAATAAAAGTCCAATACCGAATGAGGGGAGTCAAACAATCCAAAGGTGGAGGGTATATAATTCGTCTCTAAACTTCATTGATTTTGGAATTTTCGTGCGGGCCCACCGATTTCATCGGGTGCCATTTATAGAATTTATATTCCATGTTTATATTCATTAGAATCATATGGGTAATTATCTTCCCATATATGTGATTAATTTTTGGTGGCTACTCCCTCAACCATAACCATCCCATGTAGGATGTTATGCCATAATTGGGTTGTTAGTATCTGACTTGTTTGAGCCACCATTCGGGTGTGACTTTGCTTGATCCTTTTAAGGGTAATATTTTCTATATTAAATGGATTAATTTATATAGTGAATTTCATAATGGAAAGTACCATTTATTCTCACCACTTTAATCACCTAAGGTAAGTGCTTCAATTTGACAATAAAATGTGAAATGTGAATTGGAAAGTATACTAGGTATATGAATTGTCCTTAAATGTAAATAAATGGTAAGTTTCATATATATAGATCCCCTTACCACATTAATGGAAGTTATAGGAATTAAACTTGAATATGGAATATGATTTAAATAGTTTAAATGTATGGTTTCATGTTACTTGTCCATGTCACACTAATGAAAGGAAAGGCTTGAACCAAATGACTTGATTAAAAGGTTTCACACTACTTGATATTTTGACACTAATTAAAGGAAAGGCTTGAACCAAATGACCTGATTAAAAGGTTTCAGGATACTAGACCTTATCACAATAATTGAAGGAAATTTTTTAACCAAATGAAATACTACATGACTTAAGTATCAAATAGGAGTGTTGTAACTCGATCTTCACTTGGATTCTAATTAGAGAATTCCATGATCACTCAAGAACCCCATCCCAATTCAAGGATTAAAAATTAATAGGTTGAGACCCACCTAGATCATGATCCTTGTATATTATTTGTATGCCTAACATGACACCATATAACTCATTACATATTATCATAGAATTCATTGGATACACTCCTTGGATCTTAAATTTACTAGTAGGTGCCATGGTCAAATCCCATTGGGCTTAGTCATTTCTTAGCCCTGTTTTACCTTGGATGAACTCCTTAGACTCAATAGGTCTCTCGTTGTGGAATTACATGGACTATTCTCCTTATTTTACCATATTACCCCATTTAGGTTACATTTATTACTAATTTATCAACCCTTGCGGTCTACATCTCCTAGGTTATTTTCTTGGGACTTCAAAATAAAATATCATTACAAGTTTCCTTTTTAAAACTTGGAACCTTCACTATTCTTAACATGTGACATATTTATAAACTGATAAGAATAAAATAATGAATTGGGTACATTTTTAGACACTAACCATGTGATGAAGTAGGTACTTGGGTATTTAGTAACATTGTACTACTTTACTTTATATATACATGCCTGTACATTGTTACATTTCCATTAGACGGGCCTGATGTTATAGCCACTATTGGTGGTGGACCATTGAGATTTATCTCACACCCTCTCCGGGTTCGGTTTGGTACCCAAAGTAGATTACAAGGTCGAAGGTGTTATAAAAGGGAAACATACAACTTCAAACACTTGATTTATTTTGGTTTAGTATGTAGCTTGACTGAAGAGGACAAAGTTGGATCTTGAGATGTTTGGGATAGTCTTTTGATTTTCTTTATACTTTTGTAGAAAATGTTATGTCTACTGTCTTTCATTGATGTTTTACAATTTTCTAGTTCATGAAATATCATAATATGTTGTTGAATGTTATTCATGTTGTTTCAGTTATTGTTATTTTTGTCTTTATTTTCCACCATGCGTTCTGTTTACTCATATTGCTTCCACTATTTATCAATGTTTATATCCACCCACTATGCTACACTTTTGAAAGGAGGTCATAGTCTCCCCATAGACACACCTTAGGCCCTATATGCTAGTAATAAGCCTCTGGAATTTGGGAAAATTCACTTGAGTCCATGTGGCCCACTAGGGTCAAGGAACCCCTTAAGTGGAATCTGGGTCCGGGATGTCACATGTGATTATACCTATTGATTTATAATCATATATGATTAATAAATTTCACCTTTACCAACTATAAAATTAATCAAAGAAGAAAAGGATAAAGTTTGATGAGATATTGGATAGTGGAGACCACCAAGGAAAGAAGAATGAATTTACTTCATGTTTAAAATGATGAAAGACGCACCCCAAGGAATGTATCAAAGGAGGTGGAAGATGTTTTTAGTGTGGAAGTAAAGGATATAGTATAATGAATTACCAAGGAGTAAAATGTATTATTTATAGGGAACATGAGAATTTCTGAGTCAATGACCCAGTCTAAGGGTTAACTCATAGACCATGGAAGGTCATATTCCATGATTGCAATTAAAGTGAAATAACTAAAGTGTTTATGTATTGGGATTTAATAATATCGTTTTATAAGTGTTACATCAAGGATATTATTCTGATACGAATCATGAAACATTGATGTATTATTCTGCATGTATTTTCATTAAAGATTTGGAAGAATATGTTAAGTGGTATTGATCACATATAAAATCTATTTAAAGGTAAGGTGATATTTTGTTGAAAACACCTGATTAGGGGATTATAACCCTTAATATGTTCCTGATGTTATTGTAATAATTTTTATTTCGGATAAATTGATTATTTAAATTGATGATATAAATAATATAGTATTGGTGACCATAAATATTATTAGTGATTTGGTGTTAAAGTAATTTATAATGGAGTTTACTACACGTTTGGATTCATGGAATATGTACAATATACTAGTATTACATTAATATATTATAGCGATTCATGTTATTAATATGTTTTAAGAGAACACATGATCAAGGTATTCACATGTTTGGTATGTGACTTTATAAGATATTTTTTTTAGTATGTGGATAAATTTTTAATAAAATCTTTCAGATTTTGGGATTTTAATTTGGTCAAACATATTTCAGAGGAGTATTATGTTTAACTATTTATAGAATTAGTTAAGTTTAATATTTGGTGTTATTGTTGAGGTTTTAAAGATTGATATGATATATTTATACTTTTTGTAAGACTGGTGCTAACCATTTTTGTTTTGGAAAAATATTTTGAGATAAAAGAAATGAACTTTGGATATTATGATCCATTAAAACTTAAGATTAGGGATTCAGTAATAACAAACACATTGGATAATTAATTCTTGGAGTCAGAAATGAATTCAATATTGATTAAAGAACAACCAAAGGATGGAATTTATTATTATTAAATAAAATTATATCAGTCGGTGCCAAAAAAATTCCCTGTGGAGAACAAACCTCACAAAAATTCCATGGAAGCCCACCTCATAGAGATGCCATGAAAAGCCCCTCCGACGTTGTGATTGGAACAAAGAAGTAGGAAAAGCCTCCTCTACGGCAACCAACGAGTAGTACCATGTGATTATGATGCACTTGAGAGAGATCTATGCACCACCATAGAGCAGCTGACAGAGCCCTCCACAACTACAACACACTGGAGAGACACCTCTACGAGCACCGTGAAGCGGCTGATAAAGAGCTCCGCGAGTCTAAGGAAGTTGGTGGATCTTCCCCTGGTTTTGAGGTCTAATTCCTCCATGAACCAAATTCTGAGCTTCACACTGCCTCTTTCTTATAAATTCTAGTCCTCCCCAAAACCAAAGGATTGATGCCCTGACCTTTCACGTTCTCAGTTTTCAAATCGTGAAGCAGCATTTTCAATTTGATGAATTGAGAGAATGAACACTTAAAATTATTTGAGGATTTCCAAATACCTTTCCCTTTTCTCATATTCAACCCCTCTTCAAGTAGGGATTCCCTTTACAAAGCCCATGGTCCATAAAAAAGGAAGGAGATCCCTATGGGAACTCAGGTCTTCTCCAAGCATTCAAGCTTTGAGAAGTACCTTCCATGGACATGTGAACCCCATGTTAAGGTTAGATCACTGTGCTTCTTGATGTACATTTCTTCTCAATTCCACAGATTGAAAGGAACCCATTCTCCATGATTTACTACTACATGAAATCACTTTCACTTCTCAAAGCACTCTTTATATGAATGTATACTCCATTCCTAGGATAGACCACTCCACTTTGTGAGGCATACCTATAACGACCCATACTTTACATACATTGTTAATACTTCAAAATTGAATCACACTTATTACAACATACGACAAAACCACAAAGGACCGTATAGGTATAGTGTCTTTAGAAACTGGGAAACATAAACAACTGGTTCATAAATTTTCTACAGTGTCTCCCATTTATTTCATCATATCTAGGGTCCCTTTTAGCATATTCTACTTAATATCCATCTTCCTGACCTGGGGAAAAGAAAACATACAAAAAAGGGTGAGCTCAAATTCTCAGCAAGGGCAAATAAAGGAAATAAAAATCATATCATATCTTTTTGAAAATCATAACCTGCAAAAGAGATCATAATATCTTAACATGGAATAAATCATAGAAGTGAAAATGAGATCCCCATAATCATAACATAAAACTTGAAACTTTGTGGCATTCACACATAATCATGGAAAATCATTTCTTGTTAGTCATGACTCATTGCCAAGACTATCTTAGCAGAAAAAGTCCATTTCTGAACCGAGTTCACTCCTCGTTTCAGTCCTGTATCACTGAACCGAAATAACCTTCCATTCCAGCCATGTCTATCTCATGAGATATAAATCAATACCCAATTCATTGGAGGGAGATATAGGTCCCACCCATCTTATAATGAATCCTTTCTTATGTGTGCCATATAATCATAAATCATACAGCATCGCATAACACATGTAACAAAAATGGGATTTTTGAAACATCATGACATCATAAAACAAATCATATAAGGTAAATGACTCCATAAAAATAATTCCCTCAAAACATAATCAAATCAATGTAATAATAGGGATAAAAACAGAACCCTATATTATCTTAGATGGAAAATAATTTTGATACAACATTTGAACTCCATTCTTAAGGAAAATATCCTTTCTACTTCAAAAACACTTTTCTTTTCTTAACATGTCATACAATTATAAACTAAAAGAAGTTGATTAAAAATAAACATGAAAACTTATAAAGGAAGATTCTTGGAAATAATTTTTTAAAAATCCATTCTTGCCTTATAAGTTAAAAAAACATTCTTCGCGTACTTCTGTCGGAAAAGTCAAAAAGTACCTCGTACGAAAAACGACAAAAGATTCCTTTCATATCCTTTACTAAAAAATCACCGAAGGGTAAAATAGGATTTAAAAAATTTTAGGAGAATGGAAATAATATTACATATTTAGGAAGCATGGATGTGGATGATAAAATACACCCCAGTAAATACTAAATTATAAACAATCTCAGATAAAAATGAGATTGTGATATTTCCCTTACCTTAGGTCCGATTTTCTTTGTACGTGTCCGAAGCTCTTGTATAATGGTTTAAATAATGTTATTGACTTATTCCAGAATCATACATATTGATATGATATCATATATGGTCATATTCTTAGTTTCTTATTAGTAATATTTCATTGTTACTTATTACTCGGGTCTTTATTGCCTTTTGTTCTTATGCATGTTTTGCTGGATAAATTCTTATTCTTCTTTTAAGGTTATAGATACCTTATATCCATAATTGTATTAGTGTAACATATATCATATTTATTCATTAAATTCATTTATATAATTACTATGTAATGATGATCATGTAGAACGAGTCGCATCACATCGTGGAGACGGTATTCCGTACGTACGCACGAGCGATGATATTGTTCCAATGATCGTGGAATTGTATTTAAGTGTATTTATACTATTTTAGTATCAATATCACTTTATAATAATCATATATAGTTACTCATTACACCATTATACCCATCCTTGTAAGGTGATGGTGGAAAATAGATTACACCACAGCGTGGAGACGGTATTCCGTACGTACGCACGCGCGGTGATTTCATTTTTCTGTAGGATGGATAGAAGGTGAATTAGGGTTGTTTCATATTTATAATAACATATAAGTATGTAAGTAATACTGATGTTATTAATTTATCATGAAACAACTAAAGAAGAAGAAGTTGAAGAAGAATGAAATTGAAAAGATCGGTAATGGATATTACCTCTTCTTTGAAACGCCTCTTTGAATCCTCCACTTAGGGAACTAAGATTGGTCTTTGAAGAAGACCAGGACCTCTAGGATTATTCTAGGGAAGTGGATAAGGGATTTTGGCAGGGGTTGGCCGAGCTTGAGTGCTCAAATTGGTGTGAGGAGGAGGGGGAGGAGGTGCCCTTTTATAAGGGAGGAGAGGGGCACCTTAGGAATATCTCAAAATATTATTTTATATTAAAGTCAAAATTGGTTTATAATGGTTCCAAAGGGTCTTATTTAGAAGGTAAAGTGGGGATGGGTATATATGATATCACCCAATATGATTTATACAAGTTTAGGTTATTATTTTAACCTTATCAATTAGATTTAACTCTAAGTTAAATAATTTAACTTTTACCGTGACTTTTTGTTTTCTTACACTATATGGTTAATACACTTACTATAACATGCCAAACGAACCCCAAGTTGTTTATTATTAATATATATATCTTTATATAAGTCATTTGGCCGAACCTTAGATTTTTAGGAATAAAATAACAATTAATAATATAATATTTGATTTAAAAACTATTTTGTGTCAATTTTGACACTATTTGATATATGATTTTTTGAAACTCATAACATAATTATATGTTCGAACCAAGTTTATTAAATAAACAATAATATATCATAGTAACCTAGAAAATTAGTGGAATTCATAAAAAGTCTCAAATTACATTTATTTGAGCATTTATAACATCAATTATGTTAACATTTCCTTAAAAGGGTAATTACTGCATCATCGTTGTGTCATAAATAAATTAATTTATTTAAAGTCTAAAAATTATAAATAAAATATCATTTGGTAGGAAATCTTTTTATCCTTCTAATGAATATTTATAGTCGAATTTATATTATGTATAACCCCATATTAAAAATGTTTTAGTTATTAAACTTTGATTTTAACTATTTTGAATATTCATTAAATAAAATAATATTAAATGTCATAATCTAATCCAAGTGGATCTAAATGGTCATATTATATTTATAAGGTTTTTTTGGTCGAATTACACTTATCCAATAGAATTAGGACATGTGTTAGGGTAATAGTAATATCATATTTACCCTTAGTTACCATATTTACTATTAACCGCGGTAAAAAAAGTAAAAAGTTACTATTCACCAAAAATTATTTTTATCTCATTGAACCACATTTTACTTACTGATATCAACCGTTTCAGTCGGATTTTCGAAATTCCATTCACAGAAGTGGTAAAATTAAGTTTTATGCAAAATTCAGTTTTTAACCTACCACTTAGTGGTTTCACTATTCATCAAAAATTGAAAGTTTTCAGAAAAATACCAAAATTTCACCCTAGGCTAATTTCGGTATTCCGAATCCAAAAATGAAGTCCATTTTGAAAAATAAAATTTATAAAATTTCAAAAAGTGGTTATTACTATTCATAACGGCTAGTTTTAATAATATTTTAATAGCATATCGTTGTTTAGTGAAACTCGGTATTGCGTACAACGCAAACTATCGAGGAAGGTCACGATTGCGTGTAAAGTAAGTCAAGCTAGTGTGTAGTGAAAGATTCCTTTGATGATATATATATAACATAAAAACAAAATATTACTCATAAAAATCTCGGGTGTTACAATACCCCTTCGCGAAGTCTCTCCACTTTGTGGAGCACCAAATATTTGAAAGGTCCCTTCATGTGAACCCCTTTTCTTCACAAACCCTACTTCTCTCATACAACCCTCCAGGTTTGTAAGAAGTGATATAAAAGTCTCTTGGGTGGTGCTTCATCTTGTGTTGCTTTTCCTCATGCTTCTTCATATAAGCACGCTAACAACTAGTACTTATTCGTATAGCCTCACTAACATGAGCCCCTCAATGGATCACTCCACAACTCCGTCACCACACGGAATTGCTGATACCTTCCCTTCACCAAGGGTTTAAGAACACTGATTATGGATGTCCCAGGGGTGAGGAGTAAATCCTAATCTTCGGAGCTGCAGGACATTAAAATGCCAAGAATCTTCATCCTCTACACATGAAAGTAAACTGTAGCATCTCCCCATGAAATATACGTAGGGTTCACCAACTCAGACATTTTCCACGTCAACTCATCTCCACAAGAGTGAGATCTTCCTCACACGGAATGCGATCCTCCTTGCATGGAATGAAACCTATCTGTAGGGAAGGGAAACCACCCCGGTGTAAGCCCCTAGACCTTCTTGTAGAAGGTAACACCCTTTCTCCTCATCTCTTCTTCCATGCGCAAAGACCAGAGGAGAGATGGGAATATGGGGATCTTGATATACCTTCCCTATACCTTTGGGATTTATCTCCATTAGGCTTCCATCCTTGATTAAGGCTAAATATCCATCTCCCTATGCCTCTAACCACACGTAAGCCCCATTCCATTAATCGTGGACACACCTTTCGTGGCGTGATCGTCAGGTTTTTTTCCTCTTGTTTCTCACATTGAGCATGACTCACGTGATCTTAGATTAAGAATCAACTATAAAACCCCTTGATGGACCACCTTTGTGTGTAAGCCACATTTCTCATTCCACCAAAATACGTGGACTTTGATCCTTGCCCCATTCCGATCAAGGTATACTGGAAGCCTCCCTGAGGTTCGAGCCCATCACCCATTAGTCCCAACTACTTTACATCGGTTCACCCTCATCCCACATGGTGTTAAACTGTATACCCATTTTCATACCTCATGACGCTAAACAGTATTCTTTCAAATAATGTGGGTTTTGATACCTATATCATAGGCAGGCTATGTAGGAATCCTCCTTGAGGTTAAACCCTAAACACTGGTAAACATAGCTGTCCCCTTTGTTGGGACCCGCATTCTTGGTCAATCCCATAGTGACGTCATAAAAACTCTCAGGCTGCTAACCACATGTAGCCCTAGTAGGTCTTTGGGTTTTTGTCCTTTATGTACACCCAGATACTATGCCACCATCTTGAACTATTTGGATGTTGATTCCCTACCACAAGGATACATAGGAAGCCTCCATGAGGTTCAATCCCATCACTCATGTCCTATCCTGGCCTCTCCCTTAAGACTTTGTGTTTTGGGAATGTCATGCTCCAACTTAGAGGTTTTACTTCCTTTGGGTCCCATACATGCATCTATCCCCATAGGTTTCATCCTTAGGTGTCTCATCGCCTGAAAAAACTAATTTTACTTTGATTCCATACGAAGGGGATACGAAGAAATCCTCTCCAAGGTTCAATCTCAACATCACCATCATCTTCATATCGGTTCCATCCCCACTCACTCTATCCTTTGACACTCCATCCATATCCATACTGATTCTTACCTGAGCCACCACATCAAGGTAAAATCATTCCATCCACCATGGCAGCTAACCATGCATAAGGCCCACACAATCCATACTCCTCCAACAAAGAGTGTCCCTCTTGTGATGAGCCACTATCAATGCGTAAGACCCATCATGTTTCCGAGTCTTTTTTCCTTTATGTACACCTTGATTAATCACCCCTTCAAACTACGACTATTTTGATCTCTGTCGTCTACATAGGGTACATAGGAAACCTAATTGACGTTCAATCCTAGGCAATGGTAAACCTTGGTGTTCCCCTTTTTGGGGTGCATTTTCCTAGATCCTCCCTTAGTGGTGTCCAGATCAACCTTTGTAATGTGTTATCTTCCCTATATGGGACACACCACCTTGGATCCATCCTCATTGGGAATTCTATTCCACCATCTGGTAAACCTTCCAGATTCTCCCTCCAAAGGATATACCAATATGATCCATCTCTACAATATGTTATGATCATTCTCATTCTGTCTCTACAAGATGTTAAATTCATGACTTACCTCGTGTAAAACATGAGATTCCTGAGGAAAAACTTAGAAGACATACTTTTGTTGAAACTATCCCCTCTAGATGTTAAACTCGTGGTATATCCTGTGTTAAACATGGGAAGTCGAGAAAAACCTCATAGACATTCCAGGGCATATAATCCCACACACTCGACGAGGGATTCCTAGGGCTTCTGTTCCCTCAAGTATCCCTATCATAAGGGGAAGAAATCCAGTCACATCGGTGTTTCAACATCCAAAGATGCCAGCAATGTCCAACCTGACTACTCTACTGACCAAACATTGTTGACCCGACTTGACCCCTTGGAATGTCCTAACAGAATCAGTGTAATTAACCAGCATCCATGAAGATATGGAACTAGGGAAGAGTTTCATGAACAACCTATAAATATTTAATGGAAACCCAAAATAGGCGACGAGTTTCAAGGAGGAATCCACATAAGGAGACACTGACATACCATCATCCCATTTCGATCAAGGAGAATACAACCCTGAATAAGTGACGGATGCCGCCTACCTTTGGAATGTGGGAATGTGGGGTAAAAACCAATGCATCACAACAGGACAGCATGTGCCCCAACAAAAGAATCAGAAATTGAAATGGTGATTAGAAATTGTGAACCTGACGTGATGTTTTATCCTAAATGTGACGATTAGTAGTGTTTGAGACATCAGTTGATAAGCATGTCACTAGATCCATCAATTTGGTGCCAAGTCCCACCAATAAAATAATGGTCCTGGCATTACAATCACCAGATATTGGAGTAGTTGAACATTGGGTATCCCGGTCTATGACATTATTAGCATGGATCCTTGTTAATAATCATGGGAGATGAAACGAATCTTGGGAATTGTACGAATCTTTCCTCCTTTGCGGGCAAATGGTCGAATCTTACTGATTTTCGAGACCAAAGATGCTAGGTTAGGAAACCGATCACCACCCAGCCACCAATGCATGGGTCTAGGAAACACCAACGTAGTAGTCCTACATAGTTCTATCTCTTCTGTGATGGCCTCCACATCCATGGATGATAGGAACCCATTCCCTATCTCACCATCTGAACTCTTTCAGAGGAGGGCGATCAACGCCCTCGTCCGAAGGTATGAGGAAGAAGGGATTATACCAACTTGGGATATGGCCCATCAGGACCAAGAGGCTTCTGTGCCTCTCCATCGTTGCCACCCCCAAGGGCCGTTCTGAGATCTACTACTCCCCACTACAAGCTAAAATCATTTTGGGAGTCTCTCCCCATAATGCTCGGATGAATCCCTCCCTTACGCCAATGAGGTAAAGGATGTCCGAGCCAGCCTGGATGGGATCCCATCCCGGAGGCCTCTAGAGAGGGCTCCCACTAGGCAGTGTAAGTGCCACCACTAAGTCCCATATGTTGAGCAGGAGGTGAGTTAAACACCTACATGACCTGCCCCTGTCTAGTTAACTCGATGCCAATGTCGGGTGTAAGATGAGGAGGACGTCCGCTAGGGGGTGTCATCATCAACAGCTATAGTGACCCATTCCACAGCCGCTGCAAACAGTCAATGCCCCATTTATACTGAATAGGGGAACTTATATGGCTGACTTGGATTGAGGCCCCAACCACCCTCACATGTAGGTTGGGACGACTCACTGGGTCGACGACGCTGGTAGTACTCATCGAGGCCTGACCAACGGTGATGAAATCCAGAACAGAGGTCCTCCCCATGCCACCATCAAAGAGAGTAGAGGCCTACCCCACTCCTATGCTTAGCACGGAGGCCCTGCCCATGCCACCATCAGTTCGGGAGAAGGCCCTCTCTTCCAAACTAACATTCAGTATGGAGGTTTCTTTCGTACTTGTGATCCCAAGTGTAGAGATGGTCCTCCTATCACAGGTTGCCGATGTGAATATCATCTTCGCCTAGTAAAACATCATCATGGAGGTCTTCCCCATGTTTTTAATGCAACCGACGAAGGTCCTACCTATCCCAAAAATAAGACAATCAGAGGTCTTACTAGCTTCATTGGCATTCAACGCAGAGGTCGACCCCATGTTAAGTTTGATCAGTATGAAGGCACCCTCGTACCGTCACTGCAAAGGAAAATAAACATAGAAGTAGTGACCATGCTCCCATCAGCTCCAGCGGAGGTCCTATCTACTCTAAAACTTCTCACGGAGGTCCCCCCCTATGTTCCAGCCAGTGGAAATGGAGGCCCTCTCCATGTTTTATTCGACATTTGTCAGTGTACTCATCACACCACGAATCACCCATGTGTGAGTCCTCTCTACTCTTGTACTAGTTCTTATGAAAGTCCTCCTCATGTAAAAAACCTACCCTCTCTGGAAGAATTGTCCTAGGGTAATAGGTATAGTCGCCACAACCAATGAAAGAATACTAAGAAGTTTCAGACCATGATTATACCCATCTGCTTCTCAGATTCTAAGGCAGAGTGTAATTCGGTGATGGAACCCTCACTTTGATCTTCTGTGTTTTGGATCAGGGTCAGAATAAGTTGTATAAGCCTCATCCTTTCATAAAGTGAGGTCAACCATATTCCTTCATCCCTCTAAATATACTTATAGGAGGAAGAAGATTTGGCCTCTTTCTAGGGCTTGGCCATGTAGTCCTCCCTATTGTCAACCTGATCATTCTCTACTTCAACCAAAGATAATGGAGAGTTCTTCTAGGGACCAATGGAGGATGGGAAATAGTTTTTCCCACCATCAGTAACCACATACCCTACATTAAAAGTTGTGGTCATTAGTCCATCATTCTAGGATGAGGTCAAATAATCTTTTCATTTTTTAGAAAAAATCTCAAGATGTGGCAGTTGTTCATCTCACGTGATGTACTCTCCTCTAGCCTGCCTAACATCACAAAGATCCGTTTCAGTGCCATTACCTATCCTCAACAGCCCCTAGTCGATGAGTGGGGAAACATAGGGACGAATCCTGAGTATGAGTTGAGGAACATGTGGGACATCCTTGCAGTGGACCGGTTCCCAGATATATTCTGGATAGTTGCAACCACGAACTTCAATACTCTGAAATATCTTACCCAAGAGATGATCATGTGCTTCTTCCAAACTCTCTGGGAAACACACTTCTGTCTCTGTCATTGGAGTTTGGCTTACCCAAGATCTAGTAAAACTTTAATGACATTGGTCCGCAAAGCCGCATGGTTGAATTGGCTACACTCCCTATGGATTAGCACCCTGAGTTGAATGATCATCATCAGAACCTCTAGCAACGATGAATCCATAGATTTATAGCTATATGAATAATTATTACGGTATATTCCCCCCACGTTCGGATATGTGGTTGGGGTAGTATGCTTCCCTTCATTTCCATTCTATCCATCGCCAACCTGAATTTACATGTGATAATGAGGATATTCCATTAGGTAGAGTCACTGTTAACATGGACGACCTATCAGAGGAAGAGACTGAGATACAGATCAATGAATAGAACTCACCCCTAAGGTGGTACGACACCTATTGAATCCCTTGGGCAGGGTTACTCTCCATCAATGAAATTTACTAGGCCTTGCTACACCTTCTGAGTCATTATCCCCCGTTCGAGGAACCAATAAAAGTAAAGAGCACAATGGGACCGTCAAACCCTCTGATTTGTCTGGATTAGTGCAAAAGATATAAGATGGCCCTAAAAAGTTTGCATTGCATAAAAAACTCTTAGAACATAAAAATATGGTCGATGACCTTCTCACTAAATGAGCTACGAAACAATGACCAGACTATGATGATCCTCGACTGGAGCATCAGGGGAAGGTACAACCTCCCCTAGGTGAGTTTCCTCAGGGTGACCTTGACCATCCTACCCTTATAGATAGGGTAAAGTCTAGAGTTTACAGAAATATAAAATTGTATGGATCACCAAATCCACATGAGTTGTGTGATAATCCTCCTCAGGACCCAACTTAGGTTCCCCAGCTTCTCCACATGTCGTTTCCTCGACTGTCCTGCAAGTCATCCCACCAGCAGCTCTGGGAGCCTTTGGGCCTACTTATCTTGTTGAAGAACCATCCAACACACTAGTGGTAAGAGATCCTCATCAAGATATTAATCCCTACTAAGATGATCCAATGGCGACTCTCACTACCTTCCTTGAGGCCCTAGAAACTCGATAGGTGGAAATACCGCCTGATGGAAAGCCATATATGGCACAGGTGAATGATAGGCCAGCACCCCCGGGTTTCAAAAATCCTACCTTCTCCCCTTTAATGGGATATGTGACCTGCTGTAGCATCTGGACCACTTTATTTCAAGGGGTAGACTCATGATGGGAACTCGAGCGCAAAAGGAGGCTGCAATGCTTTGGTGTTTTATACAGACACTGGAAGGGCCCATGTTTGTCTGGTACAACCAGCTACCCATTGGATTAGTTGCCAATTGGGAAGATATTGGTTGGATGTTTATTTACCATTTTAGTTCCACCACCCAGAAGATGATTATTGTTGGCCTCTTCTAGTGTAAGTAGAGGCATGGAGAACGCGTCACATACTTTTTCACTAGGTGGAAAGGCCTCACATATTTTCTTGATATGCCGTTGACTCTAGAACAACTGATAAAAAGGTGTGTGGGGAATGTCAAAACTGAATTGGTCCCTTCACTCATCACTCAGAACTACATAGGGGGATTTCATGATTTCTCTGAAAAATCATAGTGGTTGGAAAAAAACTTGCAACAGTACAAGCATGCCCATCCATTATCTCCTTTAGTTACCTTGAGAAGATCCTCTACGGCTAAGCGCACTGTGATGGCGCAGATAGAGGCCCCCAGATAGATGGTGTTATTACAAGTGGAACCACCTCAATAGCCTCGCTAAGGTCCACCAACTTAGTCATTACCTCAAGCCCAGCAATTTCCACCTCAGAATCGTCAGGCTCCCCCGCGTAACGTGCCACCGCTACCTAGGCGAGATAATTAAGTTCCACCTCATCAACAGGATCAACCAACCCCTCTTCAAGGCAGTCTCCTATATCCCCCCTTTCGGAAAGAAGGAACTAGACCTACTCATTTAATGAGGCTAAGATCTCTAGTTATATCTGAAGTTCCTTAGACCAGGTAATCCTATGGTTTTCAGAATGCAGGAGGCCCGAAGAGGTGGATCTCAATGATTTCCCCAATTACCGCCCCTATCATCGAATCATTTAGAACACCCTCAATTAGTGCTATATTTTTAAAGACTGTCTCCATGATCAGGATGATAACAAGATCGTTAGGTTAGGTCAATCCTCAATATAGGTGGAATGTGTGTTTATAATGTCTAACTGTGACGGTGACATCAAAGGTAATTGGAAGAAGGTTCCTTATCATGGGTCTAAAAAATATGATGATAGGATGGCCTGCAAGGAAGTTTTTCATGCTCATGGCATTATCTGTTCAAATTTGAACCAGCCTGAGAATTTAAAGATCACCACTTTTCCTACATCCGATACTTCTACTTCAATATCCTAGTGTTCCTCTTCCCATAAGAGAAAGCATCAACAAATCAAGGGAAAGAAAATTCCCCCACTGATGCCATCGTCATTCTATACTATTAGAGATTTAATGCCCCCAAAGATGAAGATTTCCCCCAAAATCCATACAGTGATGGAGTATTCTTTATGTGATAATTAGGGGTACACTTTGGTTAACACCATGGAGCTGGTAAACCCCTACATGGTTCCCGATGATGAAGAGTGCCAGACGGATCATCTTAACATCCCTAACTGATGCCAGTGTCAATGGATCCATAGTTATGTGAACCATCAGAATGCATTGGTCAGTAATTCTAGCCATGGTCTGAATGCCACTGAAACTAGACACAAGTCCCAGTACAAAGCTCAACATGCACAACCTTATCATCTTGTTTCATCAGATTCACCTCCACCACTATTTGTACTACTTGATTAGGCGGAGCCACCATTATCGTGATATGATCAGCCACGTTCTGTTTTGGATTGACCTCAGTTATCTGGACCTCAACCGGTAGTCTCTCCACATGTTTCGACTAGTGAGAAGTGGGAAATTCCCAGCACTAGTCAGCCACAAGTTCAACCAGCAGGGCCCTTCATACCTCCTACCACAGAGTGACCTCCTGTCAGTAGAAGTTTATGCATGGAACATAAGTACGATGTAATTAAGAATATTACTATAATTTCTACAAATCTATATATCCTCAAGGATCTTCTCCTATCAGTGGATATGCGTGAAGCCCTTGCGGAGGATTTAAGAATCCCCATCTAGTTTGAGGTGGAGGTAGCGGCCGCAAAAGCCTTCCATATTGAGGCAGTCGAGCATACATAATTTCAGGATTTAATTTATTTCTATGGTGAAGATAAATACTCCTCTATATAGGGGCACATTATCCCACTATAAATCACTATCCATTTCAACGGCATGGAAGTTCTCCATTTTCATGTCAACACAGGCTATGGGATCAACCTTATCCTGACCAGAAACTCTAAAATATAGGGCTTGAGGAGGCTGATCTGAGTCCCTATGACCTAAAAATTTAAGGTTTTAATAGGATGTAACATACCCTATCTAAAAAGATCCACCGGAATACCTAGTTTGATAGCTGAGTTCCATTCACTGAGTTCATGATTTTCTCACAAGACACCACTTATAATGTGTTGATGGGCATGCCATGGCTCCACCTTCATGCAGTGGTCCCTTATTCATATCATGAATGCCTTAAGCACTCCCTTAATGGTCAGGTAGGCATACTCCAAGGTGATGCATCTCCCTTTGACTCTTGTGAATACCACTACCTAGATTTCAACTATTATAAAACCAAGGACAAGCAGATTCAGGAAAATGATATTGAACGTGCTATGGATGTGACTGACACTTGGACAGACGTGAATGACGCCTAATTTTTCCCAATCCACTGATTGGAGGCTAAAACCCAGAATTTGAGGAAATTTTTTTATGTCTCTAGAATTAGGGGGAAGTACATTCCCAAGTCTATGTAATCCTGTAAGATCACCTAGTAATCCGATAAAAATAAGGATCAGGTGATCCCGGAGCCCCTACTTCCATAAGGTATTAGGATGTATTCCCCATGGAAATAGAAATACACTATACCTTCTTGTTTTTATGGGCTTGGATAAACCGACTCAAGATGAAACCCCACTATTTCTTTTATATCATCAAATGTGGCCCCTTGGGTCAAATACTAGATGGAATTGGGTCAACAAATTTCATCATTATGGTTTCGGTAGTAAAGGAGCTCCCCGATGAGGTGTCAACCACCGCTCAGGCTGGAACAAGTGTCCCATTTGGATCTATCAACTCAGAAGAATCACCTCCTACCAATGATCCTCTTGCCATCGATTATGAATAGTATTTCAAAGATGCTCCTCCTGCATTTGAATAGGGTGTCTCTACCACAGTCGATGAGTTGGTATAGGTAAACCTCGATAACGAGGCGGATCCAAAGCCAATGTTGATTAGTGCTGCTATGCCTGTAGAAGATTAAAAATGATACATGGATTTCTTGAAGTACCATCATGATATATTCTCTTAGATTTATGGTGAGATTCCAAGGCTATATCCTCAGGTTCCCATCCATTATCTCAACCTTAAATAAAATCATCATAGGTTCAAACAACCTCCTAAAAAGATGCACCCTTCTCATGGGGCCATGGTCAAGGCCATGGTTGATAAGCCCATCCCAACCAACTTCTTTAGGGAAGTCTAGTACCCCATATGGTTATCTATCATTGTTACCGTTAGGAAGATGAACAGATAGATCAATGTCTACATTGAATTCTGGGACCCCAATTGTCACTGTCTGAAGGATGATTTCCCCTTCCTACGACTGATCTGTTGATTGATTCCACCACTGGGATCCATGACTATTCCTCCATGGATGGCTATTCTGGGTATAATCAAATCTTAATGGCCCCTGAGGATGAAGTTTTTACTACCTTTAGGGAATTGCAAGCTACTTTCTACTACCAGGTAATGGCCTCGGGTCTAAAAATTTAATGTGATACATACCAGTGTGCAACCCATCACATATTCAGGCCGGTCTTAGGAGCATTGGTGGAATGCTACGTGGATGACCTGGTGTTAAAATCTCTTCAGCATCCGGACCATCTCAAGGATCTTCAGAGAGTGTACAGTTTCCTTTGTTCCAAACATCTGAATATGAACTCATTGAAGTGTTCTTTCGGGGTCACCTCTAAAAACTTTCTCAGCATTGTTTTCAGATATAGAGGAATTGAGATCGATTAGGAGAATATCAAGGACACCAGTCAGCTATCTCCACCAAGAATCATTCTGGAGCTCCAAGGAATTCAAGGCCACTTATCCTACATACACTGATTCATTGAAAATATGGATGAAAAGTGTAAGACCTTTTCCTAATATATAAAGTTGTTTATTATTAGTTGTATGAGGAGTGTCAGACTGCTTTTGAGGGAATCAAGTAGTACCTACTACAACCTCTGATTCTTATTCCACCCATTCCTGGAAAGCCACTAGTCCTTTATGTGACCACTCTAGAATGATCTCTTGGCGCCCATCTCACCCAGAAGAACAATGGGGGAATGATGAATAGTTTATACTATCTTATCCCCATGCTCCTCAATCCAGAGACCAAACATTCCTTTTTTTAGAATACCTACCTTTCACTGGTATTCTTAGTGTAGAAAATTCCATATTACTTGAACCTCCATGAGATACATCTAGTGTCTCGAGTGGATACGCTGAAGTACATTCTAAATTGCCCCATATTGACAGGCTTTGTAGCTTGGTGGGCAGTGATCCTCATATAGTTTGACATCAAGTTTTTTCCCTAGAAGGATATCAAGGGACAGGAATTGGCATACTTTCATTCCACCCATCCAGATCCCGTAGACCGGTCTTTGGATCTTGATTTTTCAGATGAGGAAATCCTCTCAATAGATCAAGCCATTCCATGTTGGAAAATTCACTTTGTTGGAGCTACCTGAAGACCTAGTGGAAGAAGGCTGAATGATCCCAGACTCAACAGAGTGGGCCAAGTTATCAAATTCGTCACACCTAAATGAGCTTTATTACCATAATCATTCCTACTGTCATAAAGTTTTACCAATAATGAGGCAGAGTACCAGTCTCTCATCATCGGTCTTGATATGTCCCTTGAGATTGAAGTTCCTCATTCGCATGTGAAAGGGGACTCTGAACTAGCCATCAAGCATAGCAATGGTGACTACATAATTAGGAAGATGGAGCTTGTTCCGCTATTAGAGTATACTCTCCAGCTAATGGACCAGTTCACTTCTCATCTATAACTTACTCATGTCCCTCGTTCACAGAACGGTCGGGCTGATGCCTTGGTTATCCTAGAAGCATCTATTGCAGAGCCTGACCGGGATGGTTTTATTATCCATGTGATGCATTAAATATTAATCACTCCCATCACTTAGGATGATGATTATAACCCACATGTAAGCCACCTTATAGCCGATTCCTCCACATAAGGACCTCACGGTACCCCTATCGTGGTATTGGAAGTGACTCTGGACTAAAAACCCCCCTTTATCGACTATCTCTGACATGGTAATCTCTCGTAAGGTCTCGCAGAGTGTGAGTGAGTCTGATGGTGCATAGTACAGTTCACCCTCCAGAGTGGTCCCAGACTTGAGTAGATCCTCTACAAATGTGGGTTTGATAGGATTGTCCTCCATTGCATTCAAGTAGGTGAGGTTTCTCAGGTCATGCAAGAAGTTCAGGTCGGTTCCTATGAGGATCATCAGAGAGAGTTGAAACTCTCTTATTAGATCCATAGATTGGGGTATTTTTTTCCTACCATGATCTGTGACTGTATGATGTTTTCCAAGAGGTTCCATGAATTCCAGATCCTTGCTAATTTCATGCATTAGTCGCCATAACCTCTCCACACTATCAAGTACTCTTGGCCCTTTGCGGTCTGGGGACTCGATGTCATGGGACCATATCCCCTAGTGATATCTCACCAGTGCAGGTTCATACTAACCGCTACAGATTTATTTTCCAAGTGGGTGGAGGAAGTTCTACACAAGGAAGTCAAGTTTTGTTCTATAATTATGTTTTTTAGATCCAATAACATTTACCGATTCAGAGTCCCTCATGCTGTCCTCACCAATAATGACACTAACTTCTGAGCAGCTGAGATGAAGAAATTGTACGCCAAGTAAAACATCCATTCTAATAATACCTATCACTATCCTGTAAAAGAAAATGGGAAGATATAAGCATTCAACAAAAATATCTCAAACATTATGAAAAAGTAGGTTTTTCAGAATAAGAAGAGTTGGTCGAAAAAAATCCCCAACGCACTATTGGATTATCATATGACGACTCGAAATTCCACTCAGGTGACCCCATATTCCCTAGTTCATGGAATAGAGGTAGTCTTACTGATCAAAATCCAGATACCTTCATTATGCATAGCCTTCTACGATCAGAAAGCACCAGAGGAAGTAGTTGAAATCCATCCAAATGAACTCTAAACGTTTGATGAGAACAAGCATTTTGCCCTGCACAATCTGGAGAGGCATCAGAACAAAACAACCAGAGATTTCAACAATAATGTTCATCTTCCCTATTTCTTACATGGTGACATGGTGTTGGCCCTAAGAATTCTAATGATACCCAATAGAAATCTACAGAATTTGGAACCCAAATGGGAGGTACCTTATATCATTAACAAGGTTTACCCAAATGGTGCAAACTCCCTATTCACCATAGATGGTGAGTGTATTACTCCTACAAACAATGCTAAATTACTCAATCAATATTTCACTTAATATTCACTCATGACTTTAAACTATCTCTTACTTACCACATGATGTTAATCTGTGTGTTCCATCTAGGATGAAGGATGTAAATCTACCCATCCCTCATCCTGCATGACGTTAAACAGTATTACTGTCCTGGAAGATGGTAAACTACCTACACTCATCATAGGGGATGTCAAACCACCACCCTCATCCTTCATGATGATAAACTAATTTTTTTTGAGCTCTATGACCTTAAACTAAGATCTCCTACATCCCTATTGTATGGAATTAAACTACAAGACATTTCCGATCTACGTATTGCGTGATTCACATCATCATGGGATTTGTAGGAATGTAAAAACTTTTCATGTATGGCCCTGACTCAGGTCCCTCAACCTCTTCAACATCCTGTCCCAAGTTCTCACTTAGGATTTTGTGGTGTTGTATAGACTGTATGTCTTCATTCATGTCAGGAAATTTTTTCCACACTGTGAACATCCCTTTTAGACACCCCTCATCTATCCATCGTCCTTACCGCAAGATGTCAAACTGCATGGGTACCACCACGCTTTACATGTACCACTATTTGGGTCTCCATCATCATTCACATCTTAAAGTACCCCCTTTAATGGCTTGGTTTCATACCACCTTGGCTTGACTACAATTTTGGGCCAACGTCCTAAAGGATCTTGAATGACAATTTGACACCATAAGTCCTCCATTACGAATATGGTCAGCGGTCAATGATCAATTGTTTGTTAATATTCCAAGTCACAAAAGATGGATACTATGTTTCAGACATAGTAAATAGTTATCCTTAATCATTATTTCCCCCTCATGGTCTCTCAGATGGTAGGTGCAATGATTCACCTTTTATACCTTTCTGTCCCACACACACAACATTAAACTGGGCATCTTTGGTCTGAGCTCTATAACCATAAACTAAGATCTACCACATCTTTGTCGCATGATGTTAAACTACAAGACATCTTTATAACTATGTAAATAATGATTCCCATCCCCATGAGATATTTACGAACACCTGAATATTTCATTTTTGGGTCCATCCTGGGTTCATCTATTCTTTCTCTTGACCACTCGACCAGAGTTCCCACCTGGAAATATGAATGGTGTGGCGTATGTGGGATTAAGTACTCATTCATGTTGGGTTATTCACCACACTATACACATTCCTCTTCGATATACCCCTTCCCCACATCCTTTTCATATGATGTTAAACTGAATGGCACTTTAGAACTATGTATGGCTTGATTCCAATTCTCATGGGATACATAGAAACACCTAGATATTTCATTTTCGGATCTAGACCCATTTATTAGAAACCTTATCTTACTTCTGTTAACTTGGCCTAAGTACTCTGTGGGGGGGGGGGGGGGTGTGGGGGGGTTTGTGGTGTGGTGTGGGACTATGTCCTCATTCACGTTGGGTTTGCAATAGCCACGCTACATAGCTATCCCTTGAGATCTCTCCATCCCCCTTTACTCCACTTCTCTTCTCGAGTTGTCTGCTCTAAAATTGGGCCCCTTGTCCCTCTTTGGAAATTCACCAATGTGCCTAGATGCATTGTGGTTTGGGACCTAGAATGTTGAGTTCTACATGTACATGTTTTCATCTGTTTCCATGCTTCACCTTTCCCTTTATTTGGGATTTCATTATCTTTCACATTCGAAAGGACCCTTGAACGACAGAGATGATAGGCCTTAGGGATCTCCTAAAATCTTGGGTCAATATACCTGAGGATTTTAAATGATAATTTGACACAAGTCCCATGTTATGAATATGGTAAAAGGTCTACACCAATTTGTTTGTTCACATTTCAGGTCACACAATATAGATGTTGTGTTTTGAACACAGTCAAAAGTTATCCACCATCATTATACCACCCCCATTAATCCTTAAATACTAGTTTCAGGATTCAGATCCCTTTCTAATCCATCATGTTCAAGTAGAATTTTGACACTCTTAGTGTTATCCCTCAGCGAGTTTTTTCACATAATGATGATGAATCAATGACGTGGTGTCATTTGAGGATCCATGTCAATTTCCCTTTCAATGTATTCCACATGTTGTGAAGATCTTCTCCGCTAATGTTTCCCACATCAAGAGCAGCTCATGTGGGATTAGGGATGTGGTGAAGGTTTACGCCGACATGGTGTAATGTCACTTCTTTCCGTCTGAGATCTGTGACCTTAAACTAATACCCCCCTTTCCTTATCGCATGATGTTAAACTACACGAATTTTGAGAACTATGTACGGCTTGATTCCATCCTTATGGGATACATAGGAACACATAACCATTTAGTGTTCGAGTCCAAATTAGGATCCACTAATTATATCTTCTATTTGGCCTTTTGTCCCAAACTCTTATAGGATTTTGTGGTGTGGCATATGTGGGCTTATTTCTTCATTTAATCTGGGTATATAATCGCTGCACTATATACTCCCCATTAAGAGCTAGTCTTCCCCCCATCCTTATCACATAAAGTTAAACTACAAAACATTTTCTAGAACTAAGTGTGGCTTGATTATCATCCTCATGGGATACATAGGAACACCCAGACATTTCATCTTCGGGTCTAACCCCATGTATCTCAAATCCGGCCCTCTTTCCAGCCCCCTTAGCTCGAACTCTGCTGGAATCATGTGGTGTGGTGAGGACCTCTTGGATCATCATTCATGTTGGGTTTATGACAGTCATACCATGTATTTCCCTTCAGGGATCTTCATTTCATCATGAATGTGTCATGATACGGAAGGCCTCTTTGGTCCTCATCCACTTCGGGGTTTGTTACTTCTCCACCCTATGCACATTCCATTAAACCAAGTCCCCTCTCAATAGTCCACTATATGACCTTAAACTAGGATTTTTCATCCCCAGGACCCTTTTACTTTGAAGGGGATTCAACTCCCTCTATCAAACATGTCTCATTGGCATAGTAAAATGCGCCATGGCATAGAGCCCAAAGTGTTAGATTCCACATGGACATTCCCTCATTTCATTTCCACACTTCATGAAACCTTTATTTAGATTTACATCATCATTAACATCTGAAAGGACCCATTTTATAGCTTAGTCTCATGCCACATTGTCTCACCTACCATCTTGGGCCAACGCCCAGGAAGACATCAGGTGACATTTTGCGACAGGTCCTATGTTTTGAACATGGTTAGCAGTCGACCCTCATTTTTCTGTCCCCACACCAGGCTAAGACAAAACATATTCTATATTTCGAACATGGTAAACAGTTATACACCATCGTCATCCCACCATCATTGCAATCCAGTTCTCGGGCATCCATGATTCACATATTTCCACTTCCTTATGATTAAGTGGAATTCCAACACACTTAGTTTACCCCTCAATGCATCTACGTGTGTTAAGTAGGCATGCCATTATTATTAGGACATCAGTAAAATAGCTTTCCATTTCCCCTAATGTGTGCCTCCCTATACTAGGAAAATCCCATCACTACTTCTTGTTTTCCACATCAAGCATGACACATGTGGGCTTAGTGGGTTTGGTAGGACATGTACGGGTGAATCTGAACCACACATGACTTTCGTCCCACATGCTATTAAATTGCACTCTCAAAACTATGTGTGGCCTGATTTCCATTCTAATGGGGTATGTAGGAACCCATGAACACTTTGCCTCAAGCCCAACCAAAATTTCACCATCTTTGGTATCTTGACCTAAGGTTTCTCCAGGGATTAATTCGTGTCGTATGGACTCATTTTTTCCTCATTCATGTTAGGTATATAATGACTGCACTGCGTACTCCCCCATGTTGGGTTCTCCCATTTCACTCTCCATCATACCGTATGATGTTAAACTGCACTGGTCCACTAGAACTATGTATGGCTTGATTTACATCATTGTGGGATACATAGGAACTTCTTAGCACTTTCCCTTGGGTTCAACCCCGTGCTAGGCCACCTCTGGTATATTGTCTAATGAATCCCACTGGGAACACATGGTGTGGTGTGGACTCTTCCAGTCCTCATTCACGCCGGGATATGTACCACACTACGCATTTAACTTATGGATAACCCTATACCCACCATACGACGTTAAACAACATATATATCATTCTCATTAGCAATAAGTAAACCTTCAGGCCACTCTAGGCTCTCACCAGAGAGATCCTTTCATGAAATGAGCAAGATCCCTGATAATACCATTGTACTCACCTAATGTGTTTTGATCACGATGGAGTGATTTCAAGAGTGTTGGACTCCATTCGAACAACACATCACTCCACGCTCCAAAGTTTGCATTCCCTTTATTTGGATCCTCATCCTCTTTCATGTATAAAGGTATCCCCCAATAGCATGGATGCTCGGCAAATAGATTGCCTATTATCCTAGACAAATGTTCCAAAAGCCTATGGATGACATTTTGAGTCAGGTCCTATGTATCGAACATGTTCAATGATCAAATCTCATTTTTCATCACCATTTCTAGCTAACACAATATGGATACTGAGTTTCAAACATGATCAACTGGTATCCTTCATTTTCATGCCATACCTATAGTGTTCTGAATTTTGGGTATCGTGATTCAAAAATTCCACTCGTCTATATTCAGATTGAGTCCAACACCCCTGGTGTTACCCTGCTCATACACTAGAGCACATTGGGAAAGCAAAAATTCGAATGTTCTGAGTACTCCATTCTTCATTCAGGCCTCCCCTTTCTTCCTAGAAAACCAAAGTGGTCATTCATACCCCAGATTTTTGGATATTGGTTAGAACTCTCATATTAAAATAGAATAAAGATTCAATCATCCCTTGTTTCCCACATCGGGCATGACCCACATGATCTTAGGAATTGATTTCTGGATATTTCATGGATGTGATAGAATTGCAGCAACCAAAATAGATAATAGAAATCATGCATTCAACCAACATAAACAAGAAAATCATGAATGTATTTCTATGAGTTTACACAAATTACAATACCCAGGTATTAACACCTCCCACAGATTGGTTGACCTCTTCAATGTATTTTCCCAGTTCCACGACTCTCTGGCTCATGGCATCCATGATTTGTTATTGCCTATTAAGATCCCACTCCTCCTCAATGGTAATGGGGAATATTTCATCGGCCTTGATCCACGGCTAATCCTTGTCATCTCAAATAATATCCATGATCAGAGAAGCTCACCTCATCTTTTCCTTAGCCTATACAAGTTGGGACTTTAGTCGCAATATGAGTTCCTATTGTGCATCGAGGAAAGAAGAATGATCGTTTTCCCATAGCCTCAATCATTGGATCTCATTCTCATCCCCCAGGAATCTCTTGATGCTAATAGAATTACTCCTCTACCATCCCACGTCGTGTTTGTGGTCATGTTACCATAGTTTGTCTGCCATATAGTCTCGAATAATCATATGAGGACGCTGGGAATATGCTCCTCCAGTGTATAGTTTGTGCAATGGAGAATGAAGCCTTCCTATATAGTCTATCCATTCTTCTTATGGGGTATCCACAATGAAGCACTTGATCATATTTCGTGACCTGTAGAAGACAAACTTATTGTCCTCTTCATCAAAAGGATCCTCGTCTTGATCCTCTGTGTCGATGGTTTCATATTCCAGGAATACTGTTAGGAGCTCAGTGCTGGTTTTTCGTATGGTGTTCTATCAGGAATTTCTGGTTCTTCATTGATAGGAGAAATATGATCTACATCATGTGGATGATCATCATCATTGGGCTCAACTTTAGCAATATTTGGTTCTGCCCTGTCAATGGCTTCACGCACACCTTTGGTCACTATAGTTTTCCCAATTTGGACATATGATTCCACTATAATTGGTACCCCCATCAAGAGATGGGACTAAAGACCCCCAACCAACCTCACCAGTATATCCCAGGCCATTTGAATAACTACTTAGAATAGATATGCAAATGATAGTGTTTGGTTTAACAGATAATATCTAGGGACTCTGTGAGAAAGAAAGATTTTGATGGTTGAAGAATTTCTTTCGTTATTGGTTCATCATCAACGGTATCCTAGGACATTAACCCCATATATGGTTTGGAACTCTGAGAAATCGTGAAGGGTTGTACTTGTTTCTGTAGCCCTAGTCAACTCTATAATCACCATCAACTTAGGTGTAGATCCTGAGCCCACATCCATAGGCAAGTGGGTGGGAATCTCATCCATAAGGCCCTCCTGTAGATAAAAAATGACAGTTGAAAAGCTAGAGTGATATAAATAAAATCATGGTTAAAAATAATGATCCATAGGTTACCTCAATAGCTGTAGAGAAATCTCCCAACTCTGATGTCCCGACATCGCCCTCTTCCAAAGTAATTCCCCCACCAGCCTCATCTCCCTAGGAGCAATCAGAAAACTTGGGTAAAGGGAAGTGATACCTCGAATCAATAGTTGACACTTGGGGTGGGACAATCTGACCCAGAAATACATTCACCCGACTCGTTATTGGATATGGAGTGCCCCTAGAATTCACACAGTCGTCCAGATTGATGACATATAGATCCCCTTCTTCCTGAGACACTAAGAAGCCTGCCTCTGTCTGACTAATATCTAAAAGATCCATTATGTGGTGGTAGATAAGATCCTAGATCTAGATAGAACCAAGGAATTATAGGTTGACCTCCCAGTTGTCCTAATCCTTCATAAAGATAACATCTGTATGCATTTATATTTAGCACAACCTCTTCAAGGTAGCTTGAGGAAAAATAATGCAAAACCCTATGGGAACCCTCCACCCTTCCTGAGCCTATTTAGTTGGGATCGGTGGGCCTGTCTCTACCACTTGATCCCCACTTGTTGTAGGCTATGATAGTTCCTACCTCACCTCTTACACCACACTACCACCAGCACATCCTCCTATTGTTCTCTAACCCTGACCTCTGGGTTGATGACACACTCTATTATTGATCGAAATGGTTTTACAATTTAACATCTCTCCTAGGTAGGCCTAATCTCAGAACATGGAATATTCCTTTACTAGACCTAATGTGGAATCAGCCGAAGGTATCTTGTTTCACATCATCCCATCCTCCCAAGTGAACATGAGCCACATAATTCTCAATAATAAATGGTTCTTCTTATGAAGCACCCCTAGATAAACATTCTAGGACAGCCTTTACATTCACTAAAAATTCCTTGAAAATTGGTTCTTGGTGTACAGCTTGAAGATGGTCTCATGTTCCACCTACACCACTAAAAATCCACCCCTAAAATCAATAAGGTATGATCGATGCTCTTTGTTATCTCTGAAGGCATCAGTTAACTCCTTTATGGTTAGTGGAAATGGGTGGAAGACAAACTTATCTACATTCCAGATGATGTTCATCATTCTCTTTGGGATCAGCTTGTCTAGAAAGCTTCGCACTGCATTCAAGATGGAGGGCTGGAAGTTTGACCATAGATGATAAATCTGGTTCAGGTACTCAAAAACCCTCACATGCGCCGCCACCCACCCATACAAGAAATAGAATGTCCCATACACCTCCATCAGCTTCTTGCATTATCTAATATTCCATAATATCTTATACAAATTAACTAGTACTGGGATCCCGAGTTTGACTTGCTTCCCATTTGGTAGCATGGATTCTTCGATGAACATAATCATCCATATGCCCATGTTCATATCTCTCAGTGGCAACATCCAGCCACAGATGAGCACTGAGATGAACACAACCAACCTATCCACCGGTAGCTACTTAGGGTTGAAATTTGACCACCGTGTATTCCACTAGATGTCCTCCAAGAGTCTCCAGTATGAGTTCTATTTGTTGCGTTGGTCCTCATATGGGAAAGTGGGAGGCCTCACCGGGAACTTCGAATCTAATGGGTGATTTCGAAACCACATAAACAATAACATGAGATGAACGTCTCTTACTGATTGCTTGTACTCACCTGGAACCAGGCCCATCAATGGATTTTATAGACTTTTCATCTACTCCACATCTTTCCACACATTTTTGACTGGAAGGAATTCATCATACATAGCCCCTAGAATGGGAATCCCATAGATCTTGTGGATGTACCATAGACTGATGTCAACTTCCCCATGATAAAGATGGAAGGTGTTTGTCTCAGGTGACCACATTCAAAAAACTCCAACATCACAATCTTTGTCTAGTAGATATGGAATTGAGAACTCCGTGCCTCCTCATACAGTCCCACTCACCTCAGATTCGCACCAAACTCGTCACAGGTTGTGTATACCCAGTTGGCCTAGGCCCAGTCATTTGTGAAGTTGCTGCCCGGGCGCAAGTACCACTCAATGGTCCATCCCTTTTCTGAATTTCATAGAGATACCTTTAGGATAGTGTGATTTTATAGAGGGGATGCCTATTCCTGCATCTCCTTCCCATCAACATCGTGGGTGTGGATGTATAAGGAGGTGTTGGTGACAGATGTTTAATCAGGCCACGTAAGGCCATCAACGGCCTTGAACCACAAGTTCTGGCATGGGGTTCTTCTGAACTAGTAGGTTGGTTCATCCCTGAAAGCTTATGGGATGAAGTCCTCATCCCTCATACCAAAGCTGTACAATGACAGTCTCTTGCATAGGGGATAGTTCTTCTAGACCTTTGTTAGAAGTGTCGTTTGGGATTCATGATCTGAGTGGATGCTCACATATTCACCAATCTCCAAGTTAGCCACCATTTCATCCCTTAGGGAAGCTACCTCAAGGATCGCCTAGACAAATTCATGTTTCACCATTTATTCTGATCAAGGCTTTGGAGATTTCTTTGATTCATGATGATTGGTAGCAATGCTTTGTCATAGGGTATAGTCGTGGAGCCCTCTCATAGAGCTTGGCTCATGAAGCATGCAGTTTTAGTGTCAAAGACACAACATGTGGTGCAAAGTAGCCCGAGATTGTGGTGCAACAGCTCACTCGGTCGCATTGCGCAGAACTGGTCTGTGAGGTCCGGATTCACAAAGCAAGATATTGAAGTTCATGGATCTTCATGAATCAAGATAGAATGTAAAGAAATTTGGATGAAAATGTGAAACACAAGTGGTCATTTCCCTTTATTTATAGGTGATGAGCGCTGAGCTTCCCGGCATGTCATGCAGTCCGCATCACACTCGACCCGTGATTTGCACCTCTACTTCGCATTTCTAATTCTAGATCTATCGTGATTTTGGAAAAGTGCCCTCAGAATCCAACCCTTGTTTCTCCTAAGTTCCCTTTCTATGGGGGGGGGGGATTTTTGGGCCATAAAATTTGTCCTTAAGGAGATGAAACCCCAAAAAATTACATGGAAGCCTGCCTCACATAGAAGCCACACAAATCCCCTCCAACTTTGCGATCAGCGCGAAGATGTGGGAAAAGCCTCCTCTACAGCCACCGTAGAGAATCTTACAGAGCACTCTGAGGCTATGACACACTTGAGAGAGAGCTATGCGCCACTACAGAACAGCAGGAAGAGCCCTGTATGACTATGAAACAATTGAGAAAGCCCTCAGTGAGCACCATAGAGCGGCTGGCGGAGAGCTCTATGAGTCTAAGGAACCTAATGAATCTTCCACCGAATTTGAGGTCTAATTCTTCTGTGAACTGACCTATGAGCTTAGCACTACCTATTTTCTAAAAATACATGGCTTCCCCAAAACCCAAATGACCAATACCCAAACCTTTAGCCTTCTCAGCTCTCAAATTGTAAATCACCCTTTGTTCTGCGAAGTATTGAGAAAATGAACTCTTCATGGTATTTGAGCAGTGTGAAAAACATTTCTCTATGCTCATATTTAACCCCTATTCAAGTAGGGATCCCCTTCGCAAATTCCATGGGCCATCACAAAAGAAGGATATACGTATGAGAACTCATGTCTTCGAAAAGAACTTATGCTTCCCGAAGTACATTCCATGCACATGTGAAGCCCTTACTAAGGCCGAATCACCATGATTCATGAATTACATATCTTCACAATTCCTCACATTGCAAGGTACCCATGCTATGTGAAGTACTACTTTGCGAAAGCACTTACACTTCACAAAGAACTCTTTGTAAGCATTTATACTCCATGCCTAAGCCATACCACTCCACTTCGTGAAGCATACCCCTTCGTTACGTCTCTCCACTTTGTGGTGAAACCGAGCTTTTCCAGGTCCCTTATTGTGAAAAACTTTGATTCACAAACCCTACTTCTACCATATGACCCTCCAGGTTTGTTTGAAGTGATTTCAATGTCCCATGTGTATTGCTTCATTTTTCATTTCTTTGCCCCATGCTTGTTCGCATAGGCATGCTAACAGTTTTTTGCTTCTTCACATAGCCACGCTAACGTGAGCTCCTCAAGGGATCACTCCACAACCCCATCTCCACACAGCATTTCCAGTGCCTTCCCTTTACCAAGGGTTTAAGCATGCTGGTTATGTATGTACTAGGGGTGAGGAGTGAATACTAATCATCTGATTTGCAGGATGTTAAACTTCCAAGCATCATCATCCCCATCACATGGAATTAAACTATAGCCTTTCCCGTTGCAATATACATGGGGATCCCCACCTCATAAATTTTCCACACCCACTTGTCTCCACAAGAGTGATATCTTCCTCACATGGAATGAGATCCTCCTTGAATGGAATGGCATCTGTATATGGGGAAGGGAAACCACCCTAGTTTAAACCCATATCCATTCTTGTAGGAGGTAGCACCCTTGCTCCTCCTTTCTTCCTCCGTATGAAAATACTAGAGGAGAGATGGGCACATGGGACTCTGGATACCCCATCCCTCTCCCTTTGGGTTTTATTGCTATTAGGACACCATCTTGGAGTATGTCCAAATATCTATCTCCCTGGGGCACAAACCCCGTGTAAGACCCATTCCATACCTCACGAATGCACCTTTAGCGACGTGATTATGAGGTATTTTTTTCCTGTTGTTTCTCACACCTAGCATGACTCACATGAGTTTAGAGTATGCATGGACCATGACACCCCTTGATGGGATGACTTAGTGTGTAAGACTCATTCCTAATCCCACCAAACTATGTGGACTTTGATCCTTTCCCATTTCCTAGCATGATACATAGGAATCCTCCATGAGGTTCAAGACCATCACCCATCCGTCCCAACAACTTCATGTCGGTTCACCCTTGTCCTGCATGACATTAAACTATATGCCCATTTTCATCCTACATGACGCTAAACTGTATGATTTTGAACTACATGGGTTTGATCCCTATCTCCAAGCTAGGGTATGTAGGAATCCTCTTTGAGGTTCAACCCCAAACACTGTTAAAAATCAGTGTCCCCATTGTTGGGACCCACATCCTTGGTCCATCCCTTAGTGGTGTCAGACCAACTCTCAGGCCGCTAACCACGCGTAAGCCCCATCAGGTATTTGGGTCATTTTCATTTGTGTACACCCCGATACTATGCCCTCATCTTGAACTATGTGGACTTTTATTCTCTGACATGGGGATACATAAGAAGACTCCCCGAGGTTCAATCCCATCACTCATGTTCCATCTTGTCCTCTCCCTTGAGCCTTTGTGTTTCAGGAAGGTCATTCCCAAACCCAGAGGTTCTACTTCCACCAGGTCCCATCCATGCATCCATCCTCACGGGCTGCCTCCTAAAGAGTCCCATCACCCCACCGAACTACACAAACATTAATTTCTTTCCACAAGGATATATAGGAGGCCTCTTTGAGGTTCAATCCCAACATCACTGTCATATTCACATCAGTTCCATCCCCACTCACTCTATCCTTCAACACTCCATCCATATCCATCCTAATTATTATCTGGGCCGCCACATCCTGGTAAAATGATACCATCCACTCGGGTAGCTAACCATTCATAATACCCACACAATCCGTAATCCTCCGACCAAGAGTGTACCTCTTGTGATGGGTAGCTATCCATGTGTAAGCCATATCATGTTTTTGGGTCTTTGTCCATTCTGCACACCCTAATTCATCATCCCTTCGGACTACAGGGGTTTTTATTCCTATCATCAACATAGGGTACGTAGGAAACCTATGTGAGGTTCAATCCCACCCAATGGTAAACCTTGGTGTTCCCATTTTTGGGGTAAACATTCATGATCTTCCATCAGTGGTGTCCAGATCAACCTTCGCGTTGTGATATATTCCCTTTATGGGACACACCACCTTTGATCTGTCCTCAATGGGCATTCTAGTCCATTATCAGGTAAACCTTCTAGATTCTCCCTCCGAAGGTTATACCCATCTTATCCACCTCTACAAGATGTTCTAATCACTCTCATTTATTCTTCACAAGACATTAAACTCGTGGCTTACATTTTGTTAAACATGAGATGCTTAAGGAAAACCCTGAAAGGCCTGACTTTAGTGTAACCACCTCCGCTAGATATTTAACTTGTAGTATACCCTGTGTTAAATATCCTAAGCTACGGAAGACCTCAGGGACATTCCTAGGGCATATAATTCCCCGCACTCGACGCGGGATGCCTTGGGCTTCTTCGCACTTGAGACGCCCTATCATAAGGTGAAGAAGCCCAGGCACATTAGTGTTTCAGCATCCAGACATGCCATCAATGTCCAGGGTGACTACTCCCCTGATCTAAGGTTTTTCCCTAACTTGACCCCTTATAATGTCCTAACAGAAGAAGTATAATTACCCGGAATCCATGAATATATGACACCGGGGAAGAGTTCCATGAATAGCGTCTTAATCTTTAAGGGAGACCCGGACTAGGTGATGAGTTCTGAGGTGGGATCCACAGAAGGAGAGACCGACATCCAATCACCCCATTTTGATTAAAGAGAAAACATCCCTGAATAAGGGACAGATGCTGCTCTCCTTTGGAAAGAAGGAATTCATGGCAACAACCAGCACGTCCTAGCACAAAAAATCATGCCCCTGGGAAAGCATCCAGAACAATATCCAATAAGTATATTTTTTAGTTTTCTCTATCTTGATAGGAAAATAATCCCCCAACATTAGAAAAATTACCTTAAAATAAAAAATCTATATATTTACCTTCATTTTTTATGAATCAATGGGCTTTTCACCCATCATATATTTATAGTATTGTGGTCGTTAAAATTATTCTAACCATGCTCTCTATCACTCTCTATTAGTCCTTGAGAACTATGTTTCTGTTCAATGTCTATATTTTAACTTCCCACTAGATTTATCTTGATTAGAAACCTAGTTATGTGTTATTCTAGATGAACTTTTTATTTTCCTTTTTATCCTTTCAAGAGGATGTTTTACTAACACGTTTTACCATGTGGGTTTTAAAAAATGGTATTTTAAAAAATCAATCCCTTGATTTCAGAGCATAAGTTTAAATGGAGAGGATATAATTTATTAAAGGTGGGGAAAATGTAATACCCCAATTTTTTATGGTATATTTATTATGAATAAATTTAATCTCTTCAATAACTTATGAAACACATAACCCCGAGTCTAAATAACACATAACATTCTATATGATTATAAACTATAAATTAAATTGGAGAGTATGAATAAGACTAAATAAATTATTAAAATTATATAGTTTACACATTTATAAAATAAATTCATTATTTATAAATATATTATAAACAAAAATAAAAATAATTGGAAAGTAAAATAAATATATTTTTGAAAAAAATATATGTGCATAGTGTGTTTTTATGTTAATAAATTTAATTTGAAAATATTGGTTAATTATTTTAAATAAATTTATATATTATGTATTCAATAAAATTTTTTGTATTTCATATAATATTTCTATTTGACATGAGATAAGAATAAATTCAGTTTTATGCTTAAAAACAATATTTTACTTAAAAACGAATTCATCAGGTTTTGAAAAATTATTTTAAAATTAAATTTTACCAATTTAATATAATTTATGTTGAGAAATGATTTTTTAATTAGTCATATTAAAATTATTCTAGAGTGAATCTTTTGAGAATTTTTTTTAATGTTTAATTTTTTGATGTAGAGTGAAAAATACTGATTTTTAATAAAAACTATATTGTGGGTTAAATTATTTTGAGAGAATTTTTTTGATTTAAAATGGAATTAAAATTAAAATTAGTTCAATTATATTATTATTAATCTTTTTTAGGTTATCTTAATTTTTTTCATTTTTTATTTTGATATAAAGTTTTTTGGTACTTATGAAAACCTTTCTTTGGAAAACCGTATTTTCATCAGGCTTGTGGGTTTTATTTTATATTAATTTTTCAAATTATTTGAATTTAATTTGGTAATATGGATTTGATATTTATAATTATCAGAATTAATATTAGTAATAATTCAAAATTAATATTTGTTCTTGATTAATAGTGAAAAAATTAAAAAATAATAATTACCATGGTTAAGGTTTAAATGGGTTCACCAGGGGTTTAAACCAAAAGATAGAGGTAATTTTTCCAATCAAAGTTTTAAAAATATTATTTAATGGAAATATTTACACCATATAATATAAAAAATTCAAATAAATTTCAATTTTGAGGTGTTTTTCTAAATAACTACTTTATCATTTTGTATTATTTTAGGAAATTTCATATGGTGTTCCCTCCCCCACTTATAAAATGACACATTATCTCATAATATATAAACAAAAAAAATGAATTTTGGTTTATCAAATACCTATGAAATTTATTTATTAAATCCCTAAATATGACATAGAGTCCATGGTTTTACCATAACACCATCCTAGGATGGATTTTGGTATAAATATAAAGAGGTTCTCTGAAGAAGAGGTATAATTCCTAACCAAGAATTTTCATTTTATTTCTTTTTCTACCCCCTTAAGATATTCTCAAACATTAAAAAATAATAAAATAAGAATATTAAATATACTGATATGTTTTTAAATTAATTTAATTACTTATATCTATTCCCTCATCCATCAAATGGGAAATTGAACTGTTGATCATGTGTACGATGGAATACAACCTCATGAACCGATGTAATTTTATTTCCACCACCAGCTTTAACATGTGGGTATAATAATGGATTTGGTGCATATATATATATGTATAATATTTTTTATATTATTATACTTTTGGAATTATAAAATGAAACCATGCTTCTTACCACCCAATCCATTAGAAAATGATAATGCACTCGTGCATATGTTTGGACTGCCACCTCCACGAAATGATGTGATAGGTTTCTAATTTTATTTTAATATATATGGTATTAAGGATAGATCTAATAAATATATATAATATAATAATTATTATGGAATGGTGAATTATTATTTACCTTTATTTTATTCCATCTGTTTAAAAAATGAAAACAACGTTTATACATACGTGTGACCTACCGTCTCCATGAATTATCGATTTTATTTTTTTATATATAACTTTTTTGGATGAATCTAAATATATATATATAAAATATATATAAAATTTAAATCATGATTAAAATTTTTTATGCGATGGAACCATGATCAATGTATATGTATTGAAACCACCGAACAAAAAAATAAATGAAAAACGAAGTAGTTGTTACCCAAAACAGTGATTTTAACAAAGAATTGTTAATAAAAGGGTGAAACCTGGTTATAAGTATATAATATAAGGTATACTATATGTTATTATTATTATTAATGTATTTATTATAAATATATATTTATTATATATCAGGTTTGTACACATATTAAGGAATTCATACCTAAGGTAAGGTATTTATAACTCAATTTTATTTTTGTGGGACACATGCCTTATTCACCACATTTTTCTTCTATGTGGTGTATATAATACCACTGAATTTATTTTAGGATTATTATAATTAAAAATAGAGTATATACATATTGATATAAGAATATTTTTCAATGGTTTTATGATTCAAATGTTACTATAGTGGTTAGTGGTTTATGATAAAATCTCATTATTTATCGGCATCCAGATGATGAGGACTTAAGATACATCTATTAATAAAATATTTACTTTTATATACTTTGGTTATTTATATAAATTAAAACTTTCAATTAATTTTCCTCTCTTTATATACACAAGAGTCCAAAATAATGATTTAAAGGAAAACTGACTTTATTTCTCTTTTCGGTCAAAAAACCATTATATTATATTTATAGGTTTTGTAAAAATATTTTCAAGACTGTTTTTAATATTACCCAAATATGGATTAAATTAATTTTTATCCATTTATTAATTATTACAATTATTTTAAAAGGAATCTTATTTTCATTTTCCGAATAAGTAACTTTTTACTTTTTACTATAAATTTGAATTGAATCATTATTTTAACATACACAACATGAATAAAATTTCATAGCATTATAACCAATATAATATTTTAAGATTCATTTATAATATTCCATTATTCTTTTCAAAGAAAAAATTTTTCCTAATATTTTGAAAATTTAATGTTTTTAAAAGTGATATTCAAAGTGAAAATGGTATTTTACTGAAGAATCTTTTAATGACGTTTTTATGGGATTTCTATTCATCAACGACAAAAACCCTTATTTTACTTATGATCCAATGAGGATATATTATAATGATACCATCCTTTTTATTTCACCTAATGGTCTATGATTAGTTTGACTGGGGATATACTATTTTGATTCCAATCTTCATATTACTTTATATGGTTTATGATTATGTTAATTGAATTGGAAAATTATTAACTTTTCTTATGATATTTTTTCAATATGATATTTTATGTTGGAAATGTTTAACCCCTTTTATATAAAGAATGAATTAGATGTAGTAAGTGATAGGAAGGGACATCTGTAGCCACTCGATGCATCAATAGATCCCATGATACAAACTAGCTTAGGTATTTGGTCTAGACCTTACTCATTTATGTAATATGTTTGATAATGAGGCCTTGATGTTATGTTTATGATGTATGAAATTTTGAATTACCCAATTATGTGATTAGTTATTGATTCCCATGTGATTATTTAATTAGTTAAGATACCCATGGATAAGTTTCATGGTTATGTGAGTATTTATATGGAATTATTTGATCATAATTTAGTCCAACCATATTATTCTTCATGATCAAGTAACTGATTAAATTCAATGTGTTTCTAGATATTTACCTTTCTGTATTTGTTATGAATTATTTATCCATGATAACTTCCATTGTACACATACCCTTACTCAACATCTGACCTCACATATTTCTTATATTTCCTTTCCCAAGGATCCTAGGATGTGTATTATGATTGATAGATAGATATATAGTAAAGGGATTAATGGTTTTATCAAATGGAATACTATACTATATTTTATGTATTCAATTATAATCAGAGACTCAACTATATATCTAGATTAATAAGACAACTAAACAATTAAATCCTTTAGGGTGGGATCACTTGTATCTAGTAATACTGTAATAATGTAACATGTGGATATAGGACACTTGGTTCAGGGTCTTTAGAATCACCTACTGGGTCACACCACAGCAAAGATTCCTAATATAATGATGGTTTCAGAACCAAACATCACCTTAAAACCATAATTACTTATTATAAACAACACATCAATCCCATATCATACTTGATGTAAATACCAAAACCATCTCATGGTAAATATTTTTCTCAAAAAATTCACATAGATTATTCCACACATGATACAAAAAGTACATAGTTACCCATCATATAAAACCATTTTTTTATGAACATGACATAATTATAATCATTAATTGATCTCAATCCTTCTTAGAAAAGATCATTAGGTTTTTAGGTAATTGATATGGACCCTGATATCCAAATACCTAAACTTTTTGTCATGTCATGCTCTATATTAGTCACTTTCCCCATTATTGATCACCCAATCCTTTATCACAAAATAAGTTTATTGATGAACTCTAACCAGTAACTAAATATGATTCCATTGGTCTTATCTTATATGCATGATTTTGACCAAATACATGTACTATAGATGATAGTGATATCATTTAGTTGAACCTCTCTAGATGCCCCATATACTCACCCCTTGGGTAATCAATCAAACTAGGTTGGGATATGCCCTATTTTTCCATACTGATAACACCTAGAAACTAAACCACTATTAAGTTTCCAATACTACCCCTTACCAAGTATTCCATTCTAGGTATCCTCACATCCCTGAATCCAATAATAGTAAGCTCCACTATTAATCCCATGTGGTGCCACTACCTAATTGGGTGAGGTAAAATCTGTCAAGTTCTTCTGTGATGTCAAATATAAGATCACCATTTTAGAAAATGATTTCAACCTAAATATATTCACATGAAATATAATATCAAGGAAATGTACATCCTCTAATTTACACATCTTAGTGATATCATGTCCATCTAATATTTGTGAAAAAGGTATTGGATCCAAAAACATAGAAACAAAATCCATGATCAAAGTATCCCTCCATATTAAATCTATGAACTTGTAGGCTTGATATTGCATTAACATCTTGGGAAATTAGTTTACAAAAAACCTCACCTCAAAATCATTCCAAGCCATTCCTCAAAGTATAATAGTCCGAACCTGTATGTCCAACTAGTATTTCTTTATTCCCATGATAATATATGTCACCATATTCACCCTCCACCATATAAGAATATAAATATATTAAAATATAGTCTAAAATAACTCTTTCCAAAACATGACATAGTAAGGTCCTATATCTCCCTAAAAAATATATGATAATAAAAATAGAACTCTCTAGTCTGATACACCATTGAAGTCCTAACTCCATGATCCCCTGATGAATACCCTGGATAAAGCATTGAAAACTCAGCCATAAATAATTTTCTAACAACTTACCTAGATCAACCGGCTACTTTATCTACCTTGGAACCTCTTCATGGACCCATTATCACCACCCCCCAGGATCCAAGTGGATCATGACTCAGTGGAACCACATCTCCACCCTAAAGTGGAACAATATGTACACACCTTGGCAAGTTCTCATATACTATCTCCTGATTCTACAATGAATGTTATTGAGTTGTCTTATCATTAGATAAAATATACCATAATCAATACATATATAATATATTATATATCATAAATAGGGTAATATATAATGAGTATTATATCCCTATATCCAATATAATTTTATATTTTAAACCATTTCTTATACCATCCAGACTTACGACCCCACCAACCCATTTACAGGCTAGGTACTATACACACACCACACAAACAAATTCCACACATTTTAAAACACTAGGTATCAAGAACTTGGTTTAGTTGATTATAATGACACCAATATTCTATATAGGAAAATATAGTATATATTTTTGTTCAAACAGTAAACAACTAAAATATTTTTCCTTAGATAATGAACCAAGAACATAAAATCACACACTTTACATGTGATCCCTACATGATTATTTTGATTCATGAAAACACACACCCGATTTATTCTTCGTACTAAGTGTTAAATAAAAATCCATGTAATAATAAAATAAAAAATCCCTTTTTAATAGAAAAAACCATAATAGTAAGAACAAAAAAATCCCAAAATCTAGTAAAATGGTAACCCCTAAATTAGAATTAAATACTCCCCAATAAATATTGTTTTCCTAAGTCCCACATTTATTAACTTATAAATATCACTCCTAAAAAAACTAATATCCAATGTGATACTATTTTGAATAATCCGACCATACTCTACCTTACTTAACCTCACTCTGATAACATACTGTAGTTTTTTTTATCCTAGTTCATCTCCAATATTACTAAACTAGAGTTCCATAGATCTGAGGTGTAAATCCTCATATACCAAAGGCCTCCAAATAGTATTGAGGGTTCTGGGTGTGATCATAGGAATACTACCCGCTCTTATATAAGAAACCAAACATGAAAATAGAAATGATAATAATGGATGAATACCAAATATTATTGTAAAAGATAAGCATAACATACAACATATAACAACAAAAAATATCTATAATTTCGTGTGATTTATAAATAGATAACTGACTTTTAGACCAATCATATATAATCATGTACAAAATAAATAAAGTAGAAACTCCAATATGACACAAAGGGATGAACTAGTGTGTCACCAAAAATTCATTGACGTCCCACCCAATTATTTACTCCTACTTAATCTAGTAATACACATGTAAAAGGTCCCTTTATATTTCTTATATCATAATACATGAAGTCAGTATCCATCCTAGAATCCTTTTGCGTGGTGTGATTATAAACATAACAATCCACCATGAATGACGTGCTTAGATAATATCCACATGCATATGAGTTCAGTGAAATTTCAATGTCCGATTAACAAAAAATGACAACAAAACCTAGCTCCACATTACATTTGCCTATCCATAAGTGAATGACCTTCGTGTTTAAGCTAATTCCGAAATGGGATGATGTAACCATAACTGAATCACACCTCAAGGGATAATGATGTATCACCTCTCATATCATACCATGTAAACTAGTCACTGAGAAACTCAAAGCCTCTTTGTGATGGATACATCATTGAAATCACAATCAACCTACCAATATCCATATTTTTTTTCATAAAATCCATGAAAATGCTATTTTGGTGAGTGTTCCTCTTCTAAGAAATGATTCATATCACCACCTGAAACCAAAAAACATTATATATTATATATCCATCCTTTAGTCCAATGATAAACACCATCACCATGTATTTATCATCTATGTAGGAAACTATTAATCACTTGATGGTCTATACAAACCCATATCCTCCTTTATGTATGCATTACATAAATGGAATTAGCCATAATAGTGGGATAAATCAATAAAATACTACAATAAAAACCCAGTGAATCTAGGTTACCCCATCATCAATGAATCATATATCACCATCGCATCATGCTGATAGATCACACCTATATCCATCCAAAAGTGTTACATCAAAAATAGGAAACTAGATATACCCCTTTCCAATAATAAACATTATCTATCGACCATTAGACACACATCTATAACTTTAATAGATCTATAAACACACTTAAACACACTAGATCACCCTTAGGAAAAAACCCTTCAATATTTAAGATTAATTCAAACCTTATTCTTCATCTCTCACTAGAACCTACCCTTACTCATATATCACCCAATGAAAAAAGACAGATGTAATAGTGCCTGTATCTAGAAACTAGCTATGTAGTACTGGAAGGAGCATGTTCATCTGATTCCAGAACCTATTTTGACATGAGAAGGAAAAAATTTAGAATCTACAAAAAAATCCCAAAAGTAGATATTTTAGTTGAAACCCACCCTGATGTTGAAAAAATAAGAAATAATTTATGGTTGATTCTATGTATAATAGCATAGAAACAAAACTCCCATAGTCAATACTAAAATCATAAAATTTATATTTCTAACATTGATATAAATGGAGTTGACATAATTTTCACCATCAAAAACATAAAATATCAAAAGGAAATATTTGATCACTTACACTTCCAAGGACCTATTTGGTTCATAGTTTTAGATAATTAAGAAAAAAATTTATATAAATAATAACCATGATTTTAAATGAGAATTTCCCCCAATTAACCAATTTTTACTTATTTCTTATTAAGTCATCATCATCATCCATATGAAACCCTTCTAGACATAATACATTTGACATCATTTATTAATAAATTAAGGAAAATGAAACAAAATAATGGTGATATGAAATTCTCTGTAAGGGTAAATGCAAGCATTAATAATCTAATATCATCCATTATAATAATAATTACATAACGGTAAGATGATATAATCATATTTCATGAGAGACTCACAAAATAACTCATACCTATAAATACCTAAATAATTTATAACGAAACATGGAAAAATTATTTAAAAAATTATGGAGTCATAATAATCAATAATTATGACCTATGTGATATCAATATTGATCAAATTAAACATTATAGACCTATGACACGAATAAATAAAGATATGTTGGTATCATAGGACTTAATTATCATAGAACACTTATAGAAAATGTAATAACCATACAATCAACAAATAATTTCATTTTTCAGAGAAACTTTTCATTACCTAATGAATTTGTGCACTATCAGGACAATACCATTGAATAAGCTATAAAAGTCTCACCTAGTTCCATATGGGCGCACACATCATATATAATGTTCATGAACAAGGATATGAATATTGTACATATATATTTCATCATAAAACTCCTATAAATGATGATGATTATTTTTATAACTTGATTAACCAATATAAAATAAATGGGATTCATGTCAATCTATTTGACACTTCGATAACGCATGAAAAAAATGGGTTATAAAATAATCTATTTGAAACATGTTTAACCTATGGAAATGAAATTAATTTTATAAAAATCTATAGAAACATGTTTAAACCATGGAAAAGAAACGAGTTCAAAAAAATATCCATAAAAAACTCTGAATATATCTAGAGAAAGAAGAGGGATGGTATCAATACATCATATACCCATTGGATTAATAATAAATGTGTGTTGTCGATGATGAATAATAATACTATAAAATGATCTTTACAAATATTCTTGAAGAAAATATTCTTTTCATTCTGAAAATAAATTTTCAAAAAATAAATTTCACAAAACAAATTGAAAATTTTTTTCTTTTAAAATAATCATTAAACCTTATAAATTATGTTTATAAAATTTTGGGCATTCATGATGGCTTGAAACTCCATCCCTACCTTATACATTAAAACAAAGATTTCTTTCTAATTTTAGGTAAAATACAAATGACCATGGTTTTGAAAATTTCATTAATATTAACCTGAAAAAAATAATTGTAGAAAGAAATAAATTGTATGAAATTTATTTAATATATTATTTTGAATAGTTTTTTTTGAAAACATGGTTTTAGAAAGAAAAAAATTTATAACTGAAGAGAGAAATGAAATCATATTTTCTTAAAAACATCTTCCTGGTTATTTTAAGTACCTAATAGTGGAAAATGTTAATATTACTTGAAGATATCATTGATTACTAAAGGATAAAAAAATTAAATTGTATTATTATGAAATAGTTAAATAATTTCTTAAATCTAAAATTATAAAATGAATAACCTCGATTAGAATGTGATCATGAAATAAACTCTTAGAATGATAATAATGTTGAAGTGAGAGTTAACCAAGGATTAAATTATTCATATAAAATATAAATCTAAATAATACAACTTGAAATTAAACATTGGATAGTCAAAAGACATTTCACTCATAATCTTAAAATATTAATTATTATTAATAATTAATATAATCCAATGAAATGAAATTGAGTTATGAAATTAATCACCACTTAGTAACTCTTAATTAAAATTAAATTGGATGTAATAATTAAAATTAACACAAAATACCATTAATTATTAATTAATAATTATATTACATGTCAAAGTGGATATATATAAACCACATAAAATAATTTCATGCAAAACATACTAATGTGATATGAAATGAAATTGAGATAGATTCCATTACGTCATGATTTTATTTGGTTGAACATGATTTAACCTCCTATATGAATGTATTAAACATATTATTAACTTATAAAAGAAACATATTTATATGTATAATAACATATATGTTCCTTTTATAACATAGTATCACCCTTTTGTTAATAAAATTCATTATTTTCATTATTTTGGGTGTTAATTGCTTTGTTTTCTCATGCATGTTTTTTCCTAAAAGATCCAATTTCGGCACATAATATATAGTTATATCATATACAAAGTAATAATGAAATAATTATAATATTTTTAAATTAATTATAAAATTAAAAATAATCATGAAATATGGTTATAAAAAATGGATTATGTTACAATAATGGAGTTGGTAGGTCGTATATACGCATGAGAAACTTTTACTTTTTTCAATAATCATTATAAAAAGGAGTTAAGTATGATTTGTTCCTTATAAAATTATTAGACTGTAATATAAATTATATTATTTATTAAAATATATATAAAAAAATCCACCATGGGCTGTGGTGATGAAAGTAGAGTCACATCGCTTCGTGAAGGTGGTAGTCCACACATACACAAATGATGTAATCATATTTTAGTTTAAGAAATGAAATGATATATTATATTTTCAGAATGATAAAATTTTCCTAAATGTAATTATAATTTAAATTATATCACATATATTAATTCATTTTATCCTTATTACATTCCATGTTAAGCAATAGTGAAATATAAATCATATCCCTTCGAGAGGTGGTAGTCCTTCGTACACAAGTTCATCGTTATCATATACCTTATAGAATGGGTAGTGAAAATTTATATATGAATTAATTAATAAATAGGTATAATTATATAATAAGTATCATATATATACTGTAGATACACCACAATACCCAATTATTAGAGGTGGTAATGGAAAGATGAATCACATCGGTTCGCGAGATGGTAGTCATCCATACAAACAAATGATCATTTCGTAACCCATTTGATGGATGTATAGATATTTTTAAGTAAAAAGATTTACCTAAAAACATATTAGTATATTTAATAAAATTAGTTTATTATATAATCATTTTTAATAAGAATTTAATTAGGTGGAGGATGAAATAAAATAAAAATTCTCATTGAATAACATTACATCTTATTTGGGTAACTTCTTTTGGTTTATAAAAATGGCCTTCCATGGTTGGATTTATGAAAAACAATAAGGCTTATAGGGTGTTATTATGGAATTATAGAAGTTATTTTTGTATTTATTAGATGAAACGATGGGTTTGTGAGGTTTTAAGAGAGGAGGATAGGGGGTGGCCTTTTATAAGTTAGGTGAGTGAAACACCTGTAATTTTTGAAAAGAATGAATTCCACCCATATGTTTTTCATGTAAAAATGATATGATAATGGAAAATTACAGTTAATATAAGAGATATGGTCTATATATAGATATTAAACTTAAATTAGAATGGTTTAGGTTATTTTAATCCTTATATTTTTAGTTTAACCTCTTAGTAAATCAATTTTTACCCTAACTATGGTAATTAAGTTTTACTATTTTCACTATTAATTTTTTGTAAAAAATGTATCTGACCATATTATATAATATAAATTATAATGATAAAAAATATGTAATTGATTTTTCCAAATTCAATTCTTATTATGGGAAAAATTAATTTAAAATAAATCATCTAGATGCGATGAGAAAGCAGACTTTTAACGAAAATATGTTCAAATGTTTACAAAGGTTTTATATACAAATTAAATATGAAATTGATTAAAATGAACTAAATTATATTAATAGATATATAATTAATTTAATTTTACATTAAAATAAATTTCAAATATAATATATCTCTATAAATAATTAACCAAAAAGATAGTTTTCGATTAAAATTATAAATTTGTCATTGTTCACCAAAAGATTAATATCTTTAGAAAATTCACAAAAACTGACCCGAATATAATTGTAAAATTATTATTTAAATTTTTTTTTAAAATAAAATTTCTAAAAGTAAAAAAATTAAATTTCAAACAAAACTCACAGACACGATGAAAAATAGGGTTTTCGAGAAGTGTATTTTTTTCATACACAAAATGAATTTATATTAACATTATGTATTATAATAATAATTTAAGGAATATCAATTAATTTTTATTTATATATAATATATACATTTTATTTACATCATTTATCTTTAGTGTTTATTTTAATTAATTAAATGGAGAAGCATTATGTACTTTAAATGAGTTTTCAGAAAAACCTTGTTTTGAAACCTAAAAAAAAACTTATAAAAAAATACAATATAATGATGATTAAAATGTAATTAAGTGGATTAAATATAACTAAATAATAATTATTTTACATTAAATAATATTCAAAACATAATGTGACTTTTAAATTACTTAATTTATTGAATATAAATGAAATTTTTTACAAAACATATTAATTTTCACTATTCACTGAAAAATCAATATTTTTTGAAAAATACCAAAATTTCAACCAAAGTGAATTTTTATTTTCAGATTCTAATAATGAATTCAATTTTACAAATAAATTTACTCAAGGTTTCAAAAATTAATTATAATACATTTTCCTAAAAAGCGATAAAAATCATTTTTGATGAAAACAAAATTTTAAAGAATGAAATCACCTAAGTAAAGATTGATTGATTATTTGGTAAAAATTTATCATTGATTTATATTGACTCAGAATTATATATATATATATATATATATGTATGTATTTCAAAAATCATTTAATACAATTTATAGTTTCCAATTTAATGGAATGGTTATAACAGGTGTATATATCGTGGGTCGTTAAAGCTCGATGTTGCATGATGAATACACAATCGAACAAAAAAATATTGGGGTTACTTTTACATAAATCTATTTAAGAGATTAAATTTATTTTAAAAAAATTGTATCATAATGTCTCAGGGTCTTAAATTCTCATCGAAACTTAATTTTTCATTTCATTTATTCTAATATTCTTCTTTTAAAATATTAGGGCGTTACATCCCGCTTTAATAAATTAAATCCTCAAAATTTAAAATTTATCATGGTAATCAAGGTTTGAATATTTTACAATACATTTTTTATAAACCCACATCATAGAAAGGGTCAATAAAAAATCTTTTTTATAAAGGATAAATGGTAGTATGAAGGTCATTTGGTATAACACATACTAGGTATCCAAATAGGAGAATATAGGTGAGAATAAAAGATTTGGACATGGAAGAAAATAATATTTCCCAAATAATGATATAGAGTGACTGAGAAAATTGATCAAAAGAAAGAGAATGACCAAGATAAAGTTAACAACCAAATAACTATTATCCCAAGTGGTGTGAAAAAGGGTCATTGATATCCTCAGAAATTAGGATAATAGTTCAACATTTTCTTAAGATCCTTTTCCAATACTTAAGGATTTACTTCTCCATCTCGACTAAGAGGATAAGGAAATATACTTACATGATGAGTATAATTTCATCCTTTTCTTCAATTTCTATCATAATCTCATAATTTTCTCCAAATGATGAGTATTCATGATTAATTATTCATGCATGAAGCAAAAAAATATAAATTTAAGGACTAAATAAACATAAATTTGATAACAAGATATTCATACTTTCATTAGATGTTAAAAAATCCAAAAATTGTTAGAACATGGTAACATAATTCCCAGATTGAATAATGCTTTTCATGAAACATCAATATTCAAAATTTAAAAGTAATACTAAAAGTTAAAACTAAATCAGTATGTAAATAAGAAAACCTATATCCCAAATAAACTCAATAAAACCAATATTAAAGTGTGTTTTAACCTAAAAGGTTATCTAATAATTTTTGTCTTACATTCACAAAAATTTGGAAATATAATTCTAAAATAACATTAATCACTTTTTCACCAAATAAATATTTAATTTAGTGGTTATCTATATGATAAAACATGTGTTCCCATAATTACATCAATATCAAAGATCCTATAAACCCTAAAGGTGTTAAAAACCTTAAAAATTACATCTAAAAAATTTAAATGATTATTTCTTGTTAAAACAATGATTTATATATACTTCAAACTATTAAAATGTCCCATGAAAAGTCATTAATTACTTTATGATCTCATTGTTTATAACCTCAAATGGGTGTCTATGACTTTGAACTTATGATCATACATACTATGATATACCCAATATGTTATCCATAACTCGTAATACAACCTCACATGAAAAAATCACTATCCCCAATTTTATAAAAACCTTTCCTCTATTACAAACTATAACATTTGAGAACCTAGACTCCCAGATTTGTTGATAAAATCCTAAAAATTACATTTTTGGATTCGATACTGATATAGGTGACCTAATTTTCCCTATCCTAAATGTAAAATGTCAAAAGTAAATGTTGGATAACTTACATTATTAAGGGCCTTTTTGGTTTATAGTTCTAGAGAATTAGAAAAAAAACTATTAAATAAATAATACTCATGTCTATAAATGATAATTTCTCCCACATAACCCACCTTTAATTATTTTACATCAAATTATAATCATCATCTATATGAAGCCCTTGCAGAAAAAATTTATTCAAAATAATTTCTTGATAACCTGTGGAAAAGGGCACATAAGAAAGGTGATATAAAATTCTTATTAAGGGTAAACATGATAATTAAAAACTTAATTCAATCAATAAGCATAATAAGTGCTTAATGTTATTCTGACATAATCAGAGTGCATGAGAGAATCATAAAAGAACTCATATCCATAAATACCTGAATAATAAATCAGGAAACATGAAAAAATTATTTAAACAAAGAAAGAGTCATAAGAATAAATAATATTGAGCCATGTGATATCAATCATGATATCACATGAAAACATTATAAACCCATGAAAAACATAGATACAATGTTTTGGTATCTTGTGACATCATCATCGAACAATTAAAGAACACCTAAAGGAACCATATAAAAGGAATAATTATGCGGTATAATTTAGATTTAATTATCCGAATAAAATATTTATTACCCAATTCATTGGAACATTATCTAGTTGTACCCATCATATAAGATTTAACGGGCTCACCAAATACTATCTAGGTGAACCAATCATATATAATGTTCAAAACTGACAACATGAATAAACTATATAGAGAATTTATCATAAAATTCAGAGAAACAATAATTATTATTTTTATAACATGACTAACCCAAGGAAAGAAAATGTATTTCACATTAATAACATTGAAACATTACTAAACTATAGAAAAACGAGTTTCACAATAATCACTTTGAAACATGGATCACCAATAGAAAATAAATGGGTTATATAAAAATAACATCAAACACGGTTAAACCATAGAAACTAAATTATTTCCATAACAATATATTTGAAATAATATCAATTAATCCAGTGAAATAAGAAGTATTATATTAATTAAACACATAAAAACTGAAGTAATAATAAAGGGTAGTTTTCGTTGATGAATAAAAATACCATAAAATGATTTTAAAAAATACTCTTCAGGAAAATATTCATTTAATTTGGAAAATCATATTTTTTTTAAAAGTTCAAAAAATAATTTGAAAATAATTCTGTTTGAAAATAATATCTGAAACCTATAAAGTAAGTTTTAAAACAATTTAGAGGTCATGATGGATTATAATTTCATTCATTCCAAACACATTAAAACTAAGATTCCTTTTACATTTATGGTAAAAGCTAAACATGACTTATTTTGAAAATAATGTAAATATTACTTTTATTTTTTTTATAAAGATAAATAATTTGATACAAATTTATTAAATAAATCATTAATAAAAGTTTAAACACATTTTTAAATACATTTATTGATAACATGGTTTTGGATGGATATATTTTTTTCAACTGAAGAGAAAAGTGAAGTAAGATTTTTTTAAAATAATTTTCTCAATATTTTAGTTACCATAGAGTTTAAATATAGTTATACTAAAAGAAAATATCATTGATAACTAGATAATAGAAAAATAAAATGTAATTATTAGAAAATTTTAGAATACATTCCTTCAACTAAAATTTAAGAATAAACAATCTATATTAGAATGAGATTGTTAAATAAACCATTTCAATGATCATAATGTTGATATGAGAATTAAACAATGAATATGTTACATGTATCAAATATAAATCAAAATATAAATTGAGAAAAAACATAGAAGAATCAAAATTACTTTCACCCGTAATCTTATAATATCAAAGATGTTGAAGAAGTAGTATAATCCATTGAAAAGAAATTGAGTTACAAAATTATTTACCACTTGGAAAATCTTACGTAAAATTCACTTAAAATATAATAATTCAAATTCAAATTAAAATTAACATGAATTATTAATGAATCTTTATATTACTTTTCAAATGGGAATTATATACACCATATAAATGAAATTTGTGCATAACATAAAAATGTTCCTTAATGAAAGGATATCGAGAAAGAATCCCTTACCTCATGCTTCCATTTAGTTGAACATGATTTATCCTCTTATATGTAGTTGTTTTAAATATGTTATTAAATAATAAATAACCATAAATTATATTTATCTTATCATATATTTTTCTTTTATAAAATCCTATCAATCTTTCAGTAATATTGTTTTATTATTTTCACTATTTTACATATTAATCAACATGTTTTCTCAAGCATGTTTATTCATGAAAGATGTGGTTCCTGTACATATTATATAGTTATATAATCTCAAAAATAATAATAATAATTAAATAATTATAAAATTTTTACTTAAATTAAACTTTTAAAACCAATCATGAAATATGGTTATGAAAAATGTACTATGTTATAATAATTGTGATGGTAGGCCTCACGTACGCATGAGAAATGTTTCCTTTTTTAAATGATCATTATGGAAATAAGGAAATTATTATTTTATATTTATAAAATGGTAATAATTTCTAATATCAATTAATATTTCTTTGAATATACTTTTATATATCATCAACATGGTTTGGTGATGTAAATAGATTCACATCATTTCATGAAGGAAATAGTAAAAATATACACAAATGAAGTTTTCATCTTTCAGTATAAGAAGGAAAATGACATATTATATTTTCAGAAATATAAAAATGTCATGAATATAAAACTTTATTTATTTATATCACACATATTCATTAAATTTATCCTAATTACATTTTATGTAATGTGTTATTGAAAGACGAATCACATCGCTTCACGAGGCAGTAGTCCACCATACACAAGAGTAACGTTATTGTACCCCATATAAAATGGAAAGTAAAAAAGAATATATGATAAAATTACCAAAAGGTATAATTATGTTATAAATATCATATATATAATTTATATACATCATTATACCCAATTTTTGAGAGGTGAAAATTGAAAAACAAATGACATCTATTCGTGAGTCGGTAATCTTCCGTGCACATGAAAGATGATTTCGTAAGAAATTTAATGGAATTAGATACTATTATAGATAATTAAAATTAAATAAAAAAAATAATTATATGTAATATAATGGTTTTATTAAATAATAATGGTTAAATAATAATTTAAGTACGTGGATGAAGAAATAAAATAAACTCTCTCATTGATGAATGTTACCTCTTCTTTGGGTATATTCTTTTGATTTTCACCAAAGGCCTCTCTTGGTTGTATTTATGAAAAAATAATAATTAAGAATTATATTAGGATATTATAGAAGTTATTTTTTAAAGTATTGGCTGAACCAATTGTTTTATATGGTATTAAGAGAGGAGGACAGGTGGTGGCCTTTTATAAGTGTCATGAGTGGCACACTTGTAATTTTGGAAAAGAATGAGTTCCAACCATGTTTGTTTCATGTAAAAGGGATTATATAATGGTAAATTATATAGAATATAATGGGTATGTTCAAAATATTTATAGAAAATATATTTTAGACATGTTTTTAGGTCTTTTTAACCCTTATCATTTTAGTTTAAGCCCTAAAAAATCAATTTTTACCTGAACTGCTGCAATTAATTCTTACTCGGTTAAATATTCATTTTAGTAAAAAAATTATGTTAACCATTTTATATAATATAAATTATTATGATTCCAAATATTAAATCCATTTTTCCAAAATTAATATTCCCATAAGTGTAAAATTTAATTTAAAAAGTTACTATGTAGAGGTGACGAGAAAGCTGGTTTTCCAAGAGAAAACGTTCAAATATTTTCAATGTTTTTATATTATATATAAATATAAAATTTATTAAAATAAAATAAATTTTATTAGTAGGTATATATTTTATCTAATTTATATTTAAAAAAAATTAAAATATAATATAACTTTAAAAATAATTTAAATAAAACTAGAGTATTCCATTAAAATTCAGTATTTTTCACTATTCATCAAAAATTTAATCATTTCTGTAAATGTTCAATGATTTCAAATAATATAATTTTGAAATGAAGAATTTAAAAATTATTTTTTAAAATTATTCTTTAAAAGTTTATGATATTAAATTTAAGGTAAAACCCGCAAACATGACAAAAAAAAGGGTTTTCCGGAAGTGTATTTTTTATGCATAATATGATTTTATATTAATTCATTATAAAATTATAATAATTTTATAAATTAAAATTAAAATTTATTAATATATAATCTATAAATTTCATTTAAATAATTTCTTATTAGGGGTTATTTTCTTTAATTAAAATGGAGAAACATTATGTACATTAAATATTTTTCAAAAAAATCTCATTTTTAAACCTGAAAACAAATTTATATTAAAATAAAATATAATGGTCATTAAAATGTAATTAGGTTCATTAAATATAACTAATTAGTACCTATTTTACATTAAATCATATTAAAATCATAATTATTCTCTTTAAATTTCTTTATTTATTTACAATAAATTACATTTTTATAAAAATCGTATTTTCCACGATTCATTGAAAAATCAATATTTTTAGGAAAAATCCAAAAAATTCACCCAAATTAAATTTCAATATTAAATTGAAAAAAATAAATAAAATTTTTCAAATAATTTTTCAAAAAATTATAGAAATTTAATATAAATTTTTTTCATGGAAGCAGTGAAATTCAGTTTTGAAGAAAATATAATTTTGAAGAATAATACCACTTCTCGAAAAATTGATTGATTATTTAAAAAAAATTTATCTATAATTATTATTTATTATAATATATATATATATATAATTATATCATAAATTAGTTAATACTGTTTAGATATACCGATTTAATGGCTAGGTTATAATGGTTATATGTATACCATGGGTCATTTAAGCTCGGCGTTGCATGTTGAATATGCTATAAAACATAAAAATATAAGGGTTGCGTGAAACAATAGCTATTGAATAGATTAAATTTATTTAAAAATAAATATATCATAAATTCTCTGGGTGTTAAATTCTCTCTTAAACGTAGTGTTTCTTTTCATTTACTATATCAAACTAAATTTTATTCTTTTTAAATCTCAAGGTGTTACACTAAGACTTAACTACGATGATTACCTATTATATTCAACACAATGAAAGGAATAAGGATTAATGAAATCCCACCTAGTGGATGGGTGTGGGGAGACAATTAGAGTAGATATAGGGATGATATAATTTTATTATTGGGAGAAACGATAGAACCAATCATTGATTAAATTTTGTTATTAATTAATTTTTAGTTAATTTTATTAAGAAAATTGGACTGAGTGTCCAATTACATTCCACCAGGTACTTGTTGTTGAGTGCCACTTTTCCAAATTATTTAATTATGTTTTTAAAATTATATTTCCTCACATTATAGATAAATTTATTATTTATTACTTATTTCATTTTTTTATCCTTAAGTTTTTAATGCATGAATTGTTTATAGAATAATTCTTTAATATCATGGGTTTTTAGTTTTGGATGAGTATTTTAATCTTATGAAGTAAGATAATTGAACATATAATTTGAATTATAATATAATAAGATTGATTTATAAAATTTTTGATAAATTAAATAACTCTAAAAAGTTATAGATAATACTTACAAAGAAAAATACAAACCATAGAAAGTCAATATATTAATTTTATGAAGATTTGTACTTGAACTTTTTGACGATGAACTGTATGAAAATTAATTTTATAATCATGAACCTTAATGGTATGTACCCTGTGAAAATGAAACATATGGACTTAATAGAAACCATAAATATTTTATTCTATACCTTATAAACGTTAAAAGTTTTGAAATTTCTATAAGGAATTATATTGGGATTTCAGTAATCATACTTATGTTATTTTTCATTATAGAATATGGTTATTGTGTTATTTTACTATTTTAATGTGTATATGTCTCTTACAATATCCATGAAACTATAAATCTCAGTTTCATGTAGAATCATGATATACACCTAATATTTTCATACAATACATATTATGATCCAATATTTTGTATGAGAGTTATTATTATTTCAAAATACATATTTCAATATCGATGTTTTAGGAGATAATGCATATAGAGAGAATTTGGACATGAGAAAATATAAGTGGAAAACTACTACATGTAAAATGGAATGAATCAATGTATATATGTATTCCGATAAGATTTAGTATTTAGGATAATTAGATTTTATGAAATACATGAGGTTCTAAGATTCCAACATATTTTAGACTATCACCATCAGAATGTGTAGTTGTACCAATGCAATTAGAATTTTGACACGTTGTCTCATGTTGATTTTAAATTTTCTATTCCCTATAGATTTACCTAGTTTATTTCGTGTATTTTGACTGTTTAATAATTACCTAAAATTTCTAAAGAGTTTATTTTATCTTTTTGGAATGTGTTTGTTGTTGGACTAATCAAGATATTGGCTAAAAATATCATTTTTTATTATCAAAATCATATGAATACATTAAAATAACACACTATTGTGTGTTTAAATAAGTATATCACATGTGAAGACATATTATCATGAAGTCTATATAACGATATGTTTTAGAACCTAATGAATTACTATTATAAACCAAAAGAATATTATTCATCTAGAACATCATATTAAATATATATTAAGTTCATTTTTCTTGTCGAACAATTTTTAGAGAAGGATATTGAGGTAACATCAAGGAATTAAATCCAAGTAAAGTATTTATGTCAGTATACATTTATGATAAATCAATTTTATGATAAAATGGGAAATATTTTACACACGATAATTAAACACGTGATATTCAAATAGAGGAAACAAATATACTTCCATGTTTTATATCCAACCAATGTGATTACATTCTGTGAAAATAATTTTGGGAAAAAACATGTGAATAATATTCTGGAGATTGTTTATGAAGGATTTTGTAACTTATCATTCATATATAAATAAAGAATAACGAAAAAATAATATTGACATTATTCCATTACCTATAAAGTGCTTAAATGATTCTATTCTATATTGTTTAAACTATTTTTATCTTGTTTGATTAGGCTATGTTTGTTTTTCTAAATGTTTAACATTATACTAATTTACTATAGGGCTAAAAATTCTTGTTTCTACACTAACAATATCTTTTCATATTTTACTAGTTTAACTATTACATATTTTCTTATACTATTGTTTTATGTATTAAATATTTTTTATTGAGTGTTAATCACAAATCAAACTTGGTTGTGTCTCCATTAAAATGAAAGTGTCTTAGTTATTCCAAAAAATTTAAAAAGAAATATCACATTGTTTTGTCTTTTAACTGGAAACGGTATGAGTTCTAGGTTATTCCTCTAGTTGTGACAACGTAGGTTTATTAGGTTTTGACTCTAGGTGTATAAATGAAATATTTTTTTGTGACTTAATATTGTGAAAGTAAGGTTTGTAAAAGTGTTGTGAGTCCCTTAAAAAGTGAGGTTATAGTGGACACTATATCTATTAAAGAGTTAAATAAGTGTGAATAGTTAATGTTGGATGACATATATATGAGATAATATAAAAATACTTTTGTTATACATTATTTACTTTTGTTGATTACTCTCTTCAGTCACTATATATTAGATGCCTCAAATTATTTTAGCTTATCTACTGAAATCCTCAATAGTAATTTAATTATTATAATAATGTTAACTTTAAAAATTCACCTATGTATATTTTTTATCTTCATAAAATATATCATAATTGGTATCATAAGATTTGGTATTTTGGGTGTATACTATTTCCAACCTCTATCCTAAACACATTTGACTAAGGGGAAGATAAAAAGTATGTATAGAAGGTCTTAATGAAAATAATGGCTGGATTACAAAAATACCATCATTCTTTGATGGAAATGATAATGGATACTGGACAGTAATAATGAAACCTTACCATACGAATAAGACATTTGATCACTGGGATATTAAGGTAAAACTATCAAAACTATCTAAGTATGACCTAGTTTTCTTAGTTAGTAAGGATGGGGTAAACTATATATTGAATTATAAATTTATGAATATTTTATATCATTTTTCCTAGTAATTTTTTGTCATGTATTAGCTTGTAAAATTGATCAATACAAATGGTGAATATTAAAATATCTTCTTTATTGAACAAAAAAGATTAAAATAACCAAAAAATTTATGCTATATACCTACTATTATGATTTCAATATTGGAGATGAAGAATTTTTTAATCAACTATTCTATAGATTCACAATAATTGTGAATATAATGAGTTCTATTAAAGAATAATTGGATACTAAAAGAATGGTTTAATGATTTTTGAGATACCTACGAAAGAAGTGAAATTGAATGAAATTTTTAATTGATTAATGAAATAATTTCAAGGAGTATGAACTTAATGATCATATTGAATCACTTTTTTAGCATGATCTTGAGTTTAAAAATATTGAGAATGAATTTATTGGAAATAGTAAATGTATTGTATTGAATTTTTTACCACATGTAGTTCTTATTTTTATTAATTAAGTTCTTCAATTGACAGAAAATATATTTTAACTGAGGTTTTGAATGGATTTTATAAGAACATTCAAAAGAATCTATTAATAAAATAAATAAAATACATAAAGGATAATAATAATGGTAATTTTAATTCGTATTTATATAATTAATATCAAACTTATTTTTGATGTATAAAGAAATTGAATATTAATCCATACTACCTAGGGTTGAAAAATCAATGGAAGCATAAAATATTTATAAAGAAAGAGAAGGAATTGAAAGAATCCAATTTTTTCTGAAAGTTGGGATTGAAGAAATAACATTTAAAATCACATTAGAAACTATTAACCTTAATTTTATAGATAAATATAGAAATATAAAATATTCAAATTCTCACTATTATTCTTTATATAATTTGGTAGAGTCTTTAAGGAAATATGGAAATTTTTTATGGATTTCATCAGTGATATTTCTAATTTTGATTGATATTTTTATTCTAATATTTATTCTTCCAATTCCATTCTTAATGTTAAGAAAAATGAAACTAAAATTCATTAGTTATAAGATAATTCCACTAATATTGGATTTTATGATATGAAGTTAAAAAATATCACAAAATGTTTTTAAAATTGAAAAAAAACATTGACTATAAAATTTATCATCTAAATGAATAAAATCATAATTTAAAGGATGATAATGAGAAATTAAATACCACTCCCTCAATAATTAGTAGAAAAGTGTTTAAAGACATAGTTTTTGTTAAAAAGTAATATGATTGGTCAAATATTGAGATAAAAAATATACAGAAAGAAATATCTAAATTCATTAATGGGATTCAATGTTTTGAATTATTTATGAGATTGAGAAATATGTCTAGAACTAAGAAAAATATCTAATCAAATGGGTTTTATGGAAGTATACTTCAAATTTAAAGTAAAATATTCATAAAAGGTAAAAATATCATATTTCGTCTATTAAGTATTATAAGCGTTGTGAATTTGGTTATTATATGTAACAGCCAAACCTGGAAGATAATAAATGGTTCCTCGAGCTGGTGGGTCACATGGCCTCAAGCATGCATCCTAGTATCATAGAGGCTAATTCTTATCAGTGAGGTCCTAGGGTGTGTCTATGGGGAGATAATTCCCTTATGTCAAGGTGTACCACGATTGTAGTAACCATAAAAATCAATAACAGAAGAAGTATACAAATAAAAAATAAGACAATCATCCAAGACAATGATGAATAAACAATTCAAAAGTAAGTATCATATACAAAATGTTTTGTCATGTCATGTATCTACAATTTTGGAAAAAAGGTATAAAAGCGTCCAATATAATATATTAATAAAAATATCAAAAAAATAAAGAAAAAATGTATTATCGATATATAGCATCACAATCCTAGCTTGGTCCTATCCTCCCTCGATCCTAACCAATGAATAAATCAAGTATCATATAAAAGGGACTTTCCCCAGTCCCTACCTTCATCCATGATGTTTTCCGGGGTACCTAAAGGTAGCTAGAATAGGGTGTGATATAACACTAAGTTGGACCCCAAAAATAATTTCTATAACAAATCTATCCTATAAAATACAAAAAGAATCAGTAATTAAAGAAAATCATCAAATGAAAAGTGATCCTTTCTAGCCAAAAATAGATCCCTATCAAACAACAATCATGCTCCCATAAAAAAGGGTAGCTGAAAAAAACAAATAAATAAGTGATATAGTCCAGTATAACCACTGTAACATAGTAACCATGATAGTGCTATCTCTAAGAATAGAAAAAGTATCCACCATAGCCACGCCGTATAACCAAACGTAAAAATATACCATGGAAAAACTATATAATCAAGTTTAAACATCCAAAATGGTCTCTACATGTAATCAAAAGCGTCAGAACATGAATTTTATGATCCAAGTTATAGAAGACAATGCCATTTATATTGATTCCTAGGACCATCTCTATGGAAAATCAGTAAATAATTGGGTGGAGTTTAAGGAGAATGTGAACATATCATGTCCAACATGTGTCCAAGAAAGTCAGATCCAAGGGGTATCAAGGCCTGAGGCATTCTACATAGTCAGGATCCAAGAGGGAAAATCAGAACAAGGAATCCAATACTATAATCATGACCCATGGAGTAGAAATTTCTATGGGTCCTATGAAACTAGGATCCAAGGTTAACCAATAAAAGAATCCACTACCATAAATAATTCATCATATCATTCATTCATCATTCCACAATTATAAACATTCTATGAGTTCATCATCCAATTCAAAAATTTCTATATAATCCATTAAGTTAATAGTAAACAACATGTCATCACATGGAAAGGAATAATCAACCATCTCGACAATATTAATTTAATTATTATCAATTTAAAAAGGCTCCCTCTAACAAGGCGAGCACTCATTCAGCTAGAGGGGTGGTATAAAGTAAGGTAGACAAAAAAGTCACACCCTATGGGTGGCCTAGTTTGTGGCTATCAACCTCCAACAAACTCAAAGGTGCTAGTGGGAAACCCTAATAGTTGTTAATCCAATCAATTTAATAATTCAATTAATTTTAGGGTCAACATAGGAATGTACGACATGCAACACAATTGAAAAAATACTTATAAAAAACCAAACCATGAGGGAATGGTATAGAAAACCTACTGTAGATCTACAGTAGAACATTCATTTAGTATCGATCTCTCATTCTATCTAGATCGATAGAAAAATGAAGAACATATGAAAATCATTAAATTAGGGGATATTAGCTGGAACCTATGTAAATCCAACGATACGATGTCAAAACAAATAATGAAAAAAGTGGAATGAATAACGTATCAATGTGGATCCAACAAGACAAACAATTCTCAGATCAGACATCATATGAAGAACTGGGAGCCAAGAATACAATTTGGATTCAAAGAGAGATCCTAAGCCTCATTGTTCTATCCAAAGGTGGAAGAAAGAAATATATGTAGTTTATATTTGTTTTTAATTGAAAAGGAAATTTATGTATTTTTAACTGGGTCACATGGTTTGGCCGCATAGTTGGACAAACTGTGTGCCAACCAAGAACCCTTCTATTTCTAAAGGGGGAAAACACAAATTTTAAAGTGCACACTTTGTCTAACCATGAACAAACAATGCTACATGACTATGAAAATTATAGCTCTACCCACATGAGAATGTTCCCCATGATTCATGGTCATGTTAAACCATGCAGTCTCTTACATACCACTATTCATCCCCCACATAGCTACTCTTAAAAGTGTGTCTTTGTCTGAATAGTTTACTCTAACCATGCATCCCAGATGTGCTTTTCCAAAATATAGGATCTGGGATTTGAAAAAGCCCCTAACCCCATCAAAAATCCTGTGATATCATTAGGCACTCACATTTTGTAAAAAACAAGGACTTAAACCCAAAATAAAAAGATCTTTACCTCATTAGAAAACATTAGATCTAACAATATCCCCCTTTAAAGTAATATGTCCCTAAATTCCCCTTCTAAGGGTGGTCAAGAATCACCTAAGAATAGATCAGTCTACTAAGAAAATACGTTGGACTATCTCTCCCATATATCATCTTGTAAATATTCGTGCTTCCATAACACCCATACAAGAAGAATTGACTGGCCTTGAAGAACCTTCATACCCCAATCAACGATAGAAGCAAGATGCTCCTAAAAGCTCGCATTAAGAAATAACTCGACCTCATTTGGATACATAGTGTGAGAAAAGTATGATTGATAACAGTGTAGTTGAGAAACATGGAAGACTTCATTCATGGCCTAGTACCTCTGAGTTAATTGAAACCAATAGTTCGCCAGCTCAAAAATCTCTAGAATCTCAAATAACCTAACATATCATGGTGTAATATTACCCTATCTTCTAATTTTTATGTGTCCCATCCTCAGTGAAATATATAAAAATACACAATTCCAAACCTCAAACTCTATAGGATGCAGATGGAGTTCAACCTAAGATTTCTATCTTGACAGTGCAGTGACCATCTATTTATGAATCATCTAAACCTACTATAAAGTCTCATGAATGACATGAGGTAGAAGAAATGTTTCTTTAACTACCCATAATTAGCATAGGGAAAAAACATGACCTACCATACAAACCCTCACAACGTTCCATTCATATAACTATTTTTGCAGGTAAACTCAAGTAGGGGTATCTGACACTCCCAAGAACCCCCAAAATCAAGGACACCTGATTTGAGGATGCACTCTTACACCTTAATCATGCAATATGATTGGAAATTAGTCTAAGGGTGGCATACTATGCTCAAAATAACCCATACACTCAATGATCCCACTAAACTCTTTGTCAATTAAAGTTTAAACTAGGTGTATCTATGTAATATGATGGTATAAGAAAATCATTGATGAAGAACAATATGAGGACATAAAATCTCCCAATATCATATGATGAGAAGGTATAAAAGATCAGAAGGAAATGAGAATCCTTCAAGTGCCTGTCGACAACAACCAATATATAATCACTACCTCAAGGTGACCTCAGAAACCCAATAACGCAATCCATCAAAATATCTTCCTATTTCTTCTCGAGAATGGGTAACTATTATAAAATGCATTTTGGTCACTGATGTTACTTTTTCTCCCACTGATAGGTGGAATACATCAAGATAAAGCCAAAAAACTCACATTTCATACCCAACCATTAGTACTGACAGCGGAATCCACAATACATCTTGGTAAAATCAGGATGTACTATCCAAAATGAGGCATCAAATTACATTATTATCTCCTCATGTATGTAGTCTAGAGCCCAAAATCGACTGTGAATATGAATAATTTCATCCTAAGCTATAGTCTAACCAAGAGGTAGGTCATCACCTACCACTCTCTCCATTAGGACATGGCCATTCGAATATGATAATGGTCGCATCCTTAGTCTCTCTATAAGAGTGGTTGTCACCACTATGTATGAGAGAAAAGTAATCCCAATACTATCCTACACCTACAAGAACATCTCATAAAATAAGGACATAATCATCCACTCACTACTAGCATCATAAACTGTATATATATGAGTCTTCTAACTTAGTACATCGACAATTTCATTGCCTTTTCTAGGAATATAGGAATCCTCGAAGTCAACAGATTGTAGGTGTAAAACCCTAGGTAAATAAATAATATGACATTTTTATATTTATCCATACTTTTGAATAAAATATTAATATTACATTAAAGGGAATGCTATGCTCGATGGCGTACCCAATACGCGGCAACGAGTTCCTTTGAAATCTTACGTTGCACTGTAATAATAAAATAATATTATTTTAAATGGTAGTTAACGCCTAGCTATTGTAATGGCAGGAAAGAACAGAACTAACTAAAAAATGATTATATATTATTGTCAAATATTTTTACTTTCATCCAATAAATGTTAGAGGCATAAAATGCAAATGAATCTAATTTTAAGCGTAAACACTCTAATATTCTTTAAAAGGTCGATTAAACACCTTTTGATGGAGAACCTCTTTTAAATCCACTTTTTGACAATTTTGTGTGTTATATTTGACAAAATAAAATTCTTCTTTAGAATCGGGACATCAAAATTTACTTTGTGTAAATTTTTGGTATTTTTCCGATAAAGTTCATTTTTTAATGAATAGGGAAAAATGTTGTAATTTAATTCAAAACCTCTTTTTAATCTAATTTATTTATATTATTAGATTATATTTTGAATTGGTTTTAAAGTGAAATTGGAATATATTTTTTCCATTTAATCCAATGGTGGTCATTGGAATTAATTTCACTTTGAAATTGGATTTAAACTAGTGTCAATCTTTTGATATATATTGTTTCATAAAAATATGCTATTTGGTCTGACAACGGGAATTAATTATTAAATTAATTATTTTAAATTATAGGTTTTTAATTTTTTAAAATAGTAATAAATTTTGAATTCTGAATATCTAATATAGCTTAGGGTGATGTTTTGATATTTTTCTGAAAAAATTCAATTTTAATGAATAGTGAAACCACTAAGTGGTACTTAAAAAACTGATTTTTCGTTTAAATGAAATTTTACAACCTCTGTGTTTTGAATTTAAAAAATCCGACATACATGGTTGTCATTAGGATGTAAAATGTGTTTCAATGGGATTAAAATAATTTTTTGGTGAATAGTAACTTTTACGTTTTTAATTGCGATTAGAGGTAATTAGTGTAATTTAAGGTAAAAATAATGTTTTAACAATATGAAATGACCTAGACACATGTCCTACCCTCATTTGATGTGTCATGGCCGACCTAGAAAATCCATGGGTCAACTTGGGGACCCCATGGAGCCACATTGGTAGGAAAATGTAATAAATATCTTTTTATTTAAAGTTAAAATAAAAATGTCACAAACAAGAGTTTTTTTACTAAAACAATTCTTACATGGGGTAATATAAGTCAGAATTATGACTATAAATAGTCATTGGAAAGATAAAAAGATTTCCTACATCATATTAGTTTTTATTTAATTTTTAGACATTAATTAAATTAAATTATATAAGAAATAATGATGATGCAGCGATTACCCTATTATTTAACGATTTAAATAAAATGAAAATATAATGTAAAATATAAGACCTAAACATGTCAAAAACGTATTTTATGGGTGGATTTAGAACCCTTATAACCTTATCCTCAAAATATATCAATGTGGGACCTTGAAAATCTGAACCACATTTGAAAATAATGTAACTTTGTTTTTGACTTTCCAAGAGTGCCCATCCTCTCCTCTTATAAAAGGCCCCCACCTCTACCACCTTACCCACACCTCTCAAGCCTTCGTCTCGGCCAGACCCTGATCATTTTGTCTCTACACATCCCTCTCTTACTTCTATAAGTCTCTCTTTGGGTAGAAGTCTTCCCAAGGTAGCCTTTGAGCTCAAATCAAAGAGAGTTACCTGATTTTAAGGTAATGTCTTCACTAGTGTTCTTTTGTTTTATTTTGCTTCTCCAACCCCCAAAACTATTTTTATTCATTTATTTTGTAACAAATCCAGTATCTTAAATATACTAGGATGTTGTTATAAAAATTATTCGAGCTACACTTACAGACACCTACATCTAATGGTTAAAGAACATACTGTTTCTTTGGATGGTGAATTTCTGCCTCACGAAACGATGATTGTTCAATATTCTTTTAACACCTTAAAAAGTGGCCATTAAGACGTAACTATATTTATATATGAGATATAATATTTTTATGTTTTACTTAAACTTCTTTATTTTTCATTTACGACATACCTTTATGGTTTCCATTATGGTTAAACGCGATATCTTCATTTTAGGAAGTGCGGACTACTGCCCATCAAAGTGATTTGATTCATTAATAGCATATGTGGTACGTATAAATGATATATTTAATGATATTATATATTATACTATACTTTAATTATAATACTATTATGTATCATTATGTTTTAGTTCCATTAAATTAGAAATAGAAATGTAAGTAGCGTTCATGCATACGTACGGCTTACCGTCTCCATGAACGGTGCATTTCATTTCTTACCTCTAAATGTTATGTAATATTATAAATACATGTATATAATGGATATATATGATATATATGATATCTAAATAATGAATATAATTATGGATATAATATATATTTTACCACATGAACAACTTGAAATTATAAAGTGTTTATTTTTGACTCAAGTAGCAATGATCTACAAAACGACCATTATTAACTTAAATAATTAAATAGTGTTCGTAGCTTGGTAATAAGTGATATAAAAGGAATAATGAACTTAAAAATGGTTATTAAGAAAGTATAAATTAACTCAAGTTTATTATTCAAGAGGTTAAATAACGATCGAGTCAAGTCGAACCCGAGGTAAGGGATCCTGCCTCTATCTTCCTTTTTAATTACTATATTTTATGTCATTTCTTTTAAGATCATATTTATTATGTTTGGGGATGTTATTTTATATTCCTTATTCTGTGATTTTTATGTTCATATTATGAGATAACCTATTTGATCTCATAAATCAATTTTTGAAAGTTTTAATTGGCACCGTTAGGCTGCCGAAATTTCATAAGGGTTTTTTTATCTCACTTTGTGTTTTCATGAGATTCATGCTACATTTGCCAATATTTCCTTTTGAGTCATGTATGTACTGTAAATTATTCTACTCTTTGTGTAACATACTTTCGTTTATGAGTATTTACATCAATGTTTTATAGTCCTTCTTTCATGGGGTGTATGTTTCGAAAGTTACCCAAATCGGTAAGGGGACCTTTCACCCACCTCTTTTTAAAAGACTTATTTTGTTATGTCTTTTAATTTTCATCTTATTATGTGAGGATATGTTCTTATATATCCTTATTGCCATAAATTTTATGTCCAATTGATGAGATACCCTTTATCTCTCTCATCAACTCTTTTTCTAAAATTTGATGTGACATCGTTAGGCTGTCAGGGGATCTTCTTAACCCAATTTAGATTTCTTTGGGTTCAACATGTAGTTATTGAATATGTCATCCTTTGAATATTTTTGAATGACCTTTGATTATTTTTCACTTAATATCCACATATATTGGGTGTATTTATATTTTTCAAACATAATTATGAGATTGATTTATCCTTAATTTAAGGATACCTTCTTTATAATGGATTCTATCTCATATTACATTTCTATTGAGACTTCATTGTTGTTATGCACTAGTTCACTCTTATATGGTGTATATACTGTCCTTTGGAATATTATATCATGAATCCCTTTATTCTCATGATATTATAAAGTTTTGATTAAATGTTATCCCTCAATTATTGTATTCAAGTGTCTCTCATTTTGTTAAAAACCCTTTAACTAAAATATCATTTTAAATGTTTTAATGATTCATTATTATAAATATTTCTAATTAATATCCATGTTTTCAAAATGGTTTTAAGGATTTATTTATATGGATATTAATGGTTTAAAATGTTAAAAGCTGCAATGTGGTATGGGACTTCGTCTCAATCTCCTTTCATTGAGGCATATTTTGTTTTATACACAACCTTCTTTTATATGGTGTATAAACCCCTTTGACTTTTACGTTTATCCAAAAGGAAATTTTTTTATACGAAGTGTTTTACTAAACGACAAAAGGGAATGTTTTTGTCGTACGTATGCGGCGATAACGACTTCTCCTCTGCCGTGACCATTATTTGAGTTTTGGCTTCCTCTACAAGCCATAACTTTTTTTAAAAGAAAAATAAATACCATGTTTTACTTTTCTTTTATTTTGGTATTGAAAATGGTTTTAATAATGTTTTTATATCAATGTGTTGTATTGATATCTTGTGATTTAAAAGTGGAAATGTTATGTTTCCTTTATGCATGTTTTATGTGATACGATTATGTTATGGTTCATGGGCATTATTATGAAGATGGGTGGTTCCGTGATAAGCTAAGGTTGGGTGATCCCGATATAGATCTCAAATGCATTGGGTAATGTGAATGAGTTAAATGTTAAGGTTTCTCCGAAGAGATTTAGGGAATATATAGTGATGGGTATTCCAAACGTAACCAAGAGGGTTACTCCCGATGTAAGAATGTTATGAATGCCTCAAGTTACCTTTATGTCTTATGATTACTAAGATTTATTCATGATTTTATGAGGCATGTTAAAGTGATTATGATTTATGGGTAAATTATGATTTCATTCTTATGTATATATGTAATAATGGTTCCTTTCCATACTTTTTTAACCCTTACTGAGCTTTTTATGCTCATCCCAGGTTTTTGAAACGTTTTCACAGGACATAAAGTTGAATAGGGTCAAGGATGGGATCAAGGAAATGTCAGGCTGTCTAAAACAAGGAACTAGACAAGACTCTTTTGTTCAAGAGTTTTTATTTTTGTGAAAAAGATGGAAGCTGTGTAGATGTGTCTACTTTGTAATATTTGAGATGCAATAGTTATATCCTTATTCTCTAAAACTCTAAACCTAAAAAGATCCTCAATGTGAATTATTCAATGTAATTCAATATTAAGTAATCTTATAAGGTCAGGGCCTTATAGTTGGTATCAGAGGTCGGTTTAGATAACTTTAGAGGTTAGAGTGTTGTTTAAGAAAAAGTGAAAAGTTGTGTATAACCAAAATGGTTAGTATATTAAATGGAGTCATTGTTTTTTTAAAGTTAGAATGAGTTTGAGATAACTTGGATAAGTATATCTTGGTGTTTATCTTCCTCTTTATTATTTGATGATTTTACTGATATACTCACACTGACAGTTTTGGTTTTAGTAAATGGCTAGATCTAGCAGGCACCAAAGTAACAGTGGATTTGAAGAAAACTGTGACGGTTTTATGAAAGAACAACTGAATGATATGGGAGCTGCAATGAGAACTCTTGTGGTAATCCTCAACCAACTATCTGGAGTCATGATTGACCACCTAAACCTTAGTGATTTTTATAAGGAATCGTATATGCGAGAAACAAATCCCTACAGAAGTTCAGTTAATAATCATAAAGGTAAGTTTGTTCCAAAACCTATGTGTCAAATATGTGGAAAGAAACACATAGGAAAATGTTTCAAAGGGACATAAAGATGCTATAGATGTGGAAATGAGGGTCATAAAGCAAGAACCTTCCATGGAAAAAGGAAGAATCTAGTTGACTCTAGGAAAGGAAAAGAAGTTCTTTCTGAAGGATCAATTGAATGTTTTAAATGTGGTGTGCATGGTAATTATGAAAACACTTGTCCTACGAAGAAGTTTCGGGAATGGGGTCACCAAGATCGTTCAAATATTCATTTACCAATACATAATGTCATTCCGTATTAGGATGAAGAAACTGATAATGAAGAATGAAATGTATGGATTATTTCTTAACATATGTTTTCCTATTATTGGAATCTTAGAATATGATTCATGATTTTGTTTGTAGGAAAGAATTATTTTAGAATAAGTTGAGAAGGAATGTATAATGGATCATGAAGAATGTTGAATGAATAAGAAGTCATCATATAAGGGATTCAAGAGTTATGGTAGATTTTAGGATGGTGAAATTCTTAGATGTATTAAGTCTCTTATGATGATGGGGTTACATTAGAAGAATTTTTATAGTAACCCTGATGTTTGATATATGAAAATTTTATTCAAGGAATAATTATCCTTTCTTTTGTGGATATATTTATAAAGAACCATTTGGGTTTATATGATCCTTGAATTTGAGGAAATTACTGGTTAATACATTTTTGGTTGTGAAATGGAAGTTATTAGATAACCTTTGTGGTTAAAATATGTTATGGTTATTTTGAAGATTTTATCTCTTTTTGGGGGGATGTTTTAAGAATTATATAGTTTTGGAAAAAGGACAACACACAGACCGTGTGACAACCCGTTGCGTCGGACGAAGCTGTGGGAATCGAACCCAGAACCAAAGTGAAACTGGTATTTATCGCCTACCACTGGACTACGTGAAGTCCCTGGTTAGTTTAACTAATTATTTTTAGTTAGATGATTTTAGAAATCAAGAGTAATATTATTTTGGGTTATCTATGGAAGTGATTAACCTATCATGGAGGATACGTGATTAGGTTAATTACTTTTCAATATGAGACTTTAAGATAAACTAATGTTATTTGGAGATAAATTTTAATTTTTACCTTGGAAGACTATGTGATTAATTCCTTCAAATATTTGGGTTTCAATAATTTTATGGAAAAATTGTTTATTGAATGGTCTTTGTTCAACTTTGGGTATTGTTTGACAAATTTTGGAGATTAAGAATAGATTTTTTTTATATAAAGGATTATCCTTTTCGGGTGTTATCTGATCTCATACTAACCTTTTTGTTTTAGTTTTGGTTAAGGTCTAAAGACATGGGAAGTATATATTTTTCTTTTGTGGATTAGGTGTTTCTCTAGAAGTTGATTATAGCTCTCTTAACGTAAACAAGTCATCCTAAATACTCATCTTTTGGAGAAAATATGAGTTTGTGTAAAAAATCTAGTAAAAGTTGAAAGTCAACATGACAAGTAAGTATGTTTCCTTATGTTTTAGTTAAGCTAAAAAAATAAATTCTGAAACGAAAAGTAACTTAAAAAAATGTTGTCTGTTACCTTTTCCTACTGGGGAATCCAATACCGTTTAACCCATCCCAAGTTTGTGATTTTCTTATGGTTAACTTTCTCCTAGACATGTTTACTATAACTCTCCATCAGAACATGACCCTTTGTTTTTCCCTCCATATCGATATTTTCATACATGTAATCCTAGTATTGGTTTACTCGGGTGACCTTTGTACTTCCCTTTCTTTATTTTAAAGTGATAGTTTAATTTACTCCTTTTCCGATGTGGGACCTTCAATGGAGTTTCCAAGCCCAATTTTGAAATTGCGAGGATGCAATTCCCAAAAGGGGGGAAGGATGTAACACCCCAGGTAAATAAAGAATATGAAGTTTTTATATTTATCCATATTTGTGAATAAAATATTAATATTACTTTAAAGGGAACGCTATGCTCGATGGCGTCCCCAATACGCGACAACGAGTTCTTTTGAAATCTTACGTTGCACTGTAATAATAAAATAATATTATTTTTAATGGTAGTTAACGCCTAGCCATTGTAATAGCGGTAAAGAACGGAACTAACTACAAAATGATTATATATGTTTGTAAAATATTTTTACTTTCATCCAATAAATGTTAGAGGCGTAAAATGCAAATGAATCCAATTTTAAGCGTAAACACTCTAATATTCTTTAAAAGGTCGATTAACCGCCTTTTGATGGCGAACCTCTATTAAATAATCTTTTTGAAATTTTTATGTGTTATATTTGAAAAAATAAAATTATTCTTTAGAATCGGGACATCGAAATTTACTTTGTGTAAATTTTTGGTATCTTTCCGATAAAATTCATTTTTTAATGAATAGGGAAAAATGTTGTATTTTAATTCAAAACCTCTTTCTAATATAATTTATTTATATGATTATATTATCTTTTGAATGGGTTTTAAAGTTAAATTAGAATATATTTTTACCATTTAATCCAATGGTGTTTGTTGGAATTAATTTCACTTTGAAATTGGATTTAAACTAGTGTCAATCTTTTGATATATATTGTTTCATAAAAACACGCTATTTTTTCTGACAGTAGGAATTAATTATTAAATTAATTATTTTAACTTATATGTTTTGAATTTTGTAAAATAGAAATCATTTTTTCATTTTGAATATCAAATACATCTTAGGGTGATTTTTTGGTATTTTTCTGAAAAACTTCAATTTCTAATGAATAGTGAAACCACTAAGTGGTACTTAAAAAACTGATTTTTCATTTAAATGAAATTTTACCACCTTTTTGTTTTGAATTTCAAAAATCCGACATACATGGTTTTCATTAGGAAGTAAAATGTGTTTCAATGGGATGAAAATATTTTTTTGGTGAATAGTGACTTTTATGTTTTCAATCGCGATTAGAGGTAATTAGTGTAATTTAAGGTAAAAATAATGTTTTAATAATATGAAATGACCTAGACACATGTACTACCCTCATTTGATGTGTCATGACCGACCAAAACAATACATGGGTCAACTTGGGGACCCAATGGAGCCACTTTGGTAGGAAAATGAAATAAATAACTTTTTATTTAAAGTTAAAATAAAAATGTCACAAACATGAATTTTTTTTCTAAAAAACTTTTTACATGAGGTTATACAAGTACTAATTTTGAATATAAATAGTTATTGGAAGGATAAAATGATTTAATACATCATAGTATTTTTTTATAATTTTTAGACATTAAATAAATTAAATTATTTATGACATCATGAGGATGTAGCAATTACCTCATTATTTAACGATTTAAATAAAATGAAAAGATAATGTAAACTCTAAGACCTAAACATGTCAAAAACCTATTTGATGGGTGTATTTCGAACCCTTATCACCTTAGCCTCTAAATATATCAATGTGGGACCTTTAAAATCTGAAACTCATTTGAAAATAATGTAACTTTTTTTTGACATTCCAAGAGTGCCCCTCCTCTCCTCTTATAAAAGGCCCCCACCTCTACCACCTTACCCACACCTCTCAAGCCTTTGGATCGTCCAAACCCTGATCACTTTGTCTCTAAATAACCCTCTCTTACTCCTAGAAGCCTCACTTTGGGCAGAAGTCTTCCCAAGGAAGCCTTTGAGCTCAAATCAAAGAGAGTTACCTGATTTTAAGGTAATGTCTTCACTTGTGTTATTTTGTTTTATTTTATTTCTCCAACCCCCTATACTATTTTTATTCATTTATTTTGTAACAACTAAATTATCTTAAATATACTAGGATGTTTTTATTAGAAGGATTAGAGCTACACTTACACACACCTACATCTAATGGTTAAAGAACATACTGTTTCTGTGGATGGTGAATTTCTGCCTCACGAAACGATGATTGTTCAATATTCTTTTAACACCTTAAAAGGTGGCCATTAAGATGTAACTATACTTATATATGATATATAATATGTTTATGTTTTACTTAAGCTTCTGTATTTTTCATTTATGTCATACCTTTATGGTTTCCATTATGGTTAAACATGATATCTTCATTTTAGGAAGTGCGGACTACCGCCCCCTGAAAGTGATTTGATTCGTTAATACCATATGTGGTACGTATAAAGGATATATTTAATGATATTATATATGATACCATACTGGAATTATAATACTATTATGTATCATTATGTTTTAATTCCATTAAATAAGAAAGAGAAATGGAAGTAGCGTTCATGCGTACGTACGACTTACCGTCTCCATGAACGGTGCATTTCATTTCTTATCTCTAAATGTTATGTAATATTATAAATGAATTTATATAATCAATATATATGATATATATGATATCTAAATAATGAATATAATTCTGAATATATTATATATATTACCACATGAACAACTTGTAATTGTAAAGAGTTTATTTTTGACTCAAGTTGCAATGATATACAAAATGACCATTATTAACTTAAATAATTGCATAGTGTTCATAGCATGGTAATAAGTGATATAAAAGGAATAATGAACTTGAAAAAGGTTATTAAGAAAGTATAAATTAACTCATGTTTATTATTCAGGAGGTTAAAGAACGATCGAGTCAAGTCGGACCTGAGGTAAGGGATCCTGCCTCTCTCTTCCTTTTTAAGTACTCTCTTTTATGTCATTTCTTTTAAGCTCATCTTTCTTATGTTTGGGGATGTTATTTTATATTCTTAATTCTGTAATTTTTATGTTCATATTATTAGAGACACTATTTGATCTCATAAATCCATTTTTGGAAGTTTTAATTGGCACCGTTAGGCTGCCGAAATTTCATAAGGTTTTTTTATCTCACTTTGTGTTTTCGTGAGATTCATGCTACATTTGCCAATATTTACTTTTGAGTGGTGTATGTACTGTCAATGATTCTACTCTTTGTGTAACATAATTTCATTTAAGATTATTTACATTAATTTTGTATAGTCCTTATTTCATGGGGTGTACGTTTTGAAAGTCACCCAAATTGGTAAGGGGACCTTTCACCCTCCTATTTTTAAAAGACTTATTTTGTTATGACTTTTAATTTTCATCTTATTATGTGAGGATATGTTCTTATATATCCTTATTGCCGTAAATTTTATGTCAATGTGATGAGATACTCTTTATCTCTCTCATCAACTGTTTTTCTAAAATTTGATGTGATGCCGTTAAGCTATCAAGGGAACTTCTTATCCCAATTTCGATTTCTTTGGGTTCAACATGTAGTTATTGAATATGTCATCCTTTGAATATGTGTGAATGAACTTTGATTAGTTTACACTTAATATCCACGTATATTGGGTGTATTTATATTTTTCACACATAATTATGAGATTGATTTATCCTCAATTTAAGGATACCTTCTTTATAATGGATTTCATCTCATTTTACATTTCTATTGAGACTTCATTATTGTTATGCACTAGTTCACTCTTATATGGTGTATATACTGTCCTTTGGAATATTATATCATGAATCCATTTAATCTCATGATATTATGAAGTTTTGATTAAATTTTATCCCTCAATTATAGTATTCAAGTGTCTCTTATTTTGTTAAAAACACTTTAACTAAAATATCGTTTTAAATGTTTTAATGATTTATTCTTATAAATACTTCTCATTAATATCCATGTTTTCATAATGGTTTTAAGGATTTAGTTATATGTATATTAATGGTTTAAAATGTTAAAAGCTTCAATGTGGTATGGGACTTCGTCTCAAGCTCCTTTCATTGAGGCATATCTTGTTTTATACACAACCTTCTTTTATATGGTGTATAAACCCCTTTGCTTTTACGTTTATCCAAAAGGAATCTTTTTTATACGAAGCATTTTACTAAATGAAAAAAGGGAATGTTTTTGTCGTATGTATGCGGCGAAAATGACTTCTCCTCCGCCGTGACCATTATTTGAGTTTCGGCTTCCTGTACAAGCCATACCTTTTTAAAAAAAAATACCATGTTTTACTTTTCTTTTATTTTGGTATTGAATATGGTTTTCATAATGTTTTTATATCAATGTGTTGTACTGATATCTTGTGATTGAAAAGTGGAAATGTTATGTTTCCTTTAGGCATGTTTTATGTGATACGATTATGTTATGGTTCTTGGGAATTATTATGAAGATGGGTGGTTCCGTGATAAACTAAGGGCAGGTGAGCCTGATATAGATCTCCAATGCATTGGGTAACGCGAAGGAGTTAAACGTTAAGGTTTCTCCGAAGAGATTTAGGGAATATACTGTGATGGGTATTCCAAATGTAACCAAAAGGGTTACTACCTACGTAATAATGTTATGAATGCCTCATGTTACCTTTATGTCTTATGATTTCTATGATTTATTCATGATTTTATGAGGTATTTTAAAGTGCTTATGATTTAAGGGTAAATTATTATTTCATTCTTATGTATATATGTACTCATGGTTCCTTTCCATATTTTTTATAACCCTTACTAAGCTTTTTATGATCATCCCAAGTATTTGAAACGTTTTCACAGGGCATAAAGTTGAATAGGGTCAAGGATGGGATCAAGGAAATGTCAGGCTGTCTAAAACAAGGAACTAGACATGACTCTTTTGTTCAAGAGTTTTTATTTTTGTGAAAAAGATGGAAGCTGTGTAGATGTGTCTACATTGTAATCTTTGAGATGTAATAGTTATGTCTTAATTATCTAAAACTCTAAACCTGAAAAGATACTCAATGTGAATTATTCAATGTAATTCAATATTAATTAATGTTATAAGGTCGGTGCCTTATAGTATGTAATCAACTCATTTTCACTGACCTAGATTCATATTATGACAACCCTGGTTTTTATTACACAATTAAATATAATTTATTACATGAAATTCACTTGATACAACATAGATGATCGAGAGGTATAGTGTATTTATGGATTAGTATCATTACATAACAACATAAAACATAAAAAATGAAACACCTTTATTGAAAACTTCCTTTACATGACCACTATATTAACTCGTACTTAGCATTTCATGGGATAACCTGAGGACATGCATAAGAAAAGGGTGAGCTACAAAGCCCAGTAAGGGAATAAAAATTGAATAACATGAGTAATACAATACATGTTAGAAAATAGGAATATCAATATATCACAAGGGAATCATAAACATAAAGCCATGATAAATCATGATAATCCTAACATGGAAATGTGGCAGCAACACTTAACATTGAATTAGCACGAGCCAAGGCTCATTGCACATAGAGCATGTGTAAAACCTCATTACACATGAATATCAAGTAAAATATCTTTTCACGTGTATTATAATTTGTAAACACCAATTCCACATAACTTATCATGATAATATACTTTACCCAATTCGTTGGAGCGCTATCATGGTGCACCCTTCTTAAAGATTTCATTTCATGCATAAGTGACCCACATGGATCATAAAACATTGAATCATTCAACATAATCATTTATTCCATGAAAAATGAATGTGGAATACATAAATGAAACTATTTAAACAAAAATTAAATGTTTATAATGTTTAATACCCTTGATAGAGAAATTGGTATGGTATTCACTACACAATGACTTTGGCTAGGAAAAACATAGTGAAATTTCGGCAGCATAATGACATGACATAAGAACGCATAAAAATAGATGATGAGAGACAAATGGGTGTATAATCATATTTAAATCACATGTACAGTAAGGTGGTCATATATATACATGTCACAGAAAATTTAATGGAATTTGGATTCATGATACAAAAGAATTGCTTGAATGAAATGAGGAGAGGGAAATTCCTTTCGGAATTTCGGCATAATAACAAGTGTACATGGGAGGAATTTAATGATAGATAAGGGGTATCTCATCATTAAATCATAAAGAGGGAAGTATGGGGGAGGTTAAAAACCATTCCACAAAATTTATAATTGAAATTATAAGGGCATAACATCATAATGAAAATTGGACAAAAATTAGAAAGGAGGAAAAAAACCCTTACTTGGAAGTGTGCTTTCAAAGGCTCGGGAGAGGCTTAAGAGAGAATTATTTGGAGCTTGGGGCACCTTTTGAGGATTATAGAGATAGGATTTCAGAGTTTGTACAAACTTAGAAGGATTTTAGTGAGGAGGAAGTTGGTGATTGGGTGGGTTTATATAGGAAAGGTGAGGGAGTTCTTTATTATTTAGGTTTGGGACACCTCACATTAAACTAATCAAAACCACAAACCAACCCATGGTTTTTGCCCATGATTTTTGGAAAAGGGAAGTGTAAAACAATATTTTATAAGTCCAATGTCCTAAATTCTTAAAATAATGGGGTTGATCATGTGGAGGTGAGTCACACTCCCAAGGAAAAAAATTTAAAAAGACAAGATGTTTAATAAGTCTTGAAGGGTCCATTAATGCTTTGTAAAATAAGTAAAACACCCAAAATCACATTATTTTATTGGTAGAACATATATTTTCCTAAAATAAAGCTTATAGTATTTTATTACATCACTATTGTGTCATTATGATGTCATAAGACACATTATATATTTAAACGGTACTTAATTTTTACCCAAAAAATTGATTGTCTCAGAAAATTATGAAAAATTCACTGTTGGATAATTTTGACATCCTGATTCCAGAAATAATATTTATTTTATTTAAATAATTTTCGAAATATGTTAATTTTTACTTTTAAAATAAAAATTGACATTTATCGGAAATTCAAGGGTTTTGACAAAAATGGCTTTCGAACCTCAATAAAAATTACAATTGCATTCATAAAATTATAAGATAATTTATATTTAATAAAAATTAATTTAATAATAATAATAAAATATTATTAAAATATTATTTAATACAAAAATCCATTAATTCATCAAAATTGATTTCTTAGTAGAATATTAACTAAAAACACTATTTGTGATTTAAAAACTATTTACAAGGTAAAAATAATAAAATAAAAGTATATTCATTATTATATACCAAAAATAATGTAAATAGCCGCAGTACTAGGGTCTTGTCAAATAACCCCTTAAAACACCCGCATAAGACCAAAGGGTGTGGTGTGCGATAGTGACAGACTGTTGGGGTGGCTCAGATAACATTTCTCGTGTGATGATCTCTATCAACATCCACTTCTCCCATAGGCAGTTCCGTTTGAGCATAACCTTTTGAAGCGCAATTTGGGCTTGGTCAAGATCGAAGCCCAATGATGCCACCTCTTTTCTGAGCTCTGAAAAATGGGCTTCGTATGGAGTAATTCTACGGGATGAGGCCATCTCTTCCTTTGTCTGAGTAAATTGGATATGTTAAAACCTATATTTATACTAATCATGTGATCACTATTCAACAGATACAAAATAAATGGTCACAATTATTAATGGTATTTTAAAATTCAAAAATAAAAGAAGTGAAAATGTTGTATAACCATTTCACATGTTAAAACATTTAATTAGATCAAGAGGGATTTTCATTAATAACAGTTTGGGTCATTACACAGATCAACTCTATGAAAATATACTTGAGGATTTTGTGGTCTGTAAATTTGAAAAAATACTCTCCTAGTAAATAATGCCTACAATAGCATAAGGCATGTACCATAATAGCTAAATCAATATCGTGTGTTGGTTAATTCCTCTCATATTTCCTCAACTAATAAGAATCATATGCCATGAATCTCTCCTCCTACATCATAACTACTCTAAATATAATACCTAATGTATCATAGTATAAATTAAATCCTCTAATTTACTCTAGTAGAATGAGACCATGTGCTGAAGTCAGTCTCCCTTTAAACTCCTAAAAGGATATCTTGTAGGTATCTGACCACATAAACATCACACCCTTCTAATTTAAGTCCTTGAAAGGTGATACTAAGTATGATAAGTCCTGTATTAAATGATTGTAATATCTATCTAGACCCAATAAAATCTATATGTCAAAGATATTCTTGGGATAATCGTAACAAACTACATATCTCACAATATTCAGGTTAACTGATACTCTGAGTGGTGAGATAATATGACATAGGAATTGAATCTTACTCATCTAGAAGTGGCACTTTGTGACCTTATAAAATAAATGATTCTCTCTCAGTGTACCCAAAATGATCTCAAGAGGTTTGGAATAGTCCTTTTTATTGTGATAATTCACCAAGATATCATCCACTAATACCACCACAAAAGAATATAGATAAGGATGAAAAAATCAGTTCATTAGTGTTGGAGAAAATTATGGCATGTTCGTGAGACCAAATGGAATAATCAAGTAATCCTATAGACCATGCCTTCTAGAAAATATGTATGATGTCTGTATGTAGGTTGAACATGCACCTCGTGATAACCTGACCACCAATAAATCTTTAAGAGAGCCCAATATATGTGGATCTGGTTGAAGATATCATCAATATGTGCTAAGGGATACCAGTTCATAACTTTCAATTGGTTTAATTTCTGGTAATCTACGCATAGCTTGAGGGTTCAATTTTACCTTTTTATAAAAAGGATCAGAAACCCCATAGAGAAGTATTATGTTGTATAAACCCCATTTTCATTAATTCGTCTCGATTTTTCTTGAGCTCCTTTAACTTTGTCTTAGCCAACATATAAGGAGGAATGTGTATTAGTGCAGATATTGGTACTATCTCAATAAGGAAATCCACCTCTCTCTTTCTAGGTACACCAGAAAATTCATCCAGGAAAATATCCATAAAATGATGAAACATTGGAGGAAAATATTCTTAACACGATCCCTGGTCATCTAGTTATAAAATATAAATCTGGGAAATCATCCCACCCAACCCAAAATGATATGGTGAAGCTCGGCTCGCCTGGACATCTCATTTAACATTATGAATAAAAACTTTTCCCTATGGTGATGTGAAATACACCCTCCAATGATAGAAATCAACATGGGATCAGTAAGAAACATGATATTCCATCCAGAGTATGACATCAAACCCTATCATCTTGAGGAAAAAAGATACCATAATAAGTGACATCTACCTATCTGAAGGAGGTACACCCTACACTTGTGTATACCCTCTGTTATGATCTCCAAAAGAGTATCTAAGGCCATAACACCTTGAGAATAAAAAAACAAGCTAAAGGATATCTAAATAGAGGTAAATATATAAACATATGAGATGAACCTGTATCAAGAATATAATATACTAGATTTGAGGTAACTAAGATTGTACCTCTCACTATAGATGGCCCGATGCTCTTGTCTATAGGTATATGATACATAAAATAAATCTAGCTCAATCCGCTACCCTATGAAACAACTACACTACCTAGAGTAGTCCCACACTACTATCTAGGCACAATTGGTGTTTAGATACCTCTAATAGCACAACCACCTAATCCTAAACAAATGAAACTAACCTAGATCACTGCCTGATATGAAGCTATAAATCCCACTCATGAACTTTAAGTCAGAGTGGATCCCCTTCCATTTACTTCTTGAGGAAATGTCCTACCAAAACATTGTATGTGGGCCATCATACCAAAATATTGACACTCAAGAGGGTCTCTATCACACCGATTCATATTATTTCACCATATTACAAGCTAATAATAGAAAATAGAACTATCATCATTAAAATCCTGTACAATAATCCCCTTACGAGAAGCCTCTAAATAGAGCTTCCTTCCACTGGAAGTTGAACCAGTAGGATGAGAGGTTGAACTACCCTACTAAGAACCCCCCAAACCCCCCAGGTTATGCTTAGTAATAAGTACATGAATCACTATCACAGTAATATTATTCAACTTAAAAATGTTTTAATCATGTTAAATGACATTCTTGATACCTTTCCTGAAGCATCTTTCCCTTGATGGCTCATTATCAAGGTATATTAGTGAAAACTTTTGAATCTGTGTAAAGCGTAGAAAATATTCCCTAATAGTCATGGTTCCCTTCTTTAGATGCACAACTCAAAATCTCTCTCTTCCATTAGAGTATCATGGAAACTATATTTTTAAAACATGGATTAAAAATATATTCAAACCATATCTTAGAGCGTATTATCCTAGTTCAAAAAATCCCACTAGTGCTTATCTTCCCCATGAAGCATATATGATGCGAGCTTCACTCTTTTCCCATGAGGTGTCTCTAGATGATTAAAGATAGAAAATGTAGTCTCAAGACACAAATTAGTATCATATAGACCACCATCCCTCAAAAACATGGGGGAATGTTGCTACATACCATAATCAAGTAAGGATGTGGTGATCCCTACAAAGTCATCGTATAGTGTAAAAAACCCTCATGGAATTGTGACTTTTCACCAATATATAATACTAAAAAATTGCCTTAGATGGCACTATAGGAGTATCTATAGGTACCCCATGGCCCACCACCTCTATATCATGGTTTTCACCACCCTCCTAGTGTATGGTTATAGATCATTGTGGTGTAATGTCACTACAATGCCAAGAAAACACCTATTAATAGATCGATATGTAGAATATCATTGTCAAAAGTGTATGATAGATTAAAGGATTTTTAAATCAATCCATACCCCTATGTGTTCTCCTAAAACTTGTTCTGGGTAGAAATTAATAGTTGTAAAGATAACTAGAGACACTACCTACTTACCACTCTAAATTTGGGTCTTGGTCAAGTCCTCTATTTCAAAAAATTCCATTTTCAATTGAAATTCATATTTATTTCATAGTTATCCTTAATGTTTTAATAAAATAGGTCACCACTTATGAACCATAAGGGCCTATACACCTCATGAAAAAAATTTGGCATCCACTTAATCCACACCATAACATGTTCTAGTCCATGTGACCAATGGTTCATGACTGAACCTATCATACTTGACATATTATGGTGTCTTCTATAGCATATGCATGAAAACCCTGTTTTGGTTACGGAAAGAAGTCTATGTAAAAACTATGTTTCTCAATAGAAAACCAAAAATGTTGTCGAATCATAGATATATCACACATAGCACACATAATAATTTCATACAGTCAAGCAATTCATTCTATATGGCATGTCTTGTGAATCCTAGAAGGTTCCAAAAATGATGCATGATATGGAATAACCTCATCTCCCTATGTAATTCATCAAATACCTTTATTCACAATAAACATAAAACATCAAGTTTGTCACCCAATAGTAAATTCAAATCAATTATAAAAGGTAAAATCAAGAAAAAACAATTTCAATTCCAAGGAATTTGGATTTTTACTAAATGTGGGTTAGCTACTCCCAGGAATAGGTCATTACCAAATCCCAATTTCTTACTAACTATTGCATATTTTCTCAAAACAGTAAATCATGAAAAGAAACTTCCCTGATACTACCTTGTAATATCCTGGCCTAGAATCCACTGAACGGTTCCCTAAGGTGGTGGGTGACATGGCTACAGGAGTGTCTCCCAGTATACTAGAGGTTTCCAATTAGTAGTGAGGAAAGAAGGTGTGTTTTTGGGGAGACTATTCCCAGATTTTAGAGTGTAGCACAATGATAATAACCGTAAAAATGAATAGTATAAGTATTATAAAAATCATATAAGAGATAATCATATAATATAGTAATGAATAAATAATGTCAAAGGAAATCTCATATACAAAATAATATGTCATTTAATGTCTCTACAAATCAAGAAAATAAGTATAAAAAATAAAGTACAATACATTTATCAAAATACAAAAAATAACAGAAATGAATATACCCGGATAGCATCTTGAGCCAATCATGATCCTATACTACCCTTAAACCTAAAAAATGAAAAATTAATGCATTGTATTATGGGTGTTTCTCCAGTCTGTACGTGCATCAATGAAGTCTGTCCAATGACCCAAAAATGACCTAAAGAGGTGTTGAGATAACACTTAACAGGCCACCACCAACATTGTCTATTAAAAACCCAACCTGTGTAATATAAACAGAAGCATTATGAAATATATCACATCTATAATAGTGAATAATGTAAAGAATCAAATGAAAAGTGATCCTATCCATCCAAACATGGACACCTGTGAAATAATATCCATGACCCCATAAAAAAGGGAAACTATAGAGAATAAAAAAAAGAAAGTTATACTATCTAGTTTAACCATTTTAATTAGATACCCATATTGCAGATATCTGTGAGCATAGAAAAATTATTCACTACAACAACACTGTATAACCAAAAGATAACATCATCCACAACCACACTATATAATCAAGTGTAAACATCCATAACGACCTCTTTAGGTAATCAAAAGTGCCAGACCCCGAAAGGTCAGATCCAAGGTATAAAAGACCAAGGTATACTCATTGAGTCTCAGGAGAAACTCTATATAAACTTGGTAAATACTTGGGTGGAGTTCAAGGAGCATTTCAACATATCATTTCAATCATGAGTCTAAGAAAGCTAGATCCAGGGTTATCAAGGCCCAAGAAATATTACCAAATATGGATCCAAGGGGAAAAATAGTTCCAATGAATATACAATTGTAATCATGACACATGGGGAATAGATTTCCACGGTGTCCTATGGAATCAGGATCCAGGGTATACCAACCAATTCATCCACTACCATAAAGAATTTATCATTTCATTCATTCACCATTCCTCAATTATAAAAATTCTATGAGTTCATCAATGCATTAACAAATTTTTATATAATCCATTTAATCAAATGTAAACAACTTGTAATCACATGGAAAGAAGGAATAAACTCTCTCATATCATTTCAATTCAATTATAATCAATTTAAAAAGTCTCCCTCTAATAAGGTGATAATTCACACACCTATAGGGGTGGTATAATGTAAGTCAGATAAAAAGGAACACCCCATGGGTGGCCTAGGTGGGGGATAAAAATCATCAAATAACTCAAAGGTGCTAGTGGGGAACAATGATAGGTCCTGATCCATTCAGTTAAAGAGTTCAATTATTTTTAGGGGAGACACCATAAAGTACAATTTGAGGGATATTAGATACAATTATTATAAAACACTAATGCATAAGGGAAGGGTATATACCACTTACCATAGGTATGTCGTATAAAACTCATCCATTATCAATTTCAGATTTAGTATAAATCGAGAGAAAAATGAAGACCAGATGAAAGACCAAGAAATAGTTCATACTAGTTTGAGAATAAATATATCCATAGATAAAAAGTTAAATGAATAATGATGCAAGATGAATAAATACATTACCAGTGTGGATCTAATGAGACAAATAGTTCTTAGATCAAACTTCGACCAATGAAATGGGAGACAAGCCTACGATTTGGATTCAAGGGAGATCACAAGCCCCATTGTTCTGTCCAAAAGAAGATACAATAAATGTATTTATGTTATATGGTATTTTAAGGTAAATGTATAAACATCTAAAATTTTAACTCAGTCTCATGGTTGGCCAATTTTATGTCCAAACCATGCTCCAACTGTGCACCCTTCTCTATCTAAAGGGAGACCTCGCACGGTTTCATGCACGCAGTTTGACTAACTATGATTAAACCATGATTCATGCCTCTTATAAAATTGTAGATCTAATGACATGGGATTTCATACTAGTTTTAGTGGTTTCCTAAAATAGTTTGACACCCTATAACCCACTATCCACCCTGACACTGTTACTCTAAACCATGTATCTTGGTTTGGAAGTATTCTAGCAACCATATGGCCCAACTGTCCATTTGATAAAGTCATGATCTGGGCTCTAAACAAGCCCCATACACCCCTAAAACTCCAAAAATCTCATTAGGAACTCACATTAGGTAAAGAAAAATGAATTAAACATAAAATAAAAACCCTGAGATCTTACCATGTGCATCATATTTCTATTAACAATATCTTCAAATTCATGGTCATTATATGGATTTTCAATATAAATCTAGTTTGAATGTTAAATAGATTATCTGACTGAAAATTACATTTTATAAATTGTAGAAGAGGTTAGAGCCCATGAAAATACATCTAGGGACCTTAAGGAGGATAGTAATTATGTAACCCTAAGGCACCCCCAATCACAAATGACATACACTCAATATGCATGGTTCCCAATCTTTCTTAAGTGGAAATCTATTCTCCAGGACTCCCAACCTTCAAGAGTACATCTGCAATGAAGTTTACATCCATCCAACTATAATGAATTATTTTTCCTTTTTTGGTATACTAAGAACACCTTCTGATGATATTAACCATCTCCCAGGTTTCTTCCAACCTCCCTTGAAAATTTTATCCCGAATATCCATGTCTAACTCCAATTCCGACACCTGAAAATCCCAACTCCTGCAAACCATGATCTCTATAAGGAGGGCCCAATCCTTCTCCCCAAGTGAATTACCCACACCATAAGAGATGTTGAATTCCAGATACACTAATCTGATAGAGTCGCGTAGAACCTTACCACATCTCACAGACCCATGCATGTAAGAGCCGTCCATGTTGAGATTGAGTCCGCTGAAAGGAGGATGCCATCTAACCCACCACCCCTAAGAACAGTCCGGAGTGCGAGGACTTCTTAGGAAATTTCACAATGTGGGTGAGTGTTTATCCACATTAAAATGAAAGTCTAACACATAAACCAGTGATCTCACTCTCATTTGGAGCAAGAACGTCGAACTCTAGGATCACATGCATTCGATGTTCATGGACTCCAAAATAACCTATTAAATGGAAGCAATAATATAGGTACACACCTTTCAATATGAGTCCCTAATTTTCACACCAAGAATCCAGGAGAAAAAAAGATCCTAGAACAAGAATTTCTCAAAGATGGAACAAAACGTGGGAGTGAACGTGATCCAGATAGCCACCGCCCATTCACTCTGAAAAAAAGATGAGTCGTTGATTCCCTATTCTCCCCCTTGCAATAGAAATAGTGGTATTCCAAATAGATTTCCCTACTTTTAATGCTCTCATATGTAGGCTGAGATCTGTTCTTGACACACCAAACCAGAAAATTCATTTTTTTTGGAATTTCCTTGCCCCAAGTCTTCTCTGCCCCATCCCCATGACTACTCTCTAAGCTTGTCCACTCTCTGAAACCCCAAATGAAGAACCTACCTGAGATTGAACCAATGAAGCAACATCTATCATTTTCATTTCTGAAAATGATTTCAAATACTTTCCTCTATACGAGGCTCATAATCGACCTGATGAGCACTAGGCATCCACAAGCTTCCCTGAAGCAAATATCCAGGGCAGGACAACCTGGAAAAAATAGGGGTTCCCCAACCCAATTATATTTCCAAAAGTTAACATCCCCTCTCCCAATGATCCAACGAACAAAGCAAAGAAGCTCTTCAGGTAATGTAACGAAGCATCATCACAGACCGGAGGTTCATTCCCTTTGCTCGTTTTAAATAGATTATCTATTATGTAGCATTGGTTATTAAATGATCTTAATCGAATACAATATGAACAATGTTTTTCTTCCTTTCTATGTATTTTTTCCCAATATACACATTATTTATTAATTTAACTATATGGTTTTCTAGAATGAACTTATCTAATATTTATTATGACAAATGAGCATGTTATTATATTTTATAATTTTTTTCTAACATGTGATTTAATATTTGATTATTATCATTAATTTAATGAAACTATTTTATGATTTCATTAAATAAAATTTATACTATTTTATTGGATTAATGTAGAAGTTCTTGTTTTATATAGGTTTGGGAGTTCAGTGGATATTCATTATTTATATGTGTTTATGTTTTAATAGAATCATCAATTAAGAGTTTTATATTTTTCTTTTATCATTTATCTCTTTAAATTTTTATGGATATTTGGGGATCTTATATTTTTTACATATTCATTTGTTCCCTTGAATTTATTTATCTTTTTAATAATTTTATAAGTTTCGGGAGAGTAACTCTCTAAATTTATCTGATGATCATTGTATATATTTTCTATATATGTATAATTGTGTATGTTATAATTTCAAGGTCTTAATTTTAGGTTTTAAAAAATAATTTCTTAATAGTTTATGGGGGATAATCCTTTATATATTATATTTTTAAAAAAGGAAGATAATTGTAATTTTATTTATTTTTTATTTAGGTGGATATTTTTTAAGTCTTTAATTTGTTAGGTTTTTGGTATTCTTCATCAATTAAAAAAGGGAGAGAAATTTTTAATTGATATTTGGTTTTGAAATTATTCAAAAGTGGGTTATTGTTTAGTGGATCCTTTCCACTTTATTTATTTTTGATTTTATAATTATAAAACATCACATTATCCCTCACTTTATATCCTATTACTTATTTCACCATTTATTAATTAAGTGTTTTAAGGATTAATTATTTGAAGAATTATTCTATAATATTATGTTTTTTTGAGTTTTTGATATACTATTTTCACATTTTGAATTTGGATGATTATCCTTTTAAAGTTTAGATTTAAATCTATGAAGTCTGAGTTATGGATTTTTGACAAAGAACATAAACTTTATGAATTTTTAGATTGTACATTATTAATATTTTACATCAACATTATAATGCCAATATATTAACATTATAAAGATATATATTTGAACATTATGAGGATGAAATTTATTAAAATAAACATTCAAAAATTAATAGTAACAACACAAACTCTTCTATATAATTATTAATTTTGGGTTATTTTAATGTTCAATAAAACATTATAAAAGGATTTTGGTAATAATCCATTTGTCATTTATCCTTATGAAATATGATTCTTATGTTATTAACTCTTATAGTGTATATATGTTTCTTATGATATTTATAGAACTTGAAATATTTTTTTCATTAAGAATCGTAAGACAAAGTAATGGTTTGCATGAAATACATATAATGATCTATTATTTATTATGATAGTTACAATTATTGTAGAAAGAATATGTCAATTTTGAAGTTTTAGAAGATGGTATATATTGATTACTTTACAAATTGATAAAATTGGAGGATATGACCAATAAATTAATAATAGAATGAATTATTATAGTTGTATTTGTCATTAAGATTTATGATTCTACATTATCAGAAGTTGTGAACTACATGTGGTTATAATATGCTGATATATTATAGAGTTTCACGATGATAATTATAGGCCATGGAAACATAATTGGTGTTATGAGACATTGCTAAAAACTATTTTTTGAGGTTACATTAGATAAAGATTTACTAGGTTTTTCACTATAATTGAACTATTGGATAATTACTTACAAATTCTCACAAACCAATTTGAAGTGGTTTGAATGAGTTTTTTGTTGGATTGGTTGAGATGTTGGCAACAAATATCATTCTTTATTATCAAAATATAGAAAATATGGTACAAAAAAACACTACTATGTGTTTCCATGAGAATATTAGATGTGACAATGTAGTAGAAAAAATGTAGCATGAGGAAATGTTTTAGTTCCAATTGAATTTTTGAGATGAACTATGAGAATACGATACATGGAGAATGAAATATTAAAAAGATATTGAGATTAATTTTCTATCTAAATACTTTGGCGAGAATCATCTTGAAGTTACATTATGAACATATATCCATGTAAAGTATGAATATAACCACAAATTTAAGAAATCACTACATTAACAACTAAAACATGGTAATTAATTTTACACATTAGTATTAGACATGTGATACTCAAATTGAGGTAACAAATATATTTCCATGTTTTATATCTTACCATTTTGATTATATGGGCTGAAAATTATTAGGAAACACCCAAATAAAGAAGATAAAAGAAAAGTTCCATAAAGGAATAGGGAACTACTTATTCATTTATAAATAATGTCTATAGATAACAAGATAGTGAGCTTAATCAATTATAACTAAAGTGCTACAAAGTTCCTATGCTACATCATTTATATTTTTATGCTCTAGACTGTATAGTTTATGATGGTTCATCACGAAATTCAATGTTATTTTACATTGTTGAATGGGAAAGTCTTTTTATTTATATATTACCATTCCCATTAATTTTTTAATGGATTAATTATTTCATTTTTTATTTATTATCTACATTGAATAATTATTATTGATTTGTACTCAAGTCTCACACATAGTTATGCCTCCAATTATAAGGAAATGTCTCAATTATGAAAACCTGATAAAAATTTATGATCACATAGGTTGTGTCTTATCCCTAGCAAGAGGCATGAGTTTTGGGTTGTTCCTCTTGGTGTGAAATGATAGTTTTTTTTATTTGTGCCTCTAGGGGTAAAAAATTATGATTATCAGTTGTGCCTTTGTCTAGTGGAAGGACAGTTTATAATATGGTTCTCACTCCCTTCAAGAAGCGATTTTATAGTAGATACCATTTATCTTGAAAATATATAGAGTTGTGAAGAGTAAATGTAGTATCACTTTTTTTCAACAACTTTAAAAATCATCATATTTTACTTTATTTACTACTACTTCTTACACTCTTCACTCACCACTTATTGGGTGTGTGAAATTCCTTAAGTTTATCCAAAAAATCCAACAATACTATATTAATTATTCTATTTATAAATAGTTTTTAAAATTCACCATGAAATTTTATTTCTTATCTTTATTTAGGACCCTAAAATGTGTATCAAAGTATTTTAACTTTTTGATATAAATTATTTCTAACCATTATCCTATACATATTTTTCAAAGGAGAAGATAATAAGTATAGAAGAATGGTCGTATTCATGAATTTTAATGGATTCCACAAAGAACATATGAATACTAGAAAGAAATAATGGAATCTTACCTTAAGCACCAGAAAATTAATCACTCGACAATCATAGTAAAAATATATAAACAGCCTTAGTCTGAATTGAATTATTGAATTGGTAATGACGTTGTAATGTTTGAGTTAAATTACAAATATATGAATATTTCTTATTATTACATCATTATAATTACTTTTATTCTTATATATCCTAGAAAAACTCCTCAATATATATGAAAAATATTGAATGTTATACATTATGGAACATACTATATAAGAAAACAAAGAATGAAATGCTACGTGAAAAATATCTTGTATTCAAGATGTTATAAGAATAATATATAAATTATATATTCCAAAGGTTCAAATTCATTTTAAATGGAGTGAGTTATCCTATAGAATAATTGGATAATAAAAAATGGTTGAACAAGTCTTGATATCCCGAATAAATAATTAGAATTACAATATGGTATCTATTATTGAAAGAAAGTATTTCAAGGATTTTACACGTGATAAGATCATTGGATCAATGTTTTTGTATGAGCTTGATCTAAAAGCATTATGGATGATGCTATTGAGAAGAATAACAATATTTCATATAAGAACTATTGTTACCTCATCTAATTTCTCTCACTATAAATTAGGTTCTTCAAATGGTGGAAAAGAGAGACTAACCAATGATATGAATTAAGTTTATAATAAGTTTTAGAAGGATCCATATATAAAGGAAAGGAAGTACATAAAGGATGGATTGAATGGTAATTTCAATTAAAATTTAAATAATTCAGGTATAACATATTTTTATGGAATAAATAAATGGAATATTAATCTTGAGTTCCCAAGATTGAAAATGAAAACAAAGAATAAGAAATTTAAAATGTAATTTGACAATGTTTTGGTTGCTTGACGTGATTCTGAGAGTTTTGATTCAAGTATTAAATATAAAAGTTAAAATGAAACTGGAATCCATATTTGTTTGATAAATATGGAAATATAAAAAATTCACTATATCACTATTATTATTCTAGTGATTAGGGAGATTTTTCTAGGAAATATGAAAATATTTTCTTATGGGATACCATAGAAGAGACTTCTAATTCCGATTTAGATTTTGATTCTAATTTTGATTCTTAATATTCTCTTTATTATGTTAAAATACGTGAAAATAAAATGATATGTTATAAAAATTTAAGGTCACATCCTCTTACTCTAGTGGAGAGGTTTTTTTATGACATAGTGGATTCTCAAAAGGAAAATGGTTTGTTGAAGTTATAGATATAAAATTTAAAGTAATCACTTTTTATATAAACAATTATAAGTCAAATTTTGGAAAATTATTGATATTGAAAAATATGACTATAAATAAGAAAAGGTAAAACTATATTTGTATTTATGGGAGATTACTTTAGATGGATATGAAAATATTTTTAAAAGGTAAAAATAATGGTGTTTCATATGTTAATTATTTTAGGTGTGGTGTATTTAGTCATTATGCATCAGATTTATCTTTATTGTATGTTTAATCTATTGATCAAATGAATAAAATTCTATATAAATCTATTTTTATTGTTAATGGAATAAATATTCTATAACATGGTTTCCTAAAGGATCTTACACTAATTTATTTGGAACGTAGCTGATCTTATTTCCATGTATGTATTTTTCACATTCCCAACATGTATACCATTTATTGATTTAACTATATGGTATGTTTAATTGATCGTTTCTGGTATCTATTATAGCCAGGGAGAATGTTAATTTTTTTTTAAAATATATTAATTGTAGAGACCCTAAGCTTATCGTACATGGACATTACATTACATTTGCGGAATACTTAGTACATAACAAAAATACACACTAAAGGATCGTAATAGTTTAGTGTCTTTGGAAACTCGGAACGTAATCTTCTAATCGTGGTGAAAGTTCTTCAATATCTCCCATAAGGATCTTCCCTTTTTTTTACCTAAAAACCTTTCTTTATATCCTGGGGAAAAGAAAACATAAAAGGGTGAGCTCAAATGCTCAGTAAGGGTAAACAAAAGAAATATCAATCACATCATATACATAAGAACATAGCTTTTGGAAATCTTAACCTGCAAAAGAGCTCATAATATCATAACATGGGATAAATCATAGAAGTGAAAATGAGATCCCCATAATCATAACATAAAACTTGAAACTTTTTGGCATGCACACATAATCATGGAAAATCATTTCTTGTTAGTCATGACTTATTGCCAAGACTATCTTAGTGGACAAAGTCCCTTTCTGAACCGAGTTCACTCCTCGTTTCAGTCCTGTGTCACTGAACCGAAATAACCTTCCGTTCCAGCCATGTCTATCTCATGAGATATAAAATCTTTACCCAATGCATTGGAGGGAGATATAGGTCCCACCCATCTTATAATGAATCCTTTCTTATGTGTGCCACATAATCATAAACCATACATCACAGCGTAACCCATGTAATAAAAATGGGATTCTTAAACAACATGACATTATAAAACAATTCATATAAGATAAAGGAATTCATAAAAATAATTCTATCACAACATAGTCAAATGAATGTAAAAATATGGATAGAAACAGAACCCTTTATTAGCTTAGATGGAAAATAATTTTGAAAAAAAACACTTGAAATTAATTCTTGAGGAAAATATCCTTTCTTCTTCAAAATCAATTTCTTTTCACAAAACATCATGCAATTTTAAAAGAAAGAGATTTTATTGAAAATAGTCATGAAATATTTTGGAGGAATCTTCATGAAAATAAGGCTTTATAAAACCGTAAAAATCCATTCGGGCCATTTAAGTTAAAAAAATATTCTTCGTACTTTTGTCGGAAAAGTCAAAAAGTACCTCGTACGAAAAACGACAAAAGATTCCTTTCATTTCTTTTACTAAAAACTCACCGAAGGGTAAAAATGGATTTAAACAATTTTAGGTGGATGGAAATAATATTACATATTGATGAAACATGGATGTGGATGATAAAATACACCCCAGTAAATACTTACGAATAAACAATCTCGGATAAAAATGAGATTGTGATATTTCCCTTACCTTAGGTCCGACTTGCTTTGTAAGTGTCCGAACCTCCTGTATAATGATTTAAATCATGTTATTGACTTATTCCAGAATCATATTTATTGTTATTATATCATATATGGTCCAATTATGACTTTATATTACCCGTTCTTTTGTAAATTTATGTTAAAGAAGCGTTTTGGGTAAAATCGTCTCATTTATCGTAGGTGTTTTGACTTGTTGTTCTTGACATCATTATTACTTATATCATGATTTACTCACTTACAGAATATAAAATATCATATATATTCAGTATATATATATATAATAGGTAGATAAATAAAATGAAAAACACCGTTCATGGAGACGGTAGTCCGTATGTACGCATGAACGCTGTTTTCCTTTCCTTATTGTCTTGAATGGAAGTAAGTTGATGACATACATATATATATATACATAAATCCAGTAACTTTATAATGTCATATATTTCATTATTATTTCTTATATATACTTTATAATCATTCTTAAATGGTTAACATGGAGAATGAATCTCATCGCGTCGTGGAGACGGTAGTCCGTACGTACGCACGAGCGATGATATCATTTCCATAAATACTGAATTGAATTGGAGTGGATTATACAATATATCAGAATCAATATGATGTTGTAATAACTATGTATAGTTATTCTTTACACCATTATACCCATCCATGTAAGGTGGTGGTGGAAAATAGATTACACCACGGCGTGGAGACGGTATTCCGTACGTACGCACGCACGGTGATTTCTTTTCCCGTAGGATGGATAGATGGTGAAATAGGGTTGTTTCATACTTATAATAACATATCAGTATATGAGTGATACTGATGTTATTACTTCATAATGAAACAACCAAATAAGAAGAAGTGGAAGAAGAAATAAAGATGAAAGAATTGGTAACGGTAATTACCTCTTCTTTGAAGCGCCTCTTTGAGACCTCCTCTTAGGGCACTAAAATTGGTCTTTGAGGAAGACCAGAACCTCTAGTATTATTCTAGGGAAGTGGAGAATGAATTTTGGCAGAGGTTGGCCGAGCTTGAGTGCTCAAATTGGTGTGAGGAGGAGGGGGAGGAGGTGCCCTTTTATAAGGGAGGAGAGGGGCACCTTAGGAATATCTCAAAATATTATTTTATATTAAAGTCAAAATCGGTTTATAATGGTTCCAAAGGGTCTTATTTCGAAGGTAAAGTGGGGATGGGTCGAAATCCTATCAACCAATAGAATTTATACAAGTTTAGGATATTATTTTAACCTTATCAATTAGATTTAACTCTAAGTTAAATAATTTAACATTTACCGTGTCTTTTTGTTTTCTTTCACTATATGGTTAATACACTTACTATAACATGCCAAACGAACCCCAAATTGTTTATTATTAATATATATATCCTTATCTAAGTCATTTGGCCGAACCTTAGATTTTTAGGAATAAAATAACAATTAATAATATAATATTTTATTTAAAAACTATTTTGTGTCAATTTTGACACTATTTGATATATGATTTTTGTGAAAGTCATAACAGAATTAAATGTTAGAACCAAGTTGATTAAATCAACATTAATATATCATAGTAACCTAGAAAATTAGTGGAATTCAAAAAAATTTTCAAATTACATTTATTTTGGTGTTTATAACATCAATTATGTCAATATTTCATTAATAAGATAATTACTGCATCATCGTTGTGTCATAAATAAATTATATTATTTGATGTCTAAAAATTACAAATAAAATACCATCATGTAGGAAGGCGTTTTAGCTTTCTAATGAATATTTACAATAGAATTTATCTTATGTATAACCCCATATTAAAAATGTTTTAGTAAATAAACATTGATTTTAACTCTTTTAACCCTTCTTTAAATAAATTAATAATAAATGTTCTAATCTAACCCAAGTGGGCCTAAATGGTCATATTTTATTCTTAAGTTTGTTTTTGGTCGAAATACACTTGTCCAATAGGATTAGGACACGTGTTAGGGTAATAGTAATATCATATTTACCCTTAGTTACCCTATTTACTATTAACCGCGGTAAAAAAAAAGTAAAAAGTTACTATTCACCAAAAATTATTTTCATCTCATTGAACCACATTTTAGTCCTTGATATTAACCGTGTCTGTCGGATTTTCAAAATTCTATTCACAGAAGCGGTAAAAATAAGTTTTATGCAAAATTCAGTTTTTTAACCTACCACTTAGTAGTTTCACTATTCATCAAAAATTGATGTTTTTCAGAACAATGCCAAAATTTCATCCTAAGCTATATTTCATATTCCAAATTCAAAAATGAAGTCTATTTTACCAAATTCATTACATAAAAGTTGCATTAATTAATTTTATAATTAAATCCCGCTGTTAAAACAAATAGCCTGTTTTTAAGAAACAATATCTATCAAAAGATTGACACTTGTTTATGTCTAGTTTAAATGTGAAATTACATCCAATGACCAACATTGTATTAAATTGTAAAAATATATTCTAAATATACTTTAAAACCACTCAAATTAATGATTTATCACTATTAATTATTTCGATTAAAAAAGTTGTTTTTAATTATAATTTAGTAATTTTCACTATTCATCAGAATATGAAAGTTATCCGAAAAGTACCAAAATTTCACCTTAGGCTAAATTCGATACTCCGAATCCAAAAATGAAGTCCATTTTAAAATTTCTAAAATTTAAAAAGTGGTTATTACTATTCATAACGGCTAGTTTTAATAATATTTTAATATCATATCATTGTTTCGTGAAACTCAGTATTACGTACCACACACGCTATCGAGGAAGGTTGCGATTGCGTGTAATGCAAGGCAAGTCAAGGATGCGTGTTGTGCAAGCTCCTTTTGGTGTAGCGTACAACACAAGACATTAGTGAAATAAAAAAGAATATTTTTCATAAAATCTCGGGCTGTTACATTCTACCCCCCTTAAAATGAATTTCGCCCTCGAAATTCGTCGGGGTTATAAATGGTTTACTATTCGAAAGTTTCTTTAATAGAAACCCACATCGTAAAAAAGGAATACCAAAACTTGGCTTTAAAAACTAAAGTATGAAATGTAATGATTACCCAAATAAACTAATCACTGGGTTTCCACATAGGTGAAAATATGGATATGGAAGAGAAATCTAACAATCATGTTCTGATGGAGAGTGGTAGAGAACATGGCTATGGAAGAGCCAGTAATCACAAATCCATAAATTTGTGACGATCTAAGGTACCATCTGATTCATCAGGTATAAGAGAACTAGGACAACATTTTTGGTTTTCAAGATCATTTCCCTAAAGTTGAAAATTTGAATTAGAATAAATACTTACTTTATTTTGGTACAATCTCACTGTTGTTCGTGCCTTTAACAATTTCCACTTCATCCCTTAAATAAATGAAGTTGAATTTGTTATTCGTGAAGTGTTAGCAGATCATGTGATAGAATGACGAGTCATTCCATCTGTCTCAAACAAAAGGTTAGTAAAAATTATATGCATAAGTCGATCTATAGTGAGATTAATCATATATGGTTCCTAAAATGGGCTTATACTTCATATATCATACTGCTTAATATAATAACACTAGTTTCTACTAAACAGGGACTTCCTGTAGGTCAGTGGTAGGCGATAAAGGCCAGTCGCACTTCGGTTGTGGGTTCGATTCCTACAGCCTTGTCCGAAGCGATGAGTTGTCGCCCGTCCTGCAGGTTGTCCTTTTTCTAAAACTACGTTACTATAACATCCCATCAATAATATCGAAAATCTTCTATCCTTAAATAATACTAACTTATGTCGAACATAATCCAGTCTAATCTTTAGGCTTATACATAATAGTGCAGTCCACTCTCATAATATAGTGACAACGATTACCAGAGATTTAATACTGTCGTTGATCCCCACATATCATAAGATATGTCTTGTTGGTCACATTCCAAACATTCAAAGTCCTTAATCGCGTATTCTCTTGAATACCTTAGTGAAAACATGAGTGCAGTTAAAAGTTAACACTTTCCACATACCAAAATCCTCAAAATTCTATATACTCAAACCATGATATCACTTAGTCCTTATATCAATCATGAGCTCATGAATACTATTAAACATTTCATTTTCTCGTCTTCATTATGCGCATATCATCTTATTTCCAGAAAATATCTCAATCACTTTGAATATCACATCAATAAATATTGCAATACTCAATGATACAACATTATTTTGGAATCCCATTACATAAACACTTAATCATTCCACCACATCGTTGTCATATTCAACATTGCCAATAGTGATCGCATGTGATTTCCATTTGTCCTTTGCCTTCAGTGGTTGCTCATGTTGATAATCACTAACCCTTGGATTAGGGCAATTATTAGCATAATGCCCCATTTCCTTGCACTTGAAGCATTGAAGTGTTGGCGGTGCGTTCTCTGTAGTGTTTGCTTTATTCACATCATTAGAAACCCTTTTTCCATTACTTCGACACTCAGCTGCTCGATGACCTTCTTTTCCACACTTAAAACATTTTCTATTCCCATTAAGACAATCTCCACCATGCTTCTTTCCACACTTTGTGCATAAGGAAACATTCATCTTCTTTTCACAATTTTTCTGAGATTTCTCCTTGAATTCCATCTTTCGTTTCTTGTCAAAACCATGAGATGGATATGTAACACCAACTTCCATTTCTACCTTGATAGCACAACGCACAATTTCTTCATAGCTACTGAAGTCTCTTATAGCTAATGCCCTTCGAAGACTTGGTTTTAAGCCACTGAAAAATCGATCAACTTTACTTTCAGGTTGGATGATAATTCCAGAAGCATACCTTGCAAGTCTTGTAAAATTTGCTTCATAGGTACCAACAGATTCATCGTCTCTTTGCTTCAGTTCAAGAAACTCTTTCTCCATCTTTGTTCGAAGAATATGAGGGAAGTACTTACTGAAAAATAAGTTCTTGAACTCGTCCCATTCCATGGACTCAATTTCATCTCTTGGCCTCGTATTCTTGATAAGATTCCACCATTGATCAGCTTCACCTTCCAAACGATATACTGCTAAGATGACTTTATCATGTTCAGAACATTGAAGAACTGAAAATATCTTTTCAGTAGTACTGATCCATTGTTCAGCCACAAGTGGATCAGAAGACCCACTGAAAGAAGGTGGACGTTGCCTCAGGAAGGACTCAATAGAATATTGTTCCCTTCTCTGCTCATTTGGAAGTCCAGAATGATTCATAGCTTGTGTAAGTATAGCAATAAGATTTTGCACTCCATCCCCCATAACATTTGTTTGTTCAGGAGGGCAATCATTGCATTGTCCATTGCATTGATCAACACGGTTCCTTCGGGTTCCAGCCATCGTCTAAAACCCAAAAAGAATAGTGTGAGAGGAAAAAATCATGCTAGGGAAAACAACATAATAAAGGGGGAGTACCTTCAATATCCAACATCTTAGGTTTAATTCTATGATCGTTAGCGTAATTCTATTACTATAACCTATACGTATACTTATCCCTAGGGACATCCCTAGACATACCTTAGAAATATCTCTAGGGATTTCACTAACGTTTTCGCATCCTAGTTTCCAAAGGTTGACTATACCTTTCCTCTGATACCAACTGTAGAGACCCTAAGCTTATCGTTCATGGACATTACATTACATTTGCGGAATACTTAGTACATAACAAAAATACACACTAAAGGATCATAATAGTTTAGTGTCTTTGGAAACTTGGAACGTAATCTTCTAATCGTGGTGAAAGTTCTTCAATATCTCCCATAAAGATCTTCCCTTTTTTTTTACCTAAAAACCTTTCTATATATCCTGGGGAAAAGAAAACATAAAAGGGTGAGCTCAAATGCTCAGTAAGGGTAAACAAAAGAAATATCAATCACATAATATACATAAGAACATAGCTTTTGGAAATCTTAACCTGCAAAAGAGCTCATAATATCATAACATGGGATAAATCATAGAAGTGAAAATGAGATCCCCATAATCATAACATAAAACTTGAAACTTTGTGGCATGCACACATAATCATGGAAAATCATTTCTTGTTAGTCATGACTTATTGCCAAGACTATCTTAGTGGACAAAGTCCCTTTCTGAACCGAGTTCACTCCTCGTTTCAGTCCTGTGTCACTGAACCGAAATAACCTTCCGTTCCAGCCATGTCTATCTCATGAGATATAAAATCTTTACCCAATGCATTGGAGGGAGATATAGGTCCCACCCATCTTATAATGAATCCTTTCTTATGTGTGCCACATAATCATAAACCATACATCACAGCGTAACCCATGTAATAAAAATGGGATTCTTAAACAACATGACATTATAAAACAATTCATATAAGATAAAGGAATTCATAAACATAATTCCATCACAACATAGTCAAATGAATGTAAAAATATGGATAGAAACAGAACCCTTTATTAGCTTAGATGGAAAATAATTTTGAAAAAAAACACTTGAAATTAATTCTTGAGGAAAATATCCTTTCTTCTTCAAAATCAATTTCTTTTCACAAAACATCATGCAATTTTAAAAGAAAGAGATTTTATTGAAAATAGTCATGAAATATTTTGGAGGAAGCTTCATGAAAATAAGGCTTTATAAACCGTAAAAATCCGTTCGGGCCATTTAAGTTAAAAAAACATTCTTCGTACTTTTGTCGGAAAAGTCAAAAAGTACCTCGTACGAAAAACGACAAAAGATTCCTTTCATTTCTTTTACTAAAAACTCACCGAAGGGTAAAAATGGATTTAAACAATTGTAGGTGGATGGAAATAATATTACATATTGATGAAACATGGATGTGGATGATAAAATACACCCCAGTAAATACTTACGAATAAACAATCTCGGATAAAAATGAGATTGTGATATTTCCCTTACCTTAGGTCCGACTTGCTTTGTAAGTGTCCGAACCTCCTGTATAATGATTTAAATCATGTTATTGACTTATTCCAGAATCATATTTATAGTTATTATATCATATATGGTCCACTTATGACTTTATATTACCCGTTCTTTTGTAAATTTATGTTAAAGAAGCGTTTTGGGTAAAATCGTCTCATTTATCGTAGGTGTTTTGACTTGTTGTTCTTGACATCATTATTACTTATATCATGATTTACTCACTTCCAGAATATAAAATATCATATATATTCAGTATATATATATATAATAGGTAGATAAATAAAATGAAAAACACCGTTCATGGAGACGGTAGTCCGTACGTACGCATGAACGCTGTTTCCTTTCCTTATTGTCTTGAATGGAAGTAAGTTGATGACATACATATATATATATATACATAAATCCAGTAACTTTATAATGTCATATATTTCATTATTATTTCTTATATATACTTTATAATCATTCTTAAATGGTTAACATGGAGAATGAATCTCATCGCGTCGTGGAGACGGTAGTCCGTACGTACGCACGAGCGATGATATCATTTCCATAAATACTGAATTGAATTGGAGTGGATTATACAATATATCAGAATCAATATGATGTTGTAATAACTATGTATAGTTATTCTTTACACCATTATACCCATCCATGTAAGGTGGTGGTGGAAAATAGATTACACCACGGCGTGGAGACGGTATTCCGTACGTACGCACGCGCGGTGATTTCTTTTCCCGTAGGATGGATAGATGGTGAAATAGGGTTGTTTCATACTTATAATAACATATCAGTATATGAGTGATACTGATGTTATTACTTCATAATGAAACAACCTAAGAAGAAGAAGTGGAAGAAGAAATAAAGATGAAAGAATTGGTAACGGTAATTACCTCTTCTTTGAAGCGCCTCTTTGAGACCTCCTCTTAGGGCACTAAAATTGGTCTTTGAGAAAGACCAGAACCTCTAGTATTATTCTAGGGAAGTGGAGAAGGGATTTTGGCAGAGGTTGGCCGAGCTTGAGTGCTCAAATTGGTGTGAGGAGGAGGGGGAGGAGGTGCCCTTTTATAAGGGAGGAGAGGGACACCTTAGGAATATCTCAAAATATTATTTTATATTAAAGTCAAAATCGGTTTATAATGGTTCCAAAGGGTCTTATTTCGAAGCTAAAGTGGGGATGGGTCGCAATCCTATCAACCAATAGAATTTAGACAAGTTTAGGATATTATTTTAACCTTATCAATTAGATTTAACTCTAAGTTAAATAATTTAACATTTACCGTGTCTTTTTGTTTTCTTTCACTATATGGTTAATACACTTACTATAACATGCCAAAAGAACCCCAAATTGTTTATTATTAATATATATATCCTTATCTAAGTCATTTGGCCGAACCTTAGATTTTTAGGAATAAAATAACAATTAATAATATAATATTTGATTTAAAAACTATTTTGTGTCAATTTTGACACTATTTGATATATGATTTTTGTGAAAGTCATAATAGAATTAAATGTTCGAACCAAGTTGATTAAATCAACATTAATATATCATAGTAACCTAGAAAATTAGTGGAATTCATAAAAATTTTCAAATTACATTTATTTTGGTGTTTATAACATCAATTATGTCAATATTTCATTAATAAGATAATTACTGCATCATCGTTGTGTCATAAATAAATTAAATTATTTGATGTCTAAAAATTACAAATAAAATACCATCATGTAGGAAATCGTTTTAGCTTTCTAATGAATATTTACAATCGAATTTATCTTATGTATAACCCCATATTAAAAATGTTTTAGTAAATAAACTTTGATTTTAACTCTTTTAACCCTTCTTTAAATAAATTAATAATAAATGTCCTAATCTAACCCAAGTGGGCCTAAATGGTCATATTTTATTCCTAAGTTTGTTTTTGGTCGAAATACACTTGTCCAATAGGATTAGGACACGTGTTAGGGTAATAGTAATATCATATTTACCCTTAGTTACCCTATTTACTATTAACCGTGGTAAAAAAAAGTAAAAAGTTACTATTCACCAAAAATTATTTTCATCTCATTAAACCACATTTTAGTCCTTGATATTAACCGTGTCTGTCGGATTTTCAAAATTCTATTCACAGAAGCGGTAAAATTAAGTTTTATGCAAACTTCAGTTTTTTAACCTACCACTTAGTAGTTTCACTATTCATCAAAAATTGATGTTTTTCAGAACAATGCCAAAATTTCATCCTAAGCTATATTTCATATTCCAAATTCAAAAATGAAGTCTATTTTACCAAATTCATTACATAAAAGTTGCATTAATTAATTTTATAATTAAATCCCGCTGTTAAAACAAATAGCGTGTTTTTAAGAAACAATATCTATCAAAAGATTGACACTTGTTTATGTCTAGTTTAAATGTGAAATTACATCCAATGACCAACATTGTATTAAATTGTAAAAATATATTCTAAATATACTTTAAAACCACTCAAATTAATGATTTATCACTATTAATTATTTCGATTAAAAAAGTTGTTTTTAATTATAATTTAGTAATTTTCACTATTCATCAGAATATGAAAGTTATCCGAAAAGTACCAAAATTTCACCTTAGGCTAAATTCGATACTCCGAATCCAAAAATGAAGTCCATTTTAAAATTTCTAAAATTTAAAAAGTGGTTATTACTATTCATAACGGCTAGTTTTAATAATATTTTAATAGCATATCATTGTTTCGTGAAACTCAGTATTACGTACCACACACGCTATCGAGGAAGGTTGCGATTGCGTGTAATGCAAGGCAAGTCAAGGATGCGTGTTGTGCAAGCTCCTTTTGGTGTAGCGTACAACACAAGACATTAGTGAAATAAAAAAGAATATTTTTCATAAAATCTCGGGCTGTTACATTAATAACATAAAAAATAAAAGTTTAGTGGAATTTAAATTTATTGAAACTATTTTATGAATTCATTAAATATCACTTAACCTATTTTTGTGGTACCTTGTAGTAATTTTGGTTTTATAAAGGTTTAATATTTCACTAAGAATTTATTATTATATTTGTTTTTATGTTCACAGAGAATTATATATTAAGAGGGATATATTTCACCTTCATCATTCATCTCTTTAAAATTAGTTTATAGATTAAGGGGGATTTTATATAGTTTTATATATTTTTTACCTTTGACTACATTATCATTTTAAAATTTTTATAAGTTTAGGGGTAATGAATTTATTGATTTATCTCATGATAATGATATGTATTTTATGTTTATGTCTGATTGAGAAAGATTTAGTTTCAATTTTTTATTTTTATGTTTTAAATAATCATTGTTTATTTATTTATTTTCTTACTTGTTTTTTTTGGGGGAAATCCTTTATATTGATTTTTTAAAAATTAATATATTTTTCTGTTTCTCTATTTCCATTAAGTGGGAGATTTTATAACATTAATCAATTATTTTTTTTCTATTTTTGATAAATTAGAAAAAGTAGACAATTTTTTCATTGATATTACGTTTTTAGTTACAAAAAATTGAGATATTTTTGAGTGGATCCTTTCCACTTTATTTATTTATGTTTTGATAATTAAAATTCCACACTTTTTGTGTAAATTTATTACTGACTATTTATTTCATTTATTATTATTTAATTGTTTAAAGATTTCAATTTTCATAGAATGATTCTTTATTATAAACGTTTTTAATTTTTGATAAAATATTTTAACCTTACAAAGTTGGATGATTATCCATACTATGTTGAGTTTTAACTTCATAACATCTGAATTTTTTGGATTTTTTACAAAGGATTTTAACTTTACGAATTTTGAGAATGTAATTTAGGAAGACAATACATTAACCTTAAGATGTTTTAACCATAAAATTATTAAGATATTTATTTTTGGATTATGATGATAAATATTATAAAAATGAACTTTATGGAATTATCTTTATGATGATTGTAACAGCCCGAGATTTTATAAAAAAATATTCTTTTTAATTTCATTAATGTCTTGTGTTGTACGCTACACCAAAAGGAGCTTTCTCAACACGCATCGTTGACTTGCCTTGCATTACACGCAATCGCGACCTTCCTCGATAGCATATGTAGTACGCAATACTGAGTTTCACTAAACAACGACATGCTATTAAAATATTATTAAAACTAGCCATTATGAATAGTAATAACCACCTTTTAAAATTTTAGAAATTTTAGCTCTCAAAATGGACTTCATTGTTGGATTCGTAATATTGAAATTATCCTAGGGTGAAATTTTGGTATTTTGCGGAAAACATTCAATTTTTGATGAATAGTGAAACCACTAAGTGGTAGTTAAAAAAACTGAATTTTTCATAAAACTTAATTTTACCACTTCTATAAGTGGAATTTCGAAAATCCGAGAGACACGGTTAATATCAAGCACTAAAATGTGGTTTAATGAGATGAAAATAATTTTTGGTGAATAGTAACTTTTTACTTTTTTTTACCACGGTTAAAAGTAAATAGGGTAATTAAGGGTAAAAATGATATTATTATTATCCTAACACATGTCCTAATGCCATTGGACAAGTTTAATTCGACCAAAAACAACCTTAGGAATAAAATATGACCATTTAGGCCCACTTGGATTAGATTAGGACATTTATTATTAATTTATTTAAAGAAGGGTTAAAATAGATAAAATCAAAGTTTAATAAGTAAATAATTTTGAATATGGGGTTATACATAAGATAAATTCGACTATAAATATTAATTATAAAGATAAATAGATTTCCTACATAATGATATTTGCTTTTTAATTTTTAGACTTTAAATAATTTAATTTATTTATGACACAATGATGATGCAGTAATTACCATAATAGTGAAAAATTAGAATAATTGATATTATAAATACCTAAATCAGTATAATCTGAGACTTTATATGAATTAAACTAATTTTATAGGTTAATATGACATGTTAGGATTTATTTAATTAACTTTGGTCGAATTAATCATTCTGGTATGAGTTTCAAAAAAATCAACTATTGAATAGTGTCAAAATTGACATAAAATAGTTTTTTAAAACAAATATTATATTATTAATTGTTATTTTACTCATAAAAATCTAAGGATCGAAAAAATGACTTATATAAGGTTATATATATTAATAAAACACAACTTGGGGGTCGCTTGGATGTATATGGTATGTTTATTAACTATATAATATAAAAATACAAAGTGACATGGTAAATGTCAATCTAATTAACTAAGAGTTAAAACTAAAAGATAAAGTTAATATAGGAACCTAAACTTGTCTAAATTATATTGGATGAGAGGATTTCGACCCATCCCCACCTTATCTTTAAAATAAATCAATTTGGAGCTATTTAAAACCGAATTTGACTTTATAATAAAATAATAGTTTTAGTTATTCCAAAGGTACCCCTCTCCTCCCTTATAAAAGGGCACCTCCTCCCTCTCTTCCTCACACCACTTTTAGCCTTCAAGCTCGTCCAAACCCTGAAAAATTACCTTCTACAATTTCCTAGAAATATCCTAGAGGTTCTGGTCTTCCTTAAAGACCAATTTTAGTGCCCTAAAAGGAGATCTCAAAGAGGCGCTTCAAAGAAGAGGTAATTTTCGTTACCGATTCTTTCAACTTTATTTCTTCTTCCACTTCTTCTTCTTAGGTTGTTTCATTATGAAGTAATAACATCAGTATCACTCATATATTTATATGTTATTATAAGTATGAAACAACCCTATTTCACCATCTATCCATCCTACAGAAATCGAAATCACCGCGTGTGCGTACGTACGGAATACTGTCTCCACGCCGTGGTGAAATAAATTTTCCACCACCACCTTACTTGGATGGGTATAATGGTGTAAATAATATCTATATATGATTATTTTAAAGTGATATTGATTCTAAGATAATATACATAAAATCCAATACAGTCCCACGATCATGAGAACGATATCATCGCTCGTGCGTACGTACGGACTACCGTCTCCACGACGCGATGAGATTCATTCTCCACTTTAACCATTCATGAATGATTATAAAGTACATATAATAAGTAATAATGAAATATATGACATAATAATGATACTGTATTAATGTTTATATATTTTTATGCCATCTACTTAATTCCATTCTACTCAATAAGGAAACAAAAACAACGTTCATGAGTACGTATGGCCTACCGTCTCCATGAACGGTGTATTTCTTTCCATTTACTGATTTATTATATATATGTATATTATGAATATATATTATATATAAATCATGTTTTATATTCTGGAATTAATTAATCATGATCTAAGTAATCATATAAATAATTACAAGTCAAAACACGGACGACAAATGATTCAATTTTACCCAAAACGCTCTTTAACATGGAATTTACAAAAGAACGGGTAATATAAAGTCATAAGTGAACCATATATGATATCATAACAATGAGTATGATTACGGAATAAGTCAATGACATTATTTAAATCATTATACAGCACTTTCAGACACTTACGAAGCAAATCGGACCTAAGGTAAGGAAAATATCACAATCTCATTTTTATCCGAGATTGTTTATACTTTGAAATTTACTGGGGTGTATTTTATCATCCACATATATTTTTCCCCAATATGAAATATTTATATCCTTATACAATAGTTTATATCCAATTTTACCCTTCAGTGAGTTTTTAGTAAAAGACATGAAAGGAATCTTTTGTCGTTTTTCGTACGAGGTACTTTTTGACTTTTCTGACAAAAGTACAAAGAATGTTTTTTTAACTTATACGGAATGAATGGATTTTTAAAACATTATTTACAAGAATATTCCTTTACAAGTTTTCAAGTTTATTTTTAATCAAATTCTTTTAGTTTAGAATTGTACTACATGTTAAGAAAGGAAAAGTGTTTTTGAAGCAGAAAGGATATTTTCCTCAAGAATGAAGTTCAAGTGTTTTATCAAAATTATTTTCCATCTAAGATAATAAAGGGTTATGTTTTTATCACTATTATTACATTGATTTGTTTATGTTGTGATGGAATTATATTTTTATGAATTCATTTATCTTATATGAATTGTTTTATGATGTCACGATGTTTAAGATTCCCATTTTTATTACATGGGTTATGCTATGATGTATGGTTTTCTGATTTTGTGGCACACATAAGAATGGTTTCATTATGAGATGGGTGGGACCTATATCTCCCTCCAATGCATTGGGTAAATAATTTATATCTCATGAGATAGACATGGCTGGAACGGTAGGTTATACCGGTTCCGTGAAATAGGACTGAAATGAGGGTGACTCTGTTCAGAAATGGACTTTGTCCACTATGATAGTCTTGGAAATGAGTCTTGACTAATAAGATATGATTTTCTATGATTATGTGTGTATGCCACAAAGTTTCATGTTTTAAGTTATGATTATTGGGATTTAATTTCACTACTATGATTTATCCCATGTTATGAAATTATGCTCTCTTTTGCATGTTAAGATTTCCAAAATATTATGTTCTTATGAAAATGATGTGATTGATATTTATTTTGTTTACCCTTACTGAGCATTTGAGATCACCCTTTTATGTTTTCTTTTCCCCAGGATATAAAGAAAGGTTTTAGGTAAAAAAAGGAAGATCTTTATGGGATATGTTGAAGATCTTTCACCACGATTAGAAGATTATATTCCGAGTTTCCAAAGACACTAAACTATTACGATCCTTGTGTGTGTGTTTTTGTTATGTACTAAGTATTCCGCAAAAGTAATGTAATGTCCATGTACGTCAAGCTTCGGGTCTCTACAGTTGGTATCAGAGGAAAAGTTTAGTCATCCTTTGGAAACTAGGATGCGGAAATGTTAGTGAGATCCCTAGAGATATTTCTAAGGTATGTCTAGGGATGTCCCTAAGGATAAGTATACGTATAGGATATTGTCCTAGAACTATGGTAATGATATTAGATTAAACCAAAGATGTTATATATTGAAGTTACTCCGCCTTTATTATGATTTTTTCCTCTCACACTACTCTTTTTGGGTTTTGGAAAATGGCTGGAAACAAGATGATTCACGATAATGGAGGATATGATGGACAATGGAATGATATTATTCATGAGCAACCAAATGAAATGGGATTTGGAAGTCCAAACATCATTATTATGCCGAATCATCAATCTCATAATATGAGCAATAAAGTAAAATTTGGAAAGTTTCCTGACTCGGCTAATAAGAGAAAGATGGAGGTTAATGATGATCATAGAGGAAAGAAAGTTCAATTTACCCTATGTAAATCATGTGGGAAGAGGCATCAAGGAGAATGCTTCAAAGGAACTGGAAGATGCTTTGGGTGTGGAAAAGAAGGACACAAAGCCAGTAAGTGCAAAAGAAAAGGTTCAGTTAACACCAGGGATGAGGATAATGGTATTGCTACGACATCAACAATGGTTAAATGTTTTAAATGTGGAATGTACATGCATTATGAAAACCAATGCCCTAAGGGAAAGTCTCATGAACAGAATCAGTATGGTCGTATGGGTAGTATTTATGTGGATGATGATGAAGAGACTACAAATGATATGTGAGATGAAAGAATTATTGAAGTTCGGTCAATGGTTTAAGAATGTAGTGGAATGATTACATGTTTATCATGTATAATGTTGTATAAATAATCTCATGGTACTATGGAATAAAGAGACATATAAGGATTGTTACACTGTTGTCTTTCCCAGAGTTTTGAAAGTGTATGATTAATGTTACCAGTATCCATGAAAGGTTATTCAGATATTTTTGGAATGTAGATGATATGCACATAATGAAGGGATAAGGAGAAAATTAAATGTTTGATAGTATTCATGATCTCATGACTGATATAAGGAGAAGGTTATATCATGGTTTGAGTATATAGAATTTTTGGATTTTGGTATGTGGAAAGAGTTAAATTTTGACAGCATTCATGTTTTCACTAAGGTTTAATGGGTATTCATTTTTCAAGAGAATACATCATTAAGGTATTAACATGATTAGAATGTGACCAACAAGATATATGGGGGATAAATGATGGTATTCACATGCTTGGTTGATGACATTTCAAGTTGTCGTTTTCTTTATACTATGAGCTTGGACCGAAGTATTTTAGATAAGCCTAAAGATTGGAATGGATTATATTAACCATAAGTTAGTATTTTTTAAGGATAGAACTTTTTCTGATATTATTTATGTGATGTTATAGTAACGTAGTTTTAGAAAAAAGGACAACCTGCAGGACGGGCGACAGCCCATCGCGTCGGACAAGGCTGTGGGAATCGAACCCACAACCGAAGTGCGACTGGCCTTTATCGCCTACCACTGGCCTATAGGAAGTCCCTGTTTAGTCGAAACTAGTTTTATTATATTAAGCAGTATGATATATGAAGTATAAGTCCATTTTAGGAACCATATATGATTAATCTCACTATATATGGACATATGTATTTTTTGATAACTTTTCTAACCTTTTGTTTGAGATAGATGGAATGACCCATCATTCTATCACATGATCTGCTAACACATCAAGAATGACAAATTCAACTTTATTTCTTTAAGAGATGAAGTGGAAATTGTCCAAAGAACGACAAATGGTGAGACTATACCAAAATCACGAAAGTATTTCTTCTAATTCCAATGTCATCAACTTTAGGGAAATAATCTTGAAAACCAAAAATGTTGTCCTAGTGCTCTTATATCTGATAAATCAGATGGTACCTTAGATCGTCACAAATATATGGCTTTGTGATTGCTAGCTTTTCTATAGCCATGTTCTCTACCACTCTCCATCAGAACATGATGGTTAGATTTCTCTTCCATATCCATATTTTCACCTATGTGGAAACCCAGTGATTAGTTTATTCAGGTTACCATTACGTTTCATACTTTTGTTTTTAAAGATTGGTTTTGGTATTCCTTTTTACGATGTGGGTTTCGATTAAAGAAATTTTTGAGTAGTAAACAATTTATAACCCCGACGAATTTCTAGGGCGAACTTCATTTTAAAGGGGGTAGAATGTAACAGCCCGAGATTTTATAAAAAAATATTCTTTTTAATTTCATTAATGTCTTGTGTTATACGCTACACCAAAAGGAGCTTGCTCAACACGCATCCTTGACTTGCCTTGCATTACACGCAATCACGACCTTCCTCGATAGCGTGTGTAGTACGCAACACCGAGTTTCACTAAACAATGACATGCTATTAAAATATTATTAAAACTAGCCGTTATGAATAGTAACAACCATCTTTTAAAATTTTAGAAATTTTAGCTCTCAAAATGGACTTCATTTTTGGATTAGTAATATTGAAATTAGCTTAGGGTGAAATTTTGGTATTTTTCTGAAAACTTTCAATTTTTGATGAATAGTGAAACCACTAAGTGGTAGTTAAAAAAACTGAATTTTTCATAAAACTTAATTTTACCGCTTCTGTGAGTGGAATTTCGAAAATCCGAGAGACACGGTTAATATCAAGGACTAAAATGTGGTTCAATGAGATGAAAATAATTTTTGGTGAATAGTAACTTTTTACTTTTTTTTACCACGGTTAAAAGTAAATAGGGTAATTAAGGGTAAAAATGATATTATTATTACCCTAACACATGTCCTAATTCTATTGGACAAGTGTAATTCGACCAAAAACAACCTTAAGAATAAAATATGACCATTTAGGCCCACTTGGATTAGATTAGGACATTTATTATTAATTTATTTAAAGAAGGGTTAAAATAGTTAAAATCAAAGTTTAATAAGTAAATAATTTTTAATATGGGGTTATACATAAGATAAATTCGACTATAAATATTCATTAGAAAGATAAAAATATTAGCTACATAATATTATTTTATTTGTAATTTTTAGACTTTAAATAATTTAATGTATTTATGACACAATGATGATGCAGTAATTACCATAATAGTGAAAAATTAGAATAATTGATATTATAAATACCTAAATAAGTATAATTTGAGACTTTTTATGAATTAAACTAATTTTCTAGGTTAATATGATATGTTAGAATTGATTTAATTAACTTTGGTCGAAGTAATCATTCTGTTATGAGTTTCAAAAAAATCAACTATTGAATAGTGTCAAAATTGACATAAAATAGTTTTTAAAACAAATATTATATTATTAATTGTTATTTTACTTCTAAAAATATAAGGTTCAGAAAAATGACTTACATAAGGTTATATATATTAATTAAACAAAACTTGGGGCTCGCTTGGATGTATATGATATGTTTATTAACTATATAATATAAAAATACAAAGTGACATGTTAAATGTCAATCTAATTAACTAAGAGTTAAAACTAAAATATATGGTTAATATAGGATCCTAAACTTGTATAAATTCTATTTTATGAGAGGATTTCGACCCATCCCCACCTTAGCTTCGAAATAAATCAATTTGGAGCTATTTAAAACCGAATTGGACTTTATAATAAAATAATAGTTTTAGTTATTCTAATGGTACCCCTCTCCTCCCTTATAAAAGGGAACCTCATCCCTCTCTTCCTCACACCACGTTGAGCCTTAAAGCTCGGCCAAACCCTACCAAATTACCTTCTCCACATCCCTAGAAATATCCTAGGGGTTCTGGTCTTCCTTAAAGACAAATGTTAGTGCCCTAAAAGGAGATCTCAAAGAGGTGCTTCAAAGAAGAGGTAATTTTCGTTACCGATTCTTTCAACTTTATTTTTTCTTCCACTTATTCTTATTAGGTTGTTTCATTATGAAGTAATAACATCAGTATCACTCATATACTGATATGTTATTATAATTACGAAACAACCCTATTTCACCATCTATCCATCCTACGGAAAACGAAATCACCGCGCGTGCGTACGTACGGAATACCGTCTCCATGCCGTGGTAAAATCAATTTTCCACCACCACCTTACTTGGATGGGTATAATGGTGTAAATAATAACTATATATGATTATTTTAAAGTGATATTGATTCTGAAATAGTATACATACACTCCAATACAGTCCCACGATCATGAGAACGATATCATCGCTCGTGCGTACGTACGGACTACCATCTCCACAACGCGATGAGATTCATTCTCCACTTTACCCATTCAGGAATGATTATAAAGTACATATAATAAGTAATCATGAAATATATGACATAATAATGATACTGGATTTATGTATATATATATGTATGTCATCTAATTAATTCCATTCATCTCAATAAGGAAACGAAAACAACGTTCATGCGTACGTACGAACTACCATCTCCATGAACGATATATTTCTTTCCATTTACTGATTTATTATATATATTTATATTATGAATATATATTATATATAAATCATGTTTTATATTCTGGAATTAAGTAATCATGATCTAAGTAATCATATGAATAATTACAAGTCAAAACACGGACGACAAATGAAACAATTTTACCCAAAACGCTCTTTAACATGGAATTTACAAAAGAATGGGTAATATAAAGTCATAAGTGAACAATATATGATATCATAACAATGGGTATGATTCTGGAATAAGTCAATGACATTATTTAAACCATTATACAGGAGGTTCGGACACTTACGAAGCAAATCGGACCTAAGGTAAGGAAAATATCACAATCTCATTTTTATCCGAGATTGTTTATACTTTGAAATTTACTGGGGTGTATTTTATCATCCACATCCATGTTTCCTCAATATGTAATATTTATATCCTTATAAAATAGTTTATATCCAATTTTACCCTTTAGTGAGTTTTTAGTAAAAGATATGAAAGGAATCTTTTGTCGTTTTTCGTATGAGGTACTTTTTGACTTTTCCGACAAAAGTACAAAGAATGTTTTTTAACTTATACGGAATGAATGGATTTTTAAAACATTATTTACAAGATGCTTCCTTTACAAGTTTTCAAGTTTATTTTTAATCAAATTCTTTTAGTTTAGAATTGTACGACATGTTAAGAAAGGAAAAGTGTTTTTGAAGCAGAAAGGATATTTTTCTCAAGAATGGAGTTCAAGTGTTTTATCAAAATTATTTTCCATCTAAGATAATAAAGGGTTCTGTTTTTATCCCTATTATTACATTGATTTCATTGTGTTGTGATGGAATTATATTTTTATGAATTCCTTTATCTTATATGAATTGTTTTATGATGTCACGATGTTTAAGATTCCCATTTTTATTACATGGGTTATGCTATGATGTATGGTTTTCTGATTTTGTGGCACACATAATAATGGTATCATTATGAGATGGGTGGGACCTATATCTCCCTCAAATGCATTGGGTAAAGAATTTATATCTCATGAGATAGACATGGCTGGAACGGTAGGTTATACCGGTTCAGTGAAACAGGACTGAAACGAGGGTGACTCGGTTCAGAAATGGACTTTGTCCACTAAGATAGTCTTGGCAATGAGTCTTGACTAATAAGATATGATTCTCTATGATTATGTGTGTATGCCACAAAGTTTCATGTTTTAATTTATGATTATTGGGATTTCATTTCACTACTATGATTTATCCCATGTTATGAAATTATGCTCTCTTTTGCAGGTTAAGATTTCCAAAATATTATGTTCTTATGAAAATGATGTGATTGATATTTCTTTTGTTTACCCTTACTGAGCATTTGAGCTCACCCTTTTATGTTTTCTTTTCCCCACGATATAAAGAAAGGTTTTAGGTAAGAAAAGGAAGATCATTATGGAAGATGTTGAAGATCTTTCACCGCAATTAGAAGATTATATTCCGAGTTTCCAAAGACACTAAACTATTACGATCCTTGTGTGTGTGTTTTTGTTATGTACTAAGTATTCCGCAAAAGTAATGTAATGTCCATGTACATCAAGCTTCGGGTCTCTACAATGATGAACCTTGTGATCATGATCTTTAATATGATGGATCCTTTGAAAATGAAACATATATAATTGATAATAACCATTATAAATATACACTATACCATATAAAGTTTAGGAGTTAGAAAATTTCACTATGTCATTATGAATTTCATTCAGTAATCATCCTTACATTTTTTATCCTTACAGAATACGATTCTTCTGTTATTTTACATTCATAATGTATATATATCTCTTATGATATCTGTGAATGAGAAACGATTGGTTTCATGCATAGGAATGATATATACTAATTTTTTTCATTGATCCCATATTAGATTCCAATATTCAGTTTGATAGTTATTTTTATTAAATAATATATATTTTGATATTGAGGTTTTGGAAGATTCTCCATGTAGAGTGATTCAAAACTCTAGAAAATCATAAAAAGTTACTAATACATGTAGTACAAAAACAATTTCCATAGTTGTGTTCTATATTAAGATTTATGATTACAGATAATAAGTGTAAAGACCTAGAATTTCCATGTAATTTTTTTAATTAAATGGGAATTTTAAGAGTCCACCAAAATTGACGGCGCATGATTCAGAGGCCCTGAGTGCCCGAAATGAATTTTTGAATTTTTTTGGGTACGTTCAGTAAACGTGCGAGAAGGTTTTTGTAACTTTTGAACTGGTGCTCAGAATTGAAATCTGAGGACACCGTTGAACTCACAGCACTGGTATTCTCTTGAGGAGACTTTCACCTCGACGGTAGTTGGTTGAGGGTGAAAGTTAGTTTTTATGTTTTTCATGAATGAATAAAATAAAATAAAAAAGTTTAGAATTTTTATTTGTTGAAACCTCCCATGTGGATGTTATAAAGGTGGGGACCACCTAAACTAAAACCTCCAACATGGGTTATAGTGGTGGGGAGCACCCGAGCCTAAACCCCCCAATTTGAATTCCTAAAGGTGGGGACCACCTGAACCCTCATAATGGGAGAAACCCTTAAACTCCCTCTTTAATGTAGTGAAGCCTATAGAACTTCCTCTACATTAATTGTGCCACACCCCTAATTAATTATGTCAAATAATGTGTCAAAAATTTAATTTGAAAACATAATTTAATTGGGGTTGGATCCTCACTTGTTTTTGGTTGGGAGAAATCATTGGTGAAAGGGAGGATTTTGGAGGATCATTCTCTCCCAACGAATAATTCACCCTTCTTCTCCAACGAAGGACTTCTCCTGCAAACGAAGAACTCCATCTTCATAAAAGAATATTATTCAGAGCCAAGAAAGTGGACGACACACAAGCTGGGATTAGAGGTGTGTGGCAGGCATGACGAATGTCAACATCTTCAACCTCTTTCTTACGCCAACATCAACGAACATTTGAGGTAAGGATTATTTTTTGAATTTACCGCTTACCCATTTTTGGAAATTCTTCGCGATTCAAGACACCATTGTGAACTACTTGCTACTGCACAAACGCAGAGGGTGCAGGCAAAACAAACAAGGCCTTACCTCTCTACAAACCCTTTTGTTTTTTATGAAATATTTGCAACGGACGAAGATAGTAACCGGAGTCCAGCCACACAACGAGGGTAGTGGTGTGCCTCTGTGCCACTTGGCGAACAAGGAGTCGCAACTTGTGCCAAAATGATGAATGGAGGACGAACGACCGAGCCGATTGCCGAAGAAGGTGTGCCGCGCGACCGCACCATGCGAAGAGGAAGGTTGTCCATCCGGCTAGCTGAGGCGGCACCCCGCCACACTGTGGCCCTCGCGCCAAAAGAGAGACTTACCCAAGGAGAACCACCTTTGATCTCCCAAGAAAACCCTTCGATTTTCCTCCAAAACAAGCTAAGAATATCCCCCACCCTCTGAAAACTGGAACTCCCATGTGAGCCATGAGTGGGAGGAAGAATGAGAGAAAATTGAGAAATCCCAAGTGACCGGGACTTAAAAACCCAAACTTTAAGTGGTCGCACGGTTACCCCACACGATTTGGAAAACCGTGCGCCAACTGTGTGGTTTTCATTGTCTCACCCATGGAATTTTCATGGCATTACCACACGGTCTGAAAAACCGTGCGCCGCCTTTGTAGAGCCCACTGTGAAGGCTAATAACTTACAGACCGGGCCCTTGGGAATAAAAGGCTAATAACCTATAGACCGAGCATCCAATTGATGCACCGTCTATTTCGTTGAGACCCCTATGATGTGGCAGACATTTAGGATACTTATTCTTGAGACTTCGTGGCCTTTAGAGTATAGACCAGTTGCTTTAGGAGAAGGCAATCCTAAAGAAAACCGAGCTTAGTGCGGGAACCCTGTAGCTGGCTGTGACGATGTATTAGGATCATGTATGGGTCAAATGACGTACTAGAGATGTACTAGGATCCTGTGTGGGTATGACGACATACTGGAGATATACTAGGATCATGTGTGGGTCTGAAAACATACTGTAGATGTACTAGGATCCTATGTGGGTCTAGCGATGTACTAGAGATGTAGTGGGATCCTGTGTGGGTCTGACGATGTACTATCATCCTTCGTGGGTCTGCCTCTTAATATAGTAAGATAAATTGTTAGTTAAAACAAATCATCTCTACTATTGTACCTAAGTTATACCTAGTGTGAACTGAGTTCATACTTGTTTTGTACTTTCCTTCGTGGTAATACCTTGGTGGTATTCTTCTATGTGGCGCACCTGTGTGGTACTTACCTTCTTGGTATTCATTCCTTTATGGAAAATTTGATCTTTGGGATAATGAGTGGGTCTTTGTGTTTCCACAATATTGAGATGGGTTTACTTGATAACTTAGGTATATGTATGGGCATATACCTAAGTAGGGATATCAGCTGATTTCTTGCTTTGTGGTTTATCCTTTGTGAATTTTGTGAGACCTTGAGGGTCTCGGGGTCCCTACTGAGTATTTTTATACTCACCCCTGCACGGGATATTCCCACACCCTGTTGTGTTTGGTGAAGATGACGGACAACATGGACTGAGGACGAGAGTACCAGGATATGAATTTGCTTGGAGGTGGACATAGATGAGGCGTACTGCAGAGACGATCGTTCGAGAGCTGTAATTACCCTTTAGGTAGGATCCTTGGATGTAGTTCACCAGAACTGTTCAGTTTACTTGTAACTACTAGCATGGGCCCTGGGGGATGGGTCGTGACAATAAGATGTTATAAACTACTTGAGGTTATGAGATGTTGATATCTTTTAGAGTTTCATTGTGAAAATGAAAGGCCATGACAATATACTTTGTATTTAAACACTATATTTAATTATAGTCTTTGATGTTCTATATGATGTATATTTACATGATTTATTCCCTATGTTTTAATATTTTAGTAGTTTCTTAAAAATTGAAATGAATTTATTTAAAGTTCATTGAATGCATTTGTTATAGGATTGTTTGATATATTCACTAAAAATATCAATCATTATTATCAAAATCTTAACACTATGTTACATTAAGATTCTACTCTGTGTTTGTGGGAGAACATGATACATGGAAATATATAATAATGATTGTTGCATGAGGATATGTTGTAGTAGAAAATGAATTACTGAGTGGTATTATAGAGATACGATGAATACAAGACATAATATTAAAATGTTAATAAGATTATATTTATGGATGAATGCTTTGTCTGGAATCATCTAAATGATATCTGAAGGACTTATATCCTCATAAAATATGCATGACAATATAAATTGATGAGAATTATACTTTATGAACATGAACATGGAAATTATTTTACACGTAAGAATTAAACATGTGATATTCAAACAGAGGTAATAGATATATTTCCATTTTTTATATTGAACTATTATGATTATATGGTGTAAGAATAATTTAGGAATGACCCATGTGAATAAGATCATGGAGATTGTTCATGAATGAATTAGTGGATGCTTATTAAGCTATAAATTATGGAAGATGAAAATATAATAGTGACATTATTATATTATATCTTAAGTGATAAAATTTCCCATGTTATATCATTTAAACTATAAAACTCTAGATTGTAAAGGTTGTGCTGGTACACCCAAAGAATCAATGTTATTCTACTTTGTTGAAGGGACAAAGATATTTATTTCAACTCCAAAATTGAATATTCATCTTACATTGGAATAAATATTTTATATAACATTGTGTTGCTATTGTCTTTCTTGAATAACTATCAATGAATTAATATCAAATTTTACACCAGTTTGTGTATCTAATTAAAAGGCAGTGTCTCGTTTATGCTTACTTGATTGGAAACCTAGATTACATAGGTTTTTCCATGTCCCTAGAAAATTGTAAGAGGTATGGGTTATAATGCAATGTGGTAAAAGGGTATGTTGGGTTATTCCTCCATGTGTAAAAAGGAGGGATGATTGGTTGTGCCTTAGTCTAGTGAAAGGTAAGATTGTAATATGGTTTTCAATACCTTAAAAATTGAGGTAATATTGGATTCCATAAATCATTAAAATTTAGAGAGGTATGAAGAATAAACTTAGGATAAAATTGATCCTAACTACTATAAAAATCCTTATATTCTAATTTATTTACTTTTATTACTTAAACCCATTAATCAATATATATTGGGTGTGTTGTATTGTTTTAGATTATACACCAAATTTGGTTGTACTAGTTTAATTACTCTAATTTTAGTAAGTTTAAAAATTGAACCCTTCTTGTTCTTTATATTTTCATCTATGGTCCTACACCCGGTATCTCTCCCATGTTCACCAAGTGGCTAGTAGATCCCATAGAGACGCCCTCACTAAACCTAAACACACCAAGTACCTAATACCAATACAAAAGGTACCAAGGGTAATATATTATCAAAGAAAATAGTCCCACCCCGATGCCATCTTCAAAAAACACACCCAAAGGGTTTCATTGACCCCTATGAAAACTCAAATACACCCACACCCACATGATCAAACCAAGCATAGATTCAAATTACCACCCCAATAATGTGCCGACCCTATATTAAATTTTGTATTATACTTTAATAAATTTTTTGTTAATAAGTTTTTTCACACACAACACCGAACAAAAACAAAATCGTAAATTATTATAATTATAATATAGATGTTATATTGGTGGGAATAAAATAAGGTAACCATATTATGAAATCTAAAAAGAAATGAAAAGGCATCCATTAGAGAAAATAACCCTATGAAGCTCATTTATCTATGCATATGAAAGTGGTATCTTCTCTATGGTTTTACCTATAATATTCACAAGACAGACATGAACTACTATAGAGTGAGTGAAATAATATGTGAGAGAAAATCAAGCTCATGGAAATTTCCACAAATTAATTCACATTGAATAATCACCCTCAGCATATATAAGAGAATACCTTATTCTTAGATCACACATGATGATCTAAATGGGATATATAACTATAAATTTGTATGATATAATTAGTTATGTATAAATTCAATCAGTTATTTATCATATTTAGTTTACACATTGTGCATTTTGAATTTTAATGAAAAATGATGTCTTTTTACTAATGCATTGATAACATTATCAAGATTATTTTATTCATAATTTTTTTATAAAAGATTTATTTTATTTGAATTATTTAAAGAAAATAAATATATTATATTGCATTAAATAATATAAAATATGAATAATAATGCTTAATAATTTGAAGATATATTTTCCAATAATAAAGTTTCCTAATATATTTTATTATTTTATTTAAAAGTTAAATTATAAAATTGTTAAAATATTAATTAAAAAAATGAAATTCATTTTTAGATTTAGAAATTCAAAATTATGTTAAGATGAAATTTACATATTTTTCTAAAAAAATTATTTTTTGTGAATAGGAGGAAATACCATTTTTAGAAATAACCTTGACTTTATTACATTATCTTTCTATATGTAAGAATTTTAAATACAAAAAAATTATAAGATTATATATTTTGTTTAAGTTAATTTTTTATTTTATTTTTTTTAATTTGAAAACCCATATTTGACATTTTTGAACGTTAATTATAATTTTCAAAAAATTATTTTTAATTGATTGTGTATTTAGTATTTTAAGATAAATTTATATCAATCTTATAAAATTAATATAATAAAATTTATTTAAAATTTTAAATCATTATTTCTAAATTATATAATTATTACCATTTTATCTTCAAGTGTAAAAGATAAATTAATTTGGTAAAAATTAGTTACCTTGTTTAAAAAAAGGGGGTAATAAGGGTTTAAACAAGAGGGAAATACCACAAACATGTTTAAAACATGTATGGGAATGGGTGGTTAAGGCCTTTATTAAAATTATCTCTTAACATTTAAATTATCTCTCAATTTGGAGCTACATTTATTTAAAGAGACTTCATATTAATAAAAAGTTCTGGGTATTTTCAAAAATGAGTTCCCTTTTCATTTATGAAAGTGAGATACCTCTCCTCACATCCCCTCACAAAAGAACCCATTTTGTTAATAAAAAACTATAATCAAACCTCTCCAGAACATTACTAGAAACATTCAAGAAGATTTTTTCTACTCAAAAGGACATCCCTAAAAGGTTTATCCCCCTTTTTAAAGGAGATAATCAAATAAGTGAGGTATAAATTTCAAACCACTCCTTTATCATGTTCTATATCATTATGTGAACTTATTATTGGTAAAAATAAATAAAAATGACATAAAATTATATCATAAACATCATTATTATATTGTTATTTTATTATAAGGATGGTTTAATCATTAATCACCTTTCCCTTTTATATTAAGAAAAACTAAACAGTCCTTTTTTCCGTTGTGTAGACTACCACCTCCATGATGCAACATGTTTAATTTTAATTCACAACCTTAAAAAAGTGTTTCTAATAGGTAATTTGATATATAATAATTAAATTTAAGACATATTTTATATTCATAAATGATAATACATTTTAACCTTCCCCGTTTTAAGGAAACGTACATAAACATCCATGCATACACGTGGACTACCACATCCATGTAACAATTGACTTCCATTTTTCTTTCAATAACCATTTTAATGGATAGGCATGATAATGTGTTTAATGGATAAATATTATTTCTATGAAATTGTTAAGGTTATGGAAAAAATTCATTAAACTATGGACATTATGAGCAATAAACAACCATGGTAAACTCAACCATCCAAATGACCATTATAAGAGTAGAATATGATTTCCTTATACAACTAGATAACATCATATATGTTATCTTATTATTCTAACAATTTATATTATTATATATCACAATAATAAAAACATAATTATATTTTTATTCTTCTGTTAAAATGATATTATAACTAAATCACATAAGAATCATCCATTAATTATGGTATGTTTTTGTTTGGGTTGTTTTAACCAGTTACTTTGATAATGCAATATATTAATATAATGGATAACTATGGGAATTTATTTGTTTTGGTAATATATTATATAATTAACTAAATTATGGGTTTTTGGGATATGGAATGTTAATATAAAAATTTAATTCATTGCCAAATAATACACCATTTGTTTAGTAAAACACATTAGAGCATGATCATCACCAAATTCATCTTTATGGATCCTAACCAAAAATCCTATAAAATAAAACTATAAAACATAAATTGAAGAACGTTTTATTATCTGTGAATGATGAAATTTGGGAAAATAATTAAGAACAACATTGTTGTTATGTAACTTGTTCAAAATGATCAAGATCTCACACCTGATATCGAAAATAGATAATAAATAACTAATTTTATAAGGACCCGACCTTACACCTTACATAATATTGAATTAAAAGAATAATTCACATTGAAGATATTTTCAGGTTTAGAGTTTTAAGGAGTTAGGGAATAACTATTACATTTCAAAATATTACAAAGTTGACACTTCTACTCAGTTTCCATTTTTTTACAAAAAATAAACTCTTAAAAAAAAGAGTCGTGTCTAGTTACATGTTTTAGATGGAAGTACATTTCCTTGATCCCATCCTTGACCCTATTCCACTTTATTTCCTATGAAAAACATTTCAAAACTTGGGATGAGCATAAAAATCTCATTAAGGAACACACAAAGAAATCAAACAGTTAGTTTTTCAAAATAATAAGAAAACCATGAATACATTAACATAAGTAATACTTTTCACGTTTATGAAGTATGAAATACTCTTCACTGAATAAAAGATCACTACTTACCCTTTTGTAACCAAAATATTACCATAAAACCCATATAAAGAACACATAACATATAAAGGTAACCTGGGGCATAAACATACTTAAATGGAATAACCATACGGTCGACTTCCACACATATCACTAAATGAAATAGCCATACGACCGACTTCCATACCCAATGCATTGGAGGTTATAACGTAACCACCCATCCTGGTATTCACGGCCGCACCCGTCATTTGGTTTATCACGTAACCACCCGTCAAATGTCCAAGTTCCATTATAAAATCATAACACATAAAACAATTATAAAGGAAAGAAAAAATTTCCACATTTCAATCATAATATATCACTTAAATATATTGACATAAAAAATCCATTATCAAAACTATTTTCAATACCAAAATACATAAATGAGTATATGATATTTATTTTATTTTAAAAACATTACGGATTGTTGAGGAAGCCAAAGATCAAATAATACTAGCGGTGGAAGAAAGGTCATTGTCACCACATATGTTAAAAGAAACATTCCTTTTTTTCATTTAGTAAAATTGTTTGTAGAAAAATATTCCCTTTGAAAATTCAAGGGTGTTTATACAGCGTATAAAATAAAGTCATGTATTAAAACAAAATATGCCTCAATGAAAAGAGATTGAGACGAAGTCCCTTACAAAGATCATTTTGTAAATAAAATAGATCTATTATGTATATTCAATATAAGCACGCATAAAGAAAGTATAAATATATAAAAATTCATTTCTCACATAATCAAAGAATGACATAAACAAGAAAGAGAAGATCAACCCAATGAACGGAAATTGGGTTAAGAAGTTCCCTCACCTCGCGTCCGACATGACTCAATCGTTCTTTAATCTCATAAATAATAAACTAAAGTTAATTTCTAATTTCATAAGAACCTATTTCAAGTTTATTATTCCTTTTATATAACTTAATACCATGTTATAAACATTATGTAATCATTTATGTTTATAACGTTCATTTTGTCGATATTTTGTACCTGAGTCAAAAATGAACACCTTATATTTACAAGTTGCCCATGTGGTCAATAGTACATTATATCCAGAATCATATTAATGATTTAAATATCATATATATCATATATATTCAGTATATACATGTATTTATAACAGTACATAACATTTAGAGGTAAGAAAAGAAAAGCACCGTTCATGGAGACGGTAAGCCGTACGTACGCATGAACGCTACTTTCATTTATATTTATTAATTTAATGGAATTAAAACATAATTATACATAGGTATATTATAATTCCAGTATAATATCATATATAATATCATTAACTCTATCCTTTATACATCTCACATAAGGCATTAAGGAGTCACATCACTTTAAGGGGGCGGTAGTCCGCACTTCCTCAAATGAGATTATCGTATTTACCCACTATGTAAACCATAAAAGTTTGATATAATGGGGAAGTACAGAAGAATAAGGAAATAATAAAAATAATATATATCATATATAAATACAGTTCCATCATAATGGCCACCATTATTGGCAGTAAGATGTAATTGAACACTCATCGTTTCGTGAGGCGTTAGTTTCCCATCCATAGAAACATTATGTTCTTCATCCATTAGATGGAGTTGTGTGTAAGTTTAGTTAGAATCCTTGTCATAAAAACATCCTAGTATATTGAGGATACAGTTTTTGTTACAAAATAAAGGAAATAAAAAGATTTTATGGGTTGGAGAAGTAAAACAAAAGAAAACAATTTAAGAGAAACTGTTACCTTTAATTTGGGTAACTCCCTTTGGTTTGAACGAAAGGACTTCTTGAAGTGCCTTATGCCTAAAGAAAGGCTTCTATGAGGAGGCGAGGGGTGTAGTGAGTTTAATTGGGCATATTTGGGGCGATCCAAATGTCTTGAGAGGTGTGAGGAATTGGTTAGAAGTGGTCTCCTTTTATAAGGGAGAGGAGGGGCTCTTAAGGAAAGTGTGAAAATATTATTTTATAATATAATGATATTCTGTTTCTAATGGTCCAAAAATAATTAAGGTCTAATATAAGATGAATCATATTCGAAATAAAATCATCCAATCAGAATTTGACAAGTTTTGGATAATAAATTTATCATTATAATCTTATTTATTTAAATCATTTATTAATGAGGTAAATACTGCATCATTATTGTGTCATAAATAATTTTATTTATTTGATGTATAAAAATTATAAAACAAATACTATCATGTCAGAAATCATTTTATCTTTCCAAAGAATATTTATAGTTGAAAATTGGACTTATATAACACCATATAAAAATTAATTACTAAAATATGTTTGTTAATGTCAATTTTGTCTTTATATTAAAATAATTAATCTAAATTGTCATTATCACTCCCAAGTGGCTCAATGGGGTCCCAAAATTAACCCAAATATTCCCATGGTCGTAAATGACTCAACCAATAAGGTTAGGTCATGTTTTAGGGTAATTTTGAATTATTATAATATTCTTTTAACATTAAATTACCCTATTTACCTTTAACTGTGGTAAATAAAAGACAAAAGTTACTATTCACAAAAAATTATTTTCAACTTATTGAACCACATTTTACTTTTTGATAACAATCATGTATGTCGGATGTTCAAATTTCAATTCATAGAAGTGGTATAATTTAATTTAAATGAAAAAGTCTATTTTTAACTACCACTAAGTTGTTTCACTATTCATCAAAAATTGATGTTTTTCAGAAAAATACCATTAATTCAGCCTAAGCTATATTAGTTATTCCAAATTAAAAAATGATTTCTATTTTTCCCAATTCAAAACATAGAATTGGAATTAATAAATTTTAATATTAATTCCTGTTATCAAAACAAATAGCGTGTTTTTAAGAAACAATAACTATCAAAAGATTGATACTGGTTTATGTCCAATTTCGAAGTGAAATTAATTCTAATGACCAAAATTGAATTAAATGGTAAAAATATATTTTAATTTAAATTTAAAACCAACTAAAAATATAATCTAACTATATAAATAAATTGGATTAAAAGGCACTTTTGAATTAAAATACAATATTTTTCACTATTCATTTAAAATGAACTTTATCAAAAAAATACCAAAAACTTACCCAAAGTAAATTTTGATGTTCCCATTATAAAGAAGGATTTAATTTGGTTATATATAATGTATTAAAGTGACCAAAACTAGATTTAAAAAGGGTTTTCCATTAAAAGGTGGTAAATCGGCCTTTAAATGTAAATTATGCATAAAATTAGATTCATTCATATTTTAAGCCTCTAAAGTTTTATTAGATAAATGTAAATATATTTAACAATCATGTATAATCATATTGTAGTTAGTTTCTTTCATTCCCACCAATACAATGGCTAGGAGTTAACTACCATTTAAAATAATAATATTATATTATTAGTGTGCAACGTAAGATTCCAAAGAAACCTGTTGTTGCGTATCGGGTATGCAATCGAACATAGAAACCCCTTTAAAGTAAAAATAATAAATAGTTCACAAATATTAATGAATATGAAAATATCTTATTCTTCATTTACCTAGGATGTTACATCCTTCCCCCCTTTTGGAAATTGCGTCCTCGCAACTTTTATTCACTTATCAAAATAAGTGGGGGTATTTATCCCTCATAGCATTTTCATATTCCCACGTTGCCTCTCCAACAATATGGTTTTTCCACAAAACCTTTACCTGGTGAATTACTTTATTCCGCAAAACTTTATCTATGTGGTCAAGAATTTGGACTGGCTGTTCTTTATAAGAGAGATTTTATTCCAACTGAACTACCTCTGTGCTCAAAACATGAGATGGATCTGGCATATGCTTTCTCAACATCGAAACATGAAAAACATTGTGTACCAGGGATAAAATTGGAGGTAAATCCACTCTATACACAACTGATCCATGTTTCTCCAGAATTTCATAAGGTCCAATGAACCTCGGACTCAACTTTCCCTTCTTACCAAAACACATCACACTTTTCTCGGGAGAAACCTTGAGAAAGACATGATCACCTACCTCAAAAGAAAGATCCTTCTTCTGGTTATCTTTATAAATTTTCTATCTTCTATGAGTTTATCTCATGTGCTTCTGAATCAACTAAACTTTCTCTACAATCTCTTCTACCAATTCCAGTCCCATAAGCTTCCTTTAACCCACTTCATCCCAAAAAGCTGGAGTTCGACAAAACATTCCATATAATTCCACAAATGGAGCCATCTGTATACTGGAATGAAAAATGTTATTATATAAAAATTTAACCAAAGAAATATGTTGGTCCCAGCTTCCCTGGTAATCAATCGAACAATCACGTAACATATCTTCCAATGTCTGAATTGTTAATTATGATTGCCCATCTGATTGAGGATGAGAAGCTTTACTAAAATCTAATTCAGTACCCAATGACTTCAGAAGGCCTTTTCAAAAGTTAGAAGTGAACCTAGGATCATGATCAGATACAATGGAGAGGGGAACTCCATGTAACCTGACTATCTCTTTAACATAAAACCGAGATAGTTGATCTAGATATAAAGTATCTCGAATAGGAAGAAAATGATCAGATTTAGTCAACCGATCAACAATAACCCAGATTGAAATATTACCTTGATATGTCTTCGGTAATCCCCCAATGAAGTCCATGGATATATATTCCCATTTCCACTCTGGCATCGTTAAAGACTGAAGAATTCCTTTCAGTAAATGTCGGTCTGCTTTAACCTGCTGACAAGTCAAACACCTCATAGTAAAATCAAGAATATCTATTTTCATTCCATCCCACCAGTAATAATCCCGAAGATCTCTGTACATCTTAGTACTGTCAGGATGAACTGAAAACGGAGAATTATGATCTTCATATAACAACTCATTTTTCAACTGTGAATCACAAGGCACACATAATCTCTTTCCAAACCTCAAAACACAATCATTATCAATGTTAAATTCAGGCAACGTACCCTTCTGAACCAACTCTACCTTTTTCTACAACTCTTTGTCTTCTTTATGCACTTTCTTTATTCTGTCTGATAGAGATGATATCATAGACAACTGAAACAAAATAGAAGAATTTATTGTACCAACAACTTCTATTCCAAATTTCATCAAATCAAAAACCAAAGGATCTTGTTCCAAATGTAGCATGGCTAATGAGACATTACTTTTTCGACTCAAAGCATCAGCCACTTAATTTTCTTTTTCCCAGATGGGAATAGATCGTGCAATCATAATCCTTGATTGATTCTAGCCATCTTCTTTATCTCATGTTCAATTCTTTCTAAGTGAATATATACTTCAAACTTTTGTGATCAGTATATATTTCACACTTCACTCCATACAAATGATGCCTTCAAATTTTTAAAGCAAAAAACAACAGTAGCTAATTCCAAATCATGTGTAGGGTAATTTAACTAATGTGGTTCTAACTGACGTGAAGTATAAGAAATTACCTGATCATTTTGCATTAGGACACAACCTAGTCCTTTCAAAGAAGCATCACTATAGATAAAAAACTCAATATTTCTAGAAAATAGTTCCAAAATTGGAGAATTCACCAATCTTCTTTTCAATTCCTGAAAACAATCATCACATTCTTTTGTCCAAATGAACTTAACACCTTTTCGAGTTAACTTAGTCATTGGACTAGATAACCCTGGAAAAGTTTCAACAAACCTCCCTTAATAACCTACCAAACCAAGAAAACTACGAATCTCAGCTATACTTGTGGGTCTTGGCCGTTCTTCAATAACTTTTGTTTTTGTAGGATCAATAGTTATGCCATTTTTTGAAACAATGTGACCAATGAATGAAATTTTTTGTAACAAAAACTCACACTTTCTGAATTTCCCATAAAGTTTCTTTTCTTTTATGGTTTTCAAGATGACCCTTAAATGACTTTAATTCTTCTCTTTACTTTTATAATGAACCAACATATCCCCAATAAACACAAACACCATATATCACCTGAATCAATTGAGCCATTACTGCAAAAAACAATTCAATTCTGATTCTAACCATCTCAGGATGTTGATTTTTTTAAAGGTCATTTCCCTCTATATGCCTTCCCATCACTACTTCCATGTCTCCTCTACAAAAAACCATTCTCAACACAGAAATATCTTAGGGAAGCAACATGGTAATCTGTAAAGGCTATATGATTTCAATATTATCTTAAATTACTTTATGGATATTAATTTAACAATACCTGAACTCCTAAAGTTATATAAACCGACCTCTAATACCTACTATAAGGACCCGACCTTAAACCTTACATAATATTTAATTAAATGAATAATTCACATTGAGGACCTTTTCTGGTTTAGTGTTTTAGAGAGTTAGACCATAACTATTACATTTCAAAATATTAAAAAGTAGACACTTCTACTTAGTTTTCATTTTTTTTAAAAACATGAACTCTTAAAAAAAAGAGTCATGTTGAGTTCCATGTTTTAGACGGCATGAATTTTCCTTGATCCCATCCTTTACCCTATTCCACTTGGTGTCATGTGAAAAACATTTCAAAACTTGGGATGAGCATAAAAAGTTCAGTAAGGGATACAAAAAGAAATCAAATAGTTAGTTTTTCAAAACAACAACTAAACCATGAATACATTAACATAAGTAATACTTTCACCTTTACGAAGTAGTAAATACTCTTCACTGAATAAAAGATCATTACTTAACCTTTTGTAACCAAAATATTACCATAAAACCCATATAAAGAACACATAACATATAAAGGTAACTTGGGATATAAAAATACATAAATGGAATAACCATACGGTCGACTTCCACACATATCACTAAATGGAATAGCCATACGACAGACTTCCATATCCAATGCATTAGAGGTTATAATGTAACCACCCGTCCTGGTATTCACGGCACCACCCGTCATTTGGTTTATTATGTAACCACCCATCAAATGTCCGAGTACCATTATAAAATCATAACACATAAAACAATTATAAAGGAAAGAAAACATTTCCACATTTCAATCACAATATATCACATAAATATATTGACATAAAAAATCTATTATCAAAACCATTTTCAATACCAAAATACATAAAAGAGTATATAGTATTTATTTACTTTTAAAAATATTACGGCTTGTCGAGGAAGCCAAATATCAAATAATAATCGCGGTGGCAGAAAGGTCGTTGTCACTGCTTTTGTTAAAAGAAACATTCCATTTTTTCATTTAGTAAAACGCTTCGTAGAAAAATATTCCCTTTGAAAAGTCAAGGGTGTTTATACAGCGTATAAAAGAATGTCGTGTATTAAAAGAAAATATGCCTCAAATAAAGGAGATTGAGACGAAGTCCCTTATAAAGATCATTTTGTTAATAAAATATATCTATTATGTGTATTCAATATAATTACACATAAATCATGTATAAATACATAAAAATTCATTTCTCAAATGATCAAAGAATGACATAAATAAGAAAGAGAAGATCAACCCAATGAATGGAAATTGGGTTAAGAAGTTCCCTTACGTCACATCCGACTTGACTAAATCATTCATTAATCTCTTGAATAATAAAGTAAAGTTAAATTATACTTGATTAAGAACCTTTTCAATTTTATTATTCCTTTTATATAACTTATTACCATGTTATAAACATTATGTAATCATTTATGTTTATAACGTTCATTTTTTTGATATTTGGTACTTGAGTCAAAAATGAACACCTTATATTTACAAGTTGTCCATGTGGTCAATAGTCCATTATATCTAGAATTATATTCATGATTTAAATATCATATATATAATATATATTCTATATATACCTGTATTTATAACAGTACATAACATTTGGAGGTAATGAATGAAATGTGCCGTTCATGGGGACGGTAAGCCATACCTACGCATGAACGCTACTTTCATTTCTATTTCTTATTTTAATGGAATTAAAACATAATTATACCTAGTTATATTATAACTCTAGTATAATATCATATATAATATCATTAACTATATCCTTTATACATCCCACATAAGGCATTAACGAGTCACATCACTTTAAGGGGGCGGTAGTCCGCACTTCCTCAAATGAGATTATCATATTTTACCACTATGGAAACCATTAAGGATTGATATAATAAGAAGTAAAAAAGCATAAGGAAATCATAAACATAATATATATCATATATAAATACAGTTCCATCATAATGGCCACCATGAGAGGCGGTAAGATGTAATTGAACAATCATTGTTCCGTGAGGTGTTAGTTTTCCATCCATAGAAACATTATGATCCTCATCCATTAGATGGAGTTGTGTGTATTTTTAGTTCAAATACTTCTCATAACAAAATCCTAATATATTTAGGATACTTTTTTTGTTACAAAAGAATTTAAATAAAAATATTTTAAGGGTTGGAGAAGTAAAATAAAAGAAAACAATTTAAGAGAAACCGTTACCTTTAATTTGGGTAAATCCCTTTGGTTTGAACCAAAGGACTTCTTGAAGTACCTTATGCCTAAGGTAATGCTTCTAAGAGTATTATAGGGCTGTAGGGAGTGTAATTGGGCATATTTTGGATGAGAAAAATGGCTTGAGAGGTGTGATGAATTGGATAGAAGTGGTCTCATTTTATTAGGGAGAGGAGGGGCTCTTTAGGAAAGTGTGAAAATATTATTTTATAATATAATGATATTCAGTTTTTAATGGTCCAAAAATCATTATGATTGAAGATAAGATGAATTATATTCACAATAAAATCATCCAATCAGAATTGGACTTGTTTTGGATAATAATGTAATCGTTATAATCTTATTTATTTAAATCATTTATTAATGAGGTAAATACTGCATCATTATTGTTTCATAAATAATTTAATTTATTTGATGTCTAAAAATTATAAAAAAAATAATATAATGTATTAAATCTTATTATATTTCCTAATAATATTTATATTGGAAAATTGGACTTATATAAGACCATATAAAAATTAATTACTAAAATAGTTTTGTTAATGTCATTTTTGTCTTCACATTAAATTAATTAATCTAAAATGTCATTATCACTCCCAAGTGGCTCAATGGGGTCCCAAAATCTACCCAAAGATGCCCATGGTCGTAAATGACTCAAAAAATAAGGTTAGGACAAGTGATAATGTAATTTTGTATTATTATAACATTCTTTTAACCTAGAATTACCCTATTTACCTTTAACCGCGGTAAATAAAAATCAAAAGTTACTATTTACCAAATATTATTTTCATCTTATTGAACCAAATTTTACTTCTTGATAACAACCATGTTTGTCGGATTTTTGAAATAAAATTCACAGAAGTGGTAAAATTTCATTTAAAAGAAAAAGTCAGTTTTTTAACTACCACTATTTGGTTTCACAATTCATTAAAAATTGCAGTTTTTCAAAAAAATACCAAAAATTCAGCCTAATCTATATTTGATATTCCGATTTAAAAATTGATGTCTATTTTTCCAAATTGAAAACATTTAAGTGGCATTAATTAATTTTAATATTAATTACCGTTATCAAAACAAATAGCGTGTATTTAAGAAACAATAACTATCAAAAGTTTGATACTTTTTTATGTTCAATTTCAAAGTGAAATTAATTCAAATGACCAGAATTGGATTAAATGGTAAAAATATATTTTAATTTAACCTTAAAACCAACTAAAAATATAATCTAACTATATAAATAAATTATATTAAATGGAACTTTTGTATTAAAATACAATATTTTACCCTATTCATTAAAAATGAACTTTATCAGAAAAATCCCAAAAATTTACCCAAAGTAAATTATGATGTCCCCATTATAATAAAGGATTTTATTTTGTCATATATAATTTATTAAATTGAACAAAACTATATTTAAAAAGGGTTCTCTATTAAAAGGCGGTAAATTGGCTTTTAAATGTAAATTATGCTTAAAATTATATTCATTCCTATTTTAAGCCTCTAAATTTTTATTGGATAAATGTAAATACATTTAACAATCAAGTATAATCATATTTTAGTTAGTTTTTTTCATTCCAGCCAATACAACGACTAGAGTTAAATACCATTTAAAATAATAATATTATATTATTAGTGTGAAATGTAAGATTCCAAAGAAACTCGTTGTTGCGTATCGGGTACGCTATCGAACCAATAAACCCCTTTAAAGTAAAATTAATATTTAATTCACAAATATTAATGAATATGAAAATATCTTCTTCTTCATTTACCTGGGATCATAAAAATTTAAATGTAGGGAATAATTATAAACAAATGATATAAAATTTTTTATAAAAGAAAAATCATTGAAATTGGTGACTAATATAGTTAAATTTTTTTATATGATGTTAGAGTGCATTTCAATAAAGTAGGAATTGAGGTAAGTGGTTCTTTTTCACAAATTTAATTTCTTGAGACATATTTCATAAAGTGCACCATGATAAATGTAATATGGTTTGATTAATAGCCAATGAATGTATGTTAACATACTCATTTGGATTGAGGATCCATATAATTTACTTTCTTTAAGTGGCCATTAATTTTAAATATACCAAATTTGAATGGGATTTTTATAAAAATGTTACTCAAACCATTTGGGGTTTGAATGCCAAAATTATTTTGAAATAAAGATTCTTTTATATTGATAATTAATTTGGGGAATTTGAATTATTTCTAAAAACACAAATTATTTTCATTATATATTCATGAGTCTATCCATGTTCATTAAAATATCATTTCCCATTGACTCATATTTTAACCAAAGTGTTTCTTGTAAGTGAAACTCATTCTGTCTCTTCTTCCGAGTTTGTATCCACAATTTTCCCCATATTTGTAATATTTAGATTCTTCTTCAAATTTACTTATATGTGATTTAATAAGTTATTAAGTACATTTTCTACTAGTTTACCTTCTTTTAAAAGTATTGAAGGAAATTTTTATTTTTTTATGTGGGTCATTTTCATCAAAATGTGAATGTTCAGCTTTTTAATTTTTACATGTGAACACATCATTTCACCGAAATTGTTATTTTTTCTAAATAATTATATCTAAATTTTAATTTTTGTCTAAACACTTTTTTTTCAAATAGTTCTAAAAATTATTTCTTTTAAAATTATTTGAGAAGATCTAGAATATTTGTTATTTTAGTTTTTTTCTAAAACTTCAAAAAATGGGTTTCATCTAGGCCAATGCTTATCAATATATCTTATACCTGATCAATAAAATTATTTAAATGATAAAGAAAACCTTATTCCTCTATATGTATTATGAAATGAACCTCTATTATAAAGGAATGGTCTATCACAGCCTTTGTATTGCCTAATCATGTAATGTGTATAAATTTGGGCCCTTTACCAAAATGTTCCCAAAGTAAATACCATATTTTTACCCATTTGACGTAAGGGTGTTCACCTCGGATCCATAAATCAATTAATTGGGAAAATTATTATTCAAAACATAAACCGTTTATATATATGCTTTAAATAAAATATTCTTTATTATCTTTATTTAATTGTATTTAATGGGATAGTTTCTTTGTATCATTGAATACCCATTAATTTTTTAAGGGGTAATCTTGTTATGTTTATTGTTGGAATTATTAATTATTTCCTTATGTGGATCCATTTGAAAAGAATATGAAACCCATTTTCCTTCCATGGGTTCTTAATTATTTGTTTAATGAAACTTATTTTCCTTCCATGGTATTGTTTCTATAAAAATTTCATTATTTTTTTTAAAAAGTCGTATTTATCCCACATTATTTCCATGGTTTGTTTATGATATGATATATTAATTATTGAAAAGTGGAACACGTATGTTTGAATAATAATCGGTGGGGCCATATATCACAGTCAAATGCATTGGTTAAGATTTTATATATAATGAGATTAGTATTCATGAGAACATTTTCTTTTCTTATAGGTATGGTCACTAATGGTGTGGTTCATGAAAGTAATATTTATATATACTACTATTTTTTTCATATTTCAAATATATTGATTTTTTTTATTCTTGTTCTTTGGAATGTGTTATTATATCACAACTCATGCTTATAGATTATTATTTATATACTCAGTTGTTTCCTGTCTTATGATAGAATAATAGTTTTTCCATTATTAATGATCTTTACATTGTTAGGTATAATTTTATTATGTATCATGATTATATCCCAAAAGCTCATATTTTCCTAACTAATGATATTTGTTTGATATTTCTTTTATTTACCCTTACTGAGCATCTGAGTTCACCCCTTTCTTATGTTTCTATTTCCCTAGGTTATAAAGACAAGAAAAGTATGATTTAAAAAGAAGAGTTTATTACACTAATAATTTTTGATAGATGTGAAATACTAATTTAGGATTAAGTAGTTTCATGCATAATACAAGAAATATTGAATTTATATAAAGAACAAGAGGTTTTTAGTTATTGTTTTTTACTAATTATCTAAAACTCTAAACAAATATAATATAGAGAATTTTCTTGTAATGAATTATTGTATTTAATTTATGTGGATGAGACAGTCATGTATGTGGCTTAATATAGTTGGTATCATAGAAAATTTTATATAAATTTTAATATTAGGGTGATATCGGTTAAGGATAAATAGAGAGTTATAAATTTCATGAAAGGTTGATAAGTTATGGTTGATAATAATTTCAAAGGTATATATAACCCTTTAGGTTGGTTGAGGTAATATTATGAGTATTAGGATAAAATAACACTAGTAAAAACTGTATGGATAAGTCTAAGGGATACGTCTAATTATAGTATAACATTAAAAAATTGTGGTAATGTAGATATTGTGTTGTTTTTTAAGAAACATCCCTATCTGTATACTAAAAATGGATGTAGGATCTAGAATATATGTACATAGGAGAAATAATCTTGTAAATGGATTATTGGGTATTAACTCAATCCTATCCCAATTCATGAATAAGTTTCCTAACTGCACAACTAGTTTGACCCACCCAAATTAGGATAAGAAGAATGAGAGAACCCATTAAACACCCTAAGATTTTAAAGTATGAAAAATAAATTCAATAGTGTGCATGAAATGTTACACAAAGCATAGAATATAATATAACACCCTAATGATTTATGATATATTTAATTTTCAATAAATTCAATCTCTTTGATAGCTTGTAATGCATACAATATTGAGTTTCAACGAAACATGATACATTGTCAAAATATTATTATTATAACCTAGCCATAGAATTATTTTGTAGGAATGTTAATAAATAAAAAATGAAAATTATTTGTTTTGCAAAACTATAAAATTAATATAATATATTAATATTTATTATATATAAAATTAGAACCATTTGTAAGATAAATTAATATTTATTGAAAACAATTTTTTTAATGCGGTTTAGTAATGTGTTACACACATAGTTTATAATAAATTCTTACAAATTTTAGATAATATATTTTAATAATTAAACATTTTTTTGAAATAATCATATAAAATTATCATTGTATAAATTTTGGTACTTTTCGAAAAAGTATCATTTTTTGATGTACAGTGAAAAATAAAAAATTTTAATTAAAATATTCCTTTTTCATTTAAATTATTTATCGAGATTAATTATATTTTAAATTATTTTTGAAGTAAAATTAGTTAAAATATGTATTTTTAATATAAATTAGGTCATTTAAATTATCTCAATTTTAATTATTTAAATAAAAACATTTTGAACTTTTGAACATTTTGAAAACCCACTTTCTGATCATGTCGGTGGGATTAATTCTAAATTAAAATTTTCCAATTTTTGGAATGAAATTTAAACAAGATGGGAAAATATTATTAATAAGAATAATTTTTAATATATAATATTTCTGGTTTAATTTTTTACTATAATGAATATTGAAAAAAGATAAAATTAATTACCATGATTAAGGTAAACAATTATTTTCTGGGGGTTAAACTAAAATTATAATAGTTAAAAAGACCTAAAAACATGTATAAAATATATTTTAGGGATATATTTATTCTTTATAATTCATAATTATATATAATACAACATTTTTACATGTTTTTAATGAGGAAAATTTGGGTACAACTTTAAAAAAAACAAGAGTGACACTCACCTCACTTATAGAAAGCCACCATTATCCTCTCTTTAAAACAGATTAAAACCATTTTGTTTTAAAAAATTCACACCACAATTGTTTCCAAACATCCCTTATATAAACCTATAATCCTTATTTTTGTAATAAATCCAAACTAGGAAGGATTTTGGTGAAACCTAAAGAGGACACTCGAAGAAGTGGTTTCGTTCTTCATCAAGTGTTTTTATTTTATTGCTTCCTCCACCCCAATTATATTATTATTAAACCATAATTATATAATAACCTTAATATATTAAATATTCTTAAATTTATTTATGTTAAGGAATTGAATTAAATCTATAATAACTTCCATCAAATGGGTTACAATATCATCATTCATGTGTATGGAAGTCTACCTCATCACGAACTAATGTGATTATTTTTTCCATTACCACCTCTCAAGTTTTGGTATGATGATAAATATAAATTATATATATAATATTTTAACATAGTTAAACATATTGAGTCATTATATCAAATATCACTTTTTTATGCTTCAATCTGTAGGGTACACAATAACGTTGCCCGTGTGTACGATGGACTATTACCTGGCAATGTGATATGATTCTTCTTTCACGAACGCTTTACATGGAAGGCGATAAGGACAATATTAATGAATAAAAGTGATATAAATAAAATAATTATTATATTAATGAAATATTAATCATTATTAAATGATAATATATCATTTTCTTTCTTACACTGAAAAATGATAACGTCATTCGTGTATGTGTGGACTACCGCCTCCACGAAGCGATGTGAATCTATTTTCATCACTAGGCCACATGGATTATGTATATATGTATATTTAAAGAAATAATAAGGTATATATGATATTTTTATAAATATTTAAATATAATATTTCTTATCTTGTTTCCATAATGATCATTGAAAAATGGAAATATTACTCAAGGGCATGTATGATCTAATATCTCCACGATTGTTGTGTAATTCATTTTTCATAAGCATAGTTTATGATTAGTTTTAAAATTATAATTGATGTATTAATATGATAAATAATTAATCATTTTTATTCCAGATATGTTTAAATAATGACAACCTTTACCATTGTAAACCTAAAAAATTCATTTTTGACACATAAGTCAAATATTATCAAAACATCTAACATTAACTTAATTTATTTAGTAATCATATATAACATGGTAATAAGTGGAATAAAAAGAATAATAAAATTGAAGATGTTCTATAGAAATTAAATAATTAATTCAAGGTTATTATTTAGGAAGATAAATAACATTTGTGATGAGTCATACTCAAGTTAAGGGTTTCTCGTCTCACATATACTTCCATGAGACATACACCATATTCACATGTTATTTCATTTTTTGGTGTATAAACCTCCATTTTTTTTATTTTATATCATGAATTCACTAATATTCATGGTATTTAGAGTTTCATTAAATTTTCATTTTTTTATGGGGCATAGGATTCAAAAGTTACCAAAGTGGTAAGGGTTTATTTCACAATCTCATCATTATTCAGGATTATTTTTATTTAAGTATACATTAGGGGAATTATTTGATATTTATATATTAAAATAAATTTAATTTATTATAATATTGTTATTCATGAAAAAATTCATGTAATATTACTATTATACCACACTTTCTTACTTATGATAATTGATAAACAATTTAAATAAAATTAGACTTTATGTAAATAACACCCTGCCCATCCTCATTGGGCTGAGAAGGCATGAGGATATTTCATGACCTTAAATGAAATCCCCTAAACACCAAATTTTGGAAATAAATTCCAATGTATTCATTAATATATGGGGGATTATTTTTCTTTTGAAAATAAAACATCCAACCAAAAATAAAGTAACCTAATAAAAATCTACATGATGCATGATATTAACGAAAGATATATTGAAGAAATTACATTAATATAAAAAACTACAAGACAGTAGTTCCAAAAAATAATACTAGAAAACAACTGAGTGCACAACATAAGACTAAACTAATAAAACTCAAATAAAACCACATAGCTACATGGATCTACATGTTCTGTGCTCCAACTCCACAAAACAGCCCATGTATCCAAAAGAACCACGAGAGAAGTGTGATAATTTACCTTTTTTATGTCCTGATAAACAATGTCTATAGAACTACCAGAGTTCCAATGTAGGGGTGAGTAATGAAACTCAGAAGGCTTTCCCCAAATTACTTTGCTACTAATTCCAATACTATAGAACATTCTAGAACATTTATATAAAAAAATTCATATATAATTTTTTTTAAAATAGTTTATATCAAAATATAATCAAATTACATACTAAAAAAATTTATCAAAGAAATAATACGTTCCAAGGAAAGAAACCAAATAATTCATTAAAACGATTTTATAGGTACACTTTTTGCATAATCCATTCTTTTCCAATTATCCAAACATCCAAACAAGCATGAAACTCAGATATCCCAATACTCATGAGTGGAGAGTCATCCATTCAAAAATATGTCACTTAGTGAAAAAACTTTATGTGGGTACTTCATATTATTATCCATACCAACCTTATGATGGGGGTACTTTATGCCCTTATCCATCCCGATGCACATGAACACATTCCACACAACCATGCCAACCCCTGCCAAAACCAAGTGTGCCAAACCCATTTCAATAAGACAAAATTTTAATTGAAAACATTCCATGGAACCTTTTTCATAAACCAAACTAAAAATCTAAATATATATTCATTATTTTAAAATCAAAATGCAATGCCTTTTCACAACAATTATACAATTTTCACAAAACTAAAATCCATCACAGAAAAGTGGTTCTACATTGATTTAAACACCAATTTCAAAATCAATTTATGGTAAAATACTCAATTTGAAATCAATTCTTTATGTTCTAAATTGAAGAGTCGAAATTAAAGCAACCTACCATGAAAAACTTAGAGGAAATGGAAAACGACATGAAAATGTCAATGAAACTAGGTCAAATCTCAAAAAACCCATCTTAGATCTCTTTCCCCAACATTAAAAATGTGAAATTGAAACATATTAAGAATCAAATACCTTAAATATATCCAAAGTTTATATAGATCTAAGAAACTTAGAGATACGGAGAACTAGATCTAAGTAAATACAAGAAAAACTATCAAGAATGATGACTTACCATGATAATCCGACTTCAACGCACTAAGAGAAGCCTTCAGATCACCTTTGGATCATTGAGAGAATCTTATACTTCATTTGGAAGGATAAAATATTTATTTAGGGTCATTTTTGTGAAAAAACATGGGTTAAAACATAAAACAAAACTAGATCCACTTTTTGTGGATATTGTTTTTAAAATATAATTGGTTAATTATGGTAAGTATTAACATTTCATATGTTAGTTTTTCAAGGTGAATATTCATGTTGACTATGTTTCACCTTTTTCATATGAGGAATTCATTGGTCTTAGTATGTGACAAGAAAGGCCATATATATCCAATCTCTATATAGGTAGGTCTCATGAGACAGACTAGATTGGGTTTTGGTTGAGTCATTACCCATTTATATTGATTTATTGGAACAATGACTTGATAGTAATATATGTATTGGAACAAGGAATACAGAGTTTGTTTTAGATATCAAACGTTATGAATTCCATCATTATGAATTTAGTTAATGATATTCTGTGTTATTATTCAATCTGTTATAATATCCATGGATAAGTTTTCAAGTTGATGTAATTATTTATATTGAATTAAGTGATCATCATTTATTCCTTCCATATTATACTCTAGGAAATGATTTAATGGCATGTGTTTCAGCTATTTTACTTACCATATTGACTATGCATTATTTATTGATAGATTTATCTATATTCATAACCTTACTAAGCATCTAAGCTCATTTAGTTTTAGGTTTAATTTTCCTTAGGATTTGAGGAAGTGTTTTTTGATTGATATATAGGGATACACTGAGGGGAATAATGAAATTATCATAGAAAATTATTTATGTATATAATGATTTAAATTGTTATGTTTATTCTAAGTATGTATCTATTTTACCAATACTACTAAACTATTCAGTCTTTTAGGATATGACTCCTTGTATCTTATGCTAATGTAATAAGTCAAACACCAACTACGAACTAGTAGGTCCTAGTCTCTACAATTGGTATTTCGGGGAGGTCTAGTAGAAACCATTGGAAATAGGCATTGGATGATATATATTAGGGAACATAACCCTATGAAATTCTTCACAGATAAGTATAGAATAACATCCTAAAGTATTATAAATGAAGAGATTATGTGGTTTTTCCTAGAAATTAAATCTATGTCCAGATACTAAATGGTGATGTGGTTCTGCAAAAAATGTACCTATGGGTAATAAATTAGAAAAGGGATCTTGGGAATGGACCCGACCATCACATAGTGGATGGAAACGAGCCTTAATAAGCACCTGGTTTGACACTCCTAGGGGATATTCTTATGATAATTCACATTTTCTTTTGATACCATTTTGAAGGATTTGAAAATAAAGATATCCCTAAAGAAATCATATTTATGATTATGAGATTATATATTCATAAATATTTCTATTTTTGTTAAGTATTACACTAGTTTTTGGATTATATGTTATGTTTAAAAATGATATAATATAATATAGTGTATGAATTAATTTAGAAATGGTGACTTTTAGAAGGAATGAGAACCAAATCAATGCACATAATCTAATGATTAAGAATGATTTTTCTTTGATGTAATTAAGGAAAACTTTTTAATGGAACTAGTCTCTCAAACCTTCTAATCATATGAAGTTATATTATAATGTGATAACAAGAAAGATAAATAACTATCCTGCAAAAAATGCTCATCATATAAGGGCATAGTATCATGTGCCAACAAGACCGAGAAATAATTATCTAAGTATCACCGATTCTATAGGATGTAAGACAAGAAGATAAAGATAGATGAAAAGATTAATAATGGGAAGAAGGGATGTAAAGTTTATCCCACATGTGCTAGTTGTGGAAATAAACACCCTAGTACTAACTTAATGGGAATGTTAGTTTTCTACAGGTGTGGAAGGAAAGTCCACCATGATCAGGTTTCCAAGGGTAAGAAAAAGGTTTCCAATGTTCAATGCTTCAACTGTAAGGAGATGGGTTACTATATAAAAGAATGCCCCAAGAGTCCAAGGAATATACCTTAATAGTAACCAATGGACCATGTTCAGTATTATGATATTACCACAGATGAAGTGTAATGAATAATTTTCTTGTTTTTGGATTGAATAATTGTGTTCTTTGATTATTTAATCAATCATATCCTTATTATAATAATTGTGAAATGTATACGGATTATACTGTAGAAATTTTTCATTAAAAATTTCAAATTATATGTTGAATGGTACCCATGACCATGAAAATGATAAAGGGGGAAGTTTAATTTCATAAAAATCACATGATTGAAGGAAATATAACCCTTAACATGTTACGGATGTTGATATGATGATGTTGGGATAAAAAAATGACTTATATGGATAATAAAACATCAATAGTAATAACTAAATTTGAACTGAATAATGATTTCAGAAAAAAGTGTCTTATACTATCATTGATGGAGTTAACAACATTCTTGGATTTAAAGAAAACGATTTCCAAACAACAATCAACAACTGAGAAGGGGGATATTTAATTAGTTGTTCAATTTTTATATATTTCTATTATTTTAAAACATAACCCAAAAATCCAGTTATATATCATAACCATATCATCTGTTAGTAAATAATAATGAATGAATCATTATGAAATAATGTAAAGCACATGATATTTGTAAGGTTCTTCCTCAGTGTGACAACCTACATCCTTGATATAGCCACATCTATGGGTCTATAGAAATTCACTATTATAATGAAGTGAATATGACCTGTACCAACTCTTGTTAAACACCTTCAATCTCCAAATAGGTATGATTATATAGCCTCTAATCATTTTACAATGTTTTCTTACCAAAACTTTATCCCTTAAAGAATATGAAAATCAAATTCTTAAGATCCAAAAAACTCCATCTAAAACCTCAGTCAGATGAAACTAGGTCTGATTGGATTAATCCAATGAACTTAGTCTGATAGACTCAATATGATGAACCTATTTTCAATATGAACTTATCAAACACTACTCAATATCTTAATCATATTTTCCCCAAACTAATATTCCTCAGAATGATAATTAAAAATTTATTTGTTTGATGTTCTAATGAGATCTCTCTAGAAAGTAACTCTAACTCAAACACAATAGCGCTCTGCCTTCTGTGCATAAAAAAAGATACAGCGTAATATTCTATTATTTATAGGAATCCTATAATGGAAAGGGAATGAAATTGAATTTTCTTAACACTCAATCATATTTTTATATCTATGAAATTCACTTACACTTTAACATCATCTTCAAACACATCAAATCTTCTCAACTTATTTGAAACCTTCTTAAATCTTCTTTAAAATCAGCCTTCTTAAATATATTAATGTTTCTTCTATCTGATTAGGTGAAAACAATTATACTTTTTTTCAAGAATCCAATTTATTTTAATATCTTTATAAGGCCCCAACCTTATAACATTACTTAATATTGAATTACATTGAATAATTCACATTGAGGATCTTTTCAAGTTTAGAGTTTTAGAGAATTAAGACATAACTATTACATATCAAAGATTACAAAGTAGACACATCTACACAGCTTCCATATTTTTCACAAAAATAAAAACACTTGAACAAAAGAGTCCTGTCTAGTTCCTTGTTTTAGACAGCCTGACATTTCCTTGATCCCATCCTTGACCCTATTCAACTTTATATCTTGTGAAAACGTTTCAAAAACTTGGGATGAGCATAAAAACCTCAGTAAGGGTTATAAAAAGTATGGAAAAGGAACCATGAGTACATATATACATAAGAATGAAATCATACTTTACCCATAAATCATAAGCACTTTAACATACCTCATAAAATCATGAATAAATCCTAGAAATCATAAGACATAAAGGTAACTTGAGGCATTCATAACATTCTTACATAGGGAGTAACCCTCTTGGTTACATTTGGAATACCCATCACAGTACATTCCCTAAATCTCTTCGGAGAAACCTTAACGTTTAACTCCTTCGCGTTACCCAATGCATTGGAGAGCTATATCGGGCTCACCCGCCCTTAGTTTATCACGGAACCACCTGTCTTCATAATAATACCCAAGAACCATAACATAATCATATCACATAAAACATGCATAAAGGAAACATAACATTTCCACTTTTCAATCACAAGATATCAATACAACACATTGATATAAAAACATTATGAAAACCATTTTCAATACCAAAATAAAAGAAAAGTAAAACATGGTATTTATTTTTCTTTTAAAAAAAGGTATGGCTTATAGAGGAAGTCGAAACTCAAATAATGGTCACGGTGGAGGAGAATTCATTGTCGCCAAATATATATGACAAAAACATTCCCTTTTTTCGTTTAGTAAAACACTTCATATAAAAAATATTCCTTTTGGATAAACGTAAAAGTAAAAGGGGTTTATACACCGTATAAAAGAAGGTTGTGTATAAAACAAAATATGCCTCAATGAAAGAAGATTGAGACAAAGTCCCATACCACATTGAAGCTTTTAACATTATAAACCATTAATATCCATATAAATAAATACTTAAAACCATTTTGAAAACATGTATATTAATGAGAAATATTTATAAGAATAAACCATTAAAACATTTAAAACGATATTTTAGTTAAAGGGTTTTTAACAAAATGAGAGACACTTGAATACAATAATTGAGGGATAAAATTTAATCAAAACATTATAATATCATGAGAATAAAGGGATTCATGATATAATATTACAAAGGGTAGTATATACACCATATAAGAGCGAACTGGTGCATAACAACAATGAAGTCTCAATAGAAATGTAAAATGTGATGAAATCCATTATAAAGAAGGTATCCTTAAATTAAGGATAAATAAATCTCATAATTATGTGTGAAAAATATAAATACACCCAATATACATGTATATTAAGTGTAAAATAATCAATGGTCATTCACACATATTCAAAGGATGACATATTCAATAACTACATGTTGAACCCAAAGAAATCGAAATTGGGTTAAGAAGTTCCCTTAACAGCCTAACGACATCACATCAAATTTTAGAAAAAGAGTTGAGGAGAGTTATAAAGGGTATCTCATCACTTGGACATACAATTTATGACAATAAGGATATATAAGAACATATCCTCACATAATAAGATGAAAATGAAAAGACATAACAAAAGTAGTCTTTTAAAAAGAGGAGGGTGAAAGGTCCCCTTACAGATTTGGATAACTTTCGAAACGTACACACCATGAAAGAAGGACTATAAAACAGTGATGTAAATACTCATAAAAGAAAGTATGTTATAAAAAGAGTAGAATAATGGACAGTACAGACACCACTCAAAAGGAAATATTGGCAAATGTAGCATGAATCTCAGGAAAAAACAAAGTGAGATAAAAACCCCTTACGAAATTTCGGCAGCCTAACAGTGCCAATTAAAACTTCCAAAAATGGACTTATGAGATAAAATAGGGTCTCTAATAATATTAACATAAATATTTTTGAATGAGTAATATAAAATAACATCCCCAAACATAATAAATATGAGCTTAAAATAAATGACATAAAAGAGTGTACTTAAAAAGGAAGAGAGAGGTAGGATCCCTTACCTCAGGTCCGACTTGACTCGATCATTCTTTAAAATCTTGAATAATAAACGTGAGTTAATTTATAATTTCTTAATAACCTTTTTCATGTTCATTATTACTTTTATATCACATATTACTATGCTATGAACACTATGTAATTATTTCAGTTAATAATGGTCGTTTTGTAGATCATTGCTACTTGAGTCAAAAATAAACTCTTTATAATTACAAGTTGTTCATGTGGTTAAATATATATTATATCCAGAATTATATTCATTATTTTTATATCATATATATCATATATATCCATTATATACATGCATTTATAATATTACATAACATTTAGAGGTAAGAAATGAAATACACCATTCCTGGAGACGGTAAGTCGTACGTACGCATGAACGCTACTTCCATTTCTATTTCTTATTTAGTGGAATTAAAACATAATTATAAATAATATTATTATAATTACAGTATGGTATCATATATAATATCATTAAATATATCCTTTATACGTACCACATATGGTATTAACGAATCAAATCACTTTGAGGGGGCGGTAGTCCGCAATTCCTAAAATGAAGATATCGCTTTTAACTATAATGGAAACCATAAAGGTATGCCATAAATGAAAAATTCATAAGCATAAGTAAAAAAATAAACATATTATATATCATATATAAATATAGTTACATATTAATGGCCACCTTTGAAGGTGTTAAAAGAATATTGAACAATCATCGTTTCGTGAGGCAGAAATTCACCATCCACAGAAACAATATGTTCTTTAACTATTAGATGTAGGTGTGTGTAAGTGTAGCTTGAATACTTCTTATAAAAACATCCTAGTATATTTAATATACTTGATTTTTCACAAAATAAATGAATAAAAATATTTTAGGGGGTTGGAGAAGAAAAATAATACAAAAGAATACAAGTGAAGACCTTAACTTAAAATCAGATAACTCTCTTTGATTTGAGATCAAAGGCTTCCTTGGGAAGACTTATGCCCAAAGTGAGGCTTCTAGGAGTAAGATAGGGATGTGTAGAGACAAAATTAGAAGGGTTTTGCCGAGCCAAAGGCTTGATAGGTGTGGGTAAGGTGGTAGAGGTGAGGGCCTTTTATAAGAGGAGAGGAGGGGCACTCTTGGAAAGTCAAAAACAAGTTACATTATTTTCAAATGAGTTTAGGATATTAAATGCCCCAAATTGATATATTTAGAGGATAAGGTGATAAGGGTTCTAAATACACCCATAAAATAGGTTTTTGACATGTTTAGGTCTTATATTTTACATTATCTTTTCATTTTATTTAAATAGTTAAATAATGAGGTAATCGCTGCATCATCATGATGTCATAAATAATTTAATTTATTTAAGGTCTAAAAATTATAAAACAAATACTATGATGTAGGAAATAGTTTTAGATTTCCAATGACTATTTATAGTCAAAATTTTGACTTGTATAACCCCATGTAAAAATTGCTTTAGTAAAACAACTCATGTTTGTGACATTTTTATTTTAACTTTAAATAAAAAGTTATTAATGTCATTTTCTTACAAAAGTGGCTCCATGGGGTCCCCAAGTTGACCCATGGATTTTCTTGGTCGGCCATGACACATCCAATGAGGGTAGGACATGTGTCTAGGTCATTTCATATTATTAAAACATTATTTTCACCTTAAATTACACTAATTATCTCTAATCGCGATTAAAAACATAAAAGTTACTATTCACCAAAATATTATTTTAATCCCATTGAAACACATTTTAATTCCTAATGACAGCCATGTATGTTGGATTTTTGAAATTCGAAAAACAGAGGTGGTAAAATTTTATTTAAATGAAAAATCAGTTTTTTAAGTACCACTTAGTGGTTTCACTATTCATTAAAAATTGAAGTTTTTCAGAAAAATACCAAAACCTCACCATAAGCTATATTTTATACTCTGAATTCAAAAATGATGTCTATTTTAAACAATTCAAAACATATAATTTAAAATAATTAATTTAATAATTAATTCCCGCTGTCAGAACAAATAGCGTGTTTTTATGAAATAATATATATCAAAAGATTGACACTAGTTTAAATCCAATATCAAAGTGAAATTAATTACAACGACCACCATTGGATTAAATGGTAAAAATATATTCTAATTTCACTTTAAAATCAATAAAAAAGATAATCTAATCATATATATAAATTATATTAAAAAGAGGTTTTGAATTAAAATACAACATTTTTCCCTATTAATTAAAAAATGAACTTTATCGGAAAAATACCAAAAATTTACACAAAGTAAATTTGGATGTCCCGATTCTAAAGAAGAATTTTATTTTGTCAAATATAACACATAAAATTGTCAAAAAGTGGATTTAAAAGAGGTTCACCATCAAAAGGCGGTTAATCAACCTTTTAAAGTATATTAGAGTGTTTTCGCTTAAAATTGGATTCATTTTCATTTTACGCCTCGAAAATTTATTGGATGAAAGTAAAAATATTTGAAAAACATATATAATCATTTTGTAGTTAGTTACGTTCTTTCCTGCCATTATAATGTCTAGGCATTAACTACCATTTAAAATAATATTATTTTATTATTACAGTGCAACGTACGATTTCAAAGGAACTCGTTGTCGCGTATTGGGTACGCCATCAAGCATAGTGTTCCCTTTAAAGTAATATTAATATTCTATTCCCAAATATGGATAAATATAAAAATGTCATATTCTTTATTTACCTGGGGTGTTACAATCTTTGAATAAGTATTATTTTACTATCTAAAATAAACTCAATCCTATTGAAATTACTCAGCTTATTTTGATGGAACTTCTTCTACTTTGTCTGATGGAACTTCCTCAGCTCAGAATGATCAAATTTCTTACATAGATCAGTCCGATTGAACTATTATTACAATTGAATTTCCCATTATGATATATTTCTCATTACGATGGAATGTATACAATGGTGAATTCACTTAGAAACATTGAATTTATTCAAACCTCATCAAATATAACTTATTCAAACCTCTGATTTTTTTTGTGTCAGATAATTCTAGGTCCAATGAATTTATTGTTGTTATTTATGGAACTGATAAAATCATTAGGATTCCTCAATTTATTAGAGTGATTATTTTATGAGATTTTTTCATGATTTATGATAACTCAAATATCAGAAAATAATTATTTGACTTAAGGTTAGAATGTTTAAGATATCTCTAACAACTTACATCAATTTATTTTTTAAACCTCTTCAGAAACATTCTAACTTTATTTCTCAGAAAAATTTGACTTTCTAACAACTTTAGTGTTTGATGAATCCTAAACTTCATACCAATTAAATTGAGATAGATAGAGAATTCAATCAATAAATTTATCTTTTGGAAAACTTTTGTGATTGGTGCTTCTTAGTCCGACACTCTACATCTGGTGCCACTGAGTCATATCATCTACCGCAAGACAAAAACATTCTAAAAAAATATTTTCTCCCCCTTTTTTTTGGTTATGAACATTCATCAACTTTCAAATGTTTTCCAAAAACATTATTTTAAAAAATATTAGACTTCAAAAATAAAAAAAAGCTGTTAAAAAGTCACAAAGGTTCTTCAGTCCCCCATTTTGGATGTGTTGAAAACACTAATTAATTTTTTTTTCAACTCTCAATTTTTTTACAACTCAAATTTTATAAACAAATCAAGTTTTTTACTTACCAAAACATAGAATTTAAAAAAATAGAGTGTCCTAACACTACATTATGGGATAATGTAATGTTTTTAATGGAATTCCATCCATTAGTGAGAATTTTTTTCAAAGTTAAGATAAACCCCCCCCCCCCCACTTTTAAAATTTTCTCCCAATTTTATTTTTCTCTCCTCATTTTATGATAAACATAAAATTAGATTATTTTAAGAAGAAAACAATTATTCTTTCCCTTATGGGATAAAATTTTACATTTCTCCCCCATTTTTATCATAATCCAAAGAAATATGGGGGAATTACTTATAATATTTGGGAATTCATTGGAGGAATATTAACATGAATTTTCAACCAAAAATTTATAATCCTTTATTTTGGAATAGATTTTTTTAAGATATCACCAATTTGATACTTCGTTGATATATATTCCATCAAAAAATCTCTAAAATCAACTTTCTCTTTAATTAAGTGAAACTTTATCTCAATGTGTTTTGATCATGAATTTTGGGAATGATTTTTAGAAAGATAAATTTCACTTTTATTATCAGAAAGTATCTTTAATGATTTAGACACTTTTACTTTCACATATTCTAGCTGAACTTTCATCCACAACATTTGAGTACAAGAATGAGTAGCTGCAACATATTTTTATTCTTCTTTGCTCAAATTTACTAAACTCTATTACTTACAATACTAACCAAAACAACATTTAACCAAAGAAAATTTTCTTCCTGATGTACATTTTCAATCATTGTAATCACCATCCAAATCGTAATTAGTATAATCATGAAACAACATTTCATAATTTTTTTTGTATAACAACCCATGTGATTTTGTTCCTCTAACATACCTCATAATTATATTTATTACCAAAAAATGTGACTATTTTGGGTCACTCTAATATATAGAACACAAATTCAGTACATAAATAATATTATATCTTGAAGCTATGAAATAAATATATCTTCATATCAACTTCCAAAATTATTTCTCATTTGCACTTTTTACGGATTAAAAATTACTAAACTTTGTGCTCACTAAAATATGAGTAGAAACTTATTTAGATTATATAGTCTAAAACATATTTATCAATTAAATGGATTTATTTTATTTAGGTAAGAAAATATACCTTTTTTAACTTTTAATACAATGAAGAAATTTAATTCTCCCCATGTTGAAATTTTAAAATTCTTCTTCCATTCCTCAGAAAATTATTTACAAAATTTTTCCCTATCTATAGAAACAATTTAATCATCCATCTAAATGATAAATTTTTTAGATGGAGTGAACTTCATTCACATACAAGTTAATATCAAACATTCCTTTATAGAAATTCAACATTATCAAACAACTATAAGGTTTTTAACACCAATAAAATGGGGATTATTTCAACCCATAAAAATCCTTCTTGGCTCTAAATACATTGTTTTCATCATTATGAAGTAGAAAACCAGAAGGTTGTATAATGTAAAATTCATCTGCTCTTCATTTAATAAATATGACTCTAAATCCATATTATAAACTTTATAATTTCGATGTTCGACCACTAATAAAAAAAGTTATAAATTTTTTATTCTTAAAACTAAGGAATTTTTTCTTTAAAATCCACATCTTCCACCCATGACTAGCCTTTAAAAAATATATTACATTGTTTCCTAAGAATTCTCAACATTCATTCAATATTTTTTATAAACCCACTTTTTTCTAATAACATTTTTATGTTTCTTACATATTACAAGTTCTCGTGATTTATTTTTTTTCAATCTGATCAAACTCATCATTCTTAGAATCCACCCATTAATTACGTTTAATTGATTCCAAAACTATTCCTGATTTTACTTTTTATATGAGTAAAGTTTTATTTTCTATTATCAAATTTTTCCTATTTTAAAATGGATCCTTTTGATTTCCAAGAATATTTTTAGTATCAACATGTTTTTATATGGTAGTAAATTTCAATGTTTCACATCCAAATTCACTTTCCTAATTACAAGATTATTCCAAACCTTGATAAGTTTATTTTGTATCATTATCACTTTAATTAGAAAACTTCAAGTTATCCTCTTCAATATTCTCATTAAATTTAGTTATAGAATTTAGATTTTAAATAACGTTAACATCAGATGATTTAACAAAATTTTATAATCATTTATTCCAATATTTTCAACTTCTTATATCAGGTGAATATCGCATAAATTTTTCTACTTCATCTTTCTCATCTAACGTTCCATGATATGGATTTTATATTTTTAGAAGAAAAGGACTTCCAAAAAATATAAATTATTTCAATGAGTTATCTTTATTATACCATATTTCTTAGGAAGAAATTTTTGGATTCCAACCTCTAAAAACATCTATTTAGTACATGTAATGTTGTACTAATGTATTCTCTATAATAGAACTTTTAATGTTTGTATTTTTCTAACATGATTCTTACCATTTCCACCAAATTGATATTTTTTCTTTCAAATACTCTATTTTTTTATGAATTGTATGGAGATCTATACCAATGTTTGATTCCATGATTTGTTATCTAATTTTCAAAGGAATTTCATGTGAAATATGTATAATTTAATATTATAAAATTTTTTATATAAACTCCCATTTAATTTTCAAGTTCCATTATTAAGACTTTGAACATTTCTAAAACCTCTGAATTGTGTTTTATAACCATGATGTTGGTCATCTGAGTGAAATCATTAATAAAAGCGATAAAGCACAAATCCCTATTTTTTGATTGATGTCTCTTCAACCCACTAAATTTCAATGAATAAGTTCATGAGGTTTGGTTGAATGAATCTAAAATTTATTATGACATTCATTATTCATCTTCCCTTTATGACATGTTACAATAACATCCCCTTCTATTCTATTAAATTCTATAAAATCTCATGCAGTATAAACTTTAGAGAGTTTTTTCATACTCTTCTTCCCAAGGTGGCCAAGTATCTTATGACACAAATTATTCTCATCTACAATACTTAGATAATATGAGTTGTTAATTTATCTAATCTAAAAAATACTTCTGTTGGTTCTTTATCCCCTAGTCACAACCTTTCCATCTTCAACACATCTGAGGATACAGGAATATTTTTTGAAAAAAATATATTTTGAATCATCAAAATGTTCGATCACAATTATTATGTTATATTAGAGTCTATAAAAAAAACTTCTTTGGTTTTTAGTGATTTAGGTTCAGTCTAAAAAATTCATATTCCTCTAATTTTTAAGGAACTGCCTTTTCCAAAATTAACTCCCCTACCATCATATTTTTTAACATTTATCGTGATTTTTATGTCACATTTTACATGTAAAGAACAACAAATATCTAGTATAAATGGTTTGTTTCTTTTAATTTTGTTCAACTCTATCTTAACAACAAAATATATTTCCTCAAATATATTCTTTCTAGATTAATTTTATTTCCTACCATAAAACATGCTCTGAATGGAGTGTCATACATCTTTTGGATTGATGACCAAACTAATGACATATTCCATAAAATTCTTCCATATAATCAAATTTATTTTCTATTGGAATGTTTCTAACATCTTGATTTTTTTTTCTAAATTCCCTTGTGTTAAGAAAGTTACTCATTATACTGTCACTATTTCTTCCACTATTGTGTAACCATATTTTGGGAACTGACAGGTTATACCAACAATTAAAAACCCCATGCCTATATAATCTACAACACTAACCAAAAACATAAAATATTTATTTTCTATTGAAATAATATCTTTCTCGATATAAAATTTGTTGATTTTCATAACATATTCATAGTCTAACATACTCTAGGGGTGGACCATCTTTCCTCAACGGTGAGTTTTTAATTTGTTTATATGTGATAAGTTTCGCATATCATTTCTCCATAAAAGATTTCCCAAAACTTTTATTTTCACTTAAATTATTAGAAACATTATGTGAGGTTTTATTTCTGGTGGCATAGGATTTCACCTAATTCACGAGTTGATATTTATTAGAAACTATAGAAGTGTCATCTTTGTTGAAGTTTTCATTCAACTTTTTTAAATTACTTATGGACTTAAGATTTCCTGATTTTTACTTGTTTACTTCCTATTATCTATCTTCCAACTTCTTATTAAGATCTTCGACCACCATTCCCTATTAAGATATTCATTTTTTGAAACTTAATATCTCCTAGAAAAATTCTTCTTCCTGATCGACAACATCATTATCACTTTCCCACTATTTTTCTTAATTCTTGATAGATTTTATTTTCTTTAAAAACTTAACAAGTTTTGATTGAGTTGATACTCTCTACAAGATTCTTCACATCATTATTATTAACAATTTGATGAGTATTCTAGATTATCAACATTTTAAATGAAATTTTTAAATATTTCTAAAATCTCATATTATAAATAATTATTTTCAGTTGAGTCTGATTCATCTTTCTTAATCAACATACTTATTTTGTTCCTATTAAACTTATTCTTATATTTTCTAGATGGATTTTATTATTTTGTACTATTATTCCACTTTTTCCTCATTGTTTTTCAACAAAATCATCTCGATATTCCTTTACATTATTCTTAGGGAAAATATTAACATAGTGACCAATTCCTCCACACTCAAAACATGTGATATGAAGTTTTCCTCCATACTTAACACTTCCTATTCAATGGTTCTTAGATATTAGAGATATGATTTATCATTAAACTCACCATCCTATTTCTCTTTAGAATCACAAGGATCAATATTTTTGACATCTTGAATTTTCATTTTTCTCATAGCTTCAAAATCCATTTCATCTTTTATCTTATTTTTTAACATAAGAAATTTTATAATTTCATAAGAAATAAGAAACTTATGAAATTAATCAAGAGATAAATCTTATTTGTATTATAAAGTTGAAATTTTATAACCCAAAATATCCAGAATGTTTCCAACATGTTTCATCACTACTGAAGAGTCTTATAGAACATCTCAAAAATCTCTTATGTTTCAAAAAATATAATTTAATCTATTCTAGTATTTATTAATAGTTTCTTAATCTATCATTATTTTTAATTAGAACTTAAAATAAAATATTTGAATCTTTTCTTCCTTAAATTTACTATTCTTTGTGAAGATAATCTCCATATTATCCCATATACTCTTCAATGTTTTGAGACCCTACACCTTTATGTAAACATTTTCTGATAGAGACATAAGGATAGAATTTCTAGTCTTACTTTAAACTTCAATATCTCTCTTATCATCAAACATTATTGGAAGATCTTTCTCAAATGGTGTAAAAATAATTATAGAAACATCAACAAATTTCATTCCAAGAGATAAGAGATAAGGAATCATCATATTATTACACCAATAATATATTTTCCATCAAATATAATAATTTCTATAACATTGATAAAATCATGATTATCTATGATAAGGGTTCAACAAGGTATCCAGACAACGATACTAATAAAAGTTCTAAATGATCAGAAAACCACTGAGAAGTGGGGGGGGGGGTGAATCATTTTTTCACTTTTTATAAGTTTCAATAATTTTAAAACATAACCCATAATAAATATTAAAGTTCATTAACTTATCATATTTTAGTAAATAATAATTCATGAAAAATTATGAAATAATGTAAATAATGTGATACTTATAAGGTTTAAACTTAGTATGAGAACCTACATCCTTTACATAACCACTCATGTGGGTTTATGGAAATTCAATATTATTAATAAGTGAATAAAACATGAGCCAAATATCATTAGACAACTTCTATACCCTAATAGGTATAATTATACTAGATCTTGTCAGGTTTCAAAGTTTTCTTACAAAAAATTTCATCCACTGCAGAATATGAACATATAAAACTTTTATTCCACAAAATACTTTCTAAAACCTCAATATGATGAAACATTGTTTGATTGGCTCAGCAAAATGAAATCAATATGATAGAATCGGTATGGTGAACCACTTATCAATCTAAAATTCTAAAAATATAATCAATTACTAAATATGATCTTCCTCAGTCGGATCATCCTCGTTCCAGTAATAAAACATTTAGTTGTCTGATCTTTTATTGAGATATTTTTCCAAAATTAAGTCTTACTCATAATCTATAGTGATCCAAATTTTGTTCAAACATAAAATATAGAAAGTATGAATATACTATTATTATATTTATTGGTATCCTAAAATATAAATGGTGGGAAACTGAAAATATTTTTCCACCCACTCAATGTTTCATATCTCTAAAATTCACTTGCATTTTAAAATCAACTTTGACAACTTCAACTATTGTCAACATTTCTAAAACCTTCTTATATATTCATACAAATAAACCTTATCAAACATAATAAATTTTATTTAATCCAATTAGTTGAGACCAATTATATTTTGTTTATTGACTGTAATTTATTTTCTTCTCTCAGAATAACTCTAATTTTTCTTTCCAATAGAAACACATTCTAATTGAACTTATTTAGATTATTTTAATGGAACTTACTCAACTTTGTCTAATGGAACTTCCTTAGCTCAATATGATCTAATTTATTCCTTATAATAATCATATTGAACTCTCATTATGATGTAATTTCTAATAATTATATATTTCTCATTATGATGGAATGTATCGGACTGCGAATCCACATAGAAACTTTGAAATTCTTCAAAACTCATCAGCAATAACTCATTCAGACCTCTAACAACTTCTGTGTTTGGTACTTATATAATTGATTCAAACATTATCTTGATTTCTAGAACCATTACAATATTTAAAATTCCTACATTTCTTTAAAAGATTTTTTAGGAGAATGTTTCTAGATTTATGAGAACCCCAAATTGGTAAAGCATCTTATGAATTAAGGTTAGAATTTTATAGAACTTTCTAACTCCTGAAATTAATTTATTCATTTAACCTCGTAAAATAAATTAAAAATTTATTTCTTATAAACTTATAACTTTATAACAACCATAATGTTTAATGAATTTAGAAATTCATGCTAATGAAACTAATATCGATGGGGTATCTGATTAAAAACATTATCCTTCTGACAATTTTTTTTCGACCAGTGTTTCTCAGTCTGATACTCTGAGTCCATTAATTCTTAGTCTGATCCTCTATGTCTAGAAATTTTTTTATTAAAATTATATATCTTCTCCCATTTTTGTTTTTATTCAAACATTAAAAAAAATTTACTTGTTTTTTATAAAAAAAAATCTTTTATAAAGTATTAGTTGTAAAAAAATAAAAAACTAGGCTAAAAACAAATAAACACAAAGGTTCCTAATAATATTTAAAAAATCTATTTTATATTCATGGAATAAGGAAGTATGTATGTTTTAAATAAAATATTATGGTAGTTAAGGTAATTAAAATGTTTCGCAAATATACATGATAAAGGTATTCACATGTTTTCTTTGTGAAAATTAATAACTTCTTCATGTCTTTTAGTAGATTAATGCTAAGTTCCTTTTGAAAATTTATTAATCTTATTTATAGAGTTTTGGATATTAATATTTTGGAAGGATCATAAGTTTAACCATTTATGAAACAGTATAAGTTGAACATTGGAAGATGTTTTAGAGATTAATTCACCATATAAATATTTATGCATATTGGATAACCTCTATTAAACATTTTTTATAATGATAACTAGAGATTGATGTAATGAACTGTCATTATATTACGGATTTTATATTCTATTAGTGCTTTAAGAATAAAAAATTATTCTACATTTTTAGGTTAAGAGATAAATTTTAAACTGATCAAAGGACAACCAAAGGATGAGATTATGATTATGAAATAGAACGAAATAAAGTAAGTTTATCTTCTCAAGAAATTACATTATCTTTAAGAAAATGATCTTGAAATTAAATTTTATTCTATTAAGACCATTTATAATGATATAAATGACTTTCTTCACACCAATTTGGTTTATGGTTCTCTGTTTATAGATTTTTACAAGATCAGTTAATTTATTATGATCAATGATCTCTCCCACTCTTTATCATTTTTTGGGCATTACTATTTTATTCTATGTTTAAATTTTTAATTCCCATCGATATTCTCCTATATAGAATCATACTTGAAAGTTATTTCATATGACCATTTTATTTCCCTTATCTTATATAAAGAGGATTCTTTATTATCCCTTCTCGCATTCTGGGATTTCAAGATGGGTATTTTCAGAAGAAAAAACCATTTTTATTAAGATCAAGATTAAATTAGAAGGACATGATTTATTTAAGGGGAGTAGAATGTAAAAACCTGATATTTTAAATATGAAAATAATATTCAACTGTATGTATGAAATGAACCACCATGTATATAATGGTATATAAAATACCAATACATGATGAGATATTTATTTTTAAATAAATTCATTCTCTTCGATAGCTTGAAATGTACACAACACCGATTTTGAACAAAACACAATACTCTATTAAAATAGTATTGTTATAATCTAGAAGTTAAATTAGAGGGTATGAATAATAATAACTAAATTAAGAAATTATATAGTTTTCAAATTTATAAAATAAATAAAATTTATATCTATTTATTAGAGATAAAAATCGAACCATTTTAAAGAAAAATAAATGGTTCCCAAAAAACTATACTTTCTCTAAATGATGGTTTAGGTGCGATTTGTGAAAATAAGTTATAATTATTTATTACCTATTTTTAGAAAATTAATTTCAATAAATAAACTTTATTTTTTATTTTATAATATAAAAAATATCTTAGGTTGAATTTTTTTCATTTTTTGGAAAAGCTTCATTTTTTAAGAATAGTGATTTTTTTTAAATTTAATTAAAAAATTCCATTTCGTTTCAGTTATTTATGAAGTTAATTTGTGTTTAATTTAAAATTTGTTAAATTATATATCTATTAAATCAATTTACGTCATTTAGATTATTTTTATAATGAATATTTATATAAAAAATTATAAACCATTGAAAACTTCCACTTTGAAAACACGCTATCTCATCACGTTTGTGGGATAAATTTTAAATTAAAAATTTCCACTAAGTGAATGGAATTTGGAAAAATGGATACCATATTTGTAATTATAATTATGCATATTATCTAATAAGTTAAAATTATTTTTTGACCATAATTATTAGTGAAAATTTTAAATTTTAAATATTGTGGTTATGGTAAAAACTGATTTATTAGGGGTTGAACTAAAAAGATAGGGGTTATAATGACCTAGAAACTTATCTAAAATCTATTTTATAGAAATACTTAGAAACTATTATGTATTATTCTCATTAATAGTCTATTTTGGACTGTTTTGGAATGTGAAAAACAAGGGTAGACTTTTTTATTCTCAATTATTACAAGTGTTCCATTCACCTCACCTATAAAAGGAAAATCCTATCATCACTTATTCACACTGTAAAATCATTTTGGTTTAGTCAAAAACTAAATATATAATTTTAAAACATCTATAAACTCATCATGGAAGTCTTATTTGGGGTATAAATCCAAATTAGGATGAATTTTATTGAAAAACTAAGAAGGATACCTGAAGAAGAGGTAACATTCTTCATTAAACAATTTTATATTATTGCTTACCCAACCCCTTAAAATATTGTTAAACTATGATGTTATAATAAAATCATTATCATACATATAATTTTCTTTTATGTAATGTTCATTACCTAAAACCATTCACACTTCCATTAATAGGGTTATGAAATCATCATTCGTGTGTAGGCAGACTACCTCTTCATGAATTGTTGTAATTCATTTTTCTATTACCAATTCTCATAGTTGTCTATAATGATGGTTATAAAAGTTATATATGTTATTTATATTTTAATTATTCCTCTAGATTCATGATATCATATATACCCTTTTTACATTCTGTTGGGTCCTGAAAGCATTGCATAGGGAACGAAAATACTCCCAAAAATTTGACAATGGAATAAATTTAAGTTTGACTAAAGATTTTAAGGAAACATATCGAAGGGAAAAAATTTGGTAAAGTAAAACAAGGAGATTTGAACTGAAATCCCTCCATTTATCACCACTCCACTTGGAGTTCTACATCATAAACCATCCAATAACCAAGCAGTTCACAGAACAAGAATGATGGTGCCATCTCCCCCGCAAAATGTGTCATTGGTGGAATAAAGGCAGATAATCACACACCAACATAATACATCATCCACAAATTGTGACATTTCTTAAATGGATGTGGAGGAATACACCCCACATACTATCCCCATGAACTAAAATGTTTCATCAGTGAGGCGAATCTAGTGGCATCCTGCGAATGAGGAAAAGTCGCTTGTGGGATTGAGGCGGTGATTTTCTCCTCTGTGAAGTGCAATCCTTCCGGCCTCTGTTGACCAAGACATCTGTAAGTGGGGTTATTTCCCCACAATATTCTAGAAAAGGTAACACATAACCCATATATCAATCTTTTCTATCTCAATATAAAATTATCTCAATGGATACTGAAAAAGGGAGAATAAAAAAAGAGGGTTTGGAAGCCTACGAGAAGGACTTAGGTGATGAATGATTGACGAAGTGCAGAACTGAGAATGATTCTTAGTGGGTATAAACCCACCACATGGAATTAAAGAAGAATATGAAATAATAATATTTAGACTCTGAACCTAATTGGTGAACTGTAAACCACATTTCCTTCACATACGGACTTCCTGAAGACTACATAATTAATAACCATTATTCTATTTGGTTGCCACATAGCCAATGTCTATGCAGACAAAACCCTGCACCACATAGTGCACTGCTATGTGGTTCGACCCTTGGGGATGCATTGTAATGTACTACGTGGACCACATATAGTCTTGTGTCCCATCATGGCACACAGACATTTCTCCCACCTACGTAGCAACATTGTATGCGTGGAAGTCCCCATCCCACATAAAGAAATGGCACACAGAATGGGGTATCCTTGGATGTTACACCTTACATCTTTGATCATCCCATTCTGTTTCCGTCTTATCCTCTATAGCCCCTATGTGAGCTACTCCAATGCCATTAGGGAAAATTATATTCCAAATCAACCATACCCATATTCTAAAACCACCGAGTGCATCAAGGTGTATTTTTTAGTTTGCATACCCATGATAAGAGGAGATATGTGGGTAATCCCCGCAATGGTATGGACCCCAGAATATCCCTAAATTTACATTCCAATGGTATCACAGGGTCCAACCTTGGGATTCTCACATGTAACTGTCTGTTTAAGGTATTAAATGTAATTTGTGGCTTTTCCCTTCCATGAAATCTAGGGATAAATAAAGGAGACCACCTTTGCATTTCTTTTTTACAAGGAACGACACTTCTCCCCTTTCCCCTATAACCAAAATAGAACTCCTACTTAGCTATGAACCTATCCTTTCTTTCAGGGGTGATGTTCTCCCCCTTCTTTTCCTCATCCTAGGACCCATCTAGATAGATCACTAGACATGAATATCCCGAATATCAAAACAAGAGAGGAAATAAGCACACTTAAACCCCCCCTTTCACTTTAGCTCAATTTACGCTATCTCCCTAGTCTCTTCCACTGTCATCCTTCGCCTTTTCCATTAGCGGAAAAGAAAATATTTCTAACTTGTTGAATATTTCACATCCTCTTGTTTCTCACACCAATCATGACTCATGTGGGCTTAGAAGTTTATGATGATCACAACACCCACCAAATCCACTCCCATCAATGAACTATGAGAACTTAGATTCCTGATCAAATTAGGAATAATAGGATGTTTGTTCAAGGACCAAGCTTGAGTAAGCCTCTAAGAAGGTATAAGCCCAAATAAAATCAATTAAACCCCAAAAATGGGCCTAATTTATAGTATAAGTCCCAACTCAAACACATCTATGAGGGATTCGATTCCCAACTAACTAGGATATGTTGGAAGCCTCTCTTAGGTCAAAACTTGATACACAAATCACCCTAATTTTCTCCAGGCCATATCCCCAGTAGGTTCATATACACCCTGAAGACCATATTTCTTCTGTCTATCTTGGGATACCTTAGCATAAGTCCCTCACCAAATATTGACTATGAAACTTCTTCCTAGACGTCCTCACATCACAAAGTTAAACTGTATGGATGGGTCCTTGTCACATTACCTAAAATGGTGATGTGTCCAGTAAAGAGACACCAAACTATATGGAATCTTATTCCTCTCACAAGGATATGAAGAAATAACATCTTGTGGGTTTGATCCTGATATCTAAACAATATCTACCCCCTCCATGATGATAAAATATAGAGTTCCCCATCATATGGATTAAATTAGAGTTGTCTAAGTAATAGACTATAGATTCATCAATGTGTCCATAAAAGGGTAACATTAATGAAAAAACTCATATAAAAATAGATGTTTTCATCAGTATAAAACCTCATATACATACAAATGATTTTGAACCCATGCATATATTTAAAAAAATTTCTACCCTAGGGGTATACCAAAAACCCATTCATTGGAATAAACCAACGATTAATGAACATATTAACATTTCTTTAATCTATAAGAGTCCCATAATATGAAATAATTTCCCCCAAAGGGTGTGATGATCCCTACATCCCATCCTCTTGACCAATGGAGTCCTTAAGTGTCTTTGGAAAAATCATCCAATGAGCACCTACCTTTTGAAATTTGGTTCATGAATCAAGGATAAAAGGGCCGTTGGGTGTTTTTGGCTCTACGAATATACTTGTGGGAGACCATCCAAGGACATATTACCTAATGTGGGTTGATTTCACAAACACTGAACCCCCTACAATCACCTACTGGGGCCACTCAATTTTGGAACCTCTATCATGTTACCAGAAGGTTATATGTCCTAATTATATTGGGACCATATCTCCCACTAAAAAGGAGCACGACGCGAATCGGGTTGAAACAAAAATGGTGAACTTGAAATGAATCCTTCACCAAGGTAGAGACATTACCCCACCTCAATCAACTTTTGTATAAAAAAAATAAGAGTGACAAGTAAAATAATCAACTATGCATTTGATCACGAGATTCTAATGTGGTGGGGTTTTGTTGTCTTTACTTGTTACATATATTTTAGATATCCAGAGCAACCTTCAATTTGAATGGAATCCTCAATGTTCTCGCAGAAACACGTGATGATCAATGCCCTAACCGAGTCTTCCACAAGAAAGAGGATTCCATCTCCTACCCAATATCTTTAACCCTGGATTTCAAACACACTGATCTGAGATTACTACCAAAAGGGTACTCTCCCCACAATGGAGGCTACAAGACAGACCCTCCAATCGGTGAAATCTCGCTAGTTGCCTCTTCAGCCGTGGATGACATTCTATCTCAAAGTAGTCCCACTATACATCTTCAATCAATTAAAGATCATGTCCCCAGAGCAAGATAATGAGTACCTCCCTTACCATGGGGAGGTAGATGAGGATGTCACCAACAAGTTCATCCTTATTGTACAAGTGCCCCGCTCGAGGGCCCCTACTGGAGAATGTCACTGCTAGTGGAACACAAACCAATATTCTCACTATGAAGTGGATGTGATACCAACATATACTAATTATGTTCAATGTAAATAGACCCCCTCAGACATCCCACAAAGGGTTATGAACTCATAACCCAAAATAGGTCATCACCCTTGTTCATAAGGATGAGACCATCCAAACAAACACTGTGGAAGACTATGGGAAGACATATAACCACATCCCCTATTCTAAATCCCACAAATGAAATATGGTGACAACCTATCAGAAAAAGCATATCTTGTCTCCCTCTTATGAATCCCACAAAAAAACATGGTGGAACATAATGAGAAAATTCGTACTTCTACCAATGCTCATAAGTCCCGCCGCACAATCTGGGTGGAAAATTTTTCAACAGGTGAAATTATCTATCGATACTCAAGAATACGTCCACCCAAATAGGTCCACAAACTATGGGAAGTCATACAACACTGCCAATGCATATGAAGCCCACCAGTCATATACGGTGAAAAGAAAATATAAGAAGATTCAAATTATTATGGATTCATATGAATCCTATGGTACAAATACACTAGAAATGAGAATATAAAAATCTATACTCATTAATATAAAGCTCTCTATTAAAATATAGTGGAAAATATATAAAGTAGTCAGTGTACCCTAGCTACAAGTCAGGGGAAGACTCATTTATCTGCACTAAAATAAGAGAACTGCCAGTACCCACTGGCTACACACAGAAAACCATAGTAGGAATAAACTCTTTCTCTGACATAAGAATGAGAATTTTTTCCCATTACAGTTAAATACATATGTCATATAATCTTGGAAATTATGGAGGATCAATCATTGATTCCATACCATATCCTCCAAACTTATCAAGACTTCAATTTTTCCGCAGAAAAAGTGAGGATTCGGGCCCATGATCCTATCTCCCCGGGCATGGTGATTCATCCAAAAAATAAGATGGTTACTCTAGAGACTTGCATTACTACCCCATTATAGGAGGTTTGATGGCTATATTCTACAATACAAGGAAAACTGGCTTAGGAACAAACACCTGTTCCAACTAGGGGACACCAGTCCAATGTGTTGGCCGCTCGAGGGTAGGTATATATCCATACTAGAACTCAAGATGATCATTGACATATTATAGTGACATCATGGGATCAAATAAAATATTAACACATATATGAAGGTTGTTTTGAATAGTAGGTTTCCCCGGTTTCCTGCAAGAGAGTGCCCAAAAATGAAACTCACCAAAGGAAAACTGAAAATGAAGAGCACATTCATGATTCTACTCTAATGGAAGTTAGAGTTCATGATTCCATAAAACATATATCAATAGAGGCTCAAGATCCTATTGATCCATTGCAAAATAAAGGATGCGGTAGTAGCATTTGCGGAGGTCCTCCCTGCAATATTATTACCATCACCTCTGAAGGTCCTCCCCAGAGCACCCATAAGGGTTTAATTCATGGGAAATAAAATATTGATTAGGATATATTATCTCTTGATTTGTGTAATGATAGACCTCACTTTGTCCAGAAGATCCATAAGCAAGAGGTTCCTCCCCTTACTGTGGTTCTCCCTGTTCATATTTCCCAGGGCATACACCGTAGATATTATTCACCCTATGGTTGGACATCAAGCCATGATGGGTTTGCTCTCCATGATAGAAGTCACTACGAAGGTGCTACCAATAGTGACATCAAGCAATGAAAAGACCCTCCCCTCATTACAGTTTATCAAAAAGGTCCTCTCTAGGATCCACACTGTATATATTCTCCTGGAAGATAGAAATCAAGCCATGGTGGTAGCCCTTTCCATGATGGTATTCATTGCAAAGGTCATCCCTACAATGAAAAAAAACATCAAGAAGGTACTCCCCTTGCTTTGGTTTTCCATGAATGTCCTCCCTAGGGTACACACTTTGGGAAATATCCTTGTAGTCGAACACTAAGTTGTGATGGTAGTCCATGACACCATAGCCTCAGTTGTGAAGGTCCACCCCATTGTTTAATTTCACACCGACAAGAATGTACTCCCCTCACTGGTCCAAATATGAGAAAACCTTCATATTCTGAGGTTCCTGGAAGAAAAATGTCAAATATTCTAGAAACCCTATTGATGAAAAGTGACATCCTTTCTCAGCTAGGGCATGACGCGATGTCACACTCATCCTCTAATCCACCCTCTAACAATTAATATGTTAGTGAAATCCCCACTAGCCCCACTAATCAAGATGGAATCATCATAAGGAATCCATGTTCAGAACACTAAGAAGAAGAAGCCTTGGGAGAAGAACAATATAATATGTTTTTCTTGAGGAGACAACTATCCAAATACGAATTACCAGTTATGTTTTGGCCAACAACCACTTATAATTTCAATATTACAAAAGAGTTTTCTAAAGCATATTTTTACAACATTTTCCTTAATGTCAAGACAACTCTCTATATCTTGAAAATGAAATTTCTACCATATGACGGGTATGCAAACCATGTCAGTATATTGGGGGAGATTCATCATAAAATTGACCTAGAATCCCTTATATCTACATATAAGATACTATCAGAAAGGAAAAAAGAAAAACCTTTATTTGGATTGCCTCCATGTGATGAAAAAATTGTGTTTCCTCATCGGTGATGCCCCATCTTGTGTTCATAGGGTGGGTGGAATATTGATCTCTACACTTTAACCCATGTACTATTTAATATAATCCACTGGAAATGGAATCCTACAACGTTATTATCCCAAGATGGAAGCCAAATTAAATACCTATTTAGGAAAGGTGTCCCACTCAACAAGAACCAGCCATGATTAAGTCTCAAAAGTTTCAATCCTGATGAGAGAAATTCATAAAAAAACTTCTACACTAGAACACTGTGAAAATTCACTAGGCCTCTCGCATAAGGAATGCCAAGAAAATACCACCAATCATGTCCTCAGAGGAAAATAATTCACATGTAGATCCTAAACCATATCCATCTCACACCTGCATTGGAATTAATGAGATAAAGAAGGTGAAAACACCAGTAGCAATTGTCGTAGTACATGATCAACCATAGACCATAGGACTGGGGTTTTTTTTAAAACAAAATGACTATGTATGAACAGGATATCAAGGATGAGAAAAATCAATGATAGAATAGGAGAAAACCCATCTTATAGGGATAGGGGTATTTATACCTCAATCACCCACACAATAGAAGTCATTCTTTTCTTGCCTTGGGAGGAAAATAAATAAAGAGGTTACTCAACCTATCTCAATCTCACAACTCATGTCCCTCAGGGTGGAGGCATACTTCTCGGTCACATCAAGGCTCCTTTTGAGTAAATATTATCTAAGGAACTCAAAGAGGATCCCAGAATGGAATGATAATATCCAACAAGGTACTCTAGAATCCATCCTACCATTTATAACCTGGTACACCACCTACAATACAGTACGTATCGGTGAAAGTCATAGAAGTCAGCCCCATAGATCTTTCTGAAAACAATATAAATATTGAGGATGCAAGAGAAGATGGTTCCCTCCTGGTGGTGATCCATACTAATCTTAATGGTGTGCACACCCAGAACCAAGGATCCTCCCTAAATTTGGGTGCTCCCTAATCCAATACCTCATTACAACCTTTAGAATAACCAATAAAGAGAAGAATAAAAAAAATTTCATACATTAACTACCTTTTCCACCATATGAAAAAGTTCCTATGATGCTCCAAGAGGTATTCACTTGACATGATGAAGAAATAAAATATCCATGGAGAATCAGAGCTGAGTATCTTCAAGAGAGTTGTATAATGGATATGTTCCTCAGGAATAAAATCAATAGACACTCCCACCAGATGTTCCACTCCCAAGAGGGATCATCCAAGAAAATTAATCAAGGGTTGTATTCTATTCCATCATGGAACTAGTACCATAAATATATTTGAATCTGGAAATGGAAGGATATCAATATTTCCAACCACTAAGGAAACACCCGAAGCATATCTAGGCAAATCCCCAAAGGATTCCCCAAGCCGAGTATCTGCTCCATACACCAGTAGAGCTGAAACATCTAATCTGCCCCATATTGTACCCGCCCATGCTCAAGTCCAACAATATACACATCAATGGATCATGAGTACCATCGAGTCATTAATATCTTGGTTGGGAGCGATGGAATGGAGGCGTACTCCAATACAACTAGAATAGAATCTTTACCCCAACTGGGTAGGAAAGGTTTCGCCACCATAAAATTTTAGTAACCTCATATTCCTAGTGTTCAATGGGTCATGTGACGTATAGAAACACCTGATGCACTTCTCATATTATAGTGATCCCATGATGGGAACCCTAGAGAAAAAAGAGGTATTGACGCTCAGATTCCTTGTAATAACTCTAAAAGGTTCATGCTTTGTGTGGTACACCAATTTTTCAGATAACTGAATAATAGGATCGAAGGATCTATGGAACCAGTTCCTATTTTAATTTAGCTCAATGTTTCCAAATAAAACATAAAGAGACATCATGAACTAAATATAGTGAGAAAATGAAAGAGTTTCAAGTTTCATTTCTACATGGAATGGTTGGACTTAATCATTGATCCAGCCACTCTCCCAAGATAAGATGTTGTCCATATGCATCTAAAAACTCTAAGATGAGTTTTGAACACCACTACTTCTAATGAAATATACTAGTGGGTTCCTAGAATTCTTGGCTATTTCTCAATGTATAAATGATTCATTACAACAGACTAATCTCAAGTTCCAAGTAGCCCCATCATCCCCAGTGAAAATAACATGAAGAGTTGAAGAGGCTTCTATTATGCTTAATCCAACCCCTTTGCTAGCTCCAGCTCCCAGGCCCACACCAAATAGTGTGGTCCCTCTGAATGTCAGTATCCACCCCTGCCTCGTTAATATGAGATAAGAGGAATCGAGAGAAATCAATTCAAGGAATATAATAATAAATTTTACTTATTCTAGGGTGACCAAGTCTGTGGCTACGTCGTAGCTGGCATGAATTAAAAACTTGATATGGATCCTAGAGTCGAAGAGTGGTGATGAAGTAAGTCTTGATGACCAACATTATTACTATCCCATACACCAAATAATATTAAATAACATCCAAGAGGGATTTTTATTCAAGGAACTCCTCCGATGAATGATAGATTCTTGAAAAGTCAAGCTCGGGCCACCCCCAGAACATGTGGAATATGTTTCCACCACTGAAATATATAATAGAGAAGAGTGGGAAAAAAAATTTAACAAAAAGGGGAAAAGGTTCAATAGTTAGATGATTCAAAAGAAAGGTAATAGAGCCCATGTAATACTACAAGCATAGTTGAAGCAATCAATTGTTCCCCCAACAGCTCCAGAAGCAACCCATCAGACATCTTAGATCCCACAGTCCTCCAAGGGTTGACTACCCAAAAATCAGTCCAATCAGAAGGGAGGAATGAATGTGAACGAAGGGGAAATTAAAACCAGGACAAACTTGGATTTGAAACTATCATATTTCATGCCACCAGATCCGAGAGTAAGGACCCTACCCCACAAACAACACCACTAGAGGCATATGATGAGGCGGAGTCATCATCTGATGAGGTACTGATTTTTATCTTCATAAATTTCATCCACCTAATGGATAGCTTTTCCAATAATGAATATAGTTATAAACTAAAATCCCCCACCCAATCAGGGGGAAGGAGGAATAATCCTTAGATTCATAGATATCATGGGAGGCACAACCATGGCATAAACTAATCCTATGACCACACCCCTTATCAAACTATTAGTGTTATAGAATCCTATGGAAGGAACCTCTAGTGGACCCAACATAGACATGAAAATTATCCTCCCCGATAAAGAAGCCACTTCTTTCCAATATTTCTATTATAGCTATCAGAGGAAGAACATGTGACTAATTTCCCTTGTCATGTGGGAAGCCCTTCCGGGCCCAATCCAAAAAGGATGGAAGCTCCTTTGGCTCCAATCCCAACGATCGACCCATCAACATCAAATTGCTAATTCCCTAAAGCACCTGTGAAAGAGTATCCATGATATGGGAAACACTAATATTATGATTAGAAATATGATATTCTGAAGTAATTGGCCTTGGTTACACCTAATATGTAAATCTTGGATGCACTGAATCTATCATCAGATCTTGGGGAATCACTTATCAATTATTTTCTTAGTCCCCACGAGTTTGAATATGAGGTAGAAGCCACTAATGACTACTGGATAGAGACAAATCCTATATAATTCCACATAATTATCTATTTCATGTATCAAGATGTAGATTTAATCATTCAAGGGAACATCCAACCATTATATGTGTCTAGAAAGATAAATGATGTTGATGTCAGAAAGGTCTTCATTGAAAATGGATATGGAGTTAACCTCCTCCCACTGTGGACACTTCTTCAAATGGGATGCAATGATGATGATCTAACACCCTTCACCAAGACTCTATTGGGCTATGAAAATAGTGAGAAAAAGACATTATACCAAATTATGCTCGACACCCAATTCATTGATCTCGTAGATCACATAGAATTTTTGGTGGACTAAAATAATATAGCCTTCAATGGCCTACTATGAATTCTCTAGCTACATCAACTAGCATCATTTTCCTCCTCCTACCATAAGTGCCTCAAATATAGTATTAATGTACAGAGTGGGACACTAAATATAAACAAGGCCCCATTAAACTTCTACGAGTCATACTATATTGACATGGGGTTCTACTAGACGAAGGGTAAATGAGCTAAAATCAATGGATTTGATTGGGTTTCCACCCCAAAGAGTGTATAAATGGTTCCCGTCGATCCCCTCAAGTAGCTCGGTGGAGGGTATGAGTTTCCCATCAATCAGATTGAGGGAACAAGTCCAAATTTGGATGCATATTCAGAGGTCCACATGATCTCAATCATGACCACCGAGATTTATAATTTCAAAAATCCCACTGGTTTCCAAGACAAGGGTGAATTCTCAGAAAAAAAATCCCTTGATCCATCCTCAGATCAATAGAAAATCCATACCTCACTCATTGAGATAGAAGAGTAAGAAAGATCTCTTCCACTCCTCTCTCCATCCTCTCTAAGGGATTACCTAATATATATTGAAATTGAAGAAGTTGTGTCATCTCCCAGACCCCAAAATTGAAACTCTCATCTCAACTATGGTGAGTTCGTCTCAAGAATTGTTTCCCCGTCAAAATAATAACAAGATAAAGAGGATTTGGAAAAACAGGAAGAAGAATAAAACCATTGGGATTTCCCAATTTAATTTGAGGATGTTGTATCTAACACCATTTATGAATTCAATTGATTAAACATGGGAAGTAAATAAGACCCGCAACCTACACTAATTAGTGCATCCATGCCTTCTGAAGAGAAGTAGGTATACACTTCTTTCTTGATGTAGAATCGAGATGTTTTCATTTGGAACTATACATAAATTATAGGCCTCAATCCCAAGGTGGCCACTCACCACCTGGGACTGCCAGAAGACCACCATGGTTACATGAAATCCACCAGAAGGTCATGCCCAATCATAGAGGTGGATGATCAGAGTATGAATCAATTTTAGGTATCTTAATCGATATTTCCCGAAAGATGACTTCCCAGTCCTGATCACATAATTTTTGATCAATGAAACAGTTAGATATGAGGCTCTCTCTTTCATGGATGGATATTTTGGTCACAATAAAATCTAAATGGCATAGAACGATGAAGAATCTATGGACTTCGGGGCTCCCCAATGTGCGATTTTCTATAAATTTATTCCTTTCTATTTAAAAAATTTTGACACCACATATCAGCGCGCCATGCATCATATTTTCAAACCCTTATTGGTAAAGTTATTTTAATTATATATTGATTATATGTTGTTTAATCATGACATTTTTAAGACCACCTGACAGTTATTGAATATATCTTAAATAAAATATTAAGAAATATTTTTAAAATGAACCCCCTAAAAAAGTGATTATATTATTACCTCAAGAAAATTTCTCAGCTTCTTCCTCTGCCGTCATGGAATCGATGTGGACCCAAGAAGAAAAATGTTATCTTTATCATGTCACCTCCTCGTAACATCACCGAGTTGATAGGAATTCAAGAGAATTTGGCCTACATTAGGCACATCGTAGCAAACCTCCAAATCAAGTGTTTTTCATTCACTATGTTGATGAAAAAGGGGTTTCATAATAGTGGACAGAAGACGGGGAATAATCATTTGAAAATCTCAAGAAATATCGATTAATACCTCTAGTGATAACGCCACCTATCAAAGTAACAACACTTATCTTGTATGTGACTACCATGGAGTGGTCTCTGTGTGCCTCCTTTGAATAGAAGAATGACACTGGCGGTGAGAATAACCTCTATTATCTCAATCAAACCATGATTGACGCTGAGAATCATTATTCAAATATTGAGAAGAGCTTCCTGACCCTAATCATTTTAGTCCAAAAGCTGAGACACTATATGAATCACCATGAGGTCCATTTGATATCTTGTAGAAACCCACTCATGTACATTACCAGTCTTCCAATGCTGAATGGATGCTTGTCACAGTGGGAGGTCATTTTGTAGCAGTTCGACATATAGTTCATGCCTCAAAAATCCATCAAAGGCATGGAGTTACCAGAATTTGTGGTAGAGAACCCCTTATCCAACATGACTTAATTGGATGATGAAGTACCCAACAAATAAGTACTCTTTTTTCAAGAGGGTTCCTAGAATTTAGATATTTATTTCGACAATGCATCTAGAAGTCCAACATGGAAACAGATGGACAACCCCAAGTTGAACCTGGTAGGGCTGGGAGTCATACTCATATCTCCAGAAAAGGTTTTCTTTCCATACTCTTTTATTCCATTATAAGGATGCACAAACAATGAAGCAAAGTACCAAGCTCTCATTGAAGGTCTGGAACTGTCCCATTAAGAACAAGAAAAGCACTTGAAGATAAAAGCAGAATGAGAACTAGTCATCAAGAAACTCAATAGTGACTATGATATCAAGAAAAAGTATATGATCCCTTTGATTACACGTGTTTGATAACTGATGGTAGAATTCCCATAAAATCCAACAATGAATTATATTAATCAGTCACAAAATGCTCAAGCTGATGCATTAGAAAATGTAGCCATAGCTTTGGATGATCTAAATCAGGACGAAATATTTATCAAAATTTCCCATCATTAGATGGTCTTACAATTCATTCAGACCAAGGTGGATAAAATCAACAAGATTAGTTTCGTCACTAAACATTATGGTCATAGTTATAGTTGTATGACTCCAATTGAAAATTAACACAAAAAAAGGGAGAACTCCCACTAGATAGAGATGGAAGGGAGAAAATACAGAGGTGGAAAATCAAGTTTCTGATATACAAAGGAACAAACTAGTAATAGTTCTTTTATAAGTGAGGTCATGATGGGATCCTTCTTAGGTGCATCAATAGGGAAGTAACTAATGTATTCAAGAAATATGTACATGCCAGAACTTGTGGATAACATCAGTCAACATCCAAGATCTCTCATAAAATTTAGAGTATTGGGTATTATTGGACCACTATGAAATAAGATTGCACTAAATTCACTAATAAATTATATAACTTTCATGTTCATGCTATTATCATCCACAAAACCATGGAATAAATTCACACAACCAAGTAGTACTGGCAATTTTCTATATAAGGAATGGAAATCGTGGGACTATATCCTCCTGATATGACCAAGTAGTTCATGTCTATTCTCATAGAAACTGACTTCTTTTTGAAATGGGAAGAAGTTATTCCACGTAAAGAGGTTAGGTCCCGAACCATTGTCATCTTTGAAAAAGCTAATATCATCACCAGATTTGTTGTCCCTCATATAGTTTTGACATACAATGGCACCAATTTTTGTTATTCTATATTGGATAGTCTATATTAGGATTATGACATCAAAGACACCTATTCATCCAAGTATCTTGCATCAACTAATGGTTAGATAGAAAAATTCAATAAGATCATATCCAACATACTCTAGAAGATAGTTGGAAAAGATAAGAAATCAAGGATGGAAAATCTTCTCTATGATCTATGGGCTTATCAGACCATGACCCTTACTACCACTCAAGAAACCCCATACTCATTAGTATATGGGATAGAGGCAATACTACCTATTAAATTCTAACTACACTCAATCTGAGTTACCGTTTGTGATCAAATATCCACAAATGAGAAATACTAGAAATGGTTTAAATATTTGGAGTGATTGGATGAGAAAATATTGCACACCCTGCACCATTTGGAAGTGTATCAAAACCGGATTACACAGGCCTTCAACACAAAGGTTCACCTCGAGTCTTTCTTTAAAGGGGAAATGGTGCTGGTCTAATGAACTTCAATAATACTCAGAAAGAAACCTCCAAAATTAGTGAAAAATGGGAAGGTCCATATTTCACACACAAGTTCTCCTCCAATGAAGAATATGCCTTAATTTCAATGGATGGATAGCTCACCACAGCTCCCACCAATGTGAGGTTTTTAAAGAATTATTTTTTGTAATAATATAAATATAGCCTTAGATACAAGATGTTAAAATACATAGAACCATATGAGTCCATGAAGTATGATGTTGAACTGCTAAGAATCATTGTTCTCATGGAATGATGTTAAACATCATGGTGATCATTGTGTCCTGAATAATGATTCGTTTCACATGAGTCAGATATGTGCGAGTGAAAAAAACATGCCCCTCTTCTTATTAGAGAGTCAGATCCACATGGGAACTCTGTTTCTCCAGAGATGCATGTGGATTGATTCCTTCCCTTATAGGATATGTAGTGATTCCTAAAGCCTACATCCTTCTCTATCCACCATTCAAAAAAAATTCCTATCTATGTGTGGGTCAGACCAGCACAGGTGGAATTCCCAGAACTATGTACGACTTGATTCCTACTCTCATAGGATATGTAGAGACTCCTGGACCCTAGGTTTTTTTTTCAACCACCACATGATACAAATGCCTATTTTGAACCCACCACCATCTCAATATTTCAATAGTATTCTTTGTTATTTCCTATTTTTCATACCAATCTTGACTCATGTGGAATTGGGAATGGTAGTAACAATTTCCCCTACACAAATAGAGGGTAGAGGTACATGAAAATCCCATTATTCCAAGAGAATGATTCTAGAATTCCCCTTATGTATGGGTCAGACTGATGTAGGTAGAATTATAAAACTACATGGGTCTTGATTCCTTCTCTTGTAAGATACATAATGATGCCCAGATCCCATATCCTAGTCCAGCCACTATCACCAAAATTCCCCCCTCCTTGTGTATGGTCTGAACCTATGCAAGGAGGTTCACAGAACTACATGTGTCTTGATTAATACCTTCGTTGGATACATAGTGGTGCCTAAATCCCATATCCTTGTCTAGCCACCATCCAAACAAAAATGCTTGTTTTCCATATATATATAGATCATACCTAGGTAGGGGGAATTATAGAACTACTTGTGGCTTGATTCCTAACCTTGTAGGATACATAGTAGAACCTAGATCCCATATCCTAGTCCAACTACAATAAAACAAATACCTCCCTCCCTGTATATGGTTCGAACCTATGTAGAGAGGTTCACAAAAATCAGTGTGGCTTGATTCCTGCCTTCATAGGATATGTAGTGATGCCCATATCCCACATCTTGGTCCATCCCCCATCCAAACCAAAATTCTATTATCCCAGTATATGTATTAGGCCAAGGTTGGTAATTTACTTTTATAAATAAACATTTCTTGATTCCTACCTTCGCAAGATACATAGTGGCACCTAAATCTTATATTCTAGTCCATCAGCCATGAAAAAGAGTCCCCCTCCTTTGTATAGGTAAAACATGTGTAGGAAAACTCATGAAAAGGTACCTGGATTAGATCTCACCAATATGGTATATTCAGTGATACCTGGGTCTCCAAAACCTTGACATAACTATGATACATGATGAAGTGGTAAAATGTCCCCATATTTTTTTATGCTACCTTTTTCAAGTGGAGTAACCTTTTTTCATCCCTTGTTTCTCACACAGATACTAGTTCACATGGGATTTGGAATTTTGGTAGAGGGTTACCTAGAGTTATACCAATCCATTTCATAACCAAGAAGTGTCCAAACAACATGAAATTAAGCTACATGGAGAAAATGAGTCCTAATTGAATGACATTAAACTGCATGGAAAAAATGTCCTAACTGTATGAAATAAAAACCGCATGGCCAAAAATGAGTCCTAACTACATGACATTAAACTGCATGGAAAAATGAGTCCTAACTGAATAACAGTAAACTTCATAGCCAAAAAAGAAGTCATAACCACGCGACATTAAACTACATGTCCAAAAAAGAGTCCTAACCGCACGAAATTAAACTATAAGGTATCTCAAGAACTATGGATAGACTCTAAAAGTGAAGATAATTGTCGTGACACCTAGGCCTTCCTAGGTCCAACCACATAGAAAAAAAAATGACCCCATTTCATATATGAAAATATAAATTTATTTAGAAGATTCCAAACCTTGATTCCCGCTACAAGGACTTGTCAAAGGATCATGCCACCCTTACATATGAGTCAGATATATGTAGAGGATTCCAGGCATCATAACTAATCAATGTATTGATGTTTCTTGCATACCCTGATAACCATTTTCATCCATAAAACTCCATCCCTTGGAAAATCATATATCCCCATAATCATCCTCGACTATCATAAATGGATGGTTAGTGTCACAATGACACCTTGGTTTGATTATGCACACAATGTCCCGGTGGATCTTCATATGTTTCCCACAAAAGGGAATGTTATCTAAAGGTAAATTCATACTTAGGAGAGGCATTTCCTACTACTGTAATACCATTGTATCACAAGCCTCATGTCATCCATCCTGATTCAAAGAAACATGGAATCATAGTGTACACTTTATTCCCCTGCTCATGTCAGGGGAGTACTAGAACATCCCGACTTGATTGGCCTATACTTATGCATGATCCATTTAACATGTTTTCCCTCTAAAATGATGTTAAAATGTGCTACCCACATCCTCACTATATGACTTAAAACTGTGTTCTCATATGAGGGTACATTTCCCTCCAACATCAGTCACCTATCATGTCATGTCTTAAAACCATCTTTTGATTGGCTCCTTCTCTCATAACATATGTAAGGAAATATGGGTTTTTACCCTAATTCAGCCACCCAAAAGAAAAAAGGAAAAAATACCCCCTGTTTATAGACTAGACCTACATAATGGAATGTTCTACAAAGAATTACATGTGGTTTGATTCCCATCCTAGAGGGGTACGTATTGATACTCAGATCTGGTAACCTAAACCTAGATACTGAATGATAAAAATGTCCCTTATGTACACAGATTATGTCAAAGTGGAAAGCTCTAAAACACGCCATTATCTCTAGACCATCTCAAGAATAATCACATTCCCTCATTTCACGTTGGTTCACCTATGTCCTTTCCACATGAAGTTAAATGGTAGGGAAAGTTTCCTAATCATATAACATTAAACTATATGATGAAACATTGTTGTTTCAATAATTTAAACTAAACAATATCACCCTGAGTACAAAATTCTCCTTTCCATGATCATTCATTCCATAGTGGGTGAATTTAAACCCTCTTCGCCCCTTTTTTCTTGCACCTGGTGAGACCTACATGAGCTTATAGAGTTTGGTAGGGGATTCCCCACAGATTCATGGAAAATCAATCCATGATGAGTATTCATTGTGGTACGATCTTAAAAGGGATGTTATGGTTATTTTACCTATGATATAGATTCCAAACTCTGAAATTTATGAAATTAAACTATGAGGAACCCCAAATTTATCCAAATTTCCCTAAGTTTAATTTTCAGACACCTAGATCGTCCAACCTAGTTCCATCTCCAACAAGGGAATCAAAATGCTTTTCCATACGCATGCGTCAGATCGACACAAAGGAATTCTTAACTCTATTGATAATCACAACCTGAATTTTTTAAAAATATCCATATACATTCTTTCCATATATAAAAATCCATGATTTGATCAATTTTGGATCTTCATAGACCTCCCATGATATTTGGAAAGGAACACTAGTGTCTTGCGGACACCATTGTTTAACTATGGGCATAATGCCCCAAAATATTTCCATTAGTTTTCTACAAAAAGACCATTCAATCAAAGTAAAAAAAGAATCCTTAGGAGATGCCTTTACTATTTATATTCTCACAATGACTTCCATACCCTATATCGTTTCTGACAGTCCAAAATCTCTTGAAACCACAACTTACACATTCATTCTTACTTGCATCTTGGAAAAGTCGAAATACCTTGGCCCAATTATCCTCTAATTACATGGGGCTTCTGTATCAATGTATTAATCACATTAAAATAAAAATTCATGATAATTTATAATAAATCTAAATTCTTGTTCCTCGATAAACCAAATAATTTATTCCCCTCATGATCATGTGCACAAAATGAATCTGCATAGGAAAGTCCAACATGAGTCCTAACATATTGGAAGACTTGTACCCAAAATAAAACAAAACAATACCCAACCCATATGTGTGGATTTGACCCACTTATGGGAGAATTGTAAAGGAATTACCCTAACTTGATTCATATAATCATAGGGTATATAGTGACACTTGATCTTCATAAGTTGACTCCAGACAGGAAAAAAGGTTTTCCTACTACAATGCTCAGACCGGTGTAAGAACCACCTTAATCACACATGTATGGGAATCACATCTTTACCCATCCTCAGGAAAGTTTGGCCTAAAATTACCACTTTCATATTCAAGCACTCGCTTCCAAAAATCATGCTCTGTGTCCAAAATGGTATGGATCCCCATAATAATCCATGTTCATGAGAAATGGAAGGTCAATGTCATGCAGACACCTTTTCTTGACTGTGCGCATAATGCCCCGATGGATTTACAGAAGTTTCTACACAATTTCATATCAAATAGTGGAAAACCCATCCCTAGGAGTGGATTTTCCTACTCCCATATACCCCTATGAAATATATGTCCCGCTTTAATCCTTTGTTTCAAAACCCTCCAGACTATAGTTTACATCTTTCTCTATTGTCATGCCTAATGATGATGGAACATTTCTAGTAAAACTACCATGAAAACAGAATTTTTTACCCCTGTAGTCCATGTCAAAAGAATTTAAATCATATGTCTCAAGTGTCCTAGATGTATGACATTAAACTGCCCCTTGCTTCATCCCTCTTTTACACAAGTCAAATCCGTGTGGGAGCGATTTCTCAACCAATGCCTATATAAATACCCCTATTACATATAGACAACGTTTCCCTATTGGACCACACATTATGGTATTACCAAGAAAAATAAAATCCAAATTTTTATATAACTATAGGGACATCGGAAATGGAAGGCCAGTGTCATGCGGAAACCTTTGTTTGACTATGCGCACAATGCCCCACTGGTATTGCATAAGTTTCCAACGCAGTATCCTTTCAACCAAAGACAGACTCACCCTCAAGAGAGGATTTACCTATTTTTATATACTCAATGGATTCCATTACCCCTTTCAAATCCCATACATAGAAACCACAAAATCAGCGTCAATAAAAATCCCTCATCTATTTTTGAAAATTATTGAGACATCCTTGGTTCATACACTCTAATTGAGACCCTCTCCCTGCAAGTCATAGTAAAAGCTCCTAGAATTAAAAAATCATTCATTATAGTCCACTACAACATAAACAGTGTTTAGCGGCGGTTTTGTGGCGGCGGTTCACAAAACCGCCGCTAAACGTTATCCGTGAAAGATTTCGCGGCGGTTTTTAACAAACCGCCGCGAAACCCAACCTATTTTGAAAAACCGCGACGCTTTCCCCTCCCCTATCGCATACCCGTACCCCGATCCCCCTCACAAACCCTCCCCTCTTCCCCGATCCCCGTCCCGCTACCTCCGGCGACACCCGTGCCCTCCGGCGACACCCGCGCCCTCCGACGACACCCGCGCCCTCCGGCGGCCGCCGCGGCCCCCGAGCCCCCCGGCGAACCCTGCACCCCCCCCTCGACCGCCGGTGACCCCCGCGCCCCCGCGCCCCTCGCGCCCCCCACGCCCTCCGGCGACCGCCACACCCCCCGCGGCCTCCATTTTGAGCCTCTCCTCCATTGATTTCTAGAAATTTATTGAGGTAAATGCTTTTTTCATCTTGTTCATCCCCTATACTCTCCCCTACACCCATTATTTCTTGTTTTATACTTATCCCATGAACTCTAGTAAATATGTTGGTGGATATTAGGGTATGATATGGTTCTAATATGGGGGTTTTATGTGTTTAGGGCTTCTAGAGGGCTCCCCTTTTCTTGGTTGATATTTTCTATAAAAGTAGACTCATTTTAACTTGACTTCCACTTGATTGAGGTAGGTAAATTTTTTAAATTTCCTTTAATTAGAAGATCATTGAGTGCCTAATGTTTTCTAATTCCTTTTATTGTTAAATTAAATCTATATGCGGTAATAGTAGTGGATTTAAAAAAAATATCAAGTTTTTCTTACTTTTCATAAAGGTTTTTCAATAGTTTACTCATTTATAAAGTGATATTGAATTTCAAGTATTTAAAAAAATGTGTATATGGATCATTTAATGTTGATTTTAATTATTATGGTCAATTGTCCATGTTTAAGTCTTGGAATGGTAAAAGGTGTAGTTTTAAATAAAAAGTTTAAATAAAAGGTGGTGTTTTGGAATTTCAAATGATTTAAATGAAAAAAGGAAATTGATCCTTTAAATGGTTTTATGTATGGATTTCTATTATTTTCATTTAAATAAATTTTAAATAAATATTTCAAAATGGAAAAAAATGGCTTGCTATCCTGGACTAATTTTGAAAGAAAGTCATGTTTGTCACCTTCAAGGAGGTTTTCTCAAAAATGTACACAGCCCTTAGTCAAGGCCCTTGATTTTGTACTGATTGATACATATATATTTTTGTTACTGAGGAGAATATTTTATATCTTTATTATAGGAATTTTTTGTGAAATGGGGATGTTTCTTAAGATGGAATTGAAGGTGATGTGATATTTAGTTAAAGTGTTTTAAAATTTATTTGTGTAATGATCATATGACTTACTTGTTTCCTCACATACCTTGAGTTTTATCATGGGGATCATAGGTAGCTATGTAAAAGATCTATATGATTGTGACCCTACTGTATATTATTCATTGGCTAGGGATTACGTCCCAATTAGACCGAGTGAGCTAATGGGATAGATTTGTGACCCAATGAGACCATGGTAGCTCCCAAAATATTTAGGTTCACATGTATTAGGTAGTGTTCTGATTAGATATATCCAATATCATTCATGTTATACCCTAGTGATTTTCCCATGATACCAAGTATTTTTTATGAAATTAAAAAGGGTATTTTCATTTTCTTTTTCATGGTGTCCCCAAGATTGATTGGATTATGAAACCATTGTGTGTTTGTGTTTGTTACTCCTTATTCATTATTGGTTTAGTTATTTATTGATATTTTCTTTATTCTTATGATTTTATTTGTTTTATATAATGAATTAAATTATGGTGGATTTTAAATTGATTTTTTTTTCAAAGGAAATAAAATTTTATGTTTTATATTTGAGTTTTTAAGAAGATATAGATACATAGTAAAATATTAGTTTTGTTCTGAAAAAAAAATTAAAGGTCTCCTATTTAAAGTTTTAAAGTAGTTATTTTTTCCTTATTTAGTTAAAAATGGATTAAATTTTTTAATATGTGAAATTTGGTGTGATATTTTATTTGATAATATTACATGTGAGAAACTTATTTTCCTAACTGTAGTTTAAACTAGAATTATTGAAATTTCATATGGAATGAATTTCACAGAATCTATAGTAGAATCCAAATGGGAATGTTTTTTCTCACACCCTATATACACACTGACATGTGTATATAGTTATCATGTTTTCTTTTATGTGCCCAAACTATAATCTCTTTCGAGTTATGTTCACTTTGCTTTAATTAGGGATGGTATTTGTAAAACCCCATATCTATACAGGTGTTTAGAGATCAAGGGAAACTTAAATTTTCAATTTAGTGGCTAAGATGAATTTTGAAATGGGATTTAGAATCAAATTTTGAGTCTTTGAAAACCTCAATGGAGGAGTTTTAGATATGGTTGGAGGCTTTTGAGTTATCTCAAAGTATCATAGGAACCTTGGGAGAGGTCGGGTGGTAGATGTAGTCAAAACAGTTGCAGTGCCACCGGCTAGCTATTAGTGTCTGGAAATGCAAGAAACCACTTCCAACAGACACTAAATAGCTGGTGGTATTTTTAGAGTGGGGATAACTCTTTTTACCCCTTAATCTTTTGGATGGTGTAGCCAAATCTCCCAATTTTTTTCTCTCACACAATCTCCCAGCATTTCTAAAATATTACTTTTGAATAGCATGAATTGTCTTTAAAGTTTCCACATGATGAACTTTTTCCACATGAAGATCATGTAGTTAACTTGATTTAAAATGCATTATGATCAGTTTCGATCACACATCAAAGGGGTGTTGTTTGAGGCAACATAAATGTGTGATCGATGGTGTTATGATAAGTGTGTATCCCGATATTCTTATTGCTCCTAAATGAGGTGTTGACGCTGTCTCCTATGGACCAGACTTGTTCAGTTGGTCTGAAATGGTAAATGTGGTCAATGAATCATCTTTATTATATTATGCATACTTTATGGCCAATGGTTCATCTTTATTATATTATGTTTCTGTAATCTTACACTATCGTATATTTTGTGTAGGCACATTGTGATATACATGGATAAAAGCTGGATCACATTACCGAGGAACACATCTCAATATGTTAAGGGTTTGAATGGGTTTTTAGATTTTGCAATTTCTAATCGATCCGTTGAAGGGAGAATAAGATGTCCATGTCCTAAATGTAAATTTAGAACATGGTTGAAGAGAGATGAAGTTTATGAACATTTAATACTGAAGCAATTCCCTGAGCAATATTTGTGTTGGATTTGGCATGGAGAATCAAACAATACAGAAAGATTGAGGACTGATGTTAATCCACAGAATGAGGTCCCAAGTTCTTCGACAATGGAAAATGAAATGCAAAACCTCATAAATGATGCATTCGGCACTGCAAGACACCACTATGAGCATCAAAACATATCAGAACAACCAGAAGAGGGTGCTACAAATTGCAACGTGACAAGTGATGTTTCTGAGACTGTAACACAAGCAGATCAAGATTGTAACATATCATTGGATCCTCTTGATTCTGTGGAGCCAAATGTAAGGGAAAACTTCAGTGAGGAAAATGCATTTCATGATTTAGTTGCCGATGGAAATCAAGAGTTGTATAGTGGGTGTTTGAAATATTCAAAGCTTTCATTTCTACTGAAGTTGTACCATATCAAATGTCTATGTGGAATTACAAATAAGGAAATGTCCATGTTATTGGAATTGATTCGTGATGCATTTCCTGAAGCAAAAATCCCAGAATCGTTTTATGATATGAAAAAAGTTGTTAACAAGCTTGGTCTGAATTATACAAAAATACATGCGTGTCCCAATGATTGTATGCTTTACTGGGGAGAGGATTCAAGTAGACAGAATTGTAAGAAATGTTCTTCTTCTAGATGGCAGTCAAAGGGTGATGTTGGAAGTATGACTGAACATAATTTCACGGAGAAGAAGAAAAGGAACACACCTGCAAAAGTTTTGCGTTACTTTCCTTTGAAGCCTCGATTGCAAAGATTATTCATGTCATCAAAAACCGCCGAACACATGAAGTGGCATGCTGTAGATAATAACAATGATGGGTTAATGAGACATCCACGGGATTCCCAATCGTGGAAGACATTTGATTCATTACATCCAGATTTCTCAGCTGATCCTAGGAATGTTCGATTGGGATTGGCTGCCGATGGATTCAACCCATTTGGGACTTTGAGTACGAGTTATAGCATTTGGCCAGTTGTTTTGATCCCTTATAATCTGCCTCCGTGGATGTGTATGCAACAAACATCTTTTATCATTTCGATGATTATTCCTGGAAAACAAATGTCTGGAAATGATATTGATGTATACCTGCAGCCTTTGATTGAAGAATTGCAGGAGTTATGGAGCAACGGTGTTGAGACATTTGATGTTTCTTCTAAAATAATGTTTAAAATGCATGCTGCTTTAATGTGGACCATTAGTGACTTCCCTGGGCTTGGGAATTTATCTGGTTGGAACACTTATACGGGTTTGGCTTGTCCCGTTTGTAACTTTGATTTCGAGCCCAAACGGCTACCTCACAGTAGAAAATGGTGCTTCTTGTGCCATCGAAGATTTCTTGATGCATCTCATAGATTTCGGCTGAACAAATCAAAATTTAATGGTTGCATTGATCGTAGACCACCTCCAAAGTTGTTAACCGGTTCTGAAATATTGACACAGCTTGAAAATGTTAAAACAGAATTTGGGAAGGTTCATCATTTGAATGATAGCGGAAAACGAGTGCGAAGTGCATCGTCAAGTGAAATCAGAACGCAACAATGGAAGAAAAAAAGTATATTCTTCAAACTTTCGTATTGGGAATTTAATTCTTTGCGCCACAATCTTGATGTGATGCATATTGAGAAGAATGTATGTGATAATTTGATTTTCACATTACTGAATGAGCATGGAAAGTCGAAGGATCATCTCAATGCTCGCAAAGACTTACAAGTAATGAACATAAAACGTGATCTCTGGCCAGATGAGAATGAAAAGTATGCTCCGGCCATTTTTTCATTGAAAAATAGGGATAAAGATACGTTCCTTCAAATTTTAAAGAATGTGAAGGTATCTGATGGGTATTCGAGTAACATCTCGAGGTGTGTTGACTTGAAGAATCGTAAGTTATATGGATTGAAAAGTCACGATTCACATGTTTTGTTACAACAGTTACTACCATTGGCATTGCGTACATTATTACCTGAAAAAGTTACTGCTGTTGTACTCCATTTCTGCACATTTTTCAGACAGTTATGTGAGAAAGCTCTACATCCATTTCAGCTGGACAACCTACAGGAGAGGTTTGTATTGACCCTTTGTGCAATGGAGATGATCTTCCCTCCATCGTTTTTTACTGTCATGATGCATTTAACTGTGCATTTGGTTGACGAAGCTAAATTAGGAGGCCCTGTTCATTATCGATGGATGTATCCAATTGAGAGGTATTTTATTTATATGTTTCCAGTTAAGTAAACATTTTTTGGCATTTAAATAAATGCATAATATTATTATTATTTTTTCACAGATATCTTGGGCATTTGAAAGCATACGTGAGAAATAAAGCTCAACCAGAAGGCTCTATTGCTGAAGCCTATTTGGCCGAGGAGTGTCTCACCTTTTGTTCCAGATATTTGGATGATATTGAGACAAGATTTACTCGAGTTGGACGTGTTGACGACACATCAACTCAATCTCAAATGCATCAGAAATCAAAAATATTTCCTGCTATTGGCCGATCAGTTGGGAGGACCTCATACGCGACACTAACAGAATTGGAATTATTACAGGCACATAGATATGTGCTGCTGAATAGTGAAATTGCAGATCCATTTATTGAAGAGTTGAGGATACAAACAAAGAGACGAATGAGAAGCCGAACACGAAATGAAAAAGATATAACGAAAGCTGTGAATAAAGAGCTGGTAGAATGGTTTGCACGACGTGTAAGTTTATAAATATTGCAATAAATACGAATATTACTTTGACACATACAATTTGCAAATCTATTAAATTATATTTTTTTTTCAGATCATGAATACTGATACTCGAGCTGACTTTTCAGAAGATTTGAAGTTTCTTGCTAGAGGTCCTATAAAACAAGTTAGAAAGTTCAACGCTTATAATGTGAATGGTTTTAGATTTCGTACAGTCGATCGAGAAGTGGGTTTGAAAACACAGAATAGTGGTATTTTTACATTTGCTGAAGTGGAATACTATGGAAAGCTGCATGATATTATTGAATTAAACTACCACGGGCATTTTTCTGTTGTTTTATTCAAATGCAAATGGGTCGATTTTATCAGAGGTGTTAAAAGAGATTCATTGCAATTTACTTCTGTAAACTTCTCTCGCTTGATGGATGTTGGTGATCGTGAACTGCATGATCCATATATCTTAGCATCGCAGGCAAAAATGGTATATTATGTGAATGATGTTGTGGATGAAGGGTGGAGTGTAGTTACTCACGTAATACAAAGAGATTTGTATGATATGGGTGATGAAGTGGAAGATTTGACCTCTGCAATTGAATTTCATCAACAACAGGAAGCAGAATTATTTGTCCATCATGATATTGAAAATATTGGTCTAGCAAGGATGAATGAAGTGGATGAAGCAATGGAGCAGGAAACCGACATGATTGAAGGGGAAAATGATTGTATGTACAATTATTTATTCATTCAGCAACTACTTGTTTCATTTCTGTAGTCATTCATTATCATTGTTATATATATATTGTTTGTTAATACTGGGCATCTATTATCATTTTTAATTTTTTTTCTGCATGAATTTTTTGAAATATATATTCTGAACTTAATTTTATTTGATTAAATGACAGGAATGCCAAGGAAGAAGCGGTACACTATTCCTTCTTCTTCTGCGACAGATGACGATCCGTCTGTCCCCACAGTATCATCTCCCCCTGCACCATCTCTGACACCATCAGTGGATGCCTCATTAGGGGATGAGTCATCGCCTCCACCTACAGGAGCTTCAGCAGCGGGGCAGCGACACGCCCACTCCAGTTCATCACGGACATTCTGGAGGGTCGCAGTCATAGGTACAAATTTTAATTAAATAAATTTATTGCATTTTGTTTATAGTAATTGTTTGCTCATTGCAGATGAAGACAATGAAACCGTGGAAAGAGACATAAAAAGTTCTGATGTTTGGAACATGCATGGCAAGAAGATAGTGGTGCCATTTGATTCTTATGGGGTCCCGACGGATGACGCCGCAGGTTTACTTGGTCAGATTATAGGTCAGCTGGCAGCGGAGCCCGTTTCCCTGCCTATTTCGTATGATGATTGGAGGCATATGCCTCCAAACTGGAAAAATGAAGTTTATGATTCTCAGATAAAGGTAATTTTATTACTTTATGGTTTAATTGAATGTCATTTTACTAATATATTCAAAATGAATTTCTGTATACAGATGTTCTTCCACTTTACCGTTGCTGATGTGATAGCACGGAAGTGGACATTGAAAAATCTTGGAAAAAAATGGAAAGATTTCAAATGGAGGTTGTGGTGTGATGTCAACGATTCTTCGTTGACCGTGCAGCAGATGTATGAGAAGATACCCAGTGGGGTACCGAAAGAACAGTGGAAGGTTTTTGTCGATAGACATCGTGATGAGAAGCGGATGGTATTGAAATATATATTATTATATTATCCTCATTTTACATTTATAAATGTACATGAAGAGGAGATAGACATTGAATACAATACTATTAAATTGAATTTTATTTATTTCAGGATCTCTCAAGAAAGAATGCTTCAAACCGGGCGAAGCAGGTAATCCCGCACACTGCGGGTTCAAAAAGCTTTTCAAGAAGCCGAATGTCATTGGTAATCTTTTAATTAGTTTAAATATTTATAAGATAATATTATCTATTTAACATATTTGATTGATGATTTATCTTTGTTTAATGCAGTCACAGAGTTTAGGGCATGAAGCATCCCGAACAGAACTGTGGCTGGATGTTCATAAAAAAACAGATGGAAGTTTTGTTAATGAACCTGCCAGAGAAGTTGGGGTATGAAGTCAATTATTTATTATAATAACTTAATATCAGTTTTTACTGTGTTAATATATATTGATATTTGATTTATAGGTAAAAATTAAAGAAAAATGGGATGCCAATCCTGGGCAATCCTACTCAGTCTCCCAGGATGACCCGGTTGGTCAAGTCCTTGGGAAGGAGCATCCTGGTAGAGTGCGCGGGATGGGTTTGGGACCCGTACCATCTGAGGTCTTTCGCATGCCATCAGGGATTTCGGCCTCATCCACTCCTGGTTATAGTCATTTCATACCTGAAGATGCTCAGAGGGAGATGTCTGCTCTACGAAACACAGTTCACCAGCAGGGGAATCAGATATCTGATTTGCAGAAAGAGTTGCTTGAAATACGTCAGCATATGAGCAGATATGCCCCCGGTGGTAGTGCATCGGGTAGTGGTGAGCAGGTAAATCACAAAAAAATCAAAATCATTTAGTTTGCAAACTTTTATTGGTTTTAATTTTTATTATAAATATGCAACAATATTTAATTTTCAATATAATGTTCTTACAGGTGGCAGCAGGTGGTAGAGATGAAGGTGGAGAGGGTGACGATGCAGCATCAGATGATGAGTAGTAGTATTGTTGATGTGTTGAACAAGTATGATAACAGTTGGTTTGTAGTAAAAGCATTTCATTTGCTGAAAATTATTTCTTTTTATCACTCTAGTGTTGTTCTATATGTATTAAGATGGTATTCTGAGACTATGTTTGGAGTAATTAATGTTTAATTATCATAAAATCAAGAATTATTACCCATTTTAATTGTAGATGATATATTACACCATTTAAAGGAATCTGATAGGTTTTTTATGATTGATATATGGTCTAAAAATCACCCGAGGTGGTTGAATGATGAGGTTATCTTGAATACATCCTTCCCTCATAGGTTTGAATACATCTGGTTTGTGGTTATATCATTCAGTGTTATAATAGAAGAAGATATATAAATGGGGCTCACAATATATATGATCTATGAATTCATATACTAGTTCTTAGATGTGTACATTCATGAAATCATTATATACCAATTGGAAGTGGGTGGAAGTCAAAATTGTGATGGTCACAATGTATCCCCAATATTAGGGAGGATATGTGATCATATATTGAATAATGATTTCATAACATTATATAGAAATCAAGGAGTCCAGTTAAATACATTATTAAGAATGATTGTACATGGATGAGGTTTTAGGACTCCCCATGATACCATAATTAATTGTTTAGAATGTAATTCCTATTTCATATCATCATTATTGGGAGGAATATGGAATCCCTCCATTACCTAAACTCTCTTTAAAATGACTTTCAATCCCCTAATCGATGGAAATCTGGAATTGAATTTCAATAAGTTGTGGGATTTTTTGGGAACATTAATTTTGACCTAGTTGCATTATGGGTGAATAAAACACCAATTTTTTTTTGTTTTCCGATAAAAATATACATCATTCATCTGTTTTTGTGTATATATTCTATGAGTTGTGTTGGATGTTGTATACTTTTACATTGTGATGTGTTTATGTTTTGTTTTGATTCTCAAGGATGATAATTGTTTAATAGATTTTTGTTTTGAGGGTCCAGAATTCAAAAGTCACTCCCTTTACATTTTTCCATGTCTTGTTTCTACTAAAAGGAATTTTAGAGGTGTTTTAGAGTCTTGGTGAGAGTTATGTGCATTCAAAGGGTCACCATTCCATGTTGTTGGTTGTGGTGATGGTTGTTTTGGCCATTGGTTCTTGTAGGTTGTCTATGGAGATGGTTGTGTGATGTTAGGATACACCACAAAGAGTGAAATGGTATGGTTGGTTATGTTGTTGGGAATGGTGAATGGATGTCCACCCTGTGTAACATGGGAAATAGAATATGCACGGTGAAGGGAATTATATTGTTCATTTCACTTTTGGGTACCACCTGTGTAGCACGGGGAGCTAGGTTTAACCATGTCGTGGTCTTGGGTGTGGTGAGGAGAAAACAACCAATCTTTTTATGTTATGTCATAGTGGATGTTCATGGAGGGAATCGAGGGATCCAGCACACCTTGGTCCATTCCATGTTCTAGGATATGGTGGTGGTCAATTTTTTTTAAAAACACATGAAAGGCAGGAAAGAGATATGGGTGACTTAGATCTCCTTTAACCAAGGGAGACCACAACATATTGGGATGTCTCCACACTATGGAGAACCCATTTGGGATTTCCTCTATAAATAGAAGGCACATATGGACTTATTTTGATTTTCTTTCTTCTAATTTGATATTTGGATAACACCAAATCCCATTGATTACCTTTTACCATCTCTCTTAATGTTTTTATCCTCTTGGATTGTGGATAATTGAGTTCCATTTATTCAAGTTTCCTTCTTCTTTCCTTTCTACCTTTTATTATTCCCAATATTTTGGGTGTTTATTGTTGAGAACCCCTATATTTTTGGTTGAGTTATGAGTGTGTTTGGGTGATGGGATTCTGAGGATAGGTTTTGGTGGGTTTCTCTTATATCCTAGTGAAACTTGATCCTTTGTTTCTTCTGTTGCGATTATGGTTCTCCTTAAATCTCTAATTAAGGTAGGATATTTGAGTTCCCTCATTACTATTTTAAATATGTGATATTATAATACTACTATTTCATCTTGGGTGGAAGTTAAGATATTTCCTAATGAAAATAATTAATTGGATATATTAAAATTAATGGGAAGGGGTGATATCAAATGTGCTTTAGGTTTTTCATGATATTGCTTTTCTATGAATGTGTGTTGGTTGTTGTTTGTTATGAATTGTTTTTACTTCTATGAAATTATTATTGTTTCTAAAATTTAATTTGATAAATCACCTCACATTAAAATGATAATGTCTTTACTTATGGTAATTGAATTTCCTATCTGTAAACAAGGAATCATTGTCTTTTCCCTTTTCTTGTGAGGTTGATTTAATTTGATAGTTTGCATAATAGATGGAATTATGGTTATGGTTACTTTATGAGTTTGGATTATGGATAAGGTGATGATTTGTGATGCAAAAATTGTGGGTTGGATGTGTTTGAATTTTATAACATTGTGTCTTGTCTTGTTAGTTACTCAGTAGTTATGGAATTCTTGAAATGGTAAATCCTAGTAAATGAATGATGATGGATAAATTGGATAATTTTGCTTAAATTAGGTTGAAAAAAATGTAGGTCTTGAATATATAATGGATTGTAATTAAATATATAAATATGGTAAATGATTATGTAGGTGGTTGGTAATTGATGTAGTTAAATTGGAACTATGAAACTGGTGTATGGTTGTGTGCTTGGTTAGTGGGGCAGTGGTGTAGCAGATGCAACGCATTTTTTTTTTCCAGTTCAACGTTTAGCGGCGGTTTTAACCGCCGCTAAATGCCATACCTGTGAGCATTTAGCGGCGGTTTTAACCGCCGCTAAATAACCGGGAATCCGTTAGCGGCGGTTTTAACCGCCGCTAAATGATGAACTGGGCAGAATTTAGCGGCGGTTTTAACCGCCGCTAAATATATTATGTTGATATTTAGCGGCGGTTTTCACCGCCGCAGAATAGGCGCATCAAACGACTGAATTTAGCGGCGGTTAAAACCGCCGCTAAATATGATACCCATATAACCGCCGCTAAATGAAGAAAAACCGCCGCTAAATGACGGACATACGACACATTTCTAAAACCGCCGCGGAATCGAAAAAACCGCCGCTAATAGATTGCCGACGCCAAACTTAGCGGCGGTTTTTGTAAACCGCCGCCACACAATATAGCGGCGGTTTAAACCGCCGCTAAACCGGAAAAAAACCGCCGCTAGGATCGGCATTTGTTGTAGTGGTCTAGTTATCAAGACATTAAATAGCCCACAAAAAAGATAGTACTCTCCAGGCTGAAAACCTGTAAAGGGAACCCTAGACAAAAGTCGAGTACTAGCTCACTAAACCTACACTCCGTACAGTTTAGGAAAATTATCGAGCAACCAAAAATTTGAAAGAGACATTAAGAATGTTAGATCTAGAACTCCAAAAGAGTGGCCTAAGAAAATTTCATGTTATACCCATTGATCCAACATCGATATCAGTCTTAGGAAAAAATTAGGGTTATAAAAGAAAAGGCATAAATCTTGTAGGGGAATTCTGGTGGCCCTAGAAATAGTCAATTTTTGATTGCCGAATCCCTCAATTTAGAAAAAAAGATCTTAATTTTATCATTTCAAATTTTATTATCCTGGTTCATATTTCAGATTGATATCTGGTAGATATTATGGTTTAAAATATAGTTTATCATGATTCATTTACATTATAGGGAGAAAATGAAGGAGAATCATTGGAGAGAAAAACATCCTCATTCCATTATATGAAGATAAGGAGGACATCCACAACCTAGATTCTCTCCCTAATGTCAATGAAAAAGAAACAATGACACAAGATAATTCAATGGATTACAACAAATCTTGATGAGAACTTTTTAGCAGATCAATAATTGTATGAAAGGAGACATCAAGAGCTTGTACTAAAACAGTCCTTTGGGCAACTTTAGCTTCAACCGCTGAACATACATGTTTAATAATGGAGTTGATATCTCACCCATTCTTCTTTACAGCTTAAAAATTAGCAGTGGTTGATTCCAGTTTTTCCTTCATCTTTGATACATAATCCCCACACTCCCATATATCTTCTATTTGGTAGCCACTTTGTCATGGGAGTTTTCCTCCTCATCCGTCAAGTGGTTCAGTTCCTCAGAAATATCCCAAAAAGTTGTTGTTTGACGATGTAAAGAATTTAAAGGCATAAAGATTCCCCAAAAGCTACTAATTCCTCTCAAACTTCAATGATATCGTACACGAGTTGGTGTAGATGTCGGTTGTCGAAGCCTCCAAAACCCAAGTAGGTAAATGTGGGGGCCACTCCCTTTTTTGGGAGAAGTCAGCGGAAGGAAACAAAAATGTCGGCAGGGAAGTTCAGCAACAACGGCTATGGGTCTTCTATGGTGGGCAGCTGCGAACGTTGAAGTAGCTAGCAGGGAAGAGTTCATGGGTATATAAGCTAACCTAAAAATTTGAGAAATATGAATCTCGATTCCTCTAATTAACAGGAATAATTCCATGAAATGTAAGGTGTGATATCTATGTTTGTGTATCTGTAATCCTTGATTGATCCTCCAATGATAACGGAGAGAATAAAACACCCCTTATTTCTCCCGTGGACATAGGAAACTCTCCGAACCACATTAAATCATTTTGTTGCTCTGTTTGTTCAAGTTTATGTGTGTTTGAGGTACCACGCACCTCTGTTGTGCCCCAAAAGTGGTATCATATGGGATTTGGAACAAACGGAGGTGTAATGGCATGACGAGGGTGAATTTTCCGGTGGCCAGAAAATTGAAAGTGGTCGGAAAAGTATTCTGAGTGCATATTTAGTAAGAGGAAGGCAAGACGATTCCAACGGCACAAGAGGCGTTGAAAATGGAGCTCAACGAAGGAGATAGGCTCGGTCAAACTTTGGTCAAGTAGATGACATTTTTCACGCCGCCAACGACTATTCTGGTGGGAATTCCGGCATGCCACGTCAGCGACACATCAGCGCTACGTCAACGCCATGTCACTGGGTGATCTGGACCGTTGAATGTGTTTTGACCATATATTAGTCAATTGGTGTCCGATTTTGGCGATACAGGAGTCGATTCCAACTATTTCGACCGTTCTAGATGCATCTATATAGTTAGTTTTTCGAAATTCTCACTCCATCAGGTTGTTATAGAAGGGTGAAGCATCGATGGTGGTGATCACGTTTTGCGACAACGATGATGACAGGTGGCAGAGCACTACCAAGATTTGATATCGAGATGTTCGATGGTTGAAATAATTTTGGCTTGTAGAAAAGCATGGTGAAGGATCTTTTGGTGCAGCAGGGCATGATCAAACCGTTGATCAGAGAAAATCCCGAGACAACTACTGGTGATGATTGGGAAGAGCTCGAGATGCGGGTCGTCAGCAAAATTTGACTATGTCTGGCGAATGAGGTAAAGTATTCAGTGCTGGATGAGACATCACTGAAAGAGATCTGTAAGAAGTTGGAGCAGAGGTATATGGAGAAGTCGGTCACCAAAAAATTATTCCTGTAGAAGAAACTGTACCATTTGCGGATGGAAGAGGGGGAAAATTTGTTGGATCACACCAATGAATTCAACAAAATACTGACACAGTTATTGGGGCTCAGTGTGATGGTTGGAGAGGAAGACAAAGCACTTTTTCTTTTTTTATCACTACCAAGCTCATTTGATGGGCTTGTGACTGCATTACTCGTGGGGAAGGAGACATTGAAGCTGGATGAGGTGATGGCATCCCTGCAAGATTCGGAGGCATTCCAAAGACCCGTGATGCATTCAGGCGAGAAAATCATGGCAATGTGAGATGATCAATGTGGGAGGAGCCGAAATCGGCAGACATGAGGTAAAGAATAGAGACCAAAATCCAGAGGGCGTGATCCTAGAGAAATCATGTGTTTCTGGTGCGAGAAGAAGGGTCACTATAAAAGTGACTGTGGAGAGCGCAAATGGTACACTACTAGGAAGAAGAAAGTTGAAGAGGAGGATACGAACACCACATGTTTATCACCAGATGATGAAATATATGTGACAACGGGTAGTGTGCACTCAGATAAGTGAGTTGAATGGGGAGAAGTGCAGTGTCATTACTTCGAAAGATATGGGCACATGAAGTGGGAATGTCGTTTTCTATGAATGAAGAACAAGCGGGCACAAAATCCAAAGAAAGACAGATGGGTTCTGGATTCAGGGAGCTGAACACACATATGTATGACGAGAGGTACATTTTATACTTTTCAGCTGGTGTGAGACTAGGTGAGACTTGGTGATAGGTCAACATGAGAGGTTTGAGGTGTCGGGAAGGTGAAATTGAAGACACCTGATGGAGGAGTCCGTAAACTGGCTGACGTGAAATTCGTTCTGAGGATGAGACGGAACTTGGAATCATTAAGAAGACTTGATGTGAAAGGGTTCAAGATTTCCATAGCAGGTGGAGTGTTGGAAGTCTAACATGGGGATGCAGTGATGTTTACTGGGAAGGAGTCTCAAGGGTTGTATCATTTTATGGGGACCACAGTCAGCATGAGATTGAGTGAAGATGGTGGAAGTGCCATGTCATCTAGGATGGAGAAGCATGTTAAATTTGCTGATGAAGTTTTCAACACCTTCAAGGAGACTGCTGGTCAAGCTTCTACCCCAAATTGGTTGTGTGGGTGAGATTTGTGGGGTCCACTCCCTTCTTTGGAAGAAGTCGGTGGAAGGACACAGGATTGTCAGTAGGGCAGGTCAGCAATAACGACTGTGGGTCTTCCATGGTGGGAACCGCTAACGTTGAAGCAATCCACAGGGAAGAGTTCTTGGGTAGATAAGCGACCCTTACAACTGGAGAAATATGAATCTTGCTTCCTCTATTTAACGTGAATCATTCCATGAGATGTAAGGTGTGAGATCTGTGTGTGTGTGTATCTGTAATCCTTGAGTGATCCTCCGATGAGAACAGAGAGAATAAAACACCCCTTGTTTCTACCGTGGATGTAGGCAACTCGTCGAACCATGTTAAATCATTGTGTTGCTCTATTTCTTTATGTTTTTTTGTTTGAGGTACCACACACCTCCGATGTGCCCCAACAAGTGGTATCAGAGTGGATTTGGAGTTAATGGAGGTGAACCGGCACAACGAGGGTGAATTTTCCAGTGGCCAGAAAATTGAAAGTGGTTGGAAAATTTTTCCGAGGGAATATTTGGGAAGAGGACGGTGAGACAATTCCAACGGTGCAAGCGGAATTGAAAACTAAGCTGAGAAGAAGGAGATAGACTCGGTCAAAATTTGGTCAAACATGCGGGTGAACAGTAACCCGTGCCGGAGAGGTTGACACTGTTCACGCTGTCAGCGACTATTCTAGCAAGTTTTCGGCGGGAATTCCAGCGTGCCACATTAACACTAAGTCAGCACCACGTCGCCGGGTGATTTAGACCGTTGAACGTGTTATGACCATATCTTGGTCAATTGGTGTCCGATATCGGCGATCCAGGAGTTGATTCTAACTATTTCGACAATTCTAGAAGCATCCGTATGGTTATTTTTTACGAAATTATCAAACTTCAGGTGGTTCCATAAGGGTTCAGCATCAACGGTTGTGATCATGTTTTGGGACAACGACGATGACGGGTGGCGGAGCACTACCAAGATTTGATATCGAGAAGTTCGATGGTTGAATTAATTTTGGCTTGTGGAAAAGCACGGTGAAGGATCTTTTTGTGAAGCAGGGCATGATTAAATCGTTGATCCGAGAAAAGCCCGAGACAACTAGTGAGGATGATTGGGAATAGCTCGAGATGCGGGTCGTCAACACAATTCAACTATGTCTGTAGAATCTGGTAAAGTATTCAGTGATGGATGAGACATCGCCGAAAGAGATCTGGAAGAAGTTGGAGCATCGGTATATGGTGAAGTCGCTCACTAAAAAATTATTCCTAAAGAAGAAACTGTACCAGTTGCGGATGGACGAGTGGGAAAATTTGTTGGATCACACCAATGAATTCAACAATATCCTGACACAGTTATTGGGTCTTAGTGTGAAGGTTGGAGAGGAAGACAAAGAACTTTTTCTTTTGTCATCACTACCAAACTCATTTGATGGGCTTGTGATTGCATTGCTCCTGGGGAAGGAGACATTGTAGCTGGACGAGGTGATGGCTTCACTACAAGATTCTGAGGCATTCTGAAGACCTGTGATGCATTCAGGCTAGAAAATCATGGCGATGCGAGATGATCAACTTGGGAGAAGCCGACATCGGAAGTCAGGAGGTAAATAATAGTGGCCAAATTCTAGAGGGCGTGATCCTAGAGAAATCACGTGTTTCTAGTGCGAGAAGAAGGGTCACTATAAAAGTGTCTATGGAGAGCACAAACGGTACGCTTCTAGGAAGAATAAATTCGAAGAGGAGGATGTGAACATCACAGATCTATCATTATATGATGAAATCTATGTGACAACAAGAAGCGTGCACTCAGATGAGCGAGTTGAACCGGGAGAAGTGTAGTGTCATTACTTCAAAAGATATGGGAACATGAAGAGGGAATGTTGTTTTCTAAGAAAGAATAACGAGCAGGCTCAAAATACAATGGAAGGCAGATGGGTTCTGGATTTGAGGATCTCAGCACACATATGTACGATGAGAGGTACATTTGATACTTTTCAGCAGGTGCGAGACTCGGTTATACTTGGTTATGGGTCAACATGTGTGGTTCGAGGTGTCGGGATGGTGAAATTGAAGAAACCATATGGAGGAGTCCGTAAACTGGCTGACGTGAAATTCGTTCCGAGGATGAGATGGAACTTTGTATCATTAAGCAGACACGATGTGAAAGGGTTCAAGATTTCCATAGCAGGTGGACTGTTGGAAGTCTCACATGGGGATGCAGCGATGTTTACTGGGAAGAAGTCTCAAGGGTTGTATCATTTGATGGGGACCACATTCAGCCCAAGGATGAGTGAAGATGGTGGAAGTGCCACGTCATCTGGAATGAAGAAGTGTGTTTAATTTGTTGATGAAGTTTTCAACACGTTCAAGGAGACTGTAGGTCAAGTTTCTAACCCGAATTGGTTGTGAGGGGGAGATTTGTGGGGGCCACTCCCTTCTTTGGGAGAAGTCAGCAGAAGGAAACAGGATTGTCGGTAGGGAAGGTTGGCAACAACGAATTTGGGTCCTCCATGGTGGGCATCTGCTAACGTTGAAGCAACCGGCAGGGAAGAGTTCTTGGGTAGATAAGCTACCCTAACAACTGGAGAAATATGAATCGCACTTCCTCTATTTAAGGGAAATCATTCACTGAGATGTAAGTTCTGAGATCTGTGTGTGTGTATTTATAATCCTTGAGGGATCCTCTGCTGAGAACAGAGAGAATAAAACACCCCTCGTTTCTCCTGTGGACGTAGGTAACTTGCCGAACCATGTTAAATCATTGTGCTGCTCCGTTTGTTCATGTGTTTGTTTGTTTGAGGTACCACGCACCTCCGATGCTCCCCAATAGTAAATAGCTTCCGAAGGGTGTCCTCCTCATCAGCAAACTCTGGAAGAGGAGATTTAGAAACAATATTATAGATTAAAGCCACACCCATATCCATGTGGTTTGATGTCTTATGGTGGAATTGGAACCCTGATTATGTTCATTTGTTGTAATAGGTATGTATCCTGGAAATGGAACCTTGGAAGATGGAGATTCCCATGGTTGGGTTACACAATTAGGGGAACCTTCCCACTCAATAGATGGTTAAATGTCTGGAGCCATGCTCAGGGGGTTGAAGAAGACTTCAAGGATTCCTGGAGATATTCCATTTGGTCTACCTTCAGTAGACCCATGAACTATGTCACTCAGAGATATAGGGTCTGAGTGAATTCCCACATATATATGCTGTGAAAAGGAATCCCCTTCTGAATGCATACGATGAGGAATAGAGAACCTTCTTATGGTGGGAATAGATGTAGATAGTGTATCTAGAATATATAAAATGGTTCTGGAAAAAGTCAAAGGAATTCAAACCTGTCGAACTGGTTTGGATAGTATCCCATTTGGATAGAATGTTACCCACTTTTGGGCATTCTTTAACGACAAGTAGAGGCCTCTATCAAAGGAATAAATACGTGAATTCCAGAGTCCTACCACATCATCATTAACTATATTTGATGAAGGATTACATGATGAGATTATCTCTTAACTAGGTTAACTGATTGAAGTGTGACTTGCTGTTGACATCCAAAATTTCTAGTAAAACAGTAGGGGAATTTGGTTCGTAAATAGACATCCTATCTATACGATCAGTCAAGATTCTATCATAATGTGTGACGAGGTATGAATGTGCTTATGAAGAGACTCTCCCATCATCTTTTATTATCATGTGAGGCATGTGGTAAGGTACAAAATCCAAATACTAATGATCACTTTGTAATTCAATGATGTTGTTGAAACCCAGTGACTTGGGACAAAAAACGACAATATTGAGTAAACCCTGACGGAAGTCAAAATAAGTGATGATTGTGGTGTGCCAATAATCATAGCTGGGTAAATGCTCTGCTATCCAACCATAAAAAAATTTAAATGTTGCACTTATATAATGAATAGGCATCCCTTCCTATATCATCCCCAATAACTCATAAATTTGAGCAAGGGTGGGGATGGATAATTTGATGAGCTTCCCTTCTGCCAGCATAGGTGCCATAATTAGATTGAAAACTATGATGCTAGTATAAGAATCATACAAAAGGAAGATCCAACCTATCAGGAACATTAAAAATAATCCTACCAATATGAGTTTAGGAGATATGTTTATTCGAATCTCATAATTCCAGGAGGTGTTTCAACCCACCTCAAGAGTAGCACTATACAAGCCTAGAATTCTCCACAACTATTGAGTTGATTGTGTTTGGATACGGTGAAATCTCAACCCCATCTAATTAAAGTGCCAAAAAATATCCCTATCCAATAATCTAATGAAACAAGAGATTGAGTGTGGATAGGTTGACCAAGTAATCCCTCTTTCATGACTAGAAATTCCCTCAATAGTGGGGCTATTTTCTCAGTAATCCCCCATGTTTTGGCTGCTGATAGGAATTCATCGAACATATCACTAAGGATGGGAATTCCCCCTATTAGGTAGATATCCCAAAAAATCATCCCTATTTCAACATGAGGTATGTAAAAGGTATTAGTACTTGAACACTAGTGGCTGAGATGTTCATGAAGTATCTCGCCCGGTGAATAAATGGTGAATTGAGAGACCCATACCGCTTGGTATAGGTTGAATGTTTCTCATGGCGCAGAGGCATCCAAGTGGCTCTAATGAACCCAAAATTCCTAGACCCACTCGTTTGAAATTCACCCTTAATACTTATGGTCCCATTTAGAGATCTACCCTTCCTTAGAATTCCCACATGAAATTTTGACAATAGAGGGATAATCCTGGATGAAAGATGCAGAAGATATGTTATTGTGGCTTCAATTTATCTATGTCTACATAGATCCATTCAAAAAATATGTCTTCTTGGCTCAATAAAGTCGTGATTTACAATACGGTATAAATGTTCGCCCAACCATACTCTTGGGACATCTCAATATGAACAATAACGTCTCTCCAATCAACCAATTGTAGGGGAGCATCATCCTAGAGACTGAAGTAGTAAGGTGAAAATAAATTGGATAAGGGTTAGGCCATAAGCATTAGTGAGAGAAGATCCTTCATATTACTCTATTGAGGAGTAGCATGGGACTAATTATTAGATTCAAAATTCTTGACCATATCCTCCCTTCTTCTAGTTGAACCTTTTGAAGTGAGAGGAAGATCCATTCTTGTACTTGAATCAAAAGACCATGAAAAATTTTAGTCCATTATTTTTGGAAAAAGGACTCAATGTGGTCCTTGTACTTAATTACATGAATGATTTGAGAAATATAACACCTGTGAACCAACAATTTGAAAAACCTTGTGAGGCACTGGCCTGTGGGGCATTGTCCAGCAACCCTCTCTATGTGAGAATTCGAATTAATCATTGAATAATTCAACTTCTAGTCTTTGGATTTTAAATGTAGTTCATGGATGAAGGCACCTGTGAAGGTTTCTTAGTTCACAAGATGGAAGGATCAGTTTTTGAATGAAGGAAACCATATAGGATGATGGTTTGTAGAAGAAGATTAGTGAAATAATATCATAGAGCACTGAGTTTGTTGAGAAAACCAGTAAATGTAAAACGACCTGGGCCCCATATATATAGGCATGGTCCCCCCTACGAGCCCAAATTTGTACCACAAAACAATTCATGTTAGTACCAAATTTTACATCTAAATAACCTCCTCCTCATCAATATTGGAACCTATTCTGATATGGGGAATTGGTTGGGTTTTGAAAACGTTGCAAAGTGAAATAAAAGACTCCAACAAATTTTAAAAAGGAAGAGATGTATGCTCAAATGAAGATTTTAAGGAAACATGTCTAATGGGAAAATTTTGGTAAATGAAAAGATGGCATCATGAACCGAAATCACTCTGTGGATCTCTTCTATGTGTGACAGTCCACTACATAAACCATACATGAACCAAGATGTTTTACAAATGAGAATGATGGTGCCAGCTCCGCCATAAACTGTGTCATGAGTAAAATGGAGGTGGATTGTCCCTCACTCGTGTATGATATCCTCTGAAAACTATGTCATTAGAGAAATAGAGGTAGATAAATCCACCCTTCATATTATCCCTATGAACAAAAATGGTTGTCCAGTAAGGTGAAACTGATGGCATCCCACGAACGAGAGGAATTCATTTGTTGGATTGAGGCGGTAATTTTCAGCAGCATGAACCGCAACCTTGAAGGCCAATTTTGACTTAGTCGTTCAGGGGCCGAGTGATTTTCCAATGGGATTCTGTAAAATGTATTGTGAAACCCATAGATCTAGTGTCCCCAACACTCTATAAAAGCATATCACAGGATACTAAAGAGGGAGAATATAAAAAATAGATATTGGAATCCTATGGGAAGAGGGACTTCAGATACAGATGACTGAAGAATTTCAGATTCACAAACAATTCCCAATAGCTATAAACCCACAACATGGAATTAAAGAAGAACATGAAATAATAATTGGAAGACCATGAACCTAATTGGTGAACCACAAACCACATCCCCTTCGCTGATGAACTTCCCACGAACTATATAATTAATTCCCATTCTACAGTCTAGTGTCCCGCGTAACCAATGGCTATGTGGATGAAACCATGCACCGTGTAGTGTACCGCTATGCAGATGGAACCTTGGGGCCACATATCAATGTACTATAGGAACCACATCCAGTTTTTCATACCATGATGGTATGCAAACGATTCTCCCACAAATGTATCAACACGCTATGTGGGGAAGTACCCACCCCGCATGAAGAAATGGTACGTGGAATGGGGAACCCTTAGATGTTCCACCTTTCTAGAATTGGTTATCCCCTTATATTTCCATAATATACTCCATATAACCTATGTGATCCAGTCCAAGGGGATTAGCCCAATGTTTCATCCAAATCCATCTGACCCGTACGCAAAAACCACTGAGCTCATTAATACACCCTTTTGAGTTTACATACCCATGGTAAGCTGAGATGTGTGGGTAATCTCTGTAATGGTATGAACCCTCGAAATTTCCATAAATTTACATTCCCAAGGTAACATGTGGTCTGACCTCGGGATACCCACTTATACCTCCCCATTATAGGGATTAAAGGTAATCGAAGGGCTTTTCCTTCCATGAATGGCAGGGATAAATAAAGTAAACCACACTTGAATTTCCTTTTGATGAAGAACAATGCTTCTCATCTTTCCCCTAGAACCAAAATGGAAATCCTCCTAATGAAATCCCCTAGCCTTTCTTGTTGGGGGTGGAATTCTCCACCCTCTTCACCACGGCCCAAGACACATCGTGATAGACCACCATACGTGTCTATCCTAGATATCAAAGCAAGGGAGGAAATTGGAACAATCAAATCCCCCAACCCCTCTCCCTTTGGGAACTCACCTCTGACCTCTACTGAGATTGTCCTCCTACTTTTCCATCAGTGGAAAAGGAAATATGTGTCGCTTTTTAAATCATTCACATCCTCTTGTTTCTCACACTACGCATGATTAACATGAGATTAGAGATTTATGATGATCGTAGCACCCACACAATCCACTTTTATTAATGAACTATGAAAACTTTTATTCCTTCTCCAATTAGGATATATAGGATGTCTATTCAAGGATCGAGCTCAAGTGGGCCTCCTATAAGGTATAATCTATAATCAAATCTGGTACCCACTCAAATGTGCCTCCTCTCTGTTATAAGCCAAAAATCAAAAAAAAAACTATGAGGGCTTTGATTCCCAAATATCTAGGATACATAGAAATATTCTTAGAGGACCAATCCTAGTACCCAAATTACCATAATGTTCTCCAGTCCATATCCCTAGTATGTTCATATCCACCCATGAGACCATATCTCTTATGTGCATCTTGGAATGCCTTAGCGTATGTCCCATACCAAAGATTGAATAGGTACCTTCCACTAATACTTCCTCACTGATGACGTTAAAATTCATGGCTGGGTCTTTATCACATAACCTTAAAGGGTGATATGTCCAGTAAAGCAGCACCGAACTACGTAGAATCTAATTCCTCTCACAAGGATACGTAGGAAGACCATCTTGTGGGTTCGATGTTGATATAAAAATGATCTCCACCCCCTTGGATGATGATAAACTCTAGATCACCCCATCACATGGATTAAATAAGTTTTTTCTCAATAAAAGACAATATAATCATTAATGTGTCTATAAAAGGGAAACATTGATGAAAAACCTCAAATACACACATACGTCTTCATTAGTAGAGAACCTCAGATACATACAGATGATTCCAAACCCATTCATATCTTTGAATGAGTTTCCTACCCTAGGGGTACACCACATACACATGCTTTGGAATGAACCAAGGATTCATTAACTAATGATCATTTCTTTAATCTATAAGGGAGTCCCATATTATGAAATAACCCCCCCTAAAGGGTGTCATGAGCCCGTCCTTCCCTCCTATAGAAAAATGGAGTCCTTAAGTGTCATCGGCCAAATCATCCATATAGTTCCTGCCTTCGAGAAGAAGGTCCATGAATCATGGATAAAAGGGTTATCGTGTGTTTTTGGCTCTTTGAATAAACCCGTTGGATACCATCTGAGGACATCTTACCCAACGTGGGATGATTGCACAAAAATTGAACACCCTGAAATCACACGCCGAGGCCACTCAATTAGGGATCCTCCTTCATAATAAAATAAGGATATACTACCAAGTCTGGGTGGGAACATCTCACCCATAATAAAGGGTCAAAATGTGAATCAATTCGAAACACATTCCATTTTATAGGGGATACTATAATGTCACTCGTGTGTATGTAAGACTACCGCCTCATGAAGCGATGTGACTTGTCTTTCACTAATTCTTTACATGGAATGTGATAAGGATAATTTTAATGAATATATATGATATATATGTCATAATTATGATATTCATGACATATTTATCCTTATTAATATATAATATAAAATTTAATTTCTAACAGTGATAAATGATAACATTGCTCATGTATATGTGGACTACCACCATCATGAAGTGGTTTGAATATATTTTCATCACCACAACAAATGGATTATATGTATAAGTGTATTAAAATAAATAATACTGAATAAATGAAATTATTATCATTATATAAATATAAAATATTACTTCAATTCTTCCCAAAATGATCATTGATAAGTGGAAACGTGTCCAGGTGTATATACGACCTTCTGTCTCCATGATTGTAACAGAGTTAATTTTTCATAATAATCATTAATTATTGGTTTTAAAATTACAATTTATATATAAATATGATAATTTTATCATTATTATTATTCTGGATATATTTAAATAATATTTATTTTAACCGTAGTCAACATACCAAAACCATTTTTCACACATAAGCATAATATCATCAAAACACCGGGCGTAAAATTAATTGATTAAGTAATAATATATAACATGGTAATATGTGGAACAAAAGGAATAATAAAATTTAAAAATTCACTTAATCAAGTAAATAATTAACATAATTTTATTATTTATTAATATAATGAAATTATGCGATGATTCATACTCATCCAAGGGGTTTCTCATCTTGATTTTACTTCCATGATACATACACTATATTCCCAACTTACTTATTTTGTGTGTTATATAAAATATCTTTTTGGTTTGTTTTATCATGAATTAATTTATCATCATGGTATTTAAGGTTTCATTTAATGTTACTTATTTCATGAGGATTATGATTCAAAAGCAACCAAAGTGGTAAAGGATTATTTCACAATATCATCATTATTGGGGTTTGTTATTATTTTAGTCCCCCGTGGAAGAGTTGTTTTATATTTATATGATAAAATAAATATATTTTCTTCTCATATGGTTATTCTTGAACTTTTCCAAGTAATAGTTCCATTTCAACACTACTTTTTTACTTAAAATGATTGATATTTTTTTTAATAAAACCCCAATTCATTTCTTTCTTTAGTTATATATCCTTTTTCATCAATACCCATGTTTTCTAAAAATATTTTCAAAAATGTTTCCAATATTCTAAAAATAAATTATTAAATACATCTTAATCCATCTTTACTTTTTAAAAAACATATCAAATGAATCTTCTTGTCTTTTTCAAAATAAATCCCTTTTTGATTTTATCGAAAATTTGAATGGAATATTTATATCATAGTGTATGAAATGAATGTAATTTTAACCCATCATGACCAATAAATGTTTTAATTAATATTTTAAAAGTTTTATAAGGTTATTTTCATAGAAAATTAATTTTAAATTTTATTGGGAACTTTTTGTTTTAAAAGTATATTTTCAATATGGAAAGGTTATTTTTCATGAAAATATTTTTAAAGATCATTTCATGGTATTTATATTCATAAAAAACATAAAACCTCTATTTTAATTATGATTAAATGAGGATATGTTTTATTGATACCATATTTATTTTTTATATGGGTGGTTTATGATCTGTTTGGCTACAGATGTATGATTTTTTTACCATTCACTATTTTACTCTGGATAGTTTATGATTATGTTTATTAACTGGGGTAATTATAAATATTACCTATTTTAGTTTTTCAATATGAATATTTATATTTATTATGTTCCACCCTTTCATATGAAGAATTCATTGGACTCAGTAAGTGATTTCCAGGGATGGTTATATCTGCTCAATGCAGTGGTAGGTGTTATGAGATAAACTAGATTGGATTTATATAGATGTCTTGGCACAAGAACTCAACGATATCCAATGTCTTGGAATTAGGTCATGATGATATATTTTAGATATCCAAAATTATACATTCCATCCTTATGAATACAATTAATGATATTCCATGTGATTATTTAGTTAGTTATAATATACATGGTTTAGTTTTGAAGATCATGTGGTTATTTATATGTAATTATTTGATTATAATTTATTCCTTCCATATTATGATCATGTTATTGGTTAAATGGAATGTGTTCTAGTTATTTTTGTTTCTATATTCATTATTCTTTATTTATTCATATATTCTTTTGTACGCTTACCCTTACTGAGCATTTGAGTTCACCCCTTTCCTATGTTGTATTTTCCTTAAAATATGTGAAATTTTTTTGTGATTGATATCAATATATACACTAAGGGTTAAAATTAAATTATTAACGAAAATTATCAGTGTATTTTATGTTTTCAAATGTAATGTGTAGCGACCCGAAGCTTGATGTACATGAATATTACATTAATTTTGTGGAATACTTAATACATAAGAAAAACAAACACACAAGGACCGTAATAGTTTAGTGTCTTTGGAAACTCGGAATATAATCTTCTAATCGTGGTGAAAGATCTTCAACATATCCCATAAAGATCGTTCTTTTTTTTACCTAAAACCTTTCATTATATCCTGGGGAAAATAAAACATAAAAGGGTGAGCTCAAATGCTCAGTAAGGATAAACAAAAGAAATATCAATCACATCATTTTCATAAGAACATAACATTTTGGAAATCTTAACCTGCAAAAGAGAGCATAATTTCATCACATGGGATAAATAATAGTAGTGAAATGAAATCCCAATAATCATAACTTAAAACATGAAACTTTGTGGCATACACACATAATCATAGAGAATCATATCATATTAGTCAAGACTCATTGCCAAGACTATCTTAGTGGACAAAGTCCATTTCTGAACCGAGTCACCCTCGTTTCATTCCTGTTTCACTGAACCGGTATAACCTACCGTTCCAGCCATGTCTATCTCATGAGATATAAAATATTTACCCAATGCATTGGAGGGAGATATAGGTCCCACCCATCTCATAATGATACCATTCTTATGTGTGCCACAAAATCTTAAATCATACATCATTGCATAACCCATGTAATAAAAATGGAATTCTTAAACAACGTGACATCATAAAACAATTCATATAAGATAAAGGAATTCATAAAAATAATTCTGTCACAACATAATCAAATCAATGTAATAATAGGGATATAAACAGAACTATATATTATCTTAGATGGAAAATAATTTTAATAAAATGCTTGAACTCCATTCTTGAGGAAAAGATCATTTCTACTTCAAAAACACTTTTCCTTTCTTAACATGTCGTACAATTATAAACTAAAAGAAGTTGATTAAAAATAAACTTGAAAACTTGTAAAGGAAGCTTCTTGGAAATAATGTGTTAAAAATCCATTCATGCCGTATAAGTTAAAAAAACATTCTTCGTACTTTTGTCGAAAAAGTCAAAAAGTACCTCATACGAAAAATGACAAAATATTCCTTTCATATCTTTTCTAAAAACTCACCGAAGGGTAAAATTGGATATAAACTATTGTATAAGGATATAAATATTACATATTGAGGAAACATGGATGTGGATGATAAAATACACCCTAGTAAATTTCAAAGTATAAACAATCTCAGATAAAAATGAGATTGTGATATTTTCCCTTACCTTAGGTCCGATTTGCTTCGTAAGTGTCCGAACCTCCTGTATAATGATTTAAATAATGTCATTTACTTATTCCAGAATCATGATAATTGTTATGATATCATATATGGTTCACTTATTACTTTATATTACCCATTCTTTTGTAAATTCCTTGTTAAAGAGCATTTTGGGTAAAATTGTTTCATTTGTCATCCGTGTTTTGACTTGTAATTATTCATATGATTACTTAGATCATGATTAATTAATTACATAATATAAAACATGGTTTATATATAATATATATTCAGAATATACATATATATATAATAGATCAGTGAATGGAAAGAAATACACCGTTCATGGAGACAGTAGGCCGTACGTACGCATGAACGCTGTATTCGTTTCCTTATTGACTTGAATGGAATTAAGTAGATGCCATACATATATATATACATAAATCCAGTAGCTTTATAATGTCATATATTTCATTATTATTGCTTATATATACTTTATAATCATTCTTAAATGGTTAACATGGAGAATGAATCTCATCGCGTCGTGGAGACGGTAGTCCGTACGTACGCACTAGCGATGATATCGTTCCCATGATTATTGAATAGAATTGGAGTGGATGGTATAATATATAAGAATCAGTATGATTTTATAATAACCATATATAGTTATTTTTTACACCATTATACCCATCCATGTAAGGTGTTGGTGGAAAAACAGATTACACCACGGCGTGGAGACGGTATTTCGTACGTACGCACACGCGGTGATTTTGTTTTTCGTAGGATGGATAGAAAGTGAAATGGGGTGGTTTCATATTTATAATAACATATCAGTATATTGGTTATACTGATGTTATTACTTTATAATGAAACCACTAAATAAGAATAAGTTTAAGATGAAAGAAGTTTGAAAGAATCGGTAGAAGAAATTACCTATTCTTCGATACGTCTCTTTGAAACCTCCTCTTAGGGCACTAAGATTGGTATTTAAAGTAGACCAGAACCTCTAGGATGTTTCTAGGGAAGTGGAGAAGAGAATTTGGCAGGGGTTTTCCGAGCTTTAAGGCTCAAAGTTGTGTGAGGAAGAGAGGGAGGAGGTGCCCTTTTATAAGGGAGGAGAGGGGCACCTTTGGAATAACTAAAAAGATTATTTTATTATAAAGTCATGTTCGGTTTTAAAGAGATCCAAATTGAGTTATTTCAAGGCTAAGGTGGGGATGGGTCGAAATCCTCTCATACAATAGAATTTAGACAAGTTTAGGTCACTATATTAACCTTATCTTTTAGTTTTACCTCTTAGTTAATTAGATTGACATTTACCATGTCACTTTGTATTTTTATATTATATAGTTAATAAACTTACCATATACATCAATGAGACCCCCAAGTTGTGTTTTATTAATATATATAACCTTATCTAAGTCATTTGGCCGAAACATAGATTTTTAGGAATAAAATAAAAATTAATAATATAATATTTGTTTTAAAAACTATTTTATGTCAATTTTGACACTATTCAATAGTTGATTTTTGTGAAACTCATAACAGAATTATTACTTCGACAAAAGTTAATTAAATCAATCCTAACATGTCATATTAACCTAGAAAATTAGTGGAATTCATAAAAAGTCTCAAAGTATATTTATTTGGGTATTTATAATATCAATTATTATAATTTTTCACTATTATAGTAATTACTGCATCATCATTGTGTCATAACTAAATTAAATTATTTAATGTCTAAAAATTACAAATAAAATACCATTATGTAGGAAATATTTTTATAGTTCTAATGAATATTTATAGTCGAATTTATCTTATGTATAACCACATATTAAAAATGATCTACTTATTAAACTTTGATTTTAACTATTTTAACCCTTCTTTAAATAAATTAATAATAAATGTCCTAATCTAATCCAAGTGGGACTAAATGGTCATATGTTATTCCTAAGGTTGTTTTTGGTCGAATTACACTTGTCCAATAGAATTAGGACATGTGTTAGTGTAATAATAATATCATTTTTACCCCTAATTAACCTATTTACTTTTAACCGTGGTAAAAAAAAGTAAAAAGTTACTATTCACCAAAAATTAGTTTCATATCATTGAACCACATTTTAGTCCTTGATATTAACCGTATCTCTAGGATTTTCGAAATTCCACTCACAAAAGCGGTAAAATTATGTTTTATGAAAATTTAGTTTTTTAACTACCTCTTAGTGGTTTTACTATTCATCAAAAAATGAAAGTTTCCAGAAAAATACAAAAAATTAGATCTAAGCTATATTTGATATTATGAATTCAAAAATGATGTCTATTTTATCAAATTCAAAAAATATCAGTTGCATTAATTAATTTAAAAATTAATTCCCGTCGTCAAAACAAATAGCATGTTCTTAAGAGATAATAATTATCAAAAGATTGAAACTTGTTTATGACTGGTTTAAATGTGAAATTACATCCAATGACCAACATTGTATTAAATTGTAAAAATATATTCTAAATATAATTTAAAACCACTGAAATTAATAATTTATCACTATTAATTATTTTTATTAAAAAAGTTGTTTTTAATTATAATTTAGTAATTTTCACTATTCATCAGAATATGAAAGTTATCTGAAAAGTACCAAAATTTCACCTTAGGCTAAATTCGATACTCCGAATCCAAAAATGAAGTCCATTTTGAGACCTAAAATTTCTAAAATATTAAAAGGTGGTTATTACTATTCATAACGGCTAGTTTTAATAATATTTTAATAGCATATCGTTGTTTAGTGAAACTCGGTATTGCGTACTACACATGCTATCGAGGAAGGTCGCGATTGTGTGTAATGCAAGGCAAGTCAAGGATACATGTTGTGCAAGCTTCTTTTAGTGTAGCGTACAACACAAGACATTAATGAAATTAAAAAGAATATTTTTCATAAAATCTCGGGGTGTTACATAATGTGAATTTCACGTGTGTGTCTAGTTTCCCAGGATAACTAAACTATTCAATCTTTCAGGATTTCATTCCCAATATCTTATTCTAATTAAAAATGTAGAAAATTGATTTGGGCTACTGTAGTCAAGTCACTAAAATTGGTATTATGGGGATTTTTAGTAGAAACCTTGGTTGGTTTCTTTAGTAAAACATATATTAGGTAACATAAACCTATTATAGAGTTTGTGGGTAAGTATAGAATCATATTCTAGAGTTTTTGTAATGAAGATATTATGTGTTTTTCTATAGAAAATACAACCCTATCTAGATACTACAAGTGGACTTGGTTATGGAAAGAATGTACCTAGGTGTAATAAATATAAACATTTCATATTGGGATTGACCCTATCTTCACCTGGTGGATGAATATGGGACTAATTGTGTGCCTATTTTGACACCCATATGGGATATGTTTAGGATAATTCAAATTTTCATTACTAACCATTATAAAGGATTTGAAAATAAATATACCTCCAAAGAAACAATGTTTGTGATTATGAGATTAGCTATTCCTGAAAATTTCAATTTATGTTAATAATTTCACTACACTAATTTCAAGATTAGACATTTTCTCATAATTAAATAATCTAATCCTGTGTATTCCATCTTTTTGAAATGGTTCCTAGTATAAGGAATGAGAACCAAATCAATGCACATAATCCAAAGAGTATGAATAATCATTTATTTGATGGGATTAAGCCAAACATTCAAAGGGATGTAGTCTCCCAAACATTATCACAATATAAAGACAAAGTATCATGTTATTATAATACATAGAAATAATTCTCAAAGTATTATGGATTATAATGGAAGAAATATGTGAAGAGGTTGACAGAGATAAAGAAGGATAAATAAAATAATGGAAAGAATGATTTTCACACATATGATAATTATTGGAAGAAAAAACCTGGTTGTTTCTAAAATAGAATGGAAGTTTTCTAAAAGTTTTGATAGAAAGGACATTGTTCTCATGATTTTAAGGGTAATAAAAAATTTTCCAATGCTCAATTATTCTATTTTAAGGAGATGTGAAACTACATAATTGAATTCCTCAAGCATCAAATGAATATGTGTCAAATGTATCCAATGGATCATGGTCAAGCTTATTCTATTACTAAAGATAAAGTAGAATTATTATTTTTTTATTCATGAATTATTATATTTTATTATTTTATCAATAACATAATAGTAAGAATAATTATTAAATGTATAAGTATTACACTAAAATATTTTTCCTTAAGTAATAGATATCGTATGTTGAACGGTACCGATGAACCAAAAATATTATTCTGTGGAAAGTTGAACTTATTGGAAATCACATTATTCAAGGTAATATAACGCTTAATATGTTACTTATGTTGATATAATGAAATTGGGATTAATAAATTATTGATATAGATAATTTCAATTCGCTAGTACTCACTTCCTTGGAACTGATTAATTATTTCTTGCCATAGTGGTTTACGCTAACATTGATGGAGTTAAAAATATTTATGAATTTAAGTAATATATCCACTAATATGTGTTTTATTTAATGAATAAAGAATCATGTGTGTTTTCCATAAGATATTATGGTAATTCTTTTTATTACATGTCAAATGTATTCACATATTTGGTAAGTGATGATTAAGAGCTACTTCATGTTGTTTGGAAGATTAATGATAAGTTTATTTTGGAAATTTAGTGATCTTATTTATAAATATTTGGATATTGATATTTTGTAAGGGTCATATGGTTAAATATTTATGAAATGGTTTATGTGGAAATTTGGATGAATTTTTTAAAGATTAATTCACCATTTTAATATTGGTTAACCAGGGATAATAATTTTTTATAATGATAACTAGAGATTTAAGTAATGACTTATCATTATATTATTGATGTTATGATCTATTATTACTATTGGAATAAAAAAATTAATCTTATTTTCCTAGAGTAAGAGATGAAGTGGAAATTGATCAAGGAACAACCAAAGATGAGATTGTGCTTATGAGATAAAATAAAATCAAGTAACTATATGTTCTCATGAAATTTAATCAACAGTAATAAAAGTATTTGAATGAGAGTGTTATTTTATTACAATAATTTTATTGATATCACTGAAATTTTTCACATGTTATTTTTTAGGAATTTGTAGTTGTTTAATTTCAAAAAATCATTCACTTACTTATGATATATGATCTCTATCACTCTCTAGAATTATTTGGGCATTATTATTTTATTCTAGTTCCAAATCTTCACATACCACCTATGTTCTCCGACTTATAAACCTAGTTATCTCTTATTCCATATTTCTATTGTATTTCCCTTATCTCCTATCAAGAGGATGTTTTATTATCCCTTCTCATGATATGTTATTTTAGGAAGGTTAATTTAAAATGAAAAACACTTAATTACCGAGATAAATATTAAATTGTGAGGAAGCAATTTATTTAATCTAGGTAAAATCTGACATCAAAATATTTAAAATAAATTTAATGTCTTAAATATCTTGTAATCAATGCAACACATGGTTTGAACAAAACGTGAAACTTTATTAAAATATAATTATTATAAACTAGCTGTTAAATTGGAGGTGAATAATAGTAATAGCTAAATTATTAAAATTATATGGTTTGAACATGTATAAAAAATATAAAAAATATATTTATTTTTTAGAGATAAAATTATAACCATTTTAAATAAAAATAAATGTATCCAGAAAAAATGTATTTTTTCTAAAAGGAAGTTTAGTAGCTCTTTGTGAACATAAGTTATAATTTATTTTTATCAATTTTATAAAATATTTTTGAAAGAATAATAATCATTTTGAAATCATATAATCAAAATTTCTAACTTCCTTGAATTAGAATCCACTAACCAGTGCTCCAAGCCTAGTCTCCACATGACCTCAAGTGTGCCTCTCAATATGCTAGAGGTAACTGACTAACAGCGAGGGTCGAATAAGATTCATGGGGAGACTATAACATTTTTTTAATAGTATTACATGATATAAAAATAGAATAAATAATATAATAAACATATAATAACCAAAAACCATACATAATCAAACATCTCCAAAAATGGGTACAAACCGCAACCAATTATAAAAATGTCATATCATGCTAAACAGTTCCAAAGTGAATAAAACCCAAAATAAAAAAATAGCGTAATCTAAAAATAGTTCTTGACTATATTTCTGGAACCTTATCCATGGCCATCCCAAACCCAACTTAACTCCCAAGCATGGTTCCCTTTCCTTATTCATTCTTTTCTACCATGAAATCTACTTAGGTACCCAACGATGACTCGAGAAGGGTGTGAGTACAACTCAGTAGGCCACCACTAATGGTGTCTACCCAATATCCAGTTTAATAGATAGTGCATGAAATATTTAAAGAAATTAAAATTAATTAAATAAAGTTCAGGTTCTAATACCCAATGATCTTACTTTAACCATTTCTAACCCTATTACTAATTCCAATTATTTGCATCTTCCTCGTTACTCAATTCGTTATCAACATGTTTTTCAATGGGTTAGAAATTTACATCCCTATGCATAAGAAATTAATTTTACTTCCTATATTTCTAGGGTTAATCATCTCAAAATAAATAAATAACAATTACCTTGAAGCCATAGTCTTTGTGGTTTTCATCTAATGCAATTATTGAGGGTGTAGAGTATTAGTTTGACTCCCCAACCCATGCATTCTTGGGTAGGGTTAGAGCATCGGTTCAACCCATCCTCTGGGAGGATTCCCAATCCTTTATCCCCCCATAAAGCCTTATTAACATTCTTATATATAAATATCCATTCACCACACATACCATATAATATAATATAATAACAATAATCAAAACCCACCAAAAATAGAATGAAAATAAACATTATGTGATAACTGATTTACACTTTCTGCTTATATACCATTACCATTTATCCAAATTCTCGTTTCTTATGCCTAACCAGATTAAGAAATTTCACCAATTCCCACACATTAACCTATTTAACATATTCAAACAATTTCCATGTGTTATCTCACTTACCCCATTCATAATTTACCTGATATTAACATCCTTATTCATTCTATATATAAATATAAAACCATTTGGAAGATTCAAATTAAATTCCATTTGACCCATTTCCATGCCAATACAATCAATTTCTTTCCCATTAACCACCACTATAAACAAATATAAAATTTCCTTTATTAATATACAATTTAACCATTCAACATGTTCATTATGGGATCTATTTAAATACAATTCTATTTTTTAGTTAACTTTTATGTTAACCATGTTTGGGTAGGCCAGTGCATCCTATGGGTGGCCATAAATCGGTCAATTCATCCTCCATGCATCCCATGAGGATTATGAGGAGTTAAATTATAATTTGGACACCCGTTATATATAATATCACAAAAAACACCAAGAATACATCAAGGGATGAAAAAGAACACAACCACATATGCACAAATCTATATATAAAAATTATGGTATATAACTTGTAGATCACCTACCTCAAATCCATTGATGAATGCACTCTTAATCAATGTAAAAGATATTGATTCAAGAACCCCTTGATAACTAAACCTAGATTCAATCGGAGAATGAAAATTTAAGGGATTCAGTAGAAGATCTTATAACATACAAAATCTAATCCAGAAAATACAAGAAAGGAGAAGATTAGACATTCCCATAACTTCTACCTGCAAACAACAGTGCTGGAAATGGCCTAGAATCATGGCATATCTGTTTCTAACGCTTTCATCGGGGCGCACACATCCGTCATGTAGAGGACGCGCAGCTGTTACCCCGCATTCCTGCTTTCCAAAGGCAGGCGGCATCCGCTCCTTATTCAGGGACGTCTGCTCCTTGATCGAAATATGATGATGGGATGTTGGTTCTTCCTTCTGTGGATTCCACCTTGAAGCTCGTCACCTAGTCCGAGTCTCCCTTATAGACTTAAGATGTTGTTCGTGAAACTCATCCCTGTGCCATATGTTCATGGACACCAGTTAATTACACTTCTTCTGTTAGGACATTCCAAGGGGTCTAGTTAGGACAACAACCATCGGTTAGGGGAGTAGTCACATTGGGAATCACTGGCATGTCTGAATGCTGGGGGGATTGGTGTGTCTGTCTTATGTCCCTTATTATAGGGCTTCTCGAGGGCGCGGAATCCCGAGGAATCCCACATCCATCATGTGGAATCATATGCCACCATCATGTATCAGAGATTTTCCTCAACTTCACATGTTTAACACTGGGTATACCGCATGTTTAATGTCTAGTGAAGACAGATTAGACTGATCGAAACACTGATTAGAGTGGATTACATGGAGGAACTCCCTGGAGGGAACACCGATATGGGGTTCATCATGTGGGTGGATTCTTGAGTGTTTTTTGATAGAATGGGGAGTATGGTGGCATGATCTCATCAGGATGTGGTAGCCTTGGTGAGGATCAGGATGGGTGAGGAAGTGAAGGGGGATGAAATATGGCCATCACAAGGGCGACAGTGAAGTTGGGCTTGAGCCTGGAAGAGGCTTCCTACGTATCCCTGTGACGGGGAATCAAAGTCTATGTAGTTCAGTGAGATGATGGGACACTTGAGGAGGCGGCCCATGATATTGGACGCATGGATGGGATCCAGAAGAAGTGGAACCTCTGGGTTGGGGCATGATCTTCTCGATACACAGAGGCTAGAGGGAGAGATCATGATGAGACATGAGTGATGGGCTCGAACCTCATGGAGGCTTCCTACGTATCCCCATGGTAGGGAATCAAAGTCCACGTATTTTAGGATAGGTTATATAGTTTAAAGTTATGCGGGACAGGGGAGAACCTAACATGAAGGTGGTTGGAATGACCTGGAGGTGGGCTTGAACCTCTGGAGGCTTCTTACGTACCATGCCTTAACATGAATCAAATTACTCGTAGTTCAGGATGGTGTTTGGGGCTTACACTATGAGGTAGACCAAGTGGTGGGCTTGAACCTCGGTAAGGCTTCCTACGTACCATTCATTGACATGGATCAAACTCCTCATAGTTCAGGACGGTGTTTGGGGCTTACACTCTGAGGCGGCCCAAGGTGTTAGTGAACCGATGTGAGGATAGTCAGAATGACCGGGTGGTGGGCTTGAACCTCGTGGAGGCTTCCTACGTACCATGACTTGACATTATCAAAGTCCTCGTAGTTCGGGATATTTCGGATGGGGCTTACACTCTGAGGTGGCCCAAGGTGTTGGTGAATTGACGTGAGGATGGTCGGAATGACCGAGTGGTGGGCTTGAACCTCGTGGAGGCTTTCTACGTACCATTCCTTGACATGGATCCAAGTCCTCATAGTTCGGGATAATGTTTAGGGCTTACACTCTAAGGTGACCCAAGGTGTTTTTCAGGGTCAGTGCTTGCTCTATGCTCACATGAGTCCTGCTCGGTGTGAGAAACAAGAGATAGTAGAGACCTGAAGATCACACTGTGAAAGGTCCATCCATCGGAAATGGAGTGGGGCATACACATGATTAACAGGCCAAAGTGGAAACAGGGGCTTATGCATGGTTAAAAACTCGAGAAGTCGGGACTTACTCCAGGATGGAGGCCTGATGGCGACAAACTGCAGAGGGAGAGGGACTTGGTACCGAATAAAGGAGAAGTATAGTTTCTCACCACGCCCTTCGCTGGGCCTAGGTACCAAAGATGAAAGGAGGAGCTGGGATGCTGCCTCCGGAAAGAAAAGGTAGGGGCTTACACCAAGGTGGATTCCCTTTCCCCACGGACAAACTCCACTCCAATAAGGATGATATCATCCCAAGTGAGGGGTGATCCCATCCCCGTGGAGAAGAGTGGGCATGGAGAATGTCCAAGGCGTGGGACCCTACGTGCGGGGCACGGGGCGAGGTCACAGTTTAACGTCATGTTATGTGGACGATGGTGCTTGACAGTTTAACGCCCCATTGATCAAACGAGTTGGGTTCACTCCGCACCCCTAGGACTTACATAACCAGTACCCTCTTCTCCTTAGTGCAGAGAGGGGACAGGAAAATTAGTAGCTAGGGGCTGTCATGGATTGAACCATCGAGGGGTCCACGTTAGCGTGGCTATGCGAAGAAGCAACGGCCGTTAGTATGCCTATGAGAAGAAGCATTAGGTGAAGAAACACAATGGGAAAAACTATCCAAGGGACATTGATGTTATTTTATATGATCCTAGAAGGTCGTACGGGAAAGTTGTGTACGATGTGGATGTCTGGGGTGTGAGAGAAACCAGCGAATGACATCCATAAGAAGAGCATCAGACACTCGTGCAAAGGTACGCCCAAGGAGTATGGGAAACGCAAGGGAAGAGGTAACCGGGGAGAACCGGAGTGAGGGCTCCTAGAGAGTTGCACACAACCTTTGAGGCTTGGGCACGAAATAAGTAGCAATGCACAAAGAACACTGGGCTGGCACAAAATCAGTGAGGTTTGGGAAAAACTGGAGTCGAGGCTTTGCGCGCAACTAGAAAGGATTGTGCGCAAGGAGTACTAATTGTGTGGAATTGGGAGAGGCTATACACAATGACTGGGGGTGCGTGCAATTGGGTGGTATTGTGTGCAATTGGCCAGCCTGCGTTCATGTGGAAGGGATTGCGCGCGGGGGACAGTCCATGAAGGGATTGGAATTCAGTCAAAATCAAGGTAATCTCGCACGAAGGCAGACCTGGGGTGACTTTCCGTGAAAAGAACCATACATTAAAGCCATCTTTGTGTGCATGAATGGAAAATTTCACACACGAGAGCCGGTTCAGATTCTTCAGCCTGAAGTCGAAGGGGGTCACCTTCTATTTATAGGCGTTCGGGGGCACAGAAAATAGGTTGGCGTGAAATATTTTCACGCTGATGTTGGTGGTATGAAATGTCAACCGCGCGGGGAAAGGCCACAAAATATTCCACACCCCAGCTGAAGAATTCTCGTGAATCCTGGATCTTTCCACGTTGGGCATATTTTTTTCACGCACTTATGATTTTTTTGCGTGACTCCTCCGAGCCCCCTGGACTGTGTCCCTGGATCCGAATATGACATCTATTTGTCTTTTTGCTACCTTCTTCCACCCTAGATCATTTTTCGGTGTCTACAAATGCCCCCCCTCAGAATCGGATTGGCGAGGGGATGCAACGGTCGGTTTCCAAGGGAAATGCCGAAAAGGAGTACTCTGTGGGGTCCATGAGCGCTAAAAAACTTCAACGGCGTGCAAAACCCAAGGGGGGTGTGGAATACACTTTTTGCATGAGTGCATAAACCAGGCTCTGCTTATAAAAATCCACCATGGGTCCTATGATCTGTACGAATTTCCTCACACGACAAGGTCCAAGCTCTCGTGCGTGAAAATTTCTCCTGTCCCTCGCAAAAGACCGCTCTGGTTGCACGCAATCCCACTAAGATCAGACGTCATTTTACATGAAATATTGAGGTTTTTTCATTCCGCATCCAAATATTTTGTGACAATCACTGATTTTTCACACCATTCTCTCATATTCCATACCATCTACTCGAGCACTTTTCAGATGAAGATGGCCGCAAACCAGGCTGATGAGGGGGAAGTCGCTGCTCGAAGGGATGAAATGGTCGCCAAACCTGATGTTTATGGCGCCCAAAGGATTTTATCCAATAACCATACACTTTTCAATATGCTAACCCCCACCCAAAAGGATTACGCCGTGTCCAAAAATCTGCCACTATGGGACTTCGGTATTTTGGAGGAGGTCCCTTTGCCAGGTTTTGAAGTTGATACACCACGGTCATGGGTGACCCGTGAGGACGATATCACTCAATACAACATCACCAAAAACTATCATCCTACAAGGGGAACCAGACATGTGGATGGTTACATCCTGAATTCCAGGACTAGCACCATTTTAGGGAGTGACCATGTCACCGAGAGTTCCCCGGACCTCTACAGAAGCACCTTCCATCAGAGCGTCACTGACGAGGCTAAAGGATGGCTGCAGGACTGGTACCTGCGGTCTAGAGGCAACTTCACCAGTGAATGGTCTTGGGCGTACTAGGTTCTACATACATGTGACCAATTTGGGGTCGAGCTATGGCATATTTGCTTGTTTGAGGTAGTGTGGAGGTCGCAATTTCACTTCTACCGCCCGCACAATCTTAGACAAGAGATGTTCACTCGATGGTCCCCCGATACCAATACCTTCCATCTTCATCAGGGGGAATTTGGTATCAGTCTCTGGGACATTCACTGCATCGGGGGTATCCCATTGGAGGGCCACCAATATGATGATTTCCTTCCGCCAATGACCACCTGGGGAGATGGATCAAAACCCCCCATGCTGACATGGAACTTATTGGAACTGGCCAAGGAGAGGCTGGGGTTCAAGGATTTCATAAAGGACGTCTCTTACAAGGACTGGTTTAGCCTATTCATGGAAAGGGATCTGGTAGTCATGATTCCAGGGTGAGGGAGACGGTGTCCAACTTTGGCACAGAGGAGCAAGAGAGGATCATACTAGTGGATCCTGGAGGCGGGGAACTATCAGTCATGGGGATACAACAAAAATGAGATTCAGGACCCGAATTTTCGGTATTCCAGATTCCTTGCCACATTCCTGAGAAGGTGGCTCTTACTGGTGGGGGACGCAAGGATAGAAGTCCATCCAGCAACCCTGGTGATGGCTGGCATCATGACTGTTAATAAAAGATTCAATCTGGGGGTCCCCGTGCTGACTCGTCTGTACGACATTTTGGGATGCATCTCGAGAGGGTGGTCACCTAGGAGAATTTTCAGCCCCTTATAGATCTTCTATGGCTAGGTTGTGGCTCATTGCAGCAATTATACCATCCCGAATGCCATCTGTCTTCCAGGTAAGGGCCTGCGACCTTCCCTACTGAACATTGCTAGGGTCATGTCGCTGATGCTCAATGAGGAGGGAGTAAGGATCAGAATCGGTAATCTTGACAACTTCATTTTCAACCCATTCCCCACCCCGACTGGCCAGATGACAGACAATGGGAAAGGCTCACTGGACCAGAGGGAGTACTTACAGTGCATTAGAGGCGGGGTGCCTGTGGCCCCAATTGATGGGAAGATCTTCTGTGAGCCTTACATGCCTTCCAACTTCACCAGGCATTTTGGGTGCCTTCAGCGAATTCCGAAAAAAATATACATAGATGTACGAGAAGAAAGGAATCCCTGCATTCTTCGCCAAATGTGGCGGATGTCCGTGACCTATGGCTCTGGTGACATCATCACCTTTCCTCCCACCAAATTTGATGCTAACCTCTCAACAGAGTATACCGAACATTGGGCCATAGCATACCCTAAGGTGCTTTTTTGGAAGCATGTTCGGAAACTCAAGGTTTCCAGTGTGGAACTCGGGCGACTAGAGAGCAGGAAGAGTGCTGTTAGATGGTGGATTCCAGAAGCACGTTGGGCAACAGGGCCCGCACAGGCTAGGACTTCAGTAGTGGGGGACTCGCATGGCGTGGCAACGCCCTCATCGCCTAGAGGAGGAGGGTCCCATGGAGCGACCAGAGAGCTTCCTGGGAAGAAAATAAGATATCTGCTTCAACCTTCTCACTACGCAATCTTCCCAACTCTATGGTTGGCTTGGATAACCCTGCTGCAATCGATGAGTACTGAAGCCCTCTGGCAGAAGATAGTGTGAGATGGGATCCAGCTGCCAGAATTCAGGCTTGTTCGGATTGTCGAAAGAGTGAAATTTCATCATCGACTAGTGTATCTGATTGCCATGGACATGTACACATGCCAAATAGGTCGGAGTGAGGATCCATCCTTCTTGGTAAAAGTGATGCTCGACTAGGAGCATGATCTGGAAAAGATGTCATCAGAGGATGATGTTAGAAATGATGAGCCGGAGGGCGGCGAGACAGAAGAGGAGGAGGAAGGAGCAGGTGAAGGAGGAGAGGAGCCGGAAGGTGAAGGGTCTCTAGGGGCGTTCCACCAAGGGAGTCTCTGGGAGAGTGGAGATATCATTGGCTCTGATATAGATGTGACTGAGCTACTCGAGGTATGCTTCAACCCTTATCTATCCTCCTCCTTTTATCTTCTTTCCATTGCAATCCTTAATCCACCCTCCTAATATTACTTAGGAGAATATTGGTGCTGATTAGGATTCTCTAGTCGAAGGAGGGGGGGAAGCACCAATGGAACAAGGTGGGGCACTGATGCCCATTATTTAACTGACGATCACTGAGGGATCCCCCACTATGACTGCTTCTGTAGTGGCCAAAACACTGGAGGCTGGTGCCTTGGGATCCTGTAAGTTCCTTGCTTCAATACTGGTACTTACCATCGGATAAATTAATTGATTAGGGTGCTCCTTGTCTGTACAGTGATCACGACATTGGAGGATCATTGGGCTACTCAGCCCGGACCATCCGGGAGTGAGTCAATGGAAAACGCATCACCCTATCTAGGACATGCCTCCCAAACTGAGTCAGCACCGGTACTTGGTGAGCCGAGAGTGGTGGAAATCAGTGGCTCTGCTGTCGGGGCCAGGCTGGAAGTTGACGAAGGTGCTACCAGGGTCGAGGTAAGAGTGGAGGGTTGCTCAGACACTGAATAGCCCAACCCCCCTGGGAGGAATATCCGAGGAAGACCCTGCTGCTTTCCTATTGGCTGTCTTTCCTGTCTATCGGCCCGCTGATCCCAAGGAAATTGATTATTCAGACTCGGAAACGGATGAGGAGAGCCGAATGATGTGACACAAAGGGTAGAAGTGCATCGGGAATTTTATCAGTCAGCCTCAGACAGAATAGCTAAAGCGGATGGGATCACTCCACACCTTGTTGCGTTTCCTTTGTACTGGAGGGGAAGATTCTCAACACCTTTACATGATGGTTTGTGACTACATGGCCAAGAAGATGCATGAGAACTGTCGGCTCTCCGACTTCACCCAGTATCGAGAGGAGTTGGGGAGTACCCAATCATTTTTGAAGGAACATAAGGAGGTCCGACACCGTGAAGAACATTCGAAAGAAAAGGAGATATTCATTGAAAATTTTTCTAAGCTTGTGGAGCAGTTGAGGGCCTAGCTGGAAGACGCCCAAGAACAGCTAGTGGAAGTGAGTCACCAGATGACTGAACTTCAAACCGAACAGGTGCGGGCACAGGATAGGTTCAATGAACTGCGCTTCACTGCCACTGATGAAGAGAGATTCCTCAGGGGGCGAGAAGCAATACTGGAGGCCACCAGCCAAAATGTAGTGTCTTTGGAATGATCCATCCAAGAATCCGACCATTAAGGGCCCTGTTTTGGCTGAACCCATAAACATATTTCACCTTACTGCTTCTTATTTTGAATTGTATGTTTGGAAAAATTTATTTACTTGTCCCCTTGGTTTAACACACTCAACCATAATCCCGAAATAAATAGAAATCCATTCCTAAAATCACGTAGGTCGTACCCGATGTGATAAACAAGGGATGCTCATTGTATCACTTCGTTTGATCGTGGGAGCGTCAACCATGATTTGGGCATTTGAGATTCGAATCTGGATTTCTGAGGAGAAGAGGGTGGCCCAATCAAAGGAAGATGAACTCATACCGATTGATGTATCATCTTATTAGTGTTCTCTAGCGTATGAGCAGGGCAATGCCAGGGGCATTAGAATCAGTCCGAACATAGGGGAATGTAAAATGTGAAACACATTACCCCAAATTCGGAAAACTGTTGGAGGGGCAGGGAAATAAAGGAAAACTGTTGACCATGTTCGAAACACAGCATCCCTATTGCATTAGCCTGAAATGGTGACAACAAATGAGGGTCTACCGCTAACCATGTTCAAAACATGGGACCTAACTCAAAATATCATCCATCGGTCTTCCAGAAAGTTGGACCAAGATGATAGGTAGACCACAAGCCGAGCATCCATACTATTAGGGTGTCCCTTCAGATGTGAAAGAGGATGAGGGTTCGAATAAAGGGCACACAAAGTGTGTAAGGTGAAGTGGTGTTTTGTTCAAACAGAATCCAACACTCTTGAAATTACGCCACTGTGGTGGAAGCACATTTGGCGAGCACATTAATCTGATTAGGGATCATTCATTATTTTAGTTAGGACCTCTCTGGTAAGGGATATATCACTTCATAATGACATTATGGGGCATCCTCAAATTTTTTATGGAAAATGTTGCAATTACACAACTCCCCAAGCGGTCAGGCCAAGGGGCCGATAATGGGAAAGGATGGGATTTGTGATTCCCAGGGCTGGACCCGAGACGTAACGTCTGGGCATTCCTACATATCCCATAAGGATGGGAATCAAGCTATACGTAGTTCTGGAAAGGGTCTTAGTTTAAGGTCATAGATCTCATGACGTGGATAGTAGGAAATTCGGGATACTCATGGCGATGTAACTCATACAACCCTCTGTGAATGAAGACGAGGTCCACATCATCATGTGTTCCCTAGGGATGTTTTAGGTCGTGAGACTGAAAACGAACGTTATGCTGGGCCTAGGAACAGGGCGCACGAGCATCCCTATGTACCCCATAAGAATGGAAATCATTCCATACTTAGTTCTAATGGGTGGCACGATAAGGTACCGGTGCAAAGGATGAAACGGGCGTACGGGTCTGGCCCTCATACTAAAAGGAGCAACATTTGATAGATCTTGTTTGTCCTTTACGATAGATGTTTTTTTTGAAGAGACAAGATGAGGACCTAGAGATCCTGGTATCGCCTAGGGAATTAAGCCATATGCAGGCATTTACAAATGGTATGGTGGATGACCGATACCCAACGTGATTTCCCCTATGATGAGGTCATCACAATGTAGTGCTGTTTTTTGTCATGCGGTCAGGGCGATATCATCACAGTTTAGGGTCATGTGATAGGACCTGATAGCATAGTTTAAAGTCATATGGCTTGGACATGAAATAATGTGCATGATGCGATAAATAATACCTGACTTGAATGAGTATGATGTCCACATCATCACCGTGCGCAACTCCGGGAAAGGAGCCTTGGGCCAAGAGGCCAATAAGTGTCAGAGGATAAGGCATAGCATAAGCTATCTTCCAGTTGAGATGGAACAAGAAACATGATGTCTGAGTGATCCTATGTATTCCATGATTTTGAGAATAAATCCACACATAGTTTTTAGAGATGATTTTTAGTTTATGGTATTAGAGCTCGGATAGTGGGAGCCCCGAAGAATGCCGTATTGTAGCTTTGTTCCCTTGACGTGCAGAGGTGCACTAAGGGATAGTGCCAAGAGTGTCAAAATTCTACCTAAACATGATGGGGTGGAACATAATGTGAATCATGTAACCAACATTCAATACCTTAAGGGGATGTCCTGGTGACAGAGGATTACTGTTGACCATGTTCGCAACACAGCATCCACGTCGCATTAGCCTGAAATGGGGACAAACAATTGAGCATCGACCGTTGACTGTATTCACAATGCGGGACTTGTATCGATTTGTTTTCTAAAACTCTCAGGGACATTGTCCCATAATGGTTTGGAGAGACCTTAGGCCTAGAATTCATTCTGATTTTGGGGGTCCCTTCAGGTGTGAAAGATAATGGGGGCCCAAATAAAGGGGAACACAAAGACTGACAAGTGAATGGAACTTTCTCAAGTTGAATCTGACACTCCAGGTCCTAGACCAGAGTACTCTTGGTCACATCATTAAAACACTACAAAGGGTCGAGGGTCTCAACTTGAGAGCAGCCAATTCACACAAATAAGTATAGAACAAAGATATGGTGAACTCTCAGGAGAGAGGGGGGCATGGCATGGTTGCCAAAAAACCCAATGTGAAAGTGTGCATAACCCTGTACCGCACCTATATATATCCCACTCATGGAAGGGAACAGGACAAGGGGCCTAGGTGACCAGGAGATCTCTAAGAGATGGGGCTCAAACCGAAATCTAAATGTTTGGGAGGTCCTACGTATCTCATAAGGATGGGAATCAAGACACATGTAGTTCTTGAAGGTGTGGTTTAATGTCATGCAGGACTGTGTGCAGATTAACGTCATGTGGGAAGGTACAGTTTAAAGTCTTGCTGGACTAGACAGTTTAAGGGCATGTGGGATCAGTGTGCAGTTTAGGGTCATGTGGGACCGACCATTTAAGTTCGTTCAAGAACAACATTTTAAGGTCGTGTAGAACCAATAGTCTCATGCAAAGTATTGCTTGATGAACTTGGAATTGGTGGGACGTGTTATACGCTCACCATCCATGGTAACCAGGGTGTATGCTCTATTGGGGTAAACCTTATAAACAATGAAAGGTCCTTCCCATTCGGGATCCAGATTGGGTGGTTTTCTACCAGGTATCATTGGTGTTCTCAGAGCCAGCACTAAGTCACCTTGCAGGAATGATTGGAGGCAAAACCTCTTGTTGAAGGCTCAATCCATCCTGCTCTGAAGCCTTTCTAGATTGTTCAGGGCACGAAGCCTATTCAAATCAAGTGCATCCAATTCATATAGACATATTTCATCCACTCTATCTGGTGCTCGCTGGTGATAGACCGTTGTGCACAATAAGGGAAACTGAATCTCGATGGAAAAGATGACATCAGTTCCTTATACCAGGGAATATGAGGTCACATGGGTGAAATTATGAGTCAACGTCCGATAAGCCCAGAGGGCATTGGCGAGCTTATCCAGCCAACTCTTCCTGTTATGACCAACCATTTTTTTGTAGGATGTTATAGAGGGTTTTATTGAACGCCTCAATCTGCCCATTCTATTGCGTGTGATAGTGGGAGGTATGGTTAGAGTGAATGTTGTACTTGGCATACAACATTTTCAACTCGACTGCTCAGATGTTGGTGCCGTTATCTGTGTGTAAAGCGTAAGGAACTCCAATATGATGGATGATATTGGAACTCACGAAGTCAACGATAGAACGGGCCTTGACTTCCTTGAGTGGAACTACCTCTTCCCACTTGAAAAATAAATCTGTGGCGGTCAGGATGAACCAGCATTGGTGAGCCATTGCTGGAAGGTATAGTCCTATGACATATAATCCTTAGACTGCAAAGGGCCAAGAGTACTTGGCTGTGTGGAGAGGCTCCGGTGGCTGATGAAAAAAGTTAGCATGAACTTGGAACACATGGCACCTCTTGGAAAACTCGATGTAGTCATGGATAATGGAGAGAAAAAATACCCTAATCTATGGGTCTGGTGAGACAGTTTTGGCCCAGACTGATGGGCACCGCAGGAACCGGTGTGAACCTCTTGCATGACATGTGGAGTCTCAACCCCCTGAATGAAATAGAGTATAACACAATCAATCCTGTGCTTATAGAGGATTGGATCAAGGATGGGACCAATCTAGAGGGTAAATTTTAGCATGTGGCGTAGGATTCGCTCACCCTCATCCTGGTCTGACAGAAGATTACTGTGTTGGAGGTATTCAACCAAGGGTGTCCTCCAATTGACAATCATTTCGATCACTTCATCCGGACGACCCAGGGGTCTTGACATAGAGGCACCGATGGTAATATGGATTACCTATGGGTCTTCATCACCATCCGAGGTAATAGGAGCTATGACTCTTCGATGTGGCACGTGGATAATTAGATCATCCTGTTTGGGCTCTGCATGTGATGTAGTTATGCTGGCCAAATCATCTGGTCAGATGTTCTGTGAGGGAGGGACATGGGTATCCTCTGGACGAGAAGGGAACTGGGCCATTAGCTAGAGTGTGCATTCTATGAATGGTGTGAGCTCTGGCTTCCTGACAACATAGTCGATTTTGATCTTGTTAACGACTAGCTCGGAGTCCCCTTTCACATGAAAATGGGGCACGTTGATCTTGAGGGCCAGCTCGAGGCCAGTAATGAGGGCCCGATACTCCGCCTCATTGTTGGTGCTGCCTTCCGACAGCATGAACGAATATGGTAGGATGGATTGCACCAGGGTAATAAAAATGATACCAAATCCTACACTATTGAGTCGAGGATCATTGATCCTCATACCGATGGGGCTCCAAGAGGCACCATCAAAGTACATCTGCCATCATGGGATGGATTGATCGACTGCGAGGATTTCCTCATCAAGAAAATACAGGTCCAAGGACCAGTCAACGGGGGTTGGATTAGCAGCAAGAAAATCATCCAATTCCTTCCCCTTGATAGAATTCTGATGCACGAACCTGATGTCAAACTACTGGTGGATTACCACCCACTGTGCTAGTCAACTAGCCAACATGGGATGGATTAGGATATACTTCAACGAGTCTACTAGGGATACCAGCTATACCTCGTGGTGCTGCAGTTAATGTCACAAAATTTTTATGGCTGACACGAGAGCAAGGAAGCTCTTCTCAATGGGGGGGGGGGGGTATCTGGTCTCTATATCGTGGAGCATGCAGCTAAGGTAGTAGAGGCTGTTCTCTGCCCCCTCATTGTTCTTCTGGGTGAGAAGGGTTCTGAGGGACCATTCCAGGGTGGTGACATAGAGGACCAGTACCTTCCCTAAGACGGGTGGCATGAAGACCGGAAATTGGAGTAGATACTGCTTGATTTCCTCAAAGGTGGTCTGGAACTCCTCGTCTCACTCATAAGTGGTGCCCTTCTTCGTGATCCGAGAGAAGGACTTACACTTGCTAGAGAAATTCGCAATGAATCGTAGTTTGTAAGCCAAGTGGCCTTGGAAACCTCAATGCTCCCTAATATTACTCAGGGGAGGCATCTGGCTGATGGCCTTGATCTTCTCCAGGTCGATCTTGATGCCCCAGTACCTTAGAAAAAATCCAAGGAACTTTCCAGAGGTGAGCCCCAAAGCACAATTCAATGGGTTCTTCTTCATGTGGTTGGAATAGAGGAATCCAAACACATTCTCAAGATCCTTGAGATGGTCCTGGAGCTGGTGAGATTTGACCACCAGATCATCCACATAGCATTCCACCAATGTCCTGAGGATTGGCTGGAATATGTGGTGTATGACCCGATGATAGGTGGCACCTGCACTCTTCTGGCTGAAGGGCATAACCTGGTAACATAATGTACCTTGGGGCACCGAGAATTCTGTGGACTCCTCATCCTCAGGGGACATCCGGATCTGATTATACACAGAGTAACCATCCATGAAGGAGAGGGTTTGGAACCCAGCCATGGCGTTAATCAAGAGTTCCATCAAAGGAAGGGGAAAATCATCCTTCGAATAATGGCGATTGAGATCGCGGAGGTCGATACAGACTCTGATCTATTCATTCTTCTTCTAGACTGGTATAGTGTTGGACATCCATTTGGTGTACTGGACCTCCTTAACGAAGTTGTCCCTAATGAGTTTGTCAACTTTGGCCTCAACCATGGCGCTGTGAAACAGATGCATCCTTTTGGAAGGTTGTTTTAACCCACAATGATTTTCCGGAAGGCCAAGGTGGTGGAAGAATACCTAAGGATCTAGTCCTGGAATCTCATCATAACTCTAGTCAAACTTGTCACAGTGCTGTTTAAGTAAGTCTATGTACCGCTACTACTCCTTGGGGGGCATGGCGGCACTGATCAATGTGGGCCTTGGGTCTGCCTCGCTTCTGAGGTTCACATGTACCAACTCTTCAACCATGGAAGAGACGCCTTATTCAAAGGAAGGGGTGTCCCTTATATCCTCTTATCCATTTATAAAGGGATCTTCCATGGGGTAAGTTTCTTCTGAGTTACCACACCCCAATGGGAGGCTGGTACCAGCTTGAGCGGCAATGGTTATTGCATCGGGTAACTCCGGCGCTGTCGAGACCATAACAATGAAGGCTGTCGACCCGATCCCATATGGTCTCCGGCCCAACGGGCCACGCCTGATAATATCGAAGCAGTAGTGGCATGTCAGACAGATCTGGCTTATTCTAGCCTGAAAAAACAGAGAAGTATGTCGTACTACCATTGCCATCTGCCGGACGTCCTGATACCTGATGGGAGTGGGAGGCTCTAGGATCACTGAGGGTTGATTCATATAAGAATACGAAGTGTTCATCCAATTCTTCCTGGATTTGGGATCATGGTTCACCCTTGTCCTAGAAATGAAAAAACATTTCCCCATATCGGGGGGTTGTAGACTCTTACCGATGGATCGGGAAAATGTAGGTATCATTTAGGAATTCTCAAAGGTCGGTCGTAGCAGTGATAGGCTCAACATCACTTTCCTGGACTTGTTTATCGTTTCTATTATAATAGTCAGCGTTAAAATAGTAGGCTTCATAAGAGGTAAAAGGAGACACGTCACCCTAGAGTATGCTCACTCGACCATTAAGGTAGTACTTGAGGCATTAATGATATGATGAAGGGACCACTGCATGCAGGTGGAACCATGGCCTGCCCATCAATGCATTATACGTGGTGTCCTGGGAGACAACCATAAACTCAATGCTAGAAACATGGCTGCCGAACTTGGTCTTCAAATGAATCTTTCCAAATGGGGTCAGCTTTGTCCTATCGTATCGCTGGAATCTTAAATCAGATGGATTCAAGTCATCTTCAAATAACCCTAGCATCTGTAGTGTCCCTGTCGGGATAAGGTTGTTCCCAGAGATGGTGTCAACGAGACAGCAGTGAACCTCCACGCCATTAAATTGGCATATGATGTAAAATGGGCGGATGTTCCCCTGTATAGGGGAGCCTTAAACTTCTCCAGAGAACAAGATGATAGCCTGGCATTCAGCATTCTCAAACACTTCAACATGGAAAGCCTCTGCCGCTTCTACCTCTATCTCAATCTGGAGGGGGATTCTTAAAGCCTCGATGAGTGATTCACGCATATCTGGAGACAGGTGAAGGAATTCAAGGATGGAAAGAATCACTGGGATACAAGTGAGGTGCTTGAGAACATCATAATTCCATTCGAGACGTGAAATTCTGCTTGCAGGGAGACGCTCTATGATAGAAGGCAGGGCGGGCCCTGTCGGCCGGACCTGTGGGTGAGTGGTACTGGGTATATCCCACTGCTCACTAGTCGAACCCTAGAGAGTAGCTTCCAAATGAGGACCAGATGACTGATATCATCCTGTAGTGGGGTGAATATGGTCGGGACATGACTGAAGTGGTTCCAACTGATCCAGTAGCACAAAAGGTGGTAGAGGCAGGCCTATCGACATTAGATGAAGGGGTTGCGCATGCTGAGTTCTGCGCTGGGCCTGCTGTTTGGTCTCAAAGGTGTGCAGGACCTAGCTGGAGGTGCTAACTGATGTGCCTTGATGAGCCATATGTATGTGGCTCCTCCGACGTTAGCGTCAGCTGGGGATGTTGGGGAGGTTCTCCTGGCGCTCCCCCTCGTCAGGAGTCATATAGGGGTTTACCAACTCAACGGTGTTAACTGAAGCGTACCCTTGACTATCTCTTGATGAATCATCCACTATCGGGCAGATTCGGGGGGGGGGGAATCCCCATTTCAGGGGGAAAGAAGTCATTGAGAGTACAGGATGACAATGACATTGGTGGGGCACATAACTTTTTATTGTGCCGTCGATGCTTGCTCTTCTGGGAAGCAGCCGGATGAGATGATGATACAGAAGTGGTGGACACTGGTTCTGAAGGCTCCGGCTGATTTAGGTGTGAAAAGATAATACCATGGTCATGGGTGACCGCTTTGCGGGCCATCCAGTCATTACACTTCTAAGACCCGCGTTCAGAAACCTGTTGCCACTCGCCTTCACTGCCACTACTACTATCTGACCTCACAAAGGCACCCGCCACTTGTGTCGGGGCCGGGCCCAACCTGACTATGTTGTTGTCAATCTAGTCTTGGAGCTAGTCCTTGAACACATATAATTTCTTGAGGGTGTGCCTTAGGTTCCGGTGATAATGGCAGTAGTCAGAGCGATCATTGAGATTCACCTCTTCTAGAATTTTGCACTAAGACATTCGTACAATTCCCTTCTCTAAGGTGTTGTGGAAGTAACTAATGACCTGAGCCTCGTTAAATGGGTAGGTCCGATTTATTCTATCTGGAAAGGGGTCTCTCGGAGCCTAACCCTGATGAAGGGCCAGAGGATCCATCTGAGGAGTCGGAACTAGATTATCTTGCTAGGTGGTGGCGGCGCGTTACGCGGAGGTGCTTCCCAATTTTGAGGTGGTCACTACTAGGATAGATGTTGTGCCTGTGGTGGTGGACCTCTGCTGGGTTGCAGTGCCGGCTCCACTAGTAGCACTTCTAGTTGCCTGGGGGCTTCTATTTGGGACACTGTAGTGGGATTGGATCTGAAGGCCCTCCTCACTGGGATTACAGGGGGAAAGGGACAAGCCTAGCTGTCCTGTTGTAGGGCTTCTTCGAGGTGCTGGGCCTTATCTGAGATGTCTCAGAACCATTCGGGATAGTTCTGAGTGATTAAGGAGGGAACCAGCTCCGTCTTGACATTACCTAAGCACATCGTCAGTAATTTCTCCTGAGTCAGTGGCATGTCAAGGGAGTATGTGAGCCCCTTCCACCGGCTGATAAATTCTACAATTCACTCATCAAGCCTTTGTTTGCACTTGAAGAAGTCAGTGATGCTCGTTTTCTGGGTGGTGGAACTAAACTAGTAAAGGAATTGCCTGCGAAGGTCCTCCCAGCTGGTCACAGATCCGATGAGGAGCTGGTTGTACCAGACAAATGCCGACCTCTCAAGTGTCTGAAAAAAACTGCAGAGTTTGGCAACATCTTGCTACACTGGAGTCCCTAACATAGGACCACACATTGAGTTGAAGTGGTCCAGGTGCTGTGGCGGTTCCCCTGTCCCGTTAAAGGGGGAGAAGGTGGGTTTTTGAAACACGAAGGCACTAGCATATCATCCACCCACGCCAGGTATGGCTTTCCATCCAATGGGATGGCCCCCTATCGTGTCTCCAAATCCTTTAGTCAGGTGATGAGTTCTGCCATTGGATCATTTGGACATGGGTCTCTATCTTGACGGGGGTCCCTAACCACGAGATCTTTGTCGGGTTCTTCAATGCGGTAGGTAAGCTCTGTGGCTCGTGGAGCGGCTGGTGGAGCGACCCATGGGGTGGCCGGAGGAGCCCGAGCGGGGTTCCTTGGATTATCTCACCGTTCAAGAGGGTTTGGTGAGACATACCACACCCTCTTTCCATGAGCTTCGGCTTCTGCCCTGTCCGTGGGAGCAGCATGATCATGTTTTCCTGGGGGAAGCTCACCACGGGGTAGTTGTTCTTGCCCCTACTGCCTCGTCATAGGATCACCATTTTCAGTTTGTCGCTCTGCAATGTGTTCAGCTACGAGTTCATTGACCAACTTCTTCTGCTCAGCATGTTTCTGGTGCAATGTTGCCTTCTCTAGGTCCTCCTTCGTCTTCTGCACTAATGCAGACGGGTGGGAGTGCTTGACAGCTCCGACACGCTCTTTGACCTTACTAGAATTCCGGCTGAGTACCAATGTCTCGGTGGGCGCAAGGAGACCAAGGAGGTTCCTCTACTAACGAGTAATCATCCTCGATGGGTCCAGTAGTGGTGGCACATCCTCATGGAGGATGTTACCATCGCAAAGTTCCAACTCGTTTTCCCCTCCTGACAGATCGGTCTTATTGACCACAACTCTTCTCTAGGGCATGTCCTCAATGTTGCCTAGAGAGTCAAGCTGCCAGTGAATAGAACTGAGGGGGAGTGTAGCGTACTTCCCCTAGCCAAGGACTTGCACGTGGGGGGTATCCTCCTTAGTAACTTTGCAGAATACTTGGAAAATCTGAACGCATTGTTGTAGGAGGTCCCTGTGGTGACTAGGTAACTGAGGGTGCTGGACCACAGGGAATGTGGCCAGGTCAACCAGATGACATTGTTTGTAGATGTCTTAAAAATTCACTTAGATCCTGGGATAAGACACTCATTGGTGAAAAAAAACGAAAGTGAGTGGCCCAGAGGGTATGGCAGAAACATTCAAACTCCACCGGGGTGAGAGATTCCGACGCACAAAAATTTGGTCCTGCGATCATCCAAAACATCTTAGGGAAGTGCCCTACTGCAAGGATAGTCCAGAAGCTCCTTAGCTTAGATTCAAGGTCTGGCCCTTGATTTTCCCACTCTTCAACTAGGGGTGGTTGAGAAACTGGCAGCGACACCGAGGCTGACCGCTGGGACGGCGGGCTGGATGGCGGGGAATACAACGAGCGGGCTGACTGGCCACCAAATCTTGGGTTGTCCTCTGAGGATTGTAGCTACCTAGCCTCTATATCATGATAGGATAGACCGGTGACCAAAGCTCCTAACACAACATTATCATCTGCCGAGGGTGGGCTATGTCGCGACTCTTTCGCCATTGACCCACAAAATAGCTCTCCGTAGTCTCTAGCTAAGGAAGAGGGCACCTTCGGAGATGACGGTGGTGACTGTGTAGTTGGACCCTATGTAGATGCTAGTTTCTCATCCTCCTGGAAATACCTTCAGAGGGAGACATGGATCCTATGGACCTCGCATTTCGAGAGTACGAGGCTGATGCGCCTCGTTACTGCCCCAACTTTTGACTTGGAGGACTGAGGGGAGGGCTTTAGTGGTGAGTCCTAATCTGCCTTGATGTCTGAGAAGCAGACTGGTTTGATTCCTGTCTGTCCCTCCCAAGATTTCCTCTTGCGGTGGTTACTACCTGCTCTCCATCCCCTGGGTGGATCTTTGGGGCAAGGCCAAATTTTGGAACAAGGAGGTCCTTTGGCCATACTAGTGCTGGGGTGGAGAGATCTCCCGCCAGGATGGGCCACAACATGAGGAGCACCGAAGAAAATGTCAAAAGGGACATGAGGATGACCTCTGTGGGAAGTGCTGGAGAGGGCAGGGCCTCCGCTGGAGCTGATAGAATCATAAGTAAGAGCTGTAGGAGCATGGGTAATACCATTATGCTCACTTCCCTAGACTACATTAGTGCAAGGAAGTCCCTCATACTAGTAAATCCAAGCATGGGTAGGACCTCTGTGATGGGCATTGGTGAAGTGAAGTTGGCCTCCACCCCTCCAATTGCTGGGGCGAGGAGGACCTTCGCTAGCTGATATGAGGACATGGGGAGGGCCTTAATGTAGGTGATTAACCAGACGTGAAATGTCTCCATACCTGTGGTCTGTGGTAGGGGGATTGACCATGTACCCAATGTAATGAGTGTGGGGGATACCCCCATATGAAGTGTTGCTGTCACGGGTAAGACCCTCACATGGGTTAAAGGTGGCATGGGGCAGACCTCCAAGCCGAGGTTGTAATCAGGTAGGACCCGCACCTTCCGTAGTGGTGGTACGGAGTGGGCCTCCGTACTGGTTGGAATTGATGCGGATTGGTCCACATTGGCCATCGCCTATGTCGGTGACTGAGAGAGTCGACCCAGCCTGCCCGTTGTAAAGTTGTGGCCTCAATCAAAGTCAGGTGTTTAACTTCCCCTGCTCAACATATGCAGGGAGTTGGGGATATGAGTCAAAGGTGGCTCAGTCTATAGTAGTCGCTGATGTTGACACCCCATAGTGGGATTCGTCTTCCATTTTCACTCGACACTAGCGCTGGGTCAGACGAATTGGAGCCGGTGGTGCAGGCATGTGGCTTACCTACTCATCGGCTCGGGGAACCGAGCGGCGACACTGCCTGGTGGGAGCCCTCGCTAGGAGCCCACGGAGCTAGACACTGATCGGGCCGACCCGGACATCCCCTACCTCATCGGGGTATGGCAGGGAGTTATCAAGGCGTTCCAGGGACAATCTCTCGAAACGATTGAATGTCGGGGTGGGGAGCAGCGGCTCCCTACGCGACCCTTAGGGGCAATGTTGATGGCGAGACATAGCTGCCTCTAGATCTAGGTGGGCTATATCCCAGGTGGGGATGATCCCCTCCTCCTCGTACATGTGTACAAGGTCATTAATTACCCTTCACTGGATAATTTCTGATGGGGAGAGGGGGCGTGGATGCCCAAAAGTTCTACCAGTTGAGTTTGTCATGGAAGAGGCGGAACCACGCGGGGTGGCCATGTTGATATTGCCTCTACCCATACGTAGGTGGGCAGGTGGTGATCGTGTTTCAGATGAAACAACATGGTTCCTGAAAGTAGGGAGATGAACTCGTTAATATTGATAGGAAAAGAAATAAACAACCAGTGCCCCAGCGACATTCCGCATTCCATGGACGGTGAGAGGGATCCACACTGACAATGTCACAGAACGGAATGCTCAACATCCTGACTGCCCTAGCTTCTGGAGAGTTTCAAGTCAGGCATACTATTTTCTTGGTGGGACATGGTGCCAGATGACGGGGTCTGATGACACGCTAATCCATTAATGCCTTGAACGCTACTAATCTCCATACTTAGGATAAGACCTTCATGTTGGGTTCATGATTTTTGTTTCTAATGCTTTTGTCGGGGCGCGCACGTCCGTAACATGGAGGACGCACAGCTGCTACCCCCATTCCCACTTTCCAAAGGCGGGCGACATCTACTCCTTATTCAGGGATGTCTACTCCTTTATCAAAATGTGATGATGGGATATTAGTTCTTCCTTCTGTGGATTCCACCTCGGAGCTCGTCACCTAGTCCGAGTATCCCTTATAGACTTAAGACATTGTTCATGAAACACTTCCCAACGCCATGTCTTTATGGACACCAGTTAATTACACTGTTTCTATTAGGAAATTCCAAGGTGTCCGGTCAGGGCAGCAACCTTTGGTTAAGGGAGTAGTCACATTGGGCATCACTGGCGTGTCTGGACACTGGGGGGATTGGCGTGTCTGTCTTCTGTCCCTTATTATAGGGATCCTAGAGGACGCAGAAGCCCGAGGCGTCCCACATCAAATGCGGGGAATCATATTCCAATGGAATGTAACTGAGGATTTCCTAAACTTCCCATGTTTAACACATGGTATGTCTCAAGTTTAACATCCAGTGGAGACAGATCAGACTGATCGGAATACTTATTTGAGTGGATCAGATGGAAGAACCCCTAGAGGGAACACCGATACTAGGGCAATCATGTGGGTGGCTTGTCGAATGTTGTTTGATGGAATGGGGAGTAGGGTGGCATGATTCCAACGGGATGTGGAGGCCCAGGTGAGGATCAGGATGGGTGATGAAGTGAAGGGGGATGAAATATGGCCTTCGTATGGGCATTGATGAAGTTGGGATTTAGCCTCGAAGAGGCTTCCTACGTATCCCTGTGGTAGGGAATCAAAGTCCGTGTAGTTCAGTGAGACGATGGGACACCTGAGGAGGCGATATGTGAGAATGGATGCATGGATGAGACCTAGAAGAAGTGGAACCTCTGGGTTGGGGAATGTTCTTCCTGAGACACATAGGCTCGAGGGAGAGATCAGGATGAGACATGTGTGATGGGATCGAACCTCATGGAGGCTTCCTATGTATCCCTGTGGCAGGGAATCAAATTCCACGTAGTTCAAGATAGGGGATATAGTTTAACAGCAAGTAGGACGGGGGAGAACCAGACGTGAAGGTGGTTGGAATGACCGGGTGGTCGGATTGAACCTCGTGGAGGCTTCCTACGTACCATGCCTTGAGATGGATCAAAGTCCTCGTAGTTCGGGATGGTTTTTGGGGCCTACACTTTGAGGCGGCCCAAGTAGTGGGCTTGAACCTCGGGGAGGATTTCTACGTACCATTCCATGACATGGATAAAAGTCCTCGTAGTTTGGGAAGGTTTTTGGGGATTACACGCTGAGGCAGGCCAAGGTGTTGGTGACCCGATGTGAGGATGGACGGAACAACCGTGTGGTGGGATTGAACCTTATGGAGGCTTTCTACGTACCATGCCTTGACATGGATAAAATTCCTCATAGTTAGGGATATGGAAGGAGTGGCATACACTATGAGGTGGCCCCTGGTGTTGGTGAACCGACCTGAGGATGGTCGGAATGACCTAGTGGTGGGATTGAACCTCGTGAAGGCTTCCTACATACCATGCATTGACATGGATCAAAGTCCTCGTAGTTCGGTATAATGTTTGGGGATTACACTCTAGGGTGGCCCATGGTGTTTGTCATGGATGGTGCTTGCTCTAAGTTCACATGAGTCATGCTTGGTGTAAAAAACAAGATATAGCATAGAACTGACGATCCCGTCGTGAAAGGTGCGTCCGTGGGAAATAGAGTGGGGCTTATGCATGATTAATGGCCCAAAGAGGAAACAGGGGCTTATGCGTGGTTAGCAGCCTGAGAAGTCGGGAATTAGTCTAGGATGGAGGCCCGATGGGGAGAAAGCATAGTGGTAGAGGGACTTGGTACCGAAGAAAGGAGAAGCACCATTTCCCACCACGCCATTCGCTGGACCTGGGGACTAAAGATGAAAGGAGCAGGGATGCTGCCTCCGACAAGAAAATCTAGTGGCTTACACCAAGGTGGTTTCCCTTTCCCCACGGACAAACAACACTCCAATAAAGAGGATATCATCCCCAGTGAGGGGTGACCCCATCCCCATGGACATGAGTGGGCATGGAAAATTTCCATGGTGGGGGACCCTGTGTGGGAGGCATGGGGTGAGGTCACAGTTTAACATCATGTGCTGAGGACGATGGTGCTTGGCAGTTTAACTTCCTTCAGCTCCGATGAGGTGGGTTTAATCCACACCCATAGGAAATACATTACTATTACCCTCTGTTACTTAGTGCAGAGAGGGGATAGGAAAAGTAATAGCTAGGGGGTGTCATGGAGTGAACCATCATGGGGTCCACGTTAGCGTGGCTATGTGAATAAGCAATAGACATTAGCGTGCCTATGTGATGAAGCATGAGGTGAAGCAATGCAATGGGAAGAACCATCCAAGGGACTTTGAAGTTACTTCGTATGAGCCTAGAAGGCCGTACGGGAAAGTGGTGTACTATGTGGATGCCCGGGGCGTGAGAGACACCCGCGGATGACATCCATAAGAAGAGCATAGGACGCTCATGAAAAAGTACGCCCAAGGAGTACGACAAACGAAAGTGAAGAGGTAACTGGGGAGCACCAGAGTAAGGGGTCCCAGAGAGTTGTGCACAACCTTTGAGGCTTGTGCATGAAATAATTAGCCCTGCGTGAAGAACACTGGGCTGGCATGAAATCAGTGAGGATTGAGTGAAAATGGAGCTGAGGCTTTGTGAACAACTAGAAATGATTGTTCTCAAGGAGTAATAATTGCGCGCAATTGGGAGAGGTTATGCACAATGACTAGGGCGCGCACAATTGAAGGAGATTGAACACAATTGGACATCCAGCACACAAGTGGAAGGGATTGCGCACATGGGGCAGAACCCGAAGGGATTGAAATTCAGTCTAAACCAAGGGGATCTCACACGAAAGAGGACCCTGTGGAGATGTCGCGCGAAAAGAGCCGTACCAGAAATCCACCTTTGCGCGCACGAAAGGCGAATTTAATATAAAAGAGCCTGTTTAGATTATTCATCCTTGAAGTCGAAGGAGGTTTCCTTCTATTTATAAGAATTTGGGTGTGCAGAAAAGATGTCTGCACAAAATAATGGTGGTCCGATGCCGACAACGCGAAATGTTAACTGCGCGGGGTGAGGGAACACAATATTCCACACCCCTCCATATAATTCTCGTGAATCCTGGATCTTTCCACACATGGCATATTTTATTCGCACAGTTATGAATTTTGTTCACGCAGCTCCTCAGCCCCCCCCCCCTCAGACTGGGTCCCTAGATCCGAATATGACTTCGCTTTGTTGTTTTGCAACCTTCTTCTGCCCTTGAGCAATTTTCAGCGTCTACAATATTGATCCTTAGAAGACCTTGAGAGTTATTTTTAATAACGAGGGTTCAAGAAAAGAAATTATGTGAGAAAATTGGTTGGTGAATTAAAATCCCATAGTGGAAAAATATAAAATTTTCCAACTTTTTAAGTAGTGCATAGTTTAGTCTCATGATTTTCCAAACCATGCAAAAACTATGCACAAGCAACTGTCCAAGGGAAGTTGGGTCACAAAGTTACCTAGGGATCACCACAGATATTAAAAAAAATGATCCAACAGTGTGATATTACACTATACATGGTTAGAAAGTTTTCCTATGAAATCAATATAGTTTAATTAACAATGCGCCAACCATGTACCTTACATAGTTTAGACTGGTTTTCCATCCTTTTGTGTCTTGAACCCCCGAAACACCTTCGAAGACCCCATGCACTTTTGAAACATATAAGTAACCAAAAAAAACATATTGAAACAAAAATTTAAATAAGGATATACCACCTCTAATTCTAGTGTCTTACATCCTGCCAACATTATAACGACTCATTCACGAGATGCACTTCCAAGAATAATTGTGTTTCCAAAGAAAAGAGACCGGGCCAATGGGACCACACATCCAACTCCATTTAACAAATTCCTCCTTTAACATTACCATGTATTCATGAAACTTGACCCAAAGGTATAACCTTACGTCCCAAAAAGTTCACATTGTGATCCAAAAAAAGAACTCGATTCTTTTGAAGAATGCATCAACCTTAAATCACACATCAACCACCATAACTCTACTGGGAATCCTATGAAATAGTAAATAAATCAAAACAAAAGTAAACATCACAAATATCATCATACCATTGGTAAATATTCTATCGATACCTCATCGGTCTGATCCTCTTCACCACTCACGACCCAAATCACTTGTCGCCATTTTACTCTAATTTTAAAGCTCTAACGGTGACCAAAACATTATGCCACCCTAGGGAACACATGGTCCTTACAACCAAATTTCAAAACTTACATCAATCCCCCATTCAAGCCCTGGTGGTCCCATTACATAATAGAGCACTCAAGTCACTCAACTAGTCAAACCCGAGCCACTCTCACTATCATGGCCAAAACACCTGAATGAAAATCACTCAAGTCCAACCAACATGAAACACTGATTTCAACATCAAAAACCAATTTCCTTCTATTGTTCAATCCCAAAATACACATTAGCACTCCCCCACCATCTTCCTATGATTGGAATCTCAACTAGCAAAGAAATACCACCAAAACCCCAACTCAACTTTCACAACATACCTAACACATTCTCAATTCACCATGCTTGAATATTATTAAGGGTTTCACTCTGCATTGGCATCTATTACTACCATTTAAACCACCGTAAATGACATCCTAACACTATCCATTCACATACTAAGAACAAATTGACCTCTAAATAGGTTTCATTTATTTCTAAAAATAACTTTCCATTACAAACATCAAACCAGAGGTGGTTTACAACTTACCACATCCGTTCCTTTTACCATATCATGTTGGACCAACGCGAATGACTTTTCCCTAAACACACACCTTCAACTATTGAGATAATAATCCTTAGATCCACCCATGGTTATTACTCTCTTAAGGCATTCAACCATTATCGAGGAACCTACCGGGGTCATTCCCCAACATTTGGTAACTCTACCTTCAAGGTATCCACTGCCTTCCAAAACATCATCATGGTCCACCACAAACAATAATTTTCCTAGAAAAAATATACCATTTTCATCTCTACACAAAATTAAGCTGATTAGGCTCTTTATTAAAACCCATATCTTTTATAAAATTCCACTTTTCATTCTAAAACTTCCACCAAAGGATGATTATTTCTCACCCCTTGGGTATATCTTTTTAACCAAATTGGGCCGTCCTTGTTTGACTCATCCTGGACCACCCAAATTCACTTTTATAATGTCACTTCATCACATGGCCCAGGTTCCTTCACACTTCTAGAAATTTTGTTGTCACCCAAAGACACTAAATCAAGTCTATTTTTGATTTTTGAGGAAGTTCTCAAACCCAACATCTCTTTCCATGAACCATTGTGATGTCTTACTACACTCTTCAACGACTAATTTACATGCATCATAGAATTCATTTGAAACCACCATAAGCACAAAAACAATGATTGGATTAGGAAAACACCACATTTGAGGCCCACTTGGCCTCTCTAAGGAACCCAAAATGCACCTCACATGTTTCTCATTGGTATCTCGATGTCACCACATCATCTTTATGCTATACTCCACACATCTTGGACTGACTTATCACTCCCCAACATAGGTGTGTCATTAACATCACTTTCCTAATGGAATTACAACCACCACAGATCACTTTATGATCATAATATGAACCCCAAACATGGACATGGCCATCTAGATTTTTATAGATCAACACAACATGCATTAATCGATACCCATCCATGACTTCTAGTAACAGTACATATAACACTCATCAACACTTGGACCATTCTAGTAAACTTACCCATAAATGACCAGTGGTGCACATACCACCATCTATATCCACATATACGACCCTAAATAACATAACCTAAATGATGTCCCATATCCAACCAAACACATTCATGTTGCTAGGTGTAAAGCCAAATATTTCTTAGTGTACGTAGGATGATGCCAAGATGTTGAGCATGATCATCATTGGATAAACGTATGCTAAGAAGTTGTAAAACAAACTACCACAACTTATCCAACCATGATGAAACCTCCAACTATGGGGAACAATGACATAACAAGATTTGCGGGTTTCCTTACCCTTTATACGTCTCATCAGAACATAACCACCACCACTAAGGTATGACTTCTAAACAAGACTGACCAGCGCTCCATGACCATTCTCCATACTGTTGTGAACCTATGATTCCTTTGGAACTACTCACACCTCACCACTCAAGTCCTTTCGGAACAACCCTAGTATTTAACAATAGAGACACAATGGTACACCACACTAATTGAAAGCAATGGTATCTTGCATAGTCGTGCTTCACACATTGGTTTCCTAGAGAATGACATAAACTTATCCTTAGCCACCTATTCCCCATATAAACAGAATCTTGACTTCTCATTGTGTGTCCACATCTGGACCTCATCAGATCCCCCAATGTATCACACTTTACTATGACCACACTCTAAGACCAATTTTTGATCACACAATTGTAACATCACATGGGCCTAGCCCCAAGCCCTATTAATCACTTTACCACGCATCCTAGTCCATCATCCCCATCATCCCCATGAAATTCTCATAATTCCAACCAATAACCATACCATTCATATGAACAATCCCAACCACATGAACACCCTCACCTAGTGGGTTACCTACATAATGAATGAATTTATCCTCACTCCTATCACCATTGCATGTACACCCAAAATCAATATCAAGGATTCCATAACTCATCTTTCAAATGGATAGGTCAAACATCCAAATAATACAATACATTGAAACTATCCTTACACTAGCCACAAGCACTTAGGTGGCCTTCTTAATGATCCAAGGAATAACTATATGATCTATTTAAACATTATGGAATGATTTATTCATAGATTTCACCTATGAGGCATATCACATGATTCATATTTCGAAGAACCTAAAACAGTAGGTTAACCTCCCATGATGTCCCATGTGATTTTCCTATGAATTCCAACTAATCATCAAAATTTGAGTCGTGTCTCCCAAAACCATTAAATTTCCAACGTAGCTTGCTAGGAAGATATAAAAATATCCTAATACAAAACAACCATCTATTCCTCACTTACCCAAGTGAACTGACAAAACTACCGACCACTCTCACGGGCCACATTTGAGGATCGAATGTTATTTCTTCCCAACTTGGGAAAGGGAAATAAGTTACTGACCTCACTCTCTCTTGGAGATGTACACAAAACTTCCCATAAGTGTCCACTCATGGGTGGATCTCATTGGACCACTTTAGAAAATTGTGTCCCAACAAACTCAGTGACATTTACATTAAGTCTTACAAAAAACATACGCACACACACACATTAGCACCACGAGCCCAAAACCCCCATTCTAGGGTCCAAAACACAACTTGTAAGGTGTAGGATTTCATGGGTCACCACAACCATAAAAAACTACCCATCACTTATGATCAAAAAAACATAGAACTCTTTATCATGTCCAATGTAAATCCCACACACATACAGTCCACAAGTTTCACTACTTTCATGTTATCGTGCAACATCTCAAAACCTCAAGGTCACAACCCTTCTGAAAGAATAATGATAAATACCCCTTTATCCACCAATCAAGACTCCGCAAGGTATCCCAAAATATAATCAATGTCTCATCCTAGGTCACTCTCACTTCCCAAACCACTCATAAAAAGAGGAAGAGAATCAACAAACAGGGATAATCGATACAATTCTTCACCAAAAGTTCAATCACTACACATTATATTATAATTAACTTCACCATTTTTAAAACCCAAAGGTTCAAACCTTACGAAATTCTATTTACCGAACATTATAAAAATACCTACTTATTCATTTTATTATTTAAAAAAATTTCATCAACAAACATCTCAAGGGAACTCCAATCAGTGTAGAACATAATGAAAAATACACTACCTTCCATACTCAACCCACTCCACATACACTATGACAATAGATGTGATCACATAAATAATACTAACCTCATTTATTAATATTTAAGGTCATGGAAAACATGGTGTAAACCAACATACATGGTTACAAGTATTTTATTAAACATTATTTTTAAAACATTTTCAATTTCCAAATGAAAAAATTAGTACTTTAAGAACATTCATATATTTAAATTCCTTTACTTCCATGTGTTTAAATTATTCAAAACTCATAAAAACTAACTTTTTTAACACATTTTAATCCCTTAATTAAGAACAATGATTTAACCATTATTTAAAACCCTTTCTATTTATCCATTTACATCATCTTTATTTGACATTTCTTTATAAATAATTTTCTTGAAGTATGATGAATTATACCCTTCATGTCCCACAGACCCATCACATGTGTTCATATCACGAGGAATGCATATATCCCTAGGTTCTTATAATGATGCATGAATTCACAGCCTTGGGTCATTCCGACCACAAGAAAAATGTCATAAAACCATCACATAACATAACAAGTGAATCACCCAATGGTGAAATATCATTTATTTGTAAGAACACATATCTAAAAAACAATTCATGCATGTGTGACTTGTTATTTCTCTCATACATGGGTTAGAAACTCCTAAGCATGAGATCATTTACAAGGGTTGACACATCATATTCTCATTTCTACCATCCCAAATAGTAATACCATAGAAAAGAACCTCCCTGATACCACTTTCTAATGTCCCACACCCAAAATCCACTACCCAGTGTTCAGAGCTGGGTCACCACGTGACCTCAGGCGTCCCTCCCCATATGCCATAGGTTGAAGACTAGAAGTGAGGGTCAAATAAGTCATGTGGGGAGTCTATACCCTCTTTACCAGAGTATGATACAACAGATAAATAAAATAAATAGAGGTATAATACTGTAATAACCAATAAACATTCATAAAAATAATCTCCCTAACTTGGTATAAACTATAAACAACTATAAATATGTCATATCATACAAAACAGTGCCAAAGTGGAGAAAACCCAAAATAAATAAAAACAAAAAAATCTAAAAATAGGTCCTGACTCTATGTATAGAACCTCATCCATGAGCATCCCAAACCTAACTCATCTCCCAAGAATGGGGCCCTTTCACATTCCATTACCTAGAACCACGAAATCTGCCTAGGTACCTAATGGAATCCTAAGTAAGGTCAGAGTAAAACTCAGTAGGCTGACGCCAATGGTGTCTAAAAAATATATAGTCTAATAAATAGTGCATCCATGTATTAAATAAATGACAAGTAAATAAATAAATTCTGAGTGCCAATATTCAAGCAAATTACTTTAACCATTTTAACCTTAGTACTAATTACAATTTTCTACATCTTCTTCATTGCATAATTAATTATAAATATGTTTTCTAGGGATTAGGTATTTACATCACTAGGAGTAAGGAATTAAGCCAAGTCCCTATCTCAATAGGGATAATAATTTCACAATAAATAAATCAGACATACCTTGAGGCCTCAGTATAGGTATTTTTCTTTGAATGAAACCATTGGCGGAATATAGCATCAATTTGAATCCCCAACCCTTGCATTCCTGGGTAGGGGTAGATAATCATCCCAAACCAACCCATGGGAGGAGCCCAGTTATTTATCCCACCACCAAACCATTTGAACATTATTATATATATATATATCCATTAAAAAAGCATAACATATGACATCAAATACAAATAATAATCAGAACCCCCAACAATAAACTTGGTAAAAAACATTATTCTATAACCCATTTACAGTTTCTATTTACATAACATTTCTATTTATCACAATTCAAATTTCTTATTCCTAACTTCATTAAGAAATTTAAAAAATTTCAATACATTGACCTATTTAAAATATTCAAATATTTACCATGTGTTAACTCACTAAACCCATTTATCATTTCTCTTGTATTAACCCCTTATTAATTCCAAATATAAATCAAAAACCATTTGGAACATTAACAACAAATTATATTTAACTCATTTCTATGTCAATAAAAACAATACATAAGACATTAACCACCTATAGAAACAACTATAAATATTACCTTATTAATAAAAAATTTAACCATTCAACATGTTAATCGTGGGATATATTTAATTACATGTCAATTTCACACTAAAAAATTCCATTAACCATGTTTGGGTTGGTCGGAACACCCAATGGGTGTCCCTAAATTTGTCAATTCATCCTCCATGCATCCCAAGGGGTTAATGAAGGGTTAAAGTTTTCATTTGGACACACATTATATAAAATTTCACAAAGGTAAACAATAAAAAATATGGAAAGAACCAAAACGAAACATCATATGAATAAATTTTTATATAAAAATTGTGGGATATAACTTGTATAACACTTACCTCAAATCCTTTTATAAACACACTCGTAATCAAAGCCTAAAATATAGATTCAAGAACCCCTTGAAGATTTAACCTATATTCAATGAGAGGATTAAATTTGTATGGATTCTTAATAATATCTGCAATGATACAAGACCTAATGCATAAAATATAAGAAAAATGTAGATTAGACTCACTCAGATCTTCAATCCATAACCAAAGGTTCTCTAAAAAACCTAGAAATGTGGGAGATCGATCCTTGGAATCTCTTGAGAGTTATTTTCTCCAATATGTTTCAAGGGAAAAATGAGAAGATAAATTTGGGTAGATAAATGAAATCCCATAGTGAAAAACATGAATTATTCAAAATTGTTAGGTGGTACATGGTTTACACACACAGTTTGGAAAACCGTCCGCAAACCATGAACAAGCCATTGTCCAAGAGAAGTTGGGTATAGTGGTTAGCTGGGGAGATCTAAATGGTTTAGAAAATATGTTCCAACAATATGATATCTAACTATCCAAGGATTCATAGTTTACATGGGAAATACACATGGTTTACTTAACCGTGTGCCTTGCACAGTTTGGCCACGTTTTCCTTCCTTTCATGCCTTGAAACACTGAAACACCCATGAGGCCCCCATACTACTAGGAAACATCTCATTAACAAAAAAAGAGACTGAAAAAAATTTAAGCAGGTAAATACATCCTTGATGTTTGAGATCTTACAAAATTATTTTTAGGTGAATTATTGTAATTTTTTTAAAAATTTTCATTTTTTGATGAATAATTAAAAATACGAAATGTTAAATTTAAAACTGCATTTTCATTTAAATTATTTATAAACATAAATTATATTATAAATAGGTTTTATAGAAAAATTAGGTAAATAATATATATATTAATCTATTTTAGTTCATTTAAATATGTTTCATATTTAATTTGTATATAAAAATTGTATATACTTTTGAACGTTTTCTATTTGAAAACCCGCTTTCTCATCATGACTGTAGGATTAATTTAAAAAAAAATTCCAATTATGAGATTGGAATTTATAAAATAGGATTTCATATTTATAATCAGAATAATTATATTATCTAATATGGTCAACTTAATTTTTTAACATAATAATATGTGAAAGCATAAAAAAAATTAATTAACGTTGTTTAGGAAAAAATTGATTTACCGGGGTGTTGAACTCAAAAGACCAGGGATAAAATGAGCTAAAAACTTGTGTAAAATATATTTTAGAGATATATTTAAATCATATAATATATAATTCTTGTGAATAATCCATCATTCACTCCTTTTGAATTTGTAATAAGTAGGTAATCCTTTTTATTTTTCCAAAATTACAAGTTTGGCACTCGGCTCACCAATAAATTGCCACCTCTGTCCTATCTTCTTCATACATTAAATCCATATTATTACTAATAGGAACTTCCAAAACCCCTTTCTAAATTATCCCCTCTCGTACTCTAATCCTTAGTTTGGTCATAAATGTAACCTAGGAAGTCTTTTGGTGAAAACCTAAGGAGGATACCCAAAAAAGATGTAACAAACTTAATTGAGAATGTTTATTTTATTTATTCTTCCATATCCTTAAAAATTTATAAAATAGGATGTTATAATAAACTCAGTGTCTTCCATATAATTAGGTGTTTTTTATTAAGTTAATTAACTAAAATTTTCCCCACTTCAATAAAATGATTTTTGAAATCATCATTCATGTGTACAACAGACTACCACCTCACGAACTAATGAAAATCTGTTTATCCATTACCACATATCAGGGTTGGTTATGATGGTGTATATAATGTTTATATATATATATATATTATATTTATATCATAATTATACCTTTTGAGTCATTATATCACATATACCTTTTTTTTACATTCCATTCCATTGGTGATACGACAACGACGCTTGTGTTTACGACAAAATACCACCTCATGAATAAATGTGAATCGTCTTTCAGTAAAGATTTACATGGAAGGTTATAAGGATATATTTAATGAATATATGCCATTTAAATGACAAAATAATTATATTAATGACATATTTATCATTAAAAAAATATAATATATCTTTTTATTACTTATAAAGAAAAATCATAACGTCATTTGTGTATGTGTGGACAACCTCAGTCATGAAGTGATGTGAATATGTTTTCATGATTACCCCACATGGATGATATATATGTTTATTAAATGAAATACTATGGTATATATTTTACTATGATGAACTTATAATAAAAAAATATTACTTAATTTATTGCCATAATGATCATTGAACAATGGAGACGTTACCCATACGTTTGTACAACCTACCTTCTCCATGATTGTAACATTGTTCATTTTTCATAAAAATATTTCATTATTAGGTTTTAAATTATAATTTATGTATAAATATAATAATTATTTTAGGATTTTTATTCTGGATATTTTCAAATAATTTCTCCTTTTACCATATCCAGCCTATAAAATCCATTTTGGAAACATAATCCAAATATCATCGAAAAATCCAACATAAATTTAATTGACTAAGTAGTCATATATAATATGGTAATAAGTGAAATAAAAGGAATAATAAACTTTTAAAAGGTTATTAATAAATTAAATCATTAATATAAGTTTATTATTTTGGATGATAAAGAATGCACGTGATGAGTCAGACTCAAGGTAAGGGTTTCTCATCTCACTTTTACTTCCTTGAGACATAATCCATATTCACTACTTATTTATTTTATGTGGTGTATATAATGATATTTTTATATTATATAATGATTTAATTTATCTTCATTTTATTTAAATTTACATTTAATGTTAATTATTTTGTGGGGATTTGGATTCAAAAGTTACCAGTGGTAAGGGTTTATTTTACAATATCATCATTATTTAGGATCATTTTTTTAACTATACCTTGGGGGAATTATTTTAAATATATATATTAAAATAAATATATTTTATTTTCCTATAGATATTCATGGAATTTTTGAAGTAATAGTACAATTTTTCACTCCTTAGTACTTAAAATGATTGGGAAAAAGTTTTTAATAAAATATGACTTTATTTCTATCTTCGGTTGGAAATCAATTTTCATCAATACCCATTTATTAAAAAAATGTTTTGTAAATTGATTTTAAACTTTTAAAAATGATTTATTATACATATTTTTACACATTCTGAATTTTTATTTTTTTAATGAAATCATCATTTTCTTTTAAAAAAAATTCATTTGGATTTTACTGAAAATTTGAAATGAATAATTATTTTAATATTTACAAATTGAACTATATTTTCCATCTTCATGACCAATAAACTTTTTAATTATTAATTTAAATGTTTTATAAGGTTAATTTTATTGAAATTTATTTTCCAAATGTTTGGTGATTTTTTTGAAGGGTGATTTTCGAAATGAAAAGGTTATTTTTCTTAGAAATATTATTAATGATCTTTTCATGTAATTTATAATCATCAATGAAATAAAATATATATTTTAATTATGATGAAATAATGATATGTTATATTGATAACATCCTTACTATTTTCCATATTTTTTATGATCTGTTTGACTATGGATATGAACTTTTATTACCATTCACCATTTTACTCTCGATGTTTTATAATTATGTTTATTAATTGAGGTAGGTATTAAAATTTCATATTTTAGTTTTTCAGTAAGAATATTTTTTTTGATTAAGTTTCACTATGTTCATTTGAGTAATGAATTGGATATAGTAAGTGAAGGGTGGGTCCCGTTATAGGTTGTTGATGCATCAGTAGGTCTCATGAGAAAAACTAGATTGGGTTTTGGCCAAGGCCTTACCCATTTATATAGATTTATTTACATAAGTCCCTAATGGTATTAGATGACTCGGAAAAATGCGTTGAAAATATATTAAAGGTATTCCATGTGATTATTTTATTAGTTAAAATATCCATGGTTAAGTTTTCAATATAATGTGATTATTTATATGGAATTGTTTGATCATCATTAGTACCTTCTATATTATTCTCAATTTATTTATTAAAAGGTATGTATTTAATTTATATAACTTTTCATATTTATTAAAAATTATTTATTCATAGCTTCTGTTGTATACATTCTCTTACTAAGCATCAGATCTCACCCCTTTCTTATATTTCATTTTCATCAAGATCTGGGGAAGTGTTTTTTGATTGATATACCGGGATATACTAAGATGAATAGTGGAATTATAAGAGAAAATTATTTGGGTATTTTATGTTTAAAAATGTAATGTGAATTTCAATTATGTATCTCATTGACCAAGACTAATAAACTATTCAGTCCCTCAAGATGATATTCCTTGTAACTTATGCCAATGTAACAAAGCATACACATGCTCTGGGTTACTAGGGTCAGGTTTCTATAAACCCACATAAAAAAATATAGATTAAACCAAGTGTGTTTTTTATTGAACTGAATGTTTATGTAATAATTTCAAAAAATAATACATCTTGAAGTTGAATTGACCATTTAATTATCTAAAAATAATTCTAATATGGTTTTAATTATTAAAAATTCATGATTAACTCATTTTTGTTTTAATAATAGTCGAATCCTTATAGATATAATTTAACAATGCATTTCATGGACAATATAGAGATTTTCCCAGTGATAAACCTTATTGGATAAGATTTAGAGTGATAAATCATGTTATTATTCCAAACCCACTACAAATAATTATTATTAACAGTATAAGCTTAGTAGATCTTCCAAACACATTAAGGAAGATAAACATAGAGTCTCATGGATGTTCAGGTGATGAAGATGATGAAGGAAATAATGTTAAAATTAATTGATGTTAAAAATTTAAATAGAATAACAAAGGGGAATACACTGATGGAAGTGGGAGATGTTTTATATATGGAAAAGGAAAAAATATAGGAACTAATTTTTGAGTAAAAGTGAAGAGATCACTAGAAATAATGAAAGGAAATGAAGTTCCTCCAAATTTTCCATGGGCAGTTCACTAACATAAATGTGGGGAACTTGTACATTATCCATGTTAATTCCCTATTCAAATGGTTTAAAAGAGTTATAGACACCAAAAAACAACCATGAAAAGGGCCCTCATATGCAACCACAACCATACAAGTGAGTTTTGAAGATAATGTGGATTGTGGAACTCTGACCATCCACACATGCAATGTGAGTATTGTATCATTATCTTATTCAAAACACATATTTCTAAAAAATTATATTAATATACTATTACACTCACAACACCAAACATAAACAAAACCATTAAATTTCATTTTCATAATATAGAAATTAAATCAGTGAGTATAAAACAAAGTAACCGTATTATGAAATCTGTGTAGGATAAAAATGAAATTGAGTACAAGAATTATCCCTTATAAATATAATTTATACAATGTTGGGAAGGAGGTATTTTTGTAGGGGTTTCACAAGATAAATCCAAAACCAAACTCGATCAACTACATTATGAGAGAAATCACATGTGAGATAAATTCAAGAAGGTGGAAATTTCTATGAGAATTATGTTAGTAGAATCACCACCATTGACTTCGACAAGAGAATACCTTAAGAAAATATTACACATAGAGACATAGTGTGACATTTTACTTGAAATTATATTGATATAATTAGGTAATTATTGATATAAGAAGTTATTTATACTTTATATTTTACACATTTTAGGATTTTGACATTTAAATGAAATAAATGTTTATTTACTAGGGCATTGATAACCTTAATGGGATCATTTTATTCTTAATAATTATTTTAAAATTAATTTTATGCACCGTATTTAATGAATCTAAATATATTATATATTAGTAATTGATATTAAATAACAATAAAAATGAATAATACTTTGAAAATTTATTTTCTTATAAAAAATCCACATTATATATTATGATGTTATTGAAACGTTAAAATAAAAACTTATAAAAATAAAATATTAAAAAATAAAAATAATTTTAGTATTTATAATTTCTATTTTAATCAATGAATAAATTTTGGGTTTTTTTCTAAAAATATTGATTTTATGTTAATAGTGAAGAATATAATTTTTCCAAATAACATGAATTTTATGACATTATTAGTATATAAGTATGAATTTGAAATTATTGAAACCTTTTTACGATAACACATGTGAATTTATAATTTTAAAAAGGTTTAACTTAAAAATTATAAACCAATATTATAAATTTTATAAATTAAGTTATATTTTTCACAAAATTTTTCTAATACATTTTGTATTTTTTAATTTAAAATTAATTGTTTCACATTTGGAAAATTAATATAAAAAAATATTTCACAAATTTTGAACAATTTGGCCTAAATTATGTAATAATTTAAATTTTATTTTCAGGTATAATGGATAAATTACATTGGTAAGAATTTATTATCTCGATGAAAATCAAAAGGGGTAAAAATGGTTTAACAAAGAGAGAAAGATTGAATTTTTTAAACTTGGGTGGGAATAGATGGTTGACTTATTTTTTGACATTTTCCCTTCTCATATCAGTTATTTTCCAATTATGTAGATAAATTCATTTGAGAGTGACTTATCATTATCAAAAAAGTTTTGGGTATTTAAAAAATGGAATCCATTCTCACTTATAATGGGGCACTCATCTCCTCACTTCCCCTCACAACAAAATACATTTATTAAGAACCAATCTCTTCCCAAAAATATCATGAAAATTCCAATAAATATTCATGAGGTTATATTCTTCAATATATTTAGTATAATTTTATGTTATTATAATTGTGTTATAAATGTAGCCCATTAAAGACTTTTCTATAAAGAAAAACAGAATCGTCATTTGTGCGTTGTGCGAACTACTGTGTCCATAATAAAACATGATTCATTTACCTTCACCACCTTCAAAGTTTTATACTAATAGGGTATTTCATATATATTGTATTTATGAAATATTTTAAATTTTGAAATTATAAACCATATTACTCCTTTTTCCCATTATATGGAAAACGAAATCCACATCCATTCGTACGTGTGGACTACCGGCACCATGGAACAAATTATTTCCATTTTTATTTTCAAAACCAACTTTTAGGGATGGTTATGATAATGAAATCATGGGATAAATATTATTTTGATTAAATTATTAAGGTTATGAAATGAAAAATTGGACAATGTATTAATAATATGAGAAATAAACAGTCATGAGAAATTCAACCATCCAAAAGAGTATTCTAAGAGAAAAAGTAATTTATCTGTACTATGAAATAAATTTTTATGTGATATAATATTCTTGAACTTATTTTAAATTATTATATATCATGCTAATAAATACTAAATAATATAATTATTCTTATTTTATAATGATATTATGAATAAATCACTTCATAATCATCCATTATTTATTGTATGTTATTGTTTTGGTTGGTTTAAGCTCCTACTTGAACAATGATTTAAATTTATATAATGGATTATTATGAAAATTTAATTTATGTTAATATAGGATATAAATATTTAAATAATTATCTATTTTTTCATTCTCTAATTTTAATATCAAAATTTAACTCGTTATTTAAGGAAACACCATTTTTTCTCTAAGAACCATCAAAACATGCTCATTGTCAAAATCATATATAAGGATTGTAACAATAAATAATATTGAATGAAATTTGAAAATGATAAATAATTATAATACATCAATTCAAGTAACTTTTATGATATCATAATGATTAAATCTTGGATAAAAATGAACAACATCACCACTATTATGAAACTAGTTCAAAATGATCAAGATTACTGACACTCGATATCGAAAATATATACTAGATGACTAATAAACTTATAGATAATAATTTTAAATTGTGTTTATAAAGGGTGATATATATTATTTTCTTATTAAATGGGTGATTAGGAATGTTAATTTTTTTACAGGAGGTTATAGTGTATTTCGACTAACAATAAATTGTGGTTATAGGTTCGTTGTATGAAAATTAATTTCTTGAGATATATTTCATAATGTGCTCCATGATACCTTCAATATCATGTGATTAATGCATAATGAATTTAGTTTATCATACTCATGGGGTTTAAATATCCATATCATTTAATTTATTTAAAAGAACTTTTTTTTTTCAAAAGATACAAAAGTTAAAAGGGGATTTGAGTAAAACGTTTCTCAAACCATAAGGGTTTTGATTTCCAATCTTACATTCAAATTAGGATTGTTTTTGAAAGATGATAAATTGTGGAAATTTTTATTCTGTTTAAATAAAACAACAGTTAAATTGGATATTCATGGTTTAGAACCCTGATATTCTAAAATAAAACTTTGTTGGTTAGCATATACAGCATGCAAGGCCATGCTTAAATGAACAACTAAATACTATTTAATAAATATAACCATTAGAACATAATTCTTGAATTTTTGGGTATGAATTGGATTAAAAAAATTATGAAATATATAAATGAACTACTTATAAAAATTTGTTGATTAATTACTAAGAAATAAGAACAAATATTTTAGTAAACACAATATATATTTCAAAATATATTTTCTTCAAAAATGATTTTTATTTATTTTTATGTGAAAATATTATAAATAATTTCTATAGATATTATAAAATTCAATAAAATTATATAATTTTTTCAATAATTACTTAAAAATTATTATATAGTAATGTTTTTGATTTTTCTGACATGATTGATTTTCCAATGATCAGTGAAAATACTTTTTTTATTAAAAGTAGTATTTTTTGTTTCAAAAATTTAAAAAGTTCCATTTTATTTTAAAAATGCTTAAAGGTAATAAATAGTTATCCTATATTGTAAATAATCTAAATAAGTTCATTTTATTCCATTATAAGGTTTAATTTGGTATAAAAACATTTTTGTAGTTAAAAAGGAATTTTTTGAAAAAATGGTTTTACATTGTTTTATGTTATTATATTAAATTAATTTATAAAAAATATAGAATTAGAATATTAAAGAATTTATTACATATTTTTTAATTAGGAGTTATGAATTTTTAAATATCTCTCTTTAATTTTTTTTCATTATGAATAGTAAACTTCACAATTTTTTATCATCACAGTATGAGTAAAATAGGTAAAATAGGGTTAAAATAATGAAATATGATCTCAAAATAAACCCCAAACTTACATTTATCCTTTTGGATGGGTGTAATTTGACCATATTCATCCAAGTATAAAATATATGGCCACTTTTTTTCCCTATTTCATTGAATTTTATTTTTATATTCATTTAAGAAAAAAATATAAAATGCAACTCTCTTGACTTTAATAAATCCAATTTTTTATTATAAAAATAAAATAAGGATAGTTTGATCCTAATTTTTTATTTTTAATATAAAATAATTTTTTTCATCATGGTATGTTATTTATAATTATTATTGATAAAATAATTCCCCAAAAATTATATGCAATGCAGGTATAATACTACTTCAATTAATAGAAAAATAAAAAAAAATTATTTTAAAAACTCTAAATGTAATATTTTTATTTGTGAGTAACATGACCCAGGAATTTTTTCTATATATATGTGAAATATTATATATTATAAAAAAATAAATTTTTGAATTAAATTTCTTTGGTGATGTCCATAAAGACAAATTAAATGAATACTGTAAAAAATGATATAGTTGATATTTTATGAAAAATAATATTTTTAAAAAATATTAAATAACTGTAAAAATCATAAAATTTGAAAATTAGGATAATATATAGTCTAAAATATCACACATTTTCCATTTATGGGCCAATTATTTTCTTATAATTATAATAATAACCTTTCAATAGTGAACAGTATTACTACAGTTATGGTTTAAATAGGTTAACTAAGGGGATAAACTAAAATATAATTCTTTAAATTCGACTTAAATACATAAAAAATAATTAGTTTTTTATATTTAACCATATAATACCTTATATTAATATATATATATATATTATATCCATTTTTAAGTATTTTTATTGCTAATGACCTTATTATATTTTTAATCATTTAAGAAATCCAAGAAGAGTCCCACTCCTCACTTGTAGAAGGACACCCCTTACCTCTGTTATTTTCACCAGATTGGGTAACCTAGATCAACTAATACCTACCAATTTTTCTTATAAATATCCGAATACATGATTTAGTGGTTTTGGGATTTCTAAAAGGCTAACCCTAGTGTCCCTAAGAGGATATCTACATGAGTTCCTTCAAATCATAGAAAATAGCCTTAACCAAACACTTTCTTTTTTTTCGTTATCATTTTAACTCCTACTAATATGTGGTATTTATCCTAAAATATTAACTAAAATATTTTAAATAAACTTAAATTTTATTATTATTTGTAAACTACAATTATCCACCCAATGTTCCATCAAATGGGAAGTGAATGTATCATCTCTGTGTACGTATGACTTACTGTCTCCATGTAGCGATACAATTCATTTTTCATTACCACATTTTTTGGTTTGATATTGGGATGGATTTAATGTTAATATATGAAAATTAAAATTTAATTATCTATCTCAAATTATAATATAAATATACCTTTATACCTTCAAATCTGTTGGAGAATGATAATGTCACTCTAGCATATGTGTGGAATACCACCAGAACGAAGTGATGTGAATCATTTTTCATTTTTTGATTTATATGGAAAATATTAAGGATTTATTTATGGAATAAATAATATATATATATATGATATAATAATTATCTTTTAATGTTTTTATATTATTTACCTTTTTTCATTCTAATCATTGAAATTTTAAAATAATGTTCACATATACGTACAAACTACCATCTCTATAAACAATGTAATTTAATTTTCAATATATACCATTTGTACATGATAATATATATATATATATATAATGAATATATATTATATTTATATCCTCATTAAATTTTTTATATGTATGAACTATGATAAAATTATAAGGACTAAGGCAACTGAACCAAAAAATTCATGAAAAACAATATAGTTTTCACTCGAAACAATGACTTTAATAAAGAATTATTAATAAATAAGGGATAAAAGGTTAGAAGTAAATAATATATTATAGGATATATATGAGTATGGTTCATTAATATATGTATAATTTTTTTATTTATTATAAAAGAGGTTGAAACACATATGGAGGAATTCAAACTTGATGTAATGGTTTATTTCACTATCTCATCATTATTCGAGATTGATTTTGTTAAAGTATCCACTAGGAAAATTATTTTAACGTGATATCATAAAACCAATATATTTTATTATCCAATATTTATTTTTATAAATTTAAATTTTTTATTTCATTTTCTACTCTTTAAATACTGAAAATATCGAAATCATGTTTTTAAGGAAATCCGGCATTATTTTTCTACTCGGTTAGGAATATTTTTATTCAATATCCATATTTTACATAAAATGTTGTAATGAATTTTTTAATATTATATAATTCTTTATTAGTGTAATTTTTACAAAAAAATCATAAAAAAATGGTTTAAATGGAATCTTTATATCATTTTCAGAATGTATACTTTTTTTCTTCTTACAAAAGAGTGAATAGAATGTTTTTTAGTTTATATGGAATGAAGTGAATTTACCTCCATCACAACCACTCAATGTTTTGATGAATAATTTAAATATTTAAAAGTTTATTTTCATATAAACCATTCTCATTAATATTTGGTTTGTTTCTATATTTTGAATAATTGATTTCAATGTGAAGGAATGCATTTTTATCAAGAAATGTTGTAATGATATTCCTAATGTATATTCATCTATTTCAAAATTATTTATATAATATTATGATTAATAATGATATAATACAAATATACCATCCACCATATTTTTATATATGGGGTTTGATCAACAAATTCAATGAAATTGTTGACATCCTGTATGCTGTATTTTCAAATATGGATAATTATGGATTTTTAATGAATATTGATTAAGTTGTATTAGTTATTCATATGATAAATGCATTTTACTTATTAAGATAATGGTGGATACTATAAATGCATTTCCCCTCGAGGAATTTGTAGGTATCATGAGACAAACTAGTTAGATATCCTTATTCAATGGGTTTTTGATGTATACCTATACAGAGTTTGAACTGCCTTAGGATATTTCCATGATGGTAAGTGTTATATGTTCATAATTATGTATTCAATCACTATAAAATCAGTTATTGATTTCCATGTGATTATTTTGAATAATATCAGTGGATGAGTTTCAATTTCATGTGGTTATTCATTTAGAATCATGTGATCTTTATTTAATCCTTCCATATTATTCTTCGTGCTCAAGTTATTTATTAAATGGAAAGTGTTATCTTTTTTTATTTGTTATATTGATGCTGCCTTATTTATTCATAATAGATTTCACTGTACAAAAACATTACCTAGGACCTGGGATCACCCTTTATATTATTTCCATTCTCCATGACATGTAGAAGTAATATTTGAATGAGCTCAATGATTCATAATATTTACTTTCATTATGTTTTTGTATGTTGTGTTTTCAAATGTATTATGGGATTAAAGTTTGTATATAGCTTACTAAGTCTACCAAACTATTCAATCCTTTGGTGTGTATTTCATTGTATATAGTTCCTATATAATAAAGCAACCAAAGACTCTGGGATAATAGGCCAGGGTCTTTATACCTGGGGTTTTCCATGTTCCCTCATAATCTAATTTCCCCTTGAATCACATTTTACGCAAAGTGTTTCTTGTAAGAGAAACTGGCCACATATATTTTTCTCATCAGGATCCTCCATTTTCCCCATGTGTATATTCACTGGATATTTTTTTAAATTTTTTATCTATGCTTAAATAATTTAATAAGGTTATTTTATACTAATTTAACTTATTTTAAAATATTTAAAGAAAATTTTAATGTTTTTTATATGGGTCAATTCCAACAAAATTTTAAAATATTATTTTTTAATGTTTATATTTAAATGGGTCATTCTGATGAATTTTTATTTTTATATGAATATTTATCTCTATATTTCATGACTTTAAAAAGAAATTATTTTATTGTTTTTTATAAAATATTATATTTAAAATGTTTTCAAAAGATCACTAATATTTTTTACTTATAATTTTTCTAAACATAAAAAAAACTTTTCATCTATGTCATTGTTCATAAAATATATAATACCTAATCAAGGAAATTATTTGATACTCCCCACCTAATTTCCCTAGATGAATTGTGTAATTTCATTATAATTTGGAGGAATGAACCATCATTATCTTTGTCTGTAAAAATCATCCATTTTTTATAAATATGAGATATAATCTAATGTTTTCCCTCTATAAAGAACATATGTTTATTCCATTTGATTGAATATTGTTCACCTGAGTTTCATACATTAATTTATTTGGGAAATAATTTTCCTAAACTTATACACTTTATCTATACGGTGTCAATATCGTATGCTTTATTATCTTGATTGAATTTTATTTACAAAGAATGTTTCTTCATACCATTGTATATCCATTTATTTTCCACAGGTTCATATTATTATGATTTTTATGAAATTTTTAATGATTCCCTTATGTGAGTTCATTTAGAAAAACACGATTTTTTTTCAATCCATGGGTTCTTTATGATGTGTTAAATGAAACAAATTTTATTTTCATAGGTTCTTTAAACTATAAAAAATTGAGTTAATTTCGTTTGAATGATTTATGTAACCAACATTATTTCCATGGGTTATTTATTATGTGACAAGTGAATGGTTTTCATGAGCCAGACATATGTATGGAATATGATGGGTGTGGTCCTATATTACCTTCCAGTTAATTGGTTAAAAGTTTATATCCTGGTAGATAACTATTCATAAGTATATTCCAATTTATTTCTAGCGTGGTAAATAATAGTTTGAGTCATGGATTAAATGTTTTTATGTATTAATTGTTTTGACATATTTGAAACATATTCCATATTTTTATGATTTTCCAACGGCTATTCTACAATCTCATTGATTAGGTTTATTGATTGAGATTTCCAAACTCTCCTGATTCATTACCTATATCAATATAAGCCTTTGCCTTGATTTAAAATCCATGACTTTGGGTATATGTTTCCACTTTATATTGATTAAATACAAAATCTCTTCTTTTAGGACTAATGATATCCAGTTTTTATATTTCATTTTTATTCTTACTGAGAATATGAGCTCACCCTTTTCTTACCTTTCCATTTCCCCAAGTTATTATTATAAAAATGTTATGAATTTTATTAAAGAGTTTCTTATGTGGAGAATTAATGTGAGATGTTGATTACCCATTTTAGATTAATAATTTTCACATATAATTGGATAAATGTACAATTTATAAAAAGAAAAATGGGTTTTTAGGTAATGTTTTTCCTAATTATTTAAAACAATAATCAAAAAAATGCTCGTAGGAATGCTTTAAAATGATTTTTTTCATTATGTTATATGTATGAGATCCTTACTTATATAGGGTGGTATAAATAAAACATGATATATCACTATTTAAACCTATAATAAATTATTTGTTGACGAAAAAATTAATAAAAATCTTGGATACTTAAATTATTTACCCCATATATAATAATTAATTGTTATTTCCCCTCTAGGTGATGCCAATGAAATGAGTAATGATGCAGTAAAGAATGACAATAAGTTGATCTCTTCCACAATAGTTATGGTGTAGATAATATGGATAAACTAAAACTATTTGATTGAAAGAAAAACTAAAAACCACTTTCCTAATCCTTTTATTTATAAAATGTTAGAGTGAGTGGTCAATCATGAATAATATTACTTTATTTATGGATCCTTTGGATATAATAAAATTCTAGTTTCAATCAGAGACTATTTGATGATAGAATTTGTAAAGACTATAACACCAGTATCCTTGAGTTAATAGTTACTTTATTAAATTGGAATAATATACAAGGAGTCTCATCCCAAAATACCAAATAGTGTAGTAGTTTTGGAAAAATAGATACATATTTGAAATCATAAATTACATTTGAAAATATAAAATACAACATAGTGATTCCTTTTAGGACACCATTATTCTCATAGATTTACACTATATATCATTCATAATTAAATTATTGGAATTCTAGGGAAAAATAAAATATAAAAAAGGGGTGAGCTCAGATGACATGTAAAGGTATACATATAATGAAAGTTATCATAAATTAGAGTATACAATTATGGAAAGGTAAAATACTAAAACATATACGGTGAAATAAAAAATTTAGCACAATATAAATGGAACAAATTTTAATCAAATGATTCCATAATAAATGAAAGTCTTTGGTGAATACACCATACATAAATGGCTAAGACAACAACTAATACCCAAACTAGTTTGTCTCATGATACCTATCAATTCTTTTATGGGATATATTGGGACTCTTTCATCACTTACTAATTCCAATAAATTACTTATATGAAATTTGTAAAATATAATAAACATATTAATTCATTTTGAAACTAGAATTTGAAATTTTAATAACATTAACAAGTCAATAAACATAATCATAAACCATCAAAAACAATATGGTGAATGGTTTTAAAATATTAGATACCTAGTAAAATTAATCATAAATCATTCAATAAAAAAATGAAGGTGGTATTATAAGAGTTCTACCTCAATGAAACATAAGATTCAACTATGTATATTTTTATAGAGTAAAATAGTTTGTTATGAACCTAGAAATATTATTGAGGAGAATACCCTTTATCTACTTTGAAATCAATTTTGTAAAACTATGAAATTATAAAAGAAAATATTTTATTTTAAGAGAACTATGTAAAAATTTAAAGTAATATTAAAAAACTTATGGCATTGTGATGGTAGGAAAATCAACACAAAATGTCTTAGTTAAAAAACCATCCCTTCCATATTTTTATTAGAAACTTCAAAAAGAACCTCATTTAGAAAATTGCCAAAATATTCCATTCATATAATTTTTTAAAACTAAAATAATGAAAAATAATGAGTTTAAAAATGTGTAGGTGAATATTAATAAAAATTTTTAAAATAGTTTTATAAAATAGGAACATGGAAGATAAATATTCTCGAATGGGGATATAATCACAACCAATCATGAATAATGATGAAATTATAAAATAAACCATTACCACTTTGTAATCTATCGAATCATGTAACTATAACTGGAGTTGGCAGTTGGGTTTGTGGATTTGGGATGGTGTTGGCAGTCACACCAGTGGGCGTTAGAGGAGACCAGTTCTATGGTTTGTCCAACTTTTATGATTTTCATGTTCCCTGCTTCATGGTTCCTCGGTCTTCTCTTGAATTTTGGCTGCAGATGTGTAGGTTTGTTTGTATGAATGCTTGAATAGATGTGAAGCAGGTACAGTTTTTGTTGTGAATTGGTGAAGTGGTGAAGTGCTGATGTAATTAAGTCCTGTATGGTTTCTCAATTTTTCCTCTAAAGTGTTTTCATAATAAAAAAACAATTTTCAGTCAGGCATAATGTAAAATCTTGGGGTGTTACATTCTTTCCCCCATAATAAATTTAATCATTGAAATTTCAAAAATTTCACATAATAAATATATTTGGGTATTTATTCAACATAATTTATTTGGGTTCCAATGTCCACTATTCTATATAATTATTTTTACAAAGTACCTTTACTAGCCAATTCATAATATTCCTAAAGAGTTGTTCTCTAGTGTCCAAAATCATTATAGGATTCTCATATTAAGATAAATCATGTTACTTTTCTATTTTATCCTATGTGAGAACATGTATATGGTCTAGAAAGTACTTTTTTAGGAAATAGATATGGAACACATCGTGTACTTTAGAAAGGATAAGTGATATCACCAAATGATAAGACACAACTACAATTATTTCCAAAATTTTCAATGGTTCTATGTACTGGTTTTCAGTTTCCCCTTCTTACAAAATATTATAACACCCTTTCATGGAGATACCTTAATGAAAATGTGATCTACGAATAGAAATTGAAAATATTTCCTCTGGTTATCAGCATATCTATTTTTTTCTACATTAAGATGGTTTGATATGGTTTTGAATTGTATTTACCTTTCCATAGTTTCTTCAACAATTTCTAGTACAACAAGATTCCTTTAACCAACTTTATCCCAAAAAGATGGTGTATGACATATCCATCAATATAACACTTCATATGACACCATTTGAATACCTAAATGAAAACTATTATTAAAGGAGTATTCAACTAAAGGTAAATATTGATCCTAAATACCTTCAAAGTCACGTGAGTAGGATATCAACATGTCAACTAGATTTTGGGTAGTCCTTTATGACTATTCACACGTTTGAGGGTGATATGTGGTGCTCCAATGAGTTTCAGTATCAAGTGTGTTCTAAATAATTTTTTATAATTTTATTGTAAATCTTGTATCATGATAAGATAAAATTGAAATAGATGCCCCCTGAAGTCTAACAACATCATTAATATAGATTCATGAAAGGCGTTCTAGTGGGAAATCATCCCATATAGTGAGAAAATGTTAATATTTGGCAAGTCAATCAACAATAACCCATATTTCATCATTCATTCATGGTTTATTTAGTAATAATCTGACAAAGATCATAGTAATTTTATCCCATTTCGATGTCAGAATAGATAGTGGTTTAATGAATCATCAGGGATTTTGTCTCTCGGCTTTCACTTGTTGAAAACCAAAACATCTTGACACATAATCAGCAATTCCACTCTTAATATTATCCCATAAAAAATATTACTTCAATTAAATATACATTTTTGTGATTATATGGTGTAAAGAGAAATTTGATCTATGAGAATCATCCAATAATTTCATTTTTATCTATGTTTTATAGAGAACACAAAGCCTCTTTCTAAATTTTATAATTCAATTTTCATATTTGTAATCTGGAAATTTCCCATGATTTAAAAAATTTATTTTCTTTTTAAAATCTCTCATCATCCGACTGATAACATTATGCATTTTTAATAAATATGGTTTTCCAAACTTTAGAAAAATGGGTGATTTCCCCCTTCCATAATATTCTCCATATCTACATTTACTAGATCTAGGAACATATGATCCCTATAAACCCTCATTTTTTCAAAACTCCACGATCAATCCTACTCAGTGCATCTTCTACCTTATTTGACTTACCTGGTTGGTATTGTATTGAACAATCATAATACTTGAGTTTCTAATGCCATAACCTTTGCCTTATATTTATTTCTTTCATTAAGAATATATATTTAAAACTCTTTAAATATATATATATATATATATATATATCACACCTTTCAATATATATATAGTTTGTCTATATCTTAAAGAAAACAATTATTGATGCTAACTCAAGATGATGTTTTGGATAGTTCTTTTCATGAGCTTTTATTGTCTTAATGCATAAGAAATAACTCTATCATTATGAATTAGGAAAAATCATGTTCTTTCCATTATGCATAACTATACATCATAAATAGACTATTTCTCAATGGTAGAGTAAAGACCATTGAAGTCACCAATCTCATATTCATTTCATCAATTCATTATTCACATTTCTCTTTCATAATAATCATAACCCTGTTATAAGAAATCTTGGTTAATAGGCTAACTAATTGGGATTTTTTAACAAATCACTGATAATAACCTACCAATCCAATGAAACTATGTATCTCGATTATGTTTGTTGGTATAGGCTATTCTTGGACTGCATTTTTATTCACATGATCAATTGAGATCCCATCAATGGATACAATATGGAAGGAAAATAATCATTTTGAATCTTGAATAAACACTAGATAAATTGACTGTATAACTCTTTTCTTATAAGAGCATCAATAAAAATCCACAAGTGGTTACCACAGTCCTCAAAGTTTTTAGAGTACAACAAGATATCATCAATAAATCCCACAAAACAATTATCAAGATATTCATTTAATACTATATTCATTAAATCCTTAAAAATATAGGGTGGATTAATCAATCCAAATAAAATTACTATAAGCTCATAATGTTCATATATCATTCAAAATGTTTTCCCCAAAATATCATTATTCTTTAGTCACATTTGATGTTATCCCAAACAAAGTATAATTTTTTGAAAAATATTGAGTTGTATGAAGTTGGTCGAACAATTAATCAATGCGAGGAAGTGGATACTTATTATTTATCATAATATATTTTATTTCCCTATAATAAATACATATCCTCGTAGGTCCATATTTCATCTTATTAATAAAAATAATAGAGGATCCCCAAGGTGAAACACTTGTGTGTTTAAATTCCTTACAAATTAAATCCTCTAGTTTTTTATTCAATTCCACTAACTCCATAGATTCCATTTTATAGGGAGTCCTTGATATAGGTCTTTCATTATATATTACATCAATATAAAACTCAACTTCACTATCTAGTGAATATCTATGTAAGTTCTTAGGATATAAATAAATATATTAATATATAATAGGTACATCCAAAATTTCAATATTACATTTTTAATCAATAGGTTTTTATTTTATTATTCTCCAAGAATCTCATTTATAAGAGATACTATAGTTGGATCTAGATATCCATTAGATAATGAAGTATCCCCTATAAAGATAAGAAATTCCATATCTTCATCATAAATTATAATTCCATTCCATTCACAATAAAATATTTTCAATACATTTTGAATTCAAATCTATACCAAAGATTATATTAAAATCAACTATAGATATGATAATAATATCCACAAATATATAACATCTATGTTCTATAATAAGAACTTGTTGAAACATATTTGTTTCAATAAGATTTACACTTGGTGTTTTGACTGAAAAATCCCTTCTTAAGGTAAATGTGAAATGTCTATTTTTTATTGAAAATTAGAAATACATAAAAGAATGAAATTATTCATAATAAAATAAAGAATTACCTAAATTTTAAGAGATGATTAAAGTACATTCCACCACATCACCAGGAACATGAACCTCATTTTTTATGACCATATAAGATTGTACCTACTCCAATGAGATATTTTGGCAACATTTCCTTGATTATTAGGAAAATAATTTGAATAGTATCCCATCTACTTATAGTTGAAATAATACACATTACATGCTTCTTTCATTCTATTACAAATAATGGGCCCCATTTCCTTTTTTCCCATACTTTAAGAAAGTCCATGTTCCCAATAGGCATGTTCCATGATTCTTCATTCACATTTATTTCAAGATGGAAATTCCCCTATTCCATTATTCACATTTCAGTTATTTTCTTTTCTAGAGTACTTAGTATCCCTTTTATTATCTATCTTCCCTTAAAATCTATAAGATATGGAATATTAATTCTCAGACTTGATGGAATGTGATACTATATCCTCTAATGATGATAATGTTTAGTATAATATTTCCTTTCATTGTAATGGATTAATACCATCAATTAAATGAAAAATACTTTTATTTGTATTACATTCATATTTTATAGCATGCCATATTACACTTGAAAATTTGGCTTCAAATTTATCAAAATTTGCATCTTCATTTTTACTCAGACTTAAGAATTCTTTATCCATATCCACTCTTAGTTTGTGAGGAAAATATTTTTCTATGAAAATTTATTTAGAATATTTCCATTCCATATTTTCAATTTCCTCCTCCTCCTTCGTGTTTTGATCCAATAAATACCATTAATCTACATTTCCTTAGAGATGACAAACTACCATGATAACATTATCCCTTTAATCACATCCCAAAAATAGAAATATATTATCTAAGAAAACTATCCATTTATCAGCTACAAATGGATTTTTATCCCCATTGAATTATGAATTTTTTGGCACATGATGTAGTATGACATTGTTAAACCACATCATGGATCAAGCTACTCCATATGGGTAAGATTATTTCACATAACATGAGTTATATATCCCAGTATAGATATAATTTGTTTAGCTATAGTTGAAAATATAGATCAAATATCATTTTCTTACCTAGGTGGAAAATACCTACATGGATTACGTGCATGGATACCATTGCCATTCCTTCTTACATGCACCATTTCTTAATAAAAGAATACACTAGATTATATTTTGAATCATATTGTATAATATTGTAACTAGTAAAACACTTAACATAAATTGGTTATTTATGTATAACTAATCTCAAAATCATAATCGTGGTTACTTATGGAATATTCTAAAATTCATTTATGGGGTTATGTTTCAATAATCTTTGTTTTTTTTAAAATACTGTTTTGAAAGTTCTACTAAACTTTCTCTCATACCAATTATAAAGACCCTGACAAGAGTTACCCAAGGTCGGTGGTTACTTTATTACATTGAAACTATATACATGGAATCAAATCATAAAGGAATTAATATTTTAGTATTTTTAGAAAAGTAGATACATATTTGAAATCAAACATTACAATTCAAGATATAAAATACAATATAGTGAATCCATTTAAGACTCTAATATTCTCTTATAATAACTATGTATATCAATCATAATAAAAATTTTTGTATCCTGAGGAAAAATAAAAAATAATAAAGGGGTGTCATTAAATTATTAGTAAGGGTTTGCATAAAATAGAATCTATATTAAATAAGAACAAACACTTATGGAAAAGAAAATAACTAAAACACATTCCATTAAATAAAAATTTCTGCATAATGTGGAAGGAATGAATTTTAATTAAATAATTCCATAATAACATTAGTGAAATATTCTCCATGAATATCATCAAAAATCAAATAAACAAGAATCTAATCTTATAATCAAATGCTGCATAATTCTTAAAATCACAAGCTTACAATTAAGGCTTCGACCAAGACACCATACTATAATGGGTAATACATTAGCTAATACCCAAACCAATTTTTCTCATGAGACCTACCAATGTATCAATGGGAAATATAGGTCCCCACCCATCACTCACTATGTCCAGTGAATTATTCATGTAAAATGTGTGAATCATAACAAAAATATATATTTTAAATGTTAATTACTTACCGCAATTAATAAATTCAATCATAAAACTTCCAAAATAATATGTCAAATTGTATCAAAATAGAACATTCCCAGAAAAACTGAACACAGAACATTTAATAAAATATGGTCAGTGGGATCATAAGAGTTAAAACCTAATGAATCATAACATTAAACAAAGTATTTTGAAATGGAGTAAAACAATTTATTTAGGTCATTGAAAAATCATGATGAAATAATATTTTTTATTTTGAAGTCATTTATTTTTAAAAAAACTAAAAAACTATAAAAGAAAAATCATTCCAAGAAAAGTACCATGTAAAATTATAATGGAAGCTTAAAATTATTGAGTCTTAATGATGGTAAGAAATGGATCTAAAACTGTATAATTTAGAAATAATATTTATTCTATTTTGTTGAAAAGGTCACAAAGAAACATGTTTAGAAAAAAACAAAAAAATTTATTCAAAACCATTTTGAAAAATTCAAACATGGATAATAATGAATTTTAAAAATTATATGTCTATAGTAAAAAAATATTTGAAAATTGTTTTATAAAAAATAAAAATGGAAGAAAAATATTTTCTGAAACTCGATCTTTATTTTAGGTATGTATAATTATTTAAGGTTGTTTTTTAGGAAAAAGGATGAATTTTGAAATTTTATATGTACACACCGTGTAATTTTGAGTGAAAACCATGTACCTAGTTTCCGCATGTAGTCATGTACTGGTCGTGTAACGGCCGAGTACATGGAAGCTTAGGTGACCTAGCTGACTTTCTAAAGCGGGAGCTGGTTGAGGCGAGTACATGGAATATGCATTAAATGAACACATTGTGTACTTTTATTTTTAATTGATTAATCAGAATGGGGTTATGTCTCATCAACAGAAATACCTACTTCTCCCCTCTGTTCGTATAGGAGAGTGACGAATGGCTGATAAACTTGGAGATCCTCTTGTTCCTCGATCCGAGCTCCGATTGAGATTCCTCAAAGTGAGTTGGATTCCCACTGGTGAGTTCTCTATTCCCCTAGATCCTCTATTCCTAATTCATCCCTCATGGGTATTTCAATGATGAACATTTTTCACCTTTTTTGTAGATCTTGGTCATTCTAGGATGATTCAAGGGATGACGTTCAAGTGTGTTCATCATACAACATCAAGGTAGGTGGTTTGTGAATTTCATTGATTGTCTTTGGATTATATATGCATAATTTCCAAATTCACATGTTTGTTTTATTGTGTGTTTTGGATTTTGACCCTCTTTAGTACACTCCATGATGTGGTTGATTGATTAAGTGTTGTTGCTTATGCATAAGATTTTATAACCTTGTTTATGGGACACCCCATGGGTGAATTCCCTTTTTTGATTGATTATGCCCATTTGGCCCAGGTTTCCAATGAGGTATACCTTGCTTCCATGACTTGAGTTGTTTAGGATTGAGTTGATTGATTATATGAACGACATATTTTATACTTGAGAATGTTATACATTTAGTAGCTATAGAGTACATGTTCTACCTTGTTATGATATGCATTTTGTTTTTCCAATGGACCATGAGAGACTTGGACTTGGAAAATTGTGTGGGTTTCCATGTTATTTTAAAAAGGACCATGTGAACCTTGGTGTAGACTATGACTCAAGGGTTTTTTTATCATGAGAGACACCCATAAGTCATTTATGATTATTATTATATGTTGACCCAGTGGGTATTGACCGTGAGATCTACCCAGAGGTTGTTCAACAAAATTTTATGGTGTGATGAACTAGGGGTATTGAACATGAGATCTACATAGGTGGTGCTTCCAAAATGATTGATGATATGTTAAAATAGACGGGTTAGACTGTTAGAGATTTCCCAGAGGGTCGTTGTAAAAAATTGAATGATTGTGATGAGTCTGCCAAGCCAAAGCACAAGCTTAGAATCAGTATTACTTGGTTTGTTTAGATGGTCTTATGAGATTCTTGTTGACAATATTATAGATGGGGATATAGATAATAGGATAGATCCCAGGGTAACCTTATTCAATGTATTGAATGGTTAGTAAATATATATGAATTTAATTAAAAACTGTAGGATTTTTGTTACTTTTGAGTAGTTCCTACTTTATTATTTCATTTCTACATATTTTCCTCTATATATATTCACATATTATTAGGAACTGATCATTTGGTGGATGCCTACTGGGTTCATCTCACATCCAGTTTAGGTCATGATTTTGGACCCAAACAGATTATATGTTTGCATGTATAGATAAGGGAAAGTGCTCTTCTTCATCAAGTACTTGATTGCTGTTGGAGTTGGAGAGCATGAGACCAAGCTGAGGCCTGCGATGCTATTGGAGTTTACTATTTTCTATACTTTTATTTCAATATTATATTTCCAACATTGTTACATTTTTGGATTACTTCCAATATATAGATGATATGCATCATGTATTTAAATATGTTGTTGTGGTTTATGCTCTTGGTCTTCTACTGTTAACTTATTTTGTACGGTATTACTTCCTCTGCTACTAATTACTATTTGTTTAAAGTGTTTTACTCTTCCAATGAGGGAATAGTTTCCCCCCTATCACACACAAGTCCTTCGCTGTTAGTCGCAAGCCTTTGGTATTCGAGGAAATATTCTTGAGGCCATGTGACCCACAGGGTACGAGGAACCTTTGTGCTACACCAGAAAGCAGGATGTTACTAAGTGGTATCAAAGGAGTTCTTTTCTACTTTATCTTACTACTTGGAGCCTATAGACATGGATAGGAAAGAATATGTAGTTGTTAATAAGCTGTTCATGGGTGTAGAAAACCCATGTATAGGGAAAAGCCAAGTTACATTAAATATTTCCATTTTCCTTGTTTTCCAATTATTATGGTTGATTTGATTTCATCATTGGGCGATTCAATAAATTCTTTTTATTATGATTTATATCATTTTGGTTCTATTTCTATTGATACCTGTTGTGATTAGGGTATTCCATATCATGCATCATATAGGAACTTGTTAGAGGTCACATGTGATGCATTCTTGTAATGCCATTTAGGATGAATTACTGATTTTATGATGTTGTGATTGATGTTTTGATAGATATGAATGTTTTTGTGATAGACACCATGATATAATACCTACTGTTTTTGATAGGGTACTTATATATGTAATGATTCATTTGGATAGACGTCAAACATTGGTTCCATAGGTGTTATGGGCCCTCTTGGATCATAATTTAGAGGATCATGTTTGAAATATAGTAGAATTTCGTGAATTTTATGTTAATAAGGATGCCAAACATTGATTCATTGGGAGTATGGGATCCCATGGGTCAGAATTTTTCATGACTTGGACTAAATTTTATGTTTTTAATGGTTGTGAAGAATTTTCAAAGGCCTACTATCTGGAAACCCAAACAACATGGCATGTGATGTTATGAACGGATGACATGTGTTATTCTGTTCTATAAGAAACAACCTTTCCAAAGTACACTTCAGGTACTGTGAGTATACGCCGTGTAGTGCATAAGCGTGTGACTGACTGTTTGAGAAGATAAATGGGTAGTTAAATGTCTAGTAAAACACGCTATGTACTACTAGAAGATATTGTGATGAAGAGACCATGTATCTGGCTGTGTGACTAAGGACACAGGTGGATGAATTTTGGATGGAACATGTTGTTTATAGATTGTACACACCATCTGGTGATCGACCGCGTGTCCGGCTTTGTGACTAATGATAGGAGTGGATGGAAATTAACTGGTACACGCCGTGTGTAAGGTGAACATGCCATGTAGTGTTACCCGGGAGAGAACCGTGTATATCTAGTTGTGTAGAAGAACTTAGGTAGGATGGAAAATTCCAGTACACATCGTGTCCAAGGAGGAACATGTCGTTTGTAGGAGTGTTACACTACCAGGTTTGGAAAAGGTACACACCCATGTAATGCTTAAAGGGAACACTTCTTGTGGTGGTTATATAGGTTATGTAATCCTATTTTTTAAAACATGAGTATTTTTATTCTCCTGTTCTGTTATTTCACTTATAAGTTGAAGTCCTTGATAATATTGACCTGAGGTGTGCACTTGACCTTACATAGTCAGGCCATAGAGAAGACCTCCGATTGTACACCATGTATATGGTGATGATAAGACACAAAAAATGGTAGATAAGGGACTACAAATAGATCCTCTCATCGTGCAGTCTTGGCACCGACTGTTATACTAGACGAAGGTACTGATACATAGTTCCGTGAAGTACTTATGAGGATGATTAAGACATTTCAGGGAGCACCACATCCTGGCTCATCTATCGCAGAGCTGACGTAGGTGTTCCAAAAACACCATACTTTCACTTTTTCAGGGTATGGGGGACCACATGCTATAGATTCATGGTTAGAGTCCATGGTTTCTATCTTCGAGCATCCAGAGATACCTCTGGAGATGAGGGTGAAGCTTGCGACGTAAATGCTATGTGACTTCTCCAAGAGATGGTGGAATGTTTTCTCACAGGCAAGACATCATCTAGATATGTATTAAGAAGAGTTTCAGAGGATCTTCTATGACTACTTCTACCCCGATACATTGAGGGATGATCGAGCCTAAGAGTTCATGCATTTGGAGAAGGGTCCTCTTTCGGTTATGGAGTATTCTTCTTATTTTATAGAGCATTAGTGCTTCAAACCTATTCTTGGAGGCGATGAGTTATCTTTGGCAAGGAGATTTGAGGATGGTCTTAGTTATGAAATCCAATCATAGGTGAATGTATTCAGGCTAACATCGGTAATAGCTATAGTGAACCAGGCCCTGATTACCAAGAAGAATATGCCGGAGTTGGGAGCTGTGAGCTAGGGAGGTTCAACATCTAGGGATGGTACTCCTTCAACAGGTATCAAGAAGTTCCAAAAATATCCCTCGTGTAGTGATTCCAGTAGTAGGGATGTATCTACATGTAGCCATGTGAGGTGATATTAGTGTAGGAAGAGTGGGAAAATGAGACCTCAGTTCCCAAGAGACCCAGTTGAGTGTCGATCTTGCGGCCAGATGGGTCATCTTTTGCATTTTTGCTAATTTTTGTCACCATCAGTTGGTGAGTGGGGATTGGTTATGACTCCATGTTCAGGAGTAGGGCCACCTTCTTCTCCTTAGTCATGGAATTGGAGTTTATTAGGACATTTTTTCCAAGGAGGTGGTCATGGCCATGGTATCCAGGTAATAGGTCTACAGTGAAAGTAGGGTGGATTAGCTTAGGGTAATCAGGAAGGGTCACAGGGCCAGGATACATGTTAGAATTTCGTAGTGGAGAAGACCCAATAGAATCAAGACCCCTAACCCTCAACAGTTAGATGTACGATTCTAGTTTCCTCAGTTTTAGCTTTTGGTCTTTTTATATAGGGGTTCCCATAGTTTCATATATGTTGCCATTCTGGAGAACCTTGGGATCTGTGTCTTTACATCTGATGAGGTTATGATGCAAGACACTCTTTTAGGGATTACAACGACTAGTGTACGTCAGTTTAAGGAGTTCCCTCTTGAGGATGGTGGGTGTCACTTATTATGGGTCCTCTGTTTCTCAGAGATGACATGATTCAATGTCATTCTCAGAGTGGACTGGTTGGTCTTCTTTGAGGTCATTATTGGCTTCTATCAATTCTAGGTGAGTTTCACATCACCAGAGGGTGGGTATTTTATACACAAGGGAGAATGGGATGTCCAGGTGAGCAGAGCTGGACTCAAACATCATGGGTTGGGATGAATTACACCCCAGATTTCATGTTTATATCTGAATGTCCAGGGGACTACATAGATGGAATTTCCTCTAGTGGTGGATAATTTTAGAGATATCTTTCCAGATGCCTTTTCAGTTTTACCTCTAGAGTGAGAGGTAGTTTTCTCTATTGAGCTTGTTCAATGAGTGGAATCGGTGTCCATTCATCGTTATAGGATAGGTACAACAGAGTTACAAGAGCTCAAGAAGCAGTTAGAGGAGTTGCAGGAAAAGGGTTTCATATGACCCAGTACTTCTCCTTGGGGTTATCCTATTCTATTTGTGAAGAAGGCTGATGGTACCCTCAAACTATGTGTGGATTATTAGAGGCTGAACCAGTTGACTGTCAAGAACCAATATCCCTTGTCAAGGATTGATGATCTCTTTGATCAGCTTCGAGGATCCCATGTGTTCTTGAAGATTCACATGAGATCCGGTTATCATCAGTTCCACATTAGACCATCATATATACCTCTTACAGTCTTTCAAAGATGGTATGGTCTGTATGATTATTTGGTTATGCCGTTTGGTCTCACGAATGCCCTAGAAATTGTCATGGTACTGATGAACTGATTGTTACATTCTTACTTGGATTATTTTATGGTAGTCTTTTTGGATGATATCTTGGTGTACTCTCACACTCGACATGACCATGCAACCCATTGTGATATCATATTGAGTAAACTGAGAGAGCATCAATTATATGATAACCTCTCAAAATGCCACTTTTTTATAGACCAGATTCACTTCTTTTTTCATTTCATATTAGAGACATGAGTATTAGTAGACCCAAAAAATGTGAGAGCAGTAGTTTCATTGGAACATCAAAATAACGTCTTTGAGGAACAGAGTTTTCTAGGGATGGATGGTTACTACATGAAATTTATACATGATTTTTCAGGCTTAGTAGTGCCATTAACGGGACTGACTAAGGAGGGTAAAAAGTACTTGTGGACAGATTCCTACGATTCTTCCTTTCAGGAGCTCAAAGGGAGATTGAATTCAGCCCCGATACTAATTTTTCCTGATTCGAGAAAGATGTAAACTGTTTACTATGATCCCTTAATTATTCCGTTGGGAGTAGTGATTATGCCGGGGTAAGGATTCATTTCATATGGGTCTTCGCAGTTGAGGCCACATGAGCAAAATTTCTAGACACACTATCTTGAGTTAGTTGTGCATGCATTATGATGTTGGAGACATTATCATTTTGGAGATAATTTTGTTGTATACAATGACCAAAAAATCCTCAAGTATATCTTTACTCAGTGTGACATGAATTTGAGAAAATGAAGGTGGGTTAAGTACCTTCAGTCTATTGACTTTGAGCTTGCCTATACGCCTAAGAAAGGCTACACAGTGGCTGATGCATTGAGCATGAGGACTCAGATACAGGAAGTTCAGGAGGTCAGGAGTGAGTGAAAGCTTATGGATCTATTGTCTTAGACGAATTTGGGGGTGCATGACATACAAGGTTAGATGTTTCTTTCTTCTATAGTTTTGTCTTCTACTCAACTAGATTTAGTGAAAATTTGCAGCACTCAGATTCTGAAGGCCGAGTCCGATAGGAGAGTGTTTTAGGCGAGGACTCTACTCCTGGATGAACTGTAGTCCAGAATGATGTCTTACATTTTCATGGGCAGGTATGGGTGTCAAAAAACATACATGAGGAGTTGATGTGAGATTTCCATTCCTAAGTTTTTATTGTTCATCCTAGTGATAACAAGATGTATCAAGATCTACACCGTTATTATTGGTGGCTATGTATGAAGAAGGATCTAGCTGGTTTTTTTTGAGATGTTCCACTTGTCAATAGGTGAAGACAGAGCATTAGTGACCAGTAGAAATTTTATAGGTGTTACACATTTTTTAGTGGAAGTGGAATGATGTTGATATTTATTTTGTGCATGGTTTACCGAGGTTTACTTGAGGGAATGATGTGGTTTAGGTTGTTCTTGATAGACTTAGGAAGGATTCACATTTCTTTCCGATCAAGGAAACCTTCAATGTTGATAATCATGGAAGGTTGTACATATGAGATATTGTACATTTTCATGGGGATCCACACTCTATTATTTTAGATAGGGGCACCCATTTTACTTCTTATGTCTGTCAGGGACTTAAAAGTTCATTTGGTACATAGGTACTTCTGAGTACATCTTACCATCCCCAGACTGATGGCCAGTCTCAGTGCACGATTCATGTTTTGAAGGAAATGTTTCTAGCACACGTCTTGGATTACGAGATCTCTTGGGAGAGACACATACCCCTATTGAAGTTTACCTATAACAATAGTATCCATGAAACGATTTAGATGGATCCTTATGAGACTTTATATGATAGGACATGCCGATCACTCCTATGATGGCTGTAGTCAGGATATATAGCTATACTGGGACCGCGTCTTTTCTAAGAGACCATTGAGTAGGTGGAAATGATTATGAAGAGGATGTATAATGCACAATCTCACCAGAAATCTTATGCTGATCGACGGAGATGACCTCTATAGTTTGAGGTCAAAGATCAGGTTTTCTTACATGTCACACCGAGGTTGAGATATAGGATGATTAGGATATAGGGTAAGCTTTTACCATGATACGTTGGGCCTTTTGAGGTTTTCTAGTGAGTTGGGATAGATTCTTATCGGTTGTAGTTACCCCATAGGTACTGGGAAATGCATGATAACTTCTATGTTTCTCATCTACATTGTTACTTTTCAAACCCGTCTCATGTTTTTCAACCCGAGGAGGTTGAGTTGGAGGAGAAAAAATCCTTAGAAAAGAACCCTATTATAAGTTTGGATTGTAGCAGAAAGGTCCTCTATGTAAAGTATGTTACTCTGGTATGGGTGCTATGAAATAATGGGCAAGTATAGGAAAAGACTTGGGAGAGAGAGAGGCCAATGTACGATCACAGTGGACAGTGTTGTTTGAAGCTTCCTCTTCACCACCCTTGGAAGGGAAATTATGTGATGAATTGATTTAAAGGGGAGAGTTTGTAAGAAACCTGATTTTCATTTTAGGTGTGGATATTTATTTCAGATTATTTTTGAGGAAAAAGGAAGAATTGATAAATTTTCTCAGTACATGCCATGTACCTAGTTACTGCATGTAACTGCATACTAGTCTTGTAACGGATGAGTATATGGCTATGTAGGTGACCTGGCTGACTGCCTAAAGTGGAAACTAGTTAAGGGTAGTGCATGGTGTGTACATTAAATGAACATTGCATGTAATTTTGTTTTAAATTGATTAATCACACCGGGTTTGCATCTCATCTCCAGAAATACCATCTTCTACCCTAGGATCATACATGAGAGTGACGAATGACCAAGAAACTTCAAGCTCCTCCCGTTCCTCCATCTGAGATCTGATTGAGATGCCTTTGGGATCATTGGATACCCACCGGTGTGTTCTCTCTTCCCCTAGATTCTCTCTTCCTAATTCCTCCTCCCTCATGGGTATTTCAAGGTTGAACTATTTTCACCTTTTTGTAGATATGTCATTCTAGGCCAATTCAAGGGCCTACGTTCAAGAGTGTTCATCATTCAACATCGAGGTAGTTGGTTTGTTCCTTTGTTTGATTGTCTTTGGATTATATATGCCTAATTGATGAATACCCTTGATTAGGATATCGCGTGTTTTTGATTTTGACCCTGTTTAATACCTGCTATGGTCTTGTTGATTGATTAAGGGTTGTTAACTATTCATATGATTGTATAACCTGGTTTATGGGACACCTCATGAGTGTGTTCCCTTGTTTGACTATTTATGGCCAGTTGGCTCAGGTTTCTTATGAGGAATACCTTGTTTCCATGCCTTGAGTTATTTACGATGGAGTTTATTGATTATATTAAGGGCATGTTCTATTCTTGATAATGTTATCCATGTAGTAGATATAGATTACATGTGCTCCTTTGTTATGATATGCACACTATTTTCCATTGGACCGTGAGAGCCTTGGACCAAGAAAACAGTAGGGGTGTCCATGTTATTTTACATAGGACTGTGATAGATTTGGTGTAGACATTGACATAGGGGGTATTAACCGTGAGAGCTACTCGTAGGTCATTAATGATTTTTATGATATGTTGACCTTGGGGGTATTGACCATGATAGCTACTCGAAGGTCATTTATAAATTTGTTATGTTGTGCTGCACCAAGGGTATTCACCATGAGAGCTGCCCAGGTGGTCATTCTTAAATAATTGATGATATGTTAAACTATTGGGGTTATACTGTGAGAGCTTTACCATAGGGTTTTTGTGAATAATTGAACGATTGTGATGATTCTACAAAGACAAACCACAAATTTGGACTCTGTCTTACATGGTTTGTTAAGATGGTCTTCTAAGACATCTGTTGACACTATTATATAGGGGTATAGAGAGCTTAAGCTAGATCCTGAGGTTACATTATTCAATGGATTGTATAATTTATAAATGTAAATGAATGTAATTAAAAACTGTATGATTGTTTAATTTTAAGTACTTCCTAGTTTATTACTTCATTCATGCATATTTCCTTCTTCATGTATTCACTGACATTTAGGTATAGATCTTTTGGTGGATGCCTACTGAGATTCGTATCACACCCTATTTGTGTCAGGATTTTGGACCCAAATAGACTATATAGTTGCAGGTATAGATAAGGTAAATCATCTTTCTTCATCAGGTACATGATTGAGATTGGAGCTGGAGAGCATGTGACCAAGCTGTGGCTTAAGATGCTGTTGGAGTTTACTATTTTCTATACTTTGGTTACAGTATTGTATTTCCACCATTGTGTCTTGTTTGGATGATTTCCTAGATATAGGTGATATGCATCATTTATTTAAATATGTTTTAGCTGTTTATACTATCAGAATTCTATAGGATCGAAATAATGAATGAAGATATTGATTGTAGTGTCATATGATGCTCAATATACAAGGGGTGGTGGTGTTGGTGAATTTTATACTTTAAAAATTCTTTATGACCTTTTAAAGTTGGTTAGAAACTATTCTATTGTTTAACAAGGTTAAACAAGGGAATTAAAAAAACCTGTAGTTCTACAACCTTGCTAGATTCAGGAAATATGATTCTGAGAATGTGATTCCGGAAAAGATGGTTCCAGAAAAAGAAACTTAATGAATGTTTACAAAAATAAAGATTCTACCTTAAAGCATATAGAATCTTATTAAATCTGAGTATACAAGTATAAGGAATTATAAGATAGTTATACTTTCCTCAAAAATCAAAATACAGCAGAAAAATCAAAACAATAAAGTAATAAGAAATAAGTCTTTTAACCCAAAGAGTAGGGTATCCAACAACATTGGAAAAAGGTCCCTTGATTTATACTTTCAAGAAGGTCTATCTTACCCACACCAGGGTAAGCCCTCGATACAAAGATCGTAGTCTATCTTGCTATCTCTATAATCCCTCAACTTGAAGGTAGTCGGAACCTCTGTCTTCCTCAGCAAGGAAGCCCTCAACTTCAAGGTAGTCGGCACCTCTGTCTTCCTATCCCCGGAAGCCCTCGATTGTACACAACAACAATCGGAGTCGCACAAAGAAAATCTGAATAAGAGGTTTAGGACACACAAAGCAATGTAGTATATCTCTCTCTAGAAATCACTTCAGCAGCATGTAATCTCTAGATTGATCATCTTGTTGTGAGATTTTTCAAATGAGATCGTATTTATAGGCACAACACCAATGGTTGGCTCCCTCCTCCAATGATCATATTATTCCTTGAATTTCAAAGGGACCTGTACACATGTTACTCAAACAATGATTAGTTAGTAACTATATTCATGACATAATTTTATAAAAAAAACATGTGTTAGAAAAAATATGGTTTCATAACCAAAATCAAATATTCGTAATGTTATCAAATAAAAGTACGAAGTCTAAACAAGAACACATTCAGTGTCTATAAAACAAGGATATTCCGATTCAGTTTTCTAAGGAATTCAAGACCTGAACTATATAGAATTCCAGAGTCTGAATTTCAAGGAAATTTGAAATCTGGATTCACAAGAATTCAGAACCTGAACTTACAATGTTTAGAGTCAGAATTAATGAGAATTCACAGTCAGTACTTACAAAGTTTAGAGTCAGAATTCATGAGATTCCAGAGTCAGAAATCAGACGAGTTTGGAGTCTGAATTCAGAGAACTCAAAGTCTAAAATCAAAAGAGTTTGGAGTCTGAATTTAGTGAACTCAGAGTCAGAACTCAGAAGAGTTCAGACTATGAATTTAGAGAACTCAGAGTCAGAACTCAGAAGAGTTCAGAGTCTGAATTCAGAGAACTCATAGTCTGAATTCCGATCCTGAAAATAGAATGTTCAATATCTATGTATTATATTATTCTAAGGTTTTAGATATGAAACCGAATTTTACACTTAGACAAGATAATGAACAAAGAAAACAATGGTAGGGATAAATTTCCTTTGGGAAGGAAAATTTTCCTTATATAAGTAAAACATAGGGTAAAATGAAATTTTCCTTGAGGTGAGGTGTTTGTGATTTTCAAAAGAAGAAGGAATGGTAAATTCATAAGGAAACCTTATTGACTTAAAAATATCCTCAATCATGAAGGAATGGAAAAGTCATAAGGAAAACCTTATCGACTCAACAATCTCTCCCTTTTTGGAAAGCAAAACATCCAAACAAAAAAGAATAAAAGGACTTAGAAAATATTTTTCTAGACTTTGAAAATAAAAAATATCTACCTTATCATATTGGGAAATATTAATACGACTAACTCCCCCTAAGGATTTGGATCACTGAGGATCATATTCTAGATTTTCGGAAAGATCTTTTTAATTATCTTGAGTATGGAAATATATGTAATGAAAACTCCCCCTTAGATAAGGTCCCCCTTACTTAGGGATATTTATTCTTTACTTATTATTCTATTTTCCTTTCTCCCCCTTTGTGATTTTCAAAAACAATTTGGAGGAATGGACAATAATTTATGATACCTGAAAGATTAGTACATGAAATCCAAAAGACAGGGAACCAAATTTTTTATTATGGTAGGAAAATTTGTACAAGGAAAGGAATACAACAAAATATATGATTTAAACAAGATCATCCTTCCATCTCCTTGGGAATCAACTTCATGACTATGGTCTTTAGCTTTTTGAGCTCGTTGTGATCTTCCTCTACTCACTTAAGAATCTGATCGTGATCCTCTATTTTCTTTTATAGAGCTTTGATTTTATCTTGTTGAGCCTTGAGAATTTCATCCTGAGCCTTCAAGATTTCTTCATGATTCACTAGCTTATCTTCTATCTATATCATGATATTTCTTTCTCTTTTCCATCTTTGAGCAGTAGAATACAACTTCCCATTTAGATATTTTACTTCTTTCATCCGGGTCTTCTATTGCAGAGTAAGATTTTCCTTAAATGACTTGGTAAGATCCGAAAATTTACTTTCTTTGGTGTCAAAAGCCTCCTTGAAACTGTCTTGGAAATCTTCAAGAATACTCATTTCTTCAATAGTCTTTCTTGAACAGCTAGTCATCTTCTTGCATGACCTTTTATAAGATTCATAGTTGATAAGGAAAGGTTTTACGTCTGCCTCTAGATTGACACACTTTTCCATCACCATGGACACTGAATCTTTTTTATATTTTAGTGTGTGTTGAAGCATCTAACATCTAAAGTCAATATTGGGAAACATCAGAATGGTCCCTGAATGATTTTTCAAGGACTGGACCACGAAATCATGTCCAAGTGAAGATGATTCCAAATCAGAAACTTTTCTTGGCGAGGGATCTTTCTCTAGATCAATAATATTCCTCTTTGATGATCTACCAGTTTCCTTGTTTTTCACAACCACATTAGTAGATGTATTAACAAACACCTTTTTACCCTTATCAACCTTCAGAATGGCTTCCTCATCCAGAGATTCATGTTTACTATCATCCAGCTGAACAATTATATCTTCATCTATTTTCTCCTTCTTAGCTTCTGCCTCAACAACATCTGGGTGTATGAAATGATGATTAAAACTTTCTTCCTCAGAGAGATTATTCACTTCATCTTCATATATCTCATCCTCCCATTTCTCATCCTATTCATTCTCATCTTTCCCAGGTTTAGCCAGCTTTGAAGATTCTGCTTCTGAAGTTCAGATTGATAATTTCACGAATGGAATTTCTTTTTCATGGAAATCTTCCACCTATTTAATCAAATCCGCAGTGTCACCACTTCTTTCAACTTCTTCTTAAACTCTTTCTATACTTCTTCATCTCTTTCTTTGGCTTTTTCCAGAGTGAAAAACATCTTACCCAGAGTTTCAGGTAATGCCTCAACCAAAAAAGATTCCGGTACTGGGATGATCTCAGGTTCTTTAACTGTATCCTTCAGAAGGGATTGCACTATCTTAGCTTTAGACATCTTCTTTTTTAACATCTTTTCTTTAACTTGTCTCTCAATCTCATCAGCTGTATTCTCTTTCAAAGCCTTTTCTTCTGCAGGATCCAAGCAAAACTGTGGCTCCCCTTCCTTATATTTTTTTTATCTTCCCTCCACTTTGATACAACATCATCTGAATATGTTTTTTTCTTCTTATATTAAGAGGTGAGAATTGAGATTCCTTAGATTTGGGGGTTTTCTATTATTCTTCTACTTTCTCCAATTTCCTCTTCATTCCTATATTTTTGGATGGTTCATCCAATTTTTACTTCTTCAAAATAGCTTTATCTTCCTTTTCTGGTAGGTTATAAAATTTTCATGATTCTTTAGAGAAAACAATGTTCATCCTCTACAAGTTATCATCGCTGACTAGCATGACTTTGAAATTCCTTGACTTCAAACTGCAAGGAATTTTAAAGGATTCAAGACACCAAATAATCAACTTGGAAAGGATGACCAGGTAAATGAAAATCTAAGGCTTCATATCTCCATTCTTGATATTCTCGATTGTAATAAGAATATGATTAACCAAATTGACCTTCCTCAGGTTCACCAGAAAATATAGGATGTACATGTCACTCTTATTCAAGGTTTCCTTGTAACCTTTTTCGGAATGATAAAACCTTGAATCCATAATTCAAGGATTAGATTTTTTATAGAGAGGTGATAAATCATCAGAGTATTGACATCAGTAAGACCGAAGCTCTCCATAGCTTTCACATTTACAAAGCTTCCTTGAAAATCTAGAAACTTATGAGAACAAAATTCAGCTTCTCCTTCATACAAAACTCTAATCAAACTAGCTTCCTTTGTATATGAAAGAGAATAATTCTTTCCATAGCATTTGAAGGAATCCTTCTCTCTGCCTTCTTCCTTGAAGAAACTAACAAATTCATAAAACTCTATAATAAAATCTAGATATACCAAATCTTGAGCCCCTAGATTTGATATGCAAACACATTCCCATCCATTTAGTTTAATGTTCTTTGAAATTATAGAATCATACTTGTTGAAGAAGTTCAGATGCACCAGTCTTTCTCTATAAACCAGCCACTCCAGAATTGGCTAAACAGTAGACATATATTTATGAGAGGATTCTTCTATAGACATTTGGAATTTGGAAAGCTCTGAGAAGTTCAGAACATGCTTAATTAGAGGGTCATAACTTCAGCACAAGAGAGCTTGAGATCGATGTGGGACAACCCTTCGGGGGTCCTTTATATAGGTGTTAGAAGCAACGATTAATCTTTAAAAATCAATACAATGGATAAAAATTCTTCTGATATGATCTGACAGTTGATATAATAGCCGCAAGGAAAACATGATAGAATTTGATATTTTTAGATTTTTCAGTAAAAAATTCGGATTTAAGGAAAAGAGAATCCGAAAATTTGAAAAACAAAAGGAAATACCAAAAAGTAAAATATGATTAAGAAAACGTAAGAAGGAAACATGCATTTAAAATTACCAGGAATATTATTTGTAATTAAGAAAATTCTTCATGAAAAACTTTAGATTCTGAAAAAAAAATCATTATGAAGAAAAACTTTGAAAAACTCATTAGGAATTTTTTTTGAAAAACTACATTACGAAAATTTTGAAATACTTCATTATGAAAATTTTAGAAAATTTATCATTATAAAAATTTTTAGAAAATATTCATTAAGAAAATTTTAGAAAATCTTAATTATGAAAATTTTAGAAAATATTCATTACGAAAAGTTTAGAAAATATTCATTAAAAAAATTTAGAAAATCTTTATTACAAAAATTTAGAAAAACTGACTACAAAAAATTTAAAAAAATTGAACTAACTAATAAAAAATGTACTCCCCCTATGAAAAGAAGTTTATTAATGTAAGGAGATTGATATAAACACGAAGTTAATGAGGAATAATACCTTATGGTTATCATTCCTAACTTATTTTTAATGTATTCAAATCTATCAGAGGGTAAGGATTTTGTGAAAATATCATCAAGTTGATCTTGTGTTCTAATAAATTAAAGGATTATATGTCCTTTTAGTGTGTGATCTCTAAGGAAGTGATGCCTAATATCTATGTGTTTTGCATGATATTGATGTGCAGGGTTTTTCCTTAAAGCAATGGGACTAGTATTATCACACAAAATTTGCGTTTTGGTAAAACTTATACCATAGTCTGTGAGTATGTGTTGCATCCACAACACCTGAGCACAACAACTTCGAGCTGCTACATATTTTGCTTCAGCAGTGGAAAGAGCTACCGAGTGTTTCTTTCTTCAATACCAAGAAACTAATGAATCTCCTAAGAAATGACATGTTTTGGATGGACTTTTCATATCCATTCTACATCAACCAAAGTTAGTATCTGAAAAAAAATTAGAACAAAATCATTTCCAGAAGTATAAAAGACTCCTAGATCCATGGTTCTCTTTAAGTAGCAAAAAATTCTCTTCAATACCTTTAAATGAGATTCCTTAGGATTGGATTGATATCTTGCACATAAGAATACTAAAAACATTAATTCTAGATGACTATCTATCAATAAAAGTAGACTTCCTATCATACCTCTAAAAGATGTTTGATCTACTGGTTTTCCAGCTTCATTAAGATCAAGTGAATTTGAGGTACCAATGAGAGTACTTATACTCTTAGTGTTGTCAAATCCATACTTTTTAAGAAGATATTTAATATACTTATATTGGGATATATATATTCCTTCTGGTTTTTGAGAAATTTCAAAACCAAGGAAAAATGTTAAATCACCAATCATACTCATTTCGAACTCAGATTTAATTAGATCCGCAAAGGAATCAGTTAAACATTTCTGAGTTGAATCAAATATAATGTCATAAACATAAATTTGAATAGTCAATTTTTTTTTCTTATCTTTATTTATAAAAATGGTTTGATCTTCATTTCCCTTGATGTTATTATTTTGAAGCAAAAATCCTGTAAGTCTATCATACCAAGATTGAGGGGATTTCTTAAGTCTATACACAACTTTGGTAAGTTTAAAAACATATTCAAGATGTTTTGTGTCTTCAAAACCAAGAGGTTGTTCAACAAAAACTTCTTCTTGAACATAACCATTAAAGAAGGCACATTTCACTTCCATTTGAAAAAGTTTTAAATTGAATAACTTTGCAAAGGCATATAAGATACGAATAGATTCAAGTCTAGCTACTAGAGCATAGGTTTCTCCATAGTCTATTCCTTCTCGTTTATTATATCCTTTAGGAAAAAATCTAGCTTTATTTATAACTATGATTCCATTTTAATCACTGTTATTTCAAAAGACCCATTTTACACCAATGACAGAAGTTTCCTTAGGTCTTTGAACCAAGGTTGAGAATTTATTCCTTTCGAATTAATTTAGTTCATCTTTCATAGCTTTTATCGAATCATCATCACCTAAAGCATCATCAGTGCTTTGTGGTTCTAATTGGGAAAGAAATGCTAGATCTTCTAATTCATTTCTTAATGAACTTCTAGTCCTTACAGGTTGATTCATATCGCCAATGATACTGTCACTAGGATGATTATTTAGAAACAACTAATTTTGGTTTTGAAAAACCTGTTCATCAACATAAGGTATAAAGTCTTCTGGGGTAAATGCTTCAGAAACATTTTCTTGGAAATTTTCCTTATCAGAAGGATCTTCTATCATGGGTTGGTAATCAGTTTTTGAAAACACATCTGAATATGTAGGTTGGGGTTGTTTAAATGAAAAAGGACCAATTTCATCAAATTTGACATGTACTGTTTCTTGAATAGTAGAAGTGTTTTTATTGAAAACTCTATAATCCTTAGAAGTTGTGGAGTAGCCTAAGAAAATTACTTCATCATATTTTGGTGTGAATTTGTGTAGATTATCATTATTATTTAGAATTAATACCTTCCAACCAAAAACCTTGAATTAGGAAAGTCTAGGTTTTCTACCATTCCATAACTCATAAGGAGTTTTATTAAGAAAATGTCTAATCAAAACTCGATTTATAGTATAAAAAGCAGTACTAACAACTTCAACCCAAAAGTGTTTGTCTACAGAATAATCACTCAACATGGTTCTCATTATCTCTTGAAGAATTATATTTCTTCTTTAAAAAACACAATTTTGTTGAGGTGTTCTGGGTGCTGAGAAGTTATGAGAAATGCCTTTTCTACTTCAAAAAGTTTCAAAATCAGAATTTTGAAATTCTCCTCCATGATCACTATGAATAGTTATCAAAGGAATTTTTTTCTCATTTTTAACTTGGGCTCTAAAACTTTTGAAATAAGAAAAAGCTTCATATATATTTTCTATAAAATAGACCCATGTAAATCTAGTGTAATCATCAACTAAAACAAATACATAATACTTTCCTCCAATTATTCCAGTTTGTGAATGACCAAAAAGATCCATATGAAAAAACTATAATGCATCAATTGTTGAGACTTCACTGACTGATTGAAAACTTGATTTATGTTCCTTTCCATATTGACAAGGGTCACAAACTTTTTAAGAGTCAAATCTAAGCTCCGGTAGATCCTTAACTAGTCTTTTCTTAGAGAGCTTGCATAGGTTTCTATGGTTATAGTTTCCTAACCTTCTATGAACCAACCAATAATGATCTTCCATTACACTAAGGCAAGGTCATTATTGGCTCTTATAGTCTTATAAGTTTAGTGTATATACATTCTCTTGCATATGGGCATAAAGAATAAATTCTTACTTGGAATTGCTTAATAAGCACTTTTCATTCCTAAAATTTACAAGGTAACCTTCATCACATAATTGTCTTATACTAATGAGATTGTTCTTAAGGCCCTTAACAAATAAAACATTTGAAATCAATGTTATTCCCAGAAGAACTATGTTACCTATACCAATAATTTCTCCCTGAGTATTATCTTTGAAAGTTACTTTTCCTACTTTCATCCTGATAATCTTTTCAAATTAGTTTTTATTACCATTAATATGCTGGGAACATCCACTATCCATGTACCATGAATTGATATTGGTACTTTCTTTATTTTCTTGAAAACAAAAGAGTTAGACTTTTGGAACCCAAACATTCTTGGATTCAGAAATTTCAGAAAGCATAATTTTAGGCACCCACATTTTCTTAGAAAAATAGGCTTTATGAAATCCTAAAGACTGAGTTTTGATTAGGGAACAATTTTTTCCCCAAAGTCTACCACACTGACATTTAGTATAGAATGGAGAAATTTGGGGAACAAAATAATTGTTACTAAAAATTGGTTTAGAACTAGTATAACCAAATCCAGAATTATTCCTTAGAGGTCATATTTGAGAATACATCTTACCAAAATTTTTCTTACCTAAAGTAATGTTTGAAAAACACTTCCTTAAGGAAAAAATCATGGATTTCAGTTTGATAACTATGTTATTATATTCAAAAACATTTTATTTGGAATTAGAGTTTGGATCAAAAACATTTTTCTTAGAAATTACAATTTCTAGATCCTTAGAAAGTTTATCCTTCAAAGAATTTACTTCCTCATGATTTTTTGAAATAATTTCAAAATTTGAAACTTTCTTATCAAGATATTTATGAAAGATCTGATATTTCTTTAGTAATAATAGTATTTCTAGAACTTTCCGTATCAAGATTTTTCTTGAGTTTTGAATTCTCATTCTCAAAGAGATTAGAAAACCTAGAAACATATTCATTGGAAGGTAAAGTATTCTCTTTATCAAAAGAATATTTTTCATCCGAATATTCATAATATTTATCATTACTATAATTTACATTTAAGTAAACATTAGTCATTGATTCAGAATTGTGTACCTTAGCCATTAAGAAATGATTTTCAATAGGTAGTCTGGCTATTAGACCCAGATTATTCTATCCAAAAGATTTGTAATCTGATGATTCATCTAACTAGTCACCACAACTGGAACTCCAGGTGTCATTAGCATTCAAGAATTTCTTAGATTTAGCTTTGTAGTACTTCATTCTATTCCTCTCAGAACGCTTCTCCTTTCTTTTTTTTCATTTAATAATAGAACAACCAGGCTTTATATGTCCAGATCTCTTGAATTCATAACATGTAACTTCTGAATCTTTCTTATGTTTCCTTTCGTTCTTCTTATATTTGGATTGAAAGTTCTTCTATCCAACAATCTTGTTCATCCTTTGAGCAAGATTGGATAATTCATTTTCTAAAGATTCACCTCTACTATATTCAGATTGTATAACAACCTTATTAGATTTGGATCTTGTAACTCACTTAGGAGTCTTGGTTTTCGTATGATTTGACGTTATAGTAAAAGAAACACTTCCATTCCCTTTCTTATTCGTTGTATTATCAAAATATCTCTTTATTCTAGTCTCGTATTAAAGAAGAGTTCCAAAAAGTTCATCAAGATTAATATGAGTAACATTTCTATTCTCATCAATAGCAGTCCTCTTGGATTCCCACTCAGTGGGCATGATGTCTATGATCTTATCAACAAGAGATTCATCATATAATCCTTTCTCACCCATAGATTTTAAACTATTAACAATCGTCATGAATCTCTGTTTCACCTTATATATCGGTTCTCCATAAGGAAAGAAAAAACCATGATATTCAGCTCCAAGCATGGCTCTTCTAGTTTCAATGACTTTTGAAGTTCCAAAGTGAGTAACTTCAAGTTTCTTCAAAATAAAATTTTCTACTTCACAAGATGAAATTTTGTTATATATATTTCTAGTCATAGAATAAATAAAAGTATTGCATACCTTATAATTTAGTTCATATTCATCCTTTTCTTGATTGGTGGAAGTACTAAATTCCTTGTCAGTGATTTTATATCCTCTAGTAAGCATGACAAAATTATCCACTCCAGTAATGATAATGAAAGTCTTCATACAATCTCTCCAATATTCGTAATCATTACCATAGAAAATAGGTGGTCTTGTTGGATTTAGGTTTTCAATGGAACCAACATTAATTCTTTACATCTTAAAGAGAATCTCTTTCCACACAAATTTGTTAGTAACAAAAATTTGTAAATAAGGAAAATATTCCTAAGAAAAGAAAATATAGAACAATGAAAAATTGAGCAAGGAAAACTTAATGTGAATATAAGTATTTCAGATACCTCTTCTAATACCAGTTTTAGATTAGAAATAATGAATGATGATACTGATTGTAGTATCGTATGATGCTCAATATACAAAGGGGGGTGAATTGTATAATTTAAAAATTCTTTAGGAAATTTTAAAGATGGTTAGAAACCATTCTATTGTTTAACAAGGCCAAATAAGGGAATTCACCAAACCTCTAGTTCTACACACATGATAGATTCCAGAAATATGATTCTGAGAAAGTGATTCCGGAAAATATGGTTCCAGAAAAAGAAACCTAATGAATGTTTACAAAGATAAATATTCTACATTAAAGCGTATATAATATTATTAAATTAGAGTATACAAGTATAAGGAAGTATAAGATAGTTATAATTTCCTCAACAATCAAAATGCAGCGGAAAACTTGAAACAAACAAGTAACAAGAAATAAGTCTTTTTACCCAAAGTGTAGGGTATCCAACAACCTTAGATAAAGGTCCCTTGATTTATACTTTCCTAAAAGTCTATCTTACCCACACCAGGGTAAGCCCTCGATATGAAGATATAATTCTATCTTGTTATCCCCGCAAGACCTCAACATCAAGGTAGTTGGCACATCTGTCTTCCTTAGCAAGGAAGAACTCAATTTTAAGGTAGTCGGCACCTCTGTCTTCCTATCCTGGGAAGCCCTCGATTGTACACAACCACAATCAGATTCGCACAAAGAAAATCAGAACCAGAGGTTCAGTACGCACAAAGCAATAAAGTCTCTCTCTCTAGAAATCACTTCAGTAGTATGTAATCTCTTGGTTGATCAACTTGTTGCGAGATCTTTCAAATGATCTCCTATTTATATACACAACACAAATGGTCAGCTCCCTCCTCCAAAGGTCATATTGTTCCTTGAATTTCAGAGGGACTTGTACACATGTCACTTAAACAACGGTTTGTTAGAAACTGAATGCACGCCATCATTTTATAACAAAAACAAGTGTAAGAAAAAATATGGTTACATAACCAAAATCAAATATTCAGAATATAAGAAAATAAAAGTTCATAGTCTAACCAAAAACACACTCGGTGTCTATAATAAATGGATTTTCGGATTCTGTTTGATAAGGAATTTAGAACCTGGACTCTTTAGAATTCCAAAGTATGAATTTAAAGGAAATTTGGAATCTGGATTCAAAAGAATTCAAAACCTGAACATACAAAGTTCGGAGTCTGAATTCATGAGAATTCGGAGTCAGTACTTTCAAAGTTTTGAGTCAAAATGCACGTGAATCTGGATTCAAAACTCAGAAGAGTTCGGAGTCTTAATTAAGAGAACTTGGAGTCTGAACTCAGAAGAGTTCATAGTCTGAATTCAGAGAACTCGGAGTCAGAACTCAGAAGAGTTCAGAGTCTGAATTGAAGGAATTCGCAGTCAGAACTTAGAAGAGTTCAGTGTCTGAATTCATAAAACTTGGAGTCCGAACTCGTAAGAGTTAGGAGTCTGAATTTAGTGAAATCAGAGTCTGAATTTAGATCCTGAAAATAGAATGTTCTATATCTAAGTATTATAATATTATGAGGTTTTAGATATGAAACTGAATTTTACACTTAGACAAGATAATGAACAATAAAAAAAATGGTAGGGATAAATTTCCATGGGGAAGGAAAATTTTCCTTATAGAAGTAAAACATAGGGTAAAATGAAATTTTCCTTGAGATAGGGTGTTTGTTATTTTTCAGAAGAAGAAGGAATGGTAAAGTTACAAGGAAAACTTATTGACTTAACAATATCCTCAATAATGATGCAATGGAAAATTCATAAAGAAAACCTTATTGACTCAACATATTCCACTGTTTACTTCTGTTGTATGGTATTACTACTTCCTATACTATTTACTATTTGTTTCCATTGTATTACTATGCCAATGAAAGCGTAGTGTTTCCACTATCACACCCAAGGTCCTCGCTACTAGTTGGCAGCGTCTGGAGTTCAGGGAAATGTGCTTGAGCCCATGTGACCAACTGAGTACGGGGCACCTTTGGGAGGCACCAGGAACTAGGACATTACAAATATCCCCATATGGAGACATAAACATAAACAATCCTAAATAATGATATGATTTTGAAATAAACCCTTACTAGTTTGTAATCAGTAAATCATATTCCCCATGAAAGAATAAAATTTTAAAAAAATTAAATATCATGGGAATTAAAATTTTCATGATATAAAATTTCAAAGTGGCATTATATACACCTAATAAAATATTATAGGTGCATAATATCAAAATATTCTTTAATGAATGAAAATTGAGATGAAGTCCCATACCTTACACTTCCCTTCAGTTTTTTATTCTTGAACCTTCAATATAATTATTTAAATAATGTAATTAATTTATTCTACAACTATATTCATATTTATATTTCCTTATATTAATATTTTATACCATATTACCATCCATTCATTAGTAATATTTCATTATTTTCATTCTTACGGGTGTTAATTTCCTTGTTTTCTCTTGCAGGTTTTGTCACAAATGTCCTAGTTATTTTATATAGGATATAGATAAATCAACATAAAAATGTTTATAAAGATATTATTATCATATATATTCATTATATAGGTATTTATAATAATCCTTAAATGGTAAAGACATAAAAATTAACAATATCGTTCATAGAGATGATATATTGTACTTACCAATGAATGTTATTTCCATGTTTTGATGGATAGATAGAAAGAATAGAAAATAGTAATTATTCATTAGAAAATAATTTTTATGTATTAAATATTAAATATAACAAGTTTTTCTATCTTTATAACCATCTAAGTTCAATGGTTATGAAAATGGAATTACACCTATGTGTGGAGTTAGTAAGTTATAAATACACACTAGCGATGTATTTGATTTATGTAAGATGGATAAGGGATGTAAAACCATTATCCCATAAAAATAATATCATATTGGAGTATTTATAATACTATTGTTATTATTTTTGTATTTTTATAACACATTAATAGGTATTAGAAGAAAAAATAAAATTTAAAGAGTTAGTATGGATGATTACCTTCTCTTAAGAAATCTCCCTTTGGGTTGCCATTTAGGGACACTAGGGATGGTATTTTTTCAAGATCAAGACATCTAAAATTTATATAATTAAACTGGAAAGATAAAGAGGTATGTTTTGGTTGAGTTATATGGCTTGATATGTCTTGAATAAGTGAGGATTGAATTGGGGGTATTTATACTTGAGGAGTGTTGGTTTCAAGTGATAAAATAATGATAATTTCTTATTTAAAGCTAACCAAATTTAGGTGGAATTAATTTCAACGAATTGGGTTGATAATTAATTTTTAAAATAATATTTAGGGTTTTAAAACACATAAAACACCCACTTAATATTGTATTTTATCAGTATTTTATGCTTTTACCTTTTAATTTTAACCCACTAAATTATATTACCTATACAGAGATAATTTTTTACCATTGTAAAATTTTTATTTCAATAAATTAAAATGAAAATATTAAAAAATTTGTAATCCTTATTCCAAATATGGAATAAATTTTTTAAAATTCAAAACCTAGAATTTTAAGAATTAAATTTAATGTTAAATTAGGAAGACGCAACGAAAAACAGTTTTTCAGAAAAATGTGTTTTTAATACCAAAAATTTACTTATACCAAAATAAGGAATAAATATTGTTCAAATGTAATTAGTAATATTATATTTAACTAAAGAGTTATTATGTTACTTTTAGGTCGATTTCAAATCATAAAATTACTTTTAAATATAAATAAAAAGAGTTCTTTACCAAAATTTGTTTTTTTCGCTATTCACTTAAAAATTAACCTTTTTAGAAAATTCTCTAAAATTTATCCTTAGATATTTCTCACACGATGAATCAAATAATAAAATTAATTTTTTTCAAATAATTTTTCTAAAAAATCAGAAAATTATTTATAATATTCATTCATAAAATACATGAAAAATAATTTTTTAATAAAATTTATTTTCGAAGAATAAAATGAATTTACTAAAAATAAAGTGCCTATTAAAAAATAAATAATTAATAAATTAACAATGTGTAGGAAAATTACATATTTTATAATATGGTTAATACTATTCACACCCACCAATTTAATGCTTATGTTATAATGATCACATAATTATATATTGTGGTCCATTTGATCTTGGTGTTACATGGAACAAAAGCTATTTAATAGGTTAAATTTATTTAAAAAGTGACATAACGTAAAATCATGGAGTGTTAAATTTTTACCTCCTTCAAAAATTATATCCTTGAAATTTTCATAATTTTACCCCATAAATAGATTTAGGTAGTTCTTCATCATAATTTCATCAAGTTCATAGGTCTCCTCTTTAATCATATGATTTTCCCAAAGTACATTTACCAACTGAGTTGTCCAATTCCCCAAAACATGTTTTATAGTATCTAGAATCTATATAGGCCCTTCATTGTCTGATAAATCTGGTTTCAATTATATTTTTCTAAAGTGATAACATGTGTAGGGTCTTTCATGTTAATTCTTATCAATGAGGTATGAAACAAAATTTTTACATTAGAAAGGCTAGATGGCATTGAAAAATGATAACCCACATCTCTAATTATTTCAAGGATTTCAAAAGGTATGATGTACATGGGGATCAATTTTTCTTTCTTACCAAATCTTAAAACACCATTTCATACAGATAACTTCATGATAACATGATCTCCCACATAAAATTCTAATTTTTTAGGTCATCAGCATATCCCTTATACCAAATATGAGGTACTTTTATATGTGCTGGAATAGTCTTTAAATTTGCCTTTGTTTCTTTAACATATTCCAGTCCTACTAGATCCCTTTTACCAACATCATCCCAACAATTTGGAGTTAAACTTCTCTTTATATATAACTCTTAATATGATTCCTATTGAATATGTGAATGGAAGCTATTTGTATAGAATAATTCTACCACATCTAAATAATAATCCCAAACACCGTGAAAGTCATGTGATAAGGATCTCAACATGTATTCTATGTGTGGATAGTCTATTATGGTTTCCCATCAATTTGGGGGTGACAATTAGTGATCAAATAAAGCTCGGTATCCAGATCCTTCAAAATATTTTTTTATAATTTTTATGTATATATGGGATCATGATCAAACACAATTGAAATAGGTGCACCATGAAGTATTACTAGTTTATTAATATGGAGTCTTCAAAATTACTTCAGTGGGAAATCACCCCTTATAGTGAGTAAATATGGATATTTGGTAAGTCGATCGACAATAACCCATATTGTATTATTATTTCTTGGTTTCTTTGGTATTATAATGAAAAATTCCATCATAATGTAATACCATTTACATGTAGGAATAGATAACGATTTCATGGATCCTCAAGGATGTTGTCTCTCATCGTTCAATTATTAACAAACCAAAAAACTTGACACATAATTTTCAGCTTTCCTCTTCATATTATCCCATAAAAAATGTTTCTTCATATTGGTACTACCACGGTGTATAGATAAATTCGAGCTATGAGCATCATCCAATAATTATTTTTTTTCCTTGGGTATAGAGGGAACACATAGTCCCTTTCCAAATATCATAAAACTATTTTCATATTTTAATTTCTCCTATTTCCCTTCATTTAAACCATTAATTTTATTTTGAAAAGGCAAATTATATGACTGAGAACTTTTTATCTTTTTAAATAACAATGGGTTGGAAACCATTTGAAAAAGGGGTGTTCTTTCCCCTTCCTTAATAATTTTCATACCAATATTTACATGATCTAAACACAAAAGATCCCTATAAATCCTCATATATTTTATAACTCCATGATCATTCATTATAAATGATTTTTTAACTTATTTTCTATAACACCCTGACCCCAGTTACCAATAGTCGGTGCATTATTACATAACATTGGCATGATCACAAGAAAGATCAAGTCTCGAAAGACTGATTAGTTTAGTAGCCTTGGAATAACTAGATACATTCATAAATTTTACGTCATAAAATGAAAAACTACAATAGTATAGTCTCCATAGTCCACACTCTTATCACCCCATACTGTACCTGCAGGTCATTCATAAAATACTTCTTCACATCCTTGGAAAAATAAAACATATAAAGGGGTGAGCTCAAATGCCCAGTAATGATAATAATATAGCAAGAAATTTCGTAAATTAGCATAAACATTTAAGGCAATGTATAACTAAAACAAAATCCTTTGAAAAATTTAACTTCAACATAATATGGAAGAAATAAAATGAAATAATGCCATATACTTATTCAAATGGATATTCTACTAGTTGAATAATCACATGCAATATCAATAACCACTTTCATAATGATGGAATGCATAATGCTAGACTATCATAACCACATAGCCAAGGCCTCGTGCCAAGACTACAAATATTAATTTGTCAAGGACTTGTTACAAGACACTAGTTTTTCTCATGAGACCTACTAATGCATCGAGGAGCTATAACGGGCTCCACCCGTCACTTATTATGTTCAATGAATTCTTCATATGAACAGGTTTAAACATAACATAAACATTCATATTAAAACTAGCATAAAAAATTTCAATACTTTCTTCATAAACCATGAATGGTATAAAAAATACACATCCATAGTCAAACATATCACAAAACCATCAATACAATATGTATGTTTTCTATCATAATAAATCAACTCCAAATAAACTAAAAATTCATCAAAGGATGTTGACATAGATGAAATCAAAAGTCTTTTTAGAGAAATATATCTTCCTATTTTGAAATAATTTAAGAGTCACATAATTAGAAAATAAAGCATTTAATTTGAAAATTTTCTTATAATCTTGTAAGGGAATCTTTTAAGATTTTATAATGGCAGAAAATAGCCACACCCGCCGTATAAGTTAAAAAGACATTCTTACCTTAATTCTGTCGAAAAGGTTAAAAAGCACCTTGTTTGGAAAATGAAAAATATATTCCTTTATAAACCTCTTATAAAAAGTCAAACAAGGGTATAAATGACTTACCATATTCTTTTAAATAGTAAAAATGTTTTGAAATACATTTTTAAGAAACATGTATGTGGATGATAAAGAAATCCCAGTAGATTATTACGTATAAACAACCTCGGATAATGAAGAGATTGTGAAATAAACCTTTACCTTGTAATTTTCCTTAGTTGATGGTATGTTAAAATACTCTATAATAGTTAAAAAATTGTTATTAAATTATACAAGAACCATATACTTAATTATGATATCATATATGATCTTTTAACATTGATTTGTTAATAATATCTTAGTATTATCATTGTTTCGGGTGTTAACTTACTCTGTTTATTTTATGTGTTTTGTTACATAAGTCGTGTTTGTTATGGATAGGTTGTACCTTATTCATATCCAGAATTATATAAAGTTATTAAACATTACTTTTAATCATCAAATGAGAATTAGTCTGGAATGGATACGATGGGGAATGGATCTCATCACATTTGTGGAGACGGTAGTCCGTACTTACGCACGAGCGACAATATCATTCTTTTTTTATTAAAATAATATATAATTGAATGGTATATCATATATACAAAATCATTATCATGTTATATTTATTATTTACATGAATTACACATCATTATTATACCCATCCAAATAATAATATATTGAATTACAATTACACCACGACGTGGAGACGGTATGCCATACGTACGCACGTATGGTGACATGTCATTCAAATGATGGATAAAATAATGAATAAGGTTGTACCATATTTATAATAATATCACAGTATATAGGAGACACTGGATTTATTATTTTCGAATGGGAATAACAAAGAAAAAACAAGTTGAAAAAGAAGGGAACTTTAAAGAGGGTGGTGAAGACATTACCTCTTCTTCGGGTTCTTCCTTTTGATTTGATAAAAATGGATCCTTAGGCTGGATTTCTGATCAAGAAAAGGCCTCTAGGTTGAATTGAGGGAAGTTGAGAGAGTATTTGGGCAAAGGTTGGCAGAGCCAAAATTCTTTGAATGTGTTAATTAGTGAGAAGGGGGAGTTCCCTTTTATAAGAGGGGTGAGGGGCACCTTTGGAAAATCTAGAAATATTATTTTATAATTAATTCATATTCAGTTTATAATGGCTCCAAAGTGAATTATTTAAAGGTTACGGTGGGGATGGGTCGAAAAACAGTCAGCCAATAGAATTTATAAAGGTTTGGGTTATTTTATTAATATTATCTTTTAGTTTTAACTCTTAGTTTATTAGTTTGACACTTACCATGTCACATAGTATTATTATATTATATAGTTAATAATCTTACTATATACCTCCAAGTGACCCCCAAGTGGTCCATTAATGATAAAACTATCATAATATAAGTCTTTTTGATGATATTTAGATTTTTAAGAATTGAATATCAATTAATAATATAATATATTTTTTAAAAACACTTTTATGTCAATTTTGACACTATTGGGTATTTTTTTTGATAAATTCATAACAACATTATTAATTCAAACAAAATTTATATAATCAATATAAATATGTCATATTAACCTAGAAAATTAGTGGAATTCATTAAAAGTATCAAATTACTTTTACTTTGATATTTATAATATCAATTATTTTAATATTTCATTAATTAGGTAATTTCTGCGTCACCATTGTGTCGTAAATAAATTAAATTATTTAATGTCTAAAAAATATAAATAAAATACCATTATGTAGGAAATCTATTTATATTTCTAACGAATATTTACAATTGAATTTATCTTATGTATAAATTTATATTAAAAATGTTTTAGTAAATAAACATTCATTTAAAATCTTTTAACTCTTCTTTGAATTAAATAATAATAAATGTCTTAATCTAATCCAAGTGGACCTAAATGATAATATTTAATTCCTAAGGTTGTTTTTGGTCGAGATACACTAGTCCAATTGAATTAGGACATGTGTTAGGATAATATTAATATCATTTTTACCCTTAATTACCCTATTTACTTTTAACCGTGGTAGATAAAAGTAAAAAGTTACTATTCACCACAAATTATTTTCATCTCATTGAACCAGATTTTACTCCTTGATATTAACTATGTCTCTTAGATTTTCGAAATTCCACTCACTAAAGTGGTAAAATTATGTTTTATGAAAAGCTCAGTTTTTTTAACTACTACTTAGTGGTTTCACTATTCATCAAAAAATGATGTTTTTCAGAAAAATACCAAAAAATCACCCTAGGCTAATTTCGATATTCTGAATCCAAAAATGAAGTCCATTTAAAAAAATAAAATTTATAAATTTAAAAAAGTGGGTATTACTATTCATAATGGCTCGTTTGATTGGTTGTAGTGTGTTAGAACTCGATGTTGTGTACAACACATGCTATTTCATTATTCAAAGAGAAGCATACTGTAGAAGCATGGGGTGTTACATTTTCCTTCATTATGTGGCACTGTAACGAGAAATCATAATCCCTCAGTAGCACGAGCCATTTCCTTTGCCTTATGTTGAGTCCTTTCTTTGAGAAGATATATTTCAAAATCCTATGATATGTATATACCTTAAATATTTCACTAGAAAAATAGTATCACCGTATTACCAAAGAAAAAAATTGTGGCTCTAAACTCAAGATCATGAGTATGATAGTTCTGTTCATTAGTTTTTAACTACCTTGATGCATAATAAATAACAATATTATTCTTTATAAGGATAGAACCAACTCCATTCTTTGATGCATGACTATAAATCACAAATCCACCATTTATCGATGGAAGATGAACGATTTTAGAATTCACTAATTTACAATTAAATTATTCAAAAAATTCTCCAAACTCAATTTTTCAAATAATGTTAACCCCTATAAGAGTAATCTTTGTTAACTTATTATCTAACCAGGAATTGTTTTAAACCAATCAATGATAGTAACCTACCAAAACAATGAAACAATATACCTCAGTTCTGTTTTTTGTGTATAAAATTATTAGAATACATTTTTATTCACATGATCAATTGATATTTCATCATTTGAGACAATAAAACCAAGAAAATAAACATTGTGAATCCCGAATTCACACTTTCTAAATTTATCATAAAACTATTTTCTTATAACAGACTCAAGAGAAATATGTATGTTATTCTCACATTCCCCATTTTTTTAGAGTACACCAACATATCATCAATAAATACCACAAAACAATTATCAATATATTACTTGAAGATTATGTCCATGAGATCATTAAAAAAAAAGGGTTAATTAGTCAATCCAAATGTAATTATTGAAAATTCATAAAATACAAACATTTTTAGAAATTAAGTCTTCATAATAACTTCCCTATTTACACATAAATTATGATATCCTGAAAAATGTCAATTTTTTAAAAATATTGAGCTCTATGAACTTGGTCAAATAAATCATCAATGTCCAGAAGATGATACTTATTCTTTATCATAATATCATTGATTTCCCTATAATAAATACACAGCCTCATAGATCGATCTTTCTTCTTAACAAAAAGAATTGGGCTCCCCAAGGTGAAATACTAGGGAGTATAAATCCATTACCAATGAAAATATCTAGTTTTTTATTCATTTCCACTAACACAACAATTTCTATTTTACAGGGAGTCTTTGATATAGGAATTTCAATGAGATTAAATTAATAAAAAAACTCAAATTCATGATTTGGTGAATATCTAGGTAATTCCTTAGGAAATACATCATTGTATTCATGTACAATAGGTCTATCCTAAATTTTAAGTTTCCCTTTTTTATTCATTATGTTTTGCCTTATCTTATTCTCCAAGAATATTATTTTATGGTCTGTTGGAGGTGGATCAAGAAATCAATTAGATGATGAAGTATTTAATATTAATATAATAAAAAACATATCTTCATCATGAGTAATAATTTTCTTCTTTTTGCAATAAATTGTTTCATTATATTTTGAAATTCTATCGAAAAAAATAATTATATCAAAAACAACCATAGGTTTAATAATAAAATTAGTAAGTGGAGAATATTTCTGTGTTAGAATATAAACTTCTAGACAAATATTTTTTTAAAGGATATTTTCACTAGTTATTTTCACCAACAATATCTTAATTATGGTAAATGAAAAATGTATAATATTTCTATAAAACTATGAAGATATAAAATAATGCAATGATATAAAATCAAATAAATAATTATATAAATTTGAGAATATAATTATAGTACATGCCACTCCATCGTTATAATCATCATCCTTAGTTGTTTTTGCTACATAATATTAACCGTTATCCCTTTCCTTTTCTAGGGAATGTTTTCTTTACACTTTGGGAAATCATTTGAACAATATCAAATATCTTTAAAGATAAAACAATACAGATTAATATCTTCTATATTTATTTTTCATTCAAGATCTTGGTGCCTTTTTTCTCAACAATAATAATAATATTTAATCCCCAAAAGGCATGTTCTGTGATTCTTCTCTCCACATTTATTTCAAGATAGAAATTTCACTTTTCGCTTATTCAACTTTGCCTTTTTTGTTTTTAGATTACTCAAAAGATTTATTCTTATCTTGTTTCCCATAAAATCCATAATACATGAAAAATTACTTATCGTTCTTGATGGAATATGATATTATATCCTCATATGATGAGAATTTTTGGAAGTCTAATTCCCTTCAAGTTATTGTCTTAACCCCATCAATAAAATGAAAAATATTTTTGTTTGAATTATATTAATATTATTTACAATGACTTACTACCATGGTAAAGTTAGAATTATATTTAGTAACATTATTATCCTCGCTATACCTCTGAATCAATAATTTTATCTCCATATTCTCTAGATGATTGTGAGGAAAATGTTTTGTGAAGAAATTTTTTTTAAAATAATTTCTTCACTTGTTTTATATTTCGTCCCCCACTATAGTATTTTTAACCAAATAACACCATTGATCCACATCTCCTGAGAGATGATAATATTTCAGGAAAAACTACTCCCATTCATAACTTCCCAAAGTGATAAATAACTTCCCTTAGAAACTTATCAATTATTATGCTACAAATGTATTTTTAGTCACATTGAATGATGAAGGTTATTGTTTGATGAAGTTGTTTAACATTGTCAGACCAAATTGATGATTGTGATGATCTATATGGGTAAGGTTATAATTCATAACATGATTCAGTTGTACCAGTATAGCAATAAGTTGTTCAGCTCCAACTATAGCTCTAGCTCCAACATCATTATCATACCTAGGATGGAAATCCTTATAGGGATTACGAGTATTGATACAGTTTTCATTCCTTCATCTAAGCCCCATTTCTAAACAACAGAATACATTATATTAGATTATTAATATAAATGCCTAATTTCTAAACTATTAAAACACTTAACATAAATTTAAAATTTATGTGTAACTAATATCAATGACATAAGCTGGGTTACTTTGGGAATATTCTTAAAGTCTGTTATAGGGTTATGTTTCCCTGATCCATGTTTTTCAAAATCTATTTTCCAAAGTATATACTAAACTTCCTCTGATAAAAACTATAATGTCCCCAACCCATGTAGCCTAGAGTCAATGGTTACTTTATTAAATTGACATAATATAAAAATAATAACATCCTAAAGGACCAAATAGTTTTTTAATTTTGAAAAACTATATACGTTGTTTAATTCATACGTTATAATTTAAAATATTAAATATAACATAGTGAATCATTTGAGGAAATCATTATTATTTCATAGTAACAATGGATATCAATCAAAATAAACTTCTTGGAATACTAGTGAGAAGTAAAATATATTAAAGGAGAGAGATCAGATGCTCTATAAGGGAATGTATACAATGAAATATATCATAAAAATAATTAACAATTATGTAAAATTATATAACTCAAAGACATGGAATTGAATAAAAACTTGATTATAATATGGTATGAATAAATGATATCCAAATGATTCCATAATAACATGAGCTTAATCTTTTCCATGAATTTCATAATAAATCAAATAATAACATAAATAATCTCATAATAGTACATTCCCAGTTAAACTGATCATAAGCCATTTAATAGAATATGGTAGATCATATCATTAGATTTTAGATTCACAGATGAATAGTATTCAACAATGTATTTTTATAGAGAAAAATATTTTATTAATATTATTTCAAAATTATTGAGTAAAATACCCTTTATTTACTTTGAATTCATTTATTTTAATAGAAAAAACATAACAATTATAACATAAAATATTTTATTTGAAAATAACTTTTTTACCTATAAAGTTTGATTCAAATAATTGGGCCATAATGATATAAGGAAAATCCTCTCAATCCATATAATTTAATGAAAAACATTCCTACATTAAATTTTCATAAAATCCCCAAGGAACCATATTTAGAAAAAAAATAAAAAGATTCCTTTGAAACAATTTTGGAAAAAGTCAAACATGGAAAATAATAAATTTAAACAATTTGAGGAGAATAGTAAAAACAATTTTTGAAATAATTTTCACAAATAATAAACATTGGAGAGAAATTTTCCCCAATGGAGACATAAACATAAACAATCTCGAATAAAGATGAGATTGTGAAATATACCCTTACCACTTTGTAATCTGTCAAAACATATTCCCCATGAAATAATAAAATTTTAAAAAATATTAAATATCAAGAGAATAAATAAATTTATGGTATAAAATGTAAAATTAGTGTTACATACACCTCAAAAAATATTACAGGTGCATCACATCAAAATAAACCTCAATGAATGAAAATTGAGATGAAGTTCCTTACCTCATGTTTTCATTCTATTTTTCATGATTTAACCTATGTTAGATTGGTTTAAAAATGTTATTAATATACTATGGAACCATATTCATATATTTATTACCATATATGATCCTCTTATATTATCTTATAATCCCTTCATCAGTAATAGTACATTTTTTTCATTGTTTTAGGTTTTAATTGCCTTGTTTTCTCATGCATATATTATCATGAATGTCCGAGTTCTTTTATAGAGGATATAGATCTATAAAATGAATAAAGATAATCATGATATTAGTTAAATATATATTCATTATATATATGAATATATATCCTTAAAAGGTAGAGATATAAAAATTAACAACACCGTTCATGGAGATGACCGACCGTACGTACGCATGAACACTATTTCAATTTGCAGATAGATGAGATAAAAGAAAGTTGAATAGTATTTATTATTAATTCAAGAATAATATTTATGTAATAAATTTAATATATAATAACTATTTTCATATTTATAACCATTTAATTAAATTGGTGATGAAAAACGAGTTACACCACTACCTAGAGACGGTAAGCCGTACATACAGAGGAGTGTTGTATTCGATTTTCCTAGGATGCAGAAGAGATGGAATAAGGTCTTCCCATAAGCATAATGATATATAATTATATTTATTATAATGGACATATTATTGTATTTTGGTTACAACACATTAAGAGTATGTATAAAAATAAATAAAATTGAAAGATCCGGTAAGGATGATTACCTTCTCTTAAATAATATTCCTTTGGATATCCTCTTAGGGACACTAGGGTTGGTATTTTTAGAAGATAAAAAACCTCATAATTTGTCCAAGGATGTTGGTAAGATAAATGAGCTGGTGTTGGTTGATTTATATATATCAATTTCATGTGAATGATTGATGAGGGAATGGGTGTATTTATACTTGAGGAGGGGTGGTTTTAAGTGATTTAATAATGATTATTTTGTATTTAAAGATAAAAGAATTTGGGTTTCATTCATTTCAAATAATGTGGTTTACAATTAGCGTTTTAATGATTTTTAGGTTCTTGGAAGACACCAACCACCAATTTAATGTTTTATTTTTAGGTATATTATGATTTTACCTTTTAACTTCATCTCGCTAGATTATCATACCTATATTGCAGATAATTTTTATTTACTGTGATATAATTTTTATAAATAAAAATGAAAATGATATTATTAAATAATTCATACACACTAATAAAAAATTTGGAATTAATTTTGAAAAATTCAAAAACATATAAGATGCATAATTACATTTAAAATTAATTCATAAAAATGAAATGAAAAACAGTTTGTCTGAAAAATGTGTTTTAATCCCAAATATATATGTATACCAAAATATTGTATAAATAATATTTAAATATAATTTGTTATATTTTATCTACATAAATATTACTTAAGTTAGTTTCATTATTAATTCAATTCCTAAAAGTAATTTTAAATATAAATAAAATGAGCGTTTTATAAAAAACATTGGTTTTCACTATTGACTGAAAATTTAATCTTTTTAGAAAATTATTACAATTTCATCCAAAAATAATTTTTACATGATCAATAAAAAAACAATATTCATTATTTTAAATAAAATTTCTAATATATTATGGTATTAATTATGATATTAACTCATACAATTAAAGAAAACCAATTTTTGAAGAAAGTGAATTTTTGAAGAATAAAATGACATTACAAAAAATAAAGTGGTTATCCAAAAATAATTAATCAATACATTTATAATGATTATGAAAATTATATATTTCTTAATGTGGTTAAGACTATTCATACTCACCAAATTAATTGATAAGGTATAATATTCACGTAATAACAGATTACAGTCCTTTTGATCTCAATATTGTAGGAAAAACCTGATAATGAAGATATTAAATTTATTTAGAAAGATAAGTATCTAAAAATATTGGTGGTTACCAAATTCACCTACCATTAAGGATATTTCACATACCTTCACAACTACATTATTATATATTCTACCATCTTCATTTTAGTGATTCATCAAACAAATATTAAATGCTATGTAAAAAGAATTTTAGGAATTATTCATGTATAAATTCTCACTGTAGGGAAAATTCATTGAGGTATGTATACAAAATACGAACATGGATTTAAAACAACGTAAAGAGGCTCTCCTGATGCTTAATTCTGAAAAGTGTAATTTCATGGAAATGGATGGTATTTATATTTTCCACCGCATTTCTTAGGATTGATAAGATATTTACTAAACCAAAATTATGATAATTTAAGAGTTTCTTGAGTCCCCTTCATTAATAGATACATATAAATATATATTTGGAACCTGAAAAATCTTATAAATGGATTATCAAAAATTACTTCAAAATTTATCATCCTCCAACTCACTTATCAATGAAGGATGTTACATTATCCTTTATTTAAAATTAAAATCATTCCTTTGATATATTTAATTATAAGTTTACGATTTATTTAATCATGGGGTCTTAAAATTGGGAAGAACCCTTTGAATATATGTTTGATATGAGTCATTACACATTTGGAGTAGTTCTTCGTAAAAGTGTTAAAAAACGTTTCTAACATAATTATTAATAAATAAAAACATTTATATAAGATAAATTGAATTACAGAACCATTTAAAATGAATTTATTATTATGATATATGATTTTGATGATGGAATTACCTTATTAATGTTATATAAGAAGGTTTATATCAAATATAATTTTCTGGATGTGCATTTTAGTAAGTTATAGATTCTAACACAACCATGGTTTTTGTATATAGATAATTATTTTAATACCCACATGATATACTCATAATTTAACTTTAAATAGTGATAGAGTTTATTAGATGAGGTTCAAAGCGATTTTAAGGAGTGTCCTTTATTAGTTAAATAATGTGAATATGGGTTGATTATCCATTGCATTCCCAATTAAAAAGTTTAGAAAATGTTTTAATTTTTTCAATCTTCATTGATATGAGGACACAATGAAATACATATATAATAGTGAAAAATATAAAAAAAATTGGATTATTTTGATCCATAATTAACCATTATGTAAGGAATTCGGTTTCATCATGTGATCATTATCAAAGATAAGGGAATATAAGAATGTGAGATGAAATTCCATAATAAATCATCATGGAAATTATAGAATCTAATGCAAGAGGTATTGATTTCATGGGACCATTTTTTAATTCCTTTAGCAACATATATATCTTAGTATTTGTATTTTTTTACGTAAATGCATTGAAGTATAACCATCTTTTAGAAATATGGTTATGGAGATAATAATTTTTCAATTTATGAACGTATTTGCAGGGTTTTTAGTTCCAAATTTATTGATCTGTGATTGATGAACTCATTTCAATATTCTCTTATTGAGAGGTTTCATAAAAAAAAATAGGTAAAACTTACAAAAATCACTTTATACCACCCTAAAATCAATAGATAAGTGGAACTATCAAATTAGAAGATTAATAAACTTATAAATAAAATATTCAATTGGAGGGAAAAATATTTTTCAAAGAAACATGATGAAGCTTTATAGGCTCACAAGAATATGTATAAAAAGAATATTATAATTATTATCTCACAAATAATATTGGGCTATCAATTTAAAATGGGATGTTTCTATAATGTTGATGTTGTAAATTAGAAAGTTATAAGAAATACATATGGACTCTTATACCAGTGTTGTTATTTACAAGGAGAAAAAAATATAGTGTCATGACCAACACATCCAATGTGAAAATATACAATTGAGATATTAATTATTTGTTTTTCACACATGTTTATATCATGTCCTATATAATACAACAACTTGATATTCTAGTCCCTTTATGGTGGAATGAGTTCATCCACATAGAGTGTTATAGATACAAAGGAATGTCATACATCATTCAGAGTGATTTGATTGTTCCTAAAGCATTAAATTAAGAATTCCCATATAAAGTGCTTACATTCATTAAAATTTAATTAAAGAAGTATTATGTGCAATAAATTTTTAATTTTTAATAAAGTGACGAATATAAGGAAACCCTGGAAAGTATTTTTAAAATTTCATTATAGTAAATTTATTTTTTTAGGAAAATTATTTCGGACATGTGGTTAGGTTTTTCTATTTTAATAACTCCATGGAGAAGACATAATATCCCCTCTAAAATCCTAATGAATCTACTATATATTTAGGAAAATATAAATAGTGAAGTTAGAGATAAGTTGAGAACCAATATATGGGATAATTGTGTTATTTTTCAAAGATGTAAAAAACCATGATGATATTTATTAAAATTACATCATAATAACATTATTTTTATGAAAACAATATAATTATATTACAATTTATAATAGTAAATAGACTATAATATCCTTTGTATGGTAAACTAATGATAGAAATATTTTTTCAATGTAAATCATGACTCCAAAACATAGCGTACTGGGCAACTCATAATATTCAAGTCAGTTTTGTTGAAATGACTTCATTTTTCTACACTATAATTAATTTTATCAAAATAAATTAATAATTTTAATGAAAAAATGATAGATAAATATTATTATTTAATGTGAATAAAATGATGAAAATTCTAGTTTAAGGAAAACTATTCCCAATATATTATTCCCTAATACTTCTTGAATGTTGAATGTGACTTTACGAATAAAAAAAATACATGTTGATAATATTTAATAATGAATTAAACTTGAGTAAAATTTAGGAAAAAACATTTCAATGGATACACATTGAAAAAAGACACAATATTATACTTTTACATTATATCATATCTAATTTTCAGCTACATAATTGCGAATCCCCATCAAAAAACAACATGTTTTAATGACAAAAACCATGTCCTGATATTTATGTTAGTAAATATACACAAAATTGATGCCCCTATATCATAAAATTAATGTGTTATTGATTATATTACACCATAATAGTTGATTTACGATTAAAAATACCAGTGGTAACCCAATTTGTGTCCCATATTGATCTCTCTAAATTAAATTAACTTATCATTCCCTTAAGCACCCATGTGAATCTAACATAATCAATAGAATCATGAATAAATTAAATCTAAGTGTATTTCCTCCTTTCTATATATAGAATAAACCCCTAACTAATTCCTTGGTATACCATTTCATGCACATTTTCCCTTGAAAAACCCAAAACCGACACTCCCTTTCCCAAAATAATAATCCATTTTAATCTAAACCTTAACGCCCTAAGACACTATCCTATTTATCCACTACCCCAATAAGATAAAATAATCTAAAAACTTCACCCTATAAGATGAAACAACCCAATGAAAGGCCTCCTAGACATCCTTTTACAAAGCTAAGAGTCAATGTTCTATCCACTACCAACACACATTCTCAATAGATGAACCAAAACCTCCTCCATCTATATTGAACCCCCAAAAAAATTCATATATCCATATAAAATTACTCATCCATGAATGAAGAGACTCAAATAGATATTCACCCATGTTACTGGTACGAGAAAATATCTTACAACAATATGATGGAAAATGTTATAACAAAGATGATATTATGCATAAAGATCATGTAATTGTATATAATTTCTAAAATTTTGAAGGACACAAAAATTATTTCTTCCCAAAACACTGTATATTTTGAGAACATATTTGAAATCATAGATGAGGCATACAAAAGTATTATAATTAAGTTTTAACAATTGATTTTGGACCCAAATAGTGGTTTACCTTTTAAGAAATGAGATGAATTCACAAAAGAACCAATGATTTCATAAGATCAAACAAAAATAAAATATACTTAGTTTAATACCCCCACACAAAAAATCCTCCATAGAGCTATTATATATTCATGTTTTATAAGTGGAAATAGATAAGGAACTGTTAACCATTTTGATGTGATTGTCATTCATGATGTAATAGAAGGTACACCTTTAAATAAGGATTTTTTTTACTATTTTTAGGGGTTTTTAAACAATAAAGAGGGTATAATGATGGGTGGTAATTTTTCACCAACATAGAAAAGTATTTCTTGGTGTTGGATTCCTGTTTACCAATTACATCAATGGAAATTTTTTTTAAAGGACATAAAAAGATATATAAGAATGGTTTAATCTAAAAGGAAGGCATAATATATAGTTGTAGAGACGAGTTGCTAACTATGATGATGATTATGATGATGATCAAAACAATCCCACTTCCCTCACTTTCCCAACAACTACCTAAAAATCCCAGGAACCTACAAATCCAACCCTTGTGACCACTTACCAAGTAAGATAAACATATGATTTTAATTATTGATTTATTATGGATTTGTTTTTTATATAATGGATATAATTAGAAATATTTTTACTTAGATTATAAATAATTCACATATATAACTCTTAGGCTTGACCAAACCCACTAAAACACTAAGGTGAACTTCCAATTTTCTAGAGGATGGTGTAAACATGATGGGAAAAGTGATGATGTAATGAAAAGTTATTTTCCCTCATAGAAATATTTTTTTTGGTTTTAATAACTCCAAATGGAAAATAGACATGTCCTCATTATATGTATGACATATGAAAAATTAAAACATGATTAAAAAGGATGTAACATGTACATTAGGGATACCATGTTGTACAAGGATAGTGGTATTAAAAAAACACTACAAGTAATTATACAATCAATAGATAAATTTAAAAAAAATATTATACAATACATAAATGACCTATAAGGACATTTAAAATTCAAAAAATATAAAAACCAATTCTAATGGAAAAAAATTCAGATTCTTAGTATGATATATCATAAAAAAGATCAAGGAAAAAACCATGATACGCTCACTCAAACCAGAAAAGAAAAGATCAAAAAGGTACATCAAACTCCAAATACCTATTACAAAGGATATTTCATCTCTTATAATCATATTTTTCCCAAATTGTACACATGAATATCTACATACATCCAAAAAATACAGGTGTGAGTAGATCATACCATCAAGGTGGCCACCACCCAACCCAAAATTATATGTTAATAGGACAAGTTTATATTGTAGAAAAAAACACAAGTAAAATAGAAAATATAAACAATAAAAATTATTTTTAAACATGATCCTAAAATTAGTAAAAGCATCCTTACCATATTGTTGGTTTCCACATGTAAATAGACTTACACTGGAATAGAAATCACTTCCTTCTATCAATGATCAAGATCTGAAGAAAATTGTTACACCCTCTTAGTTAAACCAAATAGGGGAAATTTATACAATTCCAGTCTATATCCTATCAGAAGAGAGAATATATTCCTTGGGAATGGAATATATTCTCTGAGAAAGAGGGAAAATATAATTGTGATCAGTTTTAATAGAAAAAACACACATGCCCACACATATAGACACAATCACACACACAAAAATTTTCCTTCGAACCATCTCAGACTATTCCATGTAAAATATAAGGTACCTATCATTAAATTACAATAATATTCTAATACATAGTCTAAACATTGATTTTCATTATTTTTATAAAATTTAAATTTTATGGGGTTAATTTGAAACCCACATAGGCCAATGACTAGGAAAGTAAATACAACCTAAAAAATATTCAAATTTAAAATTTAAAAATTTAAATAGGTTTAATCATGTTACTACAATAATTCCTATTAACATCATCAACTACAAAACATATCAGATATGACAATACAAAAAACTAAAGCCTGTCACCTTAAAACCAACCCGCTACTACCATCTCATCAAATAAAACCTTGTCTAAATAAGGGAACCTCAAAAAATCTTAAAACACCATCACTAAACATTCACTGATGACTGTGACCAAAACAAACATTCATCATGAAATATACATGAGAAATAAAATCATCATAAAGCCACATTTTTATCAAGAAAACCACTACAGCAGTAATTTTCAAAAAATCTTTAGAAACATCACAAATAAGAGAAAAACCATCTATAATAATAATAAATAAATATACTAGAAAACATAAAGAAAATAAAACCGAGGGAAGAATCAATAAAAACCGACAACGAGGTTGATAGTAGAACAATGTTACTAAAATCCACAATTTTTAGGAAGAGACTACAAAAATAGAACCATAACAGGATTAACTTACCACCCTATGAATTCCCACCCATAATCCATGAACATAGACTCAATGATAACCAAATCACCTATTCGCCATTGGTCCCAAAAGGTAGTCTATCACCACTTTGGGATAGAGAAGCTCAACCATAGATTGAAGGTACCAACAAGGTAAATTCTTATAAATACCTCAAGATTAGGATAAAAATAATTGAATAAATGTAATTTAGGAACTAAATAGGATTATTGAAAATGGGTTTTCTTGAAAAGTGACACGACACTACATAGAATGGAGTAGAGGAGGAGTATGGGTGGTGTTCATTCCATCCGTGGTATCAGACTAAATATATATTGAAATGAAAAAACACTATAGAATATTGATGAAAGTTATATAATAAACAAATCCAAGAATAATACAACCACTATTAAGGGGTTTAACCCTAGTATAGATAAGGTAACCCCTTATATAAGATTCCATGATAAACATGATCATTTCTAAATTCCCACTTCCACCTACTGAAAATAAATAGGAATAAATATACATATATAGGTACACACAATCTCAGTATAAACATGAATTATATCAATAATATATATATTGGAAACCCAATTCATAAACATGATTAGACAAAACATATGACCTAAGAAACAATGAATCCATTATAGTAACATAAACCTATTTTCTAATATATATTCCAAAAAATATCAATTAATAATTTATGAAAACATTTTTTTGTAAATGGTGTGATTTATATTTTAATTTCACTCAACCATATCCCACAACTACCCAGTACACTTTGAAGCCTTAGTGGAAAATAGGGATCGCCTACTTATTTACTAGTTAAACCTTGAATTTTTTTCCAGAGCAAGAGGGCATGAGACACCTCAATAGATTTTATTAACCCAGGTGATATGAAAAGAAATTAAGCTACTTATCTATGGAAGAATAGAAATTATAATGAAATATGCGATTCCTTACCGAATGATCATCAAATAAAACATTTCTCTACCACTTGAAGAATAAATTATCAAAGAATATTATATATTTACGAATCCAAAATAAGTTATATATTAAGGATTTCTTATTATAGTAAAGTGCTATTCAAATTAGTTATAGATAATGAGAGTCCTACCTTAGATAAACTAAGGGAAAGTCATTGTAAATACTTGAAAGAGAATCATAGTGATCTAGGTGGTGGATTCACTTTGGAATATGATGAGAGGGAATTGATAACAAGAGGGAGGATATATATCCTCCTTTTGTATGAAAATTCAACGAATGAGTTATTTAGAGGTCATAATAATGGAATTAACTAATTTTAACACAATAATAAAAAATATCACACACTTATATATTAAAAAATTGGTGGTTATATGTATGAATTACGATTCTACAAAATTGCAATCATATTCGAGGTAGTTTGACACTAGGTTTATTATTCTATTACTACACCATACCACCTTTCACTACTTCCATTATCCTCACTTAACTATCTTATGCATAAATTTAAAATTCATTCAAACTCTATATAAGACCATTTAATAATAAAATAACGAAACTAATATTAAAATATCAACAACAATGTTGTGGGTCATTAAAAAATCCCCATTATTGATATCATCATTCTTGATAATATTCTATGATTCTCTTGAGATTTTTTATGAATTGATAATTTGCCTCATCTTTCAATTACCAAATATCATCTTAAATTATTTCAGCTTTTCATTAAACACACACTATAGGAATAAACTTACCAATCTTATTCAACCACAATGGAGTGTGAATAGGATTAACATATATATCCTCAATAGGATCCACCTAAATAGATGACCAATTTAAATAATTTTTACAAAAAAAATATAATGAAAATTTATCCTCCCAAGAGAAATAATATTTAGGAATACATGCTAAAAAATATCTTTTAGTATTCATGTAGTCGACTCTAACTGTTCATTTATCAATGGATGATAATATTTACCCAGTTTTAACATAGTATTGAGATCTTGTTACATACTTTTCCAAAATCTAGAAGTAAATCTAAGGTTATGATTAGAATTTTAATTACTGGAACCCCATGAAGCTTCTTGAACTATTTATCATACCATTTAATAAACTCATCAATATAATAATATTTCATGTTAGAAGAAAATGAAATCTCATAGTGGAAACAATTATAGAGAAATTTTAAATAAAATGATGCTAATATCCTATATGTCCCATATTTTTTGGATCTAAAATACTTTAGTAGGACTTTTTAATACATTACAGCTCCCGCCTTCTTAGGATATAATTATATTATTTCTTCATAAACCATAATCTAAAGTAATTTTAATCCTGTAATACTTATTAATAAACTAAGAAATTTATTATAGTGATTGTAATTTCAATGTGTTTAGAAGATATTCAAAATAGATATGTCACTACAATCTTGGGATCTTTAGAATGCTAGAATATCACAATAACATCCTAATATGATGGTTTATAAGAATGGATGAAATATCCTGTTAAAAATTTAGTTGAACACTACCTGGAAATTAGTAAATCCAAATGGAATAAAAATTTAATAAAAGTGGGCATACCAACTTTAAGAAGATATTTAGAAAATTTATTATACCCTAACTTAAGGATTATGATACCTAAAAAATAGGTAAATCGTTGAAAAAGACATGACTTCAGTAAATTTATCAAATAAACTATAAATTATGAGTAATGGATTATGGATATTAATGTGCATTAAATTTAATTTCTGATAATATACACAAAACCATAGTCTTTCATTTCTCTTCTTAGAAAAGAGGACTAAAACACCTAATGTAAAATTTCCCAGTCTGATAAATACTATATCCTCATGCTCTTCTTACTGAATTATCAATTATCTCATCTTGGTGGAATCTATTCATTATATAATAATGGAAAGTAGCACCATTTTTGGTAATACATAATTAGAAAACTCCACATCTATTTTAGGAGGTTGGATTGTAAAATATTTTTAAAAGACACTAGGTAAAATTACTCCCTCATAAGGTAAGATTCACTGATTATTAACTCTAACTGCACAAATAATCATACTAGCCATTTCTACAATAATAGATCTATATTTTACCAAATCATATATCAATTTACCGGATAATAATTTCCATTCAATAAAATGATTATACTATGTATCAGTAAAGGAGGACAAGGAGACCCACATGAGGTAGAAATAAAGATGACCACTGAACTGTATAAATAATTCAAGGCCCAAAATAATACAAAAACATTAAATTGAGGGTGAATAAGTCCTTTATATTCCCATAGATTCCCACCATAATAGAAAATTCTAGATATTTATAAATCTTCCCAACTAATTTACCCAAGGGAGTATCAATAATTGATTACATTTATGTTGAATCAACTTATAATACATTAATAGATATTAATTTTTCAAATATAAATCAGTGTGATGGTCTTATATCAAATAATTCACAAGAATGTATAAAAGATGCCAAATTTTTACCCTTAAAAGAATAGTAGTCATCTCATATATTAGTAAAGCCTACTCTAATATATAAGTCATACCATTACTCATAATCCAACCATATGGTCGAAATACCTATCTAGATGAGGTAGAAACCAACTAGTGACATTTTTTTTATCATCTACCTACCCAAATAGTTTTACATTAATGTGGCTAAGAAACATTATTTGACTATCCACTTGGATGGGTATGTGGTGCATGTGTCTGATGAGGCCACTGACCAATGTTATATGAAGTATTAATTCACCAGAACCTTTAGAGGTGGTTATTCCAAGTACATAATGAAAATCATGCACTTCAATGTTCATGTTTTTTTTATTATAAATAATATTTCTATACTAGAACCCTTATACTTACGGTCTTATGGAGTTAATAGTAGATGAAAATTTATAGCTTTACTTACTTGGAAAGATCCATCCTTTCTCATATCTTCAAAATGCTTCTTTTAGCAACTATAAGACCCATCATCAAAATTTTATCTAGGTAACCAGTAACATAATACTATTCCTCTTATTAAGAATTACAGAGATATAAATTCATTATTCACAGCCTCAGAGAATCTAAGAAGATTAATCACCATCACTTAAATTAATAAGGGTTCTATCAATCCAATAAAAAATTTCTTGGTTTATGATTATTCATATTTACATAAATATAAAGTAAAATGGATAAAATTGATGAATATAGGAGTATAGTATATTACCATCATCTCTCCCTTCAGAAGCACTATAATCTACTAATATTTTACATAATACAGGGGTTTGAGATAAAAAATTCTCATAGAAGAGATCCCAAATACCCCTCTACGTAATCATATCATCCTTTTTTTACCTCAATCATTATTTACAATCACAAAATAACTACCACTTTAAGAATAAAATTTCCAAATAAAAAGAATATATTATTTAGGGTTTAAATACTATCAAATATGCAGGGGTTATTATTGACTTATACATTAAGTTTATGTCTTGAATCAACCCGGTTTGACCCTGAACCGGTCACCTGAGCCAGTCCGGGACATGGCCCGAGAGGAATTCCCAATTCTCTTGGGCTGGTGACAAGTGCCCAAGAATCAATAGAGAAAAATAGGGGAACTATTTCACACAATAAAAAATAATAAAGTATAAAAAAATAGAACAACACAAAGTAAATAAACCACAAGAAAAGAAAGAACGATGAACAACAACCAACTAACCTAGACACAACCAAAACTCCTCATGACCTGAATTGTAACTCTCTAAACCACAACCAGGATGGGTTTTGGCACATCAAGGGTGCACTAAAAGCAGAACGGAGCTGGGATACAGGGGGAGGTTATGCAAGAGGAGGTCGGCAGGGCAGGAGCAGTGGGTACAAACTAGAGGAGATCTGGAGCAGGTAGGGGGAAGGTCGTGCGGGGGGATGGGGTGCTGCCGAGGGAACACAGAGAGTGAGGGTTGGAAGTGGATGGCATTGGGCATCGAAGGCCAGTGGAGAGTTTGGGAAACTGGCTAAGAGGGGCCCACCTGGACTAAATCGCAAGGGGGAGGGGGTGCTGGCTATAGGAGGAGCTGGACAGGAGGCGGGTCCAGGCGCTGTGGAGAAAACATGTGGTAGCCCTCTCAGAGAGAAAGAGAGGAGAGAGATAGGGGTGGTAGTGTGAGTGAGAAAAGAGAAAAAATGGAAAGAGAGAGGCGCTAGGGTTAGTAGGGAAGACAGTAAAAGAAATATAAATAAATGGAAATAAAATAAAAATAAACAAAAAAAGTAATATTAGTAATATCAATAAAAATAATAATAATAATACAAAAAATTATAATAAGAAAAAATTTAATAATAATCTAAAAATGATAAAAATAATTATTTCAATAATAACAATTCTTTAATAATAACACAATATTATTGTACATGAAAAAATAATATTTTCATTACTATGGTGAGTTATCTATTTAACTAAATTTTTAATCTGTAACTAATCCAATTTTTTTTTACTTGTTCGCATCAAATACCAAAGTCGTACGGTACCCAGACTAACCACAAGACTTCCGCTAGTCGTGCAGTGCCTGCGCATCGACCCAAAATAATAATAATAATAATAATAATAATAATAATCATTTCATCTTTAATAATAATTATAAAATTATTAACAACAATAAAAATTTTAAATAACACAAAAAATCGCAATATTTACTCATTTTATGTTTTCGAACGAAGGTGAATCATTCCAATGTCTAAGAGGAGCCATGCGAGGTTTCCAAAACGTGCTCAGCCCATACATCTAACGACGTCAACTTAAAAATGCATGTTTTTTTGACAAAACTCAAAATCATTTCATTAGGGACTCAACCCGGACCCCAATTTTTTTAAAAAAAGTCAAATAAAATTATAAAATAAAATAAAAGATATGTCGGTGTGTAAAAAAATAGTATTGGAGCTGTTGAATTCTGAGAGGACCCTGTGTTTTAGACCGCCCTTCGTTATTTGGGTTTGTCATGGTAGAAGGAGTTGAAATTTCAGGACATGAGGTGTAGGAATCCAAAGGACGTCCTGAACCCTTGCTCGTTCCGAACCTCGGGTTTCCTTGGGATGTCCAGGAATGTTTGTTTCCTTTGATTTTTGTGAATTATTTTATGTTTGGAAATGAAATGGTAGCCAGGGAAGTGACCTCCGTGAGCTCGCATGGTCTGTAAAGCCATGTGGGGCCGGGGACATTACCCTAGAGTGCTCTTTGTAACGGTGGCATGACTATTGTATGGCCACCAACCATACGTCTGAGTCATCCATCAGCACTAGTTTCCCCTTGTGAATTGTTTGAGTCTTCTTTAATTCTAAAAACTGTTTGTAATTTTTTTATTTTGTAAATTGTTAAATGTTAAATTTGAAATGGCAGTGACCATGTTTTGATCCTGCTCCTTGTTTTCTTGTTCCTTAGTGTTCTCCCCTATGAATGTATGATGGATGCCCAAGGTGCAGCTTTAGGTGGTGCATTCTTTGTAAATCCTTCAGTTGATCAACCTATAGACTATGTTCTTGAATTCCATAAGTTCAACCCTCCCCTGGTTTATGGTCAAGTATATCCACATGAGGCAGAGGAGTGGTTATAGAAGATTGAGAGGATGTCTAGTTTCATTGGGTTTCCTGAGTCGTTAAAAGCGAAGTTTTCTACCTTTATGATTGAAGGTCTAACCTGGAAATGGTGGAAGTTCGTGTCTCGAAATAAACCTCAGAATTCTCTTACATGAGAGTTTTTCAAGTCATCGTTCGTCCAAGAACACTACTCTGAGTTGACGAAGCTAAGGAAGAGGATGGGGTTGTGTTGTCTTCAATAGGTCATTGAATCGGTATTGTAATTATATCGATGTCTCATAGACCTAGTTCTGTATGATCAGTGGTTCTTTGCGAATGATCTCAGGAAGGCTGGAAATTTGAGTCTGGACTCCGACCTGAACTTTGATCAAAAGTGGAAGAGCTCAACCTAACCACCTTCTTACATGTTGTGGGTCAATATTTTCTTGATGAAACTGGGCTAGTAGGAGGACTTGAGGTGGCGAATCCTTCCCCAAACTCAGGAGGCAGTGTAGAGAACGATGATAAGACGAATGTGAAGTGACCTGATGTTGGTGGCTCTAATAGAGGAATCAAGAGGCCTTCATACCTTCAGTCTTCTTCTTCACAACGCAAAGTCGTGATCTATCACCAGTGTGGTAGGCAGGGTCACAATAGGCCAACAGCGACGAGTGCTCCAAGACCCAACAACACCTATGGATGTTGGGGTCACATGTTGTGATTCCTCCATGGTGTTTCCAAGAAGCACGCTGAAGCTAGAACTGGATTGTCAAAGGTCATATCCACCCATCAGTAGGAGTAGTGAGATGTTTTGGGACCCATTTGAGGTTTTCTCGTTGTACTGTTCCTTGGATACAGTTATCATATCCTGTATCATTTTGCGCTATTTCTTTTCTTTCAGTTGTACGAATGGTTGTGTTTGAACCTCTTTGAAACTTTTATTTTATTAGAAGTGTGTTTCATGAAATTTTGGTTTCGGTGTTATGTTTGGGAATTTCTAAAGCCTGACTATGAGGCAGGAGATGCTTTAGCCATCGATTCTCTAGGCATAGTCCATGGAGTGAAGCTTGCGCATAGTTAGGTGAACCCCAATGGTGGAAAAAGGGCCTTGGTTTAATCTTGGTCTTTAATGCGCCATGGTTTGTGATCTTCCAAGGGTGTGATGTTGTTAGTGTAGCGATGATAGATGTTTTGATACTATATCAGTTGGGCCCTTCCCATCCCACCCCTCCCATTATGGTGGGGTTTCTGGCCCATGCGAGAGTCTCCAAGTTTGATTAATCTCTACCGCCCTTATGGTGGGGAGACCAAATCGTGGGTCTCGTTGAATTCTGTTTGGCTTGTTTTCTATGGTGGGGAGTCTGTTCGGACCTTCCGTGTCAATATCCCAGTTTCGTTACAGGTTTTGGTTAGGTGTTCGGTGGTCTCATGCAGAACCACCTAATTATATGTTCCCCCTTTTAGTAAAGAGTTGGTTTTGGATTAGTGAGCGACTCAAGGAGTCGCGAGGAGTTTTGGTCGTGGTCAGGTTAGTTGGTTGTTGTTGGTCATTATTTATTTTCATTTAATTTATTTACTTTGTGTTTTTTTATTTTATTTCCACTGCTTTATTTATTTTTATTTGAAAAAATCATACCCCTTGCTCTCTTTTGATACCCTTGAACTTGTCGCCAGCCCGAGAGGATCGGGAAGGCCTCTTGGGCCATGTCGCGGACCGGCTCGGGTGATCGGTCAGGGTTGACCCAGCTTGGTTCATGAAACTTTATAAGGGGATAAATAAATTGAAATGGTTGGAGGGTGATTAAACTATAAATCCCTCATAATATAAGTAGCCATGGGTTCTAGTCAAGGCAATACCTATCTTGAAGCATGGACTAGATAATAAATCCCATAAAAAGATGATAATCAATGGTTTATCTGGAAGAAAGAGGGGATATTACTGATCACCTTTGTGTAATATTGTAAATTATATTATAATATCTCATTAAATCCTTTTTCTAGAACGAAATTACTATTAAAAGTTGTTATTAAATTAAATATCAGGTGAACACCCAAACCCGATCTCATTATTTCCTTTTTAAAAATTTCTTTTATATGCTTTAGAATAGATCAAAAGGCTTTAAATCTAAAAATTCCTACATAATCATGAAAAACTAAATAAAAATGAAAATAAAATGGATTAATAAATGAAATAAGTCAAAAAAATATTTATACTAACCTAATAATGAATAATAAATACGCAGAAAAACCCAATTAATTTATTATTTATGTTTTAGTGTATATAAAAATTTAATTGTCTCCAACAAAAAATTAAACAATCATGAGAATGTATAAAATATATTATTTTGGCCTATAATTCTTGTATAATTATTCCCCATCATTATTCATGATATAATAAGGAGTATGACTATATCCAAAAGGGCCTAAAATAAAAAAATAACTACCCTTGGTAACATTAGATTCCCCCATAATTATACGGGATAGAAATATTTATGGGTTAATTACTGAGACCTAACAATACAATATTCTAAGAATTCTTATACCTAATCTCTTTAGTTCTCCTTTGAAAACATTTAATAATGACAATAATAGAATCATTTGTTGACTCGAATCAGCCCACCACTACACCTCAAGTGTGGTTCCCCATCATCCCGAATTGAATTGAAAATCAAGTTATCTTTTTTAGAAAATAAAATTAAAAAACTGTGAAGACATTTTTATATATATGTCATATGAAAAACAAAAAACTATCCACCATGGAAGTAACCTATACATCAGGGGTACCTGTTATACCAAGAAATTTGTATAAAAAAATCAATATGTAATTATGGAGGCAGTTGATAAAGTGAAAAATAAATATACCATCTATCTAAAAGATATAAAAAAACTCTAATGACAACTATAAAGCAATAAAGAAACAAAATAATACTAAAGTGAAATGATGTGGGGTACCCGGATAGACACATTCAATAAAGAAATATCTTGGAATAGACCATGTGACCCTCACTCAAACCTATATCAAAATGATCAAAATGTTCTATAACACTCTAAATTCTAAATATTATGAATCCATGGGATCTAGTTATATTCTTTTACCTAAGTCATATACAATTTGATCAACCCTCATCCCAAAATATCACATTCTGGGGGTGATTACATTTGACCCTATAGAAATACAATGACTAACCCATACTTATTTTTAATATAACCAAATGTATGTATTGGATAAAAAAATCAAGTAAAATTTGATAAATAAATAATCCTTATTATTGTTAAACAATATCCAAACCTAGGTAATGAATTTCAAACCAGGTATTGATTTTCACATGCCATTTTTCTTATAGTATAAACACTTCTACCTACTTCAAGTATGGCTCAAAATATACAGTAAATTACTACACCATCTTTTTCAAACTAAAGATTCAAAATTAACATAAATTCTATCTATATCCTCTCACAAGAGAGAAAATATACCTAAGAAATAGATTAAGTCCTCTTATAAAGGAGGAAAAATATAATCAAGATAAAGTTCAATACATATACATATACAAACAAACATATATATACATATAATGACACACAAACATAAATATATTAATTTATACATAACATGATCCCTTGGGACCTTATTATACTCTCCCACATCAAACCTAGGGAAAAATCATGTATATCACCATAATATTCAGGCCATTCCACCTGATAAAAACCAAAAGACCAAAAATATTCATATATTGGTAGCCAAAATCTCAATAAAAACATTTTATCAGTCAATAATATATATAAATAAAACACCATTTTCAAACTCAATAGGGTATAACATATAGAATAGTAAATAATCAAGGCATGGCAATGAAATAACCATATATCCTCATCTAAATTATAACATATATCAATGAATAATTTATGAAAACAATTATTTTTAAAAAATCATGATTTAGATTTTAATTTCATTCATCTCCATTCCACTATATCCAGTACACTATTTTTTATGGAAGATATGAGTAGTAACATTCTAATTGGATGATTAAACCTTGATCTACAAGTCAATGTAATGGGGTATTCCACGCATCAAAGAATTTAGCAAACCTAGTTTCTAATTAAATTTTTATTTGAGTTTATTCCCCAGGAATAAATAAAAATTTGATGTATGAAGTATCTTTCATTTGTTAGGATCATCAAATATAACCCTTCGCTAAAACATAAAGGAATAACATAAAATAAGATGAAATATTTTTAAAACATAGAGAAGTGATTAATTATGTATTCTATATTATGTTAAATGGTTATTGATATTTGGAACATATGATGTGATTCTTACATTAGATCCACCAATGGTAATACATTTTAAATTTTTTATGAAGTATCTGAGTGACCCTATATACAAGGTTTACATTGGAAGAATAATACATGGAAAAGGGCCAAATAGGGAGAATCTCTCAGTAATTATAGAATAAAAAATTGATAAAGACTTATTTTTTTGTGATAATTTGGGGAAATGACCAATTTTTACTTAATAATATGAAAAACATACTATAACTAACCGTAATTCCAAAAAGTATCCATTGGAATTCTGGTGTCCTCAAAAGTTCCATTGAACCCCAAATGTTTTTTTACCAGGTTAACAGTTCCTTTGCTATACCAATATAGATTACACTCTTTCAGCCTTTCTCCCTTAATTATTTTCCAATTGAATTCTTAATTCAATAAAAGTTTCAAAAGGATCATTTAACCCTAAAGGAAATACATGACAATTAAATTACTGATGAAAAGATACCCTTTAATACACTATTAAAACTTTATTATATAGACACACCCAATCAAATATCCTCACCAAATTCTAGACCACCATAGATAACACCCCTGCATAGCTTTCTAGGAGCCACATCATTACCACATTATGAGGTACCTCATGTCACACCAACTATATATACTTTAGAGGTTCCCCCTCAAAGATCCCACTTATAGTAGACCATATAAAAAGGATTAATATATATATAAAAGACATTTCATTCAGATTTGGCTGAGGTTATGTGAAAATAAGACAAATTGAAAATTAAAGTAAAGGAAAAGATGACCAAAAAAACTCAATGAAGTTCCATTTTTTGATATAAAAGTAAAGCATTCAATCACCTATGGAATGATCATTTAAACTAGTCAATGAACATATTAGCTACCTGGTGGAGGCCAAATTATTGTTCATAATATCTAGGTAGAAATTGGATCTATTTTTTGTACCATTGACTAGTCGGTGGGAAAATATAATTTCAAAGCTTCTCAACATTCCACTGACTAGTTTGTGGGATTTGTAGAATTACAGAGGTTTTGGATAGGCTTTGGATGAGCTTATGGTGCTAGTCTACCCTCCTTCTTACTATAATATTGATTCCCATTACCCAAAACCTACATTACTTCTATAAATTTGGATAATAATCATTGAAGATGTTTTAAAACTAGAGTAAATTGCACCTTTAAATTCAAGGACATTACTGTTCAATTTTTTGTTTCATCTGAACTAGTTTGGTACAAAATTGAGTGGTGTATATATATATATATCCATCTTCCTTTGAGTTATATGAGATGCTGTATTTTTTCTTACTCGTCAAAAAAAATAATCCTCCATGTTATAACCCACCGTCTTTACACCATATTTCATATATTAACATCAAAATTTACAAAAATGTTCAAAAGAAAAAATATATATCTTTAATTTATTTGGTCATATTTTCCAAGTCATTAACCAAATATATATTTAAAATTCATTTTCAATTAAAACTAATCACACCATAATTTAAATTGGTCAATCTATTACTTATTCTATTTAAAACTGACCAATAATTTATAAATTTATTCACTGCTTATTTCATAATTAGTTATTAGGATATTATGTTTAAATATTTTATAATAACTATGGAATAATTTATTTCCGTTACACTATATTTTCATTCAAAAACAACCATCTTTTAATCTTCATAATTACCATAACATGATAATTTTATATCAGGATGTAGTTTTTTCTTCAATAATTAAAAAGCTTCCAAACTTTTATAAATTCATATTCAAGCCCCATTTTAACATTAATAATTAAAAATATAAGGAATAAAATATAAATAAGATAATTTAACATTCAAATTCATGATGAAAATATAAATTCACAATTAAGTTAAAAAAGTCCCACATACTTGAACTTTATCTACTCCTTATGAAAAATCAACAATATTCAATCATAGATAATTCATAATTTAAGATGGGAAAAATATATTTCATCATGATAATTAAATAATGATTACAGTTAAAAAATACAAAAGAACATAAATCAATCCTCTCAACATCTCAAATATCATATAACTAAGAAGATCTTTCATGTATTTACTCTTCTTTCATCTCTAACCTGATTGTTGACATCCTCACCTCCAATTCATTATTTAGGTATAATATTTGTAAATTTACCATTTTGAATCATACTTTGGAAGTAAATCATAATGATTTTATATTTTTTTTAATATTTAACTAAAATTAATTCATAGAACAACTCACACATTCTTCAATATGACATTATTCGATCACCTCTCGATTCTCATTAGAATAGTTAGAACATAATTATAAAATGAGTTCCAACGAGCCTGTAACCGAGTGGTAAGGGCTCCTAGTTGGCATCCCGGTGACCCAGGTTAAAAACTAGGTGGAGGCGAGTTTCTGAGTACAGTAGCAATACTGTAGTAGACATTATAGCAGGTACTGTTCGGTACTATAGCAGTCAGAACTATTCAACTGATTTGGGAATTCAGGCCACCGGTTTGGGCCTGTGGGTCTCAGAGCCTTCGAGTTATCAATGGAATTCGGGACTTTGGGACTCTAGGCCACATAGTCCACTGAGTATCCTAGTTCACATAGAGCAGGACCTAGAAGAGGATCAGAGCAAAGTCTAGCAATCACCAGAAGTAGAGATAACCAGATTAGAAGAATGAGAGGTTATGGAAACCACCACCGGGACCAGGAACCATGTAAATTTGTATGGGATAATAAAAAATGATCAAAAATGAAAGGTTGGGAGATAGAGGATTAATGATGATAAATATGGGGAGGGGATGTTTTAGTGGGTTGGGCCTATGGGTCATATAATAGGAATAGTATGGCTCTAGGCCTTCGAGTCATGTATTTTCCTTTGGGTCATAGAGGGCCTTTTGCCTTGGGCCTAAGGGTCATATAAGGGTTCTCCTTCAGCACCTTAAAGGGGGATTATCTATAATAAAATAAAAAATAAGGCCTTCAGGACATTCGGGTTTTTATAAGCTGAGTTTGAAGGATCATTCCAAAACATCATTGCTAGAAAATCTAAACTAACACCTTCATCCCATCATCAATATCATCATAATTATATGTTTAATAGTTATTATAAGATGAAATAATGTGAAATAGATATAGGTAAATCCATGATAATTACATTACTTGTTGACAAAAATTTTCAGAAAAAATAAAACATTTTCTTTTATAATAATCTAATTTTTTAAAAAAAATTCCTAGTATAAAATATAATTCAATTTCCTTAACCATTATAAAATAAATCCATGAATGTTTTTATTTATATTATACGCTTATTATGAAATTCATGTCATTCAAAAATTAAATAACATAATTAGTAAAGTATCAAGTTATTCATAAAAGTATTATTATTTTTCAATAACCATATCAACATATACTTATCCATGTGATTTTTAAATTTTATAAATAAAGAAAAATATTATTTTTAATTAAAATGTATCCTAGATCAGTAATGATAGGAATGATAAATTAGATCCAAAGATAAATCACCTATATATGAAATAAACATTATTCACAAAAATCATTTACATTTTGAGAGATTTATATAGATTTTTAAATTAACATGGTAATGGAATAGTAGTAACAAAAACATTATATGAGTTAGAAAATTATTCCTTAGTTTATCAAATATTTTTTTCCTTGATACTTGAAATTACAGTAATTAATGTTAAAGGAAAAACATGTGAAATTCTATGGATCTTAGATATATTGTTTTATAGTGCCTTGAAATTTCGGTGCCTATGGAAATTAATTAAAAATTATAATTCCAATGATACATGACAATATCATTAAAATAATTTGTAATTTTAAAATATTATTATGATCCCATGTATTTTAGTATTTTAGTATAAATGATGATATATAATTAGACCGATAGGGAGATATTTTCATGGAATATTTTTTTAATGTTGGGGTTGACATATATTTCCATTAAGAATGAAAAAACTACATTATAAAAAGGTGTAGGGAGACCCATTACATAACCTATAGGCCCATGGAAATGTTTCATGAATCATGCATGCATCGTTGCCTGCCTGTATCATGTTTGCATCACTATCTACCGACATCAATCTTGTGTCAGCAACTACATCATAAATCCCCTAAGATGAGTTTCATGGTTTGAACCCTGGTCTTTTAGATTAAGGATTACAAGGTTTTCCTCACATATTTTACCATAACTGCTTAAATTTCACGGTATATTAATAAATATGAAAAAATTAAAATAGATAAATTAATAAAGATAGAAATCTAAGACTCCCCAGAGGAAGTAAAATCATCTCCATCATTTCCCTCTAACTCTACATCATCAAATAGAGAGTTATTGGATAATAACTTATGAAATAAGTATTTACCTTTGGAATAAAGTTCATTATTTAATGCTTGATCTGAATGAGGCTGAAATGTAGTAGGGGTTTTAGGGGATGTTCGGGCTGCCTATATGGTAAAAAATTTGGGTATCTCATGAATGGAGTTGACTATAATATCTTACACATATAAATTCTTATCACTAGTAGAAAGGGAGGATGAATGAAACACCACTAAATAAATGAAATGGAAGTTCCTTGATTGATTTGGTCAGCTTTTCCCTGTGATTTCATTTTACATTTGTCACAATTTATCTTAGAATCTTTCAAAGATGGATGGAATGTTTGAAATATCGATTTCAATCTATTATATATGATGTACTATGATATGGTTTTTTGAGGGGATCCCTTGGAAGTATAAATAAGAGGTGTAGCATGAGTTACTTCGTAGGTTGGTTATGATGTGGATCCTAGAAAGCTATGATTGGGGGTTATCAATGGTGGTCTAAAGATATAGTTAAGGGAAATAGAACTTTTTCTATAATCTGGGCATGTAGAGCTTGTAAGATGAAGGAAATGTTGGTAAATAATCCATATTATTTCTCTAGTTCTTAGTTTATTGTACTTGGATATCATATTTTATATTAATTTCCACATTATGAGTCTTTCATTTTTTTTATGACCTCTATAGTATTTTACTATTTCATGATGATTACCACTATGTTGTTCTAGGATATTTTTTATTACATGTTTTGTTATGGGAACATAGATATTCTTAATAGGGTTATAGTCTCCCCACAACACCAATTAGACACTCTCTACTAGTCTAAAACCTCTTGCTTATGGGGAGATGCACATGAGGTCATTTGACACACCAGCTAGACCCGATGATTCATTATGGGTGTTGAAAAGTATTTTAAAATATGGTTTGCTTTTCATTCTCTTGATCTTATTTGGGGAAAGGTATAAGGTAGATATGTTATGAGGAACTCGGGTAGGGGATCTATGTAAGTGCTTGGAAATATCATCAGTGACAACCTACAGAGTTAAGGATGATGGGATTGGTATTATTGATTATGGAATTATAGTTTCATGTCGACCCTGTGTACCATTTTTATATTATAGTTTATGAGATTTTAGTTTGTTCATGCATCATTACTAGGAATATTGGTTCACACTTCATGTATATTTTTTATACATAGTAATTCAATTAATTGGATTTCATTAGATATCTGAGATATATTATTCTATGGTATAATATTGGAATTTAAATTAATTTACTTAATCATGATATTTTTTATATATGTATATAAATAGGAATAATTTGAAGGTACTGAAGACCAGAGTTAGGCCATGGGTAGTGAAAAGGGGACCAAGCCTTGTAGAAATTGGTAGCTTCTTAAGAAGAAACTTGTTTCTTCCTTTAATCACATGAGTGGTATAGTCCTATGAACATTGGAAAGTGTTTCTAAGAATTAATTAGGATTTTTATATAACACCACAATGTTTTCATATTGCAAGACCAAATAGAGAAGTGGTTCTGGATGATCCTTCTAGATTTGTATATCTTGTTGTATTTATAGATTCGAATGATGGTATAGTTGGAACACTCCAATAACCGCTCCAGTAGTTCAGGTATAAGAACCACCTCATCCAAGAGTCTTTTGGACAATGCCAATTCATGGAAGATTATATCACATGAAGATAGTCAATTAATAATGGGGATCCTGTCTTCACTATATCCCATATTTATAGGGCACTGGAGAACCCCAAGATCTTGATGATTGTATTGATGTCTTCAATGGAATGTTTGATCTAGTGGAGACTCTAGGGTATCATCAAGTTAAGTTGAATACTTTCATACTTCAAGAATATGTGGGGAGATGGTGGAGTGTTATGAAACTAATAGGGATATGTGACGGCATAACTTGGGATACTGTTAATAATTTATTCATTAATGAATTGTCTCAAGATACACTAATTCAAGATCAAGATTAGTTATTTTTAGAGATTAAATAAGGGATGGTATCAGTATCTTCATATTCTACTTTGTTGGCAGAGTTTCTTGATGATATTAGTATCTTCATATTCTACTTTTTTGGAAGATTTGCTTCACTTAAATCATCCTTTAGATGGGAAGAAGTCACAAAAGTACTATAATATTGATATTGGACTTAAACCAAAGCTAAGGTTCCAAGGTAGGAATTTATACCTAATGAAATACTCTATGATGTTTCAAATGAATCTCACAATTGATAATGGCTTATATGGGGAGATCTTAGAGAGACATGTTCCAGCTCTTAGTGGACTAGTGGGTAGTATTACTAGTAGTGTTTATAGTGGATTCTATAGAAGCATAAAGATAAATCCAGAAGACATGCACACGGTAATCGATTTATTTTTATTGTGTATTATGGGTTCATCATCTCCCTATTTGGGAGGAATTGATTATAAGTGTAAAAATTGTGGATGGAAAAGGAATCATATCATGTGGTGTCTAAATATGATTAATTATTTTAATTAATGTAGTATGATGGGTTATCTGAAGAAATTTTGTTAAAAGTAATCATAATTTGGTTTTTGGATATCATTCCATAATGTGGTCACATGACCTCAGTAAAATATGCATAGCTAAAACAATTATTTATCCCATTTGATTCTTTTACATCAGAGGTAGGGTCATGGGTGCAATACAGGAAAGGATTAATCAATGGAATAGGTTTTCGATAATGGTGGAGAGGGTCCTTTTATTATTTTAGGTATAGTTCTAATTACTAGTATTCTATATAAATCCATGTTTTATACAATAGTTTCCATTTCTTTTATATTCTTCCAAGTCTTTACTAGGTTATAATTACCAATTAAATTATCACCTAAATTGGTTTCACCTGAAACAACCTTTAAGAGGAATATATATACCCTCTAAATATTTCTATAATATCTATAATTGTTTCTAGTTAATGAAATATCTGAGATTTCTGGATTTGGGAAATGATTATCATCAATGTGACTTTTATCATGAACTGGATGACTTTTTATCAGCTGAATATAAACTTCTATATGAGACAATTACACATTGGTACAAAAAAGGTGGATTTTCATGTTTTTATTGGTGAATGGGATGTTGGATAAGTAGAATGGGGCTTTAAGTGAGTTTGTTTAGAACTTTTATAACACAGGTTGAGGGAATGTATCTTGTAGAAATAATGTAGTAGCTTCCCCCTCTTACCCAATCATGTAGGAACATTATTAATATTTCCTTCAAAAAAACTTCTTAAGACATTCAATTGATAAAGAAATCAATTTTTAGATCAAACTTATATATGTATAACAACCTATATAAATCCCTATGTATCATACTACATCAATGGAGTTTATGAAATTCATGTTAAAGCTCCATAATTTAGGGAAAAACTGATTTATCTGATTGAGAAATTAATATTGAGGGGCTCCATTATTATTCTCTAAGAATAAGGATGGGATCAGTTGGATCAATGTGGACTATTGGAAGCTAAATAATTTCAAGGTGAAGAATATATACATATTTTCAATGATTGATGATTTACTTGATCAGTTTTTTGAATGCTAGTGGTTCTCTAAGATTGACTGGTAATCGGGCTATCACCTTTATTCGGTCAAGGAAGAGTATATAACTAATGCATCATTTAGAAGTGGGTATAGTTCATATGAGTACCTTTTCATGAATTTTCGGTTGATGAATTCTATAATAGTGTTTATTACTATCATGAATAATACCATTTATCCACATATTAGTTGTTTTGTTACTATGTTTGTTGATGATATCCTAATATAATAATAGACCTTAGAGATGCGTGATAAGAATATTGAGATCATGTAGAGTAAAATTTGAGAACATTAGATTTATTATAAACATTTGAATTGTAAATTCTGGATTCATGGGGTTTGTTTCCTTAGGAATGTGATTTATGATGTGTGAATCTAAGTTGTTCTAGAGAAGGTAAAGGTAATTTTTTCATGGGGAGAACCTAAGAACTTGTTCGAGATTAGGGGTTTCTAAGGTCCATGTAGAGACCCAAACTTTATGTACATGGACATTACATTACTTTTGCGGAATACATAACACAAAACAAAAATTGACATTCAAGCACGGTAATAGTTTAGTGTCTTTGGAAACTCAGAACATAATCTTATAATCATGGTGAAATATCTTCAACATCTCCCATAAAAATATTCCCTTTTTTTCTTACCTAAAACCTTCGATTATATCCTAGGGAAAAAACATAAAAATAGGGTGATCTCAAATGCTCATTAAGGGTAAGCATGGAGAAAATAAAACAAACCATATACATTTGAACAAAAAAACATGAACATAAAGTTTAAACATCAAGATCTTGAGTTGTGAAATAAACCTTGGTTGTACATAAGGCATAGATCATAAAGGAACATTAATAATGATAAAATAGCATGGGAATAAAACATGTAATTGTGGCAACCATTAAGTACATGTTATGATTTCCATATTAGCCAAGGCATTGCTGCCAAGACCATCATAGTGGAAAAAGTCCATTACTGATCTGGGTTTACATGCCGTTCCAGTCCTATATTACTGAACCAGATTCACTTTCCATTTCAGCTAGGTCTATCTCATGAGATATAAACCATTACGCAATGCATTGTAGGGAGATATAGGTCCCACCCATATCATAATGAAATCATTCTTTTGTGTGCCACAAAATTAAAATAAATCATTCATCATAACAAAATGAATAAAATGGGTTTCATAAACATCATCTCATCATGACATAATCCATATAAAACAAATGGACAACATTTCATCATAATAAAAACCAAACTATGTAAATAATAGAGACATTATACTTGAAACATAAAAACGCTAAATAAATTCATCGTAGATGGAAAATAGTTTTGACAAAACACTTGAAATGAATTCTTGAGGAAAATATCCTTTCTTCTTCAAAATCATATTCTTTTCACAAAATTCCACAAAAATTTTAAAAGAAAGTTATTTTATTGAAACTAATCATGAAATCTTGTAGAGTAATATTCATGAAGAAAAGGTGATATGAAACCGTAAAAATCCATTAATTCCCTATAAGTAAAAAAAACATTCTACTCTTACGTTTACTAAAAAAGTCAAAAAGTACCTCGTATGGTAAAGAAAAGAAAGATTCCGTCCATGACAAAAAGTAAAAGACAAAAAGGGGTAAAAATGAATTTAACCATACAGGGAAGAATATTAAATACTTTATGAAAAAAATTTTATGGACATGGATGAAAAATATAACCCTAGTAAATACTCACGTATAAGCAATCCCGGATAAAAATGTGATTTGCAAAATTATATCTTACCTTATGTCCAATTTCTTCCGTATGTGACTATGAATCTTGTATATTTGTTTTAAACATATTATTAACTTGTAACATAACCATAATAATATTTATGATATCATATATGATTCACTTATGACTTTATATTACCTTTTCTTTTGTAAATTCCATGTTAAAGCAGCGTTTTGGGTAAAATCGTTTCATTTATCGTACGTGTTTCGACTTTTTGTTCTTGTTATTTTTACTTATATCAGGATTTACTTTAAATAATGTAAAAAATTATTTATATATAATATATATTCAGCATATAACTATATATGATAGATCGATAAACAGAATAAAATACACCGTTCATGGAGCTGGTAGGTCGTACGTACGCATGAACACTATTTTCGTTTCCTTATTGAATTGAATAGAATTAAGTAAATTAAGCATATATGTACATAAATCCAGTATCATTATTATGTAATATCTTTCATGATTATTTATTATATATACTTTATAATCATACTTGAATGGTTAATCAAGGAAAATGAATCTCATCCCGTTCGTGGAGATGGTAGTCTGTACACACGCACGAGTGATGATATCAATTTTTTGATATTAAAGATGTATATAATTGGATGGTATATCATATATACAGAATAATAATAATGTTATATTTATTATTTATAACATTTATACCCATTATTATACCCATCCAAATGATGGAATGTTTGAATAAAAAACTACACCACGACGTGGAGACGGTAAGTCGTACATACGCACGTGTGGTGACTTTTTCATTCATAGGACGGATAAAACAAATAATATGGTTGTACACTTTTTATAATAACATCACAGTATATAGAAGAAACTGGAGTTTCTATTTTAGAATGGAAAAAACAAAGAAGGAGAAAGTGGAAGAAGAAAGGAACTTGAAATAGGTGGTGAGATATTTATCTCTTCTTCAGGTTCTTCCTTTTTATTTGATCAAAAGGGCTTCTTAGGATGGATTTATAACTAAAGGAAGGCCTCTAAGATTAAGTGAGGAAAGTTTAGAGGGTATTTGTCTAGGGTTTGGCTGAGCCAAATGGCTTTGGAAATGTGAATTAGAGAGAAGGGGGAGTGCCCTTCTATAAGAGGGGGAAGGGGCACCTTAGAAAAAACATACAATATTATTTTATAATAAATTCATATTCAGTTTATAATGGATACAAACTGAATTTTTAGAGGTTAGGGTCTGTATGGGTCGCAATCCTCCAAACTAATAGGTTTTAGAAAAGTTTAGGTTACCATTTTAATCTTATCATTTAGATTTAACTCTAAGTTAAATAATTTAACTTTTACCGTGTCTTCTTGTATTCTTACACTATATGATTAATAAACATACAATAAACTACCAATAGAACCAAAATTGGTTCATTAATGTCATAAATATTATTATATAAGTCTTTTGGCTGAAACTTATATTTTTAGGACCATTATATCAATTATTAATATAATATTTTTTTTAAAACTCTTAAATGTCAATTTTGGCACTATTTGGTATTTTTTTTCTAAATTCATAACAGAATTATTACTTCGAAAAAAATTTATCTAACCAACCCAAATATGTTATATTAACCTATATAATTAGTTTAATTCGTAAAAAGTCTCAAATTACATTTATTTAGATATTTACAATATCAATTATTTTAATATTTCATTAATAAGGCAATTACTGCATCATCATTGTGTCATAAATAAATTAAATTATTTAATGTCTACAAATATAAAAATAAAATACCATTATATAGTAAATCTTGTTATCTTTCTGATGAATATTTATAGTCAAATCTATCTTATGTGTAACCCTATATTAAAAATGTTTTAGTTATTAAACTTTAATTTTAACTCTTTTAACCCTTCTCACTACAATAAAAACCAGGTTTAGCGACGGTTTTGTGGCGGCGGTTCACAAAACCACTGCTAAACATTTTCGCCGAAAGGTTTCACAGAGGTTTTTAATAAACCGCCACAAAACCCATAATTTCTTATAAAAAACAGGACCCTTCCCTACCCCCACCCCGACGTTTCCCCCAAACCCTCGCGACCCCTTCTTCCCCTAACCCCCCGGCCCTAGCGACCCCCGACCGTCCGACAACCCCCAACCATCCGGCGACCCCGTCTGGTGACCCGCGACCCCCAACCGTCTGGAGACCCCACGACCACCATCTCCGGAGACCCCTTTCTTTTCCAGGTATGTATCCATTTAAGTTTTTTGGATAAATCTCTTAGAGTTAGGTTTCCTTTCATTTATGAAATTTCAATGGTACTGGTTATCATGTGTTAATGATGTATACAATGGGGCCTTTTTTGTTTTTTACATGTCTATTAAGAAAAATTGGGGGCACACTAGATTATACTACTAAGTGATGAATTGGGTATGGAGGCATGTTATTTCACTAATGAGTTTTTAAAATTCTAAGGATATTTTGGATGGTTAATACATTGGTTGGGTACTTACATGGATGTGTGCATTCATGATATGATTGATCACAATTGTGTGAGATAATTTCACTAATTTTTCATTTGTATATTATTCACTAATTCATGATATTCACTGATGTTATATATATATACTATGTTTTGACTTGTTTATGTTCTTGGGAAATTTGTGGGATGTATCATGTATTATCTATTAGGTAGTATAATCATGCCCTTTATATGAACCATAATGAATATATAGATGTTTCTATTCAAGATACATGAAAATTAAAGGTCTCCCACTTCTCTAATATTGTATCTTGAGGCTACATCCATGGATAATGGGACCATGATCTTGTATATGGTTAAGGGGTGGAGTTTGGGATGGTTTTATTGTGGCACCTTAATTAATTTTATGAGGTATTGGGTTTTGCAGTCTTTTATGATATATCATTGACTATCAGAACTTTTATCTTGGCCATGCTATATCCATTGTGTTTGGTTGATTTTATATCATGCATCATATTTATGTTATAACATTTTGTTTGGTCTAATTCTGGTTATGTTGTGGTTGAGAGTAAACCACCACAATGATTTCATATACCGTTGTATTTTATAGTCATCCTCTAGTGTCTGTGGGATGAACCTACGTTTAGTGGAATTTTGGCCCTACCCAAGTCAATAGGTTAGGGTCAAGATGTTTTAGTGGTAGTCCTTCCCATTTAGGTTTAATTACCATCAATTAAAATTTCCATTTTTTGATCCGTTGTTTAGGAATGAGAAATCTCAACTCCGACATGATGAATTAGAGAAATTTGATGAAAACTATTTTCACACACTTCACATCCTTGAGTTAAATAATAATAATATTATATGAGAATTCTATAATAATCCCACATGTGATTATTCATAAAAGGAGAACTAGTATTATCTATGATAACACCTATGATACTTAGGAGGAAACCTATAAATCTAGAGTAAAATGGGAAGGGCCGTATAAAATGAAAAATTTCTACTCCAACAATGCCTCCTCCATGATTATAATGGACTGAGAGCATATCATGTCTACCACCAACATAAATATTCTCAAAGAAATACTTTTTATAACTTCACAACGGGGATTTGAAGCCCATTTTTAATGACTTTAAACTTCTTATAGATGGTTCCATCCATAAGACCACAAACTGCAAGACACGAAGGTCCTTGGTGTAGGACCATAAAATGTATGAAACTCATTTCATTTTCATATAACATATGATCCATCCTGTAACAGTGTAAAATAACTTGATTGGTATATTTTTTATGAAATTATTCCCTTTTACATTAGACATATCTATGTAATAGTTCTTAGTGTAAGGGCTTACATGTTTTCAGTGGGTCTTCACAAAAAAATTTACACTAGTATGAAACCATTTTATTATCTCATATATATAATCCAGATCTAAATAGAGACTCCTTTTCCAGAACTACATATGGATTGATTACTATTCTTATAGGATACATAGTGGTTTCTATATCTATTATATGAATAATGGTTAATGATATATTTCATTCATAATCTTCTACACTATCCTAATTTATGTGTTTTTCATTCATGTCAGGTTTCTTCCTATTTCCATACACATGTATGAAACAATCTTATATTAAGAAATATGTGTGGATTAATTCAAGTTATGTCCATATATATAGTTATGTCCAAATCATTTATATTGGACCAAACCACAAATTTAATTCCTATAAAAAAAACCAACCTCATCCAACTATTCATGACTTCATCTATTGAAATAAAATTTTATTTATTGACTTGACACTAAGACTCATGAATTTCATTTTTAATAAAATACATATATACACAAAGTCTTCTTCACATTGATCGTATTCATATGATCTTAAAATGAATGACATAAAGTTTCTCACCATACCACATTATACTACCCTGCACAAAAGTCATTTTTTTAATTATATCATTAAACTAAATGACATATGGTCCCCCTTAAATTACATTTAAAACTATTTCATAAATTCAATATATACAATATAATTTCCTTATATGAGATAAATATCCATGTAATAATCCTCAGTGAAGAGTTCCTTCTCAAATAACCTATGAAAAAAAATTCCACAATTATTTCCTTGGATTATATCATATGGGATTCATGGATTCGCATCAAACCTTCCTTTATGTAGCTTGACATTGGACAACATCATTTTACACTTCACAAGAGATAGATTTGTGAAGATATATTATAATAAAAACATGTGACATGATTCTTATTGTTATGGGATATATAGTGACACATGAATTTACCATCCCAGGACATTATGTAGTTCCCATTTAATTTCCCAATTCTTACCCAATGAAGATACATTTAACAATTAAAATCAGTTTTAATCCTTTCAATTCCCACTAGGGCAGCCATACATGTCTCCCTTTCTCTCATATACAATATCTAGATATTTTTTGAGACCATATAGAAACTAAATGTGTTTTATTTCTATTATTACTGGATATATAGTGATGTTTGAGCAAGTAAACCGGGACCCAAAAACACATTTCATCACCATAAAAGTTGTCTTAGTGTATAGTACCCTCATTCATGTTGGGTCACTCCATATTTGATTCTATACTATGATAATATATTTTCTTCCAAGAACTCCATGTGTCATGATTCCAATTATTCTAGGATATATAGAAACACCTAAACTATCCATATCGGTATTAGTCATAATTCATCATCTACTTTAACTCCCCCTCAATATTCTATAATTTACTAACCTTGGATAGATTTGTACTGGAGGGTTCCAATTACCTTTTATATATCATATTTATATAAGAAACACTTTATACATTAACTATTTTAATCACTCCAAAACTCTCATGGATATTGGTAGTCAGTGTATCTAATTTTTAAATAACACCACTATTTGGAAATGACATTCCTAACATATATCATTCCTAAAAACAAGAGATGATTGGTGTATAATGCACAGAGGTGTAATTTCATGGTAATTCATACATTTTTAGCATTGAAACCCCCTTTCAAAACTCCCTTTATGATTTACATTATATAGATTGATTTCAAAAATTCATATATGAATGGGCTAAATTCAAATAGACAGTGAAAAGATTGATAAACATAAAGAGCGATGAAACATACCAATTTTCATGAATTGACCTATGCTACCCATAATCTGGCTACCCAAGATAGCCTGCGATACGTCTCAAAGGGTGTCATATAAGGGAAAAATATTTCTAGTAATGTTGTTGTACTAATGGTATAAAAATCGTGTATCTTTAGTGTGTTTAATGACATCACTTTCAATGGGGTGTTGTTTGAGGCAACATAAATGTGTGATCGACAGTGTTATTATAAGTGTGTAACCTGATATTCTTACTACTCCTCAACGAGGTGTTGATGCTGTCTCCTAGGGAAGAGACTTGTTCAGTTTGTCTGAGCATGCTAACTAACTGGTAAATGTGATCAATGCATCATCATTATTATATTATGCATACTTTATGATCAATGGGTCATCTTTATTATTTTATGTTTCGGTAATCTTACACTATCTTATATATGAAACTTTTTCTCTATTAGTAGTAACTATGTGTATTAATTTTTTATTATTATTTTGTAGGCACATTGTGATCTACATGGAGACAAGCCGGATAACATTACCGAGGAACACACCTCAATATGTTAAGGGTTTGAATGAGTTTTTAGATTTTTCAATTTCTAATCGATCTGTTGAAGGGAGAATAAGATGTCCATGTCTTAAATGTAAATTTAGATCATGGTTGAAGAGAGATGAAGTTTATGAACATTTAATACTGAAGTAATTCTCTGATCAATATTTGTGTTGGATTTGGCATGGAGAATCGAACAATACAGAAAGATTGAGCATTGATGTTAATCCACATAATGAGGTCCCAAGTTTGTCGACGATGGAAAATGAAATAAAAAACCTCATAAATGATGCATTCGACACTATAAGACAACACTATGGTCATCACAACATATCAGAATAGCCAGAAGAGGGTGCTACAAATTGAAATGTGACAAGTGATGTTTTTGAGACTGTAACACAAGCAGATCAAGATTGTAACATATCATTGGATCCTCTTATTGATTCTATGGAGCCAAATGTAAGGGAAAACTCCAGTGAGAAAAATGTGTTTCATGATTTAGTTGATGATGGAAATCAAGAGTCGTATAGTGGGTGTTTGAAATATTCAAAGCTTTTATATCTGATAAACTTGTACCATATCAAATGTCTACGTGGAATTAAAAATAAGGAAATTTCCATGTTATTGAAATTGATTTGTGATGCATTTACTGAAGAAAAAATCCCAGAATCTTTTTATGATATGAAAAAAGTTGTTAACAACCTTGGTCTGAATTATGAAAATATACATGCGTGTCATAATGATTGTATGCTTTATTGGGGAGAGGATTCAAGTAGACAGAATAGTAAGAAATGTTCTTCTTCGAGATGAAATTCAAAGGGTGATGTTGGAAGTCTGACTAAACATAATTTCATGGAGAATAAGAAAATGAAATCACCTACAAAAGTTTTGCATTACTTTCCTTTGAAGCCTCGATTGCAAAGATTATTCATGTCATCAATAACTTCCGAACAAATAAAGTGGAAATCTGTAGATAATAACAATGATGGGTTAATGAGACATCCACATGATTCCCAATCATGGAAGAAATTTGATTCATTACATACAGATTTATCATCTGATCCTTGGAATGTTCGATTGGGATTGGCTGCCAATGGATTCAACCCATTTGGGACTTTGAGTACCAGTTATAGAATTTGGCCAGTTGTTTTGATCCCTTATAATCTGCCTTTGTGGATGGGTATGAAAAAAACATATTTTATCATTTCAATGATTATTCCTAGAAAACAAATGCCTGGAAATGATGTTGATGTATACCTGTAGCCTTTGATTGAAGAATTGTAGGAGTTATGGAGCAACGGTGTTGAGACATTTGATGTTTCTTCTAAAACAATGTTCAAAATACATGATGTTTTAATGTGGACCATTAGTGACTTCCCTGGGCTTGGGAATTTATCTGGCTGGAACACATATACAGGTTTGGCTTGTCCTGTTTGTAATTTTGATTTCGAGCCCAAATGGATACATCACAGTAGAAAATGGTGCTTATTGTGCCATCGAAGATTTATTGATGCATCTCATAGATTTTGTCTGAAAAAATAAAAATTTAAGGGTTCCACTGATCGTAGACCACCTCCAAAGTTGTTAACCAGTTCTGAAATATTGACACAGCTTGAAAATGTTAAAACAGAATTTGGGAAGGTTCGTCATTTGAATGATAGCGGAAAACGAGTGTGAAGTGCATCGTCAAGTGAAATCAGAATGCAACAATGGAATAAAAAAGTATATTCTTCAAAATTCTGTATTGAGAATTTAATTTCATGCTCCACAATCTTGATGTTATGTATATTGTGAAGAATGTATGTGATAATTTTATTTTCACATTACATAATGAGCATGGAAAGTCGAAGGATCATCTCAATGCTGGAAAATACTTTCAAGTAATGAACATAAAACATGATCTCTGGACAGATGAGAATGAAAAGTATGCTCCGACCATTTTTTCAATGAAAAATAGGGATAAGGATACGTTCCTTTGAATTATAATGAATGTGAAGGTATCTGATGGGTATTCGAGTAACATCTTGAGGTGTGTTGACTTGAAGAATCGTATGTTATATGGATTGAAAATTCACGATTCACATATTTTGTTACAACAGTTACTACCATTGGAATTGCATACATTATTACATGCAAAAGTTACTGCTATTGTACTCCAATTCTGTACATTTTTCAGGCAATTATATGAGAAATCTCTACATCCATTTCAGCTTGACAACCTCCAGGAGGGGTTTTTATTGAACCTTTGTGCAATGGATATGATCTTTCCTCCATCTTTTTTTACTGTTATGATGCATTTAACTGTGCATTTAGTTGAAGAAGCTAAATTAGGAGGCCCCGTTCATTATCGATGGATGTATCCAATTGATAGGTATTTTATTTAAATGTTTCCAGTTAAGTAAACAATTTTTGGAATTTAAATAAATGCATTATATTATTATTTTATTTCACATAAATCTTGGGAATTTGAAAGCATACGTGAGAAATAAAGCTCAACCAGAAGGCTCTATTGCTGAAGCCTATTTGGCCGAGGAGTGTCTCACCTTTTGTTCATGATATTTGGATGATATTGAGACAAGATTTAATCAAGTTGGACGTATTGACTACACATCAACTCAATCTCAAATGAATCAAAAATCAAAAATATTTCCTGCTATTGGCCTATCAGTTGGGAGGACCTTATATGTGACACTAACAGAATTGGAATTATTACAGGCACATAGATATGAGATGCTGAATTGTGAAATTGCAGATCCATTTATTGAAGATTTGAGGATACAAACAAAGAGAAGAATGAGAGGATGAACACAAAATGATAAGGATATAATAAAATCTATGAATAAAGAGCTGGTAGAATGGTTTGCACGAAGTGTAAGTTTATAAATATTTCAATAAATACGAATATTAGTTTAACACATACAATTTGTAAATCTATTAAATTATATTTATTTTTTCAGATCATGAATACAGATACTCGAGCAGACTTGTCAGAAGATTTGAAGTTTCTTACTAGAGGTCATATAAAACAAGTTAGAAAGTTCGACACTTATAATGTGAATGGCTTTAGATTTCATATAGTCGATCGAGAAGTGGGTTAGAAAACACAAAATAGTGGTATATCTACATTTTATGAAGTGGGATACTTTGGAAATATGCATGATATTAATTAATTAAACTACCATTGGCATTTTTATGTTGTTTTATTCAAATTCAAATGGGTTGATATTATTAGAGGTGATGAAAGAAATTCCATGCAATTTACTTCTGTAAACTTCTCTCGCGTGATGGATGTTGGTGTTCATGAAATGAACGATCTGTATATCTTAGAATCACAAGAAAAAATGGTATATTATGTGAATGATGTTTTGGATTAAGGGTGGAGTGTAGTTACTCATGTAATACAAAAATATTTGTATGATATGAGAGATAAAGTGGAAGATTTGACCTCTACAATTGAATTTCATCAACAATAGGAAAGAGAATTATTTTTCCATCATGATATTGAAAATATTAGTCTAGCAAGGATGAATGAAGTGGATGAAGCAATGGAGTAGGAAACCAACATGATTTAAGGGGAAAATGATTGTATGTACAATTATTTATTCATTCAGCAACCACTTGTTTCATTTCTGCAGTCATTCATTATCATTGTTATATATATATTTATTTTGTTAGTACTGGGCATCTATTATCATTTTTAAATTTTTTTTGCATAAATTTTTTGTAATATATATTCTGAACATAATTTTATTTGATTAAATGACAGGAATGGTAAGGAAGAAGAGGTAAACTATTTTATCTAGTTCTGCGACAGATGACGATCCGTCTGTCCCCACGGCATCTGAGGCAGCAGCTGCCTACACCCCTGCACCATCTTCCCCTGCACCATCTCTGAAACTATCTGTGGATGTCTCATTAGAGGATGATTCATCGACTCCCCCTACAAGAGCCTCAGTAGTGGGGCAGCGACACGCCCCTTCCAGTTCATTACGGACATTCTGGAGGGTCACAGTCATAGGTTCAAATTTTAATTAAAAACATTTATTGCATTTTGTTTATACTAATTGTTTTCTCACTGTAGATGAAAAAATGCAACCATGAAAAAACACATAAAAAGTTTAGATGTTTGGAACATTAATGGAGAGAAGATAGTCATGCCATTTGAATCTTATGGGGTCCTGACAGATGGTACTGTGGGGTTACTTGGCCAGATTATAGGTTAGCTGGCAGCGGATCCCATTTCCATTCTTATTTCAAATGATTATTGGAGGCATATGCCTCCAAATTAGAAAAATGAAGTTTTTGATTCTCAGATGAAGGTAATTTTATTACTTTATGGTTTAATTGAATGACTTGTTACTAATATGTTCAAAATGAATTTCTGTATACAAATGTTCATCCACTTTACCGTTGCTGATGTGATAGCACGGAAGTGGACATTGAAAAATCTTGGTAAAAATGGAAATATTTCAAATGGAGGTTGTGGAGAGATGTCAACGATACATCGTTGACCATGTAGAAAATGTATGATAAGATACTCAGTGGGGTACCTAAAGAAAAGAGGAAAGTTTTTGTTGATAGACATCGTGATGAGAAGAGAATGGTTTTGAAATATATATTATTATATTATCCTAATTTTACATTTATAAATGTATATTAAGAGAATATGACCTTGAATACATTACTGTTAAATTGAATTTTATTTATTTCAGGATCTCTTAACACAGAATGCATCAAACAGGGCAAAGCAAGTCATCCCGCACACTGCGGGCTCAAAAATCTTTTCTAGAAAACAAATTTCATTTGTAATATTTTAATTAGTTTAAATATTTATAAGACAATATTATCTATTTAACATATTGAATTTTTTATTTATCTTTGTTTAATGCATTCACAGAGTTTAGGGCATGAAGCATCCTGAACTGAACTGCGTCTGGATGTTCATAAAAAAACAGATCGAAGTTTTGTTAATGAGCCTACCAAAGAAGTTGGGGTATGAAGACAATTTTTTATTATAATAACTTATTAACAGTTTTTACTATGTTAATATATATTGATATTTGATTTATAGGTAAAAATTAAAGAAATATGAGATGCCAATCCTGGGCAGTCCTACTCAATCTCCCATGATGACCCGGTTGCTAAAGTCCTTGGGAAGGAATATCCTGGTAGAGTACGGGGATAGGTTTGGGACTCGTACCATCTGAGGTCTTTGGCAGGTCACCCAGGATTTCAGCTGCATCTACTCCTGGTTATAGTCATTTCGTACCCAAAGATTCTCAAAGGGAGATGTCTTCTCTATGATACACTGTTCACCAGCAGGGGCATCAGATATCTGCTTTGCAGAAAGAGTTTCTTGAAATACATCAGTATATGAGCAGATATGCCCCCAGTGGTTGTGCATTGACTAGTGGTGAGAAGGTAAATCACAAAAAATCAAAATCATTTTGTTTTAAAAAATTTATTGGTTTTATGTTTAATTATAAATATGCAACAATATTTAATTTTCAATATAATGTTCTTACAAGTGGCAGCAGGTAGTGGAGATGGAGGTGGAGAGGGTGACGATACATCATCGGACCATGAGTAGTAGTATTGTTGATGTGTTGAACAAATATGAGAACTTTTAGTTTGTATATGTAACATGTATGGCACATAGTTTCCACCAAACATTTCCATGTCCAAACATTTTCTTTATTTCTCATGTTTCCTTCTATGAATTTTATTTATTTATGATGTTTCAATTTATGTATTGATTTCTCAAGTGTGGTATACATCATTCCATTTAGGCCTGTGTTTGAATTGGTAGACAAGATTTTGGATGACTAAAGAGTGATCCTTTTGTTATTTTTTTTCTAGTTATATAAATTGGAACCTAGTAGGTAGTATAGAGACCAAACATAAGAGGATGATGGGAATGTGGTTTAGCCTAATCATGTGATATGAATCTTATACTCACCAATAAAAGTAGTTGGACACACAAATGGTGAACCTAACAGAAACCTTAAACAAATTTCATGTGTCACCCACATGTTAGGCTCCTTTTTCTCCCTTAAAATATGAAATGTAGACAAACATGGATCCAATAAAATTGATTATACATGTGTTCATTTATTGATATGATGATTTCATGAGGATTTCTTGTAATTTTTTCTCATTAGTATTCTGGAACATTCAACTAGAACCCCCTTTGATCCAAATGACATTTTACTACTTTAAGAACACACATGCTTTGACTACTGCACTAGTTGGAACCTCATTTAAAACTAGGGTTCTATTATCATTCTTCCACCCTCAACATTCGGTCTCAAATTCACTGGTTTGGGAGTCACACTTAAATGGTACCTTTACATCTTTAGAGGAAGCTAAAAAATCTATTCATCTCAAAAATCCCTACTAGATGTCTACTCGACAATGACTAGTGTAACATAATTTGTTGTAAATAGTTTCCATCTCAAACCATTTCATGGTCATATCCCTGGAAGGAAATGACATGTTCCTACCTTATATAGGGAGGTAGATTATGAGGTCACTGATGGACTCATCTAGATAGCATAAGGGACCCTCCAAAGGGCTCCTTCTAGCATTCACCATTACCAATTCTACAAAGCAATAAAACCTCTATATGATGTGTGTGTTTACCTCGAGAGTCTGACCTAAGTCTCCCAAAACTTGGTAGTAAAAAAAACCCACTAATGGTAGTGAGCAATCAACCAAGAACATGGCCCTACATCTATACCCTCCAAATAATCCCACTCACTAAATATGGTGGCAAACTATGAGAAAGAGGACACATTTTCCCACATTTACTAAGCTTGTCATTATAATATGGTATTATTCAAAGAAATAACCAATAATAATTTGGTAAAAAATATAGGGAATACCCGTATCCTTTCCCACTGACTTGATTAACATCGGTATATACCTATATGAAATGGAGGAAAAGATCAGGACCCTAAACATTCTCCAAAAATAGAATAAGAAAATATTCATGTTATGGTCACTGAAGTCACCTAGAATATTCTAAAAATGGTTAAAGGGAAGACGCACAACTATTCTACTATAATTTGGGTGACTCATTAACACAATATGAGGAGATTTAGAGAAGATAAACATCTTTTATCCTAATGTTCGGTGTATCTAGTTGAATGTAGAGGTTATAAGAGTTTGGGTCATATCTTGCACATCTTCAAAACATTTCCACTAGTTCCTCCTAAGGGGATATGATCTTTACATACTCCACATTATTATGTGGGTCCTCTTAATTTTTAGTAGGTATGTAGCTATAATACCGTATACTGCTGAGGCCAAGGTGGTAGTCGACATAGTTGTTACTAGACTCAGGAATTAATGTGCATGAAATGTGATCCCACTCAGAATAGTCAGGTTGCAGCATTGAGTCATGGTATGGGAAAACTAAATGATGTTCAACATATGATAAGGAGAATAATTCAAATTCATCTATTGTTTGAGGTACTAATCTAGTAACCCCAAATATAGATTCTACATTATTTGACACAATTGCATCATACAATGTTATATCTGATACATTTTTAGAGATTCTTGTCCTTGATATAGTGTATTTATATGTCATTAAGAATGTGTAAACCTCATTGGTTATTCGATCAATGATTTTTCACTGATGTAATTATTTTCCCCATCAGATAAGAAATTTTTTTATATATAGAATTCATTCTTCCCCATCATGTAACTGTGTGGTGTAATTATTGGAATGGATTTCATGCTTCCCTATAGATCCATTATTGATTGTTATCATTATAGAATTATGGTCAATTTTTGTTTGATGTCTCCTGTTTCATCATGTTGGGGATAACGGGTTAGAAATAACATTTTATTTGTTTTTATGATCTCTCATGTTGTATTTTCTGGTTTGATTTGTTTTTCAGGGCAGTGGGGCAGTAGAAGTGAAACTGCAATTTTTTTTTTCTGGTCTGCATTTCGTAGCGGTTTTAACCACCGCTAATGCTTTACTTGCCAGCATTTCACAGCGGTTATAAACTCCGCTAATGCTTCACTGGTAAAACATTAGTGGCAGTTAAAACCGCCGTGACATCTAATCGGTTTATATTTAGCGGCAGTTTTTTCCGCAGTGACAGAGGCGCATCAAACGCATGAATATCGCGGCGGTTAAAACCGCCGTGAATAAAAAAATATCTGGCACCCGTCAAACTGCCACTAATGTCACAAAAACCTCTGTGAAATGAGGCATCTATGAAATTTCCCTTAAACCTCCGTGAAATGGAAAAAACCACTGCTAATAGATTTTCGATGCCCAGTTTCACGACGGCTTCTGTAAACCGCCGCCAAACCATATAACGACGGTTTAAACCACCACTATATGAATAAAAAACCTCCGGTAATAGCCAGTTTTGTTGTAGTGTCTTTAAATAAAATAATAATAAGTGTCCTAATCTAATCTAAGTGGAACAAAAAGGTTCATATTTTATTCCAAAGGTTATTTTTGTTTGAATTATACTCATCCAATAGAATTTGGAATGTGTTAGGATAATAATAATAATTTCATTTTTACCCTTAATTACCCTATTTACTTTTAACCGTGGTAAATAATAGTAAAAATTTACTATTCACCAAAAATTATTTTTATCTTATTGAACCACATTTTACTCCTTTATGTTAACCGTGTTTCTTGGATTTTATAAATTCAACTCACATAAGTGTTAAAATTAAGTTTTATGTAAATTCGCAAATTCTCATAGGAGGTGGGTAAAAGACGTTAAAAAGTTCAATAAATCTTTTATATATTTAAAATTATTATAAAATGACTCCGATGAAGTAATTGAACTAATATAGGTATTATGTATCTATTTTGAACTAAAATAAATTTAAATAAAAATAAATTATTATTTAAATAAAAATTCGGTTTTAACCAATAACTCAGTGTTTTCACAATTCATCAAAAATTGAATGTTTTCAGAAAAAAACCAAAAATTCACCCCAGGCTAATTTGGATATTCCGAATCCAAAAATGGAGTCCATTTTGAAAGATAAAATTTATAAAATTTCAAAAAGTGGGTAATACTATTCATAATGGCTAGTTTATATAATATTTAATAGCATATCGTTGTTTAGTGAAAACCGGTATTGCGTACAACACGCGCTATCGAGGAAGGTAGTGATTGCGTGTAATGAAACCCAAGTCAGGGTTTCGTGTAGTACAAGATTAATTTTTTGTTGTGTATAATATAATCCAACCATGTTTCATTTAAACATTGAATATATATATATGTATATATACACTCAATTTTGCGTAGAATAACTTCTATCAAACGAACTTGAGATTGTGTGTAACATGATCCAAGAATAGTGTTTCATATACATAAAGCTAATATGGTATTGCATATAGTGCAACATAATCTTGGTGTAGCATACAATACAAGACCTCAAATAAATTAAAAATAATTCTTCTCATAAAATCTTGGGGTGTTACATTCTACCCCCCTTAAAATTAATTTTGCCCTCGAAATTCGTCGGGGTTATAAATCGTTTACCACTTGAAAGTTTATTTTATAGAAACCCACATTGTAAAAAGTAATACTAAAATATCATTTTAAAATGGAACGTTAGAAACATAACATATACCAAAAGTAACTCATCACTTGGTTTCCACATTGGAGAACATAGGTGAAAACATGGATATGGAAGAGAAATTTAACCATCTTGTTTTGATGGAGAGTGGTAGAGAACATGGCTATGAAAAATCCAATAATTAAAAAGCCATAAATTTTTTATGATCTAAGGTACCATATGATTCATTAGATATGAGGTCAGTAGGACAAAATTTTTGGTTTTCAATATCATTTCCCAAATATTGAAGAAATTTTGAATTAAAATAAATACTTACTTGATTTTGGTATAATCTCACTATTGTTCGTGCCTTGAAAAATTTCCACTTCATCTCTTAATGAAATGAAGTTTAATTTGACATTCATGAAGTGTGAGAATATCATGTGATAGAATGATAGCTCATTCCATCTTTCTCAAACATAAGGTTATCAAATGTCATTAAATATACATAAGTCCTTTTATGGTGATATTAATCGTATATGGACATATACATCATCCATCATACCTATTAATAATATAACACTAGTTTCTACTATCCATGGACTTCCTGTAGGCCAGTGGTAGGTGATAAAGGCCTGTCACACTTCAGTTGTGGGTTCAATTCCTGCATCCTTGTCCGACGTGATGGGTTGTCGCCCATCCTATGGGTTGTCATTTTACTAAAAATATACTATTATAAAATTTCATAAATTAAATCAAAAAGTTATAGCTTTAAGGAATATTATATGATGTATAAATTAATCCATTCCAACCTTTAGGCTTATCGAAAGTACTTCTGTCCGATTACTAGAAATGTCATCTACCGAGCATATGAATTCCTTCATTTGTCCCCCATATATCATAAGATATATCTTTTTTTGGTCATATTCCAAACATGTGAATACATTAATCATGTATTCTCTGGAAAAATGAATACCCATTGAACTTTAGTGAAAACAATAATGCTGTTAAAAGATAACTCTTTCCACATACCAAAAATTCAAAAAATTCTATATACTCAAACTATGATATCAGTTTGTCCTTATATCTGTCATGAGCTCATTAATTCTATCAAACATATTATTTTCTTCTTATCCCTTCATTATGCACATATCATCTTTTTTCCAAATATATTTCAATCAATTTTCATGGTTACCAATACCATATTCTTATGGAAAACTACAATGGACCAATACACAAATATTTCAATATACCATAAATGTACCTCAACAAAATTATTCATGAATTCCAATACATAAGCCCTTTAATCCATCATCTTCAATGATTGGCATGGAATATTTCCTTCCTATATTTAGAAGTAACCGCTTAGGTCAGGTCATTGAGTTGGGTAATGCCCATGTTCTCTATAGATAAGACATTGAACTCCATAACAGCCTACCACTCTATGACCCTTTTCTGCACACAGATAACATCTTCCCCTCCATTTGAGGTATTCCTCAAGGTTCTTCTTCCCATATTTCTGATATGTAGAATGTTTCATATTCCTTCTTCTATGTTCCTTTCCATGTGAAAATGCATAAAATTTCATCTTCCTCTTATTTGATTACTTAGGAATACCACCAAAGTTCACCTTGTTAATCATATATCCTGATGACTTATTCAGAATAATCACAATATCTTTCTCTCTAGGAATTACACAATTTTTTTGATCACAATCACCAATTTTTTCATCAGAATCAATGTTAACTGAATTCCTTCTCATTCCCTCCATTGACTAAAACCGTAAACCATAGTGTAAGAAATGGTTAAAATAATGAAGAACCACATAATCATTAAAGTTCACTTATGGGATGTCTAACTTATCACACACTCATTAATCCATGACACCTTAGGTTCAACCTTGGTTATTCACGATCATCAACATAATTCTAGGACTGCAACCTATAATTATAATAAATCTAAGGGACATCCCTAGACATACCTTAGAAATATCTCTAGGGATCTCTGTAAAGTTTTCACGTCCAAGTTTCGAAAGGTTAACTAAACCTTTTCTCTGATACAAATTGTAGAGACCCAAACTTTACGTACATGGACATGAAATTACTTTTGTGGAATACTTAATAAATAGTAAAAACTGACATCCAAGGACCGTAATAGTTTAGTGTCTTTGGAAACTCATAACATAATCTTCTAATCATGGGGAATGATCTTCAACATCTCCCATATAGATCTTCCCATTTTTCTTACCTAAAACAATTATTTATATCCTTGGGAAAAAAACATAATAAAATGGTGAGATCAAATGCTCAGTAAGTGTATGAATGGGGAAAATAAAACAAACTATATACATTTGAACAAAAAACATGAACATAATATTTAAAAATCAAGATATTGAGTTGTGAAATAAAACTTGGCAGTATGTAAGGCATAGATCATAAAGGAACATTAATCATAATAAAATAGAATGGGAATAAAACATTTAATTGTGGAAACCATTAATAACATGTTATGATTTCCATATTTTCCAAGGCATAGCTGCCAAGACCATCATAAGGGATAAAGTCATTACTGAACTGGGTTTACTTGTCGTTCTATCCCTGTATTACTGAACTGGATTCATTTGACGTTCCATCCATGTCTATCTCATGAAATATAAATCATTAATCAATGTATTAGATGGAGATATAGGTCCCACCCATCTCATAATTAAATAATTATTTCGTGTGCCACAAAATAAAAATAAATCATTTATCATAACCCAATGAATAAAATGGGTTTCATAAACAACATCTCATCGTGACATAATCCATTTAAAAAATGGATATCATTTCATCATAATAAAAATAAAACCATGTAAATAATAGAGGCATTATACTTGAAAAATAAAAATCCTAAATAATATCATCTTATATGGAAAATAGTTTTGACAAAACACTTGAAATGAATTCTTGAGGAAAATATCCTTTCTTCTTCAAAATCATTTTCTTTTCACAAAATTCCACACAATTTTAAAAGAAAAGTATTTTATTGATAATAATCATGAAATCTTGTAGAGTAATATTCATGAAGAAACGACGATATGAAACCGTAAAAATCCGTTCATTCCATATAAGTAAAAAACATTCTCCTCGTACTTTTATCGAAAAAGTCAAAAAGTACATCGTATGGTAAAAAAAGAAAGATTCCTTCCACAAAAAAAATTAAAAGTCAAAAAGGGGTAAAAATGACCTTAACCATACATGGAATAACATTAAACACTTTATGGAAACATTTTTATGGACATGGATGAAAAATATAACCCCATTAAATATTTACGTATAAGCAATCCCATATAAAAATGAGATTTGCAAAATTATCCATTACCTTATGTCCAATTTCTTCCGTATGAGTATGAGAATCTTGTATAGTGTGTTTCAAAAAATTATTAACTTGTAAAAAAACCATAATAATATTTATTATATCATATATGATTCACTTATGACTTTATATTAGCCGTTTTTTGTAAATTCCATGTTAAAGCAGCGTTTTGGGTAAAACCGTTTCATTTATCGTACGTGTTTCGACTTTTTGTTCTTGATATTATTAATTCTTTACTAATTTACTTAATTCTAGAATGTAAAACAATATTTATATATAATATATATTCAGCATATAAATATATATGATAGATCGATAAACGCAATGAAATACACCATTCATAGAGACGGTAGGTCGTACGTACGCATGAACTTTTTTTTTGTTTCCATATTGAATTGAATGGAATTAAGTAAATGAAACATATAATTATGTAAATCCAGTATAAATATTATTTTATATCTTTCATTATTATTTATTACATATACTTTATAATCATACTTGAATGGTTAATCATGGAAAATGAATCTCATCTCATTCGGGGAGACGGTAGTCCGTATGTACGCATGAGCGATGATATCATTCTTTTCGATTTTAAAATCGTATATAATTGAATGGTATATCATATATAAAAAATCATAATAATGTTATATTTATTATTTTAATCATCTATACTCATTATTATACCCATCAAAAAGATGAAATGTTTGATTAACAAACTACACCACGACGTGGAGACGGTACGCCGTACGTACGCACGCGTGGTGACTTTTTCATTCATAGGATGGATAAACTAACTAATATGGTTGTAAATTTTTTATAATAACATCACAGTATATACAAGATACTGGCGTTATTATTTTTTAATGGAAACAACAACGTAGGAGGATGTGGAAGAAGAAAGGAACTTGAAATAGGTTGTGATATATTTACCTCTTCTTCGGGTTCTTCTTTTTTATTTGATCAAAAGGGATCCTTAGGTAGGATTTCTGACTAAAGGAAATCTTGTAGGATGAAGGTAAGAAATTTGAGAGGGTATTTAGGTAGGGGTTTGATGATCCAAATGGCTTTGTAAGTGTTAATTAGAGATAAGGGGGAGTGCCCTTTTATAAGAGGGGAAATAGGCACCTTAGGAAAAACATAAAATATTATTTTATAATAAATTCATATTCAGTTTATAATGGATCCAAAGTGACTTATTTCGAGTATAGGGGGGATATGGGTCGAAATACTCTCAACCAATAGGTTTTAGACAAGTTTAGGTTACCATTTTAAACTTATCATTTAGATTTAACTCTAAGTTAAAAAATATAACTTTTACTGTGTCTTCTTGTATTCTTACATTATAAGGTTAATAAAATTACTATAAAATACCTTTATAACCCGAATTGGTTCATTATATGTGTAATAGATAGTATAAGATGAAATAACGTGAAATAGATATAGGTCAATCCATGATAATTACATTACTTATTGATAAAATGTTTCAGAAAAAATAAAACCTTTTCTTTTATAATAATCTAATTTTAATCAAATTTTCATAGTATAAAATATAATTCAATTTCCTTACCCATTATAAAATAAATCCATGATTGTTATTTTTTATATTATTTGCTTATTATGAAATTCATGTCATTCCAACATTAAATAACATAATTAGTAAAGTATCAAGTTATTGATAAAAATATTATGAATTTTCAATAACTATATCAACATATACTTGTCCATGTGATTTTTAAATTTTACAAATAAAGAAAAATATTATTTTTAATTAAAATGTATCCTAGATCAGTAATGATAGGAATGATAAATTAGATCCAAAGATAAATCCCCTATATATGAAATAAACTTTATTCACAAAAATCATTTACGTTTTGAGAGATTTATATAGATTTTTCAATTAACATGGTAATGGAATAGTAGTAACAAAAAAATTATATGAGTTAGAAGATTATTCCTTAGTTTATCAAAGATTTTTTTCCTTGATACTTGAAATTATTGTAATTAATGTTAAAATAAAAACATTTTCAATTCTACGGATCTTAGATATATTTTTTTATAGTGCCCTGAAATTTCGGTGCCTATGGAAATTGGTTAAAAAATATAATTCCAATGATACATGACAATATCATTAAAATAATTTGTAATTTTAAAATGTTATTATGATCCCATGTATTTTAGCATTGTATTATAAATGATGATATATAATTAGACCGATAGGGAGATAATTTCATGGAATATATTTTTAATGTTGGGGTTGACATATATTTCCATTAAGAATGAAAACATTACATTATAAAAAGGAGTAGGGAGACCCATTACATATCTTATAGGCCCATGGAAATGTTTCATGCATTATGCATGCATCGTTGCCTACCTGTATCATGTTTGCATCACTATCTACCCACATCATTCTTGTGTCAGCAACCACATCAGAAATTCCCTAAGAGGAGTGTGATGATTTGAACCCTAGTCATTTTGATTAAGGATTAAAAGGTTTTCCTCACATGTTCCAACACAACTGCATAAATTTCATGGTATATTAATAAATATGAAAACATTAAAATAGATAAATTAAAAAAGATAGAAATCTAAGACTCCCCAGAAGAAGTGAAATCATCTCCATCATTTCCCTATGACTCTACATCATCAAATAGAGAGTTATTGGATAATAACTTATGAAATAAGTATTTAACTTTGGAATAAATTTCCTTATTTAATGCTTGATCTGAATGAGGCTGAAATGTGGTAGGGGTTTTAGGGGATGTTCGGGCTACCTCTATGGTAAAAAATCTGGGTATCTCATGAATGTAGTTGACTATAATATCTTCCACAAATACATTCTTATCACTAGTAGAAAGGGAGGATGAATGGAACACCACTAAATAAATGAAATAAAAGTTCCTTGATTTATTTGGTCATCTTTTCCCTATAATTTCATTTTACATTTGTCACAATTTATCTTAGAATCTTTCAAATATGGATGGAATGTTTGAAATATCAATATCACTCTATTATATATGATGTACTATGATATGGTTTTTTGAGGGGATCCCATGGAAGTAGAAATAAGAGGTGTAACATGAGTTACTTTGTAGGTTGGTTATGATGTGGATCCTAGAAAGCTATGAGTGGGGGTTATCTATTGTGGTCTAGGGATACAATTAAGGGAAATGGACCTTTTTCTATATGCTGGGCATGTAGAGCTTGTAAGATGAAGGAAACATTGGTAAATAATCCATATTATTTCTCTAGTTCTTAGTTTATTGTACTTGGATATCATATTTTACATTAATTACCACATTATGAGTCTTTCATTTTATTTTTATGACCTGTATAGTATATTACTATTTCATGATGATTACCACTATGTTGTTCTAGGATATTTTTTATTACATGTTTTGTTATGGGAACATAGATATTCTTAATAGGGTTATAGTCTCCCCACAACACCAATTAGACACTCTCTGCTAGTCTAAAACCTCTTGCTTATGGGGAGATTCACTTGAGGTCATTTGACACACCAGCTAGACCCGATGATTCATTATGGGTGTTAACAAGTATTTAAAAATAAGGTTTGCTTTTCATTCTCTTTGATCTTATTTGGGGAAAGGTATAAGGTAGATATGTTATGAGGAAATCGGGTAGGGGATCTATGTAAGTGCTTAGAAATATCTTTAGTGACAACCTACTGAGTTAAGGATGATGGGATTGGTATTATTGATTATGGAATTATAGTTTCGTGTCAACCCTGAGTACCATTTTTCTATTATAGTTTATGAGATTTTATTTTGTTCATGAATCATTAATAGGAATATTGGTTCACACTTTATGTATATTTTTTTTATACATAGTAATTCAATTAATTGGATTTCATTAGATATATGAGATATATTATTCTATGATATAATATTGTAATTTAAATTAATTTACTTAATCATGCTATTTTTTATATATATATAAATAGGAATAATTTGTAGGTACTGAAGACCTGAGTTAGGCTATGGGTAGTGAAAAGGGGACCGAGCCTTGTAGAAATTGGTATCTTCTTAAGATGAAACTTGTTTCTTCCTTTAATCACATGAGTGGTATAGGCCTATGAACATTGTAATGTGTCTCTAAGAATTAATTAGGATTTTTATATAACACGACAATGTTTTCATATTTCAAGTCCAAATAGAGAAGTGGTTCAAGATGATCCTTCTAGATTTTAATATATTGTTGTATTTATAGATTCGAATGATGATATAGTTGGCACACTCCAATAACCTCTCCAGTAGTTCAGCTATAAGAACCACTTCAACCAAGAGTCTTTTGGACAATGGCAATTCATGGAAGATGATATCACATGAAGACAATCAATTATTAATGGGGAACCTGTCTTCACTATATCCCATATTTCGAGGGCACTGGAGAACCCTAAGATCTCGATGATTGTATTGATGTCTTCAAGAGAATGTTTGATCTAGTGGAGACTCTAGGGTATCATCAAGTTAAGTTGAATACTTTCATACTTCAAGAACACATGAGGAGATGGTGGAGTGTTATAAAACTAATAGGGATATGTGAGGGCTTAACTTGGGATACTGTTAATAATTTATTCTTTAATGAATTGTCTCAAGATACACTAATGCAAGATCAAGATTAGTTATTTTTAGAGATTAAATTATGGATGACATCAGTATCTTCATATTCTACTTTGTTGGCAGAGTTTCTTGATGATATTAGTATCTTCATATTCTACTTTGTTGGAATATTTGCTTCACTTCAATCATCCTTTGGATGGGAATAAGGCACAAAAGTACTAGAATATTGAGATTGGACTTAAACCAAAGCTAAGGTTCCAAGTTAGGAATTTATACCTAATGAAATACCCTAAGATGTTTCAAATGAATCTCACAATTGATAAGGGATTATATGGGGAGATCATAGAGAGACATGTTCCATCTCTTAGTGGAGTAGTGGGTAGTATTACTAGTAGTGTTTACAGTGGATTATATAGGAGCATAAAGAGAAATCCAAAAGACATGCACAAGGTAATCGATTTATTGTTATTGTGTATTATGGGTTCTTAGTCTCCCTATTTGGGAGGAATTGATGATAAGTGTAAAAATTGTGGATGGAAAATGAATAATATCATGTGGTGTCTAAATATGATTAATGATTTTAATTAATGTAGTATGATGGGTTATCTGGAGAAATTTTGTCAAAAGTAATCATAATTTGGTTTTTGGAGATCATTCGATAATGTGGTCACATAACCTCAGTAAAATATGCATAGTTAAAAAAATTATTTATCCCATTTGATTCTTTTACATCAGAGGTAGGGTCATGGGTGCAATATAGGAAAGGATTAATTAGTGGAATAGGTTTTCGATAATGGTGGATAGGGTCCTTTTATTATTTTAGGTATAGTTCTAATTACTAGTATTCTATATACATCCTTGTTTTATACAATAGGTTCCATTCCTTTTATATTCTTCCAAGTCTTTACTGGGTTATAATTAGCAATTTAATTATCACCCAAATTGGTTTCACCTGAAACAACATTTAAGAGGAATATATATACCCTCTACATATTTATAAAATATCTATAATTGTTTCTGGTTACTGAAATATATGAGATTTCTATATTTGGGAAATGATTATCATCAATGTGACTTTTATCATGAACTAGATGACTTTTTATCAGCTGCATATAAACTTCTATATGAGACAAGTACACATTGGTATGAAGAAGATGTATTTGCTTGTTTTGATTGGTGAATGGGATGTTGGATAAGTATAATGGGTCTGTAAGTGAGTTTGTTTAAAACTTTTATAACACAGGTTGAGGGAATGTATCTTGTAGAAATAATGTAGTAGCTTCCCCCTCTTACCCTATCATGTAGGAACATTATTAATATTTCTTTCAAAAAAAATCCTTAAGACATTCAATTGATAAAGAAATCAATTTTTAGATCAAACTTATATATGTATAACAACCTTTATAAATCCCTATATATCATAATACATCAATGAAGTTTATGAAATTCAGGTTAAAGCTCCATGATTTTGGGGAAAATGGATTTATCTAATTGAGAAATTAATATTGAGGTGCTCCATTATTATTCTCAATGAATAAGGATGGGATCAGTTAGATCAATGTGGACTATTGGAAGCTAAATAATTTCAAGGTGAAGAACATATACATATTTTCAATTATTGAAGATTTACTTGATCAGTTTTTTGAATGCTAGTGGTTCTCTATGATTGGCTGGTAAACGAGATATCACCTTTATTCGGTCAAGGAAGAGTATATAACTAATGCATCATTTAGAAGTTGCTATAGATCCTATGAGTACCTTTTCATGAATTTTCGGTTTATGAATTCTATAATAGTGTTTATTATAATCATGAATAATATAATCTATCCACATATTAGTTGTTTTGTTACTATGTTTTTTGATGATATCCTAATATAATAATAGACCTTAGAGATGCGTGATAAGAATATTGAGATCATGTAGAGTAAACTTTGGGAACATCAGATTTATTATAAACATTTGAAGTGTAAATTTTGGATTCATGGGGTTTGTTTCCTTAGGAATGTGATTTATGATGTGTGAATCTAAGTTATTCTAGAGAAGGTAAAGGTAATTTTTTTCATGGGGAGAAACTAAGAACTTGTTAGAGATTAGGGGTTTCCAAGGTCCATGTAGAGACCCAAACATGACGTACATGGACATTACATTACTTTTGAGGAATACATAACACATAACAAAAACTGAAATTCAAGCACCGTAATAGTTTAGTGTCTTTGGAAACTCGGAACATAATCGTATAATCATGGTGAAATATCTTCAACATCTTCCATTAAAATATTCCATTTTTTCTTACCTAAAACCTTTCTTTATATCCTGGGGAAAAATCTTAAAAATAGGGTGAGCTCAAATTCTCATTAAGGGTAAGCATGAAGAAAATAAAACAAAACATATACATTTGAACAAAAAAAGATGAACATAAAGTTTAAACATCAAGATCATGAGTTGTGAAATAAACCGTGGTTGTACTTAAGGCACAGATCATAAAAGAACATTAATCATGATAAAATAGCATGGGAAAAAAACATGTAATTGTGGCAACCATTAATTACATGTTATGATTTCCATATTGGCCAAGGCATTGCTGCCAAGACCATCGTAGTGGATAAAGTCCATTACTGAACTGGGTTTACTTTCCGTTCCAGTCCTATATTACTGAACCAGATTCACTTTCCATTCGAGCCATGCCTATCTCATTAGATATAAATCATTACCCAATGAATTGTAGGGAGATATAGGTCCCACCAATATCATAATGAAATCATTCTTTTGTGTGCCACAAAATTAAAATAATTCATTCATCATAACAAAATGAATAAAATGGGTTTCATAAACATCATCTCATCATGACATAATCCATATAAAGGAAATGGAAAAAATTTCATAATAATAAAAACCAAACAATGTAAATAATAGAGACATTATACTAGAAACATAAACATGCTAAATAAATTCATCTTAGATGGAAAATAGTTTTGAAAAGACACTTGAAATGAATTCTTGAGGAAAATATCCTTTCTTCGTCAAAATCATTTTCTTTTCACAAAATGCCACAAAAATTTTAAAATAAAATTATTTTATTGAATCTAATCATGAAATCTTGTAGAGTAAGATTCATGAAGAAAAGGTGATATTAAACCATAAAAATACATTCATTCCCTATAAGTAAAAAAAAATTCTCCTTGTACTTTTACTAAAAAAGTCAAAAAGTACCTCGTATGGTAAAGAAAAGAAAGATTCCTTCCATAACACAAAGTAAAAGAAAAAAAGGAGTAAAAATGAATTTAACCATAGAGGGAAGAATGTTAAATACATTATTGAAACATTTTTATGGACATGGATGAAAAATATAACCCTAGTAAATACTTACGTATAAGCAATCCCGGATCAAAATGTGATTTGCAAAATTATCCCTTACCTTATGTCCAATTTCTTCCGTATCTGTCTAAGACTCTTGTATAGTGGTTTTAAACATATTATTAACTTGTAACATAACCATAATAATATTTATGATATCATATATGATTCACTTATAACTTTATATTACCCGTTCTTTTGTAAATTCCATGTTAAAGCAGCGTTTTGGGTAAAATCGTTTCATTTATCGTACATGTTTCGACTTGTTATTCTTGATATTGTTACTTATATCAGGATTTACTTAATTAAATAATTTAAAACATGATTTATATATAATATATATTCAGAATATAACTATATATGATAGATCGATAAACAGAATGAAATACACTGTTCATGGAGCTGCTAGGTCGTACGTACACATGAACACTATTTTCGTTTCCTTATTGAATTGAATAGAATTAAGTAAATTAAAAATATATGTACATAAATCCCTTATCATTATTATGTAATATCTTTTATGACTATTTATTATATATACTTTATAATTATACTTGAATGGTTAATCATGGAAAATGAATCTCATCCCGTTCGTGGAGATGGTAGTCCATACGTACGCACGAGAGATGATATCATTATTTTGATATTAAAGTTGTATATAATTGGATGGTATATCATATATAAAGAATAATAATAATTTTATATTTATTATTTATAACATTTATACTCATTATTATACCCATCCAAATGATGAAATGTTTGAATAACAAACTACACCATGACGTGGAGACGGTAAGTCGTAAGTACGCACGTGTGGTGACTTTTTCATTCATATGAAGGATAAAACAACTAATATGGTTGTAAAAGTTTTATAATAACATCACAGTATATAGAAAAAACTGGAGTTTCTATTTTAGAATGGAAAAAATAAAGAGGGAGAAAGTGGAAGAAGAAAGGAACTTGAAATAGGCGGTGGGATATTTATCTCTTCTTCAGGTTCTTCCTTTTTATTTGATCAAAAGGGCTTCTTAGGATGGCTTTCTAACTAAAGAAAGGCCTCTAAGATTAAGTGAGGATAGTTTAGAGGGTATTTGGACAGGGTTTGGCCAAGCCAAATGGCTTTGGAAATGTGAATTATAGAGAAGGAGGAGTGCCCTTTTATAAGAGGGGAAAGGGGCACCTTAGAAAAAAAATAAAATATTATTTTATAATAAATTCATATTCGGTTTGTAATGGATACAAACAGAATTTTTAGAGGTTAGGGTCTGTATGGGTCGCAATCCTCCCAACCAATAGGTTTTAGAAAAGTTTAGGTTACCATTTTAATCTTATCATTTAGATTTAACTCTAAGTTAAATAATTTAACTTTTACCCTGTCTTCCTGTATTCTTACACTATATGATTAATAAACATACAATAAACTACCAATAGAACCACAATTGGTTCATTAATGTCATAAATATTATTATATAAGTCTTTTGGCAGAAACTTATATTTTTAGGACCATTATATCAATTATTAATATAATTTTTTTAAAAAACTCTTAAATGTCAATTTGGACACTATTTAGTATTTTTTTTCTAAATTCATAACAGAATTATTACTTCGAAAAACATTTATCTAACCAACCCAAATATGTTATATTAACCTATAAAATTAGTTTAATTCATAAAAAGTCTCAAATTACATTTATTTAGATATTTACAATATCAATTATTTTAATATTTCTTTAATAAGGTAATTACAGCATCATCATTGTGTCATAAATAAATTAAATTATTTAATGTCTACAAATATAAAAATAAATACCATTATATAGTAAATCTTGTTATCTTTCGGATGAATATTTATAGTCAAATTTATCTTATGTGTAACCCTATATTAAAAATGTTTTAGTTATTAAACTTTAATTTTAACTCTTTTAACCCTTCTCAGTACAATAAAAACCAGGTTTAGCGACGGTTTTGTGGCGGCGGTTCACAAAACCACTGCTAAACATTTTCGCCGAAAGGTTTCACAGAGGTTTTTAATAAACCGCCCCACCACCCATAATTTGTTATAAAAAACCTGACCCTTCCCTACCCCCACCCCGACGTTTCCCCCAAACCCTCGCGACCCCTTCTTCCCCTAACCCCCCCGGCCCCGGCGACCCTCGACCGTCCGACAACCCCCAACCATCCGGCGACCCCGTCCGGTGACCCGCGACCCCCAACCGTCTGGCGACCCTACGACCACCATCTCTGGAGACCCCTGTCTTTTCCGGGTATGTATCCATTTATGTTTTTTGGATAAATATCTTAGAGTTAGGTTTCCTTTTATTTATGAAATTTCAATGGTATTGGTTATCATGTGTTAATGATGTATACAATGGGGCCTTTTTTGTTTTTTACATGTCTATTAAGACAGATTGGGGGCACACTAGATTATCCTACTATGTGATAAATTGGGTATGGAGGCATGTTATTTCACTCATGAGTTTTTAAAATTCTGGGGATATTTTGGATGATGAATACATTGGTTGGGTACTTACATGGATGTGTGCATTCATGATATGATTGATCATAATGGTGTGAGATACTTTCACTAATTTTTCATTTGTATATTATTCACTAATTCATGATATTCACTCATGTTATATATATATATATATATATATATTATGTTCTGACTTGTTCATGTTCTTGGGAATTGTGTGGGATGTATCATGTATTATCTATTAGGTAGTATAATCATGCCCTTTATATGAACCATAATGAATATATAGATGTTTCATATTCAAGATACATGAAAAGTAAAGGTATCCCACTTCTATAATAGTGTATCTTGAGGCTACATCCATGGATAATGGGACCATGATCTTGTATATGGTTAAGGGGTGGAGTTTGGGGTGGTTTTATTGTGCCACCTTAATTAATTTTATGAGGTATTGGGTTTTGCAGACTTATATGATATATCATTGACTATAAGAACTCTTATCTTGGTCATGTTATATCCATTGTGTTTGCTTGATTTTATATCATGCATCATATTTATGTTATAAAATTTTGTTTGGTCTAATTCTGGTTATGTTGTGGTTGAGAGTAAACCACCACAATGAATTCATATACCGTTGTATTTTATAGTCATCCTCTAGTGTCTGTGGGATGCACCTAAGTTTAGTGGAATTTTGGACCTACCCAAGTCAATAGGTTGGGGTCAAGATGTTGAAGTGGTATTCCTTCCCATTTAGGTTTAATTACCATCAATTAAAATTTCTATTTTTGATCAGTTGTTTAGGATGGAGAAATCTCAACTGTGACATGATGAATTAGAGAAATTTGATGAAAACTATTTTCACACACTTCACATCCTTGAGTTAAATAATAATAATATTATATGATAATTCCATAATAATCCCACATTTGATTATTTATCAAAGGAGAACTAGTATTATCTATTAGAACACCTATGATACCTAGGAGGAAACCTATAAATCTAGAGTAAAATTGGAAGGGCCGTATAAAATACAAAATTTCGACTCCAACAATGCCTACTCCATGATTATAATTGATTGAGAGCATATCATGTCTACCACCAACATAATTATTCTCAAAGAAATACTTTTTATAACTTCACAATGGGGATTTGAATGTCCATTTTTAATGACTTTAAACTTCTTATAGATGGTTCCATTCATAAGACCACAAACTGCAAGACACGAAGGTCCTTGGTGTAGGACCATAAAATGTATTAAACTCATTTCATTTTCATATAACATATGATCCATCCTGTAACAGTGTAAAATAACTTTATTGGTATATTTTTTATGAAATTATTCCCTTTTACATTAGACATATCTATGTAATAGTTCTTAGTGTAAGGGCTTACATGTTTTCAGTGGGTCTTCACAAACAAATTTACACTAGGATGAAACTATTTTATTATCTCATATACATAATCTAGATCTAAATAGAGACTCCTTTTCCAAAACTACATACGGATTGATTACTATTCTTATAGGATACATAGTGGTATCTATATCTCTTATATTAATAATGGTTAATGATATATTTCATTCATAATCTTCTACACTATCCTAGTTTATGTGTTCTTTCATTCATGTTAGGTTTCTTTTTATTTCCATACACATGTATGAAACAATCTTATATTAAGAACTATGTGTGGATTAATTCAAGTTAAGTCCATATATATAGTTATGTCCCAATCATTTATATTGGACCAAACCAAAAATTTAATTCCTATAAAAAACTAACCTTATCCTACTATTCATGACTTCATCTATTCAAATAAAATTTTCTTTATTGACTTGACACTAAGACTCAAGAATTTTATTTTTAATAAAATACAGATATACACAAATCCCTCTTCACATTTATTGTAGTCATATGAACTTAAAATGAATGACATAAAGATTCTCACCATACCACATTATACTACCTTGCACAAAAGTCATTTTTTTAATTATATCGTTAAACTAAATGACATATTGTCCCCCTTAAATTACATTTAAACCTATTTCATAAATTCACTAGATAAAATATAATTTCCTTATATGAGATAAATATCCATGTAATAATCCTCAGTGAAGAGTTCCTTCTCAAATAACCTATGCAAAAAAAATTCCACAATTATTTCCTTGGATTATATCATATGGGATTCATGGATTCCCATCAAAACTTCCTTTATATAGCTTGACACTGGACAACATCATTTTACAATTCACAAGAGACAGATTTTTGAAGATATATTATAAGAACAACATGTGACATGATTCTTATTGATATGGGATATATAGTGACACACGAATTTACCATCCTAGGACATTATGTAGTTCCCATTTTATTTCCCAATTCTTACCCAATAAAGATACATTTAACAATTAAAATCAGTTTTCATCCTTTAAATTCCCACCAGGGCACCCATACATGTATCCCTTTCTCTCATATACAATATCTAGATATTTTTTGAGACCTTATAGAAACTACATGTGTATTTATTTCTATTATTACTGGATATATAGTGATGTTTGAGCCAGTAAACCTGGACCCAAAAACACATTTCATCACCATAAAAGTTGTCTTAGTGTATAGTACCCTCATTCATGTTGGGTCACTCCATATTTGATTCTATACTATGATAATATATTTTCTTCCAAGAACTACATGTGTCATGATTCCAATTATTTTAGGATATATAGAAACACCTAAACTATCCATATCTGTATTAGTCACAATTCATCATCTACTTTCAGTCCCCCTAAATATTCTATAATTTACTAACCTTGGACATATTTGGACTAGAGGGTTCCAATTACCTTTTATATATCATATTTAAATAAGAAACACTTTATACATTAAGTATTTCAATCACTCCAAAACACTCATGGATATTGGTAGTCAGTGTATCTAATTTTTAAATAACACCACTATTTTGAAATGACATTCCTAACATATATCATTCCTAAAAACAAGAGATGATTTGTGTATAATGCACATAGGTGTAATTTCATGGTAATTCATACATTTATAGTATTGAAACCCCCTTTCAAAACTCCCTTTATGATTTCCATTATATAGATTGATTCCAAAAATTCATATATGAATGGGATAAATTCAAATAGATAGTGAAAAGATTGAAAAACATAAAGAGTGATGAAACATGACCAATTTTCATGAACTGACCTAGGCTACCCATAAACTGGCTACCCTAGCTAGCCTGCGATAAGTCTCAAAGGGTTTCATATAAGGGAAAAATATTTCTAGTAATTTCGTTGTAATAATGATCTGAAAATCATGCATCTTTAGTGTGTTTAATGACATCACTTTCAATGGGGTGTTGTTTGAGGCAACATAAATGTGTGATCGACAGTGTTATGATAACTGTGTAACCCGATATTCTTACTTCTCCTCAATGAGGTGTTGATGCTGTCTCCTAGGGACCAGACTTGTTCAGTTTCTCTGGGCATGCTAAGTAAGTGGTAAATATGATCAATTCATCATCTTTATTATATTATGCATACTTTATAATCAATGGGTCATCTTTATTATTTTATGTTTCTGTAATCTTACACTATCGTATATATGATACATTTTCTCTATTTAGTAGTAACTATGTGTATTAATTTTTTATTATTATTTTGTAGGCACATTGTGATATACATGGATACAAGCTGGATAACATTACCGAGGAACACACCTCAATATGTTAAGGGTTTGAATGAGTTTTTAGATTTTTAAATTTCTAATCGATCTGTTGATGGGAGAATAAGATGTCCATGTATTAAATGTAAATTTATAACATGGTTGAAGAGAGATAAAGTTTATGAACATTTAATACAGAATTAATTCTCTGATCAATATTTGTGTTGGATTTGGCATGGAGAATCAAACAATACAGAAAGATTGAGCACTGATGTTAATCCACAGAATGAGGTCCCATGTTCGTCGACAATGGAAAATTAAATGAAAAACCTCATAAATGATGCATTCGGCACTGTAAGACAACACTATGAGCATAAAAACAAATCAGAACATCCAGAAGATGGTGATACAAATTTCAATGTGACAAGTGATGTTTTTGAGACTGTAACACAAGAAGATCAAGATTGTAACATATCATTGGATCCTCCTCTTGATTCTATGGAGCCAAATGTAAGGGAAACATTCAGTGAGAAAAATGTGTTTGATGATTTAGTTGACTATGGAAATCAAGAGTTGTATAGTGGGTGTTTGAAATATTCAAAGCTTTCATATCTGATAATGTTCTACCATATCAATTGTCTACGTTGAATTAAAAATAAGGAAATGTCCATGTTATTGAAATTGATTCGTGATGCATTTCCTGAAGCAAAAATCCCAGAATCATTTCATGATATGAAAAAATTTGTTAACAAGCTTGGTCTGAATTATACAAATATACATGCGTGTCATAATGATTGTATGCTTTATTGGGGAGAGGATTCAAGTAGAAAGAATTGTAAGAAATATTCTTCTTCTAGATAAAATTCAAAGGGTGATGCTAGAAGTCTGACTAAACATAATTTCATGGAGAATAAGAAAATGAACTCACCTGCAAATGTTTTGCGTTACATTCCTTTGAAGCCTCGATTGCAACGATTATTCATGTCATCAAAAACCACCGAACACATAAAGTGGAATTCTGTAGATAATAACAATGATGGGTTAATTAGACGTCCACATGATTCCCAATCGTGGAAGACATTTGATTAATTACATACAGATTTCTCAGCTGATCCTAGGAATGTTCAATTAGGATTGGCTGCTAATGGATTCAACCCATTTGGGACATTGAGTACCAGTTATAGAATTTGGCTAGTTGTTTTGATCCCTTATAATCTGCCTCCGTGGATGTGTATGAAACAAACATATTTTATCATTTCGATGATTATTCCTAGAAAACAAATGCCTAGAAATGATATTGATGTATACCTACAGCCTTTGATTGAATAATTGCAGGTGTTATGGAGTAACGGTGTTGATACATTTGATGTTTCTTCTAAAAAAATGTTCAAAATGCATGCTGCTTTAATGTGGACCATTAGTGACTTCCATGGGCTTGGGAATTTATCTGGTTGGAACACTTATAGGGGTTTGGCTTGTCCCATTTGTAAATTTTATTTCGAGCCCAAATGGATACATCACAGTAGAAAATGGTGCTTCTTTTGACATTGAACATTTCTTGATTCATCTTATAGATTTCTGCTGAACAAATAAAAATTTAATGGTTCCATTGATCATAGACCACCTCAAAGTTGTTAACCAGTTCTGAAATATTGACACAGCTTGAAAATGTTAAAACAGAATTTGTGAAGGTTCATAATTTGAATGATAGCAGAAAATGAGTGCGAAGTGCATCGTCAAGTGAAATCAGAATGCGAAAATGGAATAAAAAAAGTATATTCTTCAATATTTGGTATTGGGAATTTAATTTCTTGCTCCACAATCTTGATGTGATGCATATTGTGAAGAATGTATGTGATAATTTGATTTTAACATTACTTAATAAGCATGAAAAGTTTAAGGATCATCTCAATGCTGGAAAATACTTACAAGTAATGAACATAAAACGTGATCTCTGGCCAGATGAGAATGAAAAGTATGCTCCGGCCATTTTTTCAATGAAAAATAGGGCTAAGGATACGTTCCTTTGAATTTTATTGAATGTGAAGGTATCTGATGGGTATTCAAGTAACATCTTGACGTGTGTTGACTTGAAGAATCGTAAGTTATATGTATTGAAAAGTCCTGATTCACATATTTTGTTACAACAGTTACTACCATTAGCATTGCGTACATTATTACCTGTAAAAGTTATTACTGTTGTACTCCAATTCTGTACATTTTTCAGGAAATTATGGGAGAACTCTCTACATCCATTTCAGCTTGACAACCTCCAGGAGGGGTTTTTATTGAACCTTTGTGCAATGGATATGATCTTTCCTCCATCTTTTTTTACTGTCATGATGCATTTAACTGTGAATTTAGTTGAAGAAGCTGAATTAGGAGGCCACGTTCATTATTGATGGATGTATCCAATTGATAGGTATTTTATTTATATGTTTCTAGTTATGTAAAAAAAATTTGGAATTTAAATAAATGCATTATATTATATTTTTATTTCACATATATCTTGGGAATTTGAAAGCATACATGATAAATAAAGCTCAACCAGAATGCTCTATTGCTGAATGCTATTTGGCTGAGGAGTGTCTCACCTTTTGTTACTGATATGTAGATGATATTGAGACAATATTTAATCAATTTGGACGTGTTTAATACACATCAACTCAATCTCAAATGCATCAAAAATAAAAAATATTTCCTGATATTGGCCTATCAGTTGGGAGGACCTCATATGTGACACTAACATAATTGGAATTATTACAAGCACATAGATATGTGCTGCTGTATTGTGGAATTGAAGATCCATTTATTGAAGAGTTGAGGATACAAACAAAGAGAAGAATGAGAGGCCAAACATGAAATGAGAAAGATATAACAAAATCTGTGAATAAAGAACTGGTAGAATGGTTTTCACGATGTGTAAGTTTATAAATATTTCAATAAATACGAATATTAGTTTATCACATACAATTTGTAAATCTATTAAATTATATTTATTTTTTCAGATCATGAATACTGATACTCGAGTAGACTTGTTAGAAGATTTGATGTTTCTTACTAGAGGTCATATAAAACAAGTTATAAAGTTCGACACTTATAATGTGAATGGATTTAGATTTTGTACAGTCGATCGAGAAGTGGGTTAGAAAACACAAAATAGTGGTATATCTACATTTTATGAAGTGGGATACTGTGGAAATATGCATGATATTAATTAATTAAACTACCATGGGCATTTTTCTGTTGCTTTATTCAAATGCAAATGGGTCGATATTATCAGAGGAGTTGAAAGAGATTCCTTGCAATTTACTTCTGTAAACTTCTCTCGCTTGACGGATGTTGGTGATCATGAAATGCATGATCCATATATCTTAGCATCACAAGAAAAAATGGTATATTATGTGAATGATGTTTTGGATTAAGGGTGGAGTGTAGTTACTCAGGTAATACAAAGAGATTTGTATGATATGGGAGATAAATTGGAATATTTGACCTCTGCAATTGAATTTCATCAACAACAAGAAGGAGAATTATTTTTCCATCATGATATTGAAAATATTAGTCTAGCAAGGATGAATGAAGTGGATGAAGCAATGGAGCAGAAAAATGACATGATTGAAGGGGAAAATGATTGTATGTACAATTATTTATTCATTCAGGAACCACTTGTTTCATTTCTGCAGTCATTCACTTTCATTGTTATATATATTTTGTTTGTTAGTACTGGGCATCTATTATCATTTTTAAAATTATTTTTCTGCATAAATTTTTTGAAATATATATTCTGAACATAATTTTATTTGATTAAATGACATGAATGCCAAGGAAGAAGAGGTAAACTATTTTATCTAGTTCTGCGACATATGACGATCCGTCTGTCCCCATGACATCTGAGGCACCAGCTACCCATACCCATGCACCATCTTCCCCTGCACCATCTCTGACACCATCTGTGGATGTCTCATTAGAGGATGAGTCATCCACTCCCCCTACAAGAGCCTCAATAGTGGGGCAGCGACACGCCCCTTCCAGTTTATCACGAACATTCTGGAGGGTCACAGTCATAGGTTCAAATTTTAATTAAATAAATTTTTTGCATTTTGTTTATACTAATTTTTTTCTCACTATAGATGAAAAAATGAAACCATGAAAAAAAACATAAAAAGTTCAGATGTTTGGAACATGAATGGAGAGAAGATAGTCATTCCATTTGAATCTTATGGGGTCCCGACAGATGGTACTGTGGGGTTACTTGGCCAGATTATAGGTCAGCTGGTAGCGGATCCCCTTCCCTTCATATTTCAAATGATTATTGGAGGCATATGCCTCCAAATTAGAAAAATGATGTTTTCGATTCTCAGATAAAGTTAATTTTATTACTTTATGGTTTAATTGAATGTAATGTTACTAATATGTTCAAAATGAATTTCTGTATACAAATGTTCATCCACTTTACCGTTGCTGATGTGATAGCACTGAAGTGGACATTGAAAAATCTTGGTTAAAAATGGAAATATTTCAAATGGAGGATGTGGTGTAATGTCAACGATACATCATTGATCGTGCAGAGAATGTATGAGAATCTACTCAGTGGGGTACCTAAAGAAAAGTGGAAAGTTTTTGTTGATAGACACCGTGATGAGAAGCGTATGGTATTGAAATATATATTATTATATTATCCAAATTTTACATTTATACATGTATATGAAGAAAAGACGACATTGAATACATTAATTTTAATTTGAATTTTATTTATTTCAAGATCTCTCAAGACAGAATGCATCAAACCGGGCAAAGCAAGTCATCCCGCACACTACATGATCAAATTTTTTTTCTAGAGGCCAAATCTCATTGGTAATCTTTTAATTAGTTTAAATATTTATAAGAAAATATTATCTATTTAACATATTGAATTGTTGATTTATCTTTGTTTAATGCAGTCAGAGAGTTTAGGCATGAAGCATCCCGAACTGAACTACGGCTGGATGCTCATAAAAAAACAGGTCGAAGTTTTGTTAATGAGCCTTCCAAAGAAGTTGGGGTATGAAGTCAATTTTTTATTATAATAACTTATTATCAGTTTTTAATATGTTAATATATATTGATATTTGATTTATAGGTAAAAAATAAAGAAATATGGGATGCCAATTCTGGGCAGTCCTACTCAGTCTCCCATGATGACCCGGTTGCTAAAGTACTCGGGAAGGAACATCCTGGTAGAGTGTGCGGGATGGGTTTGGGACCCGTACCATCTGAGGTCTTTGGCAGGCCACCTAGGATTTCAGCTACATCTACTCCTGGTTATAGTCATTTCATACCCGAAGATGCTTAAAGGGAGATGTCTTCTCTACGATACACAGTTCACCAGTAGGGGGATCAAATATCTGCTTTGTAGAAAGAGTTTCTTGAAATACATCAGCATATGAGAAGATATGCCCCCAGTGGTAGTGCATCGACTAGTGGTGAACAGGTAAATCACAAAAAATCAAAATCATTTAGTTTTAAAAAAATTATTGGTTTTATGTTTAATTATAAATATGAAACAATATTTAATTTTCAATATAATGTTCTTACAAGTGGTAGTAGGTAGTGGAGATGGAGGTGGAGAGGGTGACAATGCATCACTGGACCATGAGTAGTAGTATTGTTGATGTGTTGAACAAATATAAGAACATTTAGTTTGTATATGTAACATGTATGGCACATAGTTTCCACCAAAAATTTCCATGTCCTAACATTTTCTTGATTTCTCATGTTTCCTTCTATGAATTTTTTTGATTTATGATGTTTCAATTTATGTCTTGATTTCTCAAGTGTGGTATATATCATTCCATTTAGGCCTGTGTTTGAATTGGTAGTCAAGATTTTGGATGACTAAAGAGTGATCCTTTTGTTATTTTTTCTAGTTATATAAATTGGAACCGAGTAGGCAGTATAGAGACCAAACATAAGAGGATGATGGGAATGTGGTTTAGCCTATTCTTGTGATACGAATCATATACTCACCAATAAAAGTAGTAGGAAACACAAATGGTGAACCTAACAGAAACCTTAAACAAAATTCATGTGTCACCCACATGTTTGGATCCTTTTTCTCCCTCAAAATATAAAATGTGGACAAACATGGATCCGATACAATTGATTATACATGTGTTTATTTATTGATATGCTTATTTCATGAGGATTTCTTGTAATTTTTTCTCATTAGTATTCTGGAAAATTCAACTAGAACCCCCTTTGATCCAAAAGGCATATTACTACTTTAAGAAAACATATGCTTTGACTACTGCACAAGTTGGATCCTCATTTAAAACTAGGGTTCTATTATCATCCTTTCACCCTCAACATTGGGTCTCAAATTCACTGGTTTGGGAGTCACAATTAAATGGTACCTTTCCATCTTCAGAGGAAGCTAAAAAATCCATTCATCTCAAAAATCCCTACTAGATGTCTACTCGACAATGACTAGTGGATCATAATTTGTTGTAAATAGTTTCCATCTCAAACCATTTCATGGTCATATCCATGGTAGGAAATGACATGTTCCTCCCTTATATAGGTAGGATGATTATGAGGCCACTGATGGACTCATCTAGATAGCATAAGGGACCCTCTAAAGGGCTCCTTCTAGCATTCACCATTACCAATTCTACAAAGCAATAAAACCTCTATATGATGTGTGTGTTTACCTCGAGAGTCTGACCTAAGTCTCCCAAACCTTGGTAGTCAAAAAAACCCACTAAGGGTAGTGAAAAATCAACCAAGAACATGGCCCTACATCTATACCCTCCAAATAAACCCACTAACTAAATATGGTGGCAAACTATGAGCAAGAGGACACATTTTCCCAAATTTACTAAGGTTGTTGTTAGAATCTGGAATTATTCAAAGAAATAACCAAGAATATTTTGGTAAAAAATATAGGGAATACCTGTATCCTTTCCCACTGACTTGATTAACATCGGTATATACCTAAATGAAATGGAGGAAAAGATCAAGACCATACACATTCTCCAATAATAGAATAAGAAAATATGCATGTTATGGTCACTGAAGTCACCTAGAATATTCTAAAAATGGTTAGGGAAGACACACAACTACTCTACCATAATTTGGGTGACTCATTAACAAAATATGAGGAGATTTAGGGAAGATACACATCTTTTCTCCCAATGTACGGTGTATCTAGTTGAATTCATAGGTTATAGGAGTTTGGGTCATATCTTGCACATATTCAAAACTTTTCCACTAGTTCCTCCTAGGGGGATATGATCTTTACATACTCCACATTATTATGTGGGTCCTCTAAATTTTTAGTAGGTTTGTAGCTATAATACCACATACTATTGAGGCCAAGGTGGTAGTCGACATAGTTGATACTAGACTTAGGAATTAATGTGCATGAAATGTGATCCCACTCAGAATAGTCAGGTTGTAGCATTGAGTCATGTAATGGGAAAACTAAATGATGTTCAACATATGATAGGGAGAATAATTCAAATTCATCTATTGTTTGAGGTACTAATATAGTAACATCTACTATATATTATACATTATTTGACACAAGTGCATCATACAATGTTATATTTGATACATTTTTAGAGACTCTGGTCCTTAATATTGTGTATTTATGTGTCATTAAGAATCTGTAAACCTCATTGGTTATTCGATCAATGATTGTTCACCGATGGAATTATTTTCCCCATGAGATAGGAATTTTTTTTATATAGAATTCATTCTTCCCCATTATGTAACTTTATGGTGTAATTATTGGAATGGATTTCATACTTCCCTATAGATCCATTATTGATTATTATCAATATAGAATTATGGTCAATTGTTTGTTTGATGTCTCCTGTCTCATCATGTTGGGGATACCAAGTTAGAAATAATATTTTATTTGTTTGTATGATGTCTCCTGTTCCATTTTCAGGTTTGATTTGTTTTTCAGGGCAGTGGGGCAGTAGAAGCAAAACTTCAATTTTTTTTTGTCAGCATTTCACGGCGGTTTTAACCACCGCTAATGCTTTAGTTGTCAGCATTTCACGACGGTTATAAACGCCGCTAATGCTTCACTGGTAAAACATTAGTGGCAGTTAAAACCGCCGCGACATCTAATCGTTTTATATTTAGCGGCAGTTTTTTCCGCAGTGATAGAGGCGCATCAAACGCATGAATATCGCGGCGGTTAAAACCGTCGTGAATAAAAAAATATCTAGCACCCGTCAAACTGCCACTAATGTCACGAAAACCTCTGTGAAATGAGGCATCTATGAAATTTCCCTTAAACCTCCGTGAAATGGAAAAAACCACTGCTAATAGATTTTCGATGCCAAGTTTCACGACGGCTTCTGTAAACCGCCGCCAAACCATATAGCGACGGTTTAAACCACCACTATGTGAATAAAAAACCATCGGTAATAGCCGGTTTTGTTGTAGTGTCTTTAAATAAAATAATAATAAGTGTCCTAATCTAATTGAAGTGGAACAAAGAGGTTCATATTTTATTCCAAAGGTTATTTTTGTTTGAATTATACTTATCCAATAGAATTTTGACATTGTTAGTATAATAATAATTTCATTTTTACCCTTAATTACCATATTTACTTTTAACCATGGTAAATAATAGTAAAAAGTTACTATTCACCAAAAAATATTTTTATCTTATTGAACCACATTTTACTCCTTGATATTAACTCTATTTCTTGGATTTTCTAAATTCAACTCAAAAAAGTGTTAAAATTAAGTTTTATGTAACTTCACAAATTCTCATAGGAGGTGGGAAAAAGACGTTAAAAAGTTCAATAAAAATTTTATATATTTAAAATTATTATAAAATGACTCCAATGAAGTAATTGAACTTATATAGGTATTATGTATCTATTTTGACCTAAAATAAATTTAAATAAAAATAAATTATTATTTAAATAAAAGGTCAATTTTAACCAATAACTCAGTGTTTTCACAATTCATCAAAAATTGAAGGTTTTCAGAAAAAACCAAAAATTCACCCTAGGCTAATTTGGATATTCGGAATCCAAAAATGGAGTCCATTTTGAATGATAAAATTTCTAAAATTTCAAAAAGTGGGTAATACTATTCATAATGGCTAATTTATATAATATTTAATAACATATCGTTGTTTAGTGAAACTCAGTATTGCGTACAACACACGCTATCAAGGAAGGTAGCGATTGCATGTAATGCAACCCATGTCAGGGTTTCATGTAGTACAAGATTAATTTTTTGTTGTGTAAAATAGAATCCAACCGTGTTTCATTTAAATATTGAATATATATATATATGTATATATACATTAAATTTTGCATAGAATAACTTCTATCAAATGAACTTGAAATTGTTTGTAACATGATCCAAGAATAGTGTTGCATATACAACAAGCTAATAGGGTGTTGCATATAGTGCAAGATAATCTTGGTGTAGCATACAATACAAGACCTCAAATAAATTAAAAATAATTCTTCTCATAAAATCTTGGGGTGTTACATTCTACCCCCCTTAAAATTAATTTCTCCCTCGAAATTCGTTGGGGTTATAAATAGTTTACTACTTGAAAGTTTCTTTTATAGAAACCCGCATTGTAAAAAGTAATACTAAAATATCATTTTAAAATGGAACGTTAGAAACCTAATAGATACCGAAAGTAACTCATCACATGGTTTCCACATTGGAGAACATAGGTGAAAACATGGATATGGAAGAGAAATTTAACCATCATGTTTTGATGGAGAGTGGTAGAGAACCTGGCTATGAAACAGCCAATAATCACAAAGGCATAAACTTTTTATGATCTAAGGTACCATATGATTCATTAGATATGAGGTCACTAGGACATCATTTTTGGTTTTCAAGATCATTTCACTAATATTGAAGAAATTTTGAATTAAAAGAAATACTTACTTGATTTTGGTACAATCTCACTATTGTTCGTGCCTTGAAAAATTTCCACATCATCTCTTAATGAAATGAAGTTTAATTTGACATTCATGAAGTGTGAGAAGATCATGCGATAGAATGATAGGTCATTCCATCTTTCTCAAAAATAAGGTTATCAAATGTTATTAAATATACATAAGTCATTCTATGGTGATATTAATTGTATATGGACATATACATCATCCATCATACCACTGAATAAAATAACACTAGTTTCTACTATCCATGGACTTCCTGTAGGCCACTGGTAGGCGATAAAGTCCTGTCACACTTCGGTTGTGGGTTCGATTCCCGCATCCTTGTCCAACGTGACGGGTTGTCGCCCATCCTACTGGTTTTCCTTTTTCTAAAACTATACTATTATAACATTTAATAAATAAAATAAAAATGTTATAGATTTAAGGAATATTATAAGATGTCTAAATTAATCCATTCCAACCTTTAGGCTTATGGAAAGTACTTCTGTCCGATTACTAGAAATGTCATCTACCGAGCATGTGAATTCCTTCATTTGTCCCCCATATATCATCAGATATATCTTTTTGTTGGTCATATTCCAAACATGTGAATACCTTAATCATGTATTCTCTGGAAAAATGAATACCCATTGAACTTTAGTGAAAACAATAATGTTGTCAAATGTTAACTCTTTCCACATACCAATAATTCCAAAAATTCTATATACTCAAACCATGATATCAGTTTGTCCTTATATCTGTCATGAGCTCATTAATACTTTCAAACATATTATTTTCTTCTTATCCCTTCATTATGCGCATATCATCTTTTTTCCAAAAATATTTCAATCAATTTTCATGGTTACCAATACCATATTCTTATGGAAAACCACAATGGACCAATATACAAATATTTCAATATACAATAAATGTACCTCAACAACATTATCCATGAATTCCAACACATAATCCCTTCAATAAATCATCTTCAATGATTGGCATGCAATATGTCCTTCCACTATTTAGAAGAAACCGCTTAGGTCAGGTCATTGAGTTGGGTAATGCCCATGTTCTCTACAGATAATATATTGAACTCCATAATAGTCTATCACTCTATGACCCTTTTCTTTACACAGATAACATCTTCCCCTCCATTTGAGGTATTCCTCAAGGTTCTACTTCCCATATTTTTGATATGTAGAATGTTTCATCTTCCTTCCTCTATGTTCCTCTCCATGTGAACATGCATAAAATTTAATCTTACTCTTATTTGATGACATAGGAATAACACCAAAGTTCACCTTGTTAATCATATATCCTGATGACTGATTCGGAATAATCACAATATCTTTCTCTCTAGGAATTACACAATTTTATTGATCACAATCACCAATTTTTCCATCAGAATCAACGTTAACTGAATTCTTTATCATTCCCTCCATTGACTAAAACCGTAAACCGTAGTGTAAGAAACGGTTAAAATAACGAAGAACCACATAATCATTAAAGGTAACTTATGGGATGTTTAAATTATCACACATTCTTTAATCCATGACACCTTAGGTTCAACCTTGGTTATTCACGATCATCAACATAATTCTAGGACTGTAACCTATAGTTATACTAAACCTAAGGGACATCCCTAGACATACCTTAGAAATATCTCTAGGGATCTCCGTAAAGTTTTCACGTCCATGTTTCCAAAGGTTAACTAAACCATTTATCTGATACAAATTTTAGAGACCCAAAATTTACGTACATGGACATGAATTTACTTTTGTGTAATACTTAATAAATAATAAAAACTGACATCCAAGGACCGTAATAGTTTAGTGTCTTTGGAAACTCATAACATAATATTCTAATCATGGGGAATGGTCTTCAACATCTCCCATACAGATCTTCCCTTTTTTTCTTACGTAATACCATTCTTTATATCCTTGGGAAAAAACATAAAAAAATGGTGAGATCAAATTCTCAGTAAGGGTAATAATAGAGAAAATAAAACAAACCGTATACATTTGAACAAAAAACATGAACATAATGTTTAAAAATCAAGATATTGAGTTGTGAAATAAAACTTGGCAGTATGTAAGGCATAGATCATAAAGTAACATTAATCATAATAAAATAGAATGAGAAAAAACATGTAATTTTTGAAACCATTAAGAACATGTTATGATTTCTATATTAGCCAAGGCATAGCTGCCAAGACCATCATAGTGGATAAAGTCCATTACTGAACTGGGTTTACTTTCCATTACATCCATGAATTACTGAACATGATTCACTTTCCATTCCAGACATGTCTATCTCATGAGATATAAATCTTTAATCAATTTATTAGAGGGAGATATAGGTCCCACCCATCTCATAATTAAATAATTCTTTTGTGTTCTACAAAATAAAAATAAATCATTCATCCTAACCCAATGAATAAAATGGATTTCATAAACATCATCTCATCGTGACATAATCCATATAAAAAAAATGGATATCATTTCATTGTAATAAAAATAAAACCATGTAAATACTAGAGACATTATACTTGAAACATTAACATCCTAAATAATTTCATCTTATATGGAAAATAGTTTTGACAAAACACTTGAAATGAATTCTTGAGGAAAATATCCTTTCTTCTTCAAAATCATTTTCTTTTCAAAAAATGCCACACAATTTTACAAGAAAAGTATTTCATTGAAAATAATAATGAAATCTTTTAGAGTAATCTTCATTAAGAAATGGAAATATAAAACCGTAAAAATCTATTCATTCCATATAAGTAAAAAAACATTCTCCTCGTACTTTTACCGAAAAAGTCAAAAAGTACATCGTATGGTAAAAAAAGAAAGATTACTTCCATAACAAAAAGTAAAAGTAAAAAAGGGGTAAAAATATCCTTAAACATACATGGAAGAATATTAAACACTTTATAGAAAAATTTTTATGGACATGGATGAAAAATATAACCCCATTAAATACTTACGTATAAGCAATCCCAGATAAAAATGAGACTTGAAAAATTATCCATTACCTTATGTCCAATTTCTTCCATATGAGTATGAGAATCTTGTATAGTGGGTTTAAACATATTATTAACTTGTAAAATAACCATAATAATATTTATGATATCATATATGATTCACTTATGACATTATATTAGCCGTTTTTTTGTAAATTCCATGTTAAAGCAGCGTTTTGGGTAAAATCGTTTCATTTATCGTACATGTTTCGACTTGTTGTTCTTGATATTATTAATTATGTACTAATTTAATTAATTCTAGAAAGTAAACCAATATTTATATATAATATATATTCAGAATATAAATATATATGATAGATTGATAAATGCAATGAAATACACCATTCATAGAGATGGTAGGCCGTACGTACGCATGAAAGTTGTTTTCGTTTCCTTATTGAATTTAATGGAATTATGTAAATGAAACAAATATATATGTAAATCCAGTATAACTATTTTGTAATATCGTTCATGATTATTTATTATATATACTTTATAATTATACTTGAATGGTTAATCATGGAAAATGAATCTCATCTCGTTCGTGGAGACGGTAGTCCGTACGTACACACGAGCGATGATATTATTCTTTTCGATTTTAAAATCGTATATAATTGGATGGTATATCATATATAAAAAATAATAATAATGTTATATTTATTATTTAAATCATTTATACTCATTATTATACCCATCAAAATGATGAAATGTTTGAATAACAAACTACTCCACGACGTGGAGACGGTAAGCCGTACGTACGCACGTGTGGTGACTTTTTCATTCATAGGATGGATAAAATAACAAATATGGTTGTAAATTTTTTATAATAACATCACAGTATATAAAAGATACTGGAGTTATTATTTTTTAATGGAAACAACAATGTAGGAGGACGTGGAAGAAGAAAGGAACTTGAAATAGGTTGTTATATATTTACCTCTTCTTCGGGTTCTTCTATTTGATTTGATCAAAAGGGATCCTTAGGATAGCTTTCTGACTAAAGGAAATCCTCTAAGATGAAATTAAGACATTTGAGAGGGTATTTAGGTAGGGGTTGGATGATCCAAATGGCTTTGGAAGTGTTAATTAGAGAGAAGGGGGAGTTCCCTTTTATAAGAGGGGTGAGAGGCACCTTAGGAAAAATATAAAATATTATTTTATAATAAATTCATATTTAGTTTATAATTGATCCAAAGTGACTTATTTAGAGTCTAGGGGGGGGGGGTATGGGTCTAAATAATCTCAACCAATAGGTTTTATACAAGTTTAGGTTAACATTTAAACCTTATCATTTAGATTTAACTCTAAGTTAAAAAATATAACTTTTACTGTGTCTTCTTGTATTCTTACATTATATGGTTAATAAAATTACTATAAAATACCAATCTAACCTAAATTGGTTCATTAATGTCATAAATATTATTATATAAGCATTTTTTCTGAATCATAGATTTTTAGGACAGTTATATCAATTAATAATATATTATTTGTTTTAAAAACTCTTCTATGTTAATTTTGAAACAATTTGAGATTTTGTTTTTTCTAAATTCATAACAGCATTATTACGTGGAAAAAACATTCATCTAACCAACCCTAATATGTTATATTAACCCATAAAATTTTTGTAATTCATAAAAAGTCACAAATTACAATTTTTTGCGAATTTATAATATCAACTATGTTAATATTTCATTAATAGGGTAATTACTACATCATCATTGTGTCATAAATAAATTAAATTATTTCATGTATAAAAAAAATATTAATAAAATACCACCATGTAGGAAATAGTATTATCTTTCAGATGAATATTTATAGTCGAATTTATATTATGTATTACCCTATATTAAAAATGTTTTAGTTATTAAACGTTGATTTTAATTCTTTTAACTCTTTTTTAAATAAAATAATAATAAGTGTCCTAATCTAATACAAGTGGACCAAAGAGGTTCATATTTTATTCCTAAGGTTGTTTTTGGTCTAATTATACATATACAATAGAATTAGGACATCTGTTAGGGTAATAATAATATCATTTTTACCCTTAATTACCCTATTTACTTTTAACCGTGGTAAATAAAAGTAAAAAGTTATTATTCACCAAAAACTATTTTTATCACATTGAACCATATTTTACTCTTTGATATTAACAGTGTCTCTTGGATTTTTGAAATTCAACTCACAGAAGTGGTAAAATTATGTTTTATGTAAATTTGCAAATTCTCCTAGGAGGTTGGTAAAAGACGGTATAAAGTTCAATAAAAACTTTATATGTCTAAAATTATTATAAAATGACTCCAATGAATTACATTGAACATATATGGGTATTATGTATCTATTTAGACCTAAAATAATCTTAAATAAATAATTATTATTTAAATAAAAAAGTCGGTTTTAACCAATAATTCAGTGTTTTCACTATTTGTCAATTATTGAATGTTTTCATAAAAATACCAAAACTACACCCTAGGATAATTTAGATATTATGAATCCAAAAATTAAGTCCATTTTGAAAGATAAAATTTATAAAATTTCAAAAAGTTGGTATTACTATTCATAATGGCTAGTTTATATAATATTTTAATAACATATCGTTGTTTAGTGAAACTTGGTATTGCGTACAACAGACGCTATCGAGGAAGGTCGCGATTGCTTGTAATGCAAGCCAAGTCAGGGTTGTGTATATTGAAAGATTAATTTGTTGTTTCATATAACAGATTCCAAGAATATTTCATTTATACATTGAATATATATATATATATATACACTCAATGTTGCGTAGAATAATATCTATCAAACAAACTTCAAATTGTGTGTAACATGATTCAAGAATAGTGTTACGTATACTACAAGATAATACGGTTTTTTTGTATAGAGAAAGATAATCTGGGTGTAGAATACAACACAAGACATCAAATAAATTAAAAAGAATACTTCTCATAAAATCTCAGGGTATTATAGTCCATATTTGTATTACTGATGCATCATCAAGGTTTTATTCCATTCGGTAGTACCTATTACTAGTATTACATAGAATTGAGTGATGTTTTAGTTGATAGATTAGTATGAGGAGGCCTTCATAAAGTTAAATAAAATATTGAAATCAACTTCAATTTAGATTTCACCAGAACATGGGATTTGATATTTTGTCTAATTGCATGCCTTAGGTGTTGGTTTGGAATCTATTTTTGTGTAGAGAGATGATGAGGTCTCTTATGTGTCTTTTCATCTATGAAACTAGGAGTGGAACTGAACCACTCATGGTCTAGAGTCGGATGTGGTGGTTTATCATTTGAAAATATGGAAACACCATCTCTTCGGTCGGAGCATTATACTCTACAAAAACCACAAGATATTTCCATATATCTTATATCCTTGAGGTTTTATTCTATTATCTAGGTTTTGTGTTGAGTATTTAATAACTATTTTACATTGAGATAGATTATACTCATGGGAAGGGAAATATTATTTCAGTCTCTCCATGTTAGGAGACATAGGCTCTTAGAGAGTGGTCATCGAAGGTGGAATAGAGATTGATGATATTTTTGGAAAAATGGTTTTTATGTTCATCTATAGATTAAGGGGTAATTACATGTGCCTCTTTTTTTATCATTTATTCCAGGTTAGACTCCAAGAAATCCAAATAGGTGTCATATTTTGAGTTCTGAATGATGTGGGAACAATTTTCCAAGAATGACCAAGTTCTAGGATAGTCTTTAGATGGAGATGTGGTAATATACATTCATGAGATATTTGAAGTTCTTACTTCTAAGAGGAAGCGTATGATTAATGACTCGGATTTTTTGTAGTTGGAACTGCACTTTGTATTGATGAAGATATATAATGATATTAGATGATAGATACAGTGTCAAGGTATAGAGAGTGACATCACTAGTATTGTATCCCATTTACCTGCATTTTAAAGGATTAAAAGTAAGAATAGGTGTCCATGTTGTTTTCTTCAACCTATTTTGATTCCTGTATATAGGTGGGACGAGGTCAAACTTTAATTTTTTATATGGTTTCTGAAGATCATGAGATTGTGTGGTGCTATGTGGGTTGTTCTTAATTAGATGATGAAGGGGTGTATTTATTTTATATCCAAGAGACTCATTATATATATGATTTAGAAAAAAATCTATGTTCAGAGGCTTGTATGAATACATGGATTACCTTTGAGAATTGAATCTGACAGAGACACACATTTTACATCATGGTTTTGGAAAGGGTTTTATAAGGATACAATGAGTCAATTCAAGTTCAGTACGACGATTCATCCACAGACCGATGGATACATAAATAGGATGATATTGGTTTTTGTGTATATTATTCAAGAATAATTCTTGGTTTTTATTCGAGTGTGTGATGATCATATGTCCTTATAGAAGTTTTTTATAATAAAAACCTCCAATATTAGATTTACGTGGATCATATTTTAGGCTCTTTATAGTCAGCCATGTCATTCAAACTGTGTTGGAATGAGGTATATGAGGCCAATATTATCGGTATGAGTATGGTGTGGGAGAAATTCTATTGTGTCCAGTTGATTAATAATAAACTGGTCATTGGTCAAAGCATAAATCAATCATATAATGACCATAGGTGATAACCCTTGAACTTCTCTATATGTGATTGGGTTTTCATCTTGGTCTAAATTCGGTTTGAGAATCAACTTTTATTTAATTAATGGAATTTGGTAGTATTTTTTGTTGAACCATTAGCGATCATTGAGATTATTAGAGTAGTGTAATATAGATTGGCCCCCACCAATTTAATATTTTGTGCACAATAATTCCATGAATCTTTCAATTTATTGGTATGGTCCTGATGTTTTGGAGATGATTGATAATGATTACATTGAGTTGGAAACAAATTCATCCTTTATAATGAAATCAGTATAAATCATGGACCACATAGAGAAAGTGTTGAGGGGTCATGAAATAACACTTCTTTGAGTTCAGTGATATCATGGAAAAATCCAAGAGGAGAATTGGGAGTGAGAGTGGGATGTTTGGGAATAATTCCTGAATTTGTTCGAGAAGGACCACTAGAGGCACTCCTCAAATATAATAAGTCTTTATAAGGGGGATTTTTTATGCACTTGAATTTAAGGTGTTATTTTATCTTGTTTTATACATATTGAATAGTTTTTATCTTGATTTAAATATGTACTATAGGTTTTTAGGGCTGGGTAGCCAAATTCTAGGAAGATGGAGGCTGGACTACTAACATAGAAGCTACTGCAGGGCCAATCAAATACTAGACCAGCACAACTGGCTAGCCAATTGGAATGTATAGAACCTCTGAAATTATCTAGATCCCACCAACCAACTAGTTTTAATCCACTAGCCAACTTATTGAAGAGGAATTATCTATAGGTTCTACCATGAGTTACTAACTATCTAGTGGTCCACCACAAGCCAACTAGTGGAGCCACTGGCTCAATGGTATGCTCAAGATTTTTTTTCAAATGTGGTCAACCCTTTTTTCACCTATAAAAATAAAATTAGTATTGAACTTATATCTATTGATCATCATTAGAGTACGATTAATGGAGGGTCTCTCTCTTAGTGAATTTTGGCCGTTTCTCATCATCTCTTCATCATTTAAATATCTAATCAATATAATGTTTTTGGTATCGTATGTAATAGTTTATATTACCTAGAATTTTTTATCTTGGTATTAATCAAATATCTTGGTCAACATTACAATATTTATGGATTATTATATGATCTGATGAGGAATTATTAGATATTTGAAGGATTAGAGACCATATATATTGAGAAATCCACTCTCTTGATCAGATCAAGATCCATGGGTGATAGTGATTATAATTGGGAAAGTCTAATCAAGTTCACACGATTATTTTTATTTTCCTATTGGTTTGATTTTCTATAATATCTTATAAGATAAATTCAATACATATATAGGGTATTTTGTTTGTGGTATTGATTTACGTCTCAGGATTGGCTGTTTTGAATTGATACACCCAAGGTAACAAGTCCATATAATTTTTATGGCCTTTATATATTTGTTTTCTTATATAACATGATTTTTCATATGTGTATACCCATCTATCCCTTTCATGATATCATTTACATGTGGGTATGAGTGTGTATTTCTTTAATTATTTTATTATTATGTTATAGATTTGGTTGTGTGTATCTGTTATGATTCCATGGTTATTATGAAATTTATGTGATTATTACATTATATATTATATATTGTTCATATATGAATTTGTGGTTCCTCTATGGATAGTTATAAGGGACCAATTTAGTCCGAGAAACTCATAAACCACATAGAGTGGAAGTGATACATTACAGTTCTATGGATATGAATTCACCTTCAAAGTTGACATATGGAAAGTGGAATTCCCTATAGTTGTATTTTGGGTCAACATTTATTAAATATGGATTTCCATAAAGCCATATATTGGGTCTACATGAAGTAGTTTGGCTTTTCCCAAAGTTGTGAATTCGTGCAATGTGTATACATTGTGACATTCTCATAATGGAAGATGTGTAATTGATATGTAATGGTGGGAATTGAAAAAATATTGTTGGATTAATTTGTCCATATGATGTGTGATCACATTATATGATCTAAATCATGAAACAATTAATTTTGACCTTAATATGAGCTTGGTTATGAAGAAGGTGTAGCTGAGGTTTTTGGAAGTTTAGTGAGAACATGATTACTCAACATCTGATTATTTATTTATGATTTTAACTTCTTATTATATAACACACACAAAAACATTTATATTGTTCATTTATGTTAGGGATTTAATTTTGATTTATTACTAGTTTTATACTGTCCCCCTAAAGCTGTATATCGATGCATGTTCATATTTCATGGTTAGTGATATATAAAAGGTAAAGGGACCTACATCATAGAGCTAAGTAGGTGGAGTTTATAGGAAAGGGAAAATGTTGATACATACTCTATTTTTCCACAATTCTTAGTTTACGTTTCTTTTTTATCATACTTTTGTTTACTGAAACATGTGATGTCTTTTTTATTTTTAGTATGACCTGTATTCCATTTTACTATTTCATGACAGTTACTATTTCATTATTTTGGGATTCTTGTTATTAATTTTTGTGTTATAGGTTCATGGATATTGTTACTGAGGGTATATACTCCCCACAAAACTGATAATACCCTTGATAATAGTATACATCCTCTTTCATTAAGGGAAACATGATTGAGTTCATGTGACACAATAACAAGACCCAGTGATGTGGTGAGGGAATTTCATAAAGATATTTTCTTAGAGGTATTTTATAATATTTTAATTAAATTAGAAAACTCAAGTAATATTAATTTTTGAAAAAATAAAATATATAATTTGAGGAAAATTTATATTGATATAAAGTATCAATTAATAAAGAATAATGTTGATCATAGTTTGGTGAAATTATAATATAACCAAATATTAAATCATGTTGTATATATCATGAAAATGTTTCTATTAAAGGTAGGTATTATAAAGAATTTATTGACTCTTTGTGTCCAACCCTGTATTTCTATATGATGGTTTGGAGAAAAACATATCCACCTAATAATTGTTTTGTATGATGTTTTGAAGTGATAATAAGATATTTCTAATTCAATATTTTTTTAGCCTAAGGTACCGCTTAAAAAAATTACAATAAGTTGTATCGATTAAGAAGGGGGTAATTACGTGCTATGTACTGAATAGATTTTGTTTCATGAAGTGGAATCATTTAGCTATTAATTCCCATGATAAAAATGATAAATTAATCTTTGGATTAATTGAAAAAAGTAGGAGATATGAATTAATTATTTTTATATATGTGTATAAGATAATGAGGGGGATAATATCAAAATAAGAGAGTATAGAAACTAAAGATGTTTAAATTAAAATTTTCATTAGATTAAACATAGGGATAATTACATTATCGAAGCATGGGGATATTTAAGTTATTTTTGTACAAATAATATCATTTTACTCTTATTTATCACAAGAGGTGTGAATCACATGGAATGAGAGTAAATTAATAGCGATTCATTAAATATTATATGACGATGTATACTAAAGTAGTTTAAGTTTTATATTTATTGAAATTTAGTTTTCCTAAAACATAAATGGTGATATTGTTGAAAAAAATCCAAGAGTTTATTTTTTGGGATGTGTTTATTGAAAAATGATGGAAGATATCCCTCAAATGAATCATATTAATGTTATGTAATCATAATATAGAGTTTCATGATGTTTTTAGAACGATTGATATGCTTTTCCTGGAAGACCAAAAACACATTGTGTAAACGAAAAACACATCATGGTTATTTCATGATATTTGAAAGAAAATATAGATTGATGAAGTTATAGATAACATGATAACAATTAATAAAATTATTTAGGAAACACATAGTATCATTTTGTTGTGGATTAATTAAATTTAGGTTTGATAAAATATTTTATCCAATATGATATGGTAGTTGGTTATATTTTGTAAGAGGTAGTTTTTGAAAGAATGCAGTCAAAGCTAACCGACTCTAGGTTAGTTTCTATAGAACCAAATAAAAAATCATTTTAATTTTGTACCCATCATTTTTAATTATCCAACTGATTCCATAAATTCAATAATGATGTGATTTTGATGATAATAATTAGAACTTGATATTTTTATTAGAATTTTTATATTCAAAGCATAACATGAGGTGTGAGGCACCAATTAGTCATATTTCAAGAGATTTGGATAAATATTGTAAAATTTGATATCCTTAAAACTTGAAAAGTTCACTATATTATAAAGAGATCTGATTTGACACTAAGGGATGTATTTGAATACTCATTAAATGATGATGATATGTTTCCTGATCATAGGGGTTAAAATAATAAGAAGTGATATTAGATATGAATTATATATATTAAAGTAAAAAAAGAGAGTATATAGATAATGATTATAAAGGGTTATAAAGGTGTGGATTAATAGTGATAGAAGAGAAGAATTATTATTGTTATTTATTCTTCCAAAATAAAAGAGGGATATTTTGGGAAATCATAGTAATATTTTTCATAAAAATAAAAAATATAAAGGTGTTAATTGATAGATTTATATTGAAACATAAGTTCATGAGGATTTTAAATATTTCATAATTTTATTATTTATTAAATTTTTTAATCAATGATTCATAAATAGATCATGATGATGAATTTAGAGTTATTTAAATATTATTCATTATTAAACAAATAATCATGCTATAATGAATATTCATTTCAATATGGTAATTATAAAAATTAATAGTAGAAAATATTCGATAAAACTATGAAATAATGGAAATAAATAATACAATAGTTTCTATCAGATATTTATACTGAGGAAGTATAGGTATCAATCTTGAAGTAATGAATAATTAATTTCATGAAGTAGTGGAAATAACTGGAAGGAATAAATTACAATATTGTAAATTTTAATTTTGGAATGATCAATTTCATGATAGATAGAATTTAGAAGATTGATCTAAACCAACCTCTAGGGAATATAATATATTAATTTGGAGATCAATGCTTTTTTGATTAAATAAACTTGTTAATATCATGGAATAATTACCTAAATATAATAATGTATATCATATTCTTGTTTTCTAAAGTTGGATATATGTGTTTTTTTAATAGAATAATATGCACACATTATGATGTAATCATAGTGATGGCACCAACATTTTTTTAGTAGAATTTATTATATTTTTCTTTCTTCTCTCATTGGAAAATTTATTCCGTTTTATTTTTAGTGATTTATGATGTTCATAAAAACTTTTTAGAATAATTCTATTAGAGATTTAAACATTTAAAAGTTTCATTATTTTTGAGTAATCCTTTCGATTCATTATTATTATTTAAGATTTTAAGTTTATTTTGGTTTTTCTGTTCATTGATGATTTATTTCTTGAAGTTCATCGGTCTGTAGTCAGAAGAAATATTGTGAATTAAAATTTTATAGAAGGGTATATAATTTATTATTGAGTTTTCTTCTAAATGAATAATTTTAGTTTAGTACCATATTTCTATAAATTGTAATATTTTATTCTATATTGATAAATATTGAAAATTTTAATTACTCGAGGAAAAAATATTGTAAATGAGTATTTTGGGTATGAGGGTAATCTTGATATTTATTTTTTATTAAATATTTGGAATTAATGAAACTCAATTTGAAGAAATAACTTTAGTTATAATGAGTTGAAATAGTTGGGATAGTATTGGTAAAAATTAATCTAGTTTATACCAATTACATGAAGGATTTTAAAAATAACTATTTCATTCATATTCACAAGGGAAAGATACAATATTTTTTTGGAAAATATATTATTTAAATTAATTTAAAATTATTTTTAAATTTTAAGAACCAAATAGTTTTAAAATTATATTTGATTTCATTTTTAATATAGAATTAATAAATGGAAACTATTGATGGGTATTCAGAATCTAAGATCTATGATTTTTGGTGTTCCCATGGGAGTGATCCCCAACACGATTTATACAATTTAATTATTGTTGTATTTTTTAGGAAGATCAATATAAATTCTAAATATTTTTTATCATGATATTTAACAGTGAATCATGAGAATCCAGTCATAAAAATGATGCATATAGTTGTCATTCCTACACCACTGAAGGATCTACCATTCTATGATTTAGTTCATGAGATCAATTCATTTTTTTTATTTGATAATGAGTCATCACTCATGAAACATAGTGGTGATAATTATAGATGCCTTGGGATGTAAAATTGGGGGGATAATTCATCAGATATAAAATTTTTAGAGGAAGTTTTATTTATTTGAATTGGTATATTAGAATATCCTATTTTTATAATCATTGGTTACAAGTGAAATAAGTAAAATTTCATGTCATCCAATTTTTTTTACATATATATTTATATATTAAGAGATAGTATTTTTCATTAACTATTTATCAAAATCATTGAATGGAAAAGTTTTGAATTTAATTAACCTGATTAACCCCCCTCCCACATCTAGGTATATTCCATAGTGGCTCTAATAAGGGATATATGGTGTAACATGGGTTGTGTATGATTGTCATCTAGAATATGTTTTTTACAAATGATATAATCATAAATACTCATATGTTAAGTGAAATTATATGAGTTTTTGGTGTAAATTCCTTTAGGCGTTTGTTGTTAATTAAAGGAGGTTAATATTATAACAAATCTGGAAAATGATAAATACTTTAATGGATAATTTATATCACTAATGTGTACATGATTCACATTCTTATTAATTATTAATCACAAGGTGTGAATTTTTTCATTCATTGTTATATAAAAATAATAATATTTATTTATTGATTCTTTTATTCATATAGGTTATAAAATATACACTTTATTATTTGGTAGAAAACAAATCTTTTTTGGTTAAATTCTTTATAAAGAAATTATATTTTTTAACCATTTTATATTCATGTTAACATGCACATGTGAATGCATACACATAGGGATATCTACTTATCTCCCTCTATCTCTTTTTTTGTGTGTATAGATCCTCCAACTATACTAGTTAGAGAATATTATTTTAATCTAAAAATATTTTGTATTCAAATTTGGAAACTAATAATTATCATCATACTATAACATGACGAATCCCCAATATATATTTTAATACACACAGTAGGGGTGAATCTTTTTTTCATTTTCCATTTCCAATTTTATATGATTGAAAATAAAATAAACTATTATTTTATATTAGGATAACCATATTATATTCTTATATATTAAAAAATTTTTTATCCAAATGTTTAAAATATACAAATTATTAAAAAATGTTTTTTCATAAGGATTATCATTCAATATAAGTAACTTTATACTTGATACTATAAGAAAATATCTATAGTTACATGATTAACTATCGTAATAATCTATTTACAGTCAAGAAATAATTATCATGATCTTTGGAACATCCCAATATATTTTCATATTACTGATCCCATGAAAAATATGAAAATAATAATAAAATACCATCCTTAAAAACACTTTCCAATGATATATTAAATTGATGAAAATTTAAGAATATTTCTCTAACGAAGATGAATATCGATGAATGTATGAGAAGATAGTTCTCTCTTCAAAAATGATTTCATCATATCATTTTCATATAATTCTTTGTTCTATGTTTTTCTTATATTTAAAATATTAACACAATATCTGTTTGTCCTCAAATTTTATCCCTTCTTTTCATTTCACCAATCTATCAATATCAATGAATTAATAATTACAAATACATTATTACCTTGAACCAAACTAAACACCATGATTACGTTGATGAAAAATAAAAAAGATTACTATTTTTTTGGTTTAATAACTTACCAATAAATCTCTTAGCTTTATTAGATATTCATTCAGGGACAAAAATTTGATCAATATCACTTTTATTTTAAATTTATCTCACTTTTCTTTTAAGTTTAATATTTTCAATATAATTTTAATATGTATAAATTTAGAGTATAAATGTATTTTATCACATAGAAACAAAGTATTATTAAATATTTTACTCACCCAAGAGTTTAATTATTTTTCTTTCGATGATGAAATACAAAAAATAGTTAAAAAAGTAGATGGGAAAAAAATCTTTACACCCAATAATAATACACTCTACTACTAACCATATTTATAAACTCATATATTTTTTTTACATTCATTAAAAATGACTCCATATCAAATATTGATACCCTTAATGATCATATCAATTCTTAAATCATGGCATTTTCATAAATAATTAAGGTTTAATGAGTACATAAATATTAATAAGTTGTTAAAAATGAGTACACATAATGTAAACCACAATCCATATTAATGACATGAGGAATGGAATTAATCTCCGGAATGATCATTCATAAAATATTATACAAGGATGTAATTGATAATATAATCATGATAAATTATTCGACACCATATTAATATATACATGGATTCAACCATGATTTTATTTTATAATGGGAATTTTTACCCAAATAATACTAATATAATTTTTCCAAGGAATTAATTTTTTTATCAATTATGCTAGATGAATATATAATTATTAATCCTTCCATAATCATATATTCTGTATAAAAATTATATAATGAATAAAAAATAAAATCTGTATATATGAATATAATCATAACTATATTGAATTATATTTTAACCATATGGAATGAAAATCAATCAAATGGAATGAGTTAAATAATTATCTATTGAGAAGAAAAATGAAAAATAATTTTATTACATTGATAAATAAAGATCATAGTTTCAAAAAACAAAGAATAATATTATAATATATCAAATAAAAGTGATTAAAGAATAATCCATGAATATATATTAGAAAATGTTAGATAAAAATACCATGAAAAAGTTTAGAGAAAATAATTATAAAACCCATTACCAATTTCATAATTCATAAATGAATAGTTAATTATAGAGTGGACAACATAAGGCTTCTACTCTCCATAAAAAAATAACTAATGTTTCACAAGTTATACACTATACAATAAATAGAAATATCACAAGGGGAGATAGAAGTAGAAGACAATAACATGTTTATCCAATTAAAAAAAGAGGTATTCATTAAATAATAATTTCATAAGGAATATATTAAGATTCAATTAAGCAATGATTTTAGTATCGTATTAAAATAAATACGAAATAGTTTGTGTAATGTTTAAAGAGTAATAAAATATAATATTAAACATATAAAATAGAAAAAATAGACACATATTTACACAGTTAACAATGTTTGATATAAGAATAAAATAGTCTCAAGAGTAAAAGAAAATGTATATCCCAAAAAATAATGGAATATAATATAATATAAGTTAGTAAAATGAAATAAACAAAATATTGATGTACATTGATGAATAATATGTTACTTAATTAAAATAAATTATACATGGAAATAAACTCCTTTATTATTTAAAAGAATATTTTGTGTGCCCATTATTATAAGAAGAAAATATAATTATATGATATACACTATAATAATTTTACTAATAAATAATATAAAATTATAATTTTCTTTAATTTATCGATTTTTCATCTACTCAACATCCGATGGGTTTTCATGAAGTAAGTGATGAAATGGTAGGAATCTACCCAAATTAATTAGGGTTTTAGGGAAATTTACTTCACTAAAGCCTAGTTAAATCAATTACAAGGTATTTCATAAATTTCATAACATGGTTGTAGGTATATCTAATGTGATTAAGACTCGCCTTGACAACGCTATAAATCTAGAAATTGTGGGGTATGGTTCTCACCAAGGTGACTGGGAACCTAGACCCACACTCCCAGATCCAATATTAAAAATAAGAATAATTACATATAGGTTTTAATAATAACTGAGATAACCCAAGCAAAAAAGAAATTTATTTTACATAGTTTTGATAAGTTAATCATTTTATCTCAGATTAAATTCATGCTCCCATTATCTGAAGGCTTAGTGTCTTTGAGAACTAGCTATATAAGAAAATTATTTGACAACACTTGTGAATATTTATCTATAATTAATCAAGACAATAATCCCCTATAGATTGTTCATTAGTTATAATCATCTTCATAACCATGGGAATAGAAACATATGAAATGGGTGGGTTTAAAACCTTAGCAAGGGAGAAATTATAAACATTAAATTAAGGGATAAATCTTAAGAACATGCTAAAACATTATAAGGTGAGAAATAATATATTAAAAATAACATGGAGAAATAAAATTGTTCTATAATTCATGATATAGGGGCATGTAATCTAAATTGAACAAACATATACCTTCAAAAAGTGTGATGAATAATGAGATAATAAACATGATACATGGAGCATAATCGAAGGAATATGTGTTGGAAATATTACTTTCCATTAAAAAATATAATAAAAAACAACTCTGGAATAAACATAAAAATAGTGTATGGTGAAATTGTGATCATAACTAAGATGTCCTACACATTAGTTATTGAGAATACCAAAAAAGTACCACACTACATTATCTCATGAGATATAAAACCTTAAACAATAAATTAAAGAGTGATATTGGACCCCAACCCTCAGTATCCATACATATGTGTGATATTTAAAATAAATCATTAATCAAATCATAAAGAACCCATTGAAATAAAACATTTTTTGTATCATTTTTAGATGATATCATATAAACTGAAATCAGGGATTATTTTCATTAATACCAACATTCAGTAAATCATAAGGACTATTTTGTAGTGTAATTTATATGGTGATTTATAAAACATAAATCCGTATGGGTTAGATTTTTTATATAGGATAGTGAAAAAACATGAATAATAATGAAACATTGAAAAATACTTGATGTTTCTAAACAAGAAGTGTAAAGTGGTGGATAAAGATAATAACATGAATGAGAGATACTTTTTAATATTTTGGAAATAGTTTTATTGAAATGAAAATCATAAAGAGAGTGAAAAATATTTTATTCGAAAATAGGTAATGAAAAATGTAATGATTACTGTAATTAAAACATATCTACATTCTAATTTAAAAAATACAACATTAGTGGGGCTATTGAACATGGAAATTAAAGATAAAAAGATCATTTATAGAAAATGTGAATTATTCTTAATATCCTTAAATTTTACGAAGAACGAAATCCATAAATTTAATAAACTATGAAATATGGAGGAAAATAAATATAATATGCTAATATAAGAAAATAAAAACTACCCTTTAATACTATAGTAAAAGAGGAATTATTAATAATTTTAAAAAGAAGATGAGTCAAGAAGACCACGTACCTTTAATCAAGCTTATGTGAGTAAGACATAAACACCAATATATCAAAAATAATTATCCTACTCACCTATTTAAGAACCTTATTCATACCTTTATCTTTTTAAAAAATAAATTTATAATCAATTATTACAAATATATTAGTTAGTTATTTCTTATTTTCATAATCATATATTTTTAGTTTCAACTGTTTTTAGTACTATATTCCTAATAACAGTGTTGGTTATTGTTTTTTGATTCAAATTTAAACATTTAAATATAAATATATGTACTATAATATATGTTTTATTAAAATTTATATTTTTGCAATTTTATTTCATCAGTATTTTGGTTATGATTCATGACGATGAAGCTGTTGTTGACCTTGTTTTTTAATTTATAACAAACAAAAAGGTGGTTTAATAAAAATATGTTAAATATAAATATAAAGTTTTAATAAATATAAATATGATATTATTTTCTCATCAATGTCCAATAACACTAGTATTTATGTTTCCATAGTCCTCAATGATTGAAATTTATAACATTGTTCAAGTGGGTTGTTAAATTGACTCAAACAAGAACAAACAATAATCTATGGGTGAGTATGGTAAATAATGTGATTATTCTTGAATAATATAATTATCATAGAAGCTCAATGATATTATTTATATGTTTTTTAATCATATTTTAAATTAATTTAAAAAATAAGTAAATGGCTAAATGAAAAATGAAATATGTCACATTCATGGAGGCAGTAGTCTAGACACACCCACACACACACGAGTGATATGTTCCTTTATAAGGAACATAATGGGGGTAATAATTGGTTTGCAATTTATTAAATATAATATTTATTTATTAAATACCTCCCCTTAAAAATTCTTATATGGTGGTTTTTAAAAATGAATCACATCACTTATGGAGGTGGAAAACATAATGTAACATAAGAAAAATATTCATTTTTTGAATGGTTGAGAGAAGGGTGAAAATGGCTATACAATAAAACAAAAAAAAATTAAATATAATTATTAAAATGACGAAACTTTTTCAAAACAATTTGATTAGATTGATAGGTGGTTTTAAAATAAATAAAGGGAAGGAAATAAAAAAGGAATAATTGTAATTGTTAAGATACTACTTGGACGAGATCAATTATAAATTGGATTCAAGATTAAATAGTTTACCTTTTGAGAGTAAAAAACATATAGGAAGTGTATAAGAGGGTTGGTGATTTATTTGCGTCGATTTTGGCCAAATATGAGAGGATTTTGTTGTGTAAAGAAGTGTAGCGATAATGGCTCCTTTTATAAGTGAGAGGTGTAACATTTTTGTAATAATATAAATGTAAAATCACTATTAAAAGGTCAAGTGAATCCAATAATGGAAAATAATGGATTCGGGGAAGATATAATGTTGTGGAATCTTAAACTATATATTATAACACATGTTTTTAAAATTTTTTATGTCTTATACTCTTAGATTTTTAACTTTTACCATTTTTTTGGATTTCACCATAGTAACTAATTTCTAGCAATGTAATTTACTTTTAATTCCTAAAAAATTACTTCTTGTAAAAAATTTTGTTGAATTGTTTCAAATATGAAATACATTTTTTTAAATAATTATTTAATGGGGATAAAAATTAATTTTAATATTACATAATGTAACACGTAAAAACCATTTTTAGAAAAAGTGTACTTTATTCTTTAAATTTATGATTAAGATAAAATTATCATTTTTTTCAATTTATAGAAAATTACTAAAATTATTATGAAACAAATACAAGTTTTTTATATAAATTAATTCCAAAACTGCGTTTTATAGTCTGAATATTCAATTAAAAGAAAATAAAAAATACAATTATTATTAGAACAAAATATTATATGAGCTATAAAATGTTAAAAATTGGTTTTAAATATTAATCCTAATATTTTAAATGTATAAGTTTACTTATTAAATAAAAAATTTATTATTAAAAAACTTTCAAAAAATTATATTTTTTATTATATCCTAATGATGTCAAAACATTCATGGTATTTTTTAAATCAATTGTTTTCACTATTCACCTAAAAAATCCTTTTAAAAAATATAAATTATTTATCTTAAGATAATATTGAAATTCTAAGATAAAAATTATATTTCATTAAATAAAATTGAAATTTTAAAATTATAAATTATAGTTTTTAATTAAAAATACCAAATATCAAGAAAAAACTAATTTTATAGAAAAATAATATTTTTAGGGTGATCTATGTACGTCATCTAAAAGATCCCTATTCAGGTATCATTTTGATAAAACACATATCTTATTTTAGAAACATATTACTTAATTTTTATCAAAGACTTACTTAAAAATGTTTTCTACCATTTTATGTACATCCATATCATCCTTATAGGATTCTTTGATCTTTACGTGGATGGATTGTTGAGTTTTCATTTGGTAAAGATAGGATTTATCACCATCCCTTATTAATTAAAGATTTTACCTTTCAAAATCCATGAGTATTGGGTCTTTTCAACCCTAATCATGTATAAGGTATCATGATATTTCTTTCTCATAGCATCATACACCTTATTATCCTACTAGAGTATAATGTAATAATTAGTAATAACATTTGATCAATTCGAACAATCTCCTTTGAAGCTTGTTTAACTCTATATATGTGAATAAATATTTCGAGCTCTTATGATCAGTTTATATATCATACCATTCACTATAGAGATAATTCTACTAAACCATCAATGAAAAGATCACTTATTAAATCTTGAAATCTTGCACCTGGTAATTCACCTCAAGTGTTTTAATTAAACCCTAGAACAAGAATTTTGATTATCATTCTACATGAGAATTCCTCGAAATATATTTAATGGATCATAATGGTACATTACAAAACCTTTTCCAATATAGTGTAATATAAGTATTGGTATAGTGACTAACCGAATTTTAGTTCCTTGAAACTTTCTTTACATTCCTCTATCCAAATGAACTTCACTCTATTCTATATTAAATTAGTTAGTAGAGGTGACTACTATGAAATTTTTTTCAGAAATCATGAATTATATATATCTAAACTAATAAAAAATATAGACCTCTCTTACTATGGTCATCCTAGTACATTTTTTGATAACTAATTTATTTTATGGATCTATCTAAATTCCCTTTCTTATGATTACGTAGCCCAAGATTGATAATTTCTGTTTCTAGAACTTACACTTTCTAAACATGGAATGCCATTTATCTTTCTTTATGGTCTTCAACACAATAAAATAATAGTCTTCATTCTATTCCTTTTCCTAAGAATATATAAGAATATCATCTATGTAGACAACATAATATTGATCTAGGTAGTCTCTAAAGACACTATTCATTAGATCGAGGAAGATAATTGGAGTATTTTTAAGCCCAAAATAAATAACTATAAATTCATATTTTCCATACCTCATTTGAAAATAAATCTTGAAAATATCTTTTATTTTGACTGGTAATTGATGATATCCAGGTCAAAGGTCAATATTTGAGAAGTATTAAGCTCCTCTAAGTTGATCAAATGTGTCCTTAATACTAGGTAGAGGATACTTCTTATTTATCACGATTTTATAGATCATTACAATCAATTAAATAATGAATTGATCCTTCATTTTTTTGGATAAAGAGGATTGGTTAACTACATGGGGAAGAAATAGGGTGTATTAAACCCTTTTCCAAATTCTCCTATAGCTACCTCTATTATTCTTCCAACCCTAATAGGATATTAAATAAGGATTATTTGAGATATATTTTTATCCAAGTATGTTTTAAATTAAAAAATAAACATCACTTCCTAGGGGAAGACTAGTCAGTTAATTTGGAAATACAATAGAATATACCAATACAATTGGCATGTCACTAATGGTGAATTTTTCCCCAATCATTTCAGTTATAATTCCCTCATTACAGGGTATCATTACCTATATTATTTATTTTTTTTACAATTTTAGTTCATGATCGACTTTATGTGAAAATTAGATAACATGATGATTTGGGATTTGAAATGATAATTTATATTCTTGAAAATTGATATAAACTCTATATAGATAAATCTAATCTATACCAAAAATTATATCAAATTAAACTAAGGGAATAAGAACTAGAATAACATGAAGGGGTTTCACCAATAATTATGTTGTATATGATCTATATATATTATATAGGATAATCGTGCCACTAATTATTTTTATAGATAACGCAATATCCAATGATTTAGGTGGTGAATCATTATTCATAGAAAATTTTCATTATAGAAAAGAATAATAAAAACAAAAATCAAACAAAGTATTCACTATTATATATATGAGAATGAGTATACCTTACACCACTTATTTATCATGATTTACCTCATATGTGGTGATAAAATACACTCTTCCTTGGTCCCCTGGTTTAGGATAAAAATGTGGCATATTCTCTTCATTAGCTCTAGGGTAGGTAATTTTTTCATAATTCAAAAAATCTTTTCATTTAAAGCATTTAAGTGTGGTTTTAGAAATAATTGGGACTTTATTTTACTCTATCTCATTTTTATGGACACTTTATATTATTTTTACTATCATTAGATTTTTTTTCAATCTTTCCACTATGTAAACAGTTCCTTATTCCTTATAAGAAATTACCCAAGAGTATCCTATCTCATTTTTTACATGTTGGTAGTTGAAATTTATTTTCCATAGGTAACATATAATTTGAGATTTCATATTACTCCACTATCATTTTTCTATATCAATAATAATTAGAGTATATAATTTCAATATACCCTTTATGTACAAATTATAAAATATCAATATATATTCTAAAGCCTCTTATGGATAATTCCTTTCAAATACTTATCATTAAGCCACTAAATAAGTGCTCTATTTTACACTCAAGGTCATAATTAAAACTAGTGGCATACCTTGTGAGCCTCAAGATGTTTTCTTTATATGATCTAATGAATTCATTGTCTTATTGTTTCAACTAAAATAATTCCCTCTCTTCCTTTGTGCAAAGAGTTCAATGAAAATACTCGGTGATGAATACTATATTAAACATATCCAATTCCATAGATTTAACATCCAATATTTTAATTATCTTCTTAATGAATTTCCACCGCTGGTCATCCTCACCTCCAAAAGATAAGTGATCAGAAATAACCTATGATGTTTCAAGAACTAGATAAAAAATAATATTCCACGTTGCACTAATCCTTTTTTGGTAATAAGTGGATTTGAAAATCCATTTAAGGTTGGTGGATTTTTTCACATTAAGGACTCTATTATAAGAATCACTTTCACTGGTTAATTTTAATGTTCAGCATGGTATACACTATTATTTATAAATTCGGTGTGTTGAGTGTGATTTTTTATAAGATTCGACACTCTTACTTCCATCTTATTTGGTTTCTCTTTGGGACAATTATAAAATTTTCTATCGCACCCATTGTTAACCTGATCTATCATTTCTACAAGAAGTTTCTAAATATTGAAAGGTTAAATTTAAGAATACTTAATCTAAAAAGGAAAACTATTAACAAAAAATGGAAAATTCATAGATTATTAATATTTATAGATATCAATATCAGTTATTGATTGTCTATCTCTTATGAGGTTTTCTAATAGTACCATATATATATATATATATTATCAAATACCATATAATGGATCAAAAATTAGATATGATCAACAAAATAATATCCCTTTGGAGTATTTAGGTAGGTGTTAAATACTAGGAACACTCATGTTTCACTGAGTGAAGTTCATGTTCATAATCAACCAACCTTTTTTAGGATGATTACCCCAAGGTGCATATTTTATAGAGCCATATCCACATGCCAGTATGAAAATAAAGATTTAATTGCAAGGTAAATCTAATTATCAAAACATTACCAAAATTTCTGGGTGTTACCCTATGCTTAGACTCATAAATAGGGGTTCTACTAAATATATCACATTATAAATTCAAAAAAAATATAAACTAATCCTAAAAAATAACTATACATTGATATGAATCTAACTAAGGAACCCCAAGAACTACACACCAAGATTCAGTACAAAAGATACAAAATTTACGCATATGATTTAATAATAAGTGAGATTACGTAAGATAAACATATCATTATTTTATAACATTTACATAAGTTAAATAGTACATATCACAATAAGCGCATGATACCATGAACTAAAGGTTTAGTTTCTTCAAGAATCATTTATATAAGAAACTTATTTACAAAACTTCTGATCACTTCTCCATAATTGATCCACACTATAATCTCTTCAATAATTTTTATAAGTAACACTCATATTAATAACCCATGGGATGGAAAAATAAGTAAGGGGTGGTTCAAACATGTAGTAAGGGAAAAATTATCAGTATTCCAAAATTAATTAGATCATAAGAATATGATAAAACATGAGAAAGATTGAAATATGTCCATAAAATGATGATGGAACAATAAGTGTTTTCCATAAGTTATTATAGAATGATATGTAATATCAAATGAAAAAGTATATAGTTTTTAAAAAAGATCATTGAATCATGATAAAATAGACAAGAGATATGGAGAATAACCATAGGAATATAGCATTTAAATGTTAAATTCCCTTGAAACATAGCATAATAAAGAATTTTTTCAAAAAAATAAATGTACATTGTATCATAATATTATGATTATATCCAAGAAGTATTAAACTTTAGTTTGTGAGAATATCCAAGAAGTCTCACACTTTAAATTAAAATAATATCAAATAAGTCCCACACTACATTATCTAATGAGATATAATAACTTAAGAAATGTATTATAATCTTATATAGGACCTCACACATCAACATCCTTACATATGTAGTCTATTTTAAATCAATAATTCATAATCTTATAAAGAAACCATGGAAATAAAATGGGTTTCAAATCATTTTAAAATAGTCTCTCATAAACTAAACCACAGAATATATTGATTGATATCAACAATCAATCACTCAGAAGTACTATTTCATAGAGGAATTTATAGGGTGATTCATAAAACAAAACTACATTTCATTTATATCTTTTAAATAGAAAAATTAAAATGAAACCATTACAAATTGACCTTATAAAAAAATTCATAAAATTTTTCTAAAGAGATAATATTACAAATCACATTCAAAAATCATATTCGGGAAGGTATCATTTTTTTAAAAACATCTCTTTAAAAGAGATTCAAATAAGGCATCCTTCAAAAATAAATACTGTTTTTCTAATTTATGTGAAGAGTAAAATTCATAAACATAAATTTTAACAGGAAATACTTTTTAATATTTTCACATTTTTATTAATGAAACCCACATTGTAATGAGAGTGATAAATCATTCATTCAGCAAAAGGTAATTTTTTTTATAATTAACAGAAATAAAACATATTTTTGTCTGCATATAAGAAAGGAGAACATCATCAGGAAGAGTGAATATTTAAAAGAAAGATAAAGACCTTAAACAGTGGGGATGTAAATTATTTTTATCATCAGTGTGTTTTATAAAGATATAATTTAATCAATGTAATTCACTTTAAAATATGTTTTCAAAGTATTATTTTATCATAATATATAATAATAAAAACTATTTTGTAAAAATATAGTCAAATAGGAAATCTTATGACTCAAGAAAGAAAGTTGAGTTAAAAAAAACCATTAACTTTAGTATAGACTATCCGAACATTCTCCAGTATCATGCATAACAAAAATAACTATCCTAATCAACTATTTTAAAACATGACAAATACCTTTAAACTTTTATAAACATCATTTATAATAATTTTTTTTATAATATATTATTTATTTATATTTTATTTTCATCATGAGATGTTATTAGTTTCGAATGTTAATTTAGTACTTGTTTCGTAATAGAGGTCTTGATTATTTTTTATTGATCCAATTTTAATCACTATGATATAATTATAGATATTATAATAGATAATTTATAACAATTTATTAAGTTAGAATTTCATTTTATAAGTATTTTCTTATGATTCATGATGATGAAGTTGGCAATGAGTAATTTTCAGTAACTTATCATGAACAAAAAGGTGGTAATAATAAGTTAAATTTTATTATAACCTTTATAGTACCATAAAATAAACCTTTTTTTCTCATTAATGTATGATAAAACCTATAGTTGTTTTTATATAGTCATTCATGATATAAATTTATATAATTATTTATGCAAGTTGTAAAACAAATGAAAACTGGAATAAACTGTAATCAATTGGTGAGTAAGGTTAGGAAAGTGATTATTCTAGAAAAATATATTTTTTAAATAAGAGTAATTATATTATTTAAAATTTTAATGTTTTTATTTACATTTTAATATAATTTCATGAGGAAGTAAAATAATAGATGAAAAATGAAATATATTACTCTCATTGAGGCGTTAGTCCCAACGTAAGCATGAGTTAAACTTTCATTTAGATTGAAAATAAATCTGGTCTCCACATGACCTCAGGTGCACCTCCCTGTATGTCAGTGGCTATCTACTAGGTGTGAAGGTATAATGTAATATAAGGGGTGACTATTCCATCTTTACTAGATTAATCCACAATAGATAACAATGATAAATAAAGGAAACATTATAACCAATTTACATGCATCACAGTCCATTTCCCAAAATTGGGTATACACCCCCAACCAGTAGTTATTTCATTTTATAGAGTACAATGTGTGAAGAAAACGTGAAATATAAAAAATAGAATAATTTCCAAAATGGTGTCGGACTACATGTTGTGATCCCTCCACCGTGCACTCCCTATGCCCAAATAAACCCTCTAGCATAGGGCCCTTTACCTTGTCCTGACCTACAACCATGAATTCTACTTAGGTACCCAATGGTGGCTTGATAAGGGCGTGAGTACAACTCAGTAGGCCACCACCAATAGAGTAAAAAAAATAACTAGTCTAAACAGATTGTGTAAGAATGTACTAAATGAATAAAAAGGTAAATGATAGATAAACCAGGTGCCATTGGTTAACAATATTCACTTTAACCATTTTTATCATCTATTTCATGGGTTATTCATTTTCAAAAATTACACTACGGACTATACCAGTCATCTACTAGGTATAATTGGATTGGTCAAGTCCCCTATATCAGAAGGGAAAATATTACACAGATAATTACATCTTACTTACCTTGGATCCTCAGTCTGGGTAGTCTCATAAAATGTTACCTTTTGGGGAATATAGCCTCAGTTTAACTCCCTAACTAGTACATTATAGGGTTGGGGTTCATAGCCTCGGTCCTACCAAACCCGTGGGAGTATATCCTCATGTTTGATACCCCACATACCTCCAATCCATGTCCACATGATTATTTTACCATTTACAATATATACTATTTCAAAGTCTATACTCTTTTAATACACATTACATTCATAATGCATTGTTCATTCAACACAAAGAATCATCTTGATGCCTAAACCAATTAGCAGATTTACGATTTAAAATTCATGACTCATTATCCCATTAAAATCATACTGAATTCCCCCTTATTCCATGTTGTCAAATAATCCTAGATAAAGTCAATTTCATTTCACAATCAATTTTATCCAACCAAAAAAAAGTCTCTTATATTTCCTTTATCGAAAGTGATACCATGATAGACATAAAAATATTGGTTTGGTCTCTTAATCCATTCAATTTCATATTTAAATAACTAAATACGTAGTTCAAAAACACAGTCTACCCCGTGGCTGCCTCCATCCTAGTTTATTCAACCTCAACACATCCCAGGAGGATCATGAGGGGTCCAATTTTTATTGTTATCCAATTATTTAATCATTTTTCCATGGAAAACCTATTGTAACGTCTAAAGACATAGGCACACAATGACATACACCTGAATTTTAACACAACACTATGAAATATAACTTATAGACCACCTAACTCGATTCCAAAGGTGAATGCTTACTTAAGACTATCCTTTTATTTGGATTCCAACACCCTTTGAATCCCTATCCTATGATTCAGTGGAAAAAGACTGTTTTAAGGATTCAGAAGAAGAAAAGATACTCAATACCTAATCTAGAAACAAAGAAATAATTGGACAATTATACTCACCTAGAGCATCAATTTTCAACCAATATCACTCTAAATGGATTATAAAATAGGGAGATCGACCCTTGGAACGTTTATGGAATTTTAGTTCATCACTAGGGATACAATAGGAATAATTGATGAGAATAAAAAGTTATAACACATAAAGACCAAGAGGGGAAAAGATAATAACTCACTTTTTATGGGGTGCACAGATTGGATATATGGTTGGGAAAACTATGTGTGAATGATATCATCCACTTCCCAAGAGGGGGATAGGGAGAATGGTTTCTTAAGGGCATCACCGTTTAACAAATGGTTTAATGACCGTGATGAATTTCACTATCTAAGCATTCACAGTATGCCCTTCCCTCAAGCATAGTTTATTCAAATTGTGCACCCCTCATCCAGGAATGCACGGTTTTGGAGTATAGTTACTCCTAACTATGCGCCAACTATGAAAATAACATTGGATAAAAAATTACCCATATTTAGAATCCCAGACCCCTAGAACATCCCGAGACTCTCCACATACTGGGTAAACATTCATTTAACCCAAAAAATAGCCTTAAACTAAAACATAAACTAGAATATGCCTAATGGAATGTCTGGGATTTTATAACATCCCCACAATAGAATGTATCATCCTCGATCCACACTCCCAAGCATCATTAAGCATCCAAGGTAAAGATATTGGGCCAAAAGGTCTACATATATATCTCAATTTCACAAGTTTTTTAATTAACATTACCATGATTCCACAACACTGAAACCAAATGTATGGTCTTGTATAACAAGACATTCTCACAATGATACACAATACAAACCATATTATTCTCAAAGGAAACATCAGCATCAATCTCAAAATAATCAACATCAATCACATGAGAAGGGTCATGGTTATACTATTGATGATATGATACCTGAATAAAATCATGCATGCCACTATACCATTGTAGGGTAAGCAATCATTACTCTACCAGTCTGATCCTCTCCACATTCTCAAACGGCCCCATGTACCTATCCTCCAACATTCCCTATTTATAAATTCTATTGTGACTGAACCTTGGTGGCACTCAAAGAAAAACATGATCACCAACCATAAACTAAAGAGTTCAATTACACAGATCTTCATATTAATTCTTCCTACTCTGATATGTATCCATATGATTTTGGATCAACTAAACTTGTTCTAACATCTCATGTAGGAGACTCGATCCCAATAACTCAAATTCACCAACCGCTATCCAAAATAATGATGATCTATACATCCTTTTATAGATCTCCTCACATGTTTCCATATGAATCATCATCTAGTAACTATTATTACATGAAAACCCAACAAGAACCAAGTGCTTCACCCAAGATCCACAAAAATCAAGGACACTAGCCATAATCATGTCATCTAGAACATGAATAGTATTCTCAGATTTCATATCTATCTATGGTTGGAAATACATACTAAAAAATTTGTACCAAGAAAATTTTGTGACCACTCCAAGAAGTTGGAAGTAAAACCTGGATCATGATCCAAAACTATATTCCTTGGCACCCCATGCAACTATAATATCTCCCAAACATAAAAATATCTCAACTGTTCAATGGTGAAGCTCACCTAAATCAGTATGAAATATGCCAACTTGGTTAATGGATCCAAAACTACCCAAATCACATCATTATTTTTGAGGCATCCTTGGAAGACCTATAAAAAATCTATCATCTTGTCATCCCATTTCTACTTCAGAATGGACCAGGGCTATAACTAACCACCCAATCACTGATGCTCGGTCTTTACCTGTTAATAAGTATAGAATCACTTCAAAACAGTTTCAACCTATTTCTTCCTATATGGGCACCAATACTATCTATGAAGATCATGAAACATATTGGTTAAACTAGGATGCACCTCCCACATCAAAGAATGGAACAAATGCATCAATATTTCCCTCTTACAAGTAGGAATTCCTAAACGAACATGAACATAAATGATCTAATCCGCATTGAAAATACAGCCAGAAGGTTACTCCACACCCTTATGAATTTCCTTTAGGTCCAAAAAATCAAGATCCTCATACTGCCTCACCTTGATCTGAATCAAAAGAGGGTACTCAACTGCTAAGGATTCGTGGGTCATCTTTCTTGGTCCATCCTGATCCTCTATATAAATATCAACAATGAAATCCATCATTCTACCCTCGGTACTAGAATCCAAAACTTCCTACTAATGATTATTCTGGCTCAAATCATCCACAAAACAGTTTCCCTTTCACTATGGGTATACTGGCTGAAAATCAAAGGGTTGCATGTAGTACAACCATATTCAAAAATGAAGATTCAAATCTCAATGGGACAAGATATACATAAGCATTTTATGATTGTTATATATAGTAAACCATTCATACAACATGTAATACCACCAAAAAATTAAGGAATAAATCACCGAAACCAATTAATAATCATGTGTTGGATAATTTCACTCATGAAGCCTAAACTCTTATGACACATACACAAAAAATGGACCATCCTTCATGAAAAATTCTCCAAGACCAATACATTCCATGTCTCAAAACATGTTACACTCATTACATGGATTAGGTAGGATACAAACAGGTGTAGTTGTTGAATTCTTATATAACTCTTAAAAGGCACTATCACATGCCCCATACCATTCAAAATATATAACCTTCTTGAAAAATACCAAGAGTTGTGCTTCCAAATAGGAAAATTCATTAATGAATAATTAATAATAGCCTACAGAACACATAAAACCATAGACATCAAAAACATTCTTTGACTGCTCCCAAGATAAAATGATGGTCAGTTTCAATGGGTCTATAGGTACACCTTACTAGATGATGATGTGACTCAAGAAATGTACATTTTCAATCGATAAATACACATATATATCTTGGAATGTTGACTATTCTATCTTATTGTACTCAAGATGATGTCAAGTTGTTTGGAATGATTATTTTGAGTCCTGGAGTACAACAAGATGTCATCCACAAAGACAACTATAAACTTAACCAGATAAAGGTGAAATATAAAGTTAATTAGGTCCATAAGAACTACTGGTGTGTTAATTATCATGAATAGAAAAAAAACCCATATAAACTATACCTACTCTAGAAGGAATTTTTCAGTAAATCATAAGCTCTCACCCTCAGATGATAATAACCTAACCTCAAATAAATCAAGGTAATTATAGAATCTCGTATCAATTTTTGAAAAATATCATTGATTCATGGAAGTGGATAAAGATTATATACCATCATCTGATCCAACATCCGAGAATCAACACTAAAATGCAAGGATTCGTCAGCCTTCTTAAAATACAACACTAGAGATCCCCAAGGTGATGTACTTGGATTAATAAACCATTTTTTCAGAAATTGTGCCAACAAATTTTTATGTTCTTGGTATTCTTCCTGTGACATTCTATATTGAAGGGTAGAAATCGGTTATACTCTTGAAAGATGCTCAATTGTGAACCCCACATCTCTCTCGAGACGCAACCATGATAAATACTCATGAAATTCATCCTGAAAATGATCCACCAAAGGAGGGAAGAAAAGCTACCCTACTCCCCCATCATCTAACACATGATAATCCACATGGAATGTAAGAACACCAAACAACTAAAAACAGGCCTTGCATGACCTCCCTAGATATTCCACTCCCCACGGTGCACATAAGTGTCTCCATTAAGAGAGGTGAACTTTACCCTATGGTGGTAATAGTTAATACGGTCTTGTTAAAAGACTAGTTAATCCATTCTCAGATCATGACCAAAACCAGTCATCTCTATCAAAAATATGTTCCATAGGAAATGGTGTCCTTCAACATATAGGGTACACTCCTTAAATTTCTAGATACTTTCTACTCACACCCCTAATAGTGTATAAATTGAGATAACCCGACAAATATTCTCCACTGATCAGCTCAACACACACAAAAACTAAGTAGATATAAAATAATGTGAGGAACATGTATCAAATAAAGCACCATAAAGGGTTGATGCATCAATAATCATACATAGAACTATTGACGGTCTAACCTCTCCACCTCCATATGAGGTTGAGACTACCTGAAGATGAAATTACCCTCTATATTGGGAAATTATTTGAGTTCTAGGTGCTACAATACACTCTTGATATGGATACTCACATCCTAGAGTCAAAAATACACCACCTCAACCAGTATGACCATTAGAACTCCAACTGTCTGCCTGGTATGGGGTAACTAACCCCTTCCTACACTCTGATTCAACCTTGATCCTCTATCAATGCACAATTTCCAAGGATTCTTACAGATCCCCTACACATTCCCCATCTGACCACATGCTCCAAAATCAATTGGAGGTCGAGGGAACTATCTATACATGTGTTCTGACCTTCGAAAACAATAGAAAAACATCTGGTCACCACCTTGAGAGGTCATTCCCCTCTTATGACCACTTTGTAAACCACCACTGCAACAAAGACTCTCAAAATGACGCTTCCTACCATAAAAATCAACACTACTGGATTACCAAACTGGAACCACATGTCCACCACTTGAGTCCTCCTTGAGGTTCCCTCATAAAATAAAGGAATGATCCACTATATTAAAAAAACTATTTAAATGGACGAAATTCAACTAGGACTTGATATGATGTCTATGTCTGTCCTAAGAATGTCTCATTGTAGCTACCTTGTCCCCATCCAATGTTAGAAAAAAATGTATAAAGTCAGTGAATTGGATATCATAATCCATAACTAACATAGTCTCCTGGTTGAACCTTATAAACTCCATAAACTCCTCTTATCTCAAGGCCTCTAGATATAAATTATCTAGAAAATATTCTTGAAAGTATTTCCACAATATACCATTAGTCTGTTAGATCTGAACATGAATATCCCACCAGTGCTTTGTCGGACCCAACAACATATAAGCCACCAACTTGACTCTATTCATAGAAGAGGTCTCCATGTGATCTGAAATCCTCCGGTTAGACACAATGTAGAACTCATCTTATTTAGGTCAACCCACTATAAAAAAATTTAGGGGGTACTGCAACTGAAAATTTATGGTCAACTTAAACATACTCAGCACAACCCACCATGGATCCCATTCCATCAATTTCCTAAAATGAGAAAGTTTATCGTAAAATTGACCCTACCCTTGATTACATTGGACCATTGGGGTTTCATTATCAAGTACCAGTTGATCATTCTTTGATATATCCTCATTTCACCCAACCAGAACACGTTGTCGTGGTGGAATCTCTCTACAATGCCAAACATACATCTCAGAACACATAATATAAAACATTCAGATTGTAGTTGGGGTTTGGCTTAGTGGTAAGCACCGCATAATACTACATGAAAAATGGGGGTTCGAAACCCATTGTGCGCAGGTTACTGTAGCGGTTACTGTAACAGCGGCGGTACTATTGATCAGCAGGTATTGTAGCAGCGGCAGGGCACTGTAGCGGCGGCGGTACTCTGTGGTACTGTAGCAGCCGGGTTACTATTCACAGAATAGGAATTTGGCTAAAAATTTGGACCTACGGTTTATGTAATGGGCTTCAAGACCACTGGGCCTTCGGGAAATGTAATGGGTCTCCCTCTACCCAGTTAAAAGAGGTCTTTGCTTTGATTTATTTTTAAAAATGAAGCTTCAACCCCAACCTTTTAAAACATTCAGATCACAAATATTTCTCATTTAGGCTCCTTTCTATCATTACAACTTTTCATAACCAAAATTTATCCCATTTATAACGGATTATTATCTATTATTATATAAAAACTCCTTCACATTAATTCTATTTAACTATTTTCATTTTCTTTATTAGACACCACTGCTTTCAAATTTTGAAGAAAAATAAATTCATTTTATCCCTCATGTGCCACACATATTCCCCATGTGTTCCTACCATGATACATGACACCTAAATAACTAGGTTTCTATAATTAAGGATGAGTGAAAACCCTCATTCTATGTTAGAAAAGAGAAAAATATCATAAAATAGTCACATCAGAAGACAAGTTCATCACCTAATAGTGAAGTATCATTCATCCATTACAATGCACATCGATAACAAAAATACCACTCTAGGGGTACATGGGTTTTCCCTCAAAATTGGTATATATACTCCCATTAACGAGCTCATTTCCAAGGCCGAAAACATATTAATCTCTCATATACCATAAAAAATAGTAAGACAATAGAAAATAATACCACTTATAACTTTGTATCATTCCCAACCAGGGTGCCTCTAAATCTTGGGCACCGATCCATGTGACAAAATGACATTAAGAACGCCTAACTATACACCAGAGGCTACTAATAAGTAGTGAGGGACTAATGTAATACATGGGGAAGATATGAACACTTTATCATAGTAAGCTAAAATACATAAAAATGGGAAATAAAGGAAACATTTTAACCAATAAACATGCATCAAAACCAATTTCCGAAAACTTTTTATATTCCCAAAACCAACAGTAAATATACTTTATAATTTCATATAGCGTTAGGTTTAATAAATCCCAAAATAAAGAAAAACTAAAGACTCAAAAAAATGTGTTCTGACTCAAAGTCTGGATCCCACCTCCGTGCAAACCCCATGCCCACACAAGTCGATAACATAGGGGCCTTACCCTTCTCCACACATTCAGCCATGAAATCTACTCAGGTACCCAACAGAGGCCTGAGTAGTGTGTGAACACAACTCATAAGGCTACCATTAAGATGTCTTAAAAATATTCATTCTAAAAAGATAGTGTATTCATGCACTAAATGAATAAAAAGGTAAAAAGAGATGAAATGGTTTCTATTAGTTAACAATATTCACTTTAACCATTTCGTCATCTATTAAATGGGTTATGAATTTTCATCAATTACACAATGACCTATTCTAGTCAACTACTATGAATAAAGGGAAAATTCAACTTAACTATATCACTAGAGAAAATATTCCGCAAAACATTACATCAAACTTACCTTAGAGCCTCAATCGAGCTCGTCTAATCAAATTCTATAGTTAGGGGCTCAGATATTCAGTTAGAATCTCTAAACCATACAATGTAGGGGTTGGGTTCAGAGCCCTAGTCCAACATTGACCAATGGTATTAGATCCTGAAGTCTGATACCCGATAAACCACCATGCCATGTTCACATGCTTCTTTAACCATTTACCACATATACCATTTCAAAAACCGTGATTATTAAATAAACATAACATTCTCAATTCATAGATCATTTAACACATAAATAATCTTTATTACCTAAACCATTAACACATTTACCATCTCCAATTCATGAATCATTAACCCATTAAAATCATGCCAAAATCCACTTTATTCCGTGTTATCAACTAAACACAATTAAAATAAATTTTATTTCACAATCCATGTTATCCAACAAAACAAAAATCTCATATATTTCTTTTATCAACCATGTAAAAATACTAGACATAAACACATTGGTTTAGTATCTTAAACAATTAATTTTTTTATTTAAATAGTCAAATCATACATTCATGAGCATGAAAACACCCTTTTCCAACCTCTATCCCAATAAATTAAACCTCAACACATCCTGCACAAATTAACAGGTGTTGAATTCTTTCATTGACAAGTTAATTCATCATTCCAGCAATACAAAACCATGTGGACAATATAATGGCTTAAGAGGAAAATCACATACACCTGAATTTTACCACGGGACTTTGGGATATTACTTAGAGGCCACCTAACACTATTTGAATGATTAACGCTCACTTAACCCTTTCATTTGATTCAGATTCAAACACCCTTCGATGCCCCAAAATAAGATATTCTAGAAAACAATGGTTTAGGGATTAATAAAATGAAGAAAAACAATAGAGTCCATAATCTATAAGAAATATACAAGGTGAGTATTATACTCACCTAAATAATTGATTCAAAAACAACAACACTCTAAACGACCAATAAAATAGGGAAGTTGAACCACGGGATTTTTAGGGTAATTATTTTATTAGGGATACATGAGGAAGAACAAAAGAGAATCATGAGTTAGTACACCTAAAATACGAGAGATAAAAAAGTTTAAACCCACTTTTTATTGGGGATTCAGTTTTTTCACTCGCTTAGCCAAACTATGTTTCCAATATGTTCCACCAACTACCCAAGGGAGGGCCAGGCTGCATGGTTTCCAAGAGAGTCTGCTAGGTTTGAAAAACCATGTGATGTTTGTGTGAAATGGATTTTTTTTTAAGATTTAATGGTCTGTCCTTCCCCATTTCATGGTTTATTCTGAACATTCACCCCTCCTCTAGGCATGCACGGTTCAGGTGCATGGTCACTCCAAATAGTGCACTAGCCATTTTACATGCATGGGATGAAAATTTTCCCCTCTTTCACATCCCAAACCCCCAAACCCCCCCCCCCCCCAAGACTTCCGACATTCTGGGTAAACTTTAATTTAACCAAATCATATAGGATTAAACTGAAACTTAAATAATAATTTACCTAGAGGAATTTATGTTATCTTGTAATGGACTGTGTCACTTATGGAGGCAGTAATCTGCACGTATCAAAAGCGATATATTCATTTTCAGATGGTTGGGAGGAGGGTAGAAAATTGAATTCCCATAAAAATTATAAACTTTTTGGGTAATTATTATACTAATTTAATTATTTCAACATGATTAGTTTATATATTTATGAGGTAGAAGAATAAATAATGGAAAATAAATTAAAAAGGAGTAATTAAATTCTTTAGCTTACTTCTTAGATGACCTACTTTACACATTAGATTAAGGCTTTGATATGTGGGATTTTGCGATGATAAAAACCATTTAGAAATGTATATGAGTTTTTTGGAGTCATATTGGATGATTTTATCCTTATATAAGAGGATTGGATTGTAAATAAAAGTGGGGTGGTGATAGATCCTTTAATAAGGGAGATGAGTGAAATTATTTTAATAATATAAAAGGTAAATTCACTATTCAAAAGTCAAGTGAATCCAATAATGTAAAATAATAGAGTAGGACAATTTGTGTGGTTGACAAATCCTCAACCATAAATTTTAAAATATTTTTTAACAATTTTTTTAGTCTTTTATTCTTAGATCTAATACCTTTTCCTTTTTTGGTTTTCTCTATGGTAATTAAATTATACTTAAGTAATTTATTTAATAAGTAAAAAATGGTCTGTATAAAACAATGTAGAAAAAATTATTTCAATTACATAATCCATTTTTTAAAATAAAATCTCAAAGGTGATATAAATTAATTTTAATATTAGTACACATAAGACATTAAAACATTTTTATGAAAAATTGTATTTTCATGCTTAAAATTCATGATTATGATTAAAATTCCAATTTCGTTGATTTATATAATATTAATTAGATTATCATAAAAAATAAAAAATATGTGACTTTAAAAAACTAAAAAGTTAACATCCACTATGTGAATATTTAATTAATAAGTAAGTGAAAAAACATTATTTATTAGAATAAAATATTACTCGACTTCCAAAACATCAAACATGGATTTTTTAAATTAATAAAAATATTTTAAATTTATAATTTTTACTTATTAAATAAATATTTTATTTTGAAAAAGTTACTATAAAATTTCATGTTGTTATTGTATCTTAATAATTTAATGAAACTCCTAGTATTTTTGAAAATAGTATTTTTCACGATTGAACTAAAAATAAATACTTTCAAAAAAATTTGAAAAATTTATCTTAAGTGAATATTGATGTGATAAATTCAATAGTTAACATTAATTTATAATAAAAAAATTAGAAAATTTATGAATTTATTTATTTAAACGAAAATTAGAAATATAAATTAAAAACAATTTTTATTGTTGTTAGGATACCACTTAGTAGTAAGAACCCCATAATACTACTTCAAAAAATGGGGATTCAAAACCCATTGGCTATAGTTTACTGTAGAAACAGTGGAACTATTGATTGGAGACATTTTAGTGGTGACAAGTACTGTATCAGGAATTGTTGCGATGCGAACACTATTGCATCCCGATTACTATAACAACACTTTCACTGGAGTGTCTTTAGGTTAAAATTTTTGGCCTTCAGGGGGACCACTTGCCATGTAATTGGATTCATGTGCACAGGGCCTATGGGCCATATATTTAATAAATAAGGCTTGATGGGTGGTTTATCCCCTTAGGGGGATCCGGCTATCCTTTTCGTACTTTGTGGGTGGGGTGTGTGTTTAAATATTATTTTACCCCAAGCACATAATATATCTATATATATAACTATTTTTTATTGAGAAATAGTTTCTTATGTTTTATTAACATTATTTATTATGAATTTATAATTTAAATAATGTTAATATATTAGTTTATATAGAATAATAATTTAACACTTTTTTATTTAGTTTATTATGAAAAAATATACAAAAATTTTAAAAAATAGTTATCTTGGAAATAGTAATCCTTTTTAATATTAAAACAAACTAATATTTTTATCCTCTAAATTTATTTGGGAGTTTAGTTGAGTGATATATTTTTATTTACTAGAGGTTTTATAATAATAATAATAGTAATAATAATATAATATTTAATAACTCATTTTAGTTTAGTTATGAATTTAGGTCAAGCTATCAAGCACATTTTATTTATTTAAAGGAAAGATATATAGAAAAATCTTAGGGTGTTATAGTGGCCATCCCAAAAAGTGTTCTTGATCTCTTATGAATAATCAGGATTATAAAAGGGATTCTAATGAATATTACCTGCATGAATGAATGGATCATTTAATAAGGTAATTTTCAAGGATTTTAAGCCTTATATTTAGGTAATAATCCCCACACCCACTTTCTAGGGACACATGCAAGGGGGATCTGGGCAATCACTATAACCCATACCACTTATATCAATCCATGAAAGTGTTTTTTGATTACTTTGGAATGTACTATACTGATGAATGTGATGGGGATAAGATCATAAAATACTACTTAGAACTTGAGATTAGTTCCATAAGAGGTTTCCTTAGGGTCTTAATGATATTTACATCAAATGGTTTGACTCACAACTTGAGACTATTTTTTTAAAAATGGGTCTGGGTATTTTTAGATATAAATACGACCATAAAATTTTAGATAGAATACCCCAAATTATAAAAGATCAAGTATGTTCCAACCTAGATATATTCATTCTGGAATTATCATGAAAACATAGTGCACGGAAATATCAGGACATAACCGTTTATGCCATCAAGGTAAAAAATATAGTCTTTAAGTATTATTATTTTATAGATGATAACATATAAAAGAAATATATAGAATCTAAGTCATTGGAATATAGATCAACATTCGTACAGTGTTGGGCCTTAGAATATGGGAAAAAGGTCAGTTTTAGGGTGTATTGAATGCAAAACTATATGGAAGTTTCACAAGAACTGATTCTTTTTATTTGGCCATTATGCTTGTTCTTTTGGGTTGTTTTGAGAATGAGAGAATTCGTTCTTTGATTGAACCCATAATTCTATATTAATAGAAACATTGTATTTTCATATATAAATAATACATCATAATACATGTGTATTCCTTATGATTTACAAAAATACATTCCTATGTTCCACAAAGGTTTATCTTATTTAGAAACATGGATAGATAAACAACTTGTTCATAAAAGTTATACATCGTATTTGACATAGTTCGTTATAACTAGTACACTTTCTAGAAACACCATACGTAAAATAATTATTCATAACATGGGGAAAGGAAACATAATAAAGGGTGATATCATATTCTCATGATGTATAAAAATGGAGAAATCAAAGATCATGTTAACATAACACGAGCATAAGGGTATCAGAACATGACATTAAAATTTTAAAACAATACACCACATAACAAAGATCATATTGTTGATTCCAAGAATAAATCTTATCACGTTATAGGAAATTAATCAAAAATGAAATAAAATAACATAATACATAAGATAATAAAATTAAGAAAATACATAAAGTTATGTCATACATATAAGTATAGAAAAATAATTTACATAGTAGTTAAGGATCATTATTGGGACTATCATAATGGATTAGATTAACTCCCAATTCCATAGTAACAGTTCACTCCCAAGACTATTAATGTGTACTATGATAAATCCACATTCCATATTCAATGTTCTCCCCCAATACTATCATTGTTTATAGAGTCTCTAACTAAAATAGGTTCACTCTTAATTCCAGTCCATATTATCTCATGAGATAGACAAATTTACACAATATATTAGAGGAATATATAATTATGAGACTACCAATAAAAAAACAAAAAATTTAAATATTTGTTTCATAAAATCATAATTCATTCATCATATATCTTAATCCATGTAATGTAAACATATTTCATAAACATTTCATCATTTCACAACCCATGGAAAAGTAACATGTTTGATAATATTTTCATCATTGCATAAGTTGTGGAAAATAAAATTGGTTTGATAAAAATATTCTCATCATAATGATAAAAAAATTATAGAAATAATAATTATTATATCCTTAAATCATTTCCCCAGTAAATCATATATAAAATCAAGGGTTATCTATCATTGATAAATAGAAATAGTATTTAAATATAATTGATAACATTCATGAGGAAACTTACCTTTCCACTTCGAAAATAACTTTACAAAACGAGAGATTCACAAAAAATTGGGAAAATAATTTTATTTTAAAATAAACTTTGAAAATAAAAAAATATTTAAATCATTGATAATTGATTATGGAAGGGAATTAAATTCCTGTCATATATGTTACAAAAACATTCATTTAACAATTTTAAAAAAGGGTAAAAAAGTAAGTCATTCAAAAAATGAACAAATATTAGTTTTAAAAGAATCTGTAAAAATTAATTCAAAGGTAAAAATTAATTTAATCTACTTACTATAATATTATAAAAATTATTGAAAACATTTTTAGAAAATAGGAACATGGAAGGAAAATGTTTTTCGATCAAAGATAGAGTTAATGTAAAATTTCCTTGAATTTTATTTTGATATCTTCATTAGTGAGGAAAATGGAAATAAAATATGTAATCGATAGATATAACCATTGTAAAATTTAATTAATGAGTTTCCTGAGAGGTAGATAATGAAATTTAATCATTGGAAACTTAATAATAAACCATCCGGATAAACAATGATATTTTAACATAAAACTCTGACCACTTTGGTAACGTTTGAATCGTGGCCCTGGAGAATGTATAAAATAAATGGATTCATTCAATTTAATAAATATAATTTTATTTATTATATAAAAAATAAAATGGTCAGTATATAAAAAACAAAAAATAATGAGTTGGGTAATATGGTATATGTCTTTGAGAAAAAAAATTGTTACTAGAAATCCCTTACCTCAAGTTCATCTTGCTTCAAAATCACTCTCACCTCTTGTATAATAAATTTCAATTTATTAGATTTATATTATATAATAATATACATACTTATTTTTTTTTATACATTCCAATTAAAAAATTTTAAGTCCCATTTATAAATAATTCCTTATTAGAATTTTCATTTCAGGGCGTTAACTGTTTTGTTTTTCCTAAATACCACGATTCGGTAGTTCTGGTCCATATAGTTTGATAAGGTTCCATCACCTCAAAAATATTAATTATGATATAAATATAATATATATTAAATATATATACATATATAAATATATTTAGAGTCATACATGAAGTATAGTTATAGAAAATTGAATTTCATTGTTCATGGAGATGGTATGATGTACATAAGCATGAATGTTTCTTTCATTATTCAACAGATTTAAAAAATAAAGATAAATAATTATTTACCTTTAAAGAGTTATTATCACACCATATATATCATATATATTTGTTAAATATATCATTATTACTATCCTTTTAATGAAAAAAATTAAAAATGGATCACATCGCTTCTTGGAGGTGGTAGTCCACATAAAAACAGGGGCGACATTATCATTTGAAAACCAATTGGAAGGTTAGAAGTTATATGTTATGTGAAAATTATATAAGTATAATTATTTAATAAATATAAAATAAATACATTATACCAACCATAATAAACTTCCATGAAACAAGGTGATTAAAAAAGATTTACACTGCTATGTAGAGACGGTAATCCGAATGTACACACGAGTGATGTTTTAATTTTCCATAAGATAGAAAATAGGTACAAATGGTTTTATGATAATTAAAATAACAATATAGTATATTTATTATACTGTATGCATTATTTTCATAATTTTAAAATATATTTAGTTAATGTATACGAAGAATGAAAATTGGAAGATTTAGTAATGGCAATTACATCTTATTTCGTGGATTTCCATTTGATATCCTATTATGGGGGATAAGGTTGTATTTATGGAAGCAAAATACCAATAGGACTTGTAAAAGGATGTTGACAATTAAAAGGTTCAGTTTTTTATAAATCTAAATGGCTCAAAGTTTTTTATGAAAAATTGAAAAGGGGTTCCCTTTTATAATGGAGGGAAATGAAACACTTTGAGATACTAAATATATTAAAATATAATGAATCCATTATCAAGAAAAATGATTCAAAATGGATTAATACTCAATGAAAAAGAGTATAAGGTTTAAGTATCATCATCCAATGAAATTTATATATCTTTTTGTGTCATTTTAAGCCTTATATTATTGTCTAGCGTATTGGTCAACCAATTTTAATATTAACCATGGTAATAACATTTTTTATATTAAAGGGTTATAATTTTACATATAAGTTAAAATTATTCCATAAATGGACACGGGATGAAAATTTCGACCATTTATAATCTTAATTTTACAATTTCAATAATTTTATGATTTTTAAAAACTTAAATGAATATTATTATTAAAAAATACTATTAATTCCATTTTAAGAACCATCAACATATTTTGAATTTCAAAATAAAATGAAAGTAAGGGAATTAGATTATGATCCTTTCAAATATATCTAATATGTTATATTAATCTATAAAAATCACGGTACATAAAAATTCAGAAAATTTTAATACATAATATTTTTAAAGATAAATTTTTTATATTATTTGAATAAATATTTTATTATCATTGCGTAAAAATTTAAGGTAATTAATCAATAAAAAAATATATAAATAAATTTCCATGATAAAAAAATTAAATAATATTTAAAATTAAAATTTGGAACAAAGTTATCCTCTATTAATCCATCTATATTAATTCTGGATATATTAAAATCAAGAGAGTGATATTTTGTATTTATTATTTTCTTAAATTAATATAGAGGTCATATTCAATGAAAAATGGAACCAAGTGGCCATATATTCAATAAATGGATAGAAATTTCAAAAATACAATAATTCGGTAAGAAAAATTATATTGATAGGGAATTATTTAGTCATTATATTATTTTTTACATTAATTACAAGATTTACCCTTACTGAAGAAAAATATTGAATAAGGATACTATTCATAATGGAAAAATGTAAAATTGACAAATTTAACAAATTTGATAATTTTTATTAAAAAAATGTGATCTATTTTTCATAATTCAACTCCTATAAGTTAATAAAATTAATTTAAGACAAAAACTGAAAATTTAATGAAAACATTATTTTTCAAAAATGACTTTTTAAGAATAAAAATGTTTTTATACCATATTCAATCAAAAAATATATATCTTTGAAATCAACAAGATTATTAATAATATAATAAAAAAAATTTTACTCAATAACTTATTTTAAACAATATTATACATTTTAAATTCTTGAAATAAAAATTACATTTTCAATAAAAATCAATATTTTTCACTATTCATTGGAAAATAAATCATTTCAGAAACATATAAAAAATTAATCCTAAAATACTTTTGATTTTTTGATAAAATAATATATTTTATTTATCAAATAAAATTAATAAATTTTGAAACATTATTTATAATATTCTTTCATTAAGACTATATATGAAAAAAATTATATTTTGAAAAATAAAATAAGTACCAAAATTAGAGTGCTTACTTTTTAAAAAAATGATCAGTAATATTTTATTTATTACTAAATTTATACATTTTAATAATTTCTTAACTTTTATTCATACTTGAAAATTCAACAACTGTGTTATAACGATAATAAAATAATAATATTTTTTCGTTCATTTATGATAAGTGTTCTGTATTGTATAAACTGTCAAAGATAATTTTCTTTTAAAACATTGGAGTTTTATATTCTCCCATATTTAATAAATTATTTCCCCACAATTTTAACTTGTTATTAATAATAAATGGTTTGATATTTTAAACTTCATTTTTTGAAAACCCAAATTTTCAAAAGGGTTAATAAAAATCCACTAGAAAAAAGGGAAAGGAAAATATGAATGTTAAATTGAATAATAGATAATTAGGTTTCCAAATAGGATAACATTAGTGGGAATTAAAAAAAATGGATGAAATTTAATATTCAAATAAAAATTATGAGTGATAGAGATCATTGATCATAATAGAGTGAATGGTCAAGAGAATGTTAACGACCACAAAACAATAAACCAAAGGGGTTTGAAATAGTCCATAAATTATTTTGAGATTAATGTATAAGGGAAAAAATTGTTTTCGAATACTTATCCCATATTTTTGGAATTACATTACAATGTAGAAAAAAACCTAAGGAAATATACTAACTTTACATGTAGAATTTCATCCTTAAATTAGTTTCAACAATAATCTCATCTGTTTATACCAATAACTAGTATTAAAGATAAATTTTCCATTCATGAAGCATCAAAATCAACTTATATAGTATCACGTGATTCAATAAAATGATATTAATATATTCATTTTATCCATATATGTTCTCCAAAATAAAAAATGGTTATCATAGGGTAAGATAATTCCAAAAATGAATAAACCTTCATATTAATATCAAACTCTAAAGATAAAAATAAATAATTATTTAAATAAAAAACCCTACATCCCCAATAACCTAATAATTAAATAATATTTTAACCTAAAAGGAGATATCATACCACTTAGCAGACATCCTCAAAAAGTTGATCGCATTATTCCGAAATAATCATTATTGTTAAATAATATATTAAAACAAAGGGTTAAACATACCACAAATATATGAAACATATCCCAAAACATGATTAATAACCATGATAAGTCAACATATAATCTTATAATGCAATGAAATTGAGTAAAATATCATGAAAAAATTTAGATACTTACCTAAAATGTAATCTTTATCTTAACAATAAATATATTGAAAATATTTCCTTATAAATGAATTATTCTCTAGGAATCATGTTTATCTATATACCACTATCCAATAGACTATAATTAAAATAAAATAAAATCATATAGTAACCCAATGGTTTATTTAAACCCTAATCGAGTTCTCTTCCTAAAAGATAGTAAATGTTTTAAATTTTCCTCAAAATATAAATGGATTACATCCATAAAAGTTTATTTTTTAATTTTAAATTATAATCAATCATAGAAATATAAACCCTATGTGTTATCCATAACTACTATGTTATCCTCACATGAAAAAATATATAGTTTTGTTTAAAATATAATCCTTATTCCTAAAAAAGACAATTGACTATTGAACATATAAAAAATGAAATAAACTTCATCAAAGATTACCTAAATCGCTTTCTTCATCATATAACTAATCAATTTAATGGTCACTAATACTATCCAAGTTACCTCATCAACATAAATAATCTCTTTATCCCAATTATACATTATCACCATACCACTGAATCACAATTCTTTGTTATTTGTACCAATCAACATATATTTTCAAATCCTTAAGGAAAAAATATTGTGGAATGGTTATTAGATTTTTCATGATTACAATACCATAATATTATTTATATAACACTTCTATAATATAATTCCCATAATAACATCAATAATTTCACTTTAATCACTTCTATAACATAGTTATTTCCTTGTTCTAGGATTTAACCCATGTATTAGAAAATTGACTCGAGTAATTATCTTACTCCCCATACATAATAAATTTAACTATAAATAGTGCCTTAGGGTGAACTTAATATCCTTATATTGAAATATTCTTTTTTACATGGAAAATAATTTCTTCGAGCACTTATTTTCAAAAACTAAAACATATTATTAATCTTTGGATACATTTTCTTGGCTTATTATTACCACATACTATAAATATAGGAAACAAAATCTTATTCTCTACATGTTCACCGTGAAACTCAATTTTTCTCTTATTAGGTGTTTTAGGAAACTCACCCATGTTGATATTTTTAATCATATACTTTGAGAGTATAAAACAAATAATTACAAGGTTTCACATTACATCTTCTATTTCACTTGGATTATAATTAGGAAAACCAATTCATTTTTCCTTACATTCAAATTAAACCCATTCCTCCTAGCTCTAGGAATTAATTAAAACCGAAAAGTATAGTGTAAGAAACAATAAGCATAGAGAGAAATCATGAAGTATTGTTCATAGGGGGTCTAATTCACATCAACTACTTTTTAATCTATGAAATTTTTTGTTTTTCACAGATCATCTATAATCATATCTATTAAAATCCTTCATAATAGATATTAATGAAAATGTGAATTTACCCAAGTATATCCCATGGGTGTTTCAAAAATGGTGTGTAGTAGTGGAACACTCATTATGCACCAAAATTATGGTTTAAATACACCCGGACAACACTTTTTATGTTTATATCCCCTATATACATCTATTCCAAAACCACATCCACTTGTAGTGTCTAGGTAGGGATTTATTTATAGGAAATCTATATAATATCTCCCTTACCAAGGCTTTATGTTATTATCTAATACATAAACATACTCATAGAGTTTTTAACAAATATCTCAAATCCTAAACTCCAAATATTTAATAAAATTATCCTCTTATACCAACTATAGGGAACCATACATTTTATATATAGGTATTACACATTAATAAATGAATAAACATTAAATTTTACAAATAATATCCATATGATGGTAAACGTTTAGTTTGTTTGGAAACATGGATAGATAAACAATTGATTTATAAAATATCTACATAATATACCACTTAGTTCTTAATAAATATTACACTTCTTAGACACATCATTCTTAATACATTTCATTATAACCTGGAGAAGGGAAACATATAAAAGGGTGAGCTCAGATGTTCAGTAAGGGTAATCAAGGGAGATATCAATGATCACTTAAACATAATGAGAGTATAAGGGTATGAGAACATGATCTTAAAATTTGAAAACAATAAACCACTTATCAAAGATCATAATCTATGGTCATGTCATAATGATTAGTAGTTTATAAGATAAGAATCTATAAATAAATAGAGAGCATGATTCATGAGAGCATAAAATTGGAATAAGACATATGTTTTTGGAATACACATAAGCATAGAAAATCTTTTCCTTACTAGACATGTTATGATGCCAATACTGTTATAGTGGATTAAGTTCACTCATAATTCATTAGTTAAGGTTCACTCTCATTACTATCATATCGGATTGAGTTTACTCTCCATTTTTTAGTCGTGGTTAATTCCCAATCCTATCATGGTGAACCTAGTCTATAACCAAACTCGGTTCACTCCCCATTTAAGTCCTTATTGTATCATGAAATATCCATATTTACCCAATTCAATGGAGATATATATAATTCAAGGTCTACCATTAAAATAATAAAAATCATACATATGTTTTCCCAAATATCAAAAAACATTCATCATATATCATAACATACATAAAAAAAATTGGTTTCATAAACATTTCATCACAGTATAACCCAAGGGAAAAATATGTTTCATAATAAAATATTCATATCTTAACACAAGGAAAATAAAATAGGTTTCATAAACATCTTATAATGATAAAAATAAACCACCCATAGAAAGAATCAGGATTTTATACTAAGATTATATATATATATATATATGAGAATAAGTAAAATCAAGGGAGATGTTGTTATTGATGAATATAAATACAATTATAAGATAATTAAAAATATTCTTGAGGAATATAAACATTCCACTTAGAAAATAAATTTTTAAATAAAAAAACATATAATATTATAGAGATAATTTTATTATAAAAATAATCTTTAATTAATTGATTGATTTCTATTTCTGGTAATTTATTTCAAGAAATATAAGTTAAAAGAAAGCATTACTTCGAAACTTTTATAGAAATGTAAAAAGTAATTTTTTATATAATGAAAATAATTCCTATGAAACAATTTTTTAAAAATATAAATAATAGTTAAAAATAGATTTAAATAATCGTTGAGTAATATTAAAAACATTTTTGAAATAATTTTCCGAAACCATTGATACAAATGAAATTTGTTTTTCGACTGAAAATAGAAATAATAAATTTTTTCTTAAGAATATTAAGTAAATCTATTAAGTACATAAAGTCAGAAAAATGAAGGGAAAACATGTAATCAATAGAAATAACATGAGTATAATAAAATAAATGAATTTATAGAGAGTTATATCATGCAATTTCATCATCTGAAACTTAATCACAGTGAATGTTGATTAACAATGATATTGTAACATAAAAATCTTAACACGTTGGTAAGTTTTAAATTTTCAGGCTTATAAAAAAACAACAAAAGAGGGATTTTTAAATATATTTAAAAGAATTATATTCATTGATTGAAATTTAAAATAATCAGTATATAATCCACTTAAAAAAAGAAGGTGGTGAATATGACATATGTCTCCCAAAAATAAATGTGAGACTAGAATTCTTGTACATAATGTTAAAATTGATTCGAAAACACTATATAATCATGTATAATAAAAATTAAATTATTATAAATATATTCTATAATAACTTATATATTTTTTATAATATATATTTTCCACTTAAAACATTATAACACCAATTTAAAAAAATACTTATTAAATATGTTGTTTCCAAGTGTTAAACGTTTCATTTTTCATGCGAATTTCAATTTTTTATACCGATCCTTGTACTATTATCACTATTAAATAATATAAAAATTATTTTTAGTGGCATAAATATAATATATATTCAGTATACATATATTTATATTCAACCATAAAATATATATATAGAAAAAGTAATTACACCATTCTTGGAGACGGTATGATATACGTACTCATGTATACTATTTTGATTTTTTTATAGATAGAACCAAAGAATGGTAAATAATAATTCAAATTTAATTATTAATTATTATAATATATATACCACATATTTTTCTTAATTCCTTCCTTATTTCCATACATGTATATAAAAAACTAAAAATGAATCACATTGCTTGTTGAAGGTGGTAGTCCACAAGTACACTTGAGTAACATTATTATTTTCCAAGAGAGCTAAAGGTAAGAAGGTAGAAGTGATATTATAATTAAACAAGAATATTTATATCATAAATTAAATATACAATCCTTAAACCCACCATAATAACCATCCATGAAATATGGTGTTGAAAAACGAATTACAACGCTATGTGGAGACTACATATTTTATGTATGGACATGCAATGTTTTAATTTTCCATATCATAGAGAAGAAGTACAAAATAATTTTACCAAAATCATAATAACATATAAATATATTTATTATACTGTATTTATAATTCATATTATAGATTTAGTGGACGTAGAAGAAGAAATAAATTTGTAAGGGTCGATAGAGTCAATTACTTCTTCTTCTGTAAACTTCCTTTATATCTTATATTAAGGGTCTTACGTAGGAATTTTTAGAAGACCAAAACCTATCGAACATAGATAATTATTTTTATAAGATAAATGGTATGGATTTTCTTGATCTAGATTTCTCAATGTGGTGTAATGAATATAGATATTGGGTTCGCTTTTATAAGGGAGGGAAATGACACAATTGGAAATACAAATAAATATTAAAAAATAATTATGTCACTCTCAAGAAAAATAATTCAAAATAAGAGATTATTAAAAAAAAGAAATTTTTTAAAAATTATAAATCAATTAATTTTATATTGGTTTTTGTGTGATTAAAACAATTATGTTTTGGTTTCGCCTCTTATTTTACCAATTTTAATATTAACTACGATAATGAATTTTATTATACTAAAGGGTATTAGTTTTATATAAATTGTAAAATAATTCACATAAATAAAAATAGGATTAAATTTTATAAAATTTATAATCCTAAAATTTTTATTTCAAAACTTTAACTATTTTAAAACACTTTAATAAAATATTATTTTCATAAAATTGCGTTAATATGATTTTAAGAGATATTAACATAATATGACATTGAAAAAACACGAAAATAATGGAGTTATAGTATAATAATCTCAAACATTAAAATATGTTATATTAATGGATAAAAATAGTTTAACATAATAATTTACCTAAATTTTATTACCTTAATATTTATAAATTCATTTATGTTATTTTTCCACTTGTTGAATAAATATTGTATCAGTGGTGCATAAGCATTTGAGGTAATTAATAATTCAATAAAAATTATAAATAAATTACCATGATAATAAAATAATTCTTGTTTAAAATAAAAACTAATAACATAACTTGTCCTCCTTTTATCGTTATGTAAAAAATTTGAGATATTAAAGTCAATAGTGTGGAATTTTGTATTTATTCTTTCCTAAAACTAACATAAAGATAATATTCAAAGAAAAATGGTACCCAATATTCATATAATAAATACTTTTATGGAAATGTATGAAATCCACTCATTATATAGGATAAATTCTTGTTTTAGGGAAAAATTTAGTTATTATCATATAATTTATAACGTTAATTACACGTCTTAACCTTACTGAGAGACTTTTTACTAAGTTTAATATTCATAATGTCCAAAAATAAAAGGAAATTAATTAAAAACTATAAGCCTTATTATTATAAATATTAGATCCATTTTTAATTTGAAATTCAAATAAGTGTGAAAATTTAATAGATGATAAAAATGAAAAACATGATGAAAATAGTTTGTTAGAGAAAAATGTATTTTTAATTATAAAAATGTTTCAATGCCAAATTCAACCATAAAAATGATTTGAAAAAACATAATTGGATTATTCGTAATATAATATAACTAATTTTACTATAAAATAATTTTCAAAAAAATGAGTTTTTGTATATATTTTTAAAATAAAAATACATTTTTCAATAAAAATATGTATTTTTCAGTATTCACTGGAAACTCAAACTTTCCAGAAAAAATCTTTAAAATTATCCCAAGGATAATTTTGATATTATAACATTAAAAATTATATTTTTTTGATAAAATATAATATATAAATGTTCAGAAATTAAAATATAATATTCACATAAGAAAATGGTATTTCAAGAAAATGTATTTGAGAAAATGAAACAACTCGGCAAATATTTCAGTTCTTACATCCTAATAATTATAATAGAATTTTTATTTGTTAACACCTTTATAAATTTTCATAATTTAGTTACTTCTAATCAAACCCACCAATTCAACCTATATGTTATAACGATCATGAAATAATAATATTCCATGGTTTGTTTTGTGTGGTTTATAAGTTATCGAACATAGTGTTCTTTTAAAATCTTATGACGTTACACTATTTTATTTATATTTTTAATAAAGGAGAACGGATCCTAAATTTTTCTTATTTTAATTCAAATAATATTATATTTTAGTTTCCATTTAATGTATCCTACCTCCAATATTCAAGGTTATTAATGGTCCATTGTCATGGTAGTTCAAAATTCTCTCCATATAGAATTCAATGTCATAAAATATAAAGATTTCAAGGTACCATATGGACTACAAATTCTATTTTCAGGATGTTCAATGCTCTATATTCATGCCATTTTTCCCTAATATTTAAGGTTATATTATAAAAAATAATAATTTAACATGGATTAATGATTTTTGAAACTTCATATATTTTTATCTTTACATGTATGTGTGTATTGAGATCAATTTGGTAATGATAATAAATCAATATAAACATATAATTATATATATATATATATAGATTATTTCACCATCTATTATCATTTACCACCCCTAGTAATTTATATAATTTAAAATAAAAAGAAATACAACATTTTTAAGTCGTTAACACTATTATGTAAGGGTTCATCAACCCAAAATTATAAATACTTTATGAATTTACATTCATTGTGAGAGATATTTACGATACCATGAGAGCTTAATAGAGAGGTAAATAATTTTAATTTCCCCAAACATAAGAAAAATAATCTTCCAAGAAGTGTATTATACCTTAAAAAATAAAATTTAAAAGAGAGAAGGAGGGGAGTAAATGAAAAAATGGTAATTTATATATAATATAGTTGTGATTTGGGTGTGTTATATTTTTAAAACAATATATTAAGTAATAATTTTTTTATATAAATCATATTAACAAAAAATATGGTTTACCCAAACAAAAATATAGTATAGAAACAAAATAATTAATTTAAAAGAAATAGAGACTCATACTTTCTTCTTTATTTGAATATTCCTAGTTAAATTGAGTTATTATAGTGTGAAATAATTTTAGAAGAGTCTTCGAAATTAAATGATTGATTTTCTGATAAAATTAATTGAATTAAATTATTATAATTTTTTCTTATAGTAGATGGATTGATAATGAAGGATTCAAAAAATGTTATAGACATTCTTAAGTCTAACCTTGTAATTTAGATTTATAAATATTTGAATTTTTTGGGAATTTAATTCAAAATTTTAAAGTAGTTATTAATCATTATTTTTATCACATATTTTATGAATTATTTAATATATTAACATCATTATAATATTAAAAAATACATACTAATTAAATCATATTTTCCTTTTAATTTTCTAATTTTTTCAATATAGTGGAGTGACAGACATTTGAGTGGTACATGACTGTGGTACCACACTTGGGTAAGGGGATTTGAATCTCACTCTAAATCATCTCCTCCCATTATGGGTGGGGGTTTATTCCGGTATTAATAATAGGTGGTATGTGTGGTATAGATGTGAGTGGGTGGTCAAGGTGTAGGTGGGATGGTTGGATGCGAGTAGCTAGGCCAGACATGGTGGGCTAGGACCGATGCAGGTAGGCTGGTTGTTGTAGGTCCGGGATGGGCATGGGCGAGTCACACTAAGGGCCTTTAGTCAATTTTAGGGCCTATGATCCCTGGGGCCTTTGGTTCATGGGTCTTATAGACCATGAATGTACGGCCTTTGGGGTCAAAGGTTCTTCAATGAACACACTTGTACTACGGTATTGGTCGTCACCTTGTAATCGACTTGGGACATTGGTCCTTCATGCCATGTATTGTAATAAAATTATTATAGTGGCTTATTTCCAGTTCTTGTGGGGAGGGATGAGGAGTAGCCTACATGGTTTCATTGGTACATGTGTCGTTTAGTTTCTTTTAATCCCCTTTACACAAAAATGAATGATTCATATGGATTATCCAACATTGCGTAAGTACTTGTATAATCATAATTTCATATATTTTTTATTTTTATTACTTGAGTAACTTTTATTCATGATGATTAATTATTTTCCTCTTTTTAATTCATTAATATTTAGTTTTTTACTATATGAAATTATAAAAAAATAGTTTATAATTTTAGAAAACATCTCTAGTATCCATCAACATAAAGCTACTAATAAACTCATTATTTTTAAAATATATATTAAATTATTCATTAAATAGTATAATTTTATGTCATAAAACATACTTAATTAATTCATGAATTATTAAAAAAATATTTTTTCATATACATATATATATATATATCACATTTATCACATTTTACTATTTTTTAAATTTATTTTTATATTTTAAATTTTTTAATAAATTAATATTATTATTATAATTTAATATTTGTGCATCAATTCAAAGTTTAAAATATTTTTTATAATTATAAATATGTATCTATATAATATCTAATGATTAAATAATTTTTTCAAAAGCATTAACAATAATTAAAAAAATAATATGAAATAATTTAACTTTTAATTGAAGCGTTTATTATATTATTAACTAAATAAAGAATATATTATTATTATAATAAATAAACAAAATAATTGGTTATATAATCAGTAACATAATAATAATAAAATATAAATCAATTAAATAATGATCAGTAAACAAACATAATTGACATTTTTACATTAAAATATAGGATTGATTGGTAACTGACTTCTTTTTTAGGAAATATTCATGAAATTTATCATAGTAGTATAATTATAAAATCATAATACATTTACCATTTGAAAAATAACACCCATAGACTTTATGAACAAAATCATGGTCATTGTTGCTTTATTTATTTAAAATTTTATTCTTTTTCTTTGAAATGTGTGAAGTAGAACTCATTAAACATCATGAAAATAAATTTTCATTTAGTAGATATCTCCTTCCCATTGAACACAAAAAGTCATTAAAATGTTAAATTTATAATGAAACACTATTTATTTGTTTTATCTTTGTTAGGTAAAATAATTTTCTCTCTTCTTAATTACTCTATCTTAGTTTGACAAAAAATAAAATTCCATTCAGAGATTATTTTTAAAATATAAGACATCAATATATAGTAGACCATTTATTATAATTTAATAAATATTAATATATGTATTAAAAATAAATTTTCCTCTCCCATAGTTGTATGTTTATAAATTTATCAGCAAAATTTTATTTAATCAAACCTAGAACTTCTAGAATAATTCCAGAATAACTAAATATTCTCAAAATATTAATCCCCCATTAATCAATGGTGTAATCTGATCTTTTAAAATTTAAAATAGATATAACACAAAAACTAGTATTTACTTCCCCATTGGATTTATTATCAATACAACATTTTATTATAAATTTAAACAAGTAAAAAACCTCATATTTAGACAATTATCCCCCCTATTTTCTGAGACACCCCAGGTTCAAATATCAAAATTTATGAACTCATAATTTTCCTTTTTAAGTCATCAAAATATTATACCTCTATTTTCAATGATAAAAAATTGACTGAATTGTTTCTCCCCATTGAAAATACAATGAAAGTAATTAAGATAACTAGATATCAATTCATTATACATTAAACATTAAACAAAAGGGGTTGAACACTCATATTTTAACTCCTTTTCTAAAATGATTCTTCTTAAAAAGGGTTATTAAAAACGCTATTAAATTCTATTTAATATAAGAATATTCCTACCTCAAACCCCTTACTCAATATATTTCTTGATATAATTATATATAATTTTAATATCTTTCGATCTATATTGTAGAATCTGATTTTTAGAAATATTAGTAAAAATTTCATTATGAAATATAATCAATAGAGGAAACAGCTCATAAACTTGGATATATTATAGTTATGTCTTCATCCATATCATTTAATTTTTTAGTCAATACTCAATGTTACTAACTTTTCCTTTTTTAATGTTGAGAAACACAAAATTCTCTTAAAAAAATAACATCTGATGTGTTTTTTCTATCAACAAAATTACTTTCCCAATCAAAATAAATTAATTAAAATAACATCAACATACCTACGAATATTCTTGGAGTTAGTATTTTATTCATTTGGTATACTTGGAAATAGTGAACACAAGAATGTTTTATACACATCATATTACCTCAAATAAGTTATGTAAAAAATAATTTTAATAATATATATTTTTAATTCTATATTACTCATATAATTTAATTTATAATTCCTAGATAAATTTTGACCACATATATTGGGATTGGAGAATTTTTTTTAATATTCTATAAGTAATTAATTTAATAACTACCAACCAAAATTTTATTGAGGCAAAAAATATATCAATCTCATCTAATAAATTGAAGACCAAAAGAACACTTAATTTTAAGAAGTATTAACTTTTCAAATGAATTATTCACTTTATTTAAACATTGTACAAATTATTTTCAATATCTAAAATTTTAATTTCATTAATATCTATAATGTGAATTAATTAATTTATGTTTGTCTCTATTACATAATGATTTTTCCTAACTCTCCACATTTTTAACTTTATAGATTTTCAAAAATATATGACATATAATATCTGTATATTGAGGCATTATTCAATATATATAAATATTAATTCATTTTTAAACACTTAATTATTACTATGAAAAAATAAATAGTTTGGCCAATATAAAATTCTTCTTTATTAATACACTTAATAAATACATTCATTACATTCGTATAAAATATTTTGTAATTTTTTCTATAATAGTAATAAAAACTATGTTTTTCTTCATTATTTCTACGTGTGAAAATGTTTCATCCAAATAAACCCCATGAACTTTGATTCATCATTATAGACCAATCTATTTTTGTTTCATTCCACTTCACCTTTCATATTAAACTAATTTTAAAACACCTTATTTGTTTTAATAATATTTTTGTTCATTATCATAGATCTAAAACTCACATATAATATTTATTAATTTAATAAATTATTCATTAATGGAGTCAACCCATTTATTATTCTTATGTAATTTATCCATACTTATTAGATCAATTAAATAGAATAGTGTTGTTTTTTATAATAATATCAATGAAATTATCAAAATAAAAGGTTTATTATAATCCCTAATAGTATTTTGAGTCTTAATATGTATTCATTATGTTTTATAAGACAACACGGGTTCGACGTTATTTTAGTTTTCCCTAAAAACGAAATCATATTAATATATATTAGTATTAAATGGATCTTTTTAAATTTCAATACGTTCTTATTTTTTTCACAACATTTCAATACCACCTTCTTGATTATTTTTAGCCATTGATCTATTTTAAGAATTATACATAGCATCCTGAATCACAATTCTATCATAATTATCAATCATCAAATCAACTTTATTGATAAAAAAAATAAAATTTTATCTTTGGCTATTCATGAAACTTAATAAGATCCATGCATTTCACCTTCATATTTAATTGAATTGAAAATACATGAAAATATTCAAATTTAGATTTTTAAACCACTTTTCATAAAGATAAATAAATGATTTTAGGTGAATAATACCCTTATTTAATATATATATATATATATATATATATATCAATAAAAACAATTATCTCTAAAAAAATATAAAAGTTTCATATTCATATAAAACATTTTTAGTTATTTCCAGAACTATTTAAATTTTTACATTAATAAATACGACCATTCTACAGAATATAAGGAGAACTGTACTCACATATGTTGTCTTGTATTTCCAGAGAATCTTTGAAAATTACATTAATATATCAAGCTCCATTTTCAATACCAATTACCATGGTAGGAACTCAGATCATATTTACTTTACTTATTTTAATTCTTTTGATCAAATCAAGAGACGTCAAATTTTATTTTATATACATATTTCATGAAACTTGAATTAATTAATAAATAATTAAAATAAAATATACACCTTCATATATTGATTTAGCATTTATGGATCATATAAATTACAATTAAAATCCTCATAGGTACCAATAGTCTAAGTCTATAAACTTTTATATTAAAATGTTCATTATTCTCCATTTTGAATGATATTTCAAAAAAAATTTCTCTCTATTTTCATCTTTGAGCCACCATAAAAAAATATTTTCAACTCATCATACTCATTTTAATTTTACGAATATGACCAAGTCTTTTATACCACAAATAATTTAATTCTTTTATACTGAAAAATTAAGAATTTTAAAATTCTTCTACTTGAAAAATATTTCCTCTCATTATATTACACTTTATTAATATCAATCCATTTGTTAACAATCCTAGAATACATGTATATATGCTAAAAATGAATCCATTTTTATTTTCACATAATTCAAACACACATAAAAGATTTTTTTTAATAAATTAAAGTATCAAATAAATCAAATCTATTTTTAGTAATATCAGTTGTTTAAACTCACTTGATTTTACGAGAGTTATTATTAACAAACGCAACCAATATTCTATTACATTTTTCAATCATTTAGGAACATTTAGATGAATATAAATATGTGTTGAACAACCATTATCCTGGATCCGTTAGTTCCCATTTTGTGAAGTTTTCAAATCCACTTTAACAACCATATGCATTTCCTTTCATTTCACTATTTTATAAGAGTTCAATGAATCTTTATTTACATTTAAATAATCTAAAAAATATATTATTTTTTTAGTAACATGAATTATCTAATCAAATCATCCACACAACTTTTTTTTAAAATTTATAATTTATTATTTCTATATATATATATATATATATTAGGTTATTTGGGGTACAATTACTTTAAAACACACACACACACATCCCACACACACACAACTTTGAAAGGCAAGTCATAGCCCTCCAAGGGATAACCCACCCAATTAGCTGGTTTTATTACATTAAATATTTTCAACCCGAAGGTCCATTGGGACTGCATCCCATTACATGGCCTGTAGGCCCCAAATTTTGTCCAAAAGGTCCATTTTGTGAATAATACATACTCTTACAGTACCTACTATAGTACCGCCACCACTACAATAATCAGTATAGTAATCTACACTGAAATAGTGTCACCTGCTACTTCTACAGTGTCCACCACTTCTATAGGACCCATCATTGCAACAATATTACTATAGTACCCTGCACCCATTTTGTTGGTTTTATACCCACCAAAAAAAATGATTTTATTCAATGATATGAATCTTATTAAATATTCGACTAAACCTTTTTTTATTAATGCTCATATCTCTAATAACAAAAAAAATATTCATATAGTTTGTATATTTATATAGAATATATTTTTACCATGATTGTGAAAATATTGAGTTTTCAATGTTTTTTAGACCATACAAACCCCTTTTCTACAATTTAAACTTTTAAGAAATATTACTCTATCTATTATACATAGTTGATACATTTCCAAAATTATTACATTTTGAAAAAATGATATAATCTTGAATAAATTCAATTTTTTATAGAAATAAATTACATAACATTACAACTTGAATCTATATATTTAAAAAATTTATTCATAGGTTGAATATATTAATTTTTGTCAATAAATCCAAGAACACTCTTATACAATGTTAAAAATATTTATTGAATCAGATATCTATTTAGATTATTTGATTCCATTACATTATTACCCTCAGATAATTCTCACAAATTGAAATAAATTTTATACGTAAAATTTGAATTTTATCATATTTTTATTTGTGTCTATAATTTTTTTTAATATATTATATTTTCTTTTCCAATTAAATAAATTTTATTAAAAATCATATTTATAACTTATTTGTTTTTTATTTTTTTAAACATTTCTCTCTTATTCTATGGAAAAATCATTTTTTTCAAAATCCTAATCGTTCAAATTTACATCATTTGATTAATTTCATAGATATTCATTTTTTATCTTTAGAATTTGTACATTTTTGAAAATGAAGTCATCATATCCTATATTTAACATGAACATAATTTGAGTTTCATCTTCTTCTACATATTTAGAATTTTCCCTTTCATTAAAACTCAATGATTTCACTATAAAACTAGCCTTATATAATTTTATTTAATTATATTTATCACTTGATTACTCTCATTTAAAATCACCTTTACAAAAATAATTTTCAATCAATTTATGTATAATTTACTCTTTTAAATAATTATATATTCTTTCCCAAATTAATAGATATCTTCTATTTTCCATTGCTAAACATTGTGCTTTATCTGGATCTAAGAAAACCAAATGGAAAAGAAGTTCACATAACACTCTTTTCTTCCTTGTATATATATCAAAATGTTATTCATTGTTAATTTTTCCATTCAAAAAATTATATTTCCATTGATAATATCTATAAATTTAATTGATATCAAGTTAGGGCCTTCCTAGAATATGAGTTTTCAAATTTGGAATTTTTATTTTGATTCACTATTTTTGTAAAATACCTCAATAGTTGGCCAAGAATATTTTTGGTGAAATAATTTTATATCTTCTATATTTATTTGAAATAATTTTATATTATATCAATGAATTAATATTTCTCATTCACTATGAAAATAAGGAACAATATTACCAACTATGGGTGGTTTTTAAACGATTAATGGATGTTGATTGCTCATTGAAAAAATGTTCCCTGTTTTTCCCTCGCTACTATTAATTTTCTTGTAACTTCTATATTGATTATTATATTAAGACATAAAATTAATTTTTCCATGTTGATTCCTTATAAATTATTGAAATTACCAATGGTAAAGCTATGAAGATTGACATTGTATTGATAAATGTCACTCCCTTAATAATTGCTTAAATATGATTTCAGTTTAATGCTTCAAATTTGCTGTCATATTGGATCTAGAATCAGAGTGGACCAACATGGGTTAGTAGTCTATTTATTATGAAAATATTTCTTAATTTAATTATTATAATATAGATTATTAGTCATTGATTATTTAATATAACCAATGTGGTTGTTTCTGTACTAGCTATCTCTACCAAGACATAGGTTTCGAAGCCTGTCTCAAGGAATTATTTTCTAAATATAATTAATTATACTCTATATAACAAAACAATTAAGAGGTTGTAGGAAGACTAAATTAATTAGGATTGATATAAGATGGGATCAATTTGAAGGATTAAGTGGTAAATTTAACACAATCAAGTGGAATTTATGGGTTAATTATGACCATAATAGAAAAATCATTTTACAATTAATGTTTAACTAATTTTAACTCCATTATATTGAATTCATATAAATTAGGTGAGGGAGATAACTAAAATATTATAGTTAACATAATTCATGTAAAATATGTATAATAGTTTATGGTGGTTAGAACATGGATTCTCTTTTGAAATATAATGTGAACATGTTTTTCATTATCCTAATAGAAATGATGAAATATTAAGAGACTTCATAAAATTATATTTCTAATAGAATTAAATAAAAAATGTCAATTTTATTGGATAAGTAAAATTTTGTCAAATTGGAATGTGATGGACACATCCTATGAAGCCAAATCTCCCTAACCGAGTGTAGAAATGGTTGTTACATTAGATTAAAATATAAATCAATTTAATAATTGAAATTAAATGTGTTTAATAATACATTCGGATTGAAATGGATACTAAAAAATATAAAAACACCCGTTAACAAATATAATTCTATTTTAAACACATGACAATGATTGGGTGACGAATAAGAAAATCATTCTTATAAAATTTGAATCTAACTTTACTAGTAACTAAGTGAACATGATCGAAGCCTCGCATTAGAGTATAAACACTAAAATATTCTCTGGTTCATTACACCTTTTTTTTCTCCTTTATGTATAGTATTTGTGATGCTAATAAAAGAGAATCATTACGGTATAATCTTAATGATTTTTACTTAGGCGATACTAGATGGATAGTTAGAGGTGAATTTAATATCACATCATATCAAAATGAGAAGAATGGGTGTGGTGATGTTCCTCTCAATACCTGTGGAGATTTTTTTAGTTTATAGAACTTAGGGGTTTATTGTACATGGGCTTCACTGGTGACAAGTATATACAGTGCTAAAATCAAAGAGGTGGTTGACACACCTTGTTTCTCCATGAGTGGTGCCTTTCCAATGTCCAGGAAGTCCCATCGTTTCTCAAAACCAAGGTTTCTTATCTTGTTCTTGACTTATCTGATCACTTCCCTATTTTGATCTCACTCTCACTGTGGTAGGATTGAAGAAACCTATGTGTTTTCTTTCATTATTTTCCCAAATATTCCAGGCTTCCACCAGACAGTTATGGAATCCTTGTGCAAGTCTATATAAGGTTCTGGTAGGAATGACTTTAACACAAAATTAAGGATACTAAAAGGTGTCATCTATGTGTGGCTTAGTAGACACCCCCAGTCATAGTGACATGAAGATCCTAACAAAGTAAATTTAATCCATGGAGATCCTTTAGGAATTTGATTGGGGTGATGAATTGTTTGAAGAATTATCCTGCAAGAAGTCCATCTTGGAGGAATTGGTTTTAATGGTGGAATGGGTGGCTTGTGATTAGGTAAAAAATAAATGGGTTCATGAGGGAGATCATAACTCTACCTACATCCATGCATTCATCATGGAAAAATTTAGGTTTATCAAGAAAAAAATATCCCGAGGATGATAGATTTACTGATGATGATCTAATTTTTAACAGCATGGACGAGGAAAATTTCAAAAACCTCTTTTCATGACCTAATCCTTATATGGTAGATAGCTATTTAAGAGGACATGAAGTGTTTTTAGAAGTGATAAAAATCACCGTCTCTATATAGGAAAACACTTTTTTTGGAATCCATTCTATATGAGAAGGATATTCCAGAGGAGATGATGATCATTAATCTAGAGAGTTACCTGAGGTCGGATGAATTCCCATGTGCCTTTGTATAGGGATTCTTGGGACATGGTGAAGGGTGACTTGATCACAACAATCCAGGACCTCTTCATTGGAGGGATCCTACCCCATGTTACCTAAGCTACCACTCTGATTTTTATTCCTAAAACCAAAGATGCCTCCTCTATTCACCATTAAAATGTAATGATTATGTGAAATGTCCCTTAAAAAATTATTTCAATGATTATAAATAAAAGACTTGTGGTCCATCTTCCCAGTATTATCTTGGATGATTAACATGATTTTTTGATGGGAAGAACCATATAGGGGGTGATAAACTTGGCCCATGTGGTCATTGGATATCATAAAATGAAGTTTCATGGTTCTAGTATAATCTTAAATATGAGCATGGATAAGGTTTCTGAACGCATGGAGTGGATTTTTATCATCAAAGTTCTTAATATCATGGGATTTTATGCTTGGGTCACTAACTTGATTTTCATGTTTATCAGCTACTCGTGGCTTGCTTCCTGGTTTATGGGAAAGCTCCATGTATTTTTAAGGTGGTTTACAGGCTACGATAAGGGGACCCCCTTTCATTGAGCATCTTCATCATGGCCCATGACATTCTTAGCCAGCATATCAACAGGAGCATCAGAAGAGGTTTCATTTATCCTTATAAATTTAGGTAGAGATAAAGCTTTATATCACACATTATGTTTTTAAATGATATGATAATCTTTATCAATTCAAACAAGAATTCCATATAGAGTTTAAATAGATTCATGTAGGAATATTACCGTTGGAGTGGTCAACACATCATCCAGAATAAGATCACCTTCTTCATCACGAACTGATTCCTGGATTCCTGAAGCCACTCCCTAAGTAACGACATTGATATGAATTATGTATATTTCCCCATGAACTACATGGGTTCCCCAATCTCCTATAGAAGGCCTCACGTCAAGAATTTTGATGACATTTTTTCTTGTATCACCGGATGTGTTACCAACTGGAAGAAAAAGTTGTTGTCTTTCAGTGGTAGGATAACACTGGAGAATAGTTTCCTTAGATCAATCCTGGTTCATGCACTCTTTATAGTTATATTCATGAAGGGAATGCTGGTATGTATTGAAATAATATTGGTATATTTTATCTACTGATGGTAAGTGACATTAGGCATCTTGGGAGAGACTTTCAAGACCGCTTGAGGAGGGAGGTATCAACATGAGAAGCATCTCAGATACAATTCTTGATAGGCATACTGAAATTTAATGTGAAATTATGGAATCATGTACTCTATGGGGAAGGATTATGGAAACAATGTATAAGAATAACAAGGGTAACTTGGCTGGTCATGCCTCCTAATGTTTTCTTATGGTTGTTCGTATGATGACATCCCTCCAACCTCAATTCATATGGATTGTGGGGAGAGTGGAGATTTCGTTTTTTCATCACAACAGGTCTTGATCTAGTATTTGGTTTCCAGGCTATCACATTACCAACATCTCCTTCTACAATTATGTATTGTACCAAACCTTTATTGTGCCTGTTATGAACAACATTCAGCGGGAAAACATCAATATTATTGATATCAATGATCATCTAGATAAGTTTCTATTCACTTCTTTAAATTCATGTGCATTTTCAATGAAGGATTTTTGTACTGTCTTTATGAATATGACCCAAATAAATTCATGGGGAGTAAATCTCTTATGTAATTAAGTATTGTAAAAATATAACTTTCTCATTTGGAAGCTTGGTAACCACACAATATCCACTGATGACAACATCCAATGGATGAGCATTAACATGGCTTCACGATGAACATGTTGTAGGGAGATTAGGGAGGAAACTGTTGATCTATTATTCATTATGGGGGATTGGAAAAATGTAGTATGGTACTATTTAAGAGGCTTTACATATTTTTCATCTATGGTTCAGTTCGAGTCTCCATTCCTTGAGATATGGTTTCATAGTATAGTAAGTCAATGGAAAAATTTGATGGCTCCCACCTTGGTTCTTATGGCAGGCTGATGGTACATTTGGATTACCTGGAACAAATATATATTCAAGGTGGATGTATATTATCATTGATCTGTGTTAGAAAGGGTAAGGTGTATTTTTTTGGATATGATTCAATTATGAAAAGTCTAGTAGGATTCCCACACTTTGAGGACACTTTTAGCCTAGAACCAGTAACTGATTCTTACAAAAAATGACAAGTATGGGAATTGAGTTTTCCGGCTCATGTATTCCACAGGTCCCAAATTGAAAACTAATGGTTCTTGTACTACAAGAATCATGAGGGGGTGGAGTGATCGAGGACATAAAGGGTTAGGTTATGAATGATTTTTCTACCCAATTTATTATGGGTCATTCCATGTAGGATGAATCCTTAGTGACTCTCTATACTCTTTGCCTTTCCATCAAGAGGAGCATATACCATAGTGTAGCAGATACTAACTCCATAATCATCAACAACTCATTTTAAGGTATGGGATCCATCCCATGGTTCATATCCTACATCATTTGGAAATGCCTTATCCTCATGGATACCAACATGAACATTCTTCACACCTGGTGTGAGGGTAACAAGGTCGCTGGCTATCTTACTTCTTTGTCAACCCATGGGAATAATACCATTTGATATGATATTCTCTCTTTGTTTCTTGAGGGGGGGGGGGGCACTTAGTTAGAGTGAATACTATTGGGATAGATCAATTTATACCCCCTCAATTGTCTTTCCTTTAGGTTTTTTTGTTTCTACCTTGTTATTTTATTCTATAAATAAATGATGATGATCATTTATAGTTCATGTACTTCTTGAGGTTGGGAAAATGGTAACGGTATATAAGATTATGGAAGTTAATGATTTTATATTTTGATAATATCATTCTAGTCAGATATCTATTTATATTCATTTGTTTTTTCACATGAACCATCCAATGTGCTGTATATTTATGCTATTATTCTCTAAAATATTTCAAGAGTCTTATTTATGAAGGATTTCAACCACCAAAACTAAGGATTTTTTAAAAGAAATAACTTTCACAACATAAAATTAAACCAACCTACAAAAATTGGTTAATATTTCTTAATTTAATTAATATTTTTTTGAATCATCTCTTCATAATTTACAACCTCTTAAAAAGAAGAATATAATGGCTTATAAAAAAAATTATTAAAAAATTAATAGGATGATTCCCCTTATAGATCTGACTTGTTTTTCAAAAATTCATTGATTAAATAGGTTTATTTCACAATATATTGGGATAAAGAGAGATTTATTTGTTTTTAATAAGTTATAAATCTATATATACGAAGTGAATATGGAGTATCCAATGAGTGATTAATGATCCTAAGGAATTAGAACATTCAAGCTTTGAAATATAGATTGGTTATTTAATTATAAGTATATTTTATTCTAAAAGATGAGTTTGATGAATATTTGAGACTCATTGATGATCTGGTAAGTTATTTAGGATGTGATATAACACTCAAGTCTCAAATATAACACATAAACACCATATCCTAAACTATCATACAATTCACCCTTTAAATAGAGTTTATTCATGATTTTTTATAGAATAATTTTAAAATATTAAATTGTTCAAATTTACTTTATTTTTGAACTCATAATATAAAAATTAGTTTAAGATGCATTTTATATTTTTTTTCGGAAAATGTCTTTTTTTAAATATGATTTTAAGAAAACTGTTATTTTTCGTAAAATTATAAAAATTTGAGAATAACCTAGAAATTTATAAAATATTTAATCTAATAAAATGGGAATTTTTTATTTAACATTAATCATTTGATCATAGAATACCTATGGAAAATATTTTCATAACAAATTAAAACATTACTTTAATATTAATTTTTTTTCACTTATTTGAATCAAGTGTTTTTCAAGAGAGATTCAGTTTTAGCATGAATAGTAAGGCATATATAATTTTTTTAATAATAGTTCAAATTATTTCATTAGAATAATCACACAAGATAATTTTACCTTCAATATAAATTTAATTCTATGAAAATTTTATTTCACATAAAATTGTTTTACATGTTTAAGAGTCCAAATTTTAAAATAAACCAATGATACCTATGGAATTTTTATCTGATAAAATGGTATTAAAACGTAAAATAATAAGGTTTAAATTAATTAATAATGTGAATTATAATTTTATTTATTAAAATTACTTAGTTTTCTTTTATATTAGTTACCCCAATAAATATTAAAAATGGAAAAAGAGCATTTTATAAAGGGGGAAGGCGGAAAAATGTTTAAAGAATGTATAAAAATCTATTTTATAGGTGTGGGCTGACCTAAAATAACCCAATTTAAACATTTTTTCCCTTTTTTATCCCTTTCCCTTTTAATTTTGAAATTAAATTATTGAATTTAATTGGGTATTTTCTAAACCACCCTTCTCTTAACTTATACAATAGAAGTGACTTAATCACTTCAACATTCAATTCTAAATATAATTTATCCTTGAAAATATTCATTTTTTTCCTTTATATATCCCTTTCTAACATTTATAATTTTTTCACCGTTACTTATAATAAGTCCCTCATATCAAAATATGCTTTTAAGGAAACATTTAAGTCCCCAACATGAGTATTATGACCTACTTAGTTTTCTTCGTAACTATATTCTTTCAAATTTATTCCATACACAATAATATAATGATATTATTGTCATTTACATACATAAAGTTTATATATTATGTTTTCTATCATTATATATTGATATAAATAATCCATTAAAAAAATACACTTGTCTGTGCATTATGTGAACTGCCGCCTCTATGATGTAATATGTTTTATTATCCTTTATCTATTTACAAGGTAGGATATAATGATATTATTAAAGGATAAATTTTATTTTATGATGTAATTATGTTTATATTATTTAAAATTGGGAAAGATCTCATTGATATGATCAAAAAATGACCATCGCTGATTAAATCGTTTAAAATAAGTTCTATAAGAAAATAATATTATATACATATCATGTAATATTTTCATATCCATTACTTATTATCATACATAGTTAAAATTATAATGTATAATTTTAATAAAAAATTTATTATAATATTATTATTTTGGTATAATTATATTACAAAAAAAAATACTTTATATTCATTCCATATATCCGGGTATGTTCTTATTTATGACGGTTTAACTACCTTGTAAAACAATTCTATGACATCATATCATTGATGACTATGAAAATATATTTTATAGTAAATTATGATATATATATATATGTAAATAATTATTTTCTAAATGTTAATCTATATCAATATCTAATTCATAAATTATGGAATAACCCTATGTTCTTTAAAACTCACCAAAACATGCGTATTATCTTGTTCATCTTTAATAATATGGTCTTAAACACTTATGGATGGAATTTTAAACATCATAAATTAAGATAAATAATCCCTAATAGAATATTTAATGACATATTATTAGTTTAGATTGAAAAAATGAATATGAAGACTACTATTTTGAAAATCATATCAATAATGATAACTATAAACACTGATGTCAAAATTCCAAAGAATTCAAGTAGAGAATGGATATATTTTAAGAGTTTCAATGAAAATGGATAAGATTAATTGTAATAATTATCTTAAATATATAGATAAGTTAATGATACATGATTTTAAATTATTTTATGGATCTAAGGATAAGAGATTAGGACTTTCAATCACAAATTTCTCACTTTTAGACATATTTTGTCATAAACACCTAATTTTCTTTACGTGGTGTATATACCAATTATCTAAGATATTATATAATTAAATTAATACTTTTACAGTATTTTAAGGTCAAATTTAAAAAATATATTTAAAAAGGTTATCATTGAATTTTTATCCAATCCACAAGGGGGGTTTCCATCTCAGATTATATTCTTTGGGGCTCATGTTATAATCACCATGTATTTTTTTGTGCGGTGAATAAAATGAAATGGAATAATTTTTTGATATTAACAATGTAATTTATGGTATTTAAAAAAAATATAATTTAAATATTTCAATTATTTATTTGATACGTGATGTAAATTTTCTATAGTGGAAAAATAATTAAAAATTTCGGTAATGTAATAGTGTTTTTAATTGTATAGAAGATATTTCCCAGTACTGGCATTGTAAGGTGGATGCATTTTTGGTGTATATTCACCTAGTGGTAGTAAACTTAAAAAGATTTAGTTTAGAATTTACTAAATCACCATCTTGATTTACAATTATTGGTCCTATGAATTCACACTTGGAAAAGCACTATGTGGGGATATGCATTGTAATATTCACATGATCTTAATGAACCATGATGAATGATTTTTCCTACAATTTACTTAGTATCATGAAACTATAAAATTTTGAACCCAATTACAATCTTAAATATATAACATATCTCATTTACGGTACCATCAGTCCTATATTTTTTTTTTGCAATGACATTACATATTAGTTCGATGATACATCATGACTTCCATATATACTAAAAGATGTTATCCTAACCATCAAAATAATTACATTGAATAGGTAATTAGTTTATGTTTTTATTTCTCATTATGTAGATAGAAAAAATTTATTTATAAATAGGTTCCTTGGGGAAGGTTATGAATGGTCTTGATGAGTCTTTTCCTGAATGAATTGTACTTAACCAGGTGAAGGGTGGGAGTCAAAATTATACTGTCCCTAGATTCATGAAGATTCCTAATGAGGAAAACAATGTTGGTTTTTGGTGTATGCCACTTCCTATAATAGATAATGTGTTCTAGAACATGGTGTTGATAACACGGTTTGATGTCCAAAATTATGCATTCCATCAATATGAGAGTAATGATTATTGTTATCCATGTTTTAATTTATTACCATGGATATAACATTCTCTCAATTTTAGTTTATTGTGGTTTCATGTTGTTAATTTAATCTTTCCATATCAATTTTTTCATGTTTATGTTTTATAATATTCCATTTAATGCTACTGGTTATTGAGTATCATATCTCAATCATATTTTTTTTCTTTCCCCATGAAACCTAGAGGTGGACTGTGAGTAATTTTCATAGATATAATGGAAGGGATAACATTGTTCTCAAAATATGTTCATGTTTTATGTATTTTTTTTAAATATGTATGTATCTAGTCTTCCAATAATACCGTGTTTCTCAATAATGATGGATTTATTTTATTATATTGCAATAATTTAATATAACTAACATCTCTAGTTTTCTAGAATCCATCACAATAGAGTTAGTATTAGAAAATGTTTAGTATGATCCTTCGGGAATAAATTGTGGGGAACAAAGTTATATTGTGAATTTTTTTTAAAATACCATCATGTTTTCAAGGTAAAACTCTATAAACACTGTAGGAATTGTATATTATAGTTCAATATCATGAGATAATTATGTTTATACCATTATAAAAATATGGTTACTGACATGAGTAATGGGTATCATATCATCAATCAGAGTCAATATAGAGATATTCCCCCTAGAATGTTAATTAATCTAGAGTTTAGGATAATAGGATCATAAAAATATTGGGGTAGTTGAATTAGGTTTTGAAAAATAATATCATATGTAATGAGTGACCTGCTAATATACAAAATAGATGAACTATATATGACTATTTCAAATTAAAGAAACCTAAAACAATCATTGGAACGATGAATACATTGGTATTTTATTAATTAATCTTGTCCATGGATATGATAATTCTCTCTTTGGAATTTATTGAAAATGAAATGGTCATCATTATAGTCTATCTTCTAATGGGAGATGCCGATTAATGGTGGTTACTAACTTAAAAAACTAAAGTGCAAGATGAGATCAAGTTCATGGAATTGGGAATGTTTAAGGAGTTATTATATAAAAATATTTACCGAAATAGAAAAGAAAACAAATGTAAATAAAATTCCTCAATCTTAAACAAAATAAAGAGGAAAATATTGCAGAATAAGAGGATAACATTATAGGGATAGTTAGAACTAATGTGTATTTTGTACATAGACCAGAGATCCAAATTTATTATTCCTTTGATGGGTTAATGATGATCCTTTTATGGGAATTGGTCTATTATACCATTTCTTCATACTAGGATAGAGTCTCAAGATACATTAATGTAACACCCCAACCCTAGAATCCCAGATTCGATGCATTCTTTTATTACATTGGAATAGATACAAGACCCAAATCCGAAATGATAGAATATTTTAGCAGTCATGTAAGATAGATTACATACATGAACATTACATTACAATTGGAAACATAAAATATAAAATTGAGAATCTATTGAGAACACCATTGTTCTCCTAGATTAACCCTGTATATCAATCCTAATACACATCTTAGAATCGTGTGAAAATAAAACATAATAAATGGTTGAGATTGGATTCTTAGTAAGCGTAAGTGTACAATGAATGCTATTATGAATAAATAATCATAAACCATATGGAAAGGTGTATGACTAAAACACAATCCCTTTTAAAAAAACATGATCATTGTATAAATGTAATAAATAATACAATATAAACTAGTCACATGATCTAGAAAAATTAACCACATATATTTTACTAGTCAAATAATCACATGTAAAATCAATAAATAATATCTTAATGAGGTAATACATAATGTTGGTCATCATAAACATGTCATCATGGCTTCAGATAAGAAAACAATCATAATCAGATAAAAAAACAAACTAGTTTCTTTCATAAGACCTAACAATGCATTGAGTGGCTATATTGGGCCCTACATGACACTTACTATTTCAAATTCATTCCTTATATGAAAAGGGTGAAACATAACCAATGAAACATTCATATTAAAACTATCATGATAAATTTTAATACATTAAACATAAACCATGAATGATATCAAAATATAACATCCACAGTGAATCATATCATAAAGTAATTAATACAATATGGTATATTGTATCATAATAAATCAACATCAATTAAGCATAAAATCCAACAAAGGATGTTTACATAAATGAATGCAATATAAGAAAATAATTAAAAATTTCTTGAGAAAAATACCCTTTTTGGTGAAATCATTTAAAAGACTCAAATTTCTAAAAGAAAAAATTTTATTTAAAAAGAATATTTTAAACTTGTAAAGGATTTGTCAAAACATTAAGGCATTATGATGGTAGAAAATGGTGATCATGCCTTATAAGCTAAAAATAAACATTCTTTCCGTATTTTTTTGGGAGAATGTCATAAAGTACCTCATTTGGAAAATGAAAAAAGATTCCTTTAAAACCATTTTATAAAAATTAGAATATGGTTAAAAGTCTTAAACAATTGGCAGTATAATATTGGAAATATTTGTTAATGTATTTTTAAGAAAAATTTACAAGGATTATAAATATTCCCCAAAATTTATTTATGTATAAACAATCTCGAATAATAATGAGATTGTGAAATTAAACCTTTCCCCTTACATTCCTCTAGATGGGGTGGGGGGTGAGTTAACCTCGCATATAATGGTATTTAACATATTATTAACTTTTAAAAAGATAATAATATTCATGTTATAATATATGATTAATTTATGATTTTATATTACAAATTTATTAACAATTACAAGATAAAGCAATGTTTCGGGTAATAACTACTTTATTTATCATTATTGTTTTGACATGTTATTATTGGTCCAATTACTTAGATCATGATTTAATTTAATAAAAAATATATGAAATGATTTATATATCATATATATTCCTTATATTTATTATATAATTAAATAATAAAGATAGATATATGAAATGGAATACACTGTTCATGGAGACGGTAGGTCGTACGTACGCATGAATGCTGTTTTTGTTTTCATATCAAATTGAATAGAAGAATTTAAATGAAATATATATAAATATATATATATATATTATTCAAATGAAATTATTATGTAATATATTTAATATTGATTCATTATATAATTTTGTTATAATTATCCTCGAATGTTTATTAAGTAAAATGAATCACATCACGTTATGGAGACGGTAAGTTGTATGTGTGCATGAGTGATGATATATTCCCTTAATGTTAAAGTGGTATGGAATTTGATGATATGTTAATTAAATTGAATAATTATCATTTCATATAAATTATTTCTACTAATTATGCTCATAATTATATACATCCAAATAAAGTGGTGATAAAAAAATTACACCACAGTGTGGAGGCGGTAAGTCGTAAGTACACATGCATGGTGGTATCATTTTTTATAGGATGGATTGAAGGAAGAATATGGTTATCCCATAATAATAATAAAATAATAGAATATATATTATTCTATATTTATTTAATTTATTAAGGAAACAATATATTAGGTGCAAGTATAAGAAGAAAATAACTTGAATGAGTTTTGTAAAAATTATTACCTCTTCTTCGGTAGACTTCCCTTGATTAACACATTAAAATCTCAAGGAAGGGTGTTTTACCTACTATATTCCATATATAATGTGAGGAGGTAATATTGTAAATAATTTTTTTAGACATGTTCTGATAAAAATAGGTTTTTATGTTTGATTAAAGTAGTAGATTGTGTTTCCTTTAATATGAGAGGGGATGGTCAATTTAAGAAACTCTAAAAATATTAAACTAATATTAATTAATTTCCAATTTAAAAAGGTCCCAAAGTGAGTTAATTTTTATATAAGATGATTATGGGTCTAAATAATCTCAACCAATTATTTTTAGAGAAGTTTATGTCATAATATTCACCTTATAATTTAGGTTTGATAATGAATTACACCCTTTAACTCTTACCATGACAAAAAGGTTTTTTACAATTTGAGAGTTAATATAGTTAATCTAAAATGCCAAAAGAACCCAAAATATATTATTTAGGAAATATTTAACCTTATTATAGTTATTTAGAAAAAATTAATATTTTTATAAATTTTATATTATTTTATAAAATATTATTTATTTTAAAGTATCATTTATGTCATTATGGGTACTATTCTTTTTTTTATTTTTAAAAATATCATTACAACTTGATAAAATTGAAACAATATTTTAATATATCACAAAAAATTGTAATTGGTCTATTAAATTTTCTAATTTATTTAATTAGGTGAAATTATATTTATTTTAGTATTTTTATTATCATTTATTTGATATTTCTATTAATTAAATAATTACTTCATCATTATTATGATAGAATTTAAATAAATTATTTCTTTTTTTGAAAATTAAAAATAAATTATAATGATAAATATAAAATTTATATTCTGTCAAAGGACTATTTATAGTTTAATCTATCGTCTGTATAACCCTATATGAAAAATGGTTTAGTTATTAAAAATATGAGAATGACTTTTGTAACATATCTTTACATTAAATATAATAAATGAAATATTCGTACCCAAGTTCATTAAAAGGTTTTAATTTCTATAGAATTTTTATTTTGGTTTACCATTAGTCATCGAATTAAATTAGTACAGGTGTTATGGTAAATTTATAGTATTATTTTTACATTTAATTGCCCAATTTTCCCTTAACTGTGGTCATTAAAATATTTCCAACTTATACTATTCATATGAAAAAAATAAAATAAACTTATTTACATAATTTGGACACATTTATTCCAAATATATAATCCGTTTTTCAAATTTAAAAAAACAAATTTTTTTATAATTAATTTAAAATTAATTCAGTTGATGGGGTGAGAAAATTGGTTATTAAAGTTCAAACATAAAAAGATTGAAACGTTTTTATATCTAAATTCAATGTAAAATTTATGAAAATGGCCTCAATTGGAAAAATTGATAAAAAATTGATCTATTTTTACTTTAAACCATTCTATATTATAATTTAACAGTATAATTTATTTTTATGGAAAAAGATGGTTTCACATTAAATTTTGTAATTTCATTATTCATCAAAACAGAGAAGTTTATCAGAAAAATATCAAAAAATTAAAAAAAGTATATTGTTATATTCTTATTTAAGAGATGTAGTTTATTTTTTCAAATATAATATATAAAATTTTCAAAATTTATATTTAAAATATATTTCCATTAAAAGGCTGTAAAATTGTTTTTAGAGGAATATAGGTTCTTATTCATAAAATTTGGTTGTTCATATATTATTTCAATAAAATATATTCTATGAATATAAAAAATATTTCATTGAATATATTTATTTTATATAATTTAATAATTGTAATTAATTTAATTTAATAAGATAAAATACCTTTATGACATAAAAATAAAAATATTTACTTTATATTCAATTGGTTTATATTATCGTTTATAATTAATTGGTAACCATTGAATTCATATAATATATTTATAAACCATTTATTTTTGTAAGAATTTTAATACTAGTAAAAACTAATAACTTAATGGCTAGGTTATAATTGTAACAATTACGTAATATTTATTTCTTTTTTAATCTCGTTCTTGCGTGCGATGTAAGATATCAAAGAAATTAAAATTAAAAAAAATGACAAATAGCATAAATATATTGGGGTGTTACATTCTTCTATACATTAATAAATTTCGTCAATTTTTTTTTAAAATTTATATTAGGTAATAATGGTTTGACTCTTCATTTTTTTTTGAAATCCCACACCAGAATAAGGGTTGATAAATGTTTCTCTTTACATTAAAGAAATTGAAGTACGAAGGTCACTAGAGATAACACATAATAGGGATCCATGTTGAAAAACTTAGATATGGATAAAAAATCTATCCATTATGTTCTGATGGAGAGTTATAGATAACATGGTCAGGATAATGTTAAAAATCACAAAGCTAAAAATTTGTGATAATCTAAAGGGCCATTTGATTCATCATAAAAAGGTTACTAGGGAAAACATTATTTCCAGATCTTTTCCCTAGAGTTGAATAATTATTTTACTCTTCAAATAATAAATTAACTGATTTCATTACATTACATAATCATAATATAATCCTTTAGTTATGCTTTGATCTATTTATATTTCATCCCTTACACCTAAAAATGAATGTTCGAGGTGAATTATTCATGCCTGAAGAATTTTAATGAATCATAAGATCCATGAGTCATTCCTTAAACCATTAAAAGTTTTGAAATAAAAAATGGATATAATATTTTACCCAATATGATAAATCATAATTCAAGCATAAGAAATAATATACAATATTAAACTCAATCTATTACAACCTTAAGGCTCTTCCAAAATACATTTTTGTAAACTCACAAACCAAGAATTTATAAAGAAGGTCACTAAATTTCTAAAATCTACTTAACATGAAATTTTTCCCAAAAAACATAATGCATATATTTTTTTCACAAACTAATTAGATGAATACCTTGATCACTACTAAAAACTATTGAAATATTGAATGATTCCAAATCCGTAAATAAGAAGTATTGTAGTAAAATATATATTTATCTATTGATTCTTAAAACCAGAATATGATAAAATAATTCTTGAATATAAAAATAGACACATTAATCGTACATCCTCATCGATGGGTGTTTTATAATCTTGACCATTATCTATTAACCTCTTTTGGAGTACACTTGTTTGGCGCATGATTATTGATTTTCATAGTGTCTCATCTTCTTGTAGTTGAATAATTTGTAAATTAGAAACATTTTTCTTATCCTCACAATCCCAATCATGGTGGAATTTCTCTTGATACTTGTAAGGAACTCCCATTCATTTTAATCAAGTACCAGGGTGATTATTTCATAATTATTACATATGGGAAAATACTTCTTCCCCTTCTTCCCTTTATCCATATTTTTCTCCATCAGTCCTCTTATTCTCAGGCATCCCTCTGAATCCATAATACTTACAGTACTCTTTACATGTCTCATAATCACATGATACCATGTCTTCAAATAATGATAATTACTAGGAGACTATCTGACTTTGAAGTATTGGATTAATACCACGAATGATATGATATTTCTTATTGCTTGGATCACATAAATCTGTGAGGCACACGTTGCCTATACTATGTGCCCTTTAAAAAACAAGAAATAAACTCGTTTCAATAATATCATTATGAAACAAAATTTATAATCCCAAAAATACTGAGATAGTTATCCTAAATTGAATGATTTATGCATAGCTAATCTCATAGTCATAAACATGGTTTCATTAGGGAAATATTTACTTTTAAATCATTCATAATTGTTTGTAAATAATATATGAATTATCCTAAGCATAGACCTCAAGAGTATCAAACCAGGTGTGTAGTAAGGCCCATTTTCATGTACCAGGTTACACCAAGTTAGGCATGATGCACCTTGGCAGAGTAGTTAACCATAGAATCATCTATGCTAGATCTATATCCACATGTAATGTCGGGAAAATGATATTTTTATATAAATATACAATTAATATCTACCTTTAAAAAATCTAGGTTGTTCCTCTATGATTATCCTCAAATTATATCTTAAGGTTATGTTCCCAAATCATTGATTTTTTTTTTCAATCTAGCTTGCAATGTTTCTTCTAAACATGCTCTGATACCAACTCTTATGCCCTGACCCCAGAAACCAAGAAAAAGTAATTTTTTAATACATTAGGATATATAGAAGACTAAAATCCAAAATGAATAATTATTTTATTTTTCTTGGATACCAGATTACATACACAAACGTTACATTACAATTGAAAACATAAAATAAAACATATAGAATCCTTTGAGAACACCATTGTTCTCCTAGACTAACACTACATATCAATAATAATACACATCTTAGAATCCTGGGAAAGTAAATCCTAAAAAAGGACTGAGATAATATTCTCAACAGGGGTAAGAAAAAATCAAGAGGTATTATGAATATATATTTATAAACCATAAGGCAATGTGTATAACTGAAACACAATCCCTTTGACCATAATATTGAGAATAATATAAAAATAATAAAAAATACTATATAAAATAATAACATGATCTAGAAAACATAATCATGGATATTATAATAGTCATGTAATCACATGGAATATCAATACTAATCTCTTAATGAGAGAATTCAAAATTCTCGACATCATAAACATACCATCAATGCTTCAGCCAAGAAAACATACATAAATGGGAAATAACCCAAACTAGTTTGTCTCATGAGACCTATCGATGCATCAAGGGGATAAAGTGAGATCCAACCATCACATAAAAAGTTCAATACATTCCTAATATGAAAATGGTGAAACATAACCAACATGAACATTATTATTCAAATGAGAATACAAATGTTAATACATTACCAATAAACCATGAATGGTATCAACATAGAACATACATAGTCAAACATATCACAATTCCTTCAATAAAATACTTTGGATTTTATCACAATAAATTAACCCCAATTATGTATAAAATTCAACAAGAATATTTAGAAAAATGAAAACAATCTAGTAAAATTATTAAACATTTCTTGATGAAAATATGATTTATCATTGAAAGCATTTAAAATATCCAGATTTATGAAAGAATAAATTTCATTTTAAAGAAAAATTATAGACATGTAATAGAACACTCAAAACATTAGGGTGTTATGACTGTGTTAAAATATTTTCATTTTTTATAACTTAAAAATAAACATTCACTCTTTTTTTTACAAACCCATAAAGTGTCTCATTTAAAAAATGAAAAAAATCCCTTCAATCCATTTTATAAAAAGTGAAATATTGGTAAAACACTTAAAAATTGGTTGGATAACTGTGAAAACATTTTGGAAATTATTTTTTTAGATACATGGACATGGATTATAAATATTCACCATTAGATACTTACCTATAAACAATCCCCAATCATAATGATATTGTTAAATTAACCCTTACCTTGTACTTTCCTTTAGTTGAGGGTTAGTTAAGATCATGTATAATGGTTTTAAACATATTATTAACTTGAACCAGAATAATAATATTTATGATATCATATATGATTCATTTATTTTGTAATACAACCCATTTATTAATAATACAAAGTTAAAGAAACATTTTGGTTAATAATTGTTTTGTCTATCATACGTGTTTTGACTTTTCATTCTTGATCTTATTAATTAGATCATAATTTAATTAATTATTGAATAAAAAAAATAATTTCTATATCATATATATTATCTATATTAATATATTTAAATTATAGATATATGAAATGGAATACACCATTCATGGAGACGGTAGGTCGTACATAAACATGAACACCTTTTCTATTTTCTTATTGTATTGAATAGAACACGATAAATGATATATATATATATTACTCCAATAGAATTATTATTTAATCTTTTTCATATTTAATCATTATATAAATATTTATAATTATTTTATAATGGTTAACAAGGAAATTGAATACTATTGCATCATGGAGATGGTATGTCATGCGTATAAATGAGTGACGATATCATTCCCTTATTGGTAGTGGTAATTAATTAGATTGTATATTAATTATATAGAATAAATATCATGTCATATATATTATTTATATCAATTATTTTCATTATTATACTTATCTGAATAAAGTGTTTATAAAAAACAAATTACACCACGACGTTGAGACGATAAATCATACGTGAGCACACATAGAGATATTGTTTTTCATAGGATGAATAGAAGAAGTAATCTAGTGGTAAGAAACTAACCATAAACATTACATAATCTTTAATTAAGTTATTAATTTACATCGCGGATATTTTCATGTTTATAGATTTATGGTATTAGGTCATAATATATATATAACAATTTCAATATTACATGTAGACACTTCTACTCAGAATCGATTTTTTCATAAAATAAAAACTTTTGAAAAAAAGAGTCACGTATAGTTCAATATATTAGACATCATTACTATTCCTTGATCCCATATTTTACCCCATTCATCTTTATGTCCTGTGAAAAAACATTTCCAAAAAAACATTCGATGAGCATAAAAAGCCTAGAAAAGGATACACAAAGAAGTAAAAAATTTAGTTTTTCAAAACAACAAGTAAAACATGAATACTTTATCATAATTAATAATTTTTACCCTTATGAAGTAGTAAATACTCTTCACTGAATAAAATATCATTTGTTACCCTTTTGTAACCAAAATATCACCAAAAACCCATATAAAGAACACATAACATATAAAGGTTACTTGGGACATAAAAATACTTATATGGAAATATCATACGGTCGACTTCCACACATATCACTAAATGGAATAGAAATATGACTGAATTATATACCCAATGAATTGGAGTCTATAACATAACAACCCATCCTAGTTTATCATGGAACCACCAATCATTTGGGTTATCACATAACCACCTGTCAAATGTCCAAGTACCATTATAAAATCATAACATAAAAAATATTGAAAATATAAACAATTCACTAAAAACATTTCATTTGAAATAACAAGAAATTATATCAAGATATTGAAATAATAAATCCATTTAAAAAATATTTCCAATACCAAAACACCCAAAAATAGATTAAGGGGTTTCTTTTTCATTTAAAAAAACATTAAGGCCTATAGAGTATTCCAAATAATGATTATGGCGGCAGAGAGGTCAATGTCACCGAAAATGTTAAAAACATTCCTTTTGTTGTTTAGTAAAATTATTCATAGAAAAAATATTCCCTTTGAATGAAATTAAAATTCAAATTGGTGTGTTATATACCGTATAAAATAATGAGATGTATATGATCAAAACATTCCTTAATAAAAGGAGATTGCGACGAAGTCCCTTACCTCGTGTCTGAAATGACACATTCGTTCTTTAATTTTATGAATAAAAAAATTAAGTTAATTTATATTTTATCAAGAACCTTTTTCAAGTTTATTATTTCTTTTATATCACTTATTACCTTGCTATAACAATTAGTTAATTATTTGAGTTCATATCAGACATTTTGTCGATGTTCGGAACTTGAGTTAAAAATGAACTTGTTATAATTATAAATTGTCCATTTGGTTGAAATTTAATTATATCTAGAATGATATTAATTATTTATATATCATATATATATAGTATATATGTATTTATAATAGTCTATATCATTTGGATATATGAAAATGAAATGAACTATTTATTTAGACGGTAAGTCGTATGTACGCATGAACGCTACTTCTATTTCATTTTATTTATTTTAAAAGGAATGAAAACCAAATGATACATACGTATATTATTATTCCAGTATAATATCAAATTTTATATACATTACTTATGTTCATTAACACGAATTCCATATATGGTATGAACGAGTCATATCACTTTGACGGGGTGATAGTCCGTACTTCTGCTAATGAAATTATCATACTTACCCTTTATGGAAACCATAATGGTATGAAATAAATAAAAAATAACAAATCATAGATAAAACATACACATAATATATATAATATATGAATACTGTTTCATCATAATGAGCACCATTATAGGTGGTAAGAGATAATTGAACAATCATCGTTTTGTGAGGTAGTAGTTTTTCGTCCACTGAAATAGTATGTTTATATCCATTAGATGGAGGGTTATGAATGATTAGTTTGAATCCTTATAAAAATAAAACCCAAGTATGTTTAATATACTTTTTTTATAAAATAATGGAATAAATGGAGTTTATGGGGTTGGATAAGGAAATTAGAAGAGATGAACTTGAGAGAAGACGTTACCTTTAAATCGGGTAACCCCCTTTGGTTTAAAACAAAAGGATTCATTGAAGTTATTTTAGACTAATTTAAGGCATATAAGAGGAATATAGGGATGTTTAGAGCATCTAGGAAAAAATTTTGTTGACTAAGGAGTCTTTAGAGGTCTTTGTAATTCGTTAGAGATGGTGAACTTTTATAAGAGGGAGGACGGGCTCTTTTGGAATGTTTGAAAATAATATTTTATTATAAAATTATTTTCGGTTTAAAAAGGTCCAAAACATATTTAATTAGAATATAATATGACTCTTGTTTGAAATAAAATAATCCAATAATAATTGGATAGGTTTTGGATAGTTTTTTAAATTTTATAATCACATTTATTTAAATCATTAATTAATAAGTTAATCATTGCATCAACATTGTGTCACAAATAATTTTATATATATGATGTATAAAAATAAAAAATAAAATACCATTATGTATTAAATAGTTTTATATTTATAATGAATAATTATAATTGAAGAAATAACTTATATAACCCATATAAAATTGTTTTACTAAAAGATATATGTTTATGTAATTTTTGTCCCTTTAAATTAATTAATATAAAGTGTCATTATCACTATCAAGTGGCTCAATGGGGTCCCAAAATCAACCTCAGAATGACCTTGGTCGGAAATATATAATCCAATAGGGTTAGGACATGTGTAATGGTAATTTAATATTATTATAATATTATTTTTTACCTTTATTTACCAGATTTTTTCTTTAACCATGATAAATAAAATATTTACCAAAGTAATTAATCGTAATGTCTAAAAATAAATGTTTCCTATTTACACAATTTTGTCATCATGATTCCAAATATGGAATCTATTTTTCCAAATTTAAAACATAAAATTTTAGAAAATTAATTTAATATTAATTCCCATTGTCGAAACAAAAAATGTGTTTTTAAGATATAGTATCAATCAAAAGATTGACCATTGTTTATGTCTAATTTAAATGTGAAGTTAATTATAATGACCAACATTGGATTAAATTGTAAAAATATTATCTAATTACAATTTATAAAACAAATATATTGATAATATAACCATATAAATAAATTATATTAAAAATAATTTTTAATTAAAATGTAGTATTTTGCACTATTCATTCAAAATGAAATTTATAAGAAAAATACCAGAATCTTTCCAAAATAAATTTTGATGGCTGGATTCGAAAAAGAAAATTTATTTTGTCAAATAGAATATACAAAAGTGACAAAAACTTGATTTAAAATGGGTTTTCTATGAGAAGGAGGTAAATCGACCTTTTAAAGAATATTAGAGTATTTATGCTTAAAATTTGATTCATTCATATTTTAATAATCTAAATTTTATTGGATAAAGGTGAATAAATCAAAAATACATGTACAATCATATTTTAGTTAGTTCTATCCATTCCCTCCAATATATCAACTATGTGTTAACTACAATTTAAAATAATAATATTATATTATTATATTTTAGTACAACTCAACACTGTGTGTAACATAAGATTTAAAAGAAACCCATTGTTGCGTATCGATTATTCCATCGAACATAGAATCCACTTTAAAGTAAAATTAATATTTAATTCAAAAAAATTAATAAATATGAAATTGTATTACTCTTTATTTACCGGGGATGTTACATCCTTTCCCCCTTTTGGAAATTATGTCCTCATAATTTTATTCACTTATCAAATAAATAGGGGTATTTATCCCTCATAGAATTTTCATATTCTCACATTGCCTCTTAAACTATATGGTTTTTTCAGAAAACCCTTACTTGATGAATTACCTTCTTCCACAACACTTTCTCTCTTCGGTCCAGAATTTGGACCGGATGTTCCTCATAAGAAAGATTCTCTTTCAATTGAACTACCTTTGGACTCAAAACATGAGATGGATATTGCATATATACTTTCACAATATTGAAACTTCAAAAACATTATGTACCTAGAATAAACATGGAGGTAAAGAAACTTTGTACACAACTGATCCAACTTTCTCCAGGATTTTATAGGGTATAATTAACATCAAACTCAGCTTTCCCTTCTTTCAAAAATTCATCACACTCTTCCATGGAGAAACTTTGAGAAAGACATGATCAACTACCTCCAAAGTAATACCCTTTCTCCGGTTATCCCCATAACTTTTCTGCCTACTCTGAGCTATTATCATGTTCTTCTGAATCAACTAAACTTTCTCTGCCATCTCATCTACAAATTTTGGTCTCATCAGCTTCCTTTCACCTACTTCATCCCAAAAATTTGGAGTTCAACATCGCTTTCCATATAATGCCTCAAACAGAGCCATTTGAATACTAGAATGAAAAATTTTATTATAAGATAACTCAACCAAATAAAGATGTTGGTCCCAACTTCTCGAGTAATAAATTGATGAAGCACATAACATATCTTCCAATGTCTGAGTTTTTTCATTCTGACTACCCATCTGATTGTGTATGAAAAGCTCTACTAAAATATAATTCAGTACCCAACGAATTTTGAAGGCCTTCCCAAAAGTTAGAAGTGAACCTAGGATCTCGATTAGATACAATGGAGAGGGGAACTCCATGCAACCTGACAATCTCTTTAACATACAACCGAGAAAGTTGATCTAGAGAAAAACTATCTCGAATAGGAAGGAAATGAGAGGAGATAGTCAATCAATCAACAATAACCCAGATTGCATTTTTACCTCCAGATGACTTTGGTAATCCCACAATGAAGTCCATGGATATATTTTCTCATTTCTACTCTGGAACTAGAAAAGGCTGAAGCATCCCCTTTGGTAAATCCCACTATGCATTAACCAATAGACTAGTCAAACACTTCACAATAAAGTCAGAAATATCTCTTTTCATTCCATCCCAGTAGTAATACTCCCAAAGATCTCTGTATATCTTAGTACTGCCAGGATGAACTGAAAACGGACAACTATGAGTTTCACATAACAACTCTTTCTACAATAGTGAATCACAAGGCACACATAATCTCTCTACAAACCTCAAAAAATGTCTTTATAAATATTAAACTCGGGTAACTTACCCTTCTGAACCAATTTTACATTTTCTGCAACTCATTGTCATCTTTCTATGCTTACTTGATTCTGTCTTCTATGGATGATTATACTGGAACCTAAAACAAATCAAAGGAATTTCTTGCACCGACAACTTCCAATCCCATATTCATCAAATCTAAAACCAAAATATATTATTCCAAATGTATCATGGTTAAGGTAGAATTACTCTTTTTACTCAAAGCGTCATGAACATTATTTGGATTTCATGGATGGTAATGGATCGTGCAATAATAATCCATGATTAATTCTAACTGTCTCTTCTGTCTCATGTTTAATTTCTTCTGAGTAAATATATACTTCCAACATTTGTTTTCAATATATATTTCACATTTTATTCCATATATATGATTCCTCTAATACTTTAAAGAAAAAAAATAGTATAAAATTCCAAATCATGTGTAGGGTAATTTAACACATGATGTGTCAACTAAAGTGAAGCATAAGAAATTACTTGATCATTATGCATTAGGAAACAACTAAGTCATTTACACAAAGCATAACTATAGATAACAAACTCACCATTTCTGTATGGCCGTGCCAAAATGGGTGCATTCACCAATCTTTTTTTCTATTCATGAAATCAATCATCGCATTCTTTTTTCCAAATGAACTTAACACCTTTTCATGTTAACTTAGTCATTAGGATAGTTAACCATTAAATTTTTTCAAGAAACCTCCTGTAATAACCTGCTAAACTAAGAAAACTACAAATCTCTGTGATATTGGTAGGTCTTGGACATTATTAAAAAACTTTTGTTTTAACAGGATCAATAGTTAATCCATTTTTTGAAACAGTGTGAAAAAGGAATGAAATTTGTTGTAATTAAAACTCAAACATTCTAAATTTCCCATACATTATTTTTTTAAAGGTTTTCAAGAAAACCCTTAAATTACTTTCATGTTCTTATTTATTTTAGAATAATCAAAAATATCATATATAAACACAACCACCGTTTTTCACCTATGTAAACTGGGCCATCGCTTGAAAAAAACTATTAATGTCTGATTCCAACCATCTTAGGATGTTGATTTTTAAGGTCATTTCCCTTTTTATTCCTTCCCTTTACAACTTCCCTGTTTCTTCTATAGAAAACCATTTTGAACACCAAAATATCTTAGGTGAAGCAACATGGTAATGTGTAAATTCTATATCATTTCAATATTAACATAAATTAATTTATGGATATTAATTTAACAATACCCAAACTCCTAATGTTTTCTAAACCGACCTATCATACCAACTATAAGGACCTGAACTTAAGCATTACATAATATTAAATTATGTTAATAATTCACATTGGGGATATTTTCATGTTTACAGATTTAAATAATTAGGTCATAACATATACATGAAAATTTGAATATTTCATGTAGACACTTCTATGAAGTATCCATTTTTTTCATAAAATAAAAAATCATGAAAAAAAGAGTCAAGTCTACTTCCATGTTATAGACATCATGACTTTTTCTTAATCCCATCCTCGTCCCTATTCATCTTTATGTATCGTGAAAAAATATTTCAAAAAAAATTGGATGGGCATAAAAATCTCAGTAAGGGATAAATAAAGAAGGAAAACTATTAGTTTTTCAAAACAACAATTAAACCATGAATACTTAATCATAAGTAATAATTTTCACCACTATTGTGTAGTAAATACTCTTCACTAAATAAAGGATCACTGCTTACCATTTGTAACCAAAATATTACCATAAAACCCATTTAAAGAACTCATATCATATAAAGGTAACTTGGGACATTCACATACTTAAATAGAATAACCATACAGTCGAATCCCACACATATCACTAAATGGAATAGCCGTACGGGCGACTTACATACCCAATTCATTGAAGTTTATAATGTAACCATCCATCCTGGTTTATCACGGCACCACCCATCATTTGGTTTATCATATAACCACCCGTCAAATGTCTAACTATCATTATAAAATCATAAAACAAAAAATATTGGAAATATAAACATTCCACTAATAACAGTACATTTGCAACAATAAGAAATCATTTCAAGATATTGAAATAATAAATCCATTTCAAAAACCATTTTCAATACAAAAACTCCCAAAAATAGAATAAAGGGTTTCTTTTTTATTTTAAAAATTATTAAGTGTTATAAAGGAAGCTAAATAACCATTACGACGGTGGAGAGGTCATTGTCGCCACAAATGTTAAAAACATTCCCTTTTTCGTTTAGTAAAATGATTCGTAGAAAAAATATTTCCTTTGAATGAAATTAAAATTCAAAGGTGTATTTTATATATCGTATAAAATAACGAGGTGTATATTATCAAAACATGCCTTAATGAATGAAGATTGAGACGAAGTCCCTTACCTCCTGTCCGACTTGACCTGTTCATTCTTTAATTTCCTGAATAATAAACATAATATAATTTATACTTGAATAAGAACCTTTTTAAATTTTAGTATTCTTTTTATACAACTTATTAACTTTCTATAATAATTAGTTAATTATTTGAGTTCATATCGGACATTTTTTTTGATGTTTCGAACTTGAGTTAAAAATGAACATGATATAATTTTAAATTGTCCATGTGGTCAAAATTACGTTATCTTTATAATGATTTCATTATTTATATATCAAATATATCATATATGTCTATTATATATGTATTTATAATAGTCCATATCATTTGGATATATGAAAATGAAATGCACCGTTCATGGAGATGGTAAGCCATATGTACTCATTAACGCTACTTCCATTTCATTTTTTTACTTTAAAAGGAACGAAAACCAAATGATACATAAGTATATTATTATTAGAGTATAATATAATATTTTATATAAAATACATAATTTCATCAACACCATCCTTTATAAATTCCACGTATGTTATGAACAAGTCATATCACTTTGATGGGGGCGATAGTCCACACTTTCTCAAATGAAATTATCATATTTACCCATTATGGAAACTATAAAGTTATGATATAAATGATAAATAAAAAAGCAAAGGGAAATAAAAAACATAATATATATCATATATAAATATAGTTCCATCATAATTCCCACCATGAGAGGGGGTAGGAGATAATTGAACAATCATCGTTTCGTGAGGTAGTAGTTCACCGCCAATGAAACAACATGTTCGTATCCATTGGATGGAGGTTTGTGGATGTGTAGTTATAATACTCATCATAACGACATAATATTATATTTAATATACTTTTTATTATAAAATAATTGAATAAATAGAGTTTAGGGGGTTGAGAAGGAATATAAAATAAAATAACCTGAGAGAAGACATTACCTTTAGATCGGGTAACTCCCTTTAGTTTGAATGAAAAGGCTTTATTTAAGTTATTTATGCCTATGTTAAGGCTTCTAGGTGTAATAAGGGGATTGTTAGGGATTATTAGAGGTATGTTTGGACTAGAAAAGGGGCTTGAGAGGTGTGTGTAATGGGTTAGATGTGGTGGCCTTATATTAGAGGGAGGATGGCCTCTTTAAGAAATTTTGAAAATATTATTTTATTATAAACAGATTTTCGGTTTCAAAAGGTCACAAACTTATTTAATTTGAAGATAAGATGACTTTTGTTTGAAATAAAAACAAATTATAAGAATTGGATAGGTTTTGGAGAGTTTGTTAAATTTTATAATTCTATTTATTTAAATAATTTGTTAATAAGGTAATCACTACATCATCATTATGTCACAAATAATTTTACTTATTTGATATCTAAAAATTATAAATAAAATACCATGATGTGGAAATATTTTTATATTTATAAATAATTTTATTACTCTAAGAGATAACTTATATAATCCCATATAAAATATTTTTACTAAGAGATATATGTTTATGTTATTTTGTCCTTACTTTAAATTAATTAATATAATATTTCATTATCACCCCTAAGTGCCTCCACGGGGTACAAAAATCGACCAAAGGATGACCTTGGTTAGAAATTAATCATATACTAGGGTTAGGATAAGTGTTAAATAAATTTAATTTTATTATAATATTATTTTTTACCCTTATTTACCATATTTACCCTTAAACCTTGGTAAATAAAAAATTTACCGAAGTAAATATTCATAATGTATAAAAATGAAAGTTATCTATTTACAAAATTTGGACCTCCTGATTCCAAATTTGGAAACTATTTTTCCAAAATGAAAACACAGAAGTTGCAGAAATTAATTTAAAATTAATTCCAATTGTCAAAATAAAAAGCGTGTTTCTATGAAATAATATCTATCAAAAGACTGACCTTTGTTTATGGCTAATTTCAAAGTGAAGTTACTTTTAATGACCAAAATTGGATTAAATGGTAAAAATATAATCTAATTACACTTTAAAAACAAATAAATAGATAATCTAACCATATAAATAAATTATATTAAAAAGCAATTTTGAATTAAAATGTAGTATTTTCACTATTCATTAAAATATGAACTTTATTAGAAAATATCAAAATTTTACCCAAATTAATTTTTTCTCTCCGGATTCTAAAGAATAATTTTGTTTTGTTAATTAGAACATACATAAGTGACAAAAACTATATTTAAAAAGGCATCTCTTTCAAAAGGTGGTAAATCTACCTTTTAAAGAATATTGGAGTATTTTTGCTTAAAATTGGATTCATTCATATTTTAAGCCTGTAAAATTTATTGGATAAAGGTAAAGACATTTGACAAACATGTATAATCATATTATAGTTAGTTATGTTCATTGTCACCAATATAATGGCTATGCATTAACTGCCATTTAAAATAATAATATTATATTATTATTTTTCAGTATAACACAACATTGTGTATAACATAAGATTTCTAAGAAACTCGTTGTTGCGTATCAGATACACCATCAAACATAGAATCCCCTTTAAATTAAAATTAATATTTAATTCACAAATATTGATAAATATGAAAATGTCTTACTCTTTATTTTCCTAGGATGATACAATGGTTGTCCCATAATCATAATAACAACTCAGAATATATATGATAAAAGATTTTTTACTTTAGTAAAGAAACATCATATGAAGAGGATGTAGAAGAATAAATTATCTTGAATGGGTCAGTAAAAACTATTAACTTTTCTTCATTGGAATTCTATTGAATTACACCTTATCATTTATAAGATGGTTGTTCTACCTAAAATAATGACTCTAGAATATGGGGTTGATTCTAGGAATTCATTTGGGAAGATATTAGATGCTAAAATAGGTTTTAAAGTGTAATTAAAGGATAAGAATGCATGTCTTTTTATCAGAAGGGATAGGGTCACTTTAAGAAACTCTCAAAATATTAAATTAATATAATTTAATTAACAATTCCAAATGGATTAAAAGTGACTTATTTAAAAGATAACATTATTATGGGTTTAAATAATCTCAAAAAAGAATTTTTATACAAGTTTATTTCATATTATTATCCTTATATTTCGAATCTAAACCTTAATTAAACATATTAAATCTTACGATGACAACATGGTTTTTTAAACATCGAGAGTTAATATAGTTAAAATAATGTTCCAAAATAACACCTAATGAATAATTGATAAAATATTTAACCTTATTTTATTTAGTTGGATAAAATTTATATTTTTATTAATTTCATATAACTTAATCAATTATTATTTATTTTAATGTATCATTCAGCTCGACTTGGTTACAATTCATTATTTGTCATTTTAAAAATATAATAAAAAATTAATAACATTGACACCACACTTCTAATATACCACTAAAATTTCTAATGTATTAATAAAATTTTTGGATATCTTTAACTATATCAAATTATATTTATTTTAATATTTTTAATAACATTTATTTGAAATTTCCATTAATTGTACAATTATTGTTTCATTATTATGCAACCCTTGAATTAAATTATTTATTTTATAAAATTTTAAAAAAAATTATCATGGTGAGGATAAATTTATTATATTTAAAATGACCCTTCATATTCAAATTTATATTTGGTATAATCCTATATTAACAAAAAATTAGTTATTAAAAATATGAGAATAACATTTTTAACTTATCTTTAAATAAAATATAATAAATTTTATATTATTATCCAATTATCTTAAAATTGTTAAAATTTTAGCCTAAGGTTTATTTTGGTTTAAACCCACTCATCCAATTAAATTAGGACAAGTGTTATGGTAAATTTATAATATTAATTTAACCTTGAATTACCCGATTTACCCTTAACTGTGGTAATTAATATATTATTAAATTATAAAATTCATATACCCAAAAATAAAATAAAAATATTTACATAATTGGGACCCATTGATGAAAAATATGAAATCGTTAAGATTTGAAATAGATATTTTTAAGTAACTAATTTAAAATTAATCCCATTAACCAGGTAAGAGAACTGGTTATTGGAGTTTAAATATGAAAAAGTTTGAAATATTTTTATACCAAAATTCAATGTAAAATTGATATCAATGGCCTAAATTGGAATAAATAATAATAAAATAACATATTTATACTTTATAACTATCCAATAATATTATCTAACCATGTAAATAATGTTGATGAAAAATGTTGTTTTCTATTAAAATTTCATATTTATCACAATTCATCACAACATGAATCTAATTAGAAAAATATCAAAAACGTAAAAAAGGTAAATTTTTTATAATTAAATTTAAAATTGGAAATTTATTTAGTTAAAGAAAATATAAAAAGTGTCAAAATTGTATTTAAAATAGGTTCTCTATTAAAATAGGTAAAACTTCTTTTGGAGAATTACAAGTTTTTATGCATAAAATTGGGTTTTTTATATATTATGTCTATAAAATCTATTGGATGAATATCAAAAAAATATTATTGAGTATATTTAGTTAATATAATTTACTATTTTTAATTATTTTATTTTATTAATAAAAAATTAATTGGGGAGCATAAAAAACCCCTTTATATTTAATTGGTTTACATTTTTGTTTCCAATTAATTGGTAACCAATAAATTCATATTATATTTTTATAAACCGTTTATTTTCATATGTTATTCAATATTATTCATAAATGCTAATTTAATGGCTAGATTATAATGGAAACAATTAAATAATATTTTTTTCTTTATTTATATTTATTGTTGTGTACGATGTAAGCTATCAATGAAATTGAATTAAAAAAAGAGACATAATGAAAAATATTATAGTGTTACATTATCCCCAACTTTAATAAATCGTGTCCTCAGAATTTTTTTACTCGGCTTTGGTAACAATGTTTTGACTATTCAAAATTCCTTTATTGAAATCCCACATCAAAACTGGTGTCAATAAAAGTTACACTTTAAAATAATGAAAGATAATTATGAAGGTCACCGGAAATAATACATACTGGGGTTCCATATTGGAAAACATAGACATGGAAGAAAAATATAACCATCATGTTCGGATAGAGACTGATATAAATCACATTTAAGAGAATTTTTACAATCACAAAGCTATAAATCTGTGATAATCTAAGGGATTATTTGATTCATCGAAAAAAGGTAATACGATAACCTTTTTGGTTTATAAATCATTAATCTAGAGCTGATGAATGATTTTTACAATTCAAATAATAACTTACCTAATTTATTTCTATTTTTTAATCATTATCTAATCCTTTGGTTGAGATTTGATCAATTTTTACTTCATCCCATACACTTGAAAATTAATGTTCAAGAAGAATTTTTCATTCCAGAAGAATTTTTAAGAATCATAAGATCCATGAGTCATTCCTTTGAACATTAACAGTTATCAATACCAAAATGGTTAGCACAATTTATGCAATATGATAAATCACACTTTGAGAATAAGTAATAATATCCAATGTTCAACTCAATTCATTCCAACTTTAAGACTCTACCAATATACATCTATCCAAACTCACAATCCAATTTTTTTTACGGAAAGTCCCTAATTTCCAAAATCAATTTAACATCAATTTATTCCCAAAAAAAACTTAATAGATATCATTTTTTCACATTCCAATTATATGTATACCTTGATCACCACAATTACATTGTGAAAACATGTATGATTCCAAATTCTTAATGAAGAAGTAGTGCAATAAAATCCTTATATTTCTCATGATTATTAAAACCAGAATATCATAACATAATTCTTGAATCTCAAAAAATTACATTAATCGTTCCTTTTTGTCTATGATAGTATCATATTCGTGACAATGATTCATCAGCCTCTTATAGATTTTACTCTTTTTACACATGATACATTGATCTGTGTAATGACCCATCATTTTTCAGTTCAATCATTTTACATTCGAATCCTTGTTCTTATCCTCATAATTCCAAGCATGGAGGAATTTATCTTCACAGTTGTATAAACCTCCCATTCCTTTTTAGAAAGTACTAGAGTGGTTATTTAACAATTATTACATGCATGAAATTACGTCTTTACCTTCTTCCCTTTATTTAAAATTTCCCTAGTTGTTCTCTTATTATCATTATTCCCTCTAAATAAACAATATAAAGATTACTCTTGACATTTACCTTTATCATATGATTCTATTTACTCATATGATGATAATGACTGGGAGACTATTTCCATTTGAAATATTGGCTTAATACAATTAATGTTATGAACCTTCTTACTTTTTTCATCATGTGCATCAGTGAGGTTCAAATTCCTTGTACATAGATCCATTTATAAATGATTAAATACACTAGGTTAGATCATATATTTAGGAAACACAGTGTACAATCCCAAAACTACTGAAATACTTATCATATATTGAAACATTTATGTGTATATAATCTCATAATAATAAAAATGGTATCTTTGGGGAAATATTTATTTTTTAATCCTTCATAATGGTTTTTAAATAAAATGTGAATTATACTAAGCATATACCAATGAGTATCTAAATAGGTACATTGTAAGGCCCATTGTCATGTAATAGGTCATGGTGAGTCAGGCTTGACATACATTTTTTGGGTATTTACACCTAGTTTTGTCTGCACCAGATTTACATCCACTTGTAGTATCTAGATGTGGATGTATTGCTCAAAATACACACATAATATCAACATTTATTTTTTTAGGTTTTTATTCTATAATTATTCTCAAATTATATATTAGAGTTATGTTCCCTATTCATTGATTTATAAATCTAGTTTCCGCGGTTGCTACTAAAGTGCCTCTGATACCTACTATAATGCCCTGACCCTAGTAGACCAGAGCTGGGGAATTATTTTAATATATTGGAATATATATAAGAATAAAAACCCAAAGGAATGATTATTTTAGTAGTTTTTTAAGTATATTACATGCATAAAATTAAATTATAATTGGATATGTAAAATAAAATATAGAGAATCCTTTTATAACACCATTGATCTCCAAGCTAAACCCTTCATATTAGTTGTTATATAAATCTTGGAATCCTAGGAAAAAAACCTAAGAAATGGGCGATCATAGATATGACATAAGTTTATGCTTATAGTGGATGCTATTATGAATAAATAAACATAAACCATAAGGTATGGTGTATAATTGAAATACAAACCCTTTAAACATTATTTGAAGAATAATATGGAAATAAAAAATAATACCCTATAAAATAATCACATGTGCTAGAAAACATAACCATGGATATTCTAATATTCAAATGATCACATAGAATATCAATACTAATATCAAGATAAGGGAATTAATAACACTAGATATCATAAACATATCGTCTAGGATTCGACCAAGATACCACGCATAAACATGTAATAACACAAACTAATATATCTCAAGAGACCCACCGATGTATAGATTGTATATATCGGACCCACACATCACATTCTATGTCTAATGCATTCCTCATATTAAAAGGGTAAAATATAATGAACATAAGAATTCATTTTAAAACTAGTATATGAAATGTTAATACATTAACTCTAAACCATGAATGTTATCAATATAGAACATCCACATTCGAACATATCCTAAACCATTAAATATGATATGGTAGATTTTATCATAAGAAATCAACCCCAATTAATCATAAAATCCCCAATGTATATTGAAATTGACGAAAATAATCTAATAAAACCATTAACAATTTTTTGAGAAAATACTATTTTTCATTGACAACATTTAAAATCCATGCATTTATAAAAGATTTTTTTAAAAAAAACATTTTAAAATTATAAAGGAAGCTTCAAAATATTAAGGCATCATGAAAATGGTAAAATATTTCCATGTTGTATAAGTTAAAAGTAAAAATACTTTCTATATTTTTTTTTGAAAAAGTCATAAAGTACCTAATTTGGAAAATGACAAAAAAAATTACTTTCAAACCATTTTATGAGATGTATAAAAAGGGGAAAAGACTTATAACATTTGTAGGATAAAAATAAAATTATTTGAAAAAATTATCTTTATAATCATTGTCATGGATGATAAAAATTCCCCAGTAGATACTTACGTATAAACAATCCAAAATAATAATGATATTGTGAAATAAATCATATCCTCATACATTTATTTAGTTGTGGGTGCATTAACCTCTTGTATAATGTTTTTAAAATTATTATTAACATATAATATAATAATAATGTTTATTATATCATATATTATTGATTTATGACTTTATATTACCCATTTATTAACAATTCCAATTTAAATCAATGTTTGGGTAATTACCGCTTTGTTTATCGTATGCGTTTTGACTTGTCATTCTGGATCATATTATAGAGATAATGATTTAGTTTCTAATATAATATAAAACATGATATATATATATATCATATATATTTAGTATGCAAATATATATATATTATATATATATATTAAATTGAATACACCATTCATGGAGACGATAGGTCATACGCATGAATGAACATTGTTTCCTTTTTATTATCCAAATGAATGGTAGAGGAAAAATGATATATATATATATATATAGAAATATTATTTCAGTATCATTTTTGTTTCATATATTTCAATATTTTTCATTATATACATTTTCATAATTATTCTTTAATGGTAAATAAGGAGAATGAATCACATCTCATCATGGATAGGGTAAGATGTACACATGCACGAGCAATAATATCATTCACTTAATGGTAATGTAGTAATGAATTGGTGATATATTAATTATAAATAATAAATAACATATGATGTATATTATTTATATCCATTATATTCATTGTTATGCCTATCCAAATAATGTGTTCCTGAAAAAAAATTACACCACATCATGGATATGGTAAGTCGTCTGTATGCACACATGGTGATATTGTTTTTTATATGATGGATAAAAAAAGGAATATGGTTGTAGCATAATAATAATAACATATATTCTTATATATGATAATTTATTTGTAACTTTTGTATGGAAAAAATATAATAAGAGGAAATATAAGAAGAAAACAACATTAATGAGTTGGTAAAAACAATTAACTTTTCTTCTTCAGGATTCTTTTGATTGACCCCTTAACATATCTAAGGATGGTGTTATGATTAAAATAATGCCTCTAGGACATGGGGAGAGATTATAGGAAGGGATTTTCTCAGATATTGGATGAACTATATTGGTTTATGGGTGATGGAAGGAGAAAAATGGGTTCCCTTTTATAGAATAGGGGATGGTCACTTTAAGAAACACTCAAAATATTAAATTAATATAAATTAATTTCCAATTCAAAATGGATAAAAATAGATTTATTTAGATGTTAAGATAATTATGGATCTAAATCCTATCAACCAATGTCTTTTATATGTGTTTATGTCATATTATTAACCTTATATTTTAGATTTAACCCTTAATTAAACCCATTAACTCTAACCATGACTACTTGGATTTTTAAACATACTATTTTAATATAGTTACTATAAAATGCCAAAAAAACCCACATTTACCATTTAGGAAATATTTAACTATATTATTGATATATTCCCTAAATTTATGTTTTTATGAATTTTATATCAATTAATAAAACATTATTAATTTTAAAGTATCATTTATGTCAATTTTAAAGCTATTCATTTTTTTTTAAATATCATAATAACATGATGACATCAAAATAACACATCTAATATATCAAAAATATTATAATTTATCTATAAAATTATTGTATTTCATTAAAATTATAATATTTTATTTATTTTAATATTTTTAATATCATTTATTATATATTTCCATTAATTAGATAATTAGTGCATCATTATTATGCAAGTCTTTAATTAAATGATTCATTCTAAAAAAATAAAAAATAAATTATCACAATGAATATAATTTTTTAATCTTTATAATAATTTTTATACTTGAATTTATCTTATGTATAACCCTATATTATAAATATTTTTATTAAAAATATGACTATGTCATTTTTAACATATCTTTTAATAAAATATAATGACTTCCATATTCTTACCCAATGTAACATCCTGGATCTAGACGCCACTAAACTGGAGCGTCGTACCCAGTTGGTAACCTGACCTCAAATGCATTTCCCCAAATTCCAGTGGCCGCCAACTAGCAGCTAAGGCCTAGGGTGTGATAGTGGGGAAACTATGCCCTTATTGGCAGTGTATAACATAATAGAACAAATAATAACAATAATGGAAGTAGTAAACAACATGAAACTGATGTAAATAATAGAAGACTAAAAGATAAAGAGAACCAGAAGTCATATCATATCAAAATGATGTAGCATGTCACATATTCTATGAAAATAGTTAAAATATGATACACCTCAATCAAATACAATACCATACCAAAGTACAGTAACACACAATAAAACTCTGCAGTATCATAATACTTTTCTTGGTAACATGCACTTCTGATCTTAAGCATCAAACATGTACCAAAAAATCTCATTTTCCCTTATCGACACCTGAAGCAATATAGTCAGTTTGGGCCCAAAAACAAGAACCAAACAGGGTGTGAAATAAATCCCAGTAGGTAACCACCTATAGTATGTGCCAATCTGTTTGTGAGAATATGTAATAGTATTGTACAATATTGAAATGAAGTAAAGTTTTAGATAATCAAAAGTAATCAATCCCAGAAGTACGTTTATTCATTTATAAAGTTCATTACTTTCATTAACAATTCAGTTACATGAGATTTAATAATATCATATTTCATCCTAAACCTGACATTCCCAATAGAAAAGTATGAACAAAAGATGTCTCAGAATACCTTCTAAATAAGTAACTAAAGACTGAATCCAAGCTAGTGCTTTGGCACGGTAGACATGTCGCAATTTATTCCATTCCATTGTTTAATTATAACCTGAGTCCATTCGTGAGATTCAAAAGTTATAATTCAAGTATCACTTCAGGTGAAATTCTACCAACATCTTACGAGTTTAGTCTCAGTGGTCCTACATGGGAGCCCTGAGTATCACTCTAGACATTGGTATAAGTTCACGCGAGTCTATCCTCTTTATTCCTAGAAGGGAGCCCCAAATTGTCTCTCTATGTGTATTATAAGATCATGTCAATTTAGTCTGTCCTAGGGGGTCCTACTAGGGATCCCAAGTGTCACTAATGGCATATAACTTAGAAGAATCTCGAGTTTGTCCATGGAATTCTAAGATAAACCCATGTGTCACCCATGGTGCCAGGTAAAATAATCATGTGAGTCCATTCACAGTGTTCTTAGATGAACCCATGTATCCCCAATGCTATTTAGCATTTAATCATTAAAATTCAATAAAAAATTCCAACCTGCTTAAATAAGTGAAACCACTACATGGGCAAAGTGGTAAACGCAATCCCAAAGCCATAATTAAAAAAATTACAACTCTAAAGAAATTTTAATTCCATATAACAACTATTTTAATTTTAAACAACCATACAATTGAAACTAAGGCATCTACATAGAGATTCGTAGATGGAATGGATAAAAAATAATTACTCGAAGGAAACGCACCCACATGGTGTCCCTTAATCAAACAAAAAATTCAAACATGCTTTAATTCATTAAATTAATTACCATAACAACATTAGGTAACAATACTGATCAATTTACTTTCATGTTGACACTCTATACATGGGTACGTGGCACAATGACAGATATAAACACCTAGACAATTAACGAGAGGCACAAGACAACTTACCTTGCTGTAGTATGACTCTCCGCATCCAGCCACAACCACTATTCCATTCTAGAATGGTGTAGGTCTAAAAAACAAGAATATTCACTCATCCTTAAATAAATCATTAGAGATCCAAAATCACTGGGGATGGCTCAAGAGGAATCAAGAACTCATCAAGATGAATACAAAAAATCCGATGGTGTTAGAATTGGCTTCGGAACGACTAAACACGAGAAGAAATTAATCGTAGCACTACTTGTTCATCAAATCAGCGACTCCTCTATCCAAATGACATAATAACGATGATACTGCACATTTTAAGAGAAAAAGCAATTTAAACAGCGTCTAAGTCCATATACACGGTGTGTATATCATTTAGCTGTTCATTTTGTGGCTGAATTTTTCTAACTTACTTTCTAGGTTCTCCCGACATGGCTGCATGACATGTACTAGGATGTACATGACGTGTAGCTGGTTTTTCCTCTCTTCCATGCTGACATGCCCACACACCATGTATTCCAATCATACATGGAAAAAACTACACGGCATGTACATAAGACTACATTGAGTGTAACCCTATGTCAGACTGTGTGACAATATGATTCTAGAAGGAATCTAGTTTTCCACTATTTTCTTAAAAACAAATCAAAGGAATAAGAATAAAAGAAGCTCGTTCCTCTAAGTAAGAACTGGGTTATTACAAACATCCCCCCTTAAAGAAATTATTCCATGAATTTCCCTTCTAATGGTGGCCAAGAAATATCTAAGAATAACTCTGGACACAGAGCACGTATGTCGGCCTCCCTCTCATAGGTCTCATCCTATACTCTGATGTGCTGCTATAACACCAATACGAGAGGAAATGACTAGACTTGGAGAAGCTTCATTCTCCTATAAACTATAACAATCAGATACTCCTCAAAGGATAAATCATCCTGAAGCTTAGCATCTTCAGGATAAAAAATGTGAGATGGGTTTGAGTGATAGCAGCGTAGTTGATATACATGGTAGACATCATGCATGGCTCAGTACCTCTGAGTTAATTGTAACTGATAGGCAACTAGCCCGAATCTATCTATAATATTGAACATACCAACATATCTCGGTGAAATCTTACCCAGTATCTTGATCATCTTTTAACCCATCATTGGTGTGGCACATAGAAAAACATGATCACCTCCCTTGAACTCCAAAGGTCTTCTATGACGATTGGTGTATGATTTATGACATGAATGCACATTAGCCATCTACTTTTGAACCAACTCGATCTTCTCAGTGGTCTCCTAGACATGATGAGTTCCTAGCATAGCTTCCTCTCCTACCTCCATCTAACATAGGGGTGATCGGCATATCCTCCTGTATAAAGCCTCATAAGGTTCCATCTGTATTGTCGCCTGGAAACTATTACTGTAGGCCAAATTGACCAAGGGAATAGTCTTCTCTAAAGAGGCCCCAATGTCTAGGACACATGAACACAACATGTCCCCTATAACTTGTATTGTAAACTTTGACTGACCATCAGTCTGAGGGTGGTATGTTGGGCTCAGAAGCACCTATGTACTTAGCGCCCTAAAAAACTCTACCATAAATGAGACGTAAAGCTGGTGTCTCTATCTGAAATGATATAACGAGGGACCCCAGGAAGTCATACCACCTCTCAGATATAATTCTATCTAATCTCATCAACACTGATGGTCTCCATGATCGACAAGAAATGAGAAACCTTCATAATCCTGCCAACTACAACCCAAAAAATATCATTGCCTCTAGGAGACCTCAGTAACACTGTCACGAAATCCATTGAAACATCAGCCGATTCCAACTACAAAATAGGTAAATTTTGTAAAAGCCCATCCATACATTGATGTTTCGCCTTCACCTGCTGATAGTTGGGACACCTCCTAAAAATCCCAGCTACTTATTGCTTCATACCCAAACACCAGTACTGACGGCGCAAGTCACGGTACATCGTGGTGACTCTAGGATGTACTGCCCAAGATAAATCATGAAAATCATTCCACAGATCCTCTCGTATATCTCTTGGAACCCATACAAGTCGAAGGATACATATAACCTCATCTTTTCCTCTCATCCATCGAGGAGGAGGGTCCTCAACTACCATAGATTCCCATAGAACTAGGAATTCAGACTCTGATAGCTAACCTCATCCTAAATCTATTTAGGAGGGTCGAAGTCACTGATAAATATGAAAATTAAATCTATCCATGACTATTATGAACCTCTAAATCCATATCAGAGAACAAAACTATAATCTACCACTCACCACTGGTCTCCTGCACTACCTGTATCTGAGTCCTCCTGCTTTGGGCATCATCCACTGCATTACCTTTCCCATGTATATAATCAATCTCAAAACCGAACAACTGAAGTTATTCCACCCACCTTCATTGTCACAGATTCAAATCATGCTGATTAAATATGTATTTGAGGCTTTTGTGGTCTTTGTACACCATATAATGATCTACAAATAAATAAGCTCTCCAAAAGCTCAAAGCATGATCAACTTCAGCTATCTTGAGATTATGCATCCGTTAATTACTCTCATGTGGCCTCAACTGTTGATACCCATACCCAAAAACTCAATCCCCATGAATAATCATTGCTCCCAGCCCAATACCAGATTCATCATAGTACACAATGTAACTCTTTCCCGGCTATGGAAATATCAGTATCGAAACTAAATTCAATATCTACTTCAACTCCTAAATGGATGTGTCAAAAGAATCTATTCACAAAAACTTCACACCCTTCTTAGTCAAGCCCGTCCGCAGCACTGCTAAGCGTGAGAATTACTGTATAAAATGGATATAGTAACCAGCTATCCCCAATAAACTCTTTATCTCAAAAAAAATCTTGGGTAATTCCCAAGACACTACATCATTCACCTTCTCTAGGTCCACTGATACTCCTATCTCTGAGATGATATCACCCATGAAGTAATTTTGATCCATCATAAAGTATCATTTTGTGATATTAATATATACATGATACTCTCTCATTGTATTCAAAATAATATCAAGTTGTTTGGAACATGTTTATTGATTATGAGAATATACTAAGATATCTTCCATGAAAACTGCCAAAAAAGAATCAGGGTAAGGATGGAACACTTGGTTATGAAGCGCCATGAAACTTTTTGTCATGTTTATGAGGCCGAAAGGCATAAATAGGTACTCATATAGGCCATGATTAGTACAAGAATTTTTACAAGGTATGTTTGTAGGTAGAACACGTAACTGAGGATATCCTTGCCTTAAGTCAGTCTTTGAGAACACTCAATCTCTTATAAGCTAATCAAACAAGTCATCTATCCATGGGAAAGGATATCAGTTCTTAAAAATCAAATGGTTTAGTTTCCGATAGTCCATGCATAGCCTAAGGGTACCATCCACCTTTTTGTGAAATGTATTGGAGAACTCCTAGTGGAAGTACTTGGTCGGATGAAACCCTTATCTTCCAGATCTTCCAACATCCTTTTGAGCTATTACAACTCCATCATAAACCATCCTGTAAGGAGGAATAGATACTGGTGCATATCGTGGAACTATATCGATAGTGAATGACACCTCTCTGACCGGGGGTATGCCTAGAAAGTCATCTGGGAAAATGTTCCTGAAATGATCAACAACTAGAGTGAAATCCATCTAACATGTTCCCTAGTCATATAGATATAAACTCGCAATATGGGATATCATCCCGCCCAACCCACGGTGCTCAGGTCCATCTCATCTCTCCTGGACATCCCATTCACCCATACAGAGAAACTCTCCACCCTCAGGTGATGTGAAACTCACCCTACAATGATAACAATAAACAATGGGTCGTAAATAAACCAACCATTCCATTATAATAATGACATACAAACCCATAATCTCTAAGACATAAAGGTTTCATAGAATGTGTCACCCACCAATCACAAGGGGGAACTCCTTACACTGACATTCACCTACCATTATTATTCCTATCAGAGTTTCTAGCATCATAATATCAATATAAGTAAAGGTACAGAGCCCAAGGTTCTCCATAATAGAAATAGATAGAAAACTATGAGAATCCCCTATATATGAAAGTGATGAAGATAAAACAAAGAATATTATAATTTTACCTTTGACAGTAGAAGGTTCGAGATCCTACTCATGTTGGGTATGTTTCACTAGATATTTCTATCTTATAATGCAGCCCCGTGACACAACCTAGATACCCTGAGCTAACCTGCCCTGCTGTCGCAGAGATCTTGGGGTCTGGCTACCATGACCATGACCACCACCTCAGGCTAAACACCTAGACTTACTCCATTTACCTTTCTGAGGAGAAGGTACATACCCTTATCTTGAACATGGATTCGATGAACCCCCCCCCCCCTCTAGAATCTAATGGGAATGTCCTGAAAAAGCATTGTAGATAGCCTATCCTACCGCATGCTCGGAACTCCACTGGGTTTATCATGTACTGAGGACTGAAATTCCCCGGTCTTCCACACTGGTAGCACCTCACATAATTTCCATAAGTGAGGTTTCTACATATACTATCATCGTGAGAGCACTCTAGATGATGCTTCTTATTTACAGTTGAGACAATACTAGAAATCGGTGCTGAACCGCTCGGGATCACACTACTAGAATCCCCCAAATTGTGCTCAGTGATCAGGACCAGATTCATGACAGAAGAGACTGAAGGAAACTTGGATACATTCACCTGTGATTATATGTCTATCCAGAGATGATACTGAAATCATTTAGCTTTCGATACATCCTCACCCATTAGAATAGGTACGAAATGCTGAAGCTCAGAAAACCGGTCAGAATAGTCCATAACAAACAATGCGACCTGCTCTAGATACATGACCTCCTAGGCTCAGTTGACCCTTAGTTTCTCAGGAAAATAATAATCATATAATGCCACTCGAAATTCTTACCACTTTATATCCTAATGATTCCCTTCCTGGGTGATAACATCCCCCCAAACCTTGGCAGAACCACGCAGCATATATGTCACGAGCTTGACCCTCCTCTCAAGAGGCATCTCCAAGTGCATGAAGACATAAATTATGGACTCCAACCATGATTCTGAAACCTATGGTCCACCATATCTTAATAAAGTAGGTGGATTCTACTTCTATAACACTCGTTTCCACTCTTACATAGACGTTTTAGGTTGTGGTGCTCCCTAAAAAGTTTTCATAAACCTTATTAATCCTTCACAGAACTGTGCATATGCACCTAAATTTGGTATAATAGCTACTGTGATGACTGACATGTATAGAGGATCCATTGGTAGCCCATGGCCTACCACCTCCGGGGTATGATCATCACCACTTTCTCGACATACATTTCAAGGTTGATGTGGTGGAATAACTCCGCTTGGTCAAGCATACGTCTCATTTCGAGCTCATTATCAAGGTTTCCCATTCAAGAGTTCCAAAACAAAAAAGGAAAAGACACTAAAAATTTAACAAAAAGGGACTACACAATGTGTAGAAATAATACATAATGTGTACCCTTAGGCCCTTACATGGTCGTGTTTTATCTTCAGCATGGTCGTGTTTTATCTCCAGCATGGGCGTGTATCATCCCTAGGTACACGGTGTGTTCCAATCACACACGAAATGTACACAGGTCTGTCCTCCTTTACCTTTACTCCAACATGGCTAGGTCCACATGGTTTCTTCTAGGGTAGGCTACACGGTGTGTATTGAAATCACACGACATTTTCAGATCAAAACTCAATAGGCTATTTTTCGTCTCACAGAGCTAGTTACCTGGTCAGATACTACACGACATATACACATAGTACACGACATGTACTCAATAAAATACTTTCTTCCCCAAACATGAAGATCACATGGCATGTGTTCATAGAACCAAAAACTGTGTTATCTAGGTATCTAGATATTAAACCTCCTAAAACTCTCCAAAACCTCTGTTTTTTCTAAATATATCCATGGTATGCCAAATTCTGATTTATAATGGCTCATACTCCCTGAGAATGAATGTTTGGAACCATGAATAACATAACACATAACAATTCTATATAAAAGGTTTAATCATGATCTGCCAAATAATGGTCCAAGAGGGCCCATACAACATAGGAACCATGGTTTGGTTTCCATTAAATCCAAACCATAGAACATACCAAAAGACCTATCAAAATAACAAGCACATCCATCAACGTACTGTCACAATAACATTCATCTCTCACACGACATCTATCAAAATAGCATGAAACCAGTAATGCTCCCTAATTGGCATAGATAGTATGCATGGAATTAGATTTCTATCAAGTTCCAATATGAGGCAAGAGATGGAAAACCCTCATATCATCAGTTTACAACAAAATATAACCACAATAACATCAATATTAAAAGCACAAAACAAGGGCTTCACCCAATGGTGAAATTGAATCAACTGTAATAGCTCAAAATCTAAAAGAACAATTTAATTCGGGGCAATTTGGATTTTTCCTATACATGGGGTAGATAATCCCAGGCACAACTAACTTCCAAATTATATATCCTTTATATCATCACCAAATAGTAAAGAAAACCAAAAAAGAAACACCCTCTGATACCACTTTGTAACGTCCCGGATCTCGATTCCACTAAACTGGTGCTCCATACTCAGTTGGTCACATGGAATCAAACACATTTCCCCAAATTTCAGAGGCTACTGACTAGTAGTGTGGGCCTAGGGTATGATAGTGGGGGAAATTAGGCCCTCAATGTAATAGTATAACCCAACGGATCAAATAATAACAATAGTAGAAGTAATAACAACATGAGACTAAAGTAAATAGTGGAATACTGAAAGGTAAAGATAACCAGAAGTCGGATCATATCAAAATGATGTATCATGTCAAATTTTATAATAAAAGAGAGAAAAAATGATACACAAAAATCAAGCACAATACAATACCAATATACAGTGATAGAAAATGTAACATAGTCGTATCTCAAGCCTTGGCTTGGTCCCATGCTCTCCTACTCCTAAGCAGCAATCAAGTATCTAAAAAAGGGTCTTATATTATATAAAACTACAACAATATAGTCTATTTGGGCTCAATAACATGACCCAAACATGGTGTCAAAAATAAATCCTAATAGGAAACCACATAAGTTCTATTCCAATCTATCACTGAGTATATGAAGCAGCATTATAAAATAGTGAAATATAGTAAACTATGTGATACACAAAAGTAAAAAATTCAAAATTTAATGGAATTCATTTATAATTTTCCTTATTTTAATTAAAAACTAAATTACATGAGATAATTAAGTATCATAATTCGGGCTAAGCCTGATATTCCCTGAAGAAAATTAAGAATAGAAAAGTATTAGAAGACCTTCTAAACATGTTATTGAAGACTAAATCCTAGATTTTGCTTTGTCTTGGAAGACATGTCACAATTCATTCCCTTCCATTGTTTAATTATAACTTGAGCCGGTTCTTGATATTCCAAAGTTGTAATTCAAGTATCACTACAGGTGAAATTCTATCGACATTCTATGAGTCCTTTCTCAGTTGTTCTATAGGGGAGCACATATTGTCACACTAGTTGTTGGAATAAGTTCACGTGAGTCTATATTTTTTATTCCTATAAAGGAGCCCTACAGTGTCACTCTAGGTGCTGTATAAGATCATGTCAATCTATTACATCCATTGTGGTCCTATTAGGGAGCACAAGTGTCACTAATGACATATAACTAAAAAGCCTCTTGTGTTCGTCCATGGAATTCTAAGCTGAAACGATGTGTCACCCAAGGTACAATGTACAATAGTCACACGAGTCTATTCATAGTATTCTAAGTTGAACCCAAGTATCAGTCAATACTATTTACCATTAAATCATTATAATTCAATAAAACATTCTAACCTACTGAAACAAGAGAAACCACTGCATGTGCAAAGGGGAAACACAATCCCAAAGCCATAATCAAAACACTTACAATTATAATGTTATTAGAATTCTATAAAATTACAAAGTTCGGTTTAAAAAACCCTATAAGTGAAAAAAATCATTCCCAGATAAATCCTAGTCTGAAATGGCTAAACAATAATATTTTGAGGGAAACTCACCCATGGGGGGCCTTAATCAAACAAAAAAGAAAAACATGCTTTAATTCAATGAATTAATTACCAAAACAACATTATGTAATAATAAATATCAATTTACTTTCATGGTGACACCCTAAACATGGGTGCATGGCGCAACAACACATATAAACACATCAAAAATTAACAAGGGGAAAAATACCACTTACTTAGTCGTAATATGACTCTCCTCGTCTGTCCTTGTCCTCCAATTCAAGCTATAATAGTGTAGATCTATGAAACAAGAATATTCAATCAACCATAAATAACTCATCAGATAGAGAAGAACCCCAAGAACAGCTTAAGAGGAATCAATAACTCATCGAGAGGATTCCAATGGGTCTGACAATGTTCGAATGATCTTTTGAACGATGAAACAGGAGAATAAATCAATCCCAGTGATACATGTTCATCCACCGAGCCACCCCTATATCCAAATAAATAAAGAACAATGCTACTGTCGGTTTTAAGCGAAAAATAAAAAATACACAGTATGCAAGTCCATATGCATGGTGTCTATATTGTTTCACTATTTATTTGGAAGTTGAATTTCGTTGAATTACTATCCAGGACCTTCCGACATGGATACAAGATGTGTACTAGAAAGTATACTATGTTTAGTTTGTTATTCATCTTTTCCTTGCTGACATGACCACGCATGATGTATTCCAATTATACACAACCAAAACTAAATTGATTGTACTTAGGATTACACAGTGTGTAACCCTAAGTCGAGCTATGTGATAATATGATCATAGTACTTGTCTAGTTTCCCCATGTTTTCTCAAAAACAACTCAAAAGAAAAAATAAGAAAAGAAACATATACCTCCATGTAACAACCAAATTTTTACACCATAGTTTCTTAAAATGACTATAATTTCGGCCTAAGTTATATTTTTCTTGAAAAATACTAATCCAATTATTTTACGGAAAGTGTTATAGTAAATTTAATGGAATATGTTTACCTCTAATTAGCTGATTTTCCCTTAACCATGTTAATTAAAATATTACTAATTATATTATTCATAAGATCAAATACAAAATAAATATATTTTCATAAATTTTACCCATTTGTTCCAAATATTGAATTCATTTTTAAAAATTAAAAACACATAAGTTTCAATAATTAATTTTAAATTTTTCTTTTTTTTGTGGTGAGAAAACAGGTTATTAATGTTTAATCTTGGAAAAGATTGAAACATTTTTATATCTAAAATCAATTTAAAGTTGATTCCAATGACCTCAATTGGACTAAATGATAAAAAAATATAGTTATACTTTAAAACCATATATTATCTTCTTGTAAAAATTTGTTTTCAATTAAAATTCAGTATTATTCACTATTCATCGAAACATGAAACTTATCAGTAGAATACCTAAAATTAAAGCCATTTAATATTTTATATTCTTATTTAAAATATGAATTTTATTTTCTCAAACATAATATTTAAAGTTTCAATAAATTGGATTTAATATAGGCTCACCATTTAAAGGCATTAAAACAACCATTAGAGGAATATAGGGGTTTATACATAAAATTGGGTTTGTTCATATTTTAGGCCTATAAAATATATTGGATGATAATAAATAATATTTGATTTACTATATTTAATTAATATCATTTAATAATAATTATTAATTTAATTTAAGAAGACATAACTCCTTTGGGGGGGTAAAGATTAAAAATTTCCTTTATATTCAATTGGATTATATTTTTGTTTCTAATTAATTAATAACCAATGAATTCATCTTAAATTTTTATAAAAAATTTATTCTCATAAGTCATTTAAGACCAATCATAATTATTAATTTAATAACTTGGTTATAATGTTAACATTTAAATAATATTTGTTTGTTTGTTTAAGCTCAAATTTTTCATGTGATGTAATCTATCAAAGAAATTGAATTAAAAAATGAGACATACCATAAAAATCATGCGGTGTTACAATTAAGATAGAAAATTATTTTTTAAGATGTATATATTCATTGGAAATTAGGACCAGAAGAGGATAACTTATAATCTTGGGAATAATAATGTGTAGAAAGAGATGAAAGGAAGGGTCTGATTTCCCACACGTGGCCACTATGGAAAACATACCATGGGGATTTTAGGAATAGAATGGGGTTTGTTACATGAGCAAAGAAAAAATCCATAAATATCATAAATACAAGGTCAAGGAAAAAATAATTTATGTTCAATGCTTTAAAATTAGGGATAATGGTCACTATGTGAACTAATTTCCAAAACATCAAGGGAATTTACCTTATAAAAGGACAAGAGAGATTGAACAAGATCATGTGATTGCTATAGTTTATGTTCAAGTTACTACTAATGTGGTGGCATATTTTTTGATCTTATCCTCAAAATTAGATAATGACTTATTTTATTTTGTGTCTTCAGAGTCCTTTATATCATCGATGTTTATAGAAAACATTAGATACTTCCCCAGAACCCGAGTATGGGAATGATCAATTAAGGCACCAAGTGAGCATCTTCTTACAATAAATATGTGTCAGGTAGTTCTAATTATGATGCATGGATATTTACAATTTGGAAATTTTTTTATCACATCAATATTTAAATATAATATAATACTTGGAATGAATTTTATTTTAAATTATAAAGAAAAATTATATTTCACCGAAAAAACATGTTATAATTTGAAGAGGTAAAGGGGAATCTCTTATATTTATAGGGGAAAATTAATCTTCTATGTCTTGTTCGAATCCTCCCCTAGTAACTCTATTTATTGAATTTCTTGTTATAGTGGATGATCAAGTGTGTTCTAATAATTATCAAGACATCCTAAGAATATAGGATGTACATGTGGTAAAAGATTCATTGATTCTTTAGAGGAATTACCTAGTTATACATGAGAGCATGATGTTGAGTTCTCCATTAAAGTCATTCATTATGTGATGAATATATCTAAAACTCTGTATAGAATGGAATGAGTTGAGTTGGGGGAGTAAATAAAATAATTGTATGAGTTAAGTTATAAGTTATTTAAATACCCTAGTTCTTTACCACGGGGAAACCCTATTTTATTCATGAAAATAAGGAAGTTTCCTGGAGATTTTTCCTTGATTATAGGGAGAGATAATTTCCATTATTATTAATAATAAGTTTCCTTTTTAATATATTGAAGGCTTATTTAATCAAATTTGAGGATCCCAATATATTTCAAATATCAATCATCACTCTAGTTATTATCAACTAAGGGTGAATAAGAATGATATATAAAATAAAACATTTTTAAAAAGGTATAATCATTATGATTTTATGGTTGTACCATTTTGATTTACTAATACACCTTTTGTCTTTTGGATTTGATGGGTAGAGTATTAAAGGATTATATCGATAAATATTTGGTAGTATTCATGGGTGATATATTGATATAATATATGATCTATGAAGATAATTAGATTAATCTATAAATAATCTCGGGGACCCTCCGAAAATAGTAATATAAGAATTATATTAACTTTTATCATTGGCATGGTGAATCTTCTTTTCATAGAAACATTAAATCCAATGATGTAATATCTATTGAACCATAAAATAAATGGTAGTAAAATATTTTCTTACACAAATGAAAATAATTAGGATCTAATGTTTCTTTGGTATATGTGAAAAATCATTGCGGTTCATCCATGATTTCACTCGAATGACCAACCTGTTGACTTTGTTAACATGTAAAAGGGAATAATTGACATGCTTAATAGAATTTGAAGAATGTTTTAAATCGATTAAGAGGATACTTCTCAATTAATTGGTATTAAATCTATATTTTAGCAAGGAAATATTTTTAATATATAGGGATTAATTTAATAACGTAATTGGTTGTGTCCTTATATATAATGATAGGGTGATTGATTATGCATTTATGAAATTGAAAATACATGAAGAGAACTATAAAACTCTTAATTTTAAAATAGAATATTTAATATTTTACTTAAAAATATAGAGTAAATACATTTATGATGAATTATGTGATATATATACAGATCCTAAGGTATATATTATTTCATAATGATCTCAACATGAAGGAAATAAGATTGTTGAAGCTACTCAGGGACTATTCTTTATTGATACACTACAACCTTGCAATGTGAAAAAGTTGTTTGATGCACTTATATGGAGGGATCATGGAGGTGTGACCATGTTGAGGATTAAAAATGATACTATAATTGAAGATATAGTAATTATGGATGTGTAAATTTATATGGAAGGGGATCCATAATTAATTTTCATGAAATTTCTCGATAGTCCTTACTAGAAAAGATAAATAAATGATAGAAAGAGAATGATAACTTACAAATTAATATTAAATTAGTGAATGATGGGAATTGACATACATAATATAATGATATAGAGTATTGAATTTTGGAATGAGGTTATGTCTTACACACCTACCATAATTGAATATGGAATTTCTATATGAATCACATAGCTCAAATATTTCTATACACAATGATAGAAAAAATATTTATAGATATATAATAGAAATTTTTTTATGAGATTTTATAAAGTGGAAAATTATATACAATGTGACTAGAAGAATAGTATCCTAGAAAGTGAACACTAAAATAAAATATATTAGGGGATTCTTGAAACCCCTTTCTATAGTTTTTTGGAAGTTATATAATTTTACAATTGTCTATGTCACTAGATACCAAAATACACCATGTAATAATGATTCTCTATGATTCATGATTATTAATATTAATAATACTACTCAATTATTATCAAAAATATAATATATATGCCTTGATTTCCTCTCACAGCCTTATATCAATGACATCATAAGGCTTCATAAGTCACCCCTATCGATTGCATCAGATCATGATCCAGGATTTATAATGAAATTCTAGAAAATTTATCATAGGTATGTCAACAATGAGGAAAATTTAGGCACCTCTTATCATCCAAAGATATATGTATCATTTGAAATAACTTTCCAAATACTATAATACATGATAATATCATTTTCTCTTGACTTCCACTATTTGTGGGATTAGTACCTACTTTTTGTAAATTTTCATTCCAAAATATCTCCATTTTATCTTCTAGATGGAAATATATGAAGCATTGTATGGGAGGATTTTCTATACTCTAACATGTTTGGAATAAATTTTCAAAATAATGTTAGTTTACCTAGATCTTTTATAGGATGTAACTGTTAAAGTATGGAATATTTTGTATCACATAAATGTATCCCTAAATAGAAAAAATGTTTTTGCTAATAATAAAAAGAAATACATGGAATTTCAAGTTGTGGATAATGTATTCTTGAAGGATTCTACATGGAAGGGAGTTTTATGTTTTGTTAAAATGTGAAATTAATCCCTAGGTACATTGTTTATTTTTAAAAACTTTAATGAATTGAGGTTGTACCTTACTATTTGGTTCTTCCTCCCAACCTTTCTAAAGTATACGAAGTCTTCCATGTTTAATTATTGATGAAATATATACCAAATCCAATGTATGTTATCACATCTAAGGTAATGTTTGTGGATATTGAATTATCTTATAATGAGTATCCTATCTTGATGCTGGACAGTAGAGGGAAATTATTTCAAAACTAGAAAACTGATTTGGCAAAATAACTTTAAAGAAATCAAAAACTGAAAGAGGCAACATAGGATTCTAAAAAATCAATACGGAATGAGTATCCACATTTTTTAACAGATTATATATACATCATTTTTTAGGAGGGAATTTTTTTTGGGGGGGGGGAAGAGAATGAAACACCCAAGACTCTATTGTTTTTGGTACACACCATACCTAAGTATATCACACAATGATCTGTTTAAAGATCCTTTATTAATGAATTTATTTAAAATATTAATTTTAAAAACTTAAATTGACTGAATTAGATTCATTTTCAGACATTAAATTCCATAATTATCATCATATAATATTTTGATCTTTTTTAAAAAGGGATTTTTTACTCAAAAATACTCTTTTTAAAAATCATATAATTTTTATACATTTATAACTATATAATAATGAAAAAGAAATTTATAAAACATTTAATTTTACAAAATATAAATTTATTATAAAAAATTATTCAATTAATATTTTTTTTGAATATAGAGAACATATTTCAAACATTTTCAAAACTAATTAAAATGATACTTTTATATAATTGTTTTTATTATTTTCATTTAATTATGTATTTTTCAACGGATATCTGGTATTGGATTGACTTGGATTGCTTATATTATTATAAATTTTTATATAATTCAATTTCTACAATATAATAAGCATCAATGATAATTTTACCTTATATATAAATTTTAATCCTAAAAAAATTCTTAAAAAATGGTTTTACGCATTTAACTGTTTATATTTTAAAATTTAATTTTCAAACATGTTGATATTTTCTATTATATAATGGTTTGAAAATTTAAAATAATATGTTTCAAATTATTCAATAATTTCAATTTTAGTTTTTTTACTAAAATTAATTACAAAGGTTAAAATTTAGTCACTATAGTAAAAAGTAAAAATCGTAAAAGGTATTTTCCAATGGTGGAATGGAAAAAACATGTAATTTGTTTTAAAAAATATGGCTTATGTTTGGATTGACCAAAAATCACCAATTTCCCATGTTTCCCCCTTTTAATCCCTTTAATATTTAGTAATGAATCTAAATTATTGAAATTTGAAGGGTATTTCCAAAACTAGGATTATCTTCACTTATAAAAGGGTAATACCAACACCACTATAAGACTAACTTATAATTATTGTTTATCTACTAAAATATTATTTTATTATCATTCCATAACACTCAATCAGTTGAAAAATATTTTTTCAACCATTACATAGCATATAACCCTTATTTCTAAGAAGACTACCATGAAAAAATTTAAGTCATCGACATGAGTATTACCAACTACATAGTTTTCCTCTTAATTATATTATATAATATTTATTATATAAAGACCAGTATAATGATATTATTACCATTTATTTTATTTAATGTTACTATATTAATGGTATTATCATTATCTATTCATAAACTCTTTCCATTAAAAAACCATTGTTCAGGCATTGTGCATAGTACCACCTCCACGACATAACATGTTTTGTTTTCCTTTAACACTCTAAAAGGTTGGATATAAGGATTTAATTAAAGGATAAATATGATTTTGATGATATAACTATGTTTTATGTATGGAAAATTTGAAATACTATTAGTGTTATGATCAAAAAATTAACATCATTATATTAATTGTATAAAATAACCTACTAAGAAAAAAAATATTTTATTAAAATTATGTAAGATATTAATGTTATTAATTATTCTTATAATTTCATACTATTATAATATATCATAGTAATAAACACTAAATATAGTCATTGTGATTATGGTGTGATTATATTCCCACAAAACCACATAACAATCATTCGTTATACCAGGTTTTGTTCATGGTTGGGTGGGTTTAACAACCTACATGCACAATACTATTCATTTCTATCATGCATGGATATGATAACTTATTTAAAAGAGTAATATGATATAAAAATTTAAATAATTACTTTTTTTAAAGACATTATATATCAATATCTAATTCATAAATTAAGGAAACACACACTGTTTGTAAGAAATCACCAAGACATGCTTATTATCATCTTCATCTTCAAGTACATGGTATAAAACACTCACTAAAGAAATTTAAAACATTATAAATTATTATAAATATCCCATAAACTAAACATTAATGATCTAGATATAATGTAAATTTGAATAATAATGAATAAAAATGTAGTGACTCGGGTTTTTGGCCCTATCAGACTTTGGATTATTTCTATGAATAATTCTAGAGCTAGGCGCGAAGACGGCATGCGATTCCGAGGCCCGGTGTGCCTGTAATTAATTCTATAAAAATATTAAGTATTTTTTTATACTATGCACGTGGCGGGGGTGTGATATCTCCCAAACAGTAGCTCTGAACAGGAGTCTGAGGGGATAGTTGTGTCAGAACGTGTCGTTTACCTAGGTGGGGTGTAAACTTTGTGGGCGCAGGCCTGCGGTGGAATGCGCCACTAGGGGCGTTTTCGTTAATAGCTGGAAAAGATGGTTTAAGAGCTTCATCTCGAATAATATATGAATGGAGTCTTAGATTTCAAATCTGAGTCCGCCATTGTGTTTAGAATGGCTTGTTTACCCTATGGGTGACTTTAACTTTGTCTGTGCCAGGCGCGGAGTCAGGTGTGTTGCTTTAACTGGAGGTTTTTAAATAAAAAAGGAATTTTTTTAAACTTCCCCTCCCTCTCCCACCCACGCGCCACGACCAATGAACGCCCCTCCTCCCATCATCTGTTTCTTCGCCAAATCGAGCCAGAATCGTCCGTTTTCTACGCCGATCATCGACAGATCCAGTTTCAGGGTGTCGTGGGCGTTGTTCTGCACCCAAAGCGTGTGTGATCCACCAACAGGTTGACGGTTTGCGTTTTAATCCAACAATCCCGTTTTTTGCTACGGATTGCTTCGTTTTGAGGTCGTTTCAAGGAAGATCGTGTCCCGAGGGTCGCACCGGTGCACTCAGATCGCAAAATGGACCACCGGAGGGCTCCCGGCGGTTCGCGGAAGGTCCGCTGGCCGCAGCATGACGGAGGGCTGCCGGGCAGGGCGGGCCGGTGGCAGCGGCTTGTCCCGGCCGGTCGGACCCGCCGGGGCGGCCCTTTTTTTTCAGACGGGGGTCTTTAAACCCCCGTTTCCTGCAATCCGGGAGTCGGATTCGCATTCCGCCTACGGCGACGTGACCCTGGGGACAAGGCGAACCCACCAGTGTGGGTTCGAGGGTTTAATGGTTTTGGATTGTGGCCGAGAGTTAGAAATGTTGTATAAATAATAATATTTTATTATTTTACGACTTCTTGTCATTGTAACTTCCACCCGGAGCGTCCGAATGATGTTCCGTCAGTGGGATTGAGATCCGGATGGTACGACGGACTTTTTGAGATGGTTTTTGGGTGTTGGGACAAAGAACAGGGTGCGGGCCCCATGAGGCCGGGTTTTGGCGTTTGAGTAGAAATGCAGCTTTCGCACCAGGAGTCCGATTTTGGCGGATGAATAGTCGATCCTGTGTGTTTTTCCGAAGGGATCGCAATTGTGTGATCCATTCGACGGGTATTAGGAGAGTGGCGTGGTCCCCACCCAGGCTGGCTCTGGTGAATAGTACCTTTTTCACCGGGTGACCGTTTTGGGTGAACGAGTAGCCTATCTCGTGTGTTTTTCCGAGGGGATCGCCATGGTATGATCCTCTTGAAGAGTTTTGGGGTCATTGTGTGGCCCCCGCATGGGCTAGCTACAGTGAATAGTTCCCTTTTCACCGGTTGTCCATTTTGGGTGATTAAACAGCCTATCCTGCGTGTTTTTCCACGTGGATCGCGGTGGTGGCCTATGTATCGGCCTTGGTGCAACGTAGTGTGGCATTATTGTGGGTGTCTCGGGATAGCGATGTTTTAACCAGCAGTGGTTGAGGGTACTCCCTTGGCTCGTTCCTACATGGGTTCGTGTGGCATCACAACCCTAGTATAGGCTTGTGATCCTCTCGATGGGATGTTCAATCTGTTAGAGTTGTGGAATCCCTCCGGTGGGCTCGGAGTGGGATCCTGTAGCATTGTTTCTCTAGATCTGGTTCTTGGTATCGCTGTGACTGCTTATCCACGGGTGGTGATCCCCCATATAGCAAGTTAACCTCGTAGGGTTTGTGGCATCATTGGGAATATGATCCCCTACGCAGTGGGCTGTGCTTAGAAGGGTTGTGGCATCGACGTGTATATGAACCCCTGCTCAGCATCAGGTTTATAGTAGGGTTGTGGTATCGTTGGTTATACGACCCCCTACTCAGCGCGTAGTGTCTGTAGGGTTGTTGTATCGTTGGTTATACGATCCCCTACTCAGCCCGTGGTTTCGATAGGGTTGTGGCATCGTTAGTTCAATCCCCTACAGCACAAGATATACCAGATAGGGTTCTGGTATCATCATGACCACCTTTACGCGGGCGACGATCCTCTATCTAAGTGACATGTTTATGTTGAGTACCAGATCGGGTTGTAGTATCCCCCAGCGGATCCTGGGAGTGATCCCCTATCTATGACATCTTCGTATACCACTGTGGGTTCTGGAATCCCCTAACAGACCCAAGGATCGATCCCCTATCCGAGGAGTTTGGTGTTTATGGTGTTTCAGTGAGGTTACCTCAGTGTTGATATCCGACGAGCGTGATCTCTCAGGTGAGCGCCTGAGATGTTTTTGAGAAAACTGATGGAGTGTATCTCTCGGAAGAGTGTCATCTGCGATGAAATTGATTGTGGAGTGTGCTCTCCTGGTTGTGGATAGTTGTTGGTGATGAGTTCGGTACCTCATGTGTCTTGTTGCGTGAGTTGAGTATATCTAGATTGTTCAAGGTGTATGTATGGGCATACTCCTGAGCCGAGTTGACTAGTTGTGTGTAGATGAGGATGGTCTCGAGATGGATTTTCTCTCTCTTCTGGGTTCCCTCTCGCTGGGATAAGAGGACTATGGCCTTTTAGTTGCTCTCTTTTGTTTTGGGTTTTTGGGGTGCCTAGTGAGTATGTTTATACTCACCCCTGCACAGGCTTTTCCAGCACATGTTTGGGTATTGTGAAGACCAAAAGCCTTTCGACGGAGTCCGAGGAGGACCTGGAGCATGCAGAGCTGAGTGAGCGAGACTGACCGGGGTGTTTACTGGTGCGGTGCCGAGGGAGATTTCTGGCGGGTGTTTGAGGCAGAGTTCCCCTTCTTTCGGAGTAGGTTGGACGTGCTTTTGTAGTTTTCTTTGGGTGGGACCTATTTTTCCCTTTTTGTATTGTTGTTGCACTCTGGTTGGGATAGTTGTATGCAAGTATTTTATTTCAGTTTTATATATCTTTGCACTGTTTGATGGAGGTGTATTTGGGTGTGTGTGTGTGTACAGGTAACTTATGCTAATGCCTCCCACGTGTGTGATAGCCTACTCGGCGCTAGATGCCAGCCCCTGGCCAATTGGAGGTGGGATTGGGTTGTTGCGGTTCAAGCCCTATTGGGTCGGGTCATGACAGAGTGGTATCAGAAGAGGGTCCACCTTTGGGATCTCAGAGCATAGCTGGTCTAGCTGTGAGTTTGGTTTGGGTTGCAAATTGGCAGTGTTATGATGCTTCGAGCTCGACTTTCAGGCAAGAGAATTATGTTGGTGTGGCGGCCAACGTATCCATACACAAGGACTCTGATAACCTGCCTTTCGACTCGGGATATTCGTATACTGTTTGCAGGGACATAACGGTACATGCATCATATGGGACTGGGTTTTTTGGGTTTTCCCTTTTCCTTCTTGAGTCAGCTCTCCAGATATACTCATTGACTGTGGTGAATCTTGAATGAATTTTGGGATGACTCCACGACGATATCCAGTGAGGGTTCCACAGTAGGATTGTGGTGATGATCCACCCCGTGTAGAGGATGTGGACTAGGGCGCAGGTTCTGAGGCTGGACCTCTATGTGGTCCGCCAGTTGAACCTCCACCTGTCGAGTAGCTGGTTGTGCCGGCAGTGCAGCAAAAGGTTGCATGCAGGCTGAGTGCAGTGCACGAGTTCTAGTGGCAGCAACCTCTAAGGTTTCAGGGTGACCCAAACCCCCAGGCAGCTAATGACTGGCTGGAGGCAATCACCCGAGTATTCAGCCTAGTAAGGACACCTCCTGATCAGATGGTGATCCTAGCGGTAACCCATCAGCATGGTTCTGCCGGGCGATGGTGCATTTTGGTGACTCAGTCCCATGATGAGTAGATGCTCACGTGGGAAGAGTTTCAGCGGCTCTTCAAGGAAGAGTTATATCTGGTGAAGCTGAGGTCAGTGCGGATCTAGGAGCTTCTGCAGCTTCGGTAGGAGGGCATGACTGTGTCGGAGTACTCGGCGAGGTTTACAGACCTGTCACACTACTCCCTGGATATGGTTTGAGACCCATTATTTAGGGCTCTAACATTCGATCAGGAATTAAATAGGGACATCTGAGCAGGTGTGGTTTCCTTGTTCCTGCCCACCTATGCCGGAGTGCTGGAGTGAGCGTTGGTGGTGGAGGGATTTCTGGCTGAACAGTTTCCCCCTGTTATTGTTGGGAAAGTTAGAGCTGAGACGTCGGCATCTGGTAGCCGACAACAGACTCAGGGGTCCGGACATGGCTGACGTTTCAAGAGGCGACCCCAGGATGGAGGATCTGAGGCTAAGGGATCATAGGCCTCGTAGGCCAGTTTTAGATAGCCATAGGAGAGGTGGTGTTATGCTTGAGATGGTCCAGGACATCTTTCTAGAGATTATATGACCCTTCGTGCTACTGATAGGGACCCGGTCGATGGACCACCTTGGTAGAGGTAGCGTCTCGAGTAAGGAGGTCTGCAGGGCGGTTGACGTGGCAATGGAGATGGTGCAGCCGGAGGCGGTATCAGTTGTCACCACCACCACCCCCTGGTGGTCCAAGCCAATCTCATAGAGCTGGTGGATAAGGGCAAGGATAGTTGCATGACCTAGAGGCTGTTGACATAGAGGCTCTACGGATGGATAGAGGTATGCCTTGTGTCCTTTCTACTTTCTGCAGTAGTTTGATAGACACTGTTTAGCAGTACCCTTCCTTTCTGTTGCTTGCTCGAGTTTTGTGGAGGGTGTTGGTAAGACCCTGTGTGAGTTTTGTTCGGCGTGCTTCGAATGTGTAAGGAAAAGGGATCCTTCGCCCACCGAGATGCATTTTTGTGAAGCGATTAAAATAGTTCGGGCGAGTTAGTGCCGCCCAAAGTGGACAATGTTGAGGTGTGGTGGTTGTGTCCCTCTGACGCATATGTTCGGGCATGGGTGTTTATTGGCAAACTTTCTGGCGTGGGAGACCCAATTGAGAGTCCAGTCTCTTTCCTTATGCTTATACATTTTCGTGGAAAAAAAGTTATAAGGGGGGGGGATGTAGCGACTCAGGTTTCTGGCCCTGTCATACTTTGGTTTATTTATATGAATAATTCCAGATCTAGGTGCGAAGACGACGTGCGATTCTGAGGCATGGTGTGCCCGGAATTAATTTTATAAAAATATTAAGTATTTCTTATACTATGCACATGGAGGGGGTATGATACCTCCAAAATTGTAGCTCAAAATGGGAATCTTAGAGCATGGTTGCTTTCGGAACGTGCCGTATACCCTAGGCGGGGTGTAAACTTTGTGGGTGTGGGCCTGTGGTGGAAAGCGCCACTAGGGGAATTTTCGTAAATAAGTGGAAAATATGGTTTAGGACTGTTGGCTTGAGTAACTTCTGAATAGAGTCTCGAATCCTAAATCTGAGTCCGTCGTTTCATTTAGAATGGCGCGTTTACCCTAGGGGTGACCTTAACTTTGTCCACATCGGGCACAGAGTCGGGGGCGTTGATTCAACAGGAGGTTTTTAAATTATAAAAAAGAATTTTTTCACTTCTCCTCCCTCTCCCACCCATGTGCAGTGGCCGACGAATGCCCCTCCTCCCATCATCCGTTTCTTCACCAAATCGAGCCAGAATCGTCCGTTTTCTACGCCAATCGTCGGCAAGTCCAGCTTCAGGGCGTTGCGGATGCCATTCTGCACCCAAAGCATCAGAGATCCACCAACAGGTAGGTGGTATGTGTTTTAATCCCCCAATATAATGTTTTTATGCAAATTGATTCATTTTGAGGTTTTTTGCAGGTATGATCGCATCCTGAGGGTCGCGCTGGTGCTTTCGAATCGCAAAATGGACCACTGAGGTGCCCCCGTCAGTCCGTGAAAGGTCCGCTGGCGGAGGGCGGTGGCTGGCCGCCCAGGGTGGCGGCGTGCCAGCGAAGCGGGGGGGCATCAGCCGCGCCGCGGCAGAGGGATGTCGGCCAGGGTGGGCCGGCGGCGGTGGTCGGTCCAAGCCGGCCTGACCGGCCGGTCAAGTTCGGTCGGACCCTTTTTTGTCATACGAGGGTCTTTAAGCCCCTGTTTCTTGCAATCCGGGAGTTGGATTCGCATGCCGTATGCGGTGACACGAACCTGAGGACAAAGAGAACACTCTGGTGTGGGTTTGAGGGTTTAATGGTTCGTGATTGTGGTCGGGAGTTAGAAACGTCGTATAAAATAATAATATTTTATTATTTTACGACTTCGGGCTGTTGTAACTTCCACCTAGAGCGTCCGAATGATGTGCCGTCAGTGGGAATGAGACCCTAATGGTATGATTGAATTTTTGAGATGGTTTTCGGGTGTTGGGACTGAGAACGTGGTGTGGGCCCCACGAGGCCAGGTTTTGGCGTTTGCAGAGAAACGTAGCTTTCGCACCAGGAGTCTGATTTTGGCAGATGAATAGGCGATCCTGTGTGTTTTTCTGAGAGGATCACAATGGTGCGATCTGTTCGATGGGTATCGGGATCATGGCATGGGCCCTACCCAGGCTGGCTTCAGTGAATAATACTTTTTTCACTGGGTGACCGTTTTGGGTGAATGAGTAGTCTATCTCGTGTGTTTTTTCGAGGGGATCGCCATGGTATGATCCACTTGAGGAGTTTTGGGATCCTTGTGTGGGCCCCGCACGGGCTAGCTATGGTGAATAGTGATCTTTTCACTGATTGTCAATTTCTGGCAAGTAAACAGCCTATCCTGTATGTTTTTCTGTGTGGATCACAGTGGTGGCCTCGGTATCGGCCTTGGTGCTACGCAGTGTGGCGTTGTTGTGGGTCGCTCGGGTTAGCGACGTTTGAACCAGAAGTGGTTGAGGTTACTCCCTTGGTTCATTCCTAAGAGGGTTTGTGCGACATCACAACCCTAGTATATGATTGTGATCCTATCGATGGGATGTTTAATCTGTTAGATTTGTGGCATCCCTATGATGGGCCCGAAGCGGGATCCTCTAGCATCGTTTCTCTAGATCAGGTTCTTATTATCATCGTGACCGCATATCCCGGGGCGGTGATACCCTATCTAGAAGGTTAACCCCATAGGGTTTGTGGCATCATCAGGAATATGATCCCCTACGCATTGGGCAGTGCTCACTAGGGTTGTGGCATCATCGGGTATACGATCCCCTGCTCACCATCATGTTTATAGTAGGGTTGCGGTATCATTGGGTTTATGATCCCCTACTCAGCATGTGGTTTATAGTAGGAGTGTGGTATCATTGGTTATACGATCCCCTACTCAGCGCGTGGTTTCGATAGGGTTGCATCATCGTCAGTTCGATCCCCTACAGTGCGAGATGTACCAGATAGGGTTCCGGTATCGTCGTGAACACATTTATATGGGTGGCGATCCTTTATCTGAGTGACGTGTTTATGTCGAGTGCTACATCATGTTTTGGTATCCCCCAGTGGATCCTTGGAGTGATCCCCTATCTATGAGATATTCGTATACCAGTCTGGGTTCTGGTATCCCTAAGTAGACCCTACAAGCAATCCCCTATGCGAGGAGTTTGGTGTTTATAGTGTGTCAGCGAGGTTTCCTCAGTGACGATATCCGATGAGCGTGATCTCTTAGGTGAGAACCTGAGTTGTTTGTGAGAAACCCAATGGAGTGAATCTCTCATACGAGTGTCATCGGGGATGACAACGATCGTGGAGTGTGATATCCTGGTTGTGGAAATTTGTTGGTGATGAGGTCGGTACCTCATGTGGTTTGTTGGATGAGTTGAGTATATCTGGATTGTTCAAGGTGAATGTATGGGAATACTCTGGAGCTGAGCTGACTAGTTTTGTTTAGCCGAGGATGGCCCCAAGATGGAGTTTCTCTCTCATCTAGGGTTCCCTCTGGGTGGGATGAGAGGAATTTATCCTTTCAGTTGCTCTCTTTTGTTTTGGGTTTTTGGGGTGCCTACTGAGTATGTTTATACTCACCCCCGCACGGGCTTTGCCTACATAGGTTTGGGTCTTGTGAAGACCACATGCCTTTCGATGGAGTCCCAGGAGGACTCGGAGTAGGCGGAGCTGAGTGAGCGAGACTGACCGGGGTGTATACCGGTGTGGTGCCGAGGGAGCTTTCCGGCGGGTGTTTGAGGCAACGTTCCCCTTCTTCGGAGTAGGTTGGACGTGCTTTTGTAGTTTTCTTTTCGTGGGCCCTATTTTTCCCGTTTTGTAATGTTGTTTCACTCTGCTTGGGATAGTTGTATGCATTCACTTTATGTTCAGTTTCATATATCTCTGCACTTTTTCTTGGAGGTTTATGTGGGTGCGTGTGTATAGGTACCTTAGGCTAATTCCTCCCATGTGCATGATAGCCTACTCGGCGCTAGATTCCATCCCCTGGGGTAATAGAGGCGGGCTTGGGGTGTCGCGGCTCGAGCCCCGTTGGGTCATGTCGTGAAAATAAACACCACTTTTGTAAAACTAGAATGAACGATCAAAATTATAAGCACTGATGTTGACAATAGGAAGAATTAATGTAGCGAGTGTAAATTTTTTATGATTATGAATAAAAATGGATATGAGTAAGGAGATGAATTAATTGACTAATATATCTAGGTTTATTACATTTGATGTTAAATTATGCTCGTTGATTTCATCATATTAGGTGAGAGTTTTCAGTCACAAATTTCTATATTTGAGACATTGTTTGTATTATGAACAAAATCTTTATTATGTGGTTTATATATGACCTATTTTATTTGATATATAAATATATTATTTTATTCATAGTATTTTAATATCATGTTATATCCATATATTTTAATAGGTTAGGATTTAATTGCCACGCAAGGCGTAAGTGGGGTTTTTACATCTCAATTGTCAGTCTTTGGGGAGCATATTAATATCACCTCTTTCATATTTTTTATAATGAATACATTGAAATGAAATTAGTTTTTAAATATTAACTATGAAATTTAATGGATTGAAAATTCTATATTTTTATCCCTCTGTCATATTTTTTTGAACTAATTGTTTCCATTTTCACAGTGCAAAATCTATCCAATGTTTTTGTAATGTAAATGTTTTTCTAAATTCTTTTAAAATACATCCATATATGGATACTATGATGTGTATGTGTCTATGGAAAAAATGAACCTAGGGTTAATAACTCCTAAAGGGATTGTTGATTTAATCATTCACCACTTAGTTTCACGATGAGTGGACCTAAGAGAGAACACCTATTGAGAAACTTCCAATGGATATTCTTTGGAATATTCACACACTCTTAACGATCGATGATGATGGATTTTCCCTTACACACATGGGTTATTACCATTGAAGACTATTGAACTGAATCAATACCTTACAAGAATAACCCATAACATTGATGATACCTCACCCCAAAATTTCTTTTTGATAATGTTACTACCTAATAAATTTATAATACCCCATGGAATCCATTATTATTAATGGATTTTCTCATAGGAATCACCATTATTCTATTGAATGAAGAAGTATTTGGTGTCTATATTTCTCATTATGTGGATAAATACGTTTTTTTTTTCAAAAGGTGGTTCCTCAGGGAATGGTATGAAAGGTCTTGTTGAATCTTATAAGGATTACATTGGGCTCAATCAGGTGTTGGGTGGGAGCTAGAATTATATATCAACTTGATTTATTGATTGGGATCATGATACAAAACATGTTGGGTGTTGGGGTGTACCACATCCCATTATATGATAATTGGCTTAGAATAAGGCCATATAGTACATTTTAATGTCTTAAATTATTCATTCCATTAGAACGAGATTAATGACTATTGTTATCCATGTTTTCATTTATTATCTCGGATATAATAGGGCAACAATTTTAGTTGATTATAGAATCATTTTTTTAAAATTATTACATCAATACAACTTATTTAAATTTGAGGTTATATTGTATTTGGCTGTATGATACTCCGAATTGAGCATCAGAGCTCACCCAAGTTTTTTCCTTTCCTTGAGAAACCTAGAAGAGGGATGTGTGTTTTTTAGGGATATGATGGAAGGGATAATAATGTTTTCACAATATGTTTATGTTTTATATTATAGTTTATAATATGTATGTATCTAGTCTGATAGTACTAGTAATATGTTCAATACTTTATAGGCACTTGTATTGTATAAACATAATGTAATATAAACATCCATTGTGGGGTTCTAGAGTCATGGATTTTACAAGTGATCTTGATGAAGGAGATATGCCACCAATGATTATGTTATTGGTAGTTTATTCAACCCATAGAGATTTTAAAAGAATAATGAATTAATTTTATTGATTAGAGATCATGAAATACTAATATAAATCATTTTTATGAATAAAATATTATGATGTGAGAGAATTTGATGAGACGATAAGTTGGATGAAATTTTGAGGCTTCTTCTTAAACTAATAATGTTCAACTAATGATTGGAAAATTTAATGAGTTTGGTGGATAATTATTGATAAGGAAATTAAAGTTACATGAAACTAAAAAATAATTTTTTTTATATTTCATATTCTCTGGGAATATTATGGAAGAGTACTACAGAATTGAATTTAAATTTTAAATATATTTGAGTTGATTTAAGACGAGTTAAAGTCAGTAATGAACGATTATATTGCTTCTGAGTTAGTGGAGGTGGATAGAGAAATATAAAGTAGATAGATATGAATAAATATGAAATACTAAATATTATATAATAATAAATTAAAAATTCCCATGAATGAGTATGAGTAATTCAAAAATTATGTATGAATAACCATATCATTATAAAGTCATTGTTTATTTTTTAAGTTTTTTAGAAATTGCTTCATTGACAACATACTAATTAAGAGAAAAACATAAAGTTTATATATGAGTCACTAAAAAAATTTAATGGATACATAAGATTAATATTAATCTCACATTATAATAATACAGAGTTCACATGATTTTAATCAGAATTTTTGAATGCTCTTATAAAAGTGGCTAGTTTTCATGTATAAGAATATCTTAACGTAATATAGAGTAAGCTAGGAGTTTGAAGGCTCACAAAATAAGTATATAGAGTGTTAAAAAACTACATAAGTGTAAAATAATCTCGTGTAATATTATAGTAGTTTCTCAGGACATAAACCCCTTCAAGATATTTTGAATAAAATTCATGAAAGATTTTTTTGGGATAGTTGAATGGGAAACATGAAAATGATCTATGAGATCCTTGAACAAGATTTGTGGAGATTTTTTACAGGATATATTTTTTCCATATTTTCAAGGTCGAAGATGGAGGTTTTCTTAGATATATTTTTCATAAGTTTAAAAATGATAAATATTATGGTTATATTCTCTAGGTATTTTCTTAATTTGAAATTAGAAACTTTATACAGGTGATCCTACTATGTATTTATACATATAAGATGAATATGAAAATTAAGATGTGAAAAGGGGGAGGAATATTGAGAGAGGATGATGTGAAATTTTTATTCCTAATTATCTTATATCCAAAAATTTTCTTGATGAAGAGGAACTACTCATATTTGTTCATATCATAAGTGTCACCACTGTGATGAATATGACTATGTATGTTTTCCTGTGATATATGTATGTTTGTTATTTTGAAGTAAAGAAGAATGAAATACTACTATTCTTTTAAAGGGTTGAATATCTATTAATAAAATATCAACATTAAATTTATTATTATTAACTACCCTAGAATTCAATGTTCCCTTGTGAGGTAGAATATTTATTCTTTGATGTTGACTCATCTTGATGTAAACTAAAGATCATTTTTAAAGGATGAGAATGAAAAACATTATATAAGAGGGATCCAATATAAATAACCTATTATGTGATAGAAACTTTTTTAAAATATTGTTTTTGTTAAAAATCTTCCATTTCCACTATTTATCCACATTATTATATTAGTGGTGCCCCTAGGTCTCAAAATTTCTTGGATCACAACAAGGAAGAAATCACCCAAATTAATGGTGGACCTTATAAAAACATAATGGGACCCCATCTCTTTTATAATTCTATCCTTCAAGTGATAAGAATGTATTGATTGATAGAAAAGTAATCCATTCATATTAACAATAATATAGGCTCCAATTTAAATGAAATAGGTATGTTAAAAGTCTATCAACACTGAATCACCCCCCTAGTATGTTTGTACAAGTTTACTAGGACTAAAAATTGGTATCATAAAAAACTTCCTATATTTTATTAGATCTATGTATTTCTAGTTTTTATCTTTTATATATGAAGAAAAGATTGGAATAAGTTTGTGAATTTACATAATTCGAGAATATGATGGTTTTTTTTAATGAAAACACCAAGATTATTTCAGCCAAAACTCTAAAGAATATAGATTAGAGAGAATCCAAGAACCTTAGAAATATATCGTCTATGGGAAATGATAAAAGGGGTTATATGAGTTTGTGATTATTTATTTACATGGTGATTTTTACACTGAAATAATAGATTATATGAAAATTTTCCCCACTAAAATTTTAATATGCATTTTTTAGAAAATTAAGGATCTTTGTTACAGAAGAATATATATAAAGGTGGAGACAAATGATTTAGATATGGAACTAGCTTAAAAAGTTCTAATATATAATAAAGTCATCAAATAATTTGAATAAAAATAGTGATTTTCATTATTTTATAAAGGAAAGTATTCTTCTATTAATGAATAATTTAAAAAGGAAATTCATGGGAAATATGATAATTGAAAATTTCGTGGAGAGATTATACATGCATTAGAGAGAATCAGTAGTTTCAATAATGATTGGTTAGATAAAAAATAATAAGAATAATGGCGTTTAACAATTATTTTCAAGAGAAGATTAAAATTAATGAGTATGATAAATATTATTAGTATTAGAACAAAATTTGAATATGGATAGAAATCAGTTGAGTATAAAAAAAACACCTTAAATTTGAAGTGTCTTGAAATGGAAGTTAATTTGAAAAACCTATAAGTGGTTTAATCTGAAAAATTATAATGTTTTGAATAATTAGTTTCCATTATACATATTTCTAAGGATGGTCTTAATGTTAAAGTACCATAGTAGATCGGAAGGAATGTTTTGAGATTATTTGAAGATATATAAACTATATTCTCAAGTAAAATATATGTATAATTTTTTCTGGAAAATTATTTTTGTTATAAAACAATTTTATTGAATATTGATGGTTACAGGAGAAATTTTTGATATTATATGGGTTGAAAAAAGTTAGGAGAATACACCTCTATATAAAAGGGAGTTGGAAGAAAAAATTGAAGACTTGGTTTACCACAATATTCTAATTTGGATTGTTTTTTTGACAAAAAAACAAGGTATTGAAAATGGGAAAATTTATTTAAAAGGATAAAATCAATATTTATTCACAAGAGGCGGGGCATTGAGATGTTTGGGTAAATGAATATTGATTTTTTGTATGATGTGTAAATCATTGGTAAGTAGAGAAGGACTATATCAAGGTGGCATATATCTAGTTTCAAGAATAATTATGATGAGTGGGGTTATAGAAAACAAAATATGAATTGTTTGAATCTATTATTTCATAATAGTTTTATAATCCTGGAAGCTTTCTATGGAAATTGAAATGTGATTGGTTATTGTGATGAAGAATGATGGTTTAAATCCATTAGTAATTATTAATATACTATTACAGAAATCTGAATATAAAAGATGATAGTGAAACCATGAGAGAGACAATGTGAGTTTACCTTGAGATATGTATAGAAGGATCATGTTAAACATAATATACACAAGAATACTAAAGATGATTCAATAGTAATGTAAATAATATTATTCAACTCTAGAAGAAGAGGGAACAATATGTATTTCTGAAAACAACACATTAGTGGTATTATTGATAGAAGATAAAATAGAGTAAAAAGGTGAATCAATCAAATAAATAAATAAAAGGATTGGTTTGTTGGAAGAAACAAGTGATATTGTAGAAGAATTAAAATATCTATAAGAGTTTCCAAAATTGGGTTACCAGATAATTTTTAATAAGTTGTGTTAAGGATTAATAAAATATAAACATATTATAAGAGAATATATGAAAATATTTCAAGAATAGAAGAAAATAATAAAGAAGACAAAGAAAGCATAAGGGAATACATGTACCATTCTAGTTAAGTGTAAAAAAATTCTATAGAATTAAAAATTTGAAAATTTAAAAAAGGATGTGTTTCACAAAGAGATTAGTTTTTAGAAAATAAAAAGGGAAAGAATGAAGTGTTTCCAAAATTTTAAGGTTAGAATTACATATGTTTATAGGTTGAGTAGAAACTTTACTTTTATTCTCCCACTAAGAAGACAAAGAGAAACCGCCTTATTCCTATATTAGTTTTTCTTTCTTTCTATATAGGTAATTGAAGTTGCATTATTTGACGCAGAATTAAAGTGTTGTGGTCATATAAAAACAAGGGAGAAATATCTATCTTTGAGTGATCTATTTCATTTGTCATTAGTTCATGAAGGATTTTTATAAAAAAGATCCTAGGATTTTATCTAAACAATTGATCTACCATGATGAAGAGGTGATAGAGTTTCCCCTTGAGGGCATATGAGTTGAGAAGATGTCATATATATCTTGTGTCTTAATGGAAGGATCTATTATGATGTTGAAATATAGAGTTTGATGAAATTTGTGAATTTTTTGGTATTTTGGTTATATTTTTCCATCCTTATTGTGATTGAATTGATTTTGAAATTAAGGGGGAGAAACAAGATGGTTTAATAATATGAAAAGTGAGATGATCACTACGGAAAAAATGGCCTTTTGTAACAAGTTATTTGCGATGGAATAAATCTCGTCGCAAATAGTCCATCGAAGAGGTTATTTTCGATGGGGGCATCGACCCGTCACAAATAATTAGTTATTTTGCGACGGGACTTGGGGTCTCGTCGCAAAATGTTAGGTGCAGTTTGCACGCCATACCGTAGGAAGGGTATTTACGACGGGGAGGCACCCATCTGTTGCAAATACCCGGAGGTGGTAAATACGATTTGAGACGGGTAATTTCCCCATCGTAAATAGTTCTTCTATAGGTCAGTATTTGCGACGTGACCCGTGGAAAATATCTAGTGGCGGTAAATACTTTTTGCGACGGGAAGTTGCCCCATCCCAAATAGTTTATCAAAAGGCCACTATTTGTGATGTGTCCCGTCACAAATATCCTTTTCACCGATGATAGTAATTAATGCAGCTGTAGTTATTTGTGAAGGGTCTCGTCGCAAATAGTACCATCGCAACTAAACTAACCTATATATACCCTCCATCTGTTTTTTCATTTTTCCTCTCAATTCCTACTCTCTCTCTCTCTAAACACTAATTTTAGAGAAAAAATTTCTCTGAGTTAATTCTTTTACGAAGATGTTTTTGATGTCGTCGCCACCTTTAAGAGATCATGTTTAAAGGTATTTATGTTTTATTTAATTTAATATATATTTTTTTATATTAATATTAATTATTGTTAATTAGTTGTAGTTAAATTAGATTTAGATTCGTTTTGTCATCGATATTTATTTGTAATAACAAATTTAAATTTGTAGTACTAATTACTAATAATTAGTAGTAATTAGGAATTATTAAAGATAATTAATGATGAATATAAATAATTAGCGGTAATTAGTAATTAGTAGCGATAATTTGCAGTAATTAATAATAATTAACGATAATTAGTAATAATTATCGGTAATTAGTAATAATTTGGAATAGATAGTAATAATTAGTAAAAAATACTAATAAATTCCAATAAATAGTAATAATTAGTAAAAAATAGTAATAAATACTAATAAATAGTAGTAATTAGTAAAAAAATAATAATAAATACTATTCATTAGTAATAAATACTAATAATTAGTAAAAAATACTAATAATTAGTAACAATTACTAAAAATTAGTAACAAATACTAATAATTAGTAACAATTAGTATTAATTAGTATTATTTAACAATAAATAGTAATAAATAGTAATAAACACTAATATTTTGTAAAAATTTGTAACAATTAGTAACAATTAGTAACAATCAGAAACAATTAGTAAGAATTAGTAATAAATACTAATAATTTGTAATAATTAGTAATAAATACTAATAATTAGTAATAATTATAAACAAATACTGATAAATAGTAATAAACAGTAATAAACAGTAATAAATATTAATAAATACTATTGAAATATTAATAAAATAGTAATAATTAGTAATAATTAGTAATAATTAGGAATAAATATTGATAATTAGTAATAATTAGAAATAAATTGTAATAAATAGTAATAAATATTAATAAATACTAAAAAATAGTAAAAAATATTAATAAATAGTAATAAATAGTAATAAATAGTAGTAATTAGTAATAATTAGTAATAAATAGTTATAAATAGTAATAAATTGTAATAAATTGTAATAAATAGCAATAAATATTAATAAATAGTAATAATTATTAATAATTATTAATAATTAGTAATAAAAAGCAATAATTAGTAATAATTAGTAATAATTAGTAATAATTAGTAATAATTAGTAATAAATAGTAATAAATAGTAATAAATAGAAATAAATAGAAATAAATAGAAATAAATAGTAATAAACATCTGAAAAGAGTAATAATTAGAAATAATTAGAAATAATTAGTAATGACTACTAATAACTACTAATAACTAGTAATAATTAGTAATAATTTGTAATAATTAGAAAACATTAGCAATAAATAGTAATAATTAGTAATAATTAGTAATTAATAGTAATTAATAGTAACAAATAACAATAATTAACAATGAATAGTAATAAATAGTAATGATTAGTAATGAATAATAATAAATAGTAGTAATTAGTAATAAATAGTAAAAAATAGTAAAAAATAGATATAAATAGTAAAAAATAGTAAAAATAGAAATAATTAGATATAATTTGCTATAATTAGTAATAAATAGTAATAAATAGTAATAAATAGTAAGAAATAGTAAGAAATAGTAAAAATTAGTATCAAATAGTAACAAATAGTAATAATTAGTAATAATTAGTAATAATAAGTAATAAATAGTAATAACTAGAAATAAATAGTAAGAAATAAAAATTAATATAAATAAGTAGTAATAATTAGTAATAAATAGTAATAAATCAAAATAAATATTAATAAATAGTAATAAATAGTAATAAATAGCAGTAAATAGTGATAATTACTAATAATTATTAATAATTACTAATAATTACTAATAATTGAAAAACAATATTAATAAATAGTAATAATTAGTAATAATTAGTAATAATTAGTAATAATTATTAATAATTAGTAGTAATTTGTAATTATTAGTAACAATTAGTAATAATTAGTAATAAATAGTAATAAGTAGTAATAAATAATAATAAATAGTAATAAATCGTAGTAAATGGTAATAAATAGTAATACATATTATTAATTAGTAATAAATAGTAATAATTAGGAATAATTAGTAATAATTAGTAATAAAGAGTAATAAATAGTTATAAATAGTAATAAATAGTACTAAATAGTAATAAATGGTAATAAATAGTAACAATTACTTATAATTACTAATAATTTCTATTTATTAGTAATAATTAGTAACAATTAGTAATAATTAGGAATAATTGGTAATAATTAATAATATTTAGTAATAATTAGTAATAACTAATAGTAAATAGTAATAATTTGTAATAATTCGTAATAATTTCTATTAATTAGTAATAATTAGTAATAAATAGTAATAAATAGTAATAAATAGTAATAAATAGTAATAAATAGTAATAAATTTTAATAAATAGTAATAAATAGTGATAAATAGAAATAAATAATATTAAATTGTAAAAAATAGTAAAAAATAGTAATAAATGGTAATAGATAGTAATAAATAGTAATAATTACTAATAATTAGTAATAATTAGTAATAATTAGTCATAATTAGAGATAATTAGGGATGATTTTGGAAAATTATGGATAATTATGGATAATTAGGAATAATTAGGGATAATTAAGAATAATTATGGATAATTACGGATAATTAGGGATAATTATGAAAAATTAGCAATAATTAGAAAAAATTGGGAAAAATTGGGAAAAATTAGAAATAATTATGAAAAATTAGTAAAAATTAGAAATAATTAAAAATAATTGGAAATAAATATGAATAATTATAAATAATTATGAAAAATTAGAAATAATTAGGAATAATTAGGAATAATTTGGAATAATTATGAGTAATTATGAATAATTAGGAATAATTAGGAATATTTAGGAATATTTAGGTATATTTAGGAATAATTATGAATAAATTGTGAAAAATTGGTTTAAATTGAAAGAACTTTCCATAATTTCAAGTGGAATGGTGGAAATCCTTTTTCTCAATGACTCTTATCCTTTTAACTCTCACTGACTCAAAACATTATGAAAAATGTGCTTCTTCATAGGTATATCCAATCTCATATGCACAAGATAGAATATATGTTCATAGGTCCATATTTTTCACAATGTTTTCAGGTGGTGATGGTTAAAAGAATATAATATATCGACAAAAGGGGGATCTTTTGTCTGACAACTCATTTATTTGCATATTTCTCATACTGAAATTACAATGAAAAATCTAGATTGAGGTATACTTATGCATTCTCATATACACCATAATGGATATGACTACCTCTAAGAAGATTCTTCATTGTGATTTTAGTGTGATAAAGTTACCAGCAAATGACCCATTAGTCAAAAGAGAAGCTATCAATCCACTGGAAATTGTGTCGCCCGTAATTAGTGGTAAGTAGTAAGAATTAGCTGTAATTATTTATATTATATTTTTTGGATAGTGTATTTATTATTTCAAATTATTCAAAAATAGTAATGATTTTATATGTTGTAGAAAAATATGGAACAAGGATTTTAAAAATAGTCATTATTAGATGATCATAGTTGGCTAAATCAGTAGAGAAATCCAAACAGTTCTGGTTGAAATCATGTAGATATTGAGGGTGTTGAATATTTATTAGCATTTTCATCATCATTATCAAACCTGTATTTTCAATTACTTGTTTTGGTTCAAATATTCTTTCGGTTCTTATCTTTTTCTTGGTTTCTGGGTGTTCTAGGTTTGAAATTTTGGTGTGTCTTCTTTTCTTGATCTATGAACTTGGTCTTGGGAGTATTGAATTGTACATGGCCTCCTATTTTGTCAAAATTATGGTATTAAGGTGTGGTGATTTGGATTTTTTTTGAATGACACTCCTAGTGGAACCACTTATAGGGTATGTTGTAGACATGGTTTGTACCCTTGAGTTGGATGAGTCATGGGGTGAAAAGGTGGTTTTCTATTGGTTTTTTTCTCTCCTATCCTTGGATTATATTTCCCACTTGTATACCCTATTAGACCCGCTTGGAATTAGAGGAAAATAAACACTTTTTTTGTGGCCAGGGTAGGCCACATTGTTTGGAGGCACGATTCCAAACCGTGCCAGTGTGTCCAGGTCATTAAAAATATATATCAAATTCCCATTTTCCCTCTCATAAATAATTTTAATCGGCCCCTTTACTCCCCCATTCTACACCAACATCCATGGGAGGCCATCAAGATCACTCAAGCTCCCATGGAACCCCTCTTTGATGGTGTTCTTGGTGGGGAAAATCCAATTTCCTTAAAAGTTAGTGATTCTTTATCGGTTTCTCCCATCTTCCTTTTGTTTTAGTTCGTCTTCCATGATGTTCTAAAGTATAAAACATCTTGGGTTCGTACCTAGGGTTTAAAATTGAGTATTTCTGGAGAAATATCGTGGTCTAGGTCTGGATTTATCTCCTTTATGATGCAGCGGAGGTGTGGTTGAGCTTTCCCACCATGATTTAAGGGTTTTGACTCAAAAGGTAGGTGATTAACCATGTAACCATTTCTTTGTGATTTAATTTTATTATTTTATTGATTTTAAATGTTCCTACTTTTCTCTATGTGGTGAGAAACCCATTTTTGATGGATTTGGTAAAGCATTTAATTTTATAGGTGCATTCTTGTTTGAATTTGTGTACTTTTCAAATGTAACACACGTGATATCTTTTGTGGTAGTTTTTTAAAATATGAATTTGATTTATTAGTTGTTAAAAGGGTATGAAAATTAGGTTTTGTTAATTTATTAGTTTCATTTGGGCCTTAAAAGGGGGTTTTTGAATGTATTTTAGGTGTAAAACCATGTTGCACATCTTGAGAGTGATTTATGAAAACGTGTGTTTTTCATGTGTGTATTTTGGGGTATTATTTGAGTTACCTTTTTAACACAAGTGGGTGGTTTAATAAATGTTTTTAGGGATGAAAATTATGTTTTGGGTTGGTATTGGTATGATTTTGGTCATGAATAAGGGTTTTGAAATGAGTTTTGTGTGAAACCAGTGGTTATACCTCTTGGGTTTGTTTTTTTGAAAAATTGTAAATTTTTTATTTTGTAAAAAAACTGCGAAAAGGATGTATATGTACTATTTGGGTGAGTGTGTTCACATAATATGGGGTTTTGAAAGTTAAAGTGGTGATTTGATATTTCAAGCATTTTTTAAATTTTTTATAAATTGCTGAAATTCTTTACAAAATTGGGTTGTGGTTGAGAAACATGGATGTGGGCTGTTTTGGGTGAGCATGTTGAAAAAATAAATTTTGAAGGTGAGAAGGGTATTATGTGATAGGTGTGTGGGATTTTATGTGAATTGTAACATCATGGAATGGTTTTATAAATTTGTTTAAAGGATTTTTGGTAGTGTTAATGAAATGTGAAAAGTGTTATGGGCTATTTTGGTGTGAGTATGATTTCAAAATGCATTTGAATGAAAATGGGGATTTTGTGACTTGTGTGTTGTAAATTTGGGATGTTTTTTGAATATGTGATGTGGAAGTGATATTATCATGTTCAAATTATATTTCTTGTCTTGTTGAACTTTTTTGAGCACAAAAGGGAATCCTGGATATCTAGTTGGGTGGACGTGTACTAATAAGTTAGTGATCCCATGGGGTTTGGCCTTAGTTTCACGTCGAAAGATTGACGCATAAAAAACTAACTAAAATATTATGATGATTATGATTAGGGACCACTAGTGTGATGAACTAGACCCTCAAGGTCCTTTCCATTGCCAAAATCTATTTCCTAAGGGTAGCGTCTCAGCGTGAGACCGATCATCACGACCGATCGGCGCCACCGATTGGTGAGACTGATCGGTGAGACCGATCGGCGCGACCGATTGGTGAGACTGATCGATGAGACTGACCGATCGGTGAGACCGTTCGGAGTCACCCAGCCTTGTCGGGGTTTTTCCAGTAGCCCCTCCTTTTTTCACTAATTGAGTTTTAAACCATATTTTGACCCCTTTAAGTTTGTTTAAATGCCCCGTAATTCCCATGAATGGAGTTTAATTAAATTTTTAATGAGGTACCCTAGTGTGTGCATCGGTTTAAACCGCCCCAAAGGGCGGGGACCTTTTAATGACGTGTGGGGCCGCGTGGTCAACCTACGACCGCTCTCCTTACGCGGTTTTGCATTCTTATCTCAACTGTCCCCGACCATTATAAACGAAAAGGTACTACTTGGGTTTATTTTCTCGATCACCCTCCCATAAATTCGTCTTCTCGTGCTTGAGTTCTCGAGGCCCCACCCCGGAAATCGAACATCCCCTGTTCTTAGCGGCGTAAAGATAAACTTCGATCGTTGATCAACCAAATAGGGATTCCTCCTTCATCTCTCCTTACTGTGTATCATGCAGTGTGGGTATGCTTTTGCCTTGTGAGGGGATTGATGAAGCCCAAAGTTAATGAAGATAACAAACAAACATTAAAGAATGAGGGGGGTGTGATCGATGTTCTGCTGTACTCGTTCGTGTTGATATACGTTGTGAATTATATAGGCTTCTGCCCACTGAAAATCATAGTCGTTGGTGGTTTCTTTCTCTGTAAACAAATAAACCCCAACCTCTTGTGATGTTTAAATGGTGTGTATTGTGGTTTTGAACCTTTTTTGTGTAAAGGAAATTCTGTTAATTAAGTATATTCGGCTAAATAAATTGAAAGAACCAGGATCAATCCTTTATGTGATAACCCCGGTTAAAGCACAGCGAATTTGAAATCAAGGAGTGTGTTAAATATTTTAAATCTAAAAATACCAGCATGGGCCAGCTTTGTGTTGGTAGTTGTGGTTGGGTTTTTTTCCTACATGGTCTGATTGTTGGGTTATGTGGGTGGGGATGGGATCCCCTGTTGAATTTCTTTAAGTGGTTGTGAATTTAAGGCGGGGTGGTTACTTTTCCCATATCACGAATTGGGGTGGGATCCTCTGTTGATGAGAAACCATTTGCTTCTGGAATTTGGGGAGACGGGGTAGTGTCTCGTGTTTTCCTTTGCTTCGATTACTTCGTGGGATCTCTCTAGCCCCTTTAGTTCCAAAATATGTAGGCAGTATCTTGGGGTTTTCTTTGGTTACAGTACTTTGAGGGATCTCCCTTATCCATTTTGTTGTTGTGGCTTTACAAGAGAACTGGGTGAGAATGTTTATGTTGTGGTTTGAACTTGCTCTTCCCTTGGCTTGTTCTTATGGTTGATAGTTTCTTGAGTAGGTGCAAAAACATATTCAAATATTATTACTGAACATGAAAAAAAGGTTGAGAAAATGGGTTGGTGTGTTGTGAGTTGTGACTCGGATTTGAGTGTTTTTGTGTTCTTTAGGTAGGCTGAAGATAAACCTAAATTGGGTGAGTGCTTGTTACCTATACATATACTTGTTGTTTTTGTGTTTCTTATTCGTTCCCCACCTAATTAGATCACTTAGTTCCAAACCACCCCATTTCATGGGGGAGGGTGTTTTCCCAAAATTTCCATTAGTGGATGGTTATTAGCTCCATTATGCTCCATTTCCCGAATATCCCAAGTATCCTCGGGAAGGATGTGATGGCCTGAAGTCCATTATTATCCCAAGAACCTTTGGGTAGGGTAGTGGGGTGGTTATGGCCTAGGTGTGTGCGGGAAGGTGGTTCCCATGTGTCTTCGGGATGAGGCCCAGGTGTCTTTGGGCATGGTAGTGGATCTTCTAGCCCAGGTGTCTTCGGGCGTGAAAGTGGTTGTTTCGGCCTAGTTGTTTGCAGGTGTTGTTATGTGTGACAGTTGTGGCCTAGGTGTGTGCTGGTGGGGTTTGGTAGTGGGACTGCGTGAGGTTATGGCCCAGGTGTGTGCGCGCGGGGTGTGGCAGTGGGACTACAGTAAGAATGGTGGGATTAGTTCGATGTGTAGGATGTCTTCAATAACCAGTGGTAATGTGGCGTGGGGTACCCAAACATCGATGTGATTTTATGATAAATTACTTTTCTTGCGTTATTTGATGAGTGTGGCTAGTGAGTGGGATTAATGAACTCTTTGATAGTGTTGGTTTTCTGCTTCTCATGGGACTTTAGTATGTTCCCCCACTTGTGCACGAGAGTCTTTGGTTTTTCCCTACTGAGTATACTCGTATGCTCACCCTACATATATAAAATGACTTTTAGGTTTCCAGGAGGACTTCGGGCATCGCGCGGGACCATACTAGCGTAGACCCTTTGGACAGTTTCTATTGTCGTTTTCCTTTTTCTTGGTAGCTTTTTACATTGGGTTTTTTGTGTGGCTTGTATCATTTACTTTCGAAAATGAATATGGGAATGGTTTACCTTTTTGGATTTAATTTTATTACAGTTTTGGTGTTGTTGGGTTTCATCATCTTATCTCCTGATCCTATAAAACAAAAAGGGTAATGCATTCCATTCGTGTGTGATTCCTATAACCTTGGTACTAGTCACCACTCTAAGACCTATTGAAGGCGGGTTTCGGGGGACATTATTTATTCTTCAACTTAAATAAAGAAGGGCGTGGAAATTTTCTGACCCTTACCTCCTTTTGGTGAAGGCGGGTCGTGACAGAATGGTATCGGAGTTGATGGTTGTGAGATAGGATGGAGTCTGGAGTTAGGAACATTAAGGACTGCATGGGATGGTAGGGAAAAAGTGTTGGGTGACCTTGGTGCATGAATTTGGACAAGGAAGACCAGCTAGGACATGGGATTTTAGGCCCCCCCATGATCTGATGCAAGGACTCTAGACTTACCGAACGACCAAGTGAGGCCACACTGATTGCAGGGTAGATACCCTAGGAAAGGTACATGCATCATAATGACTTGTGTTCTCATGTTTCATGGGTGTTTTGGGAATTGAAATCAATAAGAAGTTTAATAAATTTTAAGAACAATATTCTGCACTACTTGGGATTAGGCATTCTTTGTTTACCTTGCAGCTATGGAACCTAGGAGGCAATCACGTGTGGTGCGGGAGATCGAGGCCCCAGAGACTACCTTGGCTGATCGGAAGAGAGCCGATTGAGAGGAGGAGGACGACCAGTGGTAGAAGACACTTCGAGCCTTCTAGTGACAGACCCTCTAGAAGTATTAGGGTAGCACCTCTGACTTGAAGACGGAGAGCTGTCTAGAGGAGCTGGTGATAGCCTTCGGCCTGATCCGGGCTCCAACCGAGTATTGGGTTCCTCTGGCCGTTAGCCAGATGTGGGGAGCGGCGCGTTAGTAGTGGACGCTTTACCTGGGATAGAGGAGAGAGGCTGAGGTGGCAAGGGAAAATTTTGAGAAGGAGTTCCGGGCGGAATTCCTCTCTTCTACGATGAAGGCGGAAAAAAGGCAGGAGATAATCTCCCTCTAGCAGGGGAGTATGTCAATAAGGGAACTAGGAATCAAGTTAAAGGTCCTCCTACGTTTTTCTCCGGACCTGTTTCTAGATGAGGAGTATCGGGCAAGACGTTTAGAGGAGGTGCTCCGACCCCCCCTACAGTATGTTGTTACCCCCTTTACACTGCCGACGTACATGGAGGTCCAAAAGAAGGCTGAAGTGGTGGAGAGGATGCACGCTCTGGGAGGAGTGTCACGAGAGGGGATCCAGTTGGGACCATCAAAGGGGAAGGCCATAAGCACCAGCCCTCCATTGTCAGGACCCTCCAGGTTCCGACCAGCAGGGAGCAGGCCGCAGCAGTTTCAGTTCTGGTCCCCTGGTCCTTGCCCTTTTCCATCGGGCCCAAAACCGAGGTGCTTCGTCTGTGGGAGCCATGAACATCTCCAGAGTCAGTTCCTGGACCGAGTATAGTACGGAGGTGGTGGATAGCCACATCACCCGCCCCAGTAGCAGCTTCCAACTAAGCCTTTCCAGTAGCAGCTGCAGGCACAGCGAGCTCCTGCTCCTCTGTGGGCAGGCGTTGCAGGAGGAGGTCGACCTCAGGGCGCTCCTCATGGAACTCAACTGGGGCGTGGTTGGGGAGGTGGCCGAAAACTGAGGGGTAGAAGATCTGGGCGTGAAAATTTTGACACCATGGAGGCAGTAGTTCCAGAAGGGCCAGTGGTCATTCGAGGTTCGATCAGTTTGTTTAGCACCCTTACTTATGCCTTGTTCAATACCGGAGGCTCGCACTCCTTCGTTGAACCTAGTCTAGCCTATTATTTGGGTCTAGATGCCTAGCAACTTCCAGTGACACTATTGCTGATCACACCAGTCGAAGGTCAGATCGACATGTTATATGTTTGTTGAGGATGCAGACTAATTATAGGGCCACAACAGTCGGTCAGGGATCTACTACTTCTACAGATACAGTCCTACAATGTCATTATAAGAATCAACTGGTTGTTCTCTGTGTGTGCTGTCATAGACTGCTTCTAATGAAGGGTTTTGTTCTCAGACTTGGGTGGCTGGCGTGCTACTTTCACCGATGAATGAAGCAGTCAGAAGGGAAACTGGCGAGAGGAACCCCTCATCTCCTTGTTAGCTGAGCTGTCAATAGAGTCAGTGGATGCTGATATGGTGGAGGTGCCGGGAATCGTCAGTGAGTTTATGGATGTCTTCCCTAAGGAGGTTATGACTCTACCCCCTCAACGTGATATCGAGTTTGGGATAGACTTTCAGCCAAGTGCTCGCCCAATTTCGATGGCTCCTTACCGGATGGCAGCTTCGGAGCTACGGGAGTTGTGGATTCAGATTGACGATTTGATGAAGAGGGGTAATGTTCGACCGAGTGCGTCACCATGGGGTTCTCCAGTTTTATTTGCAAAGAAGGAAGACGGTGGTCTCAGGATATTCATAGACTACAGGAGGCTGAATCAAGTGATGATTAAGAATCGCTACCCTCTTCTGAGGATATATGATCTTTTCAACCAGATGATAGGGGAAGGCTGGTTCTCAAAGATCGTCCTACGGTTTGGATATCACCAGTTGAGGGTGAAGGAGGGAGACATCTTGAAGATGGCCTTAATGTGCAGATATGGACACTTCGAGTTCATCGTCATGCCTTTCGGTGTTAAGAACGCCCTAGATGTGTTGATGGGGCTTATGAACTCCATCTTTCGGGAGTGCCTGGATCGGTTTGTAGTTGTGTTCATCGACAATATCCTGATCTTTTCAAGATCATAGGAGGATCATGTGGAGAACTTGAGGACTGTATTGGAGGTCCTCCGACAACACCAGCTCTATGGGAAGTTGTCGAAATGAAAGTTCTGGACGCGAGAAGTGCACTTCCTTGTGCACGTAGTGTCCGAGCGGGGGGTATCGGTGGACCCATCAAAGGTTTTCACAGTTGTTTCTTGGGAAGAACCCAAGAATTTGGCAGAAGTTCATAGTTTTATCGGGCTATCAGCTACTATCGGAGGTTCGTACCCAACATCTCCCGAGTTGCATCCCCTTTGACAACCTTGACCAAGAAGAACCAGATTTTCGTGTGGAGTGAGCAATGCAAGACAGCCTTCAGCTATCTGAAAGAGAAGTTGGTTAGTTCCCCAGTGCTAAGACTGCCAGAAGAAGGGGCGGTGTATGAGGAGTTCTGTGATGCTTCTGGGAAAGGCCTCAGATGTGTGTTGATGCAGTGACAAGGGGTGATCACTTATGTGTCTATTCATCTAGACCCTCATGAGCGTAACCATGCCACCCACGACCTGCAGCTTGTAGCGGTCGTTTTTGCGCTAAGGTTATGGCGGTAATACCTAATCAGAGAACGCTTTGTGGTCATCATAGAACACAAAATTTTGAGGTATATCTACTCCCAGCGGGACCTAAACATGCGGTAGTGAAGGTGGGTGGAGTTCCTCCAGGATTACGACTTCGAGATTTCCTAAAATTCATGGAAGGGGAATGTGGTGGCCGATACCCTGAGCAGGAGGTCGTAGAAGGATGCGGTTTGAGAGTCGGTAGACACCTGGAAGGCGATGGAGGAGTTGGCTGCCTTGCACCTAGATGCGAGGATGGATAGAGGTAGAGGTTTCCTATACCAGATGACAGTGAAGTCTTCTCTATTGCAGCAAGTTGAGGAGTCTCAGCGGGGAGACCCAGAGTGCAAAGTGATGTGTGACTGAGTTGACCCGAGCAATGCCTCGGAAGGATGGATGGAGGATGTTCAAAACTGGATGCTTTTTCAGGGGAAGATGTTTGTTCCAGAGGAGATGCGCGAAAAGGTTCTCAGTGAGTTCCACAACTCACCCCTAGAGGTACACCCAAGAGATTCCAAGATGTACCAGGGTCTGAAGAGATAGTTGTGGTGGCCTAGAGTAAAGCAAGCAGTGTCAGAGTTTGTGGCCAAGTGCCTAGTGTGTCAGCAGGTGAAGGCTGAACACCATGTTCCAGGTGGCATGCTGTAGTCTCTGGATGTCCCCGATTGGAAATGAGAGGACATCTCGATGGATTTCATCACATGACTTCCCAATGTTCAAGGGGGATATGATGCCATCTGGGTACTGGTGGATCGGTTGACGAAATCGGCTCACCTTCTGGCGATTAAGGAGTCGAGTGTAGTGGATTCTTTAGCACGAAGGTACATGGATGAGGTGGTGAAGTTTCATGGGGTTCTGAGGTCCGTAGTCTCGAATAGGGATGCACAGTTTATCTCATGAGTCTGGAGAGCATTGCAGCATGGCTTTGTCACCCAGATACATCTTAGCACATCTTTCCATCCCCAGAAAGATGGACAGACAGAGGGCATCATCCAGACCTTGGACGATATGCTGCGGGCATGTGTTCTGGACTCAGGAGTATCATGGGTATGACACTTGCCTCTGGTAGAGTTCTCCTACAATAATAGCTATCACTATTCCATTGGTATGGCCCAGTTTGAAGCCTTGTACGGGAGATCATGTCGCTCACCTGTGTGTTGGACCAAAGTAAGAGAGGCATGCATTCTTGGCCCGGAGTTGGTGCATAGAACGACAGAGAAGGTTCAGCTCATACATGAAATATTGAAGGCTTCCCAGGACCGGTAGAAGTCACATGATGATAACAGAAGAAGGCCCTTGGAGTTTGAGGTTGGAGACCATGTGTTCTTGATGTTCTCCCCTCGGCGTGGACAACAGAGGTTCGGCAAGGGGAGTAAGCTTTCTCCCAGGTTCATCGGACCCTTCGAAGTGTTGCAGCAGGTCGGCGAAGTGGCTTATCATCTAGCGTTACCACTACCGCTACTGAAGATACATGATGTCTTCCATGTGTCCCAGCTCCTTCGGTATCTGCACGACGATTCATACATCCTCAGCAGGGGAGAGTTGGACATCGAGGACGATGTGACCTTTGTCGAAAGACCAGTGATGATCGAGGATCGTGAGGAGAAGGTGCTTTGTGGGTAAACCAATCCCTTGGTTCGTCTGTTATATAGACATGGTGGGCTTGAGGAGAGTACGTGGAAGAGGGAAGCACAGAGGCGTGCCCAGTACCCAGAGCTATTTTGATCCCTTGTTTTTTTGTTCTGACCTTGTTGAGATGTTTTACCTGGTACTCGAATATATATGGAATGCTTGTTTTGCTTAGCAATGAAATGATATGTTCCATGTCCATGTTTGTGTGTGTGTCCGAATGTGTGACGATGGAAAAACTTGACTTCTAATTGGGACGCATTAATGTGGATGTGATTAAACCCTTGCGGGCGAGTCAGTGTCGCCCAAAGTAGATAATATCCTGACATGTAATAAGGGACTTCCTGACTCGTGTGTTAGTGTTTCTGTATGTCAATGGGGTTCACTCCTAAGAGGTATCTTTCGAGGTGGCTGTTCGGACCCTCTCTTCCTTTCTTAGTTATTTTGACTCTCGAGGGCGATAATAGTTTGAGAGGTATCTGATGTGATGAACCAGACCCTCAGGGTCCTCTCCTTTGCCAAAATCTGAATCCTAAGGGTAGCGTCTCAGTGTGAGACCGATCGGTGCGACCGATTAGCTCCACTGATCAGTGAGACCGATCGGTGTCACCCAGCCTTGTTGGGATTTATCCAGTAGTGCCTCCTTTTTATTCTAATTGAGTTTTAAACCCTATTTTGACCCCTTTATGTTTGTTTAAATTCCTAGTAACGCCCATGAATGGAGTCTAATTAAATATTTAATGAGGTACCCTATTGTGTGCATTAGTTTAAACCTGCCCAAAGGGAGGGGACCTTTTAATGGCGTATGGGGCCGCGTGTTCAACCCACGACCCCCCTTCTTACACGGTTTCACGTTCTTATCTCAACCATCCCTAACCATTATAAACTAAAGAGTACTCCTTGGGTTTCTTTTCTCGATCACCCTCCCATAGATTCATCTGCTCGTGCTTGAGTTCCCGAGGCCCCACCCCTGTAAATCGCACATCCCCTGTTCCTGGTGGTGTAAAGATAAACATTAATCATTTATCAACCAAGTAGGCATTCATCCATCTCTCCTTACTGTGTATCATGTGGGGTGGGTATGATTTTGCCTTGTGAGGGAATGGATGAAGCCCAAAGTTAATGGAGATAATAAAAGTACTTTAAATAATGAGGGGGGTGTGATCGATGTTCTGCTGTACTCATTCGTGTTGATATACATTGTGAATTATATGGGCTTCTACCCACTAAAAATCTTGGCTGATGGTGGTTTCTTTCTCTGTGCACAAATAAACCCCAACCTCCTGTGATGTTTAAATGGTGTGTATTGTGGTTGTGAACCTTTTTTGTGTAAAGGAATTTGGTTAATTAAGTATATTCATCTAAATAAATTGAAAGCACTAGGATCAGTCCTTTCTGTGATAACCCTTGTTAAAACACTGTGAATTTGAAATCATGGAGTGTGTTAAATCTTTTAAATCTGAAAATATCAGCATGGGCCTACTTTGTGTTGGTAGTTGTGGTTGGGTTGTTTTCCTACACGGGCTGATTACTGGGTGATGTGGGAGGGGATGGGATCCCCTGTTGAATTGCTTTCAATGGTTGTGAATTTAAGGAAAGGTGGTTACTTTGCGTATATCACGAATTGGGGTGGGATCCTCTGTTGATGAGAAATCGTTTGCTTCTGTAATTTAGGGAGACGGGGCATTGTCTTGGGGTTTCCTTTTCTTCCATTACATTGAGGGATCTCTCTAGCCCCTTTAGTTGAAAAAGGTGTAGGAAGTATGTTGGGGGTTTTTTTAGTTCCATTACTTTGAGGGATCTCCCTTATCCCATTTGTTGTTATGGCTTTACAAGAGAACCGGGTGGGAATGTTTAAGTTACAGTTTGACCTTGCTCTTCCCTTGGCTTGTGCTTATGCTTGATAGTTTCCCAATTAGGTGCAGAAACTTATTCAAACATTATTACTGAACATGAAAACAAGGATTGGAAAAATGGGTTGGTGTGGTGTGAGTTGTGACTCGGATCTTAAGTGATTTTGTGTTCTTTAGGATGGGTGAAGAAAAACCTAAACTTGGGTGAGTTCTTGTTACCTATACATATAATTGTAGTTTTTGTGTTTCTTATTCACACCCCACCCAAGTTGAGCACTTATTGCCGAACACCCCCATTTCATGGGGGAGGGTGTTTTTTCCAACACTCCAATTAGTGGCTGGTTATTAGATCTTTTCTGCTCCCTTTCCCGGATAGCCCAAGTATCCTTGGGCATGCTGTGATGGCATGAAGTCCATTATTTGCACAAGAACCTTCAGGAAGGGTAGTTTGGTGGTTATGGATCAGGTGTGTGCAAGAAGGTGGTTCAAAAGTGTCTTCAAAAGGAGGCCTAGGTGTCTTCAGGCGTGGCAGTGGATCTTCTAGCCCAGGTGTCTTCAGGAATGACAGTGGTTGTTTTGGCCTCGGTGTTTGCAGGCATGGTTACGTGTGATAGTTGTGGCTCAGGTGTGTGCGGGAGGGGTGTGGAAGTGGGACTACAATTAGAATTGCGGGATTGGTTCAATGCATAGGATATCTTCAATAATCAATGGGAAAGTGGCGCGGGGTACCCAAACATCGATGTGCTTTTATTATACATTACCTTGCTTGCTTTATTTGGTGAGTGTGGCCAATGAGTGGGATGGATGAACTCTTTGATAGTGTTGGTTGTCTGATTCTCACAGGACTTTAGTACATTCCCCCACTTGTGCACGAGAGTCTTTGGTTTTTCCCAACTGAGTATACTTGTATGCTCACCCTACGTATATAAAACTACTTTCAGGTTTCCAAGAGGACTTCGGGCATCGCGTGAGACCATATTAGCATAGAGCCTTGGGACAGTTTCCATTTCCGTTTTCCTTTTTCTTGGTATCTTTTTACCTTGGGTTTTTCTGTGGCTTGTATCATTTACTTTTGAACATGCATATGGGAATGGTTTACCTTTTTGGATTTACATTTCTTTCATTTTTGGTGTTTTTGGGTTTCATCATCTTGTCTCCTGATCCTATAAAACAAAAAGGGCAATTCCTTCCATTCGTGTGTGATTTCCATACCCTGGGTGCTAGTCGCCACTCTCGGACCTATTGAAGGCAGGTTTCAGGGGTTATTATCTCTTCTTCAACTTAAATAAAGAAGGGCGTGGCAATCTGCTGACCCTTCTCTCCTTTTGGTGAAGGCGGGTCGTGACAACTAGTTTATAGGTATGTTCTCTAATAGTAGATCGTGCACGAGAATAGATATTGTGATGGTTACTCTAACCATGATATGAGGTACCTGGGACCCACAATGAGGTAGTTCCTAGGGGTTATTTTCCTCTTTCTTGTACTCATTAGATGATTTACTATAAGCATCAATATATGGTATGTTTGGATGGAAATTTCTGTAGCATTGGAATAATTTTTAAAAGTGTCTATTATTTAAAATATCCCACTTGAAAATTATTAATATTTAAAGGTGCATCTTTTAGAAATTGTAGCTATCATTTCATGTTTTGAAAAATTGCATGCTTTACATATTTAATTGTCTATCACATAGAATATCTTAGTTATGGTATCCTACTATGATTTGACTCACACCCTAATTACACCTTTGGGTGTAAGTAGACTTGTTTATTTTTGTTTTAGGTTTGGGCACAGTTTTTAGTGCCAGTGGTTTGGGTTTCTAACAGTTCCTTCGTGGTGCTATCTTTTGGAGATGGATTGAGGGTGGTGCCTCTTTCCATGAAAATGGTTATTAGACTATTAATTTTGGGTTTCTAAAGTTTTTGTAATCTCTTATAATTATTTTAAACTATGTAATCCAATTCTAGGTTTCGTTAAAAGATGGTTTGTTTAGAAAAATCCCAATATTTCATATTGAATTTGGTTATTGTTTATCATTTATAAAATTTGGTAAATCATTCCCAAATTACGATTTATGATACTTAGGAACATATGCCATCCCATGGGAATCAGTGAAACCCTTTGGTTTTTATCACAGACTGGGTTGGGTGCCATTTTTTATGGCGGCCAGATCTCATTCATGACAGAAATGGTATCAAAGGAGGTTTGGGTTTACTCGTTGAGTCATGTTATTTGGGGAGAAGTTGGGACAGTCTTGAGTTTGGATGGCCAGGACATGGAATTCTTGTTATGGGTAGTGTTCCTGATCACCACACCTCATGATGGGATTTGAGTCTCCAGGGGAAGTCGGGATTTACATAATTCCTTTGGTTTTTTTGGTTTGATGATGATGAGGGGAAATAAAAGGAGATTTCGGTTAATGGTCTCAGTGAGCTCGTAGGGCCTAGAAATCTATGTGGTGTTGGGGATATTTCCTAGAACACTCTCTATGATGGTGAAGTTATTGGAATATGGTTTCCAACCATACATCCAAGTCACCCACCGAAATTAGTTTCTCCTCGCATTGTGTTGTGTCCTTCAGTTTTGAAATCGTGGAATTTTGGTTTTAAAAAAATGTCTAGGTTTTGAGAAGAGAAAAGTTATTGTGAAATTATTTTCTAGTAAATAATGAATGGTTAGATTTATGAAATGGTGGAACTAAATTTTCAGAATTGTTTTGAATTGGAAAATGGTGTGTTTATACCCCTTTTCAAAGCAGGAAATTATGTTAAAGTTGGTTTTGGAAAAGTGTTTCCAATAGAGTTTTCTAATCAAATGAAGGGTGTTTTAATGGTATGAAATGTTTTAAAATTAATATACATGAATTGGGAGTGAGGTTTTATCTGAATGGTTATGCCTTTCTACAATTTTTTTTAAGATGTAAATTGGGATTTTGATTTCATGGTTAGTTGTTTTGAGAAAAATGATGTATTGATTGATTTTTTTGGTTTAGAAAAGTGGAAATAATTTTAATTTTAACCTTTAAAATTTACATGAGAGACCAAATGCATCGGGTTATATGGGATGATGGATGGTTGATGGAATGTATGGATGAGTTCCGGGATGTATATGAGGAGGGTGCCTAGTGTGGTAGGAAAACATGCATGTGCGAGGCCTAGGGGGTACCATTGGTGGAAATGATAATCGTTGAACCATTCATTTTTTGAAGAAATAAAGGAAAAATGATGTTTTGATGAATGTATTGGGATGGTGTGTATTATGTGTTTTTGTAAAATTTTGATGTTATGTGACGTTGTGAGTCCAAGAACCCCTCTTATTTGAACAATGTTTTGGGTTTGTGTTTGGTCGGTAAGCTGGGTAGAAGGACCAGTTAGTAGTCTCTTTTGAGAAATGTTTCGGGAAGCCTTTATGGTGGTTCCCCTGATATGTTTAGTTCTAGTTTTTGGCTTGTTTCAACAAATGTATCAGCTTGGTTTGGTCCTTGGGTTCTTTCATTGGATAAGGTATGCATCCATATTAAGGGTTAGTGCAAGACTGAAGTGAAACCCATGCTATTTTTCCATTGGAAAGTCCTCCAGTTGATCAATATATTGAATTAATTTCTCAATATTTGGAGATTGAGTTTTCACCTTTTATGTTATTTAATTTATGGATCCCCTTGTAGATAGAGAGTGCTCGTGGAAGATTGAAATAGACCTTGGTATCTTATCTTACCTGATTCGTTGAAGGTGGAAGTAGTTTGGGGTTGTTGGTGTGAATGGTGTTTAAGAGGGACTCTATGTCCTTCATAGCTTCTTTAAAGCAGGAGTTCATGTAAAACCACAGTGTGGGAAATCTGGTCACAAGAGGTTATTATGGCCTTTTGAAGATTGTGTGTTGTTTGGGGACTTGGCATAATATCACTTTTCCTTTTATGGTTTCAATCAGTTGCAATGGTCATGTTAGGTGATTCCCTGTGATTTCATGTGCTCGTTTCACTATAAAGGTGAAGGTCATGCAATACCCTAAGAGTATACACTTTGTTAGGAGTATGTATTCCTTGGAAGAAAATCAAAATCATTTCTTTTAGAGGAAGGAGTTTATACGTGTCATTTCCTTTAGTTGTTTCTCACTCGAAAAACAAGGTTTGATGCATGTAAATACTCTATGCCCTTATTTCAGTGAAATGTTGGGTTATGGTAATGTGAGTTTTGGATTGTGTGTTATCTTGGTAAACCTATTGGGGTTTTTGGCATAGTTTTTTGTATCAAAAGAGTAATAAGTTACATTTAGGGGTTACCAAAGCCTAACTATGATGCCGACGATGCTTCAATCCTTTGAGATCCAGCCATAAGTTCCAGAGTGAAGCTGGCACGTAGTAAGGGGAAATCCAAGGGCCATTGAAACCCTTGTAAAAAGTCATATCCTCAGTATGGAATATAGGTATAGTATAAACCTCTTGTGTTGTCATCATTCTTTTGTAATTCCTATTCAGTGGAAAGAGGTGGAGGGCCTCATTCCCATGTTACCGCCCAATGTCATTGCTTTCCCCTTTGTTTTCATTTGAGTTTTTGTAGTATGGTTAGGAATTTGTCTAGATAAGTTGAGCACATGGTTTGTGCCCAATTAGTAGTGATTGTGTTCTAGGAAGCCTTGAATATAGTATTATCCCCATAGTTAGGGCACGATTTTCCAAACTGTGCGAACTAACCGTGTGGCTGCCCCAACTTTTTAAAATTCGGGGTCTTTCTATGTCGGCCCATGCTGGTTGTTAAGATGGTTGGTTATTAAGATGGGGAGACCAACAATTATTCTTATGTATGTTCCTTCGGAAATTTTGAATAGAAGTATACCCCTTGTACTTGGGATTCTATTCGGGCCCCCCCCTGTCAGTGTCCCGTTCCTATCTTGAGAAATATTTGAGTTGTCTCTTATGGTGAGGAGCCCATTTGGGTCTCCCCATACTAGTAACTAAGATTGGTACTTGGTCTTGTCTTATTGGTAGGTAGTCTTTCTCGGATCTATCGAACTACCTACATCATCCTTGGGTAAACTTTAGGATTGAAGGATGCCCAATGGCTTGGTAAAGCAAGGTGAGTGTGACCATATTCGTTGTTGTTGTTCATTTGGGTAAATTTCTATTATATTGTTCAGATAGTGCTTGAGGAGTTTTCTTTTGGGATAAAATTGGAATGTGCATGATCATTTATGGAAGTGACGTATGTTTTTCTTTGTGAGAGTATTCATTCCTTAATAGATCCGTGGAGGTGTTTTGGCCTTTGGGGTGAAGCTTGGTAGGGGAGTACATCAAGGTTTGTAAGTTGGGTTTGGTTTTTTCTTTTTGCCTTGTTTTGGATTTCTAAGGGAGAAAAGAATTATGGTGGGGTGAATTTCCACACCAAGATTTTCAATTCCATGCTTTGGTTGAAATCTTTTTATTGGTTCTTAGCTTTGTACTGGTTTCTTAGTGTTCTGTGTTTGAAATTTTAGTGTCTCCTATGTCCATGATCTATGAACTTGGTCTTGGGGGTATTTAATGATACTTGGCCTCATATTTTTTAAAAAGTATGGAATTAGGTTCTGGTGATTTGGAGTTGGTTTAGTGACACTCATAGTCGAACCACTTATGGGGTAAGTTGTCGACGTGGTTTGTATCCATGGGTTGGATGAGTCATGGGGTGAAAAGGTGGGTTTCTATTGGGTATTTTGTCCCCTATCCTTGGTATATCATTACCCATTGGTTTCCCTATTTTACCCCCTTGGAATTATAGGCAAACCATCACTTTGTGGGTGGCCAGTACAGGGCGCACGATTCCAAACCATGCATGAAAACCATGTAGGTGTTTCCAGGTCATTAAAAATATTTATTAAATCCCCATTTTCACTTCAAAAATAAATCTAATACACCCATTTCTTCCCCCATTCAACACCAGCATCCATGTGAGGCCTCCAAGCTCCCTCAAGCTCCCATGGAACCAATCTTTGATGGTATATTTGGGTTGGGAAACTCCAAGATCCATTAAGGTTAGTAATTCCTTCTTCATTTCTCCCATCTTCCTTTGGTTTTTATTCCACTTACATGATGTTCTAAAATGTCCAAAATCTAGGATTAATACCTAGGGTTTATCCTTGAGTATGTTTTTGGTAAATCTTATGCTCTAGGGCTGGATTTATATCCCTTGTTGTGCGGCTGAGGTGGAGTTGAGGTATCACACCAAGATTTAAGGGTTTTAACTCAAACAGTATTTGATTCAATGTGTAACCATTTCATAGTGAGTTAGTTTTCTTGTTTTACTGATTTTTCATGTTCCACTTATGCAGTGTGTGGTGTGAAAATCATTTTTTATGGATTTGGTTAAGCATTTAATTTTATAGTTGCATTATTGTTCGAAGTTGTGTACTTTTTAAATGTAACACATGTGATATCCTTTATCGTAGTGTTATAAAATATGTAATTGATTTATTAGTTGATGAAAGGGGATGAAAATTCTGTTTTATTAATGCCTTAGTGTCATGTGGGACTTGGAAGGGGTTTTTTGAATAGGTTTAATGTGTAAAACCATGTTGTACTTCATGAGAGTGATTCTTGAACACATGTGTTTTTCATGTGTGTATTTTGTGGTATTATTTGATGTATTTTTATAACACTTGGGGGTGGTTTAATAAATTTTGTTAGGCCTAACAATTCTATTTTGGGTTGGTATTGGTGTGATTTTGGTCTTAATAAGAGTTTTGAAGTGGGTTTTTTGTGAAAACCGTGGTTATACCTCTTGGGTTTGTTTTATGAAAAGTTGTAAATGTTTTATTTGGTTAAAAATATTGATAAAAGGGTGTATATAGACTGTTTGGGTGAGTGTTCTAACATAATATGGGTTTTTTAAAAGTAACATAGTGATTTGAGATGTCCGAAATTTTTGAAATTTTTTATAAATTGCTTATGTGCTTTACTAAATTGTGTTGTGGGTGCGAAACATGGTTGTAAGATGTTTCATGTGATTTTGTTGACAAAATGAATATTTTAGGTGAGAAGGGTATTATGTGATAGGTTTGTGGGATGTTATTGGGGTTGGAACATCTTGGAATGGTTTTATAATTTTTTTAAAGGATTTGTGGAAGTGTTAAAGAAATCTAAAAAATGATGTGGGCTATTTTGGTGTGAGCATGATTTCAAAATGCATTTGAATGAAAAAGTTGATTTTGTGACTTGTGTGTTGTATATGTGATCTTTTGGTGAATTTGTGATGTGGAAGTTATTTTTTAATGTGAAAATTATATTTCTTGTATTGTTGATCTTGATTGAGAACAGGAGGCAAACCCAAGTATCTAGGTGGGTGGAGGTGTAATAGTATTCTAGTGATCCCGTGTGGTTTGGCCTCAGTTTCATGTAACAAGATTGGTGCTTACAACACAAATTAAATATGATTATTATGGTGATTGAGGAAAACTAGCTTATGGGTATGTTCCCTACTAGTGTCTAGTGCACGAGAACAAATATTGGGATGGTTACTCTCACCGAGATATGAGGTACCTGGTACCCACAGTGAGCTGGTGCCTAGGTGTTATTTTATCATTGCTTGTGCTCATTAAATGTTTTAATCTTACTATCGGTATATGGTATGTTTGGATGTAAATTTCAGTATCCTTGAAATTATTTTTAAAAGTGTTTATTCTTTAAAATAGACAACTTGAAAACTGTTTTTATTTAATGGTGTATCTTTTATAAATAGAAGTTTGCATTTAATGTTTCAAAAAACATGCGTGTTTCTCATATCTAAATGTTTATCACATGGAATATCTTAGCAGTGGTTTTTTATTGGGATCTGGCTCATATCTTACCTATACCTTTGGGTGTTAGTAGACTTGGTTATTTTTTTATAGGTCTGGATATAGTTTTTAGTGCCATTGGTTAGGGTTTCTAGTAGTTCCTTTGTGGTGCTGTCTTGTGGAGATGGCTTGAGGGAGGTGCCTTTCTCCTTGAGGATGATTCTTGGGATAATCACTGTTGGTTTCTAAAGTTTTGTATTATTTTATAATTTATTTAAACTATTTAATCCAATTCTGTTTTTTTGTAAAAGATGGTTTGTTTCGAAAAATCCAGATTTTTCATATTGAATTTCTTTGTTATTTAATGTTTATAAACTCAGGTAAATCCTTCCCAAACATCATTTCATGATACCCAGACACTTGTGATAGCCCATGGGGATCGTAAAACCCCTTATGTCCTTGTCATGGGCCTTGTTGGGTGCCATATTTTATGGCCACCAATTCTGGTTCATGAAAATCAAAACTGGAATTTTCTTCACAAAGCACAATTATGTGTCATTGTAAAAAATGTTTTCTGAGAACGTTTGGCACATTTGACAATGTTGGCGGAAATCTATTACGTTTTTTTCAACCAGATTAATTTTTTGTTATCAACACGGTGAAAAAAGATCCATAGAGGAAACTAATAATTTGATTGTGGATCCATCACAGTTTCAAAATTTAGTACATGATGTTGCAGGTCCATCTGTTCAATATAATAAAACTTAGGATGATATTGATTTAACTTCTGAGTTGGAACCATCTTAATTTTATGAGTGTTTTAGGTTTTTTTAGGATAAATTTTATCATGGTTGCAAGATAAAAAATTCAGAATCAGTTGCAAAATTTTTGGCTATTAAATCAGATAATGGGATGTTAAACAACTGTTTTGATCAGATATTTTCTTTGGTTAAAACATTGTTATCAAAAGGAAATGTGTTTCCTACATATTACTATGAGAGAAAGAGTCGGGTTTATAATATGGGTCTTATTTTTCAGAAGATTCATGCATTTTCAAATGATTGTATATTATATTCTAGTGGAAATGAGTCATTGAATAGTTGTCCCACATGTGGACAATGTAGGTATAAAGAAGCTCAACCAGAGAATTCAGGATTGATTCCTGTAAAAATTTTTATATATTTCCTATTTACACCAAGGTTGGAGCGTTTATTTATGTCTCATAACACAGTGACTATAATTTCATGGAATGAAACCACGATTTCAACTAGTAAAATCTTAAATCATCCATCTGATGGTGATTCATTGAAGAATTTTGACCGAGTGCATTTATCTTTTTCTTTAGAATCCCAGAACATGAGATTGAGTCTCTCTATGGAAAATTTCTATTCGTTTTTTTTTCTTATGGTAGTATGTATTCATGTTTTCCTGTATTTATATCTCCATACAATATACCTATATGGATGTTAAGGAAGGAGCCCTATATATTTTTGACCTTATTAATTCCAGTACATGAAAATAATAATATTGATGTTTATTTAAAACAATTGATTGATGAGTTAAATTCATAGTAGAGTAATTCTGTGAGTACATATGATGTTGCTACGAAACAAAATTTCCCTCTAAAAGATACATTAATGTTGATAATTAGTGACTTCCCGACATATGGCATGTTATCTGGATAGAGTACACATGGTCCAAAATCATGTCCTTAATATATGGGATACAACAAAGCATTTATTCTCGTCAATGGAAAAAAAACCTTGCTATTTTGACTATCATTGCATATTTATTCCAACTGATCATCCTTTTCGGCAGAACAAATATCATTTCAAAAAAGGCACAATTAAAAGGGATGAACCTCCAAAAATGATCTAAGGTATAGCGTTAAAATGACTTGATTTTTCATTACCTCCCATAACATTTGGACCAAAAATAAACCAATAGAAAATTCATGGCTTTCAGAAAGATCACAATTGGATAAAACAAATAATTTTTTGGGATCTTCTATATTGGTATAATTTTTTGGCCCAACACATGTTGGATGTCAGGCAATATTCAAAAGAACTATTTTGATAATTTATTTCATATAGTTATGGATATGCCAGGTAAGACCAAAGATAATATAAAGGCCCAATTAGATCTTTCCAAAATTTACAGGCAACCCGAACATGAACAGTTTAAAAATGACAAATCATTGAGGTTAATGAAACCAAAAGCAACTTATACACTGTCCAAAAAGAGCTGCTTATTATTTTTTCAGTGGATTGCAGATTTGAGACATCTATATTGTTGTGCTTCCAATTTGGGAAGATTAGTTAATAATTGTCATATTACCGGATTAAAAAGTCATTATTTACTTGTTATAATGGAAAGACATATGTCGATTGGATTAACATGTTTTTGGAATTCAATGATTTGGGTTTTGATTATAGAAATATCATTTTTTCGAGACATTTGTGCAGAGAAGACAGACTACGATGCACTAAGAAAACCAGAAGAAGATGTTGTTTTCATTATATATAAACTAGAAAATATCTTCCCACTGGATTTCTTTGACTCAACAGAACATTGGATATTAAATTTTCCACATGAAGCAACATGTTTAGGTTTTGTGCTGTTTCAATGGATGTTCTCATTCGAGGGATACATGCCAAAATTAAAGAAAAAAGTACGTAACAAAGCATCAATTGAAGGCTCAATTTCTGAAGCTTATTTTCTATAGGAAACTTCTATTTTCTACTCTAATTATTTTGAATATGAATATCCTTCAAAACAAAAATGTGTGGGATGGAATGAGGGGAATGTTAGTTATTAAATGGATAATCAATTACCAGGTTTTAATCACTCAGAGCTTGGCTTTGATGGAGTTCATAAATGATATATTTCATATAATGAGAATCACATATCTCATACATATGTTCCACTCAATTGTGAAAAAATTACATCATTTGTACTATGAGTGATTATATCAATTATTCTAAAATTTATGTTACAATAAGTAAAATTATTTTATTTTTAGGTTATATGATAATCATATCAAGCAAAATATTCCACAAATTACAGCAGCTACTCTTGAAGAATGCCGGAAAAAGAATTTTTCTTAATTGTTTTAAAAATTGGTAACATAAGTTATTGATGGTTTTAGATATCAATTCAGTTTATTATTTATTATATTGACAATTATATTACAATATTTTAGATGTCTCAACATGATGATAATGTTGATAAGAAACTATTTATATTGAGAAAACCACCATCCAAAATGGTTAAATCTTATAATGTGTATGTGGTGAATGGTTTTTGATTTCAAATACATGCATATGGGGAATAAAAGAAATGAACAATGGAGTTTTCCTGAGAGGATCTCATCATAGAGAAACTAAAGTTGACTTTTATAGAATGTTGGATGAAATTATTGAATTTTGTTATCTAGGATGAAATTATGTAATGATGTTTAAATTTTGGTGGTTGGATATTGAGAGAGGCTTGTGTGTTCATCAGAATCATGGAATCATCGATATTAAATTTAAAATCTTCTTATAGTAAATGAAATATTTTTACTATCTCAATAGGAACATAAAATTTATTATGCAAAGTACATGACCACTTCAAGAGACCTGGGTGATTTTTAGAGCCTAATAAAAATTAAATCTTGGGAAAATAAATTTACTCAAAGTGAATGTGGTTCTAATAAAGTGCTAGAAATTGAAAAATTTCAAGAGACGAATCCAAATCCATATTTTTCACAAAGAGACATGAATATCGATGATGACACCCCAGAATTGAGGGTCGATGGTGATGATTATGTTAATGATGTTACTAAAGAATTTGAAATGACAAGTGATGATGAAACTGAAACTCATAAGGATATCGATGACACTGAGGAGGAATATGAAGACATTGACATCGTCAGATATGAAGATGATTATGAAGGTAAATATTGACACAATTAAATACTGGTTATTAAATACTGGAACATTTAATATCACGTTTGGGATGGATTACATTCAAACTAGTTGGGTGATGGATTTCAGTGGAGATCTTCACTGGGCTGACAGAACTGGGGAAGACATGAGGTGATGCATCGAGCTGGTATCCATACATTCAGGACACATAGTGAGCATCTGGTAAGAAGATTTTTCAAATATTTTATATAACATTAAATATAAAAATTTTATATTATATTTATATAGGAAGTAAAGCAACCCGATATTACAGAGTACAATGTTTATTGGAGGATATATAGTGATCCAGCCACTGGAGAGATTAGAGGTGATTAAAAGCATCATATTGTTGTCAGAATTATTTCTTTTTCGGTTTTAAAATTAACTAAATATAATATTTTCACAATTTTAATTTCAAATTTGAATTAATGGAGTGATATGAGGCCATGAACTCTCAAACTCAGGATGAGATTCAGGATGAGACGACGGATCAGACTAGTACCCACCATTTCGATGAGGAGGCATGGATGTAGGCGACCTAGTATGCCATCGAGAAGGGGTGAGTAGTTGGTATTGACTCTCATTTGAAACATGTGTCTTATTGTGGTACTACTACGATGTCAATGTCCATCTTGAGAGGAGATTTCAAAGAGTCCTCATCTTCTGTATCACAGTATCAGGAGCATCTGTGAGCTCAGAGTGAGCTTAGAGAGAGTTTGCAGAAGCAGCATGAAGAGATGTCTCTATAAAAACCACAACGAAAACATGAGGAGGACATGCAATGATGGCAGAAATATTAACCCAAGATTTTGGAGTACATTCTCCATCATACTCGTAGTTTATCGATGGAGTGTAATACCCCAAGCTTCTACGGTACACTTCTCTTTGAATAATGCAATAGCATGTGTTGTATGCAACATAGATTTCTAACACACCACAACCAATCAAATATCCGTTATGAATAGAAATACCCACTTTTTTAAATTTATAAATTTTATTTTTCAAAACGGACTTCATTTTTGGATTTGGAATATCGAAATTAGCCTAGGGTGATTTTTTGGTATTTTTCTGAAAAACATCATTTTTTGATGAATAGTGAAACCATTAAGTGGTAGTTAAAAAAATGAGTTTTTCATAAAACATAATTTTACCGCTTCTGTGAGTGGAATTTCGAAAATCCGAGAGACAAGGTTAAGATCATGGAGTAAAATGTGGTTCAATGATATGAAAATAATTTTTGCTGAATAGTAACTTTTTTGGTTTTTTTACAACGGTTAAAATTAAATAGGGTAATTAAGGGTAAAAATGATATTAATATTACACTAACACATGTAATAATTCTATTGGACAAGTGTATCTAGACCAAAAACAACCTTAGGAATAAAATATTATTATTTAGGTCCACCTGGATTAGATTAGGAAATTTATTATTATTTAATTCAAAGAAGAGTTAAAAGAGTAAAAATCAAAGTTTATTTACTAAAACATTTTTAATATAGGGTTATACATAAGATAAATTCAATTTTAAATATTCATTATAAAGATAAAAATATTTCCTACATAATGGTATTTTATTTATAATTTATAGACATTATATAATTTAATTTAGTTATGACACAATGGTGATGCAGTAACTACCTAATTAATAGAATATTATGATAATTGATATTATAAATATCAAAGTAAATGTAATTTGAGACTTTTTATGAATTCCACTAATTTTCTAGGTTAATATGACATATTAGGATTGATTATATAAATTTTTTTCGAAGTAATAATTCTGTTATTAATTTATCAAAAAAAAATACCCAATAGTGTCAAAATTGACATAAAAGAGTTTTTAAAACAAATATTAGATTATTAATTGATATTCAATTCCTAAAAATATAAGGTTCGTCCAAAATACTTATATCATGATAGGTGTATCATTAATTGACCACTTGGGGGTCTCTTGGAGGTATATAGTAAGTTAATTAAACATATAATATAAAAATACAAAGTGACCATTAGAAACCGAAAGTGTAATTATTATAAAATAATATTTCTAGCTTTTCCAAAGGTTCCCCTCACCCCTCATATAAATGGGAACTCCCTCTTCTAACTAATTCACATATTCAAAGCCTTTTGGCTCGGCCAAACCCTTCCCAAATACTCTCTAAAAATCCCTCAATTAAACCTAGAGGCCTTATTTCGATCATAAAGACAACCTAAGTAGCCCTTTTGATCAAATCAAAAGGAAGAACCCGAAGAAGAGGTAACGTCTCCACCGCCATCTTTAAAGTTTTTTTTCTTCTTCAATTTCTTCTTTATTTGTTATTCCCATTCGAAAATAAAAATTCCAGTATCTCCTATATACTGTGATATTATTATAAATATGGTGCAACCATATTAAGTATTCTATGCATCATTTTAATGACATGTCACCATACGTGCGTACGTACGGCTTACCGTCTCCACGTCGTGGTGTAATTGTTAATCAAAATATTATTATTTGGATGGGTATAATAATGATGTGTAATTAATTTAAATAATAAATATAACATGATAATGATTCTGTATATATGATATAACATCCAATTATATATTATTTTAATAACAAAAGAATGATATTGTTGCTTGTGCGTACGTACGGACTACCGTCTCCACGAACACGATGAGATCCATTCCCCATCGTATCCATTCAAGACTAATTCTCATTTTATGATTAAAAGTAATGTTTAAGAACTTTATATCATTCTGGATATGAATAAGGTATAACCTATCCATAACTAACATGACTTATGTAACAACACATATAAAAGAAAATGAGTAAGTTAACACCCGAAACAATGATAATACTAAGATATTATTAAAAACTCAATGTTAAAAGATCATATATGATATCATAATTATGTATATGGTTCTTGTATAATTTAATAACAATGTTTTAACTAATATAGAGAAGGTTAACATACCATCAACTAAGGAAAAGTACATGGTAAGGGTTTATTTCTCAATCTCTTCATTATCCGAGGTTGTTTATACGTAATAATCTACTGGGATTTCTTTATCATCCACATCAATGTTTCTTAAAAATGTATTTCAAAACATTTTAACTATTTACAAGAATATGGTTTAAAGTCATTTATATCCTTGTTTGACTTTTTATAAGAGGTTTATAAAGAAATATTTTCGTCGTTTTCCAAACAAGGTGCTTTTTAACCTTTTCGACAGAATTAAGGTAAGAATGTTTTTTTAACTTATACAGAAGGTGCGGCTATTCTACGCCATTATAAAATCTATTAAGGTTCTCTTACAAGCTTATAAGAAAATTTTCAAAGTAAATGTTTTATTTTATAATTATGTGACTCTTAAATGACTTCAAAATAGGAAGATATATTTTTTCTAAAAAGAGTTTTGATTTTATCTATGTCAACATCCTTTGATGGATTTTAAGTTTATCTAGAGTTGATTTATGATGATAAAAAACTTCCATATTGTATTGATGGTTTTGTGATATGTTTGACTGTGGATGTGTTATTTTCATACCATTCATGGTTTATGAAGAAAGTATTGACATTTCGTATGCTAGTTTTAATACGAATGTTTATGTTATGTTTAAACCTGTTTATATGAAGAATGCATTGGACTTAATAAGTGACGGGTGGAGCCCGCTATAGCTCCTCGATGCATTGGTAGGTCTCATGAGTCAAACTAGTGTCTTGGAACAAGGCCTTGACAAAATCTTATGTGTAGTCTTGGCACGAGGTCTTGGCTATGTGGTTATGATAGTCTGGAATTATGCATTCCATCATTATGAAAGTGGTTATTAAAATTTAATTTGATTATTCGACTAGTAGAATATCCATGTGAATAAGTATATGGAATTATTTCATTTTATTTCTTCCATATTATGCGGAAGTTCAAGTTTTAAAAGTCTTTTGTTTTAGTTATACATTTCCTTAAATGTTTATGCTAATTTATGAAAGTTTCTGCAATATTTTTTTCCTTACTGGGCATTTGAGCTCACCCCTTTATTCATTTTATTTTTCCCAGGATGTGAAGATGTATTTTATGAATGACCTGCAGGGATAGTATGGGGGGATAAGAGTGTGGACATTGGAGACTATATTGTTTTAGTTTTTCATTTTATGATGTAAACTTTATGAATGTATCTAGTTATTCCATGGCTACTAAACTAATCAGTCTTTCGAGACTTGAGCTTTCTTGTGATCATGCCAATGTTATATAATAATGCACCGACTCTGGGTAACTAGGGTCAGGGAGTTAATGTTTTTATCATAGGAAGTTTAGTACAATCCTTGGAAGCTTGATTTAGATAAACTTTGATTAGAGCACAGAGCCCTAAGATGGACTTTGAGGATTAGATATTTTGTGAGTTTTCCTAGCAATACATCCCTATCTGGATACGAGAAGGTAGAGGAGGCTCTAGCACAGATGTACCTAGGGGTAAAACCTGAAAACACCACTTTGAGCTAGACTTGAACGAGAACCGGTGCACAACAACGAGCCTTACTGTACTCTTGTTTACGACACTCCTGGGGGATATGCTTAGGATAACTCTCATTTTCATTACAAATCATTATAAAGGGTTTATGAGTATATACATTCTCAAATAAGTCATTTTTATCATTATGGATTATATCCATAAATAGTTCATTTTATGTTAAGTGTTTTATAAGTATGGAATTATGTATTTTGATTCATAAACTGATCTAGTTTATGCCATTGTTTAGAAATGGTGCCTAGTGGAGAAAATGGAAACAGTATCAATGCAGACACTCCATGTAGGGATTTCCCTCCTGCTCAAGATAATTATAGTGGAGCTGGTGATGCAACTGGTGCTGATCAACTAATCACCATACTGGGACAACTCACCCAGGTTTTGAATAATAACCTTACCCGTATGGAGCACCCTGACCCACAACATGGAGAATCAATGTCAGATCGCTTCATGAGGTAACAACCACCAACATTAAATAGGAGTACAAATCTATTGGTAGCTGAGTAGTTGATAAGTTCCCTAGAGAAAATATTTCAGGCTTTGGGGATTAGTGAAAGGGAAAAAGTTATCATGGAAGTTTACCGCCTCACTGGAGATGCTGATCAATGGTGGACATTGATTCAAAACACGAAGGAAGATGATGAAGTATAAAATATGGAATGGAGGGAGTTCAATGATCTATTTTTAGAAAAATACTTTCCTTGTGACCATCATGCAGATATTGAAAGGCAATTTCTAAGTCTGAGACAAAAGGAGGATGAGAATGTCACAAAGTATGAGGCTAACTTTACAAGGTTATAAAGGTATACTAGAGATTATATACATAACCCAATAAGTAAGATTGATTATTTCTTTTATGGGTTAAAACCATTTCTTCGTCGAGCATTAGTGTCACAATCCTTCTCGTCATACGAAGATATTGTCTCATGTGATATCAAGACAGAAAAAGAATTCTCTAATTCGTATGACATTAAAGCAAAGAAAGAGAAGAAGAGATCTCCTGATCAATCTGGGAATGGAAATAAGGGGAATAAAGGAAAACATTGAATATCCATCCTGTGGTAAATGTGGGAAGAAACACCTCGATAATTGCTTAAAAGGAATGAGAGTCTGTTACAAGTGTGGTGAAAAAGGCCACCAAGCTCATGATTGCAAAGGGAAGAAGTAAGCTACCGATGTTCAATGATACAATTGCAGGGAGATGGGACATTATTCAAATGAATTTTCTAAGCGTCAGGGGAACTTACCTCAAAAAAGGCCAAGGGATCCAGGCCAAGCTTATGCTATCACTACTGCTGAGGTAGAAGCTCCGAAAGACGTGGTGGCAGGTAATTTAATGGTTTCCTCAAGTTTAGAAAATGTATTTTCGGATTCTGGATCATCGAATTGTTTCATATCTTCCCAGTTTACTAAGAAAATTAGATATTTCCAATTTGATTTAACAAGGGAGTTGTAAGTTAAAACTCATAAGGGAAGTATCATTGCAATAATGATTTTTCAATAAGTCCCTATTAGAGCACATAAATTTTCCTTATCTGGTGATCTCATCATCATACTTATGATTGAGTTTCATATAATCCTCGCTATGGATTGGATTTCGGACCATGATGCAAAGATTTATTGTAAGAAGAAGGAGGTTCCGATTTTTGATGATGATGATAAGGAAAACGTCATCTTTAGAGCGGAATCTTCACCACCTAATTCTTATCTAGATCCACCCCCAGTAGCTCAACTAAATTCAATTATTGGGGAGGAAGAGAATGAAATGATTGTGGGTGAGGATATGAATGTTAAAATAGAGGATGTACCTATTATGAAAGAATATGAAGATGTGTTTCCGGAATGTTTACATGGACATCCTCCAGAACGAGAAGTTGAGTTTTCCATTGATTTAATTCCTGGATCAAGGCCTATATCGAAGACCCCTTATAGAATGGCAACTGAGGAATTAATCGAACTAAAGAAACAACTAGAGTAATTGAGTAATAAGGGATTTATTCGACCTAGTGTTTCTCCATGGGAAGCCCCTGTCCTTTTGGTAAGAAGAATGATGGATCTATGAGGTTATGCATCAACTACAGGGAAATCAATGCTCTAAAAACAAATAACAAGTATCCCCTACCTCGCATTGATGATTTATTTGACCAACTGCATGGAGCTCAATACTTTTTGAAGATTTTCCTTTGATCTGGATACCATCAGTTGTGTGTGAAGAAGGAAGAAATTCCGAAGACAACATTTCGAACCAGGTATGGGCATTACGAGCTTACAGTAATGACTTTTGGATTGACTAATGAACCCTTTGTATTCATGGATCTTCTAAATAGAGTTTTCAAGGAATATCTCGATGAATTTGTTGTTGTATTTATTGATGATATCTTTGTATGCTCCATGAGCTATGAAGATCATCAAAATCACTTGTGCATTATCTTGAAGACTCTGAAAAGACATGAATTATATGGGAAGCTTAGGAAGTCTGAATTCTAGCTTCAAGAGATTTCTTTTCTTGGACATATTTTCTCTAAAGATGGAATCTATGTTGATCCTTCTAAGACCAAGGAAATCCAAGAATTGCCTACACTGATGACTATAACTGAGGTATGCAGTTTTATTGGTTTAGTAGGTTATTATCAACATTTCGTCCAGAATTTTTCCCGATTGGCTAACCCATTAACAAAGCTCACACGTAAATGGGTTAAATTTTTTTGGACAAAAGAGTGTGAATAATATTTTGAAGAACTGAAGATAAGATTAGTTAATGATCTTATATTGACTCTACCATCGAGGAATGATGGGTTCGTTATTTAAAGCGATGAATCGAAGAAAGGACTTGGTTGTGTCCTTATGTAGAATGATAGAGTTATTTCCTATGCATCACGACAATTGAAAATTCATTAACAAAACTATCCTACTCATGATCTCAAGTTAGAAGGTGTGATCTTTACTTTGAAGATATGGAGGCACTACCTCTATGGTGAAAAATGTTAGATTTATACTGATCACACTATTTTGAAGTATATTTTCTCAAAAAAAGAACTCAACATGAGGAAAAGGAGATGGCTTTAATTACTCAAGGATTATGATTGCACGATACACTACCACCCGGGGAAGGAAAACAAGGTGGCCGATGCTTTGAGAAGAAAATATCATGGAGTTTTGAACAACATGAGAATTGAAAGGGATCCAATTTTTATGGATCTAGTTTAGATAGACATGGGAATAACCATGGAAGGTGAAACATCAATGATTTTTCAAATGGTTGCAAAACCATCTTTACTAGAAAGGATTAAGAGTTCTCAGACTGATGATGAAGAATTTCAAAAGAAGATTAAATCTGTTAATGATGGGAGATGGAGATTATTTGTGTATGTAGATAGAATTTTGAAATTTGGGAAGAGGCTTTGTGTTCCCGATATACCTGATCTAAAAAGGGAATTGCTGGATGATGCTCATAGTTCCAATTTCTCTATACACCCTGGGAGCACCAAAATGTATAGAGATTTGAAGGAACATTTTTGGTGGGACAACATGAAGAGGGAGATTGCTGATTTTTTGTCAAGATGTATGGTTTGTCAACAAGTGAAAGCTGGAAGGCAACAACCTGATGGTGTATTGCAACCTCTTCCCATACCTTAGTGGAAATGAGATAATATCACGATGGACTTTGTCATGGGACTACCAAAGACTCCTAGAAGGAATGATGCAATATGGGTTATTTTTGACTGTCTTACCAAGTCAGAACATTTTCTTGATATAAGATATGATCTACCACTAGAACGTCTAGCAAGACTATATATTGATGAAGTTGTGAGACTTCATGGAGTAACATTATTGATTGTTTCTGATCATGATCCCCATTTTAGTTCAAGATTCTGGAATGGTCTTTAGAAATCCCTGGATACTGAACTTCAATTGAGCACTGCCTACCACTCTTAAATAGATAGACAATCAGAACTGACTATTCAAACCTTAGAAGACATGTTTTGATCCTTCTAACTAGAATTTTAGGGTATTTGGGATCAATATTTACCTATGGTAGAATTTTCCTATAACAATAGCTTCCATTCGAGTATTCAGATGGCACCATATGAAGAGTTATATGGAAAGAGATGTCGCACACCAACCTGTTGGGATGACATTGGTGAAAGAAAACTTGTAGGCCCAGAACTGGTGGAGGAAACGATGGAAAAGGTGAAAGTAATCCAAAACCGTATCAAAGCAGCTCAAAGTAGACAGAAGAGCTATGCCGATAATCGAAGGAAGGATTTGGAATTTCAAGTTGGTGATTTTGTTTTTTTGAAGGTATCTCCATGGAAGGGAGTCATACGTTTCGGTAAGAAAGGTAAATTGAGTCCTAGGTACATCGGACCTTTCAAAATTATAGAACGAATTGGGCCTGTAGCTTACCGATTGGAAATGCCGCCAAGTCTCTCTAAAGATCACGATGTGTTCCATGTATCACTGTTGAGGAAATAAATGCCTGACCCAACGTATGTACTCACCTATGAGGAATTAGAACTGGAACCGAATCTGTCTTATTGTGAAGAGCCCATCAAGATTCTTGATACAAGAGAACAAGTACTGAGAAACTGGAAGACTCGTCTGGTAAAAGTCTTGTGGAGAAACCATAAGATGGAAGAAGCAACGTGGGAACCTGAGGAACTTATGATGAAGAACCGCCAGATTGTTTTCATGTGGTAGTATTCTAGAAATTTCAAGGATGAATTTATTTGAGGGAGGGGAGAATGTAACAACCCAAACTTCTATGGTAAGCTTCTCTTTGAATAATGCAATATCATGTGTTGTACATAACATCGAGTTCTAACACACCACAACCAATCAAACTAGCTGTTAAGAATAGTAATACCCACTTTTTTAAATTTATAAATTTTATTTTTCAAAATGGGATTCATTTTTGGATTTGGAATATAGAAATTAGCCTAGGGTGATTTTTTGGTATTTTTCTGAAAAACATCATTTTTTGATGAATAGTGAAACCACTAAGTGGTAGTTAAAAAACTGATTTTTTCATAAAACATAATTTTACCGCTTCTGTGAGTGGAATTTGAAAAATGCGAGAGACACGGTTAATATCAAGGAGTAAAATGTGGTTCAATGAGATGAAAATAATTTTTGGTGAATAGTAACTTTTTTACTTTTATTTACCACGGTTAAAAGTAAATAGGGTAATTAAGGGTAAAAATGATATTAATATTACCCTAAAATGTGTCCTAATTCTATTGGACAAGTTTATCCCGACCAAAAACAACCTTACGAATAAAATATTATCATTTAGGTCCACTTGGATTAGATTATGAAATTTATTATTATTTAATTCAATGAAGAGTTAAAAGAGTTAAAATCAAAGTTTATTTACGACAACATTTTTAATATAGGGTTATACATAAGATAAATTTGATTGTAAATATTAAATAGAAAGATAAAACGATTTACTACATAATGGTATTTTATTTATAATTTTTAGACATTAAATAATTTAATTTATTTATGACACAATGGTAATGCAGTAGTTGCCTAATTAATGAAATATTAAAATAATTGATATTATAAATATCAAAGTAAATGTAATTTGAGACTTTTTATGAATTACACGAATTTTCTAGGTTAATATGACATATTAGGATTGATTATATAATTTTTTTTTCGAAGTAATAATGCTGTTATGAATTTATCAAAAACAAAATACCCAATAGTGACAAAATTGACATAAAAGAGTTTTTTTTAAAAAGTATTATATTATTAATTGATATTCAATTCCTAAAAATATACGGTTCGGAAAAAAGACTTATATCATGATAGAAGTATCATTAATGGACCACTTGGGGGTCTCTTGGAGGTATATAAATAGTTTTTTAACTATATAATATAAAAATACAAAGTTACATGGTAAGTGTCAAACTAATTAACTAAGAGCTAAAACTAAAATAAAAGGTTAATATAATGACCCAAACCTATCTAAATTATATTGTTTGAGTGATTTTTGACCCACCCCCACCTTAAAATTTAAATAATCCACTTTGGTTCCATTAGAACCCGAAAATGAGTTTATTATAAAATAATATTTCTTGCTTTACCAAAGGTGCCCCTCACCCCTCTTATAGAAGAGCACTCCCTCTTCTCACTAATTCACACATTCAAAGCCTTTTGGCTCAGCCAAACCATACCCAAATACTCTATAAACTTCCCTCGCTTCAATCTAGATGCCTTAGTTTGATCAGAAATCAAACTTAAGGATCCCTTTTGATCAAATCAAAAGGAAGAACCCAAAGAAGAGGTAACATCTTCACCACCATCTTTAAAGTTCCTTTCTTCCTCAACATATTATTTCTTTGTTATTCCCATTCTAAAATAATAAATCCAGTATCTCCTATATATTGTGATATTATTATAAATATGGTACAACCATATTAAGTATTCTATGCATCATTTGAATGACATGTCACCATACGTGCGTACGTACGGCTTACCGTCTCCACGTCGTGGTGTAATTGTTAATCAATATATTAATATTTGGATGGGTAAAATAATGATGTATAATTCATGTAAATAATAAATAAAACATGATAATGATTCTTTATATATGATATACCATCCAATTATATTTTATTTTAATAACAAAAGATTGATATTGTCACTCTTGCGTACGTATGGACTACCGTCTCCACAAACGCAATGAGATTAATTCCCCATCATATCCATTCAAGACTAATTCTCATTCGATGATTAATGGTAATTTTTAAGAACATTATATCATTATGGATATGAATAAGGTACAACCTATCCATAACATACACAACTTATGTAACAACACATATAAATGAAAACAAGTAAGCTAACATCCGAAACAATGATAATACTAAGATATTATTCACAAATAAATGTTAAAAGATCATATATGATATCATGATTATGTATATGATTCTTGAATAATTTCATAACAATGTTTTATGTATTATAAAGGAGTTTAACATACCATATACTAAGGAAAAGTACAAGGTAAGAGTTTATTTCGCAATCTCTTCATTATCCGAGGTTGTTTATACGTAATAATCTACTGGGATTTCTTTATCATCCACATCCATGTTTCTTAAGCATGTATTTCAAAACATTTTTACTATTTACAAGAATATGGGTTAAAATCATTTATACCCTTGTTTTACTTTTTATAATAGGTTTATAAAGGAATATTTCCGTCGTTTTCCAAACAAGGTGCTTTTTAACCTTTTCGACAGAATTAAGGTAAGAATGTTTTTGTAACTTATACGGTGGGTGTGGCTATTTTCCACCGCTATAAAATCTTGAAGCTTCCCATACAAGATTATAAAAAAATTTTCAAAATAAATGTTCTATTTTATAATTATGTGACTCCTAAATGATTTCAAAATATGAAGAGATATTTCTCTAAAAGGAGTTTTGATTTTCTCTATGTCAACATCCTTTGATGGATTTTAAGTTTATTTGGAGTTGATTTATTATGATACGAAACTTCCCTATTTTATCGATGGTTTTGTGATATGTTTGACTGTGGATGTGTTATTTTCATACCATTAAAGGTTTATGAATAAAGTATTGACATTTTGTATGCTATTTTTAATACGAATGTTTATGTTATGTTTAAACCTGTTCATATAAGGAATGCATTGGACTTAATAAGTGATGGGTGGAACCCGCTATATCTCCTCGATGCATCAGTAGGTCTCATGATACAATCTAGTGTCTTGGCACAAGGCCTTGAAAAAATATTATGTGTAGTCTTGGCATGAGGCCTTGGGTATGTGGTTATGATAGTCTGGCATTATGCATTCCATCATTATGAAAGTGGTTATTGATATTTCATGTGATTATTCGACTAGTAGAATATCCATGTGAATATGTATATGGAATTAATTCATTTTATTTCTACCATGTTATGCTAAAGTTAATGTTTTAAAAGTCTTTTGTTTTATTTATACATTTCCTTAAATGTTTATGCTAATTTATGAAATTTTCCACTATATTGTTATCCTTACTGGGCATTTGAGCTCACCCCTTTATATGTTTTATTTTTACCAGGATGTGAAGAGGTATTTTATGAATGACCTGTAGGGATAGTATGGGGGGATAATAGTGTGGACTATAGAGACTATATTGTTTTAGTTTTTAATTTTATGATGTAAACTTTATGAATATTACTAGTTATTCAAAGGCTACTAAACTAATCGGTCTTTTGAGACTTGATCTTTCTTGTGATCATGCCAATGTTATATAATAATGCACCGAATCAGGGTAACTGGGGTCGGGGCGTTACTATTTTTATTAGAGAAAGTTTAGTACACACCTTGGAAGCTATATTTAGATAAACTTGGATTAGAGCACATAGACCAAAGATGGACTTTGAGGATTAGTATAGAATAACTTCCTAGAATCTTGGTATTGTAGTGATTTTTTGATTTTTCGGAGAAATACTTCTCTATCTGGATACGAGCAGGTAGAGGCGGCTCTGGCACAGATGTACCTAGGGGTAAAACCTGAAAACACCGCTTTGAGATAGACTCGAAGGAGAACTGGTGCACGACAACATGCCCTGCTCCACTCTTGGTTACGAAACTCCTGAGGGATATGCTTAGGATAACTCTCATTTTCTTTACAAATCATTATGAAGGGTTTATGAGTATATACATTCTCAAAGAAAACATTTTTATGATTATGGATTATATCTATAAATAGTTCATTTTATGTTAAGTGTTTTATAAGCATGGAATTATGTATTTTGATTCATAAACTGGTCTAGTTTATGCCATTTTTTAGAAATGGGGCCTATTGGAAGAAATGGAAACCGTATCAATGAACACACTCCATGTAGGGATTTACCTCCTACTCAAGATAATTATAGTGGAGCTGGTGATGCAACTGGTGCTGATCAACTAATCACCATACTGGGACAACTCACTCAGGTTATGAATAATAACCTTACTCGTATAGAGCACCCTGATCCACAGCGTGGAGCATCAATGTTAGATCTCTTCATGAGGAAACAACCACCAAAATTAAATGGGAGTTCAAATCCATTTGTAGCTGAGCAATGGAAAAGTTCACTAGAGAAAATATGTCAGGCTTTGGGGATTAGTGAAAGGGAAAAAGTTATCATAGCAGTTTACCACCTCACTGGAGATGCGGATCAATGGTGGCCATTGATTCAAAACACGAAGGAATATGATGAAGTATAAAATATGGAATGGAGGGAGTTCAAATATCTGTTTTTAGAAAAATACTTTCCTCATGACCATTGGCCAGATATGGAAAGGCAATTTCTAAGTCTGAGACAAAAGGAGGATGAGAATGTCAGAAAGTATGAGGCTAACTTTACAAGGTTAGCAAGGTATGCTGGAGATTATTTACATAACCCAAGAAGTAAGATTGATCGTTTCTTTGATGGTTTAAAACCATTTCTTCGTCGAGAATTAGTGTCACAATACTTCTCGTCGTACAAAGATATTTTGTCATGTGCTATCAAGAATGAAAAGTAATTCTCTAAGTCTTACGACTTTAAAGAAAAGCAAGATAAGAAGAGATATTCTGATCAATCTAGCAATAGAAATAAAGGGAATAATTGAAAAGTTGACTATCCCTCCTGTGGTAAATGTGGGAATAAACACCCTGATACATGCTTAAAAGGAATGGGAGTCTTTTACTAGTGTGGTGAAAAAGGCCACCAAGATCGTGATTGCAAAGGAAAGAAGGAAGCTACCGATGTTCAATGATACAATTGTAGGGAGATGGGACATTATGAAAATGAATGTTCTAGGAGTTAGGGGAACTTATCTCAAAAAAGGCCAAGGGATCAAGGCCAAGCTTATGCTATCACTACTACTGAGGTAGAAGCTCTGAAAGATGTTGTGGAAGGTAATTTAATGGTTTCCTCAAGTTTAGAAAATACATTATTTGATTCTTGGATCATCATATTATTTCATATCTTCCCAGTATGCTAAGAAAATTAGATATTTCCAATTTGATTTAACAAGGGAGTTGTAAGTTAAATCTCCTAAGGGATGTATCATTGCAACATTGTTTTTTGAATCAGTCCCCATTAGAGCACATAAATGTTCTTTATCCGCTGATCTCATCGTCATACCTATGATTGAGTTTGATATAATCCTCACTATAGATTGGCTTTCAGACCATGATGCGAAGATTTATTGTAAGAACAAGGAGGTTGGTATTTTTGATGATGATGATAAGGAACACCTTATATTTAGAGTAGAATCATCACCACCTAATTCCTATCTAGATCCACCCCCACTAGCTCAACTGTAACAGCCCGAGATTTTATGAAAAATATTCTTTTTAATTTTATTAATGTCTTGTGTTGTACGCTACACCAAAAGGAGCTTGCACAACACGCATCCTTGACTTGCCTTGCATTACACGCAATCGCGACCTTCCTCGATAGCGTGTGTAATACGCAATACCGAGTTTCACTAAACAACGATATGCTATTAAAATATTATTAAAACTAGCCGTTATGAATAGTAATAACCACTTTTTAAAATTCTGTAAATCTTATTTTTCAAAATGAACTTCATTTTTGGATTCGGAGTATCGAATTTAGCCTAAGGTGAAATTTTGGTACTTTTCGGATAACTTTCATATTCTGATGAATAGTGAAAATTACTAATTTATAATTAAAAACAACTTTTTTAATCGAAATAATTAATAGTGATAAATTATTAATTTGAGTGGTTTTAATGTATATTTAGAATATATTTTTACAATTTAATACAATGTTTGTCATTGGTTGTAATTTCACATTTAAACCAGACATAATCAAGTGTCAATCTTTTGATATATATTGTTTCCTAAAAACACGCTATTTATTTTAACAGCGGTATTTAATTATAAAATTAATTAATGCAACTTCTATGTTATGAATTTGGTAAAATAGATTTCATTTTTGAATTCGGAATATGAAATATAGCTTAGGATGAAATTTTGGCATTGTTCTGAAAAACATCAATTTTTGATGAATAGTGAAACTACTAAGTGGTAGGTTAAAAAAACTGAATTTTGTATAAAACTTAATTTTACCGCTTCTGTGAATGGAATTTTGAAAATCCGACAGACACGGTTAATATCAAGGACTAAAATGTGGTTCAATGAGATGAAAATAATTTTTGGTGAATAGTAACTTTTTACTTTTTTTTACCGCGGTTAATAGTAAATAGGGTAACTAAGGGTAAATATGATATTACTATTACCCTAACACATGTCCTAATTCTATTGGACAAGTGTAATTCGACCAAAAACAAACTTAGGAATAAAATATGACCATTTAGGCCCACTTGGATTAGATTAGGACATTTATTATTAATTTATTTAAAGAAAGGTTAAAATAGTTAAAATCAATGTTTAATAAGTAAATCATTTTTAATATGGGGTTATACATAAGATAAATTCGATTGTAAATATTCATTAGAAAGCTAAACAGATTTCCTACATGATGGTATTTTATTTGTAATTTTTAGAAATCAAATAATTTAATTTATTTATGACACAAAGATGATGCAGTAATTATCTTGTTAACGAAATATTGACATAATTGATGTTATAAACACCAAAATAAATGTAATTTGAGACTTTTTATGAATTCCACTAATTTTCTAAGTTACTATGATATATTAGTGTTGCTTTAATCAACTTGGTTCGAACATTTAATTCTGTTATGATTTTCACAAAAATCATATATCAAATAGTGTCAAAATTGACACAAAATAGTTTTTAAATCAAATATTATATTATTAATTGTTATTGTTTTCCTAAAAATCTAAGGTTCGGCCAAATGACTTAGATAAGGATATATATATTAATAATAAACAATTTGGGGTTCGTTTGGCATGTTATAGTAAGTGTATTAACCATATAGTGAAAGAAAACAAAAAGACACGGTAAAAGTTAAATTATTTAACTTGGAGTTAAATCTAATTGATAAGGTTAAAATAATATCCTAAACTTCTATAAATTCTATTGGTTGATAGGATTTCGACCCATCCCCACTTTAGCTCCGAAATAAGACCCTTTGGAACCATTATAAACCGATTTTGACTTTAATATAAAATAATATTTTGAGATATTCCTAAGGTGCCCCTCTCCTCCCCTATAAAAGGACACCTCCTCCCCCTCCTCCTCACACCAATTTGAGCACTCACGCTCGGCCAACCCCTGCCAAAATCTCTTCTCCACTTCCCTAGCAACATCCTAGAGGTTCTGGTCTTCCTCAAAGACCAATTCTAGTTCCCTAAGAGGAGGTCTCAAAGAGGCACTTCAAAGAAGAGGTAATTACCGTTACCAATTCTTTCATCTTTATTTCTTCTTCCACTTCTTCTTCTTAGGTTGTTTCATTATGAAGTAATAACATCAGTATCACTCATATACTGATATGTTATTATAAGTATGAAACAACCCTATTTCACCATCTATCCATCCTACGGAAAAATGAAATCACCGCGCGTGCGTACGTACGGAATACCGTCTCCACGCCGTGGTGTAATCTATTTTCCACCATCACCTTACAAGGATGGGTATAATGGTGTAATGAGTAACTATATATGATTATTATGAAGTAATATTGATACTGAAATAATATATATATATATATATATATATACTCCAATACAATTCCACAATCATAGGAACGATATCATCACTCGTGCGTACGAACGGAATACCGTCTCCACGATGTGATTCGACTCGTTCTACATGATCTTCATATCATAATGATTATATAAATGAATTGAATGAATGAATATGGTATATACTACACTAATACCATTCTGGAAATGAATTATCTATAACCTAAAGATAAGAATAAGAATTTATTCAACAAAACACGCATAAGAACAAAAAGTTATAAAGACCCGAGTAACAAGTAACAATGAAATATTACTAACAAGAAGCTAATAATATGACCATATATGATATCATATCAATATGTATGATTCTGGAATAAGTCAATAACATTATTTAAACCATTATACAGGAGCTTCGGACACGAACAAAGCAAATCGGACCTAAGGTAAGGGAAATATCACAATCTCATTTTTATCTGAGATTGTTTATACTTTGGTATTTACTGGGGTGTATTTTATCATCCACATCCATGTTTCCCCAATATGTAATATTATTTCCATCCAACTACAATTTTTTAAATCCAATTTTACCCTTCGGTGAGTTTTTAGTAAAAATTATGAAAGGAATCTTTTGACGTTTTTCATACGAGGTGCTTTTTGACTTTTCCGACAAAAGTACGAAAAATGTTTTTTTTAACTTATACGGCATGAATGGATTTTTAAAACATTATTTCCAAGAATCTTTCTTTACAAGTTTTCAAGTTTATTTTTAATCAACTTCTTTTATTTTAAAGTCGTATGACATGTTATGAAAGGAAAAAATGTTTTTGAAGTACAAAGGATATTTTCCTCAAGAATGGAGTTCAAGTATTTTATCAAAATTATTTTCCATCTAAGATAATAAAAGGGTTCTATTTTTATCCCTATTATTACATTGGTTTGATTATGTGGTGATGGAAATATTTTTATGAATTCCATTATCTTATATGAATTGTTTTATGATGTCATGTTGTTTAAGAATCCCATTTTTATTACATGGGTTACGCTATGATGTATGGTTTATGATTATGTGGCACACATAAGAAAGGATTCATTATAAGATGGGTGGGACTTATATCTCCCTCCAATGCATTGGGTAAAGATTTTATATCTCATGAGATAGACATGGCTGAAATGGTAGGTTATACCGGTTCAGTGAAACAGGACTGAAACGAGGGTTACTCGATTCAGAAAGGGACTTTGTCCACTAAGATAGTCTTGGCATTGAGTCTTGACTAAAAAGAAATGATTATCTATGATTATGTGTGTATGCCACAAAGTTTCATGTTTTAAGTTATGATTATTGGGATTACATTTCACTTCTATGATTTATCCCATGTTATGATATTATGAGTTTTTTTTGCAGGTTAAGATTTCCAAAAGCTATGTTCTTATATATATGATGTGATTGATATTTCTTTTGTTTACCCTTACTGAGCATTTGAGCTCACCCTTTTATGTTTTCTTTTCCCCAGGATATAAAGAAAGGGTTTAGGTAAAAAAAAGGGATGACCTTTATGGGAGATATTGAAGAACTTTTACCACGATTAGAAGATTACGTTCCGAGTTTCCAAAGACACTAAACTATTACGATCCTTTAGTGTGTGTTTTTGTTATGTACTAAGTATTCCGCAAAAGTAATGTAATTTCCATGTACATCAGGCTTCGGGTCTCTACAGTTGGTATCAGAGGAAAGGTTTAGTCAACCTTTGGAAACTAGGATGCGAGAACTTTAGTGAGATCCCTAGAGATATTTCTAAGGTATGTCTAGGGATGTCCCTAAGGATAAGTATACGTATAGGATACAGTATTAGAACTATGGTAACGATATTAGATTAAACCAAAGATGTTAGATATTTAAGTTACTCCCCCTTCATTATGATTTTTGCCTCTCACACTATTCTTTTTGGGTTTTAGAAAATGGCTGGAAACAAGGTGATTCACGATAATGGAAGATATGATGGACAATGGACTGATATTCTTCATGAGCAACCAAATGAAATGGGATTTGGAAGTCCAAACATCATCATTATGCCGAATCAGCAATCTCATAATATGATCAATAAAGTAAAATTTGGTAAGTTTCCTGACTCGGCTAATAAGAGAAAGATGGAGTTTCATGATGATCATAGAGGAAAGAAAGTTCAATTTCCCCTATGTAAATCATGTGGGAAGAGGCATCAAGGAGAATGTTTCAAGGGAACTGGAAGATGCTTTGGGTGTGGAAAAGAAGGACACAAAGCAAGTAAGTGCAAAGGAAAAGGGTCGGTTAACACCATGGATGAGGATAATGGTAATGCTACGACATCAAAAATGGTTAAGTGTTTTAAATGTGGAATGTATGGGCATTATGCAAACAAATGCCCTAAGGGAAAGACTCATGAAGAGAATCAGTATGGTCATATGGGTAGTATTTATGTGGATGATGATGAAGAGACTACAAATGATATGTGAGATGAAAGAATTTTTGAAGCTCGGTCAATGGTTTGAGAATGTAGTGGCGTGATTACATGTTTATCATGTGTAATTTTGGAATAAAGAGACATCTATGGATTGTTACACTGTTGTCTTTCCTTGTGTTTTGAAAAGTGTATAATATTACCAGTATCCATGAAAGGTTATTCAGATATTTTTGGAATGTAGATGATATGCGCATAATGAAGGGATAAGGAGAAAATTAAATGTTTGATTGTATTCATGAGCTCATGATTGATATAAGGACTAAGTGATATCATGGTTTGAGTATATAGAATTTTGAGGATTTTGGTATGTGGAAAGTGTTAACTTTAAACTGCATTCATGTTTTCACTAAGGTATTCAAGCGAATACATGATTAAGGACTTTGAATGTTTACAATGTGACCAACAAGACATATCTTATGGGGATCAACGATGGTATTAAATCTCTGGTAATCATTTTCACTATGTTATGAGAGTCGACTGCAGTATTATGGATAAGCCTAAAGATTAGAATGGATTATGTTGGACATAAGTTAGTATTGTTTAAGGATAGAAGTTTTTTTGATATTATTGATGGGATGTTATAGTAATATAGTTTTATAAAAAGGACAACCTGCAGGACGGGTGACAGCCCATCGCTTCGGACAAGGCTGTAGGAATCGAACCCACAACTGAAGTGCGACTGGCCTTTATCGCCTACCACTGACCTACAGGAAGTCCCTGTTTAGTAGAAACTAGTGTTATTATATTAAGCAGTATGATATATGAAGTATAAGCCCATTTTAGGAACCATATATGATTAATCCCACTATAGATCGACTTATGTATATAAATTTTGCTAACCTTTTGAGACAGATGGAATGACCCGTCATTCTATCACAAGATCTGCAAACACTTCACGAATAACAAATTCAACTTCATTTATTTAAGAGATGAAGTGGAAATTGTTAAAGGCACGAACAACAGTGAGGTTGTACCAAAATAAAGTAAGTATTTATTCTAATTCAAATTCTTTAACTTTAGGGAAATGATCTTGAAAACCAAAAATGTTGTCCTAGTTCTCTTATACCTGATGAATCAGATGGTACCTTAGATCGTCACAAATTTATGGATTTGTGATTACTGGCTTTTCCATAGCCATGTTTTCTACCACTCTCCATCAGAACATGATGGTTAGATTTCTCTTCCATATCCATATTTTCACCTATGTGGAAACCCAGTGATTAGTTTATTTGGGTAATCGTTACATTTCATACTTTAGTTATTAAAGCCATGTTTTGGTATTCCTTTTTACGATGTGGGTTTCTATTAAAGAAACTTTCGAATAGTAAACCATTTATAACCCCGACGAATTTCGAGGGCGAAATTCATTTTAAGGGGGGTAGAATGTAACAGCCCGAGATTTTATGAAAAATATTCTTTTTAATTTTATTAATGTCTTGTGTTGTACGCTACACCAAAAGGATCTTGCACAACACGCATCCTTGACTTGCCTTGCATTACACGCAATCGCGACCTTCCTCGATAGCGTGTGTAATACGCAATACCGAGTTTCACTAAACAACGATATGCTATTAAAATATTATTAAAACTAGCCGTTATGAATAGTAATAACCACTTTTTAAAATTCTGTAAATCTTATTTTTCAAAATGAACTTCATTTTTGGATTCGGAGTATCGAATTTAGCCTAAGGTGAAATTTTAGTACTTTTCGGATAACTTTCATATTCTGATGAATAGTGAAAATTACTAATTTATAATTAAAAACAACTTTTTTAATCGAAATAATTAATAGTGATAAATTATTAATTTGAGTGGTTTTAAAGTATATTTAGAATATATTTTTACAATTTAATACAATGTTGGTCATTGGATGTAATTTCACATTTAAACCAGACATAATCAAGTGTCAATCTTTTGATATATATTGTTTCCTAAAAACATGCTATTTATTTTAACAGCGGGATTTAATTATAAAATTAATTAATGCAACTTCTATGTTATGAATTTGGTAAAATAGATTTCATTTTTGAATTCGGAATATGAAATATAGCTTAGGATGAAATTTTGGCATTGTTCTGAAAAACATCAATTTTTGATGAATAGTGAAACTACTAAGTGGTAGGTTAAAAAAACTGAATTTTGTATAAAACTTAATTTTACCGCTTCTGTGAATGGAATTTTGAAAATCCGACAGACACGGTTAATATCAAGGACTAAAATGTGGTTCAATGAGATGAAAATAATTTTTGGTGAATAGTAACTTTTTACTTTTTTTTACCGCGGTTAATAGTAAATAGGGTAACTAAGGGTAAATATGATATTACTATTACCCTAACACATGTCCTAATTCTATTGGACAAGTGTAATTCGACCAAAAACAAACTTAGGAATAAAATATGACCATTTAGGCCCACTTGGATTAGATTAGGACATTTATTATTAATTTATTTAAAGAAAGGTTAAAATAGTTAAAATCAATGTTTAATAAGTAAATCATTTTTAATATGGGGTTATACATAAGATAAATTCTATTGTAAATATTCATTAGAAAGCTAAAAAGATTTCCTACATGATGGAATTTTATTTGTAATTTTTAGAAATCAAATAATTTAATTTATTTATGACACAAAGATGATGCAGTAATTATCTTGTTAACGAAATATTGACATAATTGATGTTATAAACACCAAAATAAATGTAATTTGAGACTTTTTATGAATTCCACTAATTTTATAGGTTACTATGATATATTAATGTTGCTTTAATCAACTTGGTTCGAACATTTAATTCTGTTATGATTTTCACAAAAATCATATATCAAATAGTGTCAAAATTGACACAAAATAGTTTTTAAATAAAATATTATATTATTAATTGTTATTGTATTCCTAAAAATCTAAGGTTCGGCCAAATGACTTATATAAGGATATATATATTAATAATAAACAATTTGGGGTTCGTTTGGCATGTTATAGTAAGTGTATTAACCATATAGTGAAAGAAAACAAAAAGACACGGTAAAAGTTAAATTATTTAACTTGGAGTTAAATCTAATTGATAAGGTTAAAATAATATCCTAAACTTGTCTAAATTCTATTGGTTGATAGGATTTCGACCCATCCCCACTTTAGCTCCGAAATAAGACCCTTTGGAACCATTATAAACCGATTTTGACTTTAATATAAAATAATATTTTGAGATATTCCTAAGGTGCCCCTCTCCTCCCCTATAAAAGGACACCTCCTCCCCCTCCTCCTCACACCAATTTGAGCTCTCAAGCTCGGCCAACCCCTGCCAAAATCTCTTCTCCACTTCCCTAGCAACATCCTAGAGGTTCTGGTCTTCCTCAAAGACCAATTATAGTTCCCTAAGAGGAGGTCTCAAAGAGGCACTTCAAAGAAGAGGTAATTACCGTTACCAATTCTTTCATCTTTATTTCTTCTTCCACTTCTTCTTCTTAGGTTGTTTCATTATGAAGTAATAACATCAGTATCACTCATATACTGATATGTTATTATAAGTATGAAACAACCCTATTTCACCATCTATCCATCCTACGGAAAAATGAAATCACCGCGCGTGCGTACGTACGGAATACCGTCTCCACGCCGTGGTGTAATCTATTTTCCACCATCACCTTACAAGGATGGGTATAATGGTGTAATGAGTAACTATATATGATTATTATGAAGTAATATTGATACTGAAATAATATATATATATATACTCCAATACAATTCCACGATCATAGGAACGATATCATCACTCGTGCGTACGAACGGAATACCGTCTCCACGATGTGATGCGACTCGTTCTACATGATCTTCATTTCATAATGATTATATAAATGAATTTAATGAATGAATATAGTATATACTACACTAATACCATTCTGGAAATGAATTATCTATAACCTAAAGATACGAATAAGGATTTATTCAACAAAACACACATAAGAACAAAAAGTTATAAAGACCCGAGTAACAAGTAACAATGAAATATTACTAACAAGAAGCTAATAATATGACCATATATGATATCATATCAATATGTATGATTCTGGAATAAGTCAATAACATTATTTAAACCATTATACAGGAGCTTCGGACACGAACAAAGCAAATAGGACCTAAGGTAAGGGAAATATCACAATCTCATTTTTATCTGAGATTGTTTATACTTTGGTATTTACTGGGGTGTATTTTATCATCCACATCCATGTTTCCTCAATATGTAATATTATTTCCATCCAACTACAATTTTTTAAATCTAATTTTACCCTTCGGTGAGTTTTTAGTAAAAATTATGAAAGGAATCTTTTGACGTTTTTCATACGAGGTGCTTTTTTACTTTTCCGACAAAAGTACGAAAAATGTTTTTTTTAACTTATACGGCATGAATGGATTTTTAAAACATTATTTCCAAGAATCTTTCTTTACAAGTTTTCAAGTTTATTTTTAATCAACTTCTTTTATTTTAAAGTCGTATGACATGTTATGAAAGGAAAAATGTTTTTGAAGTAGAAAGGATATTTTCCTCAAGAATGGAGTTCAAGTATTTTATCAAAATTATTTTCCTTCTAAGATAATAAAAGGGTTCTGTTTTTATCTCTATTATTACATTGGTTTGATTATGTGGTGATGGAAATATTTTTATGAATTCTATTATCTTATATGAATTGTTTTATGATGTCATGTTGTTTAAGAATCCCATTTTTATTACATGGGTTACGCTATGATGTATGGTTTATGATTATGTGGCACACATAAGAAAGGATTCATTATAAGATGGGTGGGACCTATATCTCCCTCCAATGCATTGGGTAAAGATTTTATATCTCATGAGATATACATGGCTGAAATGGTAGGTTATACCGGTTCAGTGAAACAGGACTGAAACGAGGGTTACTCGATTCAGAAAGGGACTTTGTCCACTAAGACAGTCTTGGCATTGAGTCTTGACTAACAAGAAATGATTATCTATGATTATGTGTGTATGCCACAAAGTTTCATGTTTTAAGTTATGATTATTGGGATTACATTTCACTTCTATGATTTATCCCATGTTATGATATTATGAGTTTTTTTGCAGGATAAGATTTCCAAAAGCTATGTTCTTATATATATGATGTGATTGATATTTCTTTTGTTTACCCTTACTGAGCATTTGAGCTCACCCTTTTATGTTTTCTTTTCCCCAGGATATAAAGAAAGGTTTTAGGTAAAAAAAAGGGATGACCTTTATGGGAGATATTGAAGAACTTTTACCACGATTAGAAGATTACGTTCCGAGTTTCCAAAGACACTAAACTATTACGACCCTTTAGTGTGTGTTTTTGTTATGTACTAAGTATTCCGCAAAAGTAATGTAATTTCCATGTACGTCAGGCTTCGGGTCTCTACATCAACTAAATTCAATTATTGGGGAGGAAGAGAATGAAATGATTGTGGGTGAGGAAAGGAATGTTCAAATAGAAGATGTACCTATTGTGAAAGAATATGTAGATGTGTTTCTGGAAGATTTACCTGAACATCCTACAGAACAAGAAGTTGAGTTTTCCATTGATTTAATTCCTGGATCAAGGCCTATATCGAAGACCCCTTATAGAATGGCCACTGTGGAATTAGTCGAACTAAAGAAACAACTAGAGGTATTGAGTAATAATGGAATTATTCGACCTAGTGTTTCTCCATGGGTAGCCCCTGTCCTTTTGTTAAGAAGAAAGATGGATCTATGAGGTTATGTGTTGACTATAGGGAAATAAATGCTATAATAATAAAGAACAAGTATCCCATAACTCGCATTGATTATTTATTTGACCAACTGCATGGAGCTCAATACTTTTCAAAGATTGACCTTTGATCTGGATACCATCAGCTGTGTGTGAAGAAGGAAGACATTCTGAAGACAGCATTTCGAACCAGGTACGAGCATTACGAGTTTACATTAATGCCTTTTGGATTGAAAAATGTACCCTCTATATTCATGGATCTGATAAATAGATTTTTCAAGGAATATCTCGATGAATTTGTGGTGGTATTTATTGATGATATCTTGGTATACTACAAAAGCTACGAAGATCATGAAAATCAATTACGCATTACCCTGAAGACTTTGAAAAGATATGAATTATATGGGAAGTTCAGCAAGTGTGAATTATACCTTCATGAGATTTCTTTTCTTGGACATATTTTCAATAAAGATAGAATCTCTATTGATCCTTCTATGACCAAGGCAATCCATGAATGGCCTGCACTGATGAGTATAACTAAGGTACGTAGTTTTATTGGTTTATCAGGTTATTATCGACGTTTCGTCCAGAATTTTGCCCGATTGGCTAACCCATTAACAAAGCTCACATGTAAAGGGGTTAAATTTGTTTGGAAAAAAGAGTGTGAAGAATTTTTCGAATAACTGAAGAGAAGATTAGTTAATGCTTATATATTGACTCTGCCATCCGAGAATGATGGGTTCGTTATTTATAGTGATGTATCGAAGAAAGGACTTGGTTGTGTCGTTAGGCAGAATCATAGAGTTATTGCCTATGCATCACGACAGTTGAAAATTCATGAACAAAAGTATCCTACTCATGATCTTGAGTTAGTAGCTGTGATCATTACTTTGAAGATATGGAGGCACTACCACTATGGTGAAAAATGTGAGATTTAAACTGATCACAAGAGTTTGAAGTATATTTTCTCACAAAAAGAACTCAACTTGAGGCAAAGGAGATGGCTTGAATTACTCAAGGATTATGACTGCATGATACACTACCACCCGGGGAAGGAAAACAAGGTGGCAGATGCTTTGAGAAAAAATGATCATGGAGTTTTGAACAATATGATAATTGAAAGGGATCCAATTTTCTTGGATCTAGTGAATATGGGCATGGGAATAATCATGGAAGGTGAAACATCAATGTTTTTTCAAATGGTTGCCAAACCATCTTTATTAGAAAGGATTAAGAGTTCTCAGACTGATGACGAAGAATTTCAAAAGAATATTAAAGCTGTTAATGATGGGAGATTGAGATAGTTTGTGTATGAAGATGGAATTTTGAAATTTGGGAAGGGGCTTTTTGTTCCTGATATACCTGATCTAAAAAGGGAATTGTGGGATGATGCTCATAGTTACAATTTCTGTATACACCATGGGAGCACCTAAATGTATAGAGATTTGAAGGAACATTTTTGGTGGGACAACATGAAGAGGTAGATTGCTGATTTTGTGTCAAGATGTATGGTTGGTCAACAAATGAAAGCTGGAAGGCAACCGATTGGTGGGGTACTGCAACCTCTTCCCATACCTGAGTGGAAATGAGATAATATCACGATGGAAATTGTCATGGGACTACCAAAGACTCCTAGAAGGAACGATGAAATATGGGTTATTGTTGACCATCTAACCAAGTCATCACATTTTCATGCTCTAAGAGAAGATCTACCACTGGAACGTCTTTCAAGACTATATATTGATGAAGTTGTGAGACTTCATGGAGTACCCCTATTGATTGTTTCTGATCATGATCCCCGTTTTAGTTCAAGATTCTGGAAAGGACTTTAGAAATCCATGGTTACTGAACTTCAATTGAGCACTGACTACCACCCTCAAACAGATGGACAATCAGAACAGACTATTCAAACCTTATAAGACATGTTGGGATCCTGCTCACTTGACTTTCAGGGTATGTGGGATCAATATTTACCTCTAGTATAATTTTCCTATAACAATAGCTTCCATTCAAGTATTCAGAGGGCACCATATGAAGATTTATATGAAAAGAGATGTCGCACCCCAACCTGTTGGGATGACGTTGGTGAAAGAAAACTTGTAGGCCCCGAACTGGTGGAGGAAACGATGGAAAAGGTGAAGGTAATCCAAAATCATATCAAAGCAGCTCAAAGTAGGCAGAAGAGCTATGCCGATAATCAAAGGAAGGATTTGGAATTTCAAGTTGGTGATCATGTTTTCCTGATGGTATATCCATGGATGGGAGTCATACGTTTTGGTAAGAAAGGTAAATTGAGTCTCAGGTACATCGGACCTTTTGAAATTCTAGAAAGAATTGGGGCTGTAGCTTACCGATTGGAAATGTCGCCAAGTCTTTCTAAAGTTCACGATGTGTTCCACATATCACTGTTGAGGAATTACATGCCTGACCCAACACATGTACTCACCTATGAGGAATTAGAACTGGAACTTGATCTGTCTTATTACGAAGAGCCCATCAAGATTCTTGATACGAGAGAACAAGTACTGAGAAACTGGAAGACTCGTCTGGTAAAAGTCTTGTCGAGAAACCATAAGATGGATGAAGCAATGTGGGAACCCGAGGAACTTATGATGAAGAACCACACGAGTCTTTTCATGCAGTAGTTTTCTAGAAATTTCAAGGACAAAATTATTTTAAGGAGTGGATAATGTAACACCCCAATATTCTACGGTACTCTTCTCTTTGAATAATGCAATAGCATGCATTGTACGTAATATCGAGTTCTAACACACCACAACCAATCAAACTAGCGGTTATGAATATTAATACCCACATTTTTAAATTTTTAAATTTTATTTTTCAAAATGGACATCATTTTTGGATTCATAATATCGAAATTATCCTGGGGTGATTTTTTTGTATTTTTCTGAAAAACTTCATTTTTTGATGAATAGTGAAACCACTAAGTGGTAGTTAAAAAAACTGAGTTTTTCATAAAACATAATTTTACCACATCTGTGAGTGGAATTTCAAAAATCCGAGAGACACGGTTAATATCAAGGAGTAAAATGGGCTTCAATGAGAGGAAAATAATTTATGGTGAATAGTAACTTTTTTACTTTTATTTACCACGGTTAAAAGTAAATAGGGTAATTAAGGGTACAAATGATATTAATATTACCCTAACACATGTCCTAATTCTGTTGGACAAGTGTATTTCGACAAAAAACAACATTAAGAATAAAATATTATCATTTAGGTCCACTTGGATTAGATTTGGACATTTATTATTATTTAATTCAAAGAAGAGTTAAAAGAGTTAAAATCAAAGATTATTTACTAGAACAATTTTAATATAGGGTTATACATAAGATAAATTTGATTGTAAATATTAATTAGAAAGATAAAAAAATTTCCTACATAATGGTATTTTATTTATAATTTTTAGACATTATATAATTTAATTTATTTATGACACAATGGTGATGGAGTAATTACCTAATTAATGAAATATTAAAACAATTGATATTATAAATATCAAATTAAATGTAATTTGAGACTTTTTATGAATTTCAATAATTTTTTAGGTTAACATGACATATTAGGATTGATTATATAAATTATTTTCGAAGTAATAATGCTGTTATAAATTTATCAAAAACAAAATACCCAATAGTTTCAAAATTGACATAAAAGAGTTTTTAAAACAAATATTATATTATTAATTGATATTAAATTTTGAAAAAATTAAGGTTCATCAAAGAGACTTATATCATGATAGGTGTATCATTAATGGACCACTTGGGGGTCTCTTGGTGGTATATACTATGTTTATTAACTATATAATAGAAAAATAAAAAGTGATATGGTAAGTATCAAACTAATTAACTAAGAGTTAAAACTAAAGGATAGGGTAAATATAATGACCCAAACCTGTCTAAATTCTATTGTCTGAGTGGTTTTCTACCAATCCCCACCTTAAACTCTAAATAATCCACTTTTTAGCCATTAAAAACCGAATATGAATTTATTATAATATAATATTTCTATCTTTTCCAAAGCTGCCCCTCACCCCTCTTATAAAACGGAACTCCCCATTCTCACTAATTCACACATTCAAAGCCTTTTGGATCGGCCAAAACCTGCCCAAATACTCTCAAATATTCTCTAAATCCAACCTACAGTCCTTAGTGTGATCATAAAGCCAACCTAAAGAGCCCTTTTGATCAAATCAAAAGGAAGAACCCGAAGAAGAGGTAACGTCTTCACCACCCACTTTAAAGTTCCTTTACTCTTCAACTTCTTCTTCATTGTTATTCCCATTCAAAAATAATAAATCCAGTATCTCTTATATACTATGATATTATTATAAATATGGTACAAACATATTCATTATTCTATCCATCATTTGAATGACATGTCACCATACATGCGTACGTACGGCTTACCATCTCCACGTCGTGGTGTAATTGTCATTCAATATATTATTATTTGGATGGGAATAATAATGACGTTTAATTCATGTAAATAATAAATATAACATGATAATTATTCTGTATAAATGATATACCATCCAATTATATATTATTTTAATAACAAAAGAATGATATTGTCGCTCGTGCGTACGTACGGACTACCGTCTCCGCGAACACGATGAGATCCATTCCCCATCGTATCCATTCAAGACTAATTCTCATTTAATGATTAAAAGTAATGTTTAAGAACTTTATATAATTCTGGATATGAATAAGGTACAACCTATCCATAACAAACACAACTTATGTAACAAAATATATAAAAGATAACGAGTAAGTTAACACCCGAAACAATGATAATACTAAGATATTATTAACAAATCAATGTTAAAAGATCATATATGATATCATAATTATGTATATGGTTCATATATAATTTAATAACAATGTTTTAAATATTATACAGGAGTTTAACATACCATCGACTAAGGAAAAGTACAAGTTAAGGGTTTATTTCACAATCTCTTCATTATCTGAGGTTGTTTATACGTAATAATCTACTGGGATTTCTTTATCATCTACATCCATGTTTCTTAAAAATGTATTTCAATATTTTTTTTACTATTTACAAGAATAAGGGTTAAAGTCATTTATACCCTTGTTTTACTTTTTATAAGAGGTTTATAAAGGAATCTTTCCGTCGTTTTCCAAACAAGGTGCATTTTAACCTTTTCGACAGAATTAAGTTAAGAATGTTTTTTAACTTATACGGCGAGTGTGGCTATTTTTAGCCGTTATAAAATCTTTGAAGCTTCCCTTACAAGCTTATAAGAAAATTTTCAATGTAAATGTTTTATTTTATATTTATGTGACTCTTAAATGATTTCAAAATAGGAATATATATTTCTCTAAATAGAGTTTTGATTTCATCTATGTTAGCATCCTTTGATGGATTTTAAGTTTATTTGGTGTTGATTTATTATAATACAAAACTTCCATATTGTATTGATGGTTTTGTGATATATTTGACTATGGATTTGTTATTTTTATACCATTCATGGTTTATGAAGAAAGTATTCACATTTCGTATGCTAGTTTTAATACGAATGTTTGTGTTATGTTTAAACCTATTCATATGAGGAATGTATTGGACTTAATAAGTGACGGGTGGAGCCCGCTATAGCTCCTCGATGCATCGGTAGGTCTCATGAGACAAACTAGTGTCTTGGCACAAGGACTTGAAAAAATCTTGTTTGTATTATGGGCTCAAGGCCTTGGCTATGTGGTTATGATAGTCTAGCATTATGCATTCCATCATAATGAAAGTTGTTATTGATATTGCATGTGATCATTCGACTAGTAGAATATCAATGTGAATAAGTATATGGAATTATTTCATTTTATTTTTTCCATATTATTCTGAAGTTAATGTTTTAAAAGGATTTTGTTTTAGTTATACATTTCTTTAATTGTTTATGCTAATTTATGAAATTTTCCGCTATATTGTTATCATTAGTAGGCATTTGAGCTCACCCCTTTATATGTTTTATTTTTCCTAGTATGTGAAGAAGTATTTCATGAATGACCTGTAGGGATAGAATGGGGGGATAAGAGTGTGGACTATGGAGACTATATTTTTCTAATTTTTCATTTTATGATGTAAACTTTATGAATGTATCTAGTTATTCCAAGGCTACTAAACTAGTCGGTCTTTTGAGACTTGATCTTTCTTGTGATCATGCCAATGTTATGTAATAATGCACCAACTTAGGGTAACTGGGGTCGGGGCATTACATGGAGTTTCCTCCACCATCTCCTCCACCTCCTCCACCTCCTCCACCTCCTCCAGAACACTACCCCCCAGTAATTTTTTTGTTATGTTAAAAACATTAGAATTCAATATTTTTAGTAATATGAACAATTTATAGTATCTGTTTTTTAAATTGGTGCGAATATTGCATAATTTATTTTTTTATTTATTATTTTTTAATATTTTAATATATTTATTATTTATTATTAGTATTATCTTTTTGAATTTTTTTATTTTACTAATAATAATAAGAATATTTAATGATTTTATATTTTTTTTGTGAATATTAAGAATTTTAATATTTTTTATTATTTTAATAAGATTAATATTATTTTTTCATTAATTTATCATAATTTTATTAAATATTTTTTATCTTATTTATTATTTGTGTAGAGACCCCATCACAAATAGTTTATATAATTATTAAAAAGTATTTCTGATGTGTAAAAGGGTCTATTGCAAAGGGTTTTGATATATATAACATATATAAACAGAGATCTATTTACGATGGAAAAATGGGCCCGTCATAAATACTTTATGCGACAGGCCTATTTCAACACATTTATATATATATAATGTAAATAATTAGAGAGATATTTTTAATGGATGGTTTCCTGTCACAACTAGTATTTTTTGCGATAGGTTCATCACAAAAAATACTATTTGTGACTCCTTTTTCTGCAATGAGCTATTTATGATGGGAACCCATTACAAAATCTCAGCGGAGAGGGGATCCTATCGCAAATAGCCCATTACAAATAGCTCAAATACCAGTAGTGTATTTTGAGGAATATATGGATATTGAGTAACAATTTAAGAAATTAATTTTCCATTTTCGCTTATCACACCAATAATTTCTCAACTAATCCTAAATTTGGTTAATTAATTTCTCACTAGTGGTATGATCCTTATATTTATTTTCAATAAGGGAGATAAAAATGAATATAATAATCTTTACTTTGAATCATGTAAGTGCTATAGGAAATTACACCAAAGGGAGATATTTAAATTCTCCACTGATTGTGGAAAGAGAGATGTATTTATAGTAAATAAATAATAGTTTCAATATACGATGAGTGAATATTAAGTGTACAATGGGATAATAAATTAATTAATTAATGGGAATATTTATGTATTAAGATATAACATGGTGATTTAGTTTTGAATATATTATATTATAAAATAGAGTTGGAAAAATATTTGAGAGAGATTTACGAGTTTATGAGTTATTGTTGATGTGGTATGGATGATGGTGAGATGTTTACAATGGTTCAGATACCAGTGGGCTATTTATCTTTTAGTGGTTGAAAAAAGGGGTAAACTTTTATTGTTGATGAGAGCTTATGGAATATTATTAAAAAATACTAAATGTGTGGAAAAGGATGACAGTAAATAATTTAGTGATATTAGAAACAAGTTAATATCATATGGGAGGATAATAGAGTTGAGATTGTTTGGATTCTTTTTGAGTTTCAAATGTACAAAATCATGAATGTTAGATTTTATGAGTTTGGAGAAGAATTTAGGTTAAGGTAATAAAAGAAACATTAAAGTAATTAAATGTGTTTTTTATATGTTACATATGATTTAATAATGATGATTAATAACTCTATGGTGATTTTATGATTTCATGAATCAATTTGAGTAGTTTTGAGATGAGTTAGCGTGGTTGAAGAAAGTTTTAAGATGTTATTAGTTGTTTGGAAAAGTATGGAGAAATAAAGAGTAGTTATGTTTGAGTAATAAATAAAACCTAAAGCTCAAATAAGATGAAATTTAAAATTACAAATGTTTTATATGAGTAATCTAGAATCTATTAATGAATAAATACATAGTTAAAAAGGAAACATAAATTTTCTTAGTAGGTTAAAAAATGTTCTAGAAGTTATTTACGAGTAAACAAAAAAATATAAAGTCCATGTAGGAGTAAATTTTATGTTTAAAAGGTTATGTAAGAATATTTTGACTTCCATGTAAGAATAATTTGTATTTTACGTGAAATTAGTAAAAAACCATTAATTTTGACCAAAGAGTAATAAAATACCCATGAAAATTATAACCAAGAATGAACTTATTTAATTACATTATAATGTATTAAAAATAAGAGATAAAAATTTATTAATACCACTATAAATAATAACATAAAATAGAAAAAATAAAAATCCTTGAATAATATATATTTATACTAGATCATATTCCCTAATTAATATCAAATATTTAGAAATATCAACACACAAAAATAATAATACAAACCACAAAATTGACTTTTTGAAGGAACTAAGAATCAAATGTAGTATTTAAGGGATTGTTTCAAGTTAATTTATATGAAGTAAATACGTCTATGTAAGAACCAAGTTTTTATCTAAAGTATAGATTCTTCTACATTTTTCATATTCTTTATTTTGGACCTAATATGGATTCCCTATGAGGATAGAAAGGTTTCTGGGGTGTTTTGGGGCTTGTTTGGATCTTGAAACCCTGACCAGAGGAGAAAATAACTAGGCAAAATGCTTAGTAGAATCTATCTGAACCAACCTGCATGGTTTATCCTAACCATATGGGGATGGAAAGTGGGGTGAATCATGGTGCATATTTTTCCTTAACGATACACTAGGGGTTACACGCTTGTGTTAAATGCCTGAAATTTTTAGCATAGGTTATTTGCATGGTTGGTGCATAGATTCCAAAACAGTATGACTTAATATTACAGGTTTGTTTCTTAAGTAGTGGTAGGAATATGGTTAACACATGATTTGGCCAACAATGAGTCCAAACTATGTGACCCTGATATTTGGGGTGAAATGAACATTTCTCCCTTAATGAAATGTTTAAACTCGCCTTTCCTCCAGGGATTTTTCCAACATACATCAAAGGCTCCCTTCTCCCTCATTGATCTCTTTTGATGATATTTTGTATAATTTGATCTTGTTTATCTACCTAAAGTCTGATTCAATCCCTATTCATCACATTTTATGTTCTTCGGTAATTTCTCAAATACTTTTTTTCGTTCTTCGATTCTCCTCTCCTTGATAAATTTATTGAGTTGTAGGCATATATGTCATATTTTCAAAGTGTTGACCAATTTTTCAATTTTATTTCAATATAATCCAAACTAAATCCTGATAATGGATTATGAGAATTGTACTAGGTTAAGGTTGGTGGTCTATGACTCATCTGTCAATTTTCAACATTTTATAAATTTCCATAATTGTTGGTGTTCAGATTTTATCAAGCGTGGCCAATTAAATTTATGTTCAAGGGTTATAGTAATTAAAACGATGTTCTAAGAGCCTAGTAAAATATTTTATCCACTTTTAGATGATACTCCCTCAACACCGACCACCCCAAGTAGGATTATTTCTTTAATTATTCCTTTAGTGGTTCGTTACGCTATCTACACCACTGTTCATGTGTGCTGTCACTTTTCCTTGATGAAGGTTAGTGTTGATTAGTTTACTGAAATTTAAATCTCTAGAACATGTATGATTATCACTTGACCATTCTATGGTAAGTGATAACAGTTGATGAATCAATCTTATATATAAATATAAAGTATATTATATATTTTTTCTAGGCGTAATAAAATATATTAGTTTTACTTGGTTTCACTTTCGTAGCACACCATTCGATGATAAATGGAAAAAAGTGGAGTGAACCAATTTTATTGAATATAAAAAATATTCATTAATAAATGGTTTCATTTCCTTTAACCTTGTCACATAAATGAAAGGCATGGAATGAAGAAAATTGCTTAATAAATGTCATTACTATTAAATGGAAATAACTAATTAAATAATCAAGTATAAGGATTCTGTTTTATATGGGCCATGATATTATTATATGATTTTTCAAACTCGATTTAGCCTTGGATTTTTGAGGGAATTCCTTGAGAACCCATTGATTCCATTCTGATACAAGAATGTTATTTGACATGGGTGAGACCTTCCTTGGTACCCAATCATTGTCTCCTAGTAGATTACTAGTATAACTCCATATGATCCCTCCACTATTATCATAGGATGCTATGGATACACTCCTCGACTCCAACAAGATGTCTACATACATGGGGTTTCTAGGATACACCCTTGGGTCTAGTAATTTATTACCCCATTTTACCTTCGAGGGCATCCTTATTACTAGTTCGAATCATGTTATTGTGTAATTCCTTGGGTGATTCCCCTTGTATTACACTCTTACCCATTTATCTAAGCTACCGATTATTACTAAGTTGGCTTGACCCATGAGGTCAAGGACGCCATGTTTATTGACATGGATCATCTTCTTCATTAACATCATCATGAATTACTTATTATATCTTGGATCATTTATTATTATTATGATATTAGGATGTTGTTATACCTAATGAAACAAACTATATAACCTAGAATAGAATTAATAAAATGAATTATTATATGTTCAGGCACCACTAGAGGCTGAAAAAACATCGTGGATATTTACATTACTGTAATGATTTAATTTTATATATTAATGCCTACACACTATTTAATTTTATATTATAGAGACTGAATGATATAAATTATATTAGTGGTGGTCTACTAAGAGTTATATCAAAACCTATTTGGGCTACCAATGGGAATTAGGCAGATTACATGTATTTAGTTATTGAATAAAGAAATCATCCCACTTTGGACACCTGATATTACTTACTTTCTTTGGATGGAATTGGGTGGAAGATGATAGATTAGAGGCCCAATATGTTGGATAGTTCTTGGTTTCTTTTTTCCTATTTTTTTAACATGTACTAACTACTACGTTTTCTCTATGTTTCCTAGTTTTATAGAGACTTCACATGTATCATCTTTTGTATATGATTTATCTTCTAGTTATCGTTGATTTTTTTTTATTTTCATCTACTATTCCATATATTTAATTATATTAATTCTTATATTTACCTATTATTATATTTAACTATTATGTCCCACTCTAGTAATGAAGGCATAATATCCCAACAGACACACCCTAGGCCCTCAGTTCTAGTCACCAACCTTTGGCATTAGGGGGAAGGGTTTGAGGCCATGGGGCCTATTGGTCTTAGGGAACCTTTGAGAGGCATCTATGTTCCGGACATAGCAAAGTGCTATTAGAAGAGATTTCATTTATTTCATTAATCTTTTTAGATAATGAACAATTGATTAGGAATTATTTGGAACATAGTTATGATCCATGCTTGTTCATAGATATCCCATGTTCGGGGTAAATGCCAATTTTCTAGAAATAATTATTATTGTTCTAATTTTTCATATTATTATTGATATCATTTCACCATTGGGTGATCTACACATTATGTGATGTTTGTTCTCATTATTTTTATTGATGAATTTATCTCATCCTTGGAATGTTGAAATGATAGAAAGGATCAATGTTAAACACTTCCTCTTAGGCCCCTAAAATTCATATTCCACGCATATTGCCTAACATATAGGTTCATTTCATTCCTTTAATTTTCTTTTATTTGTTCAGATTTTTATGAGAGCCATGTTTATATATATGAATGTTATACTATTTAGGTGTAATTGAGTGACTTCCAATTTCAATTAATGAGGTTCATGGGCCCTATATGGTTTAAATGACTAGTTTACCATTTCAAACCATCATATATAACCCGTTAGATTATGAGATCAGATATACACTAGGTTAATTTGAAATTAAATAGGTATCAATTTTAGTAATAAGGTGTATGGGAATTGATTACCTAGAACTAAAAATCCATTTTAATAAAATTTTGATATAATTTTATGAGAAAGCGCAACATAAAAAGTAAAAAACAAGTTTAAAATAAATGGTATCCATTAAATGAAGTGGCAAGGAGCTATTCACCCATTCACCTACTTGAACCCATCTAATTTAAACATGAACACCTATCAATATCTGGCCATATAAGTAGGTAGTTGGGGTAGTATACTAGGGGTAGTGAACCTTTACTCTTATGATCTTCTTCTGAAAGTGTTTCAATATACTAAAATATTATTCAATTGGAGTGTTATTTGAATCTATAATACTATGCTTCCACGATGTCCTCTTGTCATGTTCCAGGAGGGTGGTGATGAAATTTATTTAAACATGGTGGGACCGAATCCACCAGTCCTATCATGAGGAGTGAGACTTGAGGAACCACCTATTATTCCAGATTTGGGAACTGGTGCTCATTATCATGAGAGTTTCCTATATCTGATGCTGTCTATGAATGGTGCTCTATGACCTACACCTATGATGGACGATTTGACACATGAGTTCTCTTAAAAAAATTCTCTTACCTTATTGGGGGATGGAATTCCATAGTCTAATATGTCTTGGTCAGCGATCGCCCTATCCATCTTTGACAATCCTGAGATGACTCTATATCGTAGGGTAAAGAATGCTACTTCTATGCTACATGACTTAGCCAAGTGTAGGTGTGATGTAACTAACTAGGCCAGTCTACATTAGGGAATGGTATTGGATGATTTCTATAGTACATTATATGATTAATTCCAATTTTTGACACTTATAGGTGACTGATCCAAATAGTTTATGCATCTTAATCAGGCTTTTATTCCAGTCATTGATTACTCATGAGATTATACTAAGTTGCAGTGCTTTTCCCAGCTTCTAGTCTGTGATGATCTAACCTGTGATAGATGTTTTGGGGCTGGGATCCAGTATTACATCCATAAAAATATGGATTTATTTTTAATACTTAATTTCTATGAGGTTTTCAATCAGGATGTTATCACTAGGAACAATCTGAGGGAAGGTGATAGTACTAGGAATACCAGATCTGTGCTGAGGCAGGCTAGTAGTTCTTTTGGTAGAAGGAAAGATTCATTCAAGGTTTCACACTAAAGAATTCATGGTCAGATAAAATGAAATAGTATATCTAATATATTCAATCAATGTGGATGGTACCAGAATATAATGCCTCAGTGAAATAGAGACCAAATGGAGTATCATTCTTGTGGTCGTTTGTGGAATCTTTATAAATTCTGTGGGACATTTATATATGATTCTTATGGAAGAGGCTATAGACCAGATCGAACTCCAGGGGAAGGTTATTTTATGCCAGTATTGGTGGGGAGTTGGAGTAGCACCAACAAGACTAAACAAGGAGGAGATTTTGGCCGTTTTAGCCAGACATCAGATCATCAGTTCAATCAATGTGGTCATACTTAGGGTAGTCCAGCTGCAGCTCAGGGTCATGAGTTAGGCTTGTTTCACACTTTTCAACATTTACTCGATGATTATAATATCTATATTATGAGTTAATATTATAGATACCTCCATTTTAGTATCTGTTTTATTTGATATAGGTTCTTCACACTCTTTCATCTCTTTATTTATCATAGAAAGTATTAGGCTGAAAATTTAGTATTAATTTGGTGTAAAGACCATAGACAGACCATTGAGAGTATAGTCAGAGGGTTTAATACAATGAATGGAATTTCCCCATGAGGTTGGAGATTACCCATTCTCATGGGACCTCTTTATACTCAAGATAATGGGCTTCAATTTAATTCTCAGGATGGATTGGTTGGTCCGGTGTCAGGACTTTATAGACTGATATCACTGTAGGGTATCATTTACATCACCAAATGTGATAGTTATCAATATAAGGGTGAGTGGGATGTATTGACTACTATAGATGGACCAAACCATCATGTGTTATGTGGAGTGACCTCCCAAATTTCTAATCACTTCATGAAGGATTAGGGTTTACATCAAGATGAATTCCCTAAGATAAAAGATCATTTCAGGTACATATTTACCAATGATTTTTATTTATTAACTCATGAGAGAGAATTAGAGTTTAGGATTGAGTTCAATCTAGGAGGATATATAGTTTCCATTCCTCCATAAATTATGACACCTACAAAGCTCTAGGATCTTAAGAGGTAGTTGGAATACATAGAGGCTAATGGTTTTATACAACACATCACATTCTATTTGGGATTACCCTTTATTTTCACTAATAAGGTGGATGAGTCCCTTAATTTATTAATGGATTGTAGAAGGTTAATCTATCTTATGGCTGAGCAATAATATAAACTACCTCTAATAAATTATCTCTTTGTCTATCTTAGAGGATATGAGGTGTTTTCTATGATCGACCTGATATATTTCTATCATCAAGTGTGTGTTAAGACATCAGACATACCTTATCGAACATTCCACAGAATTTTGGGGTTTATATGAGTATCTTATAATGGAATTATGCCTTATGAATTTGTATTCCATTATTATGGACTTGATGAATGGGGTTCTTCACCCATCTTTTTTGTCATGGTCTTTGTAGATGACATCTTGGTGTATTATCACACTCCTCAAGACCATGATAAGAAAAATGAGATCATTATAAGAAAATAGAAAGTGCATAATTTTAATTCCTTGTTTGTGTAGATACAATTTTTTATTGAAAAATATCACTTATTGATTCATATATATTAGAATAAATAGTATATATTTACCTAGAAAAGGTGAGTGCAGTGGTTTCCTGGTAGTATTCCATGAACTTGTTTGATGTACATTGTTTCTTGGGGATGTATAGATATTACTGGAATTTTATATAGGACTTATTATTTCATTATTCACCTACTAATAGTCTTAAAGATAATATTTTCATGTTTATGTAGTCATAAAAGTGAGAGAAATCCATTTATGAGTTGAAAGGGAGGCTTGTATCGTCATCAATTCTGATGCTGCCAGATCCTAGCAGAGGCTATACAATGTTATGTGGTGTATACAATAAAGGGATCAGTGCAGTGATGATACCTAAGGATTTAGTTTTTTATATGAATCTCATAAGTTGTAGACTCTTTATAGGAATTATTCTACACACAACCTTATGCTAGCAGTAGTTGTCCATGCTTCATGTTGCCAGAGGCACAATCTGATGGGTGAGGGATTTATACTTTATAAGAAACAAAAGAGCCTCAGATATATATTTACATAGAATTAATTGAATCCTAGATAATGTATATTGGTCAAATATATCCAGTCATTTGATTTTAAGCTTACCTATATGCCTAGAAAAGGTAACACGTTAGTGAATGTGATGATTTTAAAAACTTTGTCATAAGCCATATGGGAAGAAAATAGATAAATGAAATTTAGATTTATAATTAACGAGATGCATATGGAGTTTCATTTTAGTCAAAACAATTCATATCTCTCATCCTTAATAGTACCTATTCACTTCCAAAGAGGGTAAATAGTAGGTAGTTTTTAAATCCTAAAGCATGGTTCTTTGTGAGAGTATTGCTGGTGGGGACCCATATTGATATTGGTCTATGGACCGAGATGAAATTATATATATAAATGTATGTATCTGAGTTACTATATATATATATAATATTGAAACTAATGAGGGAGTCCCACAATTCTTATTGGGATGTTCATCTAGGTATCTACAAAATGTATTGAGATATAAGACACATGTATTGGTGTCTTGGGATAAAAATTCGGATAAAAAAATTTATGACTATGTGTTCTACCTATCAATAGGTGTAGACGGATCACCAATGACCTACAAGATTATTAAAAACACTTCCAGTTTCATAATTGAAATGTAAATATGTATCCATAGATTTTGTTTTCATCTTACTAAGGTCTCATGGAGTTAGTGATGTTGTATGGATTGTCATTGACCGAATGACGAATGTAGCCAACATTCTTCCTACCTGAGAGACTATCTCAGCTGATGAGTTGAGAATATTGTGTATCTGTGACATCATCTGACTACTTGGGGTCCCTCATAATATATTTTCATATAGGTATTCTCTCTTCAAGTAACAGTTCTGGCTATGGTTGTAGAAAAAAATGTGTACACAGTTGGTTCATAGAATTTCCTTTCACCATCGTACTAATGGTCAGTTGGAATTAAAAGAACAAGCATTAGAGGATATTCTGTAGGATGGTGTCCTTGATTTTGGTGGTACATGGGAGAATCATAACCCTCTTATTGAGTTCTCCTATAATAGTAGGATTTAGATGACAATTTAGATGGATCATTTTTATACCTTTAATGGCTGGTCGTTCTATTCACCCCTTTGCTAGGTAGAGATTGGTGAGGTGGTGCTACTAGGTCCTCAAATCATGAAGTAGATATCAGAACATGTTTAGCTGAATAGAATGTGAAAGTGTAGTACTCAGCCTAGATAGAAATATTATGTCCATCACCATCAAAAACCTCTAGAGTTCGAGGTCAGGAATCATGTTTTCTTGTGGGTATCACACAAGATTGAAAATAGATGGATTTAGAGGAATGGGAAGATGTAACCTCATTATATAGGTATTTTTGAGATTTTTTAGGGAGCCGAGATAGTATCATATCCATTTCTATTACCGTAGTGGTACCGTTCCATTCATGAAATGTTCCACATTTCACTGATTCGTCATTATCATGTGGAATCATCTCATAATTTTGAAATCGATGTGGCTGAGTGGATGTCGATGAATTATTTGAGGAGTATCATAAATGAATCGTCGAACATATCTTGAAGGCTCTCCAAATCTAGTCTAACCCTCTATTATGGGTGACATGATAACACAACCATGTACACGATGAGACTTGGGAGATAAAGGCTAACAAACATGCCCAATGGCCAGATTTGTTCTCAGATAGTGTTTCACCACCCTTGGAAGGAGAGATTGGGGTTGAGTTACTTTAAGGGATAATATTTTATGAAATTCGTTTTTATATTTTGTATATATCATTTATAATTTTGTATAATTCTATATTTTAGTCCTAATATTGATTCCTTATGAGGTTAGTAAGGTATTGGGGAAACCCAAGGCTTATTTGGATCTTGAAAACATGGTCAGTGGAGAAAATAATAGGGAAACAAAATTAGTAGAAACTATGTTCCACAACACACATTGTCTCTCTTAACCATGTGGGGAAAGAAAGTGTTGTGATGCCTACAACACAATTTTCCCAAACTATTGACCAAGGGCCACATGCCTGTGCAAAAGGTTTGTATATTTTCGCATAGGTGGTTCAATGGATTGGTGATTGGTTTCCCTAACTATGTGGCCTTACCAAGTTAGTTCCCTCCTTATGGAGTGAGCGGTTCACAGATGGTGCATGTTTTGGATTAGTATTTTGGAAAACCGTACGACCTAGATATTTTGGGTGAAATGGAAATTTCTCCCATAATAAAATGTCTAAACTCACTTTCACACCTTATCTATTTCCAACATAAAATAATGGCTCCCTTACCACTATTTTAGGTCCTTAAATCCCTTTTTAGACATCGATCCTATTCATTTTTCTGAAGAATGATTCGATCAGTTTTCATCATGTTGGATGTGCCTTAGTACAATCTCAATTTCATTTTATCCACTCATTGTCTATCTTATCCTAAATAAATTTATTGAGGTGCAGGATTATATGCCCTATTTTTAGGATGTCTATACATTATTTAGATATCTTCCAATCCAAGACAAACTAAAGGCCGATAATGGGTGAGGATATTTGTAAGAGCTTAAGGTACGTGGTGTATGAATCATCCCATTTCATTCATCATTTTATAAATTTTTGTAATTTTTGTAGTGACAATTTCCTTGGGTGTGGAAGATTAAATTCATGTTCCTTTATTATAGTCATTAGAACCATGTTATAAGACCCTTGTTAAATATGTTATCCACCATTAGAGGTTACATTCTGAATGCCACCACCCCAAGTAGGATGTTTTCCCCAATTATGACTTTAGTGGATCATTATACTAGTTTCACCACCGTTCAGATGTGTTGTGAATTGGGCTTGATGATGGTAAGTATTGATTAATTAAACGAAAATTAAATTTCTAGAACATGTATTCGTTTCACTTTACCCTCCTAAGGCAAGTGATCCAACATGATAAAAAATATTATACAGAAATGGAAATGATATTACATATATTGATTTGTTTGAATAAATTTTATAGAATGGATTAGTTTCTCCTCAATAGAACACCGTTACATGAATAATATAAGGAACTAGAGTAGACTTAATTAATAAAATATGACACATATGAATTAATAAATGATTGTATGTCCTTCATCCTTATCACATTAATGATTGGTAAGGAATGAACCAAATTGATTAATACTTCGAATAACTATTACATTTCCTTAACTAATTAATGAAATAAATATAAGGTTAATAATAAATACAGACAATGATATTATTATAGGAGTGGTAAAAAATCATGTTACCCTTGGATTCTTGAGGGAATTCCATGGGCACTCATGGATTCTATTATGATACAAGGATGTCGGTTGGAAAGGGTGATACCCTCTATGGAACCTAATATTTTTCTACTAGAAGATTCTTAGTATGACACCATATGATCCCTCTAGTATCATTACATGATTCCTTGGATACACCCCTATATATAGAATGATGTATACAGACATGGGGATCCTTAGAAACACCCTTGGCCCAAGTCATTTCATATCTTGTTTTACCATGGATTAATTCCTCGGAATTAGTTTGAATTATGTTGTTTCGGATTTCCCTGGGGATACCCCTTAGTTTACACTCTAACCTCTTTAGCCAAGATATTATTATTACTTAGTTGGATTGACCCTGATGCCAAGGATTCAAAGGTTATTACCATTGATACCCTTCTTCATTAATGCCATCATGCATTCCATGGTATATAATTGATTCTTTATTATTATTATTATTATCATGTCAGAATGTCAGTGCTAGTTATACCTCACATGAATTTCTATATAAACTGTAACATATTTATTAAATGAAATGGTTATATGTTCAGACACCAGCTGATACTGATGTAGGTACCTGTGTATTTAAATTACTGTACTTATTTACATTTATATATATTCATGACTACACATTATCCCAGTTTATATTACATGAACTGGATATTATAGACGGCATTGGGGGTCACCTACTAAGATCTATCTCACACCATTTATATTACTCCATTAGAATCCTGGAGCCTTACATGTATGGAGGTGTTGATAAAGCGATCCATCATGAATTTAACACATGATATTTCCTGACTTCATAGGATAGAGATTTGTGGCAGATGATCAACCTGGAGCCTGAGATGATGGATATTATTTTGTTTCTTTTTTTATTCATTTGTATAGAATGTATTAACTAATATCTTGTATGCATGATTTATAATTTTATAGATACATCATATGTATCATACTGTTAATATGATTCATCTTCTAGTTATAGTTTATTATTTTAAGTTTCTTATATTGTTTTATCTATTTAATTATATTGATTCTAGTATTGACCTGTAATTATATTTATCACCTTTGTTCTACTCTAACAATGATGTAATTTTCTCCCCATGGACACACCCTAGACCCTCACTTCTCTTTGAAAACCTCTGCTGTTTTGGAAGACGCACATGAGGCCATGTTACCAACCGTGCTCGGGGAACCTTTGAGTGGCACATGGGATCGGTATGTTAGAGTCTATTACATTATAATTGGCCACTATGATCATTCAATATTATGAAATTTGGGCTATTATCATTGGGTGCTATGACCATTGGTAATGTAGCTATTATAAATTTATCATTATATTTTTTATATATTAAGAACAATTTCGAGAGATAATTGATGTATAAGGGATTAACCATGACCTCAACCAATAGGAAAATATATCATGAATTTCATTTATTAGATATCTAGATGGAGGTATCATCATTTGGGTTCTCCCTTGACCATTCCCAAACAAAACTTCAATAAATGTGGTTTGAGTAGAATGATCTATGGGAGAATTTATATTAATTAGAATCATTAACTAATATATATTGGGTGAACCACCCAATTGAATTACAACCATTACACACCATACCCTTAGGTATTATGCTAGTGTGATGAGTGGTTATGTATCTAGTAGTGAAGTAGTATTAAATTTTATATAAATTAATAAATGAATCAATGTTTAAATCCATATCATATTTTTACCAAATGTACAACCTTTCTAGGAAAAATAAAATATACAATAATAGAGGATAAATATAATAAATGGATTTTATATTTATAATAAAGACATCTAAATTATTTAATGGGTAAAATTTTGTAATTTTTAGTAAAATTTGTTTAATGTAGTTATGAATTTATGAAAATTGGTAAAATATGATAAATATGAAACCATATATATATATATATATATGTATTTAAATTATTATTCGTGGATAAGGTAGTGGTATTTTAATAATTTTGTGAATGACATTTTTATTGGATCACTAAGGGTTTTTGTGGGATACTGTGTGTGTAACGTTCTTCAATCAGACACTGCCCTACAAGGATAAACAAGTTCATTACAGGTCCTCAAGTGCTCCCCCCCATAAACCAGAGCCTACCAACATGAAGTGGGGGTGTGATGAATACAATTGGGAGACTATACCCCATGGTACCAAGATAAAAAATTGCGCGTTAACCAATAATAATAAATACCATACTAATGGAATTACTGAAAATAGTACAAAAAAAATTGGAAAGTAATGTAGAAACCAATAAACCAATAATAATGAATCATGTAATGACCTGATGAATTAGTTCTAAATGGCCAGCTAAATTTAAAACAAATAACATAATCATGTGGAAAAAATAATCTCAAAATACCCCAATCCTGAACCCCATGTAGCTCCCTTATATAAATACCATACCGTCCATCAAGTCAAAAATCATCAACAAGATCCTTTTCCCCTATCCAAACCTGTATCCATGAAATCTTCTTGGGTACGTAATGACGGAACAAATTAGGTGTGAGTAAAACTTAGTAGGATAACACCAAAATGTCATAATAAAATGTAACACCCCAAGATTTTATGAGAATTATTTTTTTAATTTCATTGATGTCTTGTATTGTATGCTACACCAAAATTATCTTGTGCTATACGCAACACTGAATTTGCTTGTAGTATACGCAACACTATTCTTGGCTCGTGTTACACACAATTTCAAGTTCGTTTTGTAGAAATTATTCTACGCAACATTAATTATAGATTTTATTTAATGTATAAATGAGATATGGTTGCATTTTGTTATACGCAACAACAAAGGAGTCTTGCACTACACGTAACCCGGACTTGGCTTGCATTACACGCAATCACGACCTTCCTCGATAGCGTGTGTAGTACGCAATACAGAGTTTCATTAAACAACAATATATTGTTAGAATATTATTATGGAATAGCCGTTATGAATAGTGTTAACTACATTTTGAATTTTATAACATTATTATTCATCTTACACATTTTCTAGAATATGGTATGAGAACAAAATAAATTTTTCATGTAAAATATTTATTTTTCAAAAATTGCAGTTTACCTGCCTTTTGATGGCACACCCACATTAAATCTTGATTTTTAAATTTCTATAAGTTCAATTTGACAAAATAAAATTCTTCTTAGGAATCAGGATATAAAAATTTACTTTGGAGAAAATTTTCATATTATTCTGATAACATTCATATTTTAATGAATAGTAAAAACACGCTATATTTTAATTAAAAACAACCTTTTTCATCACAATAATTTATATGGATAGATTATATTTTTAATTAGTTTTAAAGTGTAATTAGAATATATTTTTACCATTTAATCCAATGTTGTTCATTGGAATTAATTTCACATTGAAAATGGATATAAACGAGTTTCAATCTTTTGATTGTTATTGTTTCTTAAAAACACGCTATTTGTTTTTATAACGGGAATTAATTTTAAAATAAATTAATTTCACTTCTATGTTTTGAATTTGGAAAAATAGACATCAATTTTGAATTCGGAATATCAAATAATGCTTAGGCTGATTTTTTGGTATTTTTCTGAAAAACTTCAATTTTCGATGAATAGTGAAACCAATTAGTAGTAGTTAAAAAACTGAATTTTTCATTTAAATGAAATTTTACCACTTTTGTGAATTGAATTTAGAAAATCCGAGAGACACGGTTAATATGAAGGACTAAAATGTGGTTCAATGAGATGAAAATAATTTTTGGTGAATAGTAACTTTTTACTTTTATTTACCACGGTTAAAAGTTAATAGGGCATGTAAGGGTAATAATTATATTATTATTACCCTAAAACGTGTCTTAATTCTATTGGATAATTGTAATTCGATCAAAAACAACCTTAGGAATAAAATATGACCATTTAGGACCACTTGGATTAGATTAGGACATTTATTATTAATTTATTTAAAGTATGGTTAAAATGGTTAAAATCAAAGATTAATAACTAAAACCTTTTTAATATAGGGTTATACATAAGGTAAATTCGACTATAAATATTAATTAGAAAGATAAAGATATTTCCTACATAATGGTATTTCATTTATAATTTTTAGACTTTATATAAGTTAATTTAGTTATTACACAATGATGATGCAGTAATTATCTTATTAATGAAATATTAACATAATTTATGTTATAATTAACCAAATAAATGTAATTTGAGACTTTTTCTGAATTAAACTAATTCTATTGGTTAATATGACATGTTCGTACTTATTTAATTATAGTTTTTCTAACTAATCATGCTGTTATGATTTTCAAAAAAATCCATTACCAAATAGTGTCAAAATTGACATAAAATAGTTTTTAAATCAAATATTATATTATTAATTGTTATTATATTCTTAAAAATCTACCGTTCTGCCAAGATTCTTATATCATGATAGGTGTATCATTAATGGACTACTTGGGGGGTCGTTTGGATGTATATGGTACATTTATTAACTATATAATATAAAAATACAAAGTGACATGGTAAATGTCAATCTAATTAACTAAGAGTTAAAACTAAAAGATAAGGTTAATATAATGACCCAAAACTGTCTAAAATCTATTGGTTGAGAGGATGTCGACCCATACCCACCTTAGATTCGAAATAAATCAATTTTGAGATATAAAAAACAGAATATGACTTTATTATAAAATAATATTTTAAGTTTTCCCAAAGGTGCCCCTCTCCTCCCTTTTAAAAAGGGAACCCCTTCCCTCTTCTCTTAACACCCTTTTAAGCCTTGAAGCTCGGCCCAAATCTGCCCATTACTCTTCTCTACTTCCCTAGAAATATTCTGGAGATTATGGTCTTCTCAAAAGACCAACTCTACTTCCTTAAGAGAAGGCTTAAAGGAGGTGCGTCGAAGAAGAGGTAATCACTTCTTCTGACTCTCTCATGTTTCTTTCTCCTTATACTTCTTATTCTATAGATGTATCATTATAAAGTAATAACATTAGTATTACTTATATACTGATATGTTATTATAAATATAAAACAACCCTATTTCACCTTCAATCCATCCTACGGAATATGAAATCACCGCGCGTTTGTACATACGGAATACCATCTCCATGCCGTGGTGTAATCTATTTTCGACCATCACCTTATTTGGATGGTGATATGGTGTAAATAAATAACTATATATGATTATTGTAAAGTCATATTTATTCTTAAATATTATACATACACTTAAATAAAATTCCATTATCATGGGAATGATATCATCGCTCATGCGTATGTACGGACTACCATCTCCATGACGTGATGAGATTCATTCTCCATGTTAACCATTCATGAATGATTATAAAGTATATATAATATCTAATCATGAAATATATGACATAATAATGATACTGGATTTATTTATATATATATGTATGTAATCTACTTAATTCCATTCAATTCAATAAGGAAACGAAAACAGTGTTCATGCGTACGTACGGCCTACCGTCTCCATGAACGGTGTATTTCATTCCATTAATCGATCTATAATATATATATCTATATGCTGAATATATATTACATATAAATTATGTTTTACATTCTGGAATTATGTAAATCTGGATATAAGTAATAATATAAAAAACAACAAGTCCAAACATGTACGATAAATAAAACGATTTTACCCAAAACACTACTTTAACATGGAACTTACAAAAGAACGGCTAATATAAAGTCATAAGTGAACCATATATGATATCATAACAATTAATTTGATTCTGTAATAAGTCAATGAAATTATTTCAATCATTATACAGGAGGTTCAGATACGTATGAAGCATATCAGACCTAAGGTAAGGGATAACTTTTCCAATATCTTTTTCATATGAGATCATTTATTCATAAGTATTTACTGGGGTTATTGTTATCATCAATGTCCATGTTTTCTAAAAATGTTTTAATGTATGATTAAATTTCTTTTCATCCATTTTGACTTTTACTAAATGGTATGTAAGGAATATTTTGTCGTACGGGATACTTTTTTGAATTTCCGAAAAAAGTATTAGAAGAATGTTTTTTAACTTATACGGCGTGAACGAATATTTACGGTTTCATAACGCCTAATTTTCATGAATATTACTATAGAATATTTCATGATTATTTTCAACAAAACCCTTTTCTTTTAAAATTACTTTGAATTTTGTGAAAAGAAAATGATTTTGAAGAAGAAAGGATATTTTCATCAAGATTTCATTTCATGTGTTTTATCAAAACCATTTTCCATCTAAGATGACATTATTTCATATGTGTATGTTTAAAGTATAATGGATATATGATTTACATGGTTCCAATTTTGTTATGTTGAAATATCCATTTGTTTTATATGGATTATGTTATGATGGGATGATGTTTATGAAACACATTTTATTCTTTGGGTTATGATGAATGTTTTAAGTTTATTTTGTGGAACAAGTAAGAATGATTTCATTATGAGATGGGTGGGACCTATATCTCCCTCTAATGCATTGGGTAAAGATTTATATCTCATGAGATATACATGGCTGGAACAACAAGTAAATCTGGTTCAGTAATACAGGGCTGGAATGGAAAGTAAACTCGGTTCAGTAAGGGACTTTTTCCACTAAGATGGCCTTGGCAGCAATTCCTTGGCTACTATAGAAATCATAACATGTTATTACTATTTTTACACAATTACATGTTTTATTCCCATGCTATTTTATCATGATTGATGTTACTTTATGATATATTCCTAACGTACTTCCAAGATTTATGTCTTTGCTCAAGATTTTGATATTTAGATTTTATGTTCATGATTTTGCATTCAAATGATTATGGATTGTTTTATATTCTCTATGTTTACCCTTACTGAGCATTTGAGATCACCATTTTTATGTTTTCTTTTCCCCAAGATTTAAAGAAATGTTTTAGGTAATAAAAAAAGGGGAAGATCATTACAGGAGCTGTTGAAGATCGTTCACCACGATTAGAAGATTATGTTCTGAGTTTCCAAAGACACTAAACTATTATGGTCCTTGAGTGTTGATTTTTTGTTATGTATTAAGTATTAATAAAAAGTAATGTAATGTCCATGTACGTCAAGCTTTGGGCCTCTAGAGTTGGTATCAGAGAAAAGGTTTAGTTAACCTTTGGAAACTAGGATGCGAAAACATTAGTGAGATCCCTAGATATATTCCTAAGGTATTCTTAGGGATGTCCCTAAGGTTAAGTATAATAATAGGTTATAGTTATAGAATTATGGTAACAATCTTAAAATTATTCCTATGATGTTATATATTTAAGTTACTCCCACTTTATTATGTTGTTTTACCTATCACAATTTTTTCCTCTCACACTATTCTTTTTGGGTTTTAGACGATGGCTGGAACCCGAATGAACCATGTTGATCAATGTAATGGAAAATTCAATTATTGTCCTTCTGAACAAACCAATGTTATGGGAGATGGAGTGAAAAATCTTATTGCTATACTTACTCAGGCTATGAATCATTCTGGACTTCCGAATGAGCAGAGAAGGGAAAAATATTCAATTTAGTCCTTCATGAGGCAACGTCCCCCTTCTTTTAGTGGGTCTCACAAACCACTTGTTTCTGAACAATGGATCAGTAACATTGAGAAGATATTTTCCATACTTCACTATTCGGAACATGAAAAAGTCATTCTGGCTATTTACCGATTAGAAGGAAAAACAGATCAATGGTGGACTTTAATTAAGAATACAAGGCCCCAAGGTGAAATTGACTCTATGGAATGGGATGAGTTCAATAACTTATTTTTCAATAAGTACATCCCTCGTATTCTTCTAACAATGATGTAAAAGGAGTTCCTTGAGATTAAGCAAAAGGATGATGAATCTGTTGGTATAAACGAAGTGAATTTTACAAGGCATGAAAGGTATGCATCTGGCTTCATCATCCAACCTGAAAGTAAAGTTGATCGATTCTTCAGTGGCCTAAAACCAAGTCTTCGAAGGGAATTATCTATAAGAGACTTCAGTAGCTAGGAATAAATTGTGCATTGTGCTATCAAGGTAGAAATAGAAGTTGGTGTTACATATCTATCTCATGGTTTTGACAAGAAACGAAAGATGGAGTTCAAGGAGAAATCTCATAACAATGGTGAAATGAAGATGAATGTTTCTTTATGCTCAAAGTGTGGAAAGAAGAATGTTGTAGATTGTATTAAAGGGACCAGAAAATGTTTTATGTGTGGAAAATAAGTTCATCGAGCAGTTGAGTGTCGATGTAATGGGAAAAAGGTAGCTAATGATGCGAATAGAGAAAAGACTACAGAGAATTCTCCACCAACACTTCAATGCTTCAAGTGTAAGGAAATGGGGCATTATGATAATCAATGCTCAAATCCAAGGGTTAATGATGATCGAAATGAGAAACCACTTAAGGGAAAGGACAAAGGGAAGTCACATGCGATCACTATTGGAAATGTTGAATATGACAACGATGTGGTGGAATGATTAAGTGTTTATGTAATGGGATTCCAAAATAATGTTGTATATAGTACTATGGAATATTGGTATATTTATGTATTGGTCTATTGTGGTTTTCAATAATTTTATGGTACCAATAACCATGAAAAGTGATTGAAATATTTTTGGAAAGCCGATGATATGTGCATAATAAAGGGATAAAGAGAAAATTAAATGAGCTCATGACTGATATAAGGAAAAAGATATATCATGGTTTGATTATATAGAAATTTTGGGATTCTGGTATGTGGAAAGAGTTACCTTTTGACAGTATTCATGTTTTCACTAAGGTTATATGGTAATTTATATTTCAAGAGAACACATGATTAAGGAATTCACATGTTTGGAATGTGACCAACAAGATATATCATATGATATATGATGTTATTCACGATCTTGTTATGTGACCTTTCCAGTAATTATTTTTGTATACTATGAGATTGGATAGATGTATTTTGGATAAGTCTAAAGATTGGAAAGGGTTATGTTAGACATCAGGTAGTATTGTTTAAGGATAGAACTTTTTTTCGAAATTATTTCTATAATGTTATAACAGTGTAGTTTTAGAAAAAGGACAACCTGCAGGATGGGCGACAACCCGTCGCGTCAGACAAGGCTGTGTGAGTCGAACCCACAACTGATATGCGACATGCCTTTATCGCCTACCACTAGCCTACAGGAAGTCCCTAGTTAGTAGAAACTAGTTTTATTTTTTTAAGCATTATGATAGATGAAGTCTAAGTCCAATATTAGAACCATATACGAATAATATCTCCATAGATAGACTTATGTATATAACTTTTGATAATCTTATGTTTGAGACAGATGGAATGACCTATCATTCTATCTCATGATCCACTAACACTTCATGAAAAACAAATTCAAATTCATTTCCTTAGGAGATGAAGTGGAAATTGTTCAAGACAGGAACACCAATCAGATTGTACCAAAATCAAGTAAGAATTTGTTTTAATTCAAAAATTTGTTAACATTAAGGAAATTATCTTGAAAGCCAAAAATGTTGTCCTAGTACTCTAATATCTGATGAATCAGATGGTACCTTATATCATAAAAAATATATGGATTTGTGATTGTTGGCTTTTTCATAGCCATGTTCTCTACCACTCTCCATCATAACATGATGGTTATATTTTTCTTCCATATCCATATTTTCACCTATGTTCTCATATGTGGAAACCTAGTGATTAGTTAATTTGTGTAACGATTACATTTCATATTTTAGTTTTTAAATATAGGTTTTGGTATTCCTTTTTTACGAGGTGGGTTTCAATTAATGATGCTTTCAAGTAGTAAACGATTTATAACCCCAATGAATTTCGAGGGCGAAATTCATTTTAAGGGGGGGTAGAATGTAACACCCCAAGATTTTATGAGAATTATTCTTTTTAATTTCATTGATTTCCGGTATTGTACGCTACACCAAAATTAGCTTGTGATATACACAACACCGAATTAGCTTGCAGTATACACAACACTATTCTTGGCTCGTGTTACACACAATTTCAAGTTCGTTTTGTAGAAAATATTCTATGCAACATTAATTATAGATTTTTTTTAATGTATAAATGAAATATGGTTTTATTTTTTTATACACAACAACAAAGGAGTATTGCACTACACGTAACCCTGACTTGGCTTGCATTACACGCAATCACGACCTTCCTTGATAGCGTGTGTATTACACAATACCAGGTTTCACTAAACAATGATATATTGTTATAATATTATTATGGACAAGACGTTATGAATAGTATTAACTAAATTCTAAATTATATGAAATTATTATTCATCTTACACATTTTCTACAATATGGTATGAGAACAAAATAAATTTTTCGTGTAAAATATGTATTTTTCAAAAATTACAGTTTACCCGCCTTTTGATGGCACACCCACATTAAATCTTGTTTTTGACATGTATATAAGTTAAATTTGAAAAAAAAATTCTTCTTTGGGATCAGGATATAAAAATTTACTTTGGATAAATTTTTCATATTATTCTGATAACTTTCATATTTTAATGAATAGTAAAAACACGTTATATTTTAATTAAAGACAACTTTTTCATGACAATAGTATATATGGTTATATTAGATTTATAATTGGTTTCAAAGTGTAATTAGAATATATTCTTACCATTTAATCCAATGTTGTTCATTGGAATTAATTTCACTTTGAAATTGGATATAAACAAGTATCAATCTTTTGATAGTTATTGTTTCTTAAAAACACACTATTTGTTTTGATAACGGGGAATTAATTATAAAATTAATGAATGCCACTTATATGTTTTGAATTTGGAAAAATAGACTTCAATTTTGAATTCGGAATATCAAATAATGATTAGGCTGATGTTTTGGTATTTTTCTGAAAAACTTCAATTTTCAATGAATAGTGAAACCACTTAATAGTAGTTAAACAACTGACTTTTTCATTTAAATGAAATTTTACCACTTGTATGAATTGAATTTCGAAAATCCGAGAGACATAGTTAATATCAAGGACTAAAATGTTGTCCAATGATATAAAAATAATATTTGGAGAATAGTATATTTTTATCTTTATTTACCACTGTTAAAAGTAAATAGGGTAAGTAAGGGTAAAAATGATATTATTATTACCCTAACACATGTCCTAATTCTATTGGATAAGTTTAATTCGTCAAAAAACAATCTTAGGAATAAAATATGACCATTTAGGCCCACTTGGATTAGATTAGGACATTTATTATTAATTTATTTAAAGAAGGGTTAAAATGGTTAAAATCAAAGTTTAATAACTAAATCCATTTTAATATAGGGTTATACATATGAAAAATTCGACTATAAATATCTATTAGAAAGATAAAACGATTTCCTACATAATGGTATTTTATTTATAATTTTTAGAATTTAAATAATGTATTTTATTTACGACACAATGATGTTGCCGTAATTATCCTATTAATGAAATATTAACATAATTGATGTTATAAATACCAAAATAAATGTAATCTGAGACTTTTTATGAATTACACTGATTTTATTGGTTAATATGACATGTTAGTATTTATTTAATAATCTTTGGTCTAACTAATCATGCTGTTATAATTTTCACAAAAATCCATTACCAAATAGTGTCAAAATTGACATAAAATAGTTTTTAAATCAAATATTATATTATTAATTTTAATTATATTAATAAAAAACTACCATTCGGCAAAGATACATATATCATGATAGGTGTATCATTAATGGACCACTTGTGGGTCATTTAGAAATATATGGTATGTTTATTAACTATATAATATAAAAATACAAAGTGACATGGTAAATGTCAATCTAATTAACTAAGAGTTAAAACTAAATGATAAGGTTAATATAATGACCAAAACCAATATAAAATCTATTGGTTGAGAGGATTTAGACCCATACCCACCTTATCTTCTAAATAAATTAATTTTGAGCTATTAACAACCGAATATGACTTTATTATAAAATAATATTTTATGTTTTTCCAAAGGTGCCCTTGTCCTCCCTTATAAAAAGGGAACGCCTTCCATCTTCTCTTCACACCCTTTTGATCCTTGAAGCTCAGAAAAACCCTGCCAATTTCTCTTCTCCACTTCCCTAGAACCATTCTGGAGGTTATGGTCTTTTCAAAAGACCAACTCTACTTCCGTAAGAGAAGGCTTAACGGAGGTGCGTCGAAGAAGAGGTAATCACTTCTTCCAATTCTCTCTAGTTTCTTTATCCTTCTACTTCTTCTTCTTTAGTTGTATAATTATAAAGTAATAAAATCAGTATTACTTATATACTTATATGTTATTATAAATATGAAACAACCCTATTTCACTTTCTATACATCCTACGGAAAACGAAATCACTACGCATGCGTACGTACAGAATACCGTCTCCACGCCGTGGTGTAATCTGTTTTCGACCACCACCTTACTTGGATGGGTATAATGGGGTAAATAAATAACTATATATGATTATTATAAAGTGATATTGATTCTTGAATATTATAAATTCACTTAAATAAAATTCCACGATCATGAGAATGATATCATCGCTCGTGCGTTTGTACGGACTACCGTCTCCACGACACGATGAGATTAATTCTCCATGTTAACCATTCATTAATGATTATAAAGTATATATAATAAGTAATCATGAAATATATGACATAATAATGATACTGGATTTATTTATATATATAAATATATATGTATGTCATCTACTTAATTCCATTCAATTCAATAAGGAAATGAAAACAACGTTCATGCGTACGTATGACCTACCGTCTCCATGAACGGTGCATTTCATTCCATTTATGGATATATCATATATATATGTATATTCTGAATATATATTAAATATAAATATTTTTTTACATTCTATAATTAAGTAAATCACGATATAAGTAATAATATCAAGAACAAAAAGTCTAAACATGTACGATAAACAAAATGATTTTAACCAAAACGCTACTTTAACATGGAACTTACAAAATAATGGGTAATATAAAGTCATAAGTGAACCATATATGATATCATGACAATGAATATGATTCTTAAATAAGTTAATGAAATTATTTAAATCATTACACAGAAGGTTTGGATACGTATGAAGCATATCAGGCCTAAGGTAAGGGATAACTTTTCCAATCTCATTTTTATCCGAGATTGTTTATTCATAAGTATTTATTGGGGTTATTGTTATCATCAATGTCCATGTTTTCTAGAAATGATTTCATGTATGTATAAAGTCATTTTCATCTATTTTGACTTTTACTACACGGTATATAAGGAATCTTTTGTTGTATGAGATACTTTTTTGACTTTCCGGAAAAATTATGAGAAGAATGTTTTTTATCTTATACGGTGTGAATAGATTTTTACAATTTCATAATGCCTCATTTTCAGGAAGCTTCCTATACAAGATTTCATGATTATTTTCTAAAAGAACCTTCTCTTTTAAAATTACATGGCATTTTGTGAAAATAAAATTATTTTTAAGAAGGAAGGATATTTTCCTCAAGATTTTATTTCAAGTGTTTTATCAAAACCATTTTCCATATAAGATGACATTATTTCATATGTGTATGTCTCAAGTATAATGTCTCTAAGATTTACATGGTTTCAATTTTCTTATGTTGAAGTATCCATTTGTTTTATATGGATTATGTTATGATGGGATGATGTTTATGAAACCCATTTTTTCTTTAGGTTATGATGAATGTTTTAAGTTCATTTTGTGGCACAAATAAGAATGATTTCATTATGAGATGGGTGGGACCTATATCTCCCTCAAATTCATTGGGTAAAGATTTATATCTCATGAGATAGAAATGGCTGGAATGACAAGTATATCCGGTTCAGTAATACAGGGATGAAACGAAAAGTAAACCCGGTTCAGTAAGGGACTTTGTCCACTAAGATGGTCTTGGAAGCAATGCCTTAGCTACTATGGAAATCATAACATGTGCTTAATGTTTTTCCACAATTACATGTTTTATTCCCATTCTATTTTATCTTGATTTATGTTCCTTTATTATATATGGCTTACGTACTTCCAAGATTTATGTCTTTGCTCAATATTTTGATGTTTAGATTTTATGTTCATGCTTTTGCATTCAAATGTTCATGGATTCTTTTATGTTCCCTATGTTTACCATTACTGAGAATTTGAGCTCACCCTTTTATGTTTTCTTTTCCCCAGGATTTAAAGAATGGTTTTAGGTAATTAAAAAAGGGGAAGATCTTTACGGGAGATGTTGATGATCTTTCACCACGATTAGAAGATTATGTTCTGAGTTTCCAAAGACACTAAACTATTACAGTCCTTGAGTGTTGGTTTTTTTTATGTATTAAGTATTCCGCAAAAGTAATGTAATGTCCATGTACATCATGCTTTGGGCCTATACATAAAAAATATCTAATAATAAGTTCCTGAGATAACGTGATAAACATGGGTACTAATTAATTAATTAATTAATACAATAACAACAATAAGCCTTCTTTGAAACCATGAGAGAATATCTCTGATCATATGGAACAACCTTGCCAACTATTATTTCCATCCATGGAATAATCAGATAACTGAAAAAATTCTTATGCATAATTATTTCAACATCATGAAAATAACCCTCTATATAAGCATTAAAACATGATAATGGTCCAAGACCGCTATATAATAATTAAAATATGATAATGGTTCATGCTCTTTCAATAAGCATTAGAACACGAGACCGGGCCATGCTCGCTATATAAGCATTACAACAAGAGAATGGGCCAATAAAGAAATAGGGTTTGGTGAAATCAAAATAATTAACAATATTGAAAATTAAATAGATCCTAGGGTTGGGTTTTATTCCTCTTAATTATAACCAATTATCACCTTGACACTTCCAAGAGTAAACACCAACAAGAATGAAGGCAAAAAAGATCCGAAGAAGAAACCTAGATCATTCAGATCATGATAAAAATGCGAACAAACCATGGTCAAAAGATTCCATTACTACAACAAGGGAAAACAATTAATATGGGAAAAACTAATAAAAGAAATACCTTGGAGATTGATTGGTTGAACACGATGTCCATACTAGAGGATGGAAATCTAAAAACTCCCAGAAATATCACAGGGCATGAAAGAGGGAGGATATAGTGGATATAATAAAATTATTTTCCAATCATGAGATTAAAACTACCATGAATTAAAAATACATGATTTTTAAATTTATTACACATCACGTATTTTATGTTTTTGTACTATGCTGAAAATTGCATCACCGCAGGTGAATTTAATCCAACTCAAAAATTTAATGTCATGTAATCTAGATTCATATCATGTAATAAATGCATTTCATGAATCAGTTAACAAGCGACATTATTTTCATGACATATTTCCAAAGTCAATTACATATTTGGTAACTAATTTACATGGATTATAAATTACCTACAAATATATTTCATCCTAGTTTAAAAAAGGATCCTAGACTAGTTTAAAAGCCTTCCAAACACATGAAAACCCTCATAATCTCATTTAACAAGTTTATACACAGACACCATTAATTCCAAAAAACAGACATTCCAAAACACTAGGTCAGTTTCTCCAAAACGGTCTCTCTATATATGAACGATAACTTACCAAAAATGGTTAAATAGAATTAAAACCCAAAAAATATGGTTTAGCCAAAAAAAATAAAATAGGTACATACCTGAAAAAAGGATCTTTCAACCTCCCCATCATATATCAGCTCGTGCCCGAGATGCTTTAAGCATTACTATAGGGTCCCAGAAATTTTTTTTGAACAATGTGCTTGCATATCGGGCTTCCTCTCATTGGGATCCTCATGAACATGCTCATATTGCAACTGTACTCGAACCAGAGTTATAGGACTACCTTAGAGATACTTCTAAATATGGTCTATAACCTGTATCAGAAGCTCTATAAAGGCATAATCTATATGAAACTTTATTTCATCAACATATACCATACCATAAGTGTCAAGATGAAATATTCAAATCTGAAACATGTGAAACACATTGTTCATGGAATTATTGCATAGTGGAAATGATAATTGATATTCCTCGGGACACACACTTTCCACTAAATCAATAATACCCCCAGACAAGGGCCCCAATTTTCCCTATTTTCAGATACAGTGTTTCCCCGAAATATGATACACCCAAAGGAAAACATTTTGATCAACATCACACTCTATAGGCATTCTATGATGGTTAGCATATGATTTATGCCTACTATATGTAGTCACCAGTCACCTCCTAATCAAAGGAACCTACTTAGATGTATCCTGAATGAGGCAAGGTCCAACAAGCACTGAATCACTTGACTCTAATCAAAAAAGAGGTTAATGGAATGTTCTTCTATACAAATCCTTTGAAGGTTCTATATTGATCATTTCTTGGAAGATATTATTATTTTGAAACTCTATGAGTTATATATATTACTCCAAAGAAACACTTAAATATGAATCATAGTCTCATAACTTATCCTATAGAATATGAATAGTCCCATATGATTAACGTCAATATACGTTTGATAGGATATAATTAAATGATACTATAATCCCAGAGCCTTTTAAAGACCCTGAAAGAACTGATAAGTTAAAAAAGGATCACTATCCATAGTGATAATCCTCATAACACCCTAAAAATGAATTATCTAATTCACATAAAGACTACTCATATCATCATTGGTGAAGGTATCCTTGATAAGAAATAAGTGGGCTTCCTTCGTCAGTTGATCTATGATCACCCATACAACAACATTCATGCTAGGTGTCATGGGTAATCCTATCCCAAAATAGAGTGACATCATCCCATTTCCACCCTAGAATTTGTAGAGGCTATAATAACCCAGTACACATCTAATTATCTTTTTTCACCAACTAAAAAGTTAAAAATATCTCAATGAAGCCTGATACCTACTACTTCATTCTAGTCCACCAGTAATATCTAAAGAGATCATGATACATCTTAATTATACCTGAATTTTCTTCCCATATATATATATACTAATCTTCTTCATCATCTAGTCATTAAATTATGTAGGAAACCATATTTGGATATAGAAAAGAAGATAATTGTTGCTTCTAAGAGACTATCCTGACGGGGTCACCCCACTATCTAAAATTTCCTTCATAACTATGCCATCCAGATCATGTAACCTCTATATATTTATCATATCAGTAATAATTGATATGATAGATGTTTAAGTCAGACCTACACATCCTCAACACTCTTGATCATCTAGATCCATGTCTATAAATAGTGACATCATCCACCAATAATTTCAATACTACCAAACTTCCTCTTTATATGTCTTCTAGATTAATGTATAAAAAAGAATATTTCCATTTCCTATTTTAAATTAAAACTCAAATTTGAATGACTATAGATACTCAACCCCACCCTTAAAAAAGGTCCTAGCCCCTCTAGACAATTATTTACCTAATGCAATTACCGTCCATGTATACCATAAATCTCTCACCCAAAAGATAGTGTCTCCAAAATATAAAGGCATGTAGTACCACAACAAACTCTAGATCATGAGTGGGGTTAATTCACTTAATGCAGTCTCAGTTGTCTATATCAATAACCAACCACTCATTCATCCTACATCAGAACCGCTCTGAGTCAAACTCTAGATGTGTTAGAGTACATGATATATTTTAGGCTCAAAATAAAGACAATGCTCTCCCAATATAATCAAGACAATGTGATGATGTACAACATGATCAACCACTGACTAATACTACACTGAGATTCTGCTAAAAATGCCACTAAAAATGGTCAAAATACACTTAATTATTTGATCCATCTAATCCATGTACATCACTATCGAATTCATCAAACACAGAAATAACTATGATCTCATAAAATCAATACATGATCCTAAATTTAGTATGTGGTACGTATGATATTGTCACTATCATCTAGCAGTATCTTGATCTCAAATCAATCTTAGAGAAAATATTACCACCTCATAACTGATTGAAGGGATTGTTGATGCATGGAAGGGGATATAGGATTATGACTGTAATACGGTTTAATATCTGAAATTCTATAGATAAACTCAAATACCCATTATAATTCATGGAGAAATTAATTAGAGAGCCCCATGGATAAGTACTAGTGTGTATGAAACAATTGGATTCATGATCCTCCAACTGAACCTTCAACTCTTAAAGCTTCATTTATTCCATTATTATATGGAGGGGTAGAAATTGGATCTTCCCTCAGTAGAAACTCGATCATGAACTTAATCACCCACTCAGGTGGTAAGCCAAAAAAACCATTTGGGAAGAAAACATGAAAATAGTCTACCACTGGTAGAAATGTATCCTGCTTCAATCCACCAATATCTAGAATAAGGATTTCAATATAAGCCATGAGACAATACAATCTACAATGAATTGGTCCTGTAGGACCAACCAAAATATCTCACTTACCATGGTGATAACAACTACCACTCTATAGAGATAAACAGGTAACTCTCCTCTAGTAATTGTCAACATGTGCCTGGTATAGATATATTGAATCCATAAACGGATCAAATCAAGACCCATATCTTCCAAAACAAAATGTTCCCAAAACAAATGGTAACGATCAATTTTCATTGAAAAATACTTTCAATGATTTATATTCTCTTTCCACCCTACCAATGAAGTATTTATGGTCATGAAAGGATCTAATATTTCACCAACCAATCCCAATTTTTTTTCAAAATGGTACATAAAAAGGAATGAGATGATATAGTTTCATGAAAATCCCAAAAAGGGTAGGTGATACAAGAATTATACCTCTTAAGGTAGTAGGTCATGTATCTATACTAGCTGAGATAGTTTTCATAGCATGTAGATGGATAGCCCCTCTTACTAAGGCTAAATTATAACTCCAATGTGTTATTCCCTATTCTTGGTACTGAAAATCCTACACTAGGGTACCACATACCCTACCTAAACCTAAACGTTTTGTGTAACTTGAACTACCTATATATTAAGGGGTACCTAATTTATTCTTACACTTTGATACTTGTTCAAAACCCCTACTACTGATCTATTATTGCATGCCCCTACAGAACCTCTTTAGTTGACTCATCCTACTACATGCATGGAACTCTAATGTAGGTTATGGAAACTAAGACATCCTATTACCCAACATGGAACATGGATATAACTATAATGGAAAATGGTCTTAAGATGGATTCTTACTTCCCTACTATCTCTACCAACTACTTGTATTTGGTGTAACTGTTATAGCGGTGCTTCCTCCCACTAGAAGAATTTCTCCAAGTTTACACTGATAAAACGTCATGATCATTGCTCATTGAACCTATAAGATTACCTACTATGTAAATTGACTAATTGATCACATATGAAAAGGTGCTTAAGAAAATACATTCACTATTGAATTTTTATCATAGTAAATAACATCCTGAAAATATCTCATGCTGGAAACCTCCTCAGAGCCTAAAGACGGTGAAAATTGATATAAGTCGGTGAAATGTACAACATTGTCCTTATGTAATATACTATCCTATGTCAGGTATATAAACTCAAAATCCTTCTCATACCTTAACTTATCTGGACAAAATTATCCATATAACTTTTCTTGATGTTCCTTCCAAGATAATTCATCTTGCATCATATCTTAATCGTGAATGTATGGCCAATGCTTGGCTAGTCCATGAATCATTTATATAGACATAATCACGATCTTATCTATAGTTTTCTTGAGGATCTTGAAGATCATCCAGTCAAACTTGATCTAGAACTCGTCATCTTGGAGGACTCCCTCCATAGTTAATGTAGGTAGATGTTATAGTTGAAACTCTCTTGTCAACTCATGAAATCAAATTCTAAGTACAAATAGTCTCATTCTCCATGGATCACATGACTCTTAGGAAGAATTCATGATGATGAACATCCATCCAATCCTTATGATCTATAGGAAGCTCCAGTTTAGCTACATTAGTTGGGTGCTTATTTAAACCCTCATAACTACCAACTTTAGGATGCTTAGGATGCATTTTCTATACAAGAAAATCATTCATTACAATACTGGATAAAAACAAGGTCAACCCCAGTAGGTTACAAAAATAGAGAACCACTAGCTCATATTCTCTCTAAACATGGATTATAAGTTTTTAGAATTAGAAAAGAGTTATTTAATTTCCATTTATAAGGTATATTAGGGATCTAATATCACAGTTCACATAAGAAAATATATCACATGTAATAAATATGTCCCATATAATGAAAAATTCATGTACAAATATTTCCATATGTGCCTATGATGAAGTAAGCATACTCATCTCATACCATAATGGTCCAGATGTATCATTCTCAAGAAATAATAACATCACATTACATGTGAATTACCCAAGGTGAAATAACATCATACTATTATAAGTGAATATCCTGAACAAACAATCTCATCCCAAGGAAGTTGAATTTCACTCATAGATGGGTTATCTAGGTCCATGCAAAAGATAATTACCAATTCCTAAAACATTATTTTCTCCTTCATATCACTCCAAAATATTAACTCAATAGAAATGAAAAAAATCCCCTATAATACCACATTGTAATTTCTTCCAATCTGGTACTCTCTCACATGGAAAAGTATGTTTAGTTAGAGGATCTCAAGTGCACCTCCCCATATGCAAGAGGATTCAAACTAGTAGTTAGGGTGTGATGAATATGGTGGAAAAATATACCGCATGGTATAGAGTTACACCACAATAGAATAACCAATAATAATAAAATATCAGAGTAAAGGAAATTGTGAAAACAATACCATATATAACTAGAAAGTAAAAGAGAAACCACTAGTCCAATAATAAGAAATAGATTAATAAAAAGATGAAATGTATCTAAATTTCCCACTGAATGTAAAACAAATAAATAAACTACATAAAAAATAAACTAAAAATAACACATTTTGGAACCCCATGTAAGTCCCATCCACATACTCCACCCCTTATATTAAATAAACAATCTACAACAAGTTCCCTTTTCCCTATCTAAAGTTGCATCCATGTAATCTTTTTAGGTACCAAATGGCAGCCAAAGAGGGTGTGATTAAAACTCACTAGGACAACACCACCATGTCTACAAGAACAATTCTTATAAAAAGTGAATTCAATAAAGTGACAAACATGTATTTTAATTAATCCATTAATTCAATTATAGAAATCAACCTACTTTAGTACCATACTGAAATATGTCTGATCGCGTGGAATGACTATGACAACCATAACCACCAACCATTGAATAATCACATAAACATGAAAATACCTTTGAATAATAATTTTATCATAGTAGGTATATCCCTCTATTTTATCATTACATCATGAGAATGGGGAAAACTTTTTTTATACGCATTACAACATGAGAATAAGCCAATCCTACTATATAATCATTATATCCCAAGTCATGTCCAAACCTGCAATATTATCATTCATCATGAGACTGGGCTAAGACTAAGATATATGCATTATAGGATAAGTCTTTTCCAAGCCTGCAATATATGAATTGAAAAATGAGACTCACGCAATGTCATAATTGAAAAAATATCACAATATAATATTAGAAGCCTCAATTGATAATTCTTTAAATTACTAATTATCATTTAATTACACGTTAATAATAATTAAATTATCAACAAGAATTTCAATAAAAAATAAGTCATTTACAAAGTGATTATATAATAATAAATCATGTAGATTATTATGTCATGCTAAACACAATTTAATCCATTAGCCAATTCATTATTATGCAAGAGTTCCCTCACTCAATTGGTAGCCACATTTTAGGTCACAATACTATTGAATCATAAGGATACTCAGAATAATCCAATCACGGATTTACCATCATTAATCACATAATTAATTTATGTATAGGTGTTTTCAGCCTAAAACAAATATTCAACCATCTTGACATTAAATCGACTATATGGTTTAGTTTTTGACTTCCAATATTTAACCAGTGATCAACATAATGCTTCCAACATGCAACACCAACAAGATCAAAGGCATAGAATATTAGAAGAAGAAACATAGATCATACAGAAGAAGTTTAACACAAAAACCAACCTAGGTCAAAATATTCAACTAATACAACAACGAATGATGGGATAGAAGGGATAACCTAATATAATCAACTCATTAGATATTGATTTCATAATTGAGACATATAGATTAGAGGAGGGTGCTCTTAAATCTCCAATAAAAAATCTTCGGATTGAGAGAGTGAGGATGAAGTGTATAATTTAAAATTATATTCCAATCATGGCCTTAATACTACCGATCTTGATAACTACACAATATGTAAAATTATTATACCTCATATATTTTATTTTTTTGAGTTACGTTGAAAATCACATCTCTTTGGGTGAATTTAACCCTACCTAAGCATTATATGTTATATAATATAGATTCATGGAATATAACCAATTCATTACATTAACCCTTTCAGGACATACATTCTTTTCATGACATATTCTTGGTTTCAGTTACACATCATGTAACTCAGTTAGTCTACATGAAAATTCCATGTACACAACTGTCATCCCAGCTTCTACAAAAGAGAATGAACCACCTATGAAACTTTACAAACACTATTAAAACCCACATAATAATATTTAATTCATTTATACACAGATTCTGTTAATTCCAACATAAATCATACCAAAATATTAGCTCATACCCCCAAGAAAGGATATCAATCTTAGTACAAAATTTGACCAATAAGTTTTAAATATAAGGAAACCCCAAAAAAGTTAGTTTAGTGAAAAACAAAAAAAGATATGTACATAGAAAAAGACATTTTCTGACAATGGGTTGGTGGGAGGGGGTGTATCACTTAATAATATGCAAAAATAAAAAATTCATTACTTTATTTCTTCAAATTCCAATCACCACAACTATATATACCTATACCATCTTCTCATTCCACTCACAAATGTCAATTTTATAAGTAAATATCTATCTAAATTATTATCTTCCATATATATATATATTTAATCTTTAATAGTTTGATTTGTTCAATGGTATGACTCTAAGCTAAGAATTTCAAGGGAGGTAAGGATTCATTTTAACACACATCATTTCCTATTGGAAATATTGTTTTGTAATCTAATTTAAAATCCATCTTAATATGATTAAATTTTAATAAATACATTTTATTTTCAACATTGGTATCTATTACTAGTGTTATAATTCCAAAATACTTCCCATATTACCAATTTAAAATTAGTTTCCATGTTGAGTTAAGATTCCATTTTCTCTCTCTTTTCAATTTCTATTTACAGTTCCAGTGCTATATCCTTTTTCATTTAAGGTTATTAATAACATATTTTTGTAATATCAATTTGATTTATTCCTTATCATATAATATATATATATATATGAGGCCCTATTTATCTCGCACTATAAACCTATAAAAAACCTTTATAATGTAAATATTCTCTCAAGTGGACTAAAACATTATATTGTATCATGATAAAAAATATCTATATATTAAATATATTTTTTGTGTTATTGATTTATAATTTGTAAGGGATAGATTTTCCTAATGATTTATGATTTACGATTTGCTGGTGGAGCATTTATTGTGACTTTAGTTTATTAAACTATATTTTGGCACAATATCACCATTGCTACTATTGTAGGATGAGTTAGAAGTCTTTACTAAAGGAAATTTTTATACCTTTAATGTGTATCATATATGTTTTATTAAATAATAATTAATTTGAAGGAATCTATCCAAAATTTATTTTGTCTGCTTCCATAGAAAATAAATTTTTTATATTAACTAAATTCATTGATCATCTTAATCTTTGTAAGTACTAAATAAATATATTTCTTTATTCTTTACCTAATATGGAAACTTAATTTATCTTTTTAATTCCTTAATTATAATTAACATGGTTAATGGTAATTTGACTAGACATCCGTATTAATTCATTGACTAATCAATTCTATTCACATTATCTTAGAATCCTTTTATTTATATTGGATTATCATATAAGATAGTCTCCACTAAGAAATTATGAAAATTATTACTATGTTGTTCATTCTTGAAATTTCTTTAACATATTTCATATTCCCTTCACTATATAATAGAATTATTTGTAATTTTTTGTTATGAGTGGAGCCTAAAATTATATAAACTAATATGAAAACTATTTTAAATGAATCATTTACAACTCTAGTCATTTATAATTCATGTTATAAATTTTATTCCACATTAGTTATTCAATAACCAATATGGAAAACCATTGGCTTATTTTTTAGGATGGTTATTATAAAAAAATTATAAAATATGTTTTATACACATATTATTGTATGAATGAAATAGAGAATTATGATTCTACATCATCTATTATATAAAATATTTAGAAAAACTATATTAAATATTGAATTATGAGGGATGAAATTTAATTCTAATTTTGCTGCTCTCATCATTATTCATCAAACCAAATACTAACCCTTCTTCCTCAAACATCATAGTTTACGATCAACTTCTTCCTCCTTAACCAATATTGAAATTCGTTTCTGTTAGTAACTACTATTGCCGCTGAACTCTTTTTGTTTTCTCTTTTCACTATTTTCTATTTTCCTATACGTGTCATGATTATTCTCTTTTATTTTGGTGATTTTATCTAATTTATAATGGAAAATATTTCATCTTGACATGGAATGAGAAAATTTGTGTTTTTAATTCACTTCCTTGTGTTATCATATAATGATATCATATTTGACGTTACAGTTAATATTATGTCAACTAGGTTATTATTATTATTTGGACATTTCTTTTGTAAGTTGAAATAAAATTATTCACTATACCACCTTTATTAATACATTTTTATTATAATGTATAAAATATCATTCAAATTCATTTTTATTGTAAAATTTTTTAAATGTTTTATTTATTATTTGAACAATGTTCCATGGATTTTTAGTTATAATCTGATATCATATAGGTATATTTAAATCATAAGAATTGAAATCATGTTGATGTAAATGGTAGTATACAATTACACCATTTATTTTCATCTTATATATATATTCTAATAAATTTAAGTTGTATTGTATGTTAAATATCACACCAAAAAGTCAATGTTATAGCTCTCCTCCTTTATGACTCATGCAATAGTATTTAATTGAAACTCCTCCTGATATCCTAATTTAATTATATAAATTTATGCATTGTTTGGTGATATTATCTAATTACCCTATACAATATTCCTTGAATCATGTATTGATCCATTTAAAACATTATTTAACTCTTATATTATATTTTATCAAAAGGTGAAATTCTAATTTTATTGAATATAATAGAATCAATTAATCAATTATTTTTTTCATTTTAAATCAATTGATTGGATTTCGTATCTTCATTATCATCTAAAATAAATAAAATTGAATCATTAAAAAAAATCCACATTTTGAAATTTTCATTACCAAATTTTCTTATATTAATTGAAAATGGTTGGTATATAATAGTAAAATTACATTATAAAAATAATGATTTTTTTTTGTATTACTGCCAAATCCATTTAAAATCAATGATAAGGAATTAAATTTAATAATAATATATATTTTTTCATTTAATTTCTTTAGAGAGGGTGATTATTAAATTAGGATAAATTAATATTAATGTTTTTAAATTAGGGTGAGAAACTATTAAACATGAGAAACATCATAAGGTGATAATAAAATAAGTCGAATGTAATATTTATTTCATTCATTAATGGATTTGGAAGGGTTAAATTGGGTAGAAATAAATATCTATTGGTAATAGAAATTTTCAAAATGATTGTTCTAATAAAATTCACTAAATGATTCATGAATTTAATGTTTAGGTAACCGATAAAAAATTTTTATTCAATGGTTATATAGTGGTATTGAAAAAATATATATACAGGATATAAGAAATTCATAGTTATTTAAATAGAGTTAATATTTGTGCAATTAAATACCAGGAATGAATGGAGTGAAAAATGTATTACTTAATTTTAGTGTTTTTTAATGACAAATTTTCAATCGAAAATGATATTTTGGAGTCATATTATAATTAATAAAATTTTATTCTCGATTGTACTAGGGTATATGAAGAAACATTCCTACCCAAATGACAACGCGTTATATTGAAATTAATATGAATGTATTTTAGAGTGTCCAAAATAGAGGACATTATAGTATAATTTAAAATAAAAAGTCAATTTTTATTTATCTATTATTCAGTGCACCAAGACTCCTGTTAAGGGAATTTAGTATCATCCTATAATTCATCATTTGGGATATATATTTTCAGATTGAAATGATACAAAAATGTTATGGAATATTGAATATGAAAGAATATTTGATTGAAAATTATATTTTCTAATAGATTTTCCATAATGTTAAATAATTAATAAAAAATATATGAATTTTGAAAATGAAGATTGAAATTTCATACACAAGATATGAGTAAATGGGAATAAATTTATTTCATATACTTAGATGAAAACATAGTTCTTGGTTTGGTTTTTAAAATATAAAATATATAACATTAATTTGTCATTAAGGAAAAAAGTATCATCTCAAGTTGAATGATTTCCAAACCGAAACAACTTTAAAATGATATTGATAATTACTTGTTACCAATGATTGAAAATTTAAAACACATATGGGATGATGTTGAATTACCTTATGATTCATATAGAAAATAATATTTTATATTACTTGAAATGATTTTATTTACTATAAATTAATTCATTATATATGGAAATTTTTCTAGGCACATTTTGAAGGGGTATAATGTTTCTCAAAATTTTGAATGAGGGACTTCATTTTATGAACTACAATATTGAGGTAAAATAGTATATATGGGTCATTAAATGTCTTTTTCTATGGATAACTATTATCAATGATTAAAAAAGTAATTAAAAAATATATAATAATTTGATATTGTTATAAATCATTTACCATAAAATCCATATTTTTGGATTGTGAAAAATGTTGATGTGATATTTGGAAACTAAAAAGGATCTGGTAACAAAAGAAAAATATTGAATAAAAGTCCAATAATTTTTAAGCATACTTATTAAATACATAATGGGATCATATGTAATATTGTTTTGATGTATATTAGAATAATATCTGTGATATTTTAATCAAAACATTGTTGTATATTAAAGGAAAAACGAAGGATAATTTAAATGAAAGACTTAATTTATTGTCAATGAGAATACATTTAGAGTTATCTCCCAATCCTAAAGGAAAATGTAAATAATTTCCTCAAATAACACATGAAATATCTAATATTTATAAACCCTTAAGGTTGTTTTATAAATATAAAAAATTTTATTGAATGAAAAAAATAAAACTCATTTGAAATATACTTTTTTTAGATAACAAATCATATAATATGTTTGTTTAATGTTGGAAGAATGAATCATTTTTCATAAGTTCAATGTAAACTATTTGTTTTAAAATTTTCCATAATAAATAAAAATTATCATATTAATGATTTATTTTTCCAAAATTAATAGTAATTAAGGATATCACATCAATAAATCCAGGAGAAGATCTTATACCTATATAATATTTCTCATAGAGGGTATTAATTACTCAAATAATATATGATAGATAAAAAATTAAAAAAATGGAGACCAAATTAATCAAGACCTAGAAAGATTGACACCTGATTTGGACCTGAAAATTGGAATAAGGCCCAAATTTAAATATGGAAAATGTCATATAGAAGAGTTTAATTAGATAGATGATAAGACGATAAGAAGTTATTTTTTATATTTATATTATCATTATATTTTGAAATTAATTTTAAAATTTTAATGATTTTTTTATAAAATTCTTATGAGATGAATTTCATATAGGGGAACTTCAAACAAGAGGGTATAAACTATATTTTAGCTACTATGTTAGGAATTAAAAGACAATTAGGTTTCTTATCAGCATTTGAGGTGGGTGCATCTATTAGAAAAGTGTTTGGTAATTTTGTAAACTCTTCAATGAAGAATTTATATAAAGAGACAATAGAATATTTTGAATCAAAAATTTCGGAGATGAGAGATATGATGGAGGAGAGGATTGGAACATATTTATATTAAATATTTATAGATAAGTTTTGATAATTTTAGGTTTTATATCCCACTCATCCACCTCCTCCTCCATAGTTTCCAATCTACTTTGAGTTATATATTTAGGATCCCTAGTATCATATTGTTGTATACAATATAATAAATTAGATTTGAGATACGTTACATCAAAAAAAGATAAAGATGAATCAGCTTAGGGTCACTGTACAATATATTACTGATACATTGGCTAGAGGATTGTTCCATACTGATGGTGTTTCTATGATCTGAAAAAGTATCAAAAAATTTTATTGTGTCCATATAGACTTTATGACAACTTAACACTTAGGTATGTATGATTTATATAATTTATTTAATATTTTTAATAAATGTGTTTTCATATTTTAATATATATATTCAAGGAACACATTGTAGTTTAAGAAATTATTTGTAGAAAGAATCAAAATATTTAGGCACTTATGACTTTACAAACTACTATTTCTAAAATATTTATAAATTATAATCCACCGAATTTATATTGGTTGATACTTATGAGCTTCTAACAAGTAATAAGGTTATTTGGTGTGATTATATGATGATAATTTTTAGTAGTGATATATTCGGACTTGTAATTTCTAATATATTAGGCTATGGAGTGATTCACGTCTTTTCTATCTATGTGAATTATCATATTTATTAAATTATATCAAATTTATTTAACTTTGACCAATGTTTTTAATTATATATATGTATAAAATATATATTCAATATGATACCACATTTTTGTGTATATTCATTATCACATACACTGTTTTTCTCAATAGTGAAGTAAGTATATGGTAAAGAAAAATAAAAAATATTTTTCAATGATTTCAATATTAAGAAATTAAATATTGGATGCTTCTTTATTTTGATAGGTATGAAAAATATATGTCATAAATTTTTATTTATCTTGATTAAATAACAAAATACATTATATATATTTTTAGTAGTGGTCATTGGATACTGTTAATTTTCAATATATAATTAAAGACAACTTACAGGATATTCTCTATACATGGTGATGTACATGAAAAATAAAACTAAGTATGCAACCCATAATTCTAATTATTTTAATAATTATATTTTATTAATAAAATAATTTTATTTTATAATTATCATTTTTAATAGTTATAGGGTCAATATGATAATTAGATATAAAATATCACAATAAGGATCAAATATGTCTATCCAAAGGTGACTTATTTTATAAGTACCACAATTATACAGAAATGTGAAATGTTTTTTTTTCAATTGAAATTTTTTTAAAACAAAAATTTAATCTTCAAGAAAGAGAAAAAAAATGTGGTTATTATGTTATGAGATTTAATTTATTAAATAATTACATCTAGTAATGTTAAATATTATGATAAGGTGAGGTTTTATTTTAACATTTCCATTAATTTAACATTCCAATATATTTGGAATAAATTTTGAATAGTTTCTTCTTAATTCCTAACTTTTCAAAGATGAATTTGATTTTAACGGAAATTAGAAAAATCAACTATGAGGATATTGGGATGACTATTTATCTAGTTTAATTAGACTTTAGGGTTTGGTTTTTAATATTATTTAAAAATATTTTGAAAATTTAATGTTGTAATTATAAAAATTTCATTATAAAAATAGTCATTATATATTTTTAATGGAATTTACTTCTATTTAATATCAGATATTGTTTTTGTTTGATGATTTTTTGCTCATTTTAATGGTTTGAGTAGTGATATTAGAAAATAATTTTTTTTATTTTTTTTGAAACGATTTATTTTTTTCAATTGATGTTGGTAATAAACTTCCACATTGGCTATAAAATAACTAATGTGGAATTTTATGGGAGATTAATTTTTTTACAGTAGTTATGTTATAAATGTAACAACCCAGGTAATGTTGAAATATATATTTTTACTAAATTATTAATGTTCATTAATTAGACTATATAGACTTATATTCACCATATGAATATTAGGAAATTTTTAGTAAAAAGGAAGAAGCATTTTCTCTAACTAAATTGGGTTTTCAATGATTCTATTGTTTAATTAGAAAGATTGATTAAAAAATTAACAGATTTTAATTTTAGAAAATAATTTTTTTAGAATTAATAATGGTAGAATTATCTTAGGATGAATTAATATGAATTTTCTGAAAAGTTTGATTTTTCAATGAATAGAGAAAACAATTGTTTTTTATTGAAAAACTACCATTTCATTACAAGTTTTAAAAAAAATAAAATTATAGTTTTAATTAGTTTTAAAATTTAATAAGTTAAATTATATTAGACATAATCCAATAATTTTAATTGTACTAAACATTATAATAGAATTTGGTATAAAAACTTTGTATACTTAATAAAATTTTTTTTTGGAAAACCATGTTTCATCTCATTTTGAGGGTTTAATTTTAAATTAAATTATGATACTTATACGAATTGAATTTGATAAAATTGATTTCAAATATTGAATCAACATAAACAATTTTATGAATTAAGGTAAACCTAATTTTCAATCATATTAAAAATTAAAAATAATAAAACATGTTCCCCTCTATTTAGGTTTAAATTTTTTTGATAAGGGTTAAAATAATTGATATTCGTTATTAATACCTAAAAACTCATCTTTATAATATTTTATGAGTCAGTTTTGATAATATATAGATTTATTTAGTTAATTAATGTATTTTAAAATATTTGTTTTTGAATTTTTAGACCCAATATTGACTTTTGAGAAGTAAGATATATTTTATTGAAATTATTAATTGTTTTGTGGTATTTTCAATTAATGGAATGGTTCAAAGATTACATAAATTTTGAATTTACTCGAGAAGCCTAAAAGACATAATTATCTATTATTTAACCAAAAAAATTCATGTAAACAAATTTATTACTTGATTTCAAGGAAAAATAATTTTAATTCTTAGATTAGCTATGTTCCTAAATAGTATTTCTCATGCATTTTGTGTTATTATATTTAAGGTAAATTATTACATCACTAAATCTTCAACCTGATAAAGTGAATTTCAAATTAGGTTTGGAGAATAATGTTTTTGGTAATATAGTAATGTTATTACGGTAAAAAGTTAAGTTATAATGGTATGGGTAAAAATGATTTTAATGTGGTTTAACTATAAGATTAGGATTAAAATGTATCCAAAACGTTTATAAATGTTTTTATTTTGTTATAATTATATTATACCAAACCTTATATTTTAATTTTTGGATACATTGTGACACTCTATATGATAATTATATATATAAATATAATTTAATATTTTACACAATTCCATAGGTGTCCGTCCCTTTACATATAAAAGGAAACAACCTCTTCTAACTTCCTCACACCATTTTAGCACTATAAATTGGACACCACTACCCAAATACCTTAATAACATTAGTAAAAATAATTTAAATTCTTTCTTTTAATCATAAATTCAACTTTGGAAGGATTTAGGTTTAAATATAAAAACGTTGTCCAAAGAAGTGGTATAGTTCTTAACCAATCATATTCATATTATATCATCATCTACCTCCTTATAATATTCGTAAAACAGGATCACAAAATAACATAACATTATAAAAATAATCTAGTTTTTTTATTGTAACTGAATAATTTAGATCAATTTCCACTTCAATCAACTCGGAAATTAAACCATCGTTCTTGTGTACGAAGGACTACCACCTCGAGAACCGACACAATTGTTTATCCATCAATGCAACTCATATATGGTTATAATGATTTATTTATATAATAAATATTATATTTATGATATAATGACCATTTTAAAGTTAAAATATCATATAATTTCTTAGTTTTACATCCATATAAAAATTGTATCATTGTTCAAGCATATTTGTGGATCACAACCTCCGCAAAGAGATGTTATTAATTATTCATCACCACATCACAAGAATGGTATATATAAGTGTATTTAAATATTAAATATGATATTTATGATATAATATTAAATATTGAAATATAAAATTATACTTACCTTTTTTCCATCATTTTTTTTGAAAAACTAAAGTTTTACTAATGTGTACGTATGTCCTACCGTCTCCATGATTGCAACATAAATCAGAAGTAATTAGAATATTTTATGGATAGTGTTAAAAAAATAATTAAAGTATTAAAGTGATTATTATATCATTATTATTATTCTATATAGCGGGGAATAATGAGATATTTTTACTATATCTAACTTATCGATGTCATTTTGGAATATTGAATGATCATCCTCAAAAAACGCGTTGTAGACTGAATTAATTAAGTAATTTAAAGAAGAGATATAAATAGTATAAATGATAATTAATTAAATTATTAAATGTTTCTTAAGAATGTAAATTGTCTAAAATAGTTTCTTATATATGATATAGCGAACTCATGTGATGTTATATACTTGAGTTATGGGACACAGTACCTTAAAAACCTCATTTTAAATGTTTTCTAGATTATTTTTATAAATAAAATTTTTCAATGAATATATTTTAAAAATTAATTTATGGATGTATTTGTATGGAGAAAATTTAATTATAAAGAACATTTTATATCTCTTTTTATATTCTTTATATGGTTTTCAAAATGAGATTTTTTACATATTTTATACGGAACTTTAAAAAAAGGAAAAAATTGAAATTCTATTTTAATGCATAAAAATAAAATGGGTTTTCCTTTATCCATAACTATTATTTGATGTTTAGATTTATTTACAATATTTTATGATTTTTTAAAATAAAAACCACCATTCCTTTTTTCATTGTATTTAAAAAAATTGTTTAAAAAATAATGGATATTCGATATTTAGAAGTAATTTTACTATTATTATGTTATTTTACATTATTATTATTAATAATTATGGGTGGACCTAATATAGATATCCAATAAATTGGGATGAGGGATGGATTTTACTGATTAGGTTTCACGGAAAATATTACGTGAATTTTCTCATTTGGTTATTCTATTTTCAGGAGGGATTGTAAGTGTAATATAGAAAATTATGTCTCCAAGTTACCTATATGATTTATCTATGATTTCAATCATTCGCTATAGAAATATTATGATTTAACATAGTAATATAATTGAAATAAGATTTATGTGAGTTTTATGATACTTATTTACTGATAATATTTTATCTTTGAGATATTGTTTTGATACATTTGTAATGATTATAATGAAACATTTATGAGTTTTATTTTTCATTTAATATTTCTCATAAAATGGTTTATGAATATATTTAGACAATGAAGTTTATTTCTTCAGTAATAAAATGATTATTTTGAGAAAAATGGTTATTTTTTTGGAGGAAATATTTTTTGAGTATTCATCGACTAATGATTTTCTTTCCTTTTTTATATATCCCATTATAATATTTTTGTGATCCTCCTTTGTTTTGAAATTATTTTCATATATTTTTAATGATGTGTGTGTAAAATGATTATTTCAATATGATAAATGTGAAGATATGTTACAAAAATAAAAGTTATTGTATTTTTAATGTTTTATATTTGGAAAAAATGGATACTGAGTTGAATTGTCAACATGGTAATGTATCAGTTAGTTATGTAAGAGTTTTAAACTAATTCTATAAAATTATAAACAATAAAGACTCTAAAATTTTAAGAGAGGGAATTTATGACATCAATCTCAATATTATTCATTTTTAAAGGATGATTCCTTCTAGTTGGAATTATAGGATATGTTTATAAAATTTTGGAGGTTAATGAAATTTATATATACACCCTAAATATATTTTATTACATAGATATCACGATATATCATTTTGATATTACTATGTGTATTCATATAGAATATGTTTACTAAATGGGGTTTTCAAAGAGGAATCATGGAATTTGAATAAAAAAGTCACCAAGAGGACAATATCCTTCAAAATAAATAACTGGGAATAGTTGTAATTGGAATTGGGAAGAATTTTACTATGATGTATCTATTGAAAAAGGTTATAAATTGTATTGGATTCAATTCTAGAGTGAAATAATATCAACTATAGAGGAAAATTTTGATATAAAATCATTTTTGGAGATAATAATCACATAAATATAGTGGATATTCTAACCAAGTAGTAGTTGAGAGATGAATTAAAGAACAATAACTTTTTTTTTTGATATAATCAGTTATTATGATCACTAAAAGGTAACTCTTTCAATTTACTATTTTATAGGTGAGTTCGATCAATGGTGGTAAATTGGTAAAAATAATAGATAAATAAAATAGAATGATGTTATCAAATAGAATTCATTTAAGAATATTTTCTTTGGGAAATATTTTCACATGGTTGACCAAATTAGAATTAAAAATAAATTCTTATAATTGAGGTATAAGGATAATGATTTTTTGGCTGAGCATAAAAAAACATCACACGATTAAATAGTTACACACCAAATTTTATTAGGGATATTCATTGTAAAAATAATAGGTTTCACTATTGATTAAATCTATTATAATGAAGAGAATTATACTCTCAGGAATTAAAATGTTTTTATAATATTGTTCATTATATCGAAAAGGTGGAATTGAATTTTATATATTGATCTGGAATTTTATGTAAATAAGAAGAAAAAGAGGTCCAGGTGGAAGGAAAATCGGAAGAATCCGTCAAGGCTATTCGAATGTTTGAAAATCAGTTTCCTGTTTGTGATAGGTGTTGTAAAAACCACCATTGGTAATGTCGTATGAAATATCAGAAGTGATTTCAATTTGGAATGTTTGGTAATATGTATCATTTTTAATAAGAAAAAGATATTTTTAGTGGTTAGACCTATTTTGATAAACTGTTATTAAATTGGTTTAAAAGTAATGAGATGGGTCATTATATGGGTTTGTTTTTGAATAAAATCACTGATGATCAAAAATAGAAAGTCTCTAAGTGGAATGGTGTAGTGAAATCATTTGTAACTACTTAGATAGATGTCAGGACATCAAACAAAGTGGTAACAAATATATTAACTATTTATTCAGATTATTCGAATGTCTTAATTCATTCAATGCCTATACACTATTTTTTTATAAATCATATGTTAAAATGAAAATTTCACCAAATGTAATTAATACTGGACTTCTGATAAAAACTCATGGGGGTTTTATTAAGGAAACAAAAGTTTACAAATGTCATCCAATTGAAATATGTGGAATGGTTTTCCCATCCTACCTTATATTCTTTCCAATAATAGAATTTGATGTTATTTTGGATATGGATTGGTTTTCCATTTATTATGTTAAGGTATATTTCATATCCAAATAATTTATTTAAGATAAAGGTGTTTTAGGTTTTATTTAATAATGATGTTAGACCTTTGATGACATATTATGTAGCTGATACACTACTAAAAGGCAGAAGTAAATATTATCCCGGTCATATTATTAAAGATAATGGAATAATTCCTTTTAATGAAGTTTTAGTAGTAAAAAAATATCTATTTTTTTTCTGATTAGTTACCTGGTATTATACCTATTTGAGAAATTGGTTTTACGATTATCATAGTGTCAAATTCATATAAAATTTCAAAACCACCTCATCTAATATCTCAAGTATAACTTCTATAAGTGTAAAAGCTATTATAATAAATTATTTGATAAATTGATTTTTTTTATGTTATCACTTCACCATGTGGTTCCCCTAATTTATTTATTAAAAATAAATATGGGTCCATGATAATATTTAATTGTTATAAGGAATTAAATAACATTAATATAAAGAATATCTATTCATTTCCATATGTCGATGCCTTTTTTGATTAAATCTACAGAGATATGTATTTTTTGAGGTTAGTATTAGGTCTAGTTACCATCTACTAAAGGTGAGGTAGGTTGAAGTCCCAAATTTTTTTTCACAAGGTAAGATAATTTTGAGTTTTTGGTTATGTCCTTTAGGTTAAGAAATTCTCAAACTATATTCATGGATCAAATGAATTTTTTTCTATGAATATTTTCTTAAATTTTTGGTTGTTATTATTGTTGATATTTTTTTATTTATAAATTAATTGGGATTATTAAAATTTTTTAATTATTTTAATATAAACCCTAAAAAAATATGTTTTATGGAAATTTTAGTAATTGTTATTTGTGGTTACAGCTGATTTAGTTCTTTGAATATATCACAAATAAATATAACATAACTATTGATCCTATTAAAACCAAGTGGTTGATGAAAGACCAAGACCTATACATGTTACTAAGATATAATTTTTTCATTGATTATAAGGCTCCTAATTCTGATTTTTAAAGCTTTTTATGATTCTTAATCTGTATAAAAATTTAAAAAGAAATGGAATTACGTTCTTATAGACACTAAAATGTGATAAATCATTCTTGGAATTGAAATTATGATTATTTAATACTCTAATTTTGGTCCAAACATCTAGAAATGGTGACTCTGTTGTCTACAATGATTCTTGTTTGGAGAGGGTAGGTTGTGTTTTAATAAAGAATTAATGTTTAATAACATATACACAGTGTCAATAAAACGTCATGAAAAAATTAATCCTACACATGAACATTAACTACCACATATATTATTTAATTTAAAAATTTAATGAGATTATTTATATTGAGTAATGTGTGAAATAAATAATGATAAAAAATCACTAAAGTTATATTAACTAAGAAATTTTTGAACATGAGACACAATATATGGTTGTAATTGATAAAGGCATGTGACTATGAAATTCATTAACATTCAGGTAATGAAACAAATAGTTGTTGATGATTTGATTATGAATGATAATTCTTTTTTAACTATGATATATATTTATCATTAGCGGTTAGTTAATAATTTGATAAATGTTATATTAGAAATTGAGCATATAGAACCCCCAATATTTGGTTTCAGTTGTCATTATAATTCTCTCTGACAAATATGATTAATCTAGATTAAAATTTGGATCATGTTTTACTAGAAAATGTAGAATTGATCTTTATGGGTATGTTTTTAAGGATTAATATTTACAGACATGATGTTATGACATTCAGAAAAAAGGTATATGTTTCTTGTGACCCCAAATTTAAGAAGAAACTTTTGAATGAGGCTAATATTTTTTTTGATTTATAATCAGCATGGAATAAAAAAATATAGATACCCTGAGGAACATCTTTTGTGGGATGGAATGAATAAATTTAATGAAAATTTTATAATGAAATTTTTGGGTTGCCAATAGGTTAAATAAATATTACAATTATCTAAAGGGGTGCTTTAGAAATTTCTATTTCTAGAATTGAAATGGTAGAATATTCAACTGGATTTAATGGTGGGATTAAAAAATATATATTTAGGTAATAATTTGATTTGGATAAATTTTGACTGACTAAAAGAATATTCTATTTATTTCCCACAAGTGACTACATTTTTTCTCAACTTTCTTGAATTTACATAAAATATATTCTTAGATCACCTAGTTTCTTTATTTCTATTGTTTCCAATCACAATCCCATATTTAATATAATTTATTAAATGGATTTTGGATGTCATTTGGCACCAAATTAAGTTTCAGTACATTTAATCATCCTCACTCTGATATAAAAATAAACAGAATGATTGAATAATTGGGGGATATTTGTAGAACTTGTTCAATGAATTATCAAGGAATTTGGGACTGACATCTGAGATTGGATGAGTTTTCTCATAATAACCATTTTAATTCTTATATAAATATGGATATGTTCAATACATTATATTTAAAACAGTGTTAGACTACATCTTATTGGGATGAAGTCATGGAAATAATGATTTTGTGTCAAGAACTGGTAGAAGAAAAAATTGGGAAGGTGAATATGAATTAGAAATAGATGAGGATGGATTAGAACAAGAATAAAATTTATTTAAATAATTGGAGGAAATATCTTTCATTTGAGGTGTGTGATAATTTATTTCTTATAGTATCTCTATGAAAAAATGTTATTTGGTTTTGTAAAAATGGACTTTTAATTTCATGGTTTATTAGAGATTATGAAATCTTGGAAATTAATGGAACATTTGTATAAAAATTTTATTTTTAAATGTGCTTATCTTAAATACATGACTTATTTCATTTTTTGTTGTTAAGAAAATAGGTTGTAGATGCATCTCAGGATTTGAGCCAAAAATTTGATCAATTAGAAGAGAATATTTAATAGGAAAAAAACTTATTTATATTCTTGAACATATAGAGAATGTCTTGTGAGATAAATTGATTTTCATGGTTATGTTTTTGTGGAAAACCATATGATTAGAGAGGAAGCATGGGAATCCAAAAATGCTATGAATGAAAAATATCCCCACCTGTTTAAATAATGAATAAAATTGTGAGGATTTAATTTTATAAATGGTGAAGAATATATCAACCTAGGTAATGTTAGAATAACATTTCTTCATAAATTATTAATATTAATTGATTAGATTTTATTGATTTATATTCACTTAATGAATATTTGTAAATTTTTTATTTTAAAGGAATGCAAATTTCATTCATACCAAACTATTTTGTAACAAAATATTTGGTATTATTTAAAAAAATTATTTTAAAATTAAATAATTTTAAATTGAAAAAATTAACCTCGTTTTTGAATTTATCATTTTCAATTTATCTTATGTTGAAAATTTTAGAATATTCAAAAAAATTTATATTTAAATTAGTAGTAAAAAATAATTTTTTTTTTGAAAATAGTCTTTTCATTTCAAGTATTTAAAAAATTAAAATTAAATTTAGGATTACAATTAAAATTTCATTATTTCCATTTTATTAAAAATAGTCAAAGAAACTTAATTTGAATCAATATTTTTTTAATCTAGTATAAAAACATTTTTATACTGAGAAAGATATTTTCTTTCAAAACCGCATTTCATCTTGTTTTATTTGATTGATTTTAAATAATAACTTTCTAATTATATATATTTAATTTTATAAAATGATTTCCATTTTTTAATAAGTAAAATTAACATTAGTTAGTAAAGTCCACATCATTTTTTTCAGGATGAATAGTAAAAATAGTATAGATCAGTTACCATGGTTAATGTTAAAATAAGTTTACCAAGGGCTTAACTAAAAAGAAAAGGGTTATAAATAGGTCAAAACTTTACAATAATCTATTTTATGAGTAATTTTCAAAAAAATAACTATTTATGGAGTTAAATATTTTATTTTAATATCTTATTTTGAATTTTCAAACCCTATCTTGATTTTTGAGAATATATGTTATATTTTTTTTTCAAATTTAACTCATTATGTTTTATGAAATTTAATGGAATTTATGGATTATTACATTCTATTTTTGATTTACAAAAAAAATTTAAAAATGTTATTTTTATTATTATTTAACCACATAAAATCATTTAATCCAATTTATTAAAATACTTAATGGTAAAATGATTTTACTCTGGGAATAGGGAATTTTCTTAACAAATGTTTTTATGTGATTTGTGTTTGTATATTAAAAGTAACATATTCCACCATTAAAATTTTAATCACATCAAATTTATTCAAAATCTAAAATCATAATGTAATTTATTTACAAGTGACCTTTTATTTTTGGTCATATTATTAATATATCATTGTTAATTTAAAAATTTGTTAAAAGTCATCTAACCAGGTGAGAATGCTCAAAATGTATCAAAAAAATGTATAAATATGACTTTTTTGAGTTTATTTAGACTCTATAAAAATTTATATTTTAATTTTGGGTTCTTTTTTCTCACTTAAAAATATTATGATATATATATATATATATATATATATATATTATTTTATGTATCAAGTAATTCCAACTATGTCATGCACCTCACTTATAAAAGTCATCATACTCTCCTCTATTCTGAAAACTTTTTAATCTCTTGATGTTAGAAAATACCTAAAAGAATAAATTTCTAAAATACTTCCCACATCATAGAGGTTTTGGTTTGATAAAAAGAATCATCATAATAAGGCTTTAGCCATAAATCTTAACAGGTTGTCGGAATAAGTGGAATTATTCTTAACATATCATTTTCATTTCATTTATAATTCTAACCACATAAAATATTCTTAAACCATGATGAAATATTAATATAATTATCTTACATATACTGAGATGTTATTATCTTATTTTTATAACCTATATCCATCTCCCCTTCCCTCAAATGGGAAATAAAACCATTATTTCTCTGTACGGTGGACTACCATCTCACAAACCATTATAAGTCATTTTCTATCATCGAATCTCACAGACTAGAATAATGAGTGATTTAATATTTAAATATGAAATTAAATACATAATTATAATTTTATAAATATAATATATTATCTATTTTCTTACCTTTCTAGCCATTGAAAAAAGATAAATACATTTTTTCTTATGTTTGTATAACCACATCCACAACGTGATGTGATTTATGTTTCATCACCACAAAACATTAATGGTATATAAAAATGTATTTAAAGATAAAATATTATATTTATGATATAATAATAATTTTTAGATGATAAATTATACTTATCTTCTTTCCCAAATGTTTTATGAAAAATAAAAAAGTTACTCATGCCTACATACAATAGATCATCTCTATCATTGTAAAGTAATTTTTTTTTTCATAAATAACTTTCATGTTTTATTTTAAAGGTTTAAAAAATATATTAAAATTATTATTATGTAATCATTATTATTAGAAACATGATTTAATAATTACCTCATTAACTTTATTAGTCCTAAAAAATCATTTTGGACCTATGAACCAAACGTCATAAAAACTCATGATGTGGACTCACAAGACTATGTATATAGAATAAGTGACATAAATGGTTTAAATGATAATGTAATATACATATAAATTTTATTAATAATGTAAATAATTTATAAAATTTTATTATATAGGATATATATAGAATGTACATGATGAGTCGAACTTGAGGTAAGAGACACATGACCTTAAAAACATCATTTTAAATGTTTTCAAGAATTATTTTCTGAATCCTTTTCTTACATTTCAATATTCCAAAAAATATTTTATGAATGTATTAATATAAAAATCAATTAATTATACAGGAAATTATATTTCAATTTTTACTTTCTTTCAATGGTTTTGAAAAGGAGTTTTTTACTTATTTTATACAGAACATTTTGAAAAAAATAAATTTAATGCTCTATTTCAATGTATACAAATTAAATTGATTCTAAACCTTGATAACCATTATTTTATCTTTTATTTATTCATATTGTTTCATTATTTATTTAATTTAAGCCCTACTTCCCATCTAACTTTGTATTCTGAAAAAAGGATTTAGATCGAATGGATATTCAGACATATAGAAAAGTTTTTATTATGAGTGAAAGGAATAGTTTTATAAGTATGTTGATTGGAATTAAATATTTCAATTTTTATGATTATTTTATTGTTCTTGGTTGTTTTTTACTAATTTGTGTTTGTAATATGTCTCTACAATACATTGGGTAATGAGAAAAAATTTACTAGTTACATTTATCTTAAGTTATTTTATGAATTTATTTGGTAGTTTATTCCATTAGAAAGTGTGTTAGTGAAATGATGCCCCAATATACCTACATTATTTATATATCATTTATATGAGTTTTTATGGAAATATTATAAATTATCATGGCATTACAATGAGATAATTTTTATAAAAATTATCATTCTTATTCTTAAGGGTGAAATGTAAATCATTATGAAAACATTTTCTTATGTTTTTCATGATTTAAATGAAACCTTTATAAATATTTTTTTTCATTAAAAATTATTCTGAAAAATTATATGGAAATATTCAGGTAGGGAAGTTAATTTATTTGATATGAAAATTGTTATTTTAATCTAATTGTTTTCCAAGTAGGTATTTTGTTGAGTATTCATTTACTAATGGGTTTCTTTCTTTCTATTTATAAGTACCTTAATTATATTATTTGGGGCATTACTCATTTTAAATTCTATTAGTAGGGTTTAAATAATTGTTAGTGAAAAATTTGATATATACATGATGATTGTGAACATATTTCATTAAAATAAAACAAGTTGTATTTTAAATGTTTTATATTGTTGAAAAATTTGATACTGAGTGGAGGTGTGAATTTGTTAATGAATGGGTTTGTTATGAATGAGTTATTAAATATTTCTATGTCATTCCAATCTTTATGATATTATATAATATTATTCAACATGATTATTCAAAATTTTCACCCATTGATTGTGTTGTTCTTTTGTAGTCATTAATATGACATATTTCATTAATTTATTCTAGTTATATTTCTATTCCATAATTATGTCATGTTTATTTCTATAAAACACTATATCTAACTAAGAGTCTAAGCTCACCGTTTTGTTTCCCATTTCCCTAGATAATTAAGTGGACTAATATTCGAGATCAGAGTTATAGTTATCATTATAAAATAATAATTTCACCCAAACTATTTGATATGTGTTGTTGTAATGTAATTATTATGTATCTTGTATCTTAAGGAATACTAATACATCATTGTGGGAATTACATATAATGTTACCATTTTACTATGTAATAAATAACACAAACAATATGGGTTACCAAGGATAGGGGTGTTATAGTTGGTACAAAACCAAGGATTTGATGAATCCTTAGAAACATGATTTAAATGGCTATAGGCAGAGAGTATATATTTTAAAATTAGAAAATGCTAGATATTATTCAATATTTTCATGATAGGTATCCTATATATTAGACCATATTTTTGTAAAAAATGATATATAATCCATTTAATATAAATTATAACCTCATAATATTACTAATTAATCAATTCCATTTAATATACAACAAGGCAGGGAAGAATAAATGATTAATTCCCACTAACACATCTATAATATTTAATTTTCTTGTCTTAGTAGGATATTATGTATCATTTTTCAAATAATACACTAGATTATCTCATCCTTTAATAATGTTGACATGTATGGGGATCAAATTCACAAGGAAAAGGGAATGTGCAGATATATTTTTTGAATTGGAGTGGAGATTTTTAAATTCACTTATATTGTCTCTCTAATATGGAAAATAGTGATTTATTATTTTTAGTGATACATCATGGAAATATATTGTATGTGTTATAATGAAATATATTATAGTGTTGTATTGTGAATCTTTACAGTTTAAGACACATGTGATTAATTATCTAAATCATGATTTAGAGTTAAAGTGGTGGTATTTTAACTAAATATATAGAGAAAATATAATTATGGAGGGAATTGTGATATATAGAATGTGGAGTCTCTTGAGATATTATCGTGATAGTGTTTTTGAAACTATATTTATTCTGAGTTGGGAGTCTCTCATTCATTGGGAATTCTAGATCAGGATATCCCTGATATAGATTCATAATATTCTCATCCACCTCACTGTACTTGATCTTGTTGTAGTTCTGATTCCTTTGTGGCTGAGATTGGAAGGTAGAGAGGACACATTCAAGGGGATATTATTCATTCTATAGGGCCTTATTATTCTTCCTGGAACTACATACTTATATTTCATGTTTTATTCTCCACTAAATATTTTTCTTAGACCCAAAGACGTTGTTCTATTCATGGGAACACTAGGAAGTGCCATACCTTATCAGTGGTCTCCTTTCTTACTACCCCCAATACACCCAGATCTGCCTATATATTCCAATTTTTGTATCATTAGCAGCTCTGATGGTGATGGTTCATCAATATATGGTTAAAAAACCCTATATGTGGTAGAAATATATATTTATTCCTCATCTCAGATCTAGAGCCATTTAGAGTCTGAACCTTAAATTTCATTGCTGAATGATTGGTCTGGCCACCTCCCATTGTAGTTTCTCCACGTAAGTCTTGTATTTTTTCTGAGGATGGTTCCCCAATTTATGTTTTCATCTATTTCCCTATTGGTTTCCCCTATAAATATAAGGCTATCCTAGGTCATTCCATTTATTTCAATGGTGTTTTAGATTTTGATGGACTCTATCAGTGTCTTTCTTTCTTTCTGGGCATTAGTATTCCTATCCGGAACATAAATCCATTATGGCTAGGATTATATTTTTTTTATCATTTTATTGGGATTATATAGGTCCATGATGGATTTATCCACATTCATATGTATTTGTTGTTTCCTAGAGGACGTTCACCTTGAAAGGCACTAGAGAGGCTGTGGATTCAGGATTGACACAACCCAAAAGTATATATATAGGTGTAGACGAGATTATTTATAGTATCATTAATGGTGGTGGGATATTTCCATCACATAGGAATTGGGGAAGGGGGTTTTCAGATATATGTGGCACTACATGGGTTTGGGCATTAGAAAAGGCACCTCTTTGTCATGGGTTTCCCTCTACAACCCATTTTAAAATGTTGTAAAAAAAATGAGTAAAAATATTAATTTGAATTAATGAAAATTGTGAAATATACACTAAAAAAAAGAGTTTAAAATATATTTTTACAAAAAATAAATTAATATGTGGAAAAGGTTATTGCTGTAACTAGCCAGGGATTATAATTCCATTATACATCATAATTCATGGAATGAAAATAAGCTAGAAAATGCATTGTGTAAAAAATAAAATAGTATCTTATCCTTGATGAGGGCGGATGGTGATACTATAATCATGGATTTAATAAAGAGAGAATTGGATGTTAATATTAAATGGTAAATAACATTTTTATTTCATGAAATTATTCAAAATACATTATTAAATATGATTGAGATATATCAACATGATGATAAGGCCCTATAAAAGAATATTAATGTTGCGAAGAGTGGGAAAATACTATAATTTAATAATGGAATTGAAGAAAGGTATAATAGATGAGGTTCATAGCTCAAAATTCTCTATATATTATTGATTATTTAAAAAATATAGAGATATAAGAAATTTTTTTGGGTGGTAAAATATGAAGTGATTGATAAAAAATTATAATATAAGATTCTTGGTAAGCTAGGATGTGGTGTAAAAAAGACATCAACTATACAAACCCTTTATAAACATATATAAGTATATATTGACTTAATTTGTTATATAATATATCTCAAAATCATTTACACAACCAAATGAATTCAATGCACCATGTCTTAGATACTAGCTACAAAAACATCTTACTCTATAACACTTTTAGACATTTCTCCATAACTATGCTCCTATAGACCATGTTCTAGAAATATCATATAATATATTCATCTTTGTAACATGGTGAATGAACAATTCTGAAATAGATGATATTGAATGTTTATCAATGGAAAAACTCGTTATCATGTCATCAAGAGTTTGATTATAATCATGTTAGAAAACATGAAATCGTAATAAATATATTATTAAAAATAACCTTGAACAATAAGAGTTATCTATTAGTCTTTATTCAAGGGTATAAAATTAAAAAATAACATTATAAAACATAGAAGAAGTGTATAGAATAATGATATTATAAAATTTTTTCATGGATCATAACAAAATCATATAACACAAAATTATGGAATATGTACTAATATAAGTATTCATAACATTGTAAATATAGCTAACCACACTGAGTTCATGCCCATTATTTTTAAAGTAGATAATTGTATCATGTTCCCAATGAATTTTATGAACATAAAAATGCACATCACGTTCATTCTCAATAATGAAATTTTTTTATTTCTCATATTTTTTTAGAATAATAATATGAATTTATCTAATTGGAATCATGTTCATGCTTGATATAATGAAAGTGATTAATTGGATTTGTGTGGATACTCAAAATCATTAACTTATGAGGTATAAAATATTAGCTAATAAAATGGATGGTGATATAAGACCCCACACATAAATCATCCATACATTCCTTTCCAGTAAAAAAATCACAACACATATCACAAATAACCCATGGAATGAATAGTGGATTTCACAGCATTTCTGAATAGTATCAGCAAAACATACTTCTGGAATGAAAATAGTGGATACCCAAAATTCAATAACCCAATAAGATTATTTCATAATTATATTTTCAGAGTTTTTTTATTAAAAATAACAATCATGTAAATAATACTTTTAAAGATAAAGAGGAAAAATGAGTCCAAATAATTAAATATATTTTATAAAACATATATTATTATTATTATAAAATATGATTATAAACGAGACAGTAGGAATCCAATTTTCAAAAGGTGATGTGAAAAACAATTAAAAACATATACATTTTAAAGTAATCTTAAATAATGTAATAATTAAAATGCTATCAACATTTCAAAAATGTGATGTGAATATGTTTAAATTAAAAAAAATATTTATAATCAATACATGAAAAATATTTAATGGTTTAAAAAACTTTATGTTAAAAAGATATAATTTTTTTATAAGAAACATCAAAAATATTTATATAAAGTTTATCAATAGGAAATGTGCATTTTAAAGGGAAATATAATATCATGGTAAGTAACATACTTCTAAATATTTTATTACCCAATTAGTGAAAATAAATATTTGTAAAAAGTATAAAAAAATTGTTTTAAAATAAATAAAGTGGAATATAAAGATTATCTAAGATAAAAAATGTGATTTTGCATTATGGAATGGGTAATATTATTGGGATGTACAAAAATGGATACGAGGGAAAATCCATTAAAATAAATGGGAATCATTCTCAAGATGATCAATTTTTATATGAAAATATAGATCAATCAAGGAAGAATAATTTGGTTTGAAATATTAATTTCCTAGAAAATAATATGTAAATACAACATGACATCATAATATGGTAGAAAATTTCTTTCTTGAAGGGCTAAAATCATAACAGGGTGTTTTTGAAGCAATAATGGCTTTACCTGCTTCTGTTGTAAAATTGACCATTCCAAACATACCTCTTATTTTTTGAATTTCCTCTGCCTACTGAGGATACTTCGAATGATCAAAAGGTGGTGGTGTCTCTAGTCTCATCGTTGATTGATGTTACTTTTTCCCCATCTTCAGGTGCTATAGACCCATTTCTGGAAGCACTTCCTTGTGAATCAGATGCGCTAGTGGTAGCTGTAGCTCCCCATAAATTGGTTCTCCTCTTGCATAATACTCCCCTATGAACATCATATTTCCCAAAATTCCATGAAATTATTTTTCTAATGGATCATTAATATAATGTAAAGGGGTATTATTTTCTCCCCATTATGAAATCAACCTTAGACGAGGCTAATTCCCTTTACAGGTGGACTGTCATGGATTAATTTAGTGCATAAAAAATTCATATCTCTATGTTAATGGTGGTCGTGGGATCCAGGTGTTTAGAGTCTTCAGAAATGGTTTTGTTACTCAATTAGTGATCATTATTTTATCCTCACATGAGGAGGTGATTTCATAAATGAAAAATATTTAAGCCCCAAATCTTACATCTGATGGTGTTTATCTATTTGATGATGTTCTCAAATGATTAATGTGGGAAATAACCCCCTGAGGCTATAGTTTGGTTCCTTCTCCCTAAGATTATCCTTCCCTTATACAACCTCAACTACTATTTAAATATTAGTAATTCCCTAGGAATGTTTCTATGTCTTGACAATTATACACTTCATCTCTGATAAAACTCTCTCACTTAGATATGTGTCTCTATCGACCTCTCCCCACATCCCTATCTCAGATCCTATATCAAATTGAAGGTGTCGATTATTGGTTGTAGTCCTTATCTTATAACAACCATCCCAACTTTTTCACCTACTATCATATCCACAATCACACTATTTCAGAATGAAATAGATAAGGGGGAATCTCATTGAATATGGATAGTTGGAAACCATATTTAGTGTTAGGAGTTCATTGACTTTAGGAGTTGACCATCCCTCTATGGCCATTTCCTCGTCATTACCCATCCCTTACGACCATGTCCAAGCTTCCCCCTTTCTTATCAAAGTTCCCCTCCACTAAATGAGGATTCTATTCCATTGTAGCCAATGTTTCTCCAACAAATGAAAACATGTGTGTGGATATGGTTTCGTTCAAACAAAGGATGAATCCATTCTTTTAGGATAGTGAGGCCATAATTAAGTCAAAGGTTCCCAGAAGACTCCACTCTCATGAAAATAAGGCCATAACATTGGTCCATCATCCTTGAGTCCTTCTTTATGGTGGGAAAGGACATTCGAGGTGTTCATTGGAACATCTATTGGACGGGATCATGTATTCCACACTTATCCAAAATAAGGGTTCTATAGCCATCATTCCTTGTGTTTCAAGGACCTTAATTGGGTCTCTTATTCCTACCTTGAACCCCTATAATTCATTATCACATTTTGAGGATGATGATTCCCTCTACCCTCCTTTACCAAAATCCATGTGCAGTGGAGTTTGTACCAGATATCGCTCTAATTGAGTCTCCTCATGCCCATATCATCAGCTTATCACCCATTCCATGTCATGGGATAAAAATAGGTGAATAATATTTTTATGATCTCATTATTTATTTGGAACACCCATCACCATGGATCACAAGTAATGGAAAACCTCATATCTAATAAAATATCCAGAAACATTATCTCTCTTGTTGTGGTACTCAAACCCAAATTAGATAACATTTTTTTTAAAAGGATGGGTTTATAGATTTCCTTTCACGGGGAATCTATAAATCATTATATCTGTATCTTTTAGGAATTTATTTTCTAGTTAATCTTACGGATGTTTCTGAACAACATATCATGGTGAAGGTCATGGATGGGAAGGCTTTTATTGAGGGAATACATCTTTTACAATAGGAGGGGACTTTAATGTGATCATGGATCCATCTTATAAAAAGTGTGGAGGGTTATATCCATACAATGACATGCAGATATTCTATTAATTTTTTGCTCGTAATGGTCTAGAAGACTTAGGGTTTGTCAGAGATAATTTTACCAGGGGTAGAAATACAAAGGGTGACCATCATACATAGAGTAGGCTTGATCAATTCCTAGAAAAAATTCATTCCATATATGTTTATATGAATACTAGTGTCACTTACAAAGTCTGGGATTCGTCAGACTATTCTCTAATTTTGATCTGTCTATTTTCTATATAAGGCTCCTCTTCAAATTTATTCTTCTCCAAGAGATAGAAAATGGAACCTAAATAGCATTCAGTGGTTCGTGAATTTTTATTAAACCCATTAATGATATATCCTGGCTCAGATTTCAAAATAATATCAAATATAAAAAAGATGAAATCTAGTCCTGTATCCCGAATCATTCATTGAGATTTCAGGAATTAGAAGATGTGGAATATGTGATTAATAGAGATGAGGCTAATATACGAATATAATAGAATGAAAATATTCTCAATGAACTTGTTTATAATAAAACCACCTTTCATTCATGATTCTATAATAGTAGTGCACTGCTTGAGAGAAGTCCAAACAACCCTAGTTGTATCCAGGTGATATGAACCTAACATTTCTTCACACCTTTATCAAAGAAAATAATTGGGTGGTCTCCACAAACAATACATATGATGGATTTTTATTTTAATAATGAAATTAATGTTGTAGGATATATGGTGGAAATTCACTTCAAATACCTTATTATAGCTGTTAATATGAACCTATACGGGGGATACTGAAGTGGTTATTCAATGTTATATGATTTTATTCCAACTCTGTTATATGATGTCATAAACCCAAAGCTTTAGAGAGTGCCCAATGGGGGGGGGGGGGTATTTGGGATGTTGTGGATTATCTTAAGAAAGAGTAATACCCTGGACTGGATGTATTTTGAGGATCCTTCTATATTGCCTCTTATAATATTAATAAATATGATACTTTGAACATTATGAATTATTTCTTTCATGGAGTTAACCTACCTTGGGTGTCTAGTGTAAAAGGATTATTCTCAAACCTATGATGAGGGAATTATCATCCATTAAAAATTATAAACCAATTATTATGTGTAATTTTCCATACAAGATCTTTATTAGTGTTCTTAAAGGGAGACTATCTATCCATATACATGAGCGGGTTATAGATGAATATCATGGATTCATAAAAGGGAGGTGATCCTAGTATGCTATTGCAATGGAATAAGAGACGATTATAGTCATTGACTAAAAGGACTCAGGTTCCATTATTGCTATTATACTCAACACAGAAAGTGACTATGATAGACTTAAATTTGGATTCATTCTGAATGAAATTTCTGGTGTGGGTTTCCCTTCATGAATTTTTGACCTATTCCCTTAGTGTATCAACACATAATGGTTTTCTGTTAATTTTATGGATAAAAATTGAGGTTTTATAAAATCAGTGAGAGGATTATGATAGATAGATTCCTATTTATCTAAGACTTTTAATTATGGCTCAAGACTCCTTTAGAAAACTAATGTGTAATTGTATCTAGGGAATAAGGATTCTCCCCTTCATATTTATGTGCAATTTTAAGGGCATTTATCACCTTATTTTTATAGATGACATCTTTATCTTCATCAATTGTGGAAGAATATACATTCAGGTAATCAAAATTATTATTAAAGACTATTATTAATGGGGTGCTCTACGTATCATCAATGAGAAGAAAATATTTTATATTTCTAACTCCTTATATATTTAGTATAATATAATATAAGCCCATTTGTGATTTAAGAGTATGAACTTTTCTATGGACAACATGGGTGTTTCGATCTCTCCAATAGGCCTTCAGATCCATCACATTGATAGATTGGTTGCTAAAATTAATTGGTGTATAAACAACCTAAAGATTCATTTTTTATCTTTTGGAGTCTAGTTTATTTTGGTTAGTTGTGTTATCACTTATTTCAAGATGCAAGGTCTATTTTTTCTGAAACCCTCAAAAAATGTAATATGAAAAATTTAAAAAATTCAGAATTCCTTTTTTGGGATGAACACACAGATGACCATCACCATTATGAATCATGGGACTGATTTTTTAGGCTAATTCAGGTATGATTTTTTGGGATTAGGAGTGTATTTTTTACTATGAACAACCTTCAATCCATGTGGATGTTGGTGGCTCTGTAAGGGTGATCATTATATGGTTACTTAGTTGTGTATAAGTATTATTCCTTATTTAGAAATACTAAGGGAAGAGTTTTGAGCCATTAGAAGTCATTATAGAGGCATCTTTCATAGCTTCAGAGCCTATCCCGAAGGATTGTTAGTCATAAGGAGATCAACTACAACAGTGAAAATTGGGTTGGTGTACCTCATTATTTTATAGGATCTACTTCATCAGAAATCTCTTTACCCCATTCATATTTTTTCCAAAATTCATCTAGGAAACTCTTAACCACTTTTAGTATGATGATTTCAACAATACATTCCTCTCTTATGAAGCTAACTGATACTTTTTCACCAAGATTTCATTGAAATGGTTCTCGCCCTATGAGTATCGAAAGTCCTTCCTGGTAGGTTTGGATGATATCATGGATAATATTATATCATGAAAGAATATTATGATCAAATTAAACTTTCTTATTTGGTTTGTTTTACATCGGGACATTCCTACATATGAGGCAATCAAGTGAAAGGGCATTTATTTAGTGTCCAAATTTAAATTCTACAATAGCCACAATGAAGAAACTAACAGCCACTTATTTTTAAGATTAATTTGGGTAAGAGAATATTATAGATACTTACAAAACCTAACTACCATATTCTATCTTGATAATAGTGTATTTTTATCTCTTCCTTGGTTCTAGGTAGTTGAGGTGAACGTACTTGAATAGAAGGTGAGGAATATTCTAATGTTTTCTGGATACTAATGAATTTGGACTACCAGAAACAAGGAGTGGGTAGATAGTAACTCAAGATCAAGAATAGTAATTAAAACCTAGTCTAGGTTCCTAAAAGTTGATTTGGGTCCACTATTAAGGAATTTGGTGAATTCAAATTCTTTTATGATGACAATGATTTGTAGTAAAGATACTCTTATGTCACATATGGTGTCTCATTCGAGAAGATGAGTCTGCTATAACCCCTGGTAACAGGTATAAACCTAATATTGATGGCTCATATAATTTTAAAACAATGAGAGAGGGGAAATTCTTTGAGACTCCAATGGTTTTGTTATCATTTCCTTTGGTATATTCTATGTCTGAGGTGACTATATTATTATGGAGGAAAATTCTTTTCTAAATAGGCTGGAGATGTTCCATCATCCAAAATTTTCATTTATGAAATAGAAATCAACTCCTCTATTATCTATGATTATCTAAATGGAATATATGACCCCCATTGGTACATTTTTTTACCTTGACCAGAGATATTGGAATGTCCTTGACTAGGAATGTGTGAACTATTACGGGAATGAAGTTAATTTCATGGCTGATTTTCTTGTTGCCATGGGCTATAAGAATAATCCCCATAACATATATTCTAGTATGGTATCCCCACCACATGGGTGTCTTATTTAAATATTATTCGATGATATTGAAATTTCCAACTTCATTCCTCATTGAATTTTATATTTCCCCTTTCTCTATGAGTAAAAAAATATCTCCTAACTTGATAATGATGATTATGAATAAAAACAAATCGAGTGATGAAAGACCCTTTCCTAGTTTTCCTACTAAGTCAAATACACCCTAAGACATATAAATATATCAATAAACTATTTTAGAAAAATTTAATACCCATATCATTATATAAAATTAATTTATATGGAAACCCTTGAATGATATTAGAGTTCACTGTTCGCAACTTAATGGTGGAAAGTTGAGTTATTTAGAAACAGATTTATATTAAAACGATTGTGGAATGGGTTCAATGAGAGAGAAAGGTAGTATATCATTAATTGAGAGTAACATAGAAAAAAGAATTGATTATGAATATATGTAAGTATAATAAAATTGAAGTCAAAAGTCTTAAGTAAAGGAAGTGTGTGAATTTCAAAAGAGGAAAGAAATAATGAATTGGTGATTTTGGCATCATGACAACAATACAAAAGGGAAAATGAAATGAGATTAATGATAGTGAAGGGTATTTTCTCATCAACCACGAATATTTTGGATATAAACTAATTTATTAATAACATTTTGAATCATAATAACATGAAATAAAAAAACATTTCAACAAGAAAGATCATTATTTGAAAATCAGAAAGAGTGAAAAAGTGAGTGATTTCAATAAATTGATATTTAGAAAAAGGGACTCTTAAATTGGAAAATTGAGAGATATGGGTAGTCTCACATAAATAATTCCTTATTTATAAAATAAAAAATTTAATATGAACACATGGTATTATATTCATATGGAAATAAAAAGGTCTTATCATAAAAGATGTACTCGAATGAAATTAAGGAGGTAAAGTGCCCTTAGAATTCTATGTCACTTCTTAAATCTTGGTATGAATCCTTAAAAATATATAAAATTTCTCAGAAGTCATTATAGTGGTATGGTTAAGTTATATTCTTGATCAATGAATTTTTAGATGATAATTATGAGAGAATGGCTAGGTTTGAGCTCCATTTATAGGTTACAAGAGGGGTTTTTCCATCGAAATTAAAGGTATGAAAGAGGAGAGAATAGAATCACATGGATAATAAGTGGATAGGTTGGGATAGGTGAGTGGGGTGTAAAAATGGTAGGTGAGACATTTGGGTTTGTATTTAATACCTAATAATTATTTATATAAAGTGTAAGTTACCTTTTAATTAAGAAAATTTTGCGATACATTACTTACGCAATTTACCCTTATTAATCTTGATAAAAGAATAAATATTTTAATTATATTGTTACAAAATATATATGATTAAAATTACCACAAAATATTTACAAGATGAATCAAAATTTTATATCCATTTATCCTAAATCTATTTTTATATAGGAGAAATTTATCTTTAAATCAAAATATATAATTTTTAGAAAAACTATTTTTGTAGAAAGATGACGTTTAAATTATTATTTTTTCATAAAGATATTTAAAGCTAGATACAAATTAAATGATTTTTCTTATATTTCAATATATATTTAAACATTATATTATAGTAATGATGTAAAATATATCAATTTATTTCAAAAAAATAAACAATTTTTAGAAAATTATCACTCTTTTAAAAATAATTTCTTTAACACAGTAAATAATATTTATATTTGTAACTTAATTTTAGGATAAAAAAACAAATAGAACTAATTAAATAATATTAAAATGTTTTTCAACAATATTATTTTTTTCAAATAGTATTTCTAAATTTATGAAAAATTTATTTCAATATTACCTCACATCAAAATCATTTTTAAAAAATGTCTGTTTTTATGGATAAAAATTATGTGTAGTATACAATTAACAATTTCATTGAAATTCATAACATCAATTGGTTTATTAAAAACAATTAATTGTTATGTGTCATACAAATCAAAAGAAATTGAATATTACTTTTAAAATGATTAATTAAAAGTGAACAGAAATAGTGTTTAAATTAAAAATAAAATGTTACTTATCTTCCAAATTGTTGAGTATAGGTTTTATTAGATCAAAGTTATATTTTAAAATAAAAAATATATATATAAATAATAAATAATACTATTTTATACATTTCTAGTTCTTGCTAATTTTTAGATAATTCCATAGAATAGATAATTTTTGTCGAAACTGTACAATTCAATATTCACATTAAAATCAATTATTAAAGAGAAAACCAAAAAATTCATCACATTATAATTTTTATATTATAAATTAAAAAATTATATTCAATTTATCAAAGTCAAATAGATAATTTTATAAATATAACTTTTAGATGAAAATACGATATATAAATAAAAACATCTGTTAATAATTAATTCCATTTTAAAATGGTATGTGTTATTAATCTTATTAAGAATTTATATTTGATTAATATTTTTTTTCTATTATCGGGTTTATTCTAATTATAATTTTCTTATCTCAAATTTATCTGATAATTTGTTATCGGTGTTTCCTATAGAGAAATATATCAAATAATGTTTTAATTTTGTAAAACATATATAAACATCTTGAGGCATTACAACTTCTCAGAGGTCTTATACATCCTTTATGAATAATAGAGTGCAATCAAGATAAAAATGAAATGGATTACCTCACAGGGAATTACACTAAATACAAAGGGTATAATGTTATATGGTTTATGGTATATTTTCTTAAAAATTTAGCTCATTTATTATAAAATCAAGAAGTGTTACCTTTGGATTTTAATTCCAGGTTGTATATAATGGTAATTATGAGACTACATGGACACCATTATCAATAGTTTATAATCATGACCTATAATTTAAATCAAAATATTTTAGGGGTTTTCTTGAAGGACATAAATATAGATATTAATATTAATATATCGTATCACCCTCAAATGAATTGAAAATATGAAAGGACTATCCAAACATTATAGGATATGTGAAGGGATTTCTCTCTAGATTAAAAGGATGTTGGGATCAATGATTAGCTATAGTGGTGTTTTATAAAATAATAGTTACCACTATTGTAAAAAAATTGAACCATATTAATATTTATATGGAAAATTATTTTAGACTTTAACATATTATGATGGAGATGAAAAAAGGATGTTATTTGGCCCAAACCATTTAGAAGAGACATTAGAGGAGGTAATGTCCATCCAGAACCTTACAAAGGGGGAACAAACTAGAAAAAAATATTATTAGGGAAATAAATACTGTTGTATGGAATTAAATGTAGGGGACTATATCTTCCAAAGTATATCTCCATGAAAAAGAATCATGTGTTTTCAAAAGGGAGTTATTATGATCCAAAGGTATATTTGACCATTTGAAATACTGGATTGGATAAGAGCTAGGGTTTATATTTTATCAATTCCACCAAAAATATCACTAGTGTAAGAATTTTTCTATATACCACTTATAAGGAAACATCTTCCAGAACTTTCCCATGTTATAATGTTGGAACAAGTGTCTATAGAGCCGAATTTATGATGAAATGAATAATGAATTTAGATTCTTGATATGAGACGGGGAAGTGCTACAAAATTTGATAACTTAACAAGTGAAGGTACATTAGGGGAATCAAATACTAGAGGATGAAAATGGAATCCTTAGACTATAATTATAATAGATTATCCACATTTTTCATGGGATAATGTAAAATTTCGAGGTCGCATTTACTAAATTGGGGAAAATGTAATAATTTATAAAATTCTTGTAAGGAATTAGCTTATTTGTTTTACAAAGTATTAAATTTAAAATAAAAAGTATTTTTTGAAGATCGTAATAAATAATAATGGATAATAGATAAAAATATAAAATTCAAGTATAATTTAGATGAATAATTACTCAACTTATCTAATAAACATCCCAACTATAATAATAACAGTACAAACTAAGAATAATACAATCCATATAATCAGCTTATTGAAGGAACTATAAATAAAAGTATTATTTGTGGAATTATTTTGAATGAATTTATATTAAGTAAATATGGTCCTTACATGACTGTTGGGCACTATAAAAATTGTGCATTATGAATAATTTCCATGAAGACAATTCCCTATTTTTATCATTAGCAATGTACGCATTAAAAAGATTCCATTAACTTTAATCTTTATTAAGGGAAATAAAGATATATTATTTATATATAAGGGAGAGACCACGACGTAAAATAGTTGGAATATCCATTTTAAATTTCATTTATTAAATATTTGGAAGGAGGTAACATCCCTGGGGTTCTCCCCTGACAAAACCCAAGTAGAACATCAAATAATGAGGAGGTCGTATTTGGGATAAGATCAAATTTATTGAAACAAAAAATTGATAAATATTGCATGAACCTATCTACTAAAGTACTATTTCCATTTCAAACCACACCTGTAGAGAATATTTTTGTGTGATAAGGGGTTTTATATATAGGGGTAAAGTATTATAATTTTGTAAGTTCTTTTATAAATTAATTTTCGTTTCTCCATTATCTCATATTTATCAAATGAATCACATAAATAAAAATTTTAAATAAAAATAATTATAGGTTTAATATGATAAAATGGATTACATATTTGGAATAAAGACATTAAAATTATCCAATGGGTGAAATATGGTAATTTTTGGTGAAATGGTAAAATTTGATAAAAACAGTGAAATATAATGAAACACATTGGATAAGAAATCAAATATATATAAGGATGCAAGAACATTGAAAATGTTGTTATATATTCCAAATTTTGGAACTTACCATTATAGTGGATGACTGTAGTAGTTCATAGGGAACTATGGGGGGGGGGGGTAGTGCACTTATGATATAGGAATGTTGAACAATTAATTACATTATTCTAATCAATTCTACCAAACAAACCTATAAATACCATATAACTCTTATAATTTCACCCAAAAAATAAGAAAATATCTATTTACTGAATTTTCATGGATTCTCATCCATATCTCTCTCTTTAGTCTTGAAAAGTATGGTTTGTTCTAATGGTTAGATATAGGAAAACAATCTCAAGATATGTAAGGGTTCTAATTTCACCCTCTTCATTTCCTATTTGGATTTATTTTTTTGTTGTAATTACATTTAAACTACAACAAAATATTACTCTATTATTATATTTCCATTTTAAAATTATTAGATTCAACTATTACAAATTTTTTAATACCCAAATCACTAACATATTACCATTTCATAAGTCATTACTATGTTATTGTAAGGGTCATTTTTTTCTCAATTCAATTCCTTTTAATATTTTAATTGTTGTATAATTTTTCGGATTCCAAGATATTAATCTATTTTTTTAATATTAATTTATGATATATCCATATGATATAATATACATGTTAGAACCCATTCCACTCAAATTATACTCCTTTAATTTTCCATTATATTTATGAAATTATCTTAAGAGGCACAAAATACTATATTGTGTCATTATAAAAAAACCATTTTATTCCATATAATTTTGGTTTTATTTATGTGAAATTTACATGATGTTTTTAGTTTTATATGTAAGGATAACTTCAATGTATCTGGTTGAACCTATATTAGGTCCCAAGTGGATATAACATGATTTTTTCCCAAGTACACCATTTCCATCAAAGCATGCCAACCTGAAAGTAATTACTCAAGGAAGTTTTATATCCATAATGGTTAACAATTATGTGTGATTATATACTCTTTATTTACGTGGTATTTATATAAAATATATTTGGTTTCCTACCATTCAAAATAAATGTATTCAATTGGAAAACTCGTTGATCATCCTAATAGTTATAAGTACTCAATGAATACAAGTTCATATTATTCACCAAATATGGGTATTTTTTTTAGGATTGTGAATACCTTAATATACTTAATATGTTTCATTGTAATTTACCTAAAAATAATTATAAATTAATTTATTGGGGGGAACCAATTAACATTCCCATATGATCCTTTATTCTATTGTTTAAAATCTTATTAGAAAATATTTTATAAGCAATTATTCTAATTATTTCTATGATGTTAATTATTAATTATAATTCAACGTATTACATATTAAATTATATTTTATTATAGAATGAGTTAGTGTTTAATGTTTTAGGTGATACCTATAATTTAATAGCTCCCAAGTTCAGTGATAAGTCTCATGAGACAACTAATATAGGGAAATGAGAGCATCTTTACCCATTATATATTTTGTCTTGGAATAAGGACTTGAGAGTATGTATATGACACCCAACGTTATCCATTACCAATATTTCCATCATTATGAGATCTTTAAATTTTAATCCACATGTTTAATTATTTATTATCATCATTTAAGGATTATTTCACTCTTATATTGAATGATATAGAATCATTTTTATATATTCACTAGATATTTGGAAATTCATGTTAGTGTCTATTGTATGCCATTACGTATTATTATTTTGAGATAACCATTTCCTTTTGATTCCAATTTCCCTATGAAATTATAAAGAATTATATGTTTGATTGGGTCTATGGTTAACATTATTGAATACTTATTTGTACTCAAATGGTGAAATATGCCCTGTTTTATTGTAAATTTTATGCATCTATGCTATTAGGAAATACCAAAATTTGATCCAGGAAATGTAATCTCATGTAATTTGAATACTATATAGTAAATAACCCTCCCTTCAGGGGTGATAAAGGTTGTTGGAGTTACAAGTAACTTGTTTTCATTTATGACTTAATATAAATCTAAATAAATGTATCGTGGGAGTTTCAAGAGTCAGGAAATAATATTTTAGAGTGTTTAAGGGATATATAAATGTTATTTACAATCTAATAAAGTTAAACTCATTTTTATGTGAGATAATTCATGAGATCCTATCATGTATTTTTGTTGAATGTAAGGAATATTTTTTTTCAAGAACATAAAGAGAACACAGAAAAAGATCTATAATAATTCTTGAAAAATACTTGTGAAGAATTTAAATTTTATATTTTTTTTTCACATTTTAAGGGATGTACCTATAGATTTTATCAGATATATTTCTAAAAATTTTAAAATAATATATATCAAATTGTTTGTTTAATTGTAGTTTGAAAATTTGAAAGTGGAGACATTATCCATGTTATCTTACTGAGTGTTTATATATATGTGGGTGTTGAAGAATAACTCTACTATGTGACGATAGGGAAGAATATTAATAGAGGTTGATGTGAAATTTTTCAATTCATGTTATCATTTAGTCATGAATGTTTATAAAAATAGGATCTTCCTACATTATTTTATATTATAAGGCTAATGACTGTGTGAAATAAAACCACATACGTTTTTAGGTGATATCTATATAATTATTATTCTAAAACAAGGAAGCATGAAATATTATTGATGAATTTAATTATCCAATACTAATTTAGGAAAGATCAATGTGAATGTTACTTATGAAAACTATTTTTCTAGTTAAATGTCACATATACGGTATAAGATTGATTAATTGATTCTAAGGAATCAGTAAGAAAACTAAATATCTCTCTCAAATGTGGAGGCTAAAAAAGGAAAAATAGAGGGGATCCTATATAAAGAACCTTTTTATAGAAAATAAGTGTTGGTAAACGTTTTTTAGGTTATGTATGAGTCCTTACCATTTTATTTTAACTTTACGAAGTTTGTGGTCCAATAATGTCCCAAAATCATTCAAAAAACAATAGGTTTGTATTTACCCACATTGGGGGGAATCCTTACATAAACTTTTTATGCTTATGTCTATTTTATATTTCTATGTTACAAACAATGTGAATTTTTTATTTAATAAAAAAATATCCAGTCATCCTAATATCTATATAGGTTAGAATTAAAAAATAATTGTATTTGGTAAAAATCATTTCACACAAATTCACCCAATCTTTGTGTGGCTACATGAGTTAACTAATAATACCATAGGGGAAGAAGTTTAAATATTTTCATCATAATCACTATATTAATTATAATTATAATTCACCAATTATTTATTTTGATTTTTCTTATCTTAAAATTATTCATTTCTAAAAAATTAAAATTCATTTTTCAATTTTATTCTTATTTTTCAAACTATTCATTCAATATTTGATAAGAAATAAATAAAATGTCAAGATTAAATTAATCTAGATCTCTATATTCATGTGAAAAACCCTTTATAGTAAATATTTATAGAATAATTCCAATAATAATCTTTATAATATTTTAATCTTATGGAATCTCACACTAATCATATATATAACTCACATCTGTCATTCATACTAGTAGATTCATCAACTGATTCATCATTATACATGTGTATATCTGCATGTACCTCTTACTATATTTTATTTTTTACTGTCTTGATCTTTATTATCACCTTCATAGTTGTTTTTTAGTTTGTCTAAAAATCCAATAGAAACATTACACCCAATCAACTTCATAAATTCATTTTTTATTAGTGATGTAATAACATTATTAATATCATATCAATTATTTTAAATATTTTTTTTTGATTAATTTTTTTTTCAAAAAATACCTTTATCAATTGATAAAAACATATAACAAGAACATAAAAAAATAAAATCTAAGTGATATAAATAAAAAGAAATTAATTCTTTCTGTATATTCCAATTATAATCTTTACAATGGGAGAAAATTTTACTTTAATAGAATCTATAAAATTCATTTTCAAGAAAATAGTTTCAATGAGAGGAAAAATGATTTCAATGATTTATTTAAAGGACTATATAAAAAATATAATACCAATTGAATAGTTCCCCAATTAAATGATGGAGAGAGGGGGATAATAAATGTATCATTTTATATTTAAAATTTATATATGATTCAATAGAAATCAGCTATTGTTATCTATTAGGATTATTAATATCACATATTAATCTGTCAAAAAATATTTTTAATTGAAATAAAAAACTATGAGTGATTGAATATGAATATCCCATATGGATCTTGAAGGTACATTCAAGGTGGTGGTGAATCAGTGTACCCATATTTTACTGAGTATTAACTTGTTTTAATAAACCACCATTTCATATGAACTTCCATCCTAATTAAGAGGAATGGATCAATAAATTCACTCTCCATCCTTACATTAACATGAAATGTATAAAAACACAAAAAAAAATTGCACACAATATTTATAAGGATCAACCATGATGAGAGATACTACTCCATTCCATATTCATCTTGTTATGTAAAATAATTTAATCTTCACTATAAATTTATAGTTATTACAAGTATAATTAAAGTTGCACATATTGATTGGGCTATTAGCATAAAAAAATGAATGGTATCTTCAATAAAACTCCTAAATATAATGAATTTATTTATAATTCTACCATTGGTTTTAAAATGTTTTTATTTATATTGGTATCACACATTCTTTATGGTTTCTAGATGAATCAAAAAAAAGGTCTTCGTGTAACATCACAGGTAAAAAAAGGATACGATATTTTGTATTTATTAATATTTGTGAATTAAATATTAATTTTACTTTAAAGGGGATACTATGTTTGATGGCATACCTGATATGAAAAACCGTGTTTCTTTGAAATCTTACATCGCACACAACGTTGGGTCATACTGAAAAATAATAATATAATATTATTTTAAATGGTAGTTAACGCCTTTCCATTATATTGGTGGAAATAAATAGAACTAACTACAATATAATTATACATGTTAGTTAAATGTTTTTACATTTATCCAATAAATTTTAGATAATTAAAATAATAAATAATCGGATTTTAATCAAAAACACTATAATATCCATTATAAAGTTGATTTACTGACTTTTGAAAGAGAACCCACTTAAAAAATATTTTTGGTCAATTTTATATGTTCTATTTGAAAAAATAAAATTCTTATTTATAATTGGGACATCAAAATTTACTTTGGGTTATTTTTTGGTATTTTTCTAATAAAATTTAGTTTTTAATTAATAGTGAAAAATAATGTATTTTAATTCAAAACTTCATTTTAATCTAATTTATTTATATGGATAGATTTTATTTTTAATTGGATTTAAAGTTTATTTATATTAAAATTTTACCATTTAATCGAAATTTGGTCCTCGGACATAATTTTACTTTGAAATTGGACATAAATAAGTGTCAATATTTTGATAGTTATTATTTCGTAAAAAACACGTTTTTCTTTTAACAGCGGAAATTAATTTTAAATTCATTTCTGCCACTTATGTGTCTTCAATTTGGGAAAATGGATTTAATTTTAGAAATCAGGAGGTCTAAATTTTGTAAATACTTAACTTTTATTTTTATATATTTTAAATATTTACTTCAGTAAATATTTTATTTGCCTTGGTTAAAGGGTAAATTTGGAAAATAAAGGTAAAAAAATAATATTATAATAATATTAAATTACCCTAAAATGTGTCAAATTCCTATTTTTTGATACATTTCCGACCATGGGAATCCTTGTGTTGAATTTGGGACCCCATGGAGCCACCTAATAGTGATAATGTCACTTTATATTAATTAATTTAATTTAAAGACAAAAGTGACTTAAACATATATATTTTAGTAAATAAATTTTTTCATGGGGTTATAAACATTATCACTTCGACTATAAATATTAATTTTAAATTTGAAAATAATTTCTACATCATGGTATGTTTTTATAATTTTTATACACCATATAAACAAAATTTTTTATGAAACAATAATGATGAAGTGTTTAACTCATTAAGGAATGATTTAAAAAAATATGATTATAAAGGTTAAAATAATATCCCAAACCTGTCCACTTATTATTGGATGATTTTATTTCAAACATGAGTCGTCTTATATTATAATTTAATGAGTTTTGGACCTTTATAAACTGATAATAATTATATGATAAAATAATATGTTCAAACTTTACTAAAGAGAACTTCCACCCCCTTAAAAAATGACATCACCTCTAACCCAACCCTCACACTTCTCAAGCCCCTTGGATCATCCAAAATCTACAAAATTAAGCTCTCTAAATCCTTATCTTAATATTAGAAGCCATACCTTAGATAAAAGGAACATCAAGTAAACCTTTTGGTTCAAACCAAAGAGAGATACCCAATTTCAAGGTAACGTATTCTCTTAAGTTATTTTCTTTTATTTTACTTATACAACCCCCTAAACACTTTTTATTCCATTATTTTATAACTAAATATGTATCCTCAATATGCCAGGTTTTTTATGATAATTATTTGAACTCCACTTACACACACCTTCATCTAATGGGTAAGGAACATTATGTTTCTATGGACGGTGAACTAGAGCCTCACGAAATGATGATTGTTCAATCATCCCCTAACACCTCTTATAGTGGCCATTAAGATGGAACTATATTTATATGTGATATATATTATATTTGTATTATTTCATTTCTTATGTATTTTTTATTTATAGCATACCTTTATGGTTTCCACAATGGGTAAACACAATAATTTCATTTGAGGAAGTGCGGACTACCACCCCCTCAAAGTGATATGACTCATTCATGACATACGTGGAACGTATAAAGGATAAAGTTAATGAAATTATATATTATATTATTTTGAAATTATAATATACCTATGTATCATTAATTTTTCATTCCATTAATATACGAACCTGAAATGAAAGTAGCGTTCATGCGTACATACGACTTACCATCTCCAAGAACGGTGCATTTCATTTCTTATCTTCAAATGTTATGTACTATTATAAATACATATATATACTAGATATATATGATATATATAATATCTAAATAATTAATATCATTCTAGAGATAATAAAATTTTGACCACATGGACAACTAGTAAATACTAGAAGTTCATTTTTGATACAAGTACCAAATATCGACAAAACGACCATTATTAATGTAAATGATTACATAATGTTTATAACATGGTAATAAGTGAAATAAAAGGAATAATATACTTTTAAAAGGTTATTATTCAAGTATAAATTATCTTTTTTTTATTATTCCGGATATTAAATAATGAATGGTTCAAGTCAGACACGAGGTAAGGGACTTCATCTCAATATCCTTTCCTTGAGACATATTTTGTTTTACACATGACATTATTTTATACGGTGTATAAACTCCTTTGAATTTTTATTTCATTCAAAGGGAATATTTTTTATGAGGCGTTTTACATAACGATAAAAAATAATTTTTCTTTATAACCTAAGCGGTGACAATGACCTTTTACACCACTGTGAGTGTTATTTGATCTTTGGCATCTTTAAAAAGTTATAATGTTTTTAAAAGGAAAAAAATACGATATAATCTTTTTAGTATTTTGGTATTTAAAATAATTTATAATGGGTTTGTTATGAAAATATATTTAAATTATATATTGTGATTGAAATGAGAAACTTTTATCTTCCCATTATATTTATTTTATGTGTAATGAATATGTTATGGTTCTTTGGAATTGTTTACGTATACGTGTGGTTCCATGATAAACCTAGGGTGGGTGAGCCCAAGGCAGCTCTCCAATGCGTTGAGTAACATGGCGGAGGTAAACATGAATGTTTCTCCAATGAGATTTAGGGAATATACTATGATGGGTATTCTAATGCAATTCCATACATAGTTGTGATAGCTACAATGTAAGTATAATATGGATGGCACAAGTTACCATTAATATTTATGTACTCTATATGTTATTCATAAATATTATGATTTCATGAGGTATGTTAAAAAGGATATGTTTTGATGGACTATTGTTTCATTTATCTGTGTTATAACCCTTACTCACCATTTTATACTCATCCCATGTTTGGAAATGTTTTTTCACATTACTTAAAGATGAATAGGGTAAAGGATGAGATCATGGAAAATCCATGTTATCTAAAACATGGAACTATACATGGATCATTTTTTCAAGAGTTTTTATTTTATAGAAAATGGAAACTGATTGGAAGTGTCTACTTTGTGATTTTTTAGATGTAATGTAATAGTTATGTCCTAATAATCTAAAACTCTAAACCTGAAAAGATCCTCAATGGGATTTATTTATTTAATTCAATATTATTCAATGTTTTAAGGTAGGGTCCTTATAGTTGGCATCAGAGGTCGGTTTAGAAAACTTTAGGAGTTAGAATATTGTTATATTAATATCCATAAATTAATTTATGGAGTAATTGAAATGATATAGCATTTACAGATTACCATATTGCTTCCCCAAAGATATCTCTGTGTCTAGAATTGTTTTTCGTAGAGGAAACCAGGCAGAAATGATGGGATAACATCAGGAGTAATACAAACTTCCAAATCAGCAACCTGAGATTGTTGGAATCGAAACTGAACAATTTGTATCAGTGATGGAAACATTGACTCAGACTATAAATGGTGGTGGTATCCATGCACGAGATCATCCAGATCAACCACATAAGAACATGTCAATAGTACAAATTTTTATAAGGCAACACCCCCATCATTTAGAGGATCATATAATCATATATTAGAAATAAGGGTGTATTAAACCACTGGAGATGATTTTTGATGTCATGGCATGTTCAGAACATCAAAAGGTTAGTCTTTTTTTTACCGTTTTGATGGTGAAGCCGACCAGTGGTGGTCGATGGTGAAAAATATGAGAGATAGAAAAGAGATTGATTCCCTTGATTGGGATAAATTCAAAGGTATGTTTCTTGAGAAATATTTCCCTAATGTGGTTTGTCTTAAGATGGAAAATCAATTTATTTAATTGAGGCTATAGGATGACTCAGTGGCTTCTTATGAAAAAAAAATTCACTCGACTGGAAACGTATGCTCCAAATTTCATAAAAGATCTTGATAGTAAAATCAACTATTTTTACTCATGATTAAAGCCTAAGTATCAAAGGGATTTAGATTTTCATGAGGTCAAAAGTTATGAAAAACTTGTTCGATGTGTGGAGAAGTTGGAAATGGAGTTTTCTGATGATTAGGTGTTCTTTGACAAACTACAGAATACGAGATCGAGGTGGCAGAAAAAAGGGAAGAACTCTTCAAAAAAGAATGATGGTAAGAAAATTAAGTTTACAATTTGTGAACATTGTGTTAAAAATCATGCAAGGGAATTTATTTTTAATTCTGATAAGTGCTACTGATGTAGTAAAATGGGACATAAGGCTCATAATTCCACTAAAAAAGATCAGGGTAGTGGTATGAAAAAAATCTGATTTACAATCAATAAAATGTTTTAAGTGAAATTAAATGGGTCATTATGAATATGAGTGTCCAACTAAGAACTCAACTGAGGGAAAACAGCAAGACTACAAGAATAAAGGGGTGGTGAAATCCATTGCAACTACTTCAGAAGATTTTGGGCCATCAAATGAAGTAGTATCTGGTACATTTTTTTTGTTCATATTATACGAATGTGTTGTTTGACTCAGGGTCTACAGATTCGGTCATTTCTTAGAAGTTTCTTATAAATTGAGAATACCATCTCAAGATATGAATCCTAAACTTACAGTAAAAATACCAGGAGGAAGTGTTGAGACAAAAATAAATTATAATAACCTTCTTGTACTTGTGTGCAGAAGGAATCTACCTAAAAAGCTTATTGTTTTTTCTTGAAGTATATTTTGATGTTATTTTGGGTATGGATTGGCTTTCCATTTATCATTCTACGATTCACAATAGAGTTAAAGAGGTTTCTTTTCATAAGGAATTTCAGTTTGTGTACAAGAATGAACCCTTTCTTTTGATAACATATCAGGAATCTCATAAACTATTAAAAGATAGAAATGAATGTTACCTTTCACATATTGTTGAAAACATAGAAACTATTCATATTAAAGATGTGGCAGTGGTAAATGAGTACCTTGAGGTTTTTCCTGATGAGTTTCCTAGTTTTATACCTAATCGGGATGTTTAATTTATTGTTTAAATAGTTCCTAATACTAATCTAATTTCGAAACACCATTATCGAATGGATAAAATTGAAATTTTAGAGTTAAATAAGAAATTTCAAGAGTTATTAGATAAAGGTTTCATTCGACCTAGAACATCACAATGGGGTGCTCATATCTTGTTTGTTAAAAATAAATATGGTTCAATGAGAAATTTCTTTAATTGTAGTGAATTTAATAACATCATTTTTAATAAAGAGTATCATTTTCCTCATATCAATGATTTTTTATCAGTTATTGGGATGTCATTATTTTTTGAATATTGAATTGAGGTCAAGGTTCCATCAGTTGAATGTAAGAGAAGCAGACAATCCGAAGACCACATTTTTTACTAGATATGGCCATTATGAATTTTTGGTTATGCATTTTGGATTAACCAATGCACCTACGATATTCCTGGATCTTATGAATAAAATTTTCTTTGAGTTCTTGGATATGTTTGGGGTTGTGTTCATTTATGATATTTGGATTTATTCTAAAAGTATAGAGGATCATGAAAGTAATTTAAGTGTTTTTTGGAAAACCATAAAAGAAAAGAGACTATTTGGGAAATTCATAAAGTGTGAGTTTTGGTATCCACAATTTTCATTCCTTTGCCTAATTATTTCAAAAAATGGCATAACTATAGATCTTGCTAAAACAAATTTTGTTGAATAATGGCCAAGACCCACAAATATTACTGAGATCTATATTTTTTGTGGTTTATCAGGTTATTACCAGGGGTTTGTTGAGAATTTTGCATGGTTATCTAGTGGAATGACTAAGTTAAATCGAAAAGGTTTTAAGTTCATTTGGACAAATGAATTTGATGACTGTTTTTGGGAATTTAAAAGAATATTGGTGAATGCTTCTGTTTTGAAACTACCTTCTAGAAATGGTGAGTTTGTTATCTATAGTGATACATAGTTGAAAGGGCTTGGTTGTGTCCTTAATCATAATGATTAGGTAATTTCTTATTCTTCACATAATTTGAAACCTCATGAGTAAAATTACCCTAAAAATTATTTGGAATTAGCTACTATTGGTCTTGATTAAAAAAATTTGAGACATCATTTTTATGGTGTAAATTGTGAAATATATAATGATCAGAAATGTTTGAAGTATATATTCAATCATAAATAATTGAACATGATATAGAGGAGATGGCTGGAATTAATCAAGGATTATGATTGCACGGTTCATTACCATCCACGAAAGGAAAATATAGTGGCTGATGATTTGAGTTTAAAATGTATTGCTTCATTAACAATACTATGTTTGGAATTAGATACTTTGGGTTTTGATTTGTTGAACCTTCGTATAGAAGTTGTGGGTGTAGGAAATTATTCTGTTTTGTTTCAGGTGTCAATGAAATCATCTCTATCAGACAAAATTAAGGAAGCGAAAAAGGAAGACAGTGAGTTGCAGAAAAAGGTAGAGTTGGTTTAGAAGGGAAAGTTTCCTGATTTTAACATTGATAATTATTATGTTTTGAGGTTTGGGAAGAGATTATGTGTGCCTTATGATTCAAATTTGAAGAATGAGTTATTATGTAAAGCTCATAGTTTTCCATGTTCAGTTCATCCTAGTAGTACTAAGATGTATAGAGATCTTCAGGAGTATTACTTATTGGATTGAATGAAATGATATATCACTCATTTTATTGTGAAGTGTTTGACTTGTTAGCAGGTTAAAGCATAGTGGTAGTTACTAAAAGGGATGCTTCACCCTTTACTAGTGCCATAGTAGAAATGGGAAAATATATCCATGGAATTCATTGTCGGATTACCGAAGACATATCACGGTAATAATGTAATCTAAGTTATTGTTGATCGATTGACTAAATCTATTGATTTCCTTCCTATTCTAGATAATTTGTCTCTATATCAAATTTCTTGGTTGTATGTTAAATAGATATTCATGTTTCATGGAGTTCCACTCTCCATTGTATTTGATCATGATAACATGCTTACTTCTATCTTTTGGAAAGGAATTCAAAAGTTGTTGGGTACTTAATTAAATTTTAGTACAGATTTTCATATGCAATCAGATGGGAAGTCAGAATGAACAATTCAGACCTTGGAGGATATGTTACCTGCGTGTTCACTAGATTACCATGGAATTGGGTACCAACATCTTACTTTAGTTAAATTGTTTTATAATAACAATTTTCATTCTAGTATACAGATGGCTCCATTTGAGTCATTATCTGGGAAGCAGTGTCAAACTCCAGCTTTTTGGGATGAAGTAGGTGAAAGGAAGATGATGAGACCAGAATTGGTAAAAGATATGGCAGAAAAAGTTTAGTTGATTCAGAAACACATGAGAACAACTCAAAGTAGGCTGAAATGTTATACGGATAACAGAATGAAGGATTTTTCTTTTGAGGTAGGTGATCATGTCTTTCTCAATGTTTCTTCATGGAAATGTGTGATGTGTTTTGATAAGAAGGGAAAGTTGAGTCTGATGTTCATTGGACCTTATGAAATCCTGGGGAATGTTGGATCAGTAGCATACAGAGTGTCTTTATCTCCATGTTTCACCCAGGTATACAACAATTTTCATGTTTCAATGTTGAGAAAGTATATTCGAAATCCTTCTAATGTTTTGATCCCAGAAGCAGTTCAGTTGGATGAGGATCTTTCTAATGAAGAACAACCAGTCTAGATTCTTGAACTAAGAGAGCAACTGTTGTGGAATAAGTTAATTTATCAGATAAAGGTTTTGTAGAAAAACCATATTGTTGAAGAGGCAATGTGGGAATCTGAAAATGTGATGAGGGATAAATACCCACATTTATTTGATAAGTGAAAAATTTTCAAGGACAGAATTTCCAAAAGGGGGAATAATGTAACATCCCAGGAAAATAAAGGATATGATATTTGAATATTTATTAATATTTTTTAATTAAATATTAATTTTAATTTAAAGGGGATACTATATTTTATGGCATACATGATACACAACAATGGGTTTTGTTTTTAAATCTTACGTTGCACACAATATTGGGTCATACTAAAAAATAATAATATAATATTATTTTAAATGGTTGTTAATTCCGAGCTATTGTATTAGTAGGAATTAACAGAACTAACTACAATATGATTATAAATTTTTGTTAAATGTTTTTACATTTATCCAATAAATTTTAGATTATTAAAATAGAAAGAATATGATTTTAAGCATAAACTCTCTAATATTCATTATAAGGTCAATTTACCACCATTAAATGGAGAACCCTATATAATATAATTTCGGTCACTTTTATATGTTGTATTTGAAAAAATAAAATTCTTCTTTAGAATTGGGACATCATAATTTACATTGGGTAATTGTTTGGTATTTTTCTGATAAAATGCATTTTTAATGAATAGTGGAAATACTGTATTTTTATTAAAAAATATCATTTAATATAATTTATTTACACGGATAGATTATCTTTTAAATTTGTTTCAAAGTGTAATTATATTATATATTTTCCATTTAATACAATATTGGTCATTGGAAATAATTTTACACTGAAATTGGACATAATCAACTGTCAATCTTTTGATATTTTTTTTTTTTAAAAACACGCATTTATTTTGACAGCGGGAATTAATTTTAAATTAATTTCTAACACTTCTATGTTTTGAATATGAAAAAATGGATTCCATATTTGGAATCAAGGGTTCCAAATTTTATTAATATTTTACTTTTATTTTTAGAGATTTTAAATATTTACATTAGTAAATATTTTATTTACAATGGTTAAAGGGTAAATCATGTAAATAAGGGTAAAAAATAATATTATAATAATATTAAATTAGCCTAACATGTGTCATATTCTAATTGGTTTATATATGTGCGACCATTGGCATCCCTGGGTAGATTTTGGGACACCATGGAGCCACATAAGAGTGATAATGACACTCTACATTAATTAATTTAAAGTAAAGACAAAACTAACTTAGACATATATCTTTTATTAAATCAATTTTTACATGGGGTGATATATGTTTTCTCTTATTCTATAAATATTAATTTTAAATCTAAAACAATTTCCTATTTCATGGAATTTTTTTATAATTTTTAGACATCATATAAATAAAATTATTTATGAAATAATAAATATGTAGTGTTTACCTCATTAATGAATGATTTTAGATAAATAAGATTATAACGATTAAAATAATAACAAAAACATGTCCAATTCTTATTGTATGAGTTTATTTCGAATATTATTCATATTATATTCTACGTTAATGAGTTTTGGGACTTTATAAACTGACAATTATTATATAATAAAATAATATTTTCAAACTTTTCTAAAGAGCCCCTCCTCCCATTACAAAAAGACCTCACATCTAACTCATATCTCCACATCACAAGCACCTTGGATCGTCCAAACCTCTACCCAATTAATCTCTCTATATCCCTATCTTCATCATATAAGCCATACCGTAGTTATAAGGCACATCAAGTAAACCTTTTGGTTCAATCCAAAGGAAGATAACCAATTTAAAGGTAATATCTTCTCTTAAGTTCTTTTATTTTATTTTACTTATCCAACCCCCTAAAATATTTTTATTCCTTTATTTTATAACTAAATAAGTATCCTAAATATACTAGTTTTTTCATATGATAAGTATTTTATCTAAACATACACACACCTCCATTTAATGTGTAAGGAACATAAAGTTTCTGTGGACGGTGGACTACTACCTCAGGAAATGATGATTGTTCAATCTTCTTCTACCACCTCTTATGGTAGCCATAAATATGGAACTATATTTATATGATATATATATTATATTTATATGGTTTCTTTTCTTATATATTTTTCATTTATATCATACCTTTATGGTTTCCATAATGGGTAAACGTGATATTTCATTTGAGGAAGTGCGGACTAATGCCCCCTCAAAGTGATATGACTCATTCATGCCATACGTGGAATGTATAAAGGAGGGAGTTACTGAAATTATATCTGATATTATCCTTGAATTATAATATACCTATGTATCATTAATTTTTCAATCCATTAAAATACAAAATTTAAATGAAAGTAGCATTCATGCGTACGTACGGCTTACCGTCTCCATGAATGATGTATTTCATATCTTATATTAAAATGTTATATAATATGATAAATACATATATATATATTATAAATGATATTTATGATATATAAATTATTAATATAATTCTTGAGATAATTAACTTCTGACCACATGAATAACATGTAAATATTAGAAGTTCATTTCTAACTCAAGTACCAAATATCGAAAAACCTACCGTTATTAACTTAAATGATTAAATAATATATTTAACATGGTAATAACTGAAATAAAATGAATAATAAACATTAAAAATGTTTTTAAGAAAGTATAAATTATCTTTAGTTTCTTATTCAACAGATTAATTAACTAACGATTCAAGTCAGGCATGAGGTAAGGGACTTCTTCCCAATCTCCATTCATTGATGAATATTTCGTTTTATATGTGACATTCTTTTATACAGTGTATAAACACCTTTGAATTTTAATTTCATTCAAAAGAATCTTTTTCTTTGATTTTTTTACTAAACGACAAAAAAAATAATGTTTATTTTTTTCGTAAGCGGTGACAATGACCTTTTTTGCCACCACAAGTATTATTTGATCTTTGTCATATTTAACAAGCCACAATGTTTTTAAAATGAAAATAAACACCATATAATATTTTATGTATTTTTGTATTGAAAATTTTTTATAATTGACTTGTTATGTCAATATATTTAAATGATATATTGTGATTGAAATGTTGAAATGTCATACTTCCTTTATATTTGTTTTATGTGTTATGAATATGATATGGTTCTTGGAAATAGTTTATGTTAATGGGTTATTCCAAGATATACCTAGGGAGTGTGATATCCAGATAGCTCTCCAATGAATTGGGAAAAGTGGTAGAGGTAAACATGAATGTTTCTCATAAGAGATTCAGGGAATATACTGTGATGGGTATTACAATGTAACTTGTTACGTAGCTGTGATAGATACAATGTAATTATGATATAGATAAAAATATTTACCATTAATATTTATGTTTTCTATGTGTTATTCATAAATATTATGATTTCATGAGGTATGTTAATAATGTTATTCTTTGATGGAATAATGTTTACTTTTGTTGTTTTATAACCCTTACTGAGGTTTTTATGCTTATCCCATGTTTTGAAAGGTTTTTCATAGGACTTAAAGATGAACGAGGTCAAGTATAGGATCAAGTAAAAGTCATTCTGTTTAAAACATGGAACTAGACATGGCTCTATTTTCAAGAGTTTTTATTTTATAAAAAATGGAAACCGAGTAGAAGTTTCTACTTTGTGATATTTGAGATGTAATGTAATATTTATGGTCTTATTCTCTAAAACTCTAAGCTTTAAAGGATCCTCAATAAGAATTATTCATTTAATCCAATATTATGTAATGTTTTAATGTAGGTAACTTTTACTTCAAATAATAGTGTGCGATCAAAACATATGCATGTTTGATGGCCTTGTTCTCAAGAGGAAATGATTATGAATATTTTAAAAAAATTGTTCTTAATCTTCAATAGTCTTGAAAATATGGCGTAATCATCAATTGAAATGTTTATCCCTACTGAAACTCAATATTACAATAATGTAATATAAGAATATATAAGGTCTTCCATAATTCTTTTTCAAATCATTAAAATTGAAAAATAGTGCTCGATTTGAATCTCTCTCACTATATCTGCTTTTATATATGATACTCTCTTATAGATAGGAATAATTTCAATGGATACCATAATTTTTATACCCTTTAATTAAAGAACATATATCAATTGAAAACCCATAGTGAAATGAAATTTCCCTATTCAATAATGGTTAACATTATAGTTGAAGAACCAATTTTCACATGGGTTTAAACCCATTCAAACCCAATCTAATACATTTATTCCATTTTCCTTGAAGTCCTTGAGTTTTTCAACATGATTTTAAAAAAAGTATCCTTAAATTATCTATATTAAACATTATTTAAAAAATATTCCATATTATTATTTATCATGCATAGTTCTAGTGGATTTATTATTTGGAACATGGAATAATATTTCTTGAGGCATATGAAACCCCTATATAGATGTTGTGATATTTTTTAAGAAACTCCCCATGGTTTTATCATCTAAAAGTATATCGAAATACATAAAAATATTCTCAATGTTTACATGAAAGTCATAAAAATCTAAATCATATGTTTGAAATAAAATTTTTAAATTAAAGTCAAAAAAAGAAAACTTATATGCACATGTAGTATTATGAACTTCAATTTTTTCCTGCATGCAATATAACATGTAATTGAATAATTATATAATTTATTGAATATTTTTACTTTGGGAAACTCAAAAATATAATTAATTCAAAATATCATCTCGAGAAACCATGAATAAGTATCTCCTTCATTTATCAGGGATCTTTAAATATATTTTTCTCACTACATGTATACCATTTCTTCATGGATTACAGATCATTGGTTTGTAAATAAAATTGAATCATGATTCACTTCTATTTATCATGATATTTTCATCCTTGATTGTATAATAAGAAATCATTATGTTTCAAAAGGGTTTTCCTGAATTTATAACTTCTATTCATGAATCCTGATTTTCTTCAAACACAATGGTATTTTTTAATAATCTTTATGCTTTCAATCACCACATGATCGACATTATATATATAATAAGGATCAATTTTTATCTCAATATACAAATTAAAAATGAAAATAAATGGTATGAAAAATCTTTGGATACTGTGAGGTTGAAAGAAAATAATACAACATCATTGTGCGTGTCTGAATTTTTGAAAAATGAATAATTCCCTCTTCAAAAAGTCCCACATTTAATATAACATTATGAGGAAATTTTTATAAAATAAATTATTCTCTATAAGAGCCTCTATAAAATAAATTGATGTTGGTTCTCACACAATGGTCTTTTGTGCCTCACATCTAAGATAGATAGTAAGATTCATTTTCTCCATCACAATTGTTCCACCACACAAAGGTGTAATTCACTCTCCATTCCACTCTCTGATAGGTCCCAACATTAATCTTGGCTGAAATCCACTGGTGCCCTGGTTGTTTGGTTGGATGAGTTGGCCTCCAAATGATAATTTTTTCCTCTAAAATTATGTTTAAATAATGATATAGTAAGTGTTCCAAATATAATTGTTAAAGAATAATTCATCTCAGACCGCATTCTATAGATTTTTTTAAAACAACTCATCGATGTATTTTCAAATATAAAATTTAATATTTTATTAAAGATACCATTGGGATGGAAATCCACTTCTCATTTAGAGACCTCATTCTTCATTTATCCTTTACCGTAAATTATTTGAATAAAAAAACTTGTTAGCACGTTCTTCATATTTTAATCATACAAACATCTTCTATTTATTTATCATAGGATCAATGGTTGTAAAAGTCACATGATTTTTCTAATAATGAAGAAAGTTCTTTATTCAATATATAATAAATCCTTACTTGGGAACTAAAACAATATATAATTCTTTATTTATCATCTTATTGACATGAAACCACATTGACACTTACTTAGACATTTACAATAAATTCAACATGGAAAAAGTGGACACTTCAATCTCCCCAAATATACTTGTTTCTATTAAAAATATGAATAACATTTAAAAAAATTTTTCTATAATTCTATCATCATGAAAATTATTCTATTATTCTATCCAAAATTATTATTAAAATTTCATTTATTTTTTTCTATTATTTATAATAAATAAAAAGACTATAAAGAAGTTAAATGTCAATTGTATTAAATAAACATATCCTCCCAACAAGAATAGGTTGAAAAAAGATTAGTATTTAACAATGACTTAGTCATGAGCCATTAGTTGAATAAATATTTATCTACAAGGGATAACCTGGTGTATAAAATAATTGTGGGTTACTAAGGTGATCAATGTTGTCTATAAATTCCAAGAACGAAATACCACATCCCAATTTTCTCCCCATTGGATGGGAATTAGATTTATCATGACATTAGGCCTAAAAATATATCAAAAAATACATTATAATAGTTTATGAACTAGGTATCCCTTGTAAAATGTTATTGGAATACGTCATCATTCATTTTAAGAATTTTTATCAAGAAATTATAGATTATAAAAATAAATATACTTGACCAATTTTCTTTTAGAATATCCTTCCACCATGGGATGTACCGTAATACAATTCCAATTTTGTTTAAACATATTTATGATAGAATAAGTGGAGGAGAAATATTATTATATTAATTATCCAATAGTATTTTATGCACTTAACTTATTAAATATATTAACACAGTAATATTCAAATGGGATTATTTAATATTTTGAATCGTCCGTGAATTATTTATCAACATTTCAACTTTATATGATTGATTAAAAATAAATTCCGAAACATGATTTCAATAATATTTTCCATCTACCAAGTAAAATAGAAAATGAACTCATACCATTTTCATGAAATTGACTCAAGAACAATCTAAAAATCTAATTTTTATTTTAATGATGAACTTTGGAAGCATATCAAAATGTTCACCATTTGTCTCCCGCTAGAGGAGACACACTATTTCCTCTTTTTAGGTGGGCCTCTTCCATATAGGAGTTTTAGGATGATCCACATATTGAATTCCCTAATATGGATACTACTTTCTTCGTGATGTCTTGTTTTAATAGCTTACACACTGTCTCTAGTTCTCCCCTTGTGAACCAAATTCATCCTCAATACCCAACATTATAAGAACTAAAATATTAAACAAAAGGGAATAAGGTGTATCTCCTTACTCAATAATATGAGTAGCTGGGTTGATAATTTATTCTGAACCAACATTATTTGTACTTTACTACATTATGTCTAGAAAGACTCTTCGGGAAATATTTCATGTTTTTCAAGGTTTTATTATTTGTAAGCACAGAATTATTCACTAAATTAATTTTTTATACGATCTTCCTCTTTATATAGGTTAATAAATAACAAACAATCACGTTTTCAATATTCATCTATATTAACATCGTATCTTTGGCTGGAACCATAGTTAAGGAATTTATAGCGATACGTATGTCCTTATGGAACCTCCCACGTAGCTCCTAAGAAACTGTTAGGTTATCATTTTATAAAAACCTCCTTGGAAATTAGACTTCTTAGTGTGGAATTTCATTCTTTCCTTTGGCACTATAACATTATTTTTATTTTTTGTCTTCAATATTTTTCCATGTTATCTTCCCAAATTATCAAAAAATATTTTAAAACTTACTAAACCATGTTAGAATATCCGCATGAATTATTATGAGTCATTTTTATCGAATCGTTCTTCTTATGCATTTTATATTTTATTTTCCTAATTTAATTTTACTCTGTTGCATGTTTTCATTTTTATAAACACCCATTAATTGTTTTTAAGAATTAATGGTCTGCCCTATTTTACGAAAACATAAAAAAACTTCTATTTTTTATAGAACTTATGCATGAATTATTTGGTATGTTACCATTTTATGGGTTATCAATATTCTATAAAAAATTATTCATATTTTTTTGATCATAAAGTATATTTTTTTGAATACCTTATTTCTGATATTGTTTTCCTAAGGCCACTTTATTTCATTCATTTATAACTCATATCAATCTATGTTATGGAAATAATTTATCCTTTTTAATATGATTGATAAAAAATTTGTTTATAAAAACCCTTTTTATAATAATGATCACTCTTAAAAAAATAATAGAATTTTTTTCATGTAATGAATATTTTTTATGAAAAAATTCTTCTCATTATTTCGATGTTTCTTCCTTTAAGAATGTTTTCTCTTATATTATAATTTAACCCTCTTATTTTATGGATTCTTTGAACATAAAAATTGAAATGTTATTAAAAAAACATTATTAACCATTTCCAAGATTTAAGAGTACCATCAACATCAAATAATCCTTGGTTTTCTTATTTGGAACATATATTTTCCTAAAATTTCATATCTGAACAGTTTCTATTTTTGAATAACTATTCCAACCAGTTGAGTTTCTTCTAGGGAACTTGACTTTATATACATTATTTTTTCACCATTTTTGGGTTCTCATTAATTTTTATCATCATGTTTATATTGATTTTGGTTTAATGACTATACCATTTAAGGAATAGATTTAATAATATTATATGAATTAGATATGGATTATACATTTCTACAAAAATATAATGAAGGTGAAACTTCAAATGATCTGAAGCTATTTTTTTCTAAAAATTTTGGCATTTTTAAAACTATATATTTCATGTTAAACTATTTATAAAGCACTCCTTCTCTTAGTATTTTGGGAAGCTCTAGAATGTTGGGTTTCCATATCTCTAAGTTTTACCAAAATCTCAAGACAATATATGTTGGGTTAATATTTTTATTCCTTAATTGATCTAAAAATTACTTCGCAATCTATCTTCAGATTATGAATAAAATTTTTATTCTTTTTAATTTATTCTTATATAGAGTTATCAATATCTTTTATTTTCCCTTATTTAACCTCTAAATATTTTATATTCACATTCATGGAGGTGTTATGTAGTTGTTTTTATTCATGAATCACTTTATCAAAAATAATTACAATTAAATATTATTTAAAACCATTTATGTAAATTTTATATTTAATTAGGTATATTTTTTCTTTGAAAAGTGTCACAATTTATTGTTTTCCTTCAAAAATGTCTATGAGATAATTTCATTTTTTAAAATTATATCACAGTTATTATTAAATTTATATAACATTATATTCTAACCGTTATTTTTCATTAAAAATTTACATGACAAAACCATGTTTATAAGTGATTACATCAATGTGAACTTCCATCACATACCTTTGAATTCTAGAGAAAAATATTCAACTATTTTTAAATTAATCGTCTTTTTAAGGTTCATCACATCTTGAGTTTATTTTTTCAAAAGGATCCCTATCTAATTATTTAGTGGATGAGTAATTAACACTTCGATTAGATTAAAGTATTAGTAGATACATATTTTTTTTGATATTGTAATCAAATTAGTTTCCCCCCTCTTCTTTATCTTTTTCATTGTTTTGATAGAAAAAATATGTTTTTCTTCAATTGGGATAAAAACTATGTATTTTATATAATAAACCCTTTGATTTTTTTTTTCAAATCCTTTCTTCATGAGTAGATTTTAATGTAAAACATTAAAAAAAATTAATCCAATCAATTGAAGGCCTACATAATGACACAACATTTAGTTTCTAGATGGTTCAGGTAGGGATATTAGATTTGTGTATGTGTGAGGGGGGGTGAATCTGTGTACCCATCTTTTACTATGTTTTTCATTATTTTATTTACCCATTTTACACTCAAACCCCTACCATAGTTAAAAGGAATTAATCATTATTTTTTTCTATTCATATTCAATTTACCATGTATTCTATAAATAGAAATATAAAAACATCACATAATATTTACAAGTTTCAACATATATTTTAGACAATAACCCTTTCCATGTTTGACCCATTCATGTACACTTATTTTATTATGATCATAAATTTATATTTATTAGATGTGAAGTTGAATATGAATATAATTATTGGGGAGGAATCATCCAAATATCGAAAGGAATGAACAATCAACTTATTTAATATATTAAATTTTTTAATTTTGAACCACCGGTTCTTTAGTAGAGTTATTTAGACATGTAAAAACCATTATTAATGAATCCTTAATGAAAAACTAAATACGTATCCGACCACTGATGAACAATCAATATATATTCATGAAGTTTTTTCTCTACTTGGATTCTCTATGACAGTTTGATGATACTAGTTCCTAATCTTCAAGAGTCTCAATGACAAGAGACAATCAATGAGGGAAGAATCATTCCAAACTCAAAATTATTCTTCTTATTTTTAAATATATTATTATAATAGTGAAACCTCAACTCCTTCTAAACTATAAAAATATAGAAAATAATGTTGTAGTTGAATCTCTCTCACATTGACTTCTTTGGTAGATGACACTCTCTTCTTAGTAGGACTACTATCAAAGGATCCCACATATTTTATTCTTAATTAATAGAATAAATATTAATAGAAAAATGAGAGTTGAATAATATTTATATTTTTAAGAAAGGGAAACACTATAATTATTAAATTTTTATTTGTATGGGTTAAAAACTATTCAAAACCAAGTCAATGAATTAATTAAAATATTCATGTAGGAATAGATTTTTTAATTGTCAGGTGATATGGAAATATTATGAAATAATACACAATATATACTATCCAAAATTTAATTTTCATCTTCATTTATAAGGAAAAATTAAATAAGGTTTTTTACTTATGATAAGAATTATTATTTCTTGATATATATTCATCCTATATAACATTATTGTAATATTTTTCATAAATCCCAGTATGTTCCCATCATCTAAAATTATATCATAGGACTTTTAAAAATTATAAAATTAGAAATAAATATAATATAAAGAAATCATATAATGAAAATTCATTTGTTTTTCATATAATATTTACATTAATGTTTTATGAAAAAACTTCATGAGCTCACAATGTCTTATAAACATATGTTTCCTACATAATGCACTATAACTACCAAAGAATGAATTATAAGATTTTTTAGTATTTAACTTTAGATGAAATCATAGTCTAAATACATAATAAAATCTTATATATATATATCATGAACATGTAGGTATTCCATTTCTAATGTAATTTCATATAATTCAATCTCAGTACATCATATACCATTTATTAATGGCATAGAGGTTGCTAGTTCTTAATTTAGTTTGAGACATTATAAACAAGTAATCATCATGTAATTTTCATCTCTGTTTTTTCATGAAAGATATTTTATGAGTTTGAATATTACTTTTCATACATTCATAGCTTCTTTTTAATTAATCCAATTTTCTTCAAACACACTGGAATTGTTTAGTCATCATTATGATTTGTATCACTGCTCGATCAACATAATAAATAAAGAATGTAAATCTATGATGTCACATTGAAACACTAAATCATAAATAGTAGAATAAAACCACTTTTGATATATAGAGGTTGAATAATTAAAATATGGCATCTTTCCACATGTATGTATTTTTAAAAAGACAAATAGTTCCTAATTCACTACGTTCTAGATGAAATATAAAATTTGGAACACGCATACTTATAATAAAACAAAAATATTTAGTGGATTAGTAATATCTATTGATGTAATTCTATATATTAGTATATTGTGTCTAACACCCATGGTAGATAATAATAATAATTTTTCCCTTCACACCCACATAGACCCATATATGTGTCATACACTATCCACACCACTCTCGAATAGATCCCATATTTAATAATGGATTTAAGCCACTCACTGATAAGATGCTTGAATAGTTTATATATAAATTATATGAAAAGTTTCCTCTAACATTAACTAGTCAATTATGTTGTGGTAAATAGGTTAAAATTAATTTTTCATATAGTAATACATTTCAAACCGATCCACTAAATTTATTTTTTTGTGAAACCTCATCAATGTATTTTAAAATATGATCATTAGTATTTTAGGTTTACAACCATAGGGATATAAATCCACTTATTTTATGAACACATATATCCCAAAATTTTCTTTTCTATAAAGCATTATTTAAATAAAAAAACATAGTTGTAATTTGTTCAACTTATAATTATCCAAGATAATTTTAAATTATTAGAATAGGAAATATAATTTTTGAAACTCATATTACCTCCTCTAAGCCTCTTTGTAATTATTATATATATATATATATATATATGATAATTCATTAATTAGGAATCCAACTAATATACAAGTCTTTATTTATCAACAAATTAACATAAAACTCCATTGAAACTTCCCTCTACATTGGAAAAAAATAAAACATACAATGTGATCTATACAGAAACAATATTATTGATTATTTTAATTTTATATAAAATTTTATTATAGGTCATGGTGACATCAGTTTCTTGAATGAAATCTTGGTTAGGCATAAAATGTTTATTCCAAGATGCTTTCCCTCTAAAAACACTTTTAAGATAGATACCAATTTTCCAACATTTTTCATTATTATTATTTTTAATGATTCGAATAAGATTTAAACTATATATATTTGGTTAAATATCATGAAAAATATGTGTTTACACCATCATGTTTAGGTAATTTCAGTGAGACAAAGTTTCATAAGGATTTTTATCCCTAAAAAAATATTTTCCACAAGGATGTCCCCAATAAACACAGTTTTCTCTAATGGTACACACTAAATCATATTGTACCCTTAGAATTTTTTTTAACATAAGTGAGTTGACTTAAAATTAAATTATAATTTGTCTACAAGTGGTAATAATAAATCCAAATTTCATATATTTTAAGGGACATTCACCCAGTTTTACCTTGACTTTCATATCAGGTACTATGGGTATCACTACCCTCCTTGTGTCCATAATAATTATACTGTAAACATAGTTTTATGAGGCTAAGTCGTGGTATGGGGAAACTCAGGTTTTTAGTATGCTATATGATGTTGTCTATTTTCTTTCTAAAATTCGTCCAATTAGTATTAGCATCATGGGACTAAATAATCATTTTATAGACTTAAGATCAAGGTATTATATATTGTTTTGTTACACGAGCAGTAGAGAAAAAGTAGTGATATCTCATAATTCCTTCATATTCTCTTCCAATTACAGTCCCTAGTGTTACCGAATGTCCCAAAAAATTTAAAGGGGTGTTTGGTGGGATGGAGATTCATATGTTAGGAGTAGAAGCTTAATATTGATGATTCTTGTCACCAAGGCATAATGAGGGGATTTAGAATTATCATGCATTCAGGTGGATCTATGTTAATAAATTTTCATGTTTCTTTAATAGAATTTCAATTCTATTATAGAAAAATACATGTCCATTCACATATGAATAACATTGTGTAATCTATAAAACATTAGTTTAAAGGTGGTGGGGACCAATTTTTCAATGCAGATTAATTTCTTATTAAGGATTTTCTTATCCCTTAGTCCATTTATTATTTCATTAAGACTTTTAAAATATCTATTTTTGAGGGTTTTTAGATCACATATACTTGATGTGAGGTGAATGCAGTGATTGATAACATTCTTCAATAGGTGATCAAAAATAACCACTTGAAATTTTCATTACTATTGGTTTTCTTCTTCCAAGTCATTGGGATTTTATTCCTATGGATGATTTTAGTATCCAATATTATCATATCCATTATGAAATATTTTTGATGTTTTTAACTATAGTAAAATAATTATAATTTTGATCTAATAGGGAATTTTTAATGTTACTATGTATTTTATGGATTTTGTTTTCTATTATAAAATTTAAAACATTTCATGAAATGATTTAATTTTTTGTAGTGAAAAGATTATTTATTTAAGATGAGATTAAAGACATATAAATGAATATGAAAAAATAATTGAATATTAATATTTCAGGAAAATTTGAATTTAATAAGATATATGAAACCTATTTTTTCATGTTTATGTAATAGTTGGATGGGTTTTCTAAATGATAAATAATGTTGAGTTGAGAAAATACTGTATAATAGTGAAGTGAAAAATTAATGGTTTATATAATTTGAGTTAGCATGAAATAAGTTTAAGTTAAATTTGTCAAATAATTTTCTTAAAATACATATGAGTTATACTGATGAAGAAAAATAATGAATTGAGATGATATGAAGTTACATAAGAGTTAACATGAAATTATAATTCCTCTAAAATCATTAAAAAATATGTGTAGTATTGAATGAAATATTCCAAAGGTAATGTAAGTTTTAAAAATGAGATTCATTAATTTCTAAGAACCAAAATAATAAAATGACAAAGACTATTAGATGATTATATTAAGGTTTAATTAATGATTATTTGAGAGAAATTATAAATTAAGTGGAATCTAAGATCATATATATTTCTAAATATTTATTATCGATGATTAAACCATGTTTTATGAGGATATGTTTATTTTTTTAGGGTGAGGTGTTGAAAAATTAATTAGGAAAATTATATTTCATCTTAAGAGCCAATTGATATCTTATTAATTACATAATATGAATTAAATTATTTTTTGTATCATTAAATATAGATAAATTGGAATAAAATGACAACTACTATGGAATTTATGATACTCTTGAGGGAATATAAACTATTTCTATTGATATAGAGTTCTTGAGAGAGAATATACTGCAGAAAAAATATCGAAATACTTGTGAGTGATCTTTTAAAATAATACTATGATTCATTATTACTGAAGCTATATTGGTATGAACACATGAAAAGGAAGATCATATATCTGTTTCATAACATATTAAAGATTATGGCAGAAATCCTCTCTTTAAAGGAATTTTTTATTAATTAAGGGAAATTTTTATAATCGTTTCTAGATATAACAATATGGTAAGATTTTAGTAAACTTTATAATAACACTGTGATATGGGTGATTATATCTATTTAATATAAATTTCCATTCATTTAAAGGATAAAGATTTCCAAAATTAGTTGATGATCCTCCTTATAATATTTTGTGTTCCAAATTTTTTTTCTTTATTAATGTTTTTGGAGTTTTGGAATTGGTTATGAGAATATCAATACACATTAATTGATAGAGCGGTAATTCAGTTTATAAAAATTAAACCTATTTCAACACTAGTCTAATCCATTTCTTAATATTTATTTTTTGTCTTTCCTAGGTCACATTATATTCCTCTATTTAACCCAACACTATTTAGTAGAACTATAGAATGATACATTTAGTATAAACCCATATCTCTATAACAATCTAGAAAATATCTAATTATAGATTAGTGAAATCAACACATTCAACTTTCCTTTTACAAAATGGCATGCATGGTTGAATAAAAATGAAAACATAAACACTTTAACTTTATTTGTTAAATTTCAATGTTTTCTATAAACTATGTAAAGCTAAATTATATTTTGAAACATGTTATTTTATAATAACATATATAGCGGTTGTTTTGGAGGGGAAGGTGAATCACTAGATTTATCATTTTATAAATTTATTCCCATTTAATACTATTATATATTACCCTAAATAATGACCCGGAATCCTTATTATAATATTTAATGGTTATGTTTTTTTGAATTTTTAGGGTTTTTTAATGTTCACACTATCATACTATGTTTATCTAAAAAAACTAATTATTCATCCATATGGATAGCCTTATGTGTTTGGTTAACTACTAAATGTGGTATATGTATTATAAGAGGTGATAGAGTTCATGAATCTTCACTTGTATACTAATTTCACTAACTAATAAAAATGTTTTACTAGGATCAATTCCCCTTCAACTCGTTATCTTTGTGATTTGGGATCACTTCCTCTACAAGATATAACTTAATGTATGTCTATAATTATTTTACAGAGTCAAAAACTAGAAGATAATCATAGTAAAAAAGGATATATAAATGTTATTGTTTTTTGTCATTAAATCCTTCTTATTATTATAGCGAGTTATCTAAATTTTGAAGATGTTATCCCTTCCCCTCCAAATTTATCTTAGTAATTTCTTAACATTTTTGTTTAGATTCTATTACTTCTAGATATTTATTATATAAAATAACCCATATGGTGGGTATTCTTCCCTTTTATAAAGACTATATTTTTGATACTCTCTCTCTTATTAAATGACTTAGAAAAAATATTATTAAATATTCCCCTATTTTTTTCTTAATTATCATTATTTAGATGAAATTATGTGATCTTGATACACTATTCATGATATCCTTATTCTTATAGACATGGTTTTTAACCATATATTTAATATTCTATGATAAATGTTCAAGGTATATTTTTACAAAATTTTATCAATTTAAATCAAAATTTACTAACTATATATTCAATTAAAATTTCTCAAAACCCCACAAATGTATCTTGTCTAATACTTTTTTGAAAAGTTTAGTAAAAAATATCACATGATAAAATTGTTGATCCTACCATGTGGTTTTTTTTATTTTCATTCAATTGATATAATGTTTAATCAAGATGTCAATATGTCTATGAAAAGGATTTAAAGGGGTGAAGGTTGTTTCCATTATATTATTAGAGATTCATTAAATTGAGATAAATTATGTTTAAAGTGTTTATGATGATGTTAATGTAATTTATTTGATAAAAATATTTTTAGAGTCCCACCTTTATATTAACATTCCTATGGATCATATATATATAGGATGAAGTTTGAATTTTTATTAATTGTCTAATCATTATTTTGCAAATGAAATTGTATATATGAAGCTAAAAAATTGGCCAACCGTTAAAATCCATAGGATCTAGTCCACCATGAATACCTAGTGTCATTAGAATCTTGCTATATAATGGATTAAAAAACTGGATATGTTGGAGAATATTAAAGGATAGAGTGCATACACATGATTTCAATAACACCTTTTAGAGAACAACATGACAATGGTTATTAGCCTCTCACTGGTGGGGTGGCGTGGAGGGTGAGTGTGAAAAAAGACACCCATGTGGACTTCACTACCTAGAGTAATGATTGATGTGTCTTATAGAGAATAACTATTCTGATGTTGTAATTGATGTTTGATTCTATTTTTTGTGGGAACTATTCATCCTTCATTAAAATTTATTGTCACCGGCATAATCTACTACAAATGAAAATGTTCTATGTTGTATTCTTCCAAATAAATATTTTTTTCCTTTATTTCTCAAACACCTTAGATAACAATGCGTGAAAACAATACTTGAAATTTTTTTCGATATATAAAAGTGGATGTTAGGATATGAACAGAAGAAAGTACCCTGTTAATAATATAATGATATAATGAATAATTATTTGATGCATGATGATAAAGGAATCATAATGATCATATACATTGAACTACATATGAGTAACAACATTAAAAGAGATTGAATATAAGAACCTCCATTGAATGATGATCGACCATGTGAAAGGTGATCAAATGTGAGAGCCTATGTGGTAAGTCAATTGACCGTATTAAGGGTGATCAACCAAATCCTCTATAAGACAACTAAGAGGAAAATAAAGGAATAAAAAACCTAAATATATAAATTTGGACAATGTAAGTTGATGTGAATAAATAGAAGTGTTTTTTGAAACTTCATGTGATAAGGAAAGAGAACTCTACATCATAATGATTTTAGCTAATTGTGAAAATATATATGTATGTTCAACATGAATATGTGGTGTAATTATGAACTAGATTCCATGGAAAATAATAAATACTAATAGAGAAATGTTTATAGGATAACTCCTCACTATGAACAAAAGAACCACAAATATGTGGTGTTACTATATAATCATGAAGATCAAAAGATTATTTGAGAATCAAGTTATTTGGAACAAATTAAAATGGGGGGGGGGGTTCAATACATGACGTTTATATATATATATTCAAGAGATAATTATGATTTATGAGTCTTCATATGATTTTTTGGAGTTTTTAAAATAAATTAATACTGAGATATTTCAAGATTATGGGAATTTAAAATTATAAGACTATATGTTTTAAAGATAAAAACAAATATTGGGATCTAATTCCATAGAAGATAATAGAAGAAACTTCTTCTAAATTGTAAAATCTTGGATTATGAGTTTTTGAATACCAGGATTTAAGGATGTTTTATTTTAAGGAAAAGAATATGTTGCTGCATCAATTATATATATATATGATAAATAGAGATATACTGAATTTTAAATAAATGTGAGTATTTTTGTAAATATGAATGTTGAAACATGTTAATGAAAATTAATTAAGAGAAGGACCTATATAAAAACTTCTTACATATCCAGTGTATCGAAGAGAATAATAAGGTGTTCTTGTGTTGTAGTCCATTTCATAATAAATATGAAGATGGAAATAGAATCTTAACCACCTAATTCTACTGATTATTTCTAGTCCAAAGGCACTAAGAAAGAAAATGTTATATAAAGGCAAGTTTCTCTATGAATAGACTAATAAGGATAAAAGGAAGTGTGTTTAATTATTCCTTACCAAACAACACCCTAGCTTATCAGATGAGAATTATGGACTATAATATACCATCATATATGTATGAATAATTTTGAAGCAACCCATCCGACTACTATGATTGTGAGAAGGATATCATGCATACAACCTAGAATAGACTTAATCAAAAACTTATGATCTTAAATTAGGGAATTATATGTAAATTTTCATATATGAAGGTAAAAAATCCCTCACTTTATTTGTTCTATATTGGCGCCAAGATAAAAGGTTTAAGGCCATACCCTGTGACAATATTTATTTTATAAAAATAAGAAATACATTCACATGGGATAATAACAATGATGCAATAGGGACATAGTCATCCTTTGATTGGAAAACCTGTAACATCCCAAGTAAGTAATGAATAATAGATATTTTTATCTATGTCTATTAATGATTAAGATAGTGTTATAGAGGCTTAATATGAAAATAAATACAATCTTATGCATGAAATACACTAATATTTTTAAAAGATTGTTTTACTGCCTTTTGATGGCAAACCATTTTTGAATCTATATTTTGACAATTTTATAAACTATGTTTTTCAAAATAAGCTTATTCTTTATGATTGGGACATCAAAATTTACCTTGTGTGAATTTTTGGTATTTTTCCGACAATGTTCATTTTTTAATGAATAGTGAAAAATACTGCATTTTACATCAAAACTGCTTTTTAATCTAATTTATTTATATGATTAGATTGTGTTTTGAATTGGTTTTGAAGTGAAATTAGAATATATTTTTACCATTTTATCCAATGGTGGTCATTGGAATCAATTTCAATTTGAAATTAGACTTAAACTGGTGTCAATCTTTTGATACTTATTGTTTTGTAAAAACACGCTATTTGCTCTGGCAGCGGGAATTAATTATTAAATTAATTAATGTGACCTATATGTTTTGAATTTTTTAAAATAGACTTCATTTTTGAATTCAGAATATCAAATATAGCTTAGGGTGAATTTTTGGTAATTTTCTGAAAAACTTCAATTTTTGATGAATAGTGAAACCACTAAGTGGTAATCAAGCAAACTGATTTTTCAGTTAAATGAAAGTTTACCACTAATGTGTATTGAATTTTGAAAATCCTACATACATGGTTGTCATTAAGAAGTAAAATGTGGTTCAATGAGATTAAAATAATTTTTTGGTGAATAGTAACTTATTAAGTTCTTAATCACGATTAGTGGTAATTAGGGTAGTTTAAGGTATAAATAATACTTTAATAAAATGAAATGACCTAGACACATGTCCCAACCTCATTGGTTGTGTCATGGCCGACCATGACATTCCATGGGTTAACTTGGGGACCCCATGGATCCACTTTTGTTGGGAAATGACATAAATTACTTTTTATTTAATGTTAAAGTAAAAATGACACAAACATAATATGTTTTACGAAAACAATTTTTAAGTGGGGTTATTCAAGTCCAAATTTTGATTATAAATAGTCATTGGAAAGATAAAAAGATTTCCTATATCATAGTATTTTGTTTATAATTTTTAGACATTAAATAAATTAAATTATTTATGACATAATAATTTTGCAGCGATGACATCATTATTTGACGATTTAAATAAAATGGAAAGACAATGTAAAATCTATGAACTACACATGGCCAAAACCAATTGGATGAGTGGATTTCTAACCCTTATCACCTTATCCACGAATTATATCAATGTGGGACCTTTTAAAACCGAAACACATTTTCAAATAAAGTAATATTTCTTTACTTTCCAAAAGTGCCCCTCCTCTCCTCTTATAAAAGGCCCCCACCTCTACCTCATTTCACACACTTCTCAAGCCTTTGGCTCGGCCAAACCCTGCCCATTTACTCTCTCCACATCCCTATCCTCATCCTAGAGTATTCCCTTTGGGCAGAATCCTTTCAAAGGAAGCCTTAAGGCTCAAATCAAAAGGAGTTACACTTTTAAAGGTAATTCTTTCTCTCATGTTCATTTGTTTTATTTTGCTTCTCCAACCCCCTAAACTCTTTTTATTTACTTATTTTGTAACAACACCAGTATATTAAATATTCAAGGATGTTTTTATAATATTTATTTGAGCTACACTCTCACACAACTACATCAAATGGTTAAAGAACATACGGTTTCCGTGGATGGCGAAATTCTGCCTCCCGAAACGATGATTGTTCAACACTCATTTAACACCTTCAAAGGTGGCCATTATGATGTCACTATTTTTATATATGATATATAATATGTTTATGTTTTCCTTAAGCTTATATTTTTTTCATTTTTGGAATACCTTTATGGTTTCCATTATGGTTAAAACACGATATCTTCATTTTAGGAAGTGCGGACTACCGCACCCTAAAAGTGATTTGATTAGTTAATAACATATGTGGGATGTGTAAAGGATAAAGTTAATGATATTATATATGTTATTATACTGGAATTATAATATACTCTTATATCATTATGATTCCATTCCAGAAAATATGAAATAGAAATGGAAGTAGCGTTCATGCGTACGTACGGCTTACCTTCTCCATGAACGGTGCATTTCATTTCTTACCTCTAAATGATTATGTAATATTATATATGCATGTAAGTACTGGATATATATGACATATATGAAATCTACATCATGAATACCATTATGGATATAATGAACCTTTGACCAAATTAACAACATGTAAGTGTAAGAAGTCTATTTTTGACTTAAGAACCAAATACCGACAAAATGAACATTATTAACTTAACTGATTACATGATGTTCATAACATGGTATAAAAGGAATAATGAACTTGAAAAAGATTCATAATCAAGTATAGATTAACTCAAGTTTATTATTCAGGAGATTAAAGAACGGTCGGGTCAAGTCGGATTCGAGGTATGGGACTTCGTCTCAATCTCCTTTCGTTGAGGCATATTTTATTTTATACACAAATTTCTTTTATACCGTGTATAAACCACTTTGACTTTTACGTTTATTCAAAAGGAATCTTTTTTATACGAAGAGTTTACTAAACGACAAAAGGGAATGTTTTTGTCGTACGTATGCGGTGACAACGACTTCTCCGCCGTCGTGACCGTTATTTGAGTTTCGGCTTCCTCTACAAGCCATACCTTCTTTTTGAAAGAAAAATTAATACCATGTTTTACTTTTCTTTTACTTTGGTATTGAAAATGGTTTTCATAATGTTTTTATTATATCAATGTGTTGTATTGATATCTCGTGATTGAAATGTGGAAATGTTATGTTTCCTTTATGCATGTTTTATGTGATATGATTATGTTATGGTTCTTGGGCATTAATATGAAGACGGGTGGTTCCGTGATAAACTAAGGGCGGGTGAGCCCGTTATAGCTCTCCAATGCATTGGGTAACGCGAAGGAGTGAAACGTTAAGGTTTCTCCGAAGAGATTTTTAGGGAATATACTGTGATGGGTATTCCAAACGTAACCAAGAGGGTTACTCCCTACGTAAGAATGTTATGAATGCCTCAAGTTACCTTTATGTCTTATGATTTCTATGATTTATTCATGATTTTATGAGGTATGTTAAAGTGCCTATGTTTTATGGGTAAAGTATGATTTCATTCTTATGTATATATGAACTCATGTTTCCTTTCCATGTTTTTTTTATATAACCCATACTGAGTTTTTATGCTCATCCCAAGTTTTTGAAATGTTTTTCACAGGTCAAGGGAAAGGTACATGATAAGATGATAGAGTCAAGGATGTGTCAAGAAATAATCCATGTTTTATTTTAAATGTGTTTTCATTGATGGGAATGAAGAATACTATCTTTATGTAACCACTTTGTTTATATGTGGAATGTAATGCAAGTTTTATGATCTAATTCTCTAAAACTCTAAACCCGAAAAGATCCTCAATGTGTAATCTTGTAATAACTCAAGATTAATTAAGGTTTAAGGCTGGGGCCTTATAGTTGGTATCAAAGGACGGTTTAGATAACATTAGGAGTTAGAATTATATTAAATGATTATCCAAAAATATTTTTTCGAAATGATATAGCATTTAAAGATTACCATGTTACTTCATCTAAGACATGTTTGTTCAGAATGGTATTCCGCAGAGGAAACAGGGAAGCAGTGCTAGGAAGGCATACAGAAGGAAATAACCTTCCGAATCATCATCCTGAAATGGTCGGAATTGGAACTGAACAGTTTGTTGCCGTAATGGCGCAGTTGACTCGAGTGATAAATGGCGGTGGTATCCATGCACGAGATCAGCCAGATCAACCGCAGAGGAACATGTCAGTGGTGGAACATTTCATGAGGCAACATCCACCATCATTCAGAGGATCATCTGACCCTGTGCTAGCTGAAGGGTGGATTAAAGCACTGGATAAGATTTTTGATGTCATGGGGTGTTCAGACAATCAAAAGGTTAGTCTTGCTATTTACCGTTTGGAGGGTGAAGCAGATCAGTGGTGGTCTATGGTTAAAAATATCAGGGACGCCGATGAGATTGATGCTCTTGACTGGGATGAATTCAAAGGTATGTTTCTTGAGAAGTATTTTCCTAAGGCTGTTCGACTTAGGATGGAAAAGCAATTCTTGGAATTGAGGCAAGAGGAAGACTCAGTGGCTGCCTATGAAGAAAGGTTCACTCGATTGGCAAGGTATGCTCCAAATTTTATCCGGGACCTTGATAGTAAAATCAATCGTTTTTACTCAGGATTAAAGCCAAAATATCGGAGGGCATTAGCTTCTCGTGAGTTTAAAAGTTATGAAAAGCTTGTTCGATGTGCTAAGAAGGTGGAAATGGAGTTTGCCGATGACCAAGTTTTCTATAACAACCAGCAGAAGAAGAGACCGAGGTGGCAGGAGAAAGGTAAGAATTCTTCAAAAAAGTCTGATGGTAAGAGAACTAAGTTTCCAGTTTGTGATAAATGTGGCAAAAGGCATGCTGGGGAATGTCTTCTGAATTCTGGGAAGTGCTACCGATGTGGTAAGATGGGACATAAGGCTCGTGATTGCACTGAAAAGGATCAAGGTGAAGGTAAGAACAAATTTGATTTACAGTTAGTGAAATGTTATAAGTGCAATGAGATGGGTCACTATGAAAACGAGTGTCCGACAAGGAGCTTGAGTGATGCGAAGCAGCTAGACTACAAGCAGAAAGGGGTGGTGAAATCCTTTGCAACTACTTCAGCAGATGTCGGGCCATCAAATGAAGTGGTATCAGGTACTTTGTTTGCTTTTTCAGATTATGCCAGTGTGTTGTTTGATTCGGGGTCTACACATTCTTTCATCTCTGAAACCTTTTCTAGTAAAATGGGAATACCATCTCAAGAAATGACTCCTGAAATTTTGGTAAAAACACCTGGGGGAAGTGTCGAGGCAAAAAGAATTTATAAGAATCTTCCTATCCTTATCTGTGGAAAGAACCTACTTGCAAACCTTATTGTTCTACCTCTAGTAGAGTTTGATGTTATCTTGGGTATGGATTGGCTCTCTATTTACCATGCTAAGATTGACTGTAGAGCTAAAGAAGTCTCTTTTCAGAAAGACTTTCAGTTTGTTTACAAGAATGAACCCTTACTTTTGATAACATATCAAGAGGCCGAGAAACTTGTAAAAGATGGAAATGAATGTTACCTTGCTCACGTCGTTGAAAATAAAGGAACTGTTCAGATTAATGACGTGCCAGTGGTAAATGAGTATCCTGATGTTTTTCCTGATGAGTTGCCTGGAATAATACCAGATCGGGAAGTTGAGTTTACTGTTGACTTAGTTCCTGATGCTAAGCCAATTTCAAAACCCCCTTATCGAATGGCACAAATTGAACTTTTAGAGTTGATGGAGAAATTTCAAGATTTATTAGAGAAAGGTTTCATTAGACCTAGCACATCACCATGGGGTGCTCCTGTTCTATTTGTTAAAAAGAAAGATGGTTCTATGAGACTTTGCATTGATTATAGAGCTTTGAATAATATCACTGTTAAGAAAAAATATCCTTTGCCTCATATCGATGATTTGTTTGATCAGCTCCAGGGAGCTCAGTTTTTTTCAAAGATTGACTTGAGATCGGGGTACCATCAGCTGAAGGTCAAGGAGGAAGATATTCCAAAGACCGCGTTCCGTACGAGATATGGCCATTATGAATTTGTAGTAATGCCTTTTGGGCTAACCAATGCACATGCTGTATTCATGGACTTAATGAATAGAATTTTCCATGAGTTCATGGATAAGTTTGTGGTGTTTTTCATTGATGATATTTTGGTGTTGACTAAAAGTAAAGAGGAGCACGAAAAACATTTAAGGGTTATCTTGCAAACCTTAAAAGAAAAGAAACTGTATGGGAAATTCAGCAAGTGTGAGTTTTGGTTGCAACAAATTTCTTTCCTTGGTCACATTGTTTCTAAAGATGGAATAACCGTTGATCATGCAAAAACAAAAGTTGTGGAAGAATGGCCAAGACCCACAAATGTAACCGAGATTCGTAGCTTCCTTGGTTTGGCGGGCTATTACCGAAGGTTTGTTAGAAATTTTTCACGGTTATCTTGTCCAATGACTAAGCTAACTCGGAAGGGTGTTATGTTTATCTGGACAAAAGAATGTGATGATTATTTTCAGGAATTGAAAAGAAGATTGGTGAATGCTCCAGTTTTGGCACTACCTTCTAGGAATGGTGAGTTTGTCATATACAGTGATGCTTCATTGAAAGGACTTGGTTGCGTCCTAATGGAGAATGATCAGGTAATTGCTTATGCTTCACGACAGTTGAAAAATCATGAGGTAAATTACCCTACACATGATTTGAATTTGCTGCTATTGTTTTTGCTTTAAAAATTTGGAGGCATCATTTGTATGGAGTAAAGTGTGAAATATATACCGATCACAAAAGTTTAAAGTATATATTCACTCAGAAAGAGTTAAACATGAGACAGAGGAGATGTCTAGAATTAATCAAAGATTATGATTGTACAATTCATTACCATCCAGGAAAAGCAAATAAAGTGGCTGATGCTTTGAGTCGAAAAAGTAATGCTTCATTAACAATGTTGCGTTTGGAACGTGATCCTTTGGTTAAATATTTGATGAACTTTGGCATAGAAGTTGTTGGTTCACGAAGTCCTTCTGTTTTGTTTCAGGTATCAGTGAGATCTTCTCTATCAGATAGAATCAAGCAAGCACAGAAGCAAGACAGTGAGTTGCAGAAAAAGGTAGAGCTGGTTCAGAAAGGTAAGTTGCCTGAATTCAACATTGATAGTGATTGTGTTTTGAGATTTGGGAAGAGGTTATGTGTGCCTTGTGATTCACAGTTGAAGAATGTGTTGTTATGTGAGGCATATAGTTCCCCATTTTCAGTTCATCCTGGCAGTACTAAGATGTACAGAGATCTGCGGGAGTATTACTGGTGGGATGGAATGAAAAGAGATATTGCTGATTTTACTGTGAAGTGTTTGACATGTCAACAGGTTAAAGCAGAGCGGCAGTTACTGAAAGGGATGCTTCAGCCTTTACCAGTTCCAGAGTGGAAATGGGAGAATATATCCATGGACTTTTTTGTTGGATTACCGAAGACATCTCGAGGTAATAATGCAATCTGGGTTATTGTTGATCGCTTGACCAAATATGCTCATTTCCTTGCTATACGAGATACTTTCTCTCTTGATCAACTTTCCCGTTTGTATCTTAAAGAGATAGTCAGGTTACATGGAGTTCCTCTCTCCATTGTATCGGATCGTGATCCCAGGTTTACTTCTAACTTTTGGAAAGGCCTTCAGAAGTCGTTGGGTACTGAATTAAATTTTAGTACAGCTTTTCATCCTCAATCAGATGGGCAATCAGAACGAACAATTCAGACATTGGAGGATATGCTACGAGCTTGTTCTATGGATTATCAGGGAAGTTGGAACCAACATCTTTCTTTGGTTGAATTTTCATATAATAACAATTTTCATTCCAGTATACAGATGGCGCCATTTCAGGCATTATATGGGAAGCGGTGTCAAACTCCAGCTTTCTGGGATGAAGTGGGTGAAAGGAAGTTGATGGGACCAGAGTTGGTAGAAGAGATGGCAGAAAAAGTTCAGCTGATTCAGAAACACATGAGAACAGCTCAGAGCAGGCAGAAGAGTTATGCGGATAACCGGAGGAAGTATCTATCTTTCGAGGTAGGTGATCATGTTTTTCTCAAGGTTTCTCCTTGGAAAAGTGTGATGAGATTTGGTAAGAAAGGAAAGCTGAGTCCAAGGTTTGTTGGACCATACGAAATTCTTGAGAGAGTTGGATCAGTTGCGTACCGAGTGGCTTTACCTCCGAGTTTATCTCAGGAACACAATGTTTTTCACGTTTCGATGTTGAAAAAGTATATGCCAGATCCATCTCATGTTTTGAGTCCAGAGGTAGTTCAGCTGGAAGAGAACCTATCTTATGAGGAACAACCAGTCCAGATTCTTGACCACAGGGAGGAAGTGTTACAGAATAAGGTGATTAAGCAGGTAAAGGTTTTGTGGAAAAACCACATGATTGAAGAGGCAACATGGGAATCTGAAAATGCAATGAGGGATAAGTACCCCCATTTATTCGATAAGTAAATAAATTGCGGGGACGCAATTTTCTAAAGGGGGGAAGGATGTAACATCCCAAGTAAGTAGTGAATAATAGATATTTTTATCTATGTCTATTAATGATTAAGATAGTGTTATAAAGGCTTAATATGAAAATAAATACAATCTTATGCATGGAATACACTAATATTCTTAAAAGATTGTTTTACTACCTTTTGATGGAAAACCATTTTTGAATATATATTTTGACAATTTTATAAACTATGTTTGTCAAAATAAACTTATTCTTTATGATTGGGACATCAAAATTTACCTTGTGTGAATTTTTGGTATTTTTCTGACAATGTTCATTTTTAATGAATAGTGAAAAATACTGCATTTTACATCAAAACTGCTTTTTAATCTAATTTATTTATATGATTAGATTATGTTTTGAATTGGTTTTGAAGTGAAATTAGAATATATTTTTACCATTTTATCCAATGGTGGTCATTGGAATCAATTTCACTTTGAAATTAGACTTAAACTGGTGTCAATCTTTTGATACTTATTGTTTTGTAAAAACACGCTATTTGCTCTGGCAGCGGGAATTAATTATTAAATTAATTAATGTAACCTATATTTTTTGAATTTTGTAAAAAAGACTTCATTTTTGAATTCGGAATATCAAATATAGCTTAGGGTGAATTTTTGGTAATTTTCTGAAAAACTTCAATTTTTGATGAATAGTGAAACCACTAAGTGGTAATCAAGCAAACTGATTTTTCAGTTAAATGAAAGTTTACCACTAATGTTTATTGAATTTTGAAAATCCGACATACATGGTTGTCATTAAGAAGTAAAATGTGGTTCAATGAGATTAAAATAATTTTTTGGCGAATAGTAACTTATTAAGTTCTTAATCACGATTAGTGGTAATTAGGGTAGTTTAAGGTATAAATAATACTTTAATAAAATGAAATGACCTAGACACATGTCCCAACCTCATTGGTTGTGTCATGGCCGACCATGACATGCCATGGGTCAACTTGGGGACCCCATGGATCCACTTTTGTTGGGAAATGACATAAATTACTTTTTATTTAATGTTAAAGTAAAAATGACACAAACATAATATGTTTTACAAAAACAATTTTTAAGTGGGGTTATTCAAGTCCAAATTTTGATTATAAATAGTCATTGGAAATCTAAAAAGATTTCCTATATCATAGTTTTTTGTTTATAATTTTTAGACATTAAATAAATTAAATTATTTATGACATAATAATGATGCAGCGATGACATCATTATTTGACGATTTAAATAAAATGGAAAGACAATGTAAAATCTATGAACTACACATGGCCAAAACCAATTGGATGAGTGGATTTCGAACCCTTATCACCTTATCCACGAATTATATCAATGTGGGACCTTTTAAAACCGAAACAAATTTTCAAATAAAGTAATATTTCTTTACTTTCCAAAAGTGCCCCTCCTCTCCTCTTATAAAAGGCCCCCACCTCTACCTCATTTCACACACTTCTCAAGCCTTTGGCTCGGCCAAACCCTGCCCATTTAATCTCTCCACATCCCTCTCCTCATCCTAGAGGATTCCCTTTGGGCAGAATCCTTTCAAAGGAAGCCTTTAGGCTCAAATCAAAAGGAGTTACACTTTTAAAGGTAATTATTTCTCTCATGTTCATTTGTTTTATTTTGCTTCTCCAACCCCCTAAACTCTTTTTATTCACTTATTTTGTAACAACACCAGTATATTCAATATACAAGGATGTTGTTATAATATTTATTTGAGCTAAACTCTCACACAACTACATCAAATGGTTAAAGAACATACGGTTTCCGTGGATGGCGAAATTCTGCCTCCCGAAACGATGATTGTTCAACACTCATTTAACACCTTTAATGGTGGCCATTATGATGTCACTATTTTTATATATGATATATAATATGTTTATGTTTTCCTTAAGCTTCTGTTTTTTTCATTTTTGGCATACCTTTATGGTTTCCATTATGGGTAAAACACGATATCTTCATTTTAGGAAGTGCGGACTACCGCCCCCTAAAAGTGATTTGATTCGTTAATACCATATGTGGGATGTGTAAAGGATAAATTTAATGATATTATATATGTTATTATACTGGAATTATAATATACTCTTATATCATTATGATTCCATTCCAGAAAATATGAAATATAAATGGAAGTAGCGTTCATGCGTACGTACGGCTTACCTTCTCCATGAACGGTGCATTTCATTTCCTACCTCTAAATGATTATGTAATATTATAAATGCATGTAAGTACTGGATATATATGACATATATGATATCTGCATCATGAATACCATTATGGATATAATGAACCTTTGACCAAATTAACAACATGTAAGTGTAAGAAGTCTATTTTTGACTTAAGAACCAAATACCGACAAAATGAACATTATTAACTTAACTGATTACATGATGTTCATAACATGGTATAAAAGGAATAATGAACTTGAAAAAGATTCATAAGCAAGTAGAGATTAACTCAAGTTTATTATTCAGGAGATTAAAGAACGGTCGGGTCAAGTCGGATACGAGGTATGGGACTTCGTCTCAATCTCCTTTCGTTGAGGCATATTTTATTTTATACACAACTTTCTTTTATACCGTGTATAAACCACTTTGACTTTTACGTTTATTCAAAAGGAATATTTTTTATACGAAGCGTTTACTAAACGACAAAAGGGAATGTTTTTGTCGTACGTATGCGGCGACAACGACTTCTCTGCCGTCGTGACCGTTATTTGAGTTTTGGCTTCCTCTACAAGCCATACCTTCTTTTTAAAAGAAAAATAAATACCATGTTTTACTTTTCTTTTACTTTGGTATTGAAAATGGTTTTCATAATGTTTTTATTATATCAATGTGTTGTATTGATATCTCGTGATTGAAATGTGGAAATGTTATGTTTCCTTTATGCATGTTTTATGTGATATGATTATGTTATGGTTCTTGGGCATTAATATGAAGACGGGTGGTTCCGTGATAAACTAAGGGCGGGTGAGCCCGTTATAGCTCTCCAATGCATTGGGTAACGTGAAGGAGTGAAACGTTAAGGTTTCTCCGAAGAGATTTTTAGGGAATATACTGTGATGGGTATTCCAAACGTAACCAAGAGGGTTACTCCCTACGTAAGAATGTTATGAATGCCTCATGTTACCTTTATGTCTTATGATTTCTATGATTGATTCATGATTTTATGAGGTATGTTAAAGTGCCTATGTTTTATGGGTAAAGTATGATTTCATTCTTATGTATATATGAACTCATGTTTCCTTTCCATGTTTTTTTATATAACCCATACTGAGTTTTTATGCTCATCCCAAGTTTTTGAAATGTTTTTCACAGGTCAAGGGAAAGGTACATGATAAGATGATAGAGTCAAGGATGTGTCAAGAAATAATCCATGTTTTATTTTAAATGTTTTTTCATTAATGGGAATGAAGAATACTATCTTTATGTAACCACTTTGTTTATATGTGGAATGTAATGCAAGTTTTATGATCTAATTCTCTAAAACTCTAAACCCGAACAGATCCTCAATGTGTAATCTTGTAATAACTCAAGATTAAGTAAGGTTTAAGGCTGGGGCCTTATAAAACCTCATTAAACAAATATGGTGTTCTCTTTTATTTCTTTTCATTTATATATTTTCACACAAACCAATTTAGAGATACATAAAGAGAGATCCACTCAACGAATAAGTTAAGAATTGGTTTAGGTAAAAAATAAAATTTTATAAAAGTATACCTACACCGATTCATCAAACCTCTTAATATTGAACACTTCCATATAAGATCTTAAAAATTCGTATTATAGATATGTTTCACCCCTCTTAGATTGTATTTTTCTAATTTCACTTGAATAATTATGTTTCTATTTTCAAAAGAGATATTAAGTATATGTTTGAAGAAGCCTATAAATTCCCCATAAATGTAATCTTGGAGGATATTTCTACCATGATATTGTATAACATAAAGTAAGGGGAATCAAAGAAGTTAATAGATGAATCATAAAATAAATAAGACTCTTCACTAATCTAAGATATTCAAAGTGAGAATATTTTTGTTATAACAAATAAAGAGTTATCTATTTAATATGATGGTTAAAAGAAGACAAACCTCTATTCTATGGTGATAGAAACAATAGTTATTCCATGTTATGATTCTAAATAATAAATATATAGCCTGTAAAGTGCTCTGGTAATTCAGTCTACTTCCACTAAATTGGACAATAATATACAATAATGTATTCTGTCATCCCAATATGAAGAAGGATTACCAAAAATATGATTTCCAAATTTTAATACAAAAGAACCATGAATTGCTGGGGAAGATCACAACTCTATGACTACACAAGATTAATTAATTGATACTCTAATCGATATCCTACATAACTAATCAATCATAATTGTATCATATATTTGTCACATTTTTATAATTATTATGGAGAAGATAACTAACCATGGAGATGAGGATAAATGTTTAGAGAATTAATTAGATCAATGGATGTGATGTCTCTAAATCATAGAAAACAACTATTATCCTAAAGAATAAGAAATTACGATATTGACAAAAGACACTCAACATTTAAAAATTATTAGATCGTAATAATTTATGAGATGGAGGATTCTATGAAAAATCATGACGCCATATCCATGAATATGATGAATTAATGTTGTTACAAATGTTCATCTTGAGGAAAATTCTAGTATAATTAAAGTGTTTTACCATCTTTTGTAATAAAATAAAAACATTTATGAAGAGTATGGTGAACATATAAGGAAATAATGTGATGGAAAACTGAAAGAATTGGAGGATGATAACAGATTCCAGAATAGAAATTTTTTATAGTATTTAATTAAATTAAATAACATAGAAAAAATATAATATGGAACTTTAGAAAAAGTATAAAAAATATATGACACCAAAATTCTATTTCATAGGAATGTTATTCTAAAATACATCTATTTATTGAAAATAACAACATAAGATCATCTAATTATCATTATAAATCATTCAAAAATAAAAATGTACCATACTTTACTAAATATTATTTTTTTGGATAAAAATATTTTCTTGTGAATTATAGGCTTAAAACATAAATTATTAAATAATTAGTTGAAGAAAAAAATTTAGAACCCACAAAAACATCGATGTTCTTTGATAACATGGATATGAATAAATTTTCCCCTTATTAATCACATTTCATAAATAAGCAATCAGAATGGTCATTTTCATGAAATTCTAGATAGTTCTTCTCTGAGAAAAAAATTATTGATTATGGGATTTTTTTATACAGGTACAATTTTAGGAATATGTATATATAAAATTTGAAAAATGTTTCAATCGCTCAAATAAGATGAAGGTATACAGTGATAGGGATCAATCTTGAGAAGCCTAAACATCCATAGAATATAAAAAAATAATTTGTATACAATAAAACATTAGACATTATTGAAGAACTGTTTTATGTTTTCAATAGGAGTGGTCATAGAGGATAGTCATTGAAATATCAGTCATTCATGAGTACAATTATAACAAATGAGAAGATAATCCTTCATATGTTGTAAAATATGGAAAAGATATACATTTTAATTAATTGTAATAATAATATTTGAAAATAAAATTACTAATAATATTGTAAACAAAGATGGTGAGTTGTCATTAGGAAATAAGAAAGAGAAAATTAGTGAAATTTAAAATAAGAATCTGAAGTAAAAGATAAAAGTTACACAAAAGGGATAATATGTTTCTTTTTTGGAAAAAAAGATTCATCATAGACACCCTCAATCAAGTCAAGAATGTGAGAGATAAAAGGAATAAGATGGAAAATAATGAAATTATAATCAAAGAGATAAATGAATGGAATTAGTTAGAGATGAGAATATTTAATAGGCAATGTAGATATAACAAATAGAATGAGAACATACTTATAGTGTGTCAGGAAGTTTGGATTATGGATTATGATAATGAAATATAAATGGAAACGCAATAGAATTCAAGATCCTAATGAAATGATAAAATTCCACAGGATGAAGAAATAAAATTTCCTGGGGAGGTTATCAGTAAAGTAAAAACAAGTTATTTTAATAGTTCTGTATGTGGGATACAAACTATCTGAACATAGTTCATATTATTTTGAAACCATTATTCTAGCCAATGAATAATCCATGAAGAAGATAAAAATTTCACTAAATTATGTGTGTTCCTTGATGGATCATGATAATAATAAAAAATATCCAAAAGGATATATAACAAACTAATTCTACCTATTGAATTTTTTTTGAAAAACAACTTGTCCAATGTGAAGATTCTATCTGGATATTAAACTAAAATGTATAGTTCAAAATGGTTTAGAAGACATTTTCAATCAAACAGATCATATTAATGAAATGGGAGGCCTAACTTAATCCCTAAATAATTTATTTAACTGTGTGCTATCCATTTTTGAAATTGAATGTGACACCATTTCTAGAATTGAGAACTAATAAAATGAAGCAAGCTATAATAACTATTGTATATTTTAAGAAGTCATTGTCTAGGGAAGATTTTTAAAATTGTAATCTAAATTATATTTTTTGAAAAGAAAAAAAACGGTTTAGTTGAAAAGGATATAAAATATAGGCAATTGAATTATTAATGTACCCATATTTGATGGACTAAAATACATGATACCCTGAAGAGTAATTGATGAAGAAAATCTACCATAATAATGGAACTATGAATGATTCTATATTGTTTATCATCTCAATAACTAAAATCATAATGATTATTTTATGACTAGACCACTCTTGATGATGTAAATATAAATTTCATTCCATAAGGGCAGTTTCTTGTGAAGATTCAAAATATTATAATATATATTGTTTTTAATTCTATTAGGTTCTAGTGAGATTTTCATTAAAAGTTGTGTCTTTATACTCTCTCAAATTTATCTTCATGAATCAAGTTAAAATATTAATGGGGATAAATTCATCTTATCAATGAAATTAAAAGAATAAAAAACATAAATGAATCAAAGTTGTTTTAATTTAATTATATTTTATTGTGATAAGAATATTATTAATCTATATATTAAATATGTACATGAATTAATGTGGTGAAAATTTTTAAAGAATGTCGCTAACAACTGGAATTGAAAAGTGTTATTAATTTGAAATAGTTAGACAAATCCTTTAATAAGTATGTTGGAAAGTAAAAATAGTTGATATCATTTAATATTTATCAATAAAAAATTATTTTTTTCTAATTTAATCCATAGTGCTTTCTACATAGAGAATATCTCATGTGGAATTTTGGAGGGATAAATAATGACACTATTCATAAGAATTAATTAATACCAACCTATTATTTACCCATTGTATTTTTTATCAATAAGGTATATAATAGTATAAAATTATAAAATTTAATTAAAAAGTGGGAATGTATATGATACGATATCTAAAGAAGAATGTAATTAGAAACATGTTGGTATACCATTTTATGGCATGGGTATTGATAATAAATAAACATTGAGTGATTATTGAACCTAATTTGTAGATTTTGTTGTATTTATTTCTTATGTATCTTAATTTTAATAATTATTTTAATATGTTGATTAAAAGTATTTTAAGGGTTAAAATTTGATTCTATTATATTCTCATAGATTCATTCACCCAATAGAAATGATGTTTTTAGTGTTCAAGATAATTCAAATGTTATTTTTGTGATTATTTTTTAAGTGTCCCATATTTATATTATCATTTATATGAAACATATATATAGTTTAAATTTGGAAATATGGTTGGATTTTTATTCATTATTTTTTATAGTAATATGTGTATGAGAAGCTAAATAATTGGTCAACCTTTGGAAACCACAAAACCACAACCATAGAGTGTATGTAAGAGAAAGATCTAATATAGATTTAACATGTTTCTATGAATGAACATTGTTATAACCAAAATATGTGTGTATGAATAAAAGATTGTGGTTCCATGCACATTAGGACAATGGTGATTATGATCTCATGTGTGGGGTTATAAGAGAGGCCATGGGTGGACACTAACACCCATGTGGACTTCACTATCTGACTAATGGAGTATGATGGTTTATAAGGGATTAGTATCCTAATGTTGTAATCAATATAGGGTTCTATTTTAAGGTGTAACTATTCATTCATCATAAAATATATGAAAAGATACATAATATATGGGAAACAATGATATTATAAGTTTTATTCTTCCATATAAATATTTCTTTTAACATGAATATTCACAATACATTGAGAACCAAGAATGTAGACAATTGAAGTATAAGTTATTGAATTAAAAAAGAGGAAGTTATTATATTGAAATGAGAAAATCCATTGTAAATCATGGAATAAATTTTTTAATAACTATTGGAAACATGAGGATAGAGGAAGCATGTAGATATTATACCTTTAACTATAAATGATTTACCAAATGAAGGGTGATCCATATTGAGAATCTTTATAGTAATATGATAAACATCAAAAAGAGATATAAATTGGGTAAAACTATGTGGTAAGATGATTGACTATAAAAAGGGTGATTCAATGTGATAAAGTCTATAATAAGTTAATCAAAGGCATGAAGGGTGATCATTCATAAACTCCGTCAGCTGTATTAAGCAGAAATCAATGGCATCAAAAAATGTTGATAACAACTTTGATAATGAAAGTTAATGAGAATAAATTGAATATTATCATGAATATTCAAATTAAATGGATGGATAAATCCATACCAAAATGTAAGGATATATAGGAACAACTTGAATTGTGTTAATTACATGAATATGTAGGGTTATTATGTAGTGGGTTTCATGAACGAGAGTAAAGTGGTATAGAAGAGGATTAGGAGTATAACTTGATGCTGAGAATAAAGTATCCATAACCCCAGGGGGAAACTGAATATTTATATTGATCAGAATATTATCAGAGAATAAAATTCACATGAATGAAATAAAATAGGGATTTTACAACATGACATTTCAATATATCACGAATATTGAAAGAAGAGGTCTGGGACTTCATTCAAGTTTTTTGGAGTGATTGGATGAAAATAAGACCAATGTGTTTTCATATTATGGGAATTTAAAATACAAGTTTTTTATAATGATACAAATATATACCACATAACTAGTCATCAAGGGGAAAAGGAAACATTGGAGCTAAATTGAAGTATCAAGGATCTTGAGTTTTTACAGACTGATATTTGAGGAATTTTGAGTTTGGGGAATATCTGATAACACTGTAACTACTATATATATATATATTGTTAAAATATTAATATTGAAAATTCTCAAATGGGTAATCACAAAATTTAATCTTCAATATGAATGTAGAATAAGAGTGAGAGAAATAAGAAATAATACAACAATATATTTTAGATCTGGTGCATCAAAGAGAATGAGAAGGTGTTCCAATACTTTAGTCCATTTCAAACTAAAGAAGAAAAATAAATAAATAGTAGACCCACCATCAATGGATACTAATTAAATCTTGAATAAATATAAAAATAAATATTATGATACATGAATATAATTATACCTATACTTTGAAGTAGGAGATAAGAATGTGTGTTCAACTATGCCTCATCATAAAATACCATAGTTGAGAAGGTGTGACTTCCATCCCTCAACATCCTTACATATAAATCTAATGAATTTTATAAAAACCCATCTGATAGTTATGAGTTACAAAAGAAGATAATTTGTACAATATAGGAGAAAATTGAGTGAACACTGGTGATATTTCTTCAAGTAAGTACAATCCCATTATCATGTTTGAATGCAGTAAATACGTCACTTTGTTTATAAAAAATTTATTTCTAGGATAATAGTATAATGGTCAAACCATTTACATATACTTCATTGATAATAACAAGGAATCTATGAACGTGGGATAATAACCACAATTTTTTGAATATGCATTCTTCATTTGGGAGGTTAACCTCATTACCAAACAAGGGTGTTATCTTGTGTTCTATTTTATTTAGGTATATTTTCCATAACCAAATGATAGAAAGAGAAACAGATACCCCCCCACTAAATAAGTGATTTTGAGATGAAGATATTAATTTAAATTTTGATAAATGTCTACCGAAATCGATCCCCCCCATTGGACACATCCTTATGTGATCATAACAATCATTTTGGCCTTGTCTTGAAATTATGAAAAATTTATTCTAGAATTTATACATCCCAATTTAAGGGAAAAAATATTTTTGTGATCCTCCAAAAACAATTCATTAAATATTAATGGATGATCCATCATAATAGTATGATCAATATTTATTCATGAAAAAAAAACCATATCCTCATATAATGAATTAATGAGGTGACTAACATATTCAACTCCACTTCACACATCTATTTAAATAGTGAATAATCCAAAAATATCATTGGTTCTATTCCAAAATCATATTAGCTTCAATACACATTAATGTAATTCATAGACTTATATTGAGTAGAAAATTTTATTCTACTTAACATAAAATTATTCCTTTTTTGTTCCTATTAAATTTTATGACTTAACACAATATTTATGATCTAGTCATCAAATTTTTTACTTCAATCATATAAATTGTTGAAAAATATTCATTGAATTCCTTCTCTAAAAACTAAATTTTCTTAACTCATATTCAACGAACACATTTTTAAAATCAAAACAATTGAATTATTTTAAAAATACGCTCAACATAACTCATTACATTGGAAATAGTAATTCTATATGATTTACAAAAGTATAATATATTGAAAAATACCACCTTATCTCCAAACACTTTAAGAATCCTTTCAACTATTTACGTAAAAATATCTCAGGCTTATATATCCAACCATAAATATGCCTTATTATCTAAATAAAGTCTATTAAACATTTTTCTATGTCATTGCAATCTTCTGTAATAAAACTTCATGTGGTACAGTAATATACAATATTCCAATAAAAACATCACTATATTTCCACATTGGTTTATTTTTTCTCTTGATGGATAACCACATCATTGACATGGTAGATATTTCCTCTCCATGATTTGAGAAAAAATATAAAACCCCAAAAATCCATCCGTTACAACAATCACCCCTTTTAATTTTTACATCATAGTATTTAAATATTACCCTGTCATTGACACAAACATTAAATGAATCAAAATATTTATATCATTTCTTACATAATTTTAAAAAAATTTAAAATAATCTATATCATTATCTACAATCCCAATTGGTTCATATATTGATCTTAGAAACAAGATAAAAATGATTTTAAAATTATTATTTCCATTAAATTCCGTACCGTAACTAATGAAATTTTGATAGCTCCAATTTTTTTATTAATAACATATAGCAACTTCAAATATGTAAATTAGATAGGAATAGTTTTATAATTTTTGTCAATGATTTTTTAATCCAATATTATTTGGGAATGAACCCCCATTATCACATTGAAAAGCTTCATGGATTTCAAATAAAATACATATGAATGTATATCCAGACTATAAACTAAATATATGAACTTAACTATAATGATCCTCTAAAAAATTGCAATATCCCTTCATAAGATAAATAATTAATTATAATATCCCCCATTGTAAATTACCACAATATTTCTATAAAATTGTTTTCTTTATAATTATTTAAATACTCATAAATCTCTAATGGGATATAGGGTTCGTCACTTCATCTTCAGATTGAGAGAGGTGACTGAAATGCCATTTTCTATTACTAAGGCAAGTATATCCAATTTTAAAATCATTTACATGTCTCTATTGAGTTTATAATTCCTCTGAGACTTCGTTATCTCAATCCAAATAACAAAGTACACACGCCAACACCTAAAAACACATGTTCCCAGATCCCATTCCCCCACTCTTTATGGTCATGAATTGTTTCTAATAAAATAATATAATTCACAAAATCAATATTCATGAAATTTTTTGATACACATTTTCCAATTAAAATTTACCTACATAAACATCCAATATACTTAATATGTATAAAATATTATCTAGATAGATCATTTTAAATTGAATACTTTAAAATCGTCCCAATATAATATAGTGATGGTTTCACTCATTCTATACAAAGAATAACACCTTATTATTGTTATTACAAAAAACGTGTCATAATTGTCTCACTCATAAATCATGTTCCGTAGAACACTATTTGAACCATCTCTAGATAAAATATCCCCAAAATCACTTTATACTCATAAAATGTACACATACCACTCATATCACCATCCTTAGTGATGCCATCACCCACAAAATAAGATCTAATGGTCACCAATCTTTAGATCGAAGTTATAACTCATAAACTGTGTCATCATAATAGTAACATGGAATCTATATGTGCACCCAATATGGTGAGATATAAATAACAAAAAACATTTTAGTTTTCCTAGATCATTATAAGAATAATTAGACACCATGTACATCCTAAGTAAAAAATCATACATCATTACTGAATAAATTATCATTGGTCAACCTCTTAATACATCATTAAGTACTCAAGGGTGGAGTTTGTCTTATTTGTGATGGTCCTTCATTAGAATTTATATCATCACACATTAGTAATTATCATATATTCACCACACATAAATATTCTATCCAACATATACAATTTTATCACTAGATGTATATATAGTATCTGGGGAAATATAATCTATAATGAGTTTCATTTCAACTATTTTGATAAAATAATCATGAGATTACTTCACGCACAATAACCATTTCTAGGATGGTGTTTAGATAAAACTTTTCACCCCAAGACTACTTTTAGATTATTATTTAAGATCTAAACATTATGTTAGGGTAAATGTCTATTTAATTTATAGTTAACAACGTCTAGTACTCCGTGTTTTGTAAGTTTAATATGAGTTATATGAGGGTTGTTTTGGATGTCTAAGGTTAATGATTCTGGAAGAGGACCATTCTTGCAAAATATTATACTGAAAGAGTCCCACTAGATCACTAGTGAGTAGCCACATGCTAGCATATGAGATAGTCAATAACACAGGTGGCTACATGGAGCCATATGTAGCTGGTGGCCCCTATAAATTTTTTTAAAATGGGGTAGCCTCAAAATTTCACCTATGGTCACCCCATTACGTTCCAACATATCATTATTCACCTTTGTTCAAATGGTAATAGTCTTCTATATCTATTATTTATGTCCTTGATGTTTTGGTGGGTCTCCTTAATCCTTGGGCTATTTCATTTCTGTTTGGGGTATTGATGAGTGCGAGGTAAAGAAAAAACCCTATCTTCCTCTATTATCCATAAACCTATTTTTCAATTAAATACTAATTTTTTAATCTAATATACTAAATTTAATTTGATTTTCACCAATTCATTATTTTCTATTTATCTCTTTCAATTGAAATGATGGTTTTGGTTGAGTGAGATTCTATATGGATAATGTTGGTGATCTCTGGATTTTCCAATAGTATCGCCTTTTTTAAGTGTGTGTACTGAGAAGTCAAGTTAACCCACCATTCATTGAAATTAAATTTAATTAAATGCTTTAGTCATGATATATGGCTAATAAAATTAATTTTTCCTTGTGATTAATGATCCTACATGATTAGTGATCTTAAGGGGATACCCTAGTTGAATTGGAACATGAAATTAAGAATATGTAATGGTAAAGTATAACATCCTTCCCAAAAATATAATGCGAGAGATTGAGGTACTTTTGATAATACTATATTTGGAAAATAATTATTTATAAATTGAAGATGGATATTATAAGTGAAATGATAATCATAAACTAAAATGGTACTTATTAAGTAAAGTGGTAACAAATGATGTATGATTGGATTGAAATATTATGAAATTGTAAAGTGATTAAAAGAGATAATAAATAATGATTTGGTAAATGGTAAAGGATTTATGAAATTTCAACCTTGATTTAAGTGGTTGTGTAATTTTTTCGGAGTAGTATTGAAATGTTGAAGTGGTAAATGCTCTTGATTCATGATTGAGTGGGGTTACTTATGGTTTATATGACCCCATTATATTCTTAGGGACATAAAAAATCTGATGAATTGGGTAGTATTGACCTTAGGTATCCCCATGGAGATGATCATTAGTTCTGTCAATATTTATTTTTATTACTTAATTAAACTCTTTAATTTTATTACTTCTGCACACACTTTTATTTTGACTGGATATATCTATGGAAATCATTGGAAATGGACTACTGAATTATGCTATCACACTTCATGTTTATCCTTTGGTACCCTGAATGACTACTTATTTATTGGATTGGATAAGGGAAAGGGATCGATGCTTTATGGATGATTTGGAGTATTGTGATAGAGTGTGGTCAAGGTGAATGGGATAGAATTAGAACCATTTTGGGGATTATGCTTCCAAATTTGTTTTTTTCATTTTTGTATCTTTTATACGTGATCTACCCTTAGGCATTCCTTTAATTATATGGAATAATAATTTTTTATATATAATATTATGTGGTGATAATTTAATATCACTAGAATTATCTAGTCAATGGTTATTAATTAGGTTTTTTAGAGGTGATTGGCTTTATTTCTACTCTTATTTCTACTCTGATGAGAGGGAATAGTCTCATCACTATATCCTCATAGTTCCTCATTAAAATTTACTATCCTTTATTATATAGGGATCCAAACTGAAGGTCATTTCTCCCTCTAGTTTGATCACAAATTTAGTGTACATAGACCAGGGACTTCAAAAAGAAGTATCAAATTATTTCTCTCATTTTATTACTATTTATTCATGGTAACCATGAGATATGATGTATTGATGACTTTAAATAAACCTTATTCTCAGGATAATCTATGCCACATATAAGGGAAACCCATGTCACTAGGGTGTGATTGTTGTTTTTTATTCAATAGGTATAGAAGATTTAATTTCACCTCAAGTGGTGTTTTTAGTGTTTATTGTGATTTATGGGATTTTATTTAATAGTTTATATGGAAATAGGGTGTTCATTAATGTATAATTCTTTGAAATTAGCATTCATATTTCATGCATATATTGTCTTTGATAAATATATCTATCTATTTACTTATGGATAAAGGGATAGTTATTCAACATTAATATCTATGGAAATTTTCCGTATAATTATATAGTGGATTCTTACTTAAAAAACACCTTACATGACTCTTTCTATTTATACTTATATAAATCAATTAATAACTGATGTTTTTTGATAAATAATGTGATGGTAATAAATTTATAAGGATTTTTACATTATAACTTCAGAATGAAATTTTATTGAACTAAGACTTGGAATGAGTTGTCCTAATGAATAATGGGATGATTAAAATGTTAATCCCAGGTATATAATGATGTATGACCTTGATTAATGAATGATGCTCTAGAGAGCACCTATTATGAGATCATGAGGGTTTGAACATGTATGGTAGTGGTAATATACCTATTTTGTCTTATTAATATATGTAAGTGTCATTGTAATATTTTTCTAGTGTTTGCATATTATAATTATAGATATAATTATTTATGGGGAACCATTGTACCACAACTAGAGGGAGAGGGCGATAATTCCCCACTGATAATTAAAATAGAGCCTTAAATAGTATTTGGTATTTGTTTGGACAATCATCTTCATGAGAGCCTATTTTAAGTGTTACCATCGATAGATAGGGAGACTCCCTAGGATACAACATTTATGTCCAATCATAATCATTTGTTTTGACTCTAATATCCACCAGTTTTTTATTGGATGGTGGTCCATAAGTATTTTAGTTATGCATAAAATATTTATAGACCATTTATGATAATATAAATCCTCTTGTATAGATGGGGGTGAAGATGATGTTTTATATGTTATGAAGACTTATGAGGAACTAGTGGGATCTTATTTTTCTTGATGATAAATATATCATTTGACCTTGAAGTATTTCTCGACACATTTCATTAGTAATTTCATTATAATGACATTGAGATCTGATAGATACTAAGAATTGATGAATCAAAATAAAAATGGTTTTTTATAGATTATGTAGATTATTTTATGGTGTTAAATTTTTTTTCTCTCTCTTTAGTATGGGATAGGTCATGAGAGTGAAGCAGTGTGAGGAGGGATTATGTTGTGAGGTCTCAGTGTAGGTGAATATGTTCCACATGGGGTCTTATTTGAAATTGGGAACCACTCTCTCATCATAGATAGGAATCTCAATGATGTTTTTATGTTTTAATGTATTATTTTTTGGGAGGTGGTGGTGGTAATTATTTTGGTATTAGGAAGATTTGATGAGATGGGACACACTGGTGTGGTGGTGGTCATTCTTGGTCAAGTAGCGATTCTACCCTTCCTTCGAATGGGGGAGATTCTACTAGATTCAATCAATGTAGTGGTAATGGGAATATTAATCCATTATGAACCCAATGTCATATGGAGTTATATCATTGTTGGAAAATGAGAAATTTTTATCATTTTTTAAGGATCACATTGGAGGAATATTGTGACAGGGAATCTAGATCAGTTCAAGGTTTTGGAGTTGTATCTGTTATGCCTTAAAATATAGGTTATTATAGTTCTAATGGATGTTCAGACCATGGTAACAGATGTAGTGCCCAATGGTAGGCACAATTAAGGAAATAGGGGAATATGAATCAAGGGATTTGTAATTGGATTAAGGGCCATAACTCATGATAGTTACATATTTTTTATCCCACTTCAACAAATCAAGATGTTGGTTCATCTATGGTTTAGGTTATAATTCAAGTAGATTGAACCCATGAATATTCTTTATTTGATATTATATCCTCCCAATATTATATCTATATTAATTTTTTTGGATTTTTGGGTTTGGTTATGGATTATCGTTATGGAGTGCTACTGACTGACACTCCCTTATGCATTCAATAAAAGGGGATTCCCAAATATGAAGAATATTACATAGTTACTTGAAGTTATTATTTACCATGGGGTTTATTCAAGATAGATATGATTGAATTTGATTTTATTTTAGGGATTGATTCGTTAATCTAATTTCAATCTCAGGTTTTTGTTGAGTCAATAAGGTTTTCCTTATGACTTTTCCATTCCTTCTTGTTCTGAAAATCACAAATACCTTATCTTTAAAAAAATTGCTTTCTTAAGGAAAATTGCTTTTATAAGGAAAAATGGTTTCTTAAGGAAAAATGCTTTCTTAAGGAAAAATTGCTTTTATAAAGAAAAATGATTTCTTTAGGAAAAATTGCTTTTATAAGGAAAATTTCTTTTATAAAGAAAATTTATTTTATAAGGAAAATTATCCTTATCATATTTTCATTCATATTTTTCCTAAGTATAAAATTCAAATTCTTTCTGTTTTCTCGAATTTGTTTAAAACTTTGATATAATGTATTCTGTTTGAGGATCCGAATTCTGGATAAGAATTGTAATGATGTTTCACTTCGAATTCCAGATGAGAACTGTAATAAAGTATCATTCTGAATTCTGGATATGAACTCTGACTAAGTTCTATTCTAGATTCAGTATACGAATTCTTATGAAGTTCGACATTGAATTCTCATTACGAATTCTAATGATGAATTCTCATTACGAATTCTGATAATGAATTTTCATTAAGAACTATAATGATGAAATCTCTTACGAATTCTGATGACGAATTATCATTCCGAATCCTCATTCCAAATCCACCTACTAAACAGAATCTGATCATCTTTGTTTTATACACTCTGAATTTATTCAGACTCCAAAAAATATTTTGGTTAGACTCCGAACTTTCATTCTACTTACACTTCTATAATTTTTCTACTCTTTATTATTTCCATTACACTCCGAACCTTAACTCCGAATATTTCATTCTGAACTTTTGAGTTAGATTTTAAAACGAGGTCGTACATTTTGTTACACTTGTTTTGATATAAAACGATGTCCTCTATTTCGTTATAAACTAACCGTTGTCTAAGTGACACGTGTACATGTCCCTTCGATCTTTAAGGAAAATATGACCGTTGGAGAAGGATCCGACCTTACCTATAAATAGGATCGCATTTGAAAGATCTCAGAGCTAGCTGCTGGAAAGGCTGACAGATCTTCGACTCATACTTGAAGTGATTTCTAGAGAGAGAGGCTCTTATAAACTCTCAATGCTTCGTGCGACTCTGAATGTTGGTGATTACATTCGAGGGCTTCCGGGGATAGGAAGACAGAGGTGCCGACTACCTTGAAGTTTGAGGTCTTCCTTGCTGAGGAAGACAGAGGTTGCCAACTAACTTGAAGTTGAGGGCTTGCGGGGATAGCAAGACAGAGACTCCGATCTTCGTATCGAGGGCTTACCCTGGTGTGGGTAAGACAGACTTACTTGAAAGTATAAATCAAGGGACCTTTATCCAAGGTTGTTGGATACCCTTCTCTTTGGGTTAAAAGACTTATATCTTGTTACTAGTAGTTCTACTAATTGTTTATATTCCGCTGCATATTGTATTGTAAGGAAATTATAACTTTCTTATACTTCCTTATTTGTACTCTGTTTCATTTAGATTCTATACGCTTTAAGGTAGAATCTCAAATTGTAATCTTTTGTTAAGGTTCTATTTCCGGAACCATATTTTCGGAACCTACTTTCGGAATCTCTTTCCAAGTTTACATTCGGTGTTAGAGGTGTTGTGAATTTTCCTAGTTTAACTTTGATAAACATGGATTTTTACTTTTCATAAGGAAAACATAGTTATTCGTAACTAACTTTAAAAGTTCCAAATGAATTTTTAATGTATACAATTCACCCCCCTCTTGTATATTGAGCATCTACATCACTATTTAGAGCCTACAGTTTTTTGTTTCCACTAGTGATTATTGTTTAAATCCCTTCTGAGTGATAGTTTTTATTATTTTGGTGAATGAGATGTACATGAGGGTCTTATAAGACCCACTCATTTGTGACTAGATGGGGTTGTGGACCATGTTTTTAACCAAATTTTTGAAGAGAGAGATATGTTCAAGGTGATAATTTTTCCCATACTTGATCTATATCAATAATTGATCCCTAAAAAAATTCGGATTACAAACCATGTGTCAGATTGATTTTATGATTGAAATTTTGTTGGGACTGGATCAGATTTATATTCCTCCTTACTAGATGGATCTTTAGAGATTACAGTATTGAAGGATTAGATAGAGGACTTAGAAGAAAATGGATTCATCCATTAGATTATTCCCCCTTAGGGTTCTTTATTCCGGTTGGCAAAGAAGATGAATGATTCTTTTAGGTTATGATTGGGCATTGTGAAACTGAACCAGGTGAAGATTAAGAGCTGATATTTTAATTACATTATTGATAATTTTTTACCATCTTAAGGGTGATCAAGTTTAATGTTATATTTATTTTAATTAAATGTACAATAATTTGAGCGTATGACTTTATGACATTTCTCAAACACCATTCAAGAGTAGGAATGGTACTAATGAGTACCTTATGATACCGTTTTGGTTGAAAAATCCACCAATGGGGTTTATGACCATCATGAATTGGGTATTTCAAATTTATTTGAATTTTTTCCACATAATTTTTTGTGTACTCCATGTCAATGGATGGTAATGATCAAAATTTGGAGGTTTCCTTGAGTAGGACACATAAGAAGAAACTGTATGAAAAACTCTCAATGTTTATTTTTTTCTTGATCAAGTTCACTTTTTGGGGAATGTGATATCTTAGGCCAGAGTATTTGTGGTCCCAAAGAAGGTTGAAAGAATGGTTTTTGGTGAGACCCCTAAAAATATATTCAATGTTCATAGCTTCTTGGGGTTAGATATTTATTAATGGAGGTCCATATAGGATTCTCCTACCTTGAAGTTACGTTAATATGACTTACCATGATGGGGGTGAAGTTGGAATGGTTTAATTATTATAATAAATATTTTATATGGATAAAGGAGAGATTTAACAGCATGAATATCTTAACCATAACTGATCAAGGAATGTACTATAGTCTTTATTCTAATGTGTTGGGTGATGAATTGGGAGAATTTATAATATAGGTTGGTCAATTAGTCACTTATGGGTCATGAAAGCAGAAACCTCATGTTTTTTAATTAGCTACATTGGTGAATTCCTTGAGGTTTTGAAAAAAATATATCCCAAGGGAGAGGTTCATGGTGTATAAAATATCATATGATTCTAAAATAAATATTCTATTATCATTATATATACGTTTGGTAGAGAAGAAATGTTGAGAATCTATAATTTTTTGGTTTTGAATTGGCATAAACCCATGTTAAAGGGAACATACTTGAATATGTGTTGAGTGGGAAGACTCGGATCCAGGTGGTTCAGGAGTTTAGTAGTGATTGGAAAATAATGTCCTTTTTTCTATGTAGTGTTGTGATATTCAAGAGTATCAGGACTGGCAAACTATATCGTTCTATTTTATTTCTTACTCACTTATTGACAGGGCAAAGGAGAGTCAACATTCACACAATGATTTCTTAGAGATGATGAGAAATATATATATGGCGGGGAGCTTATACTAGAAACAAACCATTATGATGATTGTATTGGTTATTTTTATAGTCTTATCAATGTTACCATAGGAATATGAGAGGATATGATTAGGGAATTCCATGCCACAAAATGTGTGTCACATCCCGGTCTTACCAAGATGTACAATGATGTGCACTAAAAGTATTGTTGTCCTAGGGTGAATAAGGACAAAGTGGGTTCTTATATTATTCTCAACCTATCCTCATGGGAAGGTCAATAAACAACCACTCACCAGTCTTCTCCATACATTACACATTCTTAAATGGAAGTGGAATGATGTGGTGATAGATTTCAATATAATTTATTAAGATTTATTATGTTTATTGTGAATTTTGGTTTTTCATGGATCGGCTGTCAAAATTTTAACATTTCATACATATCAAGTAATCTTCTTATATTGATGAGATAGGTATGTGGTATTTTTCCGTGGTGGTGTTGTCACATGGGATGCCAACAAGAATCGTCTTGGATAGTTGTTTTCATTTTAACTTAATTTGTTTTGAAAGGGTTATAGTAGAAATTGGGTAGATATGTGAACATGATTACAACATATCATTCGTAGACTAATGAACAGTGTGAGTATATCATCAAAGTGCTAGAGGGCATGTTCTAAGCATGTTCCCTTTATTATTGGGGATATTTGGAGATTAATATAATATTTGATGAATTTACATATAATAATTTCTATCAATACGTAATTATAACGGCTCATGGAAGGCCATTGTGATCATATATGTGTTGGTAGGAAATCAAGGAGTCTATTATTCCAAGATAGAGGATCATGTAATATTTTTTACAAAAAAGGTTAATTATGAATTGGATGGATACTACTCTGAGAAGTAATGGATAATACTATAACTATAGACATCACCCGTATATTTTGTGGTTGGAAACATAGTATTCTTGAAAGCATCACTAATGCTTATGAAACATAATATTCAGAGACAAGGTAATTTATCAGCAGGATTAGTGGGATTGTTTTAAGTAAAAAAGGATAATTATTGTGGATTATATATTGTACCATCCATTGAGATACAATTTTATGCCTGGGGTGTTTCAAGTCCATCAGGTTCGGTAGTATCATTCAGGCATGTATCATACGATCATTGTTGATGATGTTGAGAAGGAGGATAATGCATATTTTAAGGAGCATCAGATTATATCTTAGATCATAGTGAGTAGAATCTTAATGGAAATACAGTTCCCTTAGTATCAGTGTTGTGGAATCACATACATATTCATGGGGAGACTTGGGAATAAGAGTCTAATATGAAATCTCAATGTATGGAGTCATTCAAAGAAGTGGTTTAGTGATTCTCGAGAATACAAATTGGGGATGTGATACTATATAGTGGGGAGTACGTAATATCCCTTCCTTATATTGTTGTATATTTTTTTTAAACTTGTGAATTAGTTATGCTTACATATTTTTACAGGAACATGAGAAGCATAAAGGGTGTTTTGGAGGATTGAAGATGGGGACTCTAGAAGTGGACCAAACCTACAACATATAACGTTTTAGGAGGTCCACTAGCTAGAATTTGGTAGGAAACGAGCCATTCGGTGGGATATCCCAAAGCATAGATGGTTACATGGTGCCATTGGCTAGCTGTTGACACTATATCTTCAAGCTGGTGGCCTTCTGGGTGGTTTTAAAAGGGGGTAGCCCCATAATTTCACTTGAGGCCAACTATTTCTGTTATAACTATGGATTTTACATCCTATTTCATTTAGTAATAGTCATATACACCACTTCCTCATATTCATTAGGTTTTGGTGGGTCTCGTTAATTTTTTTTCATTTCATCTCTTATTTGATGTATTTTTGTGTTAGAGTTAAGGATACAACTCGACCCCCCTCTATTGTTCTTTTACCTCACTATCAAATAAGGTTTTGAAATTTAAATTTAATATAACTTATTTCTAGTTTTTTAAAATTATTTATTTATTATCAACTAATATCAAATAAATTGATTTTTTGGGTGAGTGAGGATCTATAAGGATAAGGTAGGCAATCCATATATTTTTTCATAGTCTATTTTTCATTTAATGTGTGTGTGTGTCGTGTTGTCATAGAAAACTGTCATATTTTAAACTTATATTTAATTAAATTATTCAATCATCATATTTACTTGTAAAAATTCCTTGATACCTATAAAAAAATAACTTACATGTTGAGTTATCATAAGTGGATAACCTACATGAATTTTAACTTGAGATTGATAAAAAGGAATATAAAACCAAAATAGCATTCTTCAAAAATTAAAGTGATAATTTGAGAAACTTTTGTAAATACTAAATTTGTTAACAATGATAAATAAACGGTAGATATATATTATTATGTGATATGATAATTGTGAAATAACATGGCCAATGTATAATAAAATGGTAACAAATAAATTGCGACTAGATTGATAAACCATGAAATGGTAAAGTGGTAAATAGAGGTAAAAATGATGATGATGTAAATAGTAAATTCATAAAGGAATTAAAAATAATATCTGAAATTCATGTATAATCTTCTATAAAAGTCACATATATGTTATTGGATTGGCCATTTAAATGACCTTTGAGTCGAATTTATGTGATGAAATTATATATCATCTTAGTTCTACCATGAAAATTCTCTTGGGTCGGTCTTGAGAATTCAGATAGAGAAGTTTTTATACGATGAAATGGTAAATAATTTTGAAACTCTTTTGAGAGGGGTTACTTATGGTTACCATTATTCCACTATATTCTAAAATAAATACAACAAATATCGAAAAGGTATGAATGAAATTAGGTATCATCGCGGAGTCAAGCAGAAGTTTTATTATTGTTCATATTTCATATATAATTAAGTTGATAAATTTAATTCATAATCGTCATATTTAGGGACTTCATTCATTGTGTCCTACTAGGTTGTAAACACAACCTTCTCAAGATTCCCATGGTACTTGAATAAAATATTTAGTTATAGGATATGATAAGGGTAGGGGAATGATGCTTGATGTTTGATTTTGATAGCTTGGATGTAGTATAGATAAGGGGATTGGGTTGGACATATATTGAGTTTAGGTATTCTTCATCTTGTTTTGGTTATTTTTATTACTCTATTTCTTTTTAATATTAACTGCCCATAAGGGATCCCTTGACTTATATAACATATTATACTTCGTTGTATCATATGTTATTGTGATTATTTATGGAATCTTTCCTTATATTGTTTTTGGTGTATATAAGGGGTTTCTATACGTGATTGGTTCTATTTAATATGATATTATTACTCTGATGAGTGGGGTTAATGTCCCCATGGAAACCTCATCAAACCTTTTTGCTAGTATGTAGCCTTTGGAATTTTGGGAGGCATGTTTGAGGTTATGTCACCTGTCAATCGGGGTAATATTTTGGAGGATCTATGATGGGGATGTGATAGATACGGGCTATATTACTATCACCCAGAAGGCATATGACACATATGGATGGTAATAACTGAATGATAAGCTAAAAAAATCCACAACTCTCTAATACAATGAAATATAATTGAAATCTGACTATATATTAAATAGCCTATCAAAATGAGTTATAATGTGTCTCTAAGATACACTTAATAACTAGAACATTCCATGAAATAAAACATGAAGTAAAAACTAAATACATGAAAATATACTTAATATGATAGATCTAGTATAAAAATTTATGAAACCTCCTCACTATAATAGATCCATGTATGATCTATAAGAGAAACCATCACATAGAAGAACCACTAATCAATAGAGCATCTAGCTCCACATCCACCAAAGTCACCTTAAAACTACGTGTCACCTATAAAGACCTAACACATATGGGAAACAATTCTTTTTTATGGGTGGGTATACAAAAACATAATGATATTCCTTGGGAGTACATGGGGGTATTGGAGGACATTTTATATCAAAACCATTGTAAGGGAAAACATAGGAATAATCCCTATTACGCTTAACAGATTGGGACAACTAACACCATAATGTAAATGTAAGCCGCAAGGCTTGTCATATGGGATCTCCAAAAGGTGACAAATAGTTTCTGGTATATTGTAATAGCAAAATCACATGAAGTAAAAATCGATTAAATCTCATAATTAACCTTTATAAATTCAGTATGGGGGACCTAAACCTTATTGAGGAGAATCAACTCATGTTATCCTATTGGGGACCCATTACTTATTCTGTTTCCGGGAGTACATTCCCCAAGAATGAAGTAAATGAACTATGTACTAAATCTAGGAGTCAATATCGACATTAACATAAATTTTCAAAACCTATGTCCTCTCATTATGAAGTCATAAGGTGAAAACTAACCCTATACCAACTCTAAAAGGCCCGATTGAACAATATCATCATCTCAATAGAGATAATATTCTTAAACAGCCCAAGACACATCAATAATGGGCTAAATAATGGATAGGATTTTACTATCATTATTTATATGGATACATTCTAAAAAAGGACTATTTATTACTACAAATTCTAACATGGAGGAGAAATGATATGATAAAAATGAAGGATGGGATAATATATAACATGTACTCACTTGGACATGATGTCTAGGCATCATGTAGTATCATTTTCTATTCTTCCATAGTCTTATCATATGAGATCAACTTACAAGGAATACTCCATAGATGACGTGGTGTGAGGGAATCATGAGTTAAATAAGGGTGTACCCTGTTAATCGATTCATGTGGTTTAATCATACATTACATGCCACTTAGACTACATTGTGTGTATGACTAGGGGGAGTATTTTGAATTTAATAACATAAATAGCATGTCATGTAACCTTTAAAAAAATCATGTTTTAAAGGTACTGTAACCTTTAAAGGTACTATCCATTTATTATTTATTTTTTATCTAAAAAATCCCGAACAGAGGCCACAAAACAAGTATTCTACCACAACAATCACAAATAGTGTGATCATAAAATGAAATTTTAAAAAACATAGATACATATATCATCCCATGTGACCACATTTTTCACCACTAACATTTACAGATATCATTAAATTTTTTTTCAACACATCCACCTAATCTCCATGTCTTATTCAATCCATCTTCTAATCACTGCCATTCTGAAAGCTTATCCATAATGAACCAACACCCATGATGCTCACATCGTAATATAAACTCCCCCATTACCTTTACACACCTTTCAATTGAATATGTCATTATTCCACTATTTTTCCCACAACTTGGATACATTTTCATCGAACCTCCATCTGTTTTAGAGGTAGGAGAAAGAATATGGTCATTAGAGAAAGTGAGAAAGGGGGAAGAACATGAAAATAATGAGGTTGGAATTTTTATAAGAGAATCCATTTAAATGGTAATTACTATTTAACTTTTTCACGCACACATACATTATATATGAAAATTAAAAATATCAATTCATTTTCAAAGACCTGAGACACTTCTTCAAATAATCCAGAAAATAGGAAAAAATAATAACTACTATTAAAAATATTTTGTTGAAATTCAAATAAAAAAATCAAGGTTGTTATATCATCCGCTCTACTAAACATTTTCATATCAAAAATCACATATCCATAAAATAGGTGAGGGTACATAGCTCACATATGATTCTCACACACCCATGAGTTTCCATGAAAATTCATATTCCATAATAGAATTCGCAACAAAAGAATCCGTTTCTTATGAAGGATATTATCTGGATAGTCCGTTGTTTACACCATGTGTTATGAATTGTTAGTTTCATTATGGATGTCCAAAACCTCCATTTCAATAATGTGTAAGGGATCATAAACATATATCGTTAACTATGAAATGATAAATGTATTTTATATTTGGTTTAACGGTGGAGGTAATTCGTTTTGGTAAGAAATATGACATATCATTTATAAAATATGGACTGTCTTGATGAACCATGGGGATGAGTTTCTTCCCTAGCTATGTATCCTTAACTCAAGTCATTGAAATATCCTTATGAACACATTATCTCCCTCCTCAAATTATGAAATTCTCTATTTTTTCTTTATCTAAGAAATATTGTTGGTTTACACCATCCTCACATGCACTTGGATCATATACACCTTTCTAGTCATCATCTACACCAACTAGAGCCCCAAAAGTGATGTCTTCAAAATCTCTATCAAAAAAATAGGTGACTAGTAGAATCTTCAATATAGGGTCTATAAATGATCCATGAGGATATTGAAATGATTTGTGTTATTATATGGGATCCCCATAAATTCATTTTTAATTTATCCACAACCATCGTGGATCCAATAGCATGACCATGATTGTCCCTGCATTCATAATACCCACTCTTAATAGGGGGTACCACTCAAGAATGGAACATCCTCCTGTTATTATCCCTCTTTCTGATTCGTCTGACCTTCCCCCATTCCCCTTCATCAAGATTGACTCAATGGTTCCTTCATTTGAACATTGATCTTCTTAACAATAGACATCCAATTGGGAGTTCATACATGCATTAGACCTTCATAGTCTCTTCTTGTTGGCTTACATTAGTTGGAATCGAACATCACCTGACACCTTTGGCCATTTCATATCCAATTCATGGAACCCATAAAATAATTCTCTCATAGGGCTCCTAAACTTCAGAAATCTTATTATTCTATTTTTTATTGAGGATGATCATATCTCTTATTGGAATTGAATCAACATATACTTCAATAATGTTCAATTATTACTTTTTATGGTATTTCAACATTCAATTGAGATGTGATCCTCCAATAGGTCCAATGAGGGTATGTTTTACTAGCATTCCTCTTCAATACAAAAATCCTTCAATACTCTTGATGCTTGGAGACTTGGTCAGATTATTATTTTTTTCTTTGAGAGAAGATATCATTCCCTTTTCTATCCAATATCTCTCTATATGTTCACTGAAAAAGATGTTTCCAAGCGTCATGTTGATTTTTGTGTCAATTGAGATTGATAATGAATACCAAATAAAAACTTTTGTGTTTTCTAATGATTTTCCTGATTTTATTCCCCTTTCAATATTTAGGTCACTTCCTATTGGTCTGTAAGTGTGGTCCGGCCATTCACAGTTCTTTTTTACTATTCCACACTATAAGGATGATTAGGTAGGTCATGTTCCTGTGAGGACTTATGTGTATGTAGTCACTTTACCCATTATAGTCATACATGGTTCATCTACAACTGATAGAGGTGGATATAATGTTTTAGTTTCAGAATGGATGCTCTAGACATCTCAGAAAATGAATTTTTGAAGACCCAAATTCAATTAGCTGAGTCAAAATGGTTCATAAAATTATTATCCTTTTTTAAAAGATTCAAGTTATATAAATCATTATCTGAAGGTTATATATGTCTTTGGAAGTTGGAAAATGGATTTAGATGATCACATTTCAACATCACTGAACATGTATGGGTTAGAGGTGATAATAGTGGTGTGTGAAATAGATTATTTAGAATGAACATGAACCTTACAAGGGGATTTATGTTTTCATTTTTGAGATACTCAATAAATTATGGTACATGCATCCAGAAATAGAGAATCATCGGCCTACTTGGCCAATGGGAATTAACTACAGTTCACTCCAACTGTAATAGACGTCTCTATGAAGGCAATATATAGATGGATCCATTAATGATTTCATGGGATAATTAATTATTCAAGTCACTTTTATTGTAAAAAGATTGAATTTTAGGCTCATGAACAAAGATATTATGTACCAGATAAAATGGGCATATAGAATCCTATTTATGAGGAGATCCTCCATGTCGGCCAAGGATTCTCAAATTCCAAACATTTTATTGAAACCTCTCATCATTTATTAGTTGATAGTGTATATATAATGACTGGTAGATGATTCTATAGACCCGAGGAGGATGAAGTGTTAGAATGGAAATCAAGATGCATGGAGTTGCTGTGTGATTAATGGGAAGAAAGAAAAATGATGAAAATATTATTCTCATCAAACAATGATGATGGAAAAAAGTTCTTCCAAATGAACAAAGGTGATTAATTGTGAACCCAATACTCATGAAATGAATTATAAGAATATTTAGGAAAACTAAAGGGAAATGAAAATGGATAAGTGTAGCGATTCTATGGACTAATAGAAGGATGTAACTATAGGGAAGTTGGATGCGGAAAATGGAATTTTGTTTCTCTCATTATCCACTCCAAGGAAAAAATTATGGAATTTTACATTCATATCAATGCTCTATATGAGGATGTTAATATAATATAGAATAAACTGGTTCTAGTTGGAATTAACAAGGATCAAAGGGTGTGAATCAAAAACATTATCTTATCTTGGCATGTGGAATAAAGAAAGTGAAGATAAAATTGGTGTAATATATATTTACTAAGGAAATATGGAAAATCATTTTGAATATCTAATAAAGGATAATTTAGCTATGAAGGTAGGAAAACATTAATGTGGATTATATTGTGTGATTAATTATAATAATTTATGTCACTTCTTTAAATATTATGTGTTTCTTTTCTGTGTTTAATGAAATTTTTATTTTATATTGTACAGTTTACCAATTTCTCTAAAAAGGTTATTTTGGAATAAGAATCTAATTTTCAGTCAGCATGAGCACCCATTATTCGTAGGTGAAAATAAAAAAAATTCAAAATTAAGCACAAAAATTTCCTTAAGAACCAGAATGGTTTGGTCTATCTAGCCATTTACTTGTGGGTAAAACATTATACTTAACCGTAACCAGGTAACAAATGTATCTTGTATGAACATCAACTTATTAGATGTGAATCATGTATCTTATTTATAAAAAATTGCTTATGGTACTCCATGAAACTATTTGATGTAATCTATAAGAAAACATCTTATACTCTATATCAAACTCTATTTCATAATGGTAAGGAAGTGTGCTAGGCTGATTAGTTAGACAATGATAAACTAGATATTTTAATAAACATTAATAGATTAAGGAATTAAAAAAATTTAACAATTTATATAATACCACTATTCAACTATATGAATCTAAGGGGTTGGATCAAGTATATTGAGTTATGGTGAATGACCTTTACCTATTATCATGTTTTCCACCATTAAATGATCTCTCGAATAGTGTTATTCATATCTAGATGAAAATAATAAAAATAAATTTATTGGTATGCTTTCATCACTCCACGAAGTACCACTAAGGGCTAGAAAATCCCTTAATACCTCCCTATAAAGGCTAACTAGAACCACTGTCCACCCATTAAAGAGGATATTGTGCTCCACACTATTACATAATCTAGTATGTACATGTATAAAGAATATATGGCCACACAAAAACTCATAACTTTTTTTCTGTATTTTAGGAATTACTCACTTGGTATGATGTATGGGGGAAACCTCCCTCAATCGGAGGTTTGTAATGTCTCCCTCTTCTATTAAGTCCCACTGTATTGAGTTTAGATTCTCTAATACATATTTCACTAGTTATTAATGGGGGAATAAAATCCCACATTTCATTTTCCAATGGTATATACTATCAGAGAAAATTATTACTATTGGAGCCTATCCATAAATTCTAATTCATATTAAGATATCATTAGAGAAAACATATATGAGGCATATGTAACCAATTAAAACCAAAGATCACTTGCAGATATGTTTTGCCTTCATGTTTCCAAGAAACACAGTCGTACAATAAGCTCAATTTTTTTGTTTCATTTAGTTTTTCCCATGACTTCTTATAAACTTGTGACTATAATAAACCATCACTTCACTATATATTAGTGGACATCCTAGACTGACTATATGGGAATTAAATTACACCATGTTCTTGACTCCTCCCTTCAACAATCACATAACATGATCACTTCTCAAACCACACTTAATCTAATTAAAATCGCTCTGAAAATAATTATACAAGATGAATGGTTTCCAAATTTGGATAAGGGAAATTGTTTGAGATAAAATATTATATAATTCCAGAACTACTATTTAATAATATCAAATTTTACTGTGAATGGTTCTCACCTCAAAAACATTCTCAATAAGATCCTAAGACCCCAAAGCCTTAATATTCCTAGAGTAAATTATTTCTCAACCCACTAAGATGATATGTACCAAGAAATATACATTATGAATCTATAGAATTCACATTGATAGTTTACAATATATGTGGTTATCCTAAGGAAATTCTTAGAAAATATTCATATTCTTAGCATACATATACTCTAATGAAAAATAAACGAGGATATGTTGTTGATGAATACTACTATGAATCAGTTCAAAAATGGTTAAAAGATCTGGTTCATGGTGACCATGAATATAAAAAGGGTCTTGATTACTCCAAATAACATTAGTAGAGACTCATAATGGTTGTAATAAGACTTAAATACCATATTTGGGATGTCTCACTCATGATCCTAAATCTGATGATACTCTCACCTGAGGTCAGTTTTAAAAAATAATATAACTCCATTAAACTAGTAAAATCAGACATTGATCCTAAAAAGAGTGATTTTTTTCTACATTTTCAATTATTTTAGGTGGTGATTTCCTATGAACGGTCTAAAATCCTATCTGTTTTCTTGGTGATCAAAATAGGAGAAGCTTAAGGGGACACATATTTCATGATAAAACATTAGACTCACATTAAAGGAAATTACCACCTTCATTAACCAAATAGTACCTTCATTGTATCCCTAATTATTAGTTCTGTTACAAACATATTCTCATAAACCACCATATACTAGAATATCATCAATAATAAATTATCATGAATAAATAATATATCAAAAAGATTCTCTTTCATTGTATTTGATTGTATCAAAGGATAAGGATTGGAAACACTTCTCTTGAGTGAGAATCCATCATTGAAACTTCATTGGATATCAATGACACCATTGTTTATAACCTAAAAGTAGTTATTAATATAAAATCATGTGAATGGAGATTTGAATGATTTTAAAAATGAATAAAATCACAAAAAAAATAGTAAATGACACTAACCCACACCTTGGTATTCTATATAACTCCTAGAATTAAGATACGAAACATAATTTAAATTACCACACATAAGACATGGGAAATAAGTCAGCATCCTCATGATACTAAATTACATGGTTTATCCCCTAATTCCCATGATAGTGGGAAATCAAAACCAAAGAGGAATATGAAAAAACATGGAATTTATGTGGTATATAAATGAATAAATGAAAATTAGTAAACTATTCCATTATATAGTGTAGATCCAGAATCAGATATACAGTGGTCATGGTATTTGTAAATAGGAAACCCATTCCTCTTAAAAAATATCTCTTGAACTTTCTTTTATATCTATACATATGAAAAATTGTTCCCATGATCTAGGATTAGCAACCAAGTGTACTGGATTAAGGTAGGGTTTTATCAAGGTATGTGCATCTAAAATCCCTTATAGTTAATTATTTCTACAATTCATCCCATGTTCACATAATTCTTGTTTTTTTTATGAAAGCATTAGAGAAGATATCATGGTAATTTAATGATTTGTTCATTCAAGAGGAATTGGGATTTTCTATATTTTTATGATCCCCAATTCTCTTATAAAAATTTAAATTAATCTCAAATGGGGATAAAAAAATAGAAGGATTATATGACTCAATGCTTCACATATGGGTTAATTTCATTTAATATTCTGCGAGAAGTATGGGAAATATTTTATTCATGAATAGGTTACATATTACCCTTTAAACCCACCTTACGTAGCAAGTGGAATGATCTAGTTAACATTAAATAATCAAATTGGTAAATGTTTTTTTCTTCATGGACATAAGCATGAAAAATTGAATCATATATTTCTACTTGGTACTATTATATATTGATACAAATCCTTAAAAAAATTATGTTTAATCAGATGTAAGAGTGTAATCGGGGAGTTATTATTAAGCATGGTGTACACTCGACCAATTGATCCCATGTGAGTAATAGATCTGAACTAGTGTTTAATATTATACAGATCCATACAATGAGCATTTTTCTTTTTCATTCTACATCCTCTCTTTAATTTATTCACACACATCAGTGTGTTTTCTACATGTTAATCACATCTAATAATGATTATAATCACACACAGCTATTAGAAAGATTAAATTTATATTATGAAAAAAATTATTTTCATCATATTATCAACAAACACTCAATAATCAATATTTAGACATGGAATTCAAATCCAAAATAATTTTAACATTAAAACTAAAATTTTATTCAATTTCTAAATAATTATCAGAGGTTCTAAATTTTTTTTTATTTATTTCAAATAAATTAAAAATGAATAAATTAAAAAATAATCATGATTTTATGCCTATTAAAAATTAATTCTAGATTCGAGAAAAGTATAAAAATGGTTTTCTTTTAAAGGATTTGTATTAAATATGGTGTTAATTGACACTATAAACTTAAAATGAATTTGAATTTTTTTCTTTTCAACCCCTTACACTTATATTATTACACGATTAGGTATTTTCAGGGAAATCAATAAAAAATATGTATCCTTCCCTATTTGAACACACAAATAAATAAAGGAAAAAACATCATACCAACCATCATTAAAACTTACCATCCTTCATTTTTTTCATATGATCACCACTTAACTATAACTCACTCATTTTTTCACTTTATAATCCATTACAGTCCACTAGTAACTTACCTCACATATAATTTCTCCTCTCACCATGCTGTGAACATTTGTGTTGGAGTTATACTCATACCTAGAATGCATGTGATGTAAGATTTGAATTCTCCGATCCTAATTTTTCTACTAGTTGAGACATGTTTATACTCATGAGGAACTCTAATGGGTTCTTCTGGGGTTCAAGGGATTTTAGGATTTAAATGTCAAAAACTAGATTTTAGAGAGGATTTTTAATCACCAAATCACAATACAAGTTTCATTTCATAGCATGTTATACAATGAAGGTAAATCTACCCATATCCTCATTAAATTATCACTTCCAACACCTATTCCTATAATTATTTATTTTTGGTCACAACCATAACAATAAATTATTGTGGGAAATTTAACATATTATATTCCATTTTTTAAACTTTTTTACACTTATTCTATGTTTTTATGTAAAATAGTTATATATATATATGTTTCTTTACTAGATAATAATATATAAACAATGTGTTTTAATGATTAATATAACCTATAACTAACCTTTTCAAAACCATAATAAAATCTCATCTCACTCAACCCAAAAAGGGAACTTCATCCCTATAATCACCAATGACACAACATCCCCCACATGCAATTCAAATTGTATTATTAAATTCACTACGATGTGGGAAGGTAGGGATTAATTTGTTTTAAATGTTTCAATATTAAGATGATGTTCATGGATTATAAGGATTAATGGGTTTTATATTTAAATGGGGATGAAAAAATGGATTTTATATTGTCTTTTTCAAAAAAATGATACAATCAATCATACATATAGTACTTGAATCATAGAAGATCAAACAGTAATAATTGAATGTTTTAGTTTAACAAATTTCATAAAACTATAAAGAATTGGAATGAAATAATGAATATAAAAAATTAGCTCAGAAAGCCTCTTGGTTTGGGGATAAAAACAATGCATTTTAATTTCCCAAAATGTGCATTAATTCCAGATTAATTTCAATATTTCAAGTCAATGGAATTAGTAATATACTCACATGAACAACAAAATAAAATAAAAAAGTTCAAATATATAAAAATATTTATTTTTTGTAAATAAATTACATATTTCTAGACGAATAATAAACACATATTAGAATAATACATGGTTGAGGATCATAAAGGATTAGTGTATATAGAGAATGGATAAATAAATAAATAATCTTCCTGAAATATAATCAATATCACCCAAACAACTCTTCACATATAGTACCCTTCTCATATTATCATAAATAATATCATTCTCCATAACCATAGTAAATTTCAATAATAAGAAGGGTTGAGCTTAGATTCTCAATATGGGAAATCAGGGGAGATATTAGCCTATGTTGTTAAGTGGGAATAATAAAAGAAAAAAGGGAATGTGAACATAATTATAACTTGTGAAATCATTCTAAATCACTAAAAATCATACATCATAAGTCATGTCATAAGGCATTTATACTAGAATAAGATGTGTACAATCCTGGAGGCAATACCATTATCCATGGAGAAAAACATGAGTATAAAACAAAGGAATGTGGAACAATTATTAACATAGGAAAAATAGAATTGTGGAAAGTGATAAACACCATAAGGTCCACTCATTATTTTTTGGTTATGTAATCATGTTCCCGTATAAAATTATATACATGAACCCAGGTCCACATATAAAATTATAAACTGGTCATAATTTGAATAGTTCCACACATAATGTTGTGAACATGAAATCATGCTAATAGATAACTTTTTTATCCCATGAAATATATTGATTTACCCAATGAATTGGCTGGAAATATAATTCCATTACCACCAAATTCATAATAGAAACCAAACGTAAATGTTACTCAGTATTATACAATCATTCATCAATTCATCATTGCAAAATTTGGATAAGTTAAATTGGATTCACAGAATATTCCTTAAAACATTATCATCCCAAGACATCCAAATAAATTACATATATTATATCATAAAATCATATCCTCAATGAATTATAGTAACCCGTTAAGGTTGTTAACACTAATTCAAAATATATATATATGAGAATATGAATATTTATTTAGAAACATGGAAAATATTATAATTTTTTGTATATTTAAAAAAATTCATAGAATATTGAGAATAGTTTTATCATTGAAAATAAACCAAGAATATTTTAAATTAATATTAAATTCAATGAAAAATGATGACAATGGGAAAATCTATTATTGCAATATATGTTAGAAGAGAAATTTTTTACCACAATATTTGAAAAAAATAAAATGTGAGTCATACATAAAATATTTGAAAATGTTAATTTTATTCATTATTAATGATATTATAATGTAGTAAAAATATTATTTCTCAAACAGTTTTTTACAGAAAAAAAAATCTAATAACCATTTTGAAGAACATGAACATTGAAGACAAATTTCATGCACTAAAGATAAAAAAGGTATATTTTTCATAAAAACATTTTATTTGTGACTTTAAGTACCAAATATAGTAAATTCATAAAAATATTTTAAAATTATAAGAATAAAAAGTGGATAAGAAAAGAGTTATGGATTATAGGATACATTTCATATAACTTTCCATGATTAAAATTTATCAGAGTTATTTCATAAAAGAGATGAGATTATAATAGAAACAATTACCTCATGTCATATACATCTTCAAATGCATTCAACCCTATAGTATAAAGAAAATATATTTACTATAAATCTATTATAGAAATATATTCATATAAAAACTACTATATAAAATTAAATAATAATTCTCAATATCCCCTTTTGTTAATAAATCATCATTAAAATGAACATTCAGGTGAAAACTATTCTGCATTCCATGTATGTTTTGATTTTATGGTTCCATTACCTGTACCTTGGTTAGGGGTTCATCATATCGAAAATCATAATAAGTTAATAAGTATCAATTTTATTAATTTTATATAAATATATTACCATTCATATATTTTGGTTATGATAAATTAATTACATCACTTCATAGAGATGATAATCCATACATACACACAAGTGATGTTATCGCTTTTTGATGGATGAATCAAATGAAAGGTATATAATAATTAACATTAAAATTATCACAATTATATGATAAATATCCAATATATTAATTAAATTTATCAATATTTTCATCAATGTAAAGTGGAAAAGAAAACTGAATCGCATCGCTTCATAGATGGGGAAGTACACAAGTATGCACAAAAGATGTAATGTATTTGATAACATATAATAAAAAATATAAAAAACAAATAATGAGATAGAGTAATAAAAACTATTGGATATTAAATGGAATATTAAATAGATCAAATGAGTCCTTGAAGATAATTTTCAAACAACTAACATCCTCAAACCCTATAAAATGAAACAAAAAATGTATGAAAGCAGAAGAATAAGAAAAGAGAAAAAAAGGAAATTAAGCATGGGATATCCCTCCCATATAGGGGATTTTTAACTACATAATATAAAAGTTTACTAAAATCATCCCTTATAATTTGGGGGTTTGGTTTTCCTATAAATAATCACAACATGATCTTTATCATAGAGTGGTTCAAAATAAGGGTGCACAACAACACTTATAGATTATTTATCATGGAATCAAGGTCCTCTTAATCAAGGTATCAAATGTTGTACAATATTTAAATCTTATACAGTTAAAAAGGAATTGATGGGGACTTAATTATATGCTCTCGAACCATAAGTTATAATTATAATTACATTATCTGATCTTTTATAATATTAAAGAGATCTATATATTCTTAATAAGGTGTTTCTTCTTCAAATTTAGGATCCTCCAAGGTCATCTATCTGTTTGATAAACCTACAAGGTAATGTTGGTAGTAATTAATTCTCAGTTAAAAATATTGAAAATTAAAAGCATTGAATTCAAATTGAAACTCTCTTCTTATAATTGTTCACTTTCCCTCATTGTCATTGTGGGAAACTAAGAGTGAACATGTCATGTATATGAATGATACTTAGTAAAATACAACATTGTTAATATGTGTTTATTTTTTAAATTATAAATAAAATTAACAAGAACACATATAGAAGATATAATTTAAAAATAAATAATTCAAAATTAATGGAGGACATGTCATGGGATCCTCATCAATGGTTTTTCATTAATTCTAGAATGTAGTATAATTTAGACTAGGGTTGTCTTTTAATGAATTCCACAAAAAAACATTAGTTTTGTAATTTTTTATATTAATTAAAATTAATTAAAAAAACCATAAAAATGAAATTATAAAAATAAAGTAAATTTAAAACTCATTGACGAAACTAAATATAATACATGATCAATGCAAGACAAACATTTAATACACTGATGAAAATAACTACCCCCATAATATTTACAAAATGTTACATTAAATTTATCTATAAATTTTATGATCACATCTAATTTAATTATCCTGAACCACTATATACAAGAATAATATCACTAATAACTATATGTGGACATAGAATCAAACCAAAACCCTTACAGTGTAATGCATTCCATCATTTTCAGAATTGGGAAATACCACTCCTACGTGTGAATACATCACCAAAACATCACTTGTTTTTAACATCACTGAATTCATCACCCAATCACAAGTTCCAAATATGAACTTAGGCTAAGGTATATGTGAATGATTTTAACAGTGATAAATAAAACTAAAAAACACTAAGGAATGATTTATTTTCACTAACATCCACCAAATCATTCATATGAATTCCTAAACTTTAAATAATAAATGAAATAAAAAGTATGGATTATAAAATTGGGAATACAGTTAGTGTCCTCATTGGAATATATTCCTTAGTTTAACCCCTCATTCCCATGACAGAAATAGATCTTAGGATGAGTGCAAAAAGAATAAAATAACTATGATTAAAGTAGTATTTATACAAATATAAATGAAATAAATTATATAATCCTACAAATAATCCCACAAAATGGATACTCACACAGTGGTAAAGGTTATTTTTGATATGGAGCTCATAATTCTTAAAATAACTTTATCAATATTCTTTCTCTCTTTATACAGGCGAGAAAAGGTTCCTAGTGTCCTAAATAATCTTCCCTGTGGATCAATTTAAGATCAAGTATTTCTCTAGGTATGGACATCTAAACAACTCCCACTCTATTCATTATCTAATTCATCCTAATATTAGTATCTTCTTAATTTATATGGATGAATACTTCATGAAATATCACTCAATGGTTTCATAACATCTGAATAAAATAGATTTTTTTATTTTTTAGATTTATTCAAGCCCCCATTATTTTTTTTTGTAAATTTGATTCAGCCTCAAATAGACCCCCAAAATAGAAGGAAAATATGATGTGGTTATTTCTTGATGGGTCATATATACTTACTCCTCCATGGTTTTTTGGGTACTTTTCTGATTCATATGCGAGATATGGTGTATTTTCCAAATTTAACATGAACATCTACCCCTTTGATTTCATCATGAATATTTTTTGGAGCTTTCTAGTTCAACTTACCTAAAAATCTTGGAATTATTTTTATTACAATTCAATATTCCATGAATTTTAATTAATAAAAAAATTAATTCTAATAAAAACATTAAATATTTATGATTAAGATAATAAAAGGCTAGCATGGTGTAGTTATTCATATACAAGGTCTTACCTTAGTAAATTAATCCTCAATGAGAATTGGAGGATTCCCAATATTGATTAATTCATGGGTTTATGTTGTTTTAATTGTACTCCAAAATATTTCTCCAACCCACTAATATATCTATACAAAAGGTTGTTCTTTGACCATTTTAATCACAACCAATAATGATTTTAATCACATTTAATCCATAAAAATCATGTTTTAATTCTCTAAAACATTATTTTTCAACTAAAAATTAAAAAACACTATATAATAAATTATTTTAATAATACCTTAAATCCTAACAATAATAATTTGAAACATAAAAATAAAATCTTATCTAATTAAATAATTAATAAAAAAATATTCTAAAAATGTATGTTTTTTTGTTAAAATAGTTTGAAAATGAATAAATCAAATAAAAACATGTTTTTAATCATTTTTTTAATAATTCCATATTCATCCAAAATATAAAAAAAATGTTTACCTAGGTATTGTATTAATTATATGGTAAATGAATTTTGAAAAAAAGAATAAAATGGAATAAATTTGGTTTTAATCTTACAACTCACTAATAAATTTGAACCCAAACACAAATATAAAAATATAAATCACACTATTAGGACAGAAAATTTTCAAATCACGGGCTAAAAATAACCAATCTATACCAAGTATGATTTTCTTGAGTCTCATATCCACCACGATGAGATCCCCAATAATCCACTCTCTTCAAAAAGAAATCTCACATTGATAGAAGATATGTGTGAGGGGGTGATCACCTCTATTATGAGTTTCTATCCAAAGTGGGTTGCTTAAGAAATCCATCAATATATCTAACTCAAAAATTAACGATCCTTCTAGAAAATAACTACTCATATCATTGCAAATAAGTTTTAATTAAATATTTAATAAGACATGAGTTTTACTTTGAACTATATTTGGTACTCCCTGATCATATTCATCTATTGCTTGCTTCTATTAATTTACATTCCAACTATCACCTTGATCTTGGGGTTGGATAAATAGAGATTCTATTGATAGTGGATCAAATGTTCAACAATCTCTATATCCTAAAAATATTCCACTTGATCCTTTTCTAAATCATCCTCCCATTGGGCCTCCTTTTCCACTATAGAGAGGTCATCAATCCTATCATTACCAATATCTCGTTTGTCCATCCATTATACCCCCACGGATTCCATTAGTTTACCATATATTCTATAAATATTGAGCGAAATTACATAAACCTTCATAAACATAACAAATCATATATTCCCACTTGTGGCCCCCTATGGGATCTATCTAATTCCAATCAGTGAATCTGGGACTATGCATTTGTGTGCCACTGCAAGTGAGAAATTAATGCATGTAGATGAATGGTTGTTGCTCATGTATTTACATTATATAGAGAAGAAATCAATATAGTCCCATGTTTCATATCTTTATGTAATCTCTTGATCACATGTGATCTCTCTACAACTCCTATATATGTAAATATCCACACAAGTACTAATATAACTTTAATATCTCTTCAAAGTCCACTCTCAAAATTCCGAGGTGTCCATCAAAAATAATGTCATGGGTGTAAATCATAAGGTAAAAAAACATATATTATTATATGGTAATGATTTCCATATGAGGATATTTAATCTCCTAAAGTCATATCAACCTAAAAATCATAGGATTGTACATGTCTCTGAAAAATTTCTCAAACTCCAACTAGGGTGGAATGTCCTCAATATGAGTCTAATTAGTCATCATCCACCAATAACTAGCTTCAAATTTAATAAGTATCGATGATAAAATTACAATTTTGTTAGTTTATTTTCAAATAATATGGATTACACAATTCACAAAATCTATCCAATCCTTTACTTCATATGGATCAATATCGCCTTAAAACCTAGAAGTCATTAGACAATGAAACTAAAACATTGCACTCTGCTAAATTGTATTCTCACCCTACCATGGAGTGACTACCATATGATTCATAGTTAGATGGAATTACATATGTGTTTAATATTTTGGAATATATTAAATCATAGAGTACAATGAGGTGAAAACCACTTTTCCATGGCCAATGTCTTCCCATGGGATTTTTCTGTAGATCGTGATTCATTTGGAGAATGATACACAATATAATTCAAAAGATTCTTCTAAGGTTATTATCGTATAATTCAATCTACTAAAACTTTATAGAAGGATGTATTGATAAATTTATAATAATAATGTAATTTAACAAACCTATGTGTAAATGTAGTGGACTCTTAAAGGTTTATCTATTTCACAATATATACAATATTAAATATCTAATTGGATAATCTATTTATTGAATTATGATTATTAAATGGTAATTTTCAGACCACATTTGTGACATAATATTTTAATATCTAATGTAAAATACTATCTATTTATCTTGTTTCTATTTTACTTTAATAACGAGATACTAGAACACCATTTTCAGGAGGGGTGAAAGGAAAAACATGGATTTGTGTGATCACTGAGAAGGGATGGGGAGAATTAGTAATCGTCACTTTTTTATGTTTCTATATATAAAGATAAATCATTTCTTTTATTTTGTGGGAAATTTCATCGCAAGAGAAAAATAAATAATCACACCCTTATGAACACATGTATTTACACTATTCATAACTTAATTAGAGTAGGTTGTTCATGAAATGGTTTGGAAGAAATAAAAGACCACAAAAATACTAGAAAACAATCATATTGGATATTACAATAAGTAGGGAATATCCATCACTTTCATAGAACTATATTCCATTAGCTATTCATGTGGTCTTCACCTTAATTTTATGAGATACTTATTTGTTTAATAATAAATGAACCATCATAAGAAGGCAATAATTTTTCAGAATGTTATCTAATGATTCTTCAAACATTCTTTTTCTCAAATTATTATTCTAAAACATTACATTATTGAATATTAATGAGAAGCAACACCATTATAAACTTTTTTTTACTTTTTTATATGATTCTATCTTTTTGGTATACTTGGTCTATTTTCCTCTGTTTGATACCCTTTATTTAGTACCTCATTTGACTAATACCAACTGGTTCCTTATTCATCTGATTTCCTCTTTACTCAATTTTTCTGACACTCATTGATAGGAATACTCTATCTGATATCACTCTACATGAATCTAGTAAATTATTTGTAATGAAAAAATATCCTTCCTAGGCTCTTCTTTTAGAACATCAAATATCCATCGCTTTACCTAGCTGTAATCACACATCCATATGCTCTTCATATTAAACCATTTATATAGGCATTGATATTATACGAAATATGGTTTATAAATGAGCATCATATTCACACTTCCCACTTTAATTTGGAATATCCTAATAAAAACATTCCAAATTTTACCACCCCCAAACATAAAAAAATATATGATGAAAAAAATATCATATATATCATTCCTTAATACTTGGTGTCAATGAACTCTTCAATATTCTTGAAATCATGGATTATATGATGGTATTTTCTTTATTATTAATGAAGCATTGAACATTCATCTACTTATTATCACATTTAATTTATTTTCTAATTATGTTTCAAATATCACCAAAACATCATCTAGTTCATCATTATAGGAACTTATCTATCTAGTAAACTCAAAAGGTTCTACTCTCTTTATTTCTATTAGAATTTTAATTTTTCTATCTCGAAGTATTTAATTTTATATTCTTATCATATCTCTTCAAGTTACTCTATATGGAGGATGTACTCATAACCCCTTTTCAGATGAACTTGAAAAGTTACCACTATCTGATGAATGTTAGGAAACATCCTTCTATTCATTAATAAACCTATATTTGATAGAATTCATAAAAATATATCTATTGGATTTTAAATGTTCATTTAGTAGTTATTATATTCTTCTCTTTATACAACCTCATTAGCATGCTCTACAGCTCATCCATATATTGGTCTTATAAATTTTCTTCCTTCCACCAATATAATATATAATCATAAATACTTTAATATAATCAATTTTTAGTGTTTTGATGATAATAAATTATCACTAAATTAGAATTTATGAAACATATTTGTCTAATTGAATTGGGAACACAACATTCCAGACATAAAGATTAATAATCGGTAAGATCACTTAAGTATATTGTACTCATTACATTAGACTATTCCCATTCACATTTTTGTGAAATTATGGTCTTTTAAATGCGATTTAGGTTTGAAAAAAAATATAATACTTATGTAAACCATTTTTCTTCTCAAAAAACATCTTCATAGAACCTAAAAAACTCAAAGCCTCAACAATCCCCACATTAGTTTTATTGGAAAATGAGGAACCCAAATCATTGTTACTTTGAAACTCAAGTAATGGATCACCTATCCTACAATTAAAAAACTAAATGAGAAAAAATCAGCGTAAAAAACATATATCATTGAACAATAAGACCATTATATCCATAAAACAGTGATCCACTAATGTTTTTAGACTTCTTATATTCCAAAATATTCATAATAGATCATGTAAGAAACCATTCTAGCATCAACTACATCAAATTGTTAAAATAGTTCCGAGATAATGCGATCATAACATAACACATTTAAAAACTCCACCAAAATATATGATCTCCCTTATTAGGTGAATCACTTTCCAACATATAGATTTATGCTAAATCTTTTTCAAACATTGGAAATAACAAGAAAAGACATAATGATAGAGGGGACAAAATGACATACATTATTCTGGAAGGTAGCAAGGTTTTAAACCCATAATCAACTTCAATTTTTGAAACATTTAATTTAGAAATTGTCTATTTAATATATAAAAAATTTTATATATTTTAATAAAAAACATCATATTTATTTCATTTATTTCCATAATCTCTATGATGAAGAGAAATTTAATATAATTATTCTTTGAATGATAATGTTTCTCTATATTCTTTGTGATATTTAAATGTTTTTATTATCACAGCCTAAGCGAAAGGGAAAATTCACATCAACTAAAAAATCTTCCAGTAATGTTTTTATCCACATTAACTATGTTTCATCATGAGTGGAATCTGTATACTCAGCTTCTATAATGATATTTTTAACATTATTTTTATTCATTGAATATTATATCACACATATTTATCTAATGAATAAGACTCCACAGTATCTGGTTCTTCTGGAATAGGAAAAAGAAACCCATTTTATATCCATGTCACTAATATTTTTTTTATACTACCAAATTTTATTCCAAAATCAATTGTTTCTTTAATATATATTTGACTATTTTATTTTCAAATATATGATTATAATATTTTGGAACACTTTTATACATTACACAAAGTGTAATATGATAATCTATATTTTGTTTTGAAGCTATTTGGTATAATATAGTTCTATTCAACATTTTAAACACTTTAAGGTTATCCTACTCCCCTTTACCATTATTTCTATGTTCATGCACATTAAAATGGGTGTGAAAATTAGATTTGATTTTCCATGTCAAATTTCATCTAATCTTCTTTAACACATTTCTATGAGATATTAAAATGAAATTCTTATTTTGAGAGATTTATAAGCCATGGAGGTTTTTAATTTTTCCTTTTATAGTCATAAAAACTATCTTCTTCATCACCTCATAAAACAGTTCATACATTTCTTCATTATTCCCTATAAATATGATATCATCATAATTAATAATTACAATGAGGAAATACTGTTTAGTTTTATTTACATAAAGGTTAAAATTAGATCTTCACATAAATAAATTAAACTTGCATAAGAATGTATCCAATTTAGTATATAATGATCATGTAAGTTACATTAATATTCAAAAATCCTTATAAATATTTCAAAAATAATATTTATATTTACCAAGAATGAATCCACACAGTTCCTAAATATAATTTTCATCATCGAGGTATTGGTTATGAAGATACAACTTTTCATCCCTTTGGAATATCTTGTATCGTCGTTGTATCATCATTACGATTAAGCATTGTGATAGTGGAGGGTGGTTCCGATGAATAATCTATGAAATTTGGTTTTCTATGTTGATGATGATGATAATTATTTTTTTGGAAATGAATAAGATTTTGTGATGTTTTTTGATAGATATAGATGTGAGTGATGAAGTTGCATTGTTAAGGATTATTCTCCAACTCTAGGATTACAATGTTGGATCATGATGAAAACAATGGTGAAAAGTGGATAGTGAGGTTAAAGGGGTGTTATGAATTTTTTTATATTTATAAGGTTTTATTTTTTATGGTGGTGATAGATAAGGAAGATGGTGGTGTGATTAAAGGCTCTTTGGTTGACTAGTTTTTAGACTGTATTAAGTATTTGGAAGCATTCAGTTTCTAGATATAGAATTTGGTGGAGATTGGGTGATGAAAATGATTGTGGTTATCTCATGAGGATGATGGTAGGATATGTGAATTCATCTAATACACATGACTCATAGATTCATGTATCCTCAGGGTTAGTGTTCTTTAATATGAATTTTTTTTATTTTTGAATATTGAAGTTAGAACTGGTGATTTTTGAATCCATCCTAGTGTTTTTGGTTGTTATTCAACCATGAAGAGAATATCATAAAAATGAAACAATAGTGTTTTAAATATTATCACTACAATATATTCATTATAATTGTTTTGGAAAACCCATTTAGTTCCAGTCACATTATTATTTCCATGTTTAGCTATAAGATCCCAAGTATTATTCTTCACAATATGGAATAATTCTTTATTCAAAGAATCAATCCACTGATGATCCTTCAATGCTTATTCAATATATATTATATCTACATATGAATAAAAATTTATATGTGAGAATTTCATTTATCCACTTATAGTTTTAACCCATTTTCCATGATCATAAATTAAAATTCAAACCTCCACTTATTTTCTCATCCTAGGAGGAGATGAACAAGATTTTACCCCATCACTTGAAATTGTAGAATCAAAATCTTCATCCTGTTCAATTTCTATATCATGAATTCTATTCAAAATATTGTTATGTTGTTTAATAGTTACAATATCATCTTTATCTTCCATTATATTTTTATCTGATTATGATTATTTTATACTATATTGTTCAAGCACCTTATAATCCATAGAGTCAAAAATCATTCATGTTTCTTTATTATATCACTTATATCCTATTAAATTAAGATGTTATCTCGAAATAATATAATAAAAACCTCTTTGATAAATCTTCCTAAATTTTCACCCTTTATTTTGATAATGAAGAGACTTCCAAACACCCTTAGGTATTTCATACATGGGGTTTATTTGTAATATATACTGTAAAAAGTCATGCAAGATTTTGTGTTGTAGAAAAAATGATTTTAAATGTGTATTAATTATATAATAAATTTTCCCCAAAATAATCATGATGTATCATGTATAATTAGAAAATTTTGACCCATCTCAACCAAATCATCTATGTCATTTTTCAGAAACACCATAATATTGTAGTTTTTATGGTGCACTAAATTCATGAAAAATTCTATTATTTTTAAGATAATAATTAATGGTCCCATTTTTATATTTTTCCAAATTATGTTTTTCAATATTGTTAATGGAATATCCATATCCCTTTTCATATCTTCTCTAAAAAATCTTATTCATTATGAGGGCCTCTGATTTATGTCTCAATAGAGTAATACATGTAATTTGAGTAAAATAATTGGTAATAGAAAAACAAAATTACATATGATATCCCTTTATAATTTTTTCAACTTAAATTATTTTCATTTAATATCCACTTATAATATGAAAAATATATTTATGTCATCCCATATACATGAAGAAGTTACCCAGCTATGTTTCAGTTCGTCAAAAAATGAGGCCCTTTTGAATTTTAAATTTTATTTACCAATGACAACAGATCCCTTTAATTTGATTCTATGGGAATTATCATTTCAAAAATTAATTCCCCCATTATTATAATATTTTTATTTTCTCAATAACATTAGTCATTTTATTATATTTTATGAACACCAACAAAAAAATATACAATCATGTTCTCTATTGGATGATTTTAGTGTAGTTTCAACCAAAAAGGATTTATATTTTATATTTTCATCCTACAGATTAAGATTAGGAGGATTTTATATAACTTTATGGAGGTTTTAATGTAAAAACACATCCTTTATTATATTTTCTAGGAAGATCACATCATTGTGAAATAGTTTCTAGAGGATCAAATCTATTTAAAATCATCAATCTAGGTCTTTCAAGTTTTATTTTTTTAGTGGGTTGACTAAACCTCAATGTTTACCTCATGTTCCTTTGGAATTCATTTATGTATTTATTATTTAACCAAAAAAATAATATTTTATTCCCAAATCCTCCAAAGTACTATAAATATCCATTTAAATTATGTTTTCCTCTAAAATATATATGTTTCATAGAATAGTGTACCTTCTTTCCATCAAATTTTTAACTGTCATAGTTGGGTCCTTTTTATGAACCAATGTTTCGGTGGCCTTATAACATAATCCTCTTCTGATTTGGAATGTTACATGCCTTAAAATTGACTTTTTTGTATTATTGTTTTCCTCAAACTATGCATTTTTATGAATTTTTAAAGTTTTGAAACTCCATGTTTCCCCCACAAACAAGATATTCCTAATTTTTTTCTTATTATAAATATATTAATCTTTGTTGTTATTCTATGAGGATTATATTTTCTAATACTTCCACTATTTTAACATCTTGGAAGGTTCAAAAACATATAAAACATAGTTTTGATGTTTTATTATTCTTTGGTCATCATTAATTCATTTTTTTTGAAGAAGATCAAATTCTTTATCCTCAACCTATGTATTTTATTTTTGTATTATGATTAGGTTTTTCAATTCATTAATAAGCATATTTAGATCATTAATATCTTTTAAAAACATTTATTTTCCTTCAAGAATATATTTTTTATTTGTTTTTTTAAATATTGTTTCTTCAAGTTGCTGTTTTCTCATTCATGTTTACTAATCATTGAGGGACATTCTATTAACAATATTTTAAATATTATATCTATCAAATTCTCATCATATAACTTTTTATAATGAAATAAATAATCATAGGTAAACCTCCTATTATTAAATATTTTAATAATCAATTTTTTAATAGCATCATCAAATTTGTTTTTAACTTCAAATTTTCTATTATCATCTTCTACCAATATAGACCAAAATTTTCAATTTTTGTAATTAGATATCCTATTATTTTTTCCTTTGAAATAAAAAATTCATTTTTATACCTATTTCTTTATATATGTTCCAAATTTTAAATTTTCTTCATTTATATTTTCATCATAAATAGATATACGACAATTTATAAAAACAATGTCCAAAGGATCCACAACCAAAGAACATAAATGATAAAATTCCATTATAATTTATTAGTCATCATTTTATCCTTAAAAAAAATTATGAATTTTTTGTCTGAAACCTTTTTTGGTGTTGGAGTCACTAAATTCAATATTGGGAACTTTATTATAAATTCATTTCCTTAAAACTATAAATGAAATTTCTTGCTAAAATTTCTCTTTATTATTGAAAGAATTTTATTCACTCAATTTTTATGAAATATTAATTCTATATTTATCGTCTACAGAAATAATTTTAGGATATCTATTTTCTAATTATAATACCTTGACATCAAATTTAATTTTAATAATTCCTAGAATCCTTTAAAAAATAGTAGAATATTTCAAATTCTACTAAAACCATCTTATAGGGCATACAATTTCAATAACTATAGAAACCTATAATTTTAGTACAAAAATACGTATTCTTATTAGTGGAATATTTATTACATATCAATATGATCAATACTAAACCCATAATGATTTAGTGTCATTTGAAATATGTATACATAAAAAACTAGTCCATAAAAAATATACATCATCTCCCACTAAGTTGTTCACATCTGTTTTCCTTATTAATCATAACATACATATAACAATTATTAATATAAAAAGGAATATAGACCATAATAAAGGGAGATATCAGTTTCTCAATAAGGACATACAAGGGATGTGTCAATGAACATTTAATAAAAAAGAGCATAAGGGTATTAGAAAATGAGATTCAAATTTCAAGAGTATACTTAGTAATTTGTAGATCATATAAATTAGTCATGGAATAAAATTAAGTCAATAATATAATACTAATCAAAAAAGAATCAACGAATATGATCGATTATAGATTAAAATTGGCACAAAATCATTTTTTAAATGACTGTAATAAATTGAGAAATAATAATAATCATAGTAATATTTTTGTGAAATAACCCAATCGAGATATTCTTCATGTGTTTGGAATTGGATAACTTCCCTTATACATTATTTATACATGGGGTAAAATCCCATGTAGCTGCATTCGGGCCTGATATATTCTCCTGTATACCCTTATTCGAGCATTGGACAACCTCCTGTGTACCATATTTTAGGCTTAGGATAACCAATCTTGTAAACATTTAACTCAAGAAAACATTAATCTTCACCAAATAAATTTGTTGGAGATATAATAAAGGTCCCACTGATCACATCATCTTGAATCCATTCACATTTATTCCCCATGATCATAAATCAGTCTCCCGATCATTATAGAAAAACCCTATGAAAATAAAGTAGTTCCATAAAACTATCAACATCATAATCACAATCCACCCACATAGATAGTAATGATGGTATCATTGGATCATATCCCCATTAAATAATAAGTTATATCAAAAGATGTTATCACAGTTAAAAAATTCCATCAAAAGATCACTCTAATATTTCTCAAGGGAAGTATACTTTTCATTTTGAAATCACGTATTCAAAATAAAAAAATATTAAAAATTCAGAAAAATATTTTATTTGAAAGTAACTATATAATATTTTATAGGAATATTCAAATCATAAAATGTTCATGATGGTTGGAGAATTACTAAATTATAATATGTTTAATGAAAACATTATTTTCAAACTTTAGTAAAAAGAAAAAAATGAATTATTTGATGTTTTTTTGAAAAGTATATATTTTTAAAATTGTAATTAAAGTCAAGTGTGGTGAAAATTAAAATTTTATAACATTCTAGAAATATATAAGAACATATATAAAATAATTATTAAAGGCAAGAACAAGGAAGAAAATTTTTATTTACCAAAGTCAAAATGATATTGTCTTTTCTTTTAAAACATTTCCCAATCATTTAATGTAATAAAGAGAACAAAATGGTACTAATATATAAAATAAATACATATTTAAATAAAATTTAATGGGTTTTATCATATGAGGATCATATAATTTCTCTTAACAGAAATTTAATCATAGTGAGTATCGACTAAAATTAGACTGGAACATAAACCCTTTACCTAATTGGTAATTTTTGAATCATATGTCCCATAAGACAATAACATTAAATAAATTTTTAAATATAATGAATATAATAAGATTCATTAAATTAAATGTCAAAATGGTTTTATATACACATCATAAAATAATTAAGGTTTGTAACATAACATATATCTCAAACAAGACAATTTGAGATGATGCACCATTATGACATTAGTCATCATGGAATAAAAATCACATAATAGAGAGAAACATAGATTTATTTTTAAATACCCAAAATTTAATTATAAGTATATAATATATACCTAGAAATTATATATATATAAAAAAAATAAACAATTGGTGAATATGGAATGTGTCTCATAAAAATAAATATGAGATTAGAATCCTTTACCTCGAGTCTAATTTGCTTCGTAAGCACTCTATCCTCCAGTGTAATAAAATTAAATTTATTAAAACATTATTTAAATAAAATATAAACAATTATAATACAATTTTTGAACAACTTGTTACATTTCAATTCTCATTTATTAATAGTTCTTTGTTATGATCATTTTTATGGGTGTTAACAGCTTTAATTTTCATGAATAGTTTTTTAGAAATTCGGGTCCCTGCATTTTGATCTTTGCTCCATAATATAAAAAATAGTAATCATGATACAAGTATCATGTTTATTGATCTTGTAAAATTTTATTATTATTCATATATTATAGTTATGAAAATTGAATTTTATCACTAATGGAGATGATAGTCTATTAATACACGCATGTGATGTTTCCTCATTTTGATGGCTAGAATGAAATTATGGTGAAGAAAAATTAACCTTTATAGAATCATTTATATATCATAAATATCATATCATTTAGTTAAATGTTTCCTTATTACAATCTGTGTAATGTGAAATTAAAAAAGGATTCACATATATCTATGGATGTGGTCGTCTACAAGGATAAACAAGAGGCGTTATCGCTTTCCAATGTATGGAAAGGTATGGAGGCAGAGAAGATATAATAATTTCATAATAATAATTATAAAAAAAATTATATATATATATGAAATCAATAATAATATACCTCCATGAACTATATCCATGGAAAATGAATCATATCGGTACATGGTGGTGGTGGTTTATATATACACACAAGTGATAATTTTATTTCCCATTTGAAGGAAATGAGGGTGGATAATGGTGGTTACATACTCACAATATAAATAATGTATATTTCAGATAATAAAAACAATATTTTAAAATCCATACCATATATTTAAAGGATTTAAAAGAATAAATACAAATTAATGTAATCGAAAAAGTGTTATACCACTTTATTGAGAAGCCACTTTTGGATTGGAACTCAAGCCTTAAAAGGATGATATTTTGGAAAAAACGGGAGATATAATTTTGAAAGAAGTGATATAGTATTATATTAGGTTAGGGATTTTATGATATAGATTTCAGATACATTTTTAATAATATATGAGAGGATCTTTTCCTGTAAAAGTGTGGGGAGGGGAACCATTAGAATTAATTAATGTACTAAATTAGTATAAATTCATTTTATAGTTAAATAGATCCGAATTGAAATAGTTATAATATAGAATGAAGAGAAGTATAAATTATCTTATAAATTTTTATTTAGAAATGTTCAGTCTATGTATTATGCCCTAGTATGTAGTTTTAACCCCCTCATTAACCATTGTGACAATTACTATAATATTAATGATTTTAATCTTTAAGGGTCCAGAATGATACTATTAAAGGTAAAGAGTTGCATAATTGGAAAAGTTATCAAATTATAGGCAATTTCCCACTAACTTTTATGGAGAAAATATTATTATTAATTTTAATCCCTCAAATACAATATTATTTATCATAATATATAATTAAAGTCATTTTCGGGATTATTCATTACGTTTAACATTAAAGGCAGTAAGATTAAAATTGAATTCAATTAAAAAGGTCTAAAACACCACTATTTAGTTATATTTTTTAAAATAAATATTTTAAAAAATTAATTCAACCAAATTATATTAATATTAATATATTTAAAATTATTTATTTTATTTTTCTATTTCTAAAATAATTATTGAGTTAGTGTTGAGTAAGCATTTAATGTAATTATTCCATTGTGAAAAATAAAAATACCATGAAAAAAATAATTGATTCATATTTCAAGATTAGATTTATAAATAAATTTAAATTCTATTTATTCATATGATAAAATATTAGATTTATTAAAACAAGGAGAGGGACACTTTTTTATTTATTTTTTTTTAAAAATATAATCTTCATAATCAATGTAAAATGGGATGAAGTCTCCATATAAAAAAATGATGGATGATAATATTTAAACTCCACTCATAAAATAGGATAAAATAAATTGTATTGGATATTTATTGGCCTTATCCAATTGTTTTAACCATATTTATCCATTTTCCCATTACTGGGGTGATAAATATTTACCATGGTAACTATTCATAATGATAAAAAATATAAGGAACCTATTTACCAAAAATGAACATCAAGATTATAAACATGGATTAAAATTTTCAAGATTTGAATTCTATAATTGGATTAAATATTTTTTTTAAATGCGTAAAACTCATTGAAAAAATATTTTTTCAGAAAGGCATTTTAAGGTTAAAAAATAACTTAGATGACAACCTTGTATAATGTTGACTATAATGTTATTAATTATACTATATCTAGTTAAATTATAATTATATTATTTTAATAGAAATATAAAAACATAATGTATATTTTAAATTACTTGATTTAATGAAAATAAATGACTGTTTTACCGAAATTTGTATTTTCACTATTCAAGGAAAATAAATCATTTCCAAATGTTCCAATTTTTTACCCTACAATAATTTTTTTAATGTTACTTCAAAAACGACCTATCTTTTATTAAATAAAATTTAAAAAATTTAGAGATAATTAATTATAATATTTGATCATAAAAATAAATGAAATACATTTTGAAGAAAAATTATTTTTGTAGAATAAAATAGTTTCACTAAACATGAGTTCTTATGTAGAAATAATAAATAAAAAAATTTGTATCGAGTAAATATATTAAAAGTATATTATATTTTTTTTTCTCATATTCACACATCCAATTAAATAGGTAAGTTTTTATGGTCAAATTGAAATAATAACACATTCTTAGTATATCTTAATTTTCATACAACTTGGTATTGTGTGTAAAGAAAGGTATCAAGATTACTATTATTTTAAATGAATTTTTTGAGGTGTTAACTTTTACAACCATTAAATAATTTTCCCCCAAAAATTTCATCCCACTTAAAATGGTATTAGTATTTGAAAATTCATTTCTTAAAAACATACATCATTCGGAGGGATAATATAACTTCCATTGAAAAGGGAATGTGGGAAACATAAAGGTTACCTAAAATAACACATAACCACATTATCTAATAAGGAGAAAATTAGTGGGAATGTATACTAGAGGTATAGGGGAGAAAAAGTATCTAATGTCTAATATAGTAAGTTTGATAACATTGTATTGCGAAAGTAAATGACATCAAAACCAAAAATATGTAAGGGGTGAAAAGAACACTGATTCATTATAAATGAATATAAAATGAAATTTTTTTAATTTCAAGATCCTTATTTATAGTTGAAAAATCATTTCAATATTAATATACAGAAAATAAGAATATATATTTACTTGATTTATTTTAATTTCATAAGCATAATTTCATCATTTCGGTTTTCATCGATCAATGTATAATTCATCTCTTAATCCAATTAATGAATATTCAATTTCAATATTTCATTTCTGGAGAACTGAAATTAAAATTTAATGTATCATAATATCCATATAAATAATGATTAGTCATTCCCTTGTCTCTATATATTTACCAAAAGTCGTTATCATTGGTTAACTATTATGGATAAATCCAAATGTGATCAAATAATACATTATTCTCTAATACCTAAACAATAGCACCCAAAATTTACCATAAACTGATTCATAATTAGTCAACTTTATGACTCATCTAAAATATGTCAGACCAAAAAAAAATATTTCATCTTTTATCATATTTTTATGATATACCTAAACAGTTATCCCCAAACAACATGAAGTTGCACCTAATGTCCTATAATAAACATGTAAATATCATGCAAATATATTATATTAAAACATGCTAATTTATTATAAAAATAACTTGAATCACCATAAATCTATAATAAAAAATATTCTTCCAATGTACACAATAAAAAAACTAACCAATGTAATATATACATAAAAAATGTTATAAACTTCATTTAAATTTACCTAATTTTTTTCATCAAATCACTATCCAGTTTCAGGGTCATGAATACTATCACATATACCCTATCAATGTTAATAATCTCATTATCTCGACAAAGTGTTATATAATCATAAATCACATGCCTTAAAAAAAATAACACCTTACCACTAAATAACATAACATGATTTTTTGTACAATTCAATATATGATTAGAATTTCTTAAAGTAAAACTAATTTTGAAAAATCCTTAGGTGTTTCATTATTCTTATAACCATAATATCATTGATAAAAAACTTATACAATAGAATTTTCAAATCCCAATTTAAAAATACATTTATCATTCATAATTAATTATTATAATAACATATTACCTTCCATGGTGTTGGAGTTAACCATTGGAATAGTGAATTGACATAGATAATTCTCACATTTCCCACATATAATAAAACAAATTCATTTGAAATTTGTTTCTTTATGTCCTCCATTTCCCAAAAAACATATTCCCTTTCCAATTTTAAGTTTTCATGGGTGAATCTTCCCACACTAATGATATAATGAAAATGGAAATTTAATTCATCTTGGATAATATCATCATGAACATCAAAAAATGTCCAATTTGATCTTATTTGTAATATTATGAAACTCACCTATGTTTATTTTCTTAATCATATATCATGATATCCGATTAATCATAATTACAATGTTTATCCTTCAAGTTCACACCTCATTTAGTTGCTATGGGGGAAAATCCTTTCATTTTCTCTCAAATTTTCTTCCACTAAATTAATCCTGGTTCCAGAAATTGGAAAAGACAAAAAATCATAATGTGAGGAACAGAAATCATAGTGGGAATTCATATTGTCATGAAAAAAATTTCATAGGATGTATAAATCATTATTTCATCATCTAAATCGAAGAAATCTTAGGTTTATCCTTATTCATCCATGATAATCATCTATTCATATCCTTCACAGCAGTTCATAAATAATATTTTAATTAACCACATAATTTATCCAATGAATTTTAAACATGGTTCATAGTAAAATAACATTCACTATATACTATAATGATTGATGATATATACTCAACCAACTATTTTTGGAATAATTAACCCTATATTTATTTATTCCAAAACCATGTATAAATGTAGTTTATATGTTGGGATCTATTTCAAGGAAGACCATATTAGTTTATTTACAATAAATTATAATGTTATCCTATAATTACATGTATCCAAACTATTTTGAAAACACATCTCAAATTTTAATATACAGAGATTAACTAAACTATCCTCTGATACTAACTATAGTGACCTATAATTTTAGTATAAAAATATAAAATTATAGTAGGGTGATATTCCTTACATATTATTATGACCCATTGTAGAACCCTAGAGGTTTATAGTTTTTCAAAACATGGATACATTAAAAACTAGTTCCTAAAATAATACATCATCCCCCACTAAGTTCCTTATTTCTAGTACCCTTCTAAGGAATACCATACTTAAAACCATTTTATATATCATGTGGAATATAAAACATAAGAAAATGTGAGCTCAGATTCTTAATAAGGGTATAAAATAAAGAAATCAATTAACATCTGAGATAACTTGATAATAAGGGTATGTTAAAAAGATATTAAAAGTTTATGATCAAACATAATAATTTATAGACTATAATCACGATTCATGAAAAAAACCTGGTGGTCCATAGGATATGAATCATAATGAAATCAAAGAACATGATCCATGAGATTATAACATTAGCATAATATCATGTCATAAAATAGTGTAATAATGTGTTTCATACTCATAATAATTGTAAAATTCATACAAATTAACCCACCAATACATTTCTCACATGTTAGGATTGGGATAACTACCAGTGTACCAAATTAGGGGTTGAGATAACATCTCGTGTACCCAATTTAGGGCTTCGGATAACCTCCCATAAACCCTCTTTTGACCATGGTATAACCTCCCTCATACCCTCTTTAAGTATTTCAATTACATATTTTATACCCTTTGAGATCATAAAACGTTAATATTTACTAAATTCATTATATGTATATATAATTCATATCCCATGCATTCTATAATCATAAATATGTCCATATGTTCTCCCCAAGATCGAGAAACATTCAATTTATCATCATTCAATAACCCATATAAAATAAAAAGTTTTAAAAAGAATCTCATAATAATAATAATAATAAACTATCCAAGTAAAAAACTAATAATTATATCATGGGATCATATCCCCATCAAATCTTAAGAAACATAAGATGGTGTTAGGATAAATGGAAAATTCCTTTAAAAGTTCACTGAAATATTTCTTGGGGAAAATAAAATCCACCTTTTTAAATTACTTATTTAAAATCTAAAAATTTCAAAAATTTTAATGAAAACATTTTCTTTGAAAATAATATTTAAAAATTTTAATAGAATCTTCAAATCATAGAACATTCTTGATAGAGGTAACAAAATTTCATACTGTATACATTGAATGAAAAAATTCCTTTCACACTTTTTTAAAAAGTAAAAAATAACATCTTCATAATTTTTTTAGAAAGATATTTTCTTAAAAAAATATCTTAAATTAAAAGGTATTGAAAATTAACTTTTAAAAAATATCATTAATATTTAGGAACATTCACTAAAACAATTTTGCAGACCATTGACATGGATAGTTAAGTACATCAATCGTAGAGGGAATAAGGTCATCTTTTATTTAATAAAATAAATCCATCATTTTAAGAATGAGAGAGAGAAATAATGAACTAATATTTTAAAATAATTGAATTAAATATATTAGAAAAAAAATTGATTGGGTTTAACATATTGGAATCATATAATTTTGAACAATGGAAATTAGATCCTAATCCCTCTCCATTAAAATGAGAGTGAAATGAAAATCTAGTAATGCTTTAGTAACATTTGAATGAGAATCACCATGAAAGAATAAAATAAAATGAAAAACTAAATATCTAGAATATATATAGATTCATGATATAATATTTATTTGGTGTTCTATATATACCTCATAAAATAATTTTGGTGTGTAACATAACATATGTCTCAAAGAAGAAATTTGTTACGATAAGCCCTTACGTCTTTGGTAATATCTGAATCAACCTTACAAAAAAGAAATCACTATTCATCAATTTTTAAATACAAATAATTTAATGAGTATTATAATAAATCACATTTATGGGTTTTATATTTACCATGAAAAGGAATCATGTGTTGTATACAGAATGAAACTCATAGATATAAAATTGAGATGGGAATCCCTTACCCCAAGTATGAATTTATTTGTAAGAACTGTAACCTCTATTATATTAAATTTTAATTTAGTATAATTGTAAAAAAATTATATTAATACTTGTAATATTATTAATTATCCACTTATAACATTTCAATTCCCATTTATTAACAATTCTTTTTAATAACATCATTTTTTTTGTGTCAACTATTTTGTTTTTCATAGAAGAATTGGTTTAATGGTTACAATCCTTTTACATTGATCATGGACCAATAACCGGTTAAATATCAATCATGAAATAAGTATCATATTTATCCATCATATACACATTTATAATTATTCATATAAATAGGATATAAAAAATTATATACATCTCTTCGTGGAGATGGTGGTCTATACCTATGGACATGCGATGTTACCACTTTTTTTTATATTTGGAATGAAATAATGGTACAAAATAATTAAATTCATAAAATAATTATTAATAAAATATATCATATATATTCATTAAATATTTTCTTATTACAATTACTGTAATGAAAAAAAACGAAAATTGAATCACATCTCTTCGTGGAAGTTGTAGTCCACATGTACACACGAGGAACATTATTAATTTCTAATCGATGGAAAGGTAATAAGGTAGATAAGATAATGTTAATATAGAATCATAATTATCTCATAAATATCATTGATAAATATTTATTTTGACATAATATTCATCCATTAATTACTATGAATGAAAATGATTCATATTTCCACATGGTGGTGGTTTTCCACCAGAATGCACGTGTGATAATTTCATTTCCAATTTGATGGAAATAAAAATAATTAATGGTGGTCTGAAAATCATAATAAAAATTAATTCTATTTAATATAATGAATTCAGTATTTCATAGTGGATACCATATATTTATAGTAGGTGAAAGAATAAATAAAAATTAACGTACTTGGTTAGGAGTTTTACCACTTTATTGAGAAATCGCTTATGACTTAAACATTAAGCTTTGAAAATATGGTATAATATAAATAAAATAGTCTATATGATGTGGGGAATGATTATAGGATGATATTAAGGAATTTATTATCTCATATAAATTCCTCAAACTTTATGAATAATGGCGTATTACTGACATCATTTTATAGGTGTGGGATGGGGAATCCATAGAAATACATAATGTATTAAATTAATATAAATCAATTTCATAGTTAATGATACTCAGAATTATTATATTTATAATAAGGTATGAGGATATCTATAAATGATCAAATTAAATAATATTTCTATAACTCTAGTTACTCATTTTCTATTATCTCGTAATTTTATCATTTATTATTCCTTTTGACAATTTATGCGATATCAGTGTTTTTTACTCTTTCCGGTTGAAAATTTTACTATAAAAGTGAATGTTATCCATAAGTGTAAAATGGTTTATTTTTTTGAACATATCTGATTCAATCTTCAAAATATTCGATTTTTATAAATTTCAATCCATTTAATAAAATATTATTTAATATAATATACTATTGTAATCATTTTCAGGACAGTTCGTTATGTGTGACTTTATGGAAAAAATTATTGAAATAAAATTCAAAAAGGAAATTTTGAAACAAAAAGGGTTATATTTATCTAAATAATATTTATAAAAAATTATTCTAGAACAATTTATATTTCTATTTTATATTTTTGAATTCATTTAATTGATATTTCTATTGCATGAACATGTATTTTTTTTGGCATTTCATAAGCATTTATAGTTATTATTCCATCACAAAAAATTTAAAATAAATTTCCACAATAATAATAATTCACTTTTATTTAATATAATCATTTATAATATAATTTAAGATAATTTTTCCCAATGATAATATATTATATTTTTAAAAATAGTGGGAGTGACATTTTAGATTTATTCTTTACTTAATATAAAATCCATAGTCAATGAAAAACAAAAAAGGTGAATTTTTTTAATTATAAGATAATTGAAAAACTAAACTCATCTAGAAGGATAATATAATGTCTATTATAGATTTATAAACCTTATTCAATAGTTTTAAACATATTTAATATTTTTTACCCACACCGAGTTGATAAATATTTACCTTAGTTACGATTCACAATTTATAAAATTAAAAGGATAAAAATTAAAAAAGTTGAAATAATTTATTTAAAATATGTAAATTTTTCATGATTCAATTATGAGATTTACCATAAATAATTTTTATTATAAATGCATAAAACTAAAAGAAAAATAATCTTTTAAAAATGCATTTTAATCCTAAAAATTAACTTATATACTAATAAATTATAATATTCTATACTATATAATTAAATAGATTATATATAATTAAAAGATACCTATTTTACGTTATTATAAAATTCAAAACATATTGAAAATTCTAACTTACCAAATTTAATGACTGTAAATGATTATTTTACAAAAATAAGTATTTTTCAATATTTACTAAAGTATAAATTTTTCATAAACCCCTAATATTTCACTTTATAAAAATTTTAATTATTATTTAAATATTTAAAATTTTTTATAAAATATGATATAAAAATATTGTAAAAAAAATTTATAATATTTTCTCACAAAACATATAAAACCCATTTTGAAGGGAAATGTTTTTGATGCTTAAGATGACTTTACTAAAATTTGAGTTCCTACTTCCTAATAATTAAATAAAAAAATTTATTGAGTTAGAGTATTGTACATATGTTTAATATTTTTGTTTCAAACATTTAAATCCACTAATTTAATAGATAGGTTATAATGTTCATATTTAAATAATAATAATTTTTATTATATTACAATTTATATAAAGATATGTGTTACATATTAAGAAATATATCGAGATAAGTATTATTGTAAATTAATATTTGGGGATTTCTAAATTAAATTTTGTAAAAATTTCAAAAAAATATTCATCACTGACCATTGTAATATCTCCATACGTCAATCTCAGGATTTTTTACTTCATAGTATCCATTTTCATATTTTCATTATAACTGTTCTTCAACTTTTCCCAATTTTCTTTATCGCTTAAAATTCATATAACTCTTATAAAATCACTTTAAGAGAGTGAGAAATGTATAGACGTTTGGGATCAACCATCATTATCCAAATTCTCCTCATTTGTATCTATTAAGGGAGAACCTAAAGTAGGAAGAGGGAAACCAACTACTATAGCTTGAAGAATCTCATATCCATTAGATATAATAAAAGGTAACATAATTTTATTCGAGATATGATATTTGATTCTATTGAAGATTGGAATACCCTTCCAATTGATAGAGTTCTGAATGTTCCTAGAAAACATCCTTTCATCAATCATTAATAAATATTCAATGGAGGAACATTTCCTCTTCTAAATATTTAAAGGGCGAATCAGGATTTGTGTGATGATTGAGAGGGGGAGGGGGGAATCAAGGATCTTCTCTTTTTTTTATTTTATTATGTTATAAAAAACCATCACTTATGTTTTGTGAGAAAAGATTCTATAATAGAACCAAATATAAGAACACCAACACAAACACAAGTACATACATGGTTCCCTACTCAATTAGAGTAGTTAGTCATTAGCATGGTTTAGAATTAATCCAAGACTACAAAATAACTAGAAAAATGATTTTTATATTTGTTACATCATATTGCGAATATCCATCGCTTAGGTAGCACTACACTACATTAATTTTTCTTGTTCTCTTCAAACAAATAATAAGATATAATACTTTTTAAAATAATAAAAGAACATTTACCAACAAAATTCAACATTTTCACTATACTATATAAACTATCTTCAAACTTTTCAGGATGAAATTTATGCAACCCAATCACTTTATTTTCAAGAAATTATAAATAAATTCATTATCCACTTATTGCTATAGAACCATCAATTTTATACTCTCTATCTTGTATGCTTATTCCAATATCCATGGACTAATATGCTCTATTTAGTACTTTGTTCGACCAACACCATTGGATCCCATGTTCCTCAAATGAACCCTTATCCCTATAAATATATCAAAAAACTATTTCAAAAACTTTTTAATACCCATAACATTATATAAACGTCATTTATGTGGATAAACATGAATTATATTTGAGTTATATGTTCGTAAAAAGAATGTGGGATGTTAAGGAATGATTTTGACAACATGATTTTTATTTGAAAGGATTGTGGAATGGGTTTAATGAGTGAGAATGGTAATATATCATTAACATTAAATAAATTGGATAATAAAGGATTTATTAAGAACATTTTGATTCATAATTAAAGGGAAATAAAAATTCATACAATAAAGAAATATATTGAATTTGAAAAGGGGAGGGAGAGAATCAAAAAGTGATTTCCACAGCATGATTACTATACAAAAGGGATAATTATGTGGGATTAATGTGACTGGAGGGTATTTTTAACATTAATAGTGCATTATTTGGATTATAAATTATTGATTAAAAAAATGGGGATGTATAATAACATGAAATTAAAAAGTATTACAATAAGGATGATCTTGATTTTAAAATTGGAAGGAGAGAATCAGGGTGCGATTTCAACAACATGATGGTTATAATAAACAGACTCTTAAATGAGATTATTGTGATATAAGGGTAGTCTAACAAAAATAGTGCATAATTTAAAATGTAATTAATTTATTATGAACTTGTCAAAATATTTTTTTATGTAATCCACAAGTGATGGTCATAAAAGAAGTACTTGAATTAAAAGAAGGAGGCAGAAATCCATTACAATTGTAAATAACATTATAAAGCATTATATGACCCCATAAAACCTTATTGAGTCATGAGGACATAATTTTATAGTTTTGGGAATGTTATGTTAATGAAAAATGAATTTTTTGTGGGGAATTATGAAATAATGGGGGTTATTGAGTTCTTTTTATATGTGAAAATGTGGGATTTTCCATAGAAACTAATGTTTGGAAAGTGGTAAGAATGAATTAACATTGATGTTATGTGGGTAAGGAGAGATATGTTTGTTATGTGGATAAATGGTAATTCATAGATTTAGGTATTAATTTAAAACATGAAAATTATTTAGAGAAGGTAAAAGTGACCTTTTAATTAATAAAAAATGAGATACTTTATATACCCATGTTAACATTTATAATCTTCATAAAAAATGAACAATGTTAATTACTTTATTAATAAAAAAAAGATGAAACTCATAACAAAATTTCATCCCAATGAATACAAATTTTAGCTCTATTTAACCTAATTCTATTTCTATATAGAGAATTTTAACATTTAAATCAAAATAAATAGTTGGTAGAAAATCCATTTTTATAGAACGATAACATTTTTATTATTATGTGTTACAAATATTATTTAAAATATATAAAAAATAAAATTACTGTGAATTTATTTTTATATAAATAATAACTTTATATTATAGTAACAATTTAAATTATCTCCTTTTAATTATTAAAGTATATAATTTTTAGAAAAGTAACATATTTTGAAAATAATTGTTTTTCATTGGTAACTAATATTTACCAAGGTAACATAATTTTATGACCAAAGATGAAATTGATATTATTAAATAATATTAAAATGTTGATATATAATTTAAAAATTATTTTATCAAATAATATTTATAAAATTATGAAAATTTAATTTCAATATGACAGTATATAAAACAATTTTTAATAAATGTTTGTTATTATTTTTGAAATTTATGTGTAGTGTAAATGTGTCAATGTCATTTAAATTCATCATATAAATAGTTTTATTATAAAATAAGTTAGGGTTATTTTTTAAAAAAAGAACGAAAAAATTTATTATTACCATTAAAATGATTTATTAAAAATGACTATAATCAGTTTTAAATTAAAAGAAAGCATTAATTATGTTACAAAATGTTGAACATTGGTTTTCTATGTTAAAAATGATAATTCAAAATAAATATTTATAAATAAATAATCGATAAATTTTAATTATAAACATATATTCGTTTATAATATATTGATAATTTCGTCGAATAGATAATTTTGGTCGAAAGTGTAATTTTCACTATTCATTTTAAAATTATTTATTTTAGAGAAATCCCAAAAATTTATCATAGGATAATTTTTATATTATAAATTCAAAAATGATATTCAATTTATAATATTCAAATTTTAAATTTTATAAATTAATATCTTAGATAAAATATATTACATAAAGAAAACCCCCATTTATTAAAAAATTCCATTCCAAAACATTAGGTGTTCTTAATATTATTGTGCTTTATATATAATAAATATCTTTATATCTCTTATAGGATTTATTATTATTATAATTATCCTGTCTAATATGTTACCAATCATTTTAGTTCATTGTTTCATGTGGAGAGAGCTATTGAACAAATAATTAATTTGAAAAAAATATATACAAAAATCTTTGGAAGTTACAAATTTTCATTGGGGTTATACACACTCTACCAATAAACAGAGTTTTAGTGGCATAATAATGAAATGGATTTCAATACTGGGAGTTTTAGGAAATACAATGGGAATCATCTTATATAGGTCATTATATAATTTCTAATAATGTAATATCATTTCATATAAATTAATGAAGATTTACCTTTGGATTATCAATCTAGGGTGCATATAAAGGATGTTTTGAGACTTCATAGCACACCATTATCAATAGTTTATAATCATTACCCAAGATTCAAATTTATATTTTCAAGGAGTCTTTTGAATGATTTAAATATATATATTAATATTAATATATCCTATCACCTTAAAATGGTTGGAAAATTTCAAAGGACTATCCAAACAATGGAGGATATGTGACGGGATTTCTCTCTTGACATAAAAGGAAATTGGGATCGGTGTTTACGAATAGTGGCATTTTATAAAATAATAGTTACCACTTATATACAAAATTTGAACCATATTAATCATTATATTGAAAAAGATTTAATACTTTAACATACTTGGATATAGTTGTAAAAAGGATGTTATTGGGCACATAATATATGGAAGAGACATTAAATAATGTATCACCCATCCAAAATAATATAAAGTTAGAACAAACTAGAAAAAAAGCTATGATAAATATGTAGGAATCTTTAACTCCACTAATTAGACTATATTATCCTAAAGACATCTCCATGAAAAGGCATCACGAGGTCTAGAAATAATGGGAAGATAAGTCCACGGTATATACGAATATTTGAAATACCAAAGTGGATATTAGTTTTGAATTTTATTGTATACATTCAACCCAACTTGTCTCTAGTGCAAGAATTTTACTATATATCACTTATAAAGAAATATATTCCAGACCCTTCCCATTTTATAATTTCTAGAAATGTTTTTTAAAGCTAAACATATCATATAATGAATAAATTTGTATTCATGATATAAGAGGGGGAAGTGCTACAAAATTGGATAACATGACTGGTGAAGGTTCATTTGAGGAATAAGAAACTAGAGGAGGAAAATGAGATCTTGAGTCTATAATGATAATGTATTTTCTATGTTTTTTCATGGGAAAATTCATTATGTTCATGATGCAGTTACTATATGGGAGAGATGTAATAATTCATAAAATTCAAGATAAGAATTTGCTTGTTTTTTACAATGTAACACATTACAAATAACAAGTACATATTTATTAATACTACTACAAATAATAATGGTTTATAGATAAAAATAAATTAACAACGTATAATGTAGGTATCTAATGACTCATATTGTTTAACAAACATCATAACTATAATAAGAATAGTACAAAAGATGAATAATACAATCTATAGAATCATCATATTGAAAGAAACAAAAAGAACAATTATTATTTAGGGGATTATTTTAAATGAATTTATATGAAGGACCGTGACCGTCTCATGTTGGAACATACCAGTCAGGTGGAACCTACACATGGACAAGCCATTATGCTAGGACCTCTGGATTTATCTAACTTTGACTATCCCACTCAGAGAGAAGCAGGAGTTCAACCTAACCACCTGAAGGAAAATACTCAAACATCCACAAGGTTGACTATGAGGAAAAAAGAACCACCAAGGCAATGCTCAATGCCAATGTCAATGCTCTTCGAGCCACCAGATCCGGATCCGAATCCACAATCGTCCGTAATTAATAAAACACTAATGCAGGCCCATGGAATGGAGGGAACTCCAATGCTGGGCCCAGTAACCCATTGCACATGGAAAAGGGTGCAATGTGGAGGAAGTGATGGTCACAAGGAAGACCCTAACCCCAGGGTTAGGAAATGAAAACTGAAACACGCCAATCGGGGGGGAATCCCACTAAAAGATGGAAAATGTCAAGTGGCAAAATGAGTCTTGAGGAACCATAGGCAGCGGCGGGCGAGACCCAACCCCACCTAGAGAAATGATTGTGTTATGCTGGAACTGGCGTGGGCTTGGCAACCCATGAACGGTTCGCATGATTCAGCACTATTGTGCAGAAAGTCGCCCTGATATGGTTTTCCTGTCTGAAACCATACTGGAAAACAAGGACACCAATGGTATTTCTCTAAAGTATGGCATCCAAGGCTGCTTTCTGGCGCCAAGACAAGGCCATTATAGGGGCCTCTGTCTCCATTGGAATGACAATATTGACATTAAAAGTTTTTCTTTCTCCATTCACCACATGGCTGTGACTATTCAAACTGACTTGAACCCACCCTCGACCTTTGTGGGATTCTATTGTTCACCATCCCATTATGATAAGGGGAAGTCATTGGACCTTCTATACAATCTCTGACATGATTTACCTAGCCCTATTATTTTCTGAGGTGATTTCAATGAGATCATGTTCTATAAGGAAAAGAGAGGAGGAAGTATTCGATGCTCATCCTCAATGTCTAACTTCAAAGACATAGACACTAAGGCGAACCTGGATGATCTAGGGTTCACATGGAATCCTTTTACTTGGTTTCGCAATAATACTGAAGGTACTCGCATCACAGAGCGTCTTGATAGATTTCTGGGTTCTACTGATTAGATCAATCTGTTCAACATGTTTCAGGTTGGCCACATGGCCCTTAACTATTCGGATCACTTCCCAATTCTCATTGACTGTTTGAAAGGCGAACGAAATCGACTACTTACCAGACCCTTCAGATTTGAGAGCTTATGGGGAAAAGACCAGGAACACGAAGAGGTGGTCTGATCGAGTTGGAAGAGTTCACATGAAGATGTTGGCCTCAATCTCTAACAGGTTGCTTTCGGTCTGAGATCTTTGAGCAATAAGATATACTACAAACCCGATTGGCATTATGAAGTCCTTGAAAAGAAGTTTCACAATTTACTCAGGAAACCCCCATCCAAGGGAATCATCTCCATGATTGGTTCCACTTAAAGAGAGTTTGACGGGCCCCTTCATGTTAAGGAAATATTTTGGGCTATGTGGGCGTGTGACACCCATATTAAAGAGGGTGACGCTAATACACGTTATCTTCACCTGAAAGAGTCATCTAGGTGTTGTAAAAACACTATCAGGAGCCTTTTATGGGCTGATGGAAGCAATGTTTCTGACACCTATGGAATTCATGAAGCTTTGGTAGGCTATTTCCAGAACCTCTTCTCCACAGGAACTCCTTTCATGTCTCTTGAAGTGGAATAATGCATCAGACCTGTGATCACCGAGGAGATTAATCGACAGCTTACAAAAGATGTGACGAATGATGAGATACACTTGGATTTGAAGCATATCCACCCCACTAAGGCCCCGGGACCGAATGGTTTTCACGCCTTTTTTTAACAATGTTGGCACATTATCGGTCCTGACGTCTGCAAAATGGTAAAAAACATCTGGGCGGGGAATACAAGCATTTCCATCCTCAACTAAATGGTCCTCGTCCTCATCCCCATTATCAAGGAACCTTAGGAGATCCCTGACTTTAGAAGTATCAGCCTCTGCAATGTCTCTTATAAGATCTTCTCAAAAATCCTTGTCAATCAGATGTGACCTTGGCTTCTTGATATTATCTACAAAAACAAGAGTGCCTTCGTGGCCATGCGACTGATTACTGATAATGAAATTGTGGCCCATGAAGTGTTCCACTCTATGAAAAGGCGCTCCACTATGAAAAGAGGAACCATGGCCTGTAAATTGGATATGACCAAAGCCTATGATAATGTGGAATGGAGGTTCATTAGAACTGAAATTCTGAGAATGGGCTTCTACACTAAATGGACAGAAATTGTCATGCACTGCATCTCAACTATCTCCTTCAGAATCAAGGTCAATGTGGAGCTCACCAGAGGAATCTCCATAACCCGAGGCTTGTTTCAGCGAGACCCTCTCTCCCATTTTCTCTTCATTTTGGTGGATAATGTTTTCTCTAACCATATTTCTAGGCCTGCATCCTCTAAGTCTATTTATGGTGAAAGGGTCTACCATGAGAGCCCACAAGTGTCACAACTCTTCCTCACCGACAACTGCCTCCTTTTCTACAGAGCCACTATTAATTAATGTTCGGTGATCAGACAAGCGATCTAGCAATATGATTGGGCGTTCGGACAGTCTGCCAATCATAGAAAATCGGAAATCTCCTTCAGCGCAGGGGTGCCACCTGACAAGAGAGCTGCACTTTGTGCATCTTCAGACATCCATTTGGTTGATAAACACCAGAAGTATATCGGACTCCCTACGGTGATTGACCGGTCCAAAAAATAAATCTTTACAGCTCTAGTGGGAAGGATTGAGAAAAAAATTCAAGGATAGACCCCAAAAAGCATCTCCAATGCTGGAAAAGGAACCATCATTAAAGCTTCCATTAAGTCTATCCCTAGCTACTTTATGTCGATGTTTATGCTCTTGGTGGCCATCATCAACTTGATCCATTCACAAACTTCCAACTTTTGGTGGGGTAAAAATGATGGAATAAATCGACCCCACTGGTTGGCCTGGGAGAAACTATGAAAACCCAATTCGGAGGGAGGGATGGGATTCCTGAATCTTCTTCTGTTCAATGAAACACTGTTGGCCAAGAAAGAATGCTGCCATTTTAACCATCCATCATATTTATGTGCGCGGGTACTCTGTGCTATGTACTTTCCCCACACGGACTTCTATGGTTCCTTTATTGGCCCCCGCCCTAGTTTCCTCTGGAGAAGTATTTGGGGGACCTGAAATCTTCTGAAATAAGGGCTGGGATGGGGGATTGGAAATGGATCATATGTAAAAATATGGACTGATCCTTGGATTACGATATGGATGGTTTGTGGGCCACATCCCCCGCCCAACCAGGTCTTGAAGATGCCACTATCAACTACCTCTTTTCAGACCAGGGACCGAGATGGTGTGTGGAAAAGATCCAGGAATTGTATAATGAAAGAGACCAAAGAATTATTATGAGAATCCCTTGGGTTCCTTATGCAGGCCCCAACCATCTTTTTTGGACAAGTGATTCTTCAGGCGAGTACACGGTGAGATCTAGGTACAGATTGGCTCTTGGAATTCACTCTCGTGACTGTGATGAGGGACCACAAAAGCACATTGGAAGCTTAACATCCACCAAAAAATACACCAATTTTGGAGGCAGGTGTGCATGGGCACCATCCCTACCATGAGCCTCCTTGTTTATTGACATATGGCCAGTGCTGAATCCTACCCTTTCTACTCAAATATTCTTGAAACTCCTTGGCATGCCATCATTCACTGCATAGGAGGCAAGGAAATAAAGAATAAATGGGGCCCGACTTTGGATGCTTCACTGGACATTTCCTCTGACCACCCCTATCTTCTGATGCGCTGGTGTTCCCCTCTTCCATCATCTAATTCACGATCTTGTTGAACCCTAGCCTAGATCATTTGGGTTTGGCGTAACGAATCAGTTTTCCACCATGTTCATCAGCCTCCCGAGTTTTGGATTAAACGAGCCACTTCATGGATTGAGGAATTGAAGGACCGCAAATGACACTTTATTCTTGGAGTTACCCCCTCTTGTTCCCCTAATTAGACCCCCCCCCCAAATGGAAGGAAGTATTAAGCTTAACATGGACACTTCTCTACCCAAATATGGGCCTATTTCTCTTGGCCTCCGGGCACAAAATCATCTGGGGTAGATCATTGCAGTAAAATATGAACCACATCAGGCCTTCTATGAACCTACAGTTGCTGAGGCATAATCCATACTTGCAAGGATGATGGTCGCTGTGGAATCTGAATGGACTGATATCATCATCGAGTCTGACTGCATTTCTGTTATCAATGCTATTAACCACAATGACACCAGACTCTAGGACTTTGGATTCATCGTCAGAAGAATCTGCTCGCTACACCAAGGATTCTATTGATGCACCTTCTCTTTTACCAAAAGGGAAGGAAACAATGCAGCCCATCCGCTAGCGACCTCAAGACCCTTCGATGTCAACCAACTACCGCTAGACAATTTCCCTTATTGGCTCTGCTTTTGTATGACTACTATTATTCTTCATTAATATTATCTTTCCTTTTTTTAAAAGTGAGATAATTGATGTAGAAGGGGGAAACAATGGCCAATAATAGTAAAAATATACCTCATAAATTTCAATTTATTGATAATTTTAAAGAATTTAATATAACACCATTAGATTTATGTGAAATTTTATTTTTTCAAATTAATTTAATCTTTTTTGAAAATTTTCATTTCATATAACACCGAATATAGTTTTTTATTATTACAGATCTAAGATTTCCTTGCATTATACGAAAAAAAAAGTTAATTATGAACAAAAAACCATTATAGTATCCTATATTGAATGAAACACTATGTTTATATTTTATTAAACACAATTCCATGTCCATTTGATAGCTTGTGTTATACGCATGGTTAAGTTTGTACCGAACACCTATATACTATTAATATGATTACTCAAATATTATTATATCTACCCCTTACACAATGGAATGTAATTTACAAATAATATTAACAAAATTGTGATAATATTATATAAATATATATATATATATATAATGAATCCATTGACTGTAAATTGTATAGAAATAAAAGAAGAAACAATTTGAGAATGAAAAATGCCTTTATGAAGATAACTATTTGTCAGTTTACCAACACAATTCTAATACAATAAATTAAAGAAAAAAAATTTTATTAATTTTTTCAATAATACGTATATATATTATATTCAACCATTTTTTATACACATCCAATAGATTTGATTGGTATAAGTTAAGAATAAATATAATTTTATGAATAAAAGTACGTGTTTTTTCTAAAAGAAAAGTCTATGGTATTTTAATGGAGAACCAATTTTAAATATAATTTTGAAAATTACATATTTTTATTAAAAAAATGAACGTAATATTTGGAATAGTAACATCGATATTCACTTTGGGTAATTTTACTAAGAAGATTAATTTTTTTATGAATAGTGAAAACACAAAATTTTAATTCAAAACATTCTTTTCATCTAATTATTTATATAGTTCAATTACATTATTTAAAACATTAATTAGATAATTTTAATATAAATTAATCTAATTTATGTCATTTTAATCACTTTCACATTTGAATGTGGATATAAAAACATTTCAAACCATTGAACATTTTTACATTAAAAACATTACCTATTGTCTTGTCTGTAAGATTGAATTTAATTTAATTTGTAAAAAAAAGGGATTTGAATTTGTAAAATTAGATTTTATACTTTTAATAATCATAATTTTATATTTTCTAATAAGCGTAACTTATTTTTTGTCCCAAAACCGTAATGATAGTGATAAAAATTAATTACAACGATTAATAGAAAAATGAACATAACAATGGACTAAAAATTAATCTTAAGGGACGTGATGACCTTGAAACGCTTCTGAAAGCCATTTTATTTCCATATTTATATCCCATACTCCCTTTGATCAATTTTTTTAGTTATTGGATACAATTTTACATGGAAAATGTTGAATTCCATTTTTAAAATGGAATAATAATTCCACTCCTCCTCCATTATGAAAAGTCACTCAACCCTCGCACATATTCACACCTCTTAACCCATTTATACCACCCAAAATCTACATAAATAATCTAAAAACATACCTAAATTTATCCTAGAATAATTATTTTTTATAAATCTAAATGTATAATCCTTTTTTTTCAAACTAAGAGGAGTTACCAAAAGAAGAGGCAACATCCTTCCTCATGATCTTTTGTTTTATTTTTATTCTCCACCACTCAGCACTTTTTATAATAGGATTTTATAATATCCTTATAAAACTAAATATACTAAGATTTTTTTTTATTTTAATGGTTTTAAATACACTTACATAGACTTCTAACAAATGGGTAATGAACATAATATTCATCGGTATAGAGAACTAATGCCTCCCAAAATGTTGTGGTTTGTTTTTCCTTTACCATTTATCAAGGTTGGGAATTATGAGGGAAACTAACTTTTTATATTATATTTATGATATTTATAATTTCTTTATGATTTTGTAATTATTATATTAAACATAATTTTATTTTTTTATTTTTTAAATACAATAACTTTGTTTGTGTACGTGTGGACTACCGCCTCATCAAAGTGACGTGATTGGTTCACACTCTGCATGGAATGAATTCTATATTGGTTTATATAAACTATATAATATATATGACACAATAATTCTAATTTAATGATATTATATATATGTATACATATATTTATTGTACCTTCATTATTTAAATTTGATAATGATATTGAAATAGTATTCAAGAGTATATATGACATATCATCTCAATGAACGGTGTATTCCCTTTAATATTTTTATATTTTATATATTATTTTAAATATATATTTATTATATAAATATATATGTAATATTTTTATAATTATTTATATTTATGAAATAAGTAAATATGGATCTACGTAAGTGGATCATGTTTAAAAATCCAAAACATATACAAAAAACAAAGCAGATATTACCCAAAGCAAAATAGTAACATAGAGTCGTTAATTAACAGGTAATATAAATTCATAAATAAACATATTATATGGAATTAGATATATTAATATGGTTTTTTATATTTATAAAAAAACACATATTAATTATACATGATTTTTAAATGAGTTTGAAGAATGTCAAGACTTAAGGTAAGAGAATTTCTTCTCACTTTTTTTCCTTGAGATACATGCCATATTCACCACTTTATTATTTTTTTGGTATATATAATACCACATAAAATTTTCCCTCCATAATTTAATTTTTGTAATTTATTTTATTCTTTCCTGGGGACCATGATTCTAAATTTACTTAAGAAGTAAGGGTTTTCTCCTCTCACTTTAATTTCTCAGAGACTTTTTCCTTATTCTCCACTCATTTTATTGTGTAGAATATATAAATACAATAAAAATACTCTATGACTCTTGTAGTTAAATTTATGTGTATTTATATATCCATTTTAGGATCCTTATTTCATGGATTTAATGGTTCAAATATTACCAAATTGGTAATGTAATTTTGTCTCAATTTGTCATCTTTGAGATATATGTCATTTAATGCCTATATATTATTAAATGGGATTTAAAAAATTGAAATTGAACTTTTATATAATGAATATTATTAATTTAATGATAATATAAGTTTCACATATTTTTATTCTTTCATGGGGATTATGATTCAATGTTTCAAATGTGGAAATAGCTTATTACTGAAATCCCATTGGTTGTTGGGATTTTTAATGAATATGCTTCCATTGATGAAATATTATTATCTATATATAATTAACACCATTAATTTTCTACTACTTAGGTTACTCATTCATATCCAATTAATAGTATGATTTATTGACACTTTGGTACATAAGATAATTAAGAAAATGTTTGTATGAAAATTCAACTTTATTTCTCCTTTCGGTCAGAAACCTATGTTCTTTCAACAACATGTTTTAAAAAATGTTTTAATATTATCAAATAAAGATTAATGTTAGTTTTTAAAATTGTTTTAACTTTTTTAAAAATGGTTATAAAAAGGAATCTTCTTTTCTTTTTTTGATCGAAGAACTTTTCTAAAATTTTTCTTCAAAAAATGAATGTTTCATATGTATAGATTTTTCTGACATCATGACTATACTTCCTTTGAATTTTCTTTTGTAAATTTATAGATTTTATTTATGAAAAATTATTTTATTAATATTATATATTTTCATTGTTTTTAATGTGGTTTTCAAAGAAAAATAATTTCAAAAATGTTTTATTATTCTAGAAGTTTTTTAAATGATTTTAAAAGATTACTTTAAATTTTTTTAAAGATATTTTCAAAGAAAATGGATTTAAAAATTGTTTACATTTTAAAAGAGTTTTAAAATATTTCTAGTTTCAATTATGTGTTTTGAAGTCTATTTTAAATCAAAATGGTATTCCAAAGTCTTTATTCTTTAAAAATAATTTTCAGAAAAGGTTATTTTTATGAAGAATTTTTTTTAATGAAATGTTAGAATTTATTTATTAGAAAATGATTTTTGAAATGGTTTTATGATAATTATTTTCAAGGAAGGAATATTTTTCTTGAGAAACATTGTATGTGATCTTTCATAATCCATATCCATCTAAGATGACATACCTTGTTATAGTTTATGATTTACTAGGGATTTGATCAAGGAATACAATTCATATTTTTTCATGAATGGTGTATATTTATTTTGAATGATACTTATAACACCCATTTACCTACCATGGGTTGCATTATTTTTGAAACCCATTTATTTTCATAGTTTATTCATTTATAAAACAATTATAAAACATATATATTTTCTATAGGTAATGATATGATAGAATGTGTGGATAAAAATTTCATTACATGGGTTATGAAATGATGCTTATGAAACCCATCTCTTTTTATGGGTCATGATATGATGAATATATTATTATTTTCTAGAACATTTATACATGATTTTATTATTCGATAGGTGGGATTCATATCTACCTCCGATTAATTATGTATAGATTTATATCTCGTTATATAATTATGGGAATCATGTTTAAGGGCTTGATTAACTATTAAATTTGGGGAAACCTGATCCACTATAGGAATATGGGGAAACACGATGCACTATGGGATGATGGGGAAACCCAATCCACTATAGGGAAATGGGGAAAACTGACCCCGTGAAAAGAGATGACTATAAATGTGTATGGTGGTGTGTCTTTCCTAGAATTTATAGTCCCCTTGAATTACCATATTATGTTTTGGAAATGCACCTTGAATTATAGGGAATGATGTTAAATGTTTATGTGTCTGTAAAAAATTATCCATCTTATGCATTTGATATTCTCACAGCTTCATGTTCTTTATTATCTTATAATTTCATTTTCATGAACAATGAATCTTCATAGAAAAAATCGTGATTATGATCTTTTATGCAGGGTATGATACTCAAATGTTTTTATTATGTTCTCATGCCCTTATGTTCATGTTATTAATACATATATACTTTATTTACCCTTAATAAGAATTCAATATCACCCCTATATTATGTTTCCTTCCCCCTGGTTATGAAGAAAGCGTTTAAGTTGGAGTAAAAAATTGATTGATATGTAAGATATATGTTGATGATATTTAAAAAAACAAGAAGAATGTGTTATATATCTTTAATTAAAATAAAATATTATTGTCCTAGGGAATTCACTTTTTAAATGTACTGAATATTAATCTCAATTGATGTAATATCCATGTATATTAGGCTTGGGTTTCTATAATTGGTTTGAATGAAAGGTTTGGTCAACCTTTAGAAACCAGGATGAGAAAACCTTATTCAGATCCATAGGGATATATCAATGGACATGCCAAGGGATGTGTCTATAGATAATCCAAATGTGTTATAGTATGGTGTCATAATTTTGACATTCTAATAGTTATCTATCAGGATTATGTGTTTTTCCACTATGAAAATTGACAATTAAAATAGGATTTGTGATTTTAGTCAATGGAATTAATAAGAACGAAATGGGTTAACAATAAATTTGAGTGAAATGTTTCTAATGAGTAGTTAATTGGTATTATAAATTGAGTGAAGGAGATTTTGATCATACCTAATTAGTTATCACGGAATATGGTTAAAAATGTTTACCTTAAAAAATCTTGGACTCAATATAGTCGAGAAGGAAGGATTTCACCATGAGTTCGGGTAATAATGACCATAGAGGAAAGAATATTCAATTTACTTTATGATAAGAATATGGAAAGAATCACCCCGGTGAATATCTCAGAAAAATAAGAAGATGTTTATATTATTGGAAAGAGGGGAAAAATCAAGTAACTGTAAATAAAAAAAATGTATTGTTTGATTAATGAAATTGATGGGAATATTGGCTTCTCTAAGACATCATCAATGGTTAAATGATTTATGTTTTTAACGAATGGTCATTATGAAAATTACTTTCTTGAGTGGAATGATCCCGAAGAGATTCAGCAAGGTGGTGTGAGTAATGGTTATATTTCAACTGATTATGAGACTATAAATGAAATGTGAAAGGAAAGAGGTATTACATAATAGGATGAGGTAGCCTTATTATGTCTTAAGGATGAAGCAGAACAATCAAACTGTTTATGTGTTTGGAGTCAAGAATTATAAAATATATAAGGATTTATCATTTTAAAATTTGTTGTTAAGGATTTAAAATAAAAGTTTTAAAGGTTTTTATTTAAATGAAAAGTGATTCAAGGGCATGGTAAAATTTTGACTAAGGGAAGTAAACCTAGAATATTTTCCTAATAATGATGTATTGATAATGATATATATGGTATGAATAAGTAAATTGAATTGTACTAATTACATAAAAATGAAAAATGATTTGTTGAAAAGGATGTTTTTTCTATCATGGATGGAGTCTTCATAATTTTTTTTATTTAAAGAAATTTATCTAATAATATTTATAATAAATAAACATGAAAGTTTTCAATAAGGATTTGTGGTAATTCAATTTATTAAATTGTTTCAAGAAAATACATGATGAAGGTATTCAAGTGTTTTGTATGTGATAAAAAAGACACATTAGGATATACTGTGTTAATTCTAAGCTATTTTTGAGAAAGTAAAGTGACATTTTTCTAAAATTTTAGACTTCAATAATTTAGGAGTGTTATATTGTTAACTATTTATGGAATCTTTTATGTTAAAATTTAGATAAGGTTTTAGGGAATAGTGTTTTATCTCACTATATAAGGATTTATTCATATTTTATAACATGTGATAGCATTTTTTCCCATGACAAGGATAGATGGAATGACCTATCATTATATTCTTGGATATCATGATTTGTTAATTCTTCATGAATGCAAAATTAACCTTTATTTCATGATATAAGGGATGATGTGGAAGTTGATCAAGGAAAAAATAGGTATGGTTGTAATGAAATAATGTAATTATATATTTTCATCAAAATTATCCAACAAGGGAAAAAAGAATCTTGAAATAAAATTTTTTCATGTTATCGTCCTTCTTGATGATATTGATGACTTTTTTCAAGCTTTGTTTGGTTATAGGTTTATAATTTTTAACCTTCTCATAAAAAAATTCTCTATCACTATAAATTTGTACTTAATGGGTAGTTTTATCTTCCGTATACATGATTTCCCTTTCCACCTATGTTCTTATAGGTGGACTCCTAGTTATGAGTAACTTTGGGTAACTGTCATTTTTCCAATATTCCCTTTTAAAGAACATTTTAGTATTCGTTTTTATGTTTGGGATTTTTATGAATGGAAATTTCAAGTATTAAACAGTTAATAACACAAATAAATTTTGAGAGTGAAATTTACTTTTAAGGAGGTATAACAAAACATCCTAAGATTTTGTGAAATATATTGCTTCATGTTAATTTAATTTTTTTGAAATTTATTTTTCACGAAACACAAAATATTGTTTTTTATATGAAAGAACTATGTTTGGAATGTGTTATACACAACACTTTGATAATAATTCACAACAAAAAACACTTAGATTATATTGTGCCATAAACAAAACAATGTTTTTTTAAACACAATACTGAGTCTCTTTGATAGGTCGTGTCATATGCTAGGTCGTGATTTTAACGAACTACAATATACTATTAATATAATAACAATAATATTATTACAGCTAACACATAGCCGTTCAAACAAATTTATGAATAAGATTAATTAAATTATGAAAATAAGATCTAAACATGTATATAAAATGATTACTTTGATTGTAAATTTGTCAGAAATGAAGTAAAAACTATTTGAGAATGAAGGAATACCTTTTATAAGAAAACTATTTTTCATGTACTAGCACAATTTTATATCCATAAATGAAAAACCACCTTTTTATTAATTTACTCAATAAAAGTTATATAATATATATTCAGTCATTATTTTTGATACTCATTCAATATCTTTGGTTGGTATATGATAATAACAAATCCAATTTTATGAATAAAAAGATGCATTTTTAAAAATTAAAATTGTACCGCTTATTAATATAGAACCCATTTAAAATATTATTTTTTTAAAACATTTATAAATTTTATTTGAAAAAATAAAATTAATTTTTGGAATCAAAATAAAAAAATCTAATATGGGTTAATTTTTTTTTATTTCTTTGAGAATTTTCATTTTTTTGATGAATAGTGAAACACCCTAAATTTTAATTCAAAACTACATTTTTAATCTAATTTATTCATTTAAATAAATTAGATTTTTTTATTTTATAGTTAATTTAGATAATTTTTATATCATATAATTTAATTTATGTCATTATAATAAATTTCACATTGATGTTAAATATAAAAACATTTAGAACTTTTGATCATTTTTACTTTAAAAACCCGCTTTATCGTCCCATCTACGAGATTAAATTTAAATTAATTTATGCTCATTTTTTGGATTATTATTTGGAAAAATGAATTACATATTATGAATAAGAATAATTTATAATGAGTAATAAGTAAAAATTAGTTTTTTTCAAAAAAATATTACTGAAAGTGATTAAAAGTGTTTACAACGATTAACAGGAAAATTTACTAAAAATGGAATAAACCTTAAACATAAGTGGTAAAATTTCATATAGACCTTTACAAAATAAATTTTATTTCAATTTTTATACCATATAATGGATTTTTTAGAATTTGGTTCATTATTGGTGCCATGTTTTCTTGTAAAAAATTGTGAAAAATTCCATTTTAAAAAATTTTCAAGAATTCCCCTCCTCCTCCATAATAGAAACGCACCCACCAATTCCTCATATTCATTCATATATATCCCCTTTTAAAAAAAATATTTTATGAAATAATTTCCCAAAATACCTCCCTTAATTATATAATCATAAATTTTTACATAAAACCATCATAGATATCTATTTGGTAAAACTCATGAGCATTTTGTCAAAGAAGAGGTTACATCCTTCCTCTAGATCCTTTGTTTTATTTTCATTCTCTACCCTCTAAAATATTGTGATATAATGAGTATATATTAACCTATGTATCCTAAATATAATGGGATGTTATTATTCAAATGTTTCAACAAAAACATACACAAAATTCCATACAATGGGTATTGAACTCGTCATTCTTGTGTACGATGAACTACTGCCTCACAGAACGACGTTGCTCATTTTTTCCATTACCACCTCTCATAGTTGAGAATTATGAAAGAAAATATTTTTTATGTAAAATATAGGTAATTTATGATGTATTTATTTTTCTATAATTTTTATATAAATCATCTAATTCTGATTTCCATTTTTTGTAACTATGATAACTTTATTTGTGGATGTGTGGACTGCCACCTCCTCAGAGCGATGATATTCATTCATACTCTAAATAGAGTGCAGTAAGGATGGGATTAGTGAACGTATATTATATATATTAAATAATAAATATACTATAATGTTATTGTATATATGTATACATATATTTAATTTACATTCTTTATTTGAATACGATAATAAAATAGAAACAACGTTCATGCGTACATACGGCCTACCGTCTCCATGAATGATGTATTCTATTTCATATTTCAATATTTTATATATTTTTATTAATACATATATAATGTATTTAAATTATATATATATATTATTATTTAAATTCTGTAATTAAGTCATTAATTATTTAAGCAAGTGGATCAATAATAACAATCCAAAACAAATACATAAAATAAAGCAGACATTACCCGAAAGATAACGTTAACAAGGAGCTGTTTATAAACAGGTAATATAATGTTATAAAAAAATAATATATGGTATCTGATATAATAACATGGTTATTTTTTATATTTATAATAAATTTATATTTTTTATATGGGATGTTTAAATGTGTATGAAGAATTTCAATACTTAGGTTAATGGAATTTAATCAGAATTTTTTTTCCATTAGATACATACAATATTCACCCCATAATTATTTTTTGTGGTGTACATAGTGACCTATGAATTTTTATATCAGTAATTTAATTTATTTAATGATATTAAAATCTTTAATACATGTCATTATTTTGTGGGGATCATGATTATATTATTACTATAAGACTTATACATTATTCACCACTGAATTATTTTGTGGGGTTTATAAAATTCCTGTGAATATATTATATTATTTTTATAATTAAATTTTGGAGAATGTACCAATTCATTTTATTATCTTTCTTTCATGGGGTTTATGGTTCAAAAGTTACCATATCAGTAAAGTAACTTTATCTCAATTTTCCCTCTTTTAGAAATATGCCATGTTATTGACCAATATTATTCTATAAGGTGTATATACTACCCATTGAAAATTTATATTTGAAATATCAAAAAATTTATGATATTTTATGCTTCATATATTTTTATGCTTTGATTATGATTATGAATCAAATTTACCAATTTTGTAATAATTTATCACTCCAATGTCCCCATATATTGGTATTATTTACGATTATGCTTCTATTGATGAAATATTATGAATAATATCTTATGAAGACCCATTTTATTCCCTCTAATATGGTTATTAATTTTATATGCATGTAATGGATCCATTTTTCCATACTTTTGTACATACGATAATTAAGAAAATGATTTTATGAAAATCTATCTTTATTACACCTTTTGGTTAGAAATATGTGTTCTCTCAAAAACCATGTCACATAAAAAAATTATATATTTTTACTATATTCTTATAATGTTTACTTCGCATCATTAACCGTGATTTATTTTTTTTAAATGGTTTCAAAATGGAATTTTCATGTAAATTTTTTATGGATACACTTTTCTAAACTTTTACAGTGCAAAAGTAATGTTCGAAATATATAGATTTATCTAACCTCAGGACCATACTTCGTTTGAAGCTTATTTTAAAATATTACAAGAAGAATTTTTTATGAAATTTTTTTTCCCTAATATTCTGGAAATTCTTTGCTTTCAAAGGGTTTTTCAAATAAAAATGGTTTTCAAATATTATTTATGATTCAATAATTATTTTATTCTATTTTAAGAGACCCCTTTAATTTTTTTCAAATATATTTCCAAGGAAATAAATTAGAAATGATGTTTTGCATTTAAAATTATTTTAATTGATTTCTAGCTTCCTTTATATATTTTTAAATTTATTTTCAATGAATGAGGATTTAAATAGATTTTATTTTTAAAAAAAAATTCAATGAAGATAGGATATTTTCCTCAAGTAACGTTTTCTAATGAAATGGTAAAGCATTATTTTTTAAGAAATAATTTTCTAAATGTTTTAATGAAAATGATTTTTCCTGGATGGTTATTTAAATTAAAAAATGTTCCATGTGATCTTCGAAATTAATTCTACCACTAAGATGACATATATTTTTTATATTTTATGATTTTCTGGGGATATGATACAATAATAACATTCATATTCTTTCTTTAATGGTTAATTTTTTGATTGATTGACATTTACGATAGTAGTTCATCCTCCACGAATTATATTCTATTAAAAGCTGTTCCTTTTCACGGGCTATGAATTGATGAAATTATTATTAAACAAATATATTTTTCATAGATAATGATATGATAAAATTTTAGAATGATCATTTCATAACATGGTTTATGATATGTGGTTTATGGAACCCATCTCATTTCATGGGTATGACACCCCAAGATTTTATTGTAGAGACACAAGGTTGATGTACATGGACATTAAATTACTTTTGAGGAATAATTAATACATAACAAGAAAAAACACTCATGGACTATAATAGTTTAGTGTATTTAGAAACTCGGAACATAATCTTCTAATCATGCTGAAAGATCTTCATCATCTCCCATAATGATCTTCCCTTTTTTTTCTTACCTATAACATTTATTTAAATCCTAGGGAAAAGAAAACATATAATGGGGGAGCTCAAATGCTCAGTGACGGTAGGCATGAAGAAAATGAAACAAATCATATACATTTGAACATAAAAATACATAAACATAATGTTTAAACATCCAAAACCTGAGAAATATATCTTGGCAGTCCATAAGGCATAAATCATAAAGGAAGATTAATCATGATAAAATAGAAGGGAATAAAAAATATAATTGTGTAAAACCATTAAGTACATGATATGATTTCCATAGTAGCTAAGGAATTGCTGCTTAGACCATCTTAATGGACAAAGTCCATTACTGATTCGAGTTCACTCCTGATTCTATTCCTGTATCACTTAACCAGATTGACTTTCCGTTCCAGCCATGTCTATATCATGATATATAAATATTTTCCCAGTGCATTGGAGGGAGATATAGGTCTCACCAATCGCATAATGAAACCATTCTTATGTGTTCCACAACATCATAAATCACATATCATAGCATAACCCATACAATAAAAATGGGATTATTAAGCATCATTCCATCATAACTTAAACCATATAAGATAAAAGGATATAATTCAATCCTAACATAATCAAATAAATGTAAAAATAGGGATATAAATAGAACCATATATTTTCTTATATGGAAAATAATTTTGATAAAACACTATAACTCCATTTTTGTTGAAAATATTCTTTCTATTTCAAAAACATTTTTCCTTTCTTAAAATCTCATACAATTTTAAACTAAAATAAGTTAATTAAAAATAAAACCTAAAAACATTTAAAGGAATCTTCATGGAAATAATGTTCTATGAAATCATAAAAATACTTTCATACCATATAAGTTAAAAAACATTCTTCTTTTACTTTTTCTAGAAAAGTCAAAAAGTGCCTCGTATGGTAAACAAAAGAAAGATTTCTTCCATAGTACATAGTAATAGTAAAAAAGGGGGTAAAAATTAATTTAATCATATATGGAAGAATATTAAATAATTTATTAATTTTTTTTCCTAAAACATGGAAATGGATGATAAATACAACCCTAGTAAATACTTATATATAAATAATCTCAGATAAAAATGAGATTTCAAAATTATCCCTTACCTTAGGTCTGATATGCTTCGTACATATCCAAACCTCCTGTATAATGATTTAAATAATGTCATTGACTTACTAAAGAATCATATTCATTGTTATGATACCATATATGGTTCACTCACAACTTTATATTACCATTTCTTTTGTAAATTCCATGTTAAAGCAGTGTTTTTGGAAAAATCGTTTCATTTATCATACGTGTTTCGACCTGTTATTCATGAAATTATTATATATATACAAATTTAATTAATTCAAGAATGTAAAAAATGTTTTATAATATATATTCATCATATAAATATGATATATTGGTAAATGTAATGAAATACAATGTTCATGGAGATGGTAGGTCATACGTACGCATGAACGCTGATTTTGTTTCCTTATTGAATTGACTAGAATTAAGGAAATGAAACATATATGTACATAAATCCAGTATCATTATTATTTAATATCTTTCATGACTAGTTATTATATATTCATTATAATCGTACATGAATGGTTAATCATGAAAAAATGAATTTCATTGCATTCGTGGAGACACTATGCCGTATGTACGCACGAGTGACGATATCGTTCCCATAATTATTTAATGGTATTGGAGTGGATGGTAGAATATCTCATAAGTATTATCATGTCATAATAATAATATAAATAGTTATTATTTGCACCATTATACCCATCCAGGTAAGGTGGTGGTGGAAAACAGATTACACCACGGCGTGGAGACAATATTCTGTACACACGCACACATGGTGATTTCATTTTACATAGGATGAATAGAAGGTGAAATATGGTTGTTTAATATTTATAATAACAAATCAGTATATCAGTGATACTGATGTTATTACTTTATAATGAAAAAACTAAATAAGAGGAAGTAGATGAAGGAAGAAACTCGAAAGAATCGGTAGAAGAGATTACCTCTTCCTCAACGTTACACCTTTAAACTTCCTCTTATGGAACTAGAGTTGGTCTATTTAGAAGACCATAACTTCCAGAATATTATTAGGGAAGTTTATAAGAGTAATGGGCAGGGTTTGGCTGATCATTAATTCTCAATGTTGTCTAATGTGGAAAGGAAGGAGGTACCCTTTTATAAGGGAAGAGAGGGGCACCGATGGAAACCTCAAAATTATTAATTTATAATAAATCAAACACCTCTTAAAAACCTCACAAAATTAATCCTATACAGATAGTAGATGATATAGGATTTTTATCACATCAAAAAATAAAAGTTATACATGTTTGAAGTTTATTTTAAACATTATCAACTTGATTTACCCTTATTTAATCTATTTAATTTAATTTATTGTAATAAGATTCTAAATTCTAAATTGTTATAAATAATTAATTATGTGTTTTGAATTGTCTATAACTGGATATTTTATGTTATTTTGGACCATATAAATTTTAATTTATAATTTTTAAATATTTTGTTCGATTTTTAAACAATTTTATATTATGTTATTTTTATAAAATAACAATATTGTCAATTTCGACACAATTTATTTATTTGAATTTAAATAAAATCTACACAGAAGATATGTTAGAACTAAAAGATTTAATAGATTCATAACATGTTATATTTATCTAGAAAAGTCTTGTAAAACATACTATAGTTCATATAATATTTATTTTCATATTTTTAAAATCATTTTTTTTACATTTCAATCAATAAAATAATTTCAACATCACTATTGTGTCACCTTTAATGATAATTATATAATCCCTAAAAATTCTAAATAAATTCCCCTTATGTATATAATTTAATTATATTTCTAGATACTATTCATGTTCGATGTTTCATGAATTTTATCACTAAATTAAAATTATTATACATATAAGATTAAAGAGAGTGACATGTTGTCACATTCTTTGGTTTTAATCATAATTAAATAATTTTCTTGGTCAAAAGTCCATAAAATCATTCTATTCAGACCCATAGGTGATATGGGTCGAATTTTAGTCATCCAATAGATTTTTTTCATGTGTTAGGGTAATTTAATAATATTATTTTTACCCTTAATTACACGATGTGCCTTTAACTGCAGTAAATAAAAATTACCGTAGTTACAATTCATAATATCAAAAAAATAAAAGTAACTTATTAACATAATTTGGACCCATTGAATTCAAATATGGAATCCATTTTTTAAAATTCAAAACACAGAATTTGTAGTAATTAGTTTAAAAATAATCTCATTGTTAAGAAAACTGGGTTTAAATGTTAAAACGTAGCAAAAGATTGAAATGTTTTTACATATGAATTCTGTGTAAAATTAATTCTAATGAATTAAATTATATTAAATGGTAAAAATATATTCTATTTATAAATTAAAACCATTAAATATTATAATTTATCCATATAAATTATCTTAATGAAAAAATTTGTTTTTAATTAAAAATTAGAGTATTTTTACTATTCATCAAAATAAGAAACTTAACAGAAAAATATCAAAAATGTATCCAAAGTAAATTATTATATCTTGATTCGAAAGAAGAATTTTGTTTTGTCATATTTAACTTATAAACATGTCAAAAACAAAATTTAATGGGGGTGCGCCATCAAAAGGCCAGAAATCTGCATTTTTTGAAAAATAATTATTTTACCCGAAACATTTATTTTGTTCCCCTAACATGTTCTATAAAATGTGTAAGATGAATTATAATGTCAAAAAATTCAAAATATAATTAATATTATTAATAATGGATAGTTCATTATAATATTATAACAATATATCATTGTTTAGTGAAACTCACTATTGCGTACAACACACGCTATTGAGGAAGGTTGATCTTGCATGCAACACAAGCCAAGAATAGTGTTTGCATATAATATAACCTAATACAGTTTTGATTATAGCACAAGATAATTTTCGTGTAGCTTACAACATAATACATCAATGAAATTAAAAGAAAATGTTTCTTAAAATATGAGGGTGTTACATTCTACCCTCTTTAAAATGAATTTCACACTTGAAATTCTTCAGGGTTATAAATGATTTACTACTTGAAAGTTTCCTTAATAGAAACCCACATTGTAAAAAGGTATACCAAAAATTAACTTCAAAAACTAAATTATGAAATGTAACAAATACCAAAATTAACTAATCACTTGGTTTTCACTTAGGAGAACATAGGTGAAAATATGGATTTCTAAGAGAAACCAAACCATCAAGTCCTGATAGAGAGTGGTAGAGATAATGGATATGAAAAAGAAAACAATCACAAAGCCATAAATTTGTGATGATAAAATGTACCATCTGATTAATCAGATATGAGGGCAATAGGACAACTATTTTTGGTTTTCAAGATCATTTCCCTAAAGTTGAAAAAATTGGAATTAGAAGAAATACATTCTTGATTTCTTTATAATCTCACTGTTGGTCATTCCTTGACCATATTACACTTCATCACTTAAAGAAATGAAGTTGAATTTGTCGTTCCTGAAGTGTTAGCAGATCATGCACTATAATTATGGGTCATTCCATCTGTCTCAAACAAAAGGTTAGAAATGTTATTAAATATAAATAAGTCCATCTATAGTGAGATTAATCATATATGGTTCCTAAAATGGACTTATACCTCATATACAATACCACTTAATAAATTAAAACTAATTTATACTAACCATATACTTCATGTAGGACAGTGGTATGCGCTAAAGGCTTCTCTCACTTCGGTTGTGGGTTCGAATCCCCCATATTTATCTGACGCGTTGGGTTGTCGCTTGTCCTATGGGTTGTCCTTTTTTGAAAACTATACTGTTATAACATTCCTGAAATAATATCGAACAACAAGTTCTATCCTTAAATAATATTATCTTATTTCCAACATAATACATTCTAATCTTTAGTATTATCCAAAATACATATGTCATATATCATAGTATAATGAAAACGATTACTTGAAGGGTCACATAACAAGCATGTGAACACCATCATTTATCCCCCATACATCATAAGATATATATTGTTGATCACATTTCAAACACGTGAATACCATAATCATGTATTCTCTTAAAACCTGTATAACCATCTAATCATTGTGAAAACATGAATGATCCCATAATTTCTATATACTCAAACCATGATATCACTTTGTCCTAATATCATCATGAGCTCATTAATATTATCAAACATTTCATTATCTCCTTATCCCTTCATTATGCGTATATCATCTGCTTCGCAAAAACTTTCAATCACTTTTCATGGTTACTGGTACAATAATATTATTGAAAATTACAATAGACCAATACATAAATATTCCAATATTCACTACGCTAAAAACTGACAAGGGAAGCGCTACCCCTTTATCAGTGCTAAAAAAAGGGCCGATAAAAGGGACCCCTTTATCAGTGCTTCTTTTAGTAGCGCTGATAAAGGAGGGATTTATTATCACTTTTCCCGAGCGCTGATAAATGTCGAGTTTCAAAAAAAATATTTTTTCATGAAAAATAATATTTTATTATATAAGTTTATTTATATTGATATAAATACAATATATATTTTTTAAATATGTTATAGATACATATAAATAGACTATTACATTTAATATATAATAAATTTAGAGAAAATGGCTTCAAAATATTTTAAAAAAATATTATTAATCAATAATTTTCTAATTATTATCTATTAAAATTCATTTAATAACAATTTGAGGACAAAAAAATCAAAACAATTAATAAAAGATCTAAAATACATTCAAAATGTAACTCAATCTTCAAACGGCCATAACTTCTGATCCGGGTGTCTTTTTGAGCTCTACAGCATAACAAATCGAAGCCTGCAACGATCTCTACATGCCAATAATTTAGGAAAATCCACGGTCACATTTTTTGAGCCCAAAAAAGGCCCAAAAGGCCTCCAAAATTGAGTTTTTAGTCGGGATACCCCGATTTTTTAACATTCATACATGTATAACTTCTGATTCGGATGTCCGTTAGGCCTGTACCACATATAATATCAAATATTGTTTCATTTTATTTGATTTTACTTGTTGGGGCATTGAAACAGAATTATAGATTATAATTTATGGTTGTTTTAACAGTTTATAGCTTTTCAAATACACATATATATGTATTTATTCGTAAATATATATGTGTGTGTGTGTGTGTGGGTGTCTATGTGTGTGTCTGTTTGTTATATATATATATATATGTATTTCTTTATTTACATACTTATAAACAAACATCAAAAACATATTTTTTTTTTCAGAAATTCATTTAAAACTAATCTTATATGTACATTAAATGGCTTTTCAAATACACATTTATATTTATTTATTCGTAAATATAAATGTGTTATTTTGTGTGTGTGTCTCTGTGTGTGTCTGTGTGTTGTATATATATATGTATGCATGTTGGATATATCTATGTATGTATGCATGTATTTATTTATAAACACACATAAAAAACATATTTTTTCGTAAATGTATTTTAAACTAATCTTAGATGTATATATTAATATAAAAATAAATATATGTATAAAAATTATATCTATCTATATATATAAATATATTAATATACGAATTAATATATATATACTATTATATGAATAAATATATTTATATTAATATGAATCTATATCAATATATGAATCAATATATGAATAAATATAACAATATATATAGATATATCACTAAATAGAGAAAAAATGAAATGGAATAGTGGTAAAGGTGTAGCAGGGAAAGGGAGGAAGTCCCGGGTTCGAGTTCGGGTGGAAGCCAAGGGCGTGCGCACGTATGAGGATGTGCGGGAAGGGCATTGCGTGGGAGACCTCCCATCGCGCGGGAGACCTGCTAGCACTGATAAAGGGGGTGTGAAGCGCTGATAAAAGCACACCCTCTGTATTATATTTAATTTTTTTTAAATTTTTTAATTTTTTTTTAATTTTTTTTGACCTTTATCAGCACTAAAAAAAGGGCTAATAAAGGGGTCTTTTTTCAGCCATTTTTTTAGCGCTGATAAAAGGGGCCTTTATCAGCGCTTTTCGGAGCTCTGATAAAAGGGACCCCCATATATGAGCGCTGAGCATTACAGCGCTTTTTAGCACTGTTAAAGCCCTTTTTTAGTGCTGATATAGGCCGTTTTTTGTAGTAGCGATTCCACGATACTGTATACAACATTATTTTGGAATCCCATTATATAAACACTTAATCATTCCACCACATCATTATCATATTCAACATCGCTAATAGTGATCGAATGTGACTTCCCTTTGTCCTTTTCCTTAATAGGTTTCTCATTTCGGTCATCATTAACCCTTGTATTAGGGCATTGATTAGCACAATGCCCTATTTCCTTGCACTTGAAGCATTGAAGTGTTGGTGGAGCGTTCTCTATAGTATTTTCTCTATTCATGTCATTAGATACCTTTTTCCCATTACTTCGGAACTCACCTACTCGATGACCTTCTTTTCTGCACATGAGACATTTCCTAGTAGCTTTTAGAAAATCTCCACCATGATTCTTTCCACACATTGAGATTAAAGAAACATTCACCTTCTTTTCAAAATTGTTCTGAAATTTTTCCTTGAACTCCAAATTTCGTTTTTGCTAAAAACCATGATATGGATATATAACATCATCTTCCAGTTCTACCTTGACAGCACAATTCACAATTTCTACATAGCTATTGAAGTATCCTATAACTAATTCCTTTGAAGAATTGGTTTTAAGCCACTAAAGAATCTATAAACTTTAATTTCAGTTTGGATGATAAATTCAGATGCATACCTTGCAAGCCTTGTAAAATTCACTTCTTATATACCAACAGATTCATCATCCTTTTTCATTAGCACATGGAACTTCTTTTCCATCTTTGTTTGAAGAATACGAGGGAAGTACTTATTAAAAAATAAGTTCTTGAACTCTTCCCATTCCATGGAGTCAATTTCAACTTGGGGCTTTGTATTCTTAATTAGAGTCCACCACCGGTCTGCTTCACCTTCTAAATGGTAACCAACTAGAATGACATTTTCATGTTCTGAACATCGAAGTATGGAAAATATCTTTTCAATGGTACTATTCCATTTTTCAGCAATAAGTGGATCAGAGGACCCACTGAAAGAAGGTGGACGTTGCCTCATGAAATACTCAATAGAATATTGTTCCCTTCTCCACTAATTTGGAAGTCTAGAATGATTCACCACTTGTGTAAGTATATAAATAACATTTTACACTCCATCGCCCATAAAATTGGTTTGTTCAAGAAGAAAATCATTGCAATTCCCATTATATTGATCAACACGGTTCCTTCGGGTTCCATCCATCATCTAAAACCGAGAAAGAATAGTGTAAGAGGCAAAAATCATGTTAGGAAAAGAGCATAATAAAGATGGAGTACCTTCAATATATAACATATTAGGTTTATTTCTATGATCGTTACCGTAATTCTAGGACTATAACCTATACTTATACTTAACCTTAGGGACATTCCTAGACATACCTTAGAAATATCTCTAAGGATCTCACTAAAGTTTTCTCACCCTAGCTTAAAAAGGTTAACTAAACATTTTTCTCTGATACCAACTCTAGAGACCCAAGCTTGATGTACATGGAAATTACATTAATTTTGAGGAATAATTAAAACATAACAAGAAACAACAGTCCATGAACTTAATAGTTTAGTGTCTTTGGAAACTTGGAACATAATCATCTAATCATGGTGAAAGATATTCAACATCTCCCATAATGATATTCCTCTTTTGTTTTCTTACATAAAACCTTTATTTAAATCCTGGGTAAAATAAAACATATAAAGGGTGAGCTCAAATGCTCATTAAAGGTAAGAATTGTAATAATAAAACAAATCATATACATTTTAAGTTAAAAAAACATGAATATAAAGTTTAAACATCAAATTCTTGAGAAATAAATCATGGTAGTACATAAGGAATAGGTCATAAAATAACATTAATAATGATAAAATAGCATGTGAATAAAAAATTTAATTGTAAAAACCCATTAATCACATGATATGATTTCCATAGTAGCCAAGGCATTGCTTCCAAGACCATCTTTGCGGACAAATTCCTTTAATAAATCGAGTTCACTCCTCGTTCCAGTCCTATATCACTAAACCAGATTAACTTGCTATTCCAGCCTTGTCTATCTCATGAGATATAAATATTTACCCAATGCATTGGATGGATATATTGGTTTCAACCACCTCATAATGAAACAATTCTTATGTGTTCCACAAAATCATAAATCATAAATCATATATCATAGCATAACCCATGTAATAAAAATAGGATTCTTAAACATCATGCCATTATAACAAAAACCATATAAGATAAAATGATATAACTCCATCATAACATAATCAAATCAATGTAAAAATAGGGATATAAACATAACCCCATATTATCTTCGATGGAAAATAATCTGGATAAAACATTTGAACTCCATTCTTGAAGAAAATATCCTTTCTTCTTCAAAAACATTTTTCCATTCATAATATGTCATACAATTTTAAACTAAAAGAAGTTAATTAAAAATAAAACATGAAAAATTGTAAAGGAAGCTTCATGGAAATAATGTTCTATGAAATCATAAAAATACATTTACGCCATATAAGTTAAAAAAATAGTCTTCTTGTACTTTTGCCGGAAAAGTCCAAAAGTACCTCACATGGTAAACAAAAGGAAGATTCCTTCCATAGAACATAGTAAAAGTCAAAAAGGGGTAAACATGACTTTAAACCAACATGTATTTAAATTAAATACTTTATGAAAACATTTATCTATAACATGGAAATGGATGATAAATAAAACCCGAGTAAATATATACTTATAAACAATTTCGGATAAAAATGAGATTGCAAAATTTTCCCTTACCTTAAGTCTGATATTCTTAATACGTATCCAAAACTCTTGTATTATGATTTAAATAATGTCATTTAATTATTATAGAATCATATTTATTGTTATGATATCATATATGGTTCACTCATGACTTTATATTACCCGTTCTTTTGTAAATTCCATGTTAAAGCAGTGTTTTGGGTAAAATCATTTCATTTATCTTATGTGTTTCGACTTTTTGTTCTTGAAATCATTACTTACATACATATTTACTTAATTACTGTATTTAAAACATGATTTATAATATATATTCATCATATAAATATGATATATTTATAAATGGAATGAAATACACCGTTCATGGAGACGGTAGGCCGTACATACGCATGAATACTATTTTCATTTCCATATTGAATGGAATGGAATTAAGTAAATGAAATGTATATGTAAATAAATACCCTATCATTATTATGTAATATCTTTCATTATTATTTATTATATATACTTTATAATCATACTTTAATGGTTAATCATGAAAAATGAATCGCATCGCATTCGTGGAGACGGTAAGCTGTATGTACGCACGAGCGACGATATCGTTCCCATAATTATTGAATGGTATTGGAGTGGAAGATAGAATATATCAAAAGTATTATAATGTTATAATAATCATATGAATAGTTATTATTTTCACCATTATACCCATCCAAGTAAGGTGGTGGAGGAAAACAGATTACACCATAGTGTGGAGACGGTATTCTGTAAGTACGCACGCGCTGTGATTTCATTTTCCGTAGGATGGATAGAAGATGAAATAGGGTTGTTTCATATTTATAATAACATATCAGTATATTAGTGATACTGATGTAATTAATTTCTAATGAAAAAAACTAAATAATAGGAAGTAGAAGAAGGAAGAAACTTGAAATAATCGGTAGAAGAGATTACCTCTTCCTCGACGTGCCACCTTTAAACATTCTCTTAAAGAACCAGAGTTGGTCTTTTGAGAAGACCAGAACCTCTAGAATATTACTAGGGAAGTTGATAAGTGTAATTGGTAGGGTGTTTCCGAGATTGAAGGTTCAATGTTGTGTAAATAGGATAGGGAGGAGGTGCCCTATTATAAAGGAGGAGAGGGGAACACTTGGAAACCTCAAAAATATTAATTTATAATATATCAAAACCAACTTAAAAACCACCAAAAATGACTAATATTAGAATATAAGGCGGAATAGGGTTGTAATATCATCAAAAAATAAAATTTATACATGTTGGTAATTTATATTAAACCTCATCAACTTGATTTATCCTTATTTAATCTATTTAAATTTATTTGTGGTAATAAGCTTCTAAATTTTAAATTTTTATAAATAATTACTTATGTGTTGTTAATTTTCCATAATTGGATACTTTATGACATTTTAGACCATATAAATATTAATTTACAATTTTTAAATTTTTTTTTTGATTTTGAAAAAAATTTATATTATGTTTTGTTTATAAAATAACAATAGTGTCAATTTTGACACTATTAATTTATTTGAATTTAAATAAAATCCACACAGAAGATATGTTCGAAATAAAATATTTAATAGATTCCTAACATGTCATATTTATCTAGAAAATTCGTGGATCACATTAAATAGTTCATATAATATTTATTTTAATATTTTTAAAACCATTTATTTGATATTTCAATCAATAAAATAATTTCAACATCACTATAGTGTCACCTTTAATGATAAGTATTTAATCCCTAAAAATTCTACATAAATTCACTTGATGTATATAATTTAATTATCATTCAGGATACTATTAATGTTCTATGTTTTATGAATTTTATCACTAAATTAAAATTATTATACTTATAAGATTTAATAGAGCGACATGTTGTCACTTTCTTTGGTTTTAATAATAATTAAATTATTTTCATGGTCAAAAGTCCATAAAATGAATATATTACTACTCTTAGGTGATATGGGTTAAATTTTAGTCATCCAATAGAATATTTTCAGGTGTTAGGGTAATTTTATAATCTTATTTTTACCCTTAATTACCAGATTTACCTATAACTGCAGTAAATAGAAACTACCATAGTTACTATTCATAATATCAAAAAAAAGTAACCTATTAACATAATTTGAACCCAATGAATTAAAATATGGAATCAATTTTTCAAAATTCAAAACACAGAAGTTGCAGTATTTAATTTAAAATTAATCCCATTGTTAAGAAAACGGGTTTTAAAATTTAAAACATTGCAAAAGATTGAAATGTTTTTACTTATGAATTCATTGTAACAATAGTGCTAATTACTTATATTATATTAAATGGTAAAAATATATTATATATATACTTTAAAACCATTAAATATTATAAATTATCCATATAAATTATCTCAAATAAAATAGTTGTTTTTAATTAAAATTTAGCGTATTTTAACTATTTATCAAAAGAAGAAACTTTTCAGAAAAATATCAAAAATTTATCCAAAGTAAATTTTTATATCCTGATTAAAAATAAGAATTTTATTTTTTCAAATTAATCTTAAATAATTTCAAAAACTAAATTTAATGTGGTTGTGCCATCTAAAGGCGGAAAAACTGCATTTTTTGAAAACTACTTATTTTACCCAAAAAATTTATTCTGTTCTCATACCATGTTATATAAAATGTGTAAGATGAATCATAATGTCATAAAATTCAAAATTTAGTTACTAATATTCATAACGGGTTGTTAATAGTAATATTATAACAATATATCATTGTTTAGTGAAACTCGGTATTGCGTATGACACACGCTATTGAGGAAGGTTTCACTTTCGTGCAACACAAGCCAAGAATAGTGTTTGTGTATAATATAAGCTATTACGGTGTAGTGTATAGCACAGGATAATTTTGGTGTAGCGTAAGACACAATACATAAATGAAAATAAAAGAATATTTTTCATATAATCTCAGGGTGTTACATTCTACCCCAATTAAAATGAATTTCTCCCTCAAAATTTGTCGGGGTTATAAATGGTTTACTACTTGAAAGTTTCTTTAATAGTAACCCACATTGTAAAATGGAATACAAAAACATAACTTTAAGAACTAAATTATGAAACGTAACAGTTACCCAAATTAACTAATCACTGGTTTTCCACATAGGAGAACATAGGTAAAAATTAGGATATGGAAGAGAAATCTAACCATCAAGTCATGATAATGAGTGGTAGAGAACATGGCTTTGAAAAAGACAAAAATCAAAAAGCCATAAATTTGTGATGATCTTAGGTGCCATCAGATTCATCAGATATGAGGGCAATAGGACAACATTTTTGGTTTTTAAGAACATTTCCCTAAAGTTGAAAAAATTGGAATTTGAAGAAATACATTCTTGATTTTGGTACAATCTCACCATTGGTTGTTCTATGAACAATTTCCACTTCATCTATCAAACAAATGAAGTCAAATTTGTCATTCGTGATGTGTTAGCAGATCATGATATAGAATTATAGGTCATTCCATTTGTCTCAAAAAAAGGTTAGCAAAAGTTATTACATATACATAAGTCCATCTATTGTGAGATTAATCATATAAGGTTCCTAAAATGGACTTATACTTAATATATCATACAACGTAATAAGTCAAAACTAATTTATGCTAACCATGGAATTCCTTTAGGCTTGTGGTACGCGATAAAGGCCTTTCGCACTTCGGTTGTGAGTTCAATTCCCATAGCCTTGTTCCGATGCGACGGGTTGTCGCTCGTCCTATGGGTTGTCCTTTTTCGAAAAAAATACTATTATAACATTCCATAAATAATATCGAAAAACATGTTCTATCCTTAAATAATACTATCTAATGTCCAGCATAATCCATTCCAATCTTTAGGCTTACCCAAAATACATATGTCCAATCTCATAGTATAAAGAAAATGATTACTTGAAAGGTCACCTAACAAGCACGTGAATACCATCATTTATCCCCCATATATCATAAGATATATCTTGTTGATAGAATTTCAAAATATGAATACGTTAATCATGTATTATCTTGAAACATGTATAACCATATAATCTTTATGAAAACATGAATAATCCCAAAAATTCTATATACTCAAACCATGATATGATATTGTCCTTATATCAGTCAGGAGCTCATTAATATTATCCAACATTTCATTATCTCCTTATCCCTTCATTAGGAACATATCATCTTCTTTCCAAAAATATTTCAATCACTTTTCATGGTTACAAATACCATAAAATTATTCAAAAACCACAATATACCTATACATATATATTCCAATATTCCACGATACTATATACAACATTATTTTGGAATCCCATTACATAAACACTTAATCATTCCACCATATTGTTATCATATTCAACATCTCTAATACTGGTCGCATGGACTTCCCTTTTTCCTTTTCTTTAAGAGGTTTCTCATGTCGATCAACATTAACCCTTGGATTAGGGAATTGGTAAGAATAATTCCCCATTTCTTTGCAATTAAAGCATTGAAGTGTTGGTGGAGCATTCTCTGTAGTCATTTCTCTATTCATTTCATTAGAATCCTTTTTACCATTACTTCAGCACTCAGCTACTCGATGACCTTATTTTACACACATGAAACACTTTATAGTACCTTTTAGACAATCTACACCATGATTCTTTCAACACTTTGAGAATAAAGAAACATTCACCTTCTTTTCACAATTGTTCTAAGATTTTTCCATGAACTCTATCTTTCGTTTCTTGTCAAAACAATGAGATGGATATGTAACACCAACTTCTAGTTCTATATTGATAGCACAACCAACAACTTCTTCATAGATAATGATGTCTCTTATAGCTAATTCCCTTAGAAGACTTAGTTTTAAGTCACTGAAAATTCGATCAACTTTACTTTCATGTTGGATGATAAAGCAAGATGCATACCTTTCAAGCCTTGTAAAATTCACCCCGTATATACCAACAGATTCATCATCTGTTTTCTTAAGATCAAGGAACTCCTTTTACATCTTTGTTCAAAGAATTCTAGGGGAGTACTTGTTGAAAAACAAGTTCTCGAACTTTTCCCTTTCCCTGGAGTCAATTTCACTTTGGGGCCTTGTATTCTTAATTAGAGTCCACCCCTAGTCTGCTACACCTTCTAAACGGTAAACATCCCGAATGAATTTTTCATTTTCCAAACATCTAAGTATGGAAAATATATTTTCAATGGTACTAATCCATTTTTCAACAACAAGTGGATCAGAAGACCCACTGAAAGAAGGTGGTCTTTGCCTCATGAAGGACTCAATATAATATTTTTCCCTTCTCTACTCATTCAGAAGTCAAGAATAATTCATAGCTTATGTGAGTATAGAAATAAGATTTTTCTCTCCATCTCCCATAACATTGGTTTGTTAAGGAGGAAAATCAATGCATGGACCATTACATTGATCAACACGGTTCCGTCTGGTTCCATCCATCGACTAAAACCCAAAAAGAATAGTGTAAGAGGAAAAATTAATGCTAGGAAAACAACATAATAAAGCGGGAGTACCTTCAATATATAACATCTTATGTTTAATTCTAAGATCGTTACGATAATTCTAGGACTATAAACTATAATTATAGTTAACCTTAGGGACATCCCTATACATAACATAGAAATATCTCTAGGTATCTAACTAATGTTTTCACATCCTAGTCTCCAAAGGATAACTAAAACTTCCCTATTATACCAACTATAGAGACCCATGCTTAACACACATAGACATTACATTACTTTTGTGGAATAATTAATAAATAAAAAGAAACTTCACTCAGGGATCATAATAGTTTAGTGTCTTTGGAAACTCAGAACATAATCATCTAATCATGGTGAAACATCTTCAACATCTTCCATAAAGATCTTCCCCTGTTGTTTTCTTACCTAAAACCTTTATTTAAATCTTGGGGAAAATAAAACATATAAAAGGTGAGATAAAATTCTCAATAAGGTTAAGCATGGGGAAAATAAAACAAATCATATACATTTGAACTTAATAAAACATGAACATAAAGTTTAAACATCAAAATCTGGAGAAATAAATCTTGGCAGTACATAAGGCATAGATCATAAAGGAATATTAATCATAATATTATAGCATGGGAATAAAAAATTTAATTGTGGAAAGCCATTAAAGCAAATGATATGATTTACATAGTATCCAAGTCATTGCAACCAAAACCATCTTAGTGGACAAAGTCCCTTACTGGATTGAGTTCACTCCTCGTTCCAGTCCTGTATCACTGAACCAGATTAACTTGTCATTCGTTCCATGTCTATCTAATGAGATATAAATATTTACCCAATGCATTTGAGGGAGATATTTTCCCCACCCATCTCATAATGAAACCATTCTTATGTGTTCCACAAAATCATAAATTATATATCATAACATAACCCATGTAATAAAAATGGGATTCTTAAACATCATACCTTGATAACATAAACCATATAAGATAAAAAGACATAATTCCATCATAATCTAATCAAATCAATGTAAAAATAGGGATTGAAATAGAACCTTATATTATCTTAGATGGAAAATAATTTTGATAAAACACTTGAACTCCATTCTTGAGGAAAATATCATTTCAACTTCAAAAACATTTTTCCTTTCTTAATATGTCATATAATTATAAACTAAAAGTAGTTAATTAGAAATAAAACACGAAAACATGTAAAGGACGCTACAATGAAATAATTTTCTATGAAATCATAAAAATAAATTCATTCCGTATAAGTTAAAAAATCATTCTTCTTGTACTTTTTCCGAAAAAGTCAAAAAGTACCTCGTATGGTAAACAAAAGAAATATTCCTTCCATAGTACATAGTAAAATTCAAAAAAGGGGTAAAAATGACTTTAAACATACATGTAAGAATAGTAAACACTTTATGAAAACATTTATCTAAAATACGGAAATGGATGATAAATGCGACCCCAGTAAATACTTACGTACAAATAATCTCGGATAAAAATGAGATAGCAAAATTATCCCTTACCTTAGGTCTGATATGCTTTGTACGTATCCGAACATCCAGTATAATTATTTAAATAATCTCATTAACTTATTACAGAATCATATTCATTGTTATGATATCATATATGGTTCACTCTTGACTTTATATTACCCGTTCTTTTGTAAATTTCATGTTAATGCTGCGTTTTGGGTAAAATCGTTTCATTTATCGAATGTGTTTTGACTTTTTGTTCTTGATATTATTAATTATATACTGATTTACTTAATTCCAGAATGAAAAATATTATTTTTAATATATATTCATCATATAAATATGATATATTGATGAATGGAATGAAATACACCTTTCATGGAGACGGTAGGCCGTACGTACGCATGAACGATGTTTTCGTTTCCTTATTGAATTCAATAGAATTTAGTAAATGAAACATATATGTAAATAAATCCAGTATCATTATTATTTAATATCATTCATTATTATTTATTATATGTACTTTATAATCATACTTTAATGGTTAATCATGGAAAATGATTCTGATCGCGTTCGTGGAGATGGTAAGCCATACGTACACACGAGCGGCGATATCGTTCCCATAATTATTGAATGGTATTGGAGTGGATGGTAGAATATCATAGAAGTAGTATAATGTTATTATAATCATATACATATTTATTATTTTCACCATTATACCTTTCCAAGTAATGTGGTGGTGTAAAACAGGTTACACCATGGCGTGGAGACAATATTCCGTACGTACGCACGTGCGATGATTTAATTTTCTGTTGGATGGATAGAATGTGAAATAGGGTTGTTTCATATTTATAATAACATATCTATATATGAGTGATACTGATGTTATTACATTATAATGAAACAATTAAATAAGAGGAAGTAAAAGAAGGAAGAAACTTGAAAGAATCAGTAGAAGATATTACCTCTTCCTCGACATGCCACCTTTAAAATTCCTCTTATGGAACTAGAGATAGATTTTGAGAGACCAAAACCTCCAGAATATTTCTAGGGAAGTTTAGAAGAGTAATGGGTAGGGGTTGGCCGAGATTGAAGGCTCAATAATTTGTAAAGTGGAGAGGGAGTGTGTTCCCATTTATAATGGAGGAGAGGGGCACCTTTGGAAACCTTAAAAATATTAATTTATAATAAATCAAACCCCACTTAAAAACTTCTAAAATGACTCATATTAGATTATTAGATGAGATAGGTTTGTAATATATTCAAAAGATAAAATTTATACATGTTGGATATTTATTTTCAACCTTATCTACTTGATTTATCCTTATTTAATATCCTTAATCTTATTTGTGGTAATAAGATTCTAAATTTTAAATTGTTATAAATAATTACATAGTGTTGTGGATTGTCCATAATTGGACAATTTATGACATTTTAGACCACATAAATTTTAATTTATAATTTACAAATGTTTTTTTTATTTTTAAACAATTTTAAATTATGTTATTTTTATCAAATAACAATAGTTTCAATTTAGAAACTATTCATTTATTTGAATTTAAATAAAATCCACCAAGAATATATGTTTGAACTAAAAGATTTAATAAATTAATAACATGTCATATATATCTATAAAATTAGTGGAGCACATTAAATAGTTCATATAATATTTATTTTACTATTTTTAAAACCATGTATTAGATATTTCAATCAATAAAATAATTTCAACATCATTGTCGTGTAACCTTTAATGATAATTAATTAATCCTTAAAATTTTTAAATAAATTCACATGATGTAGATAACTTAGTTATATTTTAGGAGACTATTCATGTTATAAGTTTCATGAATGTTATCACTAAATTAAAATTATTATACTTATAATATTTAAGAGAGTGACATGTTGTCACTTTCTTTGGTTTTTATAATAATTAAATTATTTTCATGGAAAATGTCCATAAAATGAATCTATTCCGACCTTTAGGTGATATGGTTCGACTTTTAGTCTTCCAATAGAATATTAAAAGGTTTTATGGTAATTTTATAATCTTATTTTTACCCTTAATTACCCGATGTACCTTTAACTCCAGTAAATAAAAATTACAGTAGTTAGTATTCGTAACATCAAAAAAAATAAAATTAACCTATTAAAATAATTTTTACCCACTAAATTCAAATATGGAATCCATTTTTCAAAATTAAAAACACAGAAGTTGCAGTAATTAATTTAAAATTAATCCATTTTTTATGAAAACACATTTTAAAAGTTAAAACGTTGCAAAAGATTGTAATGTTTTTACTTATGAATTCAGTGTAAAATTAATTCTAATGACTTAAATTATATTAAAAGGTAAATATATATTTTATTTTTACTTTAAAACAATTCAATATTATAATTTAACTATATAAATTATCTCGATGAATAAAGTTGTTTTTAATTAAAATTTAGTGTATTTTTACTATTCATCAAAATAAGAAACTTGTCAGAAAAATATCAAAAATTTATCCAAAGTAAATTTTTATATCCTGATTCAAAATAATAATTTTATTTTGTCAAATTGAACGTAAAAACATATCAAAAACTACATTTAATGTGGGTGTGCCATCAAAAGGCGGCAAAACTGCATTTTTTGAAAAATACTTATTTTACCCAAAAAATTATATTGTTCTCATAACATGTTCTATAAAATGTGTAAGATGAATTATAATGTCATAATATTAATAATTTAGTTACTACTATTCATAACAGCTAGTTTATAATAATATTATAACAATATATCATTGTTTAGTGAACCTCAGTATTGCGTACAACAGACGCTATTGAGGAAGGATCCTCTTGCATGAAACACAAGCCAAGAATAGTGTTTTCATATAATATAATATAATAAAGTGTTTCATATAGCACAAGATAATTTTGGTGTAGCGTACAACAGAAGAAATCAATGAAATTAAAAGAATACTTTTCATAAAATCTCGTGGTGTTACATTAATGGTATGTATCCTCTTAAATTATTTCAATTTGTTTGATAGATAGAATTAAAAAATAAATTATTTAATATAAGATAAATCATATAAAATCACATTGATAACACTAAATAAACATTTAAATTGAAGAATGATTAAATAAGAATATTTTTTCTAGAAATTAAAGAACATATAAAATGAAATAGTAACTTGTCATTTGGAATATTGATGTGACCATTAGGAATTGTAAGTATACCAATATAGTAGTAACATCACCTATTAATGTATAAATAATTAGGTATTCTATAAATGAAAATATTATTTAATTATATCATTCTATAAGTAAATAACAGTTTTGAAAATGATAAATTAATTGTCCGTATTTCTATAAAACCTTTTTTTTACAATTTTACACTTAATATAGTGATTTATAAGAAAATAAATTTTCATAAAATAGAATCACAAATTAATATTTTCTTGTCTTATGATTATAAGATAATTGTATGATACCTTGATTAATTTTTTAGAGGGCTATGGAATGAGTTATAATTTTAAAAATGACATTTTTTTGAGTAAATGATGATTTTAATAAAAAAAATTAATTCTCTTATTTCGAAAATAATTTTCATAAAATGATGTTTTTTATAATCTTTCACTTTGAGAAATGTTTAGGGTGAATTTTTTGGTTTTTTCTAAAAAATTTGAATTTTTGGTGAATAGTGAAATAAGGTAATTTATGGTATAAACTAAATTCATGAATTATTGATCAATATATGATGTATGGCTGGTGTAAGCCTATAATATATCCCAATACATAATTTTATTATTATTTTTAGTGATAAGGTTTAAATTATCCTTTTTCTGGATCCAAAATAATAAACTAATGAATAAAATAATCAAAAAACACCCCTCTCGACAACTATAAATACAAACCGCACCACCTCTCGTAATCACACCTTAAAATCCTATAATTTTGTTCAATTTCTACAAAATACTACTCCCAATTATCTTCCCCACGTTTAGAAGCCTTTGGCAATTCCAAATGACCAATCCCAAGGTGATAAAGGAGTTTCTCAAGAGAAGAATTCAAGAGGCAAAACCCCAAATCAGTCACTTTCAATTTTTTCAAATTTCATTTCATTTCTTATCCTCTACTCATATGAACTAATTCAAGTGGAACGATAACTATAGTATCTTATATATACAGTAATTGTATACTATTTATTGAATATCCATCATCAAATCCCTTCTCATCTCTCTGTTATTAAAATAATGAAAACACCGTCCGTGATTTGTTGATTTGCTGCAATCGTGGACAATCCTTTGTCATTTTCCGTTACTGTATTCATGGATGGTCATTAAAAATTATAATTGTTTAAAACGAATGTGGAATATAAATTAAAACTTATTTAGATATCTATAAATATTGTATAAAATGTAATATTAATTAATTAAATGAAACTAGTGGATGATGATCAGAAAATTCCAAAATAATCCAAATGGCTATCTTTAACGTTTTATCTAATTAATCATACTCATACATCAAAAAAAATATATATATATATAAAACCATTTAATGTCCTTTTTTTCATTCATATAATATAATTTCAATTTTGGATAATTTTTCTAATTTTACATGATATTTCAAACATGTATACAGGTGAACCAATCAGCCCTGAACAATAAGATTGAATCTCATAAATCATTAAAAAGACCCTAAATGATCTTAATAAAATAATAATAAATAAAATAAATGTTAAATATGTTCAAATTAATTACTAATGAATGAAATCTCATTATCCAGCACATTAGGTTCATGTGCAGAACACTTTCAAACAACAGGTAAGGGATTCTCCCTGAATCACCATTTTCCATTCAGGTTAATTTTTCTATCAATTTACCCAAATGTAATAATTAATTATTACACTTTCATACTAATAAATTCTGTGTGAATGTTAGAAAAATATTTACCATGTTCAATTCAAATTTCATTGAGGTGGTAATACATGTTTTATATGGTTCTCTTTTCAATTACACATCAAAAGAAAACCAGATTTAAGGGCACTATTAAATTTTTTACCCATTTACAAGTACACTCCATTATATATTTTAAAAATAATTTATTTGAAAAATATACCAAATTTTTAGATGAAAAACTATCATTTTCATTTTTGATTTTGTAACACCCCAGGTAAATAATAAATATGCCATTTTTTATATTTATTAGTATTTTTGAATAATATATTATTATCACTTTAAAGGAGATGCTATGTTCGATGGCATACCCAATACGCAACAACGAGTTTCGTTGAAATCTTACAATGCCCACTAATAATATGATAATATTATTTCAAATGGTAGTTAACACATAGCCATTGTATTGGCGAGAATGAATAGAAATAACTAAAATATGATTATATATGTTTGTTAAATGTTTTTACATTTATCCAATAAAACATAAAAGCTTAAATTAAGAAAAGAAATTCAATTTTAAGCATAAATACTCTAATATTCACTAAAAGGCCGATTTATCACCTTTTGATAGATAACCCTCTTTAAATATATTTTTTTTCACTCTTATACATTATATTATACCAAATAAAATTCTTCTTTAGAATAAAGATATCAAAATTTACTTTGTATAAATTTTTGGTATTTTTCCAATAAAGTTCAATTTTAAATGAATAGTGAAAAATGTTGTATTTTAATTCAAAACCTCCTTTTAATATAATTTATTTTATGGTTAGATTATCTATTTAATTGGTTTTAATGTTTAATTATAATATATTTTAACCATTTAATCTAATGGTGTTCATTGAAATTAATTTCACTTTAAAATTGGACTTAAACTAGTGTCAATCTTTTAATAGATAGTGTTTCTTAAAAACAAGCTATTTGTTTTGACAGCGGGAATTAGTTATTAAATTAATTAATGAAACTTATATGTTTTTAATTTTTTAAAATATACATAATTTTTGAATTTTTAATATCAAATATGGCTTAGGGTGGAATTTTTGGTAATTTTCTGAAAAACTTCAATTTTTGATGAATAGTGAAACCACTAAGTGGTAGTTAAACAAACTAATTTTTCATTTAAATGAATGTTTACCACTTATGTGAATTGTATTTAAAAAATACGACATATATGGTTGTAATTAGTAAGTAAAATGTGGTTTAATGGGATTAAAATATTTTTTTGGTGAATAGTAACTTTTGAGTTTTGGTAACCGCGATTAGAGGTAATTAGTGTAATTTAAGATAAAAATAATATTATAAACATATAAAAATATCTTGTCACGTGTCCTAAACATAATGGATAGGTCATGGCCGACCAAGATAATCAATGGGTCAATTTTTGGCACCCCATGGAGCCACTTGGGTAAGATAATGACATTAATACCTTTTATTTAAAGAAAAAATAAAAATATCACAAACATGTATTATTTTACTAAATCGATTTTTAAATGAGAATGTATAGGTTATATTATTGACTATAAATAATCATTAGAAAGATAAAAATATTTCCTACAAAATGATATTTTTTTTATAATTTTTGTACATCAAAAATAAAAAATTATTTATGACACAATGATGATGCAGTGTTTAAATCATTAATGAATGATTTAAAAAAATAAGAAGCTAATGTTTAAAATAATATCCAACACATGTCCAATACTTATTGGATGATTTTATTTCGAATAGGGACCACCCTATCTTCATCTTTAATGATTTTGGGATCTTTATAAACCGAATTTCATTTTATAATAAAATAATCGTTTCAAGATATCCAAAAGATCCCCCCCTCTCCCTTATAAAAAGACCCCACTTCCTACCCATATATCACACTTCTCAAGTCCTTTTTCTCATCCAAACTCTATTCAAATAATCTCCCAATATCCCTCTATTAATCCTAGAATCCTCACCATAGGCAGAAATCTCTTCAAGAAACCCTTTTGGTTCAAACCAAGGAAAGTTACCCGATTTAAAGGAATTGTCTTCTCTTATGATCTTTTGTTTTATTTTTCTTCTCCATCCCCCTAAAGTATTTTTATTCCTTTATTTTGTAACAACACAAGTATCTTAAATATACTATGATGATTTTATAAAAATTATTCGAGCTACACTTACACACACCTCCATCTAATGGTTAAAGAAGATACTGTTTCTGTGGGTGGTGAATTATAGCCTCACGAAACGATGATTGTTTAATTTCTCTTAACACCTTTAATGGTAGCCATTATGATGTCACTATATTTATATATGATATATATATTAATATATGTTTTCTATATTCTTCTATATTTTATGCTTAAATCATATCATTATGCTTTTCATGTCGTGTAATTGCGATAATTTCATCTGAGGAAGTGTGGACTACCGCCCCCTTAAGTGATGTGAATGGTTCATGAAATACAAGGAATGTATTAAGAGTGAAATTAATGAACGTATGTGACCTATATAACATATATATTATACTGGAATTATAATATATATATATCTCTTTTATTTTTAATTCCTTTAATATGACAATGAAATGAAAGTGGCGTTCATGCGTACGTACGGCCTACAGTCTCAATGAACGGTACATTACATTTATTATCTCCAAATGTTATGGAATAGTATAAAATGAATATATACTGGATATATATGATATTTAAATCATTAATACTATTCTGTATATGATTTACTTATAACTACATGTACAATTCTTTTCAAACTAGTTTATTTTTTTGACTCATGTACCAAAGATCGACAAAACGTATGATATGAACTCACACAATTACCTAATTATAATAATATTATAATATGTGTTATGAATTGAATAATAATTTTTAATGTAGGTCCTTAAGAAATTATAAATTGACCAAAGTTTATTATTCAGGAATATAATGAAACGAACAAGTCAAGTCGGATTTGAGGTAAAGGATCCAACCTCTCTCTTCTTTTTAAGTAATCTCTTTTATGTCATTTCATTTAAGCTCATCATTCTTATGTTTGGGGATGTTCTTTTATATTACTAATTCTATAATTTTTATGTTCATATTATGAGGGACTCTATTTGATCTCATAAATGCACATTTGGAAGTTTTATGCGGCGTCGTTAGGCTGCCGAGTTTTTGTAAGGGATTTTTCATCTCACTTTTATTCCCGTGAGATTTATGCTAAATTTGCCACCATTTCCTTTGAGTGGTGTATTTACTGCCCATTATTCTAATCTCTGTGTAATATAATTTTGGTTATGAGTATTTACATCAATGTTTTATATCCATTCTTTCATGGGGTGTATGTTTCGAAAGTTACCCAAGTCAGTAAGGGAACCTTTCACCCTCCTCTTTTTAAAAAGACTTCTTTATGCTATGTCTTTTAATTTACATCTTCTTATGTTGGGATATGTTCTTCTATATCCTTATTGATGTAAATTTTATGTCCAAGTGATGAGATACCCTTTTCTCTCTCATCAACTCATTTTCTAAATTTTAATGTGACGTCGTTAGGCTGTCGAATTTCTGTATCAGAACATCTTAACCCAATTTCCATTTTTTCGGTCAAACCAATACTTCATGATTATGTCATACTATGAATTTTTGTGGATGGCCTCTGATTTTAATACACTTAATATCCTCTTATTTTAGGTTTATTTATATTTTCCACACATAATCATATAATTGATTTATTCTTAATCTAAGGATACCAACTTTGTATAGGACTTCGTCTCAATCTCCTTTCATTGAGGCATATTTTTTTATACAAGACTTTCTTTTATATGGTGTATAAAACCCTTTTGACTTTTCATTTCATTCCAAGGAAATATTTTCTCTATGAATCATTTTACTAAACGACAAGATGTATGTTTTTTACGTACGCGGTGACAATGAACTTTCCGTAGTGAGTATTATTTAATCTTTGGCTTCCTTAACAAGCTGTGATGTTTTTAAGAAAAGAAAAATAAATACCACATAATCATTTATTTATTGTTTTATTTAAAATGGTTTTGATAATGTTTGGATTATATCAATGTGTTTTATTGATATCTTGTGATTCAAATGTGGAAATGTTATGTTTACCTTATACATGTCTTATGTGATACGATTATGTTATGGTTCCTGGGAATTGTTTATGAATTTAGGTGGTTCTGTGATACACTAAGGGCGGATGAGCCCAAGATAGCTCTCCAATGCATTAGGTAACATGAAGGAGTTAAACGCTAAGGTTTCTTTGAAGAGATTTAGGGAATATACTGTGGTTGGTATACCAAACGTAACCATGAGGGTTGCTCCCTACGTAAGAATGTTATGAATGCCTCAAGTTACCTTTATGTCTTATGATTTCTATGATTTATTCATAAATCATATGATTTCATGAGGTATGTTAAATGTTTATGTTTTATGAGTAAAGTATGTTTTCATTGATTCTTATGTACACATGGACTAATATTTCCTTTACGTATTTTTATATCCTTTACTGAGATTTTTATGCTCATCCCATGTTTTTGAAATATTTTCCACATGACATAAAGTGGAATAGGGTCAAGGATGGAATCAAGGAAATGTCTTTCTCTCTATAACATGGAACTATACATGACTCTTTTGTTCAAGCATTTTTATTTTGTGAATAAAATAGAAACTGAGTAGATGTGTCTACTTTGTAATCTTTGCGATGTAATAGTTATGTCTTAATTATCTAAAACTATAATCCTTAAAAGATACTCAATGTGAATTTTTCATTTAATTCAATATTATGTAATGTTTTAGGGCTGGATCCTTATAGTTGGTATCAAAGGTCGGTTTAGACAACTTTAAGGATTAGGAGTATTCGTTAGACACATGATTAGTCCTTATGTTTATTATTTTAGATAATCCCTTGTTTTATAACTTTTTCAGATCACAGAAAGTTTGATACAAATGGAAGGAGGAGGATCTCAAATGACATTCTTATCTCTTCCTGATGACATGCTTCTAATAATGATTGCAAAGTCATGTTCGGATGATTGTGAAACTTTTTCTAGCATACAACTCACTTGAAAGGAGTTGTCTGAGATGTCAAACACCTCTAATATACCTCGTTATCATTGTGGATCGTGGGTTGTATTTAGAAAAATCTAATTTTCACAATATTCTCATATTTTCAAGAAAGGTAAATATTATCAAGGAATTTTCAAATAGTTTACCTTATCACAATATTTTGAAGCATATTATGATTTTAGAAAAGGTGTTGAAGAAGGAGACCCGTGCACAACCTATTTATATTTGATTTTAAAATATAGTCTCTCAGCACATACTTATGTTATTTTAAAAGGACCATTAATTGAAAGTTTCAACTCAATTTTGGCCCGACTATTTTATAGAAATCATGTTTTATCAGATGTATTAAAATTATATGTCATACAGGGTTATTTTCCAAAACTGTTTTTCTGTGAATACCCATATGATCCATGTTGTACAAGGTGTATTTGGATGAAGGAGGTAAATGATTTTGAAGGATATCTAAATCATTTTTGTGATGCATGGACCTTATACCTACATGAACAAGATGACGATGAAACCAAATGGACACCATGATCAAGGAATGATGTTCTTCATTTTGGGGATCATTTTATTTTATCTTAGAATGGTGAAATAAGACTTCAGGAATTAAGATTTTGAGATCATAATGAATTTGCATGAAAATGAGAGGTATAAAGAAACCACTGTGGTTAAAACATGTTAGGGTTATTTTTTGAGTTTTATAAAAAGGATAACCCGTAGGATGGGTGACAACCCGTCACATCCAGCAAGGCTGTAGGAATCGAACCCACAACCGATGGGTGACAAGGTCGCATCGCCTGCCACTAGCCTACTTTAAGTCCCTGGTTATTTTTGATATATTATTTTAATTTAAATGATTTTATAAATCAAGAATAATTTTATTTTTGGTTATCTAAGAAAATGTTGACCTTTTATGGAGGATATGTGATTAGGCTAATTACTTTTAAATATGAGACTTTAAGAGCAACTGATGTTATTTGGAATAAATGTTAATATTTACCTTGGAAGACTATGGATTAAATCCTTAAAAGATTTGGCTTTCAATATTAGTTTGGTTTACTTGGAAGAATTTTATGGACAATTTTTTATCGAATGGTATTTGTTAAACGTTGTGTTTTGTTGGACAAATTTTGGAGATTAAGAATAGATTTCTTTATAATGGATTATCTGTTTTGGGGATTTTATGATCTTCCACTATCCTTTTTGGTTTTCATTATGGTTAAGGTCTAAATACATGAGAAATATATATTTATCTTTTGTGGATTAGGTGATTCTCAATAATTTGATTATATAACTCTTAATGTGAAAAAGTCATCCTAAATACTCATCTTTTGGAGAAAAAAAACATGAGTTTGTGTAAGAAATCTAATATGTGATGAAAGTCTACATGACAAGTAAGTATGTTTCCTTGTGATTTAGTTAAGTTCGTAAATAAATTCTTCAATGAAATGTAACTTAAAACTAAAATGTTGTCTGTTAATGTTTCCTTCTGGGGAATCAAATACCGTTTAACTCATCACATGTTTGTGATTTTCTTGTGGTTAACTTTCTTCTAATCATGTTTTCCATCACTCTCCATCAGAACGTGACCCTTTGTTTTTTCGTCAATGTCTTTGTTTTCCTACATGTAGTCCTAGTATGGGTTAACTTGGGTGACCTTTTTTACTTCTCTTTATTTATTTTAAAGTGATAGTTTTACTGACTCTTGTTCTGATGTGGGACTTTCAATGAAGTTTCTGAGCCTAATTTTAAAATTGCGAGGATGCAATTCCCAAAAGGGGGAAGGATGTAACACCGCAGGTAAATAAAGAATATGTATTTTTTGATATTTATTAGTATTTGTAAATAATATATTAATATTACTTTAAAGGAGATACTATGTTCGATGGCGTAGCCAATACACAACAATGAGTTTCGTTGAAATCTTACGATGCACACTAATAATATGATAATATTATTTCAAATTCTAGTTAACATGTAGCCATTGTATTGGAGGGAATGAATAGAAATAACTAATATATGATTATATATGTTTGTTAAATGTTTTTACATTTATCCAATAAAATATAAATGCTTAAAATAAGAAAGGAATTCAATTTTAAGCATAAATATTCTAATATTTACTAAAAGGTCGATTTATCGCCTTTTGAGGGAGAACCCTCTTTAAATATAGTTTTGGTCACTCTTATAAATTCTATTGTACCAAAAAAAATTTCTTTAGAATCAAGATATCAAAATTTACTTTGTATAAATTTTTTGTATTTTTCCAATAAAGTTCAATTTTTTATGAGAAGTGAAAAATGTTTTATTTTATTTCGATACCTCCTTCAAATATAATTTATTTATATGGTAATATTATCTATTTAATTGGTTTTAAAGTGTAATTATAATATATTTTAACCATTAAATCTAATGGTGTTCATTGAAATTAATTTGATGTTGAAATTGGACTTAAACTAGTGTCGATCCTTTAATAGATAGCGTTTCTTAAAAACACGCTATTTGTTTTGACAGCGAGAATTAATTATTAAATTGATTAATGAAACATACATGTTTTTAATTTTGTAAAATAGACATAATTTTTGAATCTGGAATATCAAATATAGTTTAGGGTGAACTTTTGGTATTTTTCTGAAAAACTTCAATTTTTGATGAATAGTGAAACCACAAAGTGGTAGTTAAACAAACTGATTTTTTGTTTAAATGAATGTTTACCTCATCTGTGTATTGAATTTTAAAAATCCAATGTACGTGGTTGTAATTAGTATGTAAAATGTCGTTCAATGGGATTAAAATATTTTTTTTGGTGAATAGTAACTTTTGAGTTTTGTTAACCGCAATTAGAGGTAATTAGTGTAATTTAAGATAAAAATGATATTATAAACAAATAAAAATATATTGACACATGTCCCAACCATATTGGATAGGTCATGGCCGACCATTAATATCCTTGGGACAATATTTGGGACCCCATAGAGCCACTTGGGTAAGATAATGACATTAATACCTTTTATTTAAAGTAAAAATAAAAATATCACAAACATGTATTGTTTTACTAAAAAAATTTACATGAGGTTATATAAGTTATAGTTCATTTAATATAAATACTCATTAGAAATATAAAAATATTTCCTACAACATGATAATTTTTTTATAATTTTTAGACATCAAAAATAAAAAATTATTTATGACACAATGATGATGTAGTGTTTACGTCCTTAATGAATGATTTAAATAAATAAGAAGATAATGTTTAAAATAAAATCCAAAACATGTAAAATACTTATTGGATGATTTTATTTAGATAATGACCCACCTTATCTTCAACTTTAATTATTTTTGGTTCTTTAGAAACCGAATTTCATTCTACAATAAATTAATAGTTTCAAGATTTTCAAAAGAGCCCCTCCTCTCCCTTAAAAAAAAGACCCCACTTCCTACCCATCTCTCACAATTCTAAAACCCTTTGGCTCGTCCAAAATCTACTCAAATAAGCTCCCAATATCACTCTCTTCATCCTAGAAGCCTAAACTTAGGAAGAAAGCTCTTCAAGAAACCTTTTTGGTTCAAACCAAGGGGAGTTACCCGATTTAAGGGTAATGTCTTCTCTTATGATCTTTTGTTTTATTTTGCTTCTCCAACCCCCTAAACTATTTATATACCTTTATTTTGTAACAAAACCAGTATATTAAATATACTAGGATGATTTTATAAAAAGGATTCGAGCTACGCTTACACACACCTCCGTCGAATGGTAAAATAACATACTGTTTCTATGGTTGGTGAATTACAGCCTCACGAAATGATGATTGTTCAATTTCTCTTAACACCTTTCGTGGTGGCCATTAAGATGTCACTATATTTATATATGATATATATGGTATTTATGTTTTCTATATGCTTCTATATTTTATGCTTAAATCATATCATTATGCTTTTCATGTCGTGTAATTGCGATATTTTCATCCGAGGAAGTGTGGACTACCGCCTCCTCAAGTGTTGTGACTCGTTCATGCAATACATAGAAAGTATAAAGAGTGAAATTAATGAACTTATGTGACCTATATAACATATATATTATACTGTAATTATAATATATATATATATATAAATATATCTCATTTATTTTTAATTTCTTTAATATGACAAAGAAATGAAAGTGGTGTTCATGCGTACGTACGACCTACCGTCTCCATAAACGGTACATTACATTTCTTATTTCCAAATGTTATGGAATAGTATAAAATGAATATATAATGTATATATATGATATTTAAATCATTAATACTATTATTGATATGATATACTTATAACTACATAGACAATTCTTTTCAAACAAGTTTATTTTTTTTGACTCATGTACCAAACATCGACAAAACATATGATATGAACTCACATAATTAACTTATTATTATAACATTATAATATGTGATATTAGTCGAATAATATAATTTAAAGGAGGTACTTAAGAAATTATAAATTGACCAATGTTTATTATTCAGGAATATAAATAAATGAACAAGACAATTCGGACTTGAGGTAAGGGATCCTACATCTCTCTTCTTTTTAGGTACTCTCTTTTTTGTCATTTCTTTTAAGATCATCTTTCTTATGTTTGGGGATGTTATTTAATATTACTCATTATTTAATTTTTATTTTCATATTATGAGAAACCCTATTTGGTCTCATAAATCCATTTTTGGAAGTTTTATGTGGCGCCATTAGGCTGCTGAGATTTCATAAGGGATTTTTCATCTCACTTTTCTTCCCGTGAGATTTATGCTATATTTTCCACCATTTCCTTTGAGTGGTGTATGTACTAACCATTATTATACACTTTTTGTAATATACATTCAGTTATTAGTATTTACATAAATGTTTTATAGTCCTTTCATGGGGTATACGTTTCAAATGTTACCCAAGTCAGTAAGGGAACCTTTCACCCTCCCCTTTTTAAAAAGACTTCTTTATGATATGTATTTTAATTTACATATTTTTATGTTGGGATAAGTTCTTATATATCCTTATTGATGTGAATTATATGTCCATGTGATGAGATACCATTTTCTCTATCATCAACTCATTTTTTGAATTTTAAAGTGACATTATTAGGCTGTGGATTTTTTGTAAGGGAACTTCTTTACCCAAATTCAATTATTTGGGTCAAACCTATACTTATTGATTATGTCCTACAACGAATTTCTGCGGATGACCTTTGATTGTTTTACACTTAATATCCTCTTATGTTAGGTGTATTTATATTTTCCACAGATAATCATGTAATTGATTCATCCTTAATCTAAGGATACCGACTTTGTATGGGACATCGTCTCAATCTACTTTCATTGAGGCATATTTTGTTTTGTACATGAATTTATTTTTTAAGGTGGATAAAACCCTTTTGACTTTCCATTTCATTCAAAGAGAATCTTTTCTCTTCAAAGCGTTTTACTAAATGACAAGAAGTATGTTTTTTTACGTATGCGGTGACAATGAACTTTCCGCCGCGAGTATTATTTAATCTTTGGCTTCCTTAACAAGTCGTAATGTTTTTAAAAAAGGAAAAATAAATACCATATAATATTTTATGTATTTTTGTATTTAAAATGGTTTTCATAATGTTTGGATTATATCAATGTGTTGTATTGATATCTTGTGTTTGAAATGTGGAAATGTTATATTTCCTTTATACATGTTTTATGTGATACGATTATGTTATAGTTCTTGGGAATTGTTAATGAATTCGGGTGGTTCCGTGACAAACTAAGGGTAGGTGAGCCCAAGATAGCTCTCCAATGCATTGGGTAACGTGAAGGAGTTTTATGTTAAGGTGTCTCTGAATAGATTTAGGGAATATAATGTGGTGGGTATTCCAAACGTAACCATGCGGGTTGCTCCATATGTAAGAATGTTATTAATGCCTCAAGTCACCTTTATGTCTTATGATTTCTATGAGTTATTCATAAATCTTATGATTTCATGAGGTATGTTAAATTCTTATGTTTAATGAGTAATGTATATTTCATTTATTCTTATGTACACATGGACTAATGTTTCCTTTCCATATTTTTATATCCTTTACTGAGCTTTTTATGCTCATCCCATGTTTTTGAAATGTTTTCCACATGACATAAAGTGGAATAGGGTCAAGGATGGAATCAAGGAAATGTCATGCTGTCTAGAAAATGGAACTATACTTGACTCTTTTGTTCAAGCATTTTTATTTTGTGAAAAAAATGGAAACTGAGTATATGTGTCTACTTTGTAATCTTTGAGGTGTAATAGTTATGTCCTAAATCTCTAAAACACTAAACCTAAAAAGATCCTCAATGTGAATTATTCATTTAATTCAATATTAAGTAATGTTTTATGGCCGGATCCTTATATAATTTATTTAAAAAATTATTCCATTTCTATTTTAAAATTTTATGAAATATTTTTCTTTAAAACACACGAAATAGGATCTTTTATAATGCTTATTAAACACACATTTTACATGGTTTAGTTTCATCTGGACATTATTTATCATGAATTATACCTTATTGACCACATATTAACTATGTTTGGTGAATGTATACTTACAATTTATTTAATTTTCATTCTTGTAAGACTTCATTAAATATCCATATTTCTGGAATCATAGATATGATTATTGTCTTAGTTGTATACCATTATTACCTACAATTTTTTATTTTAATTTTTTGGAAGTGAATCTATGTTTGAATAATTATTTTTACATGTAGTGATGGCTTGGGTTGGTAATAGATAGCCCCTTGATGCATCAACAAGTCTCATGACACAAAACATTTGCTGACAAACTCTTCGGGTTTGTTTCAAAAAATATACAGTTGGGTTTTTACACACATAATCAAATTTTCATGATGGTATAATGGTTCTTGATCGACATAAATTAAATTAAAATAATTATTTTAGTAATTCTGTATCCAGTTATTATTTTCTACGAGATTTTCACTATAAAAAATCTATGGATGAATTTTTATTCATAGTGAATTGATGAGATGTGTATTTCAAATTATTCCAATTTCCATCATCACTATGCATTATTGAGGTTCCTTTACTTATTATTCTTTATTATAACCCTAATATAGCAGTTGATCTCACCCTTTTATTTTATTTCCATCCCTAGGTTGTGAGGCCAAAATATTTGAATATGTGGAAAGAATTAGTTTATTTTCTTTTGTTATATGTTTAATTACCAATGTAATAATACAACCATGTATGTATATATTTCATTAAGACTTATAAAGTTATTGATCCATGCTGATGTGATTTATTCTATCTATTCCACTTTCATAAAATGACCAATGTCTCTAGGAAATTGGGTTTGGGGGTTTTATAGTTTTTTTCAACTCAAGGATAGTAGAAGCCCTTAGAACTAGATGTCAAATGTGTATGAGATTTATAATAACTCCTTATAGTGAATTTTGGATCAATACTCATGATGGTTATCAGAAAAATTAGTCTGTGATATTATTTAGTGATGAAACCTAATGAATGTAATTGAATAAATACCCATAAACAATGTAGTTATTTCCGCATAGATTAAGTCAATACAGATAGAGTTACAGCTGAGAAGATCATGCTTATATCTGAGAATATTACATAGGTTATGACGAATAATCATACTACACCTATGTTAAATCATTTCATCTGAAAACCCACATATTTTAGGGTGACCTAAAATCCAATAGTGTCTAAGAAGTGAATCAAGTCCCTTGAACTGCTATTTATATTATTGGGATGTAATGAAAAAAAGTATAGCACAATAAGTATATTTCCCAAAGGGTGATGTTGATCAATGGTGTTATTTGACTAGAATACTAACGAGTAAGACTAAATATAATACATATAATGATGAAATTTTAAAGAAAAATTAATTGAAAAATACTCCCCTCACTAGAAACGAACTGATATAAATAGAAAATTCCTTAACATTACGAAAATGGAAGAAGAGAGTGTTGCAGAATATGAGGATACCTTCTCAAGACTATCCAGGTGTGCTATAGATTACATAATAGATTCAGAACATAATATTTTCCATTTATTTGAATGTCTTGTTCCATGTATCTGATGGGAAATGGCTTCTCAAAAATTTTCATCATATGATGAAATAGAATTATGTTCCATTAAAATAGAGAAAGAGTTTTCTAGACCGTATATGTTCAACGGGAATCCAAAGATAAAAAGGTGTCATTATAACCACAAAAAGATAAATTTTCAAAGAAGAATAGGGGAATGATGCAATTTTTATAATGGTTTATTTTTAAATAGTTATCCTATGAAATTCATGAAAGGGATATGAGTTTTCTATAAGTACAGAGAAAAGGGTCATCGAGAAAACAAATATAAGTGGAAGAAAAAAATAAATTATGTTCAATGAATTAAATTTAATGAAATGGGGGATTATTCAGACCAATGTCCCAAGAATCGTGGGAATATACCACAAGATATACAAAGGCAAGATAACCAAGCATATGTGATCCTCCCAGCTGATGTATAAGTATCTAATGATGTGGTGGAATGTACAGTAATCCTATCATCAAATTTAAAAATTGATTTTTTTTCTGGATCGTCACACTCTTCTAAATCAACCCAATTTTCCATTAAAATTATATATTTACCTTTTTTAATAATGATGTTTTAAGTCAACACCCTTAAGGTAAGTATCACAGAAAAAAAATGTATCAGGAAGTTCCCATTATGGAACATAAACCTAATTTATTTTCTACCAGTATCATCATACCTATGGTTGAATTTGAAATGATCATCAGTATGGTCTGGATTTCAAAATATTATAGAAGAATTTATTTAATGAAGAAAAAAATTATGATATGTGGGGATAATGTTCCATCCCTTATCATTAGAGAAGAAAACTCATCATCTGATTATTATCTAGATACAACCCTAGAAGATCTACTAAATGAAATTCTTGGATAGTAGTAGAAAAAATTCAATGGATGAGGAATTTCATCTTTGATATTAAGATGTACCATGTTTATAGGAATACATTGATGATTTTGCAATGAATTACCTAGAAACCCCTATATCATGAAGTTGAGATTAATATCAATCTATTCCCTGATGCATGAAGAATATCAAAGGCTTCTTTTAGAATGGAAACTATAGAATTAGTGGAGTATAATAAGAAATTATAGGATTTGAGTAATAATGGGTTTATTCTCTATTGTTTTTCTAATTGGGGAGCCCCTGTTATTTTTGTTAAGAAGAAATATGGATCCTTGATGCTGTGTATTGAATATAGAGATATAAATTCTAGGATAATAAATAACAAGTCTCTTGTTCCTCACATTGATGATTTATTTTATCAACTTCCTAAAGCTTAATGTTTTCTGAATATTGACCATCATTTTGGGTATCTTCAATTTAGTTTAATAAAGGATTATTTTCTGAAGACATAATTTTATATGAGGTATGGACATTATGAGTATAGAGTAATGAAATTTGGATTGACTAATTCTCCCTATATTTTTATGGATCTTTCGAATAGAGTATTCAAGGAATAACTTGATGAAATTTATCTAGTATTCATTGATGATATTCTAGTATATTATGAAAATATTATGATCATGATAATCATTTATGGATTATTCTTTAGACTCTTGAAAAGAAATAGTTAAATGGTTAATTTAGTAAGTGTGAATTCTGGATTAAAGAAATTTCTTTTCCTGTCTATATTTTCTCTAAGGACGGAATATTAGTTGATCCCACAAAGACAAAAGAAATCCAAGAATGGTCTACACCAATGACCAGAACCAAAGTATATAGTTTTTTTTCTTTTAACAAGGTACTATATGCATATCATTTAGAATTTTTCCTAATTAGATAACCGATTTAACTAGATCACATGTAAAGGGGTTATATTCGTATAGAAAAACAGTGTGAATAATGTTTTGAATAATTTAAGAGAATATTAGTCAATGATATGATTTGGACTCTACCGTCATGAATGGTGTGTTTGTGAAATATAGTGATGAATCTATAGAAGGAATAGGTTTATAGTAATTTAATATGATAAATTAATTGCATATTCATCAAGGTGGTTGGATACTCAAGAAAAAAATTATCCAACTCATGATCTGAAGTTATAATCTGTAAACTTTTATCTATAAATATGGAGACACAATCTCTATGGTGAATGATGTAATATATATATTGATTAAAAGAATTTGAAATACATATTTATATAGAAAAACTCAACATGAGAAAAATAAAATGAATTGAGTTACTCAATGATTATGATTTCTATATACACTAACACCTAGGAAAGATAAATAAGGTAGTAGATGCATTAAGTGGTAGAGATAAGGGACTTGAAACAAAGAAGAGGACTGATAAAGATCGAATTTTCATAGATCTAGTAAATATGTATATGAGAATTGTTATGGAAGAGGAAATATAAATCAATTTTTAAATTATAGATAATCCATATTTTATAGAGAAGATAAAAAGCTTTTAATCTGATGGTGAGAACATTAACACCAAACTTAATGCCATTGAGGATGGAAGATATGTAGATTTTATGTGTGAGGATGGAATTATGAAATTTGGAAAGATGCTACATGTTACGTCGGTAGCTGAGCTAAAAAAGGAACTATTAGATGATTCTCATAGATAAAGCTTTTTGAAACACCCTGGTAGTACCAAGATGAATAGATATCTACAAGAGCTTTTTTGGTTGGATAATATGAAGAAGGAATTTTCTTACTATGTGTCAGGATGCCTTCTTTATTAACAAGTTAAGGGAGAGAACTAAAATAATAAGGATTCATGAAACCTATATATATTCCTATATGGAAGTTGGGATGACATTACTATGGGATTCATCTCTATATTACTAAAAAATCCAAGAAATAATGATGCAATTAGTGTAACTTTTGATTTACTTAACAATTTTGTGCATTTATTCTCTATAAGGGAGGATTTCTCACTAGATATTATATCAATACTCTACATTAATGAAGTTGGAAGACATCATGGTGATCCTCTATCTATTGTGTCTGATTGAGATCCCCAGTTCACATAAATATTCTCACAGTGTATTTATAAGTCTTTCAATATAGATATTTATATGAAAATTTCTAATCACCCATAAACCGAATGATTGTCTTAATGGACTATTCAAACACTTAGAGAAATTTTGAGATCATTCTCACATGAAATTCTAGGTATATAGGATCAATATCTATCTTTTATATATTTTTCATAAAATAATAGTCTCCATTTTAGTATTCAAATGGTTCCATATGAATAATTATTTGTAAAGATACATCATACTCTAAATTATTAGGATGAAGTTGGTGAGAGGAAACTTACAAGACTAGAACATTTTTAAGATACAATGACATAAGAAATGATTATTCAGTATCACATTAAATAATATCAAAGTAGTAAAATTGATTATGTTGACAACCAAATAATGTATTTATAACTTCAAGTGAGAGATCATGTATTTCCAGATGTATCTCCTTAGAAGTGTTTCTTAAGGTTTGGTAATAAATGGAAACTGGTCCCATGTACATCATTCCATTTGGAATCCTTGAAAAAATTTATTTGATCCTTACAATTTACAAATATTGCAATTTCTTTAAAATTTTCATGATGTGTTTAACATATCATTGTTAAATATGTACATTTCATCCCTAACACTTGTTCTTAGCTATGAATAAATAGAACTGGAATTAGATTTGTCTTAATATGAGGAGCCTATTGAGATTCTTGACACAAGAGGGAATCTATTGAGAAATAGGATGACTCAACTGAATATGTTCTTTGGAGAAACCAAAAAATGGAATAATCAATGTGGGGTTACTAATTATGTTATGAATAAGAACCAACCACCTCTGTTTAATGATAAATATTCATGAATAAATTTTAGGATGAAATTTATGATGTATGGAAGAATATAACATCGCAAGATTTTACGATATATATCCTCTTAAATGAAATCCATTCATTTGATAGCTTGCATTGAACAAAAAATTATTTCAAGTAGTATAAGTCATATAAATTCGTAGAGAGAACACAAAATAATTTTATAAATGAATAATGAATGATATAAGAGTATTTATCTTTAAATTAAGGAATATATACCTATGAAACAGTAACATGACCTTTGAAAAAGTAATGTGAAACTTAGGAATAGTGACTAGAACTATAGAATAATAACCTCACATGGGAAAGTATAAAAACATAATAGGTATCTTATAAATTAAAATATGATATTATTACATAACGGTATAAGTAAATAAGTATTTTGAAAATGATAACTAAAGTGTTAGTATTTTTATAAAACATAAATGTTTATTTATAATTAAATAATTAACATATTTATTCAAACTAAAATTTATTTTCATTAAATATAATCATCAATTAATATTATTTATCTTGTGATTATAATATAATTTTCTGAGACCTTAATTAATTTTTCAAAATGTCACAAAATCAGTTATAATTTTAAAATTGGTAATTTTTGACTAAATTATGATTTTGATTAAATATGAAGTTTCTAATATTTAGAAAATGATTTTCATAAATTAATTTCCTTATGTGTTTCTATAATTAAAGAATTTATTAGGGTAAATGTTTTGGATTTTTCTAAAATAGTTGATTTTTTGGTGAATAGTGAAATACAGTAATTTAAGGTATAAGCTAAAAACATGAATATTTGAGTCAAAGATAATGTATGAAAAATGAAATAATATAATTTTGAATTTTCATTAATTATTTTAATACATTATGTGAACATGATCAAACAATTCATAGTAATGATCCAAATAATAAACCAATCAATGAAATTAGAAGACATCCCTCTCCTCCACTATAAATACCACACCCACCTCTACTGGTCACACCTCAAAATCATTTATTCCGATATAATATTTGAAAAATACACATAAAACGTATCTCCCCACTTCTATGATACGTTGGTCACACCAAAATACCAATCCCAATTCCCTTAAGGAGGTTATCAAGGAGAAGAATTGAAGATGTAAACCCTTAATCCTTCTCTTTAAATTTAATTAAATTACATTAATTTTATTTTCCTCTACAAAACTATGAAAATTAAAGTTTAATTATAACTCCAATATCATATATATAATTAAATTTTATTATGTTGATGTAAAATCCATCATCAAATACTTTCTCATCTCTCAATTATTCTAAAAATGAAAACATCATCTCTGATGTGTCAATTTACCGTCATCGTGGATGATCCATTTTAATTTTCTAGTACCATCTTCAAGGATGGTTATAGAACCATAATAATGGTTGAATTTTTTTTTCAATTTATATTAAAACTTATTTAGTTCAATGTATCAAATACATGTACATAATATTAATTAATAAAACAAAACTAGTGTGTGATGATAAAAAACGCCAAAATAATCTAAACGGTTGTCGTTAATGATTTATCTACATATTGACCTACTATCTAGAAAAAATGATATTCAAGATCATTTAAACGTTTTTAATTTAATTTATAACATATATTATCAATTATGGTATGCATTGTATTTTTACAAGATCTTTCATACATGTATACAGGTGAACCAATCATGAAAATTAAGGAAACGAACACTCCTGAATGATAAAATTGAATGTTATAACTAATTTAAAAGGCCATAAAAAACATAATAATATTAATATAAATAAAATTTTTTTTGAATAGTTTCTGAATAAAATTATTAATGAATCAAATTTCATTATTAAGGACATTAAGTGCAAGTGTTGAACACTTTCAGATATAATGTAAGGCATTTTCCCAGATTCTCCATTGTTCATTCGGGTTACTCATTCTCTATATTTACCCAAATTAAATTCTTAATTATTCTTATTCACTCCTCCTAAATTGTTTTTTATGTTCCATAAATATTTACCAAGCTCAATTATACATGCTTTTATGAGAAAATACACATTTTATAAGATTATTTTTTAAATTTTTCTCGATATGGAAGCCCAATTTAAGGGATCTTTCAAATTTCTTACCCATTAATGGGAATAATCTATAATATTTTTTAAAAACCTATTATTTTTATAATATAAATCAATCACCCTGAAAATCTATCATTCTCTAGTTTGGGTTTTATACGAACAATTATTAATTTTTTCCTTTTAAATTAGTTGTTGATATTTTTCATTAAACCGCACTAAAGTGTCTATTTTCTAAAGATTCTTAAATGATGTTTTTATATGTTTTAATTTCATTTAAACATAATTTATCATTATATATGAATTAGTAACCACTTATTATTTCTATTTGGGCTATTTATACTACCCTTTTATTTATGATCATCATTCATTGAAGATTACAAAAAATATCCATATTTATTTTTTCATGGATATGATTATTGTCTTAGACATATAAAATTTTTAAAAATAGTGTTTTATTTAAATTATGTTTAATTTAATATAAGTATGAATAATGATTTAGAATTCTATTTATGGGGGAGGAAAAGTTATTTATATCCCCTCGATACATCGATATGTATCTGGATACTACATTGTGTGAGGTTATTATAATGGGTCATTATTGATGCATGTTTTATTGTTTTGTTAAAAATGTATTCATGATTTTATTATGTGACCGGTGGGACCTATATCTCACTTCAATGAATTGAGTACAGATTAATATCTACTATGATAATTATGGTAATAAATTCAATGAGATTAATCCAATATAAAATATGGGGAAACCCGATCCACGATGGGAAGATGGGGAAACCTAATCTATTAAAATGAAGGGACTATGACAAGTCATGGTGTTGTGTCCCTCCCAATAGGTGTGGTCCTCATGAAGTTATCTGTTACATTTAATAAATTTTCCTCGACTTAAAGGGAATTATGTTACATGTTTGCGTGTCTTCCAAAAATTCGATGTCTTAGGCATTTTATACGCTCACACGGTTCAGTTTCTTGACTATCTTATTATTTAACACCTTAAGAACTAAAAATATGTATTCCATGTCTCATGATTATTATATTTTTATATAGGGTTTGATATTGAAATATTTTACTCAAGTTATCAAACCCTTATGTTCATTTTATGATGATGTATTTCCTTTATATACCATTAATGAACATTATATATCACCCCTTTCTTATGTTTCATTTCCCATGGTTATGAGGAAAAGAGTTCTAAAAGGGATTATCATTAAGTGAGATGCTAAAGATATTTTACCAAACTAGAAAAATGTGGTCTATGTTTCCAAACACACAAAACTATTATAACCCACGGGCATGTAATTTTTTAATGTGATAAATATTCAACTAAATTCATTTAATATACGTGTATGTTAAGACTGAGTCACTATAGTTAACAACACTCCGTTTTTCCCTTGACCTATCCCATTTAGAACTTCATCAAATAAGGCTTGGGAAAAATAATATACATTAAAAGTTCATATTTTTGGAAATCAAAAATAGATCAATATTCAATGAACCACCCCATTAAAGTGTTGTGTCCATTTCACATTATACCCTTAGGGATTATTTTTCTTTGGTAAGGGGTTATATATCTATAGGCTAAGAATTATAAAATTGTGAATTATTTAATAAATGAATTTTTGTTCACTCCATTATCACATTTTAATAAAATGTATCACCCTAATATAAATGTAAAATTATAAATCAATGGAGGTTGAATATGATACAATGTAATATATATTTGGAATAAAAACCTCAACATTTTCTAATAGGTGAGATATAATATGTTTTTAGAAAAAATGGTCAAATATGATAAAAATGTGAAATATGTTGCAATACATTGAATATGACATAAAAAATATATATAATCATGTCTTTACATGGAAAATTAAGTTATATGTTCCAGATTTTTGGATCTAACCATTATATTAGGGAACTAATAGAGACAATGGGGCACTATTGGGGGGAGGGGCCAGTGGTTCACTAAAGATAATGGAATCATAAAATTTTCATTGCTTTATACCCTGAAATTCCACACACAAAACCTAAAAATACCAACCCAATCATCTCATTTCACCCAAAAATATTAAATTTTATCTATTAATAGATCATTCAAGGAGTCTCAACCATATCTCTATATTCAATCATGAAATGTTTGGTTGGTTCTAATGGTCAGCTCTAGGCTAAGAATATCAAGAGAGGTAAGGGTTCTAACTTCACTCTCTTCATTTCCTATTTGAATTTATTTCATTATAATTCCATTCAAAATCCATAAAATAATAATATATTAAAATATATCTATTTTATGTTTACTAATTACATATATTATAAACATTATAACACCCGAATCACTCTCATATTACCTTTTCATAAGTCATTGCCACGTCAAAGTAAGGGTCCTTTCTCTCTCTTTTCAATTACAATTAATATTTTTATTATTGTATCCTTTATCTGTTTCAATTTTATTATTAAAATATTCTTGAAATATTAATTTATTCTATATCCTTATGATATCCTATACAAGTTAAAAAAAATTTCACTCAAATTATTCTCCTTTGATTAACCATTATAATTCTAAAACTCTCTTAAGATGCATAAAATCTAGTATTATTGCATGATAAGAATTTCTCATTTATGCCATATATTTTTGATATTATTGATGTGTAATTTATATAAGGTGGGATTTTTCTATTTTAGTATGACAATGATAAATCTGGTAGATCCTCTATTGGATTCCAAGTGGATTTAACATGATCTTTTGACAAGTTCGCCTTTTCCATCAATACATGAAAACCTGAAAGTATTTCCCCAAGGAAATTGTATATCCATAATGTGTATCAAATATATTTGATCATATACCCCTTATTTAGATGATATTTAACTATAGTTTCTTTGGTTTCCCTACATTAAAAGTAAATTTTTTCCATTTACTAAACAAATTGACCATATTAATATTTTTATGTCATCAATGAATACAATTACATATTCTTCACTATATAAGCGTATTTATTTTATCATTTTACATCAGTAATTTTTCTTAATATTTTTTGAGGAATTTTACCTAGACATCATTATAAATTCATTTATTGTTGTAAAATATTGAAATTACCATATAATCATTATTTACATAATAAAAAATCTTATATGACAAGTTTCATTGAAAAATTATGACAAATATTTCTTAGTTGTGAATTTTCCAACATTATTCCATATAATAGATAATCAATTTTATATTATGATAGAATGAATTAGAGTTTTATGTGATGGATGTGACCAATATACCGCCCATGTTTGTCGGTATGTCTCAATAGATAACTAAGATAGGGTCATTAGAGAATCTATACCCTTTATATATTTTCTGTTTGTAGAAGGTCTTGATATTGCAATTTTGTCACCTGAACATATGTAATCCCATCATTTCCATAATTATGATATCATTAAATTTTAATCTATGTGTCTACTTATTTATTTTATTTAACTATTTATTATGTCACTATAATATACAATGATATGGATTTTTTAATCTTTTTCCACTATATTTATTAATGCATGTTAGCATTTATTATATGCTATCACTTATTACAATTCTGATATTACAATTTATGTGTGTTTACCCTTTCCCCATTTAATTAAGGGTAATACTAAGCATGATTAGATATATGTATAACATTAATGAATAATTATTTGAACTCAAATGAGAAAATATGACATGTTATCTTGTAATTTTTTATGTATATAGTCTCATAAAGAATACCTAACCTTTAAATTAGAAATTTAATATCATTTATGCTAATTACTATATAATAAATAACCCATAGTCCTGGGTAACCAAGGTTGGGGAGCTACAAGTTACCTGTTCTCATGTATGAGTAAATATAATGATATATTAGAGTAATGTGGGAGTTTCAACAGTCATGAAATAATACATTAGAGTATTTATAGGATATATAAATGTCAATTACTCTCATGAAATATTAAACTGGTTTCTATGTGATATATTTAATGAGATCATATGGGATATTTTTAATTTAATTCATGGAATATTTTATAAGGATAATTCAATGAGAACAATGAATAAGATATATGAGGATGCTTGAACATGTTTTTTGGCGATATTTTAAATTTAATATATGCTTCCATTATTTAAAAGATTAAACAATAGATTTTTCCTGGTATATTTATTAATAGTTTTAGAATAATAAATATCATATTTTTTATTTGAGTTTTAAAATTGGATAGTGCACACATTATCCATATTTTCTAACTGAGTCTTTATATATAATTTTTTAATAATAAATGACATAAATAAAGACAGGGAGGAATATCGAGAGATACTAAAATGAAATATTTTACTTAAGGTTATGATTTTTTCACCAATGTTATTAAAGAAGAGCATCTTTCCATACTGTTTCATATCAGAAGTCTCATAATTACGTGGAAGAATAAAATATATTTTTTCATGTGATATCTATATAATGGTTTTTCTGAAATAGGGACTCATTACCTAATATTGATGATTTTAATTATTGATTATTAATTTTTAAAGTGTCTATGTGCTTGGTACTTTTGGGGAATTCTCTGGTAGTTAAAATCATATTATGTGGAAGAAGATTTACTCATTGATTCTTAGGAATCATTAAGAGAAATAAATATCTCTATCAAACGTGAAGGATGAAAAAATGGTAAATATAAGGGAACATATATATATATATATATTACCTTTTGATATAAAATAAACTTTCATTAAAATTTTTCAGGTTAAGTATATGACCATCACATTGTATATTCAATTTATGAAGTTAGTGGAACAATAATATCTAAAAATCAGCCTAAAAACAATGATATTGTTACCCATTTTGGGGGGAATCATAGTAAACATATTTTCTAATGATATTTTTTTATATTTCTATGTTATATTTAATGTGAATTTATTTCTTAATATAACAAATATATATTATTCATAATATGTGTATAAGTTAGAGTTAAAAAGAAATTGATTTGGTAAAAGTCATTCCACACTGATTCACCCATATCAATGTGTGTACATGATTTCACTGGTTCTAACAAGGGAAAAATAAATATTTTCAATAAAGTCACCATAATAATTATAATTATAATTGATAAAGTAATTATTTTAATTTTTTTATTTTATAATTACTTATTTATAAAAAAACAAAATTCCTTTTCACTTTTATTATTATTTTCCACTACCATTCATTTTCATTCGAATGATTGAATCTTAAATATTCCTAAAAAATAATATATATAACATAAATTTATATTCTATGTAGTAAATAAATATATTGATTAATCATAGTCCATGTGTACATTTTCATGTTCCTCTCACTAGATTTTAAATTCAACTCCATGAACTTTACTATCAACTTCATATATGTTTTTTAGTTTTTATTAAAACATAATTAGAAATTTTATGACCAAAAACCATAAAAAAAATCACATTATCTATGTGATGTAATAATTTTACTAATAGGAAGTCTACTATTTTCTTTATTTTTTGGATTAATTTTTTTCATAAAGAAATCCATTAAAAATTGACCAAAACATTTGGTGTAACCCTATAAAACGTAAAAAGTAAATGATATCAATAATAAAAACCTTAATTCCTTCATTATATATTAACTGTTTCAATAAAAATGGGATAAAACATTCCATTTTTAGAATCCACATAATTCATTTTCAAGATAATATTTTAAATAAAAAAAATTATTCCAATGATGTCCTCAAAGGAGTAGACAAACATCCCTAATACCACTTGAAGAGGGCCAAAATGAAATGAGGGGGGGGGGGGGGTAGAGATTAAATTTATTATTTGATTTTTAATTTTTTTTATTAAATCTCAAAAAAACTTTCATTATATAATTATATAATTAATCTCACATATTAATCTATCAAAATAATTTACTAAATGAAATCAAAAAATAGTAGGAATTATTAAGAAAGTAGATCCTAGATGGATCAGGATGTTAATGTGAGAATGTTAAGAGGTGGTGGGGAATTATTTTAACCAAATTTGATTGAGTATTCCATTATATTAATAAACCACAATTTCAAATGAACCTCTATCCCAATTAGGATTAATGGATCAATAAATGAACTCAATAACCTCATGTTACCATTAAATGTAGAAATAAAAAAAGAAAAACAACACATAATATTTATAAGGTTAAATCAGGATATGAGAGACTAATCATTTCCAAATTCATCTTTATCGTGTAAAAAAAATTTATTTTCACTATAAATTTTTTGTGATGATAAGTATAATTCAAGTTTCACGTAATGACCAAGCTATTACCATCCCAAACATGAAATGTAGGAATAATAAAATTATAGAATTTATGGAATTGTTTTCTATATGTAAAAGTATTTCTTAAATGTTTTTATTTTCATAGGTACCACATGTTCTTCAATAATCCTAGATGAACAAAAAAATAGGTATTCAAATACCAATGAGTGATTAACACAAATACATGTTGGATGACATTGATCTCTATATAGACTAATTATAACTATTTGACAACAATGGTTATTAATCATAAATATTCTTGACAATAAGAGGTAATAAATAAGTGAAAAATTTATCCCTACTCAAACTTCTTCTTATCCTTATATAATACAAGAATATCTTGGGTTATCCTTAACACCATTTCAAATCAATAAATATGAAAAATAGTGTCGAAGTTGAATCTCTCTCAATATCTCTTCTACAATATATGAAAATATCTTCTTTATAGAAATATATTAAAATGGATCCATATTTTTTTCTCCTTGAACTGAAGAATATATATCAATATAAAAACATAAATTAAATAAAATTTCAATATTAAATAAAGGTATACATTATTGTTGTAGTACCAATATTATCATGGGTTAAAACCCATTCCAACCAAATTTAATGAATTAATTATAATATCCATGAATTACATGAGTTTTTCAATAAGATGTGACTTGTAAATATCATCCACACGTCTATATCATCCATTATTTAAAAAATTCAATAGGGTAATTTATCAGGAAGAATTATGGTGGATTTATTCATTGGGACATGGAATAATATTTCTTAAGGCATCATCAAACCCAATCTCTGTGATATTTTTCAGGAAAACCAACATGTGTACATAGTCTAAATTTATATCCTATTGATTAAAAAAACATGATGTTAATACAAAATTCACAAAAATCAATGTCATATAATTGGAATACAATTGTTACAAGCATTTCAAATGAAGAAAATTTATACACTCATTATGTCTTAAGAAATTATATTTTTCAGCATTCACTGTAACAACTTGAGAATTCATCATCCAGTTTTGTTCAATATTTTTGTTTTGGTATACTCACACTCTGAAGACATCAAAATATCATCCAAATAAATAATTTATAAGTATCTCCTTCATTTTTCATGCATTTCAAAATAATATTTCTCACTATAGTGTATATCATTTCATCAAGGCATAGACCTCATTGTTCTATAATTCATCTTGAATCATTATTAAATTTTATTATTCATGATATTTTCATATTCGATAGTCATAAAAGACATCATTATGTTTTAAATGATTCTATTATTTCATTTATAACTTCTATTCATTGAATATAGTTTTCTTCAAAATGACTGGTATTTTTAAATTATCATTATTATTTCAATCATGGATTGATCACCATAAAAAATTTGGTAGGAGCCATTTTGGTCTCATTAGACATAAACACGTGAAAAGAAATCATATTTGAAATATTTTTATGTTTTTAGGTTGAATATAGATAATAAAACATCATTGTGCATGTCCATATTTTAAAATATGAAGAGTTCCTAATTCACTGAGACCCACATAAAAAATTATATTTGGAGGACATTGTTTTATAATAAATGGTTCCCAATATGTTCATCTATAAAATCTATTGATTTTGGTTCACACATAGTGGTATGTTTTGAATTACCTCCATGATGTCTACAAATCATCTTTTTCCACTTAACAACTATGTCAACATGCATAGGTGTAATGCACTCTCCATACCACTTGTGGATAGCTCTAGAAAATATTATTGGTCGAATTCCAATCATGTCAAGGATATTTGGATGGTTGATCTAGCCTTTAGATGTACATTTTTTTATATAACAATAACTAGTCAATATTTATGTAGTAAATGGTATAACATTGATTTGTATCCAATAATTGGAATCAAACTGCATCCTATGGATTTTTATAAAAACCTTATCCAAGTATTTTCAAATATTATCATCAATATTTGAGGTGTGAAACCATTAGGGTGAAAATCCACTTATTATTTATAGACCACATTCTTAGAATTTTTTTTTCATCATGTGTTCTTTAAATAAAAACATTATAGTACTTTCTTAAACATATAATAATCCTAACAAATTATATATCTTTATCATTGGATCAGTGGTGGTAAAATCACATTACATTTTTGAATAACTAGGGATGTTATTTAATCAATATATAATAATTATTTTCTTAGAACCCAACCAATATCTTATTATTTCATTATGATCATATTGACATGAAATTCAATGGAAACATCCTACTACATTGACAAAAAATTCATCAAAGACAAAGCGGCCACATCAGTCCCCCTTAATATTTATTTATAATACTGATATGAATAACATATCAATATGTGTTTCTCTAATTCTATCTTCTTGAAACATCCTCTTTAATTATATCCCACTTTAATATTAAAATTTTATTTTTACTATATTCCTCTTATTAACAATGAATAAAAAGTGTATGAAGGGGTTAAATCCCACAAGTATTAAATTAACATCTCCTCCCAACATGAATAGGTTGAAAGAGGAATTATAACAAAATGTGGACTCCGTTATGGGACTCCAGTTAAATAAATCTCTGTGTACATGGGATAAACTAGTGTATAAATAAGAGTGAGTAACAAAAGAGATCAAAGTTGTCTATAAATTCCAATAATGTAATACCGCTTCCATATTTTCTCACTTTGTGATGAGAATCTGATTTATCATGAGAGTTGTCCTAAATATAACTCAATAAATCCATTATAATAGGTCATCAAATAGATATATAAAACTCAAAATTTCTCTTTTATCAATATTAAAACAACACTACCCCGTTATAAAAAATTCAATATAACTATATTTTTGTTATAAAATGTTATTGTAATACCATTATCGTTTAATTTTAATAGTGATGGAATGAAATTATAGACTATAAAAATTAAGCTACTTGACCTATTACCTTATGGAGTATCACTACATCCAAGAATGAACCTTAACACACTTACAATGTTTTTTAAACATTATTATGTTGGAATAAGTTGTTGAAACAAATTATTATAATAATTCTACCCCTAATTTCATAAACATAACCCATCACCTATATTAACTCAATAAAGTAAACATGGAATTATTTAATTTTGTGAATAAGCCTCAAATTATTTCTTGAACTTTCAATTTTACAATATTTATTAAAAAAAATTCACCCATTGATTTTTGGATTTTGGTTCTATCACTCAATGATAATAATATATGAACCCGTACCTTTTAAATTACATTTACTCAAGAACATTCCAAAAATTTGATATTAATTTCATTGGAGACATCCCACCATTTGTCTCCCCTAAAGGATACACACCAAATAATATGTTTTAAGTTGGGATGCTTCCATATATGTGTTTTAGGATATCCCATATAGAGAAATCACTAAGATAGTTACTGATTAGTTTTTGATGCCTAGTTTTATCATCTTATACACATTTTACAGTTCACCATCAAAGAACTAGATTAATTATCAACACCAAACATTTTAATCACTAAAGGCAACAAAATATTATGGTAATAAGGGGAATCTCCTTGGTCATTAATATGAGTAGCTGGGATGAGATTTTATTTCCAACAAAAATGATTTTTCTTTTACTAATTTAGGTATTGATAGACTCTTCAGTCCATATTTAATGTTTTTCATGGTTGTATTCTTTTTTATGTATGTAATTATTCATACATTAATTTATTTTTATTTGATGTTAAAATTTATATAACACAATAAGGAACATTAATCAACTCGTTTCAGCCTTCATATAAATTAAAATGTCTTCTTGGGTAGAAAATATTGTCCATAAATTTATGGTAATATGTCCATCCACCTAAAAACACTACCATAGATCTTATGAAATTCTTTGGTTAACTTTTTATGAAAAAATCTAAAGAAATCATGCTTATTTATTGGAAATTTCATACATTCCATTTACACTAGATAATTTCTACTCTTATTTAAATATTCAATCCTTTTCCAAATTATCTATCCAAATAATAAAACAATATTTTAAAACATAATCTACTGAGTTAGAACATCCACATGAATTGTTATGACGTATTTTTACCAAGTCAACCTTATTATGTATTTTATCTTTTATTTGTACTAATTAAATTTTCTTCTCTTGCATGTTTTAATTTTTACAAACACCCATGAAATGTTTTCAAAAATCAATGTTGTTTTTTATTTTACTAAAATTGAAACAATAATTTTGTTTCCATATAGAACATATATTAGAATTATTAGGCATGTTATCCTTGGATAGGTCACTATTCTTCTCTGAAAACTAATTTGGAGTGGTTCATCCAAAATTATCTTTTGTTGAAGACCTTATCTTACATATTTTTATCCTTTGTAACGTTATTTCCTTCCTTTATATCATTTTTATGTTTATGTTAAGTTAATAATTTATCATTTTCTATATGAGTGATAACGGATGGGTCTATAAAAACACTCCATATTACTATTATAACTCATAAAAAATAAGAACACTATTATTTTCATGTAATCCAAAATGGTTTTTAGGAAAACATAATACTCATTATTGGGATTTTTCTTCCATTATGAATTTACTTTCTTCTTCTATAGTTTTTATCACTAATATTTTGGGCTCATTGATGTTTAAAAATGGATAAATTATTACAAAATAATATTTCACCATTCCCACAACTTTATAGTACCATAAACATCCAAAAAACCTTTTATTATTATTTATATATAATATATTCAAAAAAATGAAAGATCTAGAAGGCTTCTACTTTTGAATATTAATTCCAACTATTTGAGTTTTTTTTAAACTATCCTTTTTATAACTTATTTTGTTCATTGTTCATGTGATTTTAGGATTCTCATTATTTTTTATCACCATGTTAATAAATATTCTTCTTTTAACCTAGTAATATTTGAAAAAATAGATGTAGTACTATTATAAGAATTATACATGGGTGGTACATTTCTATAATAATTTCATAAAGTTGCTTCTCTAGATGATCTAAAGTTGTTTTTCTCCAAAAATATTTTCTTTTTTCAACCATATATCAAATTTAATATTTCCTTTGAATAACTATTTATCTTAGTAGTTTGGGAATCTCCGGAATGTGATGTTTCCATATCTCTCATCTTTACACCAAGCTCAACACAGTACATGTTGAGGGATTCTTTTTTTCATTAATTGATATCAACATGACTTCCCAACATCTCTTTATATTATGAATATAATTTTTATGCATTTCTATTTATTCTTATATAGAAATATAAATCCATTTTATTTTCCTTTAATTAACCTCTAATAATGAAGCTTTCAGGTTAATGGATTCTTTATGTTTTTTGGTAAATTCATGAATCAATTCATCAAAAATAATCTCTATTAATTATTATTTACAACAATTTATTTGAATTTTTTAATCGATTGTGGATAAATTTTCATTGAAAAGTGTCACAATTTTTTATTTTCCATTACTAACACTACTACAAAAATGGTCAAGGGAAGCTCCACCGTTTATTAGTTCTAAGAAAAAAGCGCTAATAAATGTAAATATTTATCGGTGCTAATTAAATGAACTGATAAAGGATCCCTTTATAAGTGATAAAATGTTTACGCTGATAAAGGGATTCTTTATCAATTATTTTTTAGCACTGATAAAACCATTGTCCCATATTTTATAAAATCGGGTGCCCATTATCCCTTGTTTATCACGCCCTCAAGCTCTCATGGTATTGTAACCCTGTGACAACACCACTCCCCTCGATTTTCTCTTTGTCGGACCTCTGATGCTAGACATACTCCACCGATAGCCATACTTCTTATCCTCCCCCTCAAACTCATTTCGCGGATCCTCCTCCCCACTAAACATACTTCTCCTCCTCCCCACTGTACCTTACCCCCCCCCCCCCCCCTCAAATATTACTCCCCCTTTTCTAAATGGTTGGCGGGTCCTCTCGTGCACCTCCCCCTCTGGCGGCCACACCTTCCCCTCCCAACGTAGTGTAGAAGGCTCCCTGACTGCTCGACGCTTCTCTTCTCCCTCCATCGCGGGTGAGATCTACTCTATGTAAGTCTTACTCTTCTCCTTTTAGGTTTATTTTTGGTAATTTATCTCTCTTCTCTACATGGGTTCATTTTTTTAATTCTCATTTGGTAGATGATTCAATAAATAATTGGTGACTGTTCATTTCACATTCCATAGATTGAATTGCAGATCACTGCACGTTAAAATGGGACATGGGAAGTTCTAGTCGTTATTTGACACACCATATACCACTAAGGACACATCATGTCAACATTTATGGATATTCTTGAGGTCTATTTCGTTTATTTCAGTTTTTTCTGAGTTTTGTTATCTTCCATGGACTAGTATTGCTGGATTGTGTTCCCTTGGTCAATTCCTATGAGGTCTTGATGCAGCTTCATGACCTTGTCCAATGATCTTGGCCCCTCTATATCTTCTTAATGATCAGGGTAGTGTTGGTGAGTTCTATTATTCTTGATTGTGTTTTCTTATTCCACTTATATGTGGGTTATGATGGAATTTGGCCCTATTCATTGGAAGTCATACTCCTTAGCGACTTGGAACATTTATCAATTCATGGAACCAGGAGTAATACTCATTTAATTCATGTTTTCCATATATTGGGTTTGTATAATTGGAATCACCAACACTAACAAGGGCATTGATCCCCTATATTGGAAGAAGTTTTGAGTAGGGTCTATTGTCTCCCAGCAAGCCTTAAGAATTAACCCCTCTCTTTGTATAGAGATCAGAACATTCAGATGGTGTATTAGTCTGATAGAGCGTGTATCTCCGATGAACCCTCTTAGTTTTCAATATACTTATTCTATAGAGAGTGGTCTCAATTAACTTTTATGGGGGTTAGTATGGAATATGATCCTGAGCAATGGACCAGAGGTCACTTAGTGACCCGGAGCTTGTATCCCTCCGAGAGGCCTGAAGCAAACCTTATTTCCAATGTGTTTCCCTATGTTGGGTTTTTTGAATTGGCAGGACTAACACTTACACAAGTGTCTATCCCCTATCTTGGAGTATTATTGTATTAGACGATACTATCCCCCCATTAAGCCTTGGGTTCTGACCATATATATTTATATCATGCGCTGATATTTCTGATGGGATTTTAGTCTGATTGAGTGTATATCTCGACTGAACACTCTCAGTTTCCTAGGTTATTCTACATGGCTAGATCGGATGAGTGTGACCTCTAGGATGAGTGTTTTCATTGGAATTGTAGATTAGGTAGAATTCCCTCTTAGAGGAGTGTTACATTGAAACCCAGAGTGGGTGTACAACAAGAAGTGGTTGAGACCTTTTTTGACTTAGATTCTTTTTTGAGTATATTTGGGATATCTTTTTTATCATTATGTATCATATCTTGTTTGTAATACGTATGTCTAGTGACATGAATACTCTTGATTCTTTATGTACGATGTTTTTGGGTGTCCTATTGGGTATTGTAATAGTCATCCCTACAAGGGGTCTTCCCAAACATGTCATGTCTAATACAGATGAGGGAAAATTTTATAGAGTCCTTGGTGGACTAAGATAAAGTAAATATTAGTTAGGGATACATAGACTGAGGTGTATTAAAATGGTGAATTAACACCGGTCACCTCTTTCTATGTAGGTCATACATTATTTTCCATTTTTTGGTTGGATTGTATTTCATCTATTTTTATTAAATCCATTAATTTATGTTGTTCAATTCATAGACCGACCTATAGTGGTTTAGGGGGATTCAACATCTAATACCAAGCTTTGGACGGCTATATTGGTGTTCTATGATTATGAATTTGGTTTGAGTTCTTATCATAATATTTTATGGTAGTGATATTCTGGGATGTAGAGTAAGTAGCACCCACCCACAGTAGTTGTGTGATGAAATTCTCATCTCAGGAGGCACTATCATTCATACGTACCTCAAGGATAGCCCGTTACTCTGCAGAATTTAATATGATTGTGTTGGGTATAGACATATCACATTTCATTTTCTTAACATTCATGATACAGTCAGAGAGGTAGTCGACGAATAGCCTTGGAAAAGGAAGGAACTGGAGAAAGGAGGTCTATATAGCACTAATGTGATGGAGGAGATCAGGGAGCAGCATGAGGGGGATGGAACTTTGGTTTGATTATGCTAATACTACCCATAAGTATACCAATCTCATATTGGGATGTTTGTGGATAGAATCTTGGACATTTGTAGTCAGTAGAGTCTTTTTACCTAGAGGATCCCAGAGTGTTTAGAGGTACCATCTATTTTCGTTATAATTTTCTGTTAGTACTATTTGAAATAGGTAAAAGAAACTATTTTTCCTTATTTTTTAAATTATTTTCTAGGTATATGCTTGGCGTTAGTAGATACCCATTTTATTGATCTTTGGTATGAATTTGGACTTGCAAGGAAGATGACCAATTACCCCATCGAGATTTGTTCTTCAGAGGAGATCCAAAAACATGTGAGAAAGTTAGTGACTTCTAAAGTGGTTAATATATAGTTTTTGTAGAGGGGGTACTTTTAATTCTAGTTCTGAGGCCATTTATATGTGCTAATGTGTCATAAAAATCCCTGTTTTTTGTGAACTTGTGTTAAATGAAAAAGGTGTGTTACAAGAAATAACATCTCATTGAGGCAACAAGTGTGGTTCTAGGTACGAGTTTGGGTAAGGTGAGGGAGTGTTATTGCATACCCTTTACATATTCATGATAGAATTTATGTTCAATAACCTTAATTTTCTTTTACTTGTGTTAATTTGGGTAAAAAAATCGAGGATATTCCATAATAATTTGGGATAATCCAAGGTTATTTGTCTCCCCCATGAACCCCTTTGTGTTTGGAAATGTATATACTATATTAGTTTTCTCATCAAAATTGTATCCTTGTTTTCATTTTATTTCGAGTTTGGTCACTAGTTTTGGGCTGTCTAATGTGATTTTTTTATTATGAATGAGATGGATATTAGGTATGTTTAAAATTATGTCTAATGTTTTGCTGCAAGGGTGGTGGGTGCTAGAACTATTGGTAAGGTGGCTGGAAAGTGTGTTGATTTTAATGGGGGCTATCCTAATTTTTTTTATTTCTAAATCTTTATTGTAAATGGTTACAATATATTAACCTATATTTTAATATGTTAGTGGTTATATTATAATATATTTAGATTTTTTTTGTGTATTTGAATCATAAATACTAATACTTTAGATTCAAATAAAATGGAGATGAATATAGATTGGATGGATGCGAATCATTTGAAAATAGAGTATGAGAAAGAGTGAAAGAGTTCATCATGTTTGCAAAGGATCATGCAAAGGATCCTTCTCAAATACTTTTTTTCCATGTTTAAATTGTGGTTATTCTATACTAATTACTCCAGAGTAGTTGGAAGAACATTTGATATGTCACGGAATAGGTCAGAGTTATTAATGTTGGAATAAACACTGAGAAAAATTGAATGTAGCTACTGGCTAGGATAAAACTATATTACATGGATCATTAGATATGAATACAAATATTGATAATGAAGAAGACCATATAGTGTATGTGATTAAAAATATAAATGATGATGATGATAGTATTGAAGAAATGACAAGGACAGTTGAAGATGAACTCCATGATTGTCCAAAATTGTTTGAGAAGTTAAAGAGTTTTGAAAAGATTCCATTGAATGATTATGGCACTAAATATACAACATCGTCAGCTATACTGATGTTTTATAAATTGAAATCAGGAAACTGATGGAGTGATGTCGGTTTTACAGAACTACATTCTCTCTTGAATGACAAGCTCTTAGAAGATAATGGACTCCAAAGATGGACATATGAAGCTAAACGAATGCTACGCATGATTGGTATGATTTTCAATAGAATACATGCCTACCCAAAAGACTGTTTATTATTTCACAAGGAGAAAAAATAACTTATAGAATGTCCAAAGTGTGATTCTTCTCGATACAAAAAATATGAATCCAATCCTACAATAGTTTTATGGTACATTCCAATCATTCCAATGTTTAGGCGTCTATATGGAAGTGAAGAAACTGCTATAAAATTGTCCTGACATGAAGTTGAAAGAAATAAAGACCGAAAATTATGTCACCCGATTAACTCTCCTCAATGGAAGAGAATTTCTCATGAGTATCCTAAATTTGGAAAGGATCTGAGAAACATTCATCTTGCGTTATCTACAGATGGATTGAATCCTCTTGTTTTTCAAACCAGCACTCACATTACATGGCCTGTAAAGTTGGTAAATTATAACTTTCCACCCTAGTTCTATATAAAGTGGAAATTCATTATGTTATCTATGCTTATATTAAAACAAAAACAACCAGGTAATGATAATAATGTTTATTTGGATCCTTTGATTGAGGATTTGATGTTATTGTGGGATTCAGGTGTTATGTTGTATGATGCTTTTAAAAGTAAATACTTCATGTCGAGAGTGATGTTGTATGGGATGATAAATTATTTCCCTACTTATGGAAATTTTCCAGGCTATAACATTAATGGAAATCAAAGGTGTCCTGTGTGCGAAGAAGATATGGAATCAATTAGGTTGAAACATTCATCGAAATCTGTGTTTCTATGAAATCGTATATTTCTACCCTATTGGCATAAGTTTAGATCTTGGATGACATAATTCAATGGAATTTCATAATAATGCACAACACCATGTCCACTTATAGGTGATCAGCTTTCTGAGCATGTAAAGATGTGAACACTGTTTTTTGGAAAACCATTTTCTAAAATCCTTATGAAAATCGGTTGGAAAAAGAGATCATTTTTTTGAATTACCATACGGAAATTTTTTGTACGTTAGACATTTTCTTGATGTGATGCATTTAGAAAAAATATATATGTGACAATGTTATCAGAATGTTTCTAAATGACCCTGAAAAAAATGGATGGAATTAAGGAATGGTTGGAAATGGTTGACATGGGAATACCGAAAGATTTGGATCCCATGAAGGGTAAAAATCGAATATTTCTTTTTCTTGCTGCTTACAATCATTCAAGGGAGGAGAGATATCAGTTTTGCAACTTCTTCAATGAAATAAAGGTTCCATAGGTGTATTCATCAAATATCAAGAACATTGTGTCAATTAATGATTTGAAGTTAAAAGGTTTGAAATCACATGATTGCCATGATTTTATGAAAGATGTAATTCATATAGCTTTACATTGACTTTTTCTCAATAATGTTCGTCATTCGTTAACCAAACATTGTTTCCTTTTCAAATCTATATGTATCAATGTTTTAGACCCGTCAAAATTGCCAGCAATGGAAAAAGAAATTTTATTCATATTATATGAATTAGAAATGTTCTTCCCACCAACATTCTTTGAAATGATGGTTCATTTGATGGTTCACATGGTGAGAGAGATTCAACTTTTTGGTCATGTGCACTATAGATGTATGTACCCCGTTGAATGGTATATGATGATTTTGAAAGGGTATGTCAAAATTTGAAGCCGGCCAGAGGGTTTTATAGTTGAGAAATATATTATTGAGGAATCCATAGAATTCTGTACCAAATACCTATCTGATGTGGAAAGCATTGGTCTCCTGAAATCTCATCACACTGGGCACATTGAGGGTGAGGGAATTTCTGGAAGAGATATTGTGAGAATCAATATTACAGATCGGGTGTAGGCCCACCTTTATGTTATTCATAATAGTTGGAAGGTTTATCCATATATTGAAACCCACAAATAAATTCTTTGGTAGTTGAATCCACCAAGGGATGAAAATGGATATCAAATACACATAATCACCAGTTTATAGGATGGTTTTCGGACAATATTTTTAAGGAGTTAGATGAAAATCCAAATTCAATTTCAGAACGACTTTGATTGGTAGCCACCAAACCAAGTGTGTATGTATTGTCTTGCAATTGATATGTAATTAATGGTTATACAATCTATATAGATGAACATGATGAAGATAATAACATAAAAAATTGTGGAGTTATACTTTTGGCTGAAGTGGTGCATGTTTTTGGTAGCAAGGACAGAAATCTAATTTACGAGAATATGTTATAAATTGTAATTATCAAACAAATATGGGAGTTTGATTATATGATATTCCAATTGCCAATTTTTCAATAAAAATGGGTAGATAACAATAGTGGTGTTAAAATAAATAAATTGGTATTTTTGAAAGTTGATTTTTGTAAATAAGGGTACAAATATGAACAATTTATCATTGAATCTCTAGCGGTACAAGTATTTTATATTCGAGATCCCGCAAACTCAAAGTGGTCGATTGTTTTATTATTATCTAAAACTACTGAAGGGTCTGATGAAAATTCAATTGAGGATGATCCTTTTAGTGGTACATCACATTAATTTCGCAATGGTCCCAATGTAGACGTTGTTTTTTATGTTATAGGATACCACAATGACTGGATTTGGATAATCGATAGAGGTGTCAAATCCCTTCAGCCGTCAAAAAAAGGTAGATGTTCAATAAACACATTATATTTTGTTTGTAATTTATATCTTCTTATCTCATGTTATAATCTTATTATTACTGATTTTATTTAATCTAAATTAACGATTCAACCACTTTTTCAGATAATTACTTCTGCACGTTTGGGTTCTCCTAACCTCAGTGCTGAACAAGTCTCTCAAGCAGCAGTTACAACTGCTGCACACAGTGCAGAGAAACAACACGTTTCAGAATCTATTGATGCTCCTAGTGTTGTGGTTCAACAACCATCAGCACATGTTGTTTCTACCATTTTAAATGAACATATTGATGATGTTGATATCGATGAAATGGTAGGGGATGAAGGACGGATGTCGCAGAAAACACAGGTGCATTATAGTTTGACGGTGTTAGCAAAAGTTCTTAAGGAAAAAAGCAAAGGCATCATATTTGATGTCGGATTGAATGCACGAGGACAACATGTGAATACCAAAAAGGATATGTTTATTAGTAACAATGGAATTGTCACTCGGCAACACATACCGATTGACATAGATTAAGGGAACCATGTTCTGTCTGGGCTTAAGGCTGTGCTCTGGGAAAAAATTATGGTAACATTGTGATATTATTTTTTTAAATTACTAGAAAATAAAACAAAGAAACAGTGTATTAATCTCCTCAATCCCTTACTGAGTACATTTATAATAGATGATTCACTCAATAATTATTTACTAAGGCTTGCAGGAAGGATTCTTCGAGGTTTTCATACTATTCTATCAAAATGGCACCAGAAATACTCCAAAGTTAAAATAAACCTTCACCCACCCCTGTTCTATGCTCACCTAATATCCCAAGAAGCATGGGATGCATTTATTGGTTGTTGTGGGGATGAGAAGTTTCAGGTACATTATGACCAATAATACATTGTTTGAGGATACGTGTATTAATCACATTGATTTTCAAAATTTCATTTATGAACGAAAAACTTAGTACTGAAAATAAGGAATGTGCATCAAAACGAACATACCTATATTGTAATGCAATTAGGGGGTATGCTTCACTCGAAAGAAAAATGGTACATATTTTATATTACAGTAATATTGTTAGGTGCCCAGAAACAACATAATAATTATCTTTATATATTTATATGTACATTGATGAGTCTAATGGAAAAGACACTTCCATACCACATCATGTGCTATGGAAGGAGGCATGTGTGAATAAGGAAGAGAAGATAGTAGATGAAAACACACAAAAGTGTAGGAAAAATGTGTGAGTATGACACGATAAAAATATTTGTTTTAAATTTATATTACATAATAATAAATACTTATTTTTCTATATCTGACAATCACAGGACTCAGCTACTCCTGTAGCAGATACAGACTTATAATATATTGCTTTGAAGTGGCCAGAACGATATGGTCATATCAGAGGTGTGGGGTTTGCGGAAACACCCTGAGTATATTTTGAGAAAAAATAAACAGATGATAGAAATAAAGAAATGAAACAAATGAGCGAAATAATAGAGAGTATTAAAGAATGATTTCAATGGCAGGGAGAGTTTCTAGCAACATTTATGGGTGGGAAGCAAGGAGAAGACACAAATCAGGAACAACTAGCACATAAAGATCCCGGCCCACCCACCACTAGCTTTGCATCAAGGCATTCCCCTCAAAGAGCTGTCTTAGCCATAGTAATCCATATTCTAATAATTCCTCCTATGAAATGAGAATAAAAAAAACTGAAACTTTTCTTATACTGATCTTCTACATAGTGATAATGGATGTGATTTATATCTTCCTACACCCACCTATCACCTTGTAGTGAGGGAAACAGTGTTCAACATCCTATAAGATAAGATTCATAATAGACCACTTCCAAGAGATCATCTTCAAGTGATGATTATTGTAGCTCATGATCCAAATGAAAAGCTCCATATTCCACTTGATGATGATGATATTCATACAGTCCAAAAGGCGATTGGGACATTCATTTCATGGTCATCACAACTTTTAAGAGTACTTGTGGATGAAGAGGTATTTATTTCTATTTTTTTTAGCTAAAACATTATCCATTAATGAAAAAAGGACTGAACTAATTAATGTTATTATAGATAGAGAAAGGGAAGGGGTGACAATAAATGTGGGCTAAAAAGCATCTAAAGGATCGACCAACTGATCCCAAAGAGATACTGAAAGCACAGTAACCCCACCTATTCTCTATCCAAATATTCTAGTATTGAAGACTCATGTGGATACAAATCTAAAAAGTGGTTGTAGTCATATAGTAGTTTTTCAAGAGAATATATAGGGAGAGTAAATTCATGATTTCATTGTTGCTGAAAATGTAAATGAGATCCATGAATACGATTGGATTGGTATCATAATTATAAATTTATATATGAGGTATGTATTCATGAATTTATCTTCTAAAAGCTGATATAATGTGCTAATAATGACTAAATGCATTTTATATTATTAGCAGACATATATATGAAAAATAGTTGATGGAATTTTCCCATGAGCCAAAATTTTGACTCGTAAGTCCTCATACCAGATCAACACAACTAACGAAATTAGAGCCATCAAAAAAAGATGAAAGAGTGAAAGGCTTGCTGAAAAATTTGAAATAAATATTACGGATGAAGGACTCTTCCTAATACCAACCATGCAGGGTTAAAACTCTATGATGAATGAATATCAATTATATTTTAACTGTTTTTATTACTTATTCATTTTTTGTGTGTTTAGGATACAATGGCTCTTAATTTTATTGACCTTGGATACTCCAAAGATTTATTATCTAGATTAAATGCATGGAAATCCAACAAACCGACCACACATGATGGAGTTTGTGAATCTATAAGACACTACATCCTACGTTTTAGGTCTAATCATCAAGTAAAATATTTTATTTTATCATTTACTGAGGATTCTGTTATGATAGGGCAGTGTATCAATATCATATAAAAAAGGAATGATTATAGGGGCTAAGAATACAGAGGTGAGAAAGTACTGTGTCTGGACAAATATTAAGATATATATAATACAATTTCAGTATGCAAACACATATCAAAACAAGTTACTTATTATCCTAATGATCATTGTTTTTGTAGTGTCCAAAAAAATGATAATGATTACTGTTATTATGTTTCTAAATTTAAGAGAGATATCATTTTTCATCCACAAACTAGCATCTCTAAAGAGGAATTTTCAAAAAACAATAACTATTTCATTTAAATTATTTATTAATTAGTTATTTATATAATTTTTAAAATTTCTATGAGTGTCAAAAAGCTAAATATCCACAAGACTATTTGGATTTATTCTAAAATGAGTGGGCCACATACTTGATGAAATATTGTACAAAAAATTCATGAAAATACGACCTGGGGATGTGTACAATTGGTGGCCATTTTTGAGAGGGGTTAAGGAGATCAAAAGATGAAACATTGTGTATGTAAATTTTTGTAGGAAATTTTTAATTGTTATTAAGTAAAAAACCCTTTACCCAATGAGTTAGTTTTCCATTTTAATGGATGAAATGCACCAGCCACATGCATGAATGATGAACCACTTCTCTTTGGGCTTTAGATAAGAAAAACCAAAAAAATATAACAAATAAATTCATATCCAACCAAATGAATTCATATTTTGTTGATAAATTAGGATAACTATACATATGTGGTGTTTGACATGTAAGAGTCAACCCCTCCTTAATCTGAGGCACTGTGTGGCCGGTATCACTAAAATAGTCTGTCTTTTGTTTAAAATGGACAGAATTTTAAGTGAAAACAACAACTGACTTAATGAAAACCAACCAAAATCATTAAAATTGTGTTAATACTTTAGGAGAATGATCCATGGGTCATTTTGGATGTGTATGAGTCAACCCCGCCTCAATCCGAGGCATGGTGTGGCCAGAATCACTCAAAGTGTCTCTCTTCTGTTTAAAATGGACCGAATTTTAAGTGAAAACAACAACTGATGTTCAAAAAACTGATCAAACACATTCATATTGTGTTGATACATTAGGAGAAAGATACAATGGTAATTTATGGCATGTATGAGTCAACCCCACCTCAATCCTAGGCATGGTGTGGCCGATATCACTTAATGGGTCTTTCTTTTGTTTAAAATGGACAAAATTTTAAGTAAAAACAACAACTAATGTACGAAAAACTGACTAAACACATACATATTGTGTTAATAATTTAGGATAACTGTCCATGGGTCATGTGTGACTTTCAAGAGGCAACCCCACCTCAATACAAGGCACAATGAGGCTGGTATAACTCAAACTATGTCTATTTTGATTAAAATGGACATTATTATAAGTGAAAACAACAACAGACATATGGAAAACTGACCAAACGCATTACGATTGTGTAGATACTTTAGGATAACGATCCATGGGTCATTTTTTGAGGGGTAAAAGTATACCCTGCCTCAATTTGAGGCACAGTGTGGCTAGTATCACTCAAAGTGTCTCTCTTTTGTTAAAATGGACAAAATTTTAAGTCAAAAAACAACTGATGTACAAAAGACTAACCAAATGAATTATGATTGTTTTGATACATTAGTAGAATGATCCATGAGTCATGTATTAGGTTTAAAATTCAACCTCTCTTCAATCAGAGGCACTGTGTGGCTGGTATCAATCAATGTGTCTCTATTTTGTTTAAAATGGACAAAATTTGAAGTGAAAACAACAATTGAAAAATGGTAAACTTGCAGAATTCATTCAGATTGTGTTGAAAATTTAAGAGAAAAATTCATGGGTAATTTTTTATGTTTACAATTCAACCCCACCTCAATATGAGGCATGGTGTGGCCGGTTTCCCTCAAAGTGTCTCTCTTTTGTTTAAAATGGACATAATTTTAAGTGAAAACAACAACTGATGTACGGAACACCATCCAAATGCATTAAGATTGTGTTGATACTTTAATAGAACGATCCCTAGGTCATTTGTGACGTTTATGTGTCATCATTGCCTCAATACGTGTCATGGTGTGGGTGATATCACTCAATGTTTATCTTGTTTGATTAAAATGGACAAAACTTTAAGTTAAAAACAACTGACATACGGAAAACTGACCAAAGGCACTAGGATTGTGTTGATACATTAGGAGAACAATCCATGGGTCATGTGTGACGTGTAAGAGTCAACCCTTCCTCCATCTGAGGCACGTTGTGGCTGGTATCACACAATGTATCTCTCTTTTGTTTCAAATGGTCATAATTTTATTGAATACAACAACTGATGTATGGAAAAAGGGCCAAACACATTAAGATTGTGTTGATACATTAGGAGAAAGAACCATGGGTCATTCATGACATGTATGAGTCAGCACCTCCTCAATATGCGGTACAGTGTGTCCAGTATCACTCAATGTGTCTCTTTTTGGTTTAAAATGGACAACATTTTAAGAGAAAATAACAACTAATGTACGGAAAACTAACCAAACTCATTCTGATTGACATTCAGAAAACCGACCACCCATTGGAAAACAACATGGATAACACCCCCCCCCCCCACAACCTTAGAAATCCCCTACCCCTAGACACCCCAACCCCCTAGATGGCCCTACCCCATGGACGGACCCCAACCCTCATAGACACCACACCACCACCTGGACACCCCCACCCCAAGAGACCCCACCCCCATTGATAGCCACCCCACCCCCTTGGACACCACCCCACCCCCTTAGACAGCCCCAACCCCCTAGACCGCCCCCACCCCCTGGACACCCCCACCCCTAGAGACCCCCACCCCATAGAACGCCCCCAACCCCCATGAACACCACCCTACCACCTGGAAACCACCCCACCCCCACTAGGCACCCCCATGGACCCCCCCCCCCCCACAACCCTTGACAGCCCCCACCCCACCCCCCATAGAAACCCCCAACCCTCTATATGGCTACAACCCCTGGATGGCCCTTCACCCCTCCTAGACACCACATCACCACCTAGACACCCCCACCCCCTGGACACCCAGCCCCATAGACAGCCACCCACACCCGCTGGACACCACCCCACCCCTGGACCCCCACCACCTAGACACTGCCACCCCTGGACACCCCCACCCCATGGAAACCACCCAACCCCCTTGGAAACCATCCCACTCCCTGGACACCCCCATGGACTGCCCCCCACCCTGAACAACCCCCACCCCCTAGACATCCCCAACCCCTTGGACGACCCCCACCCCCTGGATAGCCCCCACCCATCCTAGACACCACCCCACCACCTGGACACCCCCACCACCTTGGACACCCCCATCCCCCATGGACAGCCACCCCACCACCTTGGACACCACCCCACCCCCTTGGACATCCCCCCAACCTCCTGGACCAACCCAACCCCCTGGAAAACACCACACCACCTGGACACCCCCACCCCCTGGACACCCCACCCCTGGAAATCCCCCAACCCCCTGGACACCGCCCCAGACACCACCATGGAACCCCCCCCCCCAAGCCACCACCATGGAAAACCCCATCCCCCTGGACACCCCCACCCCCAGGACACCCCCTACCCCTTGGAAATCCACCCCAATCCCTGGAACAACCCCCCAACCCCATGAATTCTGAATTAAAATCTATATTTATTTCATTAACTTATGAATTATATGTTAATGGTGTCTTGGTATACTTGTTGTATTTGTATACATACTATAATTATCTTATGAATTATGTGTTAATCTTGTATGGTTATACTTGTTGATATGATGATTTTTTGCAGGTCATATTTGGTTGTGCTACTGCAGAATTTTATCTTATAGCAGGTAGGGAAATTATCAACAATTTTTTAGCACTTATAACGGAAGCCTTTATCAGCGATAAATAAGATATGATAAAGGATCCCTTTATCAGTGCTAACAAAGAGCTGATAAATGGTCCCTTTATCTATGATTTTTTAGCATTGATGAAGGAACCCTTTATTAGATCTTTTTTAACACTGATAAAGGCTCCCATTATGAGTATGTTTTTAGCGCTAATAAAGGGATCCTTTATCAGTGCTAAATAAGCACTTATAAAGGGGGCCTTTACCAGCGCTAAATAAGCGTGGATAAAGAATCCCTTTATTAGTGCTAAAAATGTACTGATTAACGATCCCTTTATCTGCTCTTTTTTAGCAATGATAAAGGATCACTTTATTAGCACTTTTTTAGAACTGATAAATCCTCCCTTTATCAGCGCTTTTTTATCACATATAAAGGGGACACCCCCTTTATTAGCGCCGAGCTTTACAATTCGTTTCTAGCGCTATTAAAGCCCATTTTGAGTTCAGATAAATCTTATTTTTGTAGTAGTATAAGGTCTATGAGATCATTTATTTTTTTGAATTTATAGCCCAATTAATCTTCCCTTTGGTTATATTCCTCATCTAATTGGGTTTTGTCATTAAAAATCTCTATGATAAAATTGTGTTTATACATGACTAATTTTATGCAAAATTATATCACATACCATTCAATTAACGTTAAAGAATATCAACCTATGTTGACAGACATGAATTCCATATATTTATCACATATGGAGCTTCTTTCTTTAAAAGGATCACCATTAACAAATTTCATCTATGAGCACCTGCCACTTTGATTTTTTTCAAGTAGTGGTAGATCCATCTTTTTTTGAAGATTTTAATAAGTATATATTCAAACCAAAATTTCCAATTTTTTATTGTTTTTATACAAAAGATCATGTTTTCTTCATTAGGGATAAAAACTATGACTTTTATATAAGGATTAATTTTAATTTTACACAATTCCATGCTTCATGTATATATTGAAAATTAAACCTATTAATTTTTTTAATGACTCAGATTTTATCTTGTTTTGTTGTTATAAATTATTTGGAAAAACTATGAGACCAGGAACTGAGAAAAAATGTGATTTCAAGGCCCAGTGTTCCCATAACAATATAATTCAAACTTTTATGTTTTAAATAAATAGGGAAGGTCGGTTTTCATTAAAATGGGAATAAATTCTAAATGGGTGCGATGATAAAAAAAATTGAGGGACCCTTTTCATTCAAATTAGTGATTTAATTTAGGTAGGGCCTAAAATTATTTGGCGTGGGTTGACTATGAATATAAGAAAATCGATGATATCATCATTAAAATATTTTAGTAGAAGTATTTTATTTGATTCTTGTTTCGTTTCTTTTAATTAAGGCATAATTTCTAGAATCTTGGTTTATCACTATTAACCTAGAAATTCATCTGAGGAAAGGAGATGGAAACCACTCTGAAGGAGGACGATAAACACTGGTGGATCGAAGATTAATAATGACACAAACCTCAATTCTTCATCAATGAATGATCTATCCTTAGGATAGGATGTTGATCTCTCTGTGATTTACATTTCCTCTTAGATTCAAATAATGAATGCGGACCAACACATGAATACGTTTATATGTGGTTCATCTCTTCTCGTGGGATGGAAAACGGTTTGCGGGATTTGTCCTGGGGATTTGGATTTTTGTGTAGATTTGTTCGTTGTTAATCCTTCTCATGTGAGCAGATCTGGACCTACATAAACAAGGATAAGATATGTTCATTTGGATTTTATGTGATTTATCTCTCCCCACTCAATCTATTGTGTTCATTTTAGGTTTTCCACCCTTGAAAACCCTACTTGAACAATCGACCATTTCGCTTCTGATCCATAGTGAAACAGTCCAAGATGGAAGGATTGACCCTATGATGTCATTATAATGGTGCGACAGGAGTGTGGTACAGTTTGAGAGAGCTGGAGGCTTACGAATGAGCATGGAAGACCAACAGTGAAGTGGATGGGGTGCACGTAGGATGCAGGTGGTGGGGCTAGTCTAGGTGGAGCACGACATATCAACATGCCACCAGTAGGGCAGCTAGAAGCAGAGGCTTTAGTAGCCCAATGGGGGCCGGACCGGGAGGAGAACGATAGGACATGCCACGGGTAGGGTGGCCAGTGGCAGTAGTATGATGTGGTCCAGTCAGGGTCACTATAGAGAGAGGCCAAGGTGGTAGGGGTCACTGGAGACAACCAGGCGGCCATAATAGGAGGTCGTTCCAGTGAAAGCCGCTCTAAAGGTCCATGGTGGTGTCGTTTCATGAGCGGATGGGGTGAAGAAAATAATACCTTAATGTTAGGTCAGACCACTTGGACTAGAAGGGGAAGCGGCCAGGGCAGGCCACATTGAGCGCATAGGTGTCCCGCAGACCGGGCCAGACCAGAAAAGTCGATCTGCCCCTCTAGCCCACCGATCTAAGCCAGTTTGGGCAGGTAGACCCGTGTTAGGGTTGGTCTGGTGAACCAAGTCTTGATGGGTCATCCAGACTGCGATCGGTCAGTTTGGATGGAATGGGTTGGGTTGGCGGATGGGTCTGACGGGTCAGATCGGTCTTAGAGAAGATCTGAGGTAGACCTTTTCAGAAAAAGAGTTGTAACTTTGAAATCGTGTGTCCATTTGATTAGTTTTTTGTGGTGTTGGGATCTTGTGATGGGAAAATAATTTTGAGATAGTCTAAATGAGTTTTTATGGATAGTAGTATGTGACCTAATAGTTTGAGGAGTCGGTTCACAAGGAATAAGTGCGCTATGAGAGGAATTCAATAGCTTGTTATGATTTAGTGACTATGTGACTTAGAGGATATATGACCCATCGATGCTATGTGTTCCATTGTTTCTCTTTGCAACATCGATGCTCCATTCTCCATCGATTCTCCATGCACCATTGAACCTCCATGTGCCATCGACGCTCTGGGTGCCATCGACGCTGTAGGCGTCATCGACACACCGTCCGCCATCGACACTCCATGTGTAATCGATGCTATGTACACCATCAATGTTCCGAGCTCCATCAATGCTCTGTGCACCATCAAAACTCTATACAACATAGACAATCCTTGAGTCATGGAAACTGGGAGATCTATGGGCTAAAACTGAAAACCCATCTCTTCATGCTATAGACTTATACCTATGTGAGATGACCATATTGACTGTACTTACACTTGTTTCTTTTGAGATGCACTTCATGTGTATCTATTTTGATTTAAATCATTTGTTTCCTTTGTGGTATACATCATATATTTCATAGTGGTATTTCCTTTGTGTTTTTTATTTGTGCTTCTGAGTATTGTTTTACCCACATTTGCATAGGCTTTGGTTGCACCTGCCATGTCTTGTGTAGAAGATCGATGCTTTGATAGAGCTCTAGTTGGACCAGGAAAAAGTGGTGCTTAGAGGGATCATACGAACATTTTTTTCTCGAAAAAATTCAAGAAGATACCCTACACATACCCTACATGTAATATTTTCTACCGATGAGTATTCAAGAGCTTGTGCATTCACTTACCGAACTCTTTCTTTGGGTGGTCTTGTATTCTAGAGCTATTTACTTTCTTGTTTTTCTACTATCATACTCAATGGTTTGTAAATTAGTGTATGGATGTATTTTTTACTCAGGGTTTTTACATTTTATCATTTTGGGATTCGAGATGTTTTAGTGTGTACATGTACTTAGGAAAATGTCTCACATTGGTGGGATATGCCTACTCGGTGCTAGTCACCAGCCCACGGCCTATCAGAGGTGGTCTTGAGGTAATCATAGAATAGGTCCCTCTAGGATGGGTAATGAAAGAGTGGTATCAGAGGGAGTATGTTCATTATAAAGAACCAAGAGTATGTGAGATTGGTTTTTGGAAATAGTGTTAAGTGTTTCAAGTTTGGATCTAAGACTAGGGACTCTAGTGTTGGTATGATGGCCGACATATCCATACACCAAGACTCTGATTTATTCTTTTTGACTCAGTACATTATAGAACTAGTTCTAGGTAAAATAAATAGTACATGATTCATATAGTGTTTTTAATATGTTCTAATGTCTTACTTTAGTCTCCTCACCAGGTATACTCTATTGACCGATGCACATCTTGATCTATTTTCAGGATATATCTACATAGATAGCCATCCACTATTTTAATGCATGATCACTTGGATGATCTTCCTAGAGATGAGGCATTAATACAGGGACCGGTACTAGAGAGAGTACCTTGGGTGGTGTACTAGTGATATCACCACCGAGAGAGCAGTAGTTACTACCAACGCAAGTTGTTTGGGATGAATGTAGGCTGAGTGAATTGCATGATTTTAGAGGTAGTAACCTACCATGTTTATGTGTGATTCAAACCCCTATATTTATGAGGATTAGATGGAGGAAATTACATATTTCTTCCACCTTGTGAGGAAGCCTTCTGACCAGATGACACTTCTAGCCACGAGCTTTATTCAGGGCTTAGTCAGTTGATAGTGGACCATAGTGATCTAGAATCATAATGAAACAACTCCTTCTTAGGCTTATATTGTGTGCCTATTTATGGAGGAGTTATTTCCATACACATTACACTCAATGAGCATTAGGTTATCCTTTATATGTAACAGGGTAGGAAGACAGTAGTGGAGTACTCAGTGAGATTTAGAAATCATTCTCCCTACTACACAAATATGGTGAGGGACCTGTTCTACAGAGCCTCCTCCATTGATGAAAGGATATTCTAAGAGATCATGGAATCCATGATTTCACTTAGAGTAACTATATATGTTAGTGTACTAGAGTGATCCCTGCTACTGTAGAGATATCTGATAGAGTTGATGCTAGTAGTGGCAGCTACCAATCGGTTCTAGGCAGCTGGGCCTTCAGCAGTGGGTAGCCAATAGTAGATTCAGGGACCCAAGTAGACCAGCCACTACAGGGGAGGACCCTATAAAATAAGATCAGAAGTGCATGGAACCCAGGGAAATGTGGGTTAGTTTAAAAACATGTTTGTGTTACTCGTGTGGTGGATGGGGACTTCAGGCTCGAGATTACCCGATTCCCCATGTGGACAATCAAAAAATGGTCTAGGGACCACTAAAGAGGAAGAAGAGGTAGGAGTAGATAGTCTATAGGGCCGAAGGCATGGATGAGAAATAGGTAGTGGGTGGAGGTTTCATGTACTACCACCACCACCCCAGGTGTTCCACCACGGGCTCATAGAGATACTGGATAGCGATGAGGCTAGTTTCAGGTGATGGTCTCTTATGACAAGTGTGCTTTAGATATTATTAGAGTTATGAACTGTGCCTTTTCCACCCTAGCTATAGATTTTATAGACACATGTTCTAGACACTCTTTTCTCTCCACGACCCTTATTCGAGACTCAAATATTCCAATTGAATAGTTAACTCGATCCCTACACTTAGAGGATCTTATAGGTGAGATTTGATGATCAAAAACTGGTTCTAACAAATTTTCCTTACTCTTGGAGAAGAGATTTTTAGTTGGGATCTCTTGGTGTAAATGTCAATGCCTTATAACACCATTCATGGTATTGAATGGTTATCCATAGTTTGTTACCAACTTGACTATTTTAGTCATGGATTGTGGTGTGTCCAATAATTTGGGACAAAAATTTTCTTTTTTGGGTGAAAAAGAAAAACATGCAACACGGGATGAACGTTCAAATAAGGGGGTGAATCTGATTACTCCCTAGTTGGGTATCATCTCCCTCAGTACGGTGGATGATAGGATTCTGTATTTTTGAATTGTGGTGGTGTAGTATGATCAAAACATTAATGAAGATGTATTTGGATTACCTCCCAATAGGGAGTAAGACTTCTTCATTGACTTTTACCCTGAGATAGAACCGATATCTACACCTACATATTAGATGGTTCTTATGGAGTTTCATGAGTTGAGGGTACATCTATAGGATTTGCAGTGGAAGGGCTTCACGAGACAAAATGTTTCACTTGGGCATCCTTGGTTTTATTATCCAAGAAGGAAGATGGGAGTTTGAGTTTATGTGTGGAAATACAGTGCTTTAAAAAGGTTACCAGGGAGAATAAATATCCACTAACAAGGATTGAATACATATTAGATCAGCTAGAGGTAGTGAGGTGATTCTGGAAGATATACCTCAGATCTTTCTAACACCAGCTTTGTGTACGGGATGAGGATGTACTGATGACATCCTTCAGATGTTGGTAGGGCCAATAAGAGTATATAGTGATGTATTCTGGCATGAAGAACACCCCAATAATGTTAATTGGACTCTATAATCATACAAAATTATATAGACCGGCTCATCATGGTCTTTAATGATGAAATCCTAGTATACTAGACATACAAGGATGAGAAAATGATACACTTGAGGATGGTCCTGGACACACTCCAAGAGTTTATCTTTTATAGAAAACTCTCTTTGTGATAGTTCTATATTCGGGAGCTCCTATTTCTAGTACATGCCATTTAAAGGGATGGAGATACAATGGATCCGATGAAGATTGAAGCAGTGGTTGTATAGGAGCCACCCAAAAATGTTACCAAGGATCAGAGTTTCCTTGGTTTGGCTAAGTAATATAAATGGTTTGTAGCATAAGTTTCTAGAGTATCATCTCACATTAAATCCTCAAAACAGAAGTTGAAGCCTTCCATTTTGGCAGAGAAGTGCCAGTAGTTCTTTCATGAGCTGATACTGAAGTTTTCATGCACTCCTATCTTGAGATTAATGGAGGAGGGTGTTGATTTTCTGGTTTTTTGGGATATATCAGGGACTGGGATTGGTTGTGTCCTGATGTATGGTCAAGTGGTGATGACCTATGGTTTGCACTAGTTGAGGAATCTTGGGAATAACTACATGACCCATGCTCTTGACCGTATAGTAGTTTTATTCGCATTGAAGATGTGGTGACACTTCCTGATGGGTGAGAAATTTACTATCTACTCTAACCACAAGAGTCTCAAGTATATATATTATTTTATAAGGATATAAAATATAGATAGATTCTATTAATAGAGTTCCTATAGGACAATGAATTTTACATTATCCATACTCATGGGAAGGGAAACCTAGTGGTAGATTCTCTCAGCAGGAGATCCATCTTGACAATTATGAGTGAGGCATCAGAGTAGTTGGCTGCATTACAAATATCCTTTGTAGATGGAGTTGGAGAAGATTTCCTCCAGTCAATGGTTGTCACCCATACACTCTTATAGTGATTCAGAGAGGAACATTTCAGAGACACCGATTGTGAGACTTTACAAGTAGAGATGTACATAGGGCATGCCCATGATGGATACTTAAAAAGTGGGGAGCACATCATTCTCTTCACATTTTTCTTAAGAGTTTATTAAATTTTTATTTTGTATTATTCTAATTTTGGATATTAATTAAATGATCTAACCATTATGGTTGGTCTTCTTCCCCTATTCTAGAGACCATAGTTTTCATACACTCCCTTTTATTAAATGAATTAGAAAACAAATTTCAAAATATAAACATATTTTGTCTATAATTATATTTATTTAGATGAAATTTGGGTATCATAATGTACTCTCTTCAATGTATTTATCCTTATACAAATTCATTATAACCACATCTTCAATATTCAATGATAAATGTTTAAGGTATATGTTCCCAAATTTTTATCTATTTAAATCAAATTTTACTAATCATATCTTCAATTAAAATTTCTCAAAAAATCATTAAAAATATCTTGTCCAAAAAAATTTTCACATGATTAGTAAAACAAATTCACTTGATAAAATATTTAATCCCACCATGGAGTTTTTTAAATTTTTTTCAATGGTTTATATGTTTTAACATGATGTCAATATGGTGACGAAAATGATCAGAAGTCTTGAAAGATGATTCCATTAGATTCTCCAGGATTTAGTCACATACTAAAATTGATGTTTAAAGTGTTTATAAGGTTTCTGATGTTTTTTATTTCATTAAAATGTTTTTATAATTGTATCCTTATATTAAAATTCCTAATATATTTATAAATGATAATGTTATAATTTTGGTTGGCTGTTTAACCATTATTTCTAAAATTCATGTGTATAAGTGAATCCAAAATGATGGGAAAAAATTAAAAACCATAGGAACCATTAAATGATGACTATTTATTTTTTATAGAAGAAATATGTTATATGTATTTCAAAATAGGTTGTGAAGTTTCATAGTAAAGTGTAGAAAACAAACACATGCATGAAAAAAACACTTTTTAGACTACAACATGACAATGATGATTAGACTCTCACTGGTGGAGTGGGATAGGAGGGTGTGGTTGAAAAATGAAATCAATGTGGAATTCAATACCCAGAGTAAGGAGTGAAGTGTCTTATAAAGGATCATTATTATGATGGTGTAATTGATGTGGGATTCTGTTTATGTTGGAACTATTCATCCTCCATTAAAACTTATTTCCACCGACATAATCTACTCTAATATATGATTCTATAAGCCTGGTTCTTCCCTATGCATATGTGTTGCTCCATGCCTAATCATAATACATAAAGAATTATGAATTAATACCATTAATGTATAATTTTTTGATGTATAATATAGTAATTTACAATATCAAAAGAGGAAAATACTATGTTAATCATGGAATGAAATTGTAAATATTTACTTGAAGAATGATCATGTTTGAATCATAAATATCATTTACCTTGAACTACATATGATTGTCCACATTAAGGTATATTCAAAATAGTGACTTCTATTTAAAGAATATTGACCTTTGAAGGGACACCTACTACAAAAACCTATTTTATAAGTTGATTGATCGTATGAAAGGTCATCGACCATAACTTCCACCAGTCACCTAAGGAAGAAGCCAAAGGCCTAAAAAAACAAATTTATAACCTTTGAAAATATAAGTAGGTATGAATAAACATAGGTGTCTCACAAATCATTATGTGAAAATGAAGGGGAACTCCACATCATAATGTTATAATCTATTAGTGTCACTATATTTTTTTGATGTAGATGAATATGTGGATTTATATTGAATTATATTTCATGGAAAAGAATTAAATTTTATTGAAAAATATTTCTTATGTAACTGCTTATTATGAAAAAAGGATCCATGAAAAAGTGGTGTTACTATATATTGAAGAAGATAAAATAATATTTGACAATCATATTTTTTGGAAAATAATAAAATGGGGGGTTCACTACATGATTTTTATATATATCATAAATATAGAAGAAATAGCTCTTAGTCTTCATAAGATTTGTATCCAGTGTTTAAATGAAATGAACATTGAGATGATTCTAGATTATTGGAATTTAATATTATTAGACTATATATTTAACATATAAAAATATATAATGGCCTCTCAATCATTGGGATACAAAAGAAGAAACTAGTTCTAAATTTGAAAATCGTGGATCATTAGTTTAGGAAGACTGAAATTTAAGGAAGTTTGAATATAAATATAGTAATATTCTACTACAACTATTATATATATGTGTGATAAAGAGAAATATATAAAAATCTAAAAAAATAGAAATTATATCAATATGAAAGTTTAAAGAAGATTAAAATGGAGTATGATAAGAACATATAAAAGAACCTACTACATATATAGTTTATGAAATATAAGAAAAAGTTGTTATATTGATGCAGTATTTTGTATAGAAAATAAGATGAAAGAAAGGGAATCTCGACCATCTTCATATTATAATTATTTATAGGACAAATATAATATTAATTCTAGTACTATATAAAGAAATTTTTCCCGATGAAATGAATAATTAGGATTGAAGTATGTGGTTTCAACTATGATTTATCAGAAAATTAACTAGCCAATATGATGATAAGTTTTTTCTAAAACATCACATTATAGATGTTTGAATAATTTTGTGGCAACCCATTTGACTACTATGAGTGGGAGAAGAATATCCTCCATAAAATTGAGGAGGAAGTATATCCAATACTTGTGATAATGATTTGAGGAATTATAATACTCTTTTTTTTATAAAGGTACAATAATACCTTGATTTCATTAGTCTAGGTTAGTGTTAATATAATAGGTTTAAGTCTATACCCTTTCATAATATTTATTTGATAAAAAGAAGAAATATATTTACATGAAATAATAACCACGATTTAATAGGGGTATATTTATCCTTAGAGTGGCACTTTTAATTAATAAATTATAGTGTTCACTTGTGTTTCATTTCATTTTAATGTCTGCCCACAGAATATTGTAGAGAAATATAAAGATAGATCCACTCAATTAAAAAGTGATAATGTGATTTAGGGATAAATGTAAAATGTGATTAATGTATAACAACACTGATTCACCACACTTCATAGCATTGAACATGTCCTTATGTGATCCCAATAACTGGTAACATATATTGGGCTCAGTACTCATAGATTATAATTTTTTACATTTTACTTCATGAAACATTTTTCTCTTTTCAAATACTATATGATGTAAAAATTTGATGAATATTGTATGTTTCTCATAAATGGAACATTAGAGGATATTTACACCATGATATTGAGGAACATGCATAAAAAGAAATCAAATAATTTGATAAAAGAATCATTAAATAAATATTACTCTTCACTAATTTATGGTTTTCAACATGAGATAAATTTTTTATACAACCAATAATGAGGTATCTATTGAATATGATGATAAAAGAATACAACCCATTATGAAAGGAAAAATGATAAATTATTTGCCCCACTTTATTTTTTTAATGAAGAATGATCTGGTAGATAATGTAATCTCATAATTTAATATACTACTAATTAATTTGAAAATACTATACAATAATATAGTTTATCATCCCTATACTAATAAGGGGTACAAAAATATCAATTCTAAATTTTAATAATATAGAACCTTATATCGGTGAGGAAGATCATATCTCTAAGTATTCATAAGATAAATCAATGTATACTATAATGAATATTCTGTATAACTACCCCAATTAAAACATCACATATATTTGTGGTATTTTTATAAATATTCTAAAGAAGATAAATAACCATAAATATGACATCAAAATTTAGAATAATTCCTTTGAAAATAGGGAGATGATGAATATAAATCTCACTGAATAAGTATGATCCTTAAAAATAAGTAATTTAGAGATTGATAAAAGATTCTATATTTTTGGAAATGAATGGATCTCTATAATTAATGTGTGGGGGGAACCCATGAATGATATTCAATTAATAAGTCATGAACATGAATAATTAACACTATTATAAATGCTCAACCTGAATGGGAGGATAATATAATTAAATTATTTAACCATCTACTATAAATAAAGAACACAATACATGAGGAGTATAGTGAACAGATAAGGAAATAATGTGATAAAAAACTAAAATCTTTATAATATGATAAAGGGATCCAAAAAAAGAAATTGTAAGATAATTTTACTAAATTAAATAACATGGAAAACAACATAAGATGTTTCTTGAAAACAAGTATAAATAATAGATGATACCAAAAATACTAATAAGGGGGAACATTATGGTAAAATCTATTTTTTAATGGAATGAAAAGAATTAGACTATATAATGACTATTCTAATGAATCCATAAAGGTAAAGTTACATACTCTACTAAAAAAGTTTTTTTTTTCTAAATATATTTTTATGTGAAGTATTAGATTGAAATAAAAATATTTACAGAAGTGGTTGGAAAAACAAATTTGAACACAAAACAATATACAAGGTCGATTAAATCATGGTAAATGAGGATTTTTAACCCTAAATAATAACATTTAATTAATAATAAAGAGTAATTTTGGTATGAAAGAAAATCTAGATTCATCTTCTCTCAGAAAAAGGGTCATGGATTATTGGTTTATTAGCGTGCTACAATAGTTTTAGTAATATGCATTTATAATATTGGAATATATTTATACCATTGGAAGATGTGGAAGGCCTATAGTGAAGGGGATCAAGATCAAGAAGCTGAAAAAACAATAGAATATAAATAATAACATGTATACAATAAACAAATTAGATATTCTTGAAGAACCCTCTGTTTTATTCAATGGGAGTGTTCATAAAGAAGAATCATGCATGTATAAATCATTCAATTATGGAATAAAAAAAGAAGAGAAGAATAAAAATAATTTTGAATCTAGAAATGATAACCATTATAAAGATTCATGAGAAATATGTTGAAAAGAAAACTCATAATAATTTTATGAAGAAGGATCGTGAGTTATCTTATGAAATATGAAGAATAAAGGTAAGAAAGTCCAAAATATGTCAAAGAAATCAATCATAGAATTTCTAAATAAAGGGAAATATATTTTTTTTTGGAAAATGAAAAATTATAGACACAAAAATAAAGTCATGAATGTGAGACTTAAAAGGAAAAAGATGGATAATAATAGATTTACAATCCAAGAGAGAAATGAAAGGAATAAGTTTTTTAATAGAACATCTGAAAGGCCATGTGAAGTTAAACAATAGTCAGATTACATTTCTATATTTTGTTTTCAATTCTATCTATTTTATTTGAAAAATTAAAGGAAAATGGAATCCTAAAAGAATTCATGATAGAAAGGGAATGATACTATTACACATGAAGAAGAAATCAAATTTCAAGAGAGGTTGTTAATAAAGGAAACACCTATTGTTTCAATTGTTCTATATAAGTGTACATGTTGTCTTAACACAATTCATATGATTGGGAGATAATTATTATAGAAAATTCATAAAAATTAATTAGATATAATTACACAAAATTATTCATGCGCATTCATGGACCATGATAAAAATAAAATAATATCCAATAAGATATACAATGAAGCAATGATACCCAATGAAAAATTTAATTTAAAAAATTATCTGGAATGAATGAATCAATACATTTAACTGAAATGGATATGTCAAACTATTTGAGAAGAAATTATCAATCCAACTGATCAAATTGATGAATAGGGAAGGATATATTAATACATAAATCATTTTTTTAATTGAGTTCTAACCATATAGGGAATTTAATGTGATTCAATTTCATAAATTCAGAAATAATAAAATTAATTGAGTTATAACAACATTCCAGGATATAAATAAGTAACTATATTCTATTTATTTTTCATATTATAATGTAAATAACATTTGGAGGAAAGATAAAAAATTATATAGGTTAATAGGCTATAAAATATAGACAGTTAAATGATTATTGTACTCGTCTTGAAAAGAATAAAATACATGATATCCTGAGAAGTACTCAAAAAAGTGGTTCTACCGGGATGAAAGAACTGTGAATGATTCAATACTGGTGATCATCTCAATAAGAAAATTGTAATGTTTTTTTGATGACGAGATCAGTCTTGATGATAATATGAAGTGCATCTATTAAGGGGAACTTTCTCGATATGATTAAATATATTATTATACAAATATATTATAATTATACAAAATTTACTTGTAATTTTTTCATTAAATTATAAGTCTTGATACTTTCAAATAATTTTTTCGTTAATCAAGATCAAATATTAAGGGAGAGAAATGAATTTTCACATTAACACAAAAAGAATAATAAAAATGATATAATAAAAGGTTTTTTGCAATTAAAACAAGTTAAATATGACTTGAATATTTTTAATCTATATATTTAGTTTTTTATGAATTAAGGTGATGGTAACGAATAAATAATATATTTAACTACTAACATTGGAAAATTTATTGATCTGAAATATATTTAAAAATCGGTGAAGGAATAGTTTAGAATGTGGTAACAGTAGATAAAATATTATATCAATGAGTGGAAACCTATTTTATCTATTTAAAACCATAATTTATTCTATATATAGAATTTATCATGTTGACATTGGGAGGGATAAATGATGAAATAATTCTTAAGAGTTAATTTATACCATCATATTCTATTAACATTATATTTTCTATCAATAAGGGATGTTTTGAAATAAAATGAGTAAAATTAATGAAAAATGTGGAAAACAAAAAACATGATAATTAATGAAGAAGGTAATTGTAAACATATTGGAATACCATCTTCTGGAATTTCTACATTCAATAAATATAATGTGAGTGATTACTATACCAACTTTGTAGTTTTTTTAGTATTTATTTATAATGTATAATAAGCGTAAACACGATTTTAATATCTTGATGAAATGTATTTTAAGGTTTAAAAGTTGATTCCATTAGATTCTCATAGATTAATTCACTTGATAGCAATTATGTTAGGATTTTTTAACATTCCGTTGATGTTATTTTGGTGATTAATGTTTTTCAAGAGACCATATTTATTTTAAAATTTCAATGAAACATATATATAGGATGAATTTGGAAAAAAAAATTGGTTTCTTAATCATTATTTATCAAAGGCATATGAATATGAGAGGCAAAAAAATTATCCATGGAAATCCATGGGAACAACTCCACCCTAACCATTGAGTGTTTATATAATAAATATATACTATGGATTAAACATACTGATGATATTGATCATAGTGAAGGCCAAAATATGCATGTATTCATGCAGGAGTGTGGGCTAGTTCACACGAGGACAATAATGATTATTATCTCAAGTTCTAGGCAGAACATGAGGTAAAGGATAGACACTGACACCTATTTGGACATCACCTCATGGCGAAAAGAGTTTGATAGTTTATAATGGAAAATTATCTTAATTTTTCAATCAATATGGGGTTCGGATTTAAGTTAAAACTATTCATTAATTATTAAAACTTAAGGAAATTAGCATATTATATTACAAAAAATGATATTCGAACTTGTCTTCTTCCACATAAATATGTGTTTCACCATGGACATTCTTAATATATAAAAAATCATACATGAATACCATTCATGTATACCTTTTCAATGTACAAAAGTGGATGGTAATATATTTAATGAAGATAATTCCTTGTGAATCGGGGAATGAACATGTGAATAACTATTTGTAAAATTAGGATAGAGGAATCATGAAGTTCCTACACCATGAACTATAGATGATCATCCAAATGAAGGGAGATGAATAGTGAGAATATTTATGGTATGATGATCAAAATCAAAAATGGATATCAATTGTGTGAACCTATAAGGTAAAATGATCGACTATACCAGAGCCAATAGACTATGAGATACTCCACAATGTATCAGTCAAATGTGTGAAGGGTAATCTACCATAACCTCTATTTCGTGTACATGGTAGAAAAAAATAGATTGGAAAAATTAAGATATATTCTTTGACAATAAATTTCAGTGAAAATAAATAGAATATTATAATAATTATTCATGTGATATGTTAGGATAATTATATTCCAAAAATTAGGGATATATAGGCTCAATAGAATTTTTATGATCTATAAGAATATGTGGTGTTATTATGAAGTGGATTTCATGAATGTTAGTAAAGAGGTATACAAGAGGATTGTGTGTATAAATCAATCCTAAGAATAATGGATCCACAACCGTGTGGGGCTACTAAATATTCATGTAGTTCTAAATATTATTAGAGAAGAATGTTTTGTGCAATGGATTAAAATAGATAGTTAACTACATGATGTTTCAATATATCATGAAGAGTGAAGGAATTGGTTTAGGATTTTAACATAGTGTATAGGTGTGATTGAATTTGTAGAATACCAAGGGGTTTCCATATTAAGGTAATTTGAAATTAAAAGTCTATATGTTTTAAAGATACAAATAGATTCAGGGTTAAAAGACATCGAGGGAAAATGAAAAATACGTGCTAAATTGAAATGTTGAGGATCTTGAGTATTTGAAGGCTGGTATTTGTGGATGTTTTAGTTTGAGGAAAATTTGATTCCAGTAAAAATATTGTATATATATATTATTCAAATATAAATATTTAAAATTAACAAATGGGTGACCACCAAACTTATTCTTCATGTTTAAAGTAGACGAAGGGGGATAAAAATAATAATACAACAACATATTGTAGATATGGTGTATTTATGAGAAAGAGATGGGTTTTGTTAGACGGTATGTGAGTATGATATACTCTATAATACCAAATGTAGGAACAAATGTGTAAACATGAGATGCTCAAATACAAGAGGGGGGTGAATTGTACTTTTAAAATTTTCTTTGGAACTTTTAAAGATGGTTATGTTTAACAAGGTTAAACTAGATAATTCACAAGACCTGTAAGATCCAATAACTTAATTGATTTCGGAAAAAGTGATTCCAGAAATGAAACCTAACAAAAGATTTCAACAACTATGATTCTACCTTAAAGAGTATAGAATATAACAAAATCAGAGTATAAATATGAGAATGTATAATAAAGTTATAAATTCCTTAACAATACAAATGCACAGCGAAAAAAAGTAGCAACACTACAAGTAACAAACAATAAATCTTTTAACCCAAAGAGAAGGGTATCCAACAACCCGGGATAAGAGGTCCCTTGATTTATACTTTCATGAAATTCTGTCTTACCCACACTAAGGTAAGCCCTTGATACAAAGATCAGAGTCTGTCTTGCTATCCCCGCCAGCCCTCAACTTTCAGGTAGTCGGCACCTCTATCGTCCTATCCCTGAAAGACCTCGATTATACCCAGAAATAATTAGAGTTGCATGAAGACAATATATATGAAGCAATGTTTGAACAATCGGTTAAAACTATCTGCATAAAGCTTGATAGTTTATAAGAGCCTCTCTCTCTATAAATCACTTTAACAGCATGTAAGCACAAAAGTCAAACATGTTTTCAAGCATTATGCTATTTTCAAATGAGCTCTTATTTATAGGAAAAACTCCAACGGTCGGCTCCCTCCTACAATGGTCATATTCTTACGTGAATTTAGGAGGGACCTATACATGTGTCACTCAAACAACGATTGGTTGATAACTGAAGTCACGACATCATTTTATAAAAGCACAAGTGTAGGCAGAAATATGGTTACATACACAAAATCAAATATTCGGAATGTAAGATAATAAAGGTTCGGAGTCTAACCAAAATTAATTCAGCATCTATAATAGAAGAATATTCAGATTTTGTTTATCAGAAGAATTCAGAGTCGAACTTCATACATGTTCGTATCCATTATTCGTAATCAAGATTCACAAATAGAATTCGTAATGAGAATTTGTAATCAGAATTCGTCATCAGAAATCTTAATGAGAATTCATCATCAGAATTCATAAAGATATTTCTTAATCAAAATTCATCATTAGAATTCGTAATGAGAATTCATAATCAGAATCCATCATCAAAATTTGTAATGAGAATTCGTAATCAGAATTCATCATTAGAATTTGTAACGAGAATAAGTAATTTGAATTCATCATCAAAATTAGTAATGAGAATTCGTAATCAGAATTCATCATCAGAATTCATAATGAGAATTCATAATCAGAATTCATCATCAGAATTTGTAATCAGAATTCGTAATCAGAATTTGTAGTTAGAACATTATCTATGTTCGTAATCAGAATTCAGAGTTGAACTTCATAATAGTTCTTAATAGGGAATTCAGAATAGAACATCATAAAAGTTATTAACTAGAATTCAAATCCTAAAACAGAATTCTTCATATCTATGTATTATACGATTTCGAGGTTTTAGATATGAATCCGATTTTTATACTTATGAAAAATATTGATATGAACAATGAAGTCTTGGTAAGGGTTGATTTCCGTGGGTAAGGAAATTTTCCTTATAGAAGTAAAATATTGGGTAAAACCAGATGTTCTTTAAGATAAGGTGTTTGTGATTTCCAAAACAAGAAGGAATGGAAAAGTCATAAGGAAAACCTTATTGAATCAACAATCTCCCCCTTTTTGGAAAGCAAAATCATCCTTCCAAAAAAGAATATAAGGACTTAGAAAAATATTATCTAGACTTTGAAATAAATATTGTCTCCCTTTGTTTGTGGAAAATGGTGAATATGACTATCTCTCTATTAGGCTTTGGAACACTAAGGATCATATTCTAGATTTCCAGAATGGGATTTTCCTTATTAATATGGAAATATTCGTAATGAGAACTATCCCTTATATAAACTCCCCGTTACTTAGGGATACATCTTCTATAATTATAAATATTTTTACTTTTCTTCTTTAGAATTATTTTTCCTTCTCCCCCTTTGTTATTTTCAAAAAGAGTTTGAGGGAATGGAAAAAAATATGGTTCCTGGAATATTATTTCAAAATAACACAAAAGAAAACCAACCAGAGTTATCATTAAGATTAAAAGTATTTTTACAAGGAAAGAAATTACAACAATAGATCAGATTAGGTCTATTTGTGTTCTTTTTTGTTGGGAATTAGCTACTATAGAAAGGATTTTAGCTTCTTTAACTCTTTGTTATCCTCCTCATCTTTATTTTCTAAGGCTTTAATCCTTTCATCTTGGGCCTTTAGAACCCCATACTGAGCCTTATGAACTTCATCATGCTTTACAAGCTTCTCTTTGATCTCAATCCGGAGATCTCTTTACCCCTTCCATCTTTGAGAAATGAAGTTAAGCTTCCCATTCAGATCCTTCACTTATTGATTATGAGTATTTTTCTCTAGGTTCATATTTTTTTTCAAAACTAGTTGTAAGATCCTTGATCTTCCCATCTACTATATCAAAAGCTTCTTTTACTCCATATTGAAATTCATCAAGCTCTCCCATTTCATGAATTTCTCTCTTTGACCAGCTAGCTATCTTCTTGCATGACTTCCTGTGAGCTTCGTAACCTATAAGAAATGTTTTGAAATCTTATTCTATCTTGACACACTTTTCCATCATAATGGACACCAAAATATATTTCTAATTAACAGTGTGTTGGGGAATCGGGCATCTAGATTCAATGCTTATAAAAGTCGAAATGGAACTAACTAGCTTCTTCAAGGATTTCTCCAAAAAATCATGACCACGTAATGATGACTCTGAATCCGAGACATTTCTTGGTGATAGTGGTTTCTAAAGAACAAAAATATTCCTTTTTTTAAGTTCCTTCAACTTCCTTTCTCTTCACTAAAGATTTTATATTAGTATCAACAATCACTTGCTAACACTTATCAATCTTCGGTATGACTTTCTCATCAAGATATTTATTCTTTCTATCAGATAATTGAACAACTCTATCATTATTAATTTTTTCTCTTTATGCTCCTTCCCCAATATAGTGTTTTTTCATAATATTCTTCCTCTTATAATTCATTTACTTCTTCTTCTTCTTTGTCTTCATCTTTCTTTCCATCTTTCTCTCCTTCCTTTCCCGGAGTGACATCCTTCGAGGACTCGACCTCAGATTTTCGGAGTAATAATTTCTTTGAAGGGTTTGCCTTATCTTGATATTCTTTAACTTGCTTAATCAGATCATCTATATCACCACTTTCTTCTTCTACTTCTTCTTCTTATTCTTCTACTAATTCTTCTTCTACTACTTCCACGTCTTCCACTTCTTCGACAACTTCCTTCTCTTTATATTTTCCCGGAGTGAAGAAATTATACCCTAGAGTCTCTAGTAAAGGCTCCACTAGGAATGTTTCCAGCACTGGAATATTTCCGGAAGCTACTTCTGTGGCTTTAAAAAGGGATTGCACAACTTCAACTTCAGAAATTCTCTTCTTCATATTATTCTCTTTTTCTTTCTTCTCAAGGTATTCAGTAGTATTTTCCCTTAAAGGCTTATCTTCAGTAGGGTCCAAGCCAAATTATGGATCCCCTTATTTTCCCTTTTCCTTATCTTCCCTTCATTTTTCAACCACCTCATCTGGATAAGATTTTTGTTTATTAGGTTTAGGAGGTGAAGATTGGACTTCATTATTTTTAGGAGTTTCACCTTCAGCTTCCATTTCCTTCAATTTTCTTTTATTCCCAGCGTTCTTGATTGGTTTGGCCTCTTCTGCATCTTTCATAATTTTCACCTTTTCATAGTGTCATCACTACCAAGCATAACTTTTCAATTCCGAGACATGGAATTGCATGCAATATTGAATGATTCAAGACACCGAACTATCGACTATGAATTTAAGGCAAGATACATGATAATTTGGGCTCTTAAATTGTCATTCTTGATGTTCTTAATTGTAATAATAACATGCCTCATAGAATTGATTTTCCATAGATTTAACAAGAAATCTATGAAATATATGTCACTCTTCTTGAGTTTATATTTGTCACCTTTTCGCGGTACTAAAAATCCTTGTACCCATAGCTGATGGATCCAGTTGTTAGAAGATAGATGGGAAATTTTTACGGTCTTGACTTTAGAAAGTACATGAAATTCCAAATCCTTTACTTTTATAAAATTTCCTTTCCCATTCGATAATTTTTGGGAACCGAACTCATCTTCCTCTTCATAGGATAATCCCCCCAAGCTGGCTTCCTTTGTAAAAGAATGTATGTAGGATTTTCTATAAGACTTGAATGAATGATTTTCTCTTCCATATTCCTTAGAGAAGCACAATGACTCCTAAAACTCTATGAGTAAATCCGGATACACCATGTCTTGATCACCTAGTTTAGATAACTAGACATCTTCCCATCCATTTAACTTGATATTCTTAGAAATGATAGAATCGTACTTGAAAAAGTTCGGATGCACCAACCTTTCCCTTTATACTTTCCATTTTGAGATTGGCATAATGGTAGAAATTTCTTGGGAAGAGGCTTCTACAAGCATTAAGACTAGAGGAACTCTGAGAGATTCAGAACCGGCTTAAGAACTAAGGCAGAGCTTCGAGACGCAAAAGCTTTGAAAACCGATGTGGGACAAACCCTTCAAGGTTCCTTTATATAGGTGATGGAAGTGACCTTTCATCTTCCAAAACCAATATAATGTTTGAAAAACTCTATGATCTGATCTGAAGGTTCAAAACATATCCGCAAGGAAATCTTGAATCCAATATTTTGAGGTTTTAAGAAAAAAATTTGAATTTAAGGAGAAACAAATTCGAAAAATTAAAATAGAAAGGAAAATACCAGCATGTAAAAATGATTACGAAAACTTTAGTAAAGAAATCATACCTTTTGTATTGTCTAGGATAATTATTTGTAATAGGTGATATTCTTCTTGAAGAGAATTTGACTACGAAAAACTCATTATAAAAAACACAGTACAAAAATATTAAGATCGAAAATTTTTATTGCAAAAACTTTGAGTTCCAAAATTCGAGTACGAAAATTATGAGTACGGAAATTCCCATTTCGAAAATTTCCATTACAAAAATCTCCATTATAAAAATTTGAAAAACTAACTATGAAAATTTTTATGATGATAATTTGAAAAACTAACTACAAAAAATTTCATTACGAGAATTTGAAAAACTAACTACGATAATTTTCATTATGAAAATTTGAAAAACATGAATAACAGATATACTCCCCCAATGAAAAAAAGTTTATTAATGTAATGAGATTGGTTTAATAGGATGTTAATAAATGAATATTACCTTATGGTTATCATCCCTGACTTATATTTAATCTATTAAAATCTATCAGAGGGTAATGATTTTGTGAAAATATCATTATGTTGATCTTGGGTTTCGATAAACTAAAGAATGATATCTCATTTTTGTGTGTGACCCCTAAGAATGTGATGCCTAATGTCTATGTTCTTTTCAAGAGAGTGATGTACAAGGTTTTTAATAAGGAAAATGGAACATGTGTTATGACACAAAATTTGATTCTTACTAGAACTCAAGCCATAGTCTGTGAGTGTGTGTAGAATCCACAACACCTGAGCGCAATAAATTTCAGCTGCTACATATTCGGCTTCAGTAGTGGAAAGTGATACTGAGTGTTTCTTATTGAAGGACCAAGAAATTAATGAATCTCCTAAGAAATGACAAGATCCAGATGTACTTTTTCTATCCATTCTACATCCACCAAAGTCATCAGCCGAAAAACTTTTTAAAACAAAATCATTTTCAGAAGTATTAAAGAGTCCTAAATCCATGGTTCCCTTTAAGTAGAGAAAGATTCTCTTCACTGACTTTAAATGAGATTACTTAGGATTGGATTAATACCTTTCACATAAGAATAATAAAAACATTAAGACTAGATGACTAGTTGTCAGGTATAGTAAAATTCCTATCATGCCTCTAAAAGTTGTTTGATCTACTGGTTTCCCAGCTTCATCAAGGTCAAGTGTGTTTGAGGTAAAAATGGGAGTACTTATACTTTTAGTGTTGTCATGTCCATACTTTTTAAGAAGATATTTAATATACTTATGTTGAGATTTATAGATTCTTTCAGGTTTTTGTGATATTTTAAATCCATGGAAAAATGATAACTCCCCCCATCATGCCCATTTAAAACTCAGATTTCATTAGATCCTTAAAGGAATCAGTTAAAGATTGTTGAGTTGAACCAAATATACTGTCATAAACATAAATTCGAACAATCAAAACATTTTTATTATCTTTATTTATAAAAAGGGTTTGATCTGAATTTTACTTAACATAGTTATTTTGAAGAAAAAATCATGTTATTCTATCATACCAAGCTCGAGGGGCATGTTTAAGTCCATACAGAGTTTCGGTAAGTCTAAAAATAAGATCATGATGTTTTGTGTCTTCAAAGCCAGGTGGTTGCTCAACAAAAACTTCCACTTGATCATAACCATTAAGGAAAGCACATTTTACATCCATTTGAAAAAGTTTGAAATTAAAGAATGATACAATGGAATGTAAAATCCCAATAGATTCAAGTCTAGCTACTAGAGCATAGGTTTCTTCATAGTCTATTCCTTCTTGTTGATTATAGACATTAGCATCCAATTTGACTTTATTTCGAACAATTATTCCATTTTCATCACACTTATTTCTGAAGACCCATTTTACTCTAATAAGAGAAGTTTCCTTAGGTATTTCAATCAAGGTCTAGACTTTATTCTTTTTGAATTCATTAAGCACATCCTGTATAGCTTTAATCCAATCATCATCACGTAATGCTTCATCAGTGATTTTTCGTTCTAATTGGGAATGAAATTCTAGATGATCTACTTCATTTCTTAAGGAACTTCTAGCCCTTATAGGTTGATTGACATCACCAAAGATATTATCACTAGGATGATTCTTTATAAACAACTGGTTTGGGTTTTGTAAAACCTGTTCATCAACATAGGGTAGGAAATTTTCTAGGGTAAATGTTCCAGCAGTGTCTTTTTGAACATTTTCCTTATCATAAGGGTTTCTATCAAAGGATGATAATCAGTTTTTGAAAACACATCTGAGGATATAGGTTGGGGTTGTTTAAAAACAAAAGGATCAATTCCATCAAATTTAACATGTACTGTCTTTTCAACAGTACAAGATTTTTTATTGAAAACTCTATATGCCTTAGAAGTTGTGGAGTAGCCTAAGAAAATTCCATCATTAGATTTTGGTGAGAATTTATGTAGATTATCTTTAGTATTCAGAATGACTACATTGCATCCAAAATCTTTAAAGTAGGAATGTATATATTTTCTACCATTCTATAACTCATAATGAGTTTTATTAAGAAAATGTCTAATCAAAACATGATTTATAGTATAGAAATCAGTACTTACCGCATTAGCCCAAAAATGTTTGGCTACAGAACACTCACTCAACATGGTTTTAGTTATCTCTTGAATAATTCTATTTGTTCTTTCAACAACACCATTTTTTTAAGTGTTCTGGGTGCTGTGAAGTTGTGAGTAATTCCTTTTATACTACAAAAAGTTTCAAAATCATTATTTTTAAATTCTCCTCCATGATCACTATGAATAGTTTTCAATGGAAGTCTTTTTCAGTTGTTAACATAGGCTCTGAAACTTTTGAAATAAGAGAAGTCTTCAAACTTCTTTTCTAGAAAATAGACCCATGTAAATTTAGTGTAATCATCAACCAAGACCAATACATAGTAATTGCCCCCAATGCATCGAGTTTGTGTTGGACTAAAATAATCCATATGCACTAGCGTTAATGCATTAGTTGTTGAGACTTCACCGAAAGATTTAAAAGTTTATTTATGTTGTTTTCCATATTGACAAGGGTCACAAACTTTTGAAAAATAAAATCTATACTCTGATAGATGTTTAACTAGTCCTTTCTCAGAAAGTTTTCATAACTTCCTGAAGTTACAGGGTCCCAACCTTATATGCCACAACCAAGAATGATCTTCCATTGCACTATGGAAAGCTATGTCTTTTCTCCTAAGGTCTTCAAAGTTTAGTGTGTACACATTCTCTTGCCTATTAGCAGAAAGAATACATTCTTCCTCGGAATTGTGTACTAAGAACTTGTCATTCCTAAAATACACAGGGTAGCCATCATCACATAATTGGGTTATGCTAATGAGGTTGTGCTTACAAACCATAACAAATAAAACATTTGAAATTAATGTTTTTCCAAGAAGAACGATGTTACCTATACCAATAATTTCCCCCTGAGCATTATCATGGAAAGTAACTTTTCCTCCTTTCATTTTGATAATCTTTTCAAAATATTTTTTATTACCATTCGTATGACGGGAACATCCAATATCCATGTACCTTGTATTTCTATTGGTAACATCCCTATTTTCTTGATAATAAGAAACGGTTAGACATTCAGAATCCAAACTTTCTTGGATTCGGAATTGTTAGATAATTATTTTGGGTATCCACATTTTTTTATAAAAATAAGCTGTATGAAACCCAAGAGATTTAATTTTATTCTGTGAGAAATTTCTATTCCAATGCCCACCACTTTGACACTTAGTATAAAAAGGGGCTCTAGAAGGAACAAAATAGTTGTTTTTGAGAACTGGTTTTTGGTGAGTATAACCTACTCCAGTAGTGTTTCCTCGAGGTTTACATTGAGAATACATCTTGTCAAAATTTTCTTTCCCATAGGTAAATATTTAAAGAATCTTTTAAAGTGAAAATATTTCATATTTCAGTGTGATGAATAAATTCCTATCCTCAGGAATCATTTCATTAGAGTAAGATTTTTCCTCAAAAACATTTATCTTTAAAATAGATTTCTTAAGATCTTTAGAAAGTTCTTCTTTATCAAAATTTTCTTTATCATGATCTTTAGAAAGATTTTATAAAAGCACTTCTTTATATCTAAGATCTATAGAAAGATCTGAAATCTCTTTTTTTATGAATTTCTTCCGTAGTATTTTCCATGTCTACTTTCTTGGAAATTTTAAAATTTCTTACTTTAAGTAACTTAGAAAATCTAGAAACTTATTCATATGAAGGGAATTATTCATTTTCTAAGGATGAATTATCTTAATTAGGAGTATTATTATCGTAATAGTAAATCTTATCAAGAGATAGATTTGTTGAAGGCTCGATAGAGCATGCCTTGGCCATAAGACATGTATTAGGGAAAGAAGCTGCAGCACAAAATCCCATATTCTTCTATACTGATGAATCATATTCAGAAGATTCACATTTTGAAGAATCTCAACAGCTAGCACTCCACGTATCATTAGCTTTAAGACTTTTCTTGTGATTTGATCGATAGAATTTCTTATTGTTCCTTTCTAAATTCTATTCCTTATTTTTCTTCTTTTCCTTATTTTTCAACAAGGGACAATTGGGTCTGATATGACCTGTTCTTTTAAATTAATTTCACGTAACATCTCCATATTTCTTATATCAGTATTATTTCATATTTTACTTACTCTGATGGTTATTTTGAGCTACAATCTTGTTCATCCTATGAGCAAGATTAACTAATTCATTCTCAGACTTCTCTATGTCACTAGATTCTGAATGAATAATGACTTTCATTGTCTTTGAACTAGTTAATCTTTCTGTGTTACTGTCTTTCATAAGTTTAGAAGTGGTTGTAAAAGTAACTCCTCCATTCCCATTCTTCTTCTTGACATTTTCAACATCTCTCTTCATTCTAGTTTCATGTTGAAGAAGAGTTCCAAACAACTCATCTAAGGAAATCTGAGTGACTTTCATGTTCTCATCAATAGCTGTCCTTTTGGACTCCCATTCATTTGGCATGATATATATGATCTTATCCACAAGAGCATCATCATAAAAACTTTTTCTCCCATATATTGTAAGATATTTATGATAGTTACAAACCTTTATTGTACCTTGCTTATAGGTTCTCCATAATGAAAGTTAAAGCTATTGTATTTATCTCTCAACAAAGCTCTTCTTGTCTCTATTACTTTAGATGTACCAAAATTTTAAACTTCATGATTCTTATAGATACTGTTTTCAGCTTTTCATGATGATATTTGACTATAGATATTCCTAGTCATGGAACATAAAAATTTATTTTTGACTCTGATGTTTGACTGATATTCTGGTTTTTCCTGATTCGTAAAGGTTCCTAATTCCTTATCTGGAATCTTATAATCTCTAGTCAGCATTAGATAGTTAGCAACTCCAGTATTGATAAATAATGTCTTCATCCTATCTCTCTAGTACTCATAAACATTTCCATAAAAAAACATAATGTATGGTAGGATTTAGGTTATCAATAGAACCAACATTTAAACCTTCAATACTTAAGAAAATCTTTGGCACAAAAACTTGTCAGTATTATAAGTTTTTAAAATAATTAAAATATTCTACGCAAGAAAAATTGTATCTCTAAGAAAGAAAGAATCCGAACAATGTGATTCCAAAAAATTGATTCCGAAAAATTGATTCTAAAAAATTGAATCAGGAAAAAGCAATTCTGAATATTCAATTCCGAAAGAAATCTCTTCTGAGTCTAATCTTGAGATTAATTCGTATTGTACAAAATCCTCTAATACCAATTGATAGATGGTATGCGAGTATGATATACTCTATAATACCAAATGTAGTATCTAATGTGTAAACATGAGATTCTCAAATACAAGAGGGGGGGGGGGTGAATTGTAATTTCAAAAATTCCTTTGGAAATTTTAAAGATGGTTATGTTTAACAAGGTTAAACAAGATAAATCACAAGACCTCTAAGATCTAATAACTTCCTTGATTCTGGAAAAGTGATTCCGAAAATGAAACTTAACAAAAGTTTTCAACAACTAAGGTTCTACCTTATAGAGTAGAGAATCTAACTAAATTAGAGTACAAATATGAGAAAGTATAAGAATGTAATACATTCCTTAACAATAAAAATGCACAACGGAAAACAAATTAGTAACAATTCAAGTAAAAAACAATAACTTTTTTATCCAAAAGAAAAGGGTATCCAACAACCCTGTATAAGAGGTCCATTGATTTATACTTTCAAGATAGTCTGTCTTACCCACATGAGGGTAAACCCTCGATACAATTATCGGGGTCTATGTTGCTAACCCCACAAGCCCTCAACTATCAGGTAGCAGGAAACTCTATCTTCATATCCCATAAAGCCCTCGATTGTACGCAGAAACAATCAGAGTCCCATGAATCCAATCTACACGAAGCAAAGTTTGAACATGCTGTGAAAACTATCAGCATGAAGATTGAATTTTTATAAGGGCCTCCCTCTCTATAAATCACATAAACAACATGTAAGTACAAATGTAAAATATGTTTTCAATTATACTTCTCTTTTCAAATGAGATCATATTTATAGGCACAACTCCAATGGTCGGCTCCCTCCTCCAATGGTCATATCCTTCCTTGAATTTTATAGGGACCTGTACACGGGTCACTCAAATAGTGGTCAGTTGATAACTGAAGGCACACCATCGTTTTATAAAAGAAAAAGTTTAGGTAGAAATATGGTTACATAACCAAAATAAAATATTTGGAATGTAAGAAAATAATGGTTCAGAGTCTATCCAAAATGAATTCGGAGTTTATAATAAAAGGATATTTAGATTCTTTTTATCAGAAGAATTCGGATTGGAACATCATAGATGTTCTAATCCATAATTCTTAATCAGAATTAACAATCAGAATTCGTAATGAGAATTCATAATCTGAATTCATCATCAGAATTCATAATGAGAATTAATCATCAGAATTCGTAATGAGAATTTGTAATCAGAATTAATCATCAGAATTCATAACGAGAATTCGTAATCATAATTCATCATTAGAATTCGCAATGAGAATTTTTAATCTGAATTAATCATCTGAATTTGTAATGAGAATTCGTAATCAGAATTCCTCATAAAAATTCTTAATGAGAATTCGTAATTAGAAATCATCATCAGAATTCATAATGAGAATTCGTAATCAGAATTCATCATCAGAATTCATCATGAGAATTCTTAATCAGAATTCGTAGTTATAACTTTATATAAGTTTGTAATCATAATTCAAAGTTGAACTTCATAAAAGTTCATAACAGGGAATTCGTAGTAGAACATCATAAAAGTTCATAACTGGAATTCTGATCCTAAAACAGAAACCTGCAAATCTATATATTATATGATTCCGTGGTTTTAGATATGAATCCAATTTTTATACTTATGAAAAATATTGATATGAAAAATGAAGTCTAGTAAAGGGTAGATTTCCTTGTGTAAGTAAATTTTCCATATAGAATTAAAATATAGGGTAAAATCATATTTTCTTTAAGATAAAGAGTGTGTGATTTTCAAAATAAGAAGCAATGGAAAGGTCATAAGGAAAACCTTATTGACTCAACAAGATTCGTATGATTTATCCCATTTCACACTGAATAAAATGAAGAAAGAAAGTATAAATTAACCATCTATGGATACTGATTATATCTAGGTTGGAGAGACTAATAAATCCAGTGCTAAATGGGGAGAATATTTCATATACATTGAAGAAAATGGAGAGAAGGAAGTCTGTCCAGAAATGCTTCATGGGGTAAAACCATAGTTGAGAAAGTGAGACTTCCAGACTAAAAAACCTTCCCATAGAAATATATAGAATATTGTTGCAACCCATATAAGTGTAGTGAGCGAGGGAAGAAGATTTTTTGTATAGTCTAGGAGGGACATTAAGAAAAACTGGTGATCCTTCTCAAAGAATGTATAATACCATTCTATTTTTTGAAATGATGGGAGACCTCACTTGTTTTATAAATATTTATATATAGGATAACAAGTTCAAATTCATTCAATTTCCCCATATTACATTGTTAATTACAAGAAGCTATGCCTGTGGGATAAAAACCATGTTGTTCTAAAGATATAGTCATACATAGGGAGGTGAACATAATTACCAAAACTTTTTTTTCTCTTGCGCATCAATTTTTTATATATATGCACACAAACCAAATGATATAAAGAGAAAGAAATATCCCCACACTAAATAAATGAATAGTAGAATAATAAATTAATGAAAAATTGAACAACTATTTATCATAAAAGATTCACCCCCAATTGGACACATCTTTATGTGATCTTAACAAAAAAATTTACTCTGTATTCAAATAATGAAAACCTTATCCTTAAATATATAATCACCTCTTTATGAAAAAAATTATTTTTGTGATTATCCATAAAAAAACTAATCAAATATTAATGGATGATCCATCTTAATAGTATGATCAATCATACATTTCATGAGAAACCTCAAATCAACATATTATGTATTAATATATTTACTAAAATATTTGAGTATACTTCATAAGACTATTTATATTTTTTATAATCCACTAATATCATTGGATATTTTCCACATATTATCTTATCTTCAATCACCATTAATCTACTTCACACAGCTATATTTAGTTGAAAATTTTAGTGTACTTAACATTTCATTATTCATCTAGGTTTCTATTTGATGCAACAAATTCAAAAAATAGTTGTTATTTATTCACGATAATTTCATCTTAAAACATCTGAATTACACAACAATATATGTTGAATTTATACACAATGAAACTATATTTTCTCAACTCATACTCAATGGAACACATTTTAATAATAAAAAAACTCATTTATTCAAAATTTCCACTCAACACAACTCATTTCATTGGAAATATTAAATATTTCTTCTTTATGAAAGTATATTATATAAAAAAATATCCACATATCTCTTAATAATTCATGATTATTTTCATGTTTTCTAATAAAAATATCTGAAACTCATATCTCGGACCATAAATATTTATTCTAATCTAAATACAATATATTAAAACATTATCAAAGTGATCATAATCTTCATTAACTATAAATTATGTAGTACACCAATATTCAATAATTTACTAAAATAACTACAAAACCATCACTATTTTTCAACATAGGTTTTTGGTTCCTCTGGATGGATAGAAATATAATTTCAATGGTAGATGATCACTCTTCTTAGGTTGAGAGGAAATATAAAAACCTAATAATCCATTAGATAAAAAATAAAACAATTTTAATTTTTCAATTTAAATGATTCAATATTCCCCCATATTTACCAAAAACATTAAATGAATTTGAATAATTTTTTTATAGACCTAGAAAATTATGAATAAATTAGAAATAATTAGCTATCATTTCCTATAATACTAACTGATTCATATATTTATCTTATAAACTTGAGAAAAATGATCTGTAATTTAAGGATTTCAATTAAATTCCATACCGTGACTGCATGTAATTATTATAGATCCCTAAAAAATTTCTATAATATAGATTAAATTCTTATATGTTAATTTTCAATGAATATTTTTATATTTTTTATCATATATTTTAAATATTATATCCCTTTGGAACACACCCCCTCCCCTGAATAACATTGAAATTCTTCATTAATTAAAAATAAAATACATATGAAAATATTTTCTAAATATAAAGAAAATATATAACCTTGATTTATACGATTCTATAAAAATTTAAAAGATTACATTCATAAGATAAATAATGAATTATAAAATCCATCCTTTGGGAAATACATAAATATTTCCATAAAATTTTCTTTGTTATAATGATTCGAATACTCAAGAATATCTAATGGGATATGGGGTTATTGACTTCAAATGCAGAGTGAGAGGGGTAATTCACATGCCATTTCCTATTACTAACACAAGTATATCCAATATGTAAATGATTTAAATGTATTTAAAAAGTATAAAATTCATCCCAAACATTGTTATCTCAATCCACATAACAAAGTACGTACACCAATACCTACCAAGACACATGTTCTATAATCCCATTCCCCCCCTCTTTACTGTTCTGAATTGTTTCTGAACAAAATAATCAATGTTCATAAAACTAGTCAACAAAAAACTATTAGATAAACAATTTCCCAAAAAAATCTCCTACTTAAAATTTCTTAGACATAATAATTATAATATTATATCCTGATAGATCATTTTATGTTGAATACTTTAAAATAAAACCATGATAATTTGGTGATGGTTTCAACCATTATATACCAATAATAACACCTTCTTATTATTATGAAGAAGTGTGTTACACTTTTATCAAACATAAATCAAGTCCCCTCGAACACCAGATGCATCATATCCCAATAAAATATCCATAAAATCTATTTGTACCCATATCATGTACACATAAGTCTGATATCTCCAACCATAGTGATGATACCACATAACCTATAAATTCCAATGATCACCAACGTTTAGATCCATCTTGTGGTACATAAAATACATCGTCATAAATGTAACATGGAATCTATATGTCAACCCAATATGGAGAGATTTAAATAAAAATAAAAATTTATATTCCTAGTTCATGAATAAGAATAACCATAAACCATGAACATCCTAAAGTAATACTCATAGGTATTTACGGAATAAATTAAACTGGTCAAATTATTAATTCATCATCGAGTATACAAGGGACTAGTTTATTTAATTTGGAATGGTTCTACATTTTAATGTATGTCATCACACATCATCAATTATCATATATAAAAAATACATCATCATTCTATACAACATTTCAAATTATACCACTCGTTGTCTGTACAATACACAAGGAAATATAAACCAGATTTATTTTCACAACAAAAGTTATCATAAAATCCCCATGAAATGACTTCACCATAAATGACCATTACTAGACATGTGGTTAGACTAAAATTTTCACATAAATCCTTTTTCAAATAGATTATTTAATATCATAACCCTCTCTTAGGGTACGTATTCATTTATTTTTTGGATAACCTTTTGTAGAACTCATGATTTCACATGTTTATAAAAATATGAGAGGTCGCATGGTTGGTTTAGAGGTCTGAGGCTAGTGGTTCTAGAAGAGGAACATGCATGAAACATTTTATACTGCAAGAGTACCACTAGATCACTGGTGAGTGGCCCCCATCTAGCTAGTGGTCTCTTAAATAAAATAGGTGGGTACTTAGAGGCACCAGATAGCTAGTGGCATTCTAAGTATTTTTTTAATTGGGTAAACCTCATAATTTCACATACAACCACCCCATTATGTTCTAATATATGATTATTCAAATTCTTTGTGCCATATATAGTCTTTTATATCCTTTCCTCATATCCTTGATTTTTTGGTGGGTCTCCTTCATCCTTGGTCAAGTTCATATATTGCTTGGGGAAATGGTGAGCTAGAGGTAAGGCTGAGACTCCGTCTTACTCTATTCTCCATTTACCTCATTATCGAGTAAGTACATTCCTTTTATATATAATATTCCATATTTTCAGGGATTTTCTCTAATTCATTATTTTTTACAGAACTTTGTAAAATCTATTTTAGGTTTTTGGTGAGTGATATTCTGTAAGGCTAAGGTAGGTGGTCCATAGATTTTCAAATTGCATCACTTTTAGTTTTAATTGTGTAAGTTGGGAAGTCATACTGGCCTACCATGCATTGAAACTGATTCAAATTAAATTATTTAATCATGGTATTTCCTTAAAAAGTTTCTTGGTCATTATTATTAATGAACATACCTGTTGAGTTATCCCAATGGGATACCCTAGTATAATTAGATCATGAAATTGGAAATATGAAATAGTAGGCAATAATACCCATATTTGAAAATGAAAGATAGATATTGAGATAATTTTGATAATAATAAATTACTAATTGAGGGTTTATAATTGTTAGACAAGTATTATGATATTATATGTTAATATTCATCTAAATTTGACATTATAAATTAATGTAGTACCAAATGATGTACGGTTGGATTTATGAATCGTTAAATGGTAATGTGAATGAAAGAGATAAAAAATGATGATGTGATAAAAATAAAAGGGTTTATGAAATCTCAAACACTATTAAAGTGGTTTTTTAAATGACTTGTATTATTATTGATATGTTGAACTAGAAAAATGTTTGAATTCATTCTTGAGTGGGGTCAATTATAGTCTCTATGTTCCTGTAACATGATTAGGAACAACCAGAATTAGATAAAGATGGTATGATCAACCTCAGGATTCAATGTAAAGTTGATAATTAATGTTTTCAATAATTATTTTCATTATTTAATTACATTTTTTAGTTTTATTACTTCCACATGAAAATTTATTTAGACAGGATATATTTAAGGATTTCATTTGTGTTAGAATATTATTTTATACTCACACACTTCATGGGTAGCCTTGGGTATCCCAATTGACTATTTGTATATTTGAATGGATAAGGGTAAGAGATATTTTATCGATGGTTTATTTGGTATAACTTTATAGAGAATGGATGATGTTTTTAGGTTATAATTAGTATCATTTATTGGATTATACTTCCATGTTTGGTAATTTTTTCCTTTTGTGTCTTTTATAAATGATCCACCCACTAGGGATACCTTATCTTATATGAAGACTTCATTTTATTATTGCATTAGATATTGTGATTATTTATTCGTCCTTGCATTATCTAGTCTATGGTTTTACCTAGGTTTGTTAATTGTTAATGGATGTATTTTTACATAAATTTCTATTTTTTTGAGAGGTAATAGTCTCCTTAAAAAATACTCATAGATCCTTATTTCTAGTGGATTTCTTATGGTATATAAGGATGCATACTTTAAGATATGTATCCCTATAGTTTTTCACTAATTTATTGTACCTATGTGAGGGACATGAAAAAATGGTATCAACGAATTTATTTCATATGTACTATTATTTATCCAAGGTAAACATGAGATATGATTTATTAAATACATGATATAAACCATATTCCTTTGAGTATCTATGCCACATATAATGAAATCCTAGTCCATATATTATCTATAATTACATATATATATATATATATGGATAATGGGTTGGTTATTAAATTGATATTTTTATGTAATTTTACCATATAAGTATATAGTGGAATCTTACTTGAAAAAAATCATTCTGTGTCTCTTGGTAGTTATATAGATATAAATTTATTGATTAATGATGTTTATAGTTAAATATTGTTGTAGAAATAAACTTAAAATGTTTTATCTTGACAACTTTAGAGTGAAATTTTATTGAATTATGATTGGAATAAGTTATTCTGCTAAATAATGGGAATATTAAAATGTTATTCTAATGGAAATGTTGATGTTTTACCTTGAATAATAAATGAGGCATTGGAGAGCACATATTATGAGATACTGGGGGGGGGGGGGGTTGAACATTCTGGTAGTGGGATATTATACCAATTTTTTAATATTATGCTATGATGGTGTCTTTTTAATATTATTAGTATGTGATTATTTAGCAATATATATATAATCAATCACGGTGAACCATTATGCCACACCAATAGGGAGAGGGAGATAATTACCCTTCAGAAACTGAACTAGATCCCCATTTAGTGTTGGGAGATACTTTGGATGATCAGATTCTTGAGATCATTTTATGTGTGTTTCTATCTATAGATAGGGAGACTATGTGGTCTATATCATTTATTTCTAACCTTACTCATGAGTTTCAACTCCAACATTCATCATTGTTTTTAGGAATGGGTGGTACATATGCATCTATGTTGGGGATAAAAGATTTCTAGAAAATTTTTAATAATCAAATATATCCTTTGGAGATGAGTTTGAAGATGGTTTCTTATATGTTGTGAGGACTAGTGTGGAATTGGTGGGATATTCCTTTTCAATATGATCAACATTTTAAGTTGACATTCAGGGATTTCAAGATTCATTTAATAGGTAATTTCTTTCTAGAAACTTTTAGATATGATAGATAATGAAAATGTATGAATCTGAATAAAAATGGGATTTTTATAATATATTATGGAGATTAATTAATGGAGTTTCAATATTTTTCTATAGATCAAGCAGGAGATAAAATCACAAGAGTGACGAAGTTTGAGGGGGGGTTGTTCCTTGAGATCCCGATGTAGGTTAATATGTTTCACATGGTGTCTTATTTAAAATTATGAAAAAAATCTATCATCACTGACTGGAATCGGAAAGATGATTTTGGTGTTGGAATGTTTTATTATCATGGATGTGGTTGTGGTATTCTTCTTATAGTAGGATAAGTTGGTGAGACGAGACACACTACTATGGTGGTTTTCAGTCTAGGTTGAGTTGTGATTCTACCCTTACATTGAATGAGGGTGATTCTATTGGTTTCTATTAGTGTGGTGGTCTTATACATATTAATCCATAGTGTATATAACATAAGAGTGAGTTATATTATTATATGAATATGGGTAATTTTCATCATTTTTATAAGAACAATCTATAAGCAGCTAGTAGAATGGAATCTAGATCGATTCAAGGTTATGGGGCTACATCAATTATTCCTTAAAAGGTAGGTTATTGAATTTCCTGTAGTTGTTCAGACAATTATGTGGGATGTGGAGCCCAAGGGTGGGGATAATAGATGCAATAGTGGGATATTACTCAAGGGAGTTAGGATAGGGTAAAGGTCTGTAGTTCATTCTAGAGACATGTGGTTGAGCCTACTTCAACTTATCATGACATAGGACCATATACTGTTTAATGTTCTATTCTAGTAGCTTCGACCCTTGTATATTACTTATTTGATATTAGTGCCTCACACTCTTTTTTCTCTACACAATTTTTTAGAGATTTGGGTTAGGTTTTGGAGTATAATTATTGAGTGCTATTGATCGAAACCCCATTAGGCATGAAATCATCGCGGATTCCCATATGTAATAATTATTAATTAGTAATTGGATGGTGAAATTACCTATAGAATTTACTCATGATCGATACAGCTGGTTTCAATATGATTTTAGGGATGGATTATACCACCTTAATATCTTGATCAGATTGATTTCTACCACTATATAGTATTGTTTACATCCCTTTTCAGTGATAGTATTTATTATTTAGGTGAATGGGATGTGAAAGATAGTATTATTGGGCTTGATAATCTGTGACTAGGTGTGGTCATCTACAATGTTTCTATCCTCATTTTGGATGATAAAGAGAATGATTTTCCATGTGACATTTCTTTCCATAATTTATCTATATCATGATCTGTTCCCCGATGAATATTTTGGATTTTATCCCAATTGTGGGATCAATTTTTCTATTGAACTTATTTAAGGAACATATACTATTTATATTTCTACTTACCAGATGGATCCTATGGAGACTCAATTGTAGGAAGAATAGATAGAATACTTAGAGGGTATATGATTCATACATTTGATTATGTCCATATAGGGTGCTTTTTATATTTCATAAACAATACGAATTTATCATTGAGGTTGTGTATGGATGATGTTAAATTAAACACAGTGAAGAATAAGAATTGATATTTTAACAAACTTATTAGGATTTTTTCAACCAAATTATGCGTGCTTTAGTTTTCCCTAGAATTTATTTTCTTTATTGTTACTATAAGATGATGGTATGACATTCATTAATTTATATTACAATATTTTGGTGTAGGTATAATCATTATGAGTACTTCTTGATGCTGTTTGTGTTGAAAAATGCACCAATGATATTTATAAACATCATGAATATTGTATTTCACCTTTATTTGGATTGGTTTTTTTCTATGTTTATCAATGATATTTTGATGTAATATAAGTCATTGTAAGATAATTATAAACATTTGGATTTATCTTTGATCATGATAGATAGGAAGAAGATGTATTAAAAACTCTAAAATTGTTAGTTATGGATTGATCGAGTTAAATTCTTGTGGAACATTTTATCTGATGAAGGAGTATCTATAGACCCAAAGAATGATGGGAACATGGTTTATTTTGAGATACCAAATATATTTTTTGAGGTTTACATATTATTGGGGTTTTCTAGTTATTTTTGGAGGTTTGTATGGGATTCTCCAACATGGTAGTTTCATTTACACTACCGACCAAGAAGTGGGTGAATATCTAATGGTACAATTATTTTGAGAATTAATTTATAAGAAATAAGGCGAGATTTACCTCCATGAAAAAATTGATCTTAACTGGTCCATGTATATATTATTGTCTATATTATTATGAGTTGGATGTTGAATTGAGATGATTACTAATGAGGGATAGTCAAGTAGTCTCTTATGGGTCCTGGAAGTCAAGACATCATGATTTGGAATTAGCTACATCTGTGCATTCCTTGAGGTGTTCGATGCACAATATTTTTTCGGAGAGGTCCATACTCTAAAAAGATAATAAAATAATGAAATATTTATTATGTAGTCATAATTTGTGCCTCTATTAGAAAATATAGTATGAGAATCTGCAATGTTTTGGTATTGAGTTGGAATACAACCATGTGAAGGGGAATGTACATGTAGATGTGTTGAGTGGGAAGATATAGACCCAGTTATCTTAGGAGTTCAGTAGTGAATGGGGGATAATGGACCTTTCGTGAAGTTTTTTTTAGCTATTTAGGATTATCATATTTGGGAAAGTATTTCCTACTTTTAAATTTCTTATTCACTTCTTGACAGGGTGAAGGAGAGTCAGATTTCAGGAAAAGATTTATTATAGAAGAGGAGAAATATAAAAATGGTGAGGAGATACTACTAGACTCTCCCTAATGACGATGGGATTATTTATGTTTATGGTCATTTGGTAGTTCCCATTGGCATGTGATAGGTGATGATGAGGGACTTAAAAACCTAAAAATGGGTAGAACATCTTGGTTTAACCAATATATACTATGATGTGCACTAATAGTATTGGTTTTCTATGATGAAGAATAAAAGGGTGGTTTTTTATATAATTACCAAGCTATCTATAAGTGACGGAAAAGAATCAATGACTCAATATTCTACCCCATCTGTTACCAATTCCTGAATGAAAGTGAGATGATGTGGAGATAATATTCATGATAATTTTTCTAGGGATGTATCGAGGTAATGATATTGTTTGGTTTTTCACGGACTATCTATCAATATAAATTCATTCATAAATATAAAAGAAACTTCTCATTTTTCCTTGATATTTTAGAAAGGTTTGTAGAAGATGTTGGGTAGACAAGTACACTTGATTACAACTTATCACTCACAGATAGATAGGAAGTCTATTTATACAATCCAAGTGATAAAGGGGATGTTATGATTATGTTCTCGTTATTATGGGGGATCATTGTATATTCATCAAATACTGGTGCATTTTTCCATGAATAAATTTTATTATGATTAAATTAAAACTCTTAATTGGAGGGTGTACTGATCCCCGATCAAGATAGAGTCTCATGTAAGAGTGGTTAAAGAAAATTTATTTGATTAATAAGTGGATGGAGACTACTTGGACAATACAAGGATCGTATGATAATGAGATATGTAATCCCATATAGTTTGAGATGGGAAACCAAGTCTTCTTGTGAGCATAAACAATTAATAAGAAAAATACAAGTCACAGACAGGGGATTTTATCACAATTTTTATGGGACTATTTTAGAAGAATAATTTGATAGGTGATATGGCATTTATATTTGAACTTCCATTGAGATAAAAATCCATACATGATGTGTTTTAGGTACTTTATGTTCATCTGGATCATTCAGGAATATATCTTTTGATTGTTGTTGATGATGTTAATAAGGAGGTTGATGCATCATTTGATGAGTGTCTATATCATATCCTAGATCATAGAGGGGAGTATGTTCATTGAAAGATGGCTCCCCTAGTACTGGTTTTGTGGAATTACATACATTTTCATGTGGAGGATTTTGAACAAGCGTTTAATATGTAATCTCTGTGGCCGAAGTCATTTGAAGAAGTTGTTCAGTGATGCTCAGGTGCATGTCTTGGCGGTGAGCTATTATATAGTGGGGTGGTTGTAAGATCCCTACCTTTTATTGAGATATTTTCTCAATTAATTTTTATCTATCCCAATGTATAACTTATTCTTACATAGTTTTACAAGTATATGAGAGGTATAATTGGTGTTTTGGATGATCGAAAATGGGGATTTTGGAAGTGGACCACTCCTACATGATATTATATTGTAGAAGGTCCACCAGTTAGCTAGTAATGGGAAAGCAACCATCTGGTGTGCTATCCCATAGTCGAGTTGGTTATATGGTAACATTGTCTAGATATTGACCTTGTATCTTCTATCTAGTAGCCTCCTCGGATGTTTTTAAATGTGTTCATCCCATAATTTCACTTTATTCCAAGAATTTATGTTCGTAATTTGGATTTTACTCCCTATTTCAATTGATAATCATCTCCCACTCCTTTTTCACATCTCCATGATGTTTTTTTAGATATCCAACATTATTTTTCCTTTTATATCCCATTTTAGGTATTGACACTCTAGAGGTTAGACTAAAATTACATCCTCATCTATTCTTTATTTTCATCACTATCAACTATGTTTTTTACTCTTATTTATAATATTCCATAATTTTTATGGAAATTTAGCTAATTCTTCTTTCTTATCTCTCTATATTGGATCAAATGATGTATTTTGGTGAGTGGTATTCTATAAATATATGGTAGTTGGTCACTTTATTTTTCAATAGTCTCTTTTTCATTTAATGTGTGTGTGTTGTGTTGTCACAAAAGCCTATGATGTGTTAAACATGAATTGAATTAAATTATTAAATCATGATATTTCCATGTAAAAAATACATGTTAATTTTAAATAAATAACATACATGATGATTGATCCCAAGGGGATATTATAGATTAATTTCAACTTGAAAATGAAAATATGGAATGTAAAACTAGAAAGGAATTCTTCGAGAAGGAAAGTGAGAACATGGGATAATTTTGATAATGATAAATTGGTTAACCCTAATTAATAAATGGAAGATATTTATTATGAAGTGATATTATAAAGGTGGAATAAATTGTCCAATGTGTAATCAAATGGTTAAAAATAATGCATGATCATATAGAAAAATTGTGAATTGTAAAAGTGATGAAAAGATGTAAAAAATGATCATGATTTAAATCATGAAGGCTTCATGAAATTTAAAATTATCCTAGATAGTCGTGTAAAAAATCTTATATAATTTATGTAAATTATCTTGGAATAATATTTCAAATTCCCTTATAGTGGTCTTCATGTAATGAAATTATTCATTATCTTAGTGTTGTCATATAAATTATCTTGGTTCAGTCTTGAACTTTATAATAGATCAATGCTGATAAGATGAAATAGTAAAATATTTTGATACACTTTTGAGTTGGGTAACATATGGTTACCTTTATTCCACTATATTCTCAATGAATTCTATTACTGGTCGAAGAATTTATGACTGAACTCAGGTATCATCGTGGAGTCGAGTATCATTATTTTTATTGTTTATATTATATATGAAATTAAATACTTAAATCATACCACTTACACATTCACTTTTATTAATAATTTTTATATTGATGGATGTTATTGGTGGGTTCCTGCTATGTTTTAAACAAAATCTTCTAAAAAATTCCATTGGTACCTGAGAACAATATTTTGATATAGGAAATGATAAGTGGAAGGGCTCTATGATTAATGCTTTATTTGGATATCTAAGATGGAGTATGGGTATGGGGATTCAGTTGGTCTCATAATGACTTTGGGGATTCTTCTTCTTGTAATGGTTATTTTTTTAATTTTCTTTATATTAACCATCCACAAGGGATCCATTAACTTATAGTACATACTATATTTTATTGTAGAATATGATATTGTGATTATTTATAGACACTTTACTTATATTTTTTGTGGAGTTGAAATGGTTTGATTAAATTTTATTGGTTTTATTTAATCTATTATTATTACTCTGGTGAGACGACATTAAATCCCTATGGAAAACTCACCATCCTTCAATGATAGTAAGTAGCCTCTAGATCATGGGGAGTCAGATTTGTGGTTGTGTCACCCTTTAGTCTCGGCCCTAGTTTGGAGGTTCTTGGTTGGGGATATGATAGATATGGGCATAATGACTATCACCAAGAATACATATGTCACATAAGGAAGGTCTTAATAGAATGATAACCAAAAACCATCAACACATATCCAATACAATCCAATTTAACTAAAAATTTGACCATATAACAAATATACTACCAAAAAGTGTTATAATGTGTATCCCTAAGACACAAATTATATAAATTAATATAAAACAAGAAAAAACTAAATGAAATCAAAATACATGAAAATATAACATAATATGACAGAACTATGATATAAATGAATGTTTGGTATCCAATATAATAGCTCAATGTAAGATCTCTAATAGAAACCATCACAAAGAAGAACTACTAGTCATTATATACACTATCTCCACATCCACCAAAGTCACCATCAAACTATGAGTCACCTATAAAAACCCAAAACAGATGGAAAAACATTCAAGTGTATGGGTGGGTATAAAAATAAATAGTTAAAGTACTTATAATAACATGGTGGGATTCGGAGAAAAGTCATATTAAAACCAATGTCAGGGAAAATATATGAATAATCCTAGATACACTAAACATCTTGGGATAGTTAAAAGCATAATGAGAATCTTGGTCACCATCCTTTGCATAAATTATATTCCAAAGGTGAGAAATAATGAATAGTATGTGGTAATACATTAATAACATGAACTACCAAAATATTGAAACATCTAATACACCATTATATGTTCATTATGGGGGACCTAAACCTTATTAAGCAATGATTGATAGTCTAAGATTAACAAAACATTATATAGGACCTACACCATGTTAAGGGGAACAATCTTGATTGAGGAATTACTGACTCGGATAGATGGGGGTCATATGCCCTATCTAGTGGGGGGGGGGGATATGGTACCAAATTATAAATATAGAGTACATGTTCTCTAATTAATTAAGGAGTATCAACTCATTATATCCTACGGGGACCTATGACTAATTTTCATTTGGGCAGTACTTTCAAAATAGATGATATATTTTAACAATTCCCTAAATCTACTTGGAAATATTGTATTTTAAAGAAATGTTGGATACCTGTGACCAATAATTATAACGTAATTAGGGGAACATAACCCGATACCAACTCTAAAAGGATCAATTGTACTACATAACCAAATCAATAGATGTAAGATCATTAGACTACATAAAATACACCAGTGATGGTATGAACGATGGATTGGATTTTACATTCATTCATTACATGAAAAAATTATCAAAAAGAAATTTTATTCTTGTAGATTCAAACTTCAAAGAAAAATGTTATAAGAAAAAAAGGATGGGATAATATATGACATGTACTCACATGGACATATTGTGTGAGCCTCAGGTAGAGACCGAGTGTCTCTTTCCATCATTCTATTATGTCTGGTCAACTTAAAAGTCATAAACCCTAGGTGACACTGTGTGTGGGAACATGAGTCAGTCCAGGGTGTACCAAAATAGCCTGAGTCTTGTCATTTACTCATACATGACATTAAATTAGTCAATATGGTGTGTTTAACTAGGAGGATATTTTTGAATTTACTTATATAAATATCTTGTCAAGTAACCTTTGAAGACACAATGTGTGTTTTAATGGTACCCACTATGTTATATTTATCACATATCTAAAAAATACCAACCACAGGGTACAAAATATTGTTTCTACCTCTGTAATCACAAACAATGTGATCATTAACATAAAATGTAAAAACAATTGATACTTAAATTATCTTATGCTATCATATTTTCCATTACTATCATATGCAGATATCATAACTATCAATCCCAACACTTCCATCTTAGATCACTTTTTAATTCCCTCTATCATTCAATCACCACCATGCATAAAGCTTCTACCCAATGAACCAACGCCCACATTCTTAAATGGGAATTCTTCATCTCCCACCATATATTATCATGTTATAATATCAAAACCCCCTTTACCTTTCCCCACCATTCCATTTACTACATCATTATTAGTTTCTTCGGCCCAAAACTCGGATACATTTTCATCAAATATCAATCCATTTCACAGTTTGGTTAAAAATTCCAATCACAAGAGAAAAGGGAAAGGGGGAATAACATGGAAATAATGGGGTTGGAATTTTTATACGAGGAGATTATTTTATTGTTTTTATTATTTAACATGTTAATGAAGACTTATGTTAAAAATAACATTTTAAAAATATTAATTTTTTTTTCAAAGGCCTACGACAATTCCTAAAATAAACTTGAAAATATACCAACTTCATAAATACTACTAAAAATATTTAAATTAAATTACAAGAAAAAATATAGGTTTTTAAATACTCCCAAATGATAAATATTTTCATATAAAATATCAAAATACCATAAAATAGGTTAGGGTATAGAGCTCACATTTTATTCAATCAGTCCCATGATTTTTCATGAAAATTACTATTAAACAACAGAATTCACTCCAATGAAATCACTCACCACTAATGTGTTTTCTTTGGACAGTCCTAACATTACACCCTTTATTATGAAAATCTAGTTTCATTCTCAATTTCCAACTCCTCATAGTAAATAATGTGTGATAGATAAAAAAAAATATCATTAGATATGAATTTTTAAAGGAATTTTATATTTGTTCTAATTTTAGAGGTAATACTTGTTGGTAAGAAACATCACATAACCTTTATAGAATCTATAACGAAATAATGAAACTTGGTTATAGTTTTCTTCTCTAACAGAATATCCTTACATCATACCGTGGAAAGATCATTTAGAATACATTATTTCCCTCATAAAATTCAAACAGTCTCAATTTTTGGGTTGTGTAAGAATATTTATAGGCCCCAACTATCCTCATATTATCTTGGGTTACCTCCACCATCGAGCCATCAACCACACTAACTCAGGAACCAAAAGTGATGACATTCAAATCTATATAAAAATAGGTGTCTAGTAGAATATTCAGTATAAATTATATAAATATTAAATGTTGATAGTCAGTTGATAGTTGTTATTCTATGATCACCCCATCCAGACATTTTAACATCGTCTTCTGTCAGCTAGGTTCCCTTGGAATGACGGGCATGTCCTCCGCCTTCATCCCTCCCCCTCCTGAGAAGGGGTAGGGCCCCTCGGGATCAAATAAAACTCATCCTGTCATCCATCTTACTTATCAATATGGTATTTTACCTTCCCCACCATCAAGACTAAATCTAATGTTCGTTCTTTAAACCAAGGATTACCTAAACAATATATATCCATTTTGGAGTTCACAGTGTCTTGAAACCTATATAGGCATTCCCAAGTTGCTCAATTTTGTTGGAATAGACCATCAGTTGATGAATTCACTGATTTTATATTTAATTTATTGAACCTGCAATATTATTCAATCAATGGTATCTTGGAATGACGACATCTTAGAAATCTATTTGTGATTAAAGAATATCTTATCTCTAAATGGAATGATTTTGGTAGATCCTTTAAGGGTGGTTGATTATTCATTTTTTGATGTTCATTCAACTTTAACTTGAGATGAGGTCCTCTAAAAACTAAGTAAGGGTATGTTTTCTTGGAGTTTCTCTACCATTTTAAAATCCTTTAATAATTTTGATTATTGGTAAATTTTTTGGATAGTTTTTTTCTTCAATAGTATTACCCATTAAATTTTTTATCCCTTTTATCCATATATATGTGTTAAAATAGACATTCTCACGAATCATGTTAATATTTTTATTAAGAGTAAGAATGAATAATCAATCAAACATTTAGTGTTTTTTTGAAGATATGATGGATTTTTCTCGCTCTATCCATCATCTCGGTCACTTCCAATAGGTATATAAGCATGGAATGGTCAACCATGATTATGATCCTCCTATCCCACATTATTAGGATGGTCACAGGGAATAGATCCAGTGATATCTTATGTTGATGTTGTCTATTTACCCATGAGATTCCGAAATGGTTCATCTTAAACTGATATAGGTGGATACAAATTTTATGTTTTAGAAGGGGTGCTCCATTAAATTTAGAGAGAGACTTCTATTGGCCTTGAACTTTATCAGCAGGGTTCAAATGGTTCAGAAAGTACTAATACCTTTTGTAAATATTCTAGATGAATAAATCCTTAACGGAATGTTATGGGGATCTTCAGAAGATTGAGAACAGATTTGGATAATCAAATTTCAATATATCTGACCTTAGTTGGGTCAGTGGGGATAAAAGGGGTGTGTGAACGAGATTCATTGGAACTAAATTTAACATTTCAAGAGCTACTGTGTATTTTATTTGGAGATACACATTAATCGGTGGTTCAGGCAGCCATCGAGAGAGATAAATTAGCCTACATTGCCCACGAAAATACCTTATAGGTCACTCCAACTGTAAAATTTCCATTTGTGAAGGTAATGAGTAGGTATATCCCCAGAAGATCTCCTATGATAATTAATCATTCCAATATCATTATATATATATAGAGTTAATTCTATGATAATTAAAAAGGAGATAGTATTCCAATTGAAAGTAGAATTTAGACCCTTGTATATAAGGATATATTTTCTGTCAGCCAAGGATTCTCTAAGGTCAAATGTGATGATGAGACAATAAGACATTTTTCAGTTGACAGTGAAGAGGGAATGTGAGGTAGAGGGATCCATATTTTAAGGAGGAAGAAGGTATGGAAAATAAACCAGGTAGTGTGGTGATGCATTTTTATTTAGGTAAATAAAGCTAAATGTCGAAAATATTATTCAATAATACCTAAGATGATGGAAACAAATTATGACAAAAGGACCAATGTGAGAAATTTTGAACCCTTGAACTGTGAACTATATCATAATAGGAGATCATACCATTGGAGTGGAAATTAAATAGATAAGTGTGGTTATTCTAACGATGGAGACTATGATGATGTGATAGGGGAGGTAGATGTAGAAAAAGGAAACATTCAATATCTTATTCCACACTCTAAGGGAGAAATGCTGGAAGGAGATTTTTGTATGAATGATCTATAGTAGGATGTTGATTTAATATAGGAGATAATGGTTCTAGTGCATGTGAAAAAGGGTTAAAGGGTGGGGATCAATAATCAATATGGTATCATGGAATGTGTACTTAATTAAAAGAAGATCTATTTGGAAAACAACATCTATATAGGTGACAAGATGGAAAATCATATAGAATATCTAATCAAGGATGATTCAGATGTGAAGGTAAACACACATCAATGGGGGTTATATAGGGTAATCATTATCCATAATTTAGTATTTTAATTAAACACTATTATATTCATTCTGTGTTAATGACCTTTTGATTTTATCTTATGCGGTTTACAATTTCTTCCAAAAAGGTGATTCTGGAATAAAAATAAAATTTGTAGTAATCATGATAACCCCATCAGTGATAGCTGATAATCCATACCATTTTCCAAATTCAGCAAAAAAATTCCTCAAGAACCAAAATGCTCCTCTATATCCGGACATCTACTTGAGGCTAAAACTTTATTCATAACCACAACTGGGTAACAAATGCATCTTGTATGAACTTCGAAAACTAGGATGTGAATCATGTATCTTTGGAAAATGGCTACATAAATAAATTATTTTCCATAAATATCTTCAACATCGCCCAAATAATTCTTCACATATAGTACCCTTATACCATTATCTTATTTAATTTATTTCATTATAACTGTGGGAAATTAAAAACACATGAAGGGTTGAGGTCAGGTTCCTAGTACGAGTAAATAACAGAGATATTAACTGATTTTATTATGTGGAAATAATATAAGAAAAAGTGTATGAGAATATTAATATAACATGTGAAATCCTTTTCAATAAATAAATGTCATAAATCTTATGTCACGACATAAGGCATTTCGGCTAACACAATACACGTGTATAATAATGGATCCAAAATAATTATCTATGGATCATAACATGAGCATAAAACATAAGAATGTGGCTAAATAACAAAAATTGAAAATAATAGCATTAAGAAGAATTATAAACACCATTATGTCTACTCATCATGTTAACTTCACGTAATAAGGCCCCCATATAAAATTATGGGCATGAAACCAAGTCCACATATATTATTATTAACATGTCATAATATGAATAGTTCCAGCCTTGATGTTGTGTACATGAAGTCAAGTTAATGGATAACATACTTATCCCAAAAGATATAATACTTTACCCAATATATTGGTGGGATATGTAATTCAGGTCCCACCCGTCACATAATGAAAACCACACATATGTTTTAACCAAGATTATAAAAACATTCCTTATTTCATCATATCAAAATTTATTGGAATTAAATGGATTTCATGAATTCATCATTAAACAATTATCATAATATGACATCCCAATAGTGGACATAGATGGTTTCATAAAATGATATCCCCATTGAAGCATATAAATCCATTATGGATGTTAACATTGATGAAAAATAAATTTAAAATATAAATTGAAAATTTATGGGAAAATAGGGAAAATATAATCTTGCTTTAATATACAGAAAAAATAAAATTCAAAGAATATTTAGAAAATATTATATTTGGAAATAAAAATTGTAACTATTAAAAAATATTCCATAAATATAAAAATAATGATAATGGGAAAATCCATTCATTTCGTATATTTTATAAGAGAAAATTATTTTAACACTTTTGTAAAAAATAAAAAGAGATTCATACATAAAAATTTGAAAAGATTCATTTTAATTATTTATAAATAAATTATAATATAGGAAAAATAATATTTCTCAAACATATATATATATATATATTGATAAAAACATCCATAAAACATATTGCAGATCAAGAATGTGGAAGAAAAAGCTTATTGACCAACAAAAGAAAAAGTTCAACTTTTATTAAAATCAATTGATCAGTCATTTTAAGTACCAAAGGCAGTAAAATAATAATAATATTTGAAAAATATAAGAATAATAAGAGGAGAAGACAAGTTTTTTCTTTTAAATGATACAAATCATATAGTTTACCATAATGTAAATTTATCATAGAAAATCCTCCAAATATATGAGATTGTAACATAAAATCTTACCTCATGTCACATATTTCTTCTATCCAACCCTCTGGTATAGTAAAATTATATTTATTATACATATATTTTAGAACTGTATTCATATAAAAAATAATTTATATAATTACCTAATAATTTCTTATAACCCATTTTACTGAATTTTTTTTATTAAAATGAACATTCATTTAGAAACTAGTCTATTTTCCATGCATGTTTTGATTTGACAGTAACATTCTCTACACCATGGTCATCAGTTCATTATCTCAAGAATCATAATTAGTAAATAAGTATCATATTTATTCATTATATATAATTTATAACCCTTCATATAATGTGGTGATGCAAAATAAATTACATCACTTAATAGAGGTGGTAATCTATACATACACACATATGATGTTTCCACTTTTTGATGGATGTAAAGAAGGAAAGGTATATAATAAATCACCATTAATTAATAGAAATTATTTGATAAATATCATATATATTCATTAAATTTGTCTATCTGACCATCTATATAATGTGGAAATGGAAAATGAATCATATCTATTCATAGAGGTGGTAGTCCACACATATGCACAAAAGATGTTATGATTGTGAGATCATATAATAAAAATAGGAAAAAAATAATTAGAACGAGTTATAAAACCTATTAATAATTATATGTAATGTAAAATAGATCAAATTATTCCTTGATGTTCATTTTCCAACTATTACCATCCTCAAAACCAATAAAATGAAACATAAAATGTAAAAAATGAGAAGATAAAAAAGATAATATAAAATAATGAAAGTAAACATGGGTTATCCCTACCATGTATGGGTTGTGTATGAACTGTCTAATTTTAAGGTTCTTATAACAGATCCCTAATAAAACGGTGGATGGGGTTTCTTATAAAGAACCACCACATACACATTATCATGGTGTGATTTAAATTAATGGTGAGTAGAAACACCTATAGCTTCATTAACTTGTCATAGAGGAACTATTCTCCAAGATAATAAAATACTATTTAATTTATTATGATTATACATTTCAAATTTAAATAATGGTTACATAATTAAAAGATCATAAACCATTAGTTATTCTTTTAATCATATTATGATATCTTTCATAACTTCAAGAGAATATATATACTCTTCATCAGGTGATTATTATTTAAATTTTGGGTACCCTAAGGTCATCTATATATCAGAATAATATAAAATGGGAACTTGGTAGTAATTAATTCTCAGTTAAGGATTATTCAAAATTAAAAGCAGTGAATTCAAATTTTATCTCACTCCCTATAATGGTTCACTATCCCTCATTGTTAGGGTGGGAACATATGAGTGAACTGGTCATACATATGAATGAAAATTATTAAAATCTAATACTAGCAATGAGTGATTATTTTTTATCATTTTTAAGAAAACAATAACACATATATTAGAGGCTTTACATAAAAATAATTCCATATTGAAGAAGGTATGGTCATAAGATCCTCATTAATAAAATTTCATTACTCCTAAAATGTAGTATAATTCAGACTAGGGTTGTCTCTTAATGAATTACACTAGAAACACTCAAATTTTTTAATTTTTTTATGTGATTAAAAATAAATAACTAACAACTATAAAATTAAAGTAAAAAAAATCATGGAATGTTAATGTTCATGAAAAAAATAAAAAAATATGATCAATCCAAGATAAAAATATAAGACTCTATGGAAAGGAAACTACCATAGTATTTAAAAAATATATCCTTCACTTTCCCTATAAATTTTACATTTACATCTAATTTAATTCTCATAAGCCACAATACACCAAAATATTTTGATTACTAAGTCTATGTGAATGCAAAATACAACTAGATCCATTTTACTTTAGTACATCCCATTATCTCCAAGGTTTAGGATAAGGATATACCACTCCTAAGTGTGGATCCATCACTAACCCTTCACTTGTTTAAAACTATACATAATTTCATCACCAAATAACTATTTTAAAATATTTACATAGGCTATCGTATAGGTGAATGATTTTAATAGTGGTAAATAAAACCAAATAATAGGAAAGAAGAATCTATTGTCACCAAAATCCTCCACAACATTTCCAAGAATTCCAGTAACTAAAATAAGAAATTAAATAAAAAATATGGAATAGAAAATTGTGAATGAAATAATTATCCTTATTGGAATAAATTTAATATACTAATACCGAATTCCCAAGATAAAATAAGGTCTTAGGATGCAAGGAAAAGAAAAATCATAACTTTGTTTTAAACAGAATGTATAATGTATAGAAATAAAAATAATACTACAACCAATCCCACACATAAGGCCACTAGGGAACACTTTACACATGGGTCTAGTTTGGTTTATATAGGGAGACTATTCTACTTACACAAGCTTTTTCGACATTCTTTATCTCCTTATAGATGTGAGAAATAGTTCTCTTGATCCGGAATCATCTTTTACGTGGATCAAATGGAGAGTAGAAATTTCTCTATGTATGAACATATAAATTATTCCCTTATTTAATCGTCCACTAATTCATCATAATATCAATATATTATTCTTTTTTTGGAATAATAATTCATGAAATATCACTGAATGATTTCATACCTTTTTAGAAAATATGAATTTGGAGTTTTTACATTTGGTCATTCCCCCATTATGTTTTTAAATTTTATTCAACCTTAAAAAGAAATAAAAATTATAACGTAAATAATATGTGGTTCTTTATATATGATTCACATAGCTTTAATCATACACGATTCTTAGTGGACTTGGTTTATTTATAAGTGTGGCATGATTTATTTTTTAAATATAAATGATCATATACCCATTTCATTTCACCTTGAATATATTTGGGAGAATTCTAGTTTAACATATGTAAACAACAGGGAATGAATTTTATTCCAATACAATATTCCATGTGGTTATGTTAATCAAAAAATTTGATTAAAGAAATATTAAAAATTGGGGACTATGAGGATATTATGGTGTATTTATTCTAACAAATGGTCTTGACTTAGAAAATTAATCCTATGTAAGAATTCTAAGTAGCCCAATATTTATTTTTTCAATGGATCATATTGCTGATGTTTTATTCCAACATATTTCCTCAACCCTTTGATTCATCTATACACAAGGGTGTGTTTTGACTATTTTAATCACAACCAGTAGTGCTTTTAATCACATTCAATCCATTAAAATATTGTTTTAATTCTACAAAACTATACTTTTCAACTAAAAATACACAAACACTAATGAACCATTATTTTTCCTTAACATCTAAATCCAAAAAATTAACTTAAAACTTAAAAATCAATTTTATCTCATTTAATAATTAATGAAAAATATTAACCAAATGTAACTCTATTTTTAAATAATATCAAAATGAATAAGTCAATATAAAAAATTAATTTAATTATTTTCAGTAATAATTTCATATTCAGCCAAAATATTAAAAATAAATTGTTTAACTAGGTATTTTATAAATTATAGGTTAAATTAATATAACAAATATAATAAAAAATCGTTTACATCATAAAAATCACCAATAAATATTTACTTAAACCCAAAATTTCGACTATAAATCACAATATGATTGTAGAAATTTTCTAATCATGGACTGAAAATAAAAAATCTATTATAAGGATGATGTCCTTGAGTCATTTCTCCACCTTGATGAGATTCTCAAAAATCTACTCACTTCAAATATAAATCTCGCATTCATGTAAGATGTGTGTGAGAGTGTGATCACCTCTAGTATAAGTCACAATCCAAAGTGGTCAACTTAGAGGATCCATTGGTGTCCCTAACTAAAGAATAAATTATATTTTAAGAATTTAATTGACCATAATGGTGTTGATAAGTATGAGTTCTAAAGATAATAAGGCATGAATTTTACCTTAAACCATTTTTTTTAATGTCTGATTGTAGTCATCCATTTTTTGCACCTATCAATGTCCCCAACCCCTAGAACCTTGATTATAGGGTGGGATGCATAGATATACTAGTGAGATTGGATCAAATAATCAACCCCCCCCATATCCTCTAAAATTCCACTTCATCATCTTCAAAATCTTCCTCTTAGCGAGCCTCATTATCCAAAATAGGGAGACCCCATATCCTAACATTACCCTTAGAATAGAGTAAATCCATGATACCACCTTGTATGCCATTAGTAGCCCACATATTCAGTAAATATTGAGCCAATTTACCTCTACCTTAATAATAATATCTAATCCTGCATTACCACTAGTTAGTCCTCCAATGGGATCCATATAGTAATTATTAAAAAATGTAGAAATTTTTATATGTGTGCCTCTTCTAGTGAGATCCTAATAAATTTATATGAATGGTTTTTTCTTATGTCTCAACCTCAGAGAGACCATAACTCACTATAGTCCCAAGTTACATTACATGAAGTAATGTCCTGATCAAAATGGATCTCCATATAACCCATATATATGTAATGATCCACATAGTTTCTAGAATAACATTAATATCCCTTTAGAAACCACTCTCAAAATTCAAAGATAAAAAATAAATCATAAATCATGTCAAGGGAGTTTTTCAAGAGCCCTATAAACCTCAAAATATATTATTCTATGATCATGATTCCCTATAAAAATACAATATCTCTTGAAATCATATCATCCCCAGCATAATTGGATAGTACATGTCTATGTAAAATATTAAAAACTAAAACTAGGGCAGAATGACCTCAACATGAGTATAATTACTTATCATCCACCAATGACTAGCTTCTCACTAAATTATTCTCGATGAAAGAAAAATCCATTTGGTTACTTTATTTTCAAATAATATGGAATACATGATTCAAAAACTCTATAAAATCATTTACTTCTTAAAAATAATGGTCACCTTAAAACCTATTAGGCCACTAACAATGAAAGTAAAGTAATGCACTCATCTGAGGGGTAGTTGTACTCTACACAGGGAGAACTACCATATGCTCGATAGGGGGAGTGTATTATCCCTATTTTGTAAAAAAATTGATTCAATTATATAGCACAATAATGTTAAAATCACTATGTGATGGACGATGTATTTCCATTATATTTTACTATACGTCATGATTCTCTTAGAGGACGATATACGATATCATTTAGATGAATCTCCTAAGGTTATTTTAATATTTGATCATCTATTAAAACATCCTATGACAATTTATATAATTTTTATTAATTATTAATGTAGTTCAAACAACCAATTTATAAATGCATGGTAAGATTACTAGTTTATCAATTTAATAAGGTATGAAATATAAAATACTGAATTGGATCCACTATTTATTGAGGCGTAGTAATACAATTGTGATTTATAGACCACATTTATGACATTAGAGATCATTATGCATTGGAAGAAACTCTCTATGTATCTTATCTCTATTTTTCATTATGGATGAGATAATAGTACAACATTGTTAGGAACATTAAAAAGATCAAACATGATTCAAGTGATCACTGAGAGGGGATGGGGTAAATCCATCCTCCTCTAATTATATGATTTCTTGTTGAAGAAAAAAACACAACCTCTAGGTAGAGATATGTCTCTCTACTAGATAACAATATTTAATTACACCCTTATGAACACATGTATTTAAACTTGTCACTACTCAATCATAGTAGTTAGTTTGGGAATTGTTTAGATTTAATAAAACACATAACAAACACAATAAAACAGCTATATGGTTGGTCAGGGCAGGTAGGTAATATCAATACCTTATATAATACTATAGTCTGTCAAGAGTTCATGTTCCCCCCCACATTGATAGTATGATAGAGTAAATTTTTCAATCATAAAAGAACCACCACATGAAGGCCTCAATTTTTTCACTATATTTTATAAACATTATTCAAAAATTCCTTATCCAATGGTATTATCACATGTATTGACATCTTCATGAGGGCCATCTATTAGATTACCCCTTTTTTATACTCTATCACTTATCCTTGATCTGATTCCCTTTATTCAGTTCCACTTTCAAATAATACCAATTGGTTCCTCATTTTTCAATCATCTCTTCACCCTGTTTTTCTGACACCAATTGACATGAAGACTCTATTTAATATCACACAATATTATGATACTAAATTTGATGAAATTGAAACAATATCTCTCTTAGTATCTTCTATTATAACCTCAAATATTCATCACATCAACCATAAGAAATCATAGATCCATATAATATGCATATTCACCCATTTATATAAACAATTATCTTATAATAAAAACAGGTTATTCACAAACATGAAATTCAAATGTCCCACCTAAAATTTTAATATCGAAATAAAACTTTCAAAATTTGACTTCCTTCATGATTCATAAAACAAAGGATATAATAAAACATATTACATATCATTCCCTAATACATGGTGTTAATTAAATCTTCAAACCTCATAAAACTGTGACTTGTATCGTGGTCTTCCCATTGCGATTATTGATGAATTGAACACTCAACTCAGTATCATTGCAGTTAATGACTTTTAAAAAGTATTTTAAAATATACCTAAAACGTGATTTGGTTCATAATCACAAGAACAGCAATATGTAGTAACATCAAAAGGATCATCTTTTCGCACTCCCCATATTTCTGTTAGACTTAATACTTCTTTCTCACAAAGTGTTTACATGTTTCTACTACAGATATCTCTTTGAGTAACTCTATTCTAAGGATGAAATCAGAAAAAATTATTAGATGAACTTTAAAAGTTTATTCTAACCAATGAATGTTATGAAACATAATTTTTTATCATCAATAAACCTCAATTTGGTGGAATTAAAAGAAAACATATCATATGGAATTTTGTATTCATGTATTATGAATTATACTCCACTTATTGTGATACTACCTAATCAATATACTCAACAACTATTCCATGTATTTGTCTTGAAAAATTTCTTACATCATCCAACATATGACATAATCTTGGATACCATACCATAAAAATTATTTCTCATACAGTTATGATCATTAAAGCATCAAATGATGAATTATTAACAAATATATATGTCTAATAGAACTGAGAACAAAATCAAAAAAAAATATAGAGTAAAAATCTATTTGGTCACCTCAGGTTATTGGACTCATTCCACTTCAAACCATCCAATCAGCTATATAAGGAATTCTCAACTTTGATAAGTTATTTATGTTTGACAAATAAATCAATATTTATGTAATAGATATTTCTTCTCAACCAAATTATACTTATATCCTCAAAACATATAATCCTTGATAATTTCACGCATTTATTTTTTAGGAAACTGAGGAAAATAAATCAGTGATACTTTGATACTCATGCAATGGATCAGTAATCCAAAAATTCTAATACAACCTGGGAAAAAAATTTATAAGAAACAAGTATCACTGAAAAATAATACCATTAAATCTAGAAATCTGTGATTCAATAATGATTTAAAACTTCTTCCCTTCATACATATTCTAAATATACCATGCAAGAAATCATTACTTCATCCACATCTAAAAACTATTAAAATATTTCACATATTCAATGCTCATTGCTTAATTCTTTTAAAAACATCTCAAAAACATATGATCTCCATTGATAGCTAAATAAATTTTATTAATATATTTTTATGTGACATATTTTGTCTCCCTTTGATAAAAATACCCAAAGACATGACGAGAGAGGGGATAAAATCACAGACATGGGCCACTAAAAAATTACGGTGATTTGGAGGGGTTTTTTTCATTTATAAGTAGTTCTAACCCCTTCTAAATACTTTAGCGGTGGTTACTCATAACTTCCACTAATGTGTCCACCTATTTGAATTAGAGGTGGTTATGGGTAAGCTATGTTAAACTATACATGTGTTTAGAAGTGGTTAGATAATAATGGGATTAAGCCCCACTAATGTTTTCTTAAATTCACTATAAATTGATAGACTATAGGCTGTTTTAACCGCCTCTAATATGAACATCACATTATCAGTGGTTAGAACGACCCCTATTTTACTCTATGTGTACCAATTTTAGGGGTGGTTATACTATAACCACCCATAAACTAACAATGTATATACTTATATATATTTCACACCTCATAGTTTCACCAGACAACCCCCCTTAGACACCCACCAGACTAACCTACAGACACCCCCTGACAACCCCACCGATACCCACCAAGACAAACCCCCACACCCCGAAAAAACCCACCTTGACACCCCATGACAACATCCCATATACTCTATGACAACATCCCAGAAACCCCATATAGATCCTAGGAAAACCCCCCTGACACCCCACCCCCCATAACCCCCATGATGCCCCATCATGACCACTTGAGAACCCTCAGTATGCCCAACCAAGACCCCACGAGAATGCCACCGACAGCCCCCCACCGTGACCCTCTAACAACCGACACTCCCCACCCGACCTAAGGCCATAATTCATCAATGGGGCCCAGAACATAAGAGGGCATGTCGACCCGTGTGAGGGTAGTAAAACTACTTCTAGCAGAGAGTAGAACCTAGGACCGGTAACATAAACCTTCAGTACACCTACCAATGGGTGACGATGTCTTTTATATAATATATACTATTCATTATATTAATTAACATACCAAAATATTAGATATTATATATATAAATAATAATTTTTTATATTGTTAATATTAAAATATAAATATAATTTTCTATAATATATATATATATAATGTATTTGTGTATATTTTTCAATAATATATATATATATATATAATATTCTAGATTCATAAATATGAGATAATATATAATATATTTTTGTATAATATATATATATATCTATATATTATCTTTGTATATATAATATATGCACAAATAATTATATTTAGATATATAAATTTATATTTATACATATATTTGTAGATACATTTATATTTGTGTGTGTGTGTTTATTTATGTGTTTAAATGATATTTATATATATTATATAATTATAGTATATATAATTATATAATATTTTTTAAATATTTGAATATATGTACGGGTGTGTCTAACAATAATATTTACAATAATTATTAATATTACAAATATTTATTAAACTATAAATATTATATTTTGGTTCAATAGAAACTATACATTTATACATTTTATGATTTATATTATAAATATATTTTACGAAATAAATTTATATTATATATTCATTTATGTGATTATATAAATTTATATCAAATAATATATATATATATACACAGAAAACTAAATACTTTTATATAATTGGAAGTATAGAATATAATTTTATGATATATATATTATATTAATTTATAATTAATATTGTATACTACATTTTATCTAAAATAATTATATAATATAAATAATTATATTTAATCAATTATTTATAATATAATATATAATTATATGAAATATATTTGTGTTTTTTAATTTAATTTTCCCTATATTATATATATTTGTATACATAATATAATATAAATTTATTTATGCTAAAATATACAATAAAAGTGAATTCAATATAACATATCTATAATATAAATCACAATATAACAATATTTTATTTATAAAACCATATATAAAATTTATAAAATTGAATAAATATGTTAATAATTACATTTATATTATGTATACCAATATTTACATACATATACATTTATTATATGTATAAGTATTTATTTAAAGTATTTATATAATGCATTCATTTATGTATCTTTATAATGTATTTAAATACATTTATATAGTATTTTTATTTAATATATATATATATATACTTATTTACACATCCACACACACACACATATATTATAAAATTTAAATTTTCATGAGACTTAATTTAAAAAATAATGAAAAAATTATAGGGGATTAAAATTTGACTGGCATAAAAATCCTCTATAATTTCTCAAATTATAAGTGTCTATAAACCACCTCTTATGTTATCAATTATAGGGGGTTCAAAACCCCATCTGTTTTCATAAATTATAAGGGGTTCAAACCCACCTATAATGTCATGAGTTAGGGGGCATTCAAAACCACCTATAATGTCTTTAACTATATGGGGGTTCAAAACACCATCTAATGTCATCAATTAGAGGATGATCAAAACCCCTTCTAGTTTCTTAAATTAGAAGCGGTACCCCCCCCCCCCTCAAATTTTATAATTTAGTACAGTCTCAAAACTACCCTCTAATAAAATAGATTAGCGGCGATTAATGAACACCTATAATATCTTAAATTAGTTGGGGTTATGAACCCCCACTATTTCCTTTTAAAAAAATCAAATATATATTTATATGAAAATGAATGTTATATATATTGCTAATATAAAATCTAATGGAATATATTGAACAACTAATTATTAAATTAGCAGTGGTTTTTACATAACCACCTCTAAAATAAAACAAAATATTAAATAAATAATTTTAAAACATTTATAGGTGGTGGTGACCCCAATCTATATTTAAGGATTAGAATGTGATGTGCATAAACCCCTCTGAAAACACACTGCTAATCTACATTTTTTTAGTGGTCCCTGAAGATATCGTGGTTGTACACCCTTAATCAACTTCAATTCTTGAAACATTTCCTTCAGAAATGGTTTAGTGAATATAAAGACCAGTATATGAATATTAATAAAAAACCCAACGTTAGTTCATTTCTTTTCATATTCCATTTGATGAAATGATATTTAATATCAATATGGTTAGAATGATAATTATTCACTGTATTATTTATAATATTTGAAGAACGTTTATTATCACAACCTAAGAGATGGAGAAACATCACATCAAATAAAATATATTCCAGGCATGTGTTTATTCACATTAAATATGTTGTAGGATGAGAGAAAGATACATACTCTGGTTTTACAATGATAAGAGTAAATTAATTATTCTTCACAGCATAAAAACTCCCATATATTTTTCCTATTAATAAAACTCCACCAAATATGGATCTTCTGGAATTGATACTGCCAACCCAATCTATATCTATGTAACTAAAATAATTAGTTTCCTTTACCAGGAAATTTTATTTTAGAATCATTTATTCCTTTAATATATCTAAGAATTAATTTTATAACTATAAGATGATATTACTTTGGTTCACATTGAAACAATATTCAATGTTTGAAATCATTCAATATATATATTTTTGAAGATATTTAGTATAATATACTTGTAAACTGTAATCTACACACATTAAGATGAACTATGTTTCTTTGACTAATTTTTCTAAATTCAATCCCATTAAATCGTGCGTGGAATCCATATTTTAATTTCACTGAAAATTTTCATCTATGGTTCCTTACCACACTTTTCGTGATATGGTAAAATGCACTACTACCTTTTATAGATTTATAAGCCAAGAATGTCACGCTATGTTTTTCATGCCTTGGTTTTTGTTCAGTTTGTTGGCAGTAGCAATATTTTTTTGGGATTTTGGTGAGATGGATGTTTTATCTTGATGTTCTATATATTTATAATCATCCAAACAAGGTTCACCCATAGTTATTTTGGGTTTTTTGGATAAAATGGTGATTACTTCAGGATTTGGGCAAAACTATGAGCCCATTTCAAGATTTGAAAACAAAAGTTGTTTCTTTTATAAATCCATCATTTTCAACATTTATCACCCATTACACATCCTAATTGTCCTCCCATAAACTATTAAAACCACCATATCCATTTGGACCCCATAGAAAATCATAATCATGGTGGATTTGGGTTATTTTTTCAGGTATTGGTCCAGCCCATAAGACCATTTACAGTTTTTAAAAAAATATTTTGTTTCATTTATATAGTATTCTTTTTTTAACATTATTATGTTATTACACCTATAAAATGGATCCCTACAAATTGGATGTAGACTGAGGAAGATATCGCTTCATAGTAATTTGTTTTGGGAATCTTTTTGGGTGATTTATCACCAAAGGTTAGTTGTTCTTCTTAATTTCTTCATCAAATATTTCTCTTTTCTCTTACCTCTTACATCTTCTTTCAATTTTTCTTAGATTTATCTTCTACCATAGTCATAATATAACTAGGAATATATTTTACAATTATTTTTTATGGTGATTTTTTTGGGATGGTCTTTGTAGATCTAGGGTTTTGGAACCTTGGGTGTGTGTTTTCGGTCATGCGTCTCAATTCCACCAAGGTTTTGAGGTAGGTTTTCCCAAGAAAATTCCTTTTATTATATAAGATTCATCTTTTTATAGCTTCTATACACTTATATATATGTTTAATATCTCGGTTAAACCATTGGAGGATCTATTTGATGTGGAAATGGTGATTTATTCCTTGTTTTGTGTAAAATGGTGTTGTTTCGTTATAAAAGTGCACACCTCTGGTTCAAATAAATGTTCCACTAGATATCACATATGTATTGTGATATTTATGACATCTTTTAACTACTATAAAAAATCATTTGAATGAAAATATGGGGGGTTTCGCCTTTGAATGTTAAATAGAAGTTGTTTTGCTAAATGTTTCATGCCTAATTTTTGGAAAAGCAACAGGTTGGATTTTGTGTGCTAAATATCATATAAAATTACTTTTTTGATTTTATTAAAGTAGGGGTGGCATTAAAATTGATATTTCTGGGGTCCTTTTATGGATTTCCAAAGTATTTTTCGTTTTATAATGATATGGGTATAGGTTTTTTACACGTTTTAGCATGAGTTGCTAGTAAGTGGCCGGTTCGGAATTTTGATGAAAATAGTTGAGATTTGAATGTATAACCTAAATGTTTAAAAGGGTTTATGTAAAATTTTTTCAACTAAAAATATTGTTTGTGAACCTATTTATTAATGGTTAAATGCATACATTTGTTATATATCGGTTTGGTAAAATTCTTCAAGGCTCGTTTGACATTTGTCTTAATTAACAGTTTTTCATGTATGTTCTATGTTACACCATGTGGGTTCATCATATGATTTATGAAATTGATTTATTAAATGTTTTTTGGACTGAAAAATCTTTTTTGATACGGTATCATTGAGAAATTGCCCTTAAAAGAATATTTTGGAATGGATTTTTTGTGCAACCCCTTGTTATACTTCTTGAAATGTTTTTATGAAAATTTAATGTAGTTTCTTGATCTATGAACGAAATTTGAAACATGAATTTAGCATTTTTGGGGTGTGTATGATTTTTAAAAAGTTATTTTTTGTGACAAGTTTATTTGATAATATGTGGAACTATATTGAGCACAAAGTGGGAAACTCGTGCATCAAGGTGGACAGATGTGTACTATTTTGTTAGTGATCCAAAGTGGTTTCGTCCTTGTTTCACATAGTAAGTTTGAAAACGAAAACACTAACTATGATATGATTATTATGTTTGGGACCACTAGGTTTTGGGTATTGTTCCCTACTAGTGGCTCTTTCATGATAAAAAATATTTTTAATGGTTACTTTTCACCGAGATACGCGGTACCTAGTTCCCACAACTAGCTAGTGCCTAGGGATGTTCTCATGACTAGTTATAATTAGATATATTTTATTCACTATAAACATACAATGTATTTGCTAAGAATATTCTGTAGCATGTGTGTTTTGTTTAAATGTGTATTTTCTTTAAAGAATCCCTCTTGATAAAAGCTTTCATTTTGATGTTTCATATCTTTAGAAAATGTTCTAGCATTTTTGTGTATAAACCTTGTAAGATTTTTTCTGGTAAATTCCATAGCATGAAACCTTGTTTGGAAAACATAATTTTATATATTTTATTTAAAACATGAAATTTATGTTTCTTTTATTTTAATGTAAGTGAATTGGGAATAGAATTTCAGACTAACCTAATGAGTTTTAATACTCACGCCAATAGTCTTATTCTGTTTTTAGCCCTTGTCAAGGTTTCAACTTATGTTCGGTCACCGTGAGTGACATGGGATCATTGTGTTGGAGAGAGACTAGGGAGGTGACATGGATTTAGTTGGTCATCATGTCTGGTTGGTTTAGTTGTATCATTTATATGTACTTTCAGTTTTGTTATATAAATGATGTTGGTTCAATTTTTATATAAAATCATATTGTGTTATCCATTCTTTTCACTTTTTCACTATTTTCCTTATTGTTTATTTTTGGAAGAAAATGTTCCATTTTCACTCTAACTGATGAACTCGGGGATTCTAGCAATCCATTAATGATTAGGAATGACTCTCAGGACATGTCATGAAGTGTCTTAGGTGATTGGTCCAGGGATGAACCAGACTGGTTCGTAACAAAATGGAATCAAAGGTGGTCAGCTCTTAGTGTACCTTTATTTTTAGTGTGGCCTTGTTATTTTCTGGATTATCAAGGTAGATAGAGTAGTTTTTTTGAACATCAGGGGTAGTTTTAGGAAGATATTTGTGTAAAATTTCGCATTTCGATCCTTGGGTGTCCATGGAAAGTCCGGTTATATTAGTATATTTTGTTCTCGATGATTGTTTGATGATTAGGATACAAAATGTGGAGTTGGACTAATGGCCTATGTGTGATTACAGGGTTTCGAAAGCCATGTGGAGCTGAGGAATAGTCCTAAGAAGGCTCTCTGTATTGGTGGTGTGTTTGAAATATGGCCTCCAACTATATAGTCAAGTCACCCACCGACACTAGTTCACTTTTGTGGGTCTGTTAGACCTATCTTGAATTCATATTTTTTTTTTGTAAATCCATGTGTGATAATTGTTAAAGGTGGGTTCCAATGATTAATAAAATAATGTTTTGAGCATGATGGGTTTTTGTGAGAGAATTTTTTGTTGAGAAAGTGGAATTATTTAACGGGATAGAATATCCTTAATTTAAACATAGGGTTTATTGAAATAAAATTGTTGTAAGGCATGAATTATTTTTAGATGATTCTAATTTTTTTTTTAAAATATGATGTTTTGGGATATTGAAGATTGTTTTAATATGATGAATTGGTTTTGAGATTTTTGTGTTTTCTAAAAAGGGTTTAGGATTTTGTGGATGTTAGATTAAGAAAAGAGAAATTGCTGATTTTTTTTTAAAATGGGAAAGGGATTTCAGAATGTCATTCTTGTATTGGTTGTTTTTAAAAATAAATAATGTTGGTTATAAATAAAATGGTTTTTGAAATTGTTTTATATTGAGATTCTAAAACATATCTTTAATAAAAGAGGAGGATTTTTATGGATACCAATGAGGTTTCTTTTTCAAGCATAATATAATGGATTATTGAGTGGAAATATGAAAATGGTTTTTGACTTGGTGGTTAGTGTGCCTATGGAAGGTACATGATTTTTAAAATGGGTTGAGTTTTTTATCTTGTCAAATGAGGTTGTTTATTTTATCCTTTGGTGTTTTCAGGGGATATCACATGCATGGTTTTGTTTATATATGATGATGGATTCCTAGTATGGAATAGTGGATGGGTGCCCGAGGTTGCATGGGGATGCTCTTGTGAGTGAGAGTTGATTAAACACAATTATTGAATGTGAAAATCCACCATGTTGGTTTTTCTTCCAAATGTGTTTTAAGCTTATTTTTTTTTGTGTTTTTGTAAACTGGTGTATATGTGGGATGTTTTTTCATGTTTTATAAATGCGGCTTATTTGGTATGGTTAATCATGAGCTGGATGTGATACACTTGGTGTGACTTGAGATGGTATCTTGTTGGTTGCTCAGTTTTGGAGCAATATTCAGTGGGTTTATAAGGATATGTTGGATGGTGTGATGTGTCCATAGATGGTTATCTATTGGAAAGAATTTTAGTTGATCAGCCTAAGGATTTGTTTCAATCATTTAATCCACCTCTTTAGATTATTCCACAACTCATTTGATTGATTAGAGAGCTATTTGGTCTTGATTTAAATTATTTTCCTATTGTGACAATTATTTTGGATATAAAATTAGTGTTTGATGATTTTGGTTTATTTTACCATATTCCTTTTCTATTCTGATCCTTTTTCAGGGTGAGATAAAATGGTTCTATGTATCTATGATATCCTATTTAGATTAAGGTTTATAATTTTGAAAGTGATTTCTGTGTAGTGTTGTGATCCATATCTCCTTGATACTAATTTGTAGAAGCTTCCAATACTAGAGCTCTATCAATAGGCCACGTAGTGAAGATTTTCACGTAGTTAGGAAATCACCAGAGGTGTGGGGAGATCAACTAAGCTCTATCCTTCAACAATGAGGAAATAAAGTTTCTATGTTTTTTGTGGTTTACCATCTATGTGATTTTCCTTTTTTCGCAAAGAGTGTGGTGGACATACCCCTTATGCAGTGTCTATGGTTATGCCTTAATATAGGTGGTTTTCCGATCAATGACCCTATGTGGACCCTACTAATTTGAATCAGGTGTAGTCTTGGTTTTACCTATTCATATGAGTAGAGTGTAGGTTGGTTCCTCTATTTATTTATTTGTTTTAGTGGCCAAACAATTGGGTCCCTTCCCCTCCACACCCTGAGTGGTGGGGTTTTTAATTAGTTCCGAAAGTGTTGGACCAGTTCTTATCCCCTCCATTCAAGAGTGGGCAGTTTAAATGTGCATGTGGAAACCCTATTAACTTGGGTTTTTAGGTTGTTTTGGGAGGGTTTTTATGGGAAAATTATGGTGATTCCCAATTCTAGTTCATGTTGAATTCTTTTTTGTTCATTTCTAGTTGGTCTCTAATGGTGGGGAAACAAACTCCAGGTCTCGAAGATCCTTCCATTAAGGATTTATAAAAAGGTTGTTATGATTTAATGGTGGGGGGAATATTCTAGACTCCTCCACCATGTCATTGGATATTGTGAGTTCCCTTTTGTTTGGGTTCTTTTTGTGTTCATTGGGAGAAGACCCAAAAATTTGGATCTGGGATTTGTTGTAGAGATTGTGGTTTGACCTTTCCGTTTTTTCTGAAGAAGTGGTTGTAAGTTGGTGTTTTATTTGGGGAAAGAGTCTTACATTACATAGATGCTGGATGATATTTCTATGGGTAGAATGGATGGAACATGATGATAAAAAATCCTTATATGTTGATCTTTTACATGCAATGTGTTATGGCTTTTAGGGGGAGGAATACCTTAATATTGGAGAGAATTGTCACATTTGATTTCTCATGTCTTGGATTCGGTCAAGATCATTTGAAATCCTGATAATTTTCTTGGTCGTTGGGTGATAATGATGTTAATTTTTTATGTTCCATATATCTATAATCATAATACCATGGGTGTCCCATATCCTGATTGGGGGATTTTTGAGAAAAGGGTGGTCACATCAAGATTTGGGCCAAACTGTATGCCCATTTCTAGATTATTAAAAAACAACCCTTTCATAAATACTTATTTTTTTAACCTTTTTCACACAATATACTTCCTAATAGTCCTCCTCTGACCTATTTAAACCAATATATCCATTTTTACCCATTAGTAACTCATAATCATGGTGGATTTGGGTTATTTATTTATTAATTTGTCCAGATTGTGAGCCCATTTCTAGTTTAAATTTTTTTCCTATCACATATTATTTTTTTAAAAAAAAATGCAGTTAAACTTCCTCAATAGAAACATAGGTATTGGATATTGTATAGAGGCACCTACTCCTTCTTTTTTACTTAGTTTTGTGCCTCTTTTTGGTGATTTCTCTCAAAAGGTCAGTGGTTCTTTTTAATTTTTTCATCAAATATTTCCCCATTTTCTTCCCTTGCCCTTCTTCATTAATTTTTATTGGATTCATATTCTCCCCTGATCATGATCAAACTATTGTTATGTTTTAACTTTAATGATTATGGGGTTTTGTTTTTAGGTCTGGTCTTCAAAGATCTATTGTTTTAGAACCTACGACAGGTGTTTTCAAGTGTCTATCTCCATTATTCCATGGTTTTGAGGTAGGTTCTCCCAATAAAATGCCATTATTATTTATGTTTCATCTTTTTCTTTTGGTTAAAAGCATATATAAATGTTTATTATTACTATGCAACCTTTGGAAGATTAGTTTTCCATGAAAAATGTATATTTAAGTCTTATTTTGTTTAAAATTGAGTTATTTTGTTATAAAAGTGCTCACCGCCTATTTAAATAAATGTTCCCATTGTTTTTGCATATATATTGTGATTTTTATGACCTGGATTAACTACTTTAATATATATTTATAAGTAAATATTGGTTTTTTTATCTCTTTGTATTTTTAATAGAAGTTGTTTTGTGAAATATTTCATGCCTAGTTTTGGGAAAAGTTCTTGGATTGATTTTCTGTGATAAATGTGATATAAAATGAAATATTTGAATTTATTAAAGTATGGGAAGCATTAAAAGTGACATTTTGGGATCCTTTTATGGCTTTCCAAAGTAGTTTGGTTTTATAAATCGAGGGGTATTGGTTTTTGACCTATTTTGGCATGAGTTTCCAGTAAGTGGCATGTTCAACATTTTTATGGAAATGGTTGAGATTTGAATGACTATCCTAAATGTTTTAAAGGATTTTTTTAAATGTTTTTATAATTATAATTGGATTTTAGACCTATTTATGAATTGTTAAATTTTTAGCTTTGTTATACGTTGGTTTGGTAAAATATTTAAGGACATGTTTGACATTTTTTATGAAATAGGTTTTCATATGTGTTCCATGTTTCATTATGTGGGTTCATTTTATGATTCATGAAATTGATTTATTAAATGGTTTTGGGGATGAAAATTGGGTTTTAGGTGGTATTAGTGGGCTTTTGGCCTTAAAAGAGTATTTTCACTTGATTTTATGTGGACACACTTTTTATAAATCTTGAAAGTGTTTTATAAAGATTTTAAGATGTTTATTGATATATTAAGGAAATGTGAAGAATTTTGTTGGGTATCTTGGCGTGTGTGTGACTTGGAAAATGGAACTTCCATGTGAAAAGGGTATTTGATAACATATGCAACTTGATTGAGAAAAAAGAGGCAAACAAGGTATCTAGGTGGGTATACATGTACTAGTATGATAGTGATCCAGTGTGGTTTCATCCCTGTTTCACAAAGAAATTTTAATTATGACAACATTAACTAAACAATGATGATGATGTTGGGGACCACTAGGTTATGGTTATTGTTCCTTAATAGTGGATCATGCATAAGAACTAATATTTGTTACAATTATTTTTCACTGATATACGGGGTACCTCGTGACCACAGGTAGCTAGTTACTTGGGATTTTCTCGTGAGTAGTTCTCATTATATATATTTTATTTACCATTTAAATATGGTTTATTTGTGTGTAATATTCAGTTTCATGTTTGTATTATTTAATATTTTACTTTCTTTAATTTATCCCTCTTGAAAATTGTTTTCATTTTGAAGTTTAATATCTTTTGAAATTGTTCCAGAATTATTGTGTATAAAACATGGAAGCTTTTTTCTAATAAAATTTAAAGCATAATACCTTGTATCTAAAACATAATTTTTTATATTTTATATAAAACATGAAATCGATGTTTCTTTTATTTCAAAGGAAGTGAACAGGAATAGAATATAAGGCTAACCCACAGATTTTGAATACTCACACCTATAGTCTTCTCATATTTTCAGCCCTTGTGAGTGTTTCAAATTGAGTTTTGTCACCTTGAGTGACATGGTATCGTTTTTTTTTCAAAGTTACCATAGGGGACTCATAGAGTTATTGGGTCATTAGGTCTGGTCGGGTTATTTTTATCATTCAGTTGTACTTTCTGTTTTTTCGTATAAATGATGTCAGTTCAATTTTTGTATAATTTAATATTGGGATGTCCATTATTTCTTCTATTTGACTTATTGTTTAGTTTTTTGGGAAAAATAATTCACTTGTCATACTAACTGATTCCCTCATCCCTTGTCTCCATCCCATGAAAATCGAGAATGCCTCTTGGGACATGTCGCAAAGTTTTCTGACTGACCAGTTCATGGTCGACAAGGACTGGTTTGTGACAATTTTTTTTAATTTATCCTTTTAAAGAAATTTATAATCACATCCATATACCCTTATAAAACATTTCACACATTTCTTCATTATTCAATATGAATATAATATTATCAACATAAAAAAATGAAATAATGGAAGCAACATGATTTTTTACATAGTGGTTACTATCATCTATTCATTTAATTAATTTAATCATCTATAAGAAGGTGTATAATATATAATATGAAGATCATGGTGAATACATTAACCTGTAAAAATAATTCTTCAAATTCCACACATATCTTGCATCTAAACCAAGAATTAATCTACACAGTTCCTCAATAAAAACTTGTTCATTGAGATCTTGGTTAAGAAAATACAAATTTTCATTCATATAGAATATCATGTATCATAATATTTATACAACAGAATGATTAATTCTTATGGTTTCAAGTATTTCTACTTTAAAAAATGCCTCATTAGAATCAATGTTTTCAACATGTGGGTAATATTTACAAGCTAGCTATGGTGATGTGTTATAATTTTTTTTATTCAACATTTATGATTTTTATCGATTATATTTTTCTATGTAATATTGTGTAGAGTAGGTAAATTAATGTCTATTATTTTTATGGGAAAATTTGATGACTCTATGTTGAGGCCTAAGATCATATATCTATCAAAAAAACCTATAAAGAGAACTTGGTTGCAATTAATTCATAGTTAAACATTAGTGAAAATTAAAAGGCATGAATTAAAATTTCAACTCAATTACTAAAATGGTTCACTTAACCTTACTGTCTGGGTGAGCACTTAAGAGTGAACTATACATACATATGATTGAGAATTGATAAAATCTAATACTAGTGATGAGTGTTTATTTTTCACATTTAAGGGAAAACACATATAGAAGATAGACTTTACCTAGAAATAATTCCATATTGATGAATGTCCTGTCATGGGATCCTCATAAATAATTTGTAATTACTCCTAAAATGTATTATTATTCATAATAGGGTCTTCTTATAATTAATTATGCTAAAAACACACTAATTTTTAAATATTTTTATATTATTTAATATGAATAACTATAAACCTAAAATGAAATTTAAAAAAATCATGGAATTTTAATGTTTGTGAAACAAATAGATGACTGATGCAAGATAAAAATATAAGACTCTAGGGAATGTAATCAACCCTAGTATTTACCAAATATATCCTTAACTTTCTCTCTAAATTTTACATTTACATATAATTTAATTATAAAAAACCTCCATACACAAGAATCTTTTAACTACTGATTCTATGTGGATAGAAAACACAACTAAAACCCCTCTTGTGTAGTACATTCCTTCATATCCATGTTTTAGGATATGAAAATAAACTCTTAAGAGTGAATCCATCACTATCCATTTAATTTTTTTCAACCATACATCATTTCATTTCCAAATAAATAGTTCAAAATATTTACATAGGATAAGGTAGAGGTGAATGATTTTAATACTGATAAATAAAACCAAATAACAGTAATGAGGAATGTATTGTCACTAAACTCCACCACAAAATTCCTATAAAACCCAATAATTAAAATAATAAATGCAATAAAAAACATGGAATAGAAGATTTGGGAATGAAATTAGTATCCTAATTAGAATAAATTAAATATATTAACCGCTCAATCCCGTGATATTATAAGGTCTTATGATGTCAGGAAAAGGAAACACAAGACTATGTTTGAAATAAAATGTATAATAAATAGAAATAAAAATAATCTAAAAACCAATCCCCCAAATAGGTCCACTTTAGAACACTTTGCAAATGGGTCTATATTATTTTATATAGGGAGATTATTCCCCTTACACTAACCTCCTCAACCTTATTTATCTCTATATAGTTGTGAGAAATAGTTCTTGTGATCCTAAATAAGCGTCTACATGTATCGAATGAAGAGTATGAATTTCTCTATATATGAACATATAAAATATTCCCTTATTTATTCTTCCTCTAATTCATCATAATATCACTACATTATCCTTTTTTTCTTAAAAATTCATGAAATATTACCCATTGATTTCTTATCATTTTTTGGAAAATGGGAATTTTTAATTTTTAGATGTGGTCACACCCCTATTATTTTTTTTAAATTTCATTTAACAATAAAAAACATAAAAATAGAAGGTAAATAGGATGTGGTTCTTTATATATGGGTCAAATCCCTTTAACCATAGTTTATTTTTAGTGGAATTTGTTTATTTAAATGTGATGTATGATTCAGTTTTTAAATATAACATGATAATCTACTTATTTAATTCCATATTGAATATATTTGGGAGAATTCTAGTTCAACTTATGTAAACAACTTATGAAAAATTCTATTCTAATGAAATATTTAATGTGGTTGAGTTAATCACTACATTTAAATTTTTAAAAAACATTAAAAATTTATGATTAATTTAATATAAGGATATCATGTTGTATTTATTCTTACATAAGTTCTTAACATAAGAAATTAAATCATTTTGAGAATTCAAAGTACACCAATATTTAATCATTCATGGGTTCCTTTTGTTTAAATTTTATTCCAAAATAATTCTTTAACGCATTGATTCATCTATACACAAGGTTGTGTTTTGAAATTTTTAATCACAATCAGTAATGATTTTAATCACATTCAATCCTTTAAAATAGTGTTTTCTTTCTACAAAACTATTGTTTTCAACTTAAAACACTCAAACTCTCATGAACCAATTTTTTTCCATAATATTTTAAAAAAATATTTAAAACATAAAAAAAATTTGAATGACATAATTAATAAGAAATATTAAAAAAAAGTAAATACTTTTTCAAAAATATAAAAATGAATAAATCTGTTAAAAAATAATTTTAATCATTATATGTAATAATTTCACATTCCACCAAAATATTAAATATAAAATTTTTAACTAAGTATTTTGTTAATTATGTGTTAATATAAAGTATAAAAATTGAATAAAAAAATTGGTTTCTATCATACAACCCACCAATTAATTTAAACTTATACCCAAATGTATTAATATGAATCACCATATTATGATAGAAATTTCCAAATGTCGGACTACAAATAACCAATATATTCAAAGGATCATTTTCTTGGGTCATATCCCCACCATGAAGAGAATCCCAAAAATAAAATCTCTTTAATGAAAAATCTCTCATTGACGGAAGATGTGTGTCAGAGTGTGATCATCTCTAGTATAGGACACAATTCAAAGTGATTGACTTGGGGGATCCCTTAGTATCCCTAACTTCCAAAATAATTATCCTTTAAGAATTGAATGGACCATACTCATGTCGATATGTGGGAGTTCTGGAGTTAATAAGACCAGAATTGTACCTTAAAACATATTTGGTAATTCTTGATCATAGTCATCAATTTTGTGTATCTATCCATGTCGGCACCCACTAGAACCTTGATCCCAAGGTGGGATACATAGATATACTATTGTGAGTGTATTGAAGAATCAACCACCTTTATCTCCTCCTAATATTCCACTTGATTCTATTCTAATCTTTCCTCCTAGTGTACCTCATTATAAACCATAGGGAGACCCCAGATCATAATTTTAACCATAGCATGGAGGTGCATCCATGATACCACCTTGTAGTCCATTCGTTTCCAACCTATTCCAGAAATATTGAGCCAAACTACATCAATCATCATAATCATATCATATCCTACATTCTGATTGGTTATTCCTCTATGGGATTCATATATTTATTATTAAAAAATCTAGTATTATGTATCAATGAGCCTCTTCTAGTTATATCCTAATGCATGTATATGAATGATTGTTACGTATGTATGTACATCGGAGAGACCCAAACTCACCATAGTACCATGATTTATCTGTTGAAGTAAACTTGGGGTCAATGTGGATCACACTATAACCCCTATATATGTAATTATTTACATAGGCAATAATATAAATTGAATATCCCATTAAAATAAAATCTAAAAATTCCATGAATATTAAAAACCATAAAAAATCATGTCAAAGGAATACCTTATGAGTTCTATAAACCTCAACATCTATTATTATATGTAAATACTTTAAAAATAATTCAATATCTCTCTAAATCATATCATCCTCAGCATAATTAGATATTACTTGTCTCTATAAAATTTCTCATACTTAAACTACGGTAGAATATCCACAACATAAGTCTAATTAGTCGTCCTCTGCTAATGACTAGCTTCTCACTGAATTTTTCTCGATGAAGGAATGTCCATTTGGCTAGTTTGTTGTCAAATATGATTGAATACATGATTCCAAAACTCTATAAAATCCTTTACTTCTTATCAATAAATCTCACCTTGAAACATAGTGATCCACCAATAATGAAAGTAATGTAACACACTCATCCAAGGTGTAGTATTAACATACATATGGGGGAGTATCATATGCTTGACAGGTGAAGTGTATTATTTATATGATTAATATTATGGCTTTAATATAGAGAACAACGATGTGAAAATAACTATGTTATGTACAATGTATTTTCATTATATTTTACTTTGCATCATGATTATTTTTTAGAATTATATACGATGTAATTCAGATGAATCTCCTAAGGTGATTTTCATATTAATTAATCAATAAAAAAATCAATTTATGGTGCATAGAATAACTATTCATTATTAATGTAGTTCAACAAATTGATTTATAAATGCAATGGAAGCTTACTGGTTTATATGTTTCATAATGTATAAAATTTAAAATCATTAATTAGATCCACTGTTTATTGAAGGGTACCAATAAAATAGTAATTTATGGACCTCATTTATGGCATTAGAGATAAATATCTATCAGAAAAGATTCTCTATGAATATTCCTTCTATTTTACATTAATAATGAGATACTATCACACCATTGAAAGTAAGGATGAAAGGATCAAATAAGATTTGAGTGATCACAGAGAGGGGTTGTGGTTAATCAATCCTCTTTCCTTTTTATGTTTTCTTATATTAGAAAATAATTTCACCCCTAGTTAGTGAGTAATATCTACAGTAGATAAAAATAGATAATCACATCCATTAAAACACATGTATTTACACTATTCGCTGCTCAATTAGAGTAGGAAGTCCCTGAAATTGATTATGTGTAATAAAACGCAGAACAACCACAATTAAACAATCCTTTTGGTGGTGAGAAGAAGTAGGTAATATCCATCACTTTCCCACTACTATAGTCCATCATCATTCGATGTGTTATCCAAAGTGACAGTTTGATAGAATAATTTTTTCAATCATAAAATAACCACCACATTATTTCCTTGATTTTTTTCACTATAATCTCTAAATGTTATTCACATATTCCTTATATAATGTTCTTATTCTCCCACTTTAAATTATTGAATAGTAATGAGAATCAACACTTATATCAACTTATTTATCTAGAACTATCTATTTGATTCCACCTTTTTGGTGTACTCTATCATTTTTCTTTGATATGATACCCTTTTTCAATTCCACATTCAAATAATACCAATTGGTTCTTTATTCATCTAAAAATCTCTTCGCATGTTTTTCTGTTACCAATTGACAGTAAGATAGACTAATAACACTCTCTCTGATGATACTATATTCCGTGAAAAGGCAATGAGATCTCTCTTAGGATATTTTATTAGAACCTCAAATATTAGTCACTTAACCTAGAAGCAATCACACATCCATATTATATGCATAATCACCTTTCTATACATGTGGTGATCTAATAATAAATATAGGTTATGAACAATCTTCGAATTCAAACATCCCTCATAAAATTTTAATATCCAAATAGAACTTTCATCCTTTAAGCACCTTCAAGATTGTTAAATGATAGGATATAATAAAACATCATACATATCATTCCTTAATATATTGAGTCAAAAAACTCTCAAACTTCCTTAAACCATGGTGTATATCTTGGTCTTCCCATTTTGATTTATTATGAAATGAATATTCAACTCAGAATTATCATATTTAATATCTTTTTAAAAGTGATTTCAAATATACCTAAAAAATCATTTTTATCATCATTATAGGAACATATATATCTATTAAATTAGAAAGGTTCATATTTTTCCACTCCCCATCTATCTGTTAGAGCTCATATTTCTCTCTCTGGAAGTATATACATATTTATCCTACATAGATTTATTCCAGTAACTATTCGAAGGATGTAATCGAAACACTTTATTAGATGAACTCGACTATTTTATTCTACCTAATTAATGTTTAGAAACATAATTTAGATAAATAAAAAAATAAAATTTGATATAATTTATAAATATATATCCAACAGAATTTCATTGTCATTTGTTTGGAAAAATACCACTCTGATTTTGATAAAATCTTACCAATATATTCCAAAACTCTTCCATCTAGTGGTAATAAAAATTTTATTACATCAACCAACAAAAGATATAATCATTAAATCATTAACATAAATGTTATTTTTTTCTTTTAAGATTAGAAAAGCATCAACTGATTAATCATTATCAAACATATACATCAGATAGGAAATGGAAAATAAATGAATAAAATCTAGAGTAAAAACGTGTCTGGTCACTTCAGAATATTTGAATCATTCTATTAGACTCCATATATTGACTTGTGTGAGTAATTCCCAACATTGAAGATTTATTTATGGTTGAAAAAAAATCAATACTTATATAATCTATATTTATTTTTAGCTAAATTATTCATAGCTCCGCAAAACCTATGGCCCTTGATAATTTCCCCCTTTTTTGGTAACCAAGGAACATAAATCATCGATACATAGAAACTCAATATGGGAGAGGGGAGAAAATCACATACATTGTCCAGTAAACAAATAGAATTATTATAAAGCATTCTAACCCATTCTAAATAAATTAGCGATAATTACTCATAATTTCCACTAATGTGGCCGCCTATTCTGATTATAGGCAGTTTTGGGTAAGCGATGGTAAACGATGCACATGTCTAGAGGCGATTAGATTATAATGGGTTTTAACCCCCTCAAATTTCTCCCTAAATTCACTATAAAATAATAGATCACAGGCTGTTTTAACTGTCTCTCACTCAAATAACACATTATATGTGTTTAGAATAGCCCGTATTTGAGTGACTGGGGACCAAGTTTAGGGTCAGTTATACTATAAACTCCCCAAAACTAACAATATATATATATAAATCAAACCTCCCAATGCCACCAGACAACCCCCTTGGAACCCACCCAAACAACCCCTCTGACACCCCATGACAACCCCACTGACACCCACCCAGACACACCCCCACACCCCTGACAATCCACCTTGACATCCCAGGACAACTGCATGAACACCCCAGGATAATAGCCCAAACACCCCACCAAAACTCCAAGACACCCCCACAGACACACCCTAATAACACAAGGACATCCCACCATGACTCCCTAGAAATCCCTAGGATGACCCACTGATACCCCACAAAAAAACCACCAACAACCCCTGGGATGCCCCACCACGACCCACCGGACAACTGACACACCCTGCCAGACCTAAGGCCCAAATTCATCCTTGGATCCCATAACATAGGAAGATAGGTTGAGCAATCCGAGGGCGATAAAAAAACCACTAGCAGGGAGTTGATCCTAGGACATGTAGAAAGATCCTTATGCATGCCTACCATTGGGTGACTGTGTCTTTTATATAATATATACAATTAATTATATTTATTAAAATACAAAAAAAATTAGATATTATATGTATATATGGTTATTAACATATAAATAAAATAATAATTTTTTTATATTGTGTATATTATACAATATATATATATATATATATATATATATATATATATTTCTGTATACTATATATATAATGGATTTGTGTATAATATATGATATATATATTTGTCTATAATATATATATATATTATTAGATAAAAAAATATTGTATAATATACAATATATTATTGTATAATATATATATATATATATTATATGTGTATATATAATATATGCATAAATAATTATATTAAGATATAAAATATATATTTATGAATTTCTTTGTAAATACATTTATATTTGTGAGTGTGTGTCTATTTATGTATTTACATTATATTTATAGATATGATATAATTATAATATATATTTATATAAGCATTTTTATATATTTATATATATATATATATATACGTGTGTGTATAACAATAATAATTATAATAATAGTTATTATTACAACTATTTTTTAAACTATGCAAATTATATGTTGGATTTTTAAATACTATAAATTTTATGATTTATATTATACAAATTTTATAAAAGTTATTTATAATATATATTTAGGAATGTTATTATATATATTTATATTATATCATATATATAAATATATATATATATAGAAAACTAAATAATTTCATATAATAGGAAATATATACTATTACTAAATGATATATATATAAATATATATATTAATTTCATCATGACCCATACCCGGGGCCCTTGTCAGGGCTACCCCAAACCCGCCTTCTATAGGTCAGGGGGTGGCGACTAGCACTGAAAGGAATATCCTAGAAAAACAAGAAGGCAATTCCTTTAAACCTGTAAACCCACGGTCCAAGAATACAATGAGTGCAACCATTGTAGTATAATTGTAGTAGTAAAAAGATTTGTACTGAAAGTAAAAAGGGTGAGTACTGTAAGTAAATGGGCCGAAATACATGCCCAATAGAAAAGTACAACAACATTAGAAAAACAGCTCCCTGAATAATCTGCCAAGGTTCTTACCTAAAGGGTAGGTACAACTCACGGTCGGTCGTCATAGTGGCACATCACGTCTAAAGGTCCACCTCCAAGCACTATCGAGTCCAGGCTCCCAAACCTTAGTCATAGTTGTATGTCGTCTGCACTAGACACAACAATGTTTGGGCGAAGCCCGTGCTGAGTTGAGTATAACAATACTCACTAGGGACCCTGAGACCCCCAAAGGTATCCTAGAGTTCCACAAAAGCAAAACCACATAGCAAGACCTCATTAAAAAAGAACAAATCAATAGTCACCTCATACCAGTTATTTAATTAATTGTTAAAAAATATAGATGATTAGTCCTAAGCTATGCCATCTTATTCCATTTAGATGTTCCACAACTGATCCACAAAGAAGTAGTTCTATTATCGATCCTCTCTTGGAGATAAGTCTTAATTCCACGACCAAAAACTATAAGGCTGGTCCTCATTGGGTCACACAACTGATGATCCATATAGGGTCACTAGAATGATGATCCAAAAGGGTCATTGGAATGCTGATCCACGCAGGGTCGCTGAATACAGATCCACACAGGGTTGCTGAATGATGATCCATATAGGGTCAGAAGATGCTAATCCAAACATCATCACTAGATGTTGATCCTCTATGTACCATTATAAAATGGGTCCTCTTTGTCTAGCTACAATGCTGATCCACATAGGGTCTCTATGATGCTGATTCACATAGGGTCACTACTTCAAGACACCCAACAACATAATTCCATGCACCCGGTGTGCTCGAGTTTCAAAGATTATGCTCCTCAAGAAATAAATTTTCCATAAACCACCACTACGATCCACTAATGAGTAACCCAAAATACCTCCATGTCAGAAGAGATACAATGCGACTGACGGCCTGTCAATCAGATGCCCGGTCTGTGAGTTAGAAGTGTTTTTGTACTGAGGGCCCAGTTGGATTCAGGTTCGATCCAACCCGTCTGTACTCCAAATTCCTCCAAATTCTGAGGGGAGAATTCCAAAAGGGCCATATTTATCTAAGGATCCTAGAACTACAAACAGTTCATCAAAAAGATGTCGGGATTTAATGTTATGTAAATTTAAGAGAAACCGAGCCTTGTTGGGTCCGGTTCCGGTCCGACCCGGTTGGGCCGACTTGGCCCGGGTATGACCCGGACCAGCCCAAACTATCCTGTGCCAGCCTGATTGGGTCGGGCCATGGTCTGGCCTGGTCCACAGGGGGGCATGTCCCGGCCCACAGGGGGGTGCAGCCCGACCCGAAGGGAGGCACGGCTCGACCTGCAGGGGGGTGCGGCTCGCCCATAGGAGGGCACAACCCGACCCGTATGAGGGCACATCCCAACCCACAGGGGGCGGAGATCAGCCCAATGGAGAGTGTGGGGACTACCCTTGCTGACTCGGGGGGGTAGGCATTTCCCCTTATTTTTAGAATGGTTGTGCCATTGGGAAATGAAATTGCAGTGCCACATGGCGCCGCTAGGTCTCCGTATGACCCACAGGGAGTAGGTCCCCCCTTACTCGCGGCAATGAGCCGCGACCACCTCCTGGTGTGTGCAACGGTGTGCCGCTCTGCCTCAGCGATCGACCGGTGCCAACCCTCCTTCTTGATCACAGTGGCTGACAATCCGCAACCTCCCCCTCCTTCTGCTAGTGATGGTGGGCCACACCACCTCTACGGCCAGCCAGTGTCGGCCACTCTGCTAACCGCCGCAGCCCAGTGCCCCAGCCTCCTCATGCAGTGCACGACGGCGTGCATCCTCCTTCGTGGTTGGCCGGTTCCAGTCACTGCCATCACCTGGTAGCACCGATCGCTAGTGATGTCACACTAGTGGTCTTCCACTGGCCACTGGGTGAGCTCCGGTGGTCTAGTTTTCCATCTGATCGCACCTATGGGCTTCTCGGGTCGTCTCCATCACTTCAGGACCCTCCAATTTGGGTTCCATCCAACCAAAAAATTCACCCACGAAGAACGCAGTGATAAACAAGAGGCAGAGGGACCATGCATGGTTCATTTAGCCCATGCCCTCCACGTTAGCATCTTATCAAGTGATAAGATATATTATTCTACAACTCTTGATGTTTAAACAAGGAAAAACGCATACTTCTTGAGTTGTTGGAGAGCATCCCGCTTTTGAATATGGGTCATTGTTTTTCGATCCCAAAGCAATCCTCCAACGATGCCCCTCCAACGACATTCTTTGGTTCTTGATTAATGGATCTCTTCTTCGTCAAGGGGCTCATTCAAAATCAACCACCCCTTTTACAATGAAAAAAAAATAAAGAGAGAGAGAGAGAGGAGAGGGGATTTATCCTCACAAAACAATTAAGAGAGGTTCATTAATTGGTGTAATTAATGAAGTTAATTAATTTCATGTTGTGTTGTTACAAATTTTTGTGTAGCTGGGCATTTAATGTCCTAAATTAAATTCCTGGCCACCCCGTGTGGTCCCCACGACCAAAACCTAATTATGGGTGGAGAGTGTTCAAAATAAATTAGATTTATTTTATTAAATCTCCACAAAAACTGAAAAAACCAACATCCGCTCGCAAATTATTACAGTAGATTTTAAGGCTCCTTTAAGAGAATCCTGATGCTGTAAGTTCAGCAATTCCCTTAGATTTCAATTCCGAGCACTGGTTCAAAAGATAGGATTTCCCACTTTAGCGTTTACTAAACGTACATAAAAAAAGATCAGAAATTCATTCCCAGAACACCAGGCCTCGGAATCATGCACCATCATATTTTGCATCCTTTAAATAGTTCGATGTAATTGAAAACATATACATGGAAAATTTGGGTCATAAATTCTCCCCACCATAGGTATTTTTATCTTTGAAAGCCACAACATAGACTAAGGAAACTAGTGGGGGTACTGAGCCCGAATCTGAGCCTCACACTCCCATGTGCTCTCTTAGAGGTTCTTGTGCTTCCAGATAACGCATACCAGAGGTATCGATCATCCACTAAGGACCCTCTCCTGCCATTCCTCAATCTCCCCTAGAACCTCCATAAATGTCACCCCATCATCAATGTCCATCTCACCCCAGTCAATAACATGTGATGAATCAAGCACATACTTCCTCCGCTACGACACATGGGAAACATCATGCACCCAATTCTTTTATGGGGGAAGTGATAAGCAATATGCCACCTTGTCAACACTATTGAGAACCTGAAAGGGTCTAATAAACCATGGAAATAGCTTTCCACCCCAACCAAATCTCCATACACCTCGTCAAGGTGATACTCGTAGGAAGACATGCTATCCCTCCTCAAACTCTAAAGTTCTCTGTCTATAGTCAGAATAAGACTTTTATCTGCTATGTGCAGTCTTCATCCACTCCTAGATGATCTGCACCTTCTCAGTGGTAGCTCGTACAAACTCTGAACCCATAAGTGATAACTCTATTAGGTCTGTCCAGCATAGAGTTGATCTAAATGGTTGACAGTACAAGGCCTCAAATGGTGCAATACCGATGGTGGAGTGATAGTTGTGGTTGCACGCGAACTCTACTAAGGTAAAGTGTTCCTCCCAACTATGACTAAAATATAGGATGCAAGAACGAAGCATGTCCTCCAATGTATGAATGGTCCGCTCCATCTGACCACCAATATAAGGATGGAAGGTAGTGCTCAAATGTAGCTGAGTCTCGAACTCCTCACACAATCCCTTACAAAACCAGGATTTAAAATTTGCATCATGATCAGAGATGATCGCCATTGGTAACCCATGAATCCGTACAATATTCTATATGTAGAGGCATCCCAGGACCACTACTAAACCCTGATCTCATATGGGTGGAAAGAGGGCAGACATAGTGAGTCAGTCAATGATCACCCAAATAGAATCACGGACCCTAGACGTACGTGGTAGCTCTTTCATGGAATACACTGAAATGAAATCCAAAATCCACTCATTCACCTCTAGTGGATGTGCTAAGCATGTTGGAACCTGATCTTCAGCCTTCACTTGTTGACAAGTGAGGCATTTTAAAACAAACTCGTCAACTTATTTCTTCATCCCTAGCCACCTGTGCTGACACCGGATGTCTTGGTACAACTTTTTCACACAAGGAAGTAGTGCTAGATGGGACATATGAAACTCCATCAACACCACCTCTCATAGCAACACTAGTATAATGGTGTGTCCTCTGAATAGGATGACATGCTCCCAACATTCAGAAAATCCATCAGGTGTCTCTCTTAAGGATATCAAATCATATTGAACCTTGCAGTCAATGTACCAAAGATGAACCTCTTTGACTCACTAAACGAGTGGGGGAGTGACTATCCTAGACTCGAGTTAAGCAACTCCATCTTTATCGATAAAAGTTATCTCTAATTTGGAAAGATTCTTTGTCACTTCACTCAGCAACCATAGACTAGATCTCATACCGTGTGCATCTTCTTCCATGTACCCCTTTCCAGAAATATAGAATATCTCAAAGTCATAGTCTTAGAGAAACTCTAGCCAACATCGTTGTCTTAGGTTTAGGTCCTTCTGTGAGAAGATATACCTGAGTCTCTTGTGATCAGAGTATACTATAAAACATTCATCCATTAGGTATTGTCCCCACATCTTCATGGTGATTACCACTATTACTAACTCCATGTCATGGGTTTTTTAGTTCTTCCATTCTGTCTCATCTTTCATGAACCATATGGGATCACTGCTCGCTCCTGCATCAGGACACATCCATGTCTGGTTCCTGAAGTGTCATAGTAAACTACATACCCAATGCCCTCTTATGGTATCCTCAAGATAGGGGGACTCATCATTCTCTACCTCAAATCTTGAAATGTATGTTGGCATCTCTCCATCCACACGAGTGGCCATCCCTTATTTTTCAAATCTGTCAAGGGTGTCTCAACTCTAGAAAATTCAGGTACAAATCACTGGTAGTACTCGCCAACCACAGGAAACTCTGCACCTTGGTCACACTCCTGGGTGGATTTTAAGAAAGCAGAACCTCTATCTTCATCGGATCTACTGAAACTCTATCTACTGAGATACCGTTCCCCAAAAAGTGAACCTTCTATATCCAGAAATGGAGCATAATGAGATTACCATAAAGGTGGTTCTCTCAGATTGTATCTAGAACTATCTGTAGATGATAGGAATGCTCCTCCTCCGAAGCTAAGTATATCAAGGTGTCATCGAGGAATACCACCACAATGCGATCGATGTATTGTATAAATAACATATTCATGAGTCCAATGAACACTTCAGGGGCCTTGGTCATGCCGAATGGTATAACTGATAAATCATAGTGGCCATACCGACATATGCAGTCTACCTTCTGCACATCCTCATCTCGTACCCTAAGTTGATGATATACTGATCTGAGGTCTATGTTTGAAAACCAACGATCTCCCTTCAGCTGATCAGAGATATAAAAAATCCTCCGAAGTGAATACTTATTCATTATGATCACTTGGTTTAGGAACCAATAATCCAAAAATATCTTTAAACTCCCATCTTCCTTCTTGGAAAACAAAATTGGGGTTACCCATGGAGAAACACTGGGCCTTATGAACCCCTTCATCTGCAAGTCCCCCAGCTATACCTGTAACTCACGAAGCTCCGCAGGAGCCATATGATATGATGGTGTAGATATCGGGGTCATCTCGAGGTATAGGACAATGTAAAAATCCACCTCCCTATGAGGAGGTAGTCCCAGGACATCATTAGGGAAGACATATGAATACTGGTGAACCACTACAAGATAGCTCGAACTCTAAACATCAACTGCTCGGAGGGTAAGGCAATACAACTGATGTGTTATTGGCAGTACCATCCTCTGAGGAAGGACATCCTCTACTGAAAAGGTTCCCTTCTCATCGGTGAAGGAAAACCTGGTCCCATCATCATGGAAACACTGCACATTGTGCCTAATGTAGTCAATCTGAGCATGGATTGTGGGTAGCCAATCCATACCCAAGTTGACGTCATATGGCCTCAACGCTTCTACTTGGAGATCCTAGAAAATGCTCTTTTTATCCTAGATTGAGTTCACACTACTTTCTCCACTTGTAATTCTCAAATATTCTCCCGTAGAAGTTTCTAATTGCAAGGATCTAGCCAACAACTCCATCATAATTTCCGACCTCTGAACAAGTGTCGTTGAAATGAAAGAGTGAATTGAACCTGTGTCTATAAGAAATGAGCACATGTTTTAGTAGACATTGATCATACCTATAATCAAATATGGAGTGACCTGGTCATAGGCCTCAGCTACCTAGAGCTGAGCTCGTCCCTGTCCACCTGCTCCCTGTGGTTGGGATGGACCACAGGGGGGTGGTAGCGGTTGATCCTGGAACATTCGTACACCTCCTTCTACATGAATCACTACTATTCCACATCCACCACCCTGTGAACATCCTCGCTCGAATCTATACCTCTTCTTCATCAGTCCATCAATCGTCTACTGGTCATCAGTGCAGGTGTATGGGAAGTCGCGAGCCATGTGGCCTTGCCCGCCCCAGGTGAAGCACAATCTCCTCCTCTACAGGCTTGATATACCTCATGAGACTTTCACCTCCAGCCCTACGTCTATAGGTCATCCACGAGATGCTCTGGTCCTCTTGGACCTCTGTGTCATCTTCCTACTACCAGTTATAGATGACTTCGCTATGTGTCTCCTTGTGGTGGGTCTCACTGTCGGTGTCTGCTCCGCAAGGAATCTCTCTACCAAGAGTGCTCTCTCCAACACCCCATCATGCATCGAGATGATGATAGATACCATTGAAGCTCTGATCTCTTTTCGGAGTCCCTGGTCAATGGTATGGGTCAAGAAGAAAGGGTCCCATGCCATGTCAGAATATTAGCACGGGAGGTTTGTAAACCTCACTGAGTACTAGACCACAATTATCCTGCCCTGCTGTAAGGGAAGGAGCTCCTAAATTCTCACAGAGTGTAGAGTCTATAGAATGAACTACTCCCTTAAGAGGCCCTCAAAATATGATCAGGTGAGGATCACCTCATTTTGTATTATGAGCATCAGGCTCCACCATCTCCCTGGTGCTCCCTGTAAAAGACTGGAATCTAGGATCACCATCTATCCGGCTGGTGTCCCAACCAGGTGAAAAACTCTATCCACAGACTCCAGCCAGTCCTCAGCCGCCTACAGATCTATCTCACCTCAAAACCTCAAAGGTATCTATGGATGGATCTCGTGCAACATGCTCAATCTGTGTGCACCATCCACTAGTGGGGCTAGTGGCAATGGCTGCCCAATGGATAGTGGTGATGCCGGTACACCACGCTATGGTACTATTGCTATAAGAGGGCCCTACACTGAAGCCTCATCGCTCAGTGGGCCTCCATCGTATACTCTCTCAAGAATCATGGCTGGTTGTCTATGTGGTGGAATCCTGAAAAAATAAACCAGTTTTCCATGGTCATTAAGTTATACATGGTGATCTAACTCAAAAGAGACGAAGTAAAAACATTTCCAAAACACACCCAATCTTTTATTTCATGCACTGAGTCCGAAATCAGAATTGAGGGTCCTGGTGTATGGATACGTCATCCGCCGCACCAACACTAGACTCCAAGAACTGAAAACCACACTCAAACAACTTAACATTATTGCTCCATTAAAATATGAGAGTCCTAGTTATTCTGTAGAACCGACTCCACTAATGACACTTTGTCACAAACCGTCCCCTGATGCCCTTTTCGTGGCTACCCCAAGCCTTCCTTCCATAGGCCAGGGGTTGGAGACTAGCACATAAAAGAATATCCTTAAAAAACAGGAATGAATTTCCATTAAACCTGTTAACACACAATCCAAGAATACAAAGTGTAAAAGCCATATAGTAAAACTACAGTAGTAAAAAGAAGTGCACTTAAAGTAAAAATGGTGAGTACAGTATGTAAAGGGTCCTAAATACAAGCCCAACTGAATTGTACAAGAACAATAGAAAAACAGCTCCTGTAATTTTCCTCCATGGTTCCTACCTAAAGGGTAGGTACAACTCATGGTTGGTCGTCATAGCAGCACATCATGTCTACAGGTCCACCTCCGAGCACCGTCTTGTCCTCGTTCCTAAACCTTAGTCAAAGTTGTCTTTCATCTGCACCAGACACAACATGGTGCGGCTAAAGCCTGTGCATGGGTGAGTATAACAATACTCAGTAGGGACCTCGATACCTCCAGAGGACTCCCAGAGTTCCACAAAGGAGAAACCAAAAATCATGACCTCAACTAGAAATAATGAAACAATAGTCACCTCACACCAGGTATACAACTCAGAGTTTAGGAATATATATGATTAGTCTTATGCTATATCATCTTATTCCATTTAAAAGTTCCAAAACTGATCTACAAAGAAGTTGTTCTATTATTGATCCATTCTTGTACGTATGTCAAAATTCCAGGACTGTCCACTATAAGGCTAGTCCTTATCGGGTCACACTACTATTGATCTACATAGGGTCACTCGAATGCTGATCCACAAAGGTTCGCTGGAATGCAGATCCACACAGGGTCACATAATGCTGATCCACAATTAATTGTTGAATACTAATTTAGATAGGGATGCTCGATGAGGATACAAATAGGGTATCTAGATACAGTAACTCGATGGTATATTTTAAAACTGGTCCTCTCTGGGTAGCAAAAATTTTGATCCACACATGGTTGCTATGATTCTAATCCACACAGGGTCACTTCTTCAAGACATCTAGAGACAGAATTCCTCGCACACGGTGCACTCGAGTTCCATAGAATTTTCTCCTCGAGATATAGATCATACCACAACCATCCCTAATATCCACAAAGGGGTAACCCAAAGGACCACTATGTTGTAAGGGTTCCAACATGACAGACAACACGTCAATTGGACACCCGGTCTATGAGTTATAAACATTTTAGTATCGAGGGCCCGGTTGGATTCGAGTTCGATCCAACCCATCCATACATATACTTTCTCCAAAATCTGAGTTGAGTATACCAAAAGGTCCATCTCGCTCCACGGATCCCACCGCCATAGAGGGTTCGTCAAAAAAACATCTGGATTTTATGTTACGGAAATTTAAGAGAAATTGGGCCTGGTTGGGTCCGGGTCTGGTTCGACATGGCCCGAACTGGCCTAGGCATGCCCGGTTTGGCAGGGCAACTACAGGCGCGGCCCACGGGGCCGCAGTCATGCCCGTCCTATAGGAGGGTGCTGCTCGGCCCGCAGGGTGGTGCAACCCATCCCGCACAGGGTCACAGCACCGCCCACACTAGTGTGCGGACCCGATCGTCGGGGGGCATGGCCCAGCCCGGAGGCGGGCACAACCCATCCTACAGGGGGCGCGGCTGATCCCACTAGATGGCACGGGTTCCATCCTAGCTGAAATGGGGTGGAGGTGTTTTTCCTTGTTTTCTGAATGATTGTACAGTTCGGAATTGAAACGGCGGCCCCACTTGGTGCCTTCAAGTCACCAGAGAACCTGCAGGGAGTGGGTCACTCCTCCACCGCGGCCTCGAGCCCCAACCCCCTCCAGCAATGCATGAAATCGCGCCACCCTGGTCGACCGCTGTGTCTTAAAAGTCACAACATCCTCCTCCTACTGTGCACGACAGCACACCACACCTCCTCCGCGACCGATTGTTGTTGGCTACTCTACTGACCAAAGCATCCTAGTGTCGCTGCCTCCCCCTGCGGTGCATGACGGTGCATAGCCTCCACCACGACCGATCGATGTCGGCCACCGCTCTCACCTATCGGTGTTGGTCTCCAGTGGCGACGCGCCGATGCCACGTCGACGGTCTTCCACGGGCCACCAGGTGATCTCTGGTGGTCCTTTTTTTCCATTCGATCACACCTACGGGCTTCCCATGTCATCTCCTTCACTTCATGACCCTCGGATTTGGGTTCTTTCCAACCCGAATATTCACTCGCGAAGAACGTAACGATAAACACACTGTGGAGGGACGAAGCCTTGTTCATTTGGCCTACACCCTCCAAATTAGCATCTTATCTTGGGAGAAGATATATGATTCAAAAACACTATAAATTTAAACAAGGAAAAAACCCTTCCTCATGAGTTGTTGGAGAGTGTCCTGCGTTTGAAGTTGGGTCAGTATTCGTCAATCTCGAAGAAAAATTTCAACGATGCCACTCCAATGACGTTCTTAGGTTCTTGCTTGATGGATCCCTTCTTCGTCAAGGGGCTCCTCCAAAATCCTTCTCCCTTTTTTCCAATGAAAACAAAAACTAAAAAGAGATAGACTATAGGGGAGATATCTTCAAAATACAATTAAGTGGGGTTCATTAATTGGTACAATTAATGAACCTCCTTGATTGCATGTAGGGTGGTTACACATTTTTCTATAACTGGGCATTTAATGTCCAGCATTAAATGCCTGAACATCCCTTTTGGTCCCCAACACCAAAACCTAAAGAGAGGTGGAGAGTGTTTAAAATAAATTATATTTATTTTATTAATCCTCCACAGGAATTGAAAAAACCGAATTCCTCTCTCAACCGACTACAGTTGAGGTTAAGGCTTTGTTAAGTCAATCCTGAAGCTGTGAGTTCAACGATGGCCTTGGATTTCATTTACGAGCACCGGTTCAAAATTTTTGATTTCCTACTCACACATTTTCTAAACGTACCAAAAAAAAGTTTAGAAATACATTCTAGGCACAACCGGCTTCCGAATCATGCACCATCAGATTTCACAGCCTCAGAATAGTTCCATATAATAAAAATATATTACATGGAAAATTTGGGTCTTTAAAAAATTAATTTATACTTAATATGGTAAACTGGAATAAATATAAAATAATTAGATAACATATAAAAATTTATATATAATTAAATTTTTTTAAAATTAGATATATAATATAATTATATAAAATATTTATTTTTAGTTTTATTTAATTTTTTCAATAATATATATATTTGTGTACATAATATAATATATATGTATTTACACAAAAATATACAATAAAAATGTATTTCATATAATATATCTATAATTTAAACCAAATATAAATGTATGGTGTTAATAAAACCGTATATAAAATTTATAAATTTGAATAAATATATTTATAATTACATTTATATTATGAATACCAATATTTAAATAAGTACACATTTTTCTATGTATAAGTACTTATTTAATGAATTTATATAATGTACTTATATATATGTATTTATAAGGTCTTTAAATACATTTATATAACGTGTTTATGTAATATCTATATATATACACACACTCATGTTCACAAACACATATATATTATAAAATTTGAATTTTTATGATATTTAATTTAAAAGATAAATAAATTTTAATAGGGGATTTAAATTTTACGGGGTTCAAAAGAACCTATAATTTCATAAATTAGATGTGGTTCAAAACCACCCTTAATGTTATCAATTAGAGGGGTTCAAAACCCCCTATATTTTCTTATGTTATATGTGGTTCGACACCACCACTAATGTTATCAATTAGAGGGGGTTCAAAACCCCTTATATTTTTTAAAATTAGAATGGGATCAACCCCCCTATAATGTCATCATTTAGAGGGTGTTCAACACCCCCTCAAATTTCTTAAATTAGAAGGTGTTAAAACCCCCATGAATTTAAAAAATTAGAAGTGGTTCAAAACTATCCTATAATTTAATAGATTAATGGAAGTTCATGAACCCCTATAATATCTAAAATTAAAGGGGGTCGTGAACCCCAAAAATTTCCTTTTAAAAAATCAATTATATATTTAAGAAAACAAATGTTATATATATATATCTCCTCTAGAATATATTGGAATATATAGTTTCACTAATTATTAAATTAGCGGTGCTTTTGATAGAACTACCTCTAAAAAAACCAAATATTAAAAAAAATAATTAAAAAACATTTAGAGGGGATTGTGAACCCCCTAAAAATTTGATGATTAGAAGTTGTTGTGCATTAACCCCTCTAAAAACCTACCACGGATTTGTTGTTTTTTGATGTGGTACCTAAAGAGATAGTTTTCATACACCCATTATCAACCTGGATTTTTGAAAAAATTTATTTAGATATGTTTTATTGAATATATAAACAACCCGATCTATATTAATAATTATCTCCAACATTATTTCATTTAGTTTCATATTCACATTGAAGAAAAGAATTTTAGTATAAATATTATTATACTGAGAATGTTGCACTGTATTATTTTTTATATTTGAAGATATTTTATTATCACTACCTAAGAGAAGAAGAAAAATCAAATCAAATAAAATATATTCTAGGACTTTGTTTATCCACATTAAATATGTTTCAGCATGAGTGGAAGCTACATACTACGCTTCTACAATGATAAGGATAAATGAATTATTCTTCATAGCATAAAAACTCATACATACTTCTCCTATGAATAAATCTACACCAAATATGGATCTTATAGAATTGATACAACCATCCCAATCTATATCTATTTAAATAAAATAATAAGTTTCCTTTACTACCAAAATTTATTCCAAAATCAATTATTCCTTAAATATATCTATGAATTATTTTTCCAAGTATAAGATGATATTACTTGGGTTCACAATGATAAATTGTTCAATGTGAATAATCATACACTATATATAGTTTTGAATATATTTGGTATAATATACTTTTAATTAGAAATCTAAACACTTTAAAATCAATCAAATTTCCTTGACCACACTTTCTAAATTCATTCCCATTAAAATAAGTGTGGACACAATATTTGAATTTTCCATACCAAAGTTCATCTAATGTTATTTTAAACACTTTTATTGAGATTTGAAAATGCACTTATTCTTTTTAGTGATTTATAATCCCAGAATGTTATTTATTTATCCATGTTTGTAAATTTCATATAACATCCTCATTACCTTAGAAACTTTTGACACATATTCTCATAATTACATATATATATATATATATGATATCACTAGCATAAAAATAACAATAATGGAAACATCTTGATTTTTATTTACATAGTTATTAATATCATCTATTCATTTCATTAAAATAATCTTTGAAAAAAAAGGTAAATAATTTATAATATGTTGATCAAGGAGAAAACATCTACCTCTCCTTGTACGTTTGAAAATCAATAAAATAGTTGTTTACAGGAAGGAGAATACATCTACATATAAAACTAATTCTACAAATTTCACATATAAAATTCATCAAAATCAAGAATGAAGCCACAAATTTCCTCAATATAAACTTGTTCATTGAGATCATTGTTAAGAAAATTAAAATTTTTATCCATCTAGAATAACTTGTATCTTCATTTTATAAAATAGAAAGAATGATTTTGATTGATTTAATTATTTCTAATAATACAAAATCCTCATTAGAATCAATTATTTCATGATGGGAGTAACATTTATAAACCATTCATGGTGATGTTTTCTAATTATTATTTTATTATTTTGTTCAACTTTATGGGTTTGGTGGATTTCATTTTTCTACATAATATTGTATTGAGTTTGTAAAATAATGTCTAGGATTTTTCTAGAAAAATTTCATGACTCTATTCCTAGGATTGAAGATTCTTAATCTCTTCCCTAGATTCATGTCTCATCACTACTTTCCAGGTCAATATGGTGTAGAGTTTTCCATCATATCACTTCCCCCTCTTCATTGAACATGTTTTGAAAAACACACATTATTCCAATCACATTATTATTTCAAATTCACCTCTATGTTCCAATGTATCATTCCTCTCCATTTGAATGAATTTTTAATTCATTGAATTATTCCACTAATGATTCTTCAATTCGTATTCAAAATCTCTTAGCTCAACATATGAATATAAAGCGTTATGTGGGACCTTCCATGATTCTGTTTTAGTTTGGACCCATTTCCCCTAATAATCAATACTAATTTGAATCTCCACTTATTTTCTTTACCAAGGATGATATGAGAAATTTTTTACCTCATCACATGAAATGGAAGAATCAACATATTCATCATGATCATTTTATACACAATTACTTATGTTATAAACTTTTTTATGTTGTTTAATTTTAATAAAATCATCTATATTTCCATTATATCTGTATCTAGTAGTGAAAAGTTTGTACCATATTATCCTAGTACTTTTACATCAATAGAAATAGAAATATTTCATGGTTATTTATTATATCACACATATCCTATACCAGTAATAGGGTGGCCAATAATGATATAGTTAATACCTCTTTGATCAATCTTCTAAACATTATCACCCTTTACATTGATAATTAAAGGACTTCCATACACCCATAGATATTTCAAACTATGGGTTTATGGGTTATATGTATTATAAGAAGTGATATTAATTTTTTTCTATAGAAATAATTATATTGAATGTGTATTACTACTCTAGTAGCTTGTCCCCAAAATAATAAATAATTATTAGGTTTAGTTTTCCAAATTCAAATTATATATATATATATAATATTCTATTTGTTTTTCTAGAAAAACCATTATATATTTGTATTTATGGTGCACGAAATTCATTAATAATGCTATGGATTTAAATATAATCATTAAAAATCACATTTTCATATTATGCACCATTATTAGTTCTAATCTTATTCATGGAATGTCCATATACATTTTTATCTCTTATACTGAGACTCTTATACATTTTGAGAGAATCTTGTTTACATCTCAAAACCACAATACATTTAATATGTGTAAAATCAGAAGTAATTTAATTAAATTTATTGCCTATGATTATTAATTTATTTTTCATGGGACACCATATGTAATAATTTATAATCTATAAGGAATGAGTTAAATATATCTAAAATTTATTATGAAATTAGTTTACAATCTCCACTTTTTGACATATCAAAAAACAATAAATTATTAATTCTATGTTAGTAATATGAAAAATAACTTCCCTCCTTGTTAAATTGCTCATATTTAAATAGAACATATATCCATGCCTCTAAAACCAAACATGATTTTCATCCTTAACTCTAAGATAATATGAACCTTATACAACTCACACTACAAACACATTTTCCTTGATTCATTTTTCAATTAGAATAAGTATCTAATATTAAATATTTTTAATATCAAGTCTATTTATATTTAAAAAAATCTATTTAATTTATCATAGATTAATGAAACAATTAACATGAATTGTTTTATTTTATCAAAAAATGAGTTACTTTCGGATTTTAAATGTTATTTTCTAAGGATAATAGATCACATTCCTTCTATTATGAGTGAATAATCATTTAAAACATTAATTTTTTAATCATTGTATTAATTTTAATTTTAAAACAAATTATATATTCAATCATTTTTGATGAACACCCACAATCCAGTATCCTATTTTATTCACCTTTTGTATATTTTTGGGTAGTTTCAACCACTAATGTCATATATTTTACTGTCTCATCCAACACATTAGGATTTTGAGAATATTATAAGGGTTTATTGAGGAAATATCCAAAATATTTTCTAGAGGATTAAATCTACTAAAAATAATCAAACAAAATATGTTAGCTTTATTTTTTTAAGGGGTTGACTTTTCCTCAATCTCAATATCATGTGCCATTGGTATTCATTGTAATATTGATGATCAAAAAAATACATCTTATCTCTATAACCAAAGATTGCATAGTACTATAAATATCCATCAAAAATATGTTTTCATTTGAAACATATATGTTTTCTAGAATAACTTCCATTCTTTACATCAACTTTCTGATAGTTATCTTTATGTCCTTATTGTGAACAAATATTTTAGTGGCCTACTAACATAATCTTATTTTTATTATGTTTCTTGTAATACATAATTGTTTCTCTTGTTGTATCATTTTTCTTCTTCACATTATCAATCTTTATGAATCTTATAATTTCATTACAACACATGTTTTTCCCATGAACACAATCTTCTTTACTTAATTATTATTACAAATATATTCAAACCTATTTTTAAACTATATGATATTTTTTGATCAATTCATTATTTACACTTCTTGGAACATTAAACTAACTATGAAACTATGTTTTGGAAGATTATTATTCCTTAATTTGATATAATAATTTTTTTGGGGAAAAAGACCAAATTATTTATCTTTAAACTATATATTTCACACTTCTTTGATTTTGATGTTTTTAAATTAATCAAGAAACTTATTAATATCATCAAAATCTTTCAGAAACATAGATTTTTATAAAAAAATTGATAATTTATTTTTTAATGATATTATTTCATCAACTTCGTGTTTTCTCATTAAATTTTAATATTCATTAAGGTATATTCTATCAACACCCTTTTTAGAATAATCCCTATCCGGTTCTCTTAATATTATACATTAAAACTATAGCTATCATCACTAGTAAACCACTCATTATTCACTTTATCTATACTTAATTTTTTATTAGCATCATCATTGTTATTTTCTTCTTCAAAAACAATATCATCATCTTATATAAACATTGAAAAAATATCTATGTTTTTATTTATGTAACATATAATATGTTCCCTTGGAATAAAATAATGTTTTTCTTCCTTCTTCTTTAAAGTTGTTATTGGTTTTATATTTTCTTCATTGTTATCGTATTCTAAATTTAATCATATATTTTTTTGATTAATTCTCGATGGATCCGCAACTAAATATCTTTGATGATATCATTTAGTTGTAATTTATTATTCCTATTTTTTCCTTTTAGAAAAAACATGAATTAACTAATGATTTTACTAAATCCTTATTTGATGATGGAGTCACTAACATCTTTAATGGGAACTTTCTTGTACATTCCTTTATTTTAAAAATTTGAAAAATCATTATCAATCAACCATTTATTTATTCATGATATAATTTTCAATTATCATTTTTTATGTAATAATAATTCAATGTAGATCATTCTAGAGAAATAGTTTTTGGATATCTATTATCTAATGATTATACATTGTCATTAAATTTATCTATAATAATTCTCTTACTCTTTTCACAATAGTTTAATCTCACAAATTCTCACTAAAACATCTTATTAATGGAATATTCATTAAATATCAATATAATCAAAGCTTTACCCATTATGTTTTGGTTTATTTAGAAACATATATATATAAAAAACTATTCCATGAAAATATATATCATCTGCCACTATGTTCTTCACATCTATTACCCTACCTAATTATAACATATATAGAACCATTCATCACATCATGAAGAATAGAAAACACAAGAAAGGGTGATCTCATTTTCTTAATATATATATAAAAGGGATATATAATTTCACATTAAAAAAATGATCCTAAGGGAATGATAAAATTTACTTCAATTTTTGAGATCATAATTAGTAAGTCATAAATAATAATCATGAGTCATGGAATAAAATTTTATACTTCATAGGATATGAAGCACAATGAAATCAATGTAACTGATACACCATAGATTAAAATTATCCTAAGACATTGTTTTAAAATAGTTAAACAATGTGAGGAATAATAATAATCATACTAATATTTTATAAAAATAAATTAAAAAATAAATTAAGAACATTATAGGATTCGGATGAAATCCCATTTATATGATTTGATTATGGGATAAACTCCCATTTACCTTCATTCGGACTTGAGAGATCCTCCTGTATACCCTTATCTGGGCATTGGATAACCTATCATGTACCATATTTTAGTTTAAGGTCAACAAATCATGTACCCTGTCATTAAAAAAAATAATTAATCTCTACTCAATTAATTGAAGGGATATATAATTAAGCATCAACCCATATCATAATCAAAAATCCATTCACCTGTATGTCCCAAGATCTTAAAACATTCACCATATCATTATAGTACAACCCCTAGAAAATAATTGTGTTTCATAAACATAGCTTCATCATAATCATAAATAATCCATATATATAGTATGTATGGTATCACTGGATCAAATCCCAAGTAAATCATAAGTTATATCAAAGGATGTTTTCATAGACGAGACATTCCTTAAAAAACTGGAATATTTATACCTGAAATTACATTTTTCATTTTGAAATCACTTATTTAAAATAAATAAGATCAAATTTATTAGGGATACAAATTTCCTTTGAGAATTACAATTGAATATATTTTTGGAATATTTAAAGCATAAAAGGGTCATGATGGTGGGGAAATTTATACATTCCATTATTTTAAAATAAAATACTCACTTCACACATTTCCAAAAATAAAAAAAAATAATTGTTTGGAAATATTTTAGAAATATTCATTTTTAGACCATTTTTAATAAATAAAAAAATGTTAAAATAAAATTTTTTAAAAAAATTTGTATATTTAATAACATTCATCCAACAAGTATGAAGTGCATTAGTATATAAGATAAATTTCATTAAACAAAGTGGAAATGAGTTTTCTTTCGCTAAAAAACATTTTATCAATAATTTTAAGAACCATATTGAAGAAAAAGTTATTAATAAAATAAAAAATATATGGGTGAAGAAACATTAATGGGATTTATCAAATAGAAAGAATATAATTTCTCGTTACATAAATACAAGTGTATTAAATCCCAATTAAAATCATATTAAATCATAAATCCTTACCAATTGGTAAATTTTGAATCATAACTCCAATGAAACAATAAAATCAAGTGAAAAATTAAATATAAAGAATAAAATATGATTCACCATGTTACATTCCAGTGGTACTGTATATACCCCAGATAAATGAATAGAGGTTCATAACATAACGTATGCCTCAAATATGACAATTAGCGAGGACTCACCACTATAGATTTTGTCATATATGAATCAAAATATCATAAAAGAGGGTAAATGGATATATTTTTAAATATAAATAATTCAATTATAATAATCATTAAATATATTTCTGATAATTATATAAACCACAAAAAATAACCCTATGGTGAAAATGGAATATGTCATACATAAAAAAGATAGATGAGAACCCTTACCTAACTTACGAATTACATCGTAGCTTCTCTATCCTCTAGTATAATAAATTTATATTTATTATTATTATATTTAAGAAAAATAAGAATACATATAATGTCATTTATGGTTCACTTATTAAACTTCTATTACAATTTATTAACAATTATTCATTAAGATCATGATTTATAAGTGTTAACAATTTACTTTATCATGATTATTTTTGTTTAGAAGTTATTTTCCTTGTATTACGATAATGGTTCCATAATCTAGAAAATATTAACCCTGATGTAAATATCATATTTATCCATAATATAAAATTTTATAATTATCTGTATAATGAAGTGATGAAATATTAATTACAGCACTTCGTGGAGACGGTAGTCCGTATACACACACACACACCCACATGTGATGTTTCCAGCTTTTTATGGTCAGAATGAACAAAATGTAAATAAGAATTAACCTTTAATGATCAGTTTTTATATCATATATAGCATATATATATATATATTACCTAAATTTATCATTATTACTATCATTTTAATGATAAATTTAAAAATGAATCACATCTCTCTCTGTATGTGGTAGTCCACACAGATGAACAAGCGACGTTATCACTTTCTAGTGGATGAAAAGGTAAGAAGGTAGACTAGATTTTATAATTTAATAATAATTATTATCAAATAAATATCATATATAAATATTTAATTATTAATATTATCCATCATTGAATTATGGTCTTGGAAAATGAACCATATCAGTACTTGGTGGTCGTAGTCTATATATACACACGCACAATAATTTCATTTCTAATTTTATGTAATGGAGGTTGGATAATGGTGGTTAAATAATAATAAAAAATTTAATTATATTTAATATAATAAAATCACTGTTTTATATTTTTCCATATAATTATGGGAGGCAGCTGATTAAATAAAATTGAAAAAACATGGTTTATTCGTTGTGAAACCACTTTAGGCTTACAACTGATGCCTTTAAAGGATGGTATTTTGGAAATAACATTAGATATAATATATATACATATAAGTCATATAGTAAGACATTAGCTTATTCATTGTATAATATATAGTGACTGATCATTGGAAATAACCGAGGAGAGGGTTTTCCCTTTTATAAGTGAGAGGTGGGGATCCACTGGAATTAGCCAAAGTACTAAATTAGAATAAATTAATTTTCAGGTTAAAATACAAAAAAAAAACTATTTTGAAAAATATGGTGAGGATAAGTATATATTATATTAGAAAATAATATTTAGGAATTTTAAATCTATATTTTAACTCTTAGAAACTATTTTTAACCCCTTCGTTACCCCTTTTGACAATTATCATAATGAATGCCCTTAATCATTATGGGTCAATGAATATACTATTAATAGTCAAGTGAAACATAAGTGGAACATTACTAATATGATATAATTTTTACCATTAAATTTTATGAAGTAATTTTTTTAATTTTAATTAATTTAATGAAATATTATTTAATAAAATGTGCCACTGAAGTAATGTTTCTTACTATCCATTATGTTTAACATTAAATGAAATATGATTATAATTTAATTTAATTTAATACTTTTGAAAAATCAAAAATCTGTTAAATTTTTCTAAAATATACATGAACTACAAGAAATATTCCAAATTATATTAATAATAATATTTTTAAATTATTTATATCATTTCTTTATTACTCAAACAAATACAGTGTCAGTGTTACGTAAGTATTTAATGTAATTATTCCATCAATAACAATTTAAAAAAATAACATGATATAAAAATTATACTCTTGTTTCATGCTACCATTGATAATAAAATATCAACTCCTTTTAACCCTATGATAAAATATTTGAGTTATTAAAACAAATATAGTGTCATTTTGGATTTATTATTTACAAAAATAATAATATAATGTTCAAAATCATAGTAAAATGTCATGATGTTTACATATGATTAAATAATTGATGATAATGGCTGTAAAATACTCATACAATAGGATAAATTCATGTTTATTGGATTTTTATTGGCCTTATTCGATTCTTTTCAACCAATTTTACGGATTTTACCGTTATGGGGGTGATAAATATTTAACATAGTTACTATTCATAGTGACCAAAATTAAAATAAACATATTTAACAAATTTTAAAAAACTTTATTATGAATATATAATAAATTTTTTAAGATTAAATTTATAGAAGTGGTATAAATAATTTTTATTATAAATCTATAAAACCCAATGAAAAACTATTTTTAGAGAAATGCATGTTAAGCATAAAAACAAACTTATTCCAGAATCAAGTATAATATTGATTCATATTAAATTAATTATATTATGTATAATTAATGTAGAATTTTGATTCTTTAATTTCAAATTAAAATCATAATGACTATTTTAAAACACATTTTTTAATGAAAATAAATTATTGATTTACAGAAAACATATTTCAACTATTCACTAAAAATTAATATTTTCATAAAAATACAATAATTTCACCTTAAAATAATAATATTAATATAATTTAGAAAATTATTTAATTTTGATTAAATAATTTTTACCGAAGAGTTCTTAAATAAATTTAATATTTTATCACTAAAAGAAATGAAATCAATTTTTGAAGAAAAATATTTTTGATGCATAAAATGGATTCACTAAAAACTGAGATCTTATTTCCAAATAATTTCTCAATAAATTTGTATTGAGGAAAACCATTATAAATATATTTCATATTTTTGTTACCCATATTCATACATCTAATTCAATGGATATGTTTGGATTGTTAAATTTTAATAATAATATATTTTATGTATATCTCAATTTACTAATAGATCTGTGTTGTTTGTCAAGAAAGATATCAAGCATATTATTATTTGAAAATATATATTTGGGATTTTACATTTTAAAAACATTAAATTAAATGTTCCCCAAACATTTATCTTGTTTATAAAAGGTATATTATTTGAAAATACCTTTGTTAAAAAACCTCATCATACAGAGGGATAATATAACATCCATTGAAAATCTAAAGTGGGAAACATAATTTTTACAAGAAATACCACATAATCAGGTTATACAATAAGGATAAATTTTTTTGGTAAGGTAAAATATATAAATATTGGAGAAAATAGTATCCAAGGACTAATAGATACTGATAGAGAAAATAATCATGAGATTGTGAATGAACATAAAACTATAAATTAGTGAGGCGTTAAAAGAACATCGAATCAACTTAAATAAAGGTAAATTTATAAAAAAAAATTCAATAAACATTTTATAGTGGAGGTATTATTTTACTATTTTGATAGAGGGAAAAAAAATAAAATATACTCTATTTATTTCTATTTCCTAATAATAATTTCATCATTTGGGTTTTCTTCGATTAATTTTTATATCATCTCTTAATCCATTAAATGAGTATTCAAGATAAAAATTTCACAAGAGGAGAACTAAAAATAACTTTTATTGGATTATAATATATATAAAAATAATGATAATTTATTCTTCTTGTCTGTAGATATTTACCAAAATGGTTATCACAGTTTACTGAATATGGATAAGCATTCATATGACTAAATAATACCTTAATCTGTAATACCTAAATAATAACACACAAAATTTAACAAAAACTGTTCCAAAAGTAGTTATCTTTATGAATCCTTCAAAAGATCTATAATCTATTAAAAATATGAAATATTTGACCAATTTTTTAAAGATATACTTTAATATTTATCCACCGAAAACATATAGTCGTACCAAATGTCACAATCAAAACAACCCACACACATGTCACATAATATCTTTTTTAATTCAAAATAATTTTAAAACCATATTCACACCAAAACATCCCACAACACATTTCACATCTCTTTCACACTATAGTAAATACGTTAAACAAGTTTAAAAAACATTTAAATTATAATACACATCACATAAAATCCCTTTGACATTAAAATGGACCATTTAAAAAGTAAACTCCTACCAAAATAGTTTTCAAACATAGGTTCACCTATTACGTAAATCAAGAAACTATTTAAAACATTTCAAAAAAAATTACAAGGAGTGTAACCAATCTTTTCACATAAAATCCTTCTAAAATCCCTATTTTGAAACCAAATTATTGCCAATATAACATAAAACTATAATTGGCATCCCTATAACCATTTAATAAAACCATTTTATGAACCATAAAATACCCCCATGTGGTACAACATGGAATACATAAGATAAACACATAATTTTACAGAAAAATGCTACTTTAAAATTAATCTCTAAACCAATGCTATCAAAAATATTTTTTGAAGCAGAAAAATCATATTATGATCATGATAAATAAACAAATCAGTGAATCCAACTCATCATGAAAATCTTACAGAAGGAATCACCTACCAAAAATTCCAAAACACCAAATCATTGTATAAATGTTCAACCGCACCACCACCGCACCACAACGAAGTTAAATAAAACCTAAAAACACCATAATAGAAAAATAGTACCAAGATAAAACCCTATGATCGAATCCCTAATTTTGGAAAATTTGGAACTTAATGAAAATATGGATGATACCCAAAGGAAAAGGAAGAACCCCTATTCAATTGGGTGACGGAATGAAGGAAACAAAATTACATTAGATATTAGGAATAAAAGGTCCCAAATACACCAGTTTATGAATTTATAAATAGGAAAAAATAAAGTGAGATTTGAATAAGTATTAGTAGGATAGGTGAGAACTGAAATAAATGGAATATAGTAAAAATGTAATGAGTTATGAAAGAAATAAGTTACCTCTTCAAATCTAGATGATTTAAAAAATATATACTAGTTTTTCCCAAATTATCGATGAATATGAGCTCCAAAGAGGGGGAATAGAGAATGGGGGTGGGGCTTGGGTAAGTGGTCTCATGTGAGAGTTTGAATCATTGACTAACCATAAAAATTGAATGAGATAATAAAAAATTATTTTTTAAAGCAGTAAATGGGCTTACGGGCTATCACAATAAATAAATAAAAAACCAAAATCCATTATTATTACAGATTCCTATGAGGTCCAAATGGATATGGTGGTTTTAATATAACAGGGGATTCCATTTGGGAAGTATAATGGGTGTAAAAGTTTAAAAAATGAAGAAATTATAAAAAAAATTTATTTATAAAACATGAAATGGGCTCATGGTTTGGCCCAAATCATGAAAACATGCCCTTTCCTCCAAAACTACATGGGAAACCCCAAAAAAATCAAGAATGCTGAGATGGTATGTATGTATGATATACTATATAATACCAAATGTAGGATCGAAATAATAGAGGTACTATATGGAGTATCTAATGATTCTCAAATGTACAAGAGTGGGGGTGAATTGTATACTTTAAAATTTTCTTTAGATCTTTTAAAGATGGTTATATTTAACAAGGTTAAACATGGTAATTGAAAAAACCCTTAGTTCTATACACTTTCTTGATACAGGAACTGTGATTCTGAGAAAGAAATTCTAGATAAGATTGTTCCCGAAAATGAAACTTAATGAAAGATTATAACCACAAAGATTCTTTCTTAAAGCGTATTGAATCTTACTAAATCAGAGTACAAGTATAAGGAATTATAATATAATTATATGTTATTAAAAAATAAAAATGTAGTGGAAAACATGTAACAAAAAAAATAACAAGTAGTAAATATTTTAACCCAACTAGAATGGTATCCAACAACCATGGATAATGGTCCCTTGGTTTATACATTCAAGAAAGTCTATCTTAACCACACCAGGGTAAGCCCTCGATACGATGATCAGAGCCTGTCTTGCTATCCCCGCAAGCCCTCAACTTCACGGAAGTCAACACCTCTGTCTTCCTTAAAAAGGAAGCCCCAAATTTAAGGTAGTCGGTACCTATGTCTTCCTATCCCCGGAAGCCCTTGATTGTACACAACAACAATCAGAGTCGCACAAAGAAAACCTAAACAAGAAGTTCAGTACACACAAAGCAATAAATCCTCTCTCTCTAGAAATAAATTTAGTAGCATGTAATATCTAGATTGATCAACTTGTTGTGAGATCCTTAAAATGAGCTCTTATTTATAGGCACAACACCAATGATCGGCTCCCTCTTCCAAAGATCATATTTTTTCCTTGAATTTCATAGGGACCTGTACATTTGTCACTCAAACAATGGTTGGTTGGTAATGGAATTTCTGACATCGTTTTATAATGAAAACAAGTGTAAGCAAAAATATTATTACATAACTAAAATCCTATATTCGATATGTAAGCAAATGAAAGTTCGGAGTCTAACCAAAAATGAATTTGGAGTCTATAATACAAGGATATACAGATTCTGTTTTCCAAGAAATCAGAACCTGATCTCTTTAGAATTCTAGAGTCTGAATTTTGATTAAATTCAGAATCTGGACTCACAAGAATTTAGAACCTGAACATACAATGTTCAGAGTCCGAATTCGTGAGAATTTAGAGTCATAACATTACAAAGTTTTGAGTCTAAATTCATTAGAATTCTGAATGAAAAATGATAGGAATTCGTAACCTGAATTCGGTGTCAGAACTCATAAGAATTTCTAACAAGAATTTAGAGTTAATATTCATAAGAATTCGTAATCAGAATTCATATTCAGAATTATAAGTCAAAACTCAGAAGAGTTCGTAACCAGAATTCAGCAAATTCAGATCCTAAAACCGAATGCTTCATATCAAGGTATTTATATGATTTTGCGGTTTCGGTTAAAACCAAATTTTACACTTAGAAGAATTATGATATGAACAATGTGAAACTTTTAAGGATAAATTTACATGGGAAAGGATATTTTTCCTTATAGAAGAAAATACAGGGTAAAAAGAGATTTTCCTTGAGAGAAGGTTTTGTGATTTTCAAAACAAGAAGTAATGGTAAAGTCCTAAGGAAAGATTATAGACTTAAGAATTTCCCCCTAGTATGAAGGAATTGAAAATTCATAAGAAAACCTTATTGACTCAAAAATATCCCCCTTTTCGGAAAGCACAAACATCCTTACGAAAAAGAATAAAAGGACATAGAAAATATTTTTCTAAACATTGCAAATAAAACTTATCTCTATTTTTCACATTGGAAAAGATGAACACGACTAACTACCTATTAGGATTTGGAACACTAAGGATAATATAATAGATTTAAATAATGTTATTTTTTATTATCTTGAGTTTGGAAATCTCTGTAATGAAAACTCCCCCTTAGATAAACTCCCCCTTACAAAGGGACATTTCTTCAGTACTTAACATTCATTTTCTTTTCTCTACCTTTGTGATTTTCAAAAAGAATTTAAGGAAATTGAATAGTAATTATGGTACCTAAAATATTAGTACAAAGCAACCAAACAAAAAATGACCAACCAAAAATTTCATTAACGTAGGAAGATTTTTGACAAGGAAAGAGAATACAACAAAAGATCGGATTGGATCTATTTTCCTTACTTCTCCTTGGGTATTAATTTCTTCACCATGGTTTTCACCTTGTCTAGATCCTTGTGGTCTTCCTCTTCTTGCTTCTGTAAGGCTTTGATCTTTTCTTCCAGAGCCTTCAAAGCCTCTTCCTAAGTGTTCAACAAGTCATCTTTCTCGACTAGCTTCTCTTCGATCTCGATCTGGAGATCCCTTTCTCTCTTCCAACATTGAGCAACAGAGTACAACATCCCATTCAGATCCATGACCTCCAGAATCTGAGTATTCTTCTCAAGATTTAGCTTTCCCTAATATCTATTTTTGAGATCCTTGATTTTGGTATATTAAGTATCAAAAGCATCATTAACACCATCTTGAAACTCATGATTATCTCATAAATCATCAACTATATTTTTTGACCAGCTAACCATTTTCTTAAAAGATCTTTTTTGGGCTTCATAGTTGATAAAGAAATATTTGAAATCAGCCTCCATCTTGACACACTTTTCCATCACCATGGACACTGAATCTGATTTTTGGGTCAAATTATGTTAAAGCATCTGGCATCTGGAATCTATGCTTGGGAAAATTTGAATGGTCCCAACAGGCTTCTTCAAGGATTGGACTATGAAATCATGTCCCAGAGAAGATTATTCTGAATCCAAGAATTTTCTTGGTGAGGGCTATTTCTCTAGATCAAAAAGCTTCCTCTTCGATGATCCACCTACTTCATTCTTCTTTGAAACAACTTTAGTAGGTGTGTTCTCAACCACCGGTTTCCCTTTATCGGTACTTGGATCAACTTATTCATATTGAGACTTTTGTTTACTATCATACAGCTGAACAATCTTATCTTCATCTACTTTATCCTTCTCATATATAGCCTCAGAATCCTCAGGGTGTATGAAATTTTGATTAAAACTTTCTTCCATAGGCAATTTATTAACCTCTTCTTTACCCTTTTCATCTTCACCTTCCTCATCCTTCCTAGGAGTTTGGAGCTTTGAATACTCTACTTCAGATGTTCATATTGATAGTTTCTCGTATGGGGATTCCTTTTCATGATAATATTCAACTTGATTTATAATTTCTTTAGTACCATCACTATTTTCAACCTCTTCTTCTACTTTTTCTTCAACTACCTTTTCTTCAACAATATTTTCTTGGGATTTTTCTAGAGTGAAACATTTCTTCCCCGGATTCTTAGGTAATGTCTCAACCAAGAATGATTTCGGTACTAGGATATTCTCGGATGCTCTTTTAGTATCCCAAAAATGGGATTTCACTATTTCAACCTCAGACATTTTCTTCTTCTGATTCTTTTCTTTGGCTTGCTTCTCAAGCTCATCAGCTGCCTTCTCTTTCAATGCTTTGGCCTCTACAGGATCCAAGCCAAACTATGGATCTCCTTCCTTCTGATTCTTTTTGTCTTCCCTCTATTTATCTAAAAACTCATCCATATAAGCTTTATGCTTCTTGGGCTTTGGAGGTGTGGATTGAGTTTCTTTAGCTTCTGGGATTTTTCTTTCTTCTACAATTTCCTTCAACATAATCTTCTTTCATCCTTTTTTCAATGGTTCATCCACTTCATATTTTTGGAATAGATTCAACTTCCCCCTCTGGTATGTCATATAATTATCTTGTATCCCTAGAGAAACCAACTTTCATCCTTTTGAGAGTATCATCACTGGACTGCGTTACATAGAAATTCCTTGTCATTGATCTACAAGGGATTTTGAAGGACTCCAAGCACCGGACAATAAGCTTGGAAAGAATAGTTGGGAACATAATAATATGAGCATTAAGGTTGCCATTATTAATATTCTCAATCTTAATGAGAACATGCTTCAACAAGTTTACCTTCCTTAGATTCACCAGAAAATCTAAGATGAACATGTCACTCTTCTTCAAGGTGTCGTTATCACCTTTTCTCAGAACGATAAAACCCTCAACCCACAATTCAAGGATCCAATTATTTGTGGAGAGGTGAGACGTCTTCATAGTCTTGAAATCTGTAAGTCTAAGACACTCCATAGGTTTTACCTTGACAAAACATCCTTGAACATATGGGAACATATTGGACAAAATTCAGCTTCCCCTTCTAATGGAACTCCAACTATGCTTGCTGCCTTAGTGTAAGATAAATCATAGGTTTATCCATAACTATTGAATGAAAAACTATATATGCCTTCTTCCATAAAGAAACTAACTGACTCATAAAACACAATAAGTAGATCTGGATACACCAAGTCTTGATCCCCTGGCTTCGATATGCAGATACTTTCCCATCCATTAAGATTGTTGTTCTTGGGGATTATAGAATCATAATTATTGAAGAAAATTCGATTCACCAACCTTATTATATATAATTTCCACTCCAAAATTGGCTTGAGAGTAGACATATCTTTCTGAGTGGATTCTTCTACAGACATTCGGACTTGAGAAAAATCCGAGACATTCGGAACATGATTTTGTATGAGGGGATGAGCTTCGGCATGCAAAGGCTTGAAATCGATGTGGGAAAACCCTTTGGGGGACCTTAATATCGGTGATTGATGTGACAGTTCAAATTCCTATCTCAATCCAATGGCTTATAATTCTTTTGACCAGATCTGACGGTTGAAATGATAGTCGCATGGAAAATTTGATAGGATACGATCTTTTGAGGGTTTTAAAGGAAAAAAAATCATATTTAAGGAAACTATAATCCGAAAAATTTAAAAGCAAGAAAGAAAATAACATCAAGTAAATTATGACTACAAAAAACTAAAGAAAGGAAACATACCTTCCGGATTTTCAATAAAATTATTCGTATTGAGGAAAAAATATTTCTTGAAGAACTTTAGATTCTGAAAAAAAACATAGCAAAACATCATTATGAAAATTTAAGTAAAATAAAATAAATTCATTACGAAAATCTCAAGTACGAAAATTTTCATTACAAAAATTTTAAGTACGAAAAACATCATTACGAAATTTTCATGTACAAAAATATTCATTATGAAAATTTTATATATGAAAAACATGATTTAAAAAATTTTGATTACGAAAAACTTCATTACGAGAAACATGAAAAATTTCATTACGAGAAACATGAAAAATTTCATTTCGAAAAACATAAAAAACTTCATTATGAAAAACATAATTTTTATTAATTAATAAGGAAATGTACCCCCCCCCCCTATGAAAAGGAGTTTATTAATGCAAGGAGATTGGTTAAACAGAAAGTTAATGAAGAATATTACCTTATAGTTATCATTCTTAACTTCTATTTAATGTATTAAAGTCTATCAGAGGGTAAATATTTTTTGAAAATATCAGAATGTTGATCTTTCATTCTGATAAATTGAAAAATGATATCTCATTTTTGTGTGTGATCCCTAATATTTATGTTTTTTTCAAGAAAGTGATGTGCAAGGTTTTTACTAAGGGAAATGGCACTTGTATTATCACACAAAATTTGTGTTTTGGTAAAACTCATACCATAGTCTGTGAGTGTTTCTTGCATCCACAAAACTTGAGCACAACAACTTCCACCTGCTACATATTTAGCTTCAGCAGTGGAAAGTGCTAATGAGTGTTGCTTCTTGAATGACCAAGAAACTAATGAATCTCCTATGAAATGACAAGTTCTTGATGTACTCTTTATATCCATTGTACATCCACCATAGTCAGGATCTGAAAATCTTTTCAAAACAAAATCATTTCCTGATGTATAAAAGAGTCCTAAATCCATGATTCCCTTTAAGTAGCGAAAAATTATTTTCACTGCCTTTAAATGAAATTCCATAGGATTGGATTGATATCTTCCACATAAGCATACTGAAAACATCACGTCGGGAAGAATAGCTGTCAAGTTATGTAAACTTCCTATCATACCTCTAAAAGATGTTTGATCTACTGGTTTCCTAGATTCATCGAGAACAAGTGTATTTGAGGTACCAATGGGAGTACTTATACTTTTATTGTTATCATATCCATACTTTTTAAGAAAAATTTTAATATACTTACATTTGGATATATAGATTCATTTTGGTTTTTGAGAGATTTGAAAATCAAGGGAAAATGTTAACTCACCCATCATACTAATTTAAAACTCAGATGTACTTAGATCCGCAAAGGAATCAGTTGAAGATTGCTGAGTTGAACCAAATATAATGTCATCAACATAAATATGGACAATCAAAACATTTTTCTTATCTTTATTTATAAAAAGGGTTGGATCTGAATTTGCCTTAACATAATTATTTTTATGAAAAAATACTGTAAGTATATCATACCAAGATCAAGGGGCTTGCTTAAGTCTATACAAAGCTTCGGTAAGTCTAAAAACGTGATCAGGATGTTTTGTATCTTTAAAACCAGGAGGTTGTTCCACAAAAACTTCTTCTTGAACATAACCATTAAGGAAAGCACATTTAAAATCTAGTTGAAAAAGTTTGAAATTGATGAATGCTGCAAAGGCAAGTAAAATACGATTAGATACATGTTTAGCTACTGGAGCATAGGTTTCTTCATATTTTATCCTGTCTTGTTGATTATAGCCTTTAGCAACTAATCCAGCTTTATTTCAGAAAATGATTCCATTTTAATCGCACTTATTTCTGAAGAACCATTTTACTCCAATAAAATTTTTTTCCTTAAGTCTTTCAACCAAGGTCCTGACTTTATTCCTTTCGTATTCATTTAGTTCATCTTTCATGTTTTTAATCCAATAATCATCACCTAAAGCTTCATCAGTGCTTTTTGGTTCTAATTGGTAAAGGAATGTTAGATGTTATACTTTATTTATTAAGGAACTTATAGTCCTTACTGTTTGATTCACATCACCAATTATTCTATCACTGGGATGATTCTTAAGAAACAAATGATTTGGGTTTTGTAAAACCTGTTCATCAACAAAGGGTAGGAAATCTTCTGGGGTAAATGCTTCAGAAGCATTTTCATGGGAATTTTCGTTATCAAAAGGATCTTCTAACAAAGGTTGGTAATCAGTTTTTGAAAACACAACCGAGGTTGTAGGTTGGGGTTGTTTAAAAACAAAATAATAAGTTTCATCAAATATGACATGTACCGTCTCTTCAAAAGTACAGGTGTTTTTTGTAAACACTATAAGGCATAGATGTTGTGGAGTTGCCTATGAAAAATTCATTATCATATTTTCATGTGAATTTATGAAGATTATCTTTAGTATTCATAATGAATTCCTTGAATCCTAAAACCTTGAAGTTGGAATGTCTAATTTTTCTACCATTCCATAATTTATAAGGATTTTTGTTAAGAAAATGTCTAATCATAACTCAATTTCTAGTATAGAAATCAGTACTTACAGCTTCAGCCAAAATTTTTTTGGCTACAGAATACTCACTCAACATGGTAATAGTTATATCATGAATTATTTTATTTATTTTTTCAACAACACCATTTTGTTGAGGTGTTTTGGGTGCGGAGAAGTTATGAGTAATTCCTTTTCTACTACAAAATGTTTCAAAATAAAAAATTTGAAATTCTCCACCATGATCACTATGAATAGTTTTCAATGGAAGGTTTTTCTCATATTTTACATGGTATCTAAAACTTTTGAAATATGAGAAGGCTTTATAGTTCTTTGTTAGAAAATAGACCCACTAAAATCTAGTGTAATCATCAACTAAAACCAATACATAGTACTTTCCTCTAATGCTTCCAGTTTGTGTAGGACCAAAAAGATCCATATTCACTAATTGTAATACTTCAGTAGCTGATATTACACTGGCTGATTTAAAACATTATTTATGTTTCTTTCCATATTGACAAGGATCACAAAATTTTAAAGAATAAAATCTAAGCTCTAGTATATCCTTAACTAATATTTTCTTAGAATGTTGGCATAATTTCCTAAGGTTACATTGACCTAACATTCTATGCCACAACCAAGAATGATCTTCCATTGCACTATCTCATGGTATATCTTGGCTCTTAAGGTCTTCAATGTTTAGTGTGTAAACATTCTATTGCCAATGGGCAGAAAGAATAAACGCTTCCTTTGAATTGTGCACTAAGCACTTGTCATTCTTGAAATTCACAAGGTAACCTTCATCACATAATTAGGTTATTCTAATGAGATTGTGATTAAGACCCTTAATAAATAAAACATTTTAAATCATTGTTTTTCCAAGATGAATGATGTTACCTATATCAATAATTTATCCATAACCATTATCACTGAATGTTACTTTCCCTCCCTTCATATTGATAATATTTTAAAAGTAGTTTTTGTTAAAAATCATATTCCGGGAAAATCCACTATCCATGTACCATGTATTCTTGTTGGTACATTCTCTATTTTATTGAAAACCAAAGAGTTATAAATTTGGAACCAAAACATTCTTGGATCCAGACATTTCAGAATGATAAATTTTTGGCACCCACATTTTCTTAGAAAAGTAGGAATTATGAAATTCTAAAGAGTGAGTTTTGTTTAGGGACCATTTTTTTCCAATGCCCACCACACTGACACTTATTTCAGAATGGATCACTTTGAGGAACAAAATAATTGTTACTAAAAACCAGTTTATAACTAGTATAACCAAAACCAGAACTATTACTTAGAGGTCGGATTTGAGAATACATTTTACTAAAATATTCCATACCTAAGGTAATGCTTTACAAATACTTCCTCAAGGAAAAGATTTCAGATTTTAGTTTGATAACTATGTTCTTGTCTTCTAAAACATTTGATTTTGAACTAGAGTTAGGATCGATAACATTTTTCTTAGAAATTACGTTTTCTAGATCCTTAGAATGTTTATTCTTCTAAAAATTTACTTCCTCAAGTTTTTTTGAAATACTTTTGAAAGAAACATTTTTCTTATCAAGATCTTTATAATGATTTTATATTTCCTTAGTAATAATAGTATACCTAGAATTTTCCTTATCAAACGTTTTCATGAGTTTTTAATTCTTAAAATCAAGAAGTTTGGCAAACCTAGAAACTTTTTCATAGGTAGGTAATGTATTATCTTCATCAGAAGAAGATTATTCATCCTAAGAGTTATATTAATGGTTAGAATTTAAAGAAACATTAGTCATAGATTCAACATTGTGTACCTTAACCATTAACCAATGATTGTCAATAGGTAACCTGACTATTATACTGAGATTCTTCTATCTATAAGATTCATAATATGAAGATTCATCTGAAGAGTCTTCCCCACTGGAACTCCAGGTGTCCGTAGCATTCAATACATTTTTTAACTTTGTCCTTGTAGTACTTCTTTATATTTCTCTTATAATTCTTTTCCTTTATTTCTTTTCTCTTAAGCATAGGACAATATGGCTTTATATGTCTAGCTCTCTTGAATTCATAACATGTATCTTATAAATCATTATTATCTATAAATTCATTATTCTTGTATCGGGATTGAAAGTTCCTCTATCCAACTATCTTGTTTATCCTTCAAGAAAGATTTTATAACTCATTCTTTGAGGATTCACTTCCACTAGATTCAGATTGAATAACAATATTCTTTGATTTAGATCTGGTAATTATATCAGGAGTCTTATCTCTAATATGATTTGAAGTTGTAGTTCAAGAAACACTTTCATTCCCATTCTTCTTCATTACATTATCATCATCTTTCTTTATTCTAATCTCATGTTGACGATGGGTTCCAAATAGTTCATTAAGAGAAATCGGAGTAACCTTTCTATTATATCCAATAGCAGTCCTCTTGAATTCCCACTCATTCGGCATGATTTCAATGATCTTATCAACAAGAGTTTCACCATCTAATCATTTCTCACCCATGGATTTTAAACTATTAAAAATAGTAATGAATTGTTGTTGCACCTTACATATGGGTTCTCCATAAGGAAAGAAAAAACTATGATATTCAGCTCTGATCATGGCTCTTCTAGTTTCAATAACTTTGGAAGTTGAAAAGTTAGTAACTTCGAGTTTCTTCCAAATAAAATTTTCTGCTTCACAAGATTAAATTTGGCTATATATATTTCTGGTCATGTAGCAAAGCATTGTATTTCGTACATCATAATTCAGTTGATATTGATGATTTTTTGATTGGTGAAGGTACTAACTTCCTTGTCAGAGATTTTATATCCTCTAGTAAGCACAAAAAATTTATCAACACCAGTATTGATAATGAATGTCTTCATACGATCTCTCCAATATTCGTAATAATTTCCATAAAAAATTTATGGTCTTGTTATGTTGGGATTTTCTATGGAACCAACATTAATTACTGCCATCTTATAGAAAAATATTTTCACAAAAACATGTTAGTAATAAATGTCGGTAAACAAGGAAAATATTACTATGCAATGAAAATATAGAACAAGAGTATCTCTTAGCTAAAATGAATCCAAACATTATGAGAATGAAAAATTGATTCCGAAAAAGAATGAGATGAATTCTCTTCTGAATCTAATCGTGAGATTAATTCAGATTGAACCATTCCTCTGATACCAATTGTTGAGATGGTATGTGAGTATGATATACTCTATAATACCAAGTGTATGATCAAAATAATAGAGATATTGTGTGGAGTATCTAATAATGCTCAAAAATACAAGAGTGGGGGGGGGGGTAAATTTTATACCTAAAAAATTCCATTGGAACTTATAAATATGGTTATGCTTAACATGTTTAAACAAGGTAATTCACAAAACCTCAAGTTCTATACACATTGTGGATTCCGAAAATGTGATTCTGAGAATGCAATTCTGGAAAAGATGGTTCCAAAAAATGAAACATATTGAATGTTTACAAATACAACAATTCTACTTTAACGCATATAAAACCTTACAAAATAAGAGTACAAGTATAAGGAAGTATAAGATAGTTATACTTTCCTCAACAATACAATTGCAGTGGAAAACATGTATCAAAACTAGTAACAAGTAGTAAATCTTTTAACCCAAACATAAGGGTATCCGATAACCTTGGATAAAGGTCCCCTGATTTATACATTCAAGAAATTCAGACTTACCCACACCTGGATAAGCCCTCGATAAAAAAATCAGAGTCTGTCATATAATCCCCACAAGCCCTCAACATCAAGGTATTCAGTAGCTCTGTCTTCATGAGTAAGGAAGCCCTCAACATCAAGGTATTCAGAACTTCTGTCTTCCTATCCCCGGAAGCCCTCAATTGTACACTGCTAAAATCGGAGTCGCACAAAGAAAATATGAACAAGAAGTTTCATACGTATAATGCAATAAAGTCTCTATCTCTAGAAATCACTTCAGCAGCATGTAATATCTAGATTAATCAACTTATTGTGAGCTCTTTCACATGAGATCTTATTAATAGGAATGACACCAACGGTCGACTCCCTCTTCCAACAGTCATATTTTTCCCTTGAATTTCAGAGGGTCCTATACACATGTCACTCAAATAATAGTTGGTTAGTAACTGAATGTATGACATCGTTTTATAACAAAAACCTGTGTAATCAAAAATATGGTTACATAACTAAAATCCATTATTCGAAATGTAATAAAATGAAAGTTTGGAGTCTATAATACAAGGATATTCAGATTCTGTTTTCTAAAAATTCGTAACCTAAACTCTATAGAATTCCGGAGTCTGAATTTCTATGAAAATCGGAATCTGGATTCACAAGAATTTGGAACCTGAACATACAATGTTCAGATTCAGAATTCATGAGAATTCAGAGTTTGAACATTACAAATATTGGAGTGTGAATTAATTAGAATTTAAATTCAGAACTCATAGGAATTCATAACCTGAATTCGGTGTCAGAACTCATAAGAATTCATAACATGAATTCAGAGTAAGTATTCATAAGAATTAGTAATTGGAATTCGTATTCATAATTTTGAGTAAGAACTCAGAAGAGTTCATAACCAGAATTCTGAGAATTCAGATCCTAAAATAGAATGCTTCATATCTTGGTATTTATTGGATTTTGAGGTTTTGATTACAAACCAAATTTTACACTTATAAAAAATATTACATGAAAAATGAAAACATGGTATGGATAAATTTCCTTAGGAAAGGAATTTTTTCCTTATAGAAGAAAAAAATAGGTTAAAAAGAGATTTTCCTTGAGTTATGGTGTTTGTGATTTTAAAAACAAGAAGTATAGGTAAAGTCATAAGGAAACCTTATTGACTTAACAATCTACCCCAAGTACGAAGGAATGGAAAACTCATAAGGAAAACCTTATTGACTCAAAAAAGAATAGATATCTAAAGAAAAATACCTTTAAAAGACTACTTGGATGTGACACCTATTATATAAAATATATCATATATACTTATTAGTTATATCCTTATCACAATTCTTATAAATAAAAAATGAAAAATTAATCACATCTCTTCGTGGAGGTGGTAGTCCACACCCACTCACCGGTGATGTTATCTCTCTCCAATGGATGGAAATGTACAAACATAGATAAGATACTCTAATTATATAAGAATAATTATCTCATCAATACCAATTATAAATATTGAATAATTCAAAATACCTATCAATGGATTGTGGTGATTGATAATAATTTATATTTCCACATGGAGGTGTTTGTCCACATGAATACACAGGTGGTAATTTCAATTCTCATTTGATAGAGATGATAGTGAATAATGGTAGTCCTACAATCATAATAAAAATTAAGTATATTTAATATAATGATTTCAATATTTTATAATTGATGTGATATATTTAGGGGGTTATAAGATAAAATAAAATTTGAATTACTCAGTTATGAGTTATACCTATTCGTTGAGAAATCACATACCGTTTGTACCTTAGATCTTGAAAGGATGGTATATTTGAGAGAAAATAAGATATAGGATATGGTTAATGAATATAAAATGATATCATATAATCTATTGTCTGATATAGTACAACACCATGCATTAAAAAATGAAAAAATGTTTGATAGAGTACATGATATGCCACATCGAGCTTAAGTGAGCAACTTAATATTAGTGTTATTTAAATATTACAGTTATAACATAGTAGTTAGAATGGAAGGAGTGAGAATGATTAAATTATTTATAAAAATAAGGTTTAAAATTTTATATATAAATAATTATTAGGTTACCAATTAATTATAATTGAAAATAAAATCCATTTTTATATAAAAGAAAAGGTGTTTCTATAAAAATATTTAAATGCGCACAAGTGTTTTTAATGCCAACAAATAAAAAAATTACATTTATTAGATTATATTAATGAAATATATATATATATTTAATATTAATCATTACTTTTAAAACTCATCTTATGTGTTTCTAGACATGATATAAGAACAAATCCAATTTTACAAAGAAAAGAACTATTTTTCTAAAAATGAAGTTTTTCCACCCCTTGATAACACGCATGTTACAAATATTTTTTAAACATTTATAAATGTTACTGCAAAAAAATAGACATCTTATTTTAAATATGAATTTGAGATTTATGTTTTCTAATTTTTGGTATTTTTCAGATTTGTTTCGTGTTTTGATAAATATTAAAAAAATATTGCATTTTAATTATAAATTAGTTTTTCATAAAATTAATTTTTAGTATTATATTATTTATTAGATATGTTTTGAAGAATAATTAGATCAATTTTTAATAATTTAATACAATTATGGTCACTGAAATAAATTTCACATTGAATTTTGATATAAAAACAATTTAATATTTTGATGGTTTTTACATTAAAATCATGTTTTATCATTTCGTCAACAAGATTAATTTTCAATTAATTTTTTCCAATTATGTTTGTTGAATTTTTAAAAATATATTCCAAATATGGTATCATAAGGTAAAAAACTAGTAAATATTACCCTTTTGGACAAAATATGAATAGTAACTCTGATACTTTTTGATAACATGGTTAAGGTTAAATCGGGTAATTAAGAGAGAAAATAATATTATTAATATTATACAATTACCCTAAAACTTGTCCAAATATTTTTTGATGAGTGAATGTGGACATAAATGGTACATGGGATGATTTTTTGAGCTCTTTGATCCCCTTGGTTGACTTTAACCAATTTATAGTATTATATTAAAAAATTCATATTTTCCATACTTTTGTTTTTAACAAGTAAATTATTTATAAATATGGGATTATGTAAGATATATTTTAGACTATAAATAATATTATGAAAATAAAATATTTATATTAATCATTATAATTTATTTATAAATTTTATTTAAGAAATAATACAATTAAAGGCTTACACAATGATGATTTAGTAATTGTTAAATTAAAGGAAATATCAAATAAATGACATTAAAAATATTAAAATAAATCTAATTTTAGTGAATTAATTTCAAAATATAATTTTATTGATTCCCTTGACATGTTATTGATTATTTAAAATATTTTTTAAGATAACATATTTTAGGTTATTTATAAAATTCATGTAATGGATATTGTCATAATTGACCTTAATAATATTTTAAAAAAATATTTTAATAAATGATGTAAAATTAAAAAAAGTATAAAAATTTTCCACATGATTTGAATAAGTCTTGAAATGCATAAATGAACCATTTATTGGTTATTCATTTTTAGTTATTATATTAATCCTCAAAGTGTTAATTACATGATATCACAATAAGATTTAAAATGGTCAAATAATGGTTAAAAAAGACAATGAATAAAACATACAAAAACATATATAATTTTCATTGGATTAATTTATTTAGAGACTTAGTCATCATATATTTTAAATAAAGTTTCCTTGATCCATTTAGAATATAAAATTAATTTATATTAATTTAATATTTTCTAGATTCAATGAGTTCCCCTACCCTCTGCTATTAAAGGGAACCTATTATTCTCTTTTATTCACAGATAAAAAATAATTTAGTCCATAGAGATATTCCAATATCTCTTCATAGAGTCACTACTAAAATTCAAGATCTCTTACATTAGGTAGAACCCCATCCTTAGTGGTCTTAAGGTTTTAAAGAATGGATGTGGTCAGAAGAGGAGGTATCATTTTTAATGAAGTATTTCTATTTAATTTCATCTTTCACCTATTAAAATTGTTATTAAACCATGATGAAATAATAAATATAGTATACTAAATGTACTGATATATTATTCTACTAATATCAACACCTAAATATAACTCTTATTATATCAAATTGGAAATGAATTATCATTCGTCTGTACGTCGAACTATAGCCTCATGAACCGATATAATTCATTTTACAATACAGTCTATAAATAATAATTATAATGATGTAATTAAAGTTTATTTATGATATTAAGGAAATATTAATCATTATTAAATAATAATATATCATTTATGTTCTTACCTTTTGATGAATAAAAAAATGATAGCATCGTGCATTCGTACGTGGGAACTCAAACCTCCACAAAGCGATGCGATTCTTTTTTCATCACAAAATCACATTAATAATATATATAAGTATATTTAAATTACTAACATTATATTTATTATATTATTATCATTTTTAATTATAAATAATACTTACCTTCTATCCATAATGATCATTGAAAAATGAATACATTACTCATGCGTACATACATATTACCACCTCCATGAATGTAACATGGTTAATTTTACATATATATACATTATGGGTGGAATTAAATGTATAACTAATTTATAATAATGATTCATTTTTATGAATATTATTCTATGTATAATGGAATAATGACCACTTTTACTATTGGCATCATACCAGAGACACATATTACTCAATAAAAGAATATCATCAAAACATCCAACATGAACTTAAATAATTAAGTTATTTTTATAATAATATCTGCTGGGATTATGTGTTATAAAAGGAATAAAAACATGAAAAATATTCTTATGAAATTATATAATTAATATATGTCTATTATAGATGAAGATAAATAATATATGTGTCGAATCAGACTCAAAGTAAAAGAATTCACATCAATATCTTTTCATTGAGGCATATTTTTATGTTTAATGAGGTTTATATAATTACCATTTAATATATAATATCATTAATTTATTTATTCTCAATTTGTTGAATGTTTATTAAATGTTATTATTTATTGGATATAATGATTTAAAAGTTCATTGTAGTATTAGGAACTCTGAATGTTTAAATATTTAGTTTCCTAATATTTTTCTCTATATCAATATTCCTGATATTATTTAACATATTTATTTATATGGATGTAAAATAATTAAAAATTATATTTTATTTATCTTTAAAATAAAAGTCAATTTTTTAAAAAGCATTCCTTTAAAAATGTTTTTATATGAAACTATTTGACAAAGGAAAAAATGAATGTTCTATTCTTAAGGTATATAGGAAAAATAAATTGTCTACAATCATGAATATTATTTAATTTTATGATTCCTTCATAAGATCAAATGTTTTGTTTAATGAAAAGAAATAATTTTTTAGTATTCTACTATTGAAAATGGATTTACAAAGAAAAAGTTGTTTTGGTGTTAAAAATTGGTTTGTAAAAGAAAATACTATTTTGATATCAAAATGTGTTTGGGTAATGGGTTAAGTAGATTTATAAAGGGTTTTATTCAGGATTTGGTCAATATAAATTATATAAGAAATGTGATCCCCATTACGTCTCAAAAGTGACCTCAATATAGCATATATGAAGGGTGAACCCCATTATAGCTCTCCAATTATTTGGGTATACTGAAGAATGAAGTTGACTATATGGTTATTCCATTTGTAAGGATAAATGTAAAAGTGATATGGTAATGATTTCACAGGACAACTATATATTTTTCATATTTCTCTAATTCAATTTAATAAAAGGACTTTTTATCGGTTTTTATGTTTTTAACTGCACATATTGTTTTCTATTTTTTGTCACTTACTATGTGTTTTGTTCACACCCCACATTTTAAAAGTGTATTCACAAGATTTGAGGGACAATAATGAAAAATTATGAGAACACGGGGAAAACTGTGAAAATTTTATATGAGGAGAAAAAATGTTTTATTATTAAAAGGGTTCACTTTTATAAAAATAATTTATACTCAGTATAAGAGAACACTTTTAATTTAAAATTATACATTGTTAAAGTTTTACTAATTCTAGAAAATTATAAACATAGAAGATATTTTGTGAAAATAATGTGATTTATAGATTAAAAGTAATAAGAATATGTTATGTTTATGGTCAGGTCCTTATAATTGGTATCAGAGTAGGGTTTATACATATTATTTTATTTCTGATGCTTTATTAATAGATATGGATAAATTCCTGGGTTTATAATTTCATGTTTAACCATAAAATAAAATTCCTTGAAACCCATTTTGAGGATTTATGTTATGAAATTATAAGGTGATTAACTATATTTAACCATTAAATTTTAATGTAATTATGTGTCATTAGTTTTTTGGATAGAGAATGAAAGGTATGAGATAAAATTTGGGGTTAAAAAATGATATGAAGTTTTTGGACATTATCATATTTTGGTAATTTTATAAGAATTATATAGTTTTAGAAAATGAAAATCAACAGGATTGGTGAAAACCCATTATTTCTAGAAATGACTTGGGTTTTGAACCCAAAACCATATGGCGATAAGCGTTCATCACCTACCAATATCCAACGTGATGTCCCGATTAGTATGAATTTTTATTTTTAGCTAAAAAATTTAATGGAAGAAGATAAAATTATTTTTATAACATATTTTATTTATAAAATTGATATCCTTGGTACTGGAAAATGTTTAAGTGATTATATGAATAATGTTATTTTAGAATACATTCTAAATTTTGCTAACTTTATATGATTAAGATATATAGAATATTATATGATTTTATTGGTGAAATAATGGTTTAATTATATTTTAGATTCTAATATGATTCTATAGCTATTAAGATTATGTTTGTTAAGGGATATGGTACATCTCAATTACGTGATTTAGGAAATTACATTTATGGAATGAGACATTATGAGTGAATAATGTAATTTGGGGATAAATGTTAATGTTTATCTTGGAATAATATGTTATAAAATATAAATTAATTTTTGTTTTCAATCATGGTGTAGAATATTTTTTAATAATTTTATGAATAATTGAATGATTTATGGTGAACATTGGGTATTATTGATGAATTTTTTAGATTGAAAGAATTTATTCTTCATTTAATACTTTATTATTTTTGGGGAAATAACTTATATTATCCTAACCATTTTGGTTTTGGTTACTGTGTAAATATTGTAGGAAAATATTTTTATCTTTTTTTGGATTTAGTGATCCATGAAAGCTGATTCTAGTGCATCAGGCATGAAAAAATCATCTAGAATACTCATCATATGAAAAAGGCTAAGTTTGTGGTGGAAATTGATAAAGGATGAAACAAAAATTATCAAGTAAGTATTTTTATTTACATTCTTTATCCAATGAGTAAATGAATTCATTGAATATTTGAAAAGGATCATAAATCAAAAATTGTATATGCTTACTTTTCTTACTAATTATTTTATGATATTTTTAGCCATAATAGATTTATGGTTTTGAGATTTTTAACATTCTTAGGACTATGTTCTCTATAAATCTCCATCATAAAATGATAGCTTTTTATTTTTCTTCCATTTCCATGTTTTACTACATTTAAACCTAGTATGTGTCATCTTAAGTGACCTCCATACTCCTGTTTCTTTATTTTATAGTGGTAGTCTCATCAATCCTTTTTAGGACATAGGATTTCAGTAACGATATTTTGGAAAGTCAAACCTTAGTTTCCATGACCGAATTCAAAATTGATAAAAAGAAACTTCCAATTGGGGGGAGAATATAATGTTTTAATTTTTTTAAAAAAATACAATGTTCGATAGCATACTTGATATGCCAAATCGAGCTTAAGAGAAAAAATGAATATTATTATTTAAAAGTTACCATTATAATCTAGCTGTTTGAGTGGACTAAATGAACAGGATTAAGAGAATTTTGAGATGGGGGTTTAAATATGTATAAAAAATTAATTATTTGGTGACCAAATAATTATCAATGCATATAAAATGCTAAATTTAATAAAAGGAATTATTTTTTTGGAAACGTAATTAAATATATACATGTGTGTATAATACCGAAAAATAAACAAATCACTATTATTTTATTATATTAATAATATATAAATATATATGATTCATTTTAATGTTAAAAAATCATTTTATGTGTTTTGAAGTCATGATATAGAAACATATATAATTTTACTCAAAAATTGAAGTATTATTCTAAAACAGAATTTTAGGCCTTTTGATGGAACACTTATTGAAAATATATATTTTGACACTCTTATAAATTGTTTTAGAAATAATAAACATTTTTTTGAAATCAGAATATCAGATTTCTTTTGAATTTTTGTTATTTTTCTTCATTTTAATTATAAAAAATATTTTATTTCAAAATTATTTAGAGCGTTAAGTTATATGTTTTATTGGTTTTAAAATATAATTATATCAACTTGTAATCAGTTAATCCAATTTAGTTAATTGGAATCAATTTTACAATGAAATTGGATATAAAAATATTTTAATGTTTTGATGGTTTTTATATTAAAAATATGTTGTCTCGTTTCATCAACAGGATTAATTTGAAATTAATTATAGCTAACTTAGTTTTCTGATATTTGAAAAAATGGATTCGATATTGGGAATCAGAAGGTCTATATAAAGACTTGAGCCCAAAAACCCCGTAGGTGGTGTCTTATATCAATTACATTGGAATCATTATGAGGAATCAAATCTTGAATTATTGAGAGTTTAGTAGACTTGGTAAACCATAAATATACATGAGAAAAGAATACAAAAATTATACCATGTTTTTCTATTCTTCTTATATAACTTCTAGGATAAATTTATTCCATCTGGTAAATCCCATCATATCTTTCATTGTTCACTTCTTGAATTTCTAAGGAATGAAACATAATAATTGTGAGCTAAATTGCTTAGTGGGGGAAAAGTATAATGAAATGTGTAATTATTTAATGATATTAATTAATAGGTAAAGTTAAATAACTAATCCAACATGCATTGTAATCAATAAATTGAATGAAAATGTGTAATCCACATGGAAAGGTAATAATTAGAAACAAATTATATTCAAATAACTATATAAGGCAAAAAATTAATATAACACGGTAAGAAACTGAAACACCTAATATTTAATCATTAAACTAAAATTTAAATTCATCCATATATTTTATAATATGAAAACCTCATTGATAGATAAAAATGTAAACAAAAATGTCTATTAAGGAAATGATTATTTATAAGATGCCATGTCTAAGGCACATGAGGTCACATACTACCAAGATACATCATCAGGATAGTTTAAATCTATGGATGGAAGCCTGTTTAATTTTTAGAACTTGTTTTCCTCATGAGAACCTATTGATGCATCAAAGAGTAATATAAATTCAGGTCTCCACCTGTCATTGCATGTACAAAACATTCTTTAAATCGAGAAATTGATTTAATGTAACAAAAATTATGGCTTACCAAAGATAACTATTTAATAAATAATAAATAATTATCAATATTTTCACAAAATAATAAAATAACTATTAATGTAGACATTATATGTAAATAGGTATATGTTTTAGGTAAGTATAATATCCATTGTAAATAAAATGGATAATTTAAGAGAAATTCAATTTTCAATGACCATATGAGATTCAATATTTAATGTACAGTAACAAATGAATTAAGGAAGTCAATGTGAATACAATCATTAGAAAAATTGATCAAAAACCATCCAGAGGAGTAAATAGGATGTTATAAATATAATATTTCATATAGATTAAAATTAAGTATTGTTTTCATTGATGAATTTAAATACAAAAAAATTATCTTTTAAAAAAATCTTGAGGAACATATCCCTTTATTATGAAAAACCATTTGAAAATTTTCTTTCCTTTGAAAATACCTTATAAGAACAGTTTCTGTTAAAATTAAAATTTTAAAAAATCCATTGAAGCATCAAAACAATTACAGCAGGTCAATCATTACATGCTGTAAAAGAACGTTTCTTTTTCATAGTAAAAGGTTAGAAAATTGCCTTTTTAGAAAATGGAAAAAATATTCCATTGAAATCATTTGTAAAAGATAGAAATATTAGAAATTTATTTATCAAATCATTTTAAAAACATTATCAAAAACCTTTTAATAAATCATTGTTTTTAGAAGAAAAAACATTCTCCAACTAAAGAGAGAAATGAAGATGGGTTTTCTTTAAAATTATTTCCAAAACGTTTTCATTACCAAAAATTGAAAAAAGTGAACTTAAAATTGAAAAGGGTCATAAATAAATATAAGAGAAGAAAAAAACATTTAATTAAAAAACAATCAAATAATTTCCTATAATGTAAATTCAAGTGTAAATAATCATAAAAAAATGAGATTGTAAATTAAACCCCAAAATAATGTTATAATGTTAAAATGAGAATAAATCAATATATTAATTGTAAATCCATATAAGGAAGTGTAAATACATTAATAAATAGTATAATTGATTATAAACATGATTATATAATATTAATGGAAATTGGAATTTTATATAACCTAATGAAATGAAATTGTGTTATGAAATTCTTTTACACTTGGTAATATTTTTCTCAAATACCCTTACATGAAATAATTACAATTGAAACTAAAAATATCATAAATAATGATTGAATCATGATATTATATGAAAAAGTGGATGTTTTGAACCTTATATAATAAATAAGGTTCACAAAAATTAGTTATTATTTCCAGATAACGTTTACCATAACAAAAGTAAGTGATATCTCCATGATAATCATTAAAAACATTGCTCATAAGAATAATTTTATACATTCCAATGTGTCCCATACCACTTAAAATCATTTCAATAATAATATTCATAATTTAATATCATTAAATGATTCTTATAATTGCATGAGAATAAATATTTTCATGATATAACATTTCAAATGGTAGTATATTCACAATATAAGATAAACTTGGTGCAAAAGAACAAATATGTGTCATTGTAATATATATTGAGGGGAAATCCCTTACCTTGCATTTCATTTTAGGAGAACAACATTAAAGACCATGAATAATTAACTTAAGTTAATTATATACTTGATTAATAAACTTTTATATTTTTATAATTATCTTTATTTCACTTAATAAAATGTTGGGTACAACTACTTAATAAATTATGTTTAAGTCGAGTATTTTTACCAAATTAGGTTTATGTGACAAAAAATAACATTAGTATGACAACTATAGAAAAATTATTCATTATATAACATATACAGAATAAAATTCATTATATATTTAACATATTTATACATCATTTATAATTATAAAATAAATCATTAAATATAGTTTTGAAAAATGAATAAATGTTACAATCATAGAGACTCTAGGCCATGTGTACGCACAAGTTACATTCTTATTTTTCAATGATCACTATTGAAAGAAGGTGTGTAGAATTATATATTAATAAAATTATAATTATATCATAAATTCTATATTATATAATCCTATATAATTAAATACATAATTCTAGTGATGAAAAATGAATCGCATCACGGCGAGGAGGTGGTAGTCTATACATCAAAGAAGGAAATTATAACTTTTTATGTTTATGAAAAGATAATAAGGATAATTATATATATTATATTTTCAGAAATAAATTATGTCATTAATATCATATATAGTTTTTTATGTCACATATGTTTTATTAAAACCATCATTTATAACTTCCATGTATAGCGTGAATGAATCACATCGCTTTGCAGGGGCGGTAGTCCACACTTCCACAAATGATGTGATCGTATTGACAAAAAATGGATGGTATAAGGGTCGGTGTTATAAATGGATTACATAAGAAAAAATAATAATAAATATAATAGATAACATATATAAATAGTTTTTCCATCTTAATTATCAATTTTAGAGGCAATATATGAAGAACGAACAATCATCATTTCGTGAGGCGATAGTTCACCGTTCAAATAAACAGAATGTTCATTACCCATTACAAGGATATGTGTTTATGAGTAGGTAAAAAAATAAGAACAATAAAAATCCGTGTTTATTTAGGATAATTTTGTTGTTATATAATAATTGAAGAATTATATTTTTGCGAGTTGAGAATGTAAATTTATCTAAAATGATTAAGGAATGTGGTTACCTCTTAATCTGGTAACTCCTTTTAGATTACAATAAAGGGATTCAATGGATTGCATTCTACCAAATGTGAGGATTTTTTGATTAGGGTATTGATTGTGATGATTTGTTTGGGTAGATAATGGTTGATCCAAATTTCATTCAGATTTGTGAGGACGTGGGATGAGAGGAGGCCTTTTTATAGTAGAGGAGTAGCATTCTTGTAAATTTTGGGAAAGGGAATTCCAACCAAATTATTCACATTTAAAGTGGCACAAATAATGCTGAAATTTTGATACAAGTGGGTATATTGATCAAATATGTCCATAAAATTGGTCATGGAAATGTTTCTAGGTAATTTGGGCCCTTAAAAATAAGGTTTAGTCCCTTATCAAGGTGAATTTTACCATAATCATTGTAATTAATTCTAAATACATTCAATTATATTTTTGTTAAAAAACTAATATGACAATATTATACATTAAAAATTATTCTTTTACTAACATGGAATCTATTTTTTTCAAATTCTATTCAAATAATTAGTAGAAATTAATATAAATTTATTTATGCAGAAGGGTTGACAATGCATTTTTTTAAAGTAAAAACATCCAAAATATTTCTATGATTTTATAGTCAATTTCAAAGTGAAATTTTAAAAATGACATGAATTTTATTAATTGGTAAAAAATTATTTAATCTTTAAAAACATTTAAAGGTATAATTTATCATTATAAATAATTTAGAAGAAAAAACAGTTTTGAACTAAAATTCATCATTTTTAACTATTCGTTAAAAATATGAAATGTTTCAGAAAAATATAAAAAATTTACCCTAAAATAATTTTTATGTTTTTATTTATAAAATTGAATATATTTTGAAATATTAAATCAATAAATCTGTCACAATGTATGTTTGAAATTGGTTCTCCATCAAAAGGTGGTAAAAGTGCCGTAATAAAAATATAGGCTTTTATGTGTAATATTGAGTTCATTCTTATCTTATGTCTATAAAATCAATTTGATGATTATATAAAATATTTTATTGAATATATATTATATTTATTACATTAATATTAAATAATAAATATAAGTAATTTTATTATTTATGTTAAAACATCTTTGTGTAAATAAAAATTGTTTTCTATAAAAATATTCAATTTGTTTTGAATTGGTTTTTATTTTAATTTATAATTAATTGGTAACAAATTAATTAATTTTAAATTTATATAAACCTTAAATTTTCATAATTTACTTAATATTATTCCTTATCTATAACATAATGGCTAAGTTATATAAAAAAATATTAAATAATAATATTCGATTAATATATTATGATTTGATGAAACTCAGTCTTATGTCTGACGTATAGTATCGTGAAAGGTTTATTTTTCATGTAACATAAGTTATAGTAGAAGGTCCCACACTAACTCAGTGTCTCATGCATTGAAATATATTGAATCAATTTTGAATATTAAATATTTTTCATTTATTTATGAAATTAATATATGGTTATATGGTTAAAAAACTGTAGTTAAAGTCATGTTTGGTTTCTCCCCAACCTTAAAAGAGGACTAATGATAATAAAAAAATAAATTTTAAATCAATCTCAAACAAGTGAATGATCCATGGATTATTGATGGCCTCAAATCCCTATTTCATTGATGATTTATAAGTCCATTGTTTTAACATAAACTAAGTTATTAGACCAAAACATTGTTTCTAAATCATTTAACAAATGTTGGTTAATTATTTTAATGCCCACGAATATAAGGAAATATTTATACTTGATAGTTTTAAATATCATAGGAAAAATCCTAACTTTTGTTAGTGCATTTATGAATTCCAAATTCATCTAAAAAATAAATTTTGGACTTGAAGTATTAAAATATTATTATAAATGTTCTCGAACCCATAAAAGAGTGGGAATATCACTATTTGTCTCTAAATATTCTCCAATATCATTATGATTAATAGATTAATCTCTAATGATCAAAATTGATACTACCGGTTCATCATTAACATTTATTCATCAAATTGTCTGACTAAAAAATGAATATCTTAACCAGAACATTGTGTAGGTCAGTTGTTGGGGTGAAACCCATATCACCCTTCAGTCATGGGTTCTAGACCGAAGGCCCTTCCGAATTTGATTTTTTGTCTCCAGACATATAGGTTTTCCTTTTCAAAACCTATAAAAATATAATTCCACAATTTAATATGATTCACATCCTTGAAATAACATTAATAAATAAATTTAATTTTAACTAAGGTTTCAAATAAAACTTCTATACATAAAAACTTAATCCAGATTATCTCATCATAGGTCATTCCATTGTCTAATATCATTTATAGGATTTCTAAAAAATGACACTTTATCTTTAATCTGAAATAAGAAAGGTTTAACATAGGTTATTCATTGTCATTATCTATTCAATTACTTTGTAATTTTTTGTAAAGAAAAATTCAACTATCCTAAGAATATCCCACGGGAGTGTTGAACAAGGTGCACAATAAGGTCCATTATCATGTACCAGGTTACATTGATTCATGCTCAAAACACCGTGTTAGAGTAATTACTCTAAGATATATCTTTTCCAAAACCACATCCCCTTGTAGTTTCCAGACATAGAATTATTGTTAAGAAATACCACATAATATATAACATACCAATATTATAGAATTTTATTATACATTAATTTTAAAATTTTACCTCACGGTTATGTTATATTACTTATATTTTCCTGAATCTAGTTTCCATGGTTTCCAATATACATCCTTTGATACCAACTATAGTGACCTGACCCCAAAAATCCCTAAGCTAGTGTATGATATCCATTATATTGATATTATTACTAGGAATAAAATCCCTATGGACTGAGGGTTTATTAGTCTAGGTAAACTAGATACTTACAGGAGAAAAGAATAAACTAATTATAGTATAATTTTCTGTCTTCCAAAAAAAATTCATGGATAAAATCATTCCATATAATAAATCCCTGAATATGTTTGATAGTAGGCATCTTTGATTCCTAGAAAAAAACATAATAAGGGTGAGCTAAAATTCCCAGTATATGAAAATTAAAGAGGAATAAATGATGACAGAACAGGAATAGTCAATATAGAGATGTGAACATTTAAACACACATGCCATGCAATCAATTAACTGAATAGAAATACGTAAACATTATGAAATGTTAATAACTGGAAACACATGCCATTCAAATAACTAGATAAATAGAAATATGTATGTAATTGAAAGAAACTGAAACACATTCCATTTAATAAATAAATTGTGAATAAAATGAATCCATATATCTTAGAATAAGTAAACATAATGTATAATAATAATGGTAACTAAAATATCTATAAAGTAAATAATTATTTATTGGACACCATGTATAAGGCACCAGAAGACCTATACTGTCAAGATCCATCACTCAGGTAGTTTAAATTTATTGGTAGAAATCCATTTAATGTTTTACACATATTTGTCTCATGATAACCTATTGATGCATCGAGGATATATATAAAGTCTCAGATCCACCTGTCATTTAACGTTCAAAGAATCCCTCTTATCAATATATAGATTTAATATGATAAAAAATATGCTTAATCAAATATCCATATTTAATAAAGAATATATATTTATTAATATTATCCCTAATAATAAAATAACATTAAAATTAGCGACCATATTTAAAGAGGTATACAGATTAGGTCAGACTAATATCTGTGATAAATGAAATGGATTGTTTTTGGGAAATTAAATGTTCAATGATCATAAGAGATAAAATATTTCAAGGAGATTAACAAATGAATCAAGGAAGAGAATTTTATTTCCATCATATGCCAAATAAATAAAAAAAAATAAGGAAGAAGAAATAGGATGGGGTCTATACGACATCCCATGTGGAGTAAAAATAAGGTTTATTATCATTAATGAATTGAATAATATAAAATGATATTTTAGAAAAATTATATGAGGAAAATATCCTTTTATTATGAAAAAACTTTTGCAAAACCATTTTCTTTTAATTTTTTTTTAAATAATTATCAATAAAAATTTATCTTTTATACATTAAAAGGAATCATTGAAGGAACATTGGTACATAAATTCGTACATGCGGTAAAATACTATTCCCTTTGTATGGTAAAAAGTTTAGAAAAAATCCATGTTTGGATAGTGACAAGACTATTTCATTTAAAGCATTCATAAAATGTAAAAGGATAAAAATTTCTTTAATAAAATATTTTAAAATATTTATTTTTTTAATAAAATTGTTTTTAAGAAAAATGGTTATCTCAATAATGAATGAAATGAATTTGGGTTTTCTTAAAACATTTTCTAAAATAGTTTGACTAAAAAATATTTAAAAAATTGCACTAATACCTAAAAAATGTCTTGAATAAATATGGGATAAGGAAATGAATGGTTTTATTAGAATAAAATCATATAATTTCCTCTATTATAAATTCATGTATAAAGAATCCTGAACAAAATTAGATTATAATGTAAACCCTTTAAGAATGTTAAATTGATGAAGTGAGAATAGATCAATGTATATACTATAAATCCATATTAGGAAGTAGAAATAAATAAATAGATAGTAAATTTCATTATAAAAAAGATCATAGAATATTAATGACAAATAGAAAGTAATATTACTCAATGAAATAAAATTGGGTTATGGAATTATTTTCTACATGGTTACTTTATATGAAAATACCTTTAGATGAAATAATTTAATTGGAAACTAATAATATCATGAAGAATGAATAAATCAAGATATTATTTCAAAAAGTGGAAGTTTATAAACCATATATATGAATTTAGGTGCCTAAAAATAAGTTATTATTTTGAGATAATGCTAACAATAAACAAATATGTGAGATTGAAAACATAATCCACCAAAACCATCTTGAGGATAATAATCCTTAAACACTCTAATGGGTCCTATACCACTTCGAAACATTTGAATCATAATAACCATGAAGTAATATCATAAAATGAATATTAAAAAATCATGAGAATAAATATTTTCATGATATATCATTTATAATGAAAATATTCACCCCATTTAAAATAATACTGGAGCATTAAAACAAATAAGTCTAAATGGAATGTAAATTGAGATGAAATCCCTTAACTTGCATTTCGGGTTGGGTGAATGTCCTTTAAAATCATGTATAACAATTTTGTTTTAATTATATACTTTATTTAGAACCTTTTTCATGTTTATCAATACTTTTATTTCATTTATTACCTTTTTGTGTAAAATTACTTAAATAATTAAGTTTACGTCTGGTGTTTTGAACAAATTCGGTTTATGTGGTGAAAAAATCATTGGTAGGTAAACAATAGATAAATGGGTCATTATATGAATTATACAGAATAATAATCCTAAAATAATTATTATTTTTAGATATAATTTATAATTATAAAGTTAATCATTAAATATGGTTATTAAAAATGAACCAATGTTACAATCATAGAGACAGTTGGTCGTATGTAGCATGATTAACATTATCATTTTTCAATGACCATTATGGAAAAAAGGTAAGTATAATTATATATTTACATGATGATGGTTATTTAATAAATACAATATTATTTAGTCATATATACTTATTTATATAAATCATGTGATGAAAAATGAATAACATCATGCTGAGGAGGCAGTAGACCACACATCCATGAATAACGTTCTCACTTTTTAAGGGTGAAAAAATCTAATAAAGAAAAAATGATATATATTTTATTTATTGAAAGTTTATTATTTAGTAAATTCAATTTATAGATTTTATATTTCACCTATGTTTAATTAAAACCATCATTTATGCATTCAATGTATAGTGTGAACAAATCTCATCGATTTGATGGGTCGTTACTCCACACATCCACAAACAATTTTATTGTAATTACACAAAATGTATGTTTTAAGTGTACCTATTATAAAATTAATAAAATTTAATAAAAACATAATAAATATCATATATAACATATATAAATATATTTTTTATCATAATGACAACCATGAGAGGTTCTAGATGAAGAATGAATAATCATTGTATTGTGAGCTGATAGTTCACCAGTCACATAAACCATATTTTTGTTACCCATTAGATGAATGTATGTGTATGTATAGGTAAAAATATTATCATAAAACATAATATTGTACTTAGGATAATTTTTTTGTTATATTATAATGTAATAAGTATAGTTGAGGGAGTGGATAATGGAAATGATACTAAAAAGCTTATGGAACAATGTAACATCTTAATTGGGTAACTCCTTTTTGTTTGCATCAAAGGGCTTCCATTGATTTATTTCTACCCATGTTCTGGATTATTGGATTATGTGAGTGATGTTAAAGAAATATTTTGGGTAGATATTTTATATTAAAAAGTGTCTTGAGAATTGTGAGGATGTGGCTGGAGAGGATCCCATTTTATAGGGGAGGAGGAGTGACACTCTTGTAAATTTTGGAAAATGAAATCCCACCCACATTTTTTACATTTCAAGTGGAACCAATAATTGTAAAACTTGTATCCATGTGGGGATAGAGTCTAGATATGGCCCAAAAATAGATGTTTGAAAGGTTTCTAGGAAATTGGTGCCCTTATAGTCAAGGTTTAGTACCTTGTTAAGCTTAATTTTACATTAATAGTTCTAATTAATATTAATTAAATTCACTAATATTTTTAGAGAAAAAATATTTTTAATATATTAGACACTATAAATTATTATTATTCAAAATATGGAACTAATTTTTCTATATTCCGATCACAGAATTGGTATGAATTATTTAAAATTTAATCCCATAGTCGAGACGACAATGCATGTTTTAAAAGTAAAGACATCCAAATGATTGTTATGTTTTTATAATAAATTTCAATGTGAAAATGATTATAATGATATTAATTATATTAATTTATAAATATTATATAATTAATCTTTAAAACCGATTAAAATTTTAATTTTTATATATAAATAAATTACCTGAAATAGAAGTTTTGAACTTAAATTCTGTATTTTTAAATATTCGTTAAAAAAAGAAATGTTTCCGAAAAGTATAGAAAATTCACCCAAAACTAATTTTATTGTATTTATTTAAAAAATTATTTTTATTTTGACATATAAATTGTGGAAAAGTATCAAAATTTATACTTAAAATTGTTTTTCCATTAAAAGGTGGTAAAAGTGCCCAAACAAATATTGGTTTTTAGGAATAATATTAAGCTTATTATTATCTTATGTCTATTGACTCTATTTGATGATTATAAAAAATTATCGAAAATAATATATATATATATATATATATATTACATTAATATAACTCACCAATTAGAATTAATTTATTTTTTTAGGGTAAAACAACTTTGTGGGCATAAAAATAGTTTTCTATAAAAATATTCACTTTATATTCAAATGGTTTTTATATTTTCTTCTCATTAATTAGTGACCAAATAATTAAATTTATATTTAAATAAATCATAAATTTACACAATTTAGTTAATACTATTGATAACTTCTAGCATAATGACAATGTTAAATCAAATTATATTAAATAATAAGATTATATAAATACATTGTTTTTTTGTGAAACTCGATCTTGCGTGTAACACTGAATATCATGGAAGGCATATCTTGTATATAAAAAAATCTATTGTGGAAGGTTTCACACTAACTCGGTGTTTCCTACATTGAAATATATAGAATCTATTTTAAAAAGTAAATATTTTATATTTATTTAAGATTGTAAATATTTTGTAATGTGTCGGGTAATTAGATTCCCTTTTTGGACCTCTTGTTTCATGTCATTAAAGCTATTGAATATAATTTTTATGTACTAATTTTGTGGTGTTAAGGTAGAGAATTATTAAATATGTACCTTTTAATTTTATTATGAATATGAAAATTAACATTGGTAATTTTTGTTAACATAGTTAAGGATAAATCAGGTAATTAAGGGTAAAAATAATATTATTAATAATCAAAATTACCCTAACACTTGTACTCATTTTATTGGATGAGTGAATATTTCAAAAATCATCAATTAGACTATTTTATTTGATTTTGGAGCCAGTAGAATGTTTTTAAGGAATTTATCGTATTATATTCAATGAAAGTCATTTTTTTCATACTTTTGTTTTCAACATGTGAAAATGTTTTAATATGGAGGTATGTATGGGAAATTATTAATTATAAATATTATTTTGAAGGATAAATATTTTGTAATAATATTTATATTTTTTTAATTTTTACACCGGAAATAATTAAACTAAATTTTTACCCAATGACGATGGAGTAATTGTTTAATTAAATGAGATATGATATAAATGATGTTAAAAATATTAAAAAAAATATAAATTGACAAAATTAATTTCATCCATGGATTTTATGGATTAATTTTACATGTTATTTATAAGATAAAATATTTTGTGCGAAGATATAATGTTTTTATAATATTTTTAAAAATTCATGAAATGAATTGTGTAAAAATTGACATTAATGGAATTTAAAATAAATAATTTTTTAATAAATGTTATTAAAATATAAAATTTTGACAAATTATTTTTATAAACCCTTAATATTCATAAATGGATCATTTATTTGTTTTTTGTAATTTATTATCTATTATATTATTTGTCTATATGTAAATATCATGATATCAAGATAAATATTAAAAGGATTTAAAAAGGGCTAAAAGAAATATAAGGAATGAAAATTTGTAAAAAAAATTCTAATTATTATTGGAATAATTTATTTCTATCACTCATAAATCTATATTGTATATAAATTATTATGATGTAATTTTTAATATAAAATTATTTTATATTAATACGATATTTTTAAGATTCTAAGAGTGCCTCTCCCCTCTCCTATAAAAGAAAATCCATTATTATATTTTTTTCAAGGAAAAACATAATTTTTTCAGCCATTATCTATCCAAATAACATCTTAAAATCCCTTCGCACATTCTATATCTCTTATTTTAGGATGAACACCATGTATAGTGCTATTAAGGTGTTAAGAAAATTAGGGGGATGTTATGAAGAGGAGACATTTTTAATCAAGTATTTTTGTTTCATTCCTTCTCGAAAATCCTTAAAATTTTATTAATCCATGAAAAACAATAAATACAGTATCATTAATATAATGACATTTTATTATGTCAATATCATCACCTAAATCGATATTCACTTCCATCAAATGGGAAAAGAATTATCCTTCGTTTCTTATGCAAACTACCACCTCAAGAACTGATATAATTGTTTTCCACCATCATCTCTCAATACTTGTTAAAATGATGTAAATAATGTTTATATATTATATTCATGAAATATTTATCATTATCAAAGAATAATATATCATTTACATTAACAACTTTCAATTCAAATAAAATGACTACGTCGTTCGCGTGTTTGTGAGAACCAGCACCTCTACAAAGATATGCAATTCATTTTTTATCACCATATCACATGAAATATATATATAATAATATTTAATTTATTAAAATAATATTAATAATATTATTTTACTTCTTTAATGATAAATAATATTTACCTTCTTTACATATTGATCGTTGGAAAATGAAAATGTTACTTATGCGTGCGTATGGAATATCATCTCCATGATTGATACATAGTTCATTTTTCATATACAAATGGTATGGATGGATTTGAATGTATTATTGATGTATAAAATTTATTATTATGTGATGGATATTACATTTAAATGTCTGCCTAATGAATACTTTTACTATTGACTTCATACTAAAGTAATATTTGGACTCAATCACCAAATATCATCAACATTTCCAATGTGAACTTAAATAATTTTGAAATTTTTATAATAAGATAAAATGGTATTAATTGATATTAAATGAATAAAAAGCATTAAAATGTTCTAAATAATTTTAATTATTAACATAATTTGTCATTTAGGAAGATCAATAAAATACATTTTGAATTAGACTCAGGGTATGGTACTTCATCTTAATCTCTTTGCATTGAAAAATATTTTGATATTACATAACTTTATTCATTTATGAGGTGTATATATGGCCCTTTTGAAATAAAATATCTAGAATTTATTTATTCTAATGTTATTATAATGTTTTTAAATGTTATTTTTTCATGGAGCCAGTGATTTAAATGTTTGATGTTATAAGGGAAAAATTGAATGTTTAGTGATTTATCTTCAAAACATTTTTCTAAATTTCAATATTATTGATATTATTTTACATATTTATATATACGGATAAAAATTATGATAAAGGAAATTATATGTAATTTTTTTAATTAAATTGTAATAAAATTTAACATTTTTATTAGTTTTTATATGAAATTTTTTCACAAATGACAAAATAAATGTTCTAATTTTAACACATATGGTGATACTGAATTTTACGCCACCATAAATATCATATAATTTATAGTTTCATGTGTATGATTGAGTGTTTTTTTGGAAATTTTTGTATTGAAAATGGGTTTTCAAATAAATGGTTGTTTTAGATTTTACAATGGGTTTGTAAAATAAAATAGTATTTTGATATATAAAATTGTTTTCCTTGATAGTTTAAAAGTGTATTCAAGGGTTTTATTAATTATTTGGTCCTTGGAAATTATATGAAAAGGGTAAAAAATGATTATATCTCACGGGAGATCCCGATATAGCTTATAATTAGGGTTGAATCCTATTATAGATCATGAAAAATGGTTGAGCTTGATATAACATATTTTTAGGGTGATACTCATTATATATATCTAATGAATTGGGTAATTCAGAGATAGAACTTGACCATATGGTGGATTTATATTCAACATTGAATGTATGAGTGATATTGTATTGATGTACCATGGAACAAACATAATCTTTCTATGATTTCAGATGAGTTATATGAAAAGTGTTTTTATGGATTTTTATCTTTATAATAGGACTAATACTTTCTTTTCTTTTATATCCTTTATTGAGATTTTAGTTCTCATACCATGTTTTAAAATGATTTCATTGGATATTAGGAAGAATGGAGAGAAGGATGAGAACAAGGGGAAAATGTAAAGATTTAACATTAAGAGAAAACCTTTTTTATTTTTTAAAAGGGATTCCTTTGGTGGGAAAAGTAGTCACTGAGTATAAGATTACACTTGCAACTGAAGATTTTAATTTATGAGATTTGACCAAATTATCTAAAACTCTTGACCTAAAAGATATATCAGAAAAGATTTTGATTTATATTTTTAAAATAAATAAAATATGTTATTTTAATGTCTGCTCCTTACAAAATATATGCCTAAATATTTGTGAATAAGGGTGAATAGGAGGAATCCACTACTACAAAATAGGCCTTTAAAAACACTAAAATGCCATTTATCATTGCTAAATAAGTTCTAAAAATGGTGTGAGTTTTAGAGCACTAGAATTTTATCAACAATTATAAAAGAATTGATAAATGTCACCAATAACAGTTCCTCTATATGAATTGATAAAGGTTCCATGTATCAGCTCATTCTATAGATCTGATAAAGGATATCTTTATCATCTCTTTATTAAGGGATGGTAATGGAATATTTATCATCACTTATATAAGCACATATAAAGGACATATTTTTGAGTGCCTATAAAAGCGATGATAATGGGGCATGTTGTAGGGTGTTGTAACAGCACACCAAAACACCAAAAACAAAAAAAAATATAAAAAATAAAATATGAATACAGAATATAATTTAAGAGAAAACAATATGGGCTCAATTTCTCAGTTTTGGTGATATCATGAAGGTTTTAAACTGAAATGATACTTACATATGGAAAAAATTCACTTAGATTCATACCATTCACACCGTGTGTTAGATTGAGGTGTGGATAATTAATACATGTCTCAAATTTCATATGGATCATGTTCCTAAATTATCAAAACAATTCGAATGTGTCTTCCTAGTTTTGTGTATGATTATTTATTTTTACTAAAATTTCATTTTATACGAGAGACACAAACATCAACTCATACTAGCCATATCGTATGTCAGTTTGATAAGATACCAATTCATACATGTCAAAAATTACATAAGAATCATTTTCATAAATTAAATAGACAATATAATTGTTTTTGTATAGTTTTCATTGGGTGACACTTTTTGAACAAAAAATTACATTGTATACTAATAACAAACATATTTAGTCATACTGGGAACATCGTGTGTTGAATTGGGGTATGACTGATTCTTACAGCTGAAAATTGACTTATGGATCATTTTCATAATGTATCGAAACAATCTAAAAGTTTTTTGTGGTTTTGAGTTGGTGAGTTATCCTTTCTACTAAAATTGATGTCAATTTTAAATAAAAAGATTAAAATTTAGTCATATCAGTCACATTATTCGTTAGATTTAGGTGAAAATAATTCTTACACACCTCAAATGGATTGTGCATTATTTTCATTAAGTCTAAAAATAATTCAAATTCTTTTAATCAATTTTGAGTATGTCACATTTCTTTTTTACTAAAATGCCATTCTAAACTAGAAACACACACATTGATGAAAATTGACCACATAATATTAGGTTTAATGAGAGATCTATTAATACACATAAAAATGACTTCTGAATCAATGTACTAAATTATCATTTAAATCTAAGCAGGTTTTCTTGGTTTTTAGGAAATGACATTTTTTTGAAGTAAACTGATGATTTTAAACTTATAATGGATACAAAGAGTCATACCAGGCACATTGTGTGATAGATCGAGGTTATGCTGATTCATATATGTCCCAAATGACTTATAAATGATTTTCCTAAATTATATAAATAATTTGACTGTGTTTTATTGGTTTTGAGTAGGTCAATTGTCTTTTTTATTATAATTTTTATCCTTTCTAAATAAAAAGACGCACTTGGAGTCATACTGGTCACACCATAAAAAAAATAGAGGTAGAGTTTATTAATAATTTTCTCAAATGACTTATGGATAATTGTAAAAAAGTATGAAAATAATATAAATGTATTTTATCAGTTTTGAGATGGCGAGTATTCCTTTTTACTAAAATTGATGTCAATTTTCAATAAAAAGACATACATTGAATCATATTGGTCACAATGTGCATCAGATTGTGGTGAAACAAATTCTAAAACATCCAAAATAGATTATGTATCGATGTTTTAATGTAACAAAACAATATTAATGCATTTAAATAGTTTTGAGTGCATCACATGTCTTACTTACTAAATTTTCATTTTAAACTAGAAACATGTATAATGAAAACAAAAGCATGTTTTTTTAGTTTTTATTTAGTCATATTTTTTGAACTATAATATCGATTGTAAGTTGATAACAGATACATTGAGTCATACCGGGCACAATGTGCATCAGATTAATGTCAAACCAATTCCTACATGAGGAAAATGACTTATATATCTTTTAAAATAATTTATAATAACAATATAAATGTGTTTTATTAGTTTTTAGTAGGTCAATTATCATTTTTTAAAATAAATTACATTTTAAATAAAAAGACGCACTATGAGTCATACCGATCACACCGTGTATCAGATTGAGGTATAGATCATTCTTACACATCTCAAATGTCTTATGTATATTTTTTATAAATTATCAATACAATACAAATGTGGTTTTTTAAGTATGTAACTTGTTTTTTAACTAAAATTTCATTTTAAACAAGAAACATACACTTTGACCTATACCAACAACATGTTGTATCTGTTTGACATGAGATCGATTCTTACACATCAATATGGACTTATGAATCAATTACATAAATTTTAAATAAACAAAAATGTTTTCATTGTTTTTATTGAGTGATATTTTTTAAACTAAACTGTCAATTTTAAATTGATAATAGACACAATTTCACAGAATAATAATTATTTATAATTTATATAATTTAAATATTATTATTATTATTAGTTTTTATTTTCATTAGAAAAAATAGTATTATATATATATAGAATAATATATTTTATATTTATGTAAATTTAAATATGATAAATAATATACATATATATATATATTTAATTATATTCAAATAATGTTACTAATATATATATATATATAATATACTATTTCTTGTAGATTCCCTTTACTTATCTTGGTATTAAATGAGGAGTGACCTCTATTTTATAGTTTTTGATGGTGGAATGCATGAACCCTGTTCAAGTTTATTGAATATCAAGGTAAGTTTGAATGATGTACAAACCTCTATCAACCACTTTTTCCAATACTATAAAACCCAATCATTTTTATATAAAATAAAACCTATTAAAAAAATAAAAGATTTATCAAAACACATTCAAACAAAAATCCTCAACCAATTATTTTATTACTTTATATTTAGCTCCATATATATAATTATTAGGTTAAAAATGAAATTAATTCAGCATTAAATATACCTCCATGTCCAATAATATAAATTAAATTTTGTAACATATACTTATCTATTAAAATTATACTATAGAACCCAAAGAACTTAGGGTTTCATTGCACTATAGTTTTGTATTCTGATTCATCAGTCTCTACCCTCTCCATTTCATTCCTTCCGTTCACTCTATCATTTTTCATGTTATGAGTAGCTTTTCTTTGAATGGATTTGGTGGAAATAGAGTCATGAAGATAATAACTAGTTTTAATGCATTATTTCTCACAAATGGTTGTAATTTCCCCTTTTAGAATACATAATGAAGTTCAATTTTCATCCTCATCACCTCATCATCCAAATAGATATCATTGCATTTTGTTATTTAACACACATTCTCCATCTCATGTGGACATGAACCTATGTTCTGTGAAATACTCTAAGAATTAGTCATACATGGTATGAATAATGCTTAGAGTAGTACAAGATACAAAAAAGAGATGGGGGTGAGTCTGAAGGAAGCAAAATGAAATAATAATTTTTTAAGAGGTGAAACTGAATAGGATGAATATTGTACATCATTTTGTTGAATAAAATGGGAAATTCCACCCATTTATGAGAATTAAACCATTGACAGTAGTTATTACCATGAAGCCACTATTGAAACAAACTCCTTACATAGAAAATATCCACAAAATGAGGGAAACAATTAAGTGAATGCATGGTAATAAATGGAGATGGTGGAGAGAGAAGAATCATAATACACAATTGTATTGCTATGCATCAGGGGGAATGGGTTTCTATAGTGTAATTTCAGCTGAAAATTTTATTTTAATAAAATTAATTTATTTTATTTGACATGGAGGCTGAGATAATAAATAATTATATTCATTTTTATCCTCAAAATTCTCTATTAGGATCTGAATAAAACTATAATATAATAATTGGTTGAGTATTTGTTTTATTGTTTTCTCGATAAATCTTATATTTTTTAATAGGTTTTAATTTATAAAATAAATGATCTTGTTTTTTATGGTCGAAAAAAAGAGTTTGTTTGAGGTAGGTATTTAATTTTCACATACCTTTATAGATAATAATCCATAACGGGGATTATACCTTCCACTAGAAAAAACTATAAGATGGAGGTCACTCCTCATTTGATACACAGATAAATAAAGTGAATCTACCTCAATATTATATATATATAAACATATGTTACATAAATATATATGATTTATATTAGTGACTTTATTTGAATATGATAGTAATTATATATATATATATTTATGTATATTATATATCAATTTTATATTTATTTAAATATACACTATATTATTCAATGTATATATACAATACTATTTTTTATATTATAATTAAAAAATACTATTAATAATATTTTATAAATTATGTTAATTATAATTATTTATTATTCTAGGTAATTGTGTATGAAATATAATTATTTAAATTTTAGAAGGATTAATTATCTCAAAAAATGTATATGTAGTTACCAAATTTTATTATTTTGAATGTAACATTAGTTAATAATATTTTATTGGTTATTTAAGAAAAAATAATGTTATTATTAATTTAATTTATATATAGATTTATAAAAGTATATATAGACCCGAAATGATGAATACCTAAATATAATATCCAATATAAAGAATTTGATAACTTTCATTCACCATGGAGATGCACACCCAACCTCATAAGACGCGCATTGAACAACAATTGCATTTCATGGGTTAGTAGAAACATCGATCTGACTCATTCCCATTGAACTATCACCAACACTAGGATTGAATCCCTTATGGATATCTCCATAGATCACAACCTTACAATTGTTAGTAGTTTTTAGTCCCTATCCAAGACACAAATATAGAATTACCCAATTTCATAGAGGAACCATATAAATTGACTGATGATTCAAACCACAAAACATACAGGAATCAAAATTCGTCCCCCATTGCAATCCAAATATAATCTATAGGAACTCATGAGACATAAACATCCATGAAATGTGAGGAGAAATAGGGTGAATAACTGACCATGTTCTACAATTAGAACACAAATATCTACCAATGAGATTTCCTAACATGAGTATAATCACTGGATTTTGAAAAAGTAAAGGGAGTTTGAAGATACTAAACCAAATCACAGATGTTGGAATGTCACACATCCTATGGAAGTAATATGAAAACATAAATAGATATAATTGGAAGTCATTACAGCTAAAGGGGGGGGGGGGACTGGACAAAGCCCTGACTATATGTTTCTCTAAAGAAAACGGAATAATGATGTTTGTTGAAAAGACCTACCATGGATCGATCTTAAAACACCCAATACTTGAATATTAACCTGTAATGGTGGCCAATGAAGGAAAACACTGCTAAAACCACACAATCAATTTGAGATTAAGAATAGTCGATATCACATTATTCTCTAAGGATAAGACCAAAAGATTCAGATCATCATTGACTAGATCAGGGAAGTTAGGGTGAAGTGATTGTTAGAAACGTGGGAGAAAATCAGGGTTAGAGAAAGGGGAGAATAAATGAGAAGTGACCATGAATGGTTTTCAATAATAGATATTTTTTTTTAGACTATGACACTTTTACCAGCGCTTTCAAAAAATCATGAATAAAAATACCTGTTATCAGCATTTTTTTAGAGATGATAAAATAAATAATTATAAGTGCTTTTTTGCACTGATAGAGGTAGGTCTTTATCTCCACTAAATAAATGCTGATAAAATCCATATTTATCATCATTAATGTTTCAGCTCTAACTAATATTACTTTTATCTGGGCTTTTTTTAGTACTGATAAAGATTCATATTTATCACCACTAAAAAAGCGCTCATAAAGATTTTCTTTTATCAAAACTTATTACTTAAGCGCTGATAAAGGATTTATAAATAAAATTATAAATAAAAGTTTTAAATTATATATTTATACTTAGTGAATATATAAAAATATAAATATAGTAAATTTATTCTTTATGTAAATATATTAATTATAATTTGATAAATATTTAATTATATAATTATTTATTTAAAATTATATATATTTTTTAAAAATAGAATACTTATATCATTATATATATTTATATAATTATATATATAACAAATATATAAAAATATAAATATAAATATTATAAATATATTAATTATTTAAGTAATTTTAAATAAATTTAATAATAATTGAAATATATTTTATTATTTATTTATAATAATTCAAATATATACAATTATTTATTTATATTCATATAACTACAGATAAAAAATGTATTTATTTATATTAATAAATATATACTTTTATAAATATATTATTTTTTTAAAATATATTTATTTATAAATAATTTTTATAGATATTGTTTTAATATTGTCATTTAAAATATAATTTTATGTGCATGTGTGTTAAAAATGAGTGAAATTGAAAAAATTTAAATTCAATATTTTTTAATAATATTGAAAAAATGGATAAGTTTGGTGTGTGTACATTGTATATATTAAAATTTATTAATTATGTATATGTGTAAAAAATATTACCCACATTTGATCAATGTTAAATTGAAAATTCAAACAACATTCAATTAAGAGTCACTTACATTAGGAAATTAATCAGAATTTTTAATTCATATTAATTTTTAATTATTAACCATTATTCACTAAATATAACACATTAATATATTTTACTATATAAATCATATTCATATACATTAATATATAACTATATATTTAACATATACTATTTATTAACATTATATATAATCATCTAATTAATAAAATGTTTAATATTTTTCTTAATTAACATATTTCTAATTTTCATTTTTCATATGTATATACTTCATACATACTATTTATTAGTAATTATAATATATATATAGTATAATCAATTTAATCATTTTTATCGAAAGATATTTTATTAATAAAATTTTGATATTTTTGGAATAATCTTATTTTTTTATTGATTTAATTATATAATTTTATTTTTTCGGATATTTATGAGCGCTAAAATATTTCTCCTAAATTACTCTTTTATAATTGTTAAAAATATATTGTTGATAAAGCATAGCATTTATTAGTTGTAAAAAAGTACTGATAATGGGTAGTCATTATCACTGATAAAAAATCACTGATAAGGTGTAGCCATTAACAGTGCTAAAAACAATTAATTAATAAAGGGTATCCACTATCAGTGATAAAAATAATGTGCTCATAAATGGTAGCCTTTATCAGCACTAAAAATAAGGTTCTGATAAATGGGACCTTTATCAGTGCAAAAAAAAGTGATTCAAAAGTGTTACTTTTTTTTGAGTTGATTAAGATGCCACATATCAGTGATTTTTTATGGCTCAAATAAATACTAGCACTGCTAAATTCCATTATTATAGTTGTATTCATTTTATAACTGTGGGGTGGGGATTCCATGAAATTACATAAAGTATTAAATTAAAATAAATTATTTTTCATGTTCGTATCCATCTAAATTAATATATTTATAATTTTTTATGAATAAGTGTCTAAATAACCTCATTAAATAATATTTATTCAATTCTACATTATGTTTTAACCCTCAAATCCCATTTTTAACAATTATTATACCTATGGAATAAAATTTAGGATATCAAAGTTTTTGACTCTTTAAGGGATGATAATGATACTATAAAATTTATAGTTACACATATGTGAACAATGGTTGATATTATTGAACATATCTCATTAAATTTTCAACATATAAGATATTTATGAATTCTAATTCGTTTAATAAATTATTATTTAATATAATATACTATTAAAATTATTTTCAGGACAATTCACTATAGTGACTCTATGGAAACAAATATTGAAATGGAATTCAAATAAAAACATTTGAATCATAAAAAAGTTATTTTTATCTAAATAATTTTTAAAAATCATTATTCTAACCAAATTATATTATGTTTTTATATTGTTCAAGTCATTTTATTTTATTATATTACACAAATAAGCACTATGTGGGCATTGCGTATGCATTTAAGGCTATTTATTGATCACAACAAATTTCAACTAAATCACCATGAAAAAATTAATTCATTATTATTTAATATAATAAATTATAACTAAAAAAAAGTTCCAATTATCCCTATGAAAAAATATTACATTTTTAAAATAATTGGTGTGACATTTTTCCATTAATATTTACATAAAATTATATTTAAGTCATAATCAAAGAATGATGGATCTATGGTGAAATTATTATTAAAACTAGATGATAACGGTAAAAATAAACTCACCCAAAATGATAAAATAAAATTTATTAGAGATTTATAGGCTTATTAAATAGTTCTAACCCTCTTTTACTTGTTTTTCCTTTATCGAGGTGACAATGTTTTTCCAAAATTACTATTAAAAATTACAAAAATACAAGAAATTTATTTAAAAAATATGAACCAAAAAATTTTAAATATGTAAATTATTAATGATTCAATTACTAAAACTTCTAGAAATAAATTTTATTATAATTATGTAAAACACAATTGATTTTTTTGAGAAATTCTCTACAAGCATAAAAATAAACATATGGAGAAATTAATTATAACATTCATTAAAATGTAATTAATTAAATTATATATAATTAAAGATACTTATATTACTTTTTGATAAAATTCAAAACAAAATAGTAATTTAGAATTACCTTATTTAATTAAAACAAATGATAATTTTAAAAATATCTGTATTTTTCACTATTTATTTAAAAATATATTTTTTTTATAAAAAACACAATATTTCAAATTATGATACTTTTATTCATATTATTTTTAATATTTAATCCTTTTATAAAAAATTATATCCAATAATGATAGAAATTTTTTAATATTTTTCCTCAATAAGATAAATAAATCCTATTTTCGAAGAAAAGTAATTTTTATGCCTAAAACAACATTGATAAAAATTAAGTTGATATTCCCAAAGAATTAGTAAAAATAATATGAGTTAGACTATTGTACAAATATTTCATATTTTGGTTACTCATATTTATATATGATAATTAAATTGATTGGTTATTTTAGTCACATTTAAATAATAAATATTTTATATATTAAAATTTTCTTTAATCATGGTGTTATGTGTTAAGAAATATATTGAGCCCACTATTATTTTAAAAAAATTTTTTGGGGTGACAAATTATCATTCATTAATATTTCACTAAAATATTCATTATTGATAATTTTATAATCATGATAATTCTATCCCCAAATTTGTAACATTTCTTTCCCCATTTTGATATTTCCTTTACAAATGTTCTTCTATATGTCCTAAATGTGTTTATATTTTACAATATTTCTAATTATTATAAATTCACTTTATCTGAGAGAGAAACCTATAGTATCTCGGGATCACGGATAATTTTCCAATTTATTTTCATCACCAGCTATTAAATGAGAACCCACACTATGAAGATGAAAACCGTCAATAGTTACTTCAAAAAATTCATAACTAATAGATATATGAAAATATAACATTAGTTCCTTCAAGATATGATATTAATCTCTGTTGAAGATATTAATACCCTTAAAATAGGCACAACTTTGAATATCCTTGGATACCATGCTTTATTTAGACTTCAATAAAGATACAATGGAAGAACCTTTCCTCAAATAACGAATCAATGGAACAATTAGAATATGTGTGATCACTGAGAGGAGGAGGGGGTGAATCTATGATCCCCAATTTTTATGTTTTCTTAAATTAAAAAAAACAGTGGATTATGGTTAGTGAGGAATAACTCTATAGGAAAACAAATAATAATAGATACAAAAACACATGTATTTATAAGGTTCACTACTCAATAAGATTGGTTTTTATTAGCATGGTTTGGATTAATCAAAGAATACACAACAACTAGAAAACAATCCTTTTAGTGGTTTCCTGATCTAGGGAATATCTATCACATGGGTAAGACTACAGTCCATTAATAGTTCATGTACTCCTAAAATAGAAAATATGATATAACAATCTTTACAATAATTAATGAACATAGACCAAAATGATCAAAAAATTTCACAGTACTGCATGAACATTCTTCACACTTTCCTTATTTGATGCTTCTCTACCTCTTAACTTTCATTAATATAAATAATAAATAATTTCAGTATCAACTTATTCCTTGATAACTATCCATCTGATACTCTATATCTTGTTTGCTTCTTCCATTTTCCTTGTCCAGATACCCTTTATCTACTACCTTGTTCGATCGATACTCATTCATTCCATGTTTGTCTAATCATTTCATGACCTTATTAAGCCAACACAATTTTATAGGAAGATTTTTTCCTAATAAATTCTATCTAATGTTATTTCATCTGATTCCATTAAACAATATCTCCCTTAGGATATTATTTTAGAGGCACAAATATTTAGAACTTCTCCCAAATGAAATCAGCACTCATATATTAATAATTTACACCCCTTTATACATGCATTAGTCCTCTGAGAAATAATGTGGAAACTTAAAAATCAAATTCAAATTTCCAAAATATATTTGGAACATCATCATCAATACATTAAAATATTTACATCATTAAAAAATCATAAAACATAGGCTCCCAAAAAAACAATCATAAGAATAATTCATTAAAACATAGAGTAAGAGAACTCTTTAAACATACTAAAACCATGTATTTAATCTTAATATTCTCTTCATGATTATTGATTAATGGAAAATCCTTCTTAAGTACACAATATTTAATTTCACCAAAAAATAATATATATATATATCCCCAAAACATCACCTAATTTATCTTCATAGGAACTACTCAATCCATTATCATTACAAGAGACGTCTTTTTTCGATCTCTCTCTATCGTGTAGAATTCATATTTTTGTTTATGGTAGTATTGACATATATCTTCTTATTAAAGATCATAGTGTAATAATGTTTGAAGGATATAATTGAAACCCTTGGCCCAATTCACTTAAAATGTTTTATCTATCCGAAAAACTTGATAAACCTCTCTTCGATCAACCAAAAACATTAGTACGATGGAATTTGTAAAACATTATCTGATGGACATGAAATGCTCATTTTTTAGTCATCATATTATTCTTTATTTGATACATCCTTATTAATAGATTCCATAAAAATTCTATATGTTGGTCTTATAAACATTATTATGAAACAATACATATGTCATAATCATGAATACCATTATATAAACATAATTTTTGTGTACATTGATGATCAGTAAACCAACACTTGATTGAACAATATTGATCATCTTTTTCTGATAAAACATTTAACACAATAGAAAAAAACATTTATAGTCACACTCCATCCAATAAAATTAATAAATTATAATCAATCTATTGGACTCATTGAATTATCTTATTATGTAATTGTTTTCATCAAAATGTAGTTTTTGTTTGACCACAAAATACAGTACTTAAGAATACCTTCTTTCCTCCCTACAAGATTATTCTATGTAACATTAAAACTGATTCCTATAATGAATGGGGTTTATAATATAATTTCAGGAATACAATTTATGGTTTATAACATCAAAGTAAATAACCAATTTTTTATTGAGGGGTCACTACTAAAATCACATCTTGTTTTGATCAAGATAATTTTAAATGAGGTATGCAGGATTTCTAGTTTTTTATTTTATCTTTTCAGTTACACTTTTGATTAACCATTGAATTTTTTTTGTTTTATTCCACTAATAATGGTATATTGTTTCCCCAAATAACATATTCGTGGTATTAGATATAGTTTCACTGATTAATCAAAAGGATGAAATATATATTCAATATTGCTTTCAGTATTTTTTTTTCAGTATTATGGACATTTATTTTAATATATTTCATGAACCACAATGTTTTACCTTATATTTTGTTTATTTATCACCGTGACACAGCCTATTAAAATATATTTGGAAAATGTTGTAAATCAGGATTTTTTTGTTTTTTGTTGTCATAAAATAGGGTATAGATTTTGATGTATGCATAACATGGTTAGTTGATCACTATGTAATGGTCAATAACCACCATGAGATTAACTATAAAATATTGAATATTGATTCACCATGGTTCTTTGAGAGACCAAAAACCAAAATGGATTATATTAATACATTATTACTTGGCCAAAATTAGTTTAGAATATTTGACCATGTCATTGTAGAAATCCACGGTCTATAGAAAACTAGTATAATACATTTTAAAAAATAAAATTATTGGTGTAATCCCTTAAGGACAATATTGAATCCTTAAGAGTTTAGACAATATCAACAGTAGATTTAACGAAATATTATTGTATAATGATGTTTTATCTCAAGTTAAATTGTGGAATTGATCATTTATTTACGAAATTTCTATATAAGTATTCCTATATATGAATTTTTTATAGGATATGGGAATATTAAACTTTAGTTTATTTTAATTAAACTACTTATTATTAATATTCATACCATATATATCATTCCATGTATGACAACAGAAGGTCAACTGTTCTTCAACCCTTAATTAGTTTATTATAGAGTGATGACCTTAAATTTAGGGGTTGAATAGAGTATAAATATACTATGTGATAGAGTTATGATGGAATTGAGGTATCTCTTAAGAAAATATCCATCGGTAGATGGACTTTTATCCAAACAATCGACTTACATGGAGGCCTATAACTCGTATATAAAAGTTTATTTAGGATACCTATCTCTCTATTCTTGATCATGTGGGTATTATTGATTTAATATAATTATATTCATTAACTAGATAGGGTTTTATATATCATAAAAAAGTGTTGCATTTAGATATGTGTAGATATATTTGGATTATATTTTTTGGTTAGTAATTCAAATTATGAGTTGTTTAAAGATTTATATATTAATATTTAATAGAAATTCTAATTTTGAAGATGGAAGGGATTCCAAAACATAATTACTAGAAAAACACACATATATAGTAATTACATGAGATATAAATATTGAATAATATTAAATATCCCCAAATGATATGCAGATGTTCAATATAGTAATATGAAGGCGAAGAAACACCTTAAAATTTTAAATGTGAAATTCATTCAAAATTATACACTTATTAAGACAATTATCATTCAATATGGATGAACCAACCATTAGGTTCCCTTGAATTATATTTTGTATATAGAGAAGTGTACAGGTGACACTAACTAATAGGTTTCTATATCTGATGTGAGAATTAGGATTTATCTATATTGGTTTCTCTGACCATTATAATCCCAAAGGAATATATTTAGCACAATTCCTATTATAATTTAAGTAATGATTTTCTTCTCCCAACTATCCATGTTTCATATGTGATAAAATTGATTTAATTTTTTTCAAATATAATTATGGGACATAATGAAATATAATATTGGTAAATTCTTGATGACATTTGGATCCTGGACAAATTAATGGATATAATGTACGGTGTTATCTTATCTAGTGGGATTACATTCATTATTCCCTTTAGAAAAAGAAATTAAACATGATACTAGACCATTGGTATATATATTTTTCTACATTGTGGAATGAATAATAATTATTATTCTGATATATTTTTTTATTACCAACAATGCTAATTTATATTGTTATCTAATTGTGAGATGTGTTTTTAATGATAAAAATTATGAGTAGAGGGATGAAAATATTATAGAAATCAATTATTCATGTTCCAAATCATCAGTATTAGATACCAACTAATAATCATGATGTTATATGGATAACAATGGACTCATAAATAAAATATAATTAATAATTGTTGATGTAAATATATGTTTCAGTAATGGGGAGTTATTTGAATCATTGGATGTAAAAAATGGTGATCTAATTCTACCAATGGATTAATTCCATAATTAGTAAATTGTTAATATTTCTATATTCTGAACCAAAAATTTTTATATATGTAATACTTGGGGAGGATAAGATTTTTATTCATTATTAGGAAAAATATTCACCAAGATCTAAAGATATTAAATTTTTTATTCATATACCCTTTTTTTATTGTGAATAAGTTTAATGATTTATATATTTAGGATATAGATAATCATATCTAATATATTCAAATTAGAAGGTGAATATATATTTTAATGTCTCATATCTATTTATTTATAACCTTAGACACATAAATTATAAAATAATGAAAATTTCATATTGAGATGGATAGTTGAACTCATTCAATAATGAATTATTAGAGAATTTTGAATCTTATTTATTAATTGAATTTAGAAAGCAATGAATTTTAAGAATTGGTAGGTTAGAGAAAATATTTGATCAGATATGATAATATGGACATTATATAGTGTCCAAGGGAGTTTTTATTTTCAAAGGATTTATTCTCAGGTGTTTACTCGAGCTCACTTGTTGTGTGGTAAAATTTTGTTGTAGGTGGTGTTTAGAAGAAGTCTAAAAGGATAGAGGTTTTTTGGGTTTATATTTCTAAAAATTATTTATGTAGATGTTTTACGATAAATATAGGAATAATTCATAATTTTTAACATGTTTTGAAAAGTTTGTATAATTCAAACAAGTAAGGGTAAAATTTTACTATGTATAAGAACTCTTGTGTTAGGGTCTTTATACATAATATTTATCATAGTGCCTGAAATATTTACAAAGTATCATTAAGAAAATTCACCCTATGAATAGAAGGAAAAGTTCTATGTCTATATGTAAGATAAATTCAAGAGTTTCCTTATATATATAAGAGTTACATTACAGTTGGTGAATATATAATGCTTGAATAGGTAATATGTAATATTAACCAATGTGACACGTAAAATTATATATGTGGCTATGGGAATATATAATACTAATGTATTCATGTATAAGGGAATCCTTGAAATGTGAATCTTTTCTACATGTTGGGAGAAACCCATGGTATGTAAGAGTAAATCCCTAGTATAGAAGGGTCATTATAGTTGATCCAGAAAATGGTAAAGTATATGAATCATTTTTGATACATAAAGATTATTTTTTGATACATTTGAGTATCTTCATGCATTAAGGACATGAATTGGTAAATTTTTGAAACTCTTGTGATACGTAAGGGCCCCTTGGTAGTGAAATATGGCTATGTATGGGGGGTTCCCGGTGATACCTAATGTTAATCTTTATAATTTTTAAAGGACATCTGATATTTAAGGGTCCAAAAGTTTCTAATTTTTTATGGATGATGTGTACAGTTCACTTGATATATAGTAGTCCTAAATGGCTAATATGTAACGGTCTCAAATATAATGTACATTTTGAAGGGACTAATTTTTTTAAAAAAAATTAGACTATGATTTTCATTTTTTATTTTTTATTGTAATGAGTAATTGATTTATTTTAATAAATATTAACAGGGAATAATGTTCATTTCGACTAGAATGTCATCAGTTTTCCCTAGTTCTTCATATCTCTTATTTATTTTTCCTCTATGATGATGATATTGTATATTATTTTTAGATCCTTTAATAGTCTAATGTGGACACTATCTATATGTATGGATAACATTCCATAAGTTATTATTATGAGTTCTACTATATATATATATACTTCTATAAGCTGTTCCCTAAAATTATATATTTTTTAGTTTCTATATTTATTATGATTGAATCAAGATTGATTAATGTTTCTCAACAAGTGGAGTCCTTCTAACTCATGTTAAGTTGTTCCCAGATATTTATTATGATATATGTGTGTTATATATTGTGTGATAAATAGACATAGGTGTTGTTACATATGTGAAAATGGGAATTGAATCAAATTGGTTTCTCATTAATACTAATATATAACTATGGGTATTATTTTGTGTAAAATAATGGGATTTCCCATGTATTAAATGTTTTTGTTCTTTAAGATTTTTTTCGTAATGATATCATGTGTTGTGGATAATGTTTCTCGGTATGAGATGATTGATTTGGGTCCTAATGAATTTATTGGTTTTAAACCATGTGAGTATGGAAAATATTGATCACTGGGAATTGGGAGATAATATTTTAAAAAATTTAATATCTCAAGAAATTAATAATGACTATACCCTATGATATACAGAACATAAAGATTGAACAAATAAAAAAAATATTATTTTTCAAATGTAACCTATATAACCTGGATGAAAAATTAGTTGAAATGAATATGATAAACTGATTAACTAAATAAATATAAAGTTCCTTATTAGTAAAAATGTATTGCAAAATTCTTTTAATATAATAAAATATTTGTTAGTAATTTCATTTTGTTCTACAAAAAATCCATTTTCTCCAAAAATAAGTTTCCACCCTTTTCTAAGTGAATATTGTAAATAATTACTAGAATTTATTGAATATTTATTTGAAAAAATGAATTTCATTTTGAATTCATCAGGTCAAAATTATATAGATATTATGCTTTGGTATTTTTTTGAAAAGATTGGTTTTATAACGAATAGTGAGGAATACTGATTTTATAGAAAAATATTATCTTATTTTAAGTTATTAAAAAGTATTTTTTTCATTCATACATAAATTTAATTAGAAACATTTAATTTAAAATAAATCAAATATAATTTTAAAATGTATTTTATCCTTGAATTTAGCATTAATCTATTTTGTATTTAAAAATTGTATTTTTCTAAAAAACTGTTTATCATCGCTTGCTTCCTATATAATTTAAAATTGAATTATTCTATTTTTATGTTTTCATTTTTGAAAAATGGGTTAACTATTTGTAATTAGTATTTAAAAATATATTAAATAAGTCCCTTTTATTAAAGGTCAATAAGAATAGTAACGTTCGTATTTTTATTTACCACCTAAATGGTAAATTGGGAAATTAAAGTAAAATATTTAATGATAGGGATTATAAAATGACCCCCAAAAGTGATCTATGGTTTTTTTGGATGAGTCCATTTTATTCATGGTCATCCTCGATCCAGCTATATTTCATTTTTTGTCCATTTTAATGGTAATAGGAATTTTATAGTATTTTATTTAAAGAAAAGTTTAACATGCCACACTATTGTATTTAATAAATTAAATATCGTTAATATGTGGTTATATAGATGATATATTAAAATCTTAATTATATTTTCAAATATAAAATATTTATATTCCTTAAGTACATTTATTATTAATTTTTTCGTGAATAAATGATAAAAATAAATACTTTCATAATATGGACACAATAATTATTTAATTAATGGTAAAATTACACAAATGATCTTAAAAATATTAAGGGAAATATAAGTTGAGATAATTATTGTAATAAAATAATTTTCTATATAACCTTATCATGTTAGGGATGTATTAAAATAATTGGTTGTAATTATATTTTTTATCATGATATTATTAAAAATAATGTAATGAATAGTTCTGAAAACTGATAATATTCATATTTTAAAATAAATATTACATTACATAAAAATAGGAAGTAAAAAAATATTATATTTTTCAATGTGATTATAATATGGTTTATAATATCAAGCATGGTCTATTTATGGATATTTTTTCTACTTATAGTGACAATATTGAACATCAATTATTGAAAACCCATGTTTCATGATAATTTTAAAAGGGGTTAACAAGGTGTTAAAACCAAATGATAAGGAAAGAAGTCATTTTTTAAGTAATAAATTTCCACAATAGATTTTCGGAAACCATATAATTATTATAGATGTATTTTTTTAGGAATAAAAATGTCCTCAGTTGTCTTATGTTGTAAAATAAAAGGATGTTGTTCAAAGAAGAACTATCATTTTTTATCTAGAATTTCATTTTTATTTAATATTCGACCACCTTAAAATATTCATAAACCATGATAAAATAATATAATAATTATCCTACATATATTTAGATGTTTTTATGTCATTTTGATATTCTATATGCATATCATCTTACAAGAAATGGGAAATAATAATATCATTCATGTGTGTAGAGACCTGAGGCCTGACGTACATGAACATTTCATTACTTTTTCGGAATACTTAATACATAACAAAAACAGACACACAAGGACCATAATAGTTTAGTGTCTTTGGAAACATAGAACATAATCTTCTAATAGTGGTGAAAGATCTTCAACATCTCCATTAATGGTCTTCCCCCTTTTTTTACCTAAAACATTTCTTTATATCCTGGGGAAAAGAAAACATAAAAAGGGTGAGCTCAAATGCTCAGTAAGGGTAAGCATGGATAAAATAAAACATACCATATACCTTTGAACTTAAAAACATGAACATAATGTTGAAACATCAAAAGCCTGAGTAATGACATAAAACATGGAAGTATGTAAGGCATAGATCATAAAGAAACATTAAACATGATAAAATATCATGGGAGTAAAACATGTAATTGTGGCAACCATTCAGCACATGTCATTATTTCCATAGTAGCCACGGCATTGCTGCCAAGACCATCTTAGTGGACAAAGTCCCTTTCTGAATCTAGTTCACTCCTCATTTCAGTCCTGTAACACTGAACCGAATTAACTTACCGTTCCAGCCATGTCTATCTCATGAGATATAAATATTTACCCAATGCATTGGAGGTAGATATAGGTCCCACCCATCTCATAATGAAATTATTCTTACTTGTGCCACAAAATAAACATAAATCATTCATAATAACCCAATAAATAAAATGGGTTTCATAAATATCATCCCATCATCACATAATCTATATAAAGGAAATGGATATCATTTTAATAATAAGGAAAGTGAAACCATGTAAATCATATAGACATTATACTTGAAACATACACATATGAAATAATTTCATCTTAGATGAAAATGGTTTTGATAAAAAACTTTAAATGAATTCTTGAGGAAAATATCCTTTTTTCTTCAAAATAATTTTCTTTTCAAATGTCATGATATTATAGAAGAAAAGGTTTTTGTTGAAAATAGTCATGAAATATTTTGAAGGAAGCTTCATGAAAATAAGGCTTTCTAAAACCATAAAAATTCATTCGTGCCGTATAAGTTAAAAAACATTCTTCTCATAATTTTGCTGGAAAAGTCAAAAAGTACCTCGTAATAGAAAGATTACATACATACCATGTAGTAAAAGTCGAAAATGGAAACATACATGAAAATGTTTTATAAAACATGGACATGGATGATAGAAATAACCCCAGTAAATACTTACGAATAAGCAATCTCGGATAAAAATGAGATTTGCAAAATTATCCCTTACCTTAGGTCCGATATGCTTCGTACGTATCTGAACCCCCTGTATAATGATTTAAATAATGTTATTGAATTATTACAGAATAATATTCATTGTTATTATATCATATATGGTCCACTTATGAATTTATATTACCTATTCTTTTGTAAATTCATGTTAAAGTAGCATTTTGGGTAAAATCGTCTCATTTTTCGTTCTTGTTTTAACTTGTAATTATTAATATGATTAGTTGGATCATGATTAGTTATATCCAGAATGTAAAACATGATAAATATATAATATATATTCAGAATATATATATATATAATATAGATAAATGGAATGAAATACACCGTTCATGGAGACAGTAGGTCGTACGTACGCATGAACGCTGTTTTCATTTCCTTATTGAATTGAATGGAATTAAGTAGATGACATACATATATATATACATAAATCCAGTATCATTATTATGTAATATATTTAATTATTACTTATTATATATACTTTATAATCATTCATGAATGGTTAATCATTGAGAATGAATCTCATCGCGTCGTGGAGACGATAGTCCGTACTTACGCACGAGTGATGATATCATTCCCATGATCCTGGAATTGTATTAAAGTGTATGTATAATATTTAAGAATCAAGATCACTTTACAATAATCATATATAGTCATTATTTACACCATTATACCCATCCAAGTAAGGTGGTGGTGGAAAATAGATTACACCACGGCGTGGAGACTGTATTCCGTACGTACGCACACACGGTGATTTCATTTTCCGTAGGATATATAAATTGCGAAATAGGGTTTTTTAATACTTATAATAACATATAAGTTTATTAGTGATACTGATGTTATTATTTCACAATGAAACAACAAAATAAGAATAAGTGGAAGAAGAAATAAAGTTGAAAGAATCGGTAACGAACATTATCTCTTCTTTGAAGCACCTCTTTGAGACCTCCTCTTAGGGCACTACAATTGGTCTTTGAAGAAGACCCGGACCTCTAAGATGTTTCTAGGGAAGTGGATAAGAGAATTTTGCAGGGTTTGGCCGAGCATGAAGGCTCAAATTGGTTTGAGGAAGATAGGGAGGAGGTGCCCTTTTATAAGGGAGGAGAGGGGCACCTTTGGAAATCTTAAAAATATTAATTTATAATAAATCTAACCCCACTTAAAAACCATAAAAAATGACACATATTCGAATATAAGATTAGATAGGGTTTTAATATCATCAACCAATAAAATTTAGACATGTTAGGAAATTATTTTAAACATTATCAACTTGATTTATCCTTAATCAATTTAATTTTATTTGTGGTAATGCCATTCTAAATTTTATCTTATAACAAAAAATTACATATTTTTTGTGAGTTTTCCATAATTGGATACATTATTCTATTTTAGACCATATAAATTTATATTTATAATTTTTAAAAAGTTTTGTGATTTTTAAACAATTTTATAATATGTTGTTTTTATAAAATAACAATAGTGTCAATTTTGACACTATTCATTTATATGAATTTAAATAAAATATATACAGAAGATATGTTCTAAATAAAAGCATAAATAGATTCCTAAAAGGCCATATGTATCTATAAAATTAGTGGAGAACATAAAATAGTTCATATAATATTTATTTTATTATTTTTAAAACCATTTATTTGGTTTATCTCTTAATTAAATAATTACTACAACAATTTATTATAATTATTTAATATACTTATATGATTCATAAAATTAAAAATAAAATCCTATGATTAAGATAAATCTATTAACTTTCAAAATAATACTTTTACTCTAATTTATCATCTTAAAATTACACTAGTTAAATTGTTATATTTATTAAATTATGAAGGTGACAACTTTGGCATCATTTAAAATAAAATAATATATATCTGTCATAATTGCTTGTATAAGAATCCAAATGGTAAACTATTTGACCATTGGATGATTATAGTTTCCATTTACCTGACCAATAAGTTTTGGTAAGGGTTTTCTGCCTTTTATGGTCACTGTTAGTTTAATAAAAATTATATTCTTGATTTTTTAATAGATAAATAATTTCTGCATCACTATTGTGTCACAATTAATGATAATTATTTAATCCCAAAAATTTCTAAATAAATTCTCATGATATAGATAATTTTCTTATATTTTTGTAGACTATTTATTTTAGATGTTTCATGAAGTTTATCACTAACTTTAAATTATTATACTTATAGTATTTAAGAGAGTAACATGTTGTCACTTTCATTGGTTTTAATAATAATTAAATTATTTTCATGGAAAAAAGTCTAATAATGAATCTAATCCGACCCTTAGGTAATATGGGTTGACTTTTTGTAGTCATCCAATAGGATTTTCCAAGTGTTAGGGTAATTTTATACTCTTATATTTACCCTTAATTACCCGATTTACCTTTAACTATGATAAATAAAATTTACCGTAGTTACTATTCACAATGCCCAAAAATAAAAAGTATCTTATTAACATAATTTGGACCCACTGATTCCAAATATGGTATCCATTTTTCCAAAATAAATACACAAAAGTTGCAGAAATTAAATTAAAATTAATCCCATTGTCGAAAGAAAACAGGTTTTTCTTTAAAACATTGCAACAGATTGAATTGATTTAACCTATAAATTCAAGGTAAAATCAATGCTAATGACATACATTATATTAAATGGTAAAAATATATTCTCTTTATACTTTAAAACCATTCAATATTATAATTTTACCACATAAGATATTACGATGAAAAAATTTGTTTTTAATTAAAATATAGCGTGTTGTTACTATTCATTAAAATATGAAAGTTATCATAATAAAATGAAAAATTTATTCAAAGTAAATTTTTATTTCTTGATTCCAGAGAATAATTTTATTTTGTCTAATGGAACTTATAAACATTTCAAAAACTAGATTTAATGTGGGTGCGCCATCAAAAGGCGGCAAAACTGTATTTTTTGAAAAATACTTATTTTACTCGAAAAATTTATTTTGTTCTTATACCATGTTCTAGAAAATGTGTAAGATGAATAATAATGTTATAAAATTCAAAATTTAGTTAATACTATTCATAACAGTTAGTTCATAATAATATTATAATAATATATTGTTGTTTAGTAAAACCTGGTATTGCGTACAACACATGCTATCAGGGAAGGTCATGATTGTGTGTAATGCAAGCCATGTCAGGGTTACGTGTAGTGCATGACTCCTTTGTTGTTGCATATAACAGAATCCAACCATATTTTATTTATACATTGAATATATATATATATATATACTCAATGTTGTGTAGAATAACTTCTATTAAACAAACTTGAAATTGTGTGTAACACAAGCCAAGAATAGTGTTGCGTATACTGCATGATAATCTTGGTGTATCATACAACAGAAGATATGAATGAAATTAAAAAGAATGCATCTTATAAAATCTCGGGTTGTAACATTCTACCCCCCTTAAAATGAATTTCTCCCTCGAAATTCGTCGGGGTTATAAATCGTTTACTATTCATAGAAACCCACATCGTAAAAAGAAATACCAAAACAGAACTTTAAAAACTAAAGTATGAAATATAACGGTTACCAAAATTAACTTATCAATGGGTTTCCGTATAGGATAACATTGGTGAAAATATGGATATGGAAGAGAAATCTAACCATCATTTTCTGATAGAGAGTGGTAGAGAACATGGCTATGAAAAGGCCAACAATCATGAAGCCATAAATCTGTGGTGATCTAAAGAACCATCTGATTCATCAGATATAAAGCAACTAGGACAACATTTTTTTTCTCAAGATCAGTTCCCTGAAGATGATGAAATTGGAATTAGAAGAAATACTTTCGTGATTTTGGTATAGTTTCACCATTGGTTGTTCTTTGGACAATTTCCACATCATCTCTTAAAGAAATGAAGTCGAATTTGTCATTCGTGATGTGTTAGAAGATCATTTGATATAATGCTGGGTCATTCCATCTGTCTCAAACAAAAGGTTAGAAAAGTTATCAAAAAAAAATACATAAGTCCATCTATAGTGAGATTAATCATATATGGTTCCTAAAATGGACTTATACTTCATATATGATACTTCTTAATATAATAAACTAGTTTTTACTAAACAGGGACTTCCTGTAGGCCAGTGGTAGGCGATAAAGGCCAGTCGCACTTTGGTTGTGGGTTCGACTCCCACAGCCTTGTCTGACGCAATGGGCTGTCGCCCATCCTGCAGGTTGTCCTTTTTTGAAAACTACATTACTATAACATCTCATAAATAATATCAAAAAAAGTTCTATCCTTAAACAATACTAACTTATGTACAACATAATTCATTCTAATCTTTAGGCTTATCAAAAATACTTCGGTCCAAGCTCATAGTATAAAGAAAACAATTACTTGAAATGTCATCAAACAAGCATTCAAATATCATCATTTATCCCCCATATATCTTGTTGGTCACATTCCAATCATGTGAATACCATAATCATGTATTCTCTTGAAAAATGAATACCGATTGAACCATAGTGAAAACATGAATGCAATTAATAGTTAACACTTTCTACATACCAAAATCCTCAAAATTCTATATACTCAAACCATGATATCACTTAGTCCTTATATCAATCATGAGGTCATGAATACTGTCGAACATTTCATTTTCTCCTTATCCCTTCATTATGCGCATATCATATGCTTTCCAAAATATTTGAATCACTTTTCATGGTTACCAGTACCTTAAAATTATTGAAAACCACAATAGACTAATACAAAAATATTCCAATACACAATAAAATTACCTCAACAACATTATTCTTGAATACCAATACATAAACACTTCAATCCATCCTCTTCCATGATTGTCATGGAATAAGTCCTTCCTTGATTTAGAAGTAACTTTTTAGGTCAGGGCATTGAGTTGGGCAATGCCCATGTTCTCCAAAAATAATGCATTGAACTCCATAACAGTCTGTCACTCTATGAACCTTTTCTCCACACAGATAACATCGGTCCCTCCATTTGAGGTATTCCTCAAGGTCCTTCTTCCCTTCTTTAGAAATCTCAATCTTCCTTTTTTTATGCTCCTCAACATGCGAACATGCATAATAGTCTATCATCCTCTTATTTGATGAATTAGGCAAACCACTAAATTTCACCTTGTTAATCATATATCCCGATGACTGATTCGGCATAATCACAAAATCTTTCACTCTAGGCATTACACAATTTTGTTGCTCATAGTCACCAATTTGTCCATTGGATTCAATGTTAACCGAATTCCTTATGGTCCCCTCCATTAACTAAATCCCAAAACGAATTCTGTGAGAGGAAAAATCATGCTAGAGAACACAACTTAGTAAAGGGGGAGTACCCTCAATATCTAACATCTTAGGTTAAATTATAAGATCCTTAGCGCAATTCTAGGACTATAACCTATACGTATACTTAACCTTAGAGACACCCCTAGACATACCTTAGAAATATCTCTAGGGATCTAACTAATGTTTTCGCATCCTAGTTTCCAAAGGTTGACTAAACCTTCCTCTGATAACAACTGTAGAGACCCGAGGCCTGACGTACATGAACATTTCATTACTTTTGCGGAATACTTAATACATAACAAAAACAGACACACAAGGACCGTAATAGTTTAGTGTCTTTGGAAACTTGGAACGTAATCTTCTAATCATGGTGAAAGATATTCAACATCTCCCTTAAAGATATTCCCCCTTTTTTTACCTAAAACCTTTATTTATATCCTGGGGAAAAGAAAACATAAAAAGGGTGAGCTTAAATGCTCAGTAAAGGTAATCATGGGTAAAATAAAACATACCATATACATTTGAACTTTAAAACATGAACATAATGTTTAAACATCAAAAGATTGAGCAATGACATAAAACATGGAAGTATGTAAGACATAGATCATAAAGAAACATTAAACATGATAAAATAGAATGGGAGTAAAACATGTAATTGTGGCAACCATTCAGCACATGTCATGATTTCCATAGTAGAAAAGGAATTGCAGCCAAGACCATCTTAGTGGACAAAGTCCCTTTCTGAATCGAGTTCACTCCTCGTTTCAGTCCTATAACACTGAACCGAATTAACTGTAAAGACCCGTAAAATTCAAGGGAAATTTTTTCTTAATTTTCTTTAGAATTTTACAAGAGCGCGGTTTCAGACGGCACCTGATTCCGAGGCCCGGAGTGCCCGGAATCAATTTCCGAAGTTTGGCTCGGGTACGTTCAGTGAACGAACGAGCGGGATTTTCTAACTTTTGATCCGGTGCTCAGAATTGAAATCCGAGGGCACCGATGAACTCGCAGCGCCGATATTCGCTTAAAGAGACCTTTTCAGAAGTTGCATTTGTTGCGGGTTGAAAGTTAGTTTTTGGGATTTTAGTTTAAGTTAAATAAAATTTGTGAAGAACAAATTTTATTTTAACTTGTTAAATCCTACCAAAGGGAGTTGGGAGTGGGACCCACATCCACTTAACCATCCTTGGGAGGATTAAGTGTGGTGGGGCCCACACGAACCCCAACTCCTCAAATTCTCTCAAAACCTCCCCTTTAACCCATTTCAATTAATGTTGACAACTTGGCTGAATTAATTGAAGAGGATTAATTTAAATTTCAAACCTTTGAAATTCTTGTGGTTAAGTTATGTAATAATATAAGTAAAAGCTTATATTATTCTAGGGGATTCTTTTACCACCTTGTGAGGATTTCTTGAGAGCTTTGAGAGCTTTTTCCTTTTTCTTCAACTTTGACGAAGAACTCTCAAGGCTTGACGAAGAACGCTCAAGCTCCGACGAAGAACGCCACTCCTTCCTTCTTCGTCTACCGTGTCAACGAAAGGGAACACCACTTCTTCCTCGGACATCCTTCGTCGGCATATGAAGATTCGTCAACGACGTACTTCTTCGGACGCACCTCTTCGTCATCGGATTTGACGAGCAGCTACCGCGACGCCCGACCTCCGCGACGTCGTCTTCCGCGGAACGTTGACAAATCTTCGAACCTTATACCAAGGTAGGGGTTGTTGATTTATTGTTTAATTATTTCATTCTTGATCGTGGATCTAGCATGTCTAACGTGAGGCAATTGAATATTTTATGTTGTGATTTTATTTAACGTGAGGGGGGCCGGACGGCATGAACACGGCCGAACCCCCTCCATCGTTCATGTTGTTTTATCTTGCGGGTGGAAGCAAGGTGGCGTGGTGTCGTCGCACCACGCGGATAATTGTATGTTTATCTTGCGCGACGCCGTCGCGTGCGCGCCGTAGATGAATCATCAAGAACGCGACGACGTCGCGCAACGTCAAGGGAAAACGAAGGCGCGTTGGAGGGGCGCGGTGCCGTCGCACCGCGCCGGACGACGAACACCGCGGCCGGTTCCGGGCCGCGGCGGGATGAGAAGACCGGCGGCCGGGCCGCCGGTGTCGGAATCCGAAGAGGGGACCGGATTTTCCGGTCCCGTTGGAGAAAACCGGCCGGCCGGATAGTATTAAACCGGGGGAATTTAATCCCCCGGCCAGCACACAAAACCCCCCCTCATTTATGAGGGGGGCGGTTCTTTGAAGGGGGGGGGGGGGCAGGCGGCCCCCGGTTCCACACAAACAGGCCCCCCACGTGGGGGGGGGGGGGCGTTTTTAAAACAAGGGCGCGACTATATGCCGCGCCGCCCCTTTCAATCAGCGGGGGCTTTGCCCCCTGCGCTGCCTCCGTGCGGCGCCAGGCCGCCGCGGCCGCCGCGCCGCCGGCCGGGCCGGGCCGGGTCGGACCCGGGTCGAGTCGACCCGATTCGGGTCAACCCAGTTTGGGTCAGACCAGGGGGGGTCAGGCCGGGTCGGCCCGGACCCGGACCCCCCGTTTCGAATCATTTTCGGCCTTTTGGCCATAACTTGAGCCACGGACCTCCGATCGACGAACCGTCTGCGGAAACGCGATCCTTGGATCGAGACGGTCATTTCGGTATATCGCACTCAAGGTTTCGGTTTACTTTGAGTTCGGCCGGGTTGGTTCGTTCACGAAACCAACCGGGCCTTCGGAGCGGAAACGCTCATATCTTGAGCTACGGACGTCTGATTGACGTGCCGTCAGCTGTGTTGTGTTCCTCTTAGTGAGACGGATCTTTTGGCATACTCCGCCCGAGGTTTGGACGTAGGTGGAGTACGGTCGGGTTGGTTTTGCCTTAAAAACCAACCGGGCCCCGGGGACGAAAATGCCAATAACTCTCAGACCGGGCGTCCGATCGACGTGCCATCTGTTGTGTTGAGTTCCTGTTGTCGATACAGAACTTTTGGATACATAAACTCTGAACTTTTGTGACAGTTGATGTATCAGCCTCTCGGCTCGTGGAGCGGACCCTCCGAATGAGCTTGCTGTGTGCGGGAACCCTAGTGCTGGCTGCGACTGTTACTGTGACTACTACTACTACTACTGCTACTGTGACTGCGACGACGACAGTACAGAGATCCTGTGTGGATTCGACGACGACGACTAAAGCACTCAGCGATCCTACGTGGATCAGTGCTACAGGTCCTGTGTGGGCCCGATCCTGTGTGGGTCTTGCGGTGACTATCTACAGGTCCTGTGTGGGCCCGATCTTGTGTGGGTCTTGCGGTGACTATCTACAGGTCCTGTGTGGGCCCGATCCTGTGTGGGTCTTTTGTGGGGGTTAGTTACCTATCGATCCTTCGTGGATCCGACGACTTAGATGGATCAGATATCATCTTTATCGTCCTTTGAAGAAGTATACCTGTGTGAGCTGAATCTGTTGCTTTCCTGTGTGGATTGTGTTGTGCAATCCTATGTGGATTACGTTTTGCCTTCCTATGTGGAATACGTTTACTTTCCTGTGTGGACGGAGTTGTACTTGGGCTCGGAGGTTGGATCGTATCTGAATTTGATGACTTAGGTATATGTATGGGCATATACCTAAGCAGAGTCGGTTGTTACTTCGTGATTGTACCTTTTTTCGTGGTTTATCCTTTGTGGATTTGAGAGACCTTCAGGGGTCTCGGGGTCCCTACTGAGTAGCTTATACTCACCCCTGCACGGGCTTTGCCCGCACTACGTTGTGTTGGTTGCAGACGACGGACAGCGTTGACCTTAGCTGAGGCTTGCAGAGCGGGACGGTACCCGGAGGTGGACCACTGGGCCGGACGTGCACGGAGCGGACGGCGGGACCCGTGGAGCAGAGGAGCTATCTGTACCCACCCTTCAGGTGGGATTTCCAGTGGACAGCTCGGTGTAGCGGCTTTTACTTCTCAGTTTCTGTTTTCCCTTTCGAGTTGTACTTTACTTTCAGTTTGGGTTTGTATACTGGCCCATTTACTTTTCCGCACTTTCAGTTGTACTCTGCTTTTGTTTAGTGTTTACTTTCCGTTTGCTTACTCTGTGGTGTTTGTTTACTTTACAAAGGCAATGCCTTCCCTTTTTACCGGGATTTAGGCCTTGGTGCTAGTCGCCAGCCCCTGGCCTATGGAAGGCGGGCTTGGGGTAGTCACGGCACGGACCCCGAGGGCGGGTCGTGACAAATTGGTATCAGAGGAGTTCGGTTCTACCGCGAACTCTGATCTTTTCTATGTGAAGCAATAATTTTTAGCGTATTGAGTGTGGTTATCAGTCCAGGGAGTCTAGTGTTGGTGCGGCGGCCGACGTATCCGTACACCAGGACCCTGACTTCTGATTTCCGACTTAATGCACGAGAACATTGATTGCGTGTGTGTTTCAAAGTTTTCTTTGTGATTTCTTTGTGTCAGCTCACCAGGTATACTGTTTGACCGTGGCGCACCTGTTTCCTTTCAGGATGGCCCCACGACGGCAGCCAGCTAGGGTTCCGAGAGTCGAGTGTGACGACAGCCCACCGAGCGATGAGGCTTCGGTACAGGGCCCTCTTGCAGTTGAGGCACCAGTGATACTACCATAGGTTGGGCCATCGATGCCACCAGCCCCAGCAGTAGGCGATGCACGCCACTTGAGAGCGCTGCACGAGTTCCAGCGCCAGAGGCCACCCAGGTTCCGGGGAGAGACGGACCCGCAGGCAGCTGAGGATTGGCTGGAGGCTGTGGTGGGAGTCTTCAGGCTAGTGGGGACGCCGACAGACTTCATGGTGATCTTTGCTGCCAGCCTCCTTCAGGCAGCAGCAGGCAGGTGGTGGAGCCACTTGTTTCAGTTTTGCGACGGGATGACCTTCGCATGGGAAGACTTAGAGACCTTCTTCAGGGTGGATTTTGTGCCAGTAGCTCTACACCCCGAGTGTGTATAGGAGCTTCTGCCTTTACCGCGTGTTTTTCGATCAGTAGCCGAGTCATCTGTGGGCAGTAGACAGATGATGCGGAGGTCCAGGAGGACCAGACTAGCAGTTGGAAGATCTCGGGTTTTAGGACCGGTGGTGCGGGGCACCCGAGGTGGGGTCAGAGCCAGGTGTGCCAGAAACGGACAATGTTACTCTTGCGGCGGGAAGGGTCACCTGGCACGTGACTGTCTGACTCCTCGTACGATTGATCAGCGGGTGTTAGAGGAGCCACTGAGACAGAAGCAGCGGTGAGTGCTTGAGCAACAGCCGAGTAGTGGACAAGGCAGTAGAGCTCCGAGAGTAGGTGGACAGGAGAGGAACTAGTGGATACGTCTCTTGTACTTCTAGTTCCATTTTGCTATTGTATTCGTGTCTTGTACTATGAGCTGCAATAATAAAAAGACACTTATCTTTGTTTGCTTTACTTTCCTTTTGTTTGATTGATACTGAGTGGTTCCGATTAAACTGTTGACTTGACCCTCACTTTCGAGATTTCAACTAGAGGAGACCCAGTAACCTCACACTGATGCCGACAGTGTGACTCGACCCTTGGAGGCGAGAGTGACAGTTGGATCTCTTGGTAGCAGCGTCGAGGCCTTACGACGTCATCCTTACCATGATTTATCTAATCATGACAGGATTGACTGTATTAGGCAAGGAACGTGGTTCATCCAGGGGATGAGACCGAATTTCACTTTTCGGAAAGGAGAAATCTTTGCAGCTAGCCTCTTTGTAGATATCCTTCATGGATAGAGATGGAGCAGCCTTCCTTCAGTCTCTCACAGTCACTCCTCCACTACTGCAGCGAGTCAGGAAGGCACAGCGTGGGGACGCTGACTGTGAGACACGGCGTGCACAGATATCCTCGGGACATACATCTGATGGTTTCTACCTTGGAGTAGAGCACGACATCCTTTTCAGAGGACGTACCATGGTACCAGTCACTTTGCGAGAGGAGGTGCTGAGAGAGTTTCACACTTCTCCTTTGGCGGTACATCCTGGAGTGGTGAAGATGTACCAGGATCTCAGACGACAGCACTGGTGGCCGGGCATGAAGAAGGTTGTAGCAGAGTTCGTTTCTCGATGCCTCACCTGCCAGCAGGTGAAGGCAGAGCATCAGGTACCAGCAGGCTTGGTACATCCCTTGGAGGTTCCGGAGTGGAAGTGGGACGGCATATCTATGGACTTCATGACTGGACTTCCACGCACTTCCAGAGGTCACGACTCCATCTGGGTGATTGTTGACTGACTAACCAAGTCGGCACACTTATTACCCATCAGAGAGCAGGTCTCAGTGGAGAGCTTGGGACGTCTCTACGTTCAGGAGATTGTGTGGCTCCACGGCGTTCCATCATCTATCGTCTCCGATCGAGATGCTCGCTTCACTTTCCGGCTTTGGAAGGGGTTACAGGAGGCGTTCGGGATGCAACTACGTCTGAGCACAGCCTTTCACCCTCAGACGGATGGTCAGACGGAGAGGACCATTCAGACTCTCGAGGACATGCTCCGCGCATGTGTCCTCGACTTTGGTCGTAGCTGGGAGGACCACCTACCCTTGGTGGAGTTTGCGTACAACAACAGCTACCACTCCACCATCGGGATGGCACCGTACGAGGCGTTGTACGACCGACCTTGTAGATCTCCTTTGTGCTGGACAGACCCTGGAAAGTCAGCACTAGTGGGACTGGAGATGGTCCAGGCCACGACAGAGAAGGTCCAGGTCATCCAGGAGCGGATGAGGACAGCTCAGAGCCGGCAGAAGTCATATGCTGACAGGAGGAGGAGGCCACTAGAGTTCGAGGATGGCGACCACGTCTTCTTGCGGGTCTCACCTCGACGTGGTATTCGGAGATTTGGCCGAGGCGGCAAGTTATCTCCGCGCTTCATCGGACCCTTCCAGGTCCTCAGCAGGGTTGGCGAGGTGGCTTATCGCCTGGCTCTACCACCTCAGTTGCACCGGGTGCACGACGTCTTCCACGTGTCTCAGCTGAGGAGATACGTGCACGACCCGGCGCACATCATTGATCATGGGGAGCTTGACGTTGACGATGGGGCAACTTTTACGGAGGTCCCGGTGGAGATAGAGGATCCACAGGAGCGGGTCCTGCGTGGGCGATCGATTCCTCTTGTGCGCATCAGATGGCAGCACGGGAATCTCCAGGAGAGCACATGGGAGCGGGAGGCTCAGATGCATGCTCAGTACCATCATTTGTTTCCCTTGTTTTTGATGTATCTTTACGGGGACGTAAAGCCCTGAGGTGGGAGTAATGTAAAGACCCGTAAAATTCAAGGGAAATTTTTTCTTAATTTTCTTTAGAATTTTACGAGAGCGCGGTTTCAGACGGCACCTGATTCTGAGGCCCGGAGTGCCCGGAATCAATTTCCGAAGTTTGGCTCGGGTACATTCAGTGAACGAACGAGCGGGATTTTCTAACTTTTGATCCGGTGCTCGAAATTGAAATCCGAGGGCACCGATGAACTCGCAGCGCCGATATTCGCTTAAAGAGACCTTTTCGGAAGTTGCGTTTGTTGCGGGTTGAAAGTTAGTTTTTGGGTTTTTAGTTTAAGTTAAATAAAATTTGTGAAGAACAAATTTTATTTTAACTTGTTAAATCCTACCAAAGGGAGTTGGGAGTGGGACCCACATCCACTTAACCTCCCTTGGGAGGATTAAGTGTGGTGGGGCCCACACGAACCCCAACTCCTCAAATTCTCTCAAAACCTCCCCTTTAACCCATTTCAATTAATGTTGACAACTTGGCTTAATTAATTGAAGAGGGTTAATTTAAATTTCAAACCTTTGAAATTCTTGTGGTTAAGTTATGTAATAATATAAGTTAAAGATTATATTATTCTAGGGGATTCTTTTAACACCTTGTGAGGATTTCTTGAGAGCTTTGAGAGCTTTTTCCTTTTTCTTCAACTTTGACGAAGAACGCTCAAGGCTTGACGAAGAACGCTCAAGCTCCGACGAAGAACGCCGCTCCTTCCTTCTTCATCTACCGTGTCAATGAAAGGGAACGCCACTTCTTCCTCGGACATCCTTCGTCGGCATATGAAGATTCGTCAACGACGTACTTCTTCGGACGCACCTCTTCGTCATCGGATTTGACGAACGGCTACCGCGACGCCCGACCTCCGCGACGTCGTCTTCCGCGGAACGTTGACAAATCTTCGAACCTTATACCAAGGTAGGGGTTGTTGGTTTATTGTTTAATTATTTCATTCTTGATCGTGGATCTAGCATGTCTAACGTGAGGCAATTGAATATTTTAAGTTGTGATTTTATTTAACGTGAGGGGGGCTGGACCGCATGAACACGACCGAACCCCCTCCATCGTTCATGTTTTTTTATCTTGCGGGTGGAAGCAAGGTGGCGTGGTGTCGTCGCACCACGCGGATAATAGAATGTTTATCTTGCGCGACGCCGTCGCGCGCGCGCCGTAGATGAATCATCAAGAATGCGACGACGTCGCGCCGCGTCAAGGGGAAACGAAGGCGCGTTGGAGGGGCGCGGTGCCGTCGCACCGCGCCGGACGATGAACACCACGGCCGGTTCCGGGCCGCGGCGGGATGAGAAGACCGGCGGCCGGGCCGCCGGTGTCGGAAGCCGAAGAGGGGACAGGATTTTTCGGTCCCGTTGGAAAAAAACCGGCCGGCCAGCTGGCCGGCCGGATAATATTAAACCGGGGGAATTTAATCCCCCGGCCAGCACACAAACCCCCCCTCATTTATGAGGGGGGCGGTTCTTTGAAGGGGGGGGGGGGGGGGGGGGGGGCAAGCGGCCCCTGGTTCAACACAAACAGGCCCCCCACGTGGGGGGGGGGGCGTTTTTAAAACAAGGGCGCGGCTATATTCCGCGCCGCCCCTTTCAATCAGCGGGGGCTTTGCCCCCCGCGCTGCCTCCGTGCGGCGCCAGGCCGCCGCGGCCGCCGCGCCGCCGCGCCGCCGGCCGGCCGGGCCGGGTCGGATCCGGGTCGGGTCGACCCAGTTCGGGTCAGACCAGGGGGGGTCGGGCCGGGTCGGCCCGGACCCGGACCCCCCGTTTCGAATCATTTTCGGTCTTTTGGCCATAACTTGAGCCACGGACCTCCGATCGACGAACCGTCTGCGGCAACGCGATCCTTGGATCGAGACGGTCGTTTCGGTATATCGCACTCAAGGTTTCGGTTTACTTTGAGTTCGGCCGGGTTGGTTCGTTCACGAAACCAACCAGGCCTTCGGAGCGGAAACGCTCATATCCTGAGCTACAGACGTCTGATTGACGTGCCGTCAGCTGTATTGTGTTCCTCTTAGTGAGACGGATCTCTTGGCATACTCTGCCCGAGGTTTGGACGCAGGTGGAGTACGGTCGGATTGGTTTTTCCTTAAAAACCAACCGGGCCCCGGGGACGAAAATGCCAATAACTCTCAGACCGGGCGTCCGATCGACGCGCCGTCTGTTGCGTTGAGTTCCTGTTGTCGATATGGAACTTTTGGATACATCAACTCTGGACTTTGTGACAGTTGATGTATCAGCCTCTCGGCTCGTGGAGCGGACCCTCTGAACGAGCTTGCTGTGTGCGGGAACCCTAGTGCTGGCTGCGACTGTTACTGTGACTACTACTGCTACTACTGCTACTGTGACTGCGACGACGACAGTACAGAGATCCTGTGTGGATTTGACGACGACGACTACAGCACTCAGCGATCCTACGTGGATCAGTGCTACAGGTCCTGTGTGGGCCCGATCCTGTGTGGGTCTTGCGGTGACTATCTACAGGTCCTGTGTGGGCCCGATCCTGTGTGGGTCTTGCGGTGACTATCTACAGGTCCTGTGTGGGCCCGATCCTGTGTGGGTATTTTGCGGGGGTTAGTTACCTATCGATCCTTCGTGGATCCGATGACTTAGATGGATCAGATATCATCTTTATCGTCCTTTGAAGAAGTATACCTGTGTGAGCTGAATCTGTTGCTTTCCTGTGTGGATTGTGTTGTGCAATCCTGTGTGGATTACGTTTTTCTTTCCTATGTGGAATACGTTTACTTTCCTGTGTGGACTGAGTTGTACTTGGGCTCGGAGGTTGGAGCGTATCTGAATTTGATGACTTAGGTATATGTATGGGCATATACCTAAGCAGAGTCGGTTGTTACTTCGTGATTGTACCTTTCTTCGTGGTTTATCCTTTGTGGATTTGAGAGACCTTCAGGAGTCTCGGGGTCCCTACTGAGTAGCTTATACTCACCGCTGCACGGGCTTTGCCCGCACTACGTTGTGTTGGTTGCAGACGACGGACAGCGTTGACCTTAGCTGAGGCTTGCAGAGCGGGACGGTACCCGGAGGTGGACCACTGGGCGGGACGTGCACAGAGCGGACGGCGGGACCCGTGGAGCAGAGGAGCTATCTGTACCCACCCTTCAGGTGGGATTTCCAGTGGACAGCTCGGTGTAACGGCTTTTACTTCTCAGTTGCTGTTTTCCCTTTCGAGTTTTACTTTACATTCAGTTTGGGTTTGTATACTGGCCCATTTACTTTTCCGCACTTTCAGTTGTACTCTGCTTTTGTTTAGTGTTTACTTTCTGCTTGCTTACTCTGTGGTGTTTGTTTACTTTACAAAGGCAATGCCTTCCCTTTTTACCAGGATTTACGCCTTGGTGCTAGTCGCCAGCCCCTGGCCTATGGAAGGCGGGCTTGGGGTAGTCACGGCACGGACCCCGAGGGCGGGTCGTGACATTAACTTTCCATTCCAGCCATGTCTATCTCATGAGATATAAATCTTTACCCAATTAATTGGAGGGAGATATATGTCCCACCCATCTTCTAATGAAATCATTCTTACTTGTGCCACAAAATAAACATACATCATTCATAATAACCCAATAAATAAAATGGGCTTCATAAATATCATTCCATCATCACATAATCCATATAAAAGAAATGGATATCATTTTCATAATAAGGAAAGTGAAACCATGTAAGTCATAGAGACATTATACTTGAAACATACACATATGAAATAATATTTCTTAGATGAAAATGGTTTTGATAAAACACTTTAAATGAATTCTTGCGGAAAATATCATTTTTTATTCAAAATAATTTTCTTTTCAAAATCTCATGAAATTTTAGAAGAAAATGTTTTTGTTGAAAATAGTCATGAAATCTTTTGAAGGATGTTTCATGAAAATAAGGCTTTATAAAACCATAAAAATCCATTCGTGCCGTATAAGTTAAAAAAACATTCTTCTCGTGCTTTTTCTGGAAAAGTAAAAAAGTATCTCGTATTAGAAAGATTCCATACATACCATGTAGTAAAATTCAAAAATGGAAACATAAATGAAAACACTTTTATAAGACATGGACATGGATGATAGAAATAACCCCAGTAAATACTTACGAATAAGCAATCTCGGATAAAAATGAGATTTGCAAAATTATCCCTTACCTTAGGTCTGATATGCTTCTTACGTATCTGAACCCCATTTATAATGATTTAAATAATGTTATTGACTTATTAAAGAATCATATTCATTGTTATTATATCATATATGGTCCACTTATGACTTTATATTACCCGTTCTTTTGTAAATTCATGTTAAAGTAGCGTTTTGGGTAAAATCGTCTCATTTGTTGTTCGTGTTTTAACTTGTAATTGTTATTATGATTACTTGGATCATGATTACTTATATCCAGAATGTAAAACATGATAAATTTATAATATATATTCATAATATTCATATATATAATATTTAGATAAATGGAATGAAATACACCGTTCATGGAGACGGTAGGTCGTACGTACGCATGAACACTATTTTCATTTCCTTATTGAATTGAATGGAATTAAGTAGATGACATACATATATATATATATATATAAATCCAGTATCATTATTATGTCATATATTTCATTATTACTTATTATATATACTTTATAATCATTCATGAATGGTTAATCATTGAGAATGAATCTCATCGCGTCGTGGAGACGGTAGTCCGTACGTACGCACGAGCGATGATATCATTCCCATGATCATGGAATTGTATTCAAGTTTATGTATAATATTTAAGAATCAATATCACATTAAAATAATCATATATTGTCATTATTTACACCATTATACCCATCCAAGTAAGGTGGTGGTGGAAAATGGATTACACCACGGCGTGGAGACGGTATTCCGTACGTACGCATGCGCGGTGATTTCATTTTCCGTAGGATGGATAAATTATGAAATAGGGTTGTTTCATACTTATAATAACATATAAGTGTATGAGTGATACTGATGTTATTATTTCATAATTAAACAGATAAGAAGAAGAAGTGGAAGAAGAAATAAAGTTAAAAGAATCGGTAACGAACATTACCTCTTCTTTGAAGCGCCTCTTTGAGACCTCCTCTTAGGGAACTAAAATTGGTCTTTGAAGAAGACTAGGACCACTAGGATGTATCTATGGAAGTGTATAAGAGAATTAGGAAGGGTTTGGCCGAGCTTTGAGGCTCAAATTGGTGTGAGGAAGAGAGGGAGGAGGTTCCCTTTTATAAGGAAGGAGATGGGCACCTTTGAAATCTTAAAAATATTAATTTATAATAAATCTAACCCCATCTAAAAACCTCCAAAAATGACTCATATTCGAATATAAGATGATATAGGGTTGTAATCTCATCCACCAATAAAATTTAGACATGTTAAGAAATTATTTTAAACATTATCAACCTGATTTATCCTTACTTATTCAATTTAATTTTATTTTTGGTAATAACATTCTAAATTTTAACTTATAACAAAAAATTACAAATTTTTTGTTAATTGTTAATAATTTGATACTTTATAAAATTTAAACCATATAAATATAAATTTATAAATTTTAAATATTTTTTGTGATTTTCAAACAATTTTATAATATGTAATTTTTATAAAATAACAATAGTGTCAAATTTGACACTATCCATTTATAAGAATTTAAATAAAATATATACAGAAGATATGTTCGAAATAAAAGCTTTAATAGATTAATAAAATGCCATATGTATCTATAAAATTAGTGTAGAACATTAAATAGTTCATATAATATTTATTTTATTATTTTTAAAACCATTAATTTGGTTTAAATCTTAATAAAATAATTACTACAACGTTGTTGTATAATTATTTAATATACTTATATGTTGCATAAAATTAAAAACAAAATCCTATGATGAAGATAAATCTATTAACTTTCTAAATAACACTTTTACTATAATTTATCATCTTAAAATCATAATCGTTAAATTGTTATATTTATTAAATTATGAAGCTGACAACTTTGGCATTATTTAAAAAATAATAATATAAGTGTCATAATTGCTTGTATAAGACTCCAAATGGTCAAATATTAGACCATTGGATGATTATAGTTTACATTTACTTGAAAAATAAGTTTTTGTCAGGGTTTTGTGCCTTTTATGGTCACTATTAGTTTAATAAAAACTATATTCTTGATTTTTCAATAGATAAATACTTTCTGCATCACTATTGTGTCACAATTAATGATAATTATTTAATCCCAAAAAATTCTAAATAATTTCTCATGATGTAGATAATTTTGTTTTCTTTCTGTAGAATATTAATGTACTAAGTTTAATGAAGTTTATCACTAACTTAAAATTATTATACTTATAGTATTTAAGAGAGTGACATGTTGTCACTTTCTTTGGTTTTAATATTAATTAAATTGTTTTCATGGAAAAAAGTCTATTAAATGAATCTAATCCGACCCTTAGGTGATATGGGTCGACTTTTAGTCATACAATAGGATTTTTCCAAGTGTTAGGGTAATTTTATAATCTTATATTTACCCTTAATTACCCGATTTACCTTTAACTATGGTAAATAAAATTTACCGTAGTTACTATTCACAATGACCAAAAATAAAAAGTAGCTTATTGACATAATTTGGACCCATGGATTCCAAATATGGAATCCATTTTTCCAAATTAAATACACAAAAGTTTCATAAATTAAATTAAAATTAATCTCGTTGTCCAAAGAAAATGGATTTTTCTTTAAAACATTGCAAAAGATTGAATTGATTTAAAGTACGAATTCAAGGTAAAATCAATGCTAATGACATAAATTATATTAAATGGTAAAAATATATTATATTTATAATTTAAAACCATTCAATATTATAATTGAACCACATAAGATATTACGATGAAAAAAGTTGTTTTTAATTAAAATATAGCGTGTTTTTACTATTCATTAAAATATGAAAGTTATCAGAATAAAATGAAAAATTTATCCAAAGTAAATTTTTATTTATTTATTCCAAAGAATAATTTTATTTTGTCAAATGGAACTTATAAACAATTCAAAAACTATATTTAAAGTTGGTGCCCCATCAAAAGGCAGCAAAACTGTATTTTTGAAAAATACTTATTTTACCCGAAAAAATTATTTTGTTCTTATACCATGTTCTAGAAAATGTGTAAGATGAATAATAATGTTATAAAATTAAAATTTTAGTTAATACTATTCATAACGGCTAGTTCATAACAATATTATAATAATATATTTTTGTTTAGTAAAACCCAGTATTGCGTACAACACACGCTATCAGGGAAGGTCGCAATTGCATGTAATGCAAGCCAAGTCAGGGTTGCGTGTAGTGCATGACTCCTTTGTTGTTGCGTATAATATAATCCAACCATATTTTATTTTTACATGGAATATATATATATATATATATACACTCAATGTTGCGTAGAATAACTTCTATCAAACAAACTTGAAATTGTGTGTAACACAAGCCAAGAATAGTGTTGCGTATACTGAAAGATAATCTTGGTATATCGTACAATAGAAGATATGAATGAAATTAAAAAGAATGTATCTTATAAAATCTCAGGTTGTTACAATGTGTACAACCGATTATCACTTTATGAACGGATATAATTCATTTTTCATCACTGTATATCAAGACAGATTATAATGATGGAATTAATTTTTACATATGACATTGATGAATTTTTTTTCATTTTATTAATATTAAATATCATTTAGTTTTTTACTAAGACAGGCACTAAAAAATGATAATGTTTATCATGTGTACCCTTGGACTACAACCTCCACTAAGAAATGGGATTCATTTTTTACCATCATATCACATGGAACATATATATATATAAGTACATTTTAAAAAGTAATATGGTATATATAATATATAATAAAAATTATTGAATGATAAAATTATACCTACTTTCTTATCATAATGATCGTTTCAAATTTTAAATGTTAATCATGTGATTGTAAAACCTATATTCTCTATGATTTTAACATTGTCCATCTTTCATAATAATATTAACTGGTTGGATTAAAAATTATAATGTATGTATATAAATGGTAATAATATCTTGGATTTTATTATAAAGATGATTCAATGATGACCACTTCAACCATATTAAACCTACCGAATTAATTTTGGAGTTTTATATCAAATATCAGTAACACACATGACGTGAAAATAAAGAATTAAGAAATTATTATAACATGTAAATAAGTGAGATAAAATGAATAATAAACTAGAAAAATGTTCTTAAAAAATTAAATTATTAACCAGTTTTTATTATTCAGGATGATAATGAAAGTATGTGATGAGTTATACTGATGGTAAGAGATTTTAACATTATATTTATTTCTGTGTGATAAACACCACATTTACCATTTAGCTTATTTGTGTGGTATATATACTTCTCATGAATGAATGTTATGGCACATACTACTAATGTTATGGTATTTATATATACACATATATTTATTTCTCTTATGGGGATTCCAATTCCAAATGTTACCTAAGTAGTAGTGTTTGTTTCATAATATCATCATTATTTGGTACTATTTATGTTTAATTATAGAATATTAAATACTTATTTTATATGTCAATTTTTTCAAAAATTGTTTTTAAAAATATTTGTAATATTATCCAATTATTATTTAAATTCATTTTTAACAATTTTTTTCTTAAAAATTGGTTTGTAAGGAATATATTTATCATTTTCGTGTTGGGATAATTTTGTGACATTATTGACAAAAAAATATTAATTGAATGATTATTTAACTAAAATGTAATGATCATATTTACTTACACCATGATTCCTAAATTCAATTAAGATTTATTTATAAATTTTTAAGTTTATTTTTACTTTATGTTCCCTTTATAGGTGGGTGGATTAAAAAATGGTAATTTGATAATGAAATGTTTTCTTTCAAGAATAATTATTCCATGAGATATTTGAATATATTTTTTAATCTATGATGACTTCCATTTATGTTACCTATGATTTAATAGTGATATGAACTAAGATACCATAAATTTTATTTCTATTTATGGTTTATTTTAATAGTGAAAAGATGAACTATTTATTAAACCCATATCTCATAAAATTTAATGCTATATTTAAGTGTTTGTGAAACCCATTTCTTTTAATGGGATCTGAGTATCGACCTAAAATTTTAAAAATAAATGTTCCTTAAAAACCTAATTAAATTTATTATTTTTTATTATGGTTATATAAAACACATGAAATTATTTGGTTTTATTATATCCCATGGGATTTATAATAACATTAAGCTTCATAAACATAGATAATATCACTAATGAACAACAATTATAATATTAGTATAAATATAGGGTTTTTACATGTCCAATTTAATAGGAAGAAGATGTGATGGCTTCATCTAATAGTATCATAGCCTAAAAATATCATTAATAAGATATTCTAATGGATATAATATCATTTGTATATTACCTTAACCAATCCTAAGAGGAGGTCTGACAAAAAATGCATGAACAAAACTATTTATGGGAGAAGTTAATGCTTATCGAGATCAAGACCCAAACCATATAGACTGAACCACCTAATGAAATTTTACCAACATATACCATACTCTTGTGGAATATTATTGTGTAATTAAAGTTTATGTGTCATTAACCTAATAATTTGAATAATCGTATTTTATAAAATAATGAATATTTTTTCTTCTTATTATTGTTACATCATAATTTTTTTATTTTGATATAATAAAACACAAATTGTATGTATCGATAATATTCAATTTAAATTATAGAATTTATTTTTATGATTTATTTTTCTCTGAAATAACTAATATTCTAATCAAATATTATTGTAAAATAATTTTAATTAAATACAAATGATAATATGATTTTTATGATTTCAAATTAAATTTTTATAAGGTTGTGAATACTATTATTTTAAAAACCCAATGTTTCCAAAATAATGTGAATTTTTAATTTAAATTTAGTGATTAAAATATTGATTTCTTTTTAAAATAAATATTAGTTTTGAATCAAAACATTGAAATTATCCAATTAGGAATTTTTGTTAATTTTTTTAGACACTTACGTTTTTTGGTAGAAATTAAATATGGTATTAATATATGATGTGTAATATGAAGTCATAATGAATCAAAATTGATGTAATAAATTATATAAAAGATATGTATGATGAAAACTTTTTCTAAATATAAATAAATGTTTTTTATGTTATTTTATTAATTTTATAAACCCTTAATGAATCATCCATAACCAATAAAATTATTTATTGTTTTAAAATCATTTCTTTAAGAACATGACTCATGTCAACATCAACAAGGGTAATATTTCTGTAAGTTATTGAGTTTACATTATAAAGTAATGAAAACCATTATTCATTTTCAAAAACCATGAGAAAAAACAATTGTATGGTTTTTGGTTTTGATCAATTTGTTATATAGAATTTAAAACCTCTGTTTGAGTAATAATAATGAACTCCCCTCAATTTGATTATATAAAAACACCCAATATACCATTCTGATTCACTCAAAACCCATTTATAACCTCCTTAAACTTCATTCCCATTACATGATTTCTCCTAAGGATCCCCCATGATCTCAATAATTTCTTATGATTCTTTTGGAATCCCCATCACAATGTAAGGGATAATCTCACTATAATCATTATTGAAGTATCTTCATTATACTATAGATTAATTCCCTAATTCCTAACATTGGGATATGTTATTAAATATCTACGTTAATTCCATTATGATACTTAAATGATTAGATACCCCTTTCACTCTCACTAATCCCACCCATGAACATTTATGTTCACGCATTATGCGACCAAAATTTCACCACAATTTTCCATGCCAGCCAATTGTGTAATGAATTCTAGTACCCATTTCCGATAAAGGATGTCCAAATCTATTCCATTATACATTAATGATTTGGTACTTACAATTATGTAATTAAAAATCCTCTGTTTTTGTATTAAGTGTGTAGAAATATTTTATTATAGTATATGGTATATGTAGAACCCTTATACATGTACATGATATGATTATAATGGTTGGACCTAAATAGTACTCTAATTCATTGGGTAATATATTTGACATTTGAGATTCCATGTATGGTTCATGAGATATTATCCTAACCACATTATGATATGAGTTCTTAGTGGTAAACTTTTACTTATTATTATGATTTAATTATTAATGTTGTTGAAACACTCCCTTGTTTTCAATAAGTTATCATGCTATATCATACATCATCATTCATGTTTAATATTCTCACCCATTTTATGTCCCACTGATTTGTGTATTTTGTGACACATAATACCTTTTCCATGTTATGATCTTATTATTTCATTAATTTTTCTTACAGATTAACACTTTCTTATGCATGACCTTAGGTTATCCCAGGCAGTTTTAAGTACAATGGAATATTATGACCATGTTATGGAAGTTCTCAATAATAGAGATGTGACCCCCTATTTTTTGATGTTATGTAATGTACCTAATTACCAAAGTACGTGTGATTTATTGATCTTATTGTCTTTCTTTTGGGTAAAATTATTTCATAAATTTGGATTTAATGTTTAATAATGACCAGGGATGTCATAGTTGGTATCAATGGGATGTTCGGTTATTTTGGGTATTATTATAAGTAAAATCTAATGAAGGAAATAATGATGAAATGAAAAATAAGTAGACATATCTAAATTTTGGTAAAATGTTTATTAAGTGATATCTTATAAAATAAATCAGTATCTGGATACTATATGTCAATCCAGCTTTGGAATAGATGTACCTAGGGGTAAAAGATGAAAACACTATACTTTGTTAGACTCGATCAATAACTGGTGCATGAAAATTTGACATTTTTCACACCTAGTGTGACAATCTATATGGATATTAATTTCTAAATTAACAAGGTAATTTTAAACAATTAGTATGATAAAAAATTCACATATGTTTCTATGTTAGTGGACATATTGTTTATAACATAAATTGATGCCTTGAAATTCATAATATAGGGATTAAATGTCATTTATAACTAATCTATTCAATTTCATATGATGATCATTTATGGGATTAATAGATTAAATATAATAATCCCCAACGTACTATTTATTATATCCAATAGTGAAAAAATGATGAACTAACTAAATGACCATTATCAGGGGCAATGTGATTACTACCCCAATGACATAACCAAACCGATATGAGAAGGATTCAAGAATTTTGTGGAAATACTCTCTCAAATGAATTAATAAATAAATATAATCCTAAATCAAGAAGAATTACTGAATCCCCATAGTAAGGAAAATGTGCGATTATGTTCCTTAAGTGACAAATTCATCAAAATTTCATTGGATCATTTGATCCATTAATCGTAGAAAGTCGGATCAAATCCATTGATATGATCATTTACATTTATTATTGGTCATAAAATGAGATTGATATCCTAGATATTTATCATATAGAGGGTTATGATGATTGGTGGGGAATTTTTATCAAGAAAAAAATGCTTGAGAAGAGATAAAATTGATGGGGTGGATGGAATTTTTGAAAACAGTTTTTGATAAATATTTTCCTCACAATCTATGAAATAAAATGGAATGATATTCCCATTATTCTATGTAAAAGATGATAAATCCATCATTTTTTAGGGGAAAACATCACAAGACTTTCAGGATACACCTCCATCTTTTTCTGTCCCCATCGAATACAATGCTGACTACCTCTTTTGGGGGGTAAAAACTGGTATACAAAATTATATAGTGATACGAGACCTTGATATCTATGACGAAATTGCCTGGTGTTTCCTCTATGTAGAATGGAGACCAAGGAATGTTAAGGGTATCATGAGGATACGAATTATAAATTGGAGTTAATTCTAGAATTTTGATTTTGAAATATTATCGTGGTATGAAATATCAACATCCTACCTGTCAAAAGTGTGTAATGAAGCACCCCAAAAATTACCTAATGGGTTTGTGTAAATGATTTATGTGTGGAAAGAAAGGATACCTACCTAGAGATTGTTGATAGGAGAAACCAAATTATACAATGGACACAAGGAATGATCTATACTACCCTGATCGTATTTTATAATGTTTCAATAGCAAGGGTAAATGCCACTATTAGAACCACTTACCTAATCCAAGGGTTTTAAAAGATAATCAATGGACAAAACCATCAAGACAACAAGGGTGAGGATATGACATCGTAACTGCCAAGGTGGATCCTGATAATGAAGTGGTGGTAGGATTTCTAGTGATTCAAATAATATTATTGAATGTACTTTTAATCATGGTTCTACACATTCCTTCACATAAATCATTTTTAGTAGAACTATCCAAACACCAAAAAATTCATGGATGTAGATTTTTCAGTTAAAATGGTGAATGGAGGAATTATTCCATCCCACGTATATTAGTCATTCCATATAAAAATTTGTTGGATGTATATCATAGCTAACCTTGTGATAACCTATTTATTAATACTTTATGAAGTTATATCTATGGTTTGGATTTCTTAATATAGAGTCAACATAAATTTTGGGGATAAGGAAATCACTCTCTGTGTTTCAAATCATCCTCTGATTCTTTATAGGTCATAAGAGGTGGACTGATCTTCTTTAGCACCAACATAATAAAAAGTTGATATTAATTCCCCATGATAATGAATATCAATATCAAAAGAATGAGTCTATGTAAATGATAATACTTGAATAAATGAACACCATTTGGGAATATGATGATGTGTTTACCACCAAATATTTTAGTCTTAACCCTAGAATAGATGTGGAATTTTTAGTTGAGCATATACCCTAGACACATATATTATCCAATTCCCCATAGAGAATGGCTATTTTGGACCATGAGAAGTTCGGGAAACTACTAAAAGAGAATCTAGTTAATGGGTTCACATGCCCATGTTCTTCACCCTGGGTTTCATTAGTCATCTTCATTGAGAAGAAGGATGGGTCAATGAGCCTTTTCATTAATTATCATGAGCTAAATAAGAAAACAATAACGAAAAGTATTGCCTATAATGTGTTGATAAAAATTTCATTCTGCTACATGGAGCCCAATAATTCTACATGGTGGATCTTCGGTCGTTGTATTATCAAGTAAGGGTGATGAAGGAGGATATCGTAAAGACTATTATCCATAAAAGATATGTAGACAACGAGTTCATAGTAATTCCATTCAAACCCAATAATGATATATAAATATTCATAGACACAATGAATAGTGTCTCTAGATATTACGTCAAAATTTTGTTGGTGGTATTTAAAAATGATATTATAATATAATTTAAAATAAAGGAGGTCCATGAGTAACATCTGAGCACTTTGTTAAAGACCATATTAAAGGACAATCTTCATGAAAAGTACAGAAAATGTATGTTTTAGTTTACGTAAATCCCATTCTTTTGGATTATTGTCACAAGTAATGGGATATCCAAGGAAACATGAATGAAATAAGAAATTTATTGATTGATGAGGCCAATATATGTGATATAAATCCATAGTTTCCTTGGATTAGATGGGTAATATTTTGATTTGCGAGAAATTTTTCATGATTATCCAAATCTATAACCCAACTATCTCAGAAGGGAGTCATTTTTTATTAGAATACTGAATGTGATAGGATCACCAGTTATTTAGAAAATAATAAATCAATAATACCTTATAGATAAGATAAATTATTATCAATGATATACTCTGGGGCATTAGAAGAATGTGGATGCAATAAGAATAGGTAAATCCATAGAGGTCAATATTAATAAATACAGAGTTGAAAGATTTGTGTCAAGACTGTGTATACCATTAAATCCTATGTTAATGAAGGGGATGTTTGATTATTCGCATAGATCAACCAAAAAGATCCATTTGGGGAAAAAAAGATATATCAAGATCTCTAATAGAACTATTGTTAGGATTATATGAAGAATGTGATCATAAAATATACATAAAGGTGTCTAGTATTTTATAAGGTGATGGTTGAACGGAGTAAATACAAGTGGATGATGCAACCATTACACCTAACTATATAGAAATGGGAAAACATTACCATGAACATTATCAACGGCCATCCGAATAACTCAAGATGAAATGATTCTATGTGGGTTGTGGTGAATAATATTATAGTGTCTTCATTCATCATTTCAATTTGAGAGGACTTCTCACTCAATCATATTGAAATGATATACATTATAGAAATTTTGTGGCAGAATGAAACACCACTATAGATTTTATTTTAGTGAGATACAAGATTTACCCATATTTTTAATAGTGTTTCAAACATGTTTTAAATAGTGTTTTGAAATTCATGAAAACTTATTACCCCCAAAATAGTGGAAAATTAGAGTGTACTATGAAGAAACTCAAAGACATGTTTAGATCATAGATAATTTACCTCAAATGAGGATGGGATCAACATCTTCCTTTGGTCATGTTCTCATACAATAATTGTTTCCACTTAAGCATCCATATTTCACCCTATGAAGCTCTTTATGGGAATAGGATCATAACAACTGTGTGCTGGGAAGAACAAGGGAACACACAGACTATGTGATAAGATGGTTGAGGAAATCGTATAAAGGGTTAAGACCAATCCGCAACACATCAAGGATTTTCATTGTAGACAATGAAAATATGATAAAATCATAACTGATACTTCTTGATTGTTGTTTTAGATATGGTATTCATCCCAATATATCCATGGATGAAATTGATGAGATTTGTGAAGAAGGAAAATCATAGTTTATGATAAATTGCTCCCTTTAAAATCTTTAACTACATCCATGTAGTTGTATATCTAACAACACTCCCACCCATCCAATTTCAAGTACCTGGAATTCTCTATGTATCCCTCTTAAGGAATTGCATACCAAACCCCTTACAAGTACTCAATAAAAAGGTGGTGCAGTTAGAGAATGAACCCTCGTATGAGGAGAATTTAATTATGATCTTTGATAATAAATACAAATTTATGTGAAAAAATAAAATTCACCTATTCAAATTGATATGGAGAAACCACATGTTTGAGGAGGTGATGTGGGAAATAGAGGTTGTGATGAAATAGAAATACCCTCAATTGGGTTACATTGTAAAATAAAAATTTCATCACTGAAATTTCTAAAGGGAGAATATTTTAATTTCATAAACTTTTATAAATAAAATATCACATGTGACTTGATTAAATATCTTTTTTATGTATTATAGTTATATGAAACACTAGAAAGTTTTTTGTTTTATTATATCATATCAGATATAGAAAAATATTAAGAATAATTAAAATGGATAATATATCCATTGAACCATGATCATATGAATAGTATAAATATGGGGTTTTAAAAATTGAATTAATATAGACAAAGGAAGTGATAACCTCAACAATTTAGATCATACTATATGAAGCCCTTCTATCATAACATCCGTGGGAGACACCGTCACTAGGACCTTCCCTTGTCCAATTAAAAGGTGAGATCCAAAAAATAAATCATGGTAAAAATCTTTTATGGGAGAATATTAAGATCATCGAGATCACGACCCATGCCATGTACACCCGACCACCCAATGAAAGTATCACTATTGTGAACCATACCCTCTATGTTTTCTGGGGGTAATAAATCTCTATATATCAAGAACATACTAATAATGTTATGTATATTGTATATAATATTGGATATATTTTCTTTATATTATTGGTAACATATAAATGATTTTGATTTTTTCAAAATAAAACAAAAATTGTATTTTTGGTTAATATTAAATTTCTAATAAAACGTCTATTTTGAAGAATTAATGTTTTTGAAAATAAATAATTTTTTAGTAGAACATTATCGTTAAATATTTTTTTATTAAATATAAATTATCATATTATTTTTAATAAATCAAATGTGATTTTTATATGGTTTACAAAAATTATATTATAAAAAATCTAACAATATTAAATAAGTCTCAATTATTATTTTAAAAGTGAAAATTCACATATTTAGAAAAATAATTTGAATAAGTCAAATATTATTCTTGGGATAAAAATGTCAAAATTATGAAATGGTTAATTTTTCATAATTTTCTATGATAACCAACTTTTCTAGTAAAAATTAAACATGTTAAAAACATACGGTGTGTATTATTACATCAAAATTACATAAAAGGGATGTAATAAATTATATAGAATGTATCTATGAACAAATGTTTATTTTCTCTTTAAAATAAGGTGTTTTAGGTTATTATATTAATTTTATAAATATATTATGAATCCTACAAAACCGATAATATATATTTTAGGTTTTGAAATCTCTTCCCTAAAAACATGACTCACTTCTAGTTCCAAAACACCACTAGGAACATCGAAAATTTTTCTCCACCCAAGCCACCACAACTATGGGAGTACAAAAAATTTGTTCTTCATAGTACATGATGTGTAGTTATGCTTTTCAATGAAACCAATGTCCCTTTATGTGGATCCTAGATCTTCCATCATCAATTTTTTTTCTTTTGCCACCTAAAACTGAAGGGGGTCATCTCTATCAATAAATATTTGTAATTTAGTAGCCAATAATTGGAAATAAATTTCCCCTCTAATAAGCCTTTGTTCCTCACATTGCTTCTCTGGATCCCATAACCCTAGATGAATCACCCATTAACAACACTCTATATTGATATATTTAAAAGTCACTATCCATCAGGCAGTTCTTAGAATAACTCTAAATCTATGGGTTCGTTTTCACTCAAACCCACCCCGAAAATTTCAGTTTATGACCCCATATGAAAAAAAAATTACACACAGAAAATTAGGGGAAATACAGAAAAATGATGTAAAACCATCACTAGAAAAGTATTCTATGCCAGTGATCATGTGAACAGGATATCCAAAGGTGATAAAAAATGAAACTGGTGAGTTTCATCTAATTAATCAAGCCAAAATGATTTAGGGATCATATAATGATCAATTAAATAGAGAATTTATCATGGCTATGAGTTCAAAAATCAAGAGATTGAATCATTTTTTCCACAAAATGTCAATAGTCATAATTTCTCTACCCCTTGAACACCTCAATAGAATGGAGTTGTAGATCGAATAAATAGAACCCCAAAAGAGATTTCTAGAACCATGGTTAGTGAATATGACTTACATATTAATTTTTGGGCTGAAGATGTAAATACATCATGTTATATTATCAATTGAGTGTTGAGTAGACCTATTCTTAAAAGAACTCTATATGAGTTATGGAACAATAGAAAACCCAATGTTAGCTATTTCAATGTTTTTGGTTATAAAGTTAACATCCTCAATACTAAGGAAAATCATTAAAAAAATTTCATCCAATAGTGATGAAGGAAAATTATTAGGACATTCAATTTCTAGTAAAGCCTCTAGAGTGTTTAATTAAATAACTAAATCTGTGGAAGAATTTGGCCATGGGATTTTTTCTGAAACAGATACACATGAGCCTAAGACTACTCTAGAGAACATGAAGGTTGATGTATCAAACCTAGACATTATTTCAAAATCCTCTGACCATCCTATAAAGGAATATGTGAAAACATCTATTTCTGGAAATTCGTTAGATTCTGATCACAATGAACCATATACCATTGTAGAACCTAAAATCACCAGTCCTTCATTTTTCTAGAGCTATTTGAACTCTTAAGAACCAACATTTAGATGTTGTTGTAGGAGAATTAGACAAAGGAACTCAAAAAAAGATCTTCTCTTAGAAATCAGGTTGAACATCAATTCTTATTGTCAAAATGTGAACATAAAAACATTAATTATTCTATCAATGAAGAATTTTGGGTGATGGCTATGCGTGAAGAACGTAATCGGTTTGAAAGAAACAATGTTTCGAAACTTGTAGATAGACCCAAAGACACATTTACCATAGGTGGTAAATGGGTGTTTAAAAATAAGGTAGATGAGGCTGCTAATATTATTAGAAACAAGGCTATATTGGTTGCACAAGGATACATTCTAGAATAAGGAATTTTCTATGAAGAGACCTTTTCACCAGTAGCTATACTTGAAGCCATCAGAATTCTACTTGCTTATGCAGCACATCTGAATTTTAAACTATAACAAATTGATTTAAAAAGTTCATTTCTAAATGTGTAAAAAGCTGAGGATATCTTTATTAAAGAACCCCCTGGTTTTACAAACCTTTATTTTCTAAACCATATTTTTAAATTATCAAAATAGTTATATGATTTATAACATGCTCTAAGAGCTTGGTATGATAGATTAAGTACTTTTCGTATTTCCAAAGGTTTGATAAAAGGAATAGCTGATCCTAGCAATTTATGAAACCTATTTCCAATGATGTTTTAGTATTTAAAATTTATTTAGATGACATTATATTTGCATCTTCCAAAAATTATTTATGTATTTAATTTTCTAAAAAGATGCAAAACGAATTCCAAATTACTTTAATGGGTGAACTCAAATTCTTTCTAGGATTTCTTGTATTTCAAAATAATGATGGCAGTATTTTAAATCAAAACAAATATAATAAAGATCTTCTAAAACATTTTGGATTTGATAGCACTAATGTTAGTGAGACTCCAATGAGTAATAATTTTATGTTGGATCTTGATGAAGATGGAAAATCTATTGATCAAACCACTGATAGAGGAATGATTGGAAGATTACTTTACTTGACTGCTAGTCGACCTGGAATTATGTTTAAAGTGTGTATGTGTGATTGTTTTCATGCAAATACTAAGGAATCTTATTTAAATTATGTTATGAGGATTTTTAAATACCTCAAGAAAAACCCAATCTAAGAATGTTATATCCAGATGACAGTAATTTGAGTTAGTGGGTTACTTTGATGCTAAATTTGGTGGTTGCATGTTAGATAGAAAAATCACCTATAGAACATGTCACATTTTGGGCAAGTCACTAGTATCATGGTGTAGTAAGAAACAATCCCTTATTTCATTATCTACAATAGATGCTGAATACATAGCTCTTGGAAGTTTTTGTGCACAAATTTTGTTGATTAAAAAAACATTACTGAATTATGGATATCAATTCAGGAATGTACCTTTAAATTGTGAAAATACAAGTGCTATTAACATCTCAAAAAATCATGTTTCAATATTCAGGACAAAACATATTGATGTATAACATCTCTTTTTGAGAAATAATTATTAGAAAGGTGACATCACTTTGTAATTAATTGAAAATGAATATCAACATGCAGATATATTCATCAAACCATTAAATAAAGAAAGAATATATTATATCATACATGAATTGGGTATGATAAATCTTAACTTGATATCTTACTATTTCATATCTGACTGTTTCATATCTTACTATTTCATATCTTACTATTTAATATCTTTTTGTTTCACACTTTACCATTTCAGAAGTCACTATATTGATATTACTATTTAACTCTAATTGTTCTATAATTTTACTATCTCCATAATTTCCGTTTAATGTTTATGGTCTCAACATATACTATCACTCGGTTACTGTCTAACACATACTGTCTTAAACAATACGGTCACATAGTTTAGAAATCAAACTGTTACAGTCTCACCATGAACAATTGTTACTGTATCACAATGAGAATTGCTTAAGGTCTCACCATAAAGATGATTTGTTGTTTTATTTATACATTATAACTTGTATCACGATAATTCATTTTTTTTTATTATTTTTACTTTCCAGGTTTTTTTATCCCACAACACTTGATACCCCTAAATGATAAAACAAAATAAGTTTCATTCATTCTTCACTTGGGCTCTCTTCTCTTCTCTTCCCTCAAACCATAACCCCTCTTTCAACCCTTCTCTCTCTCTCAACGAATTGCTGAATGCTCAAGATGATACTCCCTTCTTCATCAACACATGAGAGGCACAGTTCAGAGAAAAGGATGAAGATAGAGTCGGAGTTAGAACTAGAGGTTCCTTTGAATCTGAATCTAGTGAACATAATAATATTTCCTGAATAAGAGTTATTCCCTAAGTGGAATATATCATGTAAGTCTTTGGTGCTGAAAGCACTAATATAGTAGGGCTAGCTAGATTGGATTTCTAAGGAGGATATGCCTATCTACCTGAAACTAGTTGTATAGTATTACCAGTATGTTCAATTTTCATTTGATGTAGAATATGTCTATGTTTGTGCGAAGTTGGATCAATGGACAGAGATGCACATTTTCAATGAGGTTATGTGCTGCATGCCGTAGGATACCTCATGAGGGTATTTGTGAGGACTAAAACAGATTTCTTCCATCTCCAAGTGATGTTTTTGTATTGGAAAAAGACATGAGAAGTTTATCTGGAAATGAAACAAAGCGAAGAGCCATAGCTACTGAGTTGGATGGAGAATCTAGAATCTTGTTTATGTTTATTCAGAATTTGATTATCCCCAGAAATGGTGATTTTGTTGTACTCAAGTATCAACATGTATTTTTGATACATCTCATGAATAATTAATATAATATCAATATTTATGGGTATGTCATACACAATATGTTTGAATTGAGCAAAACCACATCTAAGTCAACCTCCCATTTTATTCTATGCTTATCTCAGCTATGATTCATGCCAAGGGATTGGTTGGACCATATGATGAATATATTAAGGATCAACAGTTCTATCATTCAAAAGATACAATAAGGAGAACCAAAATCTGTTGGAATCCATGGAGGAAATCATAGGTGGAAGATAATAATAGAGTTTATAAAAATATTAATCCAGTTGAACATCCTTAAAGACCTAAGGATATTACTTATCTGGGTTTGGAATAAGATAAATTTTTTTAATATTATGATGAGGAAGAAAAAAAGAGGTTGTTGTACCTTCAAAAGAAATTGTTCATGATGAAGAAGGTAGTACACCTACTACTCAAGTCCTATTTGAAATGGAAGTGCATGTTCCTAAAAAAGTTGTTGCTCTGGAAGAACAACTTTATTCACAGGAAGGATCTGTTGCTAAGGTAAGTGAAAAAAAATGTTGTAGATGAACATATATAAGAAGATATTCAGGTAGTGAATGAATATTCCCTTGAGGAACTCCCAAAGGAATGGGATGTTAATAAAGTTATTCTTTTAGGTGAAGAGAGAATGGAGCAAGCCTTTCAGTTGGCTTTAAAGGAAATGGATGAGGAAATTAGGGATGAAATATTGGAAATAAATCAAGGATCTAAAAAATTATTCTAGAGAAAGATGCACCTGTTTAGGGGGAGGATCCCCCTAATATGAAATCTGTTGAAGTCCATAATCAGATTGATCCATGAGTTGTGGATACATGGTATAAATTTAATGGTTATTTGGATGTGGTTGATTCACAGGAAGTCTCAGTCATAGTTCTTGATCGGTCTATTATGTTTCAGTTGAAATCAATTTCAGATATTGTATCTACAAAGGAACATGAGCCTACCTCAACTCCTATTTCTGGTCCTTCACAAGAACCTCCAACCATACTGAATAAGAATGATCTGAAAGTATTTAGAGCTACCCTATTAGCTGGAGTTGAGAAACTCATGAGTACCCAACATGATCCTCTAAACAATATGAGTGAAATAGATGCTTCATTGTAGTTGGAAAAGGTTATATAGAATATTCAACACAAAATGCTTCATGAGATTCATGACGTTAGAGTGGAGAATAAACTACTCAGTGATGAATTAAAAACACTAAGAGGTATGGTTGATGAAATTTAGATAGTTATGAAATCAAATCCAAAATATATTTATCATCCTATTTAGGATATTGCTAGTCATAACCCGCAAGAATTGGCCTCCCTAATTTAACCTCATTTGGATTCCCTAGCCGATAAGGTAGATGAATGAAACATAAATATTTTTCAAGAGATTCATGAGCTTGTTATTGGAATTAAATAGTTAAATGATGAGTATAAAGGATCTCTCCCAAAAGTTTTGAATCAACTGAAATCCCTTACTTCAGCTATAATTTCTTCTCAAACATCTAGAAAATCATCTCAACCTTCTTTAGATAGTGATCTGATTCGAACAGTTGTCAAAGAAGAACGTTAATTTATGCCCAGTGGTGCTTCCAATGAATCTCTATCTTAAGTTATCAAGAATAGTGACAGTGTTCTTGATTTGGTGAGAATTCATTCCAATATTACCAATGATTCTTAGCAAGCACTTTCTAAGAATGTGGACTTATAATTCAATTGGATCTTCTTTAAGAATAATATGACCAACCACTTCATGTATCTTGTATAGAATCTGAGGATTCCTCCTATTACTGAAGCTTTCCAAACTCAAGTCCAAAAGATCAATGATTTCACTCCTTTGTTGGATATGTTTTTTGAGAAGAAGGATGAAATTGAGAAAGCCATGAAATGTGGCGGAGAGATTATTTTTTATTTTATCAGGATTTTAGTGCCTTATCTTTATGTCCATAGTACTGAAATTGTCACTCTTGCAGCTGCACCCTTGAGATATTGTTTTCCTACCTTCTCATCCTCTACCATTGCGTCTACATTTATTTCATTCTCTTAGGCTCTGAGTCATATTAGGCATGCTATCTTGGATCAATAGTTTCCTCGGTCTTCTACTACACCAACCTTGGCCCCTTCTATTTTTAAAGGACTCCCTTTACCGTCACTATCCATAGTTTTAATCCCTTCTTCTACCTCTACCTCTGCTCTTATGGGTTCTTCTTCGGATGCTACTACCAAGGGCAATGATAATAAAAGACACTGATGAAGAACAATGATTACTATCATTTAATAAGGATTCTTTATGTATTCTTGTTCCTTAATTTTTATAATGCCACTCTTTATCTATCTAATAAATTGTGAACTTTTCATTGTCTATTAGTTATTTTACTCTTTTTGATAATCCCAAAACGGGGAGAAATCTATATTCTATGCACCAAATTCACATTAAAGAAGAGGCACATTACCTAAGAATAAATATCTCACTCACAAGATTTGTGATCTTCAAAAAGTGGGATATTATTGGAATCCTCCTGTGTAATTCTTGTTTTAGTGATCAAAAATCCTACAAAATCTGTGAAACATATTAATCATGTTTAATATGTCTCAAATCATTAGTATAAATGATTAATATCATTATTCATTAAATAAAACTATCCAAAATTTTAATTTTTATACATTAAGTTTAATTATTGTAAACTATATTTAATTTAATTCATAATGATTTCTTTGATGAATGAATATGTCTAAACCATTTTATGAATATCATTTTTTAAGTCTATATACAGAGATTTTGGGATATATACGAGAAACTGTGAGTCTGCCCCCAGTTGTGTATTTTGGAAAAGGACCCAGAGCCTGTGTCTTTCCAGACAACATGACTATCCAGAGACCATGACCATCCATACACCATGACCATCCAGACACCATGACCATATAGAAAAAGAGAACATCCAAACACAGTGACCATCCAGACACCGTGACCATCCATACACCATGACCATCCAAACACCGTGACCATCCAGACACTGTGACCATCCAGACACCGCGACCATCCAGACCATCTGACCATCCAGACACCCTGACCGTCTAGATGCTGTTACCATCCACACACCGTGACCATCTAGACACCTTGAATATCTAGACACCCTTTCACGGAGACACCGTTTCATAGAGCCAACGTTTATAGAAAAACTGTGACACTATTTCTTAATCGGTTTTCTCATTTTTTTATTTAATTTCTAACAGTACTATTTGAAGATTCTAAATACACTGACATAATTAATGTTTCTTTGTGGAGATATCATATGGCAGTGTGAGGTACGAGGTACAGAATATATGCATACTGTCATCTCGAACACATACACTCCATGAATAAATGAGAAGTGAGGGCTAGAAACAAACATAGAGCGTAATAATGATGTACACATGAGCTTTCCTAAGAAAATAACCGACACATGCAAATCAATATTACTGAACAAAAAATGAAGAATTCTTGAATAAAAAAGATGGACATAATAGATCATAATCATCAAGCACATATTCGCACTGAAAATACCACGAAGACGACAAGAAAGATCATTCCAACATATGATACACTGTTTTCTATGAGAGGACTCGATTTATGCATATGCCTCATCCAAGAAGTCCAGAGCTAGTTAAAAGAACACTCAGAGTACTTATAAACTTATCTCATCATTTCTGCTCTGTTATCTAGTATTTTTATCTTTAGAGTAGTGTCTGTGTCTGTATAAAATCAAAGACTTCCTCCTGCATGAAACTAAAGGATACAATATATCCTTTCTCTTACATCTTTCTACACTTTTGTATTCCCATGGATAAGTGTGGAAGAGGTTTTTTTAACCTGTTAGTTCATACCCACAAATAATTTTGGAAGAGGTCATGTGACCTGGATAGTCTTGTGTACTATTGTAAATCCCAATACATGATATGTATCTAGTTTATTTATATAAACTGCCTGGTGGTAGGTGATCATAAAGTTGAGTAGATTAGGTCTTTTCTTGAGATTGAACAACTTGTTTTATATCCACTGTGTTCTTTATTGTAGTTGGATCTGTTTTACTGTTTAATTTAGAATTTACTAAATTTACTGTGATAATTAATCTTGTAAATAAGTTATAATTGTTTTCCTTATTATAATAGCTTCAAAATTAATGTTAATAACTAATATTGAGATTAATTAGAATTAATCAATCTTCTAATAAGTTATTTAAATAGACACGCTTTCGTAATAGTATATCCTTGGTTAACTGGGTTTTATTTCACTTTAATGGGGTAGCCATTTAAGAATACATTTTAAATTCAAATTTTGTATAGATACTCACTTCAACCCCCTCTTGATTACTCTACTTTGAAAAAAATTATAATAATATATATTTAAAACCATTTGTAGGGAGAAAATGAATAACTATTGGTCAGAGTAGAGTACTCAAGAGGGGGGTGATTTGAATATAAATAAAAATTTCTATTGAAAAGTCTTCCAAAAAGGTTCCCAAAAAAATTAATATTTCATATTCAATCAAGGTAATATAGATATAAAATATTTACAGTTCAAATAACCTCTCATAAAAATGATTACTTCTATATAATATCAGTATGAGTTATTGATACTACTGTTGATGTTATTCTAATAAGGAAAACCAATTATAAATTCAATCCAATATTAACTATCAAAGTAAAATCTAGTGATTTTTAAATTATATAGTAAAACAGAGAAAAAATAAATTAAACAACATAGTAGATAAAACTAGTGGTTCGGTCTCAAGTCGAGAACTAATCCACTTTACTTTTTGATCACCAGCCACCATGTAGTTTATATGAACAAACTTTGATCCACACCCTAGATCGGGTTAAACAACAATGCACATGACTGTCCATGTCACATGACCTATTCAACAATTCTTCATGGGTATAAATTACCAGGTCACACAAGGACCTCTTCCACACTTAACTGTGGGATTATGAAAATGTAGACATGTATGGGAGGAAGGATATCCTGTATACATTAGTTTAATGAAGGATATAGTGTGAATTTATAAAACATACATGCTCCCTGATAGACACCTAAAACAATACAAAATAGAGAAAAGATGGTGAGAAAAATATTATAAGTGCTCTGAGTGTTCTTCTATGCATCTCAGGACTTGTTGGATGAAGCAGATGCAAGTATCGAGTACTCTTGTGAGAAACATAGTATCGTAAGTATAATGCTTTGGATTATAGTTAGATAATAGATTACATTCATCATGGAGTTGGTATAGTGAAGATGTTTTTGGATCTGATCTATGATATTACATCTTTTTGATTCGATGTTTATTTGTGTGTTCTTCGAATGTATCTGGTTTCATGTATCAGTTCTCCTAGAAAAATTGCTCGCACATCAGTTGTTATATTGCTGTGTATTGTATTTGTAGCTCATCTTATCTTACATATTAACCGTGGGTTTACATATTGGAGACATCATAATGCATGTATTCTGCACCTCGTATCTCATACTGTTAGGTGAAATGTCTATAAAGAATAATTAATTATGTCAGTGCCTTTAAATGACTCAAATATGACTTTTAGAAATTAAATTAACAACAAACAAACACATTAAAGAATGGTGTCACTATACTTTTAGAAATGGTATGACTTAGAGACAGTGTCACTAGGAAACATTGTCTTCTTCTTCACCCATGAGAGGTGAAACAGTCATGATGGCATTTTTGTATTGAGATTAGTAATAGGAAGCACAAATATGGTGATAGGATCACAGTGTCTGGTCCTTTTCCAAACTTCGAATGGTATTTTAGAGATGGTAGAAAGGAACTGATGTTACATAAATCATGAGATCAGATACTGGGTATGGTGTCCTATCATGGTGTCTGGGTCACAATGTCTAGGTTAAGGTGTCTGGGTCAGGGTGTCTGGGTCACGGTGTCTGGGTGAGGGTGTCTAGGTCACAGTGTCTGGGTCACGGTGTCTGGGTCACAGTGTATGGGTCACGATTTCTAGGTCACGGTGTCTGGGTCACAGTTTCTGGGTCATGATGTCTATGTCACGGTGTGTGGGTCACGGTGTGTGGTCACGGTGTCTGGGTCACCGTGTCTGGGTCACCGTGTCTGGGTCACCGGGTCTAGGTCATGGGGTCTGGGTCACAGTGTCTGGGACATGGTGTCTAGGTAACAGTTTTTGGGTCATGGTTTCTCAAACATAGCCCAATATTTATATAGAGACTTAATAAGAAATATTCACAGAATGAATTAGACTTGATCATTCATAAAATAAATTTTTTATAAAAAAAATAAAATATATTATAAAATAATCAAACATTATTTATAGTTATTAAGATATTGGGTAAGTTTACTTAAAGAATAAAGAAATCGACCATCTCTACACATTATTTGAGATAGATTAAACAGGATTAACATGATTTACATGATGTATTGGATTTTTGATCATTTAAACATGATTAAAACATGAGATGTATAGCAATATCCCCATTTTTAATGATCAAAAATCATGCATGTTCTTAGAGTTCTGTTCTCCCCCTTTCAGGATTATTGAAAAATATACAAAAAAAAGATAATGAACATAAATAAGAGAATAGAGAGAAACATTTCACATTTCATTACATGAAAAAGACGTGGAAGTACAATAATTAGGTAAAAATAAAATAATATCCTTTTAAAAATACAATTTCTAAAGTTCTTCAGCACTAGTTTTCTTTTCATTTCCCTTGGCAGCAGCATTAGAAAGAGCCAGAGGAGAAGAATTAGATATCAAAGAAGGGAGTTAGATGACTTATAGAGAAGGGAGAGGGAGTCCTTCAAAAAAAAAGCTTCCAAAGTAAGTTTGGTGGAATATTGAGGAAAGTTTTGGTCAAGGATAAATGGTCTGATCTCGAACATAGACTAAGATACATACATTTTGGTAGATGCAAGTGCAGTTGACGAGGAATGAGGTAAACCAGGCTGCAAGGGTGTAGCTGTAGGAGACACAATAGCAGTGCGATGCGCATGAATATACAACTTCAACAACTAATTGAAGCCATTAATAATCTCACCACCATCCTGCATTTCCTTCTGAAAATCATCTTTGATCTCCATGAATTTGTCCAATAATGAAGATAAATCTTTCAGCTTGTGAACCTGATTCTTAAAGGCTTGAGTGAATAGAGTGATTTTAGAATTCCCTAAAAGATACATGGAATGATTGATCATATCAAGGTTAGAAAAAAATCCTATTAATGTAGAAATCCAAATTCATTGAAATTTCTTCCTTAGTATCATTTTCAATCTTTTAGTAAATCCTTAACAAATAAAGTACCCAATCACTGTTCATGAAAATCGTATATAGAGTCTTTTTGTCAAAGACACTTAACACTGATTGAAGTTCCTCATTAACAATAGTTATGAGAAGATAACTTTCAAAGGAGTGTTAAGATGACTGTCCTGAGGCACTAGAGGCTATAACATCTGATGTAAGGGAATTTAATTGACTCAAAAATTTCTTTAGACATCCCTTATACTCATCAGTCAATTGGTTGAGTCCAATTACAATTTGACACATCTATTGAACTATCTAATGGTTTCTCTCAGCCACTTTTTCAACTAATGAACTCAGGTTCAATTGAATATAGATAATACTTCCAGTGTAATTTTACCACTAAAATCCTCAACAACATGGGCAATGAGAACATTTACGGATTGTAAGACTTTTTGCAGAACATTAACCACATCTCTAAGAGACTTCACTTTAGCACTTAGCTGTTTGTTCTCAATTATGGCCTCTTTAATTTCATGATTCATTTTTTGTGAAATCTACCATATGAACTTCTCTAACAGTATTGAAGCATCTCTTTCACTTGGGTTTGTTATAAGTAAAGGTTGTGGGGTCATGATATTTTAAACTCTAGCGAATAAACTAGCTCCAAAGGATTTCAAATCACTCTAACTCATGAAAGAAGGAGGTTCTTGTGAAGGTTCATGAACATGAGAGGAGATTGGATCAGGTTCCTTGGCAGAGATTATTTCAAGAGCAGAGACGGGTTTCAATTGAAATACGATAGACATGTCTATACATTTAACTGAGGCTTCCTAGGAATCATTCACATCAAATAATATATGGAACTTATACCATATATCTATAGTGTTTTGATAAATATGATTAATAACTTCAACACTTTATAGACTAGGGTGTTACTCCCCGTCAACAAGTGAATATCTCATAAGACTAAGAGATTCAGTTACTTGATCCGGTTCTGAAATATCATCTCCAATAATTTCATCCATTTCATTTCTAGCCAGCTGGAAGGATTATTCCATTCTTTCCTCAGCATATAGGATAACATCAGAATTAGCATTTGCATCTAAATGTTCATCAACCACAACATCTTTCCCAAGAAGAAATTCTACTTCTAAAGGCTCCTCAGGAAAAACCTCTTATCTTACATTAACTATAAATTATTTTCCATAAGAAGGTTATTATTCCAAATCAATAAATAATTAAGGAACCAGTGCTTCATTATCTACTTTATCTTCTAGAATAGGTCCACTGTCTTCCTTATTCAGGATAGTTTCTTCTGTAGGTGAAACAACTGCTTCTTATTCCTCTTCAACAGCATAGTCAACAAATTCATCTGGTTGAAAACCCGGATCATAATTGTTCTTATGTTTTGAATAAAGCACAACAGGACTAAACATTTCATATACCCTTTCATTAACCTCCACTAAAGACTTTCTCCCTGAATTCCAAGTTATTTTCATTATTTTGACTTTAAACTTTGAGATACATAATTCATTGTCCATGATGAATTATTCATTTGGTACAACCAGTTCCTTAGCAGATAGCATTTCATAGATCGACCTTCAATAGAGAAAGGAGGTAGAAATTGAGGTAGTCTTACTAAACTTACACATATGAAGTATAACATTCATCCATAGATTAATCTTGTGTCCATTATTCATAATATGTATTAAAAATACATTATTATACTTTTGGGTAGAAAAGTCTCCTTTCATTATACTGATTAGATTCATAATAAACTTAAACAGCAATATGGTTTCACCATCTAACTCTGCATTAATAGATCGTCTCATATTTTTAATCCTACAAAATCTTCTTAAAGCCTCTTCTAAAATAATGAAATCACTATGAGGAGGATTACCTCTCTGGTAGTCTTAAAAAATTCAATCATGAGGTATCCCTAGGCAAGTAGACCTTGAGTAAAAGCTGTATCTTTTTCCATTCATCCATCTTCTCACAACAAAACCATCTTCTATATCAAATTAGAACTAAAAAAACTAATAGAACTGACCAATAAGATTTGGAAAATCGGTCTTCTCTCCTTTGTGAACCAATCTAGTCAACCCTTCTCATTTTATACTTTAAACAGTAATGAAATACTTAAAAAAAACATTTAGTACATATTTCCTTTTCTGGTACCACTATTCTATCAACAAGGTTTGGGTTTAGTAGTCCTTCATGCGCTAACATTAGTTCAATTTTTTTACTTTCTTCTTAGATTTTTGCTTATCCGGAGTTGAAAAAGATGGGCGCTTCATTCTGTTCATTCAACAAGAGGTTCAAGAGAGAGAGAGATGAAGGATTGAAAGGGTCTCAAAGTTTGAGAGTGAACGATTTCTGGTTCGAGATAAGAAAGCTCGAGTGAATGAAATAGTGAAAGAAATTTGGTTTTAATATTTTAGAGATTTCAAGCATCAAAAATTAAAATGCGCGGGATGAATATAGTAAAATGATAAACACATTTATATGGATAATAAAATACATCTATTGTGAAAAGGTTTACCTACAGTGAGACCATAACTGGTTGTATTGGTGAGAATAGAAGTGGTTTTCATGGTGTCACCTTTACGGAGTGTCTCCACACAGTGCAACCATATTACTTTAGACAGTAAGTGCAAGATAGTAATAGAGAGATAGTAACATTGAGACCATATACATGAAACAACAACTTGCAGAATTGTGAGGGTTAGACAGTAATCTTAAGACAATGGCTTGGGAAACCATAATCTATGAAACAGTAAGCTGTGAAAAAATATACTTTCTAATTAAGATTTATCATTCCTAATTCATGTATGGTATAATCTATCATTTATGTATTTAATGTCTTTGTGAAAATATCAGCAAGATGATATTCCGGTCCAATGAAATCCAATGTTTTATCACTTTTTTGATAATGTTTTCTCAGAAAGTGAAGTCCTACATCAATATGTTTTTTCATAGAGTGTGAAACATGATTTTTTGGATGTTGATTGCACTTATTTTTTAAAAATTTATAGTTACATGCCTAAATTGATATCTATAATCTATTAATGTGTGTTTCATCCAAAAAATTTGTGCACAACAACTACCAAGAGCTATGTATTCAACTTCTACAATAGATAATGAAACACAGTTTTGTTTCTTACTAAAAAATGATAATAGATACATTCATAAAAAGTGACATGTTCCATAGGTTCTCTTTCTATCTAACCTAAAACCACCAAAATCAGCATCAGAATAACTAACTAACTCAAAAGATTTATATCTGGGATAGAATATTCCAAGATTGGGTGTATGTTTGAGGTATATGAACATCCTTTTAAAAGAATTTAAAAGTTATTCCTTAGGTTTTTCTGGAAAAATTCACACATAAAAACAATAAACATATTTTCAGGTCGGCTAGCAGTTATGTAGAGTAAGCCTGCAATCATTTCTCTATTTTTGGTTTGACCAACGGATTTTTCATCTTTATCAAGATCTATCTTATAAGTAGTACACATTGGAGTATCACTACTTTTATTTATATACAACACAAAACGTTTTATAAAATATTTAGTATATTTGATTTGGTTTAAGATAATACCATCATTATTTTAATGATTTGAAATCCATGAATTAATTTTAGTTCACCCATTAGACTCATTTTAAATTTGTTTTACATCATTTTAGAAAATTCAATACATAAAGTATTTTTTTATGTTCCAAAAATAATATCATCTATAGAATTTTGAACTACTAAAACATCATTGGAAATTATTTTTATAATAAGGGTAGGATCAGATATTAATTTTATAAAACCATTGGGAATAAGAAAAGTACTTAATCTGTCATACCAAGCTCAAGGATCTTGTTTTAAACCATACAATGCCTTTTCTAATTTGGAAACCTGATTTGGAATGTGAGGATTTGTGAAACCATGGGGTTGTTCATCAAATACATACTCAGTTATATACCTATTCACGAAGGCACTCTAAACATCAATTTGATATAGTTCGAAATCCAGATGTGAAACATAAGCAAGTAGGACTCGGATGGCTTCAAGTCTAGATATTGGTGCAAAGGTCTCCTCATAGTCAATTCCTTCTTCTTGATTATAGCCTTGTGAAAACAATATATCCTTGTTTCTAACTATATTATCATCTTCATCTACCTTTTTTATAATCAACAAATTAGTTCCTGGGGTAAAGGTGTCTTTGGTTCTGTCATCACGTTTCCAAATTTTTTTCATTTCAAACTGATTAGGTTCTTCTTGCATAGACATCACCCAAAACACATCAATGACATCATCATTAATGTTTTTAGGTCAAAGTTGTTACCATAAATCTTGATGTTCAAATAGATTTCTAAGAGAAGATATAGTTTGGGATCCTTTATCTATATTTCCTACAACAATTTCTAAATGATGGCTCATATGGGTTATAATAGCTCTAAAAAAAGATGGACTAGTGATTTGAGGTTTATCCATATGTTCAGGTTCATTATGACATCATTCTAGAGAATTTACAAAACTAGATGTTTTCACATATCCTTTTATAAGATAGTTAGAGGGTTCATCATTGATGTCTGTATTTAACATATCATCCTCTAGGTTCTCTTGAGTGGTCTCAGGCTCTTGTGGATCTATCTCTTCAAACTTCAAATGGACAGATTCTTCCAGAAATTTAGATATTTTGTTATGTACTCTATAGGCTTTAATAGAGATTGAATATCATAGAAAAATTCCCTCATCACTCTTGTATGTGAACTTCTGTAGATTTTCCTTAGTATTAAGGATTTATTATTTGCAACCAAAAACCTTGAAGTATCTTAATTTGGGTTTTCATTAGTTCTATAACTCATATGTAGTTCTTTGAAAAATGGGTATAATCCATATTCTATTAATGATATAACAAGATTTTTTTATAACTTCAGCCCCAAAATAAATAGGTAAGTCATATTCACTAATCATGGTTCTAGTAATCCATTTCAGGGGTCTATTTATTCTTTCTAAAACTGCATTTTGTGGAGGTGTTCTATGGGAAGCGTAGTTATGACTATAGAAATTTCTGGAGAAAAATTATTCAAAATATTGATTTTCAAACTCATGACCAAGATCACTTGTTCAGGATTTCATTCTATTTCCACTAAATGATTCTACAGTTATAACATATTTTGTGAAATGAGGGCAGCCTTCACTTTTTTGAGTAAAAAATAAAGTCCAAGTATATATAGATAGGTCATCTACAATAATATAAACATAGTGCTTCCCATTTAAACTAGAAACTCTAGTTGGTTAAAAAATCAATGTGAACCAATTCAAGAGGTGGAGAATTTGACACTTCTTTTTTTGATTTGAATGAGATTTTCTGTTGCTTTCCGTTTTGACAAGGATTACACACATTATCATTTAGAAACTCAAGTTTGGGTAAGTATTTTTATAAACATTTCCTAGTTATATTTATAAGGGAGTGAATATTGCAGTGTCCTAGTATTCTATGCCAAATCCAAGACCCTTTTTCAAATACAATTAATCATGGAGAATTTTTAGAAAATAAATAATCCATGTTAACAGAGCATACATTTTCATTTCTCAATAGAGAAAATACTAATTAAATTTTTGAACTAAAACCAATGAATGTATAATTTTAATATTTAACATGAAATACTTCATCACATAGTAGTGAAATACTAAGAAAATTATATTTCAGTACATCCTAAAAAAGTACTTTGGAAATTAAGACTGAGTTAGAGTTACCGATTTGGCCAAAACCAATGATTTTTTCAATTGTCATTGTCACCGAAGGTGACATGCCCACCGTCAATTTTTATTATGTTCTTGATGCATGAATAGTCCCCTATCATTTGTCTTGAACACCCACTATCCATGTACTATAACCTATTACAGGATCTCATTAAACAATTTTCTTACAAAATAATCATATAAAAATAGGCTTTGGTACCCATATTTGTTTGGGTCTAGTAATATTATTGACAAGTCCTTTTGTAACTCACATATGAATCACAGCTTTCATATATGTATTATGTATATTAATTGAAAAATATACCCTATTTAGTCCAAAAAAGCATGAAACAAAAGAGAGTGTATCATATTTTGAACCAGATGAATGTTTTCTAGAACTAGGAGTAAAGCTGTATATCTTATATTTAGAAATAAAATTTTTTCTTCAAAAATTTCTTTTACCAGGTTGATAGAAAATAACGGTAGTCTATTTTGGGGAATTATGTTTACCTAACATTTTTACCAACGCATATTTACCATTAGTAAAACTTTCAGGGTCCTTTTTCAATTTCCCATTAGATAGCTTTAGTTCATTGTTTTCTTTGAATAATTGAACATTTTTCTCTCTTTATACAGTTCGTTCAGATTTAATAGTTGAGGTAAGAGCATGCTATTTATTTAAAGGTTTGAGTTTATCTTTTAGTTCATTACATGTATCTTCATTCATATTATAGTACTCAAACATTTATTCATTAGAAATATTTTCTGAATCACTTTCATCTCCAGAATAATATGAATTGCGAAAAAGAGCTTCATGTGTTACCTCAGATGAGTATGTAATAAAACACATATTGGATTTTTTATCCTATTTATCATGTGAAAATTATGAGTTACTTGAACTATCCTCAGAAGCACTCCATGTTTCCTTCACTCCCTTTTTATAATTTCTATCTTTGCCATCATATTTTTTTTATACTTGATCTTTGGATAGTGAGAGATTATATGTCCCTTTGGGATACATTCATAGCATACTATCTCATCAATCTTGTTACTTATTTTCCAATATTTCTTCCATCTTCCATTTTGATCATATCATCCATCTAAATTAGGATTTCTGAAAATTTTCTTCTTCTTAAAAATTTGTTAAACCTTATGGCTAATTGATCAATCTCCTCATCACTGTTAGGTGATGATTGTCCACCACTGGAAATTTCTACAGAAACTTGCAGTTTATCTGTTTCTTTGTGATTAGAGGTGGAAGTCTTGAATGTAAAATCTTTATTTTGGGTCCATCCTCCTCTTCAATATTAACTTTCATCTTTTATTCATTAATCATAAGTTTCAGAATGATATCTTTTACATGAAATTTTCTAATGTCACATGACACTATATTAGAGACATAGTTTCCTCTCAATCTATTATGTAGGAATCTTAGAACCCACATGATTTTTTCTTTGGCAGTAACATCTCTTCCAAGAGAAATAATTATGTTGACAATATATTTTAACCTAAAATACATGTCTAAAATAGGCTCGTCAGGATTCATTTTAAAGTTATCATATTTAATAGTATAATTGTTGAGTATCATTTCATTCACACTAGAAGTTCCTTCATGTGAAACAAAAAAGGTATCCCAAATTTAATGGGTAGTTTTACATGAAGATATTCAATTAAATTCTTCATCTCCTAAATAGAAATATAAATTAATCATGGTTTATATTTTTTTATCGTAGTTAGTCTTAGTTGGTTAATCCCAAGTAATTCTATCAAAATTAGGGATCTTTTTATCATCAATAATCAAAGACCAAATTAAAAATCCCATACTTTCTAAATGCATTTCCATTTTCATTTTCCATTCGGAATAATTAGTTCCATTAAAGAATGGCGGTCTTTTTGTTGAAACTCATTACAGTCTATTATCCACAATAAATAAATACATTGAAAGTGCAATAAATTTATAATTAACATAAATTTACTTATCATTAATGTACAACTAAAATCAATGTAGAATAATTTTAAAATAGTTTTGAAAATATGGTCTTAATAGGAATAAAAACTCCCAGAATACCAATCATTGGTCAGAGTATAGTACTCAAGATGGGGGGGGGGATGACTTGAGAATCTATAAAAATTTCTGTTGAAAATGTTTCTTAAGATTTTACCAAATAAAAATAAATGCATCCCATTTAATAAAGGTGATATGATTAAAAAAGTTTGATTGTTCAAATAACTTCTCAGATGATTTATTAATTCTACGTAATATCATTATGAGTTATTGATACTATATTTGATGTTATTCTAATAAGGAAAAACAATTACAACTTCTATCGAAGATTAACTATAAAAAAAGTCATTTGATTTAGGAATTAGAATGTAATAAAAGGAAACACTAAATTAGAAAACATAACAGCTAAAAAAAGTGGTTCTGTCTCAAGATGAGACCTAATCCACTCAACATGGTGATCACCTTCTACAAAGTAGTTTATATTAATAAAATATGATCCACACCCTTGATCAGGGTAAACAATAGTGCACAAGACTGTCCAGGACACATGACCTATTCCACAGGTCATTGTGGGTATAAACTACCAGGTAACACAAGGTCCTTTTCCACACTATTTCATGTGAGTAAAAAAATATAGAAATACTTGAGATGAAGGATATATAGTATACTTATTTTAATATAGGAGACAACGTGTGTCTTAAATACAAACACGAACACACCCACCGAAAAATAAAAAACCATACACTAGAGAGAAAAGAAGATTTGAAATGGGTTAGAAGTACTATTAGTTTTATTTTATACAGCTTTGGACTTGTAGGATGGAGCATGTGAATGCATAGAGTCCTCTTGTGAGAAACAAAGTATTGTAGGTCTAGTGTTCTGCCATCTAGTTTGATAATTTCTCACGTTCTTCATGGAGTTAAAAATTTTTTTGGCTCTGATATATATTATTCTAGCCTTTTGATTCGATAATTATTTAGATGTTCTTTAGATGTATCTTATTTCATGTATCATTTCTCTTCAAAAACATTACTTTCACGTATGCTTTTCTACTAATGTGTATTGTATTTGAAGCATGACTTATCTTATATATTAATAGCTGGTGTACATGTTGGAGACGACATGATGCATGTATTCTGCACCTCATACCTTGTACTGTTAGGTGACATGTCTATAAAGAAGCATCAATTATGTCAGTGACTTTAAATGAATCAAATATGACGGTTATAAATTAAAATTAAAACAACAAAACAGATTAAAGAACGACACAGTCTATTTAGAAATGGTATCACATGGAAACAGTGTCACCGGGGAACATTTTATTCTTCTTTTCCTTGAGCGGTGAGGTAGTCATGATGGCATAGTTTTATTAAGATCAAAAACCATTAGCACAAATGTGGTGTTAGGTTCACAATGTTTGTTCCTTTTCCAAACATTAGATGATGTTTTAGATATGGTAGTGAGAAACTAGTGTTACAAATAACATGAGATCTGCAACTGGATATGGTGTCTAGTTTTTTTTTTTGGTCACATTGTCTAGGTAATAGTGTCTAGATCTTGGTGTCTCGGTCATGGTGTTTGTGTCACAGTGTCTGGGTCACGGTGTCTGGGTCACGATTTCTAGGTCACAGTTTCTAAAATGTAGCCAAATATCTCTATACAGACTTATGTAGAAATATTCACCGAATGAATTATACATGATCATTCAAAAAAACAAATTCATTATAAAACATATTAAATATATTTTACAATAATCAAACATGATTTATAGGAATTAAGATTTTGGGTAAGTTTATTTGAATAAAAAAGAAACCAACCATCTATACACATTATTTGAGATAGATTAAATATAATTAATATGATTTATAGGTTGAATTGGGTTTGTGATCACTAAAACATGATTAAAACACATGGAGTCCAACAATAACCAAATTGTAAAGATACTAGTTCAGAAGTCCCCTTAATAAAATCATAATTTATGAAGTAAGAATTACATGAACAATAAATTTTATGATTGACATTTTAATCCATAAAAAATTAGAAATAAAAAAAATCATTCTTGAGGTATAATGTGCCCATCATAGACTAATTATGTTCATAAAGAAACTTTATAAACCAACATGAGGAAATTGAGTTAAGAAAAACACTTTTGTCTATGGAATGTTATCAATCAAAAGAACATTATTGGGAGATAATGAAATTGAAATTAAAAATCATGAAAAAATATTATAATAAATTACTAAAATATAGAATTAATTACACCATATAAAGTGAATCAGGTGGTAGAATATATAACATGTCTTACATATTTGAAATTAAGGCAAAGAACCCCTAACTTGTATTCCTTTTTTCTCACACAAACATTACCATCCAATATAATAAACATATCCACATTAATTAAATATTTCAAAAAAATATTTAAATTCTATGAATTTTTATATTAATATTTAATATTTATTTATAAGATAATTGTTAATTATTTTAGGTTATTATTGAGCATCTGTTGTTAGTTGTTACAATCATTACTTGTCCATTTTGGTATAATGATTTAAATCATTGTTCCATGTTTATGAGTTTAGAATGGATTAAATATTAATTTTACTACAATATAATATAAATAATGATTTATAAATCTTGAAGACAATTACCTAGGTGTTTCATGTATAATTTATGGAGATGAAACCCATAATGGGATTATTTTAGTAAATTTTTAATGAAAAGGTGTTATATTAATAATGAGTTAAATAATAATATTACTTTTATAGAAACAAAAAAATTACATATAAAATCATATATTACAATTAATTTTGTTTTCCTAACCATCGATGATATAATCTTATCGAAATCTCCATGCAGGGGGTTAAACCAACCCAAACAAAAACTTATTATAATCATTGGTTGAGTATGATTGTGTTGGGATTTTACAAAAAAATATAATTATTATTGAGTTTTAATGATATTATAACAATCCTATTGTGATAATAGTTAATATTTTTTAATACATGTTAGAACCAGGTATCGAAAATAATGAATAATAAATCATTATATATAGGGAAGAAATCATACATTCTCTCGAAAGAGTTCTTTTTTAAGGAATTCGTGAATTATCATGTTACCTAAAGCTAACCAAAGAAGAAAAAAATTAGGGAAGGAAATTTGAAATATTATTAGTAGGATTATGAATTTTAGGTGCATATTTGATGTGGTGGTGCACAAGTACTTTTATCAGTCAAAAGGGAGGGCATTTTAGGAAAATATATTCATTATTTTATTATTTATGAAAAAATTATGATTAATACTAATTTCAATGACATTTATAGTTTTATAATTAAAAATCATAAATTTATTTTTCATTAAAACTGGTATGAAACTAAATACAATCATGAAAACACTTAATGTAATGTTAATGAATCAAACATAAATATTTATTATAACAAAGTATAATTTGGGTTTGGAAATTTCAAACAGAAGTTTCTAAATTAATCATAATGTTTTAAATGAAATATTCTACTTCCTAAATTAAAATTTGAATGAGAATAAGACTTTATAAGTTATTATATATTTATATTATCATGATATTTTCGTAAAATGAAATTTATTTGTTAATAAGGTTTTTTTACTCTTTACCTTAAAGTCAACATTTTGTAAAAAAGTTAAATTAATCTTAATAATATTATGAAATGTTGAATCCAAAAAGTGTATTTATTTTATCAAATTAACTATCTATATTTTATAAAGGTAACAATTAAATGAAAATATAAAATAAAATGAAAAAATATTAAATTATTAAAAAATGTATTTTTAATCATTAAGTGTTCATAATATTATTACATATAAATTAGTGTATAAATTAGTGTAAACGTATTCATCATTACAATTAATCATTTTATTATAATATTTCATTAAAATCTACCAATTTAATTTATTAAGATAAAAAAATTTTATACAAAGAGATAAAGATTTCATTAAAAAATACCATATTTTCCTTTATCAAGGAAACTAACATTTATCTCAATAACATTTTGAAGTTACCAATAACAGTTAAATATACTAGTAACATGGATGAATAAGTAGGGAATAGTTTTCAAAATGTGTTCTAAATTAAATAACTCCCTTAAATATTATAAAATTTGAATGACTTTGGTTGAGTCTCCACCTAACCTGTGTATATAGAAAATAAATAAACAATAAAAATAAGGATCATTAAAATATTAAGACACTTCCTTAGTAAACTAATACATATAATGGGTTTCTATTATCAACAACTTCAAATTATTCTATATAAGTGAAATATATTACAATATTATGTTTCTGGAATGGAGTCTCACTCATCTAGAATCACATAGAACTAGAAAGATTCACACTACCATTATAAATAAAATATAACCATGATGAGAAATACCTTTATTGGAGTTTAGTATATTTAGTGGTATAAGGTTTATATCTCCCCATATAATCATTCAGAGATATTGAATTTCATTTTCTCACATTAAGAATGCCCGATGAAGGGCTTATTATTAACTCTCACACAAAAAAATACTTACTGAATGTTGTAAATCAAATAGATGTAGATGATATATTCTAAGATTTGGACATCAAACACATTTATTAAATTATTGAATAAATATATTAAAACCATATAAGACATTTTTACCTCATTATATTCTCTTAATAAAAAGATTCTAAATTTCTGAATTAATTTTATTCTAGTAATTAATCTTCGAACTCAACAATCATGATTATTCCATTTACAGAATCATTCACCATGATACACATTATTTCTTTACCAGGATAGGCTCAAAAACATGAACCAAAATCTCCTTAATATTATATAATTTTAATAACTAAAATTACAAACTAGAATATTATTTCTACATTTCCTTTAAATCAATTTATTATAAAATTAAACTATGAACCTTTTCTATATTCGATTACAAAAAATAATGATTTATTAAATGTATATATTTTTTTAATTTCTATTAATACATATATTCTTCTTCATATTTGTTTTTGTAATATTAATTTACTTTAATATTGTAGATTTAAATATTAATTTTTGGAATAAGACTCATAAAATCATAACGGTAAACATTTTTACCCAGAAATATATTGAATAGTCACTTCCTTTTCAAACGCTAGTGAATATTTGAAATTAATAACAAAAAAAACAGAGACACATTCATTTTTTAGATTTATTATCTTGAATTTTTTCATTAAAAACTATATACTTGAACGAAACCATTTGTTTTCAAAATAAATATCATAACATAAAATAGTGATATGAAATAACCAATTAATTAAAAATATCACTTGAAATAACTTGAATAAAAATTTAAATGATATTTTTTTCCTTTAAGATCTACATAAAAATCAACTTTTTTTATTAATTTGGAATATAAAAATTATGGAATCCTCAATAACTATATACTGTAAATTTACTTCTTTGGTTTTATGAAATTGAATCCCCTATGTGTCTTTGGATCAGAAGGTGAATCAAATACATAGTAAAAAAACAATGAGAATTTTCATGCAGGTTTAGAAATTTAAAGCATTGTAAAAATCCTTCACATAAAATATATGGATGAAGGATATTCACTTAAGTAGATTATTTGATACATGGATGAATTCACATAAATTATTAATTACTTAGATGAATTTTTCTTATCTATAGAAAAATCAGGCTTGAGTCTAGAAAAATTACATCATTCACACCAGCTGCTTCAACACATTTTTAACTATCTCAAATTAAATTTCAACCACTCAAAAACATACTTCACAAGTTCAAATAAAACATAAATTTTATTAAATAATTATATATAGTGATATAAAAAAATTGAAACAACAAAATCAAGAAATTCACATCAATATCCCTCTTTTGGGTTTTTAGGAATCTCAAATCAAATCTACTAAATAAAATCAAACAAAAATTATAACTGGTCAATGAATTGGATATTCATAACATTATATCCTATCATATATGAATGGTTTCTTACACTAAACATGTAAATAAGGTTATGTTATTGAGAAAATTACATCCTTCAGTCTGAATAATTTGTGGCCATGTGAATTAAATAAACCCCCTCATATTATTCATTAAATATCTTTCACAAAAAAATCCCCCTTTTAGTATTAACCATAGTATTAGATGATAAAGTAGTGTTCACTGTCACATTAAAAATAACTATCTCCCATTTTAACATAGATATTTGACAACTTTTACCATCATTTTTGAAAATAATCCAAATACCATGTAGTGGTTTGGGTCTAATATTATTTTAGAGGATATTTCTGAATATAGTGTTTAATAATGAAATAACCGAACTTCAAAAATTTTATATATTATTTGACGACAGCTTTAGTTTTATTATGATTATAAATGTATTCAAGATCGATAACTTCATTGGTTGATCCTTATTTATTGAAATGACTCATAATATCCATATGATTAGAATGAGAGTGTTTTAAAAGGTTCTTTAATAGATGTATTATAATTTGATTTTCACACAAAATCCTCTCAGGATTCTCAAGTTTAACATTCAAGTATTGTAACTATATAACCATCCATAGTACTTGTGTACATGCATGAGTGGCTACCACATACTATAACTTAGACAAAATAACTATCATTGTGTTCTATTTAATATTATACTTTATGAAACATCCCTCCCAAATGAATAAGTCTCCACCTGATGTGAAATTAATTTATTTTCAATCACATAACCAGTTTTCATCCTTGTATCCAAGAAGCTTCAAATATATTCTACATTTTTAATAATTACATAATTCATTATATCATTCAAATATCTCAGTATCAATTTTTCTGAAATAATTTTTTACCCTCTTGGGACACATTGATGTTGAGGAGAAAGTGTCACAACAAAGGTTATCTACAGACATGAATCTTATAAGAATAATAGACTTCTAATGAGTCTTATAATTTTATTTGGTCATCCATACTAATATTTTCATCTTTAAACAATATGGATTCTAAAAAATAGGAATTGGAACATATTTAGATTATTCCAATCCATACATTCTCAAAAAAAAATCCAACATTTGTTTGTTATGAATGAAATAAAAAATAATAATTTTTCCCAATATGAATCCCCAATAAGTACCTATGTTCCCTCAATAAAAAAATCTAAATTTATTCATTCATTTTTTCCCAAAATTCATCACAAAATTACACTTGTTGTTAATAAAAAATTATTTCATAGGCATAAAATATAATAAGTAGTGTACCTTTGATATCTCCCTTACATATAGATTATTGTGATATTTTTATTAAGTGTAACACATTTAATTTGAACACCCATAATGGTTATTGTACCAGGATCTAAGATCCTATTATAAGAAATATAATTACTTTATCCTTATATATATAATGATTAAATAAATATAAAAAATAAAACCATATGGTTTTTAGAAAATATTTTGTCATCAAGGTCACTATTTAAATGTGATAATTTCACAACTATTTGATACACACTATAGTAATGTTATGTGAGAATAGCTAATAAAATTATAATTATTTCAAACCTTACTACTATAGAAATGTTTTCTTCGAATTCAATTACAGAAAATTGATTATGTAATTTACATGCTATCATATCCTTGTTTATTATCACTACCCATTTTTATTCAATTTGTTTATAAACACCCATTTGGTACAAATTTCATTGTAATAATTTTGACATAGTAAATCACAAAAGAACAATTTTAAATTTCTTCCAACGCATCATTCATCACTCATAACCACTCAATATGATATATAGATTATCTCTCTATTAATGGATCAATATATGATATTTGTGATGATTGATTTCTAACGATTAACATTTTTCATGTTGGAATTTGGGTTCATTGTTCTCAAATTATGTTATTAAAATCAATGTGAATTTATAACATCTAAAAATACAACATTTCACTAACCAAAAACTAACATTGTCACCAATATGATTTCAACTAGCCTCATTAATAGATTTTATGAGCCCTCTATTATTTTCAACCCCCTTTGGAATAGTTTTTACCTTGGCTGTTACCTTTTATCTTTATAAAGCATGTGCATAAAATCACATTAATGTACTTTAATGTTGGGTTGTTTTTTGTACCACATTTTATATGGAGTGTGACATGTCTTGGGACTCCAAGTAAATATGTTCTACAAATGTACACCAATAAACATATCCACTTTCCAAAAATATATGGAAATTGCATTTTCAATACGAATTGTCTTTCCCATATCCACAACAGTCATGTTATTTCTCTCCATGGACCCATTATTTTGAGGTGTATAAGGTGTGATTAATTAAATATTAATTATATGTTTGAAATAATAATTCCCAATGAATCCTCTCTAAACTCTTTCCAATTATAAAAACTCAATTTCTTTTTGTGAAGACACGACTCTTTTTCAGAATATGTTATGAGAACTTTAAAAATATCAACTGATTCCTTTTTTTTCTTGAAGATCATTGCATTGATCTTTCTATTGGAATAATGAAAGAATTTTCTGAAATATAAATAACTCCTTGTTGAATGTTATCACATATAACCAAATAATTTTTTTGTATAAGTTCTAGTTCCATATTAGAGAGAATGTATACATTATTATAGGATTTTTGCGTCATTTTTCCCATTTTCTCATGTTGCACATGCATCATCATATTCTCACTTTACTATGAGAAAATATCTAACAAAAACAATAATCAAAAGTATACTTAAACTAATTTGGTCTAAATGGTTAGGTGTATTATTAAATATTAAAATTTCTTTTTTTGAACTCATGAAACAAGAATTAGTCGGCTCAGCTATCAAAAATAGATTACAATTTGTTATTATGCCTTGATAAATGATACACCTATCCTTTTAGCCTTTGACAGCTTATGTTTGATTCTTAAATACAACCCCATTCCCATCATCACATAATTGATTAACTCTTAATAGGTTATAATTAATATTTTCCACATATGAAATACTATTTAACATGACATGTATGCATCTTTTTAATATATTCAATTATTTGTATCAATATTTTTACACAAATATGTTAATCAAGGAGAAAATTGGGGAACCCTTATACCTTCTGCCAGTTGAAATTCAGGAATAGGTTTAAAATTTTAAATTCATAATTGTGGGTAAAATATTCATTTACGAACCTACCATCAATGGCAGTATCTCTAAAAAACTATTATAATTTTAGGATTGTAAAGAAAATATGATCATATGGGCTAAAAGATTTAGAAGAAGCTAGATTCCTCCACCAAAAATTTCCTTTTTGTGGAGGGTGATGAATTAGAAGATTCAAATTGACAGTTTTTCTGAGTCTGTTGGAGATTTCTTAGTCTCAGGATGTGTCTTATATGATCATCATAGAAAAATATTGACCATATTTTATAGCTATGGAACCACCGATGTATTATGGATGATTTTGGATGGTCTCATAGAAGTGGAGCTCCCCTATAAATTCAGAATTCTAGACCAATTATGTGTGTGTATTATCCAGAAAATTTCATATAAGCTACTCAATCCATTCCTAACGGACATCATGGATGTAATAAACATGTGTTATAAACATCACAATAAGATATTACAGATTGGAACAACCGTTTTTTACAGTTTTCCTTTGGTGAAATTTTTTTTCTATTCAAATCTCCAATACCCAAAAAATTGATATTTTTTTAATAATATATATGATTTTTTAGTTTTTATGTGTATTGGAATTACAAGTATTTACTTTCATCTTTCAAGAATAATTGATGTCATGTGGCTCCACCATTTTCATACTATATCAACTGCAATACTGATGGGGAATCAATAGTAAATTCAAGCCCCTTTGGATAAGGTGTTATTTTCAAAACTCATAATTGAGATTCAATAGGATGAATCTATGGTTAATGTGGCATCATTTCATCCCTTACTATTGAAATTATTCACATAATCTATATAGTTGATATGTAAAATCAATAGGGATGGGTAAATTTTAGGAATGAATCTAATTCTACCATGGTTGTAGAATCCATTAGAAATGTAATTATTAATCTATCACTTAATAAAATAGTCAAAATGGTAAATTTCATAGACTCTATAATTTCCTCAAATTAAACCACCACTCATGAATATTGTGACGATTTATTTTGGTCAATGGTCTTGAAAAACACGGGGTTACTTCTCTTTAGATAACATGGCTCAATGACATATCTGATGATATTATATATATCTTATAAATAGATGATTATAAGAAACCTTATTTTGGGATTCAATAACATTGTTTATTTTTAATGAATGTGTCTGGAAATTTTGGAAAATCTCTCATTCTCTTATGAAATACTCATTAAAATCATTTATCAATAATCATGTTGTTGGATCAAACACTATAAATAATTCATTATCATTTTTTATATTGGCCATCAATGCAACCACAATAAGGAAAAAGATCACTTCTTTGATTATTTTGAATATCATTTCCTTTATCAAAATAAGTAATATGTCGAGGTAATCGTTTCATGTAATTTTATGCATAGTGCTCCTATTTCTAACCCATACCACAACCATCCTCAAGACATTAAAATTTGATATGAGTTTGAACACATGAAACATTTAAATTTCTAGCATGTCTTCTTTCCTTTTCTAATTTCTTATCTTTTGAGTGTGTTCCTCTAATAACATGTATCATATTAGGAATTGAAATTTTCTAATAGAATGTGTATAATATATTACCAAACACTCTACAACACCTAAAATACACACGGAAGCTGAATTTTGTACCTTCATAAAAATTCATAATGTAGGGATATACCAAATTTTATTTTAACTATGGACTTTTAGTATGAATTTTCTTCTATTTTGGTGATTGAGAGATTCAAGTGTAAATTTTTTCCTCTAAATAGATGATATATAGTTTCATCTCATTTTATTAGCACAGTAATGGACATATTTTTAATTATATCCAAAATTGTTATTATAAATAAAATTATAAATATTTTTTCATTGTCATTTTTATGGTGATCCCTTATGAAAGACAACTCAACTGATTTAGAGGATTCCATTTTCCCTCAAAATAATATTTCAAATATTCCAAAAAATTATGTATCTCATTATATTTATAAAAATCCTTATATATTTTCTTTGATAGTTCTTTATCTTTCAATGAATTTTTTTTATCATGGTCTATTATTATATTCTCAATTTTAATAGCTTTCAATATAATTTTTATATTTCACCAATATGGGTTGAATATTTCATTTCAAACTCATTATTTTATTAAATTATATTCTTGTTATGTTTCAATACTTTTTATTGTCTTCCTTGAGTATGATATTCTACTAAGGACACGATTTAAGTTCATTCTTCAACATGTGTTTAATATTATTTTTTCTATGTCGTCTTATTTACTACAAGGAGAGAAAACTCTACATTCAATATGATCCCAGAAGTTGGAAAATTTCTCTGTAGAATCAAATTTAGATTCACTAGTAATGAGTTTCTAACTACTTCTTCTTTTGACATCAAATATTTTCTATTCCCTATATCAATTTTATTCTTTCTTCTTCTAGGATTGGATGAATATTTTTTAAATTTTGATCCACCTCTTTTGGGAATAATTATCATTATCTATTTATCAATAATATAGTTTCTTATCATTGGGACATCTAATAGAATACATCCTCAATGCATTACATTTTTAGTATATTATAGTAAAATTTCCTTTTCTCTTATTAATTTCCATCTTGAATCCCATTGAAATAATTGTATTGATTTTATGATTATTTCCTTAATCTAATTAATTTTCGGAGTCACTTGATTCTTCATTTTTAATAGTATCTATAATTTTTAACGCCTTCATAACCCAAAAATCCATTTAATATTTTACATATTTCTTAAAGGATGAATCATTTCACATTTAATATGCTATAAAAAGTTTATGCAGTTCAAAAAATAAAATATACTCTCTATCTTCTAGAGCTGAGATCTTAGGATCATACATATACTAAACGTTCCCAATTATATTTTAAAAATTATTATGTTTTAAAATTTCTCACAAAACCCATAGATATTAAAAATATTCATTGACCATAGTGATATAATCATCAATATTTTCTTTATCTTCCATTTTGATGTCTTTAAACACTATTATTTATATTTTCAATTTATCCTCCTTGACTTTAACATTTCCTTCATAGATATTTTATATATTATCCTAAATCCCATTGTCAAATTTAATAGAAATTAATTACATATAGACTTTTTCTTACATGTGAATTAGAATATGATTTTATGATATTATATTATTTTCCATTTTAAATTTATCTTTCATATTCATAGGATCATTTCCTTCATTAGGTCGAAAACAATACACAAAAATATCTACAACCTACAAGCCATGGGATATATGATATGAATAATTTGGTTCATCTATCTTTGAATTTTTTTTACATCAAATTTTATCACTAACATGCTCTTTATAGAATTTGGAATACCCTTTTTCAGCACATGACTGATTCAAATAATGGTAATTTTCTCTAATACTATTGGAAGTGCATATGGATAAATAAATATTTCGAGAAAGGGGAGAGGAATTTGTGGAGAATTATTTCCATAGTTTCTTCTTAACTATTCAACCCCTATAGTCTATTATGATTTTATTCACTCAAGTGGGATCTCTTCCTCACCTTTTTATGAATTAAATATTTGAAATAAGAAACGTAAATTTTTTTATAATTTTTGGCCCCTTATAAGGAAACATAATCCTTTATATTTTTTGATAGTCTGTCCAACCATAGATTCTTCACAATACGAAATATAATATTCTAGCATTACAATTTTGGCATATATTCAAACAATTTACCTCAAAAACCCAACCGGGCTATGCATATTCATAAACCATTTATACAGGATATGTAGTTGGGATAAAAAAGACCATTTTTAGATTCTAGTTGATTTTAAAACATAATGTGTATATCTCCCTCAATGAGCCTTAAAATATATACAAGAGCTGATAAACACTTTATGATGATATAATTAGGAAATTATACTATATTTTTATGTATATAAAAACTCACTAAATGATCAAGCAGAAAAATATTTCAATGAATTTGCCTAAGCATAATGTTTTAAACACATTTCTTCTCTTATTTTCCCAATATATTGATACTCTTAGAAACGTTTTTTACATTATTCGATTTACAATCTTAGGTAAATAATATTTAAAATATAAATTTAATTATAATTATTCATTTTTGAGCTCATCAGTCTTGATTATTCTATCAATGTAATCTTACATGATGATCAACATTACATAATTATTTTGTTTGACTCACAATCTTTCACCCCTATCTCTTTATTATTCAAAAAATTTAATAGCTAAATATATATATATATATATATACCACATCTACCATTCTTATCACTTCTAATCTCCAATAATAGGCTGAGGACCTTCTCAATCGTAGATCATAAAAAACAATTCACTAAAAATTTATTTGTTAATTTCCTATAATACCCATTCTCTTCTACCTATTTTTTCACCAAATCAAATTATTTCAACTTATAATGTGATATACTTATTGATTTAAAAAAACTCATAAAATCACTATCCTAAACATTCATACTTAGAAACATTAGCAAGAATCACTACGTGATATAGTGATAGTTATTATGTTAATTTAAGAGAAATACATCATCAACACATTAAATTTCCAAATTCAAAATCTGGAGTTTCATCATGAACATATATAGTTTTTAGACACATCATCATTATTTTGAAAAAAATAGAATATAATATCATATATAAGAAATAACATTTATATTTTAAATATCACATCTAATAGCTTGGATAACATTTTATATGTGTTGATCTACTCCTTGAAAATTGGATTCAAAATTTTAAGGTCTCTTATCCTTAGAAAACACAAATTCATTAAAATTAATTCTATACATAGTTGGAATTTTCGTGTCTGAATCACCGAAACCAAATCCTCTATGTGAATTTGGATCCATGATAAAATTTGATATGTAGTGGAAAAAAATGATGACGTGAATTTTCTTATGTGGTTAGAACTCCCATTCATAGAAAAAATTATGCATGTGAAATATATAAATATTGTAGATTTTCTTGAATAGACTATTAGATACATGGTGTCATTCACATACATGAGTCTTCATGTAATTGATTATTTTAAATTGTATACAAAACTCATATGATAGTCTATAAAAAATAAGCCTTCACTCTAGCAGCTTCAAAAATATTTTTAATCCCTAAATAAATTTCAATCACTTAAAAAAATTATTGAACGGTTAAAATTGCACCACAAAAATTTAAAATTTATATCAATAATGGATGAAAAAATAAAAAAAATAATAAATAATACCAAATGAAGTTAAATTATTTTTTTTAAAAGTTAAATTTTCCTAAATAATTAATTTATGAATTCTAATTCAAAATAAATAAAATTTTTCAATGTATTTGTTCTCTAAAGGTCAAAAAATGCACTTTTAATTTAAGAACATGTATCATAATTTCTGTTTTGAAAACTAATGCATTTTTACACTAAATGATTTTTCCCTTATTTATATCAAATTATAATAATTTTATGAAATATCATTTGATTGAATATATATATAATTAATACATTTCATTAAATGTTGTTATCTATATATGATAATTTTATGTTTTTAAAAAATACATTTTATCGGTATAATATATTTTATTTAGAATAAAATCTATTACATTTTAAAATAAAAAACAAATTTCTATTTCATATGATTATAAGATTACTTTTAAGACTATCATAATAGTCAATATCAACATTAATCTATAAAATTATCAAAATTATCTATTTATGAAATATCAAATATTAAAATAATTCGTTAAAAATAAAAAATAAATTATCTTAAGAAAATATATTTAACATTTAAATAACTAATATTTTACGTCTTAAAGTAATCATGATAGTTTTAAATGTATCATTTATATCTATTTAATTATATAATATCTTTTGGTGGCATGAATTTTTTTCAGAATAAATTTTTGTTTAATAAATTTAAATTCATAACATAAATAAAACTTTGATTTTTATGAAGAACACCTAGGTTGTCATAGGCTAGGGGTGATATGCCATATTGAAGATGAACATAGTATTTAGATCTTTCTAAATAGTCCTCCATTACAGAAAGGTGATCCTTTAATCTATATCTAATATGATTAAAAATATTTCCCCATGACACGTCACCACATCCTTTTATATATATCATGGTATATTGATCGAGTGATAAGTCTTCACAAATAGTTATGAATTAAGTATTCTTGGTGAGTCAATCTAATAAAACCCATGTTAATGTTTTTTAGATGCCTTCAAAAGTCATGTGATAAAGTACAAGTTGATATTATCCCTATTCCGTGTTAGTATGGGTAATTGTTTCATCATCCTGTTAGACTTCTAATGTATTGTATAAACCTACTGTTATACCAATAATGTTGAGGTGTACACAACAATCTATTTCTTCATGTTGTCCCGTGAAAATTGATCTCAAATATATGATTAAATATTTATATATTTATAGTGTATGGAGAAATACGATCTATTATAATTATAAAATATAAATTTCCATAAATCAAGTGTTGTTTTCTCATTGATTTTTGTTTTAAATTGAATTAATTCGTTTTTTTCAGTAATGAATTATGATTCATCAATTTATTTGTTTTTCTCACCTTATACTGATGCTCTGAATAACCCATCTTCCACTCATTTAAATTCTATTTGATATATAGTTGGGAGACCATTTATGAAAGTAACTGGTCCTCCCTATCTTTATTATTTCTATATCCATAATTTGTATATCCTAGATGATAGTGTTTATCCAAATCCTCATCATGGATAATGTAGCAAGTTATATTCTATTAATAGAAAAAATTTCCATGTTTTATTTTTTAGGATTGTGTTATATTGATAAATCATATCCCTCAATTAAATCCAACTGTCTTAACTAATGTATTTTCAACTCCTTCTATGTGAATATATTCCTAGAACTCGTATAGTCAGTATATATTTCACATTTGAATCCATAAAGATTGTCACTCAAAATATTCAATCCAAGGATCTCATATAATAACTCTAGATTGAGTATTGTATAGTTATACTCATGTATATTTAATTATCATGAGGTATAGGGACTTAATTTATCATATTTCATGAGTATGAAATCCAATCCATCCTTTGAAAAATTGAAATATATCAAAAAACCATTCTGTAGATGAGGGTAGTGTGAGTATAAGTGTACGGATTTCCCTCTTCTTGATATCATAAAATCTATCTTCACATTATTTCAAAAAAAAATATTAAACCATATCCTATGTTAATATAGGTAGAGGATAGATAATCATGACAAATTTCATTAAAATCATCAAAATTTTCTCGATAATACATAACAACTATGTATATCTACGACACTAGTTTGTTTAGGACATTAATAAATTTACTTTTTCATTGAAGGATCCATATATATTTCCTCACCGATGATCACACTCCATAATAATATAACTTATTTTATAAAAAAGTATCATTTTATAAACATGAAGTGTAACATATAATTTGATAAATTTTTCAAAACAATCTTTTTATTCCCCTCATGTTCATTCTTACCCTTACTGTTTAATATAATACCATCAATAAATAACACCATAAATTTATTAAGGTAGTCTACAAATACTCTATTCATAAAGTCCTTTAATATTATTGGGTAATTTATATGTCAAAATGGAATCATTATAAACTCGTCGTATCAAAATATTATAAGGAATTTTGTCTTTGTAATGTCATATATCTTCACCTTCAACTTATGATATCTAGAAGGAATATTTATTTTTGAGAATTATTGATCTTTTTGAGTTTAATTGAAAAAATAATCAACTATTTTAGTGGATACTTATTCATTATGGTGATCCTATTGAGATATTTATACTCAATTCAATGCATGAATGATCTATCCTATTTAATAAAGAGTATTGTTGCACTATATTATGATTCTATAAGGAATATAAAACCCTCATTGAAATAATATCGGTGTATCTTTTTAAATACTTTAGTTATTTAATATAAATACTATAGGGGTTCACAAAAATTGGTGCATTAACATGAATGAGTTATACTAAGAACACTGCCACATGATTTGGGGGAAGTATTGAAACTTTATTTAGGAATATGTCATTATATTCCCTCACAATTTCATTGTGTTTAAGTGTTATTATTTCTTTCATATCAAACATTTTCGAAACATAGGTTTCTTCATCGAGTATCAATTACCACACCATTGTGGTATTTACTAAAGGATATTCGTAATCATCCATGTAATTTTATAGTATCATAGGATGGTTCTGAATATGTAAATAGATTACCTTTTTCAAAAAGTTGACATGAGCACTATTTTAATCCATGAATAGTATGACATAAAATTCTTCTAGAAGAATAATTATAAGTTTCAATGGAAGAATATTCTAATATAATATAACATGGTAAGGGACCAATATATTGGTTGAGATGATATCATTACGCACTGGTTTAATAGATATATCTTTATTAAGGTACTATGGAGATAATTTTATAGTTTTAGAAAAATATAGAATATAAAGGAATGTGTTGAACCCAAATCAAATAAATACTTCACCATTAATTTTTGAATAATAAATATACCATGTATTAAAACATTTTAATTCTCAACATTAGAGATGGTGATGGAATTTGATTTTACATACATCCATAGATTTAGTGGTTGGGGATATCGACCACCCTCAAATAACATTTATATGATGCACTAAATTTTTTGGTTTCTAAGATCCATATAGTTTAAGAATTGGACCACATGTGGTTTTTATGTTTATTATTCCATTATCTTCAATGATAATGGGTATGTACACTACATATCATGACCTTTATTACATTCTCAATCTCACTTGAAGAAATTTCTAATTTATATGAGGCAATTCCTAGGGTTTTTCATTCTACATATTGGATATGTGGGTGGTTAGATCTCCTTGCCACTTTTAGAGTTTTATCCAATAGTTTTATGTGTCATCCTGTTGTTATTATCTCTATGTCCATGATAACAATCTATAAACTGATTCTGATCTTTGATATTATGTCAACTAACTTCTTCATAACTATCAAAGACAATGATTTCTAGATTTTTGGGGGATATGGTTTTCACCCACTAAAAAATACATCCATCACCATGGTATAGAACCTGAGAGATCCCTTAGTGATTGATGATAGTGGGTATATCCTGGTCCTTATAGTACGTTCATGGAAATGACTACAGGGATCTTGGATTTGGTATAGATGCAAGACCGTGAGATCTTCCCAATAGAATTGGATGGCGGTGGTCACATACTTATCCACCCCTATATAAATTGTCATACTGTGTGTATATATATATAGATAAGGTGGTAAGTTAATACATAACATCCATGGGTTGGAGTTGGTAAACCTGTCTGGTATCCCTTAGGAACCTGAGTGGGAGGTTAGTTGTGCATTCAATATTTCCTTACTTCCATATTTATACCCCCACATTGTTTACTTATGATCACCAATTTAGATTAAATGTAGACACCATTGGTGATGGACTAATGATAGTTTCATCTCACACCCAACTCAGTCCAACCTTGGAACCCGATAATATAATGTTTTTGTAGGTACTGGAAAGTGGGGAGGCCCATATATAGGTTGGTGACTTGTACTACATTGCTGGATCTTAGTATCAGGCTAAGGATCGAGATTCACATGAATTTTTTTTTCATTTATTCCTTTTGTAATACTATATATAATTCTTATATCATTTCATTATTTCATTATTATCATCATTCCATTCATCATTTTATGAGACACTACCATTAGGGCTTTTGAAATAATATTCTTTTTCCCAATCTTTTGTTGTTATCTAATTATGTTTTTGTTGTTTACAGCATCTGTCTATTTTATTATGCTTCCAAAACTGTTTCCTCTGTGTTTTGTCCGCTATGTTACTCCAAAAGGGGTACAATCTCCCCTTTTTACAAACTATACACTTCTTTTTCTAGTCAGAAACCCCTCGCATATGGGTAGATAGGGCGGGGGTGATGTGGCCACCCAAAATTAGGGCACAGGTTAAGTGGAATATGTTTCCAAGACATCACAAAAAATTAGTAAATTTATATCTAAATGAATAAAAATAAAATTTTTTACAAAATTATAAATCATATATTATTTATAATAACAATCCAATATAGAGTTAATAATTAAATAATCGAAAACATAATACTGGGGAAGTGAATGTGAACATTAATGAGATGAGTTTAAAAAATTTGGAGTGTGGGACATACTACGTATATATTTTAAATAATTTTTTTTTGTGCCAAAATATCATTAATATCATTTTTATATAGTCATTACATAATTTATGGATAGTTTTTTAGATAAAAGTAATATAATTAAATAATTGAAGGAGGAATGTGAAATGAAAAAAAAACAAAAGAGAAATGTTACATTGGCACTCATGTCACTCCTTTCATAAGGCCATAATTGTTAAACACTCCAAGAATTTATAAATAAATTTAATATAGAATTTAATACGTTAAACACTGAGCCTCTACAAAATAATACTTTTTTATTATAATTATTCAAACAAAATAATTATAACATAATATTCAAACATAGTAATATTAGACATAATTAATTTTATTACATGTTATTTACAATGGATTCATATAAAAAAATATTTATAATGAAATATATAATTTTTGGTAAAATAAAAAATTTAAAATTTAATTAGTGTCAATATTTAAGATTTTTCTGAGAAAGTTCTTTTTTTATAAATATTGAAAAAAATTGAATTATAATTAAATCTGTCCTTTTTTAATAATAATAACTATTTATAATGATTTTTAAAGACATAATAGATAAATTATACAAATATTAATTCTATTTAGATTATTGGAATCATTTTTATATTATAATTATATATAGACTTATAGGTCTTTTCAATAATCTTTTTAACCTCCTTCTCACCACACTTGTAGGATTATAATTAAACATAATTATTCTTCTTCTGCTAATTTAATTATTTAAAACGAAATTACAAAGTTGTGATCTGTTTGATATTTAGAGATTGAGGGGATCAACTTAATTATTTGGTGAATAATAACTTGATCATTTCAAATTGTAATGTTACCCTTAGGAATAGTAATATGGCCAAAATAATAGTAATCTAAAGTGTAAATAAAATCTATGAATCATATATAATAATGTAGGATATAATTATATCATAATAAGTGAATATTTTAAAATAATAATTATTAATTGGTGGTATTTTGGAAAGTTATAAATAATTAATTACATGTTTATCATTAAAAAATTACTTAAAAGAAAATTTATTAGCATCAATTTTAATAAAAAATTAAAATTTTGTGGTCTTATGATTTTAGGACAATTTTATGAGACCTTTCATAAATTATAAAAGTGACATAAAATCTATTATATTATAAAAATTGGTATTTTTTTAATAAATGATGATTTTATTTAAAAATTAATGTGATCATGTTTAAAAAATTATTTCCACAAAATGGAATTCATTTTTGATTTCTACACATAAAAAAATTAATAGGTTGATTTTTTGGGATTTTTCTAAAATAATCGAATTTTTGGTGTATAGAGAAATATCGTAATTTACACTACGTATACATATAAACTAAATACACTATTTATTGAGTCCTAGATGATATAAGCACCATGGGTTTGAAATACAAAAGTATTAGTTACTATGTTTAGTCAGGGTAATCAAAAATATTCATTGTATTGATCCAAATAGAAAACTAATTAACTAAATATCAAAGGAAACCCCCTCTCCTGAACTATAAACACCACCTCTCACCAAATATTCTCCACATACCTCAAAACCTTGAATATTGTCCAAATTCTTCCAAAATCACTTTTTCATGTTTCTCCCATACTTCTAGGAGCTTCTAGTCACAACAAAAGACCAAACCAAGTATCCTTTTGCAGGATCTCGAATTGGATAATTCAAGAAGACATTAAGTTAAATTGTCGAACACATTTAGACATACGGTATGGTATTTCTCATCTCACTCATATTTATTGTGATATTTACCTTATTGGACACTTATTTATTGAAAGTGTTAAGGGTGTTCATCACGAACCACCATTTTCATTTAGGTTGTGTTTTCTCCCTCTTTATAACAGTGAAATTCATCAGTATAATTATATACTTATTCTTCATTCTGTGTACATGTTTGAAACTCATGTATTCAGATTTGTACATTACATGTTTTACAAGTTTTCTTTCTCAATTCTTACTGATAAGCAAGCCTGATTTAAGGGATCATCCCAATTTCTTACCAATTTTTAAGTACAATTCATAATTTTTTTTAAGACACCATTATTTTCTAACAAAAAATATTTATGAATAAATATATTTTTTCATTTCTAGTTTTATAAAAACAATAATGAAAAATAGAAATGATTATTCCTAAATTAGTCTTTTTTGTTGGGTCGTAAAAAATTTATTTCTCTCAAGAATTCGTCGATGATTTTATTAGACTATTTAAATCTATTTCAGAACAACTATTAAATATTATACATTATTGAGATTGATATCTTATGATTATAATCTACCATATTTTTTAAAATTGTTTATGATCATTTTGATGGGTGTGTGTTATCTTGATAACATTCACCATACTACATAGAATAGTTTGTGATTATGTTGAATGATTGGGAAAGGATATTTAAATATCATATGAACATGTTTATTATGATTCCCCCCTTCATAAAAGGAATGAATTGGACTTTGTAAGTAATTGGTGGGGCCCGTTATAGCCCCTAGATGCATTGGTAGGCCTCATGTTACAAACTATATATTTTTTTGGACAAGACCATAGCCATTTCTTTGAATCTTGGAATGAAGATTTATTAGTACTAGATTGTTATCATAAGGACATGAAAATAATAAATTATTGGCCTAAATCCTTTACAATAATAGATTTTTGTCATAAAGCATTAAAAATAATAGATATTTTCATTAATCCTTGACAAAATATATATTATTGGCATAAATCCTTGAAATAATATATTCTTGGAATGAAGACTTGAAGGTATGTTTTAGATACTTATCATTATGAATTTACCTCCTTATGATATCAGTAACTGATAATCCATGTGATTATTCGACTAACAGAATATGAATGGTTTAATTTCATTCTCATATTTATGGAATTATTTAATCTGTTCTCCTTCCTTACATATTATTCTATAGATTATGTTTTGTTGGAATGTGTTTTTAGTCATTCACCATGCCATATTATTTATGTTTACAGTATCTACATTATTTCATACCCTTAATGAGCAGCTAATCTCACCCCATTATTATGTATTATTTTTCGCAGGAGGAGAAGATGTATATTATGAATGTATTTCAAAGATAATATAGTTGTTATAGATTTTTCTACTAGAATCTCAATGTTTTGTTTCTTATCATGTTGTAATGTAATGTTCATGTATGTAATTTGGTTTCAAAAACTAAAATATTGATCAATCCTTTGGGATTTGTGTCATGTATTTTTGTTGATGTTTAAATGTAAGGAACTATTTCTAGGATACCTAGGATTGAGTCTTTACAATGGTATTAGAGAATCTTTAGTAGAAACCTTGGAAACTAGAATTAGATAACAGAGAGTTGGAAACATAACCCTCAGATAAAATTCTAGGATAAACATAGAAGACCATACAATAATTATGTTAAGTTATAGATTATATGGGTCTTCTTAGAAATACATCCATATTTGGAAATAACATGTGGATGTGGTTTTTGGAACAGATTTATCTATGGGTAACAAGTCCACCAATGTGTCTTAGCATGACTTGAGGTTACATGGTATGTGATAACGATCCTTACTGCACACCTGGGTTTACACTCCTAGTGGATATTCTTTGGAAAAATAAAATTTTATTTAAATTTTTTATTTTGAGGATTTAAAAGTAAATATATTCCAAATGAAACCATGTTTATGATTATGATATTAGATATTCAAAAATTTCTCATTTAGGTTATGTGTTTTTATTGGTCTAAATTATTAATTATAATTCATAACATAATTATGAGTATTCAATTATATATAAATAATACCTAGTGTAAGGAATTTAAACCATATCAACGCCCATATCCCATTTATGGATTTCCCCCCAATGGAAGATAATTATGTTAGAGGAGGAGCTACAACTGGAGTTGAGAGAATCATAACTACACTAGGATAGCTGATTCATGTTACGAACAATAACCATACCCATATGGAGGATGATAATTCAAAACATGTAAGTGAAATGTTAGTCCTCTTCATGTGAAAAAACATCCTTAATTAAATGGGATTAATAATCCATTTGTAACTGAGAAATTGATAAGTTCCATAGAGATTATATTTATATCTTTTGGTTTTAATGAAAGAGAGAATGTTATCGTTGTGGTATATCATCTGTCAGGAGATATAAATCAATGGTTATCATTAATTAAAAACACAAATTAAGAGGAAGAAATTAGAAATATGTAATGGATGGAATTTGAGGTATTTTTCATAGAGAAGCGTTTCCATCATGAACAACGAGCTGATATGGGGAGATATTTCTCATGTCTGAGATAGAATTTGGATAAAAATGTTACTATGTATGAAGCCAAATTTACAAGGATAGAAAGATTTTTCACCAACTACATATATAATCTCAGTTTCATGGTTAACCGTTCAATTGATGGCCTTAATAGAATTATACATAGGGCATTAGTCTCCCAAAAAAATTTCATTATCTGTGGATATAATATCTTATTCTATCAAGACAAAGAAATAATTCTCCATGTCCAATGGTTTTGAATGTAGAAAAGATAAAAATTTTCTGATAGAGAAAAATATAGATAAAGGGATGAAATGAATGATGGATTTTCCAACATGTGATACTTTTGGAAGAAAACACCAATTTATATGCATAAAAAATCAGGTTAATTTATGTTTGGAGAAAAGTACACCATGAACTGGATTGAAAAAGAAGAAAAGAATTATCTAATGTCTAATTATTCAACTACAAGTATACGAGGCACAATGAAAATTAATACCCTATTTTCCAAGGAAATATACCCCAAAATAATAAAATTGGACAAGTCTATGCTTATTTTGATACTATATTCGATGTGGAATAATTAAGTATTTGTGTTTTTAGATTCATGAATTTTGTTTTACTATGATTGTTATTTTTAGAATTAAAATAATGCATTATTTATAATGGTCTTAATGTGATAAATGTATTCATATTTTTTTATGAGATAATAAGAGATACATTATATTGTTATCGAAAAAATTTGATGTTATGTGGAATTTTCTATAAATCTTTGGACTATAAATTTCGGATAGACATAATTTGGAAGAGTCTTAAGGTTAAACAACTTATAATTTGAATTAAGACTATGTATGAATTTTGATAACTTATTCTAAACTTTATGGTTTCACATAACATTTAAGGGTTAGGGGAATGAATTATTGATCGTTTGATCAAAGTCCATCACGTATAAAAATTAATCTAGAATATCCGTATTTTATTTTATTAAATGAAGTAGAAATAGGTACCTGGAAAAATGAAGGATAATTTTTTTTATAGAACCATATCAAGTACTTATATTTCCATACATTATTATATAGTGAAATAGTTCCTCAAACATTAGAAAAGTATCTTAAAAAAATGTTATCCTAGTACCTTAATTTTCATTGAATCAAATGGTCCCTTAGATCAATGAAGATTTATAGATTTGTGAAAGTTAGATTTATCTTGGTCATGATCTTTGTCACTGTCCATCAAAACATCATAGTTATTTTTCTCTTTTATATCCATGTTTTAACTTTAAAAACATGTTCTTCTTTTTCTAAATCCTAATTGGTGGAGTCCTTTTCATTTTATTTTCCCTCTAATTATGAATATATTTTTTTAATCTTATTTCCAATGTGGGTTTTATACAATGTTATTTTCAACTCTGAACATTTTTTTCTTTTTCAAAGATAAATTTAACATTGTGAGGATGCCATTTATTGATGGTGGGATGAATTTAACACACCATGGACTTAAAAAAATAAATTTAATATATAATGTAATGCATGTCACACTATGTTTCTATGAAATAACACTTTTTTATAATTATTTAAACAGCATTGTTATAACCTATCCATTCAAAATACTATTATTTGTAGTAATAACTACCATTAAATGTTATATATAATGGTTCCACATAAATAAAAAAATTTATAATAAAATATATAATTTTTGGTAAAATTTAAATCATTTTTTAAAAATTAACGTCAGGTGAATTTATAGAATTTTTCTATGAAGATTAATTTTTTTGATTAATAGTGAGAAATAATAAATTGTAGATAACTATTTATTTTTTAAATAATAATTTTTTTATTTATTTTAAAAGTCATTGTTGGTCAATTATATATATATATATATATATTAATCCAATTTAGATCATTGGAATCATTTTTTATATTGAAATTATATATAATGTCTTATTGACTTTTGAACATTCATTTAACCCTCCTTCTCAGCACACTTATGAGATTAGAATTAAACATTGTTGTATTTATTCTGTGAATTGAATTTAGAAAACAATACTATATTATGATCAGTATGATATTTATAGTTTGATAGGATTGAATTAATATTTTGGTGAATAGTAACTTCACCCTTTGGAATAGTAATGTTACCCTTATGAATAGTAATATGACGAAATGAACACCAACATCACCCATGAGAGTGTAAATAAAATCTTGGAATTATATAATTTAAGGTATGATATAATTATATCATATTAAGGAAATATTTTTGAAAAATAATTATTAAGTGTTGGTATATTTGAAAGTCATAAATCTTTATTTACATGTTAATAATTAATAAAAATACAGAAAATCAAATTTAATTTCATATGAATGTATTCAAAAATTAATATTTTATTATTATAGGAATTTAGGATAATTTTATGAGACCATGGTTATTTTTTTATCGTGTCATAAAAATGGTTATAATATTAATATTGGAATTTATTGAATAAATGTTGATTTTATTTAAAAATTAAATTTCTCATATTTAAAAAATTTTATTCAGTAAATAGTGTTACTTTTTGAAGTCTAATCCTCAACAAATGGTTATGGTGTTTTTTTGATATTTTTTGAAAATAGTTGATTTTTTATGAGTAGTGAAATATGATAATTTGCGATATTTATACAGTATAATCTAGATACCCCATTTATTGTGTCATGGATGATGTAAGCACCATTTGATTGAAATCAAAAGCACTGGTTACAATATGTATTCATCATAATAAAAATTATTCATAGTCTTGAGCTAAATAGTACACTAATTAATAAAATATTCAAGGAGTCACCCCTCTCCCCTACTATAAATACGCCCCTTGACATCTCTTATCTACACACCTCTAAGCCTTGAACGTTGTCCAAATTCTACCCAAATCCTCTCTTAATGTATCTCCCCCCACTTCCATGAGGTTCTAGTCACAAAAAAAATTGTAAAAAAAGGTTGTTTAAGGAGGTTCTCAAAGAGGATAATTCATGAGCACATTATGATCACGTGGAGAACACATTCAGACAAAAGGAAAGGTGTTTCTCATCTCACTCTTATTTCCAAGAAATTTCTCTTATTCACCACTTATTTCTTTTATGAGGTGTATTAATACTTTTATTTGATATATCTTGGCATGTATATATTTATATTCATGGTATTCAATGATACATTTTATGGGTATTGATTTTTGGTCATACAATTCGATTGATTACCACATGGTAAGGGTTTTATTCCAGAACCTCAATTTTCATTCGGGTTATGTTTTCTCCCTCTTTACACCAATTAAATTATTCATTATTTTTATATATTTCATCCACATTCTATTTAAATTTTCCAATATCATGTAGCCACATCAGTTCGTCTTTCTTTTACGTGTAATTACATGTTTTACAAGTATTTCTTCTCAGTTTTATTCGATTAGAAAGCCTGATTTAGGGTAATATCACTGTTTCTTACCCACATTTAGGTACCATGAATAATCTATTTTAATACACCATTATTTTCTAAAAACCTGTATTTTTTTATGAAAAACTATATTTTTTCATTTCTAGTTTTATAAATGAAATTATGAAAAAAAGAAATGATTATTCCAAAAGAACCATTCTTTATAAAGATAAAAGATATTTATATCATGAATTACTATGTATTTTATTAGTGTATTTTCATCTATTTCCACATGACTATTAAATATTATGATTTATTGAGATTAATCTCTTACGATTATCATCTTCCATATTTTATTAAATAGTTTATGATCAGTTTGACTGTGGATGTTCAGTCATGATACCATTCTCCATACTACATAGAGTAATTAGTTATTATGTTTAAAAATTGGGGAATGTTTTATATAATATATATATATATGTTAATTTTGTTTCACCCCATTCATATGAGGAACTCATTGGACTTATTAATTGATAGGATTATACCATTATAGCATCTCGATGCATTGGTAAGTCTCTGGAGACTACCTGTATGTGGTTTCGGTATGGCCTTACATATTTATTAGATTCATGGTATGAAGACTTGATATTAATATATTCTTATGATGAATTGTTTATATTAATATATTCTTGGAATTAATCCTTGACGATAATAGATTCTTGGCATAAAGTCTTGAAAATAAAATATTCTTGGCCTGATGTCTTAACAATAGTATATTCTTGGTATGGAGCCTTAACAATAATGTATTATTATCAAGAATTATTGAAGATATGTTATAGATATCCATAGTTATGCATTTATCTCTTTATTAAACAATTAATGTATAGTCTATGTGATTATTTTACTATTAGAATATTCAATGTTCAGTTTTATTCTCTCATATTTGGTATTATTTAATCTGTTCTTATTCCCACAATATTTTTTTTGGATTATGTTTTATTATCATGTGTATTTAGTCATTCAAAATTATTATTATTTATGTTTATAACATCCAATTTATTGCATACCCTTTTTGAGCATCTAAGATAAATCTTTTCATATGTTTTTCCCAAGGATGAAAAGATGTATATTATGAATGAAATTAAAGGATATTATTGGAATGATGGATTTTTTCAATTGAATTACTGTATTTTACTTCCTTACAAGATGTAATGTAAACTCCATGTATGTAATATGGCTTCCAAAACTACTAAACTGATCAATCCATTAGGATTTGACTCTTATACCTTTGTCAATTTATTAATGTATGCCACCATATTAGAGATACTTTGGTCAAGGTCTTTACATTAACGCCCCTGTGTATGAATTATTTATGACACCAAAACATACTTATATATAATTAGATGATTAATGAATGGAAATTGTGAAATTATTTTTCTAAGAGAAGTGATTTTCATGGTGGAGGGAGTGAGGATGTTTACATTTAAAGACAGTGTATTTTTGGTTTAAAATATTGAATAAAATATCATTCCAAAAGTAAAACATTAAATATTGGTTATATTAGAAATTAATAACAATATTTAAATAAAAATATATGATTTTTAGTATTTTAAACTTTGTTGTAACAAAATATATTTGTGGATAAAAAAATGAATGATGAAAAATGAATTTTTTGAGGATATACATTCTCTATTTAGACATTGTAAATCACATCATAGTCTGTGGAATTTATTTTATTTTTTTAAATATATTATTTAACTTATTAAATATATTTTTGATTTATCTAAAAAAAATATTTCATTTTATAACAACAATACTTTTAAAATAATTATTTTCACAATTCACTTAAAAAATTAATTTTTTCCAAAAAATATTCCAAAAATAAATCTAAGTAAATGTCAACATTATTACTTAAAAATTTGAGTTAAATTTATCAAGAATGTTTAATAACATAGTAAATTTTAATTATTAGCATAAAAATATGGGTTATAAAATATATATTAAAATATACTTTATCATGAATTAACATTTACATTATTTGAGTTTCTAATATATATATTTCTGAATTCTATTATTTATATTTCATTAATTAATTCATGGTAAATATTTATTACAAGTTATTTTTATGTTCTACATGTCATGTAACTATTATAATCGTAAGATTACTATTCAAAATGGTCAGGTTAATATTTCAATAGTCACGTTGGTCTTATAATTTCTATGAATACCTCGTAATTAATTCATTAAAAATTTAATTAAATTAATCTCATGGTTCTATATTTATCATTTTTAAAAATGAAGATTATATTATTAATGTTTCATTTCTTTTTTACAGTTTTGTTTTCGACCATGTTAATTCTAGGAGATGAAGATGTTCCAGAGTATAAAATTCATGTAATGATATGTTTTTTATTGTCACATTATACTAAATTTATTTTTATGATTTATATTTATTTTATTTATTAATTTTTCTTAATTAATGATTTTATATTGTTTTTGTGCATCTATTTTATATTTTAACATATTCCTAAATATGGGACACATGTATATTCTGAAGGAAATTTACAAATATAAATGTATGGGTCATTATGTTTCTAGAATTGAAAGGGTAATTGGTATTTTATATTATTAAAATGAAGGATATATGTATTAGATTCATGATATAATATATGTAACTATTATTTTTAATTCGGATGCATCACGGTTTCATAATAAAAGAAACCTCAATTTATTATTCAATAATTTGGGGTAGACATATTACATGAATAGTGTAATGATAAAATTTTCTCAAATAATGAATTTAGTTTGTCCAAAATCGATTATCATTGTAGACTGTTACGGGTTTTTTTGATATGTTAATATAAACATGAGTTGAATCTTGTATATGATACAAAGTAATCTCATGAGATAATTGGTTTAGAATTATTATATAGAATCACCCGTGTAATTATATCACATGGAATTCACATATTCGTTGTTATTTTTGGTGCTTTATTATTAAAATCAATTCCCATCACCAGATGTTGATAAGATACTTAATATTTTATTTTTTATACATTAATACCATTGTGACACCAACATTGAGGCCGAGGTAGTAATGTGTGGTTAGGTATGTTGGTAATCATGTAATTAATTTAGAATGACAAAGATGAAAATTTTATCTTCTGTGATAATTATTTAATTTTAGACCTTGATTTAATTAGACTAATGTTTTTTATGGACATGCTTAGTTTAGTGTAATGTGATGTGATAAACTACTTTGATGAATAATATGTAATGTATTCATTTTACATGATTAATGTATTTTGAATAATCATCATTGTATATAATGCTACTATAATGGATTTACATCTTCCTTTTCTAATGGTTACTTGATTAATTGGAAGAAGGGATTATATAATCATGAATGTGATGTATAGATATAAATCAAGGGGTGATCATGTTCATTTAAATATATGAGTATACCTTATTAAGATCACACTATCCACCTTTATAACATAGAAAATTAATATTTGTTTTCAATTCAATAGAAAAATCATGGTATCATATAAGGAATTAGAAGCATAAATAATTTTATTGTCATGTTAGTTTCCCATAAATATGTTTTTGATTATGATATTTAGGGACAAAAAGTGTTTAGATGAAATTATATATTGTTTTTCTTGTTTTAAAAAAGTTTTCGAGTCATTAGTTAAAGTGGAAGATTAATGAATATTTTACACTAAGTCTTAGACCATGACATCATTATATTCAAAATTCCATGTTTAGTATAGTAAAATGATCTTTTATACCACATCATGATACTATTTTAAAAGATATGTGATCTAACATGACTAACAGTTCCAGTGGTATTATCATATTCCTTTTGATATTGATACATTATATGATGATGTGGAAGGAAATAAATAATTGTTAATGGAGATTAATTTTTTCTAAATGAGGTGGAAGACAAATAGTTTGACTATTTCATTGCATATAAAATTTTATAACTCAAAGGGGATTATCTATTCAATAATGGATTCGAATAAATTAAATATTCTTCATCCTCTTTTCTAACACAATTTGAAATTCACTATTGGACAAACTATCTCTATTTATATTCAATCTATTTCTATTGGATGAGGAGGAGTTAGGAAAACATTTTGGAAAAGATGAGATACTAAAGAATTCTATGATTATATGTATTGGTGGACATATTTATATGAAACAAGATAACGGTTGGTTGTAATGGATTATGAAGAAACACACTAATAGCAATGATCAAGAGTATGTGATGTTAGGTATGCTTATTATATGGTTTTCAAATTTCATATTGTCAACTTCACGCTATGTATATATATAGAAATGGTTTTTATATTTATTTTCACTACCTAATGGAATGATGGTGTCTAACAAAACCCATTAGCATGCCCCAAATCTTGATGATCTACCCATTTCTTGTAATGAGTATGTACTTCTCTATTGATTCCACAAAATCATGCCATATTATCAACTAATCAATTAATAGTAGTTATATCTCTTAAAAAACTCATCATTACTCTTCCTCTAAATTTTCTCTACTTTTATATGATGTGAATCCAACTTTGAAAAGATGAATATATGATTATTAAATAATATCTGGTTGATATGAATCATTAAGTATATGTTAAGAACATTACTTATTTGTTACATAATTCATATACCATCTTGTTTTCCTTGAAAATTATTCGTTAATGCTCTAAATCGATAGATATATTATAATGGTACTTTTTAAATGATACCTTGATCTCTAACACATATTCGAGGTACCATATTCCATTATCCAAACTGAATACCCTTGAAAATGTTCATTATGTTTACTAATGAAACCTTACGACACTCATAAATTAAAAATTCTTCCATAAGACACACTCACTCTAACATCAATCTTAACCAAATCGACCCATTAATACATTACCCTGACTGATAGATACATTGAGTGTTCCACCCCAAGTCAAACATCAATATTACAGAGGGTAATAAAAATTACTAAGATCGAATATGACACATATCTAAGGCATTGGGAAAAGGATCACCTATAACAATCCACATATCCTCCACATAATGAAATATTAAAAAAAAGTTGTCAATAACTAAAATAATCTACATAATAATATTATAATATGCATACATGAGATACTATATAATAAAAATAATCCAAACTAGGTAAAATATAATTAAAAACCAAATACAACGGACCATATTCTTGGGAGAATGACCTATGAGAAAATAATTAGACACCAACACACTATAATGGACCCATGTGTGAGATCTAATAGCATCCATTATTACCCAGAACACCTAAGAACCTATTCATCTATATCGATATCCATTTATGTCACCTTAAACTAAAAATAATATATATATAAATAAATATTTGGGTTATAAGTATTGTATATGTTTTTATAAAGAATTACCCTATAGAACACCCTAGAAACACATGTGATGGTAAGAGGAAAATTCATCCAAAAAATCTCATGGATGACACCTGATGATTCTTGGATATGGTTAAAGGATTAATAAAACTAACACCGTAATAGAAAACAATGTTTAAAGATAAGATATAAGTCATATCATAGAGGCAAATAAATCCTTAAAATGTTGTTTGACTAGAATGACTTGAACTAACTTCTCTTTAAAATCATACATCAACTTTATAAAATTATATTTTTGGACCCACATATCTCTATGGAATTCATGTGAGTCAAGGGAGTACCTACACCTCTAAAGGAACTGCACCTTATCAGGTGGAATAACATTGATCAAGGGGGTATTGATTCTGATGGATGGAGGAACCAATCCATCCTATTGGGGAGCACCAAATTTTACGGATAGAGGACCTTAACCTCATTTAATGGGGAAGTAAAAACTCACTCTATCATATATGGGTCCCATTACTTATTGAGGTCAAGAGCATTCCAACCCCATTCTTGAAATTTAGGACCCATGCCATTGATTGTTATGGGAATACTAACTATTTTATATTTGTGGGGAACCTATTACAAATAGTAATGATGTATAAAGGGGAGTTACAACCCCATAACTTTTATAAAATACATTTTTATATCATGTTGGTGGATTTATCGAGATATGATCATCAAAATATATAAAGAAACATTCATTGGTTTTTGATGATATATAGGATCACGCTATGATGATATTAAAAAAAGTTTCACTCAAAAAATAATGTTTTTTTCAAATAATAATACTCAATAAATAATTTACAAAAACAATAAGGATAATATAGTACATTATATTTGGTCTCTTTAAAAAAATATTTGAATTTTGGGTTGTAGTTGAGTATCTACTAATGAAATTATATAATATGAGGTCATCATACTTGGTGTGGAAAATTTGTGACATGGTGTGTGTGAGTAATAAGTAATTTGGGTCCAAACTTTGATATATAGAGCCATTTTGTTGTCATAGACATGATGTTCCCCTTATACTACACAATTTTTTTGACAAATAAGATATTATATCATGTACCTCTGTATACCTGAATTTGTATAACCGTGGTAAATATTTCATTTACTTTATAGGAAAAAATATATTATATTAATATTAGATTCAAAAATAAATTCCACTAATTAAATGTAAATATTATATGTTCCTTGGTAATGAATCACTATTTAATCATAATATCGAATTTGAGAAACCATGGCCACCCAGATCTTCTATCATTGTCATCATTCCAGCCACTTTCTGTTCTAGAGTTCACAATTACCATACCAAGAAATAGCTTCCTCACCTTTGGATTATATTACCATAATCATTAATTACCCATGATTATTGAAGTTGCTTCCCAATAAACCCAAGACTAAACTGCCAATTGATGTCAATTTTATATACACCCTCCACTGTTTCATCGCACCAGTGATTCCCCCTCAATGTTTTTGCCTTGTTATACTGTCTCCCTCACTACGTAAAAATTTTAATTTCAATATATAGATATTACCATTGAATTGTTGGAAATTGGGAAGGATGGTTGTGTATGATTGTCATGATATAAAGGGGGAAAGGAAAAAAAATAGGGGAATTTTTGTCGAGTAAAATTCAAAAAATTTGTTTGGTTCACCAATGAATTTATCCATAGATCAGTGAATCAAGGATTATGAGAGGGATCAATAAAATGGCAAATTAAAGGGTTGAATTATAGAGGGTTTGATTAATAAAAAATATAAATTCAATCCAAATACAAGAAAATAAGGCATTGAGATGAGAATAAAGTACCAGATTTATAGTGGATCTCAGTTACTTCAAGACTCAAACCTTGATTCAAGAATCAATCATCTCTTAAATGAGTGTGATTTATCAAAACATGAATAATAAGTGAATAACTATCTAATAACTATCTAATACTGTTTATGTTGCTGGATAATTCAATAAATAACAGATTATAATGAAATATTTATAGCTTGAGTAAGTGTTTCACATGAATTTTCACTAAAGTTTCAAAAATGGTCTATTTCGTGTCCCAAAAGTAGTATTAAAATTATAACTCTCATAGGTAAAACACCTCACTCAATACATAGATGTGATGTTAATGTTCTCTTATGTGGATCCTTTTAGAATGAATTAATTATTTAAATCATTAATAAGAATAAGATCTTAATAATATTATAGAAAGATTATTTTTTTGAAAACCTATGATGCATGAAAATTGAACTAATTAATATACCACAATAAAAATATTATTAAAAAGTTTTCAAATGATTTTTCATTAAAACAACATGGTCTCGACACATTAACCATAATAGAACTATTTTAATTCATCAATGCCATTAATTTTTAATAAAATCTACTACAAAATATTATAACTAATACTCATAATGTAATCATTTCATTCGAAAATGAATTACCATTTAAAATAATGCTATTTTATTTTCAAACAAAACAAATATAACATTTAATTCATTAAAAAAGGACACATAACACATGATCATATAAAAGTCATGAAAAAAACATGATAGAATCATGGAAATGGTTATTTTTTAGTTGAACAAAATATTTAACTAGAAAACATCATATATTCATGTTAAATAAATATACAGTAATAAGTGATTGAGAAAACCTATTTTATTTTTAATGAAATTATAATTAAAATGAATGTTTTTTCATTTTCATTCCATCTGAGAAAACCATTTAATTTTTACAAATCCTTCAAAAAATTACATATACAAGAAATGATCCTTATGTATATATTTATGATGGACATCGCTAAATAACACTGTCCTTAGTCTCTAAGAGTTAAGTCAAATAAAATATTAAATGAAGTTAAAATAATCCTAATAATATGAATTTCCCAAATACCTCTGTAAAATTAAAAATTTATTATAAATTTTTTGATAGACTTTATTTATATATTACATATCAATTCCCATAATATTCTACCTCTACATTTATAGTATACTAAAAACCTCAAACTCGGTTTAAAACCTTTGAGTAATGATTATGTACGGAATCCAATTGTATTAACAAAATTGAATTTCTATAGGACCATAAGTGCTCATTCATTTATCCCAAGGATTTTAAAATTATATGGATGGATTTAATTTGGTATAGGGACACTATGTCCCCATCAAAAAATAATAACATAATATAATAGTAAAACATCTATTTTGAATTCCATCAATATTTATATTACATGTCACAAATGTTTTAAAAAATTATACTTCCCAATAAATAAATAATATCATATATATATATATACATCATTAAAAAGAAATATCCCTCATGATGACCATTACCCAACAAATAAATGACATAATAAATTAAATTCTATAATTGATATCCAAACTAATATCTTTGGTAACATCCTTGTTAGTGATGCTAATCCAATTTCAAAAACCCCCCTTATTTCAGTAATTATTTATAAGAAAATCTTGTCTTTTACATGTGATGAAACAATAAGTCTTTTATGTATATTTAGGGTAACACACATTGAGAGAGTATAATAACTATATAGGGACCACTCAAAGAACATTAACATATGTTTTGATATTATTGTGTTTTCATTTTCTCATTTCTTGAGACCACATGCCATAAAAAAATCAATTGACCTAAATGAAACATGAAATCATATTGCATTAAATAATAGTAAAACACACTTCAGATAAAATTGGTTTAGCAATACCCCATAGTTCTAGAATATTTCTACTTTATCCAATGTTAGATCATCCCTACTAAATCCGAGTAATAATCCCATATTGACTTGACCCATGGGTCCTAATGAAAATCTCCTCATTTCATAGATCCAAAGGTCAAATTTAGATATCACATATGGTATCACATAACAATATATCTAATAATATTTTTCAATACATCATTATACACAATTTATATAGATAAATACGCTATAAAAAATCGATATTTGTAGTGTGTCATTTATGACAAAAGATGGAATCTTCAAAAATTACCCAAAACATAAATTAATTTGTGACAAAATGAAATACGTTTTGCACATAAATATATATTTCATAGAATTTTCAATCTGATATGAGTACTGTCACATGTACCTTCAACTAAATCAGACGCCATATCACGGGGATAGTAAACTTTGTGATCAAATTAGGATTTGTGTCATAACTAAATGATTTTGTGACAATGCACTTCTCCATCGTAAATAAAAAAAATTAAAATAATTAATACCCTTCCCATCGAAAAAGTTACTGTTTTCTCCAGAATTAGGAATTCCGCTGCAAATACTACATCAGTAAGGTGATTAATGGTTTTTTAAGATGGGTATCATTTTAAATGGATTTAGCCATCTGATGTAAATGTCTTTTCATTTGTGGTCATAACTATTTATAGTGGGAAATATTTGTGATGGATTATATTGAAAATAAACATATTTATGGTGGAAGTTTTATAGAAAGTAGTCTATCACAAATATTCAAACCTATATAAATCTCTCTCTATAATCATTATTTAATCAAAATTTCAATGTTCCTCTTCTTTTTTCACCCTAATTTCTCTGTAAAGAAAATTTTTTCTTTAAAAAATCTTTTTTAGGAATGGAAGAATATTTTTAATTTTGTAATGCATCAAATTTCCGATATTTATTTTAACGATTCTTAATTGTTTATTTATTTACATTATTTTATATTTTGAATAAGTATTCATAACAATTAATGATAATTATTAATAATTATAAACATTTAGTAATTATAAAACTTTAGTAACAATTAGTAATATTTAGAAATAATTAGTATTTATTACCAATAATTAGTAGTAATTAATAATAAAAAGTTGTAATTGATATTTAATAAATATAATTAGTAACAATTAGTTATAATTAGTTATAATTTTTAATAATCATCAATAATTATTGATAATTAATAGCAATTAGTACTAGTTAGTAAAAGCTACCCATAATTAATAATAATATAGGATAATAACAATTAATTAGTAATAATTAGGAATAAACAGTAATAATTATTAATAGATATAAATAATTAGAAATAATTAATAATAATCATCGATAAGTACTGATATTTATCGGTAATTAATAATAAATATTAATAAATACCGATAATTAGTAATAATTAGGAATAAATAGTAATAATTACCGATAAATAATAATAAACGCCTATAACTATAATTAATTGTTATTTATTTTGAATAATTAGCAATAGTAATGAGTAGTTAGTAATAATTTGATAAAATTATAAATAGTTAGTCATAATTACAAATAATTAATAAGAATTATATTTAATTATTAACAACTAGTAAATTATAGGAATTATTACTCATAATTGCCTTTAAATAGTAAATAATTGGCATTAATTAATGATAATTAGTTAAAAATATTAAAAAATTATAGTAATTAGTAATAATTATTAATAATAGGTAATAGTTAGTAATAATTACTGATAATAAAATGTATCTAATTATAGGTAATATTAATTAGTAATATTAACCGATAAATAGTACATAATTATTAATAATAATAGATAAACAGTTATAATTAGTTATAAATAGAAATAATTAGTAATAATTACCTATAAATAATAAAAAGTTTTATGGAATATCGATATAATATAAATAATTTGTAATAATTATGGATAAATAAAAAATGAATATTAATATTTAAAGATAATGAGTAAATAAATACTAGTAATTAGTAATAATTATAAGTAATTATCGATAATTAGTCATAATTTTTTATAATTTGTTATAATTAGTAATAATTTGTTATAATCAATAGTTATTAGTAATAATTAATTATAAATAGTAGAAACTACAAATTTTTGTAGTAATTTGTAACAATTATTAACAATGACAAATAAATAGTAAATAGTTAGCTAAAATTAGTTATAATAAGAAATAATTATTTATAATTAGCAATTATTAGTAATAATTTTTAATAATTACTTATAATTATCAATAATTACTAATAAATATAAATAAATAGTGATAAATAGCAATAATAATTATTAATTATTAATAAATATTTAAAATTATTTACAATTAGTTATAAATAGATATAAATATTTATAATTATTATTAATTAATAATAGTTAGTAATAAATTACTTTAAATAGTAAAATATTGAAATACTTACTAACAAGTGGAAGATAATTTCAATTAAAATGTAATAAATCCCAATAATTAGTAGTAATAACTAATAATTAAAAATAAATATGAAATAATTATCAATAATTAAAAAATATTTGTAATAGTGACCAGAAATTTGTAATAATTACCAAAAAATAGTAACAATTACCGGTAATTAGTAATAATTAGTAATAAATAGAAATAATCCATCATATTTTGTAATAATAACAACATAACATTAAATATTTATTGGAAAATAATAAATAATTATCATGATTTAGTAAATTATAAGTAATAATTGTGGATATGTTGTAATAATTACCGATTAATATTAAAAATTAGTAATAATTAGTCATAATTACAGAAAATTAGTAAATTGTTCCAGATAATTAATAATAGTTACTAAAAATAAGTAATAATTTCCAACAATTATAATGATTAGTTTTAATAATTAATAAATAGACATTAATTAGTAGTAATTGGTTATCGTTAGTAATAATTAGTTATAATTGCTATTAATTAAAAATAAATAGTAATAATTAGTAGGAGTTAATAAAAAATAGTAATAAATAATGATAATTGAAATTAATTTTTAATATTTTACAAAAATTATTATTAATTATTGAAAATTTGTAATAAATACCATAAATTAGTAATAATTTGACAAAATTGGGGCTCATCTATTGAAAATTTTATTTTCAAGAATATAATATTTTTTAAAACCAAAATGGGGCACACATATGTAATATAAGATACATATAATATTATTCCATATGTACTACGGTTTCCAAATTTACTACATGAGGTCACCAGAGCGTCTAATGAATAAATAGAATCTTAAAAGGGTAACTAAACTCCTGAGCTATAAATAACTCAATTTTATTAGTGGAAAATGTTTTTTGAGATTTTATTATATACTGGTTATAAGATGTGACACTGTGACCCAGAAGCCTTGATTCGTGCATTTTTTTGATACATTGGCATGATTACAATGAATCAAGTCCCAAAATGATGATCAGTTTAACAGTCATGGAAAATAGATTAAATACATGAATGTTACCTTATACATTAGAAAATAAAACACAACATAACTGATCCACTGAGAATTCCCTTAATCCCTTTGATTAACCCTGCTTATCTATCATAAAACACTTCTTGGAATCCTGGGAGAATAAAACAAAAGAAAGGGGCCAGCTCAGATGATCAGTAAGGATAATAATGTAGCAGAAAATACCACAAATAAGCATAATAATTTAAGGCAATGTAATAGACTAAAATACATTCCTTTTAAACATAAAATTAATCTTAATATGAAAAAGTTAAATCAAATAATGCCATTTATTTATTCACATGGATATTTTACTAGTAGAATAATCGCATATAATATCAAAAGCCAATTTCATAATGATGGAATGCATAATTCCAGACATCATAACCACATAGTCAAGGCCTTGTGCCAAGGCTTCAAATAATATTTTTTCAAGGACTAGTTCCAAGACACTAGTATGTCTCTTGAGACCTTAAAATGCATTTAAAAGCTATAGCGAGCTCCAACTGTCACTTAATCAGTCCAATGCATTCCTTATATGAAAAGGTTTAAATATAAAAAACAATCATATTAAAATAAGCATATGAAATGTCAATACATTATCCATAATCCAAGAAAGGTATACAATATCACACCCACATTCAAACATATCACAAACCTTCAATACAATATGAAGGATTTGAATCATAATAAATCATCCTCAATAATGAATAATATCCAGTAAAAGATGTTGACATAGTTGAAAATGATCAGTAAAATGCATTGAGAGAAATACCTTGTTTTCATGAAGTCATTTAAAGGAATCAAAATTTATAATGGATGTCATTTAAAAGAGATTTTGGAATCAATGTGTCCCATACCACTTTGAAACATTTGAAAGGAATTAAAAATTTAAAATAATTATGTCCATTAAAATAAATCTTTAAAATCATTTTGAAAAAATGGACATTAATTAAAAAGATTTAGAAAAATAAATGTTTTAAAAATATAACATGATGATATAGTAAAATATAAAATTCCATAAAACCGTAAAAGATTCCTTTTGAAAATATTTTTATAAAATGTGGAAATTGATTTTAAAAATGTCCCAGTAAATATTTACTTATAAACAATCTCAGATAATAATGAGATTGATGAATTAACCCTAACCATGTACTTTTCATTGTTTGTGGGTACGATTACCTCCTATATAATATTTATATCATTGTTATGAAATTATAAAATGACCATATACATAAATATGATATCATATATGACTTCTAATTTTGATTTGTTAATAATATTTTAGTATTATCATCATTTCAGGTGTTAACTGATTCTTTTTTCCTTTATATTTTTTTGTAACATATGCAGTGTATGTTATGTATAGGGTGTATTTGATTCATATCCATAATGATATTAAGTTCTCAAAAATTATTTTTATTTATCAAATTAAATTATTCGTGAATGGTTATGATGAGGAAATTAATCTTATCGCATTCGTGGAGACGGTAATCCATATGCACGCACGAGCGACAATATTATTCTTTTTATATTAAAATAATATGTAAATATATGGTATATCATATATAAAGAATCATTAAAATGTTATATTTATTATTTACATTAGTTATACTCGTTATTATTCCCATCCAAATAATGATGTTTTTTAATAACTAAATACACCACGACGTGGAGATGGTAAGCCGTAGATACGCAGGTATGGTGACTTTGTCATTTATAGGTAGATAGAATAATGAATATGTTTTTACCATATTTATAACAACATCATAGTATATAGGAGGTACTAGATATATTATTTTGGTATGGAAAACACAAATAAAAAGGAAGTGGAAGAAGAAAAGACCGTGAAAGAGGGTGGTGAAATTATTACCTCTTCTTCCTGTGTTTTCTTTTGAGTTGATCAAAAGGGATACTTAGGTTGGATTTATGATCAAATTAAGGACTCTAGGTTGATTTTAGGGAAATTTTTAGGATATTTGGGCAGTTTTTGGCCAAGCCAAATGGATTTCGACGGGTGATTTTGAGAGAAGGGGAAGTTCCCTTTTATAAGAGGGGTGAGGGTCACTTAAGGAAAATATTAAAATATTAATTTCTTATACAATAATATTTGTTTTATAATGAATGAAAAGCAATTTTTTTAATATTATGTTTTTATGGGTATAAATTCTCAAATAAAGGTTTTAGAAATGTTTTGGGTACCATTTTAACATTATCATTTAGATTTAACTCTTAGTTAAAAAGTAACTTTTACCGTGTATTCTGGTATTCTTACACTATTTGGTTAATAAAATTAATCTAAACATTCAAGAGAATCCAAAGTTGTTCATTAATGACATATATAATATTATTTAAGCCCTTTTTTTGAAACGTAGACTTTTTTAGAATATTATATCATCCAATGATATAGTATTTATTTTAAATATTAAATTATTTCAATTTTTACAGTATTTTGAATTTTTTTTGTGAAAGTCCAAACAAACTTATCACATAGAAAAGAATTTATCTAATAAACCCTAACATGTCATATTAACCTAGGAAATTCTTTTATGGAATCAAAACTTTTAAATTCTATTTATTTTAATATTTATAATATAAACTATTTTAATATTTCATTAAGAAGGTAATTACTACATCATCATTGTGTCATATATAAATTTAAATATGTAATCTCTAAAAATTATAAATACAACACCCTTATGTAGGAAATATATTTTTATCTCTAATTAATATTTATAGTCAAAATTATCTTATGTATAACCTTATATTAAAAATGTTTTAGTTAATAAACATTGAATTAAACACTTTTAACTCTTCTTTAAATAAAATAATAATAAATGTAATAATATAATCCAAGTAGACCTAAAGGATCATATTTTATTCCTATATTTGTTTTTGGTCGAATTAAACATATCCAATAGAATTAGGACATGTGTTAGGGTAATAGTAATATCATTTTTACCTTTAATTAACTTGTTTACTTTTTACCGTGGTATATAAAAGTAAAAGATAATATTCATCAAAAATTATTTTCATCTTATTGAACCACAATTTTCTTACTGATATCAACCATTTCACTATGAATTTTTAAATTCAACTCACAGAAGTGGTAAAATCGAGTTTTATGCAAATTATCAAATGCTTTGAGAACGTGGGTAAAAGACGGTAAAAATTGAATAAAATTTTATATATCGAAACATATTATAAAATAAAACCAATAAATTACATTGAACATATATAGGTATTATGTATATATTTTGACATGAAATAAATTAATATAAAATAACTAATTACTTAAATAAAAAGTCAGTTTTAAACAATAATGTAGTGTTTTTCACTATTCATAAAAAATTAAAAGCTTTTCGAAAGATACAAAAAATTTACCCTAACAGATTTTTGATATTATAAATTAAAAATGAAGTCTATTTTACCAAATTCAAATCATATAATTTTTATTTATTAATTTAAAATTAATTCCATTGTCAAAACCAAAAAGTGGGTTTTTTAAAAAGTAAAAACTATCAAAAGATTTACATGTGTTTATGACAAATTTAACTCTGAAATTACTTATATTGACCAAAATTGTATTAAATGATGAAAATACAATCTAATAATAAATCCGAATCATTCAAATGTATAATTTATCACTATGAATTATGTTTATTAAAAATGTTGTTTTCAGTTAACATTTAGAAATTTTCACTATTCACCGAAATATGAATGTTATCCAAAAAACAATAAATAATTATCCAAAATAAAATTTTATATCCCGATTCAAAAGAACAAGTTTATTTTTTCAAATTTAAAATACAAATGTATCAAATATTGGATTTAAAAAAAGTTCTCCAATAAAAGGTGGTAAAAATGCATTTTTTTATAAATACATCCATTATTTGAAAAAAAAAATGAATTTTCTCTTATATTATGTCTAAGTAACACATAATATGGATGTGAAAATTTATAGGAAATATTTAAAATTCAATATAAAGATAATAATATTCATAACAGCTTTTGAACAACTAGTTTGAAAAGTCATGGTGCGCTCGAACTCTGTGTTCTATGTAGCGCAAGATATTGAATTACTTTAATTAGATAACATACGATGAAATCATGGGGTGTTACATTCTCCCCTCCTTCAATAAATTGTGTCCTTGTAACCTGAAATTGTTCTTCAATAGTAAATGGTTAAAAATAGACATACACCTTTGTGGAAAACCCACATTAGAAATTGGATTAATTTAATTTAGTCTTAATAAGAGGGAAAGGGAAATGAAAAAGTCACCACCAAACTATGATCTCGACTAGGAGAAAATTTGTAGAAATTAGGGACACATAATTAGAGGAAAATCATAAATATTTATAGGGAGTTATTGTGGTCATCAATCACAAAAAAATGTAAAATTGAGGGTCTCAAATCCATCAATCTAAGATGATTTAAAATTTAATCGATTAAACAAAATAGAAGGTATAAAGATAACCCATTTTTTGGTTTTATGATCCCTTCCATAATGTTTAAGAATTAATTTATTCATAGAATAACAGGAAAAAAAATACTTGACATGTAATGTTTCATTCGTTAACTAATTTCTACCACAAACTCATCTTTCATTCCTAAAGTTAATAGCATTCAAAAAAATATATTTATTGTAATATTATTGGGTTCCATAAATAAAGAATTTATTATTCATTTGTCAGACTATTTAAAAAACTACATTATTCAAACCAGGACATCACATATGTCAGTGGTAGGTGATCCACCCTTCTCTCCCTTCGGTTGCAGGTTAAGTCTCATGACCATGCCAGACGCGATAGGTTGTCGCCCAATCATCGAGTTGTCCTTTTTATGACAATCCAATAATAATCTCAAGAAATGATTTGACCTTAAAAATAGTGTCTAATTTCAAACATAATTGATTCCAACCTTTAGAATTATCCAAAATTCTTCTATCCAAACTCACCGTCCAAAATTTATAATGAAGGTAAACATAATGAAGATCATTTTCCTCATAATAACTCATGAACACCTTCAGCATGTATTCTATTAAAACACTGTAACACCCAAAATTACCATAAAACCTTATTGATTACATTCATGATAACTTATACATTATAGAATACTGTATATAATCCTTCTATCCAAAAATGTTGTAAACTCCAACAATGATATAATATACAAATCATTAATCAGTTTCAAGGTAGTCAAGAATATCGAATATAATTTATCTAAATCAATCATATATTATTCCAAAATTAGTACCTCAAAATCAGAAACATATTATGATTTATCATTGTCTCAACCATTTATTTTACAAAACAATTAACCTGCTACTGATTCAGTTTTCATAGAAATATATAATCTCAAATCCTCAATACAATAGTACTACAATACAATACTTATTAATTTCCATAATTCATATAGCTGATACATCATTTATACGACACTAAAATGAAACAATTCATTAATAAAAACATAAAAACTCTAGTCATTCCTCTTCATGTGTGGTCGTATCATAACTTTATTATTATCTAATAGCACTATTTGGGGCATACTCTTATGATTTGGACCTTGATTTTTATAGTGTGCCAACTCCTTGCAGATGAAGCATTGTATATTTGAAATTTTTTTCTTGCCCTTTCAATCATGTACTTGGTGTCCTTTTTCTCCACACTTATAAAAAACACCCATTCCCTTCAAGAATTTACCAAGGTGATTCTTTCCACAGTTATCACATATAGGAAAATCCTTCTTTCCCCTCTTCCATTTATCCGTCTTTCTCTCTACCATCATTTTACCCTCTAACTTCCCTTCAAAGCCATAGGACTCAGAGAAATATTTACATATCATATTAACAGATGATGTTATATCTTCATATTATGAGCATACATGGGAGACTATTTCCCTTCTATTTGTTGGCTTAAGACCATGAAATATACGATCCGTCTTAATCATTATATCATGTATGTTGTTGAATTCCAATTCCTTCTACTAGGCCCCATTTCTAAACAGTGGAATACACTAGGTTATTTTATGAATCCCAATTCATAATTCCAATCTTGTAAAATACCTAATGTAAATTTAAAAGATTATGCATAGAATCTATAATCATAAAATGTTTTTTTTTGAGGAAGTATTTACTCTTAAATCCTTCATAATTTATTGTAATGGGAATGTGAATTATCCTAATCATATCCCCCAGGGGTGTCGTAGCCAAGAGTGTAGAAAGGCATGTTGTCGTGTAACATGATACCCTGGGTCGTGCTTGAAACTTTTTGTCAGAGTTTTCACACCTAGGTACATCTATTCCAGAGCCACCTCTACCTTCTTGTATCGAGACAAAGATGTATTTCTTGGAAAATACACCAAATCTCTAAATTACCAAAATTCTATGACGTTATTCTATAATAATACTCAAAGTCTATCTTAGTGTAATGTTCTCTAATCAGAGTTTATCTAAATCTATTTCTATGTTTTTTTCTAAACTTTCTTGGATACCAACTGTAACACCCTGACCCCAAAAACCAAGTGTTGGTGCATTATTTTAATACATTGGCCTGATTACAAGGAATGAAGTCCCAAAAGACCGATCAATTTATCATTTTTGTAAAATATATTACATTCATTAATTTTACCTTACACATTAGAAAAAAACACAACATAAATGATATTTTGAGAATACCATTAATCCCTCAGCTTAACCCTACTTATCAATCATAAACACTTCTTGGAATACTGGGAGAATAAAACATAAGAAAGGGGTGAGCTCTGATGCTTAGTAAGGATAAAAATATAGCGGAAACATTAAAAAATAATCATAAACATTTAAGGCAATGTATAAGACTAAAACAGAAGATTTACAAACTTAAACTTCATCATAATATGGCCCTGATAAATAAACTAATCCCATTTACCTATTTCCATCTATATTCTACTAGTCTAATAATCACATGTAATATTAATAGCCAATTTCAAAATGATGCAATGCATAATTCCAAACCTCATAACCACATAGTCAAGGACTTTTTCCATGACTACAAATGTAAATTTTTCAAGGCCTTCTTCCAAGAGACATGTTTGTCTGATGAGACCAATTGATGCATCGAGAAGCTATAGCAGGCTCCACCTGTCACTTACTAAGTCCAATGCATTCCTCATATGAAATGCTTTAAACATTACATAAAAATTTATATTAAAACTATCATTTGAAATGTCAATATGTTATCCATAAACCTTTAATGTTATAAAATAACACATCCATAGTCAAACAAATCACAAGACCATCAATATGGTATGGAAGATTTGTATCATGATAAATCAACCTCAATAAAGAATAATATCTAGTAAAGGATGGTGACATAGTTGAAAATGATCAGTAAAAAGCATTGAGAGAAATGCATATTTTCATGAAATCATTTCAAAGTCTAACAATTTATTAATGATGTTATTTAAAAAAAATTTATGAATCAAAGTGTCCCATACCACTTTGAAACTTTTTAAAGGAATTAACATTTTAAAACAATGATGCTCGTATAAATAAATACTTAAAATCATTTTGAAAACATAGACATTATTTAAAAATATTTAGAAAAATAAATATTCAAAACATTTAAAATGATGATATAGTTAAATAGACCCTTATATAAAAACATAAAAGATTCCTTTTGAAAATGTTTTTATGAAATACGGACATTGATGATAAATATGTCCTATTAAATACTTACTCATAAAAAATCTTTGATAATAATGAGATTGCATAATTAATAGTACCTTGTACACTTCCTTGGTCAATGGTATGTTAACCCCTTGTATAATAGTTAAATAATTTTTATTATATTATAAAAGAACTATATACATAAATATTATATCATATATGATATTCTAATATTACATTGTTAATAATGATTTAGTATTATCGCCGTTTCGGGTGTTAACTGATTCGTTTTAAATTTTATGTTTGGTTATATAAGCCATGTTTGTTATGGATATGATTTATTTGATTCATATGAATAATTTTATTATGTTCTTAAACATTATTTTTAATCATAAAATTAAAATTATTCTCGAATGGTTACGATGGGGAAAGGAATCTCATCGCATTTGTGGAGATGGTAATCCGTACGTACGCACAATCAACAATATCATTTTTTTGATGTTAAAATCGTATGTAAATAGATGGTATATCATATATAAAGAATCATTAAAATGTTATATTTATTATTTAAATCATTTATACTCATTTTTATACCAATCAAAATAATGAAGTGTTTGAATAACAAACAACACCACAACATGGAGACTACAAGTCGTACGTACGCAAGTATGGAGACCTTCTCATTTATAGGATGAATAGAATAACGAATATGGTCATACCATATTTATAATAATTACATAGTGTGTAAGGGGTACTAGATTTATTATTTTGGAATGGAAACAATGAATAAAGAGGAAGTGGAAGAAGAAAAGAACTAGAAAGAGGGTGGTGAAATTATTTCCTCTTTTTCGGGTGTTTCATTTTTAGTTGATCTAAAGGGCTCTCTAAAATGGATTTGTGATCAAAGTATGGACTCTAGAGTTACTTCAGGTAAATTTTGAGGATATTTGGGAAGGGTTTGTCTGAGCCAAATGGCTTTAGAGAAGTGATTTTGAGAGAAGGGGAAGTGCCCTTTTATAAGAAGGGTGACGATCACTTTAGGAAAATATTAATTTATTAATTTATTATACAATAATATTAATTTTATAATGGATCCCAATTAATTTATTTGGAGTCTTGGGTGGTCATGGGTCGAAATAATTTCAACCAATAGGTTTTATAAATCTTTAGGTTACCATTTTAACATTATCTTTTAGATTTAACTCTTAGTTAAATAGTTTAACTTTTACCCTGTCTTGTTGTATTTTAAACAATATGGTTAATAAACATAATCTGAACATCCAAGATATCCTAAAGTGGTTAATTAATGAAATATATAATATTATTTAATCTGTTTGTCATAACCTTATATTTTTAGGAATATTATATCAACCAATAATATAGTATTTGTTTTACAAGTTAATTTAAGTCAATTTTGACACTTTTTGATATTTTGTTTTTGTGAAAGTCATAACAAATTTATAACTTTGAAAAAAAAATCTAATAAACCCTAACATGTCATATTAACTTATAAAATTTGTGGATGGAATCAACACTTTTAAATTTTATTTACTTTAATGTTAATAATATAAACTATTTTAATATTTCATTGACGATGGTAATTATTGCATCATTTTTTTGTCATAAATAAATATAATTACTTAATATTTAAAAATAATAAATAAAATATAATTATGTATGAAATATTTTATATTTATAATTAATATTTATAGTGAAATTTATCTTTTGTATAACCCGGTATTAAAAATGTTTTAGTTAAAAAACTCTGAATTTAACACTTTTAACTCTTCTTTAAAGAAAATAATAATAAATTTCATAATCTAATCAAAGTGTACCTAAAGGATAATATTTTTTTCCTAAGATTATTTAGGTAAAATTACACTTATCCAACAGAATTTGGACATGTGTTAGGGTAATAGTAATATCATTTTTACATATAATTACCCATTTTTTCTTTTAACCGTGGTAAATAAAAGTTAGAAGTTTCTATTCACAAAAATTATATTCTTCTTATGGAACCACATTTTACTTACCGATATCAACCATGTATCTCATATTTGTGAAATTCAACTCACATAAGTGGTACAATTAATATTTATGCAAATTTACAAATCCTCCTAGAATGTGGGTAACAGACGGTAAAAAGTTAAATAAAAATTTATATATCTAAAATTATTATAAAATGACTCCTATTAATTAAATGAAACATATAAAGGTATTTTGTATCTATTTTGACCTAAAATAAATTAAAATTAAATAACTAATTACCTAAATAAAAATTTAGTTTTAAACAATAAAATAATGTTTTTCACTAATCATAAAAAATTGAATGTTTTCAGAAAAATACCAAAAATTCAAACTAAGCTAATTTTGATATTCTAAATTTAAAAATGAAGTCAATTTTACCAAATTTAAAACATATAACTTTCATTATTAATTTAAATTTAATTACCATTATCATAACCAAAAACTGTGGTTTTTAAAAAAAAGTAAAAACTATCAAAAGATTGACACATGTTTATGTCAAATTTAAATGTGAATTAACTTATATTATCCAAAATTGTATTAAATTATAAAAATATAATCTAATTATACTTACAAACCATTAAAATGTATAATTGAACACTATAAATTATTTTTATTAAAATAGTTCTATCAGTTAAAATTTACTACTTTCACTATTGACCTAAATATAAAAGTTTTTAGAAAAACACATAAAATTTAGAAAAACTAAATATTTATGTCCATATTCTAAAGAAGAATTTTATTTTTTCAAATTTAATATATAAAAGTTTCAAATATTGAATTTAAATGATGTTCTCCATTAAAAGGCTGGAAAATTTCATTTTCTGAATAATACTTTCGTTATCTGAGAAAATGAACTTGTTCTTATATTATGTAAAAGAAACACATAATATGGATGTAAAAATTTATATAGAATATATAATATTTAAAATTTAGATAATTCTTTTTATAACAACTTTTTAACTACTAGTTTGGTAAGTTGTGGTGCACTAGAAGTCTGTGTTGCATGTAGCGCAAGATATTGAATTACATTAATGAGATAACGTACTATGAAATCTTTGGATGTTAAATAAGATAAGAAAATTTAATGATAATAATAAATTTATATATATTAAATTAGATAATAGAATATCAAATTTTTATTTTTTTCAATTATTTTATTTTTCTAAATCTTTTTTACTTGAGAAAAATGTGTTGCCTTCAAATTTTTTGAAATAAAAAGGATAGTCCATAATTAATATCTTCGTTATCATCATATCTATCAAAAATAAAATTCTTGATTCATATTTTATGGTGAATATCAGATAATAGTTAATTTTCTTATATGTGGACAATCTAGGTACTATGTTTCACAATAAGGAATGTTTAATTTTGTTTCCTATTAAATAATTGGGGTATTTCCCACTAAAAGCTAGATGAGGTTATTTATTTATGTCCCAAACACATTTTCAATTATAACATGGAACAAATAAAACACCATTTTTAATAAAAACATGAATATTCTATTTGATGTTTAATCAAGGATTTCATTTGATTATAAATACTCATATTTTACTCATGGGGATCATAATGTCTAATTTGGTCTTTTTAAGGACGATTTCTATCCATCTGGTTCTTATAGTTTTCAATATTACCGGTTTCCCATATTTATAAATTTGTAAAACATACCTAAATTAATTTTCATGAATAAAACATATTTATTTTTGAATAAATAATTGGACTACATCCAAAAAAACAATGATTTTTATTTGAATTAAGATATTTTGGAGTTAATTTTATTATTGAGTAATGGTATCAGTATATATAGTGTAGATGAAATATATAATTCCAAAATTAATAATTTATTAATGTGGATAATTATTTACTTCTTACAATATGGTTTTTAGTTAATGAATTAATGTTTCAAAATCATATATGTACTATATTAGTGAATGAAAAGATATTATTCTTTTTAGTGGAAGAAAACAATATTTTTTCAAATGTCATCACATATTTTTTCCTACATACAATACTTCCCAATGAAACATATTTTTTCAAAGTGGAATAATTGAATGAGTTGGGCCTCCATCATTGTAATCAGGTATTGATTTGAAATCTTTTATATCTTTATTAAATTAAATTATCAGTGGAACAACAATAAATAATCAAAAATTAGATGGATTTTGGAAGTATCTCAATTGGGTAAAAAATGTATTTTTTGGACATGCCACATTGGTCTAATTTTATTTTCTATAACATCATAAATTTCTTCAATATTGAGAAGAACCATTTGAAAACATATTTTATTTAATATCTTACAGACCCAAAATACTATACATATTGTAAACGCATAATTTTACCTTTCCCATATTTAAAGGTTATAGAACTTTAATTATTTATAAATTATAGATCATAGAAATAAAAGGAAGAAAAATATTCATATACATGATTTAATTTAAATAATTTATTATTATATAATCTAATTATAGATTTTAGGATCCTAGATTGTTATTTTTTTTAATTTGGGTTGGTGTGTCAAAAATGATAATCTTACTAGATTAAAATGTTTTTATTATCATATAAAAATTGAATGGATACCACTGATTGGCCATATAGGTTTGTTAAATTCATCAATCCTGGGTGCTTGGAAAAAAACATATCTTTTATGAGACAATTTTTCTATGATATAAGACTATGATGAAATCAGAAGGCCACAACAAGATGTTTTCTTAATGGTAAAAAAATTTAGAAATAAATTCCATTGGCCTTAATTGATTCAATAGAATATTTAATAATAAATTTTATGTATGGAGAAATATATAAAGGACCAGTGCAGTCCTGATGGATGTACTCAAATGAGAGGATCAAGCAGAAATTGAAGAAAAATGAATGTAACAAAGCATCAGTTTAAAGGTAAAGTGAAGAAGCATGTTTGTGAGAGGGAATTTCATTTTTATGATGTTATTATTTTCAACCTGAATATATTTAAAAACATAATTGAATTATATTAATGAGTAAAGTATTGAAGAATCAATGAACATTAAATTACCATTTTTATTAATATTGTACATAGAATTAGTGTATTTCATGAATGATGGCATTTAGGTGATGAACGACACAATGCTCATATATATGTTCTGCTCACTTTAGAAGAACTGACTTGAATTAAAAAGTTAGTGCTATTATCACATATTAATTATATATTTTTAAAACAATAATGTCATATAAATTCATTTATAAATTATATAATTATATAAATAAATGTTTCATTAAAATTATGGTAGATGCTCTTGAAAAATGTCCAAAATTTAATTTTTCTTACTAGTTTCAAACTCTTGTACTGTAAATTTTGTCTGTTTGAATATATTAAATATTTTTATTATATGATATATTATTAATTGTTTTTACAATTTATATGTATCACAACATGTATATAAAAATGAAAATAAATTATATGTATTGAGTATCCCACCATCCAAATTGATTAAATAATACAATGAACATGTGGTTAATTGAAATATTTTTAATACACGTGTATATCGTTAATCATAAAAATTAGTATTGGTGTTTTCATGAAATTATTACATTATAAAGAAAGAGAATTTGATTTTTATTTCATGATCGATAAAATAATAGAGTTACATTATTTGGTATAGAATTATGTAGCCCTACTTAAATGTCATTAGTTCTATAATGAGAGAGGGTTGTGCTTTCAACCACACCCAGAAATAAATAAAATTAAATATTAAATCCTTGTTATAGTAAAAACATCATCCTTTATCATTAAGAAAATAAAATTTATTATTCATGTTATTGTGCAACATTTAGAGATTTAATTGACTATTAGAGTATAATTATGCTAAAATATAGGTAAATTAATTTATGAAAAGAAAAACGTGTTATTTTGAAATAAAATAAATAGAAATTCTTCAATTTTTAACATGATATACATATTTTACATGAAGGAATAAAATTATTGATGATGAAAGTCCATAATTATGGGCTAATTATGTTGATAATTTTAATGATATAACCAATGTATTTGAAATAGGAAGGGATGATATAACTGAAGAATTTATTGAAATTGATTATGCTAATGAGGAAGATAAATATATTGACAACATTTAATATAAATATGATATTAAAGGTGTAGTATGATGAAATTACTTGCATGTTATATTCATAATTAATTCATAATACCAATTTTCAGTTATTTCCAAATAAATTTTTATTTTATTTTTAATGGATAGAGATGATGTCAAAATATTTTTCATAGACTCACTATTGTGGATCCTCATGGTGATTAGCCGAAGGAATCATCATCCAACTCACATGTTACTACACCTAATTCATTGACTTAGAGGTGTTGTGGTCCAGATAGATTGTTTATTTCCCACCCTATTCTCGAGTGTCATCCTCCTTATGATTTTTACCCATATATACAGTGTTATGTTCCGTTGGGTAAATTTTATAAATTTTTGAAATTATCATTAATATTAATTGATTTTTTTACTCTTAATTGTTTTATTATTATCTCATTTCCAAATTTTTGTAAAAAATACTTTTGGATAAGGGATTTGATTCCATGAAATTACATTTCTCTCCATTTGGTGATGTCAGATCATTTTCCTATTGATTATTTCTATTAAATGTTTTCTACTTGGATGGTTTAGAAATATATTATATTTATTTCGAAATTAATGTAATTATTAATGTATTTTAATTAATTATATGAAGGTTTTATGGTATCCTATCAATGATAGCATGAGTTCCACAATCTTCGTGTCCAAGGGGATCTATATGCATGATCTTTATCATCTTTGTTTCTTAATAAGAGAAAGTGAGTCATAGAGATATTTAGAGGCATATTCTTTTATTATTATTTATGCAGTCATCAACATAAATACATATCATTCCATGTTTATTATTTACTATTCTCCTACTATATATGAAATAATTATTTAATATGATCATTATCATGCTTACAGAACTGAGTGAGTCAGGGGACACACATAGAGGCGGTTGACGTACCTTCAGTGTTCATCGATGGAATATGATAAGTGAGTTTATGTAATAATTAATATATAATCTAAATTTAAAATGTTTAATTTATATTCAAATTGAATATGATAACCTATATCTTATGAAATTCAATGTTTTGATAATATATTCATAGATCTTACCTATAGAGAGACTATTAATAATTGAAAATATTAAATTGTGGTAATAAAAATATTTTTGATTATTCAAATTAAATAAAATTACAATATTTTATCTATTTTTTTATATTTTGTTTAAAGGAGCTATGTAGGGACACAAAATTAAAACATAGATGATGAGATTCTGTCCAATATTGAGGGTTAAGAAACATGGCATTTAGAATTTGATGAGGATTCTGGAATAAGGGTTTTTCAGTATGGTACCATGAAATGATGAGTGGTTTGTATGAATTATCCATTGATTAATGCTTGATATTATGGAAATATTATGTGGCTATCTTCTAGGCTGTAGGGAGCTCATTAGAAGTCATCATAATCATCATAAGACAAGGACTACAAAATTAAATTGTAGAACGAGCTCAAAAATAACATGTTTTGAGAGAGGGAGGAACATCATTAAGATGAGTAATTGTTGGTGGAGAAAAAACATCGTTGGTTGGATGAGAAATATGAGTATATGAAGAAGTATATGTGATAGAAAATTAATGGTATAGAGATGTACTTCCCTCCATCCAATCTACCAAAAAATCCACCACCTCTATAGTGATCATTGATATATATATTTTTGAAAAACAAGTTATGATAAATTTTTGATGAAAATATTATGTGTAATATGGTTAATAATTTATATGTATAATGTTTTATTTATTTCTTTTCAATTTCTGTATCAAAGTTCATATTATAAAATGTTTTTATTTATGACAACAGTTACATACTTTTTTATAATTGTTTATTAGAAAAAGAGATCCATATATATCAATAATAACCAATTTTTATGGAAATATGTATGCATCACTAATTATAATTCAACATATTTCCCTCATAAAAAAGTATTTGTAATGTGGAAGACTTCCATTTTTGGATGATCCGTAAGAAGAAAATAGTTTTTATGATGTAATTTTTTACCACATGTAAACAGTAATGGGATCTTATAACAATTCATTATTTATAATGGTATCACATCACTATTGATCCATCAAAAATACCTCAGTTTCCAATGGTGACACCTTATTCATATGAAAAGATGCCTGTCTGGAGACCTCTTACATTAACCATATCTTTGGTTATATTACATGTAGCCTTTATGAACACCTATTTTATAAATTATCTCATATATATAGTTACTATGTCATGACACTACAAAGTCTACCCATGGATTGAGTCATTATCCCAATGAAAATTGTTTAAAATATAGAATAAACTTCCCTCAACATATTCACTGGGGCTGCAATGTAATATATCCCTCCCTTAGGTCATGTCATAACCTAATAGACCTATATATTGCGTCCCCATCTCTCATAATATTTGTACCTGAAATTATATACCCTATTCTAATCATAGTCACCAGGGTCACATCCTAACATATCAAATAAATTAAATATAAATCATGGAGAAATTGGCCCCATCCATAGATAATAATAATAATCCATCAGAACAAATAAAAAATATTTTCTTATCCATATACTAACCCAATCACATTGGCTCACTACCATTGAGAAACACTTAGGGATATCAAAATTGAAAACCTCATCTACCATATTGTGAGCCATAAATTTCATGCATAAATATCACATCATATTAGATAAATATTCAATAAAAAAGAGTTTTTTCCACCTTATAATAATATAGTTATGATGTATTTGGACACATGGATACATAAACAACTAGTACATAAATGTTCTAAATCATCTAAAATGATGTTATTCATAACAAGATCCCTTCCAAAGACATATAACCGAGAAAAAAATTCCTTATAATAGAGGAAAAGTAAACATATAAATGGGTAATATCTGATTTTTAGTAAGGGTAATAAAGGAAGATATTAATGACCACATAACAATAACTAGATCAAATGGGTGTAGAATTTCTGATTATCATGTTAAAACCATAATAGCCATATCATATATAAAAATTTTGAGTCATGGCATAAAGCATGGTAGTTCATAAGACATTAATCAGAACGAAAACAAAAAAACATGATCCATGTGAGCATAATAATGATATGAGACATATGTTTTTAGTATACACATAATCCTAGAAACTCATTTCCCTATTCAAGGAGAATTGACAAAACTATCATAGAGTATTTGGTTCTCTATACTAAAATACATATCCATAGATAATGTTCTATCCCAAAACCATAATGATAGAAATTGTTCCTCAGTGAACTCAGATCACACCCCAATCCAATTATTATTATTTCACTAGGTTTCCATCATTACCTATCACATTAGTAGATATAAAAACCTAGGCCAACATATCACATTATCGTTATACATTCATACATGTTCCATCAGATCATAACACATTATCATATATCATAACCCATGGAAGGAAAATGAGATTCATAGACATTACAACATTTCATAATTGAATAAACCATTGAAAATAAATAGGATTCATAAAAATATCATTATCATTATTTTAATCCTTTATGACCCACTGTAAGCTGAGTGTGACCCCCAATACCACCTCCAATATGATAGGGGTTAATTACCAGTGTTGAGTGGGCATATCACACACATGGGAGGTATTATCCTAATGTAAATATACAAAAAACACATCTCTAAGTACCCATACAATGAGGATGTGTAAACATATTTGATACCATAATTTGTTCGTAACATCTATTCTACATCAGAGTGTGAAAAATGTACTAAAATACATAATGGGCCTAATACAATCCCACCAAAACTATAAAAAATCATTCAAAAATCTATACATAATAGGAATTTTTTCAATTACAACACCTGGTATTAACCATGGGTTGTCCAGATCACTATTCTCCTCCTCTACTTGGTCCTTCCAAGACCCTTCCAAAAGCCATTTCATCAACATAAGACATGACACATGCTGGAAGATCCCATGAAGGGGTGAGTATAACAATTCAATGTATGACACCACAAAACCACAAAATAAAATTAATCATGATAGTAAGCATACCACCATCCCATATGTATTTTAATTAGATTATGATATTTATAAACAAGATTTCCTAGATATAATCTTGATGCACTCTAAGTCCCAATTTTGTCCCAACCATACTTCCTTAAATAGGATTCTACTCTATGTTTAAAGGATATGGTCATCAAAATGATACCACACCATGAGACATTATAGAATTAATAATACTCATCAAATAGCTCATACTCAATGATCCTCACCAAATAATTACTCACTATAACTCCAAATATAATGATACACATACAGGGGATCATAAACAGAAACATTGGTGAAACTGAATACCTGAAATTGATTAACCCAAAAGGTTGGGATCATATTCCCTTATATGTTTTTCACGATAATTCCACCTACCCCACCTAGCGAAGTAGAATAAGAGATTTAGGATCACCCATAGATTATATAAATGGATTCTTCAACACCACATGATACTAATCCCATATAGTGGATCAAAATCCTATCTTTAGGATGTAATGCCTCATTGTACCCTCATATGGATTGACTATTGGATTGAAAAAAATAGACACTATTGTATTCATAAATGATGTAAAGCCTCAACCATCCATATTGATAATACACAACACGTATTTAGAGTACATGACATGTCTCATCTTCTTTATGTATGTCTTTGTATCATCACCTCATATGACATATCTTTCTCTATATATGTGATACGTCTATTGTGATACCTAAATTATGGTGGTTGGGATATAACTGGGTGTCTTCCAGTAATATAAATTTCTATACTCTATTTTATTATTGTATACTTTGGGTTTTTCCCATGTACATATTCTTGTTCAAAAACATTGGTTGTGTATGAGTACCAGGTTGTGCTTGTGGAATCTATTTATTCCTATATACCCTAAAATATAAATTCTAATATACCCATAGAGTTCATTCTGAGCCTCCGTCCTTGAGTCATATTGTTTGTTACATGTGTCAAATTTAAAGTGATATTTTTTTCTACACATAAACCCCATTAATGCAGGATGGGGCCACATAACGTGTGTTCTTCTGGATTAAATTCTTTGTAGTTATGATTTTCATAAAAATTATATCCTATTATGTTGTTCTCTATTATGCTAGTACTATGACCAATTCCACCACTAAACCCATTTATAAAATCTTATATACGACCTATTAGGCCATACTATCCCCGATGGATTTGTTCATTCTATATTCACTTCTCAAAAAACGATCCTCATTGCACAATGACACTCATTGTACATAAAACAACAAACTAGGTCCCTCAATATGATCAACATCCAAACCTAATAATGTATAGTCCTAAATTATGTTTCTTCATGTATTATATATTAATATTTTACCCATCTAAATTATTTTTTATTATTATGGTTGAATGTGAGACAATCAGTTTCTTTGAATTCATCAACCCACCTGACAAATGAAATATTGATGATGATCACATGAATAATAGTGATAGAAATGCTTAAAACCAAAAAAAAAAGAAAAAAACTATGTACTTTTTCTGAATGGACAATATATTTTTCATTTAAAAGTCAAAAAAGCACCAATACACATTAAAAATCCTTCAATATCCATTCAAAAACCCTAGGAAAATTATATCCATGCAAAAACATGATAAGACTATTAACCAATCAGTTAGTAGATTTTATTCACATTCATCATTGAATAAAAATGGTGTTTCACTAATGAATAAAAACAACAATAAAATGGTTTTTTTATTTATAATTGATGAATAATCACTCCACATTATAGTCACTGATGATATCCACACGCTCTGATTGTAACATTAATTTCTGATACATGATCTATTATTGATCTTTAAAGAATACTACGCCAACAGATCCTCTCTCAATCCATATTGTAATGTGTATAACCATAGGGATTCACCATAATAACATTTAGATAGATGAGGTGTTTTTTTTATATTAGTTATAAAAACAAAATAAAATAAATAATTAATTTAATTATCATTCCTCATAAGATCTTACTCTATAACAACACCTGATACACATGAAGATTTGTCATGAATTTGGTAAAACCCACATTCAAGATTCAACGACGGTCTTGGTTTTCAAATCTATGTCTCTATTTTGGAGTTACATAACTATTTTAGAAAACTATGGAAACATGATATAATTTACATAATGTTTTAATTATGTTAGCATAGTGCCTTTTTGGGCCTCAAAATATTACACTGACATGGATCCTCGAACAAAACATATTCCATATAATATTTTAATATCATAAAAAGACAAATTGTTTAATGATAATCTATAGAAATAATACAAATGGTAAAATTTGATCATATACGTAGTAAATATTACATAAAACTAAAGGATTCCATCGTAGAAAAAATATTTCTTAAAAGGCTGTGGGAATGATTTTTGGAGAAAATAATATTTTTAATTTGAAATCATTTATTTATGTTCCCAATATATTTAAAATATACAGGAAATAATTTTCATTGACAATAAACTCAAAAATATGTAATTTATTCCCCAAATAATTTTTTTTCTATGATGGTATATTTTTATTTCTTTTCATGTATGTTAGGATAAATATTCCTTTCACGTTTTTATCAAATATTATAAATTACCTTATTCGAACATCAAAAGGAAGATTCCATTTTTTTAAATAACATTAAATCATGGGTAAAAATGAATTTTTGAAATCATTATATATTTTTGAAATCCTACTTCAAAATTTTTTAAAAATCATGATCATGGAAGAAAAAACTATTTTTGACTAAATAGATAAATAATATCAGTTTCCTTAAAAATACCCTTTCAGTATCTAGAGTACATAAAGAGTGTAAAATGGAAATGCAATATTTTAATATATATAAATAAATAATGTATAACAATATTCAAGGAATTCATAATAGTTTGGTCATAAAATTTCACATTTAGAAACATAATCATAATTAATCTCGAAAAATAGTGAGACTGTAATGTAAATCCCTCATCACAACTAAGACTAGATTCAAAAGGAATATAACCTCTTATATAAAAAAATATAATTTATATAAATATATAATAGATTCATGTACATATTTATAAAATAATATAAATTAATTATAATATTTCAACACACATTTATAAATAAATCATTATTTAAAAAATCTTTTCTGGATGTTAACCATTTCATTTGTTAGAAGCATTTCGGCTTGGTAGTTATGGTGATTGTACCTGGATCATGACTATAAAATCCAAATACATTAAATAATGATAAAAATATCATATATGTTCATTAGATATATATATATATTCATAAATAAAATGTAGATATAGAAAAGGGAATTAAATTGTTCAAGGAAATGGTGGGTTGAACCTGGAAATGATTGTTGTTTCCATTTTCTAATAGATGGAATGGAAGAAAGTTAAAAAATATTTTTCCCATGAAGAATAATTAATATTTAGTATATATTTTACTTAATCATTAAATCTATCCACAATACCAATAATGTATAGTGGACATTAAAAACAAATCACACTGCTCATAGAGGTGGTATTCCACACATATACATAAGAAAAATTGTCCATTTAAATGAAATGGAAGGTAAGAATATTGATGTGATATTGAAAGTAAAGATTCATAATTTTTTCATAAATATAATATATAAATATAAAAATAATCATAATAACCATACATTAAATATAGTGATGGAAAATGAATTTCATCGCTACATGGTGGTGGTTATTCACCTCTATGCACGATTGATAATTTCACATCCAATTAGATTGAAAATAATGGTGTCTATATAATAGTAATATTATTAATATTAATATTAATAATAATAAAATTTATGTATATTTAATATTATAATGAAATTAATTTTATAATAATACCAATGATTTATAGGAGCTATGAGGTGAAATTAATTGAAATATAATGGATTAGAAGATTACCTCCACTTTGGTAGTCTTCCTTTAGTTACCCTCTTAAGGACCCTTGGAAAGGTATTTTAAGAATACCATCATATATAATTCATGTATATGTAATTTGGAAGTTAATTTATTTAGTTTTTCATAATATATGTGTCCCAAGGTGTTGAAATTAGGAGAAAATAGGGGTGTCCTTTTATAAGTGGGGCAGATGAACCACAAGAAATTTCATAAACTATTACAATATAATAATTTTATAGTCAGTAAAAATGATTCTCAATAGATATTTATTCAAATATGGGATATTATGTGGTAAAAATGTTTATATAATTGGATTTAGGCTATTTTAATTGGTAAACATACACTTATCTCGTATTTTATACCCAGGTAAACCCAACTAAACCTTAACAGTGGTGACACATTTTGAATCTTTTTACTATTAATTATGAAAAAATAAAATTTGTCTCATTATGAACATTGAATATTATGGTTTCAAATATGGAATCCATTTTATCAAATTTAATTCATAGAATCTCTAGAATTTAATTTATAATTTAACCATCAAAACAAGAAGAAACATAGTTTTCCAGAAAAATGTTTTCATGATTATAAAAATATTTTATACTACAATTTAACATAAAATTAAATATATTTTCCTTAATTTGATTATTTATATTATAAATCTTGTAATTTTAATTTTAAAATAATTTTATATCTAAATTTATCTTTTTAAATGTTTTAAATGAACCGAAGATTTTAAGTGAAAATTAGTTTTATTTAATATTAATTGAAATATATCTTTTGAAAAAATTCAAAAAAATGAACTGTAATCTAATTTTAACACGATGATTACAAAAATGAATTCAATTTCAGGAAAAATATTTTTATGTTTAGAAAAAATAACTTATAATATCATCATCCCAAAAATTAATAAAAACTATTTTAAGGAAAAAATTATTTTTTATTCATATATGAACTTTACAAAAAATGAGTATTTGTTTATCAAAATATATATTTATATAAAAACATTATTCATAATTTTAAAAATGTGTTCTTTTATATTGTAACGTATCTCCCCTTACTCTTTGTATTTAGAAGGAACTGGTACGACATTAGGACATATGCAACATTCCCAAGGTTCCAAAGGCTGGAAACAAATGTCAAGGGCTTCATGAACAATGGGGAACAATTTTCCCTATGAAATAAAACAAAAAAAAATGATCCATAACCAACTAACCACATGATGCACATCCAAAATGTTTCAAAAATTTGAAAATATAGTCCAAAAATCAACAAACCACAATAATCCATAATCAGTGTTCCAAGTGGAAGACTAGAAAACCCTAAGGAACCATGACACAACCCTATATCTCCATACAAAGCTCCATGATCCAAGAACCACCAAAACCACCTGAGCATCACGAAGTACCAAAAAAGGAATGAGATGAATTACCTTACCTATTTACTAGAATATGACATCTAAAAAAGCACAAAAGTTTCAAAGAATGTGTGAGTAATAAAACACTATAAGATTTCCTCAAATGACTTCCCTACACATGACACTAGGAAATAATCAATACCATATTTATATAAAATAGTTTATATTTTTCATTTAATAGAGCAATAATTACCAACAATCCAAACACAACCTTACCAAGACACCTTTACCCAAACCATTCAACACAAGGGAATCCAACAATCGAGACATAACCCATTTTATCATTACATGTTTGCATAAAAATTATAATATTTCATAATGACACACAATAAGGTAACCAAGCTCAATGAAACTCCCGATCCAAGCCCATTTAATACTTTTTCCAATCTAGTGGTACTTCCCACCCACTTATCTCTGAAAGTGGACCTTCTATTCACTATAAATACTATTTTTATAGTGGTAGTATCCTCCCACCTAAACTCATTCTGAATCAATCATAAAAACCTCAATCCCATAAACAAACACATACACACAACAGGGCTAAAATAATGTGCATACAACTATTTAACAACCTAAAAATCCCTTAAAGAATCATCCAATACCTATGAAATTTCTGTTATGAAACCCATTATATTGAAAACCATTTTTTCAAACCATTTTTGAAAATCAACCAATGTTACCGAATTTAAAATAAACATTTTAAAATCCAACAAGGAAGAACATTTCACCCCTATAACCCATTTTTCCGAAAATCCACAAATCACCCAAAAATAGATTTTCAACAAGTTTCACACATCATATTCACAATTAATTTTAATAAAAACAATTAATTGAGAACCAAAATTCTAGTTCTAGTAATGAAGAGTAGAGAGAGAAGCCACTTACCTTAGGGTTCTGGTGAAATCATCCCACCACACAACCACACACCAAATCTAGGTGAAAGCTTTACTAAAACCACTATATATACCCTTCCTTATCATAAAAAATCCCTAAAATAGACACATTAGTGTACCATAACAAAATATCTACATGAAATTGATGTATAACTAGAAAACCAAGAGAGAGAGAGGAGTGTATCTAGAGAAAACCACAAGAAACAAGCTAGGGGATACTTACCCAAGAAAAACCTCCTCCAAACCCCTATGAAACCCCATCGATTTGATTCCAAAATTGATGGGAGATCCCCTATAATCCTTGATAACAAGTAAACCCATGTAGGGTTCATATGAGAGAATAAATGATTGAAATAAGGAAATCCAGAGTGATCTCTATTATTTAAAACACTATTTTTCCTCTGTGCAATGGTAGCGCACACGGTTAGGAAAAATATGCGCTAACTGTGAGAATACTACTCCCTCGAGTTTCACGGTAACCTGGGAAATTACGCACAATTTCACCAAATCGTGGAAAAATAGTGCAGACTTTGAAAATCCCTAAAAACCATTCCAAACATTCCCACACTCTTTGAAAATTTACACAAAAACATTAAACACAATAAAATACATAAACAAGGTTTACATACAACAAACTGAGTGTGATACATTATTTACAAAATAAAAATATCTATCATTAGAAAGAAGAGAACAATTGAATTGGTAAAAGTTCTAGGACCATTTTCCAGCCATCTCATTCCCTCACTCCCAAGTCTTCTCCTGAATTTGACCATGCTACCAAAAACCTAAACTAAACTGATTCTTTCACTATGCAAGACCTTTTCATTCATATCCACAATTCTCACTAGCACGTGAACCCATTATGAATATGGCTCCATCACAACATGATCCCATCGAATCAAATGGTCACAATCTGGCTGATACGTTTTCAATTAGGATACATGAAATTCAAAGTGCACCGTGCTATACGATGCTGGAAAAGCCAACCAATAAATCACTACTCTATTTCTTTCAAGAATCTCATTAGGCCCTATATACCTCAATGATAACATCCACTGATTTCTAAAGTGACTATGTACCAATATCATAGAAATTATCAAAATCACATGATCAGCCACCTTGAATGACAACTGCCATCGACGATTTTCCGCATACAATTTCTGATGACTCTGAGTTGTCTCAATTATCTATCGGAAAAATGTGATCTTATATTTATTCTCTTAGAAAATTATCAACCCAACCATCGAAATCGTAGACATTTCCACCCAACATTGTGGATAATGAAATGGACACTCATACAATGCCTCAAAAGAATACATATGTATCGAGTATTAATAACAATTATTATAGACGAACTCCCCCAATCAAAAGTGATCCTCACATAAACCTCCATAATCCATCACACAAGCCCAAAATATATATTTTAATATTTGTATTGTCCTCTTGGATTGATTGTCTTTCTGAGAATGATAGGTCATAATCATTGTCAAATTTTTTCCATGTTCTTGCTACGAGGATTTAAAAAATTGATATTTTAGTCACGGATCTATATATAAAATAATTGAAATTGCAACGACATGACACTTTACCACCTATGGGATATATATTTCGGATAGATCATCCACTGTATGAGATTCACAAATCATGATGAAAAAGGAATACTTTTTGAGGTGATGCACTATCACCCATATGGAATTTTGCTTCCACACTGTTCTTTGGAGACCTGTAACAAAATAGATCACTATATATACTCATATCCATACAGGTATAGTTAATGATTTCAATATTCCTACTAGACACTGATTCTCTTCCTTAACTTGTTGACAAGTCAAGCATCTCGAAACAATGATGCCCACTTTTTTTTCATACTAGCCCACAAAACTATGCTTCAACACGTTGTACATTTTGTGATTTCTAGGATGGAAAGCCCACCTGTAATGATGAGAAGACATAATAATTTCATCATGACGAGCCACTAGTATAACCATATGATTCCTAAAACAAAATACCACATTCCCATTCCGTTTCTATACCTCAATGATCTCCCTGCCATTGAGATTCAACCTCAATGTCATGTACTCAAAATCATAACCCTGTGATACATTAACCAAACCATCCAGCCAGGAACCTACAAAACTGGAATGAACATCACATTATCACTATAGTCCTCACCTTCCTACCACATGCCATCTATAACTATCATTAATTCCCATTAATTTGATGTATGTTTCAACATTGGAGTGTATCATTTCCTATATAGTGAATTTTTTATCGAATTTACCTTACTCAGTGTGTACATTAAGTCAAAATCAAACATCTACAGATACTCCACCAATATACTTGTCCTCATGTTCAAATAAATTTGTGAAAAAATATTCTTTAATCCCTTATGATCAGTATATATTGTGAATTTCTCATGGAAGATATAATGACGCCACATTTTCATGGCATGAACCACTACCGCCTACTCCAAATCAAGTTTTGGGTAGATCTTCACAATAACCCTTACTTATTTGATCAATATACAACAACATAATACCCATAGATGAGAACAAATCCCAACCCTGATCCTAATGCGTAACAATACACTTGGTACCATTTCCATAGTTCTAGAAAAACTAGGATTGGTGATGATGTATGTAAAACCTTTATCCCTTCAATAAATTTGTAACACTGGTCATCCCATTGAAATGGAACAGTATTCCTTGGAAATTTTTCCATTTGTGAGGAAAATCATGAGGAATAATAGAAAAAGTGTTGATAATACCAAGATAGATGAAGGAATATTTGTATCTTGAAGGAGTTCTTTGTTTGTTTCCATGAGATACCAACCTCTATCTTTTACAGATCAACTAAAATACCTTTCTCAGAAATAACAAGGCTAAGGAAACTAACCTCCAATATCCAAAAATTACACCTTGATAATTTGGATAATAACCAATGATATCTTAAGATGCCCAATACTATCTACAAGTGTATCTAATGCTTTATACTTGTCCTAGAATACACCAATATATCATCAATTAATACCTCCAAGAAACAGTACTGATATATCTGAAATATTTGATTCATTAATGCCATGAAAATCATTGGTCAATGTTTCAGACATATGGGAATTACCACATATTCATAATGGCCATATCTACTGCGGAAGGTTGTTTTTGGAATATCATCCTTCCACACATTCATGTGGTGATATCTGAACCGCAAGTCAATATTGAAGAACCACTGAGATCCTCTTAAATGGTCAAAAAATAATCAATGCATGGAAGTGGATATCGATTCGTGATCGTAACATGATTCAACCTATGATAATCAAAAAGCGGACATAATTTTCCATCTGCCTTTTCATAAAAAAATGGTCCTGGTCCATAGCGACGTACTAAGCCGAATGAACCCTTTGTTAGATAACTACTCTAACTGCACCTTCGACTCCCTCAATTCTATTTGTTCCATCTGTTAAGATGAAAGTGAGATAGGATTAGTACCTAAAAGGAGAGCAATTTTAAACTCCACTTCTATAATGGGTGGAAACAATGATATTCTTTTGGGAATGACATCCAAAAAACTAATCAACAACAACTAGAAAAAAACTTTACTAAAATCTTGCCTTTTATTCCAATGACAACGCCACTAACTGATACGAGATCATGCCAAAAACTAGTTCCAAAATATTTGTTTCACCCAGATTTTCATTCCTCTCCCCTCTAAAGAGATGTGTGATGCCTTAATCCATCATAAAACTAACCGTTCACACATAAAAATTATTGTGTTTCGTAATTATTTCCAACCAATACATTCTTCATATTACCTCATAAGCATCCATCTCAAGCACTGAGAATTCCGCCTTAAAATCAACCCCATCCTGAACTAAATAGTATGCTCTACACATGATGGCTCGACACTCTCTTTGACACAAAATAGTTAGAAGTTTCAAAATTGATGGCATCATTTCCACATGTAATCCCAACAAATAGATAGCATAAGAAAGAATAAAATAATTTGAAGATTTCTAATACAAAAAATATTTCATCAATTTGGAATTTAATAGAACTGTAAATCGCACTATGGATAGTCCCGACTGGTCATCCATCACAACTTATTTACATACAAACAAATTCCTTCTTACCATACTCTTCTTTTTTATTTCCATGTTGAGGATTCATTAGATTCCAAGAATCATAATAACTAACTTTTTTTCTACTATTGAGGGGTGTGTTGATGCCCCCACCCTATCGAGGCATAGAATGTCTACGATCCCAAAGGAAATTCACAGACACCCGAACTCAGATAGTTATTGAAATACCACAAAAGATTCCCCATCTTCTTATATTTATGGAATGTTTGAGGTTGTGCTATACAATCTCAGTTGATCTGTCCTATAGAGCCACATTGAAAATATAGCAACCCGGCTCTTTATTGCACACTTAGACATGAATTATTACATAAACGTTACTTGATAAAACACAGACGATCAAGAGGTCCAGTGTATTTGGGGCATAGGAACAATACATAACAACTTAAAACATAAAACTCACAACATTTTTTTGGATTTATTTTTTACATAACCACAACAATCCCTCGTACTTGGCATTGTATGTGATAACCTGAGGACATGCATAAGAAAAGGGTGAGATATAAGCCCAGTAAGATATTAAACAAGGTAAAACATGAATAATACAATACACATTAGGAAGAAGGAATATCAATGGAGTATAAGAGAAATATGAACACAAAGGCATGATAATGCCTGATTATAACAACATGTAAATGTTGCAACAACACTTAACAAGGTATTAGCTTGATCCAAGGATCATTGCATATGGTGCATGAGTAAAACCTCATTGCACATGAATTATCATGAGTAAACCCTCATTTCACATGAATTATCATGACTGAAACCTCATTACACTTGATTTATCATGATATTTATCATTACCCAGTGCATTGGAGGACTATTAGGGCACACCCATTATAAACATTTCATTTCATACATAATTGTCCCACATGGATCATACAACATGGAATCATTCATCATAATTTATTCCATGATAAAGAGATGTGGAATAAATACATTAATCGTTATAATCAATAAGAAATTTTCATAATGGTGAATACCCTTGACAAAGAAATGGGTATGGTATTCACTACACAATGATAGTAGCTTTGTAAATCATGGTTCAATTTCGGCAGTGTAACAGTGACACATAAGAATTCAAAAAAATGGTTGATGAGAGAGAAATGGGTGTCTCATCATATGTACATGAAATGTATAGTAAGGGTACTATAGATACATGTCCCAACATATATAATGGAATATAGATTAACAATACAAAATAATTTGTTGAGTGTAAATGAGAAGAAGGAAATTTGTTAATGAAATTCGGCAGAGTAACAGGTGTACATAGGAGGAATTAATGAGAGAGAAAGAGATCTATCATCATTTCAAACATTAGGAGGGGAATATAACAGAGGTGAATAATTATTCCCCAATAGTTTTAATTGAAATTAAAAGGGTATATTTATATAAAGAAGATTTGATAAAAAATTAGAAAGGAAAGAATCCCTTACATGGAATTATGGTCCCAAAGGCTTGGAAGGGGATTCAGAGAGGCTTCATGAGAGCATGGGGAAGCATGGGAGGATTCTATAGAGAGGAGTTCAAGGGTTGGTCTACCTACAATGTATTTGTGTGAAGAATAACTGGGAGATTCTATGGGTTTATATAAGAAAATAGAGGGAATTATTTATTATTTAGGTTTGGGTCACCACACATTAAACTAATCCAAACCACAGACCAACACTTTGTTTTTTCCAATGGTTTCTGCCAAATGTTATTGGAAAAATATATTTTTTAAATTAAATGGCCGAACTTCTTAAAATAATATGGTTTCTTATGTGGTGGTGAGTCACACTCCCAAGGAAATTAATTGAAAAAGGAAAAATGTTTTATTAGTATTGAAGGGTCCTGTAAAGCATTGTAAAATAAATCATACCAAAATAAAATAACATTAATTTAATGGTAAAATATATGTCGTCCTAAAGTAATGTTTACATTATTTTATTACATCACTATTGGGTAATTATGATATCATAAAATAGATTATATATTTAAATGGTATTTTATTATTACCCAAAAATCTAATTGTCTCAGAAAATTATGAAAAATTAACCATTGGATAATTTATAAATCTGGATTCAAAAAATAATATTCATTTTATCAAAATAATTATCTAAATATGTGAATTTTGTATTTTGAAAATATAAACCGATATTTATCTAAAACTCATGTGTTTTGACAAAAACAGTTTTCAAACTATAATAAAAATAAAAATTCTATTCAAATTATTTATATGTTCATTTATATCTTATAAAAATTATTTTAGAAATATTATTTTATTAAAATATTATTTAATTTTAAAATCCATTAATTCATCAAAATATATTTCATAATTGAATATTTACTAAAAAATATATATTGACTTTAAAAACTATTTAAAAAGTTATAATAATAAAATTAATGTATTATATTTATTATATACAAAACTATTGTACATAATCATAGTACTAAGGTCTTGTTACATAATCCCTTATTTTACCTACATAAGACAGAAGGTTAAGGCGTGTGATGGTGAAAAACACATGGGGTGGCTCGAATAACTTCGCTTGGGTAGTAATATCTATCAACTTCCACATCTCCTGTAGGTGGTTCCACTAGAGCATAACATGTGGAAGATCATATTGGGATTGGTAAAGAGCGAAGAACAATGACACCACCTCTTTTCTGAGCTCTAACAAATGGGCTTCTACATGGAAGGTCTACTCGATGAGGCCATCACTTCCTTTGTCTATGTAAATTGGATTTGTTAAAGCTCAATATTTATATTAACCATGTGATCATTGTTCAACGACTATATTATAAATGATAACAATTCATAATGGTATTTTTAAATCCAAAAACATAAATCCATGGAAGTGCATATTTTATATAACCATTTTCCTAATAAGATATTTAATTAGATCAACAGGAATTTTCATTGATAAAATTTTCGATCGTTACAATCTACCAACCTTAAGATGATTCTCCCATAAAATTTACTTTTCCCACACTAAAAAAATGTAGGTAACTCTACTTCATCAGTTCCTCCAATTCCCACATTGCCTCTTCAAACTATTAGTTTCTCCATAACACTTTCACGAGGGTCATTGTCTTATTTCATAGAACATTTTCCTTATGATCTAAGTTCCTCATTGGCTTCTCCTCGTAACAAAGATCCTACTCTAACTGTACTACCTCTGAAGAGATTATATGTGAAGGTTCAGGTATGTACTTCATTAATAGGGTTACATGAAAGACATTACATACTTTGGCAATGGCAGGTAGATGTGATGGTCTATAGACCACACCCCCAACACAATCAAGAATCTCGAAGGAGAATATGTACTTAGGACTTAACATCGATTTATTTTAAAACATCATAACCTTCTACCACGGATATGTGTGTAAAAATACCATGTCACCATATTTGAACTCGACGTCTCATTGAAGGATATCTTCATAACTCTTCTGTTGACTTTGGGCTACCTTGAGATGCTGCTGAATGGTTTTCACTTTCTCCACTATTTCATCGACCGTTTTTTGTACCAGAATCTTAATATCACTAACTTTATCACAACACACCGGTGTTCTAAACCTTTTCCCATAAAGGAATTCATATGGTTCTATTTAGATACTTGACTGTAAACTTTTATTGCAGGAGAATTCAACAAGTGGAATTTGTTGGTCCCATTCTCCTTTGAAGTCCAAAGAACATGATCTTAACATATATTCCAGTGGCTGAATAGTTTTCTCAGTTTGGCCATCATTTTTATAATGATAGGCCATACTGATGTTCGGTTCAATGCTTAGAACATGTTGGATGCTTTTTCTGAACATCGATTTGAATCTCGGATCATGGTCAGATAAAATAGATAGTGGTACTCCAAAAAGACTTACTAATTATTTGATGTAAATCTGTGTAATTTTATCTAATGATAAGTCCCCGTGAATTACAATAATGTGAGTTGTCTTCATAAGATGACCCACAATGACCCATATAGAATTTCTTCCTTTGATTGTCCTTGGATATCCAATTAAAAATTATATGGTAATGTTCTCCCACTTCCATGGTGGTTTGGGTATTGGTTGCACCATACCCTTATACTTTTTCCTCTTAGCCTCCACCTGCTGACATTCTAGGCACTTTGATGTATATTCTGCAATCTCCCTGGGCATATTGTCCCACCAAAAGTTTTCTCAGATATCCCGATACATCTTTGTGCCACCTAGGTGAATAGACAATGTTGAGCTATCTACATCATTCAGAAGCTCCTTCTTTATCTCTAGATTGTATGGTACATATAATCGTGACCCAAATCTCACATTTCTATCCTTGTCAACCATGAATTCTGAGGATTTCTAATTTCTGGTAGCTTCCACCCTTTTCATAATTTCAACTTCCTTTTTTTGAGCATCCTTTATTTTCTCCATGAGGGATGGTTGAGAAATAATTTGAGAAAGGATTAATGATTTTTCTCCCTTCATGACTCCCATGTCCATCCTCTACTAATATAAGAAGATTTGATCCTTTCCAATTATCTTCATTGATAACAATACATGATCCTTTCTACGTAGAGCATCTTCCACCCTATTTTCCTTTCCATGATAGTAGTGGATTGAGCAGTCATAATCCTTGATAAGATCTATCCATATTCATTGGAACATACTATGATCTTTTGTGTGAATATATATTTGAGGCTCTTGTGATCAGTATATATCTCACACTTCTCCCCATAGAGATAACCTTGCCATATTTTCGAATGAAAATATCACAGTATCCAACTATAGATCATGCGTAGAATTGTTTTTGCTCATGGATTTTTAGGTGCCCTGAGGCATAGGCTATCACTTTATCATTTTTTACTAGCACACAACCTGAACCCCTCTTCGAAGCATCAATGTACAGTACAATGAGTTCTCCACTTATTAGGAGTGTGAGTACGGGCGTAGTGATAAGTCTCCTTTTCAACTTCTTGAAGCTCTCTTCGCATTAATCACTCTAAGGAAACTTTACTCCCATCCATGTTAGCTTAGTAAGAGGGTTGGAAAATCATGAGATATTTCTTAAAAATCTGCAATAATATCTAGCTAACCAATGGAAGCTATGGATATCCATTATCGATGTAGTCCTCGACCATCCCTCAATTGCAGTTGTCTTAAAGAGATCCACATATATTCCATTAATTGAGATGATATGACCTAATAATGAGACTTCCTTCAACACGAACTCACACGTTCTATAATTTCCAAAGAGATTCTCATTTTTCAAGGTCTCTAGTATAGTTCTTAGATGCTCCTCCTTAGTCTTAGATTATATTATAATATCATATATAAAGACTACCAAAAAATTTCTAGTTAATTTTTAATGACTATATTCACCAAGTCCATGAAGATTGATCAAGCATAAGTGAGTCCTAAAGGAACTACTAAAAATTCGTAGTTCTCGTACCATGTTTGAAAAGTAGTCTTGGGGATACCCCCCTTCCTCACCCTTACATGGAAATATCCCGACCACAAATCCACCATAGAGAAGTATTGTGCTCCACGTAGATGATTGAACAATTCATCAATTCGAAGCAGGGGATACATGTTCTTTATTGAGATTTTTTTGATCTCATGATGATCAATGATAATGCGCATTTACCCATCCTTGTTCTTAACAAAGAGGACTGAGTCACCCCATGATGAAGAACTTTTCTATACAAACCCTTCATCCAGATTATTCTATAGTTGTTTCTTTAGCTCTTAAATCTACATGACATCCATTCTATACAGATTCTTGGATATTTTAAATTCCCCATGTATAAGGTCAATTGATATGGGAGGAGTTATATTTATGGGAAGCAATGATTGACCCATTTTCCTAACTTACCAACATATTAACTTTCATAATTTTCGGTGGTTATTGGATTTTTCTACTAATTTTTCGGTATATAAAAGAATGTGTAGAACAAAAATAAAACATTACATTTACTATTTTTGTATGAATAACAAGAGTACATGTCACCACTTCATTTTTAGTGCTCACTTAGGTGGTAGTGATGGAAAATCTCACCCTTACTACCTTGTAGGTTGTTGGTTACCTCCGAAAATCCTTGGCATAGGGCACCTATTATCAAGGTTACCTGGTTCTCTATAGTTCACGAAATGAACAATGAGTTGAGGGTCAAATGATGTATTCCTCTCCTTTGTAGCAGTTGTGGGATTCCCTTGCTGGCAGTCAATGACTAGGTGCACTTCTCTTCCACACCAAAATCATTTCCTCATCCCCTTCCGAAAATTTATGGGGTTCTTCTTTCCACACCATTGGAAAGTGGGGTGCTTAGTTTTTAGAACTATTGGATTTATCTATTAGACTACCTTTATTGAATTCCACCTTGCGCTTCATATCCCCATGATACCCCTGAGATTCGCTGATCTCCATTTCAACTTTGATGGCAAATCAGACAATTTCCTCATAGCTAATGAAATTATGGATCTCTAGGGATTTCCGTGGGCTAGGTTTTATCCCACCACAGAAGCGGTAAAATATGAATTCAGGAGTAACGACAAAGTGAGAGGCGTATCATGCAAGCCTTATGAAGTTTTCCTTCTACACTCTGATGGATTCATCATCTTTTTTCTAGAGGTAAAGGAAGTCAATTTCCATCTTAAGTCGGAGGGTTCATGGAAAATATTTATCGGAAAACATTTAAAAGACATCCTTCCTTTCCAATGCCTCAATATCCTCCTCAGGCATTATATTTTTTTTCAATGTCCACCATTGATCAGATTCGCCCTCCATTCGATATGTAGCTAGACATTCCCTCACTTGTTTGGAACATTGAAGGATAGAGAAGATATTTTCAATGGATTTGATTCATTGTTCGAAAATTGAGGGATCATATGATCCATTAAAAGATGGAGGTTGTTGTCTCATGAAGCTCTCGATTGTGAGTTGTTCTTTCTTCGGGGGGGGGGGGGGGGGTTGAATGTTCCTCTAGACCCAAATTTCTATTCAAATATTGAGTTAACTAATAGGCAATCATGACAATGTTCCCGATTCCTGCTCCAAACGTATTGGGAATCTAATTAGAATAGTCATCAAATTGATCTTAGTATAAGTTGTTATCCTGAGTCCACCTTTTACTGGCTATTTGATGGAATAAAAGGAAATTTTTGGGTACCAAATAAAGGACATTCCATGAAAAAAATGGTTGAATTATAAATAACGTTTATCCTTAACTTATGAATCTATATGCTTCAATATTGGTTATCCATGTTCTAATTTATATCTTATATTCTTAGGGGAATTTTATTAATTCTTTGAATAATATTTCATACTAAGATTTTGAATTTACCAAAGCATATAACCTAGGAGTTTCGTAACCAAGAGTGCCGTAAGGCCTGTTATCGTGGACCAGGATACCCCAGGTCAAGCCCAAAACTCTTTGTCAGTGTTTTCACTCCTAGTTAAATCTATGCCAGAGCCGTCTCTTCCTGCTCGTATCTATATAGGGATGTATTTTATTGATAAAAAACTTACTCAATACTCAACAATATTTAGGGATGTTCTTATAATACTTAGTCTTATCCCTAAGGCTTTCACTACGGTTTCATAATCCTAATCCTGAAAAAAAACCAATCCTTTGATACCAACTATAACAAGAATTCTCTTTATTACTGTAGAGACCCGAAGCCTGACGTACATGAACATTAAATTACATTTGCGGAATACTTAGTACATAACAAAAACACACACACAAGGATCGTAATAGTTTAGTGTCTTTGGAAACTCGGAATAAAATATTCTAATCGTGGTGAAATATCTTCAATATCTCCCATAAAGATCTTCCCTTTTTTTACCTAAAACATTTCTTTATATCCTGGGGAAAAGAAAACATAAAAGGGTGAGCTCAAATGCTCAGTAAGGGTATACAAAAGAAAAATCAATCACATCATATTCATAAAAACATAACTTTTGGAAATCTTAACCTGCAAAAGAGAGCATAATTCATAACATGGGATAAATCATGGCAGTGAAATGTAATCACAATAATCATAACATAAAACATGAAACTTTGTGGCATACACACATAATCATAGAGAATCATTTCATGTTAGTCAAGACTCATTACCAAGACTATCTTAGTGGACAAAGTCTCTTTCTGAATCGAGTAACCCTCGTTTCAGTCCTGTTTCACTGAACCGGTATAACCTACCATTCCAGCCATGTCTATCTCATGAGATATAAAATCTTTACCCAATGCATTAGAGGGAGATATAGGTCCCACCCATCTCATAATGATACCATTCTTATGTGTGCCACAAAATCATAAATCATACATCATTTCATAACCCATGTAAAAAAAATGGGATTCTTAAACAACATGACATCATAAAACCATTCATATAAGATAAAGGAATTAATAAACATAATTCCATCACAACATAGTCAAATCAATGTAAAAAATATGGATAGAAACAGAACCCTTTATTATCTTAGATGGAAAATAATTTTGATAAAACACTTGAAATGAATTCTTGAGGAAAATATCCTTTCTTCTTCAAAATCAATTTCTTTTCACAAAACATCATGCAATTTCAAAAGAAAGAGATTTTATTAAAAATAGTCATGAAATCTTTTGGAGGAAGCTTCATGAAAATAAGGCTTTATAAAACCATAAAAATCCATTCATGCCATTTAAGTAAAAAACACATTCTTCGTACTTTTGTCGGAAAAGTCAAAAAGTACCTCGTACGAAAAATGATAAAAGATTCCTTTCATATTCTTTACTAAAAACTCACCGAAGGGTAAAATTTGATTTAAACAATTTCAAGTGGATGGAAAAAAATATTACATATTGAGGGAACATGGATGTGGATGATAAAATACACCCCAGTAAATACCAATGTATAAACAATCTAGAATAAAAATGAGATTGTGATATTTCCCTTACCTTAGGTCCGATTTGCTTCATATGTGTCCGAACCTCCTCTTCTTTGAAACGCCTCTTTGAATCCTCCACTTAGGGAACTAATATTGGTCTTTGAAGAAGACCAGGACCTCTAGGATTATTCTAGGGAAGTGGAGAGGAGAAAATGGCAGGGTTTGGCCGAGCTCGAGTGCTCAAATTGGTGTGAGGAGGAGGGGGGAGGAGGTGTCCTTTTATAAGGGAGGAGAGGGGCACCTTAGGAATATCTCAAAATATTATTTTATATTAAAGTCAAAATCAGTTTATAATGGTTCCAAAGGGTCTTCTTTCGAAGTTAAAGTGGGGATGGGTCAAAATCCTATCAACCAATAAGATTTAGACAAGTTTAGGGTATTATTTTAACCTTATCAATTAGATTTAACTCTAAGTTAAATAATTTAACTTTTACCGTGTCTTTTTGTTTTCTTTCACTATATGGTTAATACACTTACTATAACATGCCAAAAGAACCCCAAATTGTTTATTATTAATATATATATCCTTATCTAAGTCATTTGGCCGAACCTTATATTTTTACGAATAAAATAACAATTAATAATATAATATTTGATTTAAAAACTATTTTGTGTCAATTTTGAATCTATTTGATATATGATTTTTGTGAAAGTCATAACAGAATTATATGTTCGAACAAAGTTGATTAAATCAACACTAATATATCATAGTAACCTAGAAAATTAGTTTAAGTCATAAAAAGTCTCAAATTACATTTATTTGGGCATTTATAACATCAATTATGGCAATATTTCATTAATAAGACAATTACTGCATCATCTTTGTGTCATAATAAATGATAATTATTTAATTCCTAAAAATTCTAAATAAATTCCTATGATGTAGATAATTGTATTAGATTTCTGGAGACTATTCATGTTTGAAGTTTCATGAAGTTTATCACTAGATTAAAATTATTATACTTATAATATTTAATAAAGTGACATGTTGTCACATTCTTTGGTTTTAATAATAATTAAATTATTTTCATTGAAAAAATTTAATTAAATTAATCTAATCCGTCCCTTAGGTGATATGGGTCGTTTTTTAGTCATCCAATAGAATTTTGACATTTGTTAGGGTAATTTTAAAATATTATATTTACCCTTAATTACCCGATTTACCTTTAACTATGGTAAATAAAATTTACCGTAGTTACTATTCATAATTCCCAAAAATAAAAAGTAGTCTATTAGCTTAATTTGGACCCACTGATTCCAAATATGGAATCCATTTTTTAAAATTCAATACATAGAAGTTGCAGAAATTAAATTAAAATTAATCCCGTTGTCGAATAAAAACAGGTTTTTGTTTAAAACATTGCAAAAGATTGAATTGATTTAACCTGCGAATTCAAGGTAAAATCAATGCTAATTACATACATTATATTAAATGGTAAAAATATATTCTATTTATACTTTAAAACCATTCAATATTATAATTTAACCACATAAGATATTATGATGAAAAAAGTTGTTTTTAATTAAAATATATCGTGTTTTTACTATTCATTAAAATGTGAATGTTACCAGAATAATATGAAAAATTTATCCAAAGTAAATTTTTATTTCTTGATTCCAAAGAAGAATTTTATTTTGTCAAATTGAACTTATAAACATTTCAAAAACCAGATTTAAAGTGGGTGCGCCATCAAAAGGCGGCAAAACTGCATTTTTTGAAAAATACTTATTTTACCCGAAAACTTTATTTTGTTCTTATACCATGTTCTAGAAATGTGTAAGATGAATAATAATGTTATAAAATACAAAATTTAGTTAATACTATTCATAACGGCTAGTTCATGACAATATTATAATAATATAACATTGTTTATTAAAACCCGGTATTGCGTACAACACACACTATCGAGGAAGGTCGTGATTGCGTGTAATGCAAGCCAAGTCAGGGTTGCGTGTTGTGAAAGAATCCTTCGTTGTTTCGTATAACAGAATCCAACCATATTTCATTTATACATTTAATATATATATATATATATATACTCAATGTTGCGTAGAATAACTATTATCAAAATTGTGCGAACACGGTCCAAGAATAGGGTTGCATATACTGCAAGCTAATACGGTGTTGGGTATAGCGCAAGGTAATCTTGGTGTAGAATACAACATAAGACATTAATGAAATTAAAATAATATTTTTCATAAAATCTCGGGGTGTTACATTCTACCCCCCTTAAAATGAATTTCGCCCTCGAAATTCGTCGGGGTTATAAATGGTTTACTATTTGAAAGTTTCTTTGATAGAAACCCACATCGTAAAAAGGAATACCAAAACTTATCTTTAAAAACAAAAGTATGAAACGTAACGGTTACCCAAATAAAATAATCACTGGGTTTTCACATAGGTGAAAATATGGATATGGAAGAGAAATCTAACCATCATGTTCTGATGGAGAGTGGTAGAGAACATGGCTACGGAAAAGCCAGCAATCACAAAGTCATAAATTTGTGACGATCTAAGGTACCATCTGATTCATCAGATATAAGATCACTAGGACAACATTTTTGGTTTTCAAGATCGTTTCCCTAAAGTTAAAGAATTAGAATAAATACTTACTTTATTTTGGTACAATCTCACTGTTGTTCGTGCCTTTAAAAATTTACACTTCATATCTTAAATAAATGAAGTTGAATTTGTTATTATTGAAGTGTTAGCAGATCATGAGATAGAATGACGGGTCATTCAATCTGTCTCAAAAAGGTTAGCAAAAATTATATACATAAGTAGATCTATAGTGAGATTAATCATATATGGTTCCTAAAATGGACTTTATACTTCATATATCATGCTGCTTAATATAATAAAACTAGTTTCTAATAAACAGGGACTTCATGTAGGCCAGTGGTAGGCGATAAAGGCCAGTCGCACATCGGTTGTGGGTTCGATTCCTACAGCCTTGTCCCACGCGATGGGCTGTCGCCCGTCCTGCAGGTTGTCCTTTTTCTAAAACTATATTACCATAACATCCCATCAATAATATCGAAAAAAAGTTTTATCCTAACTTATGTCCAACATAATCCATTCTAATCTTTAGGCTTATCCATAATACTGTAGTCCACTCTCATAACATAGTGAAAACGATTACCAGAGATTTAATACCATCGTTGATCCCCATATATCATAAGATATGTTTTTTTTTGTCAGATTCCAAACATTCAAAGTCCTTAATCATGTATTCTCTTGAATACCTTAGTGAAAAGATGAATGCAGTTTAAAGTTAACACTTTCCACATACCAAAATCATCAAAATTCTATATACTCAAACCATGATATCACTTAGTCCTTATATCAATCATGAGCTCATGAATACTATTAAACATTTCATTTTCTCGTTTTACCTTCATTATGAGCATATCATCTAAATTCCAAAAATATCTGAATAACCTTTCATGGATAGTGGTACCATTAATCATACACTTTCATAACTCAAGGAAAGACAACATTGTAACAATCCTTAGATGTCTCTTTATTCCATAGTACCATGAGATTTCTTTTACAACATTACACATGATAAACATGTAATCATTCCACTACATTCTTAAACCATTGACCGAGCTTCAACAATTCTTTCATCTCACATATCATTTGTAGTCTCTTCATCATCATCCACATAAATACTACCCATACGACCATACTGATTTTCTTCATGAGACTTTCCCTTAGGGCATTGGTTTGCATAATGCCAGTACATTCCACATTTAAAACATTTAACCATTGTTGATGTCGCAGCAATACCATTATCCTCATCCATGGTGTTAACTGAACCTTTTCCTTTGCACTTACTTGCTTTGTGTCCTTCTTTTCCACACCCAAAGCATCTTCCAGTTCCTTTGAAACATTCTCCTTGATGCCTCTTCCCACATTATTTACATAGAGGAAATTGAACTTTTTTTCCTCTATGATCATCATGAAACTCCATCTTTCTCTTATTAGCCGAGTAAGGAAACTTAACAAATTTTACTTTATTGATCATATTATGAGAATGCTGATTTGGCATAATAATGATGTTTGGACTTCCAAATCCCATTTCATTTGGTTGTTCATGAATAATATCATTCCATTGTCCATCATATCCTCCATTATCGTGAATCTTCTTGTTTCCAGCCATTTTCTAAAACCCAAAAAGAATAGTGTGAGATGCAAAAATCATAATAAAGGGGGAGTAACTTCAATATCTAACATCTTAGGTTAAATTCTAAGATTGTTACCGTAGTGCTAGGACTATATCCTATATGTATACCTATCCTTAGGGACATCCCTAGACATACCTTAGAAATATATCTAGGGATCTCACTAACGTTTTCGCATCCTAGTTTCCAAAGGTTGACTAAACCTTTCCTCTGATACCAACTGTAGAGACCCGAAGCCTGACGTACATGAACATTACATTACATTTTCGGAATACTTAGTACATAACAAAAACACACACACAAGGATCGTAATAGTTTAGTGTCTTTGGAAACTCGGAATAAAATCTTCTAATCGTGGTGAAATATCTTCAATATCTCCCATTAAGATCTTCCCTTTTTTTACCAAAAACCTTTCTTTTTATCCTGGGGAAAAGAAAACATAAAAGGGTGAGCACAACTGCTTAGTAAGGGTATACAAAAGAAAAATCAATCACATCATATTCATAAGAACATAACTTTTGGAAATCTTAACCTGCAAATGAGAGCATAATTCATAACATAGGATAAATCATGGCAGTGAAATGTAATCACAATAATCATACCATTAAACATGAAACTTTGTGGCATACACACATAATCATAGAGAATCATTTCTTGTTAGTCAAGACTCATTGCCAAGACTATATTAGTGGACAAAGTCCCTTTCTGAATCGAGTAACACTCGTTTCAGTCCTGTTTCACTGAACCGGTATAACCTACCATTCCAGCCATGTCTATCTCATGAGATATAAAATATTTACCCAATGCATTGGAGGGATATATAGGTCCCACCCATCTCATAATGATACCATTCTTATGTGTGCCACAAAATCATAAATCATACATCATTTCATAACCCATGTAATAAAAAAAATGGGATTCTTAAACAACATGACATCATAAAACCATTCATATAAGATAAAGGAATTCATAAACATAATTCCATCACAACATAGTCAAATCAATATAAAAATATGGATATAAACAGAACCCTTTATTATCTTAGATGGAAAATTATTTTGATAAAACACTTGAAATGAATTCTTGAGGAAAATATCCTTTCTTCTTCAAAATCAATTTCTTTTCACAAAACATCATGCAATTTCAAAAGAAATAGATTTTATTAAAATAGTCATGAAATATTTTGAAGGAATCTTCATGAAAATAAGGCTTTATAAAACCATAAAAATACATTCATGCCGTTTAAGTAAAAAAAACATTCTTCGTACTTTTGTCGGAAAAGTCAAAAAGTACCTCGTACGAAAAATGATAAAAGATTCCTTTCATATTCTTTACTAAAAACTCACCGAAGGGTAAAATTTGATTTAAAAAATTTTAAGTGGATGGAAAAAAATATTACATATTGAGGGAACATGGATGTGGATGATAAAATACACCCCAGTAAATACCAATGTATAAACAATCTCGGATAAAAATGAGATTGTGATATTTCCCTTACCTTAGGTCTGATTTGCTTCGTATGTGTCCGAACCTCCTCTTCTTTGAAACGCCTCTTTGAATCCTCCACTTAGGGAACTAATATTGGTCTTTGAAGAAGACCAGGACCTCTAGGATTATTCTAGGGAAGTGGAGAGGAGAAAATGGCAGGGGTTGGCCGAGCTTGAGTGCTCAAATTGGTCTGAGGAGGAGGGGGAGGAGGTGTCCTTTTATAAGGGAGGAGAGGGGCACCTTAGGAATATCTCAAAATATTATTTTATATTAAAGTCAAAATCGGTTTATAATGGTTCCAAATGGTCTTATTTCGAAGGTAAAGTGGGGATGGGTCGAAATAATATCAACCAATAGGATTTAGACAAGTTTAGGGTATTATTTTAACCTTATCAATTAGATTTAACTCTAAGTTAAATAATTTAACTTTTACCGTGTCTTTTTGTTTTCTTTCACTATATGGTTAATACACTTACTATAACATGCCAAACGAACCCCAAATTTTTTATTATTAATATATATATCCTTATCTATGTCATTTGGCCGAACCTTAGATTTTTAGGAATAAAATAACAATTAATAATATAATATTTGATTTAAAAACTATTTTGTGTCAATTTTGACACTATTTGATATATGATTTTTTTGAAAGTCATAACAGAATTATATGATCGAACCAAGTTGATTACATCAACACTAATATATCATAGTAACCTAGAAAATTAGTTTAAGTCATAAAAAGTGTCAAATTACATTTATTTGGGCATTTATAACATCAATTATGTCAATATTTCATTAATAAGACAATTACTGCATCATTTTTGTGTCATAATAAATGATAATTATTTAATCCCTAAAAATTCTAAATAAATTCCTATGATGTAGATAATTGTATTAGCGTTTTGGAGACTATTCATGTTCGATGTTGCATGAAGTTTATCACTAGATTAAAATTATTATACTTATAATATTTAAGAAAGTGACATGTTGTCACATTCTTTGGTTTTAATAATAATTAAATTATTTTCATTGAAAAAATTTAATTAAATTAATCTAATCCGACCCTTAGGTGATATGGGTCGTTTTTTAGTCATCCAATAGAATTTTGACATTTGTTAGGGTAATTTTAAAATATTATATTTACCCTTAATTACCCGATTTACCTTTAACTATGGTAAATAAAATTTACTGTAGTTACTATTCATAATTCCCAAAAATAAAAAGTAGTCTATTAGCATAATTTGGACCCACTGATTCCAAATATGGAATCCATTTTTTAAAATTCAATACACAGAAGTTGCAGAAATTAAATTAAAATTAATCCCGTTGTCGAATAAAAACGGGTTTTTGTTTAAAACATTGCAAAAGATTGAATTGATTTAACCTATGAATTCAAGGTAAAATCAATGCTAATGAAATACATTATATTAAATAGTAAAAATATATTCTATTTATACTTTAAAACCATTTAATATTATAATTTAACCACATTAGATATTATGATGAAAAAAGTTGTTTTAAATTAAAATATAGTGTGTTTTTACTATTCATTAAAATGTGAAAGTTACCAGAATAATATGAAAAATTTATCCAAAGTAAATTTTTATTTCTTGATTCCAAAGAATAATTTTATTTTGTCAAATTGAACTTATAAACATGTCAAAAACCAGATTTAAAGTGGGCGCGCCATCAAAAGGCGGCAAAACTGCATTTTTATAAAAATACTTATTTTACCCGAAAAATTTATTTTGTTCTTATACCATGTTCTGGAAATGTGTAAGATGAATAATAATGTTATAAAATTAAAATTTTAGTTAATACTATTCATAACGGCTAGTTCATGACAATATTATAATAATATAACATTGTTTATTAAAACCCGGTATTGTGTACAACACACGCTATCGAGGAAGGTCGTGATTGCGTGTAATGCAAGCCAAGTCAGGGTTGCGTGTTGTGAAAGAATCCTTCGTTGTTTCGTATAACAGAATCCAACCATATTTCATTTATACATTTAATATATATATATATATACTCAATGTTGCGTAGAATAACTATTATCAAAATTGTGTGTAACACGGTCCAAGAATAGCGTTGCGTATACTGCAAGCTAATACGGTGTTGCGTATATCGCAAGGTAATCTTGGTGTAGAATACAACATAAGACATTAATGAAATTAAAATAATATCTTTCATAAAATCTCGGGGTGTTACAATTACATAATTAATCATGATTTATTACATAAAATTCACTTGACTAAACATAGAAGATAGATAGTTCTAGTGTCTTTTGGGCTTAGGAACATTAAATAACAACATAAAACATAAAATAAACAACATATTTACTGAAAAATCCCATTAAATAACCACAACATTCCCTCGTACTTAGCATTGCATGGGATAATTGGAGGACATGCATAAGAATAAGGTGAGCTCTAAAGCCCAGTAAGGGAGAAAAAAAGGCATAACAAATATAAATAAATGCAAGTTAGGAAATAGTAATTTCATTGGAGAATAATATAAACCTGAACATAAAGGCATGATAATTCATGATTATCACAACATGAAAATGTGGCAACAACACTTAACATGGTATTAGCATGAGCCAAGGCTCATTGCAGATAGAGCATGAGTAAACCCTCATTTAGCTAGAATTATCATGATTAAACGTTCATTGAACATTAATTAGAATGATTAAACCATCATTTATTTTGACGTATCATGATACTAATCTCTACCTAATGAATTGGATCACTATCAGGACACACCCTTCATAATCATTTCATTTCATGCATATGTGTTCCACATGGATCATACAACATGGAATCATTAATCATAATTTATTCCAAGATAAATGGATGTGCAATAAATACATGATGATTTATAATTAATAACTTAAGCATCACAAAGGTGAGTAGCCTTTATAGATAAATGTGTATTTTATTCATTTCACAATTACATTGGCTTGGAAAATCGTGGTGCAATTTCGGCAGCATAATGGCAAGACATAGGAGTTCATAAAAAATGGTTGATCGGAGAGAAAGGGATGTCTCATAATATTTAAATGAAATGGAGTGTAAGGGGGTCATATAGATACATGTACCAATGTATGTAATGTAATTTAGATTCATAATACAAAATAATTCCTTGATTGTAAATGAGGAGAGAAAAAGTCCTTACAAAATTTCGGAATAGTAACAGATGTATATAAGAGGCATTAACGAGATAGAAGAGGTATCTAATAATTTCAAACATAAGTAGGGGAATATATGTGAGGTGATAAATCATACCGCATAATTTTTAATTGAATATAAAAGGGTATCACAACATAAAGAAACTTTGATAAAAATAAGAAAAGAACGAATCCCTTAATTGGACGTGTGATCCTAATTGCTTGAGAGGGGCATCAGAGTGGCTTCTTGAGAGCTAGGGGTACCTTGTGATGATTTTAGAGATGGTAGTGAAGGGTTTGGTCGATCTCAATAGGTGTTGAGTTATGAAGAAGTGAGATCCTGAGTGGGTTTTTATAGAAAATGATAGTGAATTCTTTATTATTTAGGTTTGGGTCACCACACATTAAACTAATCAAAACCAAAAACCTGCCCAAGGTTTTTTCCCATGTTTGTTTCCATAGGTTATTGTAAAAAATTATTTTATAAGTCCATGGACCTATCTTATTAAAATAATAGGGTTTCTTATGTGTAGGTGAGTCACACTCTCAAGGAAATCAATTTAAAAAGGTAAAATGTTTTATAAGTGTTGAAGGGTCCACTAAAACCATGTAGAATAAATAAAAAAACTAAAATCAAATTATTTTAATTGTAAAATATATATTGGCCAAAAATAATGTTTATATTATTTTATTAATTCACTATTTGGTCATTATGATGTCATAAAAAAACATTATATATTTAAATGGTATTTAATTTTAACCCAAAAATTTGACTCTATCAGAAAATTATGAAAACTTCACCGCTGGATAATTTTTTAATGTCCTAATTCAAAAAATAATATTCATTTTATCTAAATAATTTTCTAAGTATGTGAATTTTAACATTTGAAATAAAAAACTGACATTTATAAAAAAATTCATGGGTTTTGACAGAAACAGTTTTCAAACATTAATAAAAATTACAATTGTATTCAGAAAACATATGTGATCATTTATAACTAATAAAACGTAATTTAGTAATAATATTTTACTAAAATATTATTTAATTATAATATCCATTAATTTGTCAAAATATATTTCTATATTTAATATTAACTAAAAATACTATTTTCACATTAAAAACTATTTACGAAGTAATAATAATAAAATTAATGTATACTAATTATTATATACATAAATAATTCACATATCATAGTTCTATTGTATTGATACATACCCCCTTATAAAACCCGCATAAGACCAGAGGGTAAGGTGTGCGATGGTGAGCGACTATTGGGGTGGCTCAGATAACATTTATCGGGTGGTAATCTCTATCAACATCCACTTCTCACATAGGTGGTTCTCTCGAGCGTAACATGTTAATGTTCGGCTTAGGCTTTGTCGAGAGAGAATCCCAATGACACAGCCTCTATTACAAGCTACGACAAATGGGCTTCATATGGGGAAATTATATTGGATGGTGTCATCACCTCCTTTGTCTAAGTAAATTGGATTTGTTAAAGCCCTATATTTATACTAATCATGTGTTCACTGTTCAATGACTATATTATCAAAAGTAGTAATATTTAATGGTATTTTGAAATACAAAAACATAAAACCAAGGATGTTCATATTTTATGTAACCATTTTTCATAAAAATAAATTTAATTAAATCAAGTGGAATTTTCATTTATAAAAGTTTGGATAGTTACAGAAAACATCCTGTCTTTCTCTTAGGCTTTGGAGAAAGATTCACTGATCCTGCCATCAGATTCTGATTTATACTCCCACCATGGGAATAAGTGTCTCTCTTTCACTTAAATCTATATTTAGAGTTCCCATTATTCCCCATGTGTACTAACATACTTACCCCTGCCTACAGCTCCCAAAATATACCTTTCATCCACTATAACTCTACTGACCATTTCTATATTATCACATATACATAGAACCAAAATTTTAAAACAAATTTCCTACATCAATGCAACATCAAATAGACGTACCTACAATGATTTAATACCCACCACCTCAAGTGAAAACCCAAATAGGTTTATAAAAATTGTCACATATCCCATTACTGAGAGGTTCTCTTGCTTAAACCTAAAGAAGTATATTGTGTACTAAATTCTAAATGTATGAAGGTAGAATTTTTTGTTAAACAATTCCTCAAACCCCTTCCCTATCATAACTTGGTCTATTAAACCTTAGACAACCAAGTACCACTGCTTAATGGGAATATCGTCTAGAATATATGTGGCTAACATCACTTTCAGATCTACCGACATTCCCTAGTTTTCAAATATCATGTTTATTCTGTTCAGCCATGCTTCTGCCCTTTTGTCTCGGAATCAATCTTCAAGGTGGGTGTATTTTGCTATTGAAAATGAACTGAATTATCCAAATGCTTTGGATGGTCTAAATTATTTACACTTTCCACATCTTTGAAATCTTTCACAATACTCCGCACTAGCTGCTGGTTCACCTAGGGCTTGGATGAAACCACATTTTCATCAACATCCTCTAGTTGGTCTCTGCATAGACTATCCAGTTCTATTTATATAAATAGAGTATCAACCATAATTCTCACTCCCTTATTTGGAAAATAATTACAATTAAAATTCATTTTCATAGAAATGATCACAACCAGGATTTCCAAAAGTTCAAATTTCCCAGGTACCACTATTTTTGAAAAAATACACCATGTTTTGAAAATAAACACATTTTAGAAATACCTAAAACATCCACATTACAAATCAACATATTTGAAAAAATTCCCATATTTTCTAGACACACATATATTCATATCACAAAATATGTCATTATAAAAAATAAAATATGAATCCTAGTTGGAATTCATTTCTACGATGCATGGCATGCCCATCTCATTGGATACACCCATGACAATGAGATATCCAATGCCTATAAATGTATCCAAAACACTTATGTATTAAGTGGAAGACAAAAACAACCAAAGGAACCCTGTCACCACCCCATAGCTTATCACCAAGCTCCATGGTTTTGGCACAACAAAAACTACCCTTGCATCATGAAGTACAAAAAAGTGAAGGAGATGCTTTAGCTTTCCCATGTCATGAAATAGGATATATGTAAAATCATCGATGCTCCAAATCAAGGGAGAGTAATAATACCCCATTTGTTTTCTTTGGATGAATTACCTACACACTCCACTAAGAATGAACCGCTATAAAATTTATATAAATCAATTTATATAAAACATTAAATAGTGAATCAATTTCCAACAAGCCAAACACACCCTTACTAAGCCACCATTACCCAAACTATGCAATACATGGGAAGCCAAAAATCAATCCATAACAAATTTTATCATTACATATATTTACAAAAGTTTCCATATTCCATAAAAACACACAAAACGGAAACAAAGCATGGTGGAACGTCCCATCGAAGCATGTTTACGATTTTTTCCAATCTAGTGGTACTTCCCAACCACATAACTTTGATGGAAGCCCTTCCATAAACTATCCATCATCTTATTATAGTGGTATACCCTCCCACATTACAACATTGAAACACAATCATAACATGCTCAATCCCATAAACAAAAACATACACTAACCAGGGATACAACAATAAGCCAGAAATTATTTAACAACACAAAAATCATTTAAAGAATTATCCATGCAATATCAAGTTTCTATAAAGAATCGCCTTTAACAGGAAAACATTTTCTCAACCCATTTTTATAAATCAACCCCCGCTACTAATTATAAAATCAAAATTTTCAAATCCATCAATGAAGAACATTTCACTGACATAACCCATTTTCCCTAAAAATCCACAAGTCACAAAAAAATGGATTTTCAACAAGTTTTCTAAATCATATTCACAATAATTTTTAAGAAAAACCAATTAATTGAGAACCATGATTTTAGTTCTATCAAAGTAGAGTCGATATAGAAGCCACCTACATTAGGGATCCGGTGAAAGCAGCCCACCGTACAACCACACACCAATTTCGAGTGAATAATCCACCAAAACCACTATAGATACCCTTTGTTATCATCAAGAATCCATAAAATCAACACTTTAGGTTACAATAACCCTATAACTACATGAAACATAATTATATCTTGAAAAAAAATAGTGAGAGATAATAGTATATCTAGAGAAAACAACATGAAACCAATAGGGGAGACATACACGAGAAGAACATTAATCAAATCACTAAGAAACCACTTAGATTTTCTTCCAAAATAGGTGGGAGAGCCCTTCTAACCCTTGAGAACACGGTATCCTGCGTAGGGTTCATATGGGAGAATAAATGAGTAAAATAAGGATAATACAGGGTGATCTCGATTTTTAAAAACCCAATTTTTCCGTCACGCATGATAAACTCACACGGTTAGGAAAACCATGCACTAACCATGCGAACACTACTGCCTTGAGTTGCAAAACTACTTGGGGAATTAAGCGTGGTTTCACCTCACAATTCTCAAAGAGTGAGGCCTTATAAAATCCCCAAAACCCTTGTAAAACCTTCCCAAATTATCCCCAACATTACCCAATAACATTTAAAAAATAAAAAGAGATAAACAAGGGTTACATACCTCAAACCATGGTTTCTACATATATTCACTCTTCCAATTGAATTATTGTGTTATAATTATACATAATATTACATTTTATTTATACTTTCGGTTTTTTGTATCACAAGATATTGAAGAAATAAAATTTATTTGAAGATAAATATATCGTAAATACATATAGTATTTCATCATACAACCTAGTAAATTAATTTCACCCTTGAAATATTTTCACTCCAATAAGTTTTTCAGATATCCCTATTTCATCACATCCTTCAATTTCAATATTAAATCTTCAAATTTTTGATTCCTTCAGAGAATATTTACTAGGTGAGTATTTTTGATCTGTGGTGCTTGATCTATAATATTGTTAATTTATACTAGTTATTATTCATGGGAAGGATCATAGTCTAAGAGTAAAATTTTTGATTTATGTACACATGATGGATTAAGAATGTACTTACTTATTTGATATACATACAACACATCATTTACTTAAATAAGTTTTGGTGGGAGCATAAAGTAATAAGATAACTTCCTTAATCAATTAATAATTTCGAAGGAGACAATATAATAACGGTTCAAAATGACTTTATTTTTAAATTTCATTATAATATTACATAGATATATCAATGAAAATACCATCTCAATAATTTTAATTCCGTATTTTATTAACAATTTTTAGGATAACTTTTTCATTGACTCTAGGTTACATTAGAGTTCTTCTGAATGACTCTGACTTTATTTTCCATTTCCTTTGTGATCTCAGGTCCTAGTAGATTCCTTTCTAAAACTTTATCACACAATGTTGTTGTTCTACACTTATTTCCCCAGAGGACATCAAAAGGTAACATCTAAATTCTTATGTGGAAACAATTATTTCTAGTAAAGAAAACTAGATGAAGGTTTTGATCCCAAAAATATTTTAAATTCATTGAAAATGACCTCAATATACCCTCCAGGGTATGAATGGTTATCGTAGACAGTCCATCTATCTATGTATGATAAGTAATTCTGAAACAAAACTCTAAATCAATAGCTTTTTTTATGGATTCACTAAAAAAATATATGTCAAACTATGATCTCAATTAGATATAATAGTATATTTTACACCATGGACCCTTAAAACATGAAAAATGTATATTATAAAAAGATTATAAAGTGAGAAATATTATCTTATAGTCATAATTGTTCTATCATTATAATTAATTTATCCAAAACTCAAATTTAATTGTGGCCTTTATAAATTTTAGGGATTCCAATGAAAATATATATGGTGATAATTTTTTCACTACCATTATTATAAGGGTAATGGTTGTAACATAACCTTATAGTTTTATATCCCATCCATATCTTTTTAAAAAAACCATGCACTGGGATATATACACTGCAATACCTATCAACATGTTGTCTAACTAGAAATAAAATTTTATATATTTATACATCTTTTTACTTCTAAGATGAACATAGAATGATGAAATAAGAGCTTCATATAATAGTTCCATATTCAAATATTTTATTAACAAGACACATACATGGTTCATGATCTGTAACATTCAATCACAATCAAGGTTGTACTCATGAAAATTTCTCATATTCTTTTGTGACTCCATATATTCCTTATGAACCTATTTAATATTAACATGGATAGATAGTTGAACAATCATTAGAGAAATATATGATCTCTCCCATTACCGCAATATTTTCAAATCCATACTTTTAAAATCCTTGAATATTGGATTTTGTGTGATCCTTAATATATACAAACATGCATGAGCGTTTTGACTCTAAGAATTTGCCACATTTTTCTCTTTCTGAGGGTGGTAATGTATTCAGTATACATAACATATAATCAAATAAAACTATCTTTTATAGTAAATATGGAACATTTTAAAAGTGAATATATACTATAAATATTTATGCTAAGTATATATGTCACGCCTTTATCAATAAAAATAGTTCCTCCATATTTTTAATAAAACAATTACCCCAGAAAACTCTAAATCACGATTTTGGTGACCTGTCTCACAAACAATGAATTTTCTTGAGGCATAAACAATAAATTTATCATCACATTTGAGGTTTATTCCAACAAAATTGTTTAAATAATCACTATTATTCAACAAAACTTCTCTATTATATTGTATTATGGTTATTAGTGCACCAATCATCCTTCTCTTCAGTCAAATAAAATTTTATTCACATTCATTTGTCTTATGAAACATAACCCCATCTGAGTTAAATTTATTAGTGGATTAGATATCCATGAGAAATTATTTATAATGAATCAATAATATAATGGTAAATATAGAAAACTATGTATATCATTCATTATTTTTAGTTTAGTAATACATTTAATAATTGATTTCCTTTATGGATCCACCAATATACCCTCTATTGAGATCATATGACCCACAAATGAATCATTTTTCTATCCAAAAATTACTCATTGTAAATTTATCTTAAAAATCCTTTTTTAGTATCTTCATTACAATTATCAAGTGATACTCACAAACATCATTGATTTTAGAATATATATAAAATTCATCTATTAAAACTCCCAAAACTGATCGACAATATATATAAATACTATTTTTATTAAATACATTAAATTATTGGGGGAATTAGTTAGGCCAAATTTCATCACTATATATTTCTATTATCCAAATCTCATATGAATGGATGTCCTTTCCATTTCTTCAATTTTACCCATAAATGATATAATATAGATCAAAGATAAGAATTGGAGATGTATTCAACTCCTCGTTATTGATTGATGAAATCATATATAAGGGTTATTGAATATTTATTACTGATTGTGATCTTGCTCAGTTCTTGGTAGTCAATATATAGAGTCAGTGATCAATCTTTCTTCTTAAAAAAGTATGTGAACCCCAATGGGATGTACTGTGTTGAATAAATACCTTATTAGGATTCTCTTGGAGTCATCCCTTTAATTACCAGAACCTAATTTGCGCCATTCTATAGGGAGTATTTGTAATACATGTATCACCAAAGAGAGTTCTATTGAAAAATAAATCTGAGGACTAAGAAGAATACCAAGAAATCATTCAATAAAAAACTATCATAAAATAGGCCAATATTTGATGTTCAATGTCTCCTCATACATATGCGATATATACCACTTATTAATAGAAATCTACACCCATTAAATGGATGAAATGTCAATTATAATATAATATATATTTTTTAATCAGTAAAAGATCAAAGGTCCATTCATAATATCAACTGTGATATAATTTCTTCAATATTTTTTGTGGGATATATGTAATTAAATACAATATATAGATATAATGATATGAAATTCAATTAGTGGAATAATAATGATATTTTTACGAGAAAATTTTCCCAAAAATTTTAAATTTGAGATGATTCATTGGAAAAATGTGAAATCATAATACGAATAGTTTTTTTCAATAATAATTCAACAAATAATCATTGAGATGGTATAATAATACCATTAGAAAATTATTCAGATATAAAAGAGTGGGTAAATCCATAATAAAAATAGAAAATTTAATTTCTAGATAGGATTTATAGTGTAACATCATCATTAAGCTTCATATTTTTTCACTCATAATCATAATGACTGAAATCCTTTCTTGTTATTAACTGGAGTGTGGGTTGTGTATTATATGGTTCTTTTTCTCCATCATTAGATAACTTCTTCTCCCCATAACATCAGAATTAGATTTCCAAATGAATTTCCTTTCTATACTTAACTCATTTACCAGCCCCTTTAGGACAATTTTCTCCATGTTTCCTTCCATATATTAAGAATAAAATTAAATCTCACCATTTTCTCTTTATTTTTATTATTATTATAATTTCTTCTAATTTCATTATTATTTTCTTATAAAAACCTTGTGATTAATGAGTAAATCTAATATACATTTCCATCTTGATAGATCATATATTGACTTCATCATAACTAATGATGTACCACGTCGTTAGGTCCCCTAAAAGGTTTAGTTTTAAGACATTGATGAATTGATCAATTTAAAATTCCAGTTAGATGATAATACCAGAAGCATACCACATCAATCTTGTAAAAGTTTCCTCATAGTTACCAAAATATTCAACATTCTTCAAATTTTTCAGATGGAATTCATTATCCATTAATTTGTAAAGAAAATAAAAAAAAATTAATTATTCAAAAATAATATATTAACCTCATCCCACTCCACGGTGTCAATTTATTATCATTGTCTGATGTTATGGATAATATTACACCATTGATCCACTCTTCCTGTAGAGACCCGAAGCATGAACTACATGGACATTACATTAATTTTTTGTAATACATAGTACATAACAAAAACACACACACAAGGATCGTAATAGTTTAGTGTCTTTGGAAACTCGGAATATAATCTTCTAATCGTGGTGAAAGATCTTCAACATCTCCCATAAAGATCTTCCTTTATTTTACCTAAAACCATTCTTTATATCCTGGGGAAAAGAAAACATAAAAGGGTGAGCTCAAATGCTTAGTAAGGTTAAACAAAATAAATATCAATCACATCATTTTCATAAGAACATAATATTTTGGAAATCTTAACCTGCAAAAGAGAGCATAATTTCATAACATGGGATAAATCATAGTAGTGAAATGAAATCACAATAATCATAACATAAAACATGAAACTTTGTGGCCTGAATACATAATCATAGAGAATCATATCTTATTATTCAAGACTCATTGCCAAGACTATCTTAGTGGACAAAGTCCATTTCTGAACCGAGTCCCCCTCGTTTCAGTCCTGTTTCACTGAACTGGTATAACCTACCGTTCCAGCGATGTCTATCTCATGAGAAATAAATACTTTACCCAATTAATTGGAGGGAGATATAGGTCCCACCCATCTCATAATGATACCATTCTTATGTGTGCCACAAAATCAGAAAACCATACATCATAGCATAACCCATGTAATAAAAATGGGAATCTTAAACATCGTGAAATCATAAAACAATTCATATAAGATAATGGAATTTATAAAAATATAATTCCATCACAACATAATAAAATAAATGTAATAATAGGGATAAAAACAGAACCTTTTGTTATCTTAGATGGAAAATAATTTTGATAAAACACTTGAACTCCATTCTTGAAGAAAATATCCTGTCTACTTCAAAAACACTTTTCCTTTCTTAACATGTCGTACAATTATAAAATAAAATAATTTGATTAAAAATAAACTTGAAATCTTGTAAAGTAATCTTCTTGGAAATAATGTTTTAAAAATCCATTCATGCCATATAAGTTAAGAAAAACATTCTTTGTACTTTTTTCGGAAAAGACAAAAAGTACCTCATACGAAAAATGAGAAAAGATTCCTTTCATATCATTTACTAAAAACACAATGAAGGGTAAAATTGGATATAAACTATTGTATAACGATATAAATATTACATATTGAGGAAACATGGATGTGGATGATAAAATACACCCCAGTAAATTTCAAAGTATAAACAATCTCGAATAAAAATTAGATTGTGATATTTTCCTTACCTTAGGTATGATTTGCTTCGTAAGTGTCCGAACCTCCTGTATAATGGTTTAAATAATGTCATTGAATTATTCCAGAATCATACTCATTGTTATGATATCATATATGGTTCACTTATGACTTTATATTACCCATTCTTTTGTAAATTCCATGTTAAAGAGTGTTTTGGGTAAAATTGTTTCATTTGTCGTCCGTGTTTTGACTTGTAATTATTCATATGATTACTTAGATCATGATTACTGAATTACAGAATATACAACATGATTTATATATAATATATATTCATAATATACATATATATAATAAATCAGTAAATGGAAAGAAATACACCGTTCATGGAGACGGTAGGCCGTACGTACGCATGAACGCTGTTTTCGTTTCCTTATTGAGTTGAATGGAATTAAGTAGATGACATACATATATATACACATAAATCCAGTATCATTATTATGTCATATATTTCATGATTACTTATTATATGTACTTTATAATCATTCATGAATGGTTAAAGTGGAGAATGAATCTCATCGCGTCGTGGAGACGGTAGTCCGTACGTACGCACGAGCGATGATATCGTTCTCAACATCGTGGGACTGTATTGGAGTGTATGTATACTATTTAAGAATAAATATCACTTTAAAATAATCATATATAGTTATTATTTACACCATTATACCCATCCAAGTAAGGTGGTGGTGGAAAATTGATTTCACCACGGCGTGGAGATGATATTCCGTACGTACGCACGCGCGGTGATTTCGTTTTCCGTAGGATGGATAGATGTTGAAATAGGGTTGTTTCATACTTATAATAACATATCATTATATGAGTGATACTTATGTTATTTCTTCATAATGAAACAACCTATGAAGAAGAAGTGGAAGAAGAAATAAAGTTGAAAGAATCGGTAACGAAAATTACATCTTCTTTGAAGCGCCTCTTTGAGATATCCTTTTAGGGCACTAAAATTGGCCTTTAAGGATGACCAGAACCTCTAGTTTATTTCTAGGGAAGTGGAGAAGGGAATTTGGCAGGGGTTGGCCGAGATTGAAGGCTCAAATTGGTGTGATGAAGAGAGGGAGGAGGTGACCTTTTATAAGGGATGAGAGGGTTAACTTTGGAATAACTAAAACTATTATTTTTTTATAAAGTAAAGTTCGGTTTTAAATAGCTCCAAATTGATTTATTTAGAAGCTAAGGTGGGGATGGGTCGAAATCCTCTCATAAAATAGAATTTAGAGAAGTTTAGCTTCCTATATTAACCTTATCTTTTAGTTTTAACTCTTAGTTAATTAGATTGACATTTACCAAGTCACTTTGTATTTTTATAATATATAGTTAATAAACTTACCATATACATCCAAGAGACCCCCCAAGTTGTGTTTTATTAATATATATAACCTTATGTAAGTCATTTGGCTGAACCTTATATTTTTAAGAGTAAAATAACAATTAATAATATAATATTTGTTTTAAAAACTATTTTATGTCAATTTTGACACTATTCAATAGTTGATTTTTTTGAAACTCATAACAGAATGATTACTTCGACCAAAGTTAATTAAATCAATACTAACATGTCATATTAACCTAGAAAATTAGTTTAATTCATAAAAAGTCTCAAATTATACATATTTAGGTATTTATAATATCAATTATACTAAATTTTCACTATTATGGTAATTACTGCATCATCATTGTGTCATAAATAAATTAAATTATATAAAGTCTAAAAATTACAAATAAAATACAATTATGTAGGAAATCTTGTTATATTTCTAATGAATATTTATAGTTGAATTTATCTTATGTATAACGCCATATTAAAAATTATTTACTTATTAAACTTTGATTTTAACTATTTTAACCATTCTTTAAATAAATTAATAATAGACGTCCTAATCTAATCCAAGTGGGCCTAAATGGTCATATTTTATTCCTAAGGTTATTTATGGTCGAATTACACTTTTCCAATAGAATTAGAACATATTTAGGGTAATAATAATATCATTTTTACCCTTAATTACCCTATTTACTTTTAACCGTGGTAAAAAAAGTAAAAAGTTACTATTCACTAAAAATTATTTTTATCTCATTGAACAACATTTTATTCCTTGATATTAACCGTTCTTCTCGGATTTTCGAAATTCCACTCACAAAAGAGGTAAAATTATGTTTTATGAAAAATTCAGTTTTTTAACTACCACTTAGTGGTTTCACTATTCATCAAAAATTGAAAGTTTTCAGAAAAATACCAAAATTTCACCTTAGGCTAATTTCAATATTACGAATCCAAAAATGAAGTCCATTTTGAGAGCTAAAATTTCTAAAATTTTAAAATGTGGTTATTACTATTCATAACGGCTAGTTTTAATACTATTTTAATAGCATGTCGTTGTTTAGTAAAACTCGGTATTGCGTACTACACACACTATCGAGGAAGGTCGCGATTGCGTGTAATGCAAGGCAAGTCAAGGATTCGTGTTGAGCAAGCTCCTTTTGGTGTAGCGTACAACACAAGACATTAATGAAATTAAAAAGAATATTTTTTTATAAAATCTCGGGCTGTTACATTCTACCCCACTTAAAATGAATTTCGCCCTCGTCGTCGGGGTTATAAATGGTTTACTACTCAAAAGATTCTTTAATAGAAACCCACATCGTAAAAAGGAATACCAAAACCAATCTTTAAAAACAAAAGAATGAAACATAATGGTTACCCAAATAAACTAATCACTGGGTTTCCACATAGGTGAAAATATGGATATGGAAGAGAAATCTAACCATCATGTTCTGATGGAGAGTGTTAGAGAACATGGCTATAGAAAAGACAGCAATCACAAAGCCATAAATTTGTGACGATCTAAGGTACCATCTGATTCATCAGATATAAGAGCACTAGGACATCATTTTTGGTTTTCAAGATCATTTCCCTAAAGTTGATGAAATTGGAATTAGAAGAAATACTTTCGTGATTTTGGTATAGTCCCACCGTTTGTCGTTCTTTGGACAATTTCCACTTCATCTCTTAAAGAAATGAAGTTGAATTTGTCATTCTTGATGTGTTAGCAGGTCATGTGATAGAATGATGGGTCATTCCATCTGTCTCAAACAAAAGGTTAGAAAAGTTATCAAAAAATACATAAGTCCATCTATAGTTAGATTAATCATATATGGTTCCTAAAATGGACTTATACTTCATATATCATACTGCTTAATATAATAAAACTAGTTTTTACTAAACAGGGACTTCCTGTAGGCCAGTGGTAGGTGATAAAGGCCACTCGCACTTCGGTTGTGGGTTCAATTCCCAAAGCCTTGTCCGACGCGATGGGTTGTCGCCCATCCTGCAGGTTGTCCTTTTTTCTAAAACTACATTACTATAACATCACATAAATAATATCAAAAAAAGTTATATCCTTAAACAATACTAACTTATGGTTAACATAATCCATTCCAATATTTAGGCTTATCTAAAATACTTCGGTCCAAGCTCATAGTATAAAGAAATTGATAACTTGAAATTTCGTCAACCAAGCATGCGAATACCATCATTTATCCCCCATATATATTGTTGGTCACATTCTAATCATGTGAATACCTTAATAATGTATTCACCTGAAAAATGAATACCCATTAATCCTTAGTGAAAACATGAATGCTGTAAAAAGTTAACTCTTTCCACATACCAAAATCCAAAAATTCTATATACTCAAAACATGATATAACCTTCTCTTTATATCAGTCGTGAGCTTATGAATACTATCAAACATTTAATTTTCTCCTTATCCCTTCATTATGCGCATATCTTCTACATTCCAAAAATATCTGAATAACCTTTCATGTATACTGGTAACATTAATCATACACTTTAAAAACTCAAGGAAAGACAACAGTGTAACAATCCTTAGATGTCTCTTTATTCCATAGTACCATGAGATTACTTATACAACATTACACATGATAAAAATGTAATCATTCCACTACATTCTTAAAACATTGACCGAGCTTCAACAATTCTTTCATCTCACATATCATTTGTAGTCTCTTCATCATCATCCACATAAATACTACCCATACAACTATACTGATTCTCTTCATGAGACTTTCCCTTAGGGCATTGTTTTGCATAATGCCCGTACATTCCACATTTAAAACATTTAACCATTGTTGATGTTGTAGCAATACCATTATCCTCAGCCCTGGTATTAACTGAACATTTTCCTTTGCACTTACTGGCATTGTGTTCTTCTTTTCCACACCCAAATCATCTTCCAGTTTCTTTGAAACATTCTCCTTGATCCCTTTTCCCACATGATTTACATTAGGGAAATTGAACATTCTTTCCTCTATGATCATCATGAAACTCCATCTTTCTCTTATTAACCGAGTCAGGAAACTTACCAAATTTTACTTTATTGATCATATTATGAGATTGCTGATTCGGCATAATAATGATGTTTGGACTTCCAAATCCCATTTCATTTGGTTGCCCATGAAGAATATCATTCCATTGTCCATCGTATCCTCCATTATCGTGAATCATCTTGTTTCCAGCCATTTTCTAAAACCCAAAAAGAGTAGTGTGAGAGGCAAAAATCATAATAAAGGGGGAGTAACTTCAATATCTAACATCTTTGGTTTAATCTAATATCGTTACCATAGTTCTAGGACTATATCCTATACGTATACTTATCCTTAGGGACATCCCTAGACATACCTTAGAAATATCTCTAGGGATCTCACTAACGTTTTCGCATCCTAGTTTCCAAAGGTTGACTAAAATTTTCCTCTGATACCAACTGTAGAGACCTGAAGCTTGACGTACATTTACATTACATTACTTTTGCGGAATACTTAGTACATAACAAAAACACACACACATGGTTCGTAATAGTTTAGTGTCTTTGGAAACTCGGAATATAATCTTCTAATCGTGGTGAAAGATCTTCAAAATCTCCCATAAAGATCTTCATTTTTTTACCTAAAACCTTTCTTTATATCGTGGGGAAAATAAAACATAAAATGGTGAGCTCAAATTCTCAGTAAGGGTAAACAAAAGAAATATCAATCACATCATTTTCATAAGAACATAATATTTTGGAAATCTTAACCTGCAAAAGAGAGCATAATTTCATAACATGGGATAAATCATAGTAGTAATATGAAATCCCAATAACCATAACTTAAAACAAGAGTCTTTTTGGCATACACACATAATCATAGAGAATCATATCTTATTAGTCAAGACTCATTGCCAAGACAATCTTAGTGGAACATGTCCATTTCTAAATCGAGTCACCCTCGTTTCAGTCCTGTTTCACTGAACCTATAGGACCTACCATTCCAGCCATGTCTATCTCATGAGATATAAATTCTTTCCCAATTCATTGGAGGGAGATATAGGTCCCACCCATCTCATAATGATATCATTCTTATGTGTGCCACAAAATCAAAAAACCATACATCATAGCATAACCCATGTAATAAAAATGGGAATCTTAAACATCGTGACATCATAAAACAATTCATATAAGATAAAGAAATTCATGAAAATATAATTCTGTCGCAACATAATCAAATCAATGTAATAATAGGGATAAAAACAGAACCCTTTATTATCTTAGATGGAAAATAATTTTGATAAAACACTTGAACTCCATTCTTGAGGAAAATATCCTTTCTGCTTCAAAAACACTTTTCCTTTCTTAACATGTCATAAAATTATAAACTAAAATAATTTTATTGAAAATAAACTTGAAAACTTGTAAAGGAAGCTTCTTGGAAATAATGTTTTAAAAATCCATTCATGCCGTATAAGTTAAAAAAACATTCTTTGTACTTTTGTCGGAAAAGTCAAAAAGTACCTCGTACGAAAAACGACAAAAGATTCCTTTCATATCTTTTAATAAAAACTCACTGAAGGGTAAAATTGGATATAAACTATTGTATAAAGATATAAATATTACATATTGAGGAAACATGGATGTGGATGATAAAATACACCCCAGTAAATTTCAAAGTATAAACAATCTCGGATAAAATTGAGATTGTGATATTTTCCTTACCTTAGGTCCGATTTGCTTCGTAAGTGTCTGAACCTCCTGTATAATGGTTTAAATAATGTCATTTACATATTCCAGAATCATACTCATTGTTATGATATCATATATGGTTCACTTATGACTTTATATTACCCGTTCTTTTGTAAATTCCATGTTAAAGAGCGTTTTGGGTAAAATTGTTTCATTTGTCATCCGTGTTTTGAATTGTAATTATTCATATGATTTCTTAGATCATGATTACATAATTCTAGAATATAAAACATGATTTATATATAATATATATTCATAATATACATATATATAATAAATCATTAAATGGAAAGAAATACACCGTTCATGGAGACGGTAGGTCGTACGTAAGCATGAACGCTGTTTTCGTTTTCTCATTGAGTTGAATGGAATTAAGTAGATGACATACATATATATACACATAAATCCAGTATCATTATTATGTCATATATTTCATGATTACTTATTATATGTACTTTATAATCATTCATGAATGGTTAAAGTGGAGAATGAATCTCATCGCGTCGTGGAGACGGTAGTCCATACGTACGCACGAGCGATGATATCGTTCTCATGATCGTGGGATTGTATTGGAGTGTATGTATACTATTTCAGAATCAATATCACTTTAAAATAATCATATATAGTTATTATTTACACCATTATACCCATCCAAGTATGTTGGTGGTGGAAAATTGATTTCACCACAGCGTGGAGACGATATTCCGTACGTACGCACGCGTGGTGATTTCGTTTTCCGTAGGATATATAGATGGTGAAATAGGGTTGTTTCATACTTATAATAACATATCAGTATATGATTGATACTGATGATATTACTTCATAATGAAACAACCTAATAAGAATATGTGGAATAAGAAATAAAGTTGAAAGAATCGGTAACGAGAATTACCTCTTCTTTGAAGCGCCTCTTTGAGATCTCCTTTTAGGGCACTAAAATTGGTCTTTAAGGAAGACTAGAACCTCTAGGATATTGATAGGGAATTGGAGAAGGAAATTTGGCAGGGGTTGGTTGAGCTTGAAGGCTCAAAGTGTTTTTAGGAAGAGAGGGAGGATGTGCCCATTTATATTCGAGGAGAGGGGTACCTTTGGAATAACTAAAACTATTATTTTATTATAAAGTCAAATTCGGTTTTAAATAGCTCCAAATTGATTTATTTCTAAGCTAAGGCGGGGATGGGTCTAAGTCCTCTCATAAAATTGAATTTAGAAAAGTTTAGGTTCCTATATTAACCTTATCTTTTAGTTTTAACTCTTAGTTAATTAGATTGACATTTACCATGTCACTTTGTATTTTTATATTATATAGTTAATAAAAATACCATATACATCCAAGAGACCCCCCAAGTTGTGTTTTATTAATATATATAACCTTATCTAAGTTATTTGGCCGAACCTTAGATTTTTACGAGTAAAATAACAATTAATAATATAATATTTGTTTTAAAAACTATTTTATGTCAATTTTGACACTATTCAATAGTAGATTTTTTTGATACTCATAACAGAATGATTACTTCGACCAAAGTTAATTAAATAAATCATAACATGTCATATTAACCTATAAAATTAGTTTTATTCATAAAATGTCTCAAATTATACTTATTTAGTTATTTATAATATCAATTATTCTAATTTTTCACTATTATGGTAATTACTGCATCATCATTGTGTCATAAATAAATTAACTTATTTAAAGTCTAAAAATTAGAAATAAAATACCATTATGTAGGAAATATTTTTATATTTATAATGAATATTTAGAGTCGAATTTATCTTATGTATTACCCCATATTAAAAATTATTTACTTATTAAACTTTAATTTTAACTATTTTAACCCTTCTTTAAATAAATTAATAATAAATGTACTAATCTAATACATGTGGGCCTAAATGGTCATATTTTATTCCTAAGGTTGTTTTTGGTCAAATTAAACTTGTCCAATAGAATTAAGACATTGTTAGGGTAATAATAATATCATTTTTACCCTTAATTACCCTATTTACTTTTAACAGTGGTAAAAAAATTAAAAAGTTACTATTCACCAAAAATAATTTTCATCTCATTGAACCACATTTTAGTCCTTGATATTAACTGTGTCTCTCGGATTTTTGAAATTCCACTCACAGAAGCGGTAAAATTAATTTTTATGAAAAATTCAGTTTTTTAACTACCACTTAGTGATTTCACTATTCATCAAAAATTGAATGTTTTCAGAAAAATACCAAAATTTCACCCTAGGATAATTTCAATATTAGGAATCTAAAAATGAAGTCCATTTTGAGATCTAAAATTTCTAAAATTTTAAATGGTGGTTATTACTATTCATAACGGCTAGTTTTATTAATATTTTAATAGCATTTCATTGTTTAGTGAAACTCGGTATTACGTACTACACACGCTATCGAGGAAGGTCGTGATTGCGTATAATTCAAGGCAAGTCAAGGATGCGTGTTGAGAAAGCTCCTTTTGGTGTATCATACAACACAAGACATTAATGAAATTAAAAAGAATATTTTTTTATAAAATCTCGGGCTGTTACACTTCCTTCCAAATGAAAAATAGCTGAAATTGATTATTTTTTTTTTGAAAACTGGTGAATGGAAAATATGTTTTCTATGGTACAAATCCATTTCTCTATAACTAATTTATTAGAATAACCAGAAAATAATATGGATGAATTCTCATTAATGACCGAAAAAAAGTTCTTCACTACTTTCCTCATTTAGAAGGTCATCATGATTCATATCGTGAAATTGTTTCATAAGCATAGAAATATGTTTTTTATTACATATCAGACAACGTTTGGTTTGTCCATATGAAAATAATTTACTTGCTAATATCATTCATTATTAACATGGTTCCTACGGGTCACAACCATTTACTAAAACCAAAAATAATAGTGTAAGAAATAATAAACATAGTGAGAAATCATATAAACATTTATAGGATGACTAACTCATGACACTTTTTTTCAAACAAGAAAACCATAGATCTAACCAATGTTGTGCATGATCATCATCAATCCAAATCCATAATAATGGATTATTAAAAATATGGGAATTATGCCAATCAAATCCACTTGGAGTATCAAAAAATGTAAATAGTAAGATAACACTCACTGTGCACTAGAATGATAACCAAGAAATAAATGAAATACATATTTTAGGGTTGTTACCCCTAAATCCATCTATGTTAAAACCAAATCCACTTGTTATATAATAAATTCATGTTTTTATAGGAAAGAAAAACTCTTTTTTACACTAACATAGGAAGTTATCCTATATATAGGATTTCTCAAATGGTTGTCACAATTATTGTTTCATCCAAATTTTCAAAGATACCTAAAAAATGATCTGATGCTAATTATCGATATCTTATCCTTATATATAAAAATATTAAATCTTATTATATGAATATTCATTAAATAAAAATCAAATCCATGCCAGATTTGTATAGTTCCATTGTCTTTGGAAATATGGATATATAAACAACCAGTATATAAATTTCTACATCATATATCACTAATACTTTTATAATTATCAAACTTTTTATAAATATCACATAGAAAATCCTTTTTCATTACCTAGGGAATGGAAACAAGATAGAGGGTGCTATCAAATGGTCGGTAAGGGTAAATATAGAAGATATCAGTTATCACATAAGAGTAACATGAGAATAAGGATACGATAACATGAGATTAAAATTTAAAAAACATACCCAACATATCATTTATCCTAATTTTCAGTCATTGATAAAATCTTAGTAGTTTTTAGTATAAAAATATTAATGGAATCAAATAACATGATCAATTAGAGAATACCATTCACCCAAGACATATGTATGTGGAAAAAAAATTCCATATAAAATAATTTCCTTTGAAATGGATTAGTACAAATACTATCATAGTAGATTGGGTTCAATGCCCATTTCATCATACCATTATTCAATGTTCACTCCTAAGACTATCAAAATAGATAGAGTCCCTTACATAAATGGGTTCATAAATAATTATAGTTTTATTATCTCATCAGATACCCATCATTATAAAATTTATTAGAGGGATATATAATTATTGTCCAAACCATCTCCTATAAATAATCCATTCATATTTATCAAATATTATCATAAATCATTCGTTAAATATAATTACCGATGGGAAGGCAATTGGATTCATAAGAATTTCTACATTTCATTAATCCATAATCCCCGGAAAATAAATGGTTTCATAAATATCTCATCATCATAATATTAAACCATCCTAAAAAAATAATATGGATGGTAATATTGGATCATATACATAGAAAAACATATCATAACTTCCAAGAATGTCATCGTAGATGAATAATGTCTTTAACAGATCACTGGATCATTTCTTGAGTAATGTACCTATTTCACATTGAAGTGACATTTTTAAAATAGAAATATTTCATTAATACTGAGGAAAAATTTTTATTTAAAAATTTCTTTAGAAACTTGTAATGTAATATAAAAATAATTTATGGGTCATGAATTTTGGAAAGTAAATCCTTTTATTTCATGTTAAAAGAAATATTTGGTTCACTTTTTTATGGAAAACTCATAATTAGCATTTTATAAAACAAAAAGAATATTATTTTTAAACCATTTTATAAAAAACACACACAAGGATAAAATTGGCTTCAAAAATCATTAAAAATTATAAAATTTATTCATTAAATATCTTTTAGAATTTAATGACATTGAATAAAAGGGATCCTAGATAGAAGAGAGAAATAAATTATTTTTTAATTAAAAATATTATTTCGGTCTCTTGAGTATATAAGGGGTGGATAATAGAATAAAAAATGTTTTATATTGAAATAAATATAGTAGAATACAATTAATTTTATTATTTACATATTTTTATAATATTTTATAATCCTAATAATAATAATTAACAATTCACATAAATCAAGAGATTGTAACATAAAAATCTTTCCACCTTTTTGAGATTATTCAAAAGAACTCTAACCTATAATATAATAAATTTTAAATTATTATAATTATATTATAGGGAGATTTAAATAATTATGATCTCATATATTATACTATTATAACATATCAAAACATATTTATTAATAATTCCTTATTAAAACCATATTTTCTCGGTGGTAACCATTTCATTTTATATAAGAAAATTGGTTCAGTAGATTCAATACTATTACATCAATCATGGTTACATAATATAAAAAATAATGATAATTATATAAATACCCTATACAGTCTATATATATATATATTCAGAGTCATCCATAAATGGAAGAGATAGAACAGTCAATTACAACATTCATGGAGACGGTTGGCCATATTTAAAGATAATCATTGTTTCCAATTGTTTACAAATCTAAAGAAATAATGGTGAATAATAATTAACTTTTCAATAAACATTATTATATCATATATATCAAATTCATTATTAAATTTATCTCTATTACAATTCATATAAAGTGGAAATGAAAAAAATGCATCGCTTTATGGAGGTGGAGGCTTACAGATATGCACAAGTGATATTATATTTTTTAAATGAATTTTAATGTAAGAAGGTTGATGTAATATTAAATTTATAGAAGAATTTTTTTATGAAAAATATCATATATTAAATTTAAATTTTTCAAAATAATAATCCATGAAATATGGTGATGGAAATGAATTGTATGGTTACATGGAGGTAGTAGTCTATACCTACACATGTGTAACACTATCACATACCATTTGATGCAAAAGTGGGTGAATAGTGGTTCTTAAGAAACCATAATAATATGTTAGTATACTTAGGATACTGAATTCCTTATTTAATGATGAATACTATATTTATAGATGAGTATTAAGAAAAAATAAATTTAATAGGTTGGGTAAAAACAATGCCTCTTATTCAGTAGACATCCTTTAGATCCATTAATAAAGACCCTTTGATTGGGATTTTAAAGAGAAAAGTGTTTCTAATTTATATATATGTAATTTTTAAAGTAAATTGTGTTGGTTTTTTTTCAAACATGATTATTAAAGCTGTTGTAAAGATGATAAATGTGTGCATTCCTTTTATACATGGGAGAGAGGAAACACTTGGAATTACAAAAAAAATTAAAACACACTAATGTCATACTAAAGAAAAAGGAATCAAAATATCGATATAATAAAAGGTGTTATATCATGAGTTTTAAATATTGAAATCAAAAAAGTATTTACAATAGTTTATTTTTGAAACATTTCCATATCTCTAGGATTCACACTTTGGTAATCCCGTTTTATATTTATATGTCATAATAAATTTCTACTATTTTTTCATATAATTTTTACCAAAATATGATGTTGTACATATTATTTTTTTTCAATTTCTTAATAAATATTTGGAATTAATTTTATCAAATTTATGAAATAAAAGTGAAAGATTTTTATATAAAATTAGAAATTAAAATGCGAAAAGAAGCGATTTTACATAAAAAATACTCTCTCACATATAAAAAGTTTTATATTAAAAAATATCATGAAATTAATTCAATTAAACATAATGGGATTATTAATAATATAAATCAATAAATATTACTTTTAAATCATTAAAAACATTTAATAAAATCAATTATATCATTTTCTAAAAAATTAAAAACAAATTTTTTTGGAAAAATGTTTCCTTAATGCATTTAAATACTTTTATAAAAATTGATTACTAATTTAAAAATATTTTTTATTTATCTAGAAAAATTACACATAATATCTAAATATAGTTATTTTTATTCACTTCTGGAATTTAATAACTATATTATAATTATATATTATATTATATCTCAACTTAAATAGTGGTTGTGTGTATTTGAATCCCTTAAAATGGTTAAATTTATTTGCAGAGAAATATATGATAAAATATAGGGTTGTTACATACCTTGAGAATTTTAATACTAATATATCAATGTGACTTCACATATACCGTCTTACATAACAACTTTTAATTTCCCTAAACCAACATGTAGATACTCAAAATCCAATACAAAAACTGATCTCTTATGTCTGAGCATTAATCTTTCAAAGTTATCCCATTGTGGGTAGCATATCCAAACACATCATATTCCGAAAAGAAATGTAAAAAAATGGATTTAATTTGATTTAAAAAATATAAAAAATTTATAATCAAAGAGCCTTCAACCAAATAACTAATGTAACGATCCTCACACTATAAAATAACTCAATTTTCATCAGTAACTGATTCATCCTCCCATAACTCATTAATAAATTTAGTTTATTCCTTATCATCCATATATCACTTAAGCATACATAAGACCATGATATCAAGTTATTTCATTTAACCAATATTTTTATAAATCATATACAAAAATCATCCCAACAAATGTAAATAACACTAAAAAGTTTAACATAAAATAAATCAATTACATAACCACCCATTCTCAATGTGTGAATACTTTACTGATATCTCAAATAATAATTGTGGATAGTTCTGTATGACTATAATGGTTCCACTATGTAACATCCCTCTTTTAGAAAAATAAATACCTTTTTCAATAGAATACTTGATATGCCACATAAAACATAAAGGAATAAATTAATATTTTTATTTAAATGTTAGAATTAAACTATTTTTTATTATAACATCCGGATTATTTTTTAAAATAACGAATTTTTTCGATACCATACTTGATAATCCATATCGAGCTTCAACATAAAAATTAATATTATTATTTAAATGATCCCTTTATAATGTAGTTGTTAGAATGATGAGAATGTGATGTATTAGCTATATTATGGAAATACTTTTTACACATGTTTATATAATGATTCATTGGTTACAAAATTAATTAGAAATGGAGATAGAAATAAATTAAATATAATGGATTTGTTTTTATAAAAAACGCGATAAATGAAAATAATTTTGTTTATATAATAATAAAATCACTCTTATTAGATTATATTAATGAAATATAAAATCTATCAAATGTTTAAAATTCATCTTATGTATTTTATATTCCTAATATAAGAAAAAAATATGATGTTAAGAATAATATAAGTATTTTCCAATAAAGGCATTTTTACAGCCTTTGGATGGAAAACCCATTTTAAATCTAGTTTTTGTAAAAAATTTAAATTATATTTGATAAAAAACATTTATTTGTAAGGAGGACATAAAAATTTTCATTGGTTGAATTTTTGATATTTATAGAAACATTTCACATTTTAATGAATGGTGAAGAATACTACATTTTAGTTCAAAACTACCTTTTCATTGAATTTATTTATTGTGAAAAAATATAATTTTATATGGTTTTAAAGTATAATTATAATATGTTTTTATAAATTAAATTAATTTATTTTTCTCGGATCAATTTAATATTGAAATTGTATATAAAGACTATGTGAACTATGGAACGTTTTAATTTAAAATCATGTATTCTCATTCCATCAACGAGATTAATGATAGAATCAAATAAATAATATTATAAATATGAAAATAAATAAAATTTGAAATAATTTATGCCATAAAATAATTTTATTGATTAATTTGACATCTTTTTGATGATTTAAATTATCTAGTTAGAACATATCTTAATGTTATGATATTTTTAAAAATTCAAATAATGAATAGTGTCAAAATTGAAACTATTGATATTCTATAATATAAAATATTTTATTAAATTTTATCAAATTTATAAAAATCCATGATTTGAAAAAATATTTGGTAAAAGTCCAAATATCTCATAAGTGACACTTTTATTGGTATTTTGGCATGTTGTGATAATTATATTAACCCGCAAAGTGTGAATAACAAGATATCACAGTAAGATTTAAAGAGGTAGAACAAGTGTTTGAACAAAAAGATATGGATGAAAAATTAATCAAAACATGTATAATTTTTATTGTATGAATAGATCATTACCCATCCTTATCAAATCATAGAAATAAATAAAATTTGTCTAATTTTTAATAGACAATGTATTTAAATTTGTTTAATACTTTTTGTAATTCCCAGAGTGACCCTCCCCTCTCCTATAAAAGGGAACCCATTCCTCTCTATTCCTTATACATACAAAACATTTTAGTTTTTAAAATTTATATACATTACCCTTCTTATACTCTGTCCACACATTCTAGAGGACTTATACTAGGAGGAACACCCTTCGTAGAGGTGTTAATTTGTTTAAAATAATTGATCATCCAAAGGATATTTTACGTTTTTATTTAATTGTATCTATTTTATTTTTTCATCAACTTCCTTCAAATTTTCTACAGCCATGTTTAAATAATAACTAAAGTATCCTCAATATTCTGAGATATTATTTAACTAACATTATCACATAAATCAATAACCAATTTCATCAAATGGGAAATTAACTTTTCGTTCATGTGTATGGCGGACTACCGCCTCACGAACCGATATAGTTCATTTTTCATTAACATCTATAAATAATGCTTGTAATTATGGAATAAATGTTTGGATATGATAATAATGAAATATTTATCATTATAATAGAATAATTGATCAATTACATTCTTACATTCCCTGGACAAAAAAATGATAACATCTTTTGTGCATGCGTGTGAACTATCACCTACACAGAGTGATATGATTAATTTTTATTCACCACATCAACTGTATGATTTATATAAGTATTTTAAAATGATTAATATTATTTTAATAATATTTTGAACTATCTTGAAATATAAAATAATAATTAACCTATTTCAATAATGATTAATGTAAAATGGAATTGTTACTCATGCGAACGTACTGCTTACCATCTCCATGAATGTAAAATTGTTCATTTATATTTTCCATATTTAATGAATTTATTTAAAGTTAAAATTTATATATAAATGTGATTATTATATCATGAATATTATTTCGGAGGTGAAGAAATTATGAACACATGGACCATTCGCATCATATCATGATCTTTTTTAAATTCACTACCAAATATCAATAAAACATCAGATATTAACTTAAAACATATGTAATTATTATAACATAGTAACTGTAATGTCCCAGATTTTCTATCTTAATTTTTTTAAAATTTTATGGGAATTTTTTTGAGACTAGTTGCTTTTATGACAAGTAATTCAGAGGATCGGTGTTCCCACAATATATGTTCGAACTATTTTTTGGTTTTCTAAAAATAGTGAATGTGTGCAATTTTAGTAACCTCTATGTGGTTGCCTATATCAAAACATTGAGGGCACTGTTGAGCTCAGAACATTGAGTTGACATTAGGTGGGGCCTAACATCGGATGACAAGGGTCGGCTAAAAAACATAATTTATGGAATTTTTAATAGAAAAATAAAATTTACTTAACAATTAATTTTATTTCTTCAATGTTTCACAGAGACTCAAAAGCACTGCGATATGACAACTCACCAACATAGTAGTTTGGCGGTGTGGTAATTCTAAAACAAATTTAAAACACTAAAATGATTAATGAGTTTCCTCTATTAAACAGAGGTAGAAACCCGTGTTAGAATTCATAACATTGGATAATTTTCCCTGTAGACCTAATGTTTCTCTGTGGAAAGGAGAAGGAAGTGATCTAGCTAACGATGACTATTCGAAGATCAGAGCATGAATCAATCATCAATGAATGATGAATGAAAATGCCAATGAATGACAGATTGATGAAGTTCATGGATGGATATCCATAGAAAATAAATTATCTCCTCTGACTAATCCTATTTACATGTAGGGGGTTTATCTCTATGTAATGTTTTTACCTATTATTATTTCACTACATCGAATGAGGACCAACCCACAAACAGGTTGATCTGCGGGTCCATCATTCATATGAGATGGGTTTTCTATTTTATGGTATGGAGGGGTAAAAATCATGACGTTTTTCCTATTGTACCTTTCTATTTTTTTAACATCCTGAATGAAATCCAAGATGAAAAATGACAATATTCATCCCTAGGGTGTTCATGGTTCCTTTCCAATCTACATCCTTGTGTTCTTCCCCGACGGACCCGTGTGGTCGCATCATACTTTTTTGAGAGCTTCTAAAAATTATTAGACCCCCAAATAAATGGCAACATGATATTGATCCCATGGTATTGATGGTGACTACTGTAAGTTTGCGACGTTTTTCCCAGTTCAAATAATGTACCACCACAATAATGGTGGTGGCTGCACAAGAGGGAGCCAACGGTAGTGGTGCGTGGCGGTGCAACCACCCAGTGGGAGGAACCCATGGAATAGCAACCACATGTATTGGTAAGGCCACCGTCTTTATGGATAGTAGTGGCCTCAACATGACGTGGTTAGAGGCAGCATCACACGGCTAAGGTTCATGGCCAGCTGGACAGCGGCGGGACCCCACGACAACCACCTTATTGAACACGGTTCCCACCATATCCCATGTGGATGAACCAGCCCACTCGAGTAGGCTGGGATAGAGCTTGTGGGACAAGCGCAATGGGTCAGGTCGACCTAGTGGGTTGGGTAGACCCTTGACATAACTGGCCAATTTTGAGATAAATTTCCATAACATCCAAACTATAGTTCTGTTTGGAGAAACTTTTGTGGTGTTGAGACCCTCATGATGAGGTGGTCCTTTTTGATACTCTAGATTTCCATTCGTGGAGGTTGGCATCAGACCTAGTTGAATGTGGAGTTGGTGCTCTAAGAATGAGGAATCTAAAGAAGTAATCTTGTGACTGGATACAGAATAGGTGCAGTGCTGGTCTCTATTGAAGACACAGATTTGGCCTCCTATGATGATGTGTATTTGGCCTCCTGTGATGAAACCGAGATAGCCTCCAAGGATGACACATAGTTGGTCTTATACATGGTCACAAAGTATTTCTCCTTTGATGATGTGAAGTAGGCCTCCTGCAGTGATGTATAGTAGGTCTCTTGAGAAAACTATATTTATCATTTGATTTGGATATCCCTCTAATTTTTATGTATAAGTATCTTGGTGTGAGCTGACTCTAGTGACCCTCTTGACTGTACTTTTTCAAGGCTACACTTCGGGTAAATTTTTGTTAGTCTTACTTAGGTCATGTTTTGAGGTATATCATTGTGGTTTGGAGTCTATAATGAGTATTGTTTTACTCACCCCTCCACAGGCTTCACCTGCACAAGCCGTGTCTTATGAAGATGATAAAAATATTTGAAAAAGTCCATGGTTGTCTAGAGACAGGTGGTGCTCTGGGTGACCTGAATGATGTGGAATGCTTTCATGATATTCAAGAATCTTAATATACCTACACATCAGGTAGGGTTTTATACGAATGATATCCAAAAAATTGTACTTTTCTATTTTAGTTGGTCTTATATTCTAAATTGTTTACTTTTATATTTTATATTGTTACTCTCATTGGGTTTCTTAGTGGGATGCATACATTCTCGCTCAGTGTTTTATGTTTCAGTAATTTTTCTTGGAGGTGAGTGTGTGTGTACATGCACATAGGAAAATGCCTTCCCTTTATGGGGTATGCCTACACAAATCAAGCCATTAGCCCCTGGACCATGGAAGACAAGCTTGAGGTAGTCACATCAAGGGCCCTTGGGGAAGGGTTGTGGCATAGTGGTATCAAAGGGAGTTTAGTTTTACTTTTGTTTATGGGAAAATGTGTTAAGTGTTTCAAGTTATGACTTTAGGCCAAGGAACCCATTGATGGTGAGGGTACTGACATAACCATTCACCAGGACCTTGAAATCTTCTTTTCCAAATCGATACACGAAATAGTAGTTGTAAGTGGAATTAATGGTTCATGAATAATATTGGGATTGAGTGTTTTATAATTTCCTTCTTGAGTCAGAGTCACCTCACCATATATACTATATTGACCGAGGTACATCTTGATCTGCATCAGGATTCTTCCACATAGTAAGCTAGCTAGGAATCTAGTGCATGACAATGAGGATGGTCTTCTGAGTGATGAGGCATCAGTGTAGGGACTATTTCTAGAGATTGAACCTCTTGGTGGTGTAATAGTGATACCTTAACTAGGAGATCTATAGCTCTTGTTGTCATTACAGGTTGAGGATTCCGTAATACTCAGTTCAGTGCATGAGTTTCAAAGATAGCGACCTCCCAGGTTCTATGGTGAGATTGATCCTCGGGTTGATGAGTATTGGCCGGTGGTAGTTACGGGAGTATTGTGCCTAGTGAGGACACCTCTTGACCAGATTGTGGTCCTCTCGTTGAGATTTCTACAGGGCTCATTGGGGAGATGGTGGAGATTTATGATCTATATGCACGAGGAGGATACCCTCTCCAAGATAGTCATTGAGAGTCTCTTTAAGGAGGATATTTTTCCATCAACGTTATGCTATGTGCGCGTTTGGGAGCTCCGATATCTGCATGAGGGTAGCCAAATGATGGCAGAGCACTCCACGAGATTCACAGATCTTTCTCGCTACTCTACAGACATGGTGTGGGACTCATTCTTCTAGGATCATACCATATATTTGGGATGACTTTGGGATCCTATGGCATTGATGATATCCCTCAACATCCCTACTCATGATGGGGTACTTGAGAAAGATCTACTGGTAGGGGTGTATCTTTTGGAGAAAGAACCCGAGCTGGGTGCTACCACCATGCATCAGGTTGTTGAGTCTTTAAAATTAGGAATCCACCATCTTAAACAGGGGTCCTATGGTTCCATAGAGTCCAATGGATGACCCTGTGAAATGGGATCAATGTTGCTGGGCTTCTAGGAAAGAGCAAGTCGACCAAAAGAAGTGTTGTGCCACACATGCCGTGGTAAACTACAGGGGAGAGATTGTCTGATTAGAAGTACGAATGTCTATAAGATGGTCAAGGGACCACCGAGGAAGTGTAAGAGGTAGGAATAGGGTGGTACATGAGGCGATGGGCATGGAAGAGAAGCGGAACAAGAGGCAGGAGGTGGGCGGTGGTTCGAGGAACTACCACCACTACTGTTATGTGATCCAACACAAGCATAGTGAGCTGGTGGATTAGGGTGAGGCCAGCTCTAGGTGATGGGGGATTATGATCCTAAGACTCCATAGATAATCCGAGGGTTGATCTATGTCTGTACCACCATATCTATAGTTTCAATTGACATAGATCAATGTCAATATTTTCTCGCAAAGACCTGTGTTAGAGATATAGATATTTTGGTGGAACCGTCAACTCGATACCTACACTTATAGACTCTTACCGGATGAAATTCAATGATCGCAAACTGCTACTAAAAGTGTGACCATACTATTTGGAGATAGGGAATTGGTTGGGATCTATTTTTTGAAGTTTCTAGGACATAAAACATCATTTTTGGTATGGACATGTTATTCAAAATTCATCATCAGAACAGCAATTTTAGGCACACAGTGTGGTGTATCCACATAGATGGGACAATGTTTTCTTTATCGGTGAAAAGTAAACTGGAGACGAACATTATGGAATCAAACATAGCAGGGTGTAGCTGATCACACATCATTTGGCTAGAATGAACATTGTTTTAGTGTTTTACAGGAGTCTTCTGTTTCATGTAGCGGTGGATGAGTATGAGAACATATTTCCGGATGATTTTCCATTACAACCTCCTCAGAGGGAGGTACACTTCTGCATTGACCGGTACCATGGAACCACACCGATATCTACACCAACATATATGATGTCTCCAAAAGAGAATAGTGAATTGAGGGTACAATTAGTGGAGTTATAGAGGTGGGATTTTGTGAGACACTGTGTTTCACTGAGTGTATCCCCACTGTTGTTTTCCATGAAGGAAGATTGGAGGTTGTGGTCATGTGTGTACTTCTATTGCCTAAATTAGGTGATTGTGAAGAATAATTATCCACTTCCAAGGATTGATGACCTCTTCGATTAGCATAATAGATCGATATGGTTCTCAAATGTAGACCTTAGATTAGGCTCTCACCAGCATCAGGTGTGGGATAAGGACATTCCGATGATGGATTTGAAATGTCAGTATGGCCAGAACGAGTACATAGTGATTCCATTTGGCACAACAAACACCCCAATACTATTCATGGGACTCATGAATAGGATATTCCATCCATAACTACACCAATTTTTAGTGGTATTTATTGATGAAATCCTTGTGTATTAAGTTACTGAGAAGGAGCCCACGATGAACTTGAGGATTGTCCTGAACATACTCTGAGAGAACAATCTTTATGGGAAGCATTGTAAGTGTCTTTTTTGGATACAAGATGTCCAATTTCAGGGAAATTTAATTTTAGAGGATGGATTTATAGTTGATCCAGTAAAGATAGAGGAGGTGATTTATTGGTAGCCACCTAAGAATGTATCTTAGGTGCAACGTTACCTTGGGTTGGATTGGTACTATCAGAGTTTTGTTCCCAATTTTCTAGAGTAGAAACATATATGTCAACCATGAAATTAATGTTGAAACCTTTCCTATGGATGGAAAAGTTCCAGGAGGGCTTTCGGCAGCTAATACAGAGTTTGAAGAGCTCTCCCATTCTATGATTTCTAAAGGAGGGTGTCATGTAAATGGTGTTCTGTGACGCATTAGGGACCAATCATGGTTTTTTCCTGATGTGTGATAAATTGGTTATTTCCAACAGTTCAGGGCAGTTGAGAACACATGAGAATGACTACATAACTCATGATCTGGAATTAGAGGTGGTAGTCCGTGCATTCAAGATATGGTGACACTTCCTTATGGGGGAGCAGATTATCATCCACTTAGAACACAAAATTCTCAAGTATAACTTTTCTCAGAATGATCTGAACATGAGAAAATGGAGTTGGTTGGTGTCACACCAATACTATGACTTCTAGGTAGTCTATACAATTATGAAGGGGAAAGTGGTGGAAGATGCTCTCAGGTAGGGATTGATTTCACGTATACTGAACAAGGCCAGAGAGAAGATGGACTCACTTCTTATATCCTTCATGGATGGAGATAGAGTAGCATATCTCCAGTTGATGGTAGATACACCTCCCATCTTAAAATGAGTCATGGAGGCAGAACTCATAGATAACAGCTACGAGAATACACATGCTTAGATGTCTAAAGTGCAGGACCCTTATGGATGTTATAATGGTGGGGACCATATCATCCTTTTCAGAGGATGTATAGTTTTACCAGTAACGGTACAGGATGAGGTGTTGCGGGAGTTCCACACATCCCCATTTGTGATACATCAATGTCTGAAAATGATGTACCAAGATCTCTGACATTAGTTCAGGTGACTAAGGATGAAGAAGATAGTGGCAGAGTTTGTTTCTAGGTGCCTCACTTTTCATCAAGTGAAGGCCAATCCTCAGGTTCTAGTGGGTTTAACTCAACCCCTTGAGGTGCTACAGTGGAAGTGGGATGAAATATACATGGAAGTCATAATGGGTATACAAATTTTATAGGTGGGATGATATCATTTGGGTGATCATTGATTGACTCACCAATTCATCCCACATCCTAACAATTTGGAAATATAGTTTAGAAGAGATCTTGGTATGCCTCTACTTGCATGGGATATTGTGAATCCATAGAGTCCCATCTATGATAGTCTCAGATAGTGATTCAAACATTGCATCCCAATTGTGGAAGGGATTTTAGGATGCATTTTGTACTCAACTGCAATTGAGCATAGATATCCACCCACAGACAAACAACCAGACAATGCGAACTTTTTTGGTCCTAGAGGGCATGACACATGCTTGCATCCATGATTTTAGCGGTAGATTGCGGGATCACCTACCCCTAGTAGAGTTTGCATACAAAAACTACTAAAAACACACCATCATTATAGAACCATTAGAGGCCTTGTACAGGCAGCCATACATGTCACCACATTACTGTACTGACGCCATAGAGTCAATATTCATGGGTCCAGAGTTTGTGTTGGCTACTGCATAGAAAGTGCAGGTCATCCGTGAGCAGATTAAGACTACGCAGAGCTGTCAGAAGTCCTATGATAGTTCAAAGTAGGGATCCATGAGATTTGTGGAGGGGGACATATGTTCCTTCATAACACTTCTTGACATAGGATATGGAGATTTTGATGGGGTGGATGGTTTTCTTCGAGGTTCATCAGACGTTTTCTGATATTACATAGAGTTGGAGAGATGGAACACCGCTTAGCTCAACCTCCACAGTTAGAGTAGGTGCACGACATCTTCCATATATCCCAGCTGAAGAGATATGTACACAACCCATCACACATCATTGAATGGGGGGAGATGGATGTTGATAATGGGAAGAAATTTTTTGAATTCCCTAGGGAGATTGATGATCGACATGAGAGGACCCTTCATTGGTGATCAATTCCTCTAGTGTAATTTTGGTGGTAGCACACAAATCTCTGAGAGATCAAAAGGAAGTGGGATGCTTAGATTCATTATCACTATCCCCATTTTTTGTTTTAAATGTTTTTTGATTTTTGTGATGTAATTTCATAATTAATGGAGAATTTAATGTCCAAGATTTCGATGTCAATTTTTTCAAAATATCATGTGAATTTTTTTTGAGACCCTGTACTAAGATAACAAGATATTCAAAGGTCCGACATGCCAAAAAAAAATTTCAAAGAATTATTATGTTTATTAAAAATAGAGCACATGTGCAGCTTTAGTAACATCAAAATAGGTGCTCGGATCAAAAATCTGGGGGCACTGTTGAGATTGGAACAATTATTTTACCTTATACGGGGCCTAACATCAGTAGACCTGGGTTGGATGCAAAATTTAATTTATGAGTGTTTTAAGCGAAAAATAAAATATACTTAAAATTTATTTTATTTTATTTATTCAATGTTACACAGCGACTCAGCTGCACTATGATGTGGAAACTATACAACACGAAAACAAAACATCGTGGAAACTCTAAAACTTCATTTAAATATTGAAATATATTTACATGTTTCCTCTATTAAATAGAGGTAGGGACTAGTGTTAGAATTCATAATGTAGGAGAATTTTCCCTGGAGCCCTAAAGATTTCCTGAGTCAAGGAGAAAGAATACCTATCACCGAAGATGATGATTTGTAGATCGAATATCAGATCTAGCATCAAGGAACAATAAATGATAATGAATGAAAAATCAAGGACTTTCATGGAATGATCACAATCATCAATGAATTATCTCCTCAGACTGATCATATTTCAAGGTAGGGGATTTATTCAAGGTGAATTATTTCTTCATTCATGTTTCCCAATGATGAAGGAATAACAACCAAAAAAGGTTGATCCGTTGGTTGATCATTCTTACGATATGAGTTATCTACTATGGGGTAATGAAGTGTTAAAAACACGATGTTTATCTTATTGTTACATTCCATTTTTTAGTGAGATGAATGAAAGATGAAATGAACAAGGCCAATATTCATCCCTTAGGTGTTCTTGGTTCCTTTCTTACTGCTTTCCTTCTGTTCTTTCTCGATAGTCCTACATGGTCACGTCGGTCATTTTGGGTGGTTCCGAACATGACCAAACCCCCTGAGGTTTGCAACAGTATTATCGTTTTGATGAACCGACCACTACATCAATAGTGGTTCCCCATATAATATGGATCCTGTAGAGATGTAGCCACCATGAATGGGTGACCCACAACATAGTGGTTGCATGTGGAAGATAGGGCTGCTGGTTCGATGGCCATCTGCGACCTTGGACAGACACAACAGAGGGTCATGGTCAGGATGGACCCTGGTGGGACCCTATGACAACCACAATGGGGCATTAATGCTATGGAAACCCATCATTGATTTGGATGGGACACGGTGACCACCGCGTCTAGGTGGCAAAACCGTCCCAATCAAGCGGGCTGGGTCAACCCAGCGGGCCGGGTCATGCGGGACCCAGACCCAACTGACCCCTTTTTACTTAAATGGCCATAACATCCAAACCATAAGTCTGTTTGATGAGACCTTTGCAGTGTTGGGACCCTTGGGATGTGGTTTTACTTTATGGATAAACTATGGGACCTTTCATGGAGGTTGGAATACGAAATATTTGCTCAATTAATAGGTTCTCTATGAACAAGCGCATTGAAGTCAAAATCCTGTAACTCGCTATACCAAATACATAAATTTTGTCTCTTATTTATATGAGAAGTTGGTATCCTATTAATACCTAGATTCAGTCTCCTACGAAAATGTAGATTTGGACTTCCCAGATATCACAGAGTTTTCTCCTGAGAATACTGGGAGTTTCTTTCCTACGAAGGTGCGGAGTAGGTCTTGTGCGAGGGTGTGGAGTATGTATCCTGTGTGGGTGCGGAGTAGGAATTATGAAGAGATGCAGATTAGGTCTCCAATGATGTCTATATGTCTTGTTGGATTTTCATATGGCTTGACATTATTATTATATATATATTTTTGTGATCTAACTCAAGAAACTCTCTTGACTATACATTTTAGAGGTTACACTTCAGGTATCTATTTGTTAGTCTTCCTTGTATCAATGGTTTTGGTTTAACATTATGGGTTTGGGTCCCTATTGAGTACTATATTACTTACCCATGAACAGGATTTTCCTGAAAGTGTCATGCATTATGCAGATGATCAGAATCTTTGATTGAGTCCTTAGTGGGTCGGAGACAGGTGCTACTTTCAGGTGACCCAAGTGATGTGGAATGACTTGCTGACATTGACACTACTTACTATAACTACCCCTTAGGTAGGGTTATTTGTGAATGAGAACCAAGATTTTGTACTTCTCTATTTTATTTGGAATTTTATTCTTTCCCATTCACTTTTCTAATTTTTACCTTTGCTCTAAGTGGTTGTCTTAGTGGGATTCATAGTTTTTCACTCAATGTTTTATGTTTCAACAAATTTTCTTGGAGACAATTCCATGTTTAATGGTAGTTATGCAAATGCCTCCCCTTTATTTGGTGTGCTTTCTCTGTGCTAGTGGCCATCCCTTGGCCTCTACAAGGTGATCGTGGGGTGATCATGACACAAGCCATATGGGATGGGTTGTGACACTAATAAGAGATATAAAATGGAATAATAAACATGAAAATGGTTTTAAATAATATATAAATTATCCTTATTTTCTTATTCAGGAAGATAAATATTGTACATGAAGAGTCATACTCAAGGTAAAGGATTTCCTCCCAATTTACATTACATTGAGACTTATCTATTATTATACACCATTTCAATTTTTTATGATGTATATAATTCCATTTTACATATTATATCTTGAATCTCTTTATTATAATGATATTCTATGTTTTGTTTATTGTTATTATTTAATTAATTTAATTCATGTGTTTCTCAAGTGGTAAGGGAATTCTTAACTCAAAACCTCATTTTACTATTTTGATGATATATTCTTATGAATATTTCTATTTTATGTCAATGTTTTAAAATTTGTTTTATGAATGTATTTATTATGAGGGGAATTTTTTAAAATGTTAACTTTTGGATTTCCATTAAATGTTTTCATAAAGGGGACCATTATAAGGGACTTCATCTCAATCTCCTTTGGTAGAGGCATATTTCGATATTATACACCACATTATTTTTTAAGGTGTATAATCAAACCCATTTACATTAAATATCATTAAAAGGTTTTCAAAATTTTTTTTTTAAATGAAGTAATTTAATTTATTTAAAAATTTACAAAATTATATTTTTTATAATTTATATCGCGGAAAAATATTCTCTATTGGTGTAATAATAATTTGATAGTTGGATTATTCTATATTCCTTAATTTTTTAAAATGGAAAATAAATCCTTTATTCTATTGTTTGGTTATTTTGGGATTAAAATGGTTTTGAAAATGGATTTTCTATTTATATAACGACCTGAACATTCATGAAACAAATTCCCTTTATTTTATTAAATTAAATGTCTTACGGATATAGAAAACACATGTATCTTAGTTATTTGATCCAATTGGGTTTAAATTACTGTCATGTATCATTACCATTGATAATATAGTCATTGAATTATGATCAACTGACTAGTATAAATTTAATATTTTTAAACAAAAATTTCAACATAGAAAATGGAGAGGATTTCCTCATCCAGTAGAGTGAAGCTGCATGAGGCACATTTACCAGAGCTCGAAAAATATGTAGAATCACTGGGATTCACTCAGGACCAATACCAAGATGATATTCAACAGGTTAATCTTGAAAAAAAATTTCTACAAGAGAAGTGGAACCTAATAGAGATTACCACACGAGCGATGTTATCTGAGCCACCCCAAGAGTCTGTCACAATCATAAACCTTACCCATAGGTCTTATGTGAGTGTTATAAGGGGTTATGTAATAAGGTATTTGTTACATTGTGTGTAATACCTTTTATAAAAAAAATTCTTATTCCTTTAATTCCTTTATAAGAATTGATTTTCATAAAAATATAATGAATTAGATAAATTAATTTTTCATGTAAAATGGTACTTTTTAAAATATTTAAATTCATATATTAAACAATATTTTATTAATAATTTTTTTATAATTTTTTATAATAACATTCATTTTAATTATAAATTATGATTCTATTTATTTTTTTACTCTATAAAAGATTAAGTATTCAGTTTGATAAGGATTATGATTTTACTATAAAATAGAAATTATAGTTTTAATTTAATAATATCTTTCGATGAATTAATTAATATTTTATTTAATTAATATTTTAATAAAATATTTTTATCAAATTAATTTTATGAATAATAAATGTTTATATAATTTTTTTTTGAAAAAAAATAAGTTTAATAATGTTGAAAACTATTTTTTTCCAAAACATTTAAATTTTCAGTAAATGCCAGTTTTTATTTTAAAATTTACATTTCACATATTTAGAAAATTATTTAGATACAATAAACATTTTTTCTGAATCACGATTTTGAAATTATCTCACATGGATTTTATCATAATTTTCTGAGATAGTAAAATTTTTGGGATAAAAATAAATACCAAATTAATATATAATGTGTTTTATGACATCATAATGAACCTATAGTGATGTAATAAAATATTACAAAGGAATTTTTGGAACATAAAACTTTTAACTTTAATATATTATGATTTTATAATTTTTTGATTAATTTTATAATGCCTTAGTGGACCCTCTAAGACTTATCAAATATTTTAAAATTTTATAATGATTTCCTTGAAAGTGTGACTCACCTACAGATAAGAATGCCTATTATTTTAATATGTTTGTACCTTTTCATTATAAAATATTTTATACCACTCCACTTAAGAAAAAACCATGGGTAAAACCCTTGGGATGGTTTGTGTTTTGTATTAGTTTAATGAGTAGTATCCAAAACCTAAATAAAAAAATAATTCTAACTAATTTCTTATATAACCCCAACCATCCTCCCATTTATCTTCTCTCAAAAAATTTGGGGCTAAAAAAAATTCATACCCATACTCCCTAGAGTTCTCAAAATGTGCCCCCAATGTCCCAAAAACCCTCTCTTACCCCATTGGGATCACACATTCATGTAAGGGATCCTAATTTTCCTCTTCTCCTTTCAAATTCAAGCATCTTATTTGAAAGTAGTTCTTTTATTTTAGAATTTTATAAAGTCATTATTTTATAATAAATAAATTAATATATATTTGATGTTATTTTTATTGGTTATTATTTATCCTCCCTCTTTTTGTCCCTTACCTAAGCCGTTACCATGCTGAAATATCGTAATGGATCTTCCTCCATCATCTTTCATCAAGAATTATTTTTCTGTTATGTCTTTTAATTTATTTTATTCATAAGTTGGGATATGTTATAAAATATCCTCCTTACATTCCATATTCTGTATATATGATGATATTCTATTTCTCTCTCATTTATATTTCTTATTAAGACTTCTGTACACATGTTACCATGCCAAAATTTGGCATGGGATTTATCTTTTCTTATTTCCATTCATGTATTTGTCTTATATTATGCATCTAATTTCCATTTCATATTTTGGGATATTATGTTCCATGATCTACATAATGTATATTTCATGTATAAATAATGAGGAAACATTTTCTCTCTCTCATCATCATAGCTTATTAATTTCCATATGATGACATCATGCTGCCAAAATTGAAAATCGAATTTCCAAGCCAAATTCATCTTGTAGTGAATACCATTCCCATTTTTCTATGAAGGTTATTTTCCTTTATGAACATATACATATTTAATTTTAATAAAATGAATGTATTAAAAATTCTTTATTCATGGAATAACTTATAATTTTGAATGATTCCATGTTATTTGATCTATGTGGAACACATATGCATGAAATGAACTGTTTATGAAGTGTGATCCCTGATACCACTCCAATGCATTGGGTAATGTTTAGTATTGTGATACACCATGTGCAATTGGGGTTTAATCATGCTAATTAATTTTCAACTAGGGTTTACTCATCCTAATTCATGTTCAATGAGTGTTTAATCAAGATAATCAATGTGTGATGAGCCTTGGATCATACTCGTATCAGTTTGTATGTTGTTGCCACATTTCCATGTTTTGATAATAATTCTATATCATTCCTTTATTTTCAAGTTTCTATTGTGACCCATTGATATTTGTTTTTCCTAACATGTATTTTATTCTTCATTTTATGGATTTTTTACTCCCTTACTGATATTTATAGCTCACCCTTTTTTATGTACTTCCTCAGGTTATCATATGTAATATTTAGTACGAAGGAATGTTTTGGTCATGTAAAATAATTTTTCAATAAATTTGGGGTATTTTATTTCTTAAGTAAATGTTTAATGTTCATAATTTCCCAATACACTATACCTCCTGATCCTTAAAGTTGTATTAAGTTCATGTTTATGTAATAAATCATGTTTAAATATGAACTAAAGAGCTGGGTTGTTATTGTTGGTATCAAAGGATAGATTTAGTTATTTTTGAAACAAGGATTCGAAACCCATAGTGAAAGCCTTAGGGATAACACTATGTATAAGAAAAACATAGCTAATTTTTTTTGAGTATATAGTGTGTGATTTATTAAGAAAATACATCCCTGTTTGGATGAGAACAAGTAGAGTTGGCTATGACACTGATGTATCTAGGGGTAAAAACTGAAAACACCACTTTGAGCTACACTCAAATGGGAACTGGTGCATAACAACATGCCTTGTTATACTCTTGGTTCGACACTCTCAAGGGATATGATTTGTTAAATTAATAATCATAGTATTAACCATTATTAATGAAAATACCCATAAGAATATAGGTTATGAAATAGATCATGGATAACTTATACTGTGGCCTATAAATTAATAATATAAGGAGATAAATTTAAATTATAAGTTATCCCTTTAATGTCATTTGATTACATTTTATTTGATAAACTATTAAATATAGTCATCCCTAATTTTACTTTTATTCATGCTAATGAATGGTAATATGAGGAATCAGGCTAACGGCCAATGTGAAGGGAAATGTGATGAATTTCTCAACATGATTACCAATCAAAAGGGAGCTCAAGTAGGACACATATTGAATATTCCAAAAAAATATATCAAAAATCAAGATAAAAAATTGGTAATTTTTTGAATTCCCGTGGATATAAAGGAAGAGGAAGATGATATCTAAAAATTTTCCATCTGATAATGGTGATAAGGGAAATAATACCCAATTTCCATCGTGCAACAAGTGTGGAAAGTGGCACTAAGGGTAATGTCACAATGGAAATATGAGATTTTTTATGTGTGGAAAGGAAGGGCACAAAGTGACAAATACAAATGAAATAATTTATAATGTGATATATGGGAAAAAAGTTCCATCTAAGGAATCTTACACAGTTTTATGTCATAAATATGGAGAAGTCAAGAATAATCAATGACAATTCTCTACTGTAAGGGCTGAGAAGAATTATGAGCATCCATAATATCGATTTTCAAGGGAGCACAAAATATCCCATGCTAAAATGGATCATGATGAATGAATTCAATGTAACTACTACTTAAAATTAGTGTGTGTCGTAATTTATTTCAATCCATTTCCATTTATTATATCTTTTATGTTTTTATAAAAACATTGAGTCCCCATCAAAAATGATATAAAATCTTCAGGAAAAACTCATATACATGTTTCATTACTTGTTTTAGCTTTTGGTAATGTTCTTCTTGAAAATACTATAAGTCTCCCATTGATGTAATTTGAGTTAGAAAGGAAATTTCATTTCATATGCCTCATGGAAATTGAAAATTCATGATCAGAACAATCCCACGAATGATGTGGATTTGGAAGCAGTGTTCTTTATGTTAAAAATTAGGCAAAATTATCTCATTGGGAAAGTGTGAATTATATACAAATCACAAAACCCTCATGAATATATTTAAACAAATTGAGATGAACATTCACCATTGAATATGGTTCGAGATGATCAAAGACTATGACTCCTCAATCCATTATGACCATGGGAAAGTGATCAAGGTGGTAGATTCTCTGAGTATAATTGACCTAGTGATTCTATCATTTATGACAATTTAAAAGGATCTAGTCTTCTTATATTAGATTAATATGGAAATGGGAATCATAAAGAAGGGTATATCATCACTCCTTTCATGAATGGTTACCCAACCATCTCTTTTGGAAAGGCTAAAGGATGCAAAATTTATGATGTGGGAATCCAGAAACTATAAGAAAAGGAAAATCCTTAGAGATTAATTTTATTGAAGAAGGAATTTTGATATTTTGGACAATACTATGGGTTCCATCAAATCCAGAGTTAAAGAAAGAACTTTTGGATGATTCACATATTTCTAATTTCTCCATTCACCCAAGAAACACAATGATGTATTAATATCTCCAAGAGAAATATGGGTGGTATAGCATGAAGAAGTAGATTACTGAGTATACATCAATGTGTCTAGTATGTCAGAAAGTGAAGGTTGAGAGGTAGAAGTCTAAGTGGATTATGAAACTATTACCCATACTAACATGGAAATGGGAGAAAATCACCATGGACTTTTTCACCAGATATTTGAAGACATCCAAATGAAATAATGATATCTTGGTTGTTGTGGATTATCATACAAAGACTGCATAATTTTTGGAAATTCTGGAGGATTTCATAATGGATCAACTCTCATAGATATGAAAAAGAAAAGTGGTAAGTATTGATAGAGTACCACTATTTATTGTATCAGATCTAAATCCAAGATTCCCCTCTATGTTCTAGAAGTCTATAAAACATGATTTGAATACTGAAATGAACATCAGTATGCCTTATCATCCTGATTCTTATGTCCAATCTGAGTGGACTATCCATACACATGAGGAAATTTTGAGGGCATGCTCAATGTAATTCAAAGGAGGATATGATCAATATCTTCTTGTGGTTGAGTTCTCTTACAACAATAGTTTCCAATCAGCATCCAAATGGATCCTTATAAATCCCTTTATGGTAAGAAGTAATGAACACTGGAATTTTGGGATGAAGTTGGGGAGAAAAAGAATTTAGGTCTAGACATGATAAATGAAATGGTTTAAAGGAATAAGACTATTCAGCAACACATCAATGCTTCTCAGATTCAAACAATTATCTATATTTACAAACATCGACATGACCTAGAGTTTGATGATGGATACATAGTATTCCTCTATATATCACCATGGAAGAGAGTTACGAGATATTGTAATAAGGGAAAGCTTAGTCCAAGGAACATCTTCCCTTTTGAGATCCTTGATCACATTGGAGAAGTGACATATCGACTAGCACTAAAACCGAATTTAGATCAAGTACATTATGTATTCCATATATCACTCATGAGGATGTATATACATGAACCATCACATGAACTCAATCAAGATGTGGTATCATTGGATAATGAACTATCCTATGAAAAAATGTGTATGAATATCTCATATCACAGGGAAAGAGTTCTACGAAATAAGATAATTCCCATCATCAAAGTGTTATGGAGAAACCAAAATTTTGAATAAGAATCGTGGGTAATGGAGGAAGTGACGAGGTAAAGTTACCCTCTTCTTTTTTAGTGTGGGAATAAAAACTTTTGAGGGTGAAATTTCACAATGGGGGGAAGGTCGTAATAACCCGAACATTCATGAATGAAATTCCCATTATTTTAATTAATTAAATGTATTATGGATATAGAAAACAAATTAATTTTTTATTTAATCAAATTCAATTTAAAATACCGTTATGTATCAATACCACTGATAATATATCCCTTGAACAATGATCACATGACTAGTATAAATGTATGGTTTTTTAAAAACAAAATTACATACACATAAAGGATTGGATTGCCTCATCTAGAAGACTTGAGGAGTATGAAGCTCATTTTTCAGTGCGTATAAAGGAGGTAGCATCACTAGGCTTTGAACTCCACCAAGAACTATCTGATCTTTAGTACGTTAATCTTGAATAGAATCGCTTATGGGAGAAGTTGAAGTTAATAGAGATTACCAGCCAAGTGATGTTATCTAAGCCACCCAAGAGTCTTTCATAATTGCACATCTTACCATTAGGTATTATGAGAGAGTTATAAGGGGTTATGTAATAAGGTATTACATAATATTTAATACCTTTTATAAATAAAATTATTATTCTATAAATTCCATTATGAGAATAGTTTTTTCAAAAATATATAATGAATTTGATAAAAAAAAATTTCGGGTAAAATTTTAATTTTTTGGAATACATATATTATTATATTAAACTACGCTTTTATTTATGTTGGTCAGAGTGGACACTCAATATGGGGTGAATTGAGTTCCAATTAAATTTTTTTTGAAAGACTTTATGATTAAAATTCCCCCAAATGAAATAAAAATTAAACTGTAGTGAATTTATAAAGATTGTAAGTTTTTAATTATTTTCTCAAGAGATTGATTATTTCTTAGTTAACTCAATATGAAGATTAATTATCTTTTGAAACTAACTTACTAGCTAAAAAAGGTTATAAACACATTATAGTTTAACTATTAGAGTAAATTTAGAATAGATTTTTATTTCAAAGTACATAGCAGCAGAATAGAAAATAACTTAAACTGAATATAATATGCACAGTAGATATAACCAAGAGGTTAACTCTCAAGCTGAGACTTAGTCCTCTCAAATATTTTATTTAAAACATCGATCCACACCCTGGATAGGGGAAAACAATAGTACAAGGACTTTCCAGGTACTAAAACCTCTACCATAGATCTACGTGGGAAAACAAAAACAACCGCACACAGGCTATCCAGATCACACATATGACAACCTTGATTTTATTACAAACTTAAACATGATTTATTACATAAACCATTCACTTGATACAACATGGATGATCGAGAGGTCTATTGTCATTGGGTATTAGGATCATTACATAAAATCTTAAAACATGAAGTAAAAAATCTTTATTGAAAACTTTATTTACATGACCACTATATTCCCTCGTACTTAGCATTGCATGGGATAACCTGAGGAAATGCATAATAAAAGGGGTGAGCTATAAAGCACATTAAGGGAATAAACATGGAATAAATTAGGGGAACAATTCATGTTAGACAATAGGAATATAAATATATCACAAGATAAACATGAACATAAATGCATGATAAAGCATGATAATCATAACATGGAAATGCGACAACAATACTTAACATGGAATTAGCATGATCCAAGGCTCATTGCACATAGAGCATGAGTAAATACTCATTGCACAAGAATCATGAGTAAACCCTCATTACATGTGAATTATCATGATTCAAAACTCATTGCACATGATATATCAGGATACTATACTTTACCCAATGCATTGGAGCGCTATAAGGGTGCACCCTTCTTAAACATTTCATTTCATGCATAAGTGTGCCACATGGATCTTAAAACATGGATTCATAAAACATAATCATTTATTCCTTGATTAAGGAATGCCGAATTCATTCATGATAATTTATAATAAATATGTAAATGTGAATAAAGGTGAATACCCTAGATGGAGAAATGGTAATGGTATTCACTACACAATGGCATTAACTTAGAAAATTGGTGCGATTTCGGCAGCGTAACAACATGACATAAGAATTAATAAAAATGGTTGATGAGAGAGAAATGGGTTCCTCATAAAATTTACATGTAATGGAATGTAAGGAGGTCATATATATACATGTCCCAATAATTTTAATGGAATTTAGATTCACGATACAAAAGTATTGCCTAAAAGTAAAAGAGGAGAGAGAAGTTCCTTTCGGAATTTCGGCATAGTAACGGGTGTACATGGGAGGAATTTAATGAGAGATCAAGGGGTTAATCATCATATTTACATGTAATGGAAAGTAAGGAGGTCATATATATACATTTACAAATAATTGTAATGGAATTTATATTCATGATACAACTTTATTGCTTGAATGTAAATGAGGAGAGAGACGTTCCTTTTAGAATTTCAGCATAGTAACGGGTGTACATGGGAGGCATTTAATGAGAGAGAAATGGGTATCCCATATTTAAAACATAAATAGGGATCTATGAGGGAGGTTTGAAACCATACCTTAACATTTATAATTGAAATTAAATGGGCGAAACAACTTAAATAAAATTGGACAAATATGAGAACGGAAGAAAAAACCCTTTCTTGGAAGTGTGCTTCCAAAGGCTTGAGAGAGGCTTGAGAGAGGCTTCTTGGGAGATTGGGGCACCTTGGGAGGATTATAGAGAGAGTAGGGCAGAGGTTGGATGAACTGCAAATAATTTTAGTGAGGATGAAGTGGGAGCTTGGGTGGGTTTATGTAGGAAAGGTGATGGAATTCTTTATTATTTAGGTTTGGGACCCCTTATATTAAATTAATCCAAACCACAAACCATCCCATGGTTTTTGCCCATGATTTTTGGAAAAGGGAAGAGGAAAAAAATATTTTATATGGCCAAAGTCCGAACTTTTTAAAATAATAAGTTTTCTTATGAGGAGGTGAGTCACTCTTCCATGGAAAACAATTTTAAAAGGCAAGGTGTTTAATATGTCTTGAGGGGTCGATTAATGCTTTGAAAAGTAAGTCAAACAAACCCAAAATTGCTTTATTTTAATGGTAAAACATATATTGTCCGAACATAAAGCTTATAATATTTTATTACATCATTATTGGGTCATTATGATGTCATAAAACACATTATATATTTAAACGGTATTTAATTTTTACCCAATACTTTGACTGTCTCATAAAATTATGAAAAATTAACTGTTGGATAATTTCGATGTCCTGATTTCAGAAATAACATTTATTTTATCTAAATAATTTTCCAATTATGTTAATTTTCACTTTTAAAATAAAAACCGACATTAATCGAAAATTCAAGGCCTTTGACAAAAATGATTTTCAAACCTTAATAAAAATTACAATTGCATTCATAAAAGTATATGATCATATATATATAATAAACTAATTTAATAATAACAATTATATTTTATTAAATTATTATTTAATTCAAAAATACCTTAATTTAATAAAATATAATTCTTAATTAAATAATAACTAAAAACACTATTTTCAACTTATAAACTATTTACAATGTATCAATAATGACAAGAAAGTATATTCATTATTATATTGAATACATAATTTACATGAACATAGTACTAGAGATTTGTTACATAACCCCTTAAAATAGCCGTATAAGACCTAAGGGTAAGGTGTGCGATGGTGACAGACTCTTGGGGTGGCTCGGATAACATTGCTCGAGTGGTAATTTCTATCAAATTTCACTTTTCCTGTAGACGGTCACATTTGAGCTTGACATGTTAGAGCTCAGCTTTGTCTTGGTCAAGAGCGAAGCCCAAAGACGCCACCCCTTTTCCGAGTTCCGACAAATGGGATTCTTATAGAGCAATTCTATTGGATGAAGCTATCACGTCCTTTGTCTGGGTAAATTGGGTTGGTTAAGGCCTTATATATATACCAATAATGTAATCACTGTTCAATGTCTATAAATGAAATAGTCACAATTCTTAACATAAAACCAAAAAATTTAACATTTTATATAAACATTTTACATAACGAGACATTTAATTAGATCAAGAGGGATTTCCATTAATGAAACTTCGGGTTGTTACAATATTCCCCCCTTATGAAATTTCTCCCTCAAAATATCCTTTTTCCCACACTAAAACAGATGTGGGTAACTCATATTCATCATTTCCTCTGATTCCCATGTTGTTTCTTCAAACTTGTGGTTTCTCCACAACACCTTGATGAGGGGCATTGTCTTATTTTGTGGAACTTTTTCTCTATGATCTAAGATCTTCACCGGTTGCTCCTCATAAGAAAGATCATACTCTAACTGTACCACCTTAGAAGAGTGTTCATGTGAAGGGTTTGGTATGTACTTCCTTAATAGGGATACATGAAAGACATCATGTACATTGGCCATGGTAGGTGGATGTTCTAGTCGATAGGCCACAATCCCGACACGATCAGGAATCTCAAAGGGGCCGATGTACATTGGACTTAACATACCTTTCATTCCAAACCTCATGACCTTATTACATGGATATATGCATAGGAAAACCATGTCTCCAACCATACACTCATGGTCTCATCGATGATTTTCTACATAACAATTATGTCGACTCTGAGCTGCCTTGATATGCTTCTGAATGGTTTTCACCTTCTCCACCATTTCCTTGACCATTTCTGGCCCAAACAGCTTATGATTACCGACCTCATCCCAAATTGTAGGTGTTCTGCACCTTTTCCCATATAGGGCATCATATGGTTCCATTTTGATGCTCAAGTGGAAACTGTTATTATAAGAGAACTCAACGAGAAGAAGATGTTGATCCCATCCTCATTTAAAGTTCATTGAGAACGCTCTCAACATGTCCTAATGTGTTTGGATAGTCCGCTCGGATTGGAAATCAGTATGAGGATGATAGGTCGTACTAAAGTTCAGTTCAGTATTTAGAGCATGTTGAAGACTCTCCAAAACATTGAGGTGAATCTTGGATCTCGGTCAGACACAATAGATAGTGGCATTCCATGCAGCCTTACCACTTCCCTGATATATATATATACATGCCAGTTGATCCAATGAGAAATCCTCCCGAATAGCAATGATGTGTGCAGTCTTTGTAAGATGATCCACAACAACTTAGATTGCATTTTTTCCTTTGGATGTCCTTGGAAGTCTAGTGACACAGTCCATGGTGATGTTCTCCCATTTACATTATGGTATGGGAAAAGGTTGCATTCCCCCTTAGACTACTGCCTCTCTACATTCACTTGCTGGTATACCAGGCACTTTGATGTATATTCAGCGATATCCTTTTTCATATTATCCCACCAAAATTTTTCTCAGAGATCTCGATACAACTTTGTGCTTTCTAGATGAATAGGGAAATTTGAACTATGTGTGTCATCCAAAAGTTCCTTCTTCAGCTCCGGAACTGATGGAACACATAGTCTTTTCCCAAATCGCACAATTCCTTCTTCATTAACATTAATCTCCGAGGATTTACCTTTTTTGATAGCTTCCACTTTTTCTTGAATTCCCACATCATCCTTTTGAGCATCCATTACTCTTTCCAAAGGAGACAGTTGAGGAATAATTTGTGAAAGGATTGATGATGTTCCCTTCATTATGATTTCCATGTCCATCTTCATCATGTCTAAGAAGATTGGATCCTTCTTAATTCTCACCATTGATAAAATCATTGGGTCCTTTCTACATATGGCATCTTCCACCTTGTACTCTTTACCAGGGTGGTAATGTATTGAACATTCATAATCCTTGATGAGCTCTATCCATCTTTTATGGCGCATATTAAGCTCTTTCTGTGTGAATATATATTTAAGACCTTTTTGGTCAGTATTTATCTCACATTTCTCCCCATAGAGATAATGCCTCTAGATTTTCAAGGCATAGATCACCGCTGCCAACTCCAGATCATGGATTGGATTGTTTCTCTCATGGATTTTCAACTGCCTTGAGGAATAGGATATCATTTTATCATTCTGCATCAGCACACAACCTAATCCCTTCTTCTAAGCATCACTAGATACCACAAAAAATTCCCCACTTGTGGTTAATGTGACCACGGGCGCAGTGATAAGCCTCATTTTCAACTCATTGATGCTTTGTTTACATTAATCACTCTAAAAAAACTTTACTCCCTTTTGAGTTAGCTTGGTAATAGGGTTGGACAATCGTGAGAAATTTCTCACAAATCATCGATAATATCTAGTAAACCCCAAGAAGCTACGGATATCCATTACTGATGTTGGCCTCAGCCATCCCTCAATTGCATCTGTTTTGGAGGGATCCATAGATATCCCATTTCTTGTGATGATATGGCCAAATAATGAGACTTCCTTCAACCAAAACTCACAATTTATGTACTTTTCATAGAGATTCGCCTTTCAAAATGTCTCTAGTACAATTCATAAATTTTCCTCATGATCCTCCTTGGTCTTGGTGTATATTATAATATCATTTATAAAGGCTACCAAAAATTTGTCAAGGTATTCTCTAAAGACTCTATTCATCAATCCATGAAAATTACTAGATCATTAGTGAGTCTGAAAGTCATTACTATGAATTCATAGTGCCCGTATATTGTACGAAAAGCAGACTTGGGGACATCTTCCTTCTTCACCCTTACATGATAATATACTGGCCGTAAATTTACCTTAGAGAAGTATTGTGCTCCACGTAGTTGATCAAACAAGTCATCGATCTATGGTAGAGGATACTTGTTCTTTATCGTGATTTTATTAAGTTCATGATAATTGATGTAAAGCCACATTGACCCATCCTTCTTCTTGATGAACAGGACGGGTGCACCCCATGGTGAAACACTTGGGCGTATAAACCCTTTTCCAGATTCTCCTATAGTTGTTTCATCAGCTATTCAATTTCCACGATATCCATTCTATATGGAGTCTTGGATATTGGTAGCACCCATGGTATAAGTTCAATTGAGAATTCAACATCTCTTCTAGGAGGATTACCAGACAGTTCCTCGGGAAACACTTCAGCAAATTCCTTCACAATATGCATTTCTTCAAGGATGGTTTCTTACTTGGACTCAATCATCTCAGCCAGATACACATGCTCATAGGGTAGTAAAATCCATGCTTGAGATGATGGATCTAAAGGAGATTCATCTTACTCCTTACACTTGTAAAGAATCAGGGGTCGATTCTTCATATGGAGTGTGATTTCCCTTTCCCGAAAATTTATGTTTGATCTGTACAAGGAAAGCCAATCCATGCCATGAATTGCATCAAATTCTACGAGAGGAAGTATTACGAGGTTCTCTGAGAAATTCAATCCACAGATTATAATATGGGAGTACTTATATTCATGGAATGCAATGATTGCCCCATTTTCTGTACTCACCGACATCATCACTTCCATGATTTGTGGTGATGTTGGGATTGTTCTACTAAACATTCTAGATATAAAAGAAGGCATAGAACCTGAATCAAAAAGTTCGTTATCTATTCTTGAATGAATAACTAGCTTAGCTGTCACCACTTTGTTTTCGGGGTTCGCATTGGCAGAAATGATGACAAAATATCTTCCTTTCTACATTGGAGGTTGTTGGTTGCCTCTGAAAACCCTTGGTTTAGGGAACTGATTTGAAAAATTCCCCTGTTCTTTGAAGTTGTATAAATGAACAATGCGTTGGGGTTCGAAAAGAGCGTTCCTCTCCTCTGCCACAGCCGCAGGTATTTCTTTCCGAAAGTTAATAGCTAGGTTGTCTTCTCTTCCACACCTAAATCATTTCCTCATCCCCTTGAGGCAATTTCTAGGGTGCTTATTTCCGCACTTTTGGAAAGTGGGGTGATAGATCTTCTTAGAACCATTGGATTTATCCATCAGAATGCCAGCAATGAGGTCCACCTTACGCTTCTTGTCCCTATGATACCCATGTGATTCCCCGATCTGCATTTCGACCTTGAGGGCACATCCAAAAATTTCCTCATAGCTGTTGAAATCACGGATAGGCAGGCTAGGCTTCAGCCCACCAAAGAAGCGGTCAACCTTGCATTCGAGGGTAACAACAAAGCAAGAAGCGTATGATGCATGCCTTGTGAAGTTTGCCTCATACGCTCCAACAGATTCTTCATCTTTTTTCTTGAGGGATAGGAAGTCCCTTTCCATCTTAATCTGGAGGGTGCGTGGAAAATATTTATCGAAAAACATCTTCTGGAAATTCTTTTATTCCAACACCTCGATCTCCTCCTTAGGCTTCGTATTTTTTATCAACATCAACCATTGATTAGCTTTAGCCTTTATACGTTAATCCGCCAAGAGAACCTTCTCTTGTTTATAACATTTATGGATGGAGAAGATCTTTTCAATAGAGTTGATCCATTGTTTTGCGATTGTGGGATTAGATGATCCACTGAAAGTAAGAGGCCTTTGACTCATAAAGCTCTCGATAGTGACTTGTTCTTTCTTATGGGGGGTTGAATGTGTAACACCCCAGGTAAATAAAGGATATGACATCTTTATATTTATCCATATTTGTGAATAAAATATTAATATTACTTTAAAGGGGATGCTATGCTCGATGGCGTACCCAATACGCAACAACGAGTTTCTTGGGAATCTTACGTTGCACTCTAATAATAAAATAATATTATTTTAAATGGTGTTAATGCCTAGCTGTTGTAATGGCGGGAATGAACATAACTAACTACAAAATGATTATATATGTTTGCCAAATATTTTTACTCTTTACAATAAATTTTAGAGGATTAAAAATGCGAATGAATCCAATTTTAAGCGTAGACTTTCTAATATTCTTTAAAAGGTCGATTAAACGCCTTTTGATGGAGAACCTCTTTTAAATCCATTTTTTGACAATTTTATGTGTTATATTTGACAAAATAAAATTATTCTTTAGAATCGGGACATTAAAATTTACTTTCTGTAAATTTTTGGTATTTTTCCGAAAAAGTTCAATTTTTAATGAATAGTGAAAAATGATGTATTTTAATTCAAAACCACTTTTTAATATAATTTATTTATATGATTAGATTATCTTTTGAATTGGTTTTAAAGTGAAATTAGAATATATTTTTACCATTTAATCCAATAGTGGTCGTTGGAATTAATTTCACATTGAAATCGGACTTAAACCAGTGTCAATCTTTTGATACTTTTTGTTTCATAAAAACACGCTATTTGCTCTGACAGTGGGAATTAATAATTAAATTAATTAATTCAACTAATAAGTTTTTTATTTTGTAAAATAGAAATCATTTTTTAATTCTAAATATCAAATATATCTTAGGGTGAATTTTTTGTAATTTTATGAAAAACTTCGATTTTTTTATGAATAGTGAAACCACTAAGTGGTACTTATAAAAACTGATTATCTGTTTAAATGAAAATTTTCCATCTTTGTGTTTTGAATTTAAAAAATCCAACATACGTGGTTGTCATTAAGAATTAAAATGTTGTTCAATTGGATTAAAATAATTTTTTGGTGAATAGTAACTTATTAAGTTTTAAATCGCGATTAGAGGTAATTAGAGTAGTTTATGGTAAAAATAATGTTTTAATAATATGAGATGAGCATGAAGCATGTCCTACCCTCATTGGATGTGTCATGTCTGACCAAGAAAATCCATGGGTTAACTTGGGGACCCCATGGAGCCACATTGGTTGGGAATTGACATAAATAACTTTTTATTTAATGTTAAAGTAAAAATGACACAAACATGAGATGTTTTACTAAAAAGATTTTTACATTGGGTTATACAAGTCATATTTTTTACTATAAATATTAATTGGAAATAAAAAATGATTTCCTACATCATAGTATTTTTATTATAATTTTTAGACATTAAATAAATTATATTATTTATGACATCATGATGATGCATCGATGACCTCATTATTTAACGATTTAAATAAAATTGAAAGACAATGTAAAATATAAGACTTACACATGTAAAAAACCTATTCTATGGGTGGCTTTAGAACCCTTATCACCTTATCCTCGAATTGTATCAATGAGGGACCTTTGAAATCCGAAAATCATTTTAAAATATAGGAACATTTCTTTACTTTCCAGGAGTTCTCCTCCTCTCCTCTTATAAAAGGCCCCCACCACTACCTCCTTACCCACACTTACAAAGCCTTTGGCTCGGCCAAACCCTACCCATGTTTCCTCTCCACATCCCTCTATAACTCCTTGAAGCCTCACTTTGGGCAGAAGTCTTCCCAAGGAAGCCTTTGAGCTCAAACCAAAGGGAGTTACCCGATTTTAAGGTAATGTCTTCACTTGAGTCCTTTGGTTTTATTTTGCTTCTCCAACCCCCTAAACTCTTTTTATTAAATTCTTTTGTAACAACTCCAGTATCTTCAACATACCAGTATGTTTTTATAAGAAGGATTCGAGCTACACTTACACACACCTTTGTCTAATGGTTAAAGAACATACTGTTTCTGTGGTTGGTGATTTTCTGCCTCACGAAACGATGGTTGTTCAATATTATTTTAACACCTTTAAAGGTGGCCATTAAGATGTCACTATATTTATATATTATATATAATATGTTTATGTTTTACTTAAGCTTCTGTATTTTTCATTTTTGGCATATCCTTTATGGTTACCATTATGAGTAAACGTGATATCTTCATTTTAGGAAGTGTGGACTACCACCCCCTCAAAGTGATTTGATTCATTAATTCCATATGTGGGATGTATAAAGGATGTAATTAATGGTATTATATATGATATTATACTATAATTATAATATTCCTTTATATCATTATTATTACATTCTATAAAATACAAAATAGAAATGAAAGTAGCGTTCATGCGTACGTATGGCTTACCGTCTCCATGAACGGTGCATTTCATTTCTTACCTCAAAATGATTATGTAATATTATAAATGCATGTATATACTGGATATATATGATATATACATCATGATTATAACTCTTTATATAATGGATACATGAACAACTTGTAATTATAAAGATCATATTTTGACTCAATTACCAATGATCGTTTAAACGACTGTTATTAACTAAAATAATTACATAGTGTTCATGACATGGTAATAAGTGATATAAAAGGAATAATTTACTTGAAAAAGGTTCTTAAAGAAGTATAAATTAACTCATGTTTATTATTCAGGAGATTAAAGAATGATCTAGTCAAGTTGGACCTGAGGTAAGGGATCATACTCCTCTCTTTCTTTTTAAGTACACTCTTTTATGTCATTCCTTTTAAAACTCATCTTTATTGTTATTGGGATGTTCTTTTATATTAAAAATTCATTAAACTTTATTATAATATTATGAGAGACCCTATTTTCTCTCATCAATCTATTTTGTATGTTTTAAGTGGCGCCGTTAGGCTACCGAGTTTTTGTAAGGGATTTTTCATCTCACTTTTATTCCCATGAGATTTAAGCTACATTTGCCACAATTTCCATGGAGTGGTGTATGTACTTCCCATTATTTTACTCATTGTATAATATAATTTCATTTATGAGTATTTACAACAATTTTGTATTGTCTTTCTTTCACGGGGTGCATGTCTCAAGAGATACCCATGTCGGTAAGGGAAACATTCACCCTCCTCTTTTTAAAAGACTTCTTTTGTTATGTCTTTTAATTAAAATACTATTATGTTGGGATATGTTCTTCTATATCCTTATTGATTTAAATTTTATTTCCATGTGATGAGATACCCTTTTTATCTCTCATCAACTCTTTTTCTTAATTTTGAAGTGACGCAGTTAGGCTGTCGAATTTTTGAAAGGGAACTTCTTAACCCAATTTTGATTCTTTGGGATAAACTTGTACACCTTGAATATGTCATTCTATGATTATGTGTGAATGTCCTATGATTGTTTTACACTTAATACCCACTTATATTTCTGGTATTCGTTTTTCACACATAATTTTGTAACTGATTTATCCTTAATCAAAGGATACCGTCTTTGTATGGGACTTCGTCTCAATATCCTTTCATTGAGGTAAATTCTGTTTTATACAAAACCTTCTTTTATACGGTGTATAAACCCCTTTGACTTTTACATTTATTCAAAAGGAATCTTTTTTATATGAAGCGTTTACTAAACGAAAAAATGGAATACTTTTGTCGTACGTATGTGGTGACAACGACTTCTCCGCCGCCATGACCATTATTTGAGTTTCGACTACCTCTACAAGCCATTACTTTTTTAAAAGAAAAATAAATACCATGTTTTACTTTTCTTTTATTTTGGAATTTAAAATGGTTTTGATAATGTTTTTATTATATCACTGTGTTATTGATATCTTGTGATTGAAATGTGGAAATGTTATGTTTTCTTTATGTATGTTTATGTGATATGATTATGTTATGGTTCTTGGGCATTGTTATGAAGACAGGCGGTTCCGTGATAAACTAAGGGAGGGTGAGCCCGATATAGCTCCCCAATGCATTGGGTAAAGCGATGGAGTGAAACGTTAAGGTTTCTTTGAAGGGATATAGGGAATATACTATGGTGGGTATTCCAAACATAACCAAGACGGTTACTCCCTACGTAAGAATGTTATGAATGCCTCAAGTTACCTTTTATGTCTTATGAATTCTATGATTTATTCATGATTTGATGAGGTATGTTAATGTGCCTATGTTTTATGGGTAATGTATGATTTCATGCTTATGTATATATGAACTCATGTTTCCTTTCCATATTTTTATATCCCTTACTAAGCTTCTTATGCTCATCCCAAGTTTTTTTGAACGGTTTTTCACAGGTCAAGGGAACAGTACATGATATGATGATAGATTCAAGGAAGTGTCCAGAAAGAATCCATGTTTTATTTTAAATATGTTTCTGTTGATGGGAAAAAATGAATACTATCTTTATGTAACCACTTTGATTAAATGTGGAATGTAATGTAGTTTTATGATATAATTATCTAAAACTCTAAACCTGAAAAGATCCACAATGTGTAATCTTTTATTAACTCGTGATTAAGTAAGGTTTAAGGCTGGGGCCTTATAGTTGGTATCAGAGGTCGGTTTAGATAACTTTAGAGGTTAGGGTATTCTTTAGGAATAAGTGACATTACCATAATGGTTAGGAATTTACAAAGAGTCCTAGTTTTAGATAAAGTTAATGAGTAAGTATATCTTAGTGTTTATCTTCCTCATTATTACATGATGGTTTTGTTGATATACTCACTTTGACCTTTTTGGTTTTAGTAAATGGCTGGATCTAGCAGGCACCGAAGTAATAGTGGATGTGAAGGAAACTGTGACAGTTTTTTGAGAAAGAAACTGAATGATATGGGAGCTGCAATGAGAACTCTTGGGATTATCCTCAACCAAATATCTGGAGTCATGATTGACCACCTAAACCTTGGTGATTTCTATAAGGAATCATATATGCAAGAAACAAATCCCTACAGAACTATGGGTAATAATCATAAAGGTAAGTATGTTCAAAAACCTATGTGTCAAAGATGTGGAAAGAAACACCTAGGAAAATGTTTCAAAGGGATATAAATATGCTATAGATGTGGAAATGAAGGTCATAAAGCAAGAACCTTCCATGGAAAAAGGAAGCATCCAGCTGACTCAAGGAAAGGGAAAGAAGTTATTTCTGAGGGATCAGTTGAATGTTTTAAATGTGGTGTGCATGGTCATTATGGAAACACATGTCCTATGAAGAAGTTTCATGGATTGGATCACCAAGATTGTACAAATATTCGTTTACCAAAACCTAATCCCATTCCGATTGAGGATAAAGAAACTGACAATGACCAATCAAAGGTATGGATTATTTCATAACTTTTGTTTTCCTATTTTGGAATCTTAGGATATAATTCATGATTTAGTTTTTAGGAAAGAAGTATTTCAGAATAAGTTAGAAATTAATGGTTAATGGATCATGAAGAATGTTGAATGAGTAAGAAGTCAACATATAAGGGCTTCAAGAGTTATGGTGAAATTCTAAAGAGTATTAAGTCTCTTTTGATGATGGGGTTACATTAGAGGACTTTTTATAGTATGTGTAACCCTGATGTTTAATATATAAATATTTTATTCAAGGAATAGTTATCTGTTTATTTGTGGACATAGTTATAAAGAACCATTTGGGTTTATATGATCCTTACTTTTGAGGTAATTATGGGTTACTATATGTTATGATGGAAGTGAAAAGCATGAGATTAAATTGAGGTTAAATTATTTTATGGTTATTTTTGATGATTTTATCTCTTTTTGGGAATGATTTGAGAATTATATAGTTTTGGAAAAAAGGACAACAAGCAGACCATATGACAACTCGTCGCATCAGACAAAGCTGCGGGAATCGAACCCACAACAAAAGTGCAACTGGAATTTATCGCCTACCACTGGACTACGTGAAGTCCCTGGTTAGTTTGACTGATTCTTTTTAGTTAGATGATTTTATGAATTAAGAGTAAGTTGATTTTGGGTTATCTGTGGAAATTTATTATCCTATCATGGAGGATATGTGATTAGGTTAATTAATTTTCAATACGAGACATTAAGAGCAACTGATGTTGTTTAGAGATAACTGTTATGATTTAACTTGGAAGACTATGTGACTAAATCTTTCAAATATTTGGGTTTCAATATTATTTTGGATTATTTTGAATAATTTTATGAACAAATTGTTTATCGAATGGTCCTCATTGAACTTTGGGTTTTGTTGGACAAATTTAGAAGATTAAGAGTATATTTTCTTTTTATAAAGGGTTATCCTTTTTTCGATTATCTGATCTTGTAATAACCTTTTTTGTTTTGTTTTTGGGTAAAGTATAAATACATGGGAAATATATAGTTCTCTTTTGTGGATTAGGTGATTCTCTAGAAGTTGATTATAGTACTCTTAATGTGAACAAGTCTTCCTAAATTCTCGTCTTTTGGAGAAAATATGAGTTTGTGTAAGGAATCTAATAAAATTTGAAAGTCAAAATGATATGTGATTATGTTTCCTTATGAATAAATTCCTCAATAAAAAGTAACATAAAACAAAAACGGAGTCTATTAACTTTTCCTACTAGGGAATCGAATACCGTTTAACCCATCACAAGTTTGTGATTTTCTTTTGGTTAACTTTCTCCTAAACATGTTTTCTATCACTCTCCATCAGAACATGACCCTATGTTTTCTCCTCCATGTCCATGTTTTCCTATATGGAATCCTATTATGGGTTAACTCGGGTGACCTCTGTACTTATCTTTCTTTATTTTAAAGTGATTGTTTTACCGACTCTTGTTCTGATGTGGGACTTTCAAGGATGTTTCCAAGCCCTATTTTAAAATTGTGAGGACGCAATTCCCAAAAGCGGGGAAGGATGTAACACCCCAGGTAATTAAAGAATATGAAATCTTTATATTTATCCATATTTGTGAATAAAATATTAATATTACCTTAAAGGGGATGCTATGCTCGACGGCGTACCCAATACGCAACAACGAGTTTCTTGGGAATCTTACATTGCACTCTAATAATAAAATAATATTATTTTAAATGGTAGTTAATTCCTAGTCGTTGTAATAGCGGGAATGAACAGAACTAACAACAAAATGATTATATATGTTTGTCAAATATTTTTACTCTTTACAATAAATGTTAGATGATTAAAAATGCGAATGAATCCAATTTTAAGCGTAGACATTCTAATATTCTTTAAAATGTCGATTAACCGCCTTTTGATAGCGAACCTCTTTTAAATCCACTTTTGACAATTTTATATGTTATATTTGACAAAATAAAATTCTTCTTTAGAATCGGGACATCAAAATTTACTTTGTGTAATGTTTTGGTATTTTTCCGAAAAAGTTCAATTTTTAATGAATAGTGAAAAATGTTGTATTTTAATTCAAAACCTCTTTTTAATCTAATTTATTTATATGATTAGATTATATTTTGAATTGGTTTTAAAGTGAAATTGGAATATATTTTTACCATTTAATCCAATAGTGGTCATTGGAATTAATTTCACTTTGAAATCGGACTTAAACTAGTGTCAATCTTTTGTTACTTTTTGTTTCATAAAAACACGCTATTTTCTTTGACAGCAGGAATTAATTATTAAATTAATTAATGCAACTAATATGTTTTGAATATTGTAAAATAGACATCATTTTTGAATTCGAAATATCAAATATATCTTTGGGTGAATTTTTGGTAATTTTCTGAAAAACATCAATTTTTTGATGAATAGTGAAACCACTAAGTGGTACTTATAAAAACTGATTTTCCGTTTAAATGAAATTTTTCCATCTTTGTGTTTTGAATTTGAAAAATCTGACATACATGGTTTTCATTAAAAAGTAAAATGTGGTAAAATGGGATTAAAATAATTTTTTGGTGAATAGTAACTTATTAAGTTTTTAATCGCGATTAGAGGTAATTAGAGTAGTTTAAGGTAAAAATAATGTTTTAATAATATGATATGAGCATGACACATCTCCTACCCACATTGGATGTGTAATGGTAGACCAATAAAATCCATGGGTCAACTTGGGGACCCCATGGAGCCACTTGTTTTGGGAAATGACATAAATAACTTTTTATTTAATGTTAAAGTAAAAATGACACAAACATGAGATGTTTTACTAAAACAATTTTTATATGGGGGTATACAAGTCATATTTTCGACTATAAATAATCATTGGAAAGCTAAAATTATTTCCTACATCATCGTATATTTATTATAATTTTTATACATTAAATAAATTATATTATTTATGACATCATGATGATGCAGCGATGACATCATTATTTAACGATTTAAATAAAATGGAAAGACGATGTAAACTATAAGACCTAAACATGTCCAAAACCTATTGAATGGGTGGATTTGGAACCATTATCACCTTATCCTCGAATTTTATCAATGTGGGACCTTTTAAATACGAAAATCATTTTAAAATAAAGGAACATTTCTTTACTTTCCAAGAGTGCCCCTCCTCTCCTCTTATAAAAGGCCCCCACCTCTACCTCCATACCCACACTTCCAAAGCCTTTGACTCGGCCAACCCCTACCCATTTTGTCTCTAAACATCCCTCTATAACTCCTTGAAGCCTAACATTGGGCAGAAGTCTTCCCAAGGAAGCCTTTGAGCTCAAACCAAAGTGAGTTACCCGATTTTAAGGTAATGTCTTCACTTGAGTCCTTTTGTTTTATTTTGCTTCTACAACCCCATAAAATCTTTTTATTCATTTCTTTTGTAATAAATCCAGTATCATCAATATACTAGGATGTTGTTTTATGAAGTATTATAGCTACACTTACACACAACTTCTTCTAATGGTTAAAGAACATACTGTTTCTGTGGTTGGCGATTTTCGGCCTCACGAAACGATGATTGTTCAATATTCTTTTAACACCATTAAAGGTGGACATTAAGATTTCACTATATTTATATATTATATATAATATGTTTATGTTTTACTTAAGCTTATGTATTTTTCATTTATGTCATATCCTTTATGGTTACCATTATGAGTAAATGCGATATCTTCATTTTAGGATGTGCGGACTACCGCCCCCTCAAAGTGATTTGATTCGTTAATGCCATATGTGGGATGTATAAAGGATGTAATTAATGTTATTATATATGATATTATACTATAATTATAATATACCTTTATATCATTATGATTCCATTCTATAAAATATGAAATAGAAATGAAAGTAGCGTTCATGCGTACGTACGGCTTACCGTCTCCATGAACGGTGCATTTCATTTCTTACCTCTAAATGATTATGTAATATTATAAATCCATGTATACACTGGATATATATGATATATATGATATATAAATCATGATTACTACTCTAGATATAATGGATACATGTACAACTTGTAATTATAAAAAGCATATTTTGACTCAAGTACCAATGATCATTTAAATGACCACTACTAACTAAAATAATTACATAGTGGTCATGACATGGTAATAAGTGATATAAAAGAAATAATGAACTTGAAAAAGGTTATTAAGGAATTAGAAATTAACTCAAGTTTATTATTCAGGAGATTAAAGAAAGATCGAGTCATGTCGGACCCGAGGTAAGGGATCATACTCCTCACTTTCTTTTTAAGTACAATCTTTTATGTCATTCCTTTTAAAGCTCAACTTTCTTGTTTTTGGGATGTTCTTTTATATTACTATTTATTTAAAATTTATAATAATATGATGAGATACCCTATTTTCTATCATCAATACATTTTGTATGTTTTAAGTGGCGCCGTTAGGCTGCCGATTTTTCGTAACGGATTTTTCATCTCACTTTTATTCCCATGAGTCTTATGCTACATTTGCCACAATTTCCTTTGAGTGGTGTACGCACTGCCAATTATTTTACTCATTGTGTAATATAATTTAATTTATGAGTATTTACATCAATTTTGTATTGTCATTATTTCACGGGGTGCATGTCTCAAAAGATACCCGTGTCGGTAAGGGAACCTTTCACCCTCCTCTTTTTAAAAGACTTCTTTTATTATGTCTTTTAATTCACATACTATTATGTTGGGATATGTTCTTCTATATCCTTATTGATTTAAATTTTATTTCCATGTGATGAGATACCCTTTTTATCTCTCATCAACTCTTCTTCTGAATTTTGAACTGACGTCGATAGGCTGTTGAATTTTTGAAAGGGAACTTCTTAACCCAATTTTGATTCTTTGGTATAAACTTGTACACCTTGAATATATCATTCTATGATTATGTGTGAATGTCCTCTGATTGTTTTACACTTAATGCCCACTTATATTTCGGGTATTCTTTTGTCACACATAATTATGTAACTGATTTATCCTTAATCCAAGTATATCGTCTTTGTATGGGACTTCGTCTCAATCTCCTTTCATTGAGGCATATTCTGTTTTATACACAACCTTATTTTATACGGTGTATAAACCCCTTTGACTTTTATGTTTATTCAAAAGGAATATTTTTATATGAATCGTTTACTAAATGACAAAAGGGAATGTTTTTGTTATACGTATGCGGTGACAACGAATTCTCTGCCGCCATGACTATTATTTGAGTTTCGGCTTCCTCTACAAGCCATACCATTTCTTAAAAGAAAAATAAATACCATGTTTTACTTTTATTTTATTTTGGTATTTAAAATGGTTTTGATAATGTTTTTATTATATCACTTTGTTATTGATATCTTGTGATTGAAATGTGGAAATGTTATGTTTACTTTATGTATGTTTTATGTGATACGATTATGTTATGGTTCTTCGGCATTGTTATGAAGACGGGTGGTTCCGTGATAAACTAAGGGTGGGTGAGCCCGATATAGCTCTCCAATGCATTGGGTAACGTGAAGGAGTGAAACGTTAAGGTTTCTCCAAAGAGATTTAGGGAATATACGGGGGTGGGTATTCCAAACGTAACCAAGAGGGTTACTCCCTATGTAAGAATGTTATGAATGCCTCAAGTTACCTTTTATGTATTATGAATTCTTTGATTTATTCATGATTTAATGAGGTATGTTAAATTGCCTATGTTTTATGGGTAAAGTATGATTTCATTCTTATGTATATATGAACTCATGTTTCCTTTCCATATTTTTATATCCCTTACTGAGCTTTTTATGCTCATCCCATGTTTTTTTGAAGTGTTTTTCACAGCTCAAGGGAATGGTACATGATATGATGATAGTGTCAAGGAAGTGTCAAGAAAGAATTCATGATTTATATTAAATATGTTTCCGTTTATCGGAAAAAATGAATACTATCTTTATGTAACCACTTTGATTAAATGTGGAATGTAATGCAAGTTTTATGATCTAATTCTCTAAAACTCTAAACCTGAAAAGATCCTCAATGTGTAATCTTGTATAAACTCAATATTATGTAAGATTTATGGCTAGGGCCTTATAGAATGTTCCTCTTGACCTGTGTTTCTATTAAAATGTTGAGTTTGCTGAGAGAGAAGCATGACAAATTTCACGATTCCCGCTCCCATTGGATTGGGAATCTAATTAGTACAGTCATCACACAGATCTTCACACCAGTTTTTAGCCCGAGTCCTCCTATTACCAGCCATTGGCTAGAATAAAAGGAATGTTAGGGGGTAACACATAAAGGGTAATCTAAATACAAAATTTGATAACATAAAACTAAACTTTTATTTCCTTAACTCATGAGTCTATAGGCTTTAGCCTAGGCTTCTCATGATCTACTTTCTAACATACAATCTTAGGGTCTTTTTTTAATTCCCTTAATAAGGGTTCATACTAAGCTTGTGAATTTATCAAAACATATCCCCCAGGGGTTTCATAACCAAGAGTGAAATAAGGCCTGTTGTCATGCACCAGTTCCCATTCGAGTCTTGCTCAAAGTGGTGTTATCGGATTTTACCCCTAGGATTTATCTGTACCTGAGCCGCCTCTACTTGCTCGTATCCAGACAGTGAGGTATTTGTTTGATAAACCACTTACTCAGTACGTACCAAAACATAGGGATGTTTTTATTATACATATACATGTCTCTAAGGCTTTATTAGGATTTTCTATACCTAATCCCAAAATAACTAAACCTCCCTCTGATACCAACTATGATGACCCGAATTTTATTACCATCATAAACATGATTTATTACATAAACCATTCACTTGATACAACATGGATGATGGATCTTTATAGTGCCTTTGGGGCTTAGGATCACTACATAACAACATAAAACATGTTGTACACCATATTTATTGAAAACTTCATTTACATGACCACTATATTCCCTCATACTTAGCATTGCACGGGATAACATTAGGACATGCAAAAGAAAATGGGTGAGCTATAAAGCCCGGTAAGGGAATAAACATGGAATATATGAGGGGTACAATACATGTTAGAAAATAGATATATCAATAGATTACAAGAGAAAAATTAACATAAAGTCATGATAAAGCTTGATAATCCTAACATGGAAATGTTGCAAAAACACTTAACATGGAATTAGCATGAGCCAAGGATCATTTCACACAGAGCATGAGTAAATTCTCATTGCACATGAAGCACGAATAAACCATAGTTTCAATTGAATTAGCATGAGTAATCACTCATTGCACAGGATGTATCATGATGCTATACTTTACCAAATGCATTGGAGGGCTATAAGGGCATACCCTTCTTAAACATTTAATTTCAATCATAAGTGTGCCACCTGGATCCTAAAACATGGATTCATAAAACAAAATAATTTATTCCACGATAATGGAATGTGGAATTAAAAAATGAAACATTATAATCACTATGTAAATGTGCATAATGTTGAATACCCTTGATGGAGAAATGGGCATGGTATTCACTAAACAATGGCATTAGCTTAGAAAATCGGTGCGATTTTGATTGCGTAACGGCGTGAAATAAGAATGCATAAAAACAGTTGATGAGAGAGAAAGGGGTTTCAAATAATATTTACATGAAATGGATTGTAATGAGTTCATATATATACATTTCCCATCAATTTCAATGGAATTTAGATTCATGATACAAAAGTATTGCTTGAATGTAAAAGAGGAGAGAGAAGTTCTTTTCAGAATTTCGACATAGTAACGGGTGTACATGGGAGGAATTTAATGGGAGAAAAAGGGTTACTCATCATATTAACATGTAATAAACAGTAATGAGGTCATATAGATACATTTACCAACAATTGTAATATAATTTAGATTCATGATACAAAGGTATTTCTTGAATGTAAAAAAACGAGAGAAGTTACTTTCGGAATTACGGCATAGTAAAGGGTGTACATGGGAGGAATTTATTGCAAGAGAAAGGGGTCTCCCATCATTCAAACATAAAGAGGTATGTATGATGGAGGTGCAAAACTATACCCCAATATTCATAATTGAAATTAAATGGGAAAACCAACTTAATGAAAATTGGACAAAAATGAGAAAAGATGAAAAAACCCTTACTTGGAAGTGTGCTTCCAAAGGCTTGAGAGAGGCTTGAGAGAAGCTTCTTGGGAGATTGGGGCACCATGGGAGGATTATAGAGATATTAGGGAAGAGTTTGGATGAAATCCGAAGGCTTTGAGTGAGGAGGAAGTTTGAGCTTGGGTGGGTTTATATAAGAAAGGTGAGGGAATTCATTACTGGTTAGGTTTGGGACCCCTTACATTAAATTAATCCGAACCACAAACCATCCCATGTTTTTTTCCCATGTTTTTTGGAAAAGGGAATAGTAAAACAATATTTTCAAAGGACAAAGTCCTAAATTCTTTAATTAATTGGGTTTCTTATGTGGAGGTGAGTCACACTCCCACGGAAAACAATTTAAAAAGACCTGGTCTTTATTAAGACTTGAGGGGTCCATTAATGGTTTGAAAAGTAAGTAAAAAAACCCAAAATCACATTATTTTGATGGAAAAACATATATTGGCATAACATAATGCTTATAGTATTTTATTACATCACTATTGGGTCATTATGATGTCATATAACACATTATATATTTAAACGGTATTTAATTTTTACCCAGAAATTTGACTGTCTCAAAAAATTATAAAGAATTCACCATTGGATAATATCGATGTCCTGATTCTAGAAATAACATTTATTTTATCTAAATAATTTTCTAAATATGTTGATTTTCACTTTTAAAATAAAAACCGATATTTATTGAAAATTCACGGGTTTTGACAAAAATCACTTTCAAACCTTCATAAAACTTACAATATCATCAATAAACTTATATGATCATTTATATATAATAAAATTAATTTAATAATAATAATAATATTTTATTGAAATATTATTTAATTCAAAAATCCCTTAATTTAAAAAAATATAATTCTTAATTAAATAATAACTAAAAACACTATTTTCACCTTTAAAACTATTTAAAATTTATCAATAATGACAAGAAAGTATATTCATTATTATATACCAAAAATAACGTATATGAACATAGTACTAGCTATTTGTTACATAACCCCTTAAAATAGCCGCTCAAGACCTAAGGGTAAGGTGTGCAATGGTGACAAACTCTTGGGGTGGCTCAGATAACATTTCTCGAGTGGTAATTTCTATCAGCTTTTACTTTCCCCGTATAAGGTCACGTTTGAGATTGACATGATGGAGCTCATATTGGGCTTGGTCAGGAGCGAAGCCCAAAGACACTACCTTTTTTATGAGCTTAGACAAATGGACTTTGTATGGAGTAATTCTACTGGATGAGGCTATTGCTTTCTTTGTCTGAGTAAATTGTGTTTGTTAAAGCCTTATATTTATACCAATCATGTGATCACTGTTCAATGGATATAAAATAAACGGTCACAATTCATAGCATAAAACCAAAGAATTTGAAATTTTATATGAACATTTTACATAATGAGATATTTAATTAGATTATGAGGGATTCCCATTAATGAATCTTTGGGTGGTTACAACACTTGAACTCTACCACAATTTATAGTGGGAACTAAAAAGATTCAGAAGGTTTGAGTGAGGAATTTAGATATCCTCTAGTTCAACACATGAGATAGTGTGTGTCTAAAAATACAGAGCACACACACTCATCAAAATGTAAATATATGAAATACAATAGGGATAAAAAAAATAGAGAAGAGTTTAGAATGCTCTATGTGTTTTGAGTGAAGCTCATGACTCCTTGGATTGATATAGATGCTGATTTGAGCCCTTCTCGAGTATTTGTCAAGAAAAACAGAGTATCATTTTCTATATTCGACTTCTAGGTCCAGGTTGATCAGTCTGATCAGCCTCAGTGCAAGTGAACTTGTTGAAGTTCTTCTCTCCTTGAATTTTCAGGTTGTAAGGATTCAGTATGTATTCTTCCTTCTTATTCTATGCATGTAAGTCCTTTGAGTATTTCCAGAATATTTTCTCTTATGTGCATGGAATGACTGACTAATCATAACTCTCTTTCTACATATGATAGAGGTTCCCTTATATAGGTTTTTCTCCGGCAATATGAATGATTACCATTTTACTGGTATGAGGTACGATTCCTAAAATTCCAACCACTATCATTAATTAAAAGCACGTGCATTAAAAATATCAAATATGACCGTTATCATTCTATTAATAATATTCACAATGTATAGAGTTTGATTAATAGTGATTGGTTAACAATCATCATCCATCAGTAACACTATGTCGGTAGACATGTAAAGGTGGACTTGTGTCAGTTGATGCCTTGTATCGGTAGCTGTTACTTTGTGTAACATAATCTCTATATTTCAATAACTCCTTCTATCGGTAGAGTTAGTCTATCAGTAACTTGCTTGTACCTATAACTACTTATATCGATGGATCTATCTGTATTAGTGGACTTTTTATCAGTAGCTCTGTATCGATGGACTTTATACCGGTAGTTGTCTATTAGTTAGTTTGTATCTGTAGGTCTTCCTGTATCGGTAGATATACATATCGGTAGACTTGATCTGTTGGTGATATTTACTTATCGGTGACCTTTGCTTATCGGTGACCATTTTTTATCGGTTACCATTGTCTATAGTGACCTTTTTCTATCAGTAGACTATGTACTGGTGGGTCTGTATCAGGGACCCAACAATTCATACTTATCTGTTCTATGAAAATCATATTCAGAGTGATTCAGAATCATTTCTAAACAAGCATAAAGAGATATAATCATTGAATAACATATCCCAAAAATAATTTTGATATTATTATCGACATAAAGTAGTATGAAAATGTAATTAATATATGAATGAACTTTATTTGGGATTATCAAAGCATATTGAAACATAATTGTGATTATCAAAACATATTAAAGCATAATTGGGATTATCAAAACATATTAATGAATAATTGGGATTATCAAAAAAGGTGAGGTCAACAATCTTCCCCCTTTTGATAATCACTAATCATAATCCTAAATAATCACTACTGTATCATCATAAAATATAATGGGTTTTATTTCTCAGTGTAAGTATTGAAATTTTCAAATGTGAGATTTTAAAAGTATTAGAGGATATAGTATTAAATGAAATTGTATCAAAGGTAACAATAAGTACCAGAACAAATGTACCAGAGTTAAAATATAATGGTTCTTCATATCATAGGTCCCCCCCTTTGTGATTTTACCATATTTCACCATATCATTTTTAATCATTTCTAGATCATTTATCCCCCTTTGTGATTAGAAAAAAGAAGGAAAGAGAGATGAGAAAAGTAAGAAGAGGTAAGAGAGAGTAAAAGAATGTATATATCACTTGAGGAAAAAATACAGTGAAATACAGAAGTGATGCAAAAAAGAATACAACTGATTCCTATCAAATTTCATAGCCACTAATAAATCCACCTCCTCATCATGTGATTTGCCTTTGGTATCAAAAGAGGATTCTGGCATGGTTGATGTAGGTGGAGGTTTAGGAACACCAGAGATGATTAATGGAGGTTGAGCTACTGATACAGTGCCTAGACTATAATGTGTAGCTCTCCGGGTGATCATAGGAGTGAGACTTATGATTGCTTGGGCTAGAGTTATCTAAGGAATGGAGGCAGACAGAGCAGAGGTAGGCAGAGCTAGAGGTATAATGATAGGAGTACTGTAAACAAGTGAGCATAGCAACAACAGATTCTAAAGTCCATTATGATTCCTCCTCTGCTTTCCATAGAATAAATGAAATCATCCTTGTTTTCCATAAACTTGTCTAGTGCAGGAGTCAATTCTATGAGTTTGCTCACATGTTCTATGAAATCCTGATTGACTGGAGGTAGTTTTAGGTTTTCTAATAGAAGCATGAAATTATTGTTAATCTAATGATTATTGTAGACACTTTGGAAATAGTAATCCACCTTGTCCTTTACCTATTTATGAGAAGTTGTGGCCTCTCTCATAAAATCCTGAACAATTTTCATTATATACCTAGTGGTAGTCACCAATTGGGTCAAGGTAGCAGAGTCAGATGAGCTACTGGTACTAGCTTGACCAAGCTCTTATTTTAGAACAGATCGAAATTGACCAATATCCTTTGAATCACTGGATGAAGCAAGAGGTTTAACGGTGAAGGCTACAGTCTCCTTGAATGAATGGGTCAAGTTGCTTATCAGATTTTTGACAACCAAATCCTAGGTGATCACATGATATTTGATAGTCTTCTTAAATGCTTCAAATACATCCAAAAATTGCCTTACTACACCTTTAATGTAATGGATATCAACATTCACATGAGATTGAGAACTACTCAAGGTAGTTAAAGAAGCAACAGACTGCTTCAAGGCAGCAACAACTCCTGTTTAGCTCTGAATTTGTGTATGACATACTCTTAACTCATTCAATAGCTCTATCACAGGGCATGGCACCATACATCAAAGAGAGAGTTCTAAATATTTTTCTATATTTATTATCTCTTCATCAAAGAAATTATTTAAATCTTCAACAGATTCATACAAGGACTCCTTCATCTCAGCCTTCAAAGACCCAAGGTCACCCCTGGTGACCAAATTTTCAGGTATAGCTACAAGTGCTATTTCTGACACAAAATTATCAATATAGTCATTCCTAACATATTGAAAGAATGATATTAAAGAGGATTCCATTTTTCCTATGTCTTACACAAATGTGGACCAAAGAGGTGACTTCATCTGGTCTAGATCAGATTTTATTACCACACCCTCAGGTAAAAACTCATAAGAAATGTTATAGTTAACTTGTGATCTATTGATAGGTGCCTAATATTCAGAATTAGGGTAGTCCATCCCACAAACTACAAACCCTTGGCCTTCTGTCCAGTCATCAATCTCAACAGTTACTAAAACATTACCAAGTCTGGTTGGATGCTCCCCCTAAATTTGTGCATTCCCTTATATATGAATAGAAAAAACACCCTCACCAGCTGGGTCTTCTTCAGAATAATCCTCCACAACCATTTCCAAATCAATTGCATGTGGCTCATTTGTAATAAGTGTTGGTTCAATCATCTTACCGAAGACACCCTCTTCTGGAACAGATGAATTCCCAATCAGTGGAGTCAAGCTTAGAAAACTCTTTTCTGAGCTAATAGAAATATGTTCTCCATATTCATGGACTTCTTATTAATTCTCTAGAGAAGCTTCCTCCTGATATAATCTCTTCTGATCATCCTCATTCACAGGTTCCTCTTCATTTCTTACTCCCAAAATAGTTTCTATACTAGGTAGGTTCAGAGTACCATTTTCCTTTTCTATTGATACAATTTTAGGAGATAGGCTAGGAGGAAAGTCCAGATTGTAGAGACCCAAAGCATGATGTACATAGACATTACATTAATTTTTCGGAATACCAAATACATAACAAAAATAGATACCCAAAACCATATTAGTTTAGTGTCTTTGGAAACTCGGAATATAATATTCTAATCAAGGTGAAAGATCTTTAACATCTCCCATAAATATCTTCCCATTTTTTCATACATAAAACCTGTATTTATATACTGGAGAAAAGAAAACATAAAAAGGGTGGGCTCAAATGCTCATTAAGGTTAAACATGGAGAACATTAAAACATGAACATAAAACATAAAAATCTTGAGCATGAAATAAATCTTTACAGTACATAAGGCATTGATCATAAAGGAAGATTAATCATGATACAATTCCCTGGGAATAAAACATTTAATTGTGGAAAACCATTAATCACAATATATGATTTCCATAGTAGCCAAAGCATTGCTTCCAAGACCATCATAGTGGATAAAGTCCATTACTGAATCAGGTTTACCTATCGTTCCAGCCCTATATTTCTATACCATATTTACTTGTCATTACAACCATATCTATCTCATGAGATATAAATATTTACCCACTGCATTGGAGGGAGATATAGGTCCCACCCATCTCATAATGAAATCATTATTAGTTGTTCCACAAAATAAACATAAATCATTCAACATAACCCAAATAATAAAATGGGTTTCATAAATATCATCCCATCATAACATAATCCATATAAAACAAATGGATATCATTCAATCATAAGAAGAATCAAACCATGTAAATAATAGAGACATTATAATTGAAACATAAACATACAAAATAATTTCATTTTAGATGGAAAATAGTTTTGAAAAAACATTTGAAATGAATTCTTGAGGAAAATATAATTTCTTCTTGAAAATAATTTTCTTTTCTAAAAATTTCATGCAATTTTAAAAGAAAATAATTTTGTTGAAAATAATCATGAAATATTTTATAGTATGTTTCATGGAAATAAGGCATTATGAAACCGTAAAAATCCATTCATGCCGTATAAGTTAAAAAAACATTCCCCTATTACTTTCACCTAAAAAGTCAAAAAGTTCCTCATATGGTAAACAAAAGAAAGATTCCTTCGATAACACAATGTAAAATTTAAATAGGGGTAAACATGAATTTAAAAATACATGTAATAATATTAAACACTTTATAAAAAACATTTTTACGGACATGGATGAGAAATATAACCCCAGTAAATACTTACGTATAAGAAACCTCAGATAAAAATGAGATTGAAAAATTATCCCATACCTTATGTACAATATCTTATGTATGTGTCTGATACTCCTATATATTTTGTTTAAACATATTATTAACTTGTAATAGAACCATAATAATATTTTTGATATCATATATGATTCACATACGACTTTATATTACACGTTCATTTGTCAATTCCATGTTAAACTAGTGTTTTGGGTAAAATCGATTCATTTATCGTACATGTCTTGACTTGTAATTATTCATATAATTACTTAGGTCATGATTACTTACTTCCATAATGTAAAACATGATTTATATATAATATATAATCAGAATATACATATATATATAATAGATTGATAAATGGAATGAAATACACCGTTCATGGAGACTGTTGGTCGTACGTACTCATGAATGATGTTTTCATTTCCTTATTAAATTGAATAGGAGTTAATAACATATACATAAATCTCGTATAATTAATATGTCATATATTTCATGATTATTTATTATATATACTTTATAATCATTCTTGAATGGTTAACTTGTAGAATGAATCTCATCACGTCATGGAGACGGTATTCCGTACGTACGCACGAGCGATAATATCGTTCCCATAATTATTGAATGGAATTAGAGTGGATGATATAATATAATATAATTAGTATCATGTTATAATAACCGTATATATATATATATATATTATTTACACCATTATACTGATCCATGTAAGGTGGTGGTAGAAAAACAGAGTACACCACGACGTGGAAACAATATTCCGTACGTACGCACGCGTGGTGATTTTGTTCTCCGTTGGATGGATAGAAGGTTAAATAGAGTTGGTTAATATTTATAATAACATATCATTATGTTAATGATACTGATTTTATTTCATTATTTTTAAAATACAAAATAAGAGGATGTAGAAGAAGAAATGAACTTGAAAGGATTGGTAAAAGATATTTACCTCTTATTCAACACGCCTCTTTTAAACATCCTCTTAGGGTAATAAAGTTAGACTTTGAAGAAGATGAGGACCTTTAGAATTTTTATATGGAAGTAGAGAAGATAATGGGAAGGGTTTGGAAGATCTTGAAGGCACAAAGTGGTGTGAGGAGGAGAGAGAGTAGGTCCCCTTTTATAAGGGAGGAGAGGGGTACTTTTGGAAAGCTCAAAAATATTAATTAATAATAAATTAAATCCCCACATAAAAACCTCCAAAAATTACTCAATTTGAAGATGAGATGAGATAGGATTTTAATATCATCAACCAATTAAATTTAGACATGTTTTATGTATATTTTAATCCTTATCATTTTTATTTATCCTTATTTAATCTATTTAATTTTATTTGCGGTAAAAATATTCTAATTTTTTAATTGTAATAAATACTTATTTATTTTATGTTAATTTTCCATAATTAGATACATTATAACATTTTCTACCACATAATTTTTAATTTTTAATTTTTAAATACTTTTTTGATTTTTAAATAATATAATAATATGTTATTTTTATGAAATATCAATAGTGTCAATTTTAACACTATTCAATTATTTGAATTTAAATTAAATCCACAGAGAAGATATATTCGAAAAAATATTTAATATATTCCTAAACTGTCTTATTAATATAAAAAATTCATGGAGAACATTAATTTGTTCATATAACATTTATTTTAATATTTTTAAAACCATTTATTCTATATTTCCCTTAATAAAAAAATTACTACAAAGTTTTCGTATAATTATTTAATATACATATTTGTAGAAAAATAATTAAAAATAAAATAATATGATGTAGATTAATATAATATATCCCATAATAATACTTTTACTCTAATTTATCTTCTTAAACTAATAAAATTAAAATTGATATATTTATTAAATAATGAAGGTGATAACTTTGACATCATTTAATATTAAATAATATAACGGTCATAATCACTTTTATAAAGCCCATAATGGTCAAATACTGGACCATTTGATTCTTATGGGTTACATGTACATGACCAATAATTTTGGGTCAGGTGTTTCTGCCTTTAATGGTCTCTATTAGTTTAATAAAAACTAAATTATTGATTTTTTACAAAATAAACAATTTTTGCAACACTATTGTGTCACCATTAATGATAATTATTCAATCCTTAAAAATTTTAAATAATTTCACATGATTTAGATAATTATATTAGATTTATGTTGAGTATTTATGTTTGAGGTTTTAGTAAGTGTATCACTAAATTAAAATTATTACACTTATATGATATAAGAGAGTGACATGTTGTCACTTTCTTTGGATTTAATAATAATTACATCCTATTCATAGTCAAAAGTCCATGAAATGAATCTATTAATACCCTTAGGTGATATTGGTTGACTTTTATTTATCTAGTATACTTTTTGAAGGTTTTAGGATAATTTTATAATATTATTTTTACCCATAATTACCTGATTTACCTTTAGTTGTGGTAAATAAAATTTACCGTAGTTAATATTCATAATGCCCAAAAATAAAAAGTATCCTATTAACATACTTTGAACCTACTTATTCCAAATATGGAATCCATTTTTCCAAATTCAATATAAAAATATGGAAATATTTATTTTAAAATTGATCCCTCTTTTGAGAAAATAGTTTTTAAAAGTTAAAACATTACAAAAGATTGAAATTTTTTACCTATAAATTCAATGTAAAATTAAAGATAATGACATACATTGTATTAAATGGTAAAAATATATTCTATTTATACTTTAATACAATTAAATATGATAATTTAAAAATATATATTATCTTGATGAAACAATTTGTTTTTAATTAAACTTTACCGTATTTTTACTATTCACCAATATATGAAACTTATCAGAAAAATATAAACAATTTAACCAAAGTTAATTTTTATACCATGATTACAATTAAGAAGTTTAATATGTCAAATATAACATAAAACTCTATCAAAAAAATAGATTTAATGTGGATGTGCCATCAAAAGGCGGCAAAACTGCATTTTTTGAAAAATAATTCATTTATCCGAAAAATTGATTTTCTTCTCATTACTCATTCTAGAAAATGTTTAAGATGTATTATAATGTTATCAAAATAAATATTCAGTTAATACTATTCATAATGTCAAGTTCATAATAATATTATATTAATATATCATTGTTTCGTGAAACTCGGTATTGCGTACAACACGCGCTATTGAGGAAGGCCGCTTTTGCATGCAACAGATGCCAAGAATAGTGTTGCGTATACTAAAAGATAATACATTGTTTTGTATAGTGAAATCTAATCTTGGTGTAGCATACAACACATGACATCAAAGAGATTAAAAATAATATTGCTCATAAAATCTAGGGGTGTTACATTCTACCCCCTTAAAATAAAATTTTCCCTCGAAATTTTCCGGGGTTATAAATCGTTTACCACATGAAAGTTTATTTCATAGAATCCCACATCATAAAAAGGAATAATGAAAATAAATTTTATAAATTAGAGTAAGAAACGTAATGGTTACCATAATTAACTCATCACTGGGTTTCCAAATAGGAGAACATAGGTTAAAATGTTGATATAGAAGAGAAATCTAACCATCATATTCTGATGGAGAGTGGTAGATGAAGGGGCTATGAAAAATCCAATAATAACAAATCCATAAATTTGTGATGATCTAAGGTACCATTTGATCAATCGGATATGAGAGTTCTAGGACAACATTTTTGTTTTTCAAGATCATTTCACTAAAGTTGATTTATTTTTTGAATAAGGATAAATACTTACTTGATTTCAGTGTAATATCATTGTTGGTCATTCCATGAACAATTTCCACTTCATCTCTTATTTAATGAAATATTGTTGAATTTCTCATTCTTTAAGTATTAGTCGATCATGCGATAGAATGATAGGTCATTCCATCTGTCTCAAACATAAGGTTAGCAAAAGTTATTAAATATACATAAGTCCATGTATGATGAGATTAATCGTATATTGTTCCTAAAATTGACTTATAATTCATCTATCATATCACTTAATAAAATAATTTTAATTTATACTAACTTGGGACTTCTTATAGGCCAGTGGTAGGCGATAAAGGTCTGTCGCACTTCGATTGTGGCGTCGATTCCCAAAACCTTGTTTGACGCGATGGGTTGTCCTCCGTCTGGCAGGTTGTCCTTTTTCTAAAACTATTAACATTCTAGAAAAAGTTTTAGCCATAAAAAATTCTATCTGATGTACAACTTAATCCATTCCAACCTTTAGTCTTATCGAAAATACTTCTGTCCAATCTTATAGTATAAAGAAAACTATTACTAGAAATGTCATCTACCAAGAATGTGAATACCATCATTTATCCCCCATATATCATAAGATATATCTTGTTGGTCACATTCCAAACATGTAAATACCTTAATAATGTATTCTCTTGAAACATTAATTCCAATAGAAGCTTAGTGAAAACATAAATGCTATCAAAATTCTACTCTTTCAAAATACCAAAATCCCAAAATTTATATATACTCAATCCATGATATCACTTTTTCCTTATATCAGTCATGAGAACATTAATACTATCAAACATTTCATTATCTCTTTATCCCTTCGTTATAGACATATCATCTGATTTCCAAAAATATTTCAATCACTTCTCATGGTTATCGGTACCATATTCTTATGGAAAACCACAATGGACCAATACATAGATATTATAAAATACCATAAAATTACCTCAACAACATTATTTTTGAATACCAATACATAAACACTTTAATACATCCTCTTCAATGATTGTCATTGGATAATTCCTTCCTTGATTTAGAAGTAACCTCTTAGGTCTGGGCATTGAGTTTGGTAATTCCCATGTTCTCATAGATAAGTCATTGAACTCCATAATAGTTTTTCACTCTATGAGAATTTTCCCAACATATATAACATTTTCCCCTCCATTTGATGTATTCATCATGGTTCGTATTCCCTTTTTTAGAAATCTCAATCTACTTTTCTCTATGCTCCTCACCATGCGAACATGCATAAAAGTCCATCTTCCTCTTATTTGATGAATTAGGAATATAACTAAAGTTTAACTTGTTAATCATATATCTCGATGAATGATTCATCATAATCACAATATAATTCTCTCTAGTCATTACACAATTTCGTTGCTCATAGTAACCAATTTTTCCATTGGATTCAATGTTGACCCAATTCCTTCTGGTTCCCTCCATTAACTAAAACACAAAGTGAATTCTCTGAGAGGAAAATTCATACTAGGAAATAAACATAATAAAGGGGGAGTAACTTAAATATCTAATACCTATGGTTTAATTCTATGATTGTTATTATAATTCTAGTACTATAACCTATAATTATACTTAAACTTAGGTACATCCCTTGACATACCATAGAAATATCTCTAGGGATCTCCCTAAAGTTTTCGCATCCAAGTTTCCAAAGGTTATCTATACCTTCACTCTGATACAAACTGTATAGACCCAAAGCTTGAGGTACATAGACATTACATTACTTTTGCGGAATACTTAATACATAAAAAAAATAGACATCCAAAAACTGTATTAGTTTTGTGTCTTCGGAAACTCGAAGACAATCTTCTAATCATGGTGAAAGATCTTCAACATCTCCCATAAATATCTTCCCCTTTTGTTTTATTACCTAAAATATTTTATTTATATCCTGGGAAAAATAAAACATAAAAAGGGTTAGCTCTAATTTTTAGTAAGGGTAAACATGGAGAAAATAAAAACAATCCATAAACATTTGAATGTAAAAACATGAACATAAATCATCAAAATCTTAAGCAATGACTTAAATCATGACAGTACATAAGGCATAGATCATAGAGGAACATTAATCATGATAAAATTGAATTGAAATAAAACATTTAATTATGGAAAACCATTAAGAAAAATATATTATTTCTATATTAGCCAAGGCATTGCTTCTAAGACCATCATAGCAGACAAAGTCCATTACTAAATTTGGATTACCTGTCGTTCCATCCCTGTATTATTGTACCACATTTACATGACATTACATCAATGTCTATCTCATGAGATATAAATCATTACCCAATTAATTGGATGGATATATAGGTCCCACCCATCTCATAATGATATCATTTTTTCCTGTGCAACAAAATAAACATAAATCATTCATCACTACCCAAAGAATAAAATGGGTTTTATAAACATCATCCCATCATAAAATAATCCATATAAAACAAAAGGATATCATTTCATCATAATAAGAATCAAACCATTTAAATAATACAAACATTATACTTGTAACATAACTATATAAAATAATTTCATCTTGGATGGGAAATAGTTTTCGAAAAACACTTGAAAGGAATTCTTTATGAAAATATCCTTTTCTTCATCAAAATCATTTACTTTTCTCAAAATGTCATGAGATTTGAAAATTAAAAATTTTTGTTAAAAATAATCACGAAATATTGTATGGGAAGATACATGGAAATAAGGAATTATAAAACCGTAAAAATCCATTCACGCCGTATAAGTTAAAAAACAGTATCCTCGTATTTTCGCCAAAAAAGTCAAAAAGTTCCTCATTTGGTAAAGAAAAGAAAGATTCCTTCCATAACACAATGTAAAAGTCAAATAGGGTTAAAAAATACTTTAAACATACATTGAGTAATATTAAACACTTTATAAAAAACATTTTTATGGGAATGGATGAAAAATATAACCACAGTAAATACTTACGTTTAAGCAATCTCGGATAAAAATGAGATTGCAGAATTATCCCTTACATTATGTAAAATTTCTTCTGTATGTGCCCAAGGCTCTTTTATAGTGGGTTTAAACATATTTTTAACTTTTAGCTAAAACATAATAATATTTATGATATCATATATGATTCACTTATGGCTATATATTACACATTCATTTTCCAATTCCATTTTAAAGCAGTGTTTTGGGTAAAATTGTTTCATTTATCGTCAATGTTTTGACTTATAATTATTTATATGATTACTTATTTCATGATTAAATACTTCCAGAATGTAAAAAATGATTTATATATAATATGTATTCATAATATACATATATATATATATAAATATAAAATAGATTGATAAATGGAAAGAAATACACTGTCCATCGAGACGGTAGGTCGTACGTACGCGTGAACGCTATTTTCCTTTCTTTATTAAATTGAATGGAAGTAATTAAATAACATATACATAAATCCAGTATAATTAATATGTAATATATTTCATGATTATTTATTATATATACTTTATAATCAATCTTGAATGGTTAACTTGGATAGTGAATCTCATCATATCGTGGAGACGGTAATCCGTACGTACGCATGAGTGATGATATCATTCCCATATTTATTGAATGGAATTAGAGTGGATGATATAATATATCAGAATTAGTATCATGTTATAATAACCATATATAGTTATTATTTACACTATTATACACATCCAAGTAAGGTGGTGGTAGAAAAACAGATTACACCACGGTGTGGAGACGGTATTTCGTACGTACGTACGCGCGGTGATTTCATTTTCCGTAGGATGGACAGAAGGTGAAATAGGGTTGGTTAATATTTATAATAATATATCAGTATTTTAATGATACTGATTATATTACTTTATTAAGAAACAAGAAAATAAGAGGATGTAGAAGAAGAAATGAACTTGAAAGAATCTATAAAGGATATTAACTCTACTTCGACGCGCATATTTTAAACCTCATCTTAGGGTACTAAAGATGGACATTGAAAAAGACGAAGATCTCTGGTATGTTTATAGGGAAGTGGATAATAGAAATGGGAATTTTTTGGCCAATCTTGAATCCAAAAAGTGGTGTGAGGGTAAGAGGGAGGAGTTCCCCTTTTATAAGGGATGAGAAGGGCACTTTTGGAAAGCTCACAAATACTAATTAATAATAAAATCAAAACTCACATAAAAACATCCAAAAGTGACTCAATTAAAATATGAGATGAGATATTATGTTAATCTCATCAAAAAATAAAATTTAGACATGTTTTAAGTTTTTTTAAACCTTATCATTTTGATTTATCCTTATTTAATCTATTTAATTTTATTTCTGGCAATATTATTCTAATTTTTTTAATTATTATAAATATTTACTTATGTTATTTGAATTTTACATAATTAGATAAATTATTAAATTTTATACCAGATAATGTTTAATTTGTAATTTTTAAATACTTTTGTGATTTTTAAACAATTTAATAATATGTTATTTTTATAACATATCAATAGTGTCAATTTTGACACTATTCGCTTATTTGAATTTAAATTAAATACACAGAGAAGATATATTCAAAAAAATATTTAATATATTCCTAACTTGTAATATTCATCTAAAAAATTCATTTCTCACATTAATTTGTTAATATAAAATTTATTTTAATAATTGTAAAACCATTTATTTGATACTTCCCTTAACAAAATAATTACTACATCATTTTTTATAATTATTTAATATACATATTTTGGCATTAAAATTAAAAATAAAATACAATGATGTATATAAAACTAATATATTCCATAAGAATACTTTTACTCAAATTTATCATCTTAAAATCACAACATTTAAATTGTTATATTTATTAAATCAGGAAGGTGACATCTTTGACATCATTTAAAATAAAATAATATAAGTGTCATAATCTCTTCTATATGGATCCAAATGGTCAAATATATGATCATTGGATGATTATGGTTTACATGTACATGACCAATAAGTATTTTTCAGGTTTTAATGCCTTTTATGGTCACTATTAGTTTAATAAAAACTGAATTATTGATTTTTCACTAAATAAAAAATTTCTGCATCACTATTGTGTCACCATTAATGATAATTATTTAATCCCTAAAAATTATAAACAAATTTACATGATTTAGATAATTTTATTTTCTTTCTGTTTACTATTTATGTTTGATGTTTTAAAAAGTTTATCACTAAATTAAAATTATTACATTTATATGATATAAGAGAGTGACATGTTGTCACTTTCTTTGGTTTTAATAAATATTACGTCCTTTTTATGGTCAACAGTCCATGAAATGAATCTATTATGACCCTTAGGTGATATGGGTCGACTTTTATCTTTTCAATAGAATTTTGGTAGGTGTTAGGATAATTTTATAATATTATTTTTACCCTTAATTACATGATTTATCTTTAACTACGGTAAATAAAAATTACCGTAGTTACTATTCATAATTCCCAAAAATAAAAACTATCCTATTAACATACTTTGGACCTAAAAATTCCAAATATGGAATCCATTTTTCCAAATTCAATATATATTTATGTGGCAGTATTTAATTTAAAATTAATCCCGCTATTGAGAAAATGGGTTTTAAAATTTAAAACATTGCAAAAGATTGAAATGTTTTTACCTATGAATTCAATGTAAAATTAAATACAATGACATAAATTGTATTAAATGGTAAAAATATATTCTATTTATACATTAAAACCATTCAATATAATAATTTAACCATACAAATTATCTCGATGAAAAAGTTGTTTTTAATTAAAATTTTACGTATTTTTACTATTAATCAAAATATAAAACTTATCAGAAAAATATTCAAAATTTATCCAAAGTAAATTTTTGGTATCATGATTCCAAGGAAGAAGATAAATATATCAAAATTAACTTATAAATCTATCAAAAACTATATTCAATGTGGGTGTGCCATCAAAAGGCAGCAAAACTGAATTTTTTGAGAAATACTTCTTTTATCAGAAAAAATTGATTTTATTCTCATACCTCATTCTAGAAAATTTGAAAGATGAATTATAATTTTATAAAATTAAAAATTTGGTTAATACTATTCATAATGGATAGTTCATAATAATTTTATAATAATATATCGTTGTTTAGTGAAACTCAGTATTGCGTACAACACATGCTATTGAGGACGGTCGCTCTTGCGTGCAACACAAGCCAAGAATAGTGTTGCGTATACTAAAAGCTAATACGGTGTTATGTATAGCGCAATCTAATCATGGTGTAGTGTACAAAACAATACATAAAAGAAATTAAAAATAATATTTCTTTTAAAATCTTGGGGTGTTACACGGATCTCCTCCATCTGATACAAAGGAATCCTTCTCATCTGAATCATCACTATTCTGTGGCTCCTCCTCATTAGATCCTAGACCTGGATCTCTCTTATCTTTTGGTGTATTTGGATAGTCAACTGTATTGAACTTGTCATATATCTTCTCATCATCAATAACCTACTGCCTTCTCCATGGATTCCATCTAATCTTCATGTACTTACATACTATTCTTGTGATACAAAATTTTTTCCTTACCACCACTGTCTCATCTTGAGACTCAGCTACCCCCATCACTTTAATCATAACCAAAATAAATTTGTAAAAGAATAATGAATTGGTTCTTGATTTGGTTCTTGTCATATCCTCTCGTTGAATCATTAATAGCCTGCACATATTCACCTTCACTCCATACCCTAAGAGGTGAAATAAATAAATATATTGATACCTCATATTTGCAAAGTCCCCTCTTCCTGGACTTAGCACATGTTGAATAAATTTGAACATAAATCTATTTTCCACATCCATCTCAGCAGCGACCACCATTCTCTGCTTGCCACAACTAGTGAGCTCCTCTAAGGCAGTCTCATAGTCAAATATGTCACTAGTAGGAGTTATTGTCCTCGATGAATACCCAAATAATCCTTCTTGTGGTACCTTCATGCATTCATCCCATTCAATGGATGAAAAATATATTTCCTTTACATTTACCAATGAAAACATTCTACTCTCTTTATCAGATTTCTCAAAGCACACAATAGCATATAACTCTGTTATCAGCTGCAGATAATAAAGACCATTGTTGTTTGTGAAACATTCTAGCCATCTCTACTCCCCCAATACTCATAGGGTCATTTATTTTCTTGAAAAAATCCATTCTTCAAACAACTCCTTCTCAATTACAATTTCTCTATTTTGCAATTGTGTGTTCACTGGACGCCTCCCCGACCTTGTCCTACTAACACTGCTACATGCTTCAGGCCCTGTCTTTTGCTTCTTCCCATTCGGCACATCAATGTCTTCTCTATCAATTGGGAGTTTGGTATTTTCCATATCTAGATTGAAGAACATAGTATTTTCATGAGATTTTGGGATTCAAGGAGTTGGTTTTGAGAGAGGAGAGTTCAGCAGATTAAAAAGTAACTTAGTCATAGTTTTTATCATTTAAGAATCACAAAATAAATAAATTAATCATAATAAGTATAATATAAATTATACAGATTATGGTGGCTAAAGATACAGAAGATTAAAAATAACACAACCTAATGGTAACACATACCTATGAGGATTCCTACTAGTGAGGTGTATCGGTGAGGTTCATACCAGTGAGGTATAACAGTGAGGTTTCTAACAGTGACGTTTTTAACGGTGAGGTTTTTAATGGTGAGGTTTTTAACGGTGAGGTTTTTACCCTAAAAAGTCTATCATTCCTAATTCATGTTAAATGTTACTTAACCTCTATGAATTTAAAGGCTTTTGGAAAATTTCAGCTAATTGATTTTCAGTACCTATAAATTCAAAAGTAATATCACATACTTGGTAATGATCTCTCAAAAAGTGGTTCCTTACATCAATGTGTTTGTTCCTAGAGTGAGACTTAGATTCATGGAAATGTTAATCACACTAGTGTTATCAATGATTATAGATACTTTTCAAAACTGATATCCGTAGTCCAATAATGTTTGTTTCATCCACAGAATTTGTGTATAGCAACTACCAGCAGCTATATACTCTACTTCAATAGTAGACAATGTGACAAAGTTATTCCTTTTCTACACCAGGATACTAAGGACTTACCTTGAATATGACATGTTCTAGATGTGCTATTTCTATCTAACTTGCAACCAGAAATGTCAACATCTGAATAACGTATTAAATCGAATGATTTTTATTTTGGATAATACAATCATACGTTTGAAGTATGTTTAAGATATTTGAAAATTATGTTAACAGAAATTATGTGTGATTATTTTGGATTAGCTTGAAATCTTGCACACATGCACACACTATTCATAATATTAGGTCGACTAGCAGTAAGATAAAGTAGACTCCCTATCATACCTCTGTAGTTGGTTTGATCCACTGTTTTTCCAGTTTCATCTGCGTCCAACATACAATAGTACTCATAGGTTTATCACATTACATAATAAAATCTAAAATAAATCTTTTTAAAATGTCCTTTGTATATTAAATTTGTTTAAAATAATACCATTTTCATTTTGAAAGACTTGAAATCCAAGAAAATATTTGAGTTCCCCCATTAAACTCATTTCAAATCCATTTTTCATTCAATTTGATAAATCAGTACACAAATAATTTTTAGAAGATCCAAAAATAATATCATCAACATAGATTTGTAATATCAAACCATCATTAGAAATTCTTTTAATAAAGAGAGTTGGATCAGCAATCCCTTTTGAAAAACCGTTTGAAATAAGAAAACTACTAAGTCCATCACACCAAGCTCGTGTAGCTTGTTTTTAACCATATAAAGCATTAGAGATCTTAAAAAATCGATTTGTAAAATGAGGATAAGTAAATCCAGGGGGTTGATCAATAAAAACATCTTCGATTAACAAACTACTTAGAAAATCACATTTAACATCCATTTTATATAACTTGAAATTTATATGAGTAGCATAGGCAAGTAGAATCCTAATAGCATCTAATATGTCTACATAAGCAAAGTATCCCTCATAATATATTCATTCCTCTTGAATATATCAATTTGAAACTAGCATTGCTTTATTTATAACTATATTTCCAAATTCATCAACTTTATTTCTAAAAACCCATTTAGTGCCTATGGTCATGGTGTCTTTAGGTATATGAACTAATTTCTAGACTTGGTTTTATTCAAATTGATTTAGTTCTTCTTGAATAGAAATTACAAAAAATTCATCATTGATAGCATCATTGATATTTTTAGGTTCTAACTGTGAAATAAACGCTTGATGTTCAACCTAGTTTCTTATAGAAGCTCTAGTCTGTGTCCCTCTATCATGATTACCAACAACAGCAACTAAAGGATGATTCTTTAGAATCCCAGTTGATCTAGTAAAGTTAGGACTAGAAATTTCAAGTTCTTCTCTATGTTAGAGTTCACAAGGAGTAGATTCTGTAATATTTCCTGAACTGGTTGTCTTTACAACAGTTTTGTTGATTTTATCATTATGTTCTAGAATAAAAAAATATTTTTCAAGATTTTCAAGAGAAGACATAGGTTCATGCAGATTAGTTTCATCAAATTTTATGTTAATAGATTCATCCACACATTTAGTTCTGTTGTTAAAGACTCTACAAGACTTTCTGGTTATAGAGTAACCTATAAGGATTCCCTCATCACTTTTAGAAGAAAACTTGTCAAGATTATCCTCTGTATTAAGAATAAAGACTTTGCAACCAAAAACTCTGAAGTAACTAACTTTAGGCTTCCTATTATTCAATAGTTCATAAGGAGTCTTCTTGAGAACAGGTCAAATAAAGACTCTATTTATAATATAACAAGCTGTATTCACAGCTTCATCCCAGAGGTAAATAGGTAGGTCATACTCATTGAGCATAGTTCATACAATTTCCTGAAGGGTTCTATTTCTTCTCTCTAATACACCATTCTATTGAGGTGTCCTAGGGGAATAGAAATTATGATTGAAGCCACTATGTGAGCAATAAGATTCAAACTCATGATTTTCAAACTGACGTCCAAGATCACTTCTCAAGGTCTTAATCTTAATTCCACTAAGATTATATACAGACATGGAGTATTTAATGAAATTGGAACAAGTTTCACTTTTGTGAGCAAGAAACCCAAGTGTATATAGAAAAGTCCTCTAGTAAGACATAAGGATAGTGCATCCAATTTCAACTAGAAACTCTAGAAGGTCCAAAAAAATCCATGTGAACCAAATAAAGATGTTGATAAGTTGAAATTCTTTCTTTAATTTGAATGAATCTTTATGTACCTTTCACTTTTTACAGGGAGTACAAACTTTGTCTGATAGAAATTTTAGTTGAGGTAGGTATCTAACTAATTTTTTCTTAGTAAGTTTCCTCTGTGAATGAACATTTCAGTGCCCTAAACATCTGTTCCATAGCCACGATTATTTATGATAAGCATTTAAGCATGTAAATTTTTTTTGGAAAAAAAATTTAAATCTACAGCGTAAACATTTTCATTTCGTAAGGCATTAAATTCCAAAACATTTTTAGAATCAAATATATGGAAAGCATCATTTTCAAATTTAACATTGAAACCATCATCACACAACAGATAAACGCTTAACAAATTATATTTTAATCCATCAACAAATAATACTTTGGAAATTAAAACTGAATCAGTGTTACCAATTTGGCCTAGAATGATGATCTTTCCTTTCGAATTATCACCAAAGGTGACATGTCCTCCAACAACCTTGTTTAAACTCTTGAAGCATGAGTAATATCCAGTCATATTCACTGAACATCCACTATCCAAGTACCATGTCTTCTTATGGGAACTCTTAATGTAGGTTTCTTCAGATGTGTTAGTCATGAAACATATATTAGCTTTTGAGATTTTTCATCCTAAGTGGAATCAGAATCACTTGAACTATCTTCGAAATAACTCCAAGTTTCTTTCATAGCAATCTTATATTTTTTCCTTATAGTCATATTTATTCGTGTATTTTAACTTTGGAAAGTCTGATTTTACATGTTATTTCCTTTTTCATTCATAACACACTATCTCTTCACTTTTATCAGACTTCTTCCAATCCTTTTTCCAATTACCTCATTTGACATATAAACCCTTATAATTTGGTTTTCTGAAAATTTAATTCTTCCTATTGAAATTCTTAAACCGTATGGCTATCTGATACATCTCTACATCACTATCAGAATTTGAACCTTCACTTGTTGAGATTTCAGTTGGTATGTGAGATTTTTCTTTGTCCTTGCTCTTTGAGGTAGTAGACTTAAATTCCATTGACTTCTTCGTTGGTTCATCATCTTCATACTTCTTTACTTTCAACTCTTCTTCATACATGAATAGCATACCAATATGTTCCTCGATAGGAAGAGCACCATTGTCATAAGATTCTATAATTGAAACTGATGTGCCTCTCCATCTGTCAAGAAAACATCTTAGTATTCTCATGATTTGATCTTTTTCAGGAAAAAATTTTCCAAGTGAGCTCATTGTATTTAAAATTTCGTTGAACCTGAGATACATGTCAGAAATATGTTCATCATGATTTATTTAAAAATTATCAAACTTAATAGTGTAGGTATTCAATATCATTTCATTAACATTAGTTTTTCCATCATGATAAACACCCTAGGTATCCCAAATATCATAAGCAGTTTTATAAGTTGATATTCTATTAAATTCATCATCTCCTAAAGCACAATACATGGAATTCATTTATTTACAATTAATATTGTAAGCAGTTTTAGTAGGTTCATCCCAAGTAGATCTTTTAGTTTCTGGAATCTTATATAGAGTCTCTATAGAAGTCTAGATATCAAAACCCATACTTTCTAAGTGGATTTTCATTTTTAGTTTCCATTGGGAATAATTAACACCATTAAAGAAAGGTGTCATGTTGGTAGAAGCACCTTCTACTCTATTATCCATAATTAGATTTTAGTAAATAAATTTAAAGAGATAAAATTTACTAGTAACATAAATTTAAGATCTTTATGATACAACTAAAATCTCTGTTTAAAAACAGAGTGTTCAAAATCCTTTATTAAGAACAATCCTTTGATACCAAATGTTGGTCGGAGTGAACACTCAAGAGGTGGGGTAAATTGACTTCCAATTAAAATTTCTATTTAAAAATATATGATTAAAAATACCCCAAATAAAATAAAAATTAAACTATAGTGAATTTATAATGATTGTATGTATTCAATTAGTTTCTCAAGAGACTGATTATTTCTTATTTAACTCAATCTGAAGATTAATTTTCTTTTGAAACTAAATAACATGCTAACAAAATTTATAAACACTTACTAGTTAAACTATGAGAGTAACTTTAAAATAAATTTGTATTTCAAAGTACATAGTAGCAGAATAGAAAATAACTTAAACTGAATATAAGATGCACAACAGATATAACCAAGAGGTTCAGTCTCAAGCTGAGAATTATTCCTCTCAAATAGTTTATATAAAACATTGATCCACACCATGTATAATGGAAAAAAATTACAAAGACTATCTAGGTACTAAGACCTCTTCCATAGTTATATGTGGGAAAACAAAAACAATAGCACACAGGATATCCAGGTCACACTTGACCTCTACCACAATTTACAGTGGGAATTAAAAAGATTCAGAAGGTTTGAGTGAGTATTTTAGATATCCACAAGTTCAGCACATGAGATAGTGTGTGTCTAAAAATATAGAGCACACACACTAATTAAAATTTAAATATATGAAACACAATAGAGGTAAACATATAGATAATAGTTTAGAATGCTCTATGTGTTTTAAGTGAAGCTCAAAACTCCTTGGATTGATAGAGATGCAACTTTTAGTCCTTTTCTGGTTATTGTCAAGAAAAACAGAGTATCATTTTTTGTATTTGACTTCTAGGTCCAGGTTGATCAGTCTAATCAGCTTGAGTGCAAGTGAACTAATTGAAGCTCTTTTCTCCCTGAATGTTCAGGGTGTAAGGATTCGGTATGTACTCTTCCTTTTTCTTCTATGCATGTTGGTCCTTTGAGTATTTCTATAAGATTGTCTCGTATGTGCATGGAAAGACTAACTGATCATCACTCTCTTACTATAGTTGTTTGAGGTTCACTTATATAGATTTTTCTCCGACAATAAGAATGATTACATTTTTATTGGTATGAGGTACGATTCCTATAATTCCAACCACTATCATTAATTATTATCAGGTGCATTAAAAAATCAAATATGATCTTTAGCATTATATTAATAATATTGAAAATTTATAGACTTTGAGTAACAGTGACCGGTTAACAGTCATCTTCCATTAGTAGCTCTCTGTCGGTAGACTTGTAACATTGGACTTGTGTCAATGGAAGCCTTCTATGAGTAGATATTACTCTGTGTAATAATATCTCTATGTATCGGTAACCCCTTCTATCGGTAGAATCGGTCTATCAGTAACATTCTTGTACCGGTAGCTGCTTAATCAGTGGATTTGTCTGTATCGGTGGACTTTGTATCAGCAGCTCGGTATCGATGGACTTCATATCGGTAGCTGTTTGTCTATCTGTTTGTATCAGTAGGTCTGTCCGTATCATTTCCTATACTTATTGGTATACTAGATCTATCCGTGAATGTTTTTTTATAGGTGACCATTTTTTACCGGTGACCATTGTCTATCGGTGACCATTGTCTATCAGTGAACTTTTCTGTTGGTATACTAAGTACCGGTAGGTCTGTATCCATGACCCAACACTTCATTCTTATCTGTTATATGAAAACCATATTCAGAGTGAGTCAGAATCATTTTGAGACAAGTACTAACATAGAAAATCATTGAATAATATATCCCAAATATCATTTTGATATTCTTATCAACATAAAGTAGGATAAAAATGTAATTAATATATAAATGAACATTATTTGGGATTATCAAAGCATATTGAAACATAATTGATATTATCAAAACAAATTAAAGCATAATTGGGATTATCGACACATATTAAAGCATAATTGGGTATATCAAGGTTAGGTCAAAAATTAATAATGTTATTATAATTGAGTTATAATAACACTACTTATAATTATAAATGATGATTATATTAATTTTATAACTCTATTAATGATTATTCATTTTGTTTGATAAGAATTGTGTCTTTATAATTAAATTGAAGTTGAATTATTAATTAATGAATTTATTGTGATGAATTAATGAATTTTGGAAATAATTAATATTTTATTAAAGTTTTGTTGTCAAATTAATTTTATGAATAATAAATGTGTATATAATATTTATGAAATCAATTGAAATTTTAAATAAGGCTAAAAGCTGTTTTGTTTCAAAACGCATTATTTCTTAGTAAATGTCATTTTTTATTTTAAAATTGAAAATTAAAATATATAGAAAACACTTTTTATAAAATAAATATTATTTTTTGAATCAGGACTTTGAGATTATCTAATAGTGATTTTGTCATAATTTTCTGAGACAATCGAATTTTTGGGTAAAAATTAAATACCGAATAAATATATAATGTGTTTTATAACATCATAATGGTCTAATAGTGATTGAATAAAATACTATAAAAGGGATATTCGGCCAATATATGTTTTACCATTAAAATAATGTGATTCTATATTTGTTTTACTAATGTTATAATGCATATGTGATCCCTCTAAGACATATAAAATGGTTTAACATTTTAAAATGATTTTCATTGAGAGTGTGACTCACCTCCACATAAGCAAGACAAATATTTTAATATGTTCAGACCATTTCCTTATAAAATAGTTTTTACCACTCCACATTGGTACAAACCATGGACAAAAACCAAGGCACGGTTTGTGGTTTTGATTTGTTTAATGTGTAGTTTCCAAAACCCAAATAATAAATAATTCCCTCTCATTTTGTATATAAACCCACACAAACCCTCGTTAATATTCACTAAAATCATTTGGAGCTATAAAAAAGTCTAATTCATAATTCCTAGAGTCCTCAAAATTTTCCCCCAATTTCTCATGAAGCCTCTCGCAATACTTTGCAATCACAATGCAAAATAAGGGATCCTCACATTCCTCTCCTTTGAATATCAAGAATCTTTTATGAAATTAGTTCTTGTAATTTCGAATGGTTATAATTTAATTATTTTATAATAATTATATTACTGTATATTTGATGTTATTTGAATGTGGTATTATTTATCCTCCCCCATTTTTACCCTTACGTAAGCCGTTACATTGCTGAAATTTTGTAAGGGATCCTCCACCCTCCTAATTCCCCATGCATTATTTTCATGTAATGTCTTTTAGTTTCATCTATTCCTATGTTGGGATATTTTATTAAATATACTCATTACTTCTAATTTGATTTATAAATAATTATACCCCCTTTCACTATCATTTATTTTTATTTTTATACCTTATGTACACCTGTTACCATGCCGAAATTCTGTAAGGTATTTCTCTCTTCATATTTCCATTCAAACTTTTCTACCATATTATGTATCTAAAGTCAATATCATATGTTGCGATATTATGTTACATTATCCCCTTACTGTCTATATCATGTATAAATAATGAACGACCCATTTTTCTCTCATCATCCAAACTTATGAATTTCTATATGACGACGTTATGCTGCCGAAATTGAACCGTGAATTTCCAAGACAAAATCATCGTGTAGTGAATATCATACCCATTTATATATCAAGGGTATGAAAAAATTTGATTTTATAACATTTAATAGTAATTAAATGTATTTATTCCATATTCTATATTTTTTTAATAACTTGTGATGTTAAATGATTCCATGTTATATAATCCATGTGGCGTACTTATGCATGAAATGAAATGTTTATGAATGGTGCACCCTGATAGCACTCCAATGTGTTGGGTAATGTTTATTATCATGATAAACTATTATAAATGAGGTTTTAATAATTCTAATTCAAGTGTAAAGAGAGTTTACTCATGGCAATTCATGTGAAATGAGAGTTTAATCATGCTAATTCATGCGCAATGATGGTTTACTCGTGCTAGTTCCTGTGCAACGAGAGTTTACTCATAAAAATAAATGTCATATGAGACTTGGATCATTATAATATGATGTTTTCTATTAGTTACACATTAACATGTTATTATAATCATGATATATCATGCTTTTATTTTCATGTTTCTCTTGTGCTCCATTGATATTTCCATTTCATAACAATTATTGTATTTTTTATGTTATGGCTTGTTTACTCCCTTGCTAGGATTTATAGCTCACCCTTTTCTTATGTATGTCTTCATGTAATCACATAAAATTCTATGTATGAAGTGATAATATTTTCATGTAAAAGAACTTTTCTGTAAATTTGTCTTATTTTATGTCCAAAGATATCATGTAATGTTCCTAATTTCCCATGACACTAGACCTCTTGATCCTCATAGTTTCATTAAGTGATTGTTTATGTAATAATGATTGTTTAAATATGAAATAAAGAGAAGTTATATTATAATTTAAATATATTTAAATGATTTACTATGAATGGAAATGAAATTTGAATATTGAAATGTTGATAAGTTTAATATTTTATGTGTTATGATTGAACAATCGTACTTCGACATTTGACAGGTGGTTATGTGATATACCAAATACAGGTGGTTCTTGGATAATACAAAGATGGTTGGTTCTATTATAAACCATGGATGAATGGTTATGTTATAACCTCCAATGCATTGGGTATGAAATTTGACCATATGGATATTTCATTCATAAGAGTTACATGTATGGAAGTCGAATGTATGTGTTTTTCATTTATGTATGATTATTTCCCAAGTTATCTTTATATGTTATATGTTGTTTATATGGATTTTATGTTAATATTATGATTAAAAATGGTAATAATTTAAATTATAATATTATTAAAGTATTTACTACTTCTTTATGGAGAAAATAATTACTTTATGATAAAGTATTTATTATTTACATATTTTAGAATGACTAAAAATTTCCTTATTTGTGTATCCTTTACTATGATTTTTATGATAATCCCCAGTTTTAATGTTTTTTACATAGTATTTAAGGGATAATAGAGTAGAGTACTGAATTATGGAAAAGATATTATGATTAAAAATGAAAACGAACAATGTTTCATATCAGAAGATTTTGTTTTATTAATGAAATTGATAATATTGGAATTCTCCACTTTTGTATTTCTATTGTATTTTTATGTATGAGTTATGGGTTAATTATCTAAAACTATAAACATGAAAAGATTTTCTATTTGACATAATCTATAATTCTTGACTTAGCCCAAGATTATATAATGTTTAAGGTCAGTTTCATAAAGCTGATTTTAGAGGATGGTTTAGTCAACATTAGAGATTAGGATCTTTTTTAAAGTGTTAGGGATATCATCATGAGTTTATGATTTTAAGCTTTATTATAATATTAATATCTTCAAATAATTTTTAAGACTTATTATATTAAATTTTAAGGGGATTAATGGTATTTTTGGTGACATTCACCTATGAAGTAATTATGTGTAATTACTTTTTGGGATGAAAAAATGAAATGAATGACATAAAATTTTAGGCTAAAACATGTTATTATTAATTTTGAGGATAATATTGTAATAATGTTATAATAATTATATTGTTTTTTAAAAAGTAGAACCAATAGGATGTGTGAAAACCCATCATATTGGACAATGTTGGATGAATTGAACGCACAAATAAATGGTGATAAAGAATTATCAACTACCATTATCCTATTCGATGTCCCTGGTTAGAATGAATTTGTTTTAGTTATGAGTTTTGATGGAATAAGAATATGTTGATTTTGGAAACTTATGTTTTATCAAATGGATATTCTTGGTGTTGGGAAAATTATTTTTGGTTTTAGTGAAAAATATTATTTTAGAATAAGTTCACTATTTTGGAAATTTTTATGATTACGTTAAATATAATACTATGGGATTTTAATTGAGGAGTAATGGTTTAATTTTATTTTTTATGAATCTATGATTTTATTTGCACACATTTTAGGAATTATGTTATTTATTTAAATTGTTTTTCTATCATGGAGAATGTGTGATTATATTAATTACATTTTTGTATAAGACATTAAGAGTGGTTGAAGTTATTTCTTGATAAACGTTTAAATTTATCTTGGTAGATAATGTGATCAAATCCTTATGAATTTTGGTTTTCAATCTTAGTTTGGATTATTTTGAGCATTTTTTAGAATAATTATTTTGTGAATTATTTTTGTTTAATTTTTTTATCAAATATTGAATTCTAGAGATTAAATGTACCTTTTCATCATCCAGTGATTTATTATTTTTTTATAATTGTTTTATCATATCCTAACCATTTTGGTGTTGGTTAATGTATAAATATATTATAAAGATATAATTAATATTTTTTGAATTATGATACTATCTAGAATTTGATTGTAGTTCTTCAAGCGTGAAAAATCCATCAAAAATACTCATAATTTGGTGAAAAATATGAGTATATGGTGGAAATTGTCTAATGGATGGAAATCTATCTCTCAAGTAAGTGTTTTTCTTAATTTTCTCAGCCAAGGAAGTAAATTAATTTCACAAATTGATGAAAATGATCTTAAAAAATTTTCCATTTTATTTTCTTTCTACGAAACCAATAACCTTTTAAGAAATCACAAATTCATTGTTTTTTGATTTTTAAAATTCTCCTAACAATTATTTATATTACTATCCATCATAACATGATCATTATTTTTCTCATCCATATCCATGATTTCTTACATGGAAACCTAATATGCATTATCCCATGTTAAATTCATACATCAATTTCTTTATTTTACATTAAAGGTCTCATTAATCATTTTCCATTATGAGATTTCAACAAATTTGTTTTGAAATGTAAAACCTATAGTTTTTTATTATGTGTTAAAATTGCAAGGATGAATTTTCTAAGGGGAGGGGATATAATATAATATGTTTATTGTTTTTAAAAATAAATACGTTTCTCGATAGCGAACATGGTACTCCATATCAAGCATAAACAGAAAACAAAATATTAATATTTAAATTTTAACATTGCAACCTAACCGCAAGAATAGTGGGAATTGAATATATAAACTAAATTTTGGAAATAGGGTTTACACATGATTATATAATGATTCATTGGTAAAAAAATAAATTAAAAATGGAAATAAAAACCAATTGAATATAATGGATTTGTTTTTATGAAAAAAAATTGAAATGTGAATAATTATGTTTATAAAATAATAAAATTAATATAGTTTTATTATATTAATGAAATATAAATTCAATATAACGTCAAAAAATTAATTTAATGTGTTTTCTAGTCCTAATTTGTATAATTTATATTTTAAAAAATCAGCTTCTCATTTGGAAAAGGGAAATGAAAGGTTACATTTGTTGATAATTTGGTATTTTTCTCTTAAATTTTATATTTTAATGAATAGAAAAAAACAATGCATTTTAGTTGAAAAATACTTTTCATTGAAATTTATTTATACTGTTAAATATTATATTTTAATGGTTTTAAAGTATATTTATTTTATTTTTTTATCAATTAATAGAATTTATGCCATTTTAAAAAAATTTATATTAAAATTGGATTTAAAAACAATGTGAACTTTTTAAGGTCTTACTTTAAAAACAACTTTTCTCATTCCATCAACGAGATTATTTTTTAATTTATTTCTACTGATTATGTTATTACAATTTAGAAAATTGGATTTCATATTTTTAATCATAATTCATAATTAATTATAATATTTTCCTTTTATTTATAGACATAATGAATAGTAACTTTAGTAATTTTTTTATTACCATAGATAAAGAGAAATCAGGTAATTAACGTTTAAATATTAGAAAAAACAACCATAAAAAATGTCATAATATTATTGGATGAGAAATTTTAGACCAGGAAAATACATGGGCCAAAAGATTCACATTCTTAAGCCATATGGGTGATATTGTGACTTATAAAATTTTATTTAATGAAAACAGAAAGATGTCATCATCATGTCTCCAATAATTGTTTTAATATGGGTTCATATAAGTGAAATATTAGACTATAAAACGTTTATATAAATATATATAGATTACCTATATCATGGAAATTTATTTATAAATTTTATGAAATAATTAATTAAATTAAATTATTACACAATGATGATGTAACAATTTTTTTAATTAATTAATTAATCAAATAAATATATTATAAATATTAAAATAAATATAAGGAGACAAAATTGATTCTATCCATGAATTTTATTGAAGAATTGGACATAATGGTGCTGAATTAAAGGAGTTCTTCAAACTAGTCTCGCTATTATGATATTTTTTAAAATTGAAATAATAAAATTGTCAAAATTGATAGTATTGGTTTTTTGAAATATCAAATCATTTATTAAATTTCATAAAATTTATAAAAATACACTATTTGGACACATAGTTAGAAAAATCCCTAAAATGTCAAAAAAATCTTCTTTATTTTTCATTTGGATTGTTATGGTAATTATATAAAATCAAAATGTGTAAAAAACAAGATATCATGGTTTGATTGAAAAAATGTAAAATAATGGTTAAGAAAAGATATGGATTAAAAAAATACAGAAAACCCGTGTTATTTTTATTGGAAGAATTTATTTTCACCCATAATCATCCTATATTTTAAATAAATCAATTTTTCTTATTTGGAATAGAAAACTAATTTATATTAATTTAATACTTCTGATAATTCTAAGAGTGCCCTCCCTTATCTTATAAAATAAGACACATTAATCCCTATTTCTTATACATAAAAACCCTTTTTCTACCAATATCATCCAAAATCCCTTCCAAAAATACCTAAAATAAATTCTATAGGAATTATTATAGTAAGAACAACCTCCATAGAAGTGATGAGGTGTTTAACAATGGTTTCCATCCAAAGGAACAATAATGTTATTATTTAAGTGTATTTATTTTTTTCTTCTTCTACATCCTTCTAATATTCACCAACCATTATGAAATAATAAATATAATATCCGAAATATACTTATATCTTCTTATGTTAATCTTACCTACTAAATACATCTCCATTGTCATCAAATTAGAAATGAACTGTTCATTCATGTTTACAGCAGGCTCCTGCTCCCGCAAACCGATATAGTTCATTTTCATTGTTTTTTCTGAAAACATTGTATAATGAGGGAATAAAAATCTATATGTATAATAATAATTAAATATTTATCATTATGATATAATAAAATATAAATTATATTGTTACTTTCTAGGCGTAGAAAAATGATAACATCATTCGTGCGTACGTGTGAATTATCACATTCACGATGCGATGCGATTTGTTTTTATTGATCACATCACATGTATGATTTATATAAGAATATTAAAATTATTAATATTATGTTATTAACATTTTTATAATTATTTATGGATAATATAATAATTACCTTATTTTTATAATGATTAATGAAAAATGGAAATGTTACTGATGCATACGTTAGGCTTACCGTCTCCATGATTGTAATATTTGTCATTTTTGATATCCATATTTATTGAATGGATTTAAATGTATAATTGATATATAAAGGTTATTATTAGTTCATAAGTATTATTATATATATGATTTACTTATGGCCACAAGGAATATTGAAATCATACCATTTGCATTTTCGACTCAAGATCCGAATATCGACAAAAAGTCAGATACAAACATAAAAAATTAAGTTATTGTTATAACATGGTAATAAGTGATATAAAAGGTAACAATAATCCTGAAACAGGTTCTGCAAAAATTATAAATTAACCTATTTTTAATATTCTAGAAGGTAAATATTGTACGTGATGAGTCAGACTCAATGAAACAGATTTCATCTCAATTTACATTCTATTGAGACTTATTTGTTGTTATGAACCAATTAACTTTAATATGGTGTATAGACTAACCTTTTCGATATTATATCATGAATCTCCTTATTCTAATGATATTCTATGTTTTTTTAACCTTATTCTTTAATTATTTTTAATATAGTGTTTTGTAAGTGGTAAGGGCCATTTTTACTCAAAACCTCGTTTGAATGTTTTGATGATTAATTTTCAAAAATACTTCTATTTTATGTCAATGTTATCTAAATGGTTTTATGCATTCATTTATATGGACATGAATATTTTAAAATGGGTAATTTTTATTTTCTCACAAATGATTTCATAAATGGTATCCTTGTAAGGTACTTTATCTCAATCTCTTTTCATTGTGGCATATTTTGATGTTATTCACCACCTTCTTTTATAAGGTGTATCATAAAAATATTTGAATTTTAATTTATTTCAAATGTTTTAAAATGGAATATTTTTATATAATATTTCTTAATTATTAAAAAAACAAATGTAATATTTTTTGGTATATGTGGTGACAATTATTAGGTTAGAAATACTATAGGGATAATAGAATAGGGGTGAATTGTGTTCTTTTAAAAAATTTCACAATTCGGTTGATTCATATCAACTGCAGATAGAGATAGAAATGTTTCTGTATGAGATTATATGTAGCGGATATGCATAGAGATCAAATCAAATCAATTTATAGCAGTCCAGGGAACACAAATCCCATATTACACTCCACCAATCACCATCTCAGCGAGCATGGTGAATTTCACTAGTAAGGTCCTCGTATCATAAGACCGATCAATAAGTGAGTGAATGAAATTTTCAACCTCAAAAACAAAAGTATTAAAAAACAAAGACTTCTAGTTATTTTACAAGGAACCAATAAAACAACATCTTAGTGAAATAAGTTGTCACTGCACCACAACTGAATACGAGGAGTGAAAACTCCCAATAGATAAGATGTAGTTTGATGATAAAAAAATATATCTCACAGTTTCATTAGCACACAACTAATAAAAGATGTACCTTGTCTTTAGAAGAATAAACATGAAATATATTTGAAGAGATCCAGTTGCATAATATATCATTGATTTTATGAAAAAAACCAAAATAGAGCATCATGTTTCCTTGTATGAGCATGTCTATCTCCGAAACACAGTCTTTGTTTCTAAAATTTTTAATCGTTGTAGTACTGTAAAATAATTCGCACAAGAAATCATGAAGAATAAGAATTATCAATACTACTAAGAAATCTCCAACTAATAGTATATATAAATATCCGATGCAGAAATATATATATATATATATATATAACAATATATCTCACAACAAGATTTAAGATCTGAAAAAGACACCTGATAACATGAGGGAATACAAATTCAAATAATACAACTCAGAGTAATCATATCTTCCCTTAATAATTGGAATAAAAATCATTGATGTAAGAAACTATTTAAATAATTTAAAACAAGCTTTCAATCAGTTGTAATTGAGCTTTAAATCACCCTGACATTCCATAAAGACTGTTGCAAAACGCTTCAATAAAGATGTAAATTCAAATTTTCGATGCTAAAATTTCAAACTTAAGGTTCCTTCACAAAAATAAAAAAACAAAAAATGCAGGGTTCAACTTCATAACATAGGGTTGATGATCCATACGTTTATCTAAGTCAGCATAGATTTATGAATGTAACTTTTATTATCCATTTTTTCAGTTATCCTAAATATAAGGTTTACAACGTAAGGTTGATCATAAATGTAAATTTGATGATCCATCTGTTTTTAAAGTTCCATAATTACATAGGGTTATTTAACCAAACTTTTTCTTTTGAAAAAAATGTTAGATTATTACACAAAGATAATGTTCCTTTAACATAAATTTCTTCAAATTAAATTTTGGTTAATCAAAAATGACGATCCGTCAACATAAACATAAGGTATGTTCCATAGGTTACTTTATAAGATTTACTGAATAAATATAAATTCCATTAAATGATAAATGGTGAAAAATGTTTCTAGAATTTGGTTAAGAGATTTCCAAACACTTTAACAAATATTTATTGAAAACAAATAGTTGAATAATGTTTCAGGATAATAATATAAATTTCCTAAAATACACTCAAAATAAATTCATTATTAAAAACAATTGTATTTGTGAGCATCAAAATCAATAATATTTATAGAGTATTATTGAGATAATACATTCCAAACAATCTCCCATTTTTTATGATCACAAAACCCATAAATAAAAACTAAAATCCTAGAAATATAATTTCGAATTTTGTAATCATTAAATGAAAATAATTTTGATTTGGAAGAATTATTTGGATAAAGAAGAAATATTTAGAGCTCTCCCCCATAGGTAAATTTCAAACAAATATATATGTTTATCTAAATTTCATAAATAAAAGAAATGTTGAATTTATTTAATTTTCACCGTTTTTTGGTTTCAAAATGAAATTGTAAAAACAAATTAAAACACATTTAATATTGAACAGAATGTTAAGTGATTGTTAGAAGTAAGTGTAATGAATAAAGAGTATTGTATTTTTTCTAACAGACACGAATTTAAAAAAAATTAAAATAATAAAATGTAGCATATAAACAACAAAAAAGATCCTTGATCAAAAAAGACATGAATACAACAAATATTTTTACATAGAAATGAAAACATTAATTATCATGGTTCGAGGTAGGAAAATTAATGAATGCTAAGGATTTTATGGATTTGAATTTTTTATGGCTTTAAGAATCCAATTTAGCTCTTCCATCTAAAATCATATCTTCATGATCAAACATTCTCCCAGCTGAATTAAAAACATCTTGGAGTCATTATTCACATGCATATTCTCCACTATGTTGACCTTCAGAAACTCACGAAGACTTTCCTATTACTTCATGAACAACTCCAACTTCTCTGAAAACTAACTCAACATCAATCTAATGCAAGTCTCTCCTTGAGTTAACTGATCGAAAAGAAATTCCTTATTGTCGAATAAAACATATAGAGTGGAACTGTTGCATTGAAGGTCCTAAAGCCGATTATTCAGGTCTTCCATAATAGATGTAATATCCTAAAATCTTATAATCATATCTGTACTTGTAGAAGTGGTAGGAGTAGATATACCATCCTGATGCATTGAAACTTTTACTGATTCAAACTGATGCCTATATACCACTTCAAATTTGAAAAATATGTCTTCAAAATAGCTTCTGATTGGATCTACCCAATCTCATTTAACATGTCCCTCTTGATGTCATCAAAATACCTTCTTGAAAGAGTATTTTCATTAAGATATGGAATCTTTTTCTTTGAAATTTCATGTTCCTATAGTGGAGTGATATTCTCTTCATGATACTTGTTGAATTTAATCATAATTTATTCAACTTGATGAGATAAAGAATTGGATTTCCCATTATATAAATTCATATCATGATTTTCACCATCAGTAGTCCAAGAATATGCCACTGCCTTCATTATAGATTCTTTACAAGAAAACGATTGATTATCTAAAACTTCAGTATGATCACCTAAAATATGAGATGACTATCCCACGGTTTGATATATACTTAAGGGTTTAATTTCAATAAATGATTACAATAAAATCTTCCCTTATCGAATAGCTCTTTGTTTAGTGACTGCTTCTGTGACAATCTATTATTGAACATTTTCAGATGGATTATTCTATTCTTGAACTATTTCTACTAGAATTCATGCTTATACTTGTTCACGTACTAGAAGTACAATAACAATCTCTCTATCTTGAATCTTCAATTGAATCTCTTTATTAATAAAAATTTATTCCAAATGAACTGAGAATGTAGCTTTTCTAGAATCTAATATATTTTTGTTCAACTTGAGGAATATTTGTTACTCTTGGTTACATAACCATTACCTCTTGACTATTCTCTTCATCATCTTCTTCTTTGGTAAATCTAAGACTCCATTGTGTTTGTTGTGAAACTGTATCTGTTTGAGATTCAGTTACACCGTCCTTTTGAGAACCTACTTTCTCCCCCCTGAGCAAAATCTCCTGAGCTCTATTTTCCATAGCTCCAATAGGAAAAAATATAACTTTTAAATTGCTCTAGAAAAATACATGTTTTCTTAACATTCCAGCATTCAAAATAATACTATGAAAGAATTTTAATATTTCATCAACCATTCTCATCAAGATCTTCTTAAATAAAATATTTTAAATTTTCCTTATACATGGATAGAAATTAATTCGTGAATCCGGTGATAAAAAGTAATTAAGATACCGAAATAAATACCGTGGAAAATATAATTTGGTATAACATAAAAAAAGAAAGATGATATACATGTCTGGTTAATGACATTTCTCAATCTCAGTCATCCTTGGTGAAATTCCTGTCTAAATAAACATCACCAAAATCTTTTTTCTGGTTCTAAAAAATTAAAAAACATCTTTCTGATATGTTTTTAATTCAATTGAATGGGCATGATGTCTTCATAATAATGTTCCATATTACCAACTGATTTATAACCTAAATGGAAAACAATTTAATATGGGAAATTAAATTTGATTTCATCCAAAGAAGAAGAAATAGAGGAACCCCGATCTTCAATCCGAACAAAAATCAATTCCGCTGAATATCCAATAATAAACTGCACACTCTTATAAAATAAATTCAGTTCTACCTCATATATAAATTCTCTGTTTATGTCATTGAATGTTTCCTTAGGTCCTTGAAAAGATAGCACATGTTTGTGGAGTAAGTTCATTTAGTATAACTATTAGGAAAAAATCACCTTTCCCTAAATATTGTTTCCTGAAACTCTTTGATGTTTTGGATCACTTGCTTCACCATCTTCGATTCTGTTGGTTTTTTTCATTTTTTAAGATCTATAAATTGGATACTTTTATATTCTAGGGTTTTGGTGGATGAAGATTGGGGTGTAGGAGAAACAAGGTTTTTTGTTTTGGGTAAACAAAAGGTTTGGAGGATGAGAGGTTTGGAAGACAAACGATTTCAAACAAATGACCCATGTCCTCGATTCTCATGTCGCAGAGTTATTATGAAAAAAATATTAATAATTAAGCGGCATAAATACATTTAATATAACATAAATTAATTGAAATAGAATATGAAAAAATAGGAAAATTAAATTATATTTACATAAATAAATTAGATGAAAAATAAAAATAAAATAAAATAAAATAAAATAAAATAAAATAAAATAAAATAATTAAAAATTAAATAAACCTAAATCCCCCTTAAAAAATAAAACAACAAGGGGAAGTGGTTTAGTAAATGATGTCTAATATCAATATTATTAGTTATTGAATGACTTATTGGATTCTTTGAAATGTTAGTAGAACTTGTATTATCACATAAAAATGAGAATTATTAGAATAAAGTCCAAATTCCATTAGAGTATTTTTCATCCACAAAAAATGTCTACAGATACATACTCTACTTCAGCTATTGATAGTGCAGCCAAGTGTGTCTAATTAATTGACCATGACACCAACGATTTTCCTAAAACGTGATAGGTTCCTGAAGTGATTTTTTTATCAAATATAAAACCTCTAAGATCTTCATCTGAATATGAAAATAAATTAAAATAATAAGTTTTTGGATAAAGAAGATATTGAACAGCTGTTCAATTTAAATATCCAAAAATCCTTTTTATATCTGCACGATGGGATTCTTTTGGATTTGACAGAAATCATGCCAAAAGAAATACTGAAAACATAATATCAGGTATACTAGAAATAAGATATAGTAAACTTCTAATCATACTCCTATATAAATTATTATCCACTATTTTTCAAGCATCATCCAAGTAAATTTTCATATTAGTACACATGGGAGTTGAATATGAATTTCTATTATCAAGACCAAATTTTGTCAATAAATTAGTAATGTATTTACATTGATTTAATACATTTAAATAATATTTTTTTTTAATTTGGTGTCATAAAAATAAATTTAAATTTCTTATCATGCCCATTTCAAATTCTTTTTGCGTATGTTTTGAAAAATCATTGCAATGTTTTTTATTTTTTGATCCAAAAATAACATCATAATCATATATTTGAACTAATAATAAATTAGAAAAAACCATTTTCTTAAATAGGGATGGGTCTTCCAAACCAATAGTAAAACAATTTTTCAAATGAAATGAACACAATCTTTTATACCAAGCTCTTTTTTCTTGTTTAAGGATATAGAGATATTTAGTATGTTTAAAAACAAAATAATGTTTTTGAGAATAATAAAATCCATGAGGTTTATAAATATAAACATCCTCCATTGAATATCCATTTAAAAAAGGATTATTCTAAATCGATCTAATATAATTCAAAATTCTTATGAGAAGCATAGGACAAAAGAATTCTAAATGCTTCTAGTCTATCTATGGGAGCAATGAATTCATCATAATCTATACCTGATTCTTGACTATACCCATTAGATACTATTGAATCTTTTCTTCTATTTATTATACTTTTATCATAATTTTTTAATCTTAAAGACCCTTTTAGTTCCTATAACTCGATAATTCGGTGGTCTTTCCATTAATTTCCACAAAAGTTTCTTTTAAACTAATTTACATCTTCTAGAATTTCTAAAATCTATCTTTTATCTTCTAAAGCATCTTCAAAAGTCATAGGCTCCAGCTAATATTAAAAAGAAGAAAATTATACTAGGTTTCCAACACTTCTTCTAGTTTTTATTCCTATGTCTAGATCTACTATAACAGTTTCTAAAGGGCGATTCTTTAGGATTCTATACTGGATAGGTAGAACAATTTTGGATTCATCTATATCATGTTCTCTTGAAATGGACTGAATTTCAATTACATTTAAAAAAAATTCATGTTATCAAGTCTCATGTTGTTAGAAGAATCATAAGCTTCATCTGTTTGAACTTTCTCTTTATTAAAAGGATCAGTTTCATCATTCATCACATGAATATATTCTTTAACAATCCTTAACTTCATATTAAATTCTATATATGCTTTAGAAGTTCCATAATATACTATGAATATTCCGTCATTAGCTTTTGGATAAAAATTTCCAAGATCCTCAAAGGGGTTCAAGATATGTACCTTGAATCCAAAAACCTTAAAGAACTTTACCTTAGGATTTCTATTATTCCAAATCTCATAAAGAGTCTTTTTGAAAATAGGTCAAATTAAAACTCTATTTATAATATAGCATTTTGTGCTTACAGCTTCTACCCAAATGTAGGTTGGGACAATATATTCATTTAACATAGTTCTAACCATTTGATGAACATTTCTATTCATTATTTCATCAACTCCATTTTGTGGATGTGTTCTTGGGGCAGATAATGTGTGTTTAATATATATATTCTAGAAAAAAGTTAAATTCTTGATTCTCAATCTCTCCACCAAGGCCACATCTTAATAAAATTATACTAAAACATTTTCCATTTTCGAAACTTTTATAAAATCATTGAAAAACATAAAAATCTTATTTTTTGAATTTTAGAAAATATACCCAAGTAAATAATAATCAACAAAAACATATATAGATAATTTACCTAATATAATTTTTATTCTCTATGGTCCAAAAAAATCCATATGAATAAGTTCTAGTGTAATTGAAATAGAAATTTTTTTGAAATATTTGAAGGAAGATTTGTGTTACTTGCAAATCTATCATTCATCACAGAATCTATCACTATCAAATTTGAGACATGGTAAATATGAAACTAATAGTTTCTTATGTAACTTATTCAAAGAAAAAAATATTACAATGACCAATTCATCTATGCCAAATCCATGAAACATTTTTCTTAGTAGTTAAAAAATGAACTTCTTATTTACACAATGAATTGATATCCAAATAATAGACATTATCTATTCTTGGTGATCTAAATTTAAGTAAATTATCATTAAAAATAGAAAAATAATTATTAAAAAAATCAAACATAGTATCCATAATCACAGATTTTACAGATAATTATCAGATTTTGCTTCACCCCATGTATGTAGAGAAATTTATTAGTTGAAATAGTCTCTAAATCTCCAACTGTTTTGAGTCCAATGATTTTTCCTTTGGTATTATCACTGAAGGTGACTAGGACTCCATCTATTTTCGTCAGAGTAAAAAAAAATTATGAACTTCCACTAATATGTATTGAATAACTACTGTCCATATACCATATATCATTTCATTTTATTTGGCTTGATAATTACAAGATCAAATTAAACAAAAAAAATTTGGTATCCATATCTTTTTGGGTCTAATAGTGTTAGCTATCAAAGACTTTGGAATCCAAACTAATTTATTTTGATAAACACATTAATAATTGATACTAGATAATGATTTTAAATAGAGAAAGTGATTGAAATTTCATAATTGAGGTTTTATTAAATAACACTCCTTAGCATAATTTCAATTAATTCCACAATAAAAAAAATTAATGGAAGAGTTTCTTTAGCATTTATAACCAGGGAATAAATAGTTTTTGTAAAGTTTGGGGTTTTCTCCCTTACTAATAATACCAATTTTTCCCTTTAAATTAAATTTATACCTAGAATTTAATTTAGTATTTTTTCTCTTTTTGTAAATAAAAGAGAATAAATTTAATATGTTTCTAATTCATCATGTATTTTTTTACTCTTATTTTGATGGTCTATACAGTTTGTAGTAGATGAACTATATTTCTCGAAAAACTCATGATGTTGTTTAAGTAAAGTATCACATTATCCTAAAAATACCATTATTAATATTTTATAATTATTTGTATATCTTTAATAAGAAGTCATATATTTCTTCTAACAAAGTACAATAGGAAGTATTTTTATCATTTGAGTAACTAGAATCAGAATCAAGTGAATAGTTGGATTGTACCTTATATTCTTCATCTATAAATCGCATATTAGCTTTCAGATTCAATTCATTCATATCTGAATTTGATATTGATGAGATACTAGAGTTATCTGAAACACTACAAGTAGCCTTCGTAGCTATTTTTTCTTTTTTCTTATAATCATCATTCTTCCAATATTTTTTTCTGTATTTATCTTCTCTCATTTACATTGAGTATAATATGGTGTTATATGACCATTTTGTATCATTATTATCATCTCACATCACTTTATTATTTCTCATACTTTTTAAGGGTTTTTGAAACCTCACATCTTCCAATATAATTTACTAAATTTTCTAGCTCATTGAGCAAGCTCAATTTCTGAATCTGATATGTCTGAGTTTCTTTCTTCTTATTTCATTTTTCTATTCTACTTTTGGGATGTATCTTTTAGAGCAATGTTATACTTTTTAACATGGAATTTTTTATCTTGAATATCATCTTACATTTCACCCTTATACATCAATAACGTTACAATAAATTCTCCCATTGTAAGATTCTTTATAGGCATTGACTGGTGGATTGCAGTAGAAGTTACATTCAACATCATAGGAATAACTGTTAGAACATTCAAATCAGGACAAGAATGGCTGATAGGATCAACTAAATATATAATATTACTAACATTTTCTGTCATCCTTCTACTCATTTGTGTGATTCTCTCTTCATCATACATTCCAAAAGTATCAAACATTAATTTAACAGTAGCATATCTCATTTTTCTGATATTGTTAGTACCTTCATAGGCTACTGCAATTTTCTGCCACATTTCATATATTTTTTGGTGTTGTGATACATGGTTAAATTCATCTAGTCTGAGACCACAATTAATGTAATTAATTACTTTCAATCTCATTTCATACTCATCCTCTATAGTATTATACCAATTTTTCATTTTTAAAGAATTGTCTAAGGAGTAGTAAACTTTGAGTATACTCTCAGTCCATAATTTTTTAGTATATTATCATTTGAGTCTCACAAAATACATAATTCTCACCATTGAAATATGGAGCAAGAACCATTAAAATTACTTCCTCAAGATTCTCCATTTCCATCACTAATATAGATCTTATTCCTTTACTTTGTTATAGCTCTATTGAAAAGATCAAAATCTGATACAAAATGTAATTTCAGAGAGTCTATATTGATATCACATGTGGGGGTGAATTGGTTTCTTTTAAATAATTTCACCATTCTTCGGATTCATATCAACAGTAGATAGAGGTTCTGATGTTTCAATATGAGAGTATATACAACAGATATGAACAGAGAATGGAGAATAGAAATTTATAGTGGTTTGGGGCATAAAAATCCCCTAGTACACTCCACCAATCATCATCTCAGCGAGTTTGGTGAATTTCACTAGTAAGACCTTCTGTCATTAGACCGATCCAGAATTGAGTGCTTGTAGTTTTTCACCCTTAAAAACAAATTCTTACAAAATAGATCTATCTTTTTCTTTTATAGGGAACAAATTAAACCACAACTTAGTGCAAGAAGCTGACACTCCACCACGACTGAATACGAGTAGTCGAAACTCAAAATAGTTAAGATATAGTTTGATGAGAAACAAATATAGCTAGTGGTATCTGCAACACGCAACTGATTAAATGTAGATCTTGTATTCATAACAATAAAAATGAAATATATTTTACTATATCCATTTGAATAAGAGATTTTCGATTTTAATAACAACAAAAATATAGATCCTCGCATTTATGGGTTTGAGCATGTGTATCTCCACAACATATTATTTGTTTTTGAGATGCTTGATCACTATAGTACTATAAAATAATTTGAATAATAAATCTTAAAGAATAAGAATTATCAATACTTCCATGAAATATCCAGATTGTCATATATATAAATATCCGAAGTAGAATTATATATATATATATAACAATATATTTCACAGTAAGATTTCATATATGCAAAAGATTCATGATAAAAGGAGTGAATTGAAATTCAATGAATAGAGGTGATAGTAATAGTAACTTCCCTAAATAATAGGAGTAAAAATATATGCTGTAAATGACCATTTAAATCATTTAAAACGAGCATTGAATCCCTCAAAAATGCTCTTTAAATCACCCTATAATTCCACAATGATTATTATGAAATTATCTGATAAAGATGTAAATTTAAATTTCATGAAGCTAAAAAGTAAAACTTAAGGTTCCTTTACAAAACGAAAAAAAATAAAAAATGCAGGGTTCAACAACATAACATAGGGTTGATGGTCCATACATTTTTCTATGTCAGCATAGATCTTTGAACATAATATTGATTATCCATTCCATCAATTATCCCAAATGTAAGGTTGACAACATAAGGTTGACCACAAAATTAAGGGTGATGATCAATAAGTTTGTAAAGTTTCATACAAATATAGGGTTCTTTAACTATAATTTTTCTTTCTGACAAATGTAAGATTATTATACAAACATAATGTTACTTAACAATAAGATTCTCCAAAATTATGGTTGATTAACCATACGTGATGGTCATTCAGCATAAACATATGGTATGTTCTATACGTTACTTTCTTCAACGTATTGAATAAATATTAATTCCAGTAAATGAAAAACGTCGAACAATGATTCCAAAATATTCTTAAGAGTGTTCCGAACACTTTAACGAATATTTCTATCAGATAAATAGTTGAATACAATTTCATGATAAGAGTATAAATTTATTTAAATACACTAAAAATACAATCATTAGTAAAAAGAACAGGGTATTTGTGAGAATCAAAATCAATAATATTTATAGTGTATTGTTGAGACAATACATGACCAACAAAAATGACTTCTTTGATGTCGTAACCATTATTGGATAATTATATTCCTCTATAGGACATAATTTTCTAAAAGGTAAAAGGAATCCATTATTTCATTTTTTGGGTATTTTTGTCTTGATTATGGTTTTTAAAGTGGATTGACTATTTTAATATCATGTAATGATTTCATGTGGTTTCAAATGAATTTTTATGAGTTAAATGTTGATAATTTCAATATTTTATGTGTTATTATTATACAATGGTACTTGGACATTTTATGGGTGGTTATGTGAAAAAAAATATGGTTGGTTCCTTGATAGACCAATGAAGGTTGGTTCCATGATAAATCAAGGATGTGTTCTAATGTTATAACCTCTAATGCATTGGGTAAGGAAGTCAGTCGTATGACTATACTATTTTTAAGAGTGATATGTATGGAATTCGACATTATGGTTATTCCATTTAGGTATTATTATATACCATGTTACCTTTATATGTTATATGTTCTTTATATGGGTTTTATGATAAAATTTTTACTAAAAAAGGTAATAAATGAGATTATAATTCAAGTATATTATTCAGTACTTCATTAACGTGAATGTATTATATTATGATAAAGTATTCATGGTTTACTTGTTTTTCAAATACTAATAGATTTACCTTTTTTTGAATCCCTTATGGATCATTTTATGCTCAAACCATGTTTTAAAATTAATTTCACAGGATTTAAGGGGGAATAGAGTCAATTACGGGATCAAATAAAGTTATGATGATTAAAGATGAAAAGAAACCATGTTTGATTTTAAATAATTTTGTTTTATGAATGAAAATGATAACATTTCAAGTTTAGACTTTGTGTTTTAATGTTATTTTGGAATTTTTTATCATATAATTATCTAAATCTATATACTTAAAATGATACTCAATGTGAAATAAAGTATAATTCTTTACATACTTCAACATTATGTAATCTTTAAGAGAGGTTTCTTAAAGTTATAATGATGGGAATGAACAGTATTAACTAAAATATAAAAAAATAGTTTATACATTTATATTTTATTAATTCTTTGTTGACTAATTAATTATAAATTAATGTATACACCTTTTAAAATAAAAGGCATTGTTTTTCAGAAAAACTACTTAAACGGGCACAAATGTATTTTATACCAATATTTAATAAAATAATAATTGTTTGATTATATGAAAGTTATATATATATATATATATTTATATAATATATTCAATCTAAATTTTGAAAATTCATCTTATTTTTTATAAACATGATATATGAATAAACTCAATTTTATGTATAAAAGAGGTAATTTTTTAATGGGCATTTTTCTTCTTTTTGATGGAGCGTGTATTTTAAATTTAGTTTTTGAAAATTTTATTAATAAAATTGGATAATATAAAATTTTTCTTCGAATAATTAGTATAAAAAATTACTTTGGATGAATTTTTGGTATTTTTCTGATAAGATTCATTTTATATAAAATAGTGAAAAATACAGCATTTTATTTGAAAACTGATTATTTATCTATTTTATTTATATGGATAAATTATATTTTAAATTGGGTTTAAGGTATAATTAGTTAAATAATACACTAATAAAACAAATTATGTCATTTTAATCAGTTTTTATGTTTAAAATATATACAAAAACATTTTAATATTTTGGAAATTTTATTTTTTAAATCCGATTTTTCATTTTGTATAAAGGATTAATTTTTTATCTAAATCATCCAATTTTGTGAATTGAATTAGGTAAAAATTATTAAATATTTATATTCACTAAGTTATGATTAGTATTTATGTTCAATTTATTATTTTTAATAAAATATTTACATGGTTAAAATGATATTTTCAACAGTATAGGTAAAAAATGAATCTTTTGAATGTTAAAAATGTTAATGTATTAAAATACCTTAATATTAAAAAATTTAATTGCTGTTTGAGGTATGGGTCAAAACTAGAGAGCCTAAAAATATTATTTTCTAGCCAAAGACGTTTAACTTAATTCAGCCTCCAAAGGGCTATGTTTAAATATAAAATACACATTATTTAATAACATAAACCCACCATTCCTCAGGTAGAAATACAAACCCTCACCACCAAATTCCAAATCGAAAGCCTTTTAACACCTAAAATCTCTGCCCCAACCTCTTATCAAAACTTTAAACTCATCTAATTTATTCTGAACTCACTAAAATACCTAATCTATGTTCCACAAGGCTCTCTCAAGGAGGCGATGTTCAAGAGGTAATTTTCTAAAAACACCTCTATTAATTTATTTTCATTTTTATTTATCCTCACATAGTTCATAAACAATTCATGATAGATAAAAAATTATTTTTGTAATATATTTTTATGTTTATAATGGAATATATCAGATCAATTTTATTTCTCATCTCATCTTTAAAAAAAATTATTTTCTGTGTTATGCCGGTAAATTGCACCGTTGAATAATTTTTTTTATTTACATTAAATAAATTATTACTGGTTATAAAACCATTATTATAGTTAAATAATATTTAGTTATTTTTAATATATCATGTTTCATGTTTTGTAAGAAATATATACTCATAATATTAAACCAAATGAATCAAGTTCATGATGTTCTAAAAATCCCACCAAAATAAACTAAACATTTATCATTAACATTTTATCTAATGAATCATAAAAAATTTAAGAAATAAAATTGATATATTGTACCTTTTATACTAATTTATTTTCATTAATACAATTTCATTCCACTTTTGTAGTTTTATTCCCATTTTAAAAGATAATACATAATTTCATACAACTGAACCGACCATTAATCCATTGAACTAACACACCCATAAAATGAATATAATGAAATATTATTATTTAATGGGTTGAAATATGTAATAAATTTTTCATATAAGTTATTATAAATAAGGATATAGTTTTTTAATAAGTTAATATAATTTTCTAAACAATTATACAGTATGTAAAATAATGCTACACTAAGGGAAGTATGAGGTAAGGGGATTTCTTAACCCAAATTCCATATTTTTGGGAAAAGCTTATATTTCTTGAATATGTTATGTTAGTATTATTTGTGAAATGAAATATTAATATTTTATGTTTTATTTAATCCAGTTTTATTTCGATTTATATTTGATATACATGTTATGTTCATTTTATTATTTTCTATTGCAATGATATTATATTTGTAATGGAAGCTTTAACTAAAATATCATTTGATTTTTTTGAATATTTATTATTCAAAATATTGTTTTTAATGTCCATGTTATCAAAATGGTTTTATATATTTATTTATATGAACATTAATATTTTAAAATGGTAATTTCTATCTAATATATCAAAGTGGCATGGGACACATTGATTCAAAAATTATTTTTTAAAAGTTGTCGAATGGTTTTTAGAAATGGAATATTTATTTCAATAATAGAGAATTTATCATTAACATAATGGGTTTGAAAGGAAATTATTTTTTTTCAGGGTTATTATATTATTTAAAATTTTTATATTTGTTTTCATATTTTTTACAGTTTTTATTTATTTATTATTTTGGAATTTTTTAGATTTCAAAATTATTTTATGTGAAAATGGAATTTTGATACTTGGAAATGTTTTACAAATGGGTTTAATAGTGTATTAAGGGGTTTATTCCAGATTAAGTCCTTTTACATTATCAAAAATTAGATTATCCACATTATAGCTCATGGTTGAGACCAATATAGCTTATATGACGTTTTGACCACCATTATAGCTCATGAAAGATGGGTGATCCTGATATAGTTTATATGATGGGTGAAACCCATTATGGATCTCATATGCATTGGTTACTCCAGTGGTGGAAGTAGAAAATATATTTATTCCATTTTTAAGGGTAAATGAAATAATTATATGGTAATAATGATCTAGGTAACATATTTTGATTTTTTATTCATGATAATGAGTTTTTAAGATGATGGGTTTCAATGGGTTTTCATGTTTTCAATAGACAAATGATTTAATTTTTTATGATCCTTGAAGAGTTTTTTCGACTCAACCAATTTTTTTAAATGTTTTTCATTGGGTATAAAGATGTTTAAAAGGATGGAGGAAGTAACAATTAATGTTATGATGATTTTGGTGAAATCTAAATCATGTTTTATTTTAAAAACGTGTCTCTTGGTTAAAAATGGATACTAAGTATATGTATTCACATGTAATGTTTGGGATTACTATTTAAGAGTTTTTCCATAATCTATAAAACTCTACACCTAAATGAGGTTTTCTTATATAAAGTTATTTCTTGTTTTAAAATAACTAGAATACATAATCTGTAAGGTTGGTTCCTTACTATTGGTATTAGAGTAGGGGTTAAACAACATCGGAGATTGGGATGATTTCTTAAGATTTATTGATATCATCATGAGTTTATTATTTTATGGTCGATCAAAAGTTAAATATAATAGAAACCCATTATTATTCATTAATTTATGAAAAAATAATCTGGCTAACTATATTTATGGAGATTTTCATTTTTTGTAATTATGGGATATTAATTTATGGTATGATCCATTAATTGTGATTGATGTTATTTGGGGATAAATGTTCAAATTTATCTTAGAAGAATATTTATCAAATACCTCTAACTTTTTTATTTCAATATTAGTTTGGAATATTTTTAGGAATTTTAACGACAATTATTTGTTGAATGCTCTATGTTTAATTTCAATTATTAGTCTTTAATTTAATGATTAAAACTATTTTTCTATCATATAATTGTTTATTATATTTGTAGAATTGGTTTATATTATACTAAAAAAATTATTTTTGGTTGATGTTTGAATACCTAATAAATATATATTCAATTATGTGATTCTCAATATTTTTATTCTAGTGCTCTAGGCTTGAAAAATTAATCTTCAATACTCATTATTTAGTGAAAAAGATGATTTTTTGGTTGAAATTTATTAAAGGACGAGTATATACTATTCACATATTTATTTTTCATTATTCTCTTAATCTAGGTAGTAAAATAATTCTTCACATTTATGAAATGTTTCTTGAAAAAAAAGTTTTATCCGTCTAATTTTATCAGTGGTATTTTTCCCATTACATATTTATTATTTTGTGAGTGTTAACTTTCTCTTGAGCATGTTTTCTATAACCCACCATCAGAACATTCTGCTTAGATTTATCATATATATCAATTTTTTCCTATATAGTAACATAATATGTGTTATCTCATGTAACCATTGTAATTTCATATCATTATTTGAATGTGGAATTTTTATTAATCCTTTTTATGATATGGGATTTGAATAACGGAATTATGAAAATAAAACACTTGTTTTTCATTCCCAAATTAAAAATTTCTTGGATGAAATTACCAAAGGGGCGATGTTACATCCTGAGTTTATAAAAAATATATATTCAACATTCGATATCATATATAATACACCATATTGAACTTAAACGAACAAATAAATAGTATTATTTAAATATTATAACTAAACTTTCCATTAGATTGGTGGGAATTAATAATATTAACTTAATTATGAAATTATTATATACACATGTATATATAGTTGATTATTTGGTGACAAATGAATTATAAATTACGGTGAAACCATTATTAATATAAAAGTAATATTTTTTCTTAAAAACTATATTTAAATGTGCACAAATATATTTCATAAAAATAAATAATAAAACCAGTATTATTGGATTATATGAATTTTATATATTTATATATAAAAAATTTATTCAATATTATTTTTTTATTCATCTTATGTGTTTTCTAGAAAATCAATATTTGAATAAATCATATTTTAGGCATAAATGTTTTTTAAGAAAGGTAGTTTTGCAACCTTTTGATGGCACACACAATTTAAATAATGATTTTGAATATTTTCTAAATAATATGTCACAAAAAATATTATTTAAAAGAGTAGTATAAAAATTTAATTTTGTCAAAAAAATTTATTCTTCTGATATGATTCCACTTTTTATTGAATAGTGAAACATTATTCCTTTTATTTGTAAATTGCTTATTCATATAATTTATTTATATAGTTTAATTATAATTATAATTTGTTTTAATGTTTAATTAGTTTAATTTTACATAAGTAGAACTTATTTAGGTAATTTTAATCAATATAAAATTTAAATTAAATATAAAAACATTTAAAACATCTGAATGTTTCACAATAAAAAACCCTTATTTGTTTTTTATGTGGGATTAATTTTTAATATAATTATACCATTTCTATTAATTTAATTACATAAAATGGATTTAATATTTGGAATAAAATTTTAAAAATTATGTTTTCAGTTGAATATAATTTTAATTTAAAACAAATTTACCATGGTAAAAAAATATTTACCATGGTATAGGTATAAAATGAGACATGTTAAAGTTAAAAAGGATAAAGGATTAAAATAACATAAAAATAAAAATATTTATGGTTGTTTGTGGTTTGGATTGACCCTATACAAACTCCAAAATATTGATTTCTAACAAATGCTTTTTATATTAATTCCACTTTAAAATGGTTAGCTTTAAATATAAAATATTTATTATTTAATCACTTAAACCCACATATCTTCAAGAATAAATACCACCCTCACCATTCCATTTTGACTGAAAAATCCATGTATCCCATAATATATCAGCACAAACCTCTCTTAATCACTATAACCATGTCAAAGTGCTTCTGGTCTCACCAAAAGTCCAAATCCAAGGACCTTAGGGGTCTCTCAAGGAGGTGATATTCAAGAGGATATTTTACCAAACAACCACTCTGAATTTCATTTCATTTATTAAATTCTCGTCACCTCCTTTACCCTTCAATGCATGATAAATACATTATAATTCATTTAATTTATTATTATGATTCTAATCTAATATATAATATCGATTTCATTTTTCATCTCCTTTTATTAAAAAAAATTAAATTAGTGTCTATTTTATGATGATTAATCACTTTAATGAATAATGTTTTTGTTATTTTTTAATTACCACATTCATATATGGTTATAAAAAAATTATTCTGTATAAATAATATTTTTATTACTATATTATAATTTTTTTTTGTTTTTAACTAATATATACTCATAATATTAAATTAAATTAAACTAGTAAATAGAGGTTTAAAAAACATGCCAGAATAAACTATATTCTTATCATTATTTTTTTATATAATGAATCACCCTAATATAAGAAATAAAGAAGTTATACAAGACCTTTTATAATAAATAAAATTCAATCATTCCATTTCATTCCATTTTTTTATTTTTATTCCCATTTGGAAAGAAATTCCAAAATTATATATAAATGATCTGATCATGAAACCAAGAATTAAACACACCAGGAGGAATGAAAATAATGAAATTGGATTAATGAATTTGTTTTGAGATTTTATAAAAATACATATAAGGTATTATAAATATGAATTTAGTACTATTTTAAGTTAATAACATTATTTAAATTATTTTATAGAAGTTTAATGAATGGTACACTAAAGGGAAGTTAAAGGTATGGAAACTTTTAACCCAATTTATATTCCTTGAGTTAAAATACTATGTCATGATTATGTCATGCTAATATTATGTGTGTAATGAATTTTATATAAACATTTTTATGTCGATTTATAGTAGATTCACATATTTGATTCACTTGATTAATTTCAACTTCCATGATATGATATTTGTGAGTGACTCTTGCACTAAAATATCATTTTAAATATTTTAAACATTTATTCATAAAAATCTTTCTCAATCATGTCCACGTTATTTAAAAAAATTAATTGATTTATTTATATGGACAAGAATATTTTAAAATTGTAATTTCTATTAAAATTTTCAATGTTTTATGGGACACTTTGATTCAAAAATATTTTTTAAAATGTTTTAAAATGGTTTTTAAAAACAGAGGGATTATTTCAATAAAATGGAATGTTTTTTAGAATACACAACATTAATTGAATTTCTATTTATTATTATTCATTAATTATTTAATGTTTTCATAATAGGTTTTTATATTTCATTAGAAATTAATTAGTTTCATTATTATGTGGATGTTTTTTAGAATTTAAAGTGATTTTTATGTGATAGTGTATGTTGATATCTAGATATAATTCACACATGGGATTTAATGATTTTTAATGTTTTTATTCATGATTTAGTCATTGGACATTATAGAAGAAGGTTTGAGAAAATTATTGCTTATGGGTGAGCACGATATAGCTTATACCAATATTTTATCTCCATTATAGCTCATGAAAGATGGATTTATCCAATATATATTGTTTAAAGGGTGTGTCTCATTATAGATCTCAAATTCATTCGGTATTTTGGATGTATAAGTTAACCATGTGGTTATTCTATTTTAAGGGTGAATTTTATAGTGATATAGTAATGATGTCTGATGTTACTGATACGATTTTTTGTGCATGTAAATGTGTTTTTAGGAAAAGGGGTTTCAGTGGCCTTTCATGATTTCAATGGGATTGAAATATCTTTTTTTATAGACATTACTGTGATTTTTTTCTCATAAATTGTTTTTGAAATGATTTTCATAGGGTATAAGGATGAGTAAAAGGAATAAAGAAGTGCAGATAAATTTAAATAATATTTTCATGAAAACAAAATATATTATTTATTTCAAAAAGGTTTCCATTGGTGAAAAAATGGATACTGAGTATAAGTATCAACTTATAATATATGGTATAACTATATATTTGTTTTTCATAATTCTCTAATTCTATTGACATAAAAGATATTTGGGAAGAAAATGATATTTCTAGATTAAAAATAATTAGAATATTTAATGTTTAATTTTGTGTCCTTATAAACAATATATCATTAATTTAGTCATAACATATTAGACACCCATTATACCCATTCAACCTCCATTTCCTAAAAATATGCATTTCAATTACTTTTGTAACACTATATCTATGCAACCCAAAAGTCATTTAATTAGTGTCAGAATGAAATTTTAAATTATCGAAATCTATATGAATCCTTAAATAATATTATAATATCCCAAATTACTTGTGAAGATTAATGTTCCAATAATTTTTCACTGATACCCATCGGAAAAAATGTATTTTAGGAGTCAAACAATTATCCATACATAATACAATAATGAAATTGGTTATGTGATGTTATATGAATTTAAAACATTACAATACCCATGGGACTCATTTAGGTCTAATATGTTTGTAACTAAACTATCCACACATGAACACAATATGAAATGTTACATATATGGTGGATCATATGGTTCACCTACCATGAATAATGATATTATTGTTACATCACCACTCTAGAACTCTCTCACGTGGTTGGAAAGGGTTGGTTATGATACCTCAAGGAAACCTCCCCATACACCAAAGGATTTAAAATAGAAGTGGGGGTTTGAATAGTATAGTGGGGATACAATTCCCCCTAGTATGAAGTTTTAAATCATTATGATAAATTCCTAAATAAAAAAGAAATATTGAGATTAAAAAAAATTCAGAATACAAAAATAAAATCCAACATCATAATCTAATAAATAATAAGAAACAATGAAAGAATGTTCTAGAATGTATCTAAATTTCGTGCTAGAATAATACTAGAAAAACACTAGTAGCCTGATATAATTGACACAATGTCCTGGGTCTCGATCCCCGCATCAGATCCATCTCCAAACTACATCCCTATAGAAATCATGTTATCAATAGTAATTCCATTTTCCCTTATCCAAGCCTATGTCCTTGAAATCTACTCAAGTGAAAAATGGCATCTTTAATATGGTGTGAGTATAACTCTTTAAGTCGACACCACCTTGTCTAAACAATACCAGCCTAATTGTAAGTGTCTTTAATAAAGAGAATAACAAGTTGAGTAATTAATTAAAAATTTTATAAAATAAAACAACCTCTTTAGGATATGTGTCAGAATATATCTGAGCATGTCTTAGAACCATTAAAAACACCATATACCAAAGGTAACACAACCTACTTTTGAACCATAATTTAATATCTTAGAGCCTGTCTTAGAATCATACCTACCACAACCATATAACGATGGTATATTAAAAACAAACAATACATATTAAATCCTGATAAGAATTATAGTATTTTTGGGTCAAATCCCTATAATAATTGCATCTTGGGATTGGGATATCACACCCTCTATAATCATTAAATCGTGGAATGGTCTGAGACCGTTCATAAATATCATTACAAAATATAAATGTACAAATGACTGTGCCTATACCATTATAAAAACCTATTAGCTTAGAACACATTCCATATCATACAATATGGATATCAAAATATAAAATTACTTTTCTCAATGGATAATTATTAGAATTACTATTATTCATTAATACCCCTCTTTGTAACATATTTAAAAATTTATTAACAATTATATAAAGGACAAATAAGACAAAATTTAGGGACTCTGTAACATTAAATAACCCTAGGTAACATGTCATTATAGGAAATATGTAATCTATTAGAAAATTGAAAATCCATTTGAAATTAATGGAAATCTTAGAAATAATATGATGGGTTACATATTCAATTTTGGCCAAAATTTTATTATATTATCATGATATTACATAAACATGATAATAATAAGACAATATAGTTATGATTTTGACCCCCTAAATTTAACTGATGATCCACCAACACTTCCAATTACCAAAGTCCATGAGGAAGAAGGTGAGGGTGATTGCAAAGAGGTTCCAGGGAGTGAAGACACAAATGGAACATCTGGAAGGGATGTTGGAACTCCAAAATCTCTTGGATAATTAACTAGGGTCAAGAGGAGAGGATTTGTAGCTAAGAGAAAAATAATATTCATCTTCATATAAAATAAAAAATAGGATGCCGATCAATTACATGATGTGTAATTCAATTATGCATTTTGTTTCTATTTTTTATTGTATTCATAAAAAAAACACGTCCCCTCATATTTATCTTATTAAAACCCACAAAAAATTATAGGATGTGTAATCCCAATAAACATCATGTAAGTGTATTTCTATTGATATTTGAGACAATTTTCCTTTTAATCAATATGAACCCCCTTTTAAGATCCAAAACATACAAACATACCAAATTGAATCTTAGTCAAACATATACCCATACTCCATTAAATTAAAAAAAATACATCCCCAAACATTAGGTCATTTTCTCTAAAAAGTATCTCTATCTCTGAACAAGATACGATCGCAAGGAAAATGAAAAAATCAGAGAGAAATGCTCATTGAAAAATGATGGGATCCTATATCCTCCTCACCATATAACAACACATCCTCATATTGCAACTAGTGTCACTGTGAGGTCATAGAGAACAAGTCTATCCTTGGTGTTCGCATATCAGACTCCCTATCCCTAGTGTCCTCTTGAAATCACTCATGCTTCCTTTGCACTCGAACCAATGGTATAGTCCTACCATGAGGATATTTCTTACTATGATCCAAATCTTGTATCTAACACTCTACAAAGGAAACATTAACATAAATCTCAATGTTTTCTACATCTATCAAATTATAATGTTTGTGATGATGTATTTTTATTTACAACATGTGGAACATGTCATGCATGGCACTATAGCACTGTATACGGGCTTAAAAGTATGCCACATGATTGAACCAATCCAATATTTCATATGGCCTTGAAAGCATCAGTGCTAACTCTCCCTTTTTCTTAATTAGATATTTCCTCAATGTAGGTAATAGCTGATTGAAATATTGATGACCATACATGAGTTCCATAGGTCATCATTTATGGAAAGCATATGATTTATTCCTACAATGCGTGATCACCAACCACTGTTTGAAAAACTAATCACGTTCAAACAAATCTTGCATAAGACTAAGCCCAAAAAGTTTTGAAACACCTTCCTCCAACGAAAAAAGTGTAGAATGACATGAACTGCAATGGATAGACTCAAAATGTTCCATTTGTATTGAACAATAAATCTACTATTATATCTAAACTAAAATAATGTCATATGATTCTACCATGACCCACCAAAATCAAAATTAAAGGCTCATAACATATCTTCCAAAACATGAATAGTCTACTAAGAATGAGAATCACATTTTGGATGATAGGATCTGCTTAAAAGTTTCCACGATATCAAGGCTTTTTGAATACCCAACCAAAAAGACAATGTGAAGTGAGGATCTCTGTTGAAAATGATACTCATTAGAAAACCATGCAATCGAACCACCTCTCACACATAATGATTATTTAATTCTTCAAATGTGAAGGTTTATCTAATAAGTAATATTTAGTTTACATTAGAAAATTAATCCATAACAACCCATAAAACTTTTTTCATATAGGTCATCATGGGTTATAACATTAAAAAATCCCTCATGAAATCATCCCATTTCCTCCCCGGTATGTGTAAGGATTGAAAAATACCAGATGTCCTCTGACGCTCAGCCATCACCTACTAAAAAGGGAAGCATACATCCAAAAATCCTTCCACTTCCTTCTTAATTCAAAATGAACAACACTGTCTGTGGAGATAATAATATATCTTTGTAAGACCATGACATACCACCCATCTAGAAGAATCAAAATCCCTCATCATCTCATCAAACAAGCACTTAGCAACCCATACGTGTCGAGAAAAAATGAAAAAAAAAAATCCACTATTGATTGTATATCCTGATGTCATATCCCTACCATGAAATTTTTATCACATAATCAATCCCTTCTGATCATACTACAGATTGGTCATAAATTGGTCCAAAATAATGGATATAGAAGATGTAAAAGTGAGAGCTACTCAACACTAACATTCATTATCATCCAGACACTTGTCTTCCAATAGTTCGATTATCCCCCTTGTCACAATACTACAGAACTATGCCTTTTTTATCTTTCCGCACAATGTTTCGGTAATGACTTTTCCCTTTATTGGTGTATAATCCCATTCAATGTTTAAAGACTGAAGATAATCGACCCACCACCTCTACTGAAGGATATGGTCTGACTGGGAAATGATGTAATTGAGGATTTTATTATCCATATATACCAGAAACCTCTCACCCATGAGATAGTGTATCCAAGATATCATGTCTTGTACCACTAATTATAACTCCATATGTTGAGTATCAAAATTACACTCATTGGGTCTATGTTTTTAGATCTATAAGAAACCACATAATCCTCCTGCACTATAACTGCTCTGAGTCCAACCCCAGATTCATCACAGTACACTATATACTCTTTACAAGGAACAAGTAAAATGATTATAGGTGTTGAAATCAGATAACAATTAAAGTCTTGAAAATATCTCTCTCAAGCATCATACCAAACAAAACGCACCCATTTCTTGGTCATCCAATACATTGGTATGACCAAATGAGATAAATCAACGATAAAACACTGATAATAAGCTGATAAATCAAAAAAGATGTGAATTTCAAAGACGTTGTTGGGCTGTTCTCGAGATACCATTACTAAAAATTTCATTGGTTCCATTGACACTCCTTCCTTAGAGATGAAATGTCCAAAAAGTTGCATTTAATTTATCCAGAAACCGTATTTCGTTATCCTTGTGTATAACTGATGATTTCTTATAGTACTCAGGGCGGTTTCAAGATGTTTTCCATGATCATCATTTAAAAGGGATTACAACAAGATATCATCAACGAATCCACACCATAATGTTCCATAAATGGATGAAATATCATATTCATTGAGGTCATTAATACAATATGCAAATTAGGAAACAAAATCAACATCACAAAAAATGCATACAAGCCCTACCTACTCCGAAAAGAAGCTTAAATTATGTTTGATAGTCTTACCCTTAACTGGTGATATCCTGATCTCCAGACTATATTGGATATGATCTTAACACAACTATACTGATTAAAAATATTTTCAAAGGATAGAAGAAGATACCAGTTCATGACAATAATTTGGTTCAACCTCCAATAACTCACACATAATAAAAAAATGCATCATCCTTTTTGGACCTACGAATTAAATAACCTTAAATAGATTTACTAAGCCATATTAATCCATTAAATTCTAGATCATCCTATTGAATATTCAAATCCCGATGCTCTATTGCTTCCATTGGGTAAAGAAGGATATAAACTACCTCTACTACGAACACCAACTCAATTGTGACGTCATTATCTTCATTAGTAGGTAATCCATAGAACTAATCAGGAAAAACATCACGATACTAGTTTACCATGGGAGGAAAAAACTCCCTCAACATTCCACCATTATCTATAAAAATTCCAATAATTTGAGTCATGAGACAATCCAATCTGAACTGAATTGGTCATATAAGACCATCCTGAAAATTCAAATCATTCTGGTGAGAATGACTATTTCCTTTTAGATATTGGAACGTAACTCTCCATCTATGATAGAGGATATGATATTGGAAAAGGAAGAACAAATGCATACATAGAATCAAGCCAAGGAATTTCATTTCCATCATGAACATTTAAAAAAAGGAATGGTAACCACAAATATCTTGAGAACATTCCTCTCAACATTTGGTATTCTGTGGTGGCGTTTCCAACATTGTGTCAATGGTTAAAACACCATCTTATATTTTCATATCCAAGCCCTAAACATTTTCAAAAAGAGCAGATAGAATAGAATGTGATTCTATTGTATCAAAATAGAAACAGTCTATGTAGATGATACAAGAATCATACCACTTATGATATATAGCTCTGCATCCATTTTAGCCGAAGAAGTATTCATAACTTGGAACTGACTTGTCCTTATGCCTTGGGATCCTATCTGACAACTTTGAGCTATTTAAATTTCCAAGTACTGCATCTCACCCATGTGGGTACCACATCCACTACCTCATCCTGAACATCTTTTGGAATTACAGATACCGGCCTACTATGGGGTAGTTGAGCCCCTTCCCAACTTTGTGATTTTCTAGATCCTCTTCCATTGGTCTATTACATAATGTTCAAAAAAAACCTCTGACAATGACCTAGTGTAGTATAAATATGAAACTTGTCCATGTGGTAAGGATAATATAGTCACTTTTGGTGAAACATGACACACTAATAGCATTGGAAGGGAACACAGTCTTGAGATTGTTTTCCACCACCCTGAATGATCTACCCACCACAAATTTGGTAAAAATTATACAAACTGGGCCTATTTACACTCGAAGAAGAACTCCAAGACTCCCCTACAAAAACATTATAACCACTTCTCAATGCATCTCATAGATTACATTCTATTATGAGATCCTAATTAAACTATTCCTTAAATCCTCTTTATTGAAATTTTTTTACCCATGACCAAATATCAAAATAATGACCATCCAACAAACAAATCTCCCTGGAGGTCTCATTAGTTAACAAAGATAGCAGAAATCATTGCAGGTAGGTAAAAAATTCAGTGTAGTCTTGAAATGACAAACCTTCCCATGTCAGATGCATGAAATCATGATATTTAGAATCCCATAATGATTATCTATTGGAATGTCTCAAGAACATCATATCAATGTCCTTCCAATATAGATAATCATACTACCCAGCATCCTATTTTATAGCCCACCAACACTTGGTAGGTCCATGAATCATATAATTAGGAAGCTTCACCCTCCAATACATGAGTGTGTTAAGATTCTTGAAGGATTACTAGACTGAATCAATCCATAAGTTAGCTATTTGGGTCACCGCTTCCCCAAAAAAGATAGTTGGATGATGAAGCTAAAACTTTCTTATCATATCATACATCAAAGTAACTACATGAAATGTATCCATTCCCATGGATCATATACCACTTTGGATATTGTCACGAAGTTAAACATCCATATTCTCATAATGAAATGTAGAATTTTTTGGTTTAGCTATGTTAAAAGCATTCGGATTTCTAATATCCTGACACGTAATTCATAGATGATGAGGATAAATTTTATATGCAAGACAAATACACACCTAAGAGAACCCTATACCAAAATGGTTATCCCTAATATGGATTGAAATAGAGAATAAATAACGCTTGGTCTCTCTAGAAATGGCTTACAACTATTTTATCATGACACTGCCTCTCATTTCATTTATGCAGTGAAATACAAATATCATATTAGAAATAAATAATAAGGTATATATCAAAATTAAAAATATATATGCCCATATAATGAACAATTAATTTCAATATATCCCTATATACCTAATATTATGTATGTATTCTCAACATGGGATATACCAGTCTATGAGTACAAGACTAAACAATGAATGAAATGATAAGACATAACCTTATACAACACGTGAATAACCGAAGGTCAAAAAACATCAACTGTAAAAAACACACAACATAAACATAAATCACACAGCTTGGTACCTGGATTTTTCATTATAGAGGGGTCAGATACTCCCATATACAACGTCATTACCATGTACAAAAACCCCATAGTATCTTTTATTCCTTTACAAAATTAGTAAAAAAACGGAATCTTGTTGCTCTGATACAACATTATAACATCCCCCCAATTTGGAACTCTCTCACATGGCTGGAAAGGGCCGGTTACAATACTGCATAAATGTGTCCCCATGTGCCAAAGGCTGCTAACTAATAGTGGTGTTTTGAATAGTACATTGGGGAGACTATCACCCTTGTTATGAAGTGTTAAAGCAGTTGAAACAATTCATAAATAAATGAAAAAAATCAGTGTTAAAACAATAAGGATGAAAACAATAAAATCCAACTGATTAGTCCAATAAATAGTAAGGAACAATGTAATGATTTGTTAGAATTTAAATAAATTTATTTCTTGAACAATACAATAAAATGACTAGAAGACTAAGATAAAAGACTCATTGTCTTGGGTCTCAAACCCATGGTTTTTTCAAAAACTAAACTCCATCCCAACATCATGCATGAAATCATCAACATGGTAATTTTTCCCATTGTTCAAAACCACATCCACAAAATATTCCCAGCTTCCAAATGACATCCATAATTTGGTATGATGATAACTCGGTAGGTTGACAGCATCATGTCTAGTGAAAAATTAGATAGGAAGTGTATTCAATAAAGCGAATAATTGGTGTATTATTTAATTCAGAAATTAATAAAATACGACAACAACATGCTTCTTCTCCATGCTAGAATATCTCTAAGCATGTCATTCCACCATGCCAACAATAAAATATATAATGAAGGTAACATAACTTACACAGACACAATTTTTGAATATCTATGAGCATGTATTACAACCATACCAACCACAACCATATATCTATCATATAGTCACCACAAAAAACTGGGTCATTTCCCTATAAAAAGTTCAACATTTCCGAGTCAAATCCTTGTAATAATTAAAACATAGGACTAAGAATAGCCCCCTCTCTATATGAAATGCATCATGGACTAGGCCATTCTTTCTCACTATAAAAAATACACCATATCTGTGTGTATACATAGGCCTAACAAATTATATAAGCATCCCAACATAGAAATAATTCCCTGTGATACAACATGGATATCACAGTATCACATCCCAATTATCTATGGTTAATAATATGAATTAACATTACTCTTTTATATGGTACTAAGAAATTTAACTCAAAATTTATTAACAATTATATCATGGAGAAATTATATGCATTTTTTTGGGATTCCATAATATTAAATAACCCTAGGTTGCATGTCAAACTAAACATAATTTAATCGTTTAGAAAATTTCAAATCCATTTCAAAAAAAATGAAATCATGAAAATAATATCTTCAATTACTTATTCAATTTGGGTGCACATTTAATTGTCATGATCATAATATTCCATAAAATTGACGATAATCAAACCATATGGTAAATATTTAGACCCACTACCAGTTACTGATTATCCAACAACGAATTAAATGTATAAAACCCATGAGGAAGAATTTGTAAATGATTGTGAATAGAATATATGGATAGAGGACACAAACAGAACATACATAAGGATACTTAGACCTCCAAAATTTCTTGATGAATTCCCTAGGGTTGAGAGGAGAGGATATATATCTGAAAAAAATACATTTTAATACACGTTTAAAATATAACATCATAAATTTACATTGTGGGTAATTTAGTTACGCAATGTGAAAAAAAAATTAACAGCATTATCTGAAAAACCCTTCACCTAATATTTATTTTATTAAAACCCACCAACAATTACCCAACATGTAATCCCTTTCCATGAAGTGTAAATGTTTTGGACCAAATATTTTCCGCCTATTTTCCTTTTAATTAACCCAAACCCCTTTTAATGTTTCAAAACACACCAATAACCCATATTAACACTTAGTCATATTATATACAGACTGCATTTATTCAAAAATCATGCACCCCCAAACATTATTTCATTTTCTACAGAAAATATTATCCATCTCCGAACAAGACATGACAACCATGGAAAATGAAAAAATCATATAGAAACATTCCTAAAAAAATGAAGTAATATTATAATTATATGATAGGATGATTATATATCTTTTTGTCTTTAACATTTTTTCATGTATGAGAAAAGAAAAAAATTCATAACATGCTTAATCCTGTAAATAAATAAATAGATAAAAGAAGAATTGAATAAAATAAAATATCATAACATTATATGAATACTGTGAACTCAATTCTATAATTTTATTTTTACTCTAATACATATTCCACCATCATTATAAGATGGAACAAGAAAGTGTGATGATATAAGAAGTAGAGGGGAGATAACCATTACCATAGGTAACAAATCCCCACATTAGACCCTTTTGTATTTTTAAATTTAAATATTTAATAATAATCACAATAACTTCAAAAATAACTTTTATTAATACAACCTAATAAATATTTATACATTAACTAACAACCATATAAATAATTCAAACATTCTATAATTATTATAATTAATCTACTAAATTATATAAAACCATGATTGAAGTATTTTAAGGAAAAATATAATTTTTATAGAAAATTTACTATAATTAATGATTATATTGAAACATTTTTTAACCATTAAACACTTTTTAAACATTCACTCCCCCTACAAAATTAAATTTAATGTTATATGTCCATGAATAATCTTTCAATGTATATAAAGAAAGACACATTAACCTCTATTCTTTTTTTCACTGTAAATTTTTATATTTTACCTTTAAAATTTTCAGTTTCTCATCCAAAATATAACTATACATAAGATGTACATGAAACCACTATTAGATTAACACAAAGTCACTCTACTATTATGTTCCCTGCATTTATAACCTTTGAGTATCTCCCTAATAAAACCATTCTAAAATTTAGCATCCCAATCCAACTGGACACATTAAATTTCCTAAATCAATTTCTAGAAATTACACATTCCAACACAAAATACTATTCATGGACTGAAAGGATTATGACCGAAATATCACTAAATCATATTATACTACTATTTTCATCACATTAAACATGAAAAAAATCATACAAATTATATCAAAAAACCACACCACCACTTTCACTATAACATGATGGGAAACACTGTTTAGAATATATCTACCATATATTAATGATGAGAAAGTTATATAGATTTATGATGAGTCAATGGATAATGAATTACACTATATTTGTCTACAGACCCAAAAAATGATTTTTGTTTTTTGAATTACTTAGAGAATGATTTAGAGTATATTTCATTACAAGTAAACAAGTAAATTATTTCTTATCTAAATAATAAAATTTATTTTAGGAGGAATTTTTATAAAATAATATATAAATGGAATTATTTGGTGTCATGTTCTTGAGATAGTGGTAAATAGAATTATTTTTTTCATTTTTTGATTAATAAATAACTTGAAAAGCCAATGATCCGGAATGAATTGCTGTAAAGTTCCAAAAACAAGATTTTTATTTTAGAAATATTCCATTGAGATTAAATGTATTATAATGAATCATATGATTTTACTAAAGGATAAAAAATTTCACAAAAAATAAATAAAAATTTTGAGCACTCAATAAATGAATTCAAAATGTTCTTTTATTTTAAATTTAAATTATAATATCCCAGAACTCAAACTCTTAGTTTCGGCTCTAAAAGCATAAATTGCATTTCAAGATTTCACATCTATAAATTTGAACCATTTTTTTCCATCCATACTTTACAACATCAAATTGAAATATTGGATCACTTACAAACCCAAAGAACCTTTTGCTTTAGAATTTCATAAAATTAGTATAAACACATACATTATCAACACTCATCACTTTAGGAGAGTATTTTTATCAATATAAAAAATTTACCTTATTCCATATTAGGTATTCAACATATCAAAAAAATCATCAAATATGAAACCATTCTAGACTCAACACATTTATCATCATTCATTATAACGACGGGAGAAGGAGTAATAAGAAGGGTGTGGCCAAATTCTCATTATGGGTAAACATAACACTTATAAATTGAATTTAATTAGTGAGAATAAGATGTATAAAAGGTTATGAAGAAATAATTAAATTCAATGAAAACAAAATTTATAAATTCATACCAGTCAATACCTGGATCATCAATCATGAAACATGGAATAAGGAATTAAAAAAATTAGGAGTCATAAAAATCATTAATCATGGGCTATGTGATGTCAATATTGACTAAAACAATACTATAAAATCCATATATTTCCTTCCATAATAATTATAAAATCATTTGTTTTAATGTAAACTCATTATAATACGTTATAAAATCATCACATTTTATTAGAAATCCATATAAGTATTAGATAAAACATGTTTTTAACTTGGGAGATTATCTTCAAATCACCCTTATAATACGTATTATAAAATGAATAACTAGACATTCAAATTCCATACCTAATGCATTGGACATTTAAAATAGGGTTAACCAGTCATATCATGAGTTATAATGGGTATCAACCTATCATATCCTAAACTGTAATGGGGACAAACCCATCATACCTTTAGCTATAATGGGGCTCAATCTATCTAATAAGATATATGAAGATCACCCATGGGCTATAATGGGTCTAAATGCAATGTAAACAATATTAAAAAAACCTAAAATAAAAAAATTCAAATTTCATTCATCACAACATAAAACTCATAGAAACACACATCATTCTTGACATATATGATTAACCTGTGGAAATGGAATGGGTTCCAAGAAAATCATTTTGAAATAATGTTAATCTATCTAGTTAAATAATGATAATAAAATTGTTATAAAATATCCATATTGTATTAGTATTTAAATTTAAGGTTATAGATCTTGATGAAAGGAAATACCACTAAAATGACTCAAAATTGAATTCTTGGGGAAAATAATATTTTCACATTGAAAATTACTTTTAAAAACTAAAAGTTCCCAACATATTGTGAAAATAATTTTTGTTGAAATAATAATCAGAAATAATTATATAAAACTTCATGTAAATTGATTGATGTGATAGTGGGTAAAACCCTTCAAATTTTAAAATAATGAAAATATTATTTTCAAACAATTTTTAAAGTGAATCAAAAGTGTCCCATTTGGAAAAAATTAAAATTTTATTTTTCAAAACCTTTTAATAAATGGAAAAATATCATACAAAATAGAATTGGTAAATATTTTACATTATTGAAATGAAAGTTTAGAGAACATTTTTTAAAACAATGGTATGGAAGAGATGTATTCTTGATCTAAAAGAAGGTACAAGATAAATATCATTTTCATAAAACTTTATCAATGATTCATAAATCAATAATGGAAGAAATTAAAACTGAACATGTAATCCAAATTAATGACTAGAGGATAATAAAAGATAAGTGGTCATTAAAATAGTGACAAATATTTTCCTCTAAAATAACCTTGAACATAAAAAATATTAAAAATGAAAGAGGTTTTAACATAAATCCATTGACACATTGTTAGATTTTGAATCAGTTGCCACATGAAGGAGTAAAATGAAATGGAACATTAATTATAATGAACATTATGATATTTATTATAAGAAATATCATTAGGGAATTATATACATATCATAAAATAATGAAGGTGTATAATAATAAAATATAATTTGATGTAGGAAAATTCTGGAAAAATTACTTACCGGTTTGGTAATCTCACGATCAAAACCTCATGAAAGAGGTAAGATCATACAAATTATTAAATCAAAATAATTTTCATTAAAATAATAAATAATAAAATTATATGTATTTATATAAACCACACAATAATAATCACCAGTGAATATGATATATGACTCATTTAAATAAAACTGACACAAGAAAATATTACCCCAAGTCCAGATATTCCATGAATTTTATTTAACTCAAATATAATAAAAAAATATAAATTATTATATTTGTTAAGAATATTTTTTTGGTTTAATAACTTTTACCTAAAATAATTAATTTGTTTACTTTAATGATATATTTAAAAATTTAATAATTAAGTCTATGTGGAATGTTTTGAGGATGTTCGTTCCATATATTCAAATTGGATTTGGCATGTTGATTATGGTCAATGGGGTTATTATAAAATAATCTATAGAATAATAATATAATAAATATCATTTTTATAATTAAATTAGTCTTTTAAAACAAACCATTATTGATGGTTATGTAAAATGACCCCATTGACCATAATCAACATTCCAAATCCAATTTCATGAACAACTTAAATCCTATTGACACCATTGACCCCATTAATGATGGTTATTAAATCACATTGACCCCATTGACACCATTAATACAATTTAATGAACAACTTAATAATATAATAATTTTATTCAAAACCATTAATGACGGTTATTAAATCCCATTGACCCCATTGACCCCATTAATGATGGTTATCACGAAGAGGGTTAGACGTTCATATGCATGAACAACTTTTCCACATTTCAACCATCATCAAGGAAAAATGGTATGTATAATTTTATATTAAATAAAGGTTTATAAAATCATAAATATCATGTTATTTATTTCAATTCATTTATAAACATCATTCATGTAATGGAGAGATGAAAATTGTATCATATCTCTTCATAGAGGTGGTAATCCACACATATTCCCAAACAATTTTATCATATATAAATGAAAATAAAGGCAAAAAAATTAATATATATTTTATATAAATAATGATAAAATTTTTATTAACATCATATTAAAACATAAAATCCATCATTATAAAACTATTTGAGCAGCGATGATGTAAAAATTGTTACATTGGTTCGTGAGGTAGTTGTCTATCGTGCAAATAAATTTAGTTTTTACTTCCCATTTGATGGAAAAGTATATTTTTTTGTCATTTAATTAATATTATCACATATAACCATATATGAGACATTATTATTTTAATATCATCATGTTTAATGAATATTTTATGGAGGTGGAAGAAGAAATAAAATAAAACTCTTAGTTAATATTTATACCTCTTCTTCAGAAGACTACATTATGTCCGAACGAAATTGCTACCAAGATTGGTATATATTATAAATGGATTATAAAAAGTGGGGTCTTATTAGGGGTAGGTAATTGTGGGTGTATTGGATGATCTAGAATTATTTTACGGTGTCTAGATGATGAGATAATTGTTGGCCTTTTATAGGGGTCGGGGAAGAGGTATTTTGTTATATTCCAAAGTCTATTCAATAATGGGGAGAAATTATTAATACAAGAGCCTATAAAATTTCAAAAAAAAAATATACAGTAGGGGGAATATATATTTTATCCATACCTAAATTTCAAAAATGAAACATGTTTTAAATCAGTGTGTGGATTATGACAAAAAGATACTAATTATATATGCCCCTAAAGTTTGTTCTAAGATTACTATAGTAAAATTATTTATAATTGTATTCACAATTGATGTCTCCTTGACTTTAGATAAATGAATAATTTTAATTGAATGTCTGACCTCAATTATGTATATAAAATAATTTCTATTATTAATGGTAGCATGAGATTCCTTCAAGTCATCGTAAAGGTTATGGAAGATTATTTCAAGTGGTGTGTAAAATGCATCAAATATGATAAAACAATTGTTTATATTTCATATTCCTTTGAAAATTTATAGGACAAAATGATTAAAGAAAAAATGTTAATTAATGGAAAATATTTTCCTATGGAATATTTTAGAGGTCTAATATCTCATGGAGGACTTCTTATCCATCACTATGAGAGTCTGGTTTCCAAAATCATTAGCTGCATCAACAAATAAAATAATAATTTCTTGTTCTTTGGGGTCCAAATTATAGTAAACAATTGTGTTCCCACGTCCTTACTAATTCATGGTCACCCCATTATCAGTGTCAATAAAATTATGGTATGTAATATTTAAATAAACATGAAATTTTTTATTTGGTACACACATATGGATGGCCACTAGAACTGGGAGTTTTGGGGAAGAATGACCAAGCATGTTGAGACAGGAGTCATTGGTTATAGAATTGTGGTTGATTTCATTAAAATCTATTAACCCTATCTGACAGGGGAAGCCCTAAAGGTTCAATAACTATGGTGTATATTATTATTTCAGAAAATATGGTTATGATATAGGAAATAAAAAATAGAAAGCCTCTAACCTAAAGAAATTTTGGAATGGGATTTTACCAGAGCTCAAATTTCATTCGTAGTAGATTGATTGGTTTGGTGATATTAGCTATAAGAAAAAATACTAGAAGGGTGTATCCCTTATATTTCAAGTTTTATTAACCCCTAAAATCATCTTTCTTCAAGGTTATTTTTTTCGATGTTTATCTTGGACCCTCTAGACCCCCATAAATGTTTCCTCTTTAACAAAATTTAAATTTACACTAAAGATGATAGAATTTTGTCCACTGTTGTCTCATCAAGATTCTATTTTCCCAATGATTATCATACATCCATCTACGGAGGTCTAAAACTGGGAATATGGAAGCTTCCCCAATGTAAAAAATTATGAAAAATTTTAAATTAATTGTTAATCATATTAGACATTATGATATAATTTTGGAAGATGATATCTGATGAAATGGAATCAATTTTATTTTACTATGCTTCAATTGTCAAAACTCTAAAGAAGAAACTATTGTTCACTTATTTTTCAAGGGTGAATGGTAAGGGGATATTTATAGTGGCTTCAAGAGCCTCATTTTCATAGTTATACTAGAGGTATATGGTGATATGTTTATTAAATATTCGATTCATGGGGTAGAGGCTAACGTACTGGAGTGGGAGGAGGGAGCCACTATATTTCTAGATAGATGTTAGTGTATTTTTAATGTTAGAGATAAATCATTGGTGGAAGGAACTAATAGTTCATGAATTCCATTGAAACCTATAATAGGTTCCATGAGGGTTTTTTTGTTTATCCATTGAATATTTAGAAAAATAACAACTATCTGAAGATGTTCATGAGTGGTTGAAGACTTTCACTCACTTCTCAGAGGGTGTCTCAGTCTAGTAGACTGTTATGGAGGGATTCCCCTACTAACAGATTAAAGATAAATATTGATGGTTCCTATAATATTTTTATCATGGGAGGGGGAGTTTTTGTTGAAAACTCCAAAGGTTCAGTGGTTATTTACTATGTCATTATCTATACATGAGGTGACAATATTATTTAGGAGGATAATAATTTTCTCAATGAACTTGATATTTTTATTTCCAATAATATTACTCTTGCTATGATGGATTTTTTTCCTTAGTTATTTGAAACTTTCTTAATGAATGTATGAACCCCTAGCCAATTTTTTATCTCATTATAAGATGCCAGAAACACATTGGTTAAGAAATCCTAAATCATACATGTAGTAACAGTAATTATATTTTTGAATTATTTAATTTAAAGGCTAATCATAGTAACCATATTATGATTTATTCTTGTCTTGTGTCCCCTCCCCCTGAGTGTGCTGATTTTTTATGGGTGGATACCGTTGGCCTCAGTTACTATAGGCCTTCTTGAGTTATTTTTCTTTCCTTATTTCTCTTCATAATAAAATTCTTACATTTATAATGATACTATTTATTTATTTTAATATAAAAAATATCAATATAAGGATGAAATTCAAATCAATACCTTTCATACTTCCCAAAAATATTATTAATATCTAAAAATCATAGAACATAATAATTCATTCAATTTATGTCACTTTTACTTATTGTGAAAATAGTTTATTTTCTTTTCTCTTAAATAAAATAATCACAATGGCAGTGTTGAATAATAATTTAATGAAATTATTTAATCACCAAAATGGGTAATAAAATTAAAATGATGAATAAAAAATTTATTTTTAATGTATCTATTTATAGAAAAAAATAATTTATTATATACATTTCAAAACATATTATAGTAATTAATAGAATGAAACTGCTATTTTTTAATTTTCATTATATAAATTAATATAAATTTCATATTCATGGAAATAATACCAAAATTATCATATATTAAATAGATGGATAGGACTAAATATAATAATCTAATAAAATTTATTTATGTGTTATGGCCATTTTTAGTCTTTATTGTATCGTTTTTACATTAATAAACCCATATTACTATTACCATGGAAAAAATATTTACTAAAATTAGTTTTCATAATGAAAAAAAATTAAGTTAAACATATTAAATTTAATTAATTATTCGTATTCTGAATAAAGAACCATTTTTTAGAATTCAATTCAAAAAATGGTCGAATTTAATTTAAAATTAATCCCACAGATTTGATGAAAAAATTCTCTACATGAAATGTGATTTTCAAGCATCAGAAGGTTTTATATTAACCATATAACTTGTGATTATCATTATATGGATTCATACACATATTTTTATATATAAATTTTATACACTTAATATAATACCTTCATCTTTAGGGTTTATTTTAATTAATTATAATATATAAACATTATACACTATAAAGTTGTTTTCAAAAAAATTCATTTAAAACACAAAAAATAAACATACAGAGAAATCTAGTATAAAGATGATTAAAGTGTATTTTATTTTATAATTTAATATTAATTAATAAATATGTTACATGAGATAAATTTCAATAAATAATGGTACTTAATATATTGAAATTAAATTACTATATAGGAAAATTAAAAAAAATCACCATTCACTGAAATATCATTAATTTTTGGGAAATTTAAAAATATCAGTATAATATATAATTTGATATGAAAATTTAAAAAATTAATCTAATTTTATTAAATAAATTTCATGAATAGTGTACAAATTAAATATAACACATTCCAAAAAAAGAAATAAAATAATTTTTGAAGAGAACATATCAGCGATGACTGATATAACATTACTAAAAATTATAATATTATTTACAAATAATTTATAAATAAATTAATATTAGTTATGAAATTTATATATGTATTTCATAAATTAGATAATACTATTGATACCATCTGATTTTATGACTAGTATTTAATTATTATATATTATTTGGGTCATTTAAACTCTAGGTTTCATGTTGCTTACACTATAAAATATTTGTTTTTATATTTTTGAATATTGTAATTTTAAATACCCCCTTTAATAATTAATTTATCCATTTAAATTTTGACATTATCTTGATAATTAATGTTTTGACACATGAAATATCTTTCTTGGAATCCTAGATTGTAAAAATGACTAATAAAACATCCTTTTGAAATGTGAGAAAAGAAAGAACGAAGGTCATAATCAATAACCCAGAACTAGGAATACGTATAGGAATGCATTGGGAAAAAGTGAAAATGTGGACATTGTAGAAAAAAATAATTTCAAAGTCATCATATAGAGTTTCTTAGGTCATTGATCAAAATAAATTGAATAATAATGTCACAGTTAAGAACTATAATCCCATGAACCAAAGAGGTGGGAAAAAGACTATCATTTCATCCAAAAATGTAGGTAATATGATTAAATTTACATTTTTACATCATTTAAAAATAATTTAATAATTTCTCTACATCAAGATTAAAAAAATAATGATAAAATACTTACCTAACATGTATTACTTATCCATTAATCAATTTTCACCATAATCTCGTCTTTTTCTCCAAATTATAAGTATTCAAGAACAGTTCATTCCCCGAATACATAAAATCCACAACTAAAATAACACATATTTTAGAAAAAGGATAAATACTGTAAATTCTATAATTATATTTTACCAAAACCAAAATGGATAGAACAAGGTAATATAATACTTAAAATTGGAAACCCTTATAGGATGAAATACAACAGTAATATCCACTAAATCACCAATAGCACCAAAATTATATCTAATATCATTTTATAAAAAAATATCCTTAAAATCAAAAATATTAATGACTATTATTGAAACTTGAAAATCATATGTTTTATCACATTTTCATTTGATATTTATTTTAAATTTATCTCTAAAATATGTCAATTGCTTTTAATGTATCATATCAAAATTATATATTCCTTAATGAAATAATCTCCAAGATATGATAATAATTTAAAAACACAAAATTATATCCTTAAAAACCCCAATGTTAAAGAATGTATTGAACTCAAAGGATATCTCATACCATTCAGATTACACCACCCAAAATATAATAGAATTATTCTAAAAAAATACTTCATGTTGAAACTAAGGGTTAAATAAAACTTAACCAAATAGAAAATATCCAAAAATATATTCAATCCTCAAAAAATACATCACTAAAACCTAAAAAGGGGTTTCCAAAAACATTGGACTTATGATAATCCTTAAATTCATATTCCCATGATGGTATCAATAAAATTTATAATTAAATATCATGAAATAATCCTTACATCCAAATTTCTCTTAAGATTTCAATTTATACAAATTGTATGAGCCCCAAACACGCACTTCCATATTTGGTACTAAAGGAATAAAAATAAAATTTCAAGACATGATATAAATAAATATAACCATATTTTTCCATTCAAACTTTACAACATCAAAAGGAATTACTGTATCACTAACAAACTCAAAGACCATTAAAGTGAAGAGTTTTAGAGAATTATAAAAACTCTTACATAAGAAACACTCGTGATTTTAAGTGAGTAATTTTCACACTATATTGACAGTAGCATATTTCATATTAATTATCCAATATCTTCTCTAAAATTCATTGTCTATGAAACCATTATAGAATCAAATAATTAATCATCATTCTTTATAACCTAGGGAAAATGAAACATAACTGTTGGAATGTCAAATTCTATGTAAGGGTAAACATAAGTGTGTAAAATATAATTTCATCAATGATAATAATCTAAAGATAAGGGTATGATGACATAATAAATGGGTGTGACAATAACATATAATTGATTTATACCCACCAGTACATGGTCCATCATTACTAATGCATGTCATATTGTAATATAAATATATAATCATGGGCCATCTTCTGTAAATAATGGAAAACAGAATCATTACTAATCATAAGTGTTTTACTAAGAAGAAGATGAAAATATTTTTCTTTAAATATAAACCCATTATATTACCTTGGGAAATGAAAACATTTCTATACAAACCCATATCATGCTTATGTAAAACATGTAGGTAAACCGTGACATCATTTACATATCACTATTACAATCCATCATACATATGGAAGTACCGTATTATTAAATTCTATACACAATGAGTTGGAGATCAATAATGGGGCTCACCCATCATATAATGCGCAAAAATGGGGCTTAACCCATCATTAATTGAGTTACAATAAGGTTCAAGTCATTATATCTAGAGTTATAATGGGGGTCAAACCCTTGAATATGTTATATTGGGAACACCCATGAGCTATAATAGGAATCAAAAATTTATACACAATAACTATGACCTATTACATAAATAAAGTACATAAATATTTCATCTCATTATAAAACTCATAATAACTTCCAATAATAATATAATAAAATGACACACCTTTGGAAATGGAATAGGTTCCATGAAAATATCATTGAAACCATCATAATTTATCCAGATAGAGAATGCATATGATAACATTAAAATATAACCCCAATGTAGATTAATTATTTGATTCTATAATGGTTTAAATAATGTCTAAGATCATATAAAATTGTTTTAGGAAATCGTTTATGTATATGAATGTTCATTTTTCAAAACATTTTTTAATTTTTTTAGAAAACATGGATATGTAAGAGAATGATTAATGATAAAATAAGGTAAAGATCAGTATCACATAAAAAAATTATCGGTCATTCATTAATCAATAATAGTGGAAATGGGATTTAAACATGTAAAACACATTCATAACCATATAATAAAAGACGATATGATGTTAAAGATGTTATGATCATACAATTTATTCCAATGGAACCATGTTCATAAATAATCTTTAAAGGGAAGTATATTATAACATAAATCTGTTGAAAATTTGTAAATATTCCAATCAAAATCCCCATGAAAGAATAAATTAAAATGAAACATTATGTGTAATGATAATAAGAATATTAATAATATTATATGATAAAGGGATAGTATAGGGATCACATAAAACAAGATAGGTTTATAACAAAAATATATGATTCAATATAGGAAAATTGAGATGAAATCGCTTACAGTATTAGTAATTTCTAGATAAAACCACATGAAAGAAATAAACTCATATGGACTTTTAAATCACAGTAATTATAATTTAAATAATAAAAAAACATTAATTAGTAATATGTATTCCACAATATAAAAATAGGTGGTGAAGATTTCATATATCTCACAAAAATAAAAGTGAGATAAGAAACCCTTTCCTCTAGTCTAGACATTCCATGTATGTGGTTTAACACATATATAATATTCTAATATAATTTATTTGACTTATTAATAAAATTTTCCTAGTTTCATACCTTATAATTATATCATTTATTTAATTTTTTACGATAAATTTAAATATGTCGTCTATTAAATCTATGTTGAGTGTTTTGGGGACATTTAGTCTATACATTCAAAATGGATTCAAAATGTTTACCTTGTTCAAATAGGTCATTCTTCCTTCATCTCTAGAATAATAATAATAAAATAAATATAAATTTTATTCATCAAATAAAATTTTCAAACATACCTTGAATAATGGTTGTAAAAAATTAACTACATTACAATAATTGAGACCGTAGGATGTACATACACATGAGAAACATTTCAATTTTTTCAATGATAATTATAGAAGGAAATTACGTATTATTTTATATTTAAATAAAATATAATATTATCATAAACAAAACATTATTTATATAAATATATTTTTATATGTCATTAATGTAATGTGGTGATGAAAAGAGATTCACACTTCATTGTGCAGGCGGTAGATCACAAGTACACACCAACAACATTATTATTATTCAATTAATGGAATGGTAAGAAAACATATGATATATATTTTCTTAATAATGATTAATATTTCATTATTATAATGTAAAAAACATTAAATCGATCATCACGAAAACCCATGAAATGCAATGATCAAAAATGAATTACATTGATTGGCGATGTAGTAGTCTATCATGCACATGAAATATGGTTATTTATCCTATTTGATGGAAGATCAGTTCGATTTAATATTTTACAAAAACATAATAACATTTAAAAATAAAAATAAAAATATGATATTATATAATCATTTTTGAAGATGATTTAATGGGGGTGGGAGATCATATAAAATAGAATGCACATTTGATAGTGATACCTCTTATTTGGACGACCTCATAAGGTTTGCAACAAAATCCTACCTTAAGTGGGTTTTAAAATAACACAATTCTACTAGTAATTTATAAGGGAATTTAGGATTGGGTTTGGGTAGTCATTGGCCAACTCAAAAGTTTTTAAATGTGTGAAGGGGATATGAGAGGGGGTGTCATTTTATAAATTGGGAGGAGTTTCATTTATGTAAATACCATATAATATTCAATAATTGGGAGTCACTATCAAACTAAGTGCCTCAAAAGATAAAAAATAATGGACTATGGGTAATTTAAATTATAAAAAACCTTCAAAAAAAATAAACATGTTTTATACTTTTTCTTCCTTAACATATATGGTTATTTACTTTTATCATTTTTATTTTAAAATTTAGAAACATGTTTGTTATACTTTAGGGGTCAAAATAGTTTACATGATAGTAAAATTGGAATATAATTTGACTATGGTTGTTATTTTCAACAAAATCATAATCATGAGGCCAAATATATGTTTTTAGGAATTTTAAATCAATTAATAAAATATTATTCATTATAAAATATCATTAATTTCAATTTTGACAGTATTTATTTTATTTGACATAAAAAAATATCAATATAAAAATTTAATTAAAATTTATACCGTTCATACTTCCCAAAATTATTTAAATTTATAAATAAATATTAGAACAAATTAATTCATACAAATTATATTATTTTTTAACATTATTTAAAATCATTTTTTATTTTCCATTTAATTTAATAATAACTACATCAATGTTTTATAAATATATAATGAAATTATTTAATCACAAAAAATTATAAATCAACTAGAGTTATGAATAAAAATAATTTATTTAGAAGTAACTATTTATAACCAAGTGTATGTTGTTTTTATCTCTGTAATAAAATAATATTGAAATTAAAATAATGAAAGTTACATTTTTTAATTTTTTTTATAAAATATAATATAAATTTCACAATCTGGGCCATATGACCATAAAAGGGAAAATATATTATTTTTAGATGAATCAGAACGAAATATACACATCCAATAAATTTTTTATTGTCTTATGTAAGAGACTAGATTTTTTAAACTCTTACCTTTTTTTACAGGGTATAGAGTATTATAGATGTAATATCCAAACAAAATAATACATATTTATGTATAAAAATTTTCATTCAATACATATGGAGTTTTTTTTTAAAAAAATTATAATATATAATATATAAAATAATGACCTTGTGTATAGTGTTTTTGGGAAATATGAAAACTCCATATGTCAATAAATATTTTTTCACATCATGTGGCATGTTATATAAATGATTAAATATATATTTATATACGTTAGGTTAATATTAAATATAGAAAAAATAATTTAAGTCAAAATTTTACATATACATATGCATGTGTGTAAACATATGTATATCACATTATCATATATGTGTGCATATCTTGTGTTGGAACCAAACCTATCATTATTCATAGATTGAAATGGAGTGTAGTTTGTGTTTGTTTTAAATCCACATAGGGCTAATTGAGGATTTTTCAGGGAATGTGATCTTTTAGTAAAAGATTGTTAGAGTGTGGAATGTGGAATCAATACCAAATATTTTACCCATTTATTGGATCAAAATATTTAGGAAGTATCATGCTTTGCGAAAGGTGATTTTTTGAGACTCTTTCATCACAATTATTATAAATGTATGTGTTTAATGAAAACTGGGTTTGATAGAGGCTAAACATCATAATGATTTGGAGCATTGAGAGTGAGATCCACCCATCCATGATGGTGTGATTGTGATACTACTTTATAATGAGAAGATTTGTGATTTGGTTAAATGTATCTAGTGCTTGATGAATCGATGTTATTCGTGAACATTTTCTTGAAGGTTTGGGAAAAGCCAGATAGAGGTGTGAGATCTTCTATATGGATTGCGCCTATAAATTTTAGGTACCTCCACATCATTTTATATGTAAATAATTATATAAAGGTGTTATTTTTTTCTGAATTATTGATATTTCAGAGAATAAAAAATTTGGTATTCATTCTATGTATGAGCATCTCCAATAGAAAATAATAGTCATTACTAATGAGTTGGTATATTGAAAAAATTAGTTTCACGATGAATGGGTATTCCACATTTAATTAGTTCTACATAAAGGCTATTTTATTCATGAAGGATGTGGGATTTGTGAATGTTCATTTAAAAGGACCTTTATGAATAATAGTATTGGAAAACTATTTTATGTGAACACTGATTTAATATGTATTAACTAAAGACTATGATTCTAGAAGTGTATCGTGATATTTTGTAAAAAAATACTTAAATGGAAATTTATAGTAGAAAACCTTATGTTCTTAAACATAGAAAAAAATCACCCAAATTATTGAATTAGGTGGATTCAACAGAATATTCTTAAGAGTGGTAGTCTGATATCTGTAAACTCATGTAAATGCATTGTCATTGGAATATTATAAGTATGTATATATATTTTCATTCCAAAAAATCTGAAGACTTGTGAATTTTGGTATGATCGAAAGACTATCAGAATATTCTTCTTGGAATTTCCCTTTTGTGGTGAATTGTATAATTGTTTTTCTTTTCTCTCTATAAGTGAATGTTTAATTGCTATATGATTATACCAGACTTGTATAACATGTTCCTACCAATGTGGGAATATGATCTATCAATTTTAAAGAAAAATATGACCACCTAATTAATCCCTCTAATGTGAGGGTGTTCCGGGGTCCTACATCTTTAACAATTATATATTTTTCATATATATATTTATACGTGCATATATGTATGGATACTTCATATTTCAAAAATGATCAAGCATGTACATTATCTTATACATATGAAAATAAAAAAAATAAGTATTTATAACTGAATATATGTATTTAATGTGAGTATATATATTTCACTATATATGGATATATAGTTTTATGTAAAAATAATATATATGTAATATATAGAAATATAGAAAAAACAATAAATTTAAAGACATTTAATGAAATGTGTTTGACGGTTTAAAATGTAAAAAATGATTAATGAATAGAAGAATAATTGTTGGTATATGAATTGAATAGGAAAAGTTATTAGAGAAAGAAATTATATTAATGATCAGAGATAGGGGTTTTAAAAATAAATTAAATTTAAAAAATCAAATGGAAATTGGAGGGCTAGATATGAACAAGAAAGGGATTATTGCATTGAATAAATAAAATAGAAGAGGGAGTGTGTGGGGGGGTTACAGGAATAATAATGTTAGAAAAAATATGTCTGTATGATTTGATAGAAGCATGAGAAGTGGAAAGAGTGAAAAAATAAAGAGCAGAGATTGGAATATCTGGAGGAGTCTCACCATTGGGGTGCAATACCTAGAAAAAGATATATAGAGAGAGAGTATAAAAACATGACTAAAAATATACAATAAATGGGAAAAATTAATTTTAATTGAAATACTAAATAGGTAAAATTAATAAACTAAAATAGAATGTTATTTTTTATTAAATTCTAAATTAAATACTGTAATTAGATTAAATAATTTTTTGTGAATTTTGAATAGTGTAAATAATGTACAATAAATTCTGAAACTTCTCTCCACCAAATATTCCTTGATACAAATAATATTAACACCTTTTTGGTTCCATATGATTCATGTTGATTATTTTAATTTAATACCATAGTTTTGTTTCAAATCTATTAAGGTTATTTATCAATATTTTATTAAATCTGAATTTTATGTTTAAATTATTGAAGATGGATAATCAGATGATTATAGATTTAAGACATTCCTTGAAAATTACATTTTTAATATTTATTTTGTTCATGAATACTGTTCATGGATCCCTCATATCTATTATTATTGTAACATATAGGATGGGTATTTTCATTTTATCCTTTATAAGATAATTACATTGGAATAATTAATGATAATGAAATGGATAATTGAAATTGATGGGGAAACAAATGTGTTTCCAATGATTTTTTTATCTTAGTCATTATATAAATTTTTTAATTAGTATATGGTAAATTCCACACTAAAAATAATGAACACTATGGGTCATTTCTTGCACTATTGTTGTGATTTTATAATTATTATTGTGTGATTATTGTGAAACAAATTTGAACAAATGGTTAATCACTTATACATGTCTAATGAATTTGATTCACTTGAGGAAATGTATTGCGTGATAATTACCCAAACATACGATGTGAAATCATTGTGAATCCCCCTTGATAAATCTTAAGAACGTTATGTGATGGCGTGGAACTATTGTAGAATGTGTTGTGTGTGATATGCCTCAATTCAATGGGATGGTGATGTGTGGTTGTAGTGTGTTGTGAAGGATTTCAGGTGTTGGGGTTTTGATATGAGATGGATGAGATTGGAATGAGTTGTGTTGTGATGGATTCAAAGGTAGTAGTGTAATTAAAAATAATGTTAAATGATAATTACATAGGTTGGAGTAGATAATGATGGATTCAAATGATAAAAGAATGTGGGGTTAATGTGGTTGTTGATAAATGAAAAATAAAAGTGCCAATATAATGTATTGAATATGATTATTTATATAATAGGATAAAATAGTTAATAAAGATTTATTTTGAAATGGGATGTGTGAAAAATATGGTTATTTTTTAATGAAAAATAAATGGGTTAATTTTTGCGAATTGATTGGTAAATGGGAATTCAAAAAACTATCATTATTTGATTAAGAAAATGGTGAAATGTGAAACGTAGATTATGGCATATTGTGTGGGGTTGTTCATTTTGAGGAGGTAGTGAATGTGAGAAACATTGTGAGTTGGATAGTAAATTTTTTTTCTGAATATCTAGTTTGGACTATTTTTTTCTAATATATATACATATATTTATATTCCCTGTGATTTCTTTATAGAACCCCCCCCCATTTTGATAAATACATAACCACACCCATAAATATAAAGTGTTTCATCCTAGATAACCCAAAGCTGAAGACGGATAGTTGGATAAACCATCCTTTACACTCTCTATTATAAGATATCTATATACTCACTCATTGTGTTGTCTAGAATTCAAATGTGAAATAGTGGTGATGTGATGAACTGTATTTGGTTTCTATGTGTGAGATTCGATATTTCCATGTTGTGGGGTTGTGATATGTGACATGACTGTGTTGTGGGGTGACATATGGTGGGGTCTCACCTGATTAGAGGAGGGTAAAAGGTTTAAATAATTCATGATCACAATACCATACTATCATCGTTATGGATATGGATGTGATGTGATGGACCAGATGTCTATAGGTGAGGTGAGATGTGATGGACTCAGTGTCTATGGGAAAGATTTGATGTGATGTTTCTATGCTTTGTGGAAATTATGTAGTGTTTTGATATGATCAAGATATGGGAGATCTAGGACAGACTAAAATTTTGGTTGAGAGAGGAAAATTAGTAGGAAAGTGTTCTATGATTCCTTTTACCAATATTCTTCATATTTTGTTATTATACATGGATGTGTTATTTGGAGATTGTTCCCTGTTGAGATTTGGAATGGATAGTTCACCAATTTATGTGTTGTTTGATCTACTATTTTCTCAAGGGGGAATTAGTCTTGTCTTTTCACATGTGTGAGATAGATTTTGGTTACCACATTGAGTATATTTGAGTTCTTACCCCATTAATATATAAATTGTTTTTTTGGTTTCCTATAGGATATTCTGGATCGTGCTAGATAGTACTAGCCTGGACATTTGGAGATTTTATTAGTTTGATTCCATAGCTTCTATTTGGGATTTCCTTTGTAGAGTTTTACATGTATCTATTTTATTTTTACATATATTGTGGGATATTTTTATTAATCTTTTAATATTTTGTCATGAAGTTTCATGCAGCTTATTCATCCTTTCTCTTTATCATATATCATTATAGGGTTTGATTCCTCACATTTATGAGATCTAATACCCTTAGTTTTATTCGATAACTAGGGAACAAATATATGGAGGTATTGAGGGTCATTATCTATCTTCCTTAATTTTAGAATCATTATAGAGAGGGGGTTTTGAAATATTATAACCATTTTTCCTATATTATATTAATTTTAACATTAATTATCCCATTTTACTATTACTTTGGTAACAAATATTTTCTATGGTTACTATTTATATAAAGATAAATTAAGTGGAACTTGTTAAATTATATTAAATATTTAGATTTAAAATATGGAATCAATTTTTTAATTCAATTCAAAAAAATATCTAAATGTAGTATAAAATTACTCCAACAGACTTGATGAAAATGTGAATTTGCAGAAATATATTTTTCATGAATAATAAGATTTTATATTAACTATATTACTAGTAATAATCAATATATGATTTTAAATTAAAATTTAATGATAAATTATTTATGAATTAAAAATAAATCATTCCTCATTATGGTTTATCGTAATTATTTAATATGGTGAAACATTATGTACTTTAAATAAGTTTTCAGAAAAATTTAATTTAAACCCAAAAATTAACATATACTAAAATCCAGTATAAAGATGACTGAAATGAATTTAGTTGGATTAGAGATGAATAAATAAAATTTAAGTTATTTTTTTATTAAATTAAAATAATAATGGGATATTATTTATTAAAAATAAATGACTATATTTTGGAAATCATTTTTTTTACTATAAAAAAAGATATTTTCGTAAAAATCCCAAAATTTCACCCTATGTTATTTATGAATTAATGATTTCAAAAATGAATTTAATTTTATCAAATAAAATTTCTATAATTTCTTGAAATAAATTAATACATTTTCTCAAAATAGGAATAAAATCATTATTGAATAAAATATATATTTATTGAATAAAATATCTTTATTAAAAATTGTTTCATTATTTACAAAGAAATTATCAATAAATTAATATTGAGTATGAAATTTATATACATTTCATAAAGTAGTTATTCATATTTATACCCTGGAATTTAATGGTTATATTATTTTGATCATATATTTTGCAGGTCCTTGAAGCTTGTTGTTTCTTGTGAAATACATAATTCAACATATTTAAAATCTTCTAAAATAGTAGTGTATTTGAATTTTTTTTATAAAAATAATTTGACAGTATATACATTATTTTATGTATTGAATATGATTCCAAATTAGTGTATTCATATTATATTTGAATATTCATATAAAGGGTGGTAATAATGTTACTTAAGATGAATATTATTCTTGGATTAAAGTGAAAAAATTACTCAATAGTTATTTATAAACCCACCATAATATAAAATTTATAATTCTATATACTGATAAATAATTACTTTGATACAGTACCATCACCCCTATCTCCCATAATCTAGAGATCCATTGGCCTTATCTTAATAAGAATTCAATAAAATTATTTAGAAAATAATGAATTGAATATGTAAATACTGGTCCAATAAATGTGGTGATGCAACATACGAATACAAGAAAGCACATAAAATATAAATTTTTATATAACTATTAAATTTACTATAAGATAAACAACTCCACCCATTGATAAATCTAGAGAATAATACATAACAGGAGGTAAACATTTGAATTGGAATGAATTTTAATAAGAGACAAAAAAATTATAAATCTCGATGAGATTTAAGGGATTATGAATGATTCATATATGAATTAAAAGAACATTAATTTGAAGAAAAAATAATTTAATAACTCATATATTCAAAGTAAAGAGATACAATATATAGATAATTTATTACTTTTCAACTCAAAGTAAAAATTATTTCTAGGTAAACACAAATCACATTGGCCAGAAACCTTTATAGTGGTAATTGTTTATCCTTTTGAAATAATTGAGATATACGAATTGAAAATATCACTATTCAAGGGAAATATTGTTGTGCATCATCCTTAATTGGAATCAACTAGATATAGGAACATAGGTATTACATATAACCTCAAGAAGAGTCTCTAATGACCAGTGGTTAGAGAATAGTTAGGAGATTTTCTAATTCTACCACTGGTTAGTAGTTTACCAAAAATTCGTATAACATGTACCACGTAATAACATAAAATAATAAAAAAATAAAAAAAAAGTTTAGTGAAACATCACTTGTGAAAGAAAACTAGAGTTAATATAACAAAAATAAAAGTGGCCATAAAATAATATAACCATTATTACATGGTGTATTATTCCATGTAAATTATATATAAAAAAATTCCACAAAATGGGTTGAACATATATTGAGAAGTATAAAAACTATTAAAAAATTTTAAGAATCACTACAAAAAATAGAAGGTCAAATTTTTGTTCCAAAAAACCATTATCCCTTTACAAACTATCATAATCTCTACCACCTATCATAGGGCCAATTCCCTTTTTTACATCACGAGGAATGATTTTTTACTTACATTAAAGTGGAAATTCAATGAATGTGTGTGAAAATAAATAAGAAAGAATTAATTATCCCATATTGTTTTTATAAAATATATTTGTGCATGTACGATAATGTGTTAAAGGTAGTAATTTTTTTTTGAAATTATCCAGATGAATAACCCAGTTGGGTCATCATGTGGTTATCGAGTCAATAAAATGCCTAACACTGCATGCCTTATTCATTTCTGATTTTTCCAGACCGTCATTAAACCCTAGAAAAAACATTATTCTATATCATGAATAATAACATAATATATAATTCCCTAATAATATCATTAAAGGATTATTGATATAACAAACATGATCAATAACAAACCTTATCAGGACTTCCAATGAAACAAATCTTCCCCACATGGCCTCATATTTTGATTCACGATATAACATATGAGGCATGTGAATCACACTTCCAGACCACTGAATCTTGGTATTTGGTTTTTTATATTTCATCATAAGTATATTATCATATTTAATTGGGTAATATAAAACACCACTGGTATCCATCAGTAGTTCATAATCCATTAATATAATCAACATATGAAAAATAAAATAATATAAATTTTAAATCATATAAACATCCCAGGAATAATATCTAGTATTTCTAGCTATCTTATTCTACCAATCCTCTGTCCAAATGTCATTTTATTCACCTATCAAATATTATAATTTCCCATCCCATATTACTGTATTCAGTCATCAAATTTTTTTTGCATTTATGGTCTTTATTCAACGCATTTTCAAATTGAAAAAATATAGTCATTATTAGAAAAAATCATCTATGATTTGAAATTAATTTTCCCATATAATATCATTAACCATGCTTTGAATATACCAGAAAATTCAAAATAACATGTTTCCCAAGCCTAGGAACCCTTATCATGTTCAAAAAACAATGATCATATATGACGTGATAAGTAACATGGTCAATGAGTAACCCCACAATAAAGACAATCTATGTGGGTCATAACTCATTGACCGAAATTGATTTATAAACATTATTCTGAATTTTTGAACATTTTGAACACCTATTTGGGTGTCATATATCCAAATACTCATTCTCATAATCATTATAAAAATATAAGAATGTATAAAAAACATGCGAAGTGATAAGGACCATGAAATCCATTCTATAATTATTCTACTAATGAATAATGATTTATTTATTTTATGATAAATAAAATATATCAAAAATTATAGATTTTTTTAAATAGTGATTCAGAAAAATGGCCACCAACCAATCAAGATATCAAATAAATAACACTCACAACAACATAGTGTTACCTTGTGTGGATCACATAATTTGACAAATCAATGTAATTTTTTTTAAAATAATATATAAGAAACATTAATGGGATATACATAGTTAAGACATTATATATTGAAGGAATATTGAGTTTAAATCATCATACATTTCCTTCTTCAAAACCAAAAAAATTAATTCAAATAGGCTATATGATTGTAGTTAACTGTAATATAATCAAACCAAAACAATGAATTTAATCTTTTTTAAAAATAAATAATAATTTAACTATATATCATTGTCATTAATGTTAGAAAAACGACCATTAATTTCATATTTTCAATTTTTTTGACCTCAAATTTGATAACTCGAACATAAAAATAACTATAATGCACATAATCACATTAGAAATCCAAATTTTTTTGAGTAATATCTTTTATTTTGATCCCAAATCTCCCGAATAGATAACATAGTAATTTCATAATTATGAAGTATCAGATTCACATGTCCATATAAACCTATAATAAACTATCCAAATAAATATTTATACTAGTGTAATATGATATAAAAGATATTCAGATACTAATCCATGGCTACCACCACATCCCATATAATTTATAAATCCCTAAAAAATGGTAACAAAAAAAATAAATACAAAAAAGAAAATACTATTTAGGGAATTGGAAATAGAAATTCCAAAAAATACTAACTACATCATGAAGTTTATTAATAATTTTCCACCATAGGGCTTCATATTACCAATAAAAATTATTGATCATCCCATGTTAAAAGATATAACAAATAAAACCGTTTCTCTACTTCTCACTCACAAATATTCATATGGAGGTGACTATGTTTCCAAAAAACCTAGTATCAAGGAAAAACATTCAATCAATGTATTCCTACTCATATCCATAATACGCACATGTCATTACTAATATATGAAATATTCTTTTAGGGACACATCATCACAACATATTTTATAATAAAGTGCCATGTCATACCTACACAATTAATATACATGAAAAATCATGAATCATACTTCTTAATGATGTGGTGGGTATTAACTGACAAGAAACTATTAAAATCCCCTCTAGAATCTTAAATGAACCCATAAAATCTATCTCGATTCTCAGCTAATGGTGTCCTGACTGATGAGATACATTTAACAGTCAATTATCCCCTACCCCAAAATCAAAATTTAGTTACCACATTCTTCATATGTGATTTAAAAACTATAAACTATAAATAATTGTTAACTTATCAATTTTAAATGATCCATTTACTCATATATGTTACAAGAAGAAACAATGGAAATTTTCTACCTCTATCATGTATAAGGTCAAATGAAATTACCTACCATATAAATCCTAATATGATAAAATCTATATTAATTCCTAATAATATTTTTAATACTAACTTTACTAATTACTTATATACATCCAATGATTTTAGATGATATAGATTACATGAAAATAATATATCCTTAAAAATTATAATGCTAAACTTAAATTGACAAGTAAAATATGGGAAATATATTGTGCTCAAATTTACCAGAGTTCCTAATGAAAATTGATGTCGTTGATAGAATTTAGTTATAAATATCACATATTGTGATGATTCAATTGGTATGATTACTATATAAATAAAAAAATAATAAATATATAGTAATTGTTATTATTCCATCGGATATGTCATCTAGATCAATAGTAATTATTCTACCATAATTAATTTATCCACAACAACATGTATTATATTTCTACCTCTGGGAAAACATATATTTTTTTCTCTTGAAGTCAATCATGAAATTAAATTTTTTACACATTGAAATTGGAATTGGATAAAATAATTTTATTAGTAACTGGAGAATTTCCTTTACCTATAGACAAGTGAACCCATGATATAAAACTATGAATATCTTTATTCATTCCTGACCACAAAAAATGGAATATTTTATAAAAAATAAATATTCATTGGAATTAGTTGAAAAAACCCATCATGGGGTATGTAATACCACATGACCTCTTATTTCATGCTCATAAAGGATTAAATCCTTCTATAAATGTTTGAAATATAATCCCCATATTGATTCTGTCCCATATAGTTCGATTTGAAATAAATAATTTCTTGAAAAATGTTTAAATCAAAATACTAAATGGGGTTTTTATTAACCATATCTATTAGAAAAGATGATAACTTCATAGTTTTCAATACAAAACTACCATGTTTCTCTATAATATCTATGTGTAGCTCCACGAAGTGGTATATAAACTTCCACTCTTCCATTGGCTCATGAACCACTTCTGATTTCATCTTCCTACTAAGGTTATTAGCTTATTTACTACACTTCTCTAGGACATAAACCATGTTGAATTCCAATAATTATAGATTATCCATCCACCTTTGTAAACTAAGATTCAAGTATTATACAGAAAATTTAAACATTGGGATATTATGGTCAATAAAAACCATGGAATTATGACCAAAGAGATAGTGGTTCCAATATTTCAAAGAGTGAAACACCACTTATCCTTATAAATAAATCATTATGCAATTATTAATATGTGTACAATTAAGATAAGAACTGTAAGACAATAACTGATCCTCCTAATTGATACTACCACTATTATAATCCATAAATAATTATATTAAATATTATACATATTTCTTAATTAGAGTAAAATAAAACATTTAGAAAAGATGAGATTCTTATTATGCTACTGAATTTTGATATCACATCAATAAAACAAATCATACTTCACCTTATTTTTTTGCTAGGAACTTCATTTAAACATGTATTCAAGAACATTAATGAAAAAATGATAATATGTAGCAATTATGATAGAATTATTTATTTTTAATATATTCAGTAGATTACCCTATAAAACTAGAATATTAACCTGATTAAGGTCTATTGAGATACAATTTACCCTAAAAAAATTAACTCTATACAATATAAGTGACACATATAAAGGTTTTAATTAAATTAATTCTCTCATTATACTCTAAATATAATCATTAGATGTGTAATGTGTCCCTCCTTTGTTTGAGAGTGCACCTACATGTCCTAAAAACAATTATGAAGAAGTTAATATTAGATGAAAAATAATATTAGTCCAGTTTATGAGAATATTTTGGGTATTCATAAACCAACCCAATATCACAATTAAATCCTATAATCCATATTTACTAATGAATGTTTTATTTGGAATTACTACTACTCATACCTTGATGTGGTGTTAACTAGATCAAATATCATTTTAAGAAAATGAGAATGATTCTGAAAACTAATCAAATAAAAAAATTTCATATTGAAGTGGATAAATAATTTCATTCTCTAGATATCCATTCGTATCCCTAACATCATATCATCATTCAAGGAAAATAGGATCACAATATCCCATGGAGTAGTTCCCCACCTTTTGAATCGATTTTATATATGGTTGTAATGTTGTACCTTTAACTCCCTTAACTCATTTCTATCCATAATCTAACAAAATTAAAAAAATTCTTCTATCATGGTATCATATCAATAATAATTTTTACCTTCCTCTCGTTGTACAATTTTTGGTACCACTGACCTAATTCCCACTGAGTGGTTTGGGTGAATATGGTTGATGACATATTCAAATTAATTTTCATACTAATTACTCATCCATCACATGTCCTCATATCATGTTTCATTTTTAGGGAATTATTTTAAACTTATATACACCTCAATTTGATACATAATAAATATCAACAAATTATAGAGAATTAAAAGCACACACGAATACAATGATTTTACTTAGTTTCCTACTATAGGATACATCAATGGAGAATAAACACGATGATGTTCTATTCAACAAAAATACAATAGTATAAACCATTCAGTCAATACAATATTTTTAATTTGGGATCTCTACACCAATACTCACAACCCTCCAAGAGATTTAGAGATAGAACACTACCTCATAATGGTAACTACTTATTATTCATACTGTATGAACTATTTTTGTGTATTATTCATTTCTTACAGAGGTTAATTTTTATCCATGATTAATGTAAATAATTTATTCATCATGCATAATCAACTCTAGATTTTATTTTATGATTATATACATTTTTTCCATCTCCCTTCAATTAATATATAATCAATGTTACAACCATGTTTTTGTAACCAATTTTTATCCATAAAATTATATGTATAAAAATTAAATTAAATTGATTTATTTTGATAAAGTGAATGAGAAACTCATATAAAATTTTACCATAACAATTTTTTGATTAGGATTAAATTCATTTTAATTTAAAAAATATGTATTAAAATAAAAAATTTAATCATAAATAAATATTATAAGACCTATAAAAGTATTATAAATAATTTTTTATTGATTATAGAACATTAAATATAAAACACTTATACATAGTATAAAATTATTAATTATGAAATTTAAAAAAGAAATGATTAAAAAAAGAAAAATATTAAAAAGTATTGTCTGCTGGTCAACTAAAAAATATCACACCTATGAAAAGAATTATAATAAGGAAAAAAAATTGTTATATGATCCATATTTATTAATATATATCAATAAATTTCAGTAGAAAGTAATTAAGTTAATAAAAATGAAATAAATTGTATTTTTTGTTATTAGAATGGTTATATGATTGTTGGAATAATTAACTAGTTATTAGAATAGTAACATAACCATTAAAATTATAAACTGATATTTAGAATACACAATGACAATTAGAATAATAACATGGATATTGGAGTAGTGAAATATCTTATAAATAATAATTGACATGAATAGAGTTAGTAAATATAAACACTAAAACTCCATAAAACTTTTATCTTAAAAACACCATGAAAGTAAAATAAAATATTTCTTACAAAGGTTATTTTAACGTATTTTTGGTAAAACATAATTTTTAAATTAATAATTAAATATATTAATAAAAAATTATAATTATTTGGATAAAATGAATTTTATTTTATGAATAGTATTGTTGAAATTATCCCAAAGTAATTTTTTTGATACTTTTATGAAATTAATGGATTTTTAGGTGAATTCTTAAAATACAATGTTCTAAAAAATAATGTGTTTTATGAAATAATATTGATGAAGTAATTACATAATGAGGGTAATTATTGAAATTATTGGTCTTAAAATAATATTTTATACATTAATTTAACTCAAAATACCCCCACCCTAAAATATGAATACCCTTTCTCACCAACATCAAATATAACATCTAAATCCATTCCATTACCAGTAATATGCCCCATTTACTTCCCCTACAAATCCTTATAGCTCTATATATGTTTTAGTCTCACACCATCAAAATACTTAAGGGAATTAAATATCCTACTGAAGGAGAGACTCCAAGTATGAAGTAACCTTTCTCCCATATAATTTTATTTTCACTTCTTATATTATTTAATTTACATTGAAACTTATAAACTTATTCTTATTGAATAGTTAAATTGGTATATTTACAAGAAATTATTTATATTAATATATTATAAAAATTTTCTTTTTATTATAAATATTATATGTCACTGAATTTTTTAAAATATTGATAATTATGGTTTTAAACCTATGAGTATTCTGTAAATATTTAATGTATATCCACCATTTTACAGGGTTAGTTTATATTATAAATCACTATATAATAATAATTATTATTTTATATAATTTTTGTAAACTCATTATGTTGTATATGTATTGTCTATCTCCCCTTATGATTAATTCCCTTTAATGATTGGGTTATCAATTAAGAAGATGTTGTTAATTATATAATTATCACTAACTTTATAAATTCCTTGCTCCACATATATGTGATATATTAACAAATTATTATAAATTTTTTGGCTCATGGAAAAAATTTAACTCTTGTATAAAAATAAAAAAAATTAAATTTCTAAAATCAAAATGAAATTTGAATAATTTAAACAAATATTTCATTAAACCTTTTTAACATCAACAAAATATTAAAAAAATTTACAATGAGTATCATTTTACATTATAAAATTAAATGAATGTAATATATTTTTAGAATTAGAGTTTCAATAAATATAATTTTGTTATAAAAGATGTATAGAAGTGACAAAACAAAACATGACCTTAGTTAAGGGGTTTTTTATCCCAATCTCATCTCCTTGGGTTGCAAATATTGTTTATTATATAATTTTTTATAAATATTTAACTATATAATGCATTGTGTTGAAAACCCTTTTTTATTGTATGGTTCCTAATGATGTAGTATATTACATTATATTTTCTACTAGGTGGGATATTCTCTATGAAATTCTTATTGTACATTGTCGATACTTTCTTGTTTATGATTTTTGGTGAATTTGAGGCAATGTTTACAACACATGTTTCTATTGTTATAATATATAGGTAATGAGGACATAATTAAGATATGGTGAAAGTGTTTCAATGTGAATTTACCACTAGTCACAATCAATTTTTCCACATGGGATTTAATGTATGCTTGATTCATGACATTCAAGGAATGATGTTGTACGTGACAACATGTGCCTTTTCTTATTATGAGGACTACAGTTATATATATCACAAGTAGTGGCATATTTCACTACCCATTATGAATCAATCCCTAGTTCTGGATGTGGCTCAGAAAATTAGGATGGATTCATGGGTCTATAATCTTTTCAATAGAGTCATTTTTTATAGATGTTATGTGTATTTTGGTTTTGTTATTTTTTTTTATAATAGGTAGGCACTCATCCTTAAATTTAGATTCATGGAAATTAATAAAATAACAATTAATTGTGTGAAAAGTTTATAAAATCACATGATATTATCCTAATAGATTTACCATTTATTTATAGATATTTATATGTATCTTTCAATTTATACCATTGATTGATAAGAGTAATAATATCTTGATTGATTATATTTAATTATTTACAGAATTAATGTCTATAAAATATTATTTTTCTCATGATTTTAATATATTATACTTCTAGATTCACCTGTAATCCTCAAATTCATCTTCTTCATAAGTATCATATATTATTTTATATAAATTATTATGTGATAGGTTGTCCCATAATTTTATATCCATATAACACACATATATATATAACTTATTTTTAAATGTCAATTAATAATTTTTGAATGATTTTTAGTAATAATAACTATATATTTCAATGTTCTATTAAAGATTGGGAAATAGTGAATTTGGAAATGTAATTGACTAAAATGAGTGAAGAATGTTTTTTTTGTTTTAATTAAAATTTTGATATCATGATTTGTATTTTTTGTTTGTTTTTTAGAAAATTTATTTTTTAAAGTTATTTTAGGTAAAAATATTTGGCAAACCATGAGTTGTCCCTCAACAAAGCAACTGACATCCTCATAGCTAGCTAGAAGAGGATGGTTGGCCTATTGGTTCATTAGTAGAGCCTTCCCTAGGTAGTATGTCATTGGAATAGAGCCCATTTGGACCAGGTACACTCATATGTTGGACAATGTCACACATGGGCTGCATGGTGTGGCACAACCCATGTATTGTTGTGCAATTAGAAACCAAGCGCCCATCCCCAGAGTTAGATTTTGAGTTGAGGATGGGAGGATATTATTATAAACTAGCATAGATCTCATATTTCATTTAAATTTGGTAAAAAAAATTACACCTCATCCCATTAGAAATCATATGTGACCCTCAAAGGATACAAACATTCTATTCCCTCTTCTTCTACCTCTACTCAATTCCACTAACCAACACTTGTGCCAACACAGAAACTCCATTGCCACAAACACATGAATCCCAAGGTCAATCTATCCACCACTTATAGTCCTGAGAGAACCCAAGGTTCACCTTAAAATTTTCATTTTAACACCATAAATCAAATTTTGAACTCCCTCTAGAGACGTTGGATGCGAGAAGGGTTGAAGAAGAGACCACCACTATCCTACCCACACCACTTCCACATCCACCAAGAAACATGTTTCCATGTCCCTCCATCCATGGAATGAGCCATACTCCTTATGAAACCCAAGGACACCCCTAGTGTACACCATAAATAAGAAATCCTAATTTATTTGACTGATATTGAAATATCTAATTTCAAAGGTTGTAGGTCCATAAAATATATTAAAATGCTGAACAAAATGATAATGAAGTCCCAATGATTATATGAGAAGGATGAGTCATACCTCCCTACCTATAAAAAAGGATCTATTTCCACTACCTAGGGTGTCTTAAAAAATACATGGAGGAGGCCACTGCCGAGTATGATGCTTCATTTTTTCATCAAATTATAGTTTAATTTAATTTTTTTAATTTTCTTTTTATTTAAATTTCAATTCATGCATGTTTATAAATATTTATTTTCCCCAACAAATATTCTGCTTCCTTTTTCATATTCATCATCTTCTTATTAATAAAAATCATACCATTTTATATTTTATTTTGTTTTATTATTTTATTTTATTTTATTTCACATACACACACACACTAGAATATTATTAAATTTGTATTTTTGTGATTCCATGTATGTTTTTTTATTATTCCATCATCAATTTTCATCTTATTTTATTTATCTTTTATTGTCTTCTCTCATTCCACCATGTGATCTCTATCCCTTGATAATGAGGAAATGACTCGATTTTTGGTCCATGGAAGGTTTGGTGTTCTTAATTTCATTTATAGAGTTTATTTTAGGTTTGTGATTTATGTGAGTGATAAGCATGAGTGTTAAAATTTCCCACCTATACATGAAATAAAAATCAAATTCTATATTTTTATTAAATATTTTCCCTCCTTTCTACTATATATATGATCTTCATAAGGTGGAGTTAAGTGATTCAGTTTATTAAAAGGTGTATGATGGAGTCGGGTCCTAGAAGATGTCTCACTCTCAATTGAGGTGTTCAATCTCCCATTATTACATGAGGAAATAAAATTTATATTTATATAGGAATTTGATACCTTACAACACAAAATTAAATCATAGTAATTCATTATTGAGATTTCAGAATTATATTTGAAAAGTTAAATTATACAAATAATATATAATAATGATATAACTAAAACCAAACTCTGGAAAATGTTAATTATAATTAATGATTTTTTTTATCATTTCATTATATTATAAGTTTAAATTTTCATTTTATATGTCTTTTCATTCTTTATAAAACAATAAATACTCAAATTTATTAGTGTTTCCAAAAATAAATAACCAAAATTAGTGATTAGGTGAATTAGAATATGTATGTTGAAAAATTAGACTATCCAAAATTGATACAACCATAGTAAAATATTTTAATAGACATAGACCCTATTTAATATTTTTTTCCCATTCAACATGAAATGTGTACTTCAAAACTGGTCTTATTTCAAGAGAGATGTTCAGTGTTTGAAACGTTTTTCTTTTCTAAACATTGTATATATTTTTTTTCATAAAAAATATAAAAAAATATTTTCCTATAATGTATTAAAATTCAGAATCTTATTCAGGTGTTGAATATTCATAGGTCAGTGAGAATTTATAATAAGAGACATGTTATGATAAATCCCTGGTGCAAGAACGTATAAAAACAGTAAAATACAAATGATAATAGTAGATTCAGTATTTGAGTATGCTTGTGCACTAATGAAACAACTAAACCTGGGAAAAAACATGAGGCCAAATGGGATCTTTTAATCGACTTTCTTAATTTTTCTATGAACATCCATGAAGGTGAGGCAATGCTTGTGGAGGGATTATAACCCAAACATTTGAATAACTAGATACATGATAATGATGAAGAGGTGGAGTGGATTCCTAACGAGGAGGACATTCCTATTGATAAACATTTGGGTGATCAAAAAGATCTGGATGAATTCTCTAATTAATGTGATGTACAACTTGCTCACCCAAATCCTTAAAAGTAAAATATCTAATAACTATACTTTTCATTCTAGCTTGGTAAGAGGAATATACACATTAGTGGTCTAATTTGAAGAATATAGAGAGGATCTTGACTATCTACATCCACTTTCTATGATATTACTCAAAGAGCCGCTCACAATTAAATAAGAGAATGATTATAAACCAAATAAGGTTGTTAATATTGTCTCAAACTCTATTTTATTTTACTTTATTCACTTTTAATTATGTTTAATTCCCACTTTATTGAATTTTATGATTTGGGAAAACCATGTGCTTCCTAAGAGGAATATAATAAAACCAAACATGCACATGTTTATAAGGACCGGGAAATCCATAATATTAATGAACATGAATTTATGGAAACCTATGAAAAAATATAATTAGTTGATCCTACATAAATCATGAGAGAGGATACTAAATATGATATTTTGAATGTTTTTAATTTTTTGAATTTAATTTTTTTAAGTAAAAATACATGTTTACATTCCCTTTAAACATTCCATTCTTGTATCTAATGTTGAGCCACCACTTGACATGATAGAGAATGTTTAAATAGTGGAAAACAAGAAGAATGAAGATTCAAATTTTCTCATATACCGCTATGAATGCTATTTTTAATTTTTATGGTTGTGGAAATCATATACTCTATACATTGATAATTCCACAACAAGAATGAAGTAGTGGAAGTTGGGAAAGGCCACTTCTATTGGTTGAAACTCAAGATGATACACCCAATATTGAACTATGAATAATAGACGTTACTAACCTATGGAGGATGTAAAAATTCAGGGCCCATTTAGGGAATAATTTTAATATTTATCATTAAATACTGTATGAAATAACAATTTAAGTGTTTTTTATGTATTCCCACTATCCCCATTTTTTAGAATTAATGACATGATACTTGAGATTAATTTATTGATTTTATTTTTTTGGACCATAATTCTATGGGTTAGTACCGAAAATGTGTGAGTGTTCTACTTTGTGTGTGACAAATGTTCATGATTCATTTATTAATATTCATAGTTTTTCCATATTAAAAAATGATAGAAATAATAATGTTTTGTGGCATGGTGGAATAAAAAATCAGTATTACAGGATTGATGATTTTTTATATATGTTAAGGTGGTCTGTTTGAGATTAATTCTAAGGATAACATTCAAAATATTAATTTAATGAAAGGATAGATTGAAATATAAAAATTCATAAATGTAAAAAATATGAAGAAGGTGAACCTCATTAATGATTATATATTTGAACATAACCATACATGGTGTTTGGTGTAAATTTAGTTGGCTATATTAAAGGGAAAATGTCAATAATTATTTACTTTTAATATAATTATTTGTAATTTAGAGAGAAACCTCATCCATAAAATTAATTTTTCAAACATCAATTCCTACCAACCATAATCCTCTTATTCATTAGAACCACAAGTAAAAATTATTCATGGTTTTATGTTTCTTTTCGCTTTATAATGTAGAGAAATTTGTTTCTCTATAATAAAATTGATAAAGACAATTTTTTCTTTATATGAGCATAACTATAATTGAATTGTCTCATGATCTATGAGTGAATGTATTCCAAGGATAGGAAAATCATGATTTGGAATATTTAATAATAATGAATTAATCATATTGAATTAATGATATGATAGGGACCATACTTTTTAGAAACTGAAAATTTAAAATAATTTAAATTAATATTTGTTGGAATATAGATATGTTAAACTAATATTTCATGTGACTTTATGAATGTTTTATTTGAAAATAATAATCATTTTAGTTTATAACTTTTAAATTTTAATAATGATAACATTTATGACCATTTAATTTAATGTTGATATTTTATACTTAAGGAAACAAATAATTTATGTGTTTTGATATTTTGGAAATTAATATTTAATTAAAATATTTACCAAAATTAAATGGTTTATGAATGGTTTTTTAAGAACAATACCTAGGTATTTTAATGTTCTATGAAAAATTTAGAATTTTAGAATTTTTAATTGAAATGATTTAAAGTTAGTGTTGAATGTTAAATTTTGGTTAATAATTATAATTATGAAATCATGGTTCGTATTTTCCATATTATTATGAAATATATTTGTTTTAAAATTTATATTATTTAAAAAATGGGAAAATCAAGGGGTAGACCTCATCCATGTATCTTACAGCCACATAGCCATCCTAAAGAGGATTATTGAACAAGTGGATCATCCCAACAATGTGACCTATGTGGAAGGTTCTTGATGGAGAGCCCATGTCACGACCCATCCTCAAGGCCCGTGCCGTGACTACACCAAGCCCGCCTTCCATAGGCCAGGGGATGGCAACTAGTACCAAGGCATAATTCCCGATAAAAAGGGAAGTAATTGCCTTTATAAAGTAAACAAACACCACAGAGAAAGCAAAGATAAGTAAACACTAAGTAAAATTGTGTACATTAGTATTTGTGGAAAAATAAGTGGGCCAGAATACAAACCCAAACTGAAAGTAAAGTACAACTGGAAAGAAAGTACAACAATTTAAAAGTAAAGCCACAACGTCGAGTCGTCCACTGAAATTCCCACCTAAAGGGTAGGTATAGATAGCCTCATAAGCTCCATGGGTCTAGTCGTCCGCTCCGTGTACGTCACACCCAGTGGTCCACCTCTAGGTACTGACTTACTCCACAAGCCTCCACCACGATCAGCGTTGTCCGTCGTCTGCATCCAACACAACGTAGTGCGGGTATATCCCATGCAGGGGTGAGTATAAGCTACTCAGTAGGGACCCCGAGACCCCTGAAGGTATCCCAGTATCCACAAATTATAATCCACAAAGGAAAGATAAGATCACAATGTAACATCTGACACTACTTAGGTATATGCCCATACATATACCTAAGTAATCAATTCTAGTTCGGCTCCAACATCCGATCCCAAGTACAACCCAGTACACAGAGGAAAACACAACCCAATACACATAAGAAAGCATAATGTAATCCACACATGATGTCAAGTCAATCTTATCGAAGATAAAGATTGATAGTCAAGAATCAGCTCACACATGAATACTTCTTCGTAAGATGATAGAGATGATCAGGTGTGGCCACTGATTTGTCTAAGCCGTCGGACCCACTCAGGATCGATAGGTAGTAACCCCCGCAATGACCCAGAAAGGTCCGATAGGTACTAACCCCCGCAATGACCCACAAAGGATCGATAGGTACTAACCCCCGTAATGACCCATAAAATATTCATAGGTACTAACCCCCACGACGACCCACACAGGATCTGACCCACACAGGATCGGTACGCACTGGCCCACACAGAACCGCTGAGCACTGACCCACACAAGATCTGACCCACACAGGATCGATAGCACTAATCCACACAGGATCGATAGCACTGATCCACACAGGATCGCTGCGTGCGGTAGTCATCATCGTCGAATCCATGGAGGATTTTCGTACAATCGTCATCATCGTCGCAGTCGCAGCTAGCTCTAGGGCTCCCGCACACAGCAAGCTCATTTGTGAGGGTTCACTCCATGAGACGAGGGGCTGATACATCAACTAACACGAAGTCCGGAGTTGATGTATCCAAAATTTCCGTATCATCAATAGTAACTCAATGTGACAGACGGCGCGTCATTCAGACACCCAGTCAGAGAGTTATTGGCTTTTTTGTTCCAGGGGCCCGATTGGTTTTTAAGTCAAAACCAACCCAGACATACTCCAACTGCATCCAAACCACAAGCAGAGTAATCCAAAAGGTCTGTCTCACTAAGAGGAATCCAAAAAAGTCGACGGAACATCAATATGACGTCCGGAACACAAGCTATAAGTGTTTCTACTCCGAGGGCCCGGTTGGTTTCGTGTTCGAACCAACCCGGTTGAACCCAAAGTTCTCCGAAACCTTGAGTATAATATACCTAAATGACCGTCTCGATCCAAGGATCGCATTGCAGCTGATGGTGCGTCGTTCAGAGGTCCGTAACACATGTTATGTGCAAACTAACAAAAGAGGCCTGAAAATAGGGGGTTCGGGCATGGTCCGACCCGACCCGATACCCCCTGGGTCGGCCCAAACCAGGCGACCCGACTCATGTCTATGTCCGGCCCATTAGGACGCGGCCTAGCCCGGCCTAGTGACGGCCTGGCCTGGCACGCTCGGCCTGGCCAGCATGGCCAGGCGGATCGGCTGAACCGGTCGAGCGGATGGGGGGGGGGGGGGGGGGGGCGCTGCCCCCCTATTGTGTAACCGCGACCCCCATGTGGGGGGTGTAACACCCGAGACTTTTATGATATATAAATCATCAAAGGGATCTTTTTCTACACAACACTTGCTTGGCTTGCTTTACACGCAATCGCGACCTTCCTCGATAGCTTGCGTCGTACGCAATACCGAGTTTCATATGCTATTAAAACTAGCCGTTATGAATAGTAATAACCACTTTTTGAAATTTTATAAATTTTATTTTTCAAAATGGACTTCATTTTTGGACTCAGAATATCGAAATTAGCCTAGGGTGAAATTTTGGTATTTTTCTGAAAACTTTCAATTTTTGATGAATAGTGAAACCACTAAGTGGTAGGTTAAAAACCGAATTTTGCATAAAACTTAATTTTACCGCTTCTGTGAATGAAATTTCGAAAATCCGAGAGACACAGTTAATATCAAGGACTAAAATGTGGTTCAATGAGATGAAAATAATTTTTGGTGGATAGTAACTTTTTACTTTTTTTTACCGCGGTTAATAGTAAATAGGGTAACTAAGGGTAAATATGATATTAATATTACCCTAACACATGTCCTAATTCTATTGGACAAGTGTAATTCGACCAAAAACAAACTTAGGAATAAAATATGACCATTTAGGCCCACTTGGATTAGATTAGGACATTTATTATTAATTTATTTAAAAAAGGGTTAAAATAGTTAAAATCAAAGTTTAATAAGTAAATCATTTTTAATATGGGGTTATACATAAGATAAATTCAATTGTAAATATTCATTAGAAAGCTAAAAAGATTTCCCACATGATGATATTTTATTTGTAATTTTTAGACATCAAATAATTTAATTTATTTATAACACAAAGATGATGCAGTAATTATCTTATTAATGAAATATTGACAAAATTGATAATATAAATACCAAAATAAATGTAATTTAAGACTTTTTATGAATTCCACTAAATTTTATAGGTTACTATGATATATTAATGTTGATTTAATCAACTTGGTTCGAACATATAATTCTGTTATGACTTTCACAAAAAAATCATATATCAAATAGTGTCAAAATTGACACAAAATAGTCTTTAAATCAAATAGTATATTATTAATTGTTATTTTATTCCTAAAAATCTAAGGTTCGGCCAAATGACATAGATAAGGATATATATATTAATAATAAACAATTTGGGGTTCGTTTGGCATGTTATAGTAAGTGTATTAACCATATAGTGAAAGAAAACAAAAAGACACGGTAAAAGTTAAATTAATTAACTTAGAGTTAAATCTAATTGATATGGTTAAAATAATATCCTAAACTTGTCTAAATCCTATTGGTTGATAGGATTTCGACCCATCCCCACTTTAGCTTCGAAATAATACCCTTTGGAACCATTATAAACCGATTTTGACTTTAATATAAAATAATATTTTGAGATATTCCTAAGGTGCCCCTCTCCTCCCTTATAAAAGGGCACCTCCTCCCCCTCCTCCTCACACCAATTTGAGCACTCAAGCTCGGCCAACCCCTGCCATTTTCTCCTCTCCACTTCCCTAGAATAATCCTAGAGGTCCTGGTCTTCTCCAAAGACCAATCTTAGTTCCTTAAGTGGAGGATTCAAAGAGGCGTTCCAAAGAAGAGGTAATATCCATTACCGATCTTTTCAATTTCTTTCTTCTTCAAACTTCTTCTTCTTTAGTTGTTTCATGATAAAGTAATAACATCAGTATTACTTACATACTGATATGTTATTATAAATATGAAACAACCCTAATTCACCTTCTATCCATCCTACGGAAAAATGAAATCACCGCGCGTGCGTACGTACGAAATACTGTCTCCACGCCGTGGTGTAATCTATTTTTCCACCATCACCTTACAAGGATGGTTATAATGGTGTAATAAGTAACTATATATGATTATTATGAAGTAATATTGATACTGAAATAATATATATATATACTCCAATACAATTCCACGATCATAGGAACGATATCATCACTCGTGCGTACGTACGGAATACCGTCTCCACGATGTGATGCGACTCGTTCTACATGATCTTCATTTCATAATGATTATATAAATAAATTGAATGAATGAATATGGTATATACTACACTAATACCATTCTTTAAATGAATTATCTATAACCTAAAGATTAGAATAAGAATTTATTCGACAAAACACGCATAAGAAAAAAAAGTTATAAAGACCCGAGTAACAAGTAACAATGAAATATTACTAACAAGAAGCTAATAATATGACCATATATGATATCATATCAACATGTATGATTCTGGAATAAGTCAATAACATTATTTAAACCATTATACAGGAGCTTCAGACACGTACAAAGCAAATCGGACCTAAGGTAAGGGAAATATCACAATCTCATTTATATCCGAGATTGTTTATTCGTAAGTATTTACTGGGGTGTATTTTATCATCCACATCCATGTTTAATCAATATGTAATATTATTTCCATCCTTCTACAATAGTTTATATCCAATTTTACCCTTCGGTGAGTTTTTAGTAAAAGATACGAAAGGGATCTTTTGTCGTTTTTCGTACGAGGTACTTTTTGACTTTTCCGACAAAAGTACGAAGAATGTTTTTTTTAACTTATACGGCATGAATGGATTTTTAAAACATTATTTCCAAGAAGCTTCCTTTACAAGTTTTCAAGTTTATTTTTAATCAACTTCTTTTATTTTAAAGTTGTATGATATGTTATGAAAGGAAAAATGTTTTTGACGAAGAAAGGATATTTTCCTCAAGAATGGAGTTCAAGTGTTTTATCAAAATTATTTTCCATCTAAGATAATAAAGGGTTCTGTTTTTATCCCTATTATTACATTGACTTGATCATGTTGTGATGGAATTATTTTTTATGAATTCCTTTATCTTATATGAATTTATTTATGATGTCATGATGTTTCAAGAATCCCATTTTTGTTACATGTGTTATGTGATGATGTATGTTTTATGATTATGTGGCACACATAAGAAAGGATTCATTATAAGATGGGTGGGACCTATATCTCCCTCCAATGCATTGGGTAAAGATTTATATCTCATGAGATAGACATGGCTGGAATGGAAGGTTATTTCGGTTCAGTGAAACAGGACTGAAACGAGGAGTGAACTCGGTTCAGAAAGGGACTTTGTCCACTAAGATAGTCTTGGCAATGAGTCATGACTAACAAGAAATGATTTTCCATGATTATGTGTGCATGCCACAAAGTTTCAAGTTTTATGTTATGATTATGGGGATCTCATTTTCACTTCTATGATTTATTCCATGTTAAGATATTATGATCTCTTTTACAGGTTTTGATTTTCATAAAGATATGATATGATTTTTATTTCCTTTATTTGCCCTTGCTGAGCATTTGAGCTCACCCTTTTATGTTTTATTTTCCCCAGGTCAGGAAGATGGATATTATGTAGAATATGCTAAAAGGGACCCTAGATATGATGAAATAAATGGGAGACACTGTAGAAGATTTATGAACCAGTTGTTTATGTTTCCCAGTTTCTAAAGACACTATACCTATACGGTCCTTTGTGGTTTTGTCATATGTTGTAATAAGTGTGCTTCAATTTCGATGTATTAACAATGTATGTAAAGTATGGGTCATTATAGTTGGTATCAGAGGAAAGGTATAGTCAACCTTTGGAAACTAGGATGTGAAAGCCTTAGTAAGAACCCTAAGGATAAGTCTAAGCATAGAACACAATCTTAGTGTTTTAGAAATTGCCTTGAATAACCTAGGATAAGACCTTAAGCATGAAAATTTTTGAATTATGTGGTTTCCTATTATAATTAGTGTTGCTCACACTATTCTTCTTGGTTTTAGTCAATGGCTGGAACCCGAAGGAACCGTGTTAATGCGGAATGCGATGGGCAATGCAATGATTGTCCCCCTGAGCAACCAAACGATATGGGAGCTGGAATGCAAAATCTTGTAGCCATGCTCACACAACTTTCTCAAGCTATGAATCATGCAGGATTTCCAAACGAGCAAAGGAGGGAGCAACATTCTGTTGAATCCTTCATGAGGCAGCGTCCACCTTCTTTCAGCGGGTCTACTGATCCATTAGTTGCTGAACAATGGATTAGTACTGCTGAAAAGATATTTTCAGCTCTTCAATGTTCTGAACATGATAAAGTCATCCTAGCAGTGTATCGTTTGGAAGGAGATGCTGATCAATGGTGGAATCTTGTTAAGAATACGAGGCAAAGGGATGAAATTGAGTCTATGGAATGGGACGAGTTCAAGAACTTATTTTTCAATAAGTACTTCCCTCGTATTCTCCGAACAAATATGGAGAAAGAGTTTCTTGAACTGAAGCAAAGGGATGATGAATCTGTTGGTACCTATGAAGCAAATTTTACAAGACTTGCAAGGTACGCTTCTGGTATTATTATCCAACCTGAGAGTAAGATCGATCGATTCTTTAGTGGCTTAAAACCAAGTCTTCGAAGGGCGTTAGCCATAAGGGACTTCAATAGCTACGAGGAAATCGTTCGATGTGCTCTCAAAGTCGAGATGGAGATTGGAGTAACCCATCAGTCACATGGGTTTGATAAGAAGAGGAAGATGGAATTCAAAGGAAACTCTAAAGAGCACACTGAAAAGAAGATGAACTTTCCCTTATGCTCAAGGTGTGGAAAGAAACATGGAGGGAGTTGTCTTAAAGGGACAAGTAAATGTTTTAAATGTGGAAAAGAAGGTCATCGGGCATTTGAATGCCGTGATAATGGGAAGAAGATGTCTAATGATGCAAACAAAGGAAGGGATACACAGAATGAACCTACTACACTTCAATGTTTCAAGTGCAAGGAGATGGGACATTATGCCAATCAATGCCCAAATCCAAGGGTTGATGATGATGGTCGACGTCAACAAACTCTTAAGGCTAAAGACAAAGGAAAGTCACATGCAATTTCTATCAGCGATGTGGAGTATGATAACGATGTGGTGAAAGGTACACTTACCATCCACTCTAAAGTAGAAAATGTTTTATTTGATTCTGGATCCACCCACTCTTTTATTTCTGAATACTTTTCTAAGGGTATCATCGTATTACCTCAACAATTAGATGTTGAGTTAGCTGTGACAACACCTAATGGCACATCAATCGCATCAAAAGTTTATAATTCTTCTCCGATCGAAGTTTGTGGGAAAGTGCTTCCTGCAAATCTTGTGATCCTTCCTTTAGTGGAATTTGATGTGATTCATGGCATGGATTGGCTTTCTCTACATGGAGCTCATATCGATTGCCAAAGAAGGGAAGTCACATTTCATATTCCAGATCAATCTACGATCGTCTATCAATGCAAGGATGAACATAACCTTCCAGTGGAAATTTCTTCCATCTTATGGGTATTGATTCCACTAAATGAAGGTTATTTATCTCAAATGGTTGGTGAGAAACTCACGATTAAGAATATGCCCATTGTACGGGATTTTGATGATGTCTTTCCGGAGGAATTGCCGGGTCTTCCACCAAATCGTGAAGTTGAGTTTTCAATAGAACTCGTACCGGGTCCTTTGCCTATTTCAAAGACACCTTATAGAATGGCCCCAATTGAGTTGCAGGAATTGAAGAAGCAACTCCAAGAGAATCTTGATAAGGGATTCATACGCCCTAGTGCGTCACCTTGGGGAGCACCTGTTCTATTTGTTAAGAAGAAAGATGGATCAATGAGACTCTACATTGATTATAGAGAACTTAACAAGATCACTATCAAGAACAAATATCATCTCCCACGCATTGATGACTTATTTGACCAACTACGCGGAGCTCAATACTTTTCCAAGATTGATCTTCGTTCAGGGTATCATCAATTAAGGGTCAAAAGGGAGGATATACCAAAGACGGCTTTCCGTACAAGGTATGGACACTATGAATTTATGGTGATGCCATTTGGTCTTACTAATGCCCCTGCTATCTTCATGGATCTAATGAATAGAGTCTTTAGAGACTATCTTGATCAATTTGTGGTAGTCTTTATAGACGATATTCTTGTCTATTCAAAGAGCAAGGAAGAGCATGAAGATCACTTGAGAATTATATTGAAGACCCTGAGAAAGGAGAAGCTTTATGCCAAATTTACCAAGTGTGAATTTTGGCTTCAAAAAGTTGCATTTTTGGGTCACATAATCTCAAAAGAGGGGATATCTGTGGATCCAGCAAAAACAGAGGTTATCGAAAGATGGTCAAGACCAACAACAGTAACTGAGATCCAAAGTTTTCTTGGTTTGGCTGGATATTATCGACGTTTTGTAAAAGATTTTTCACGATTATCTAATCCAATCACCAAGTTGACTCGGAAGGGAGTTAAATTTGTCTGGACAGAGGAATGTGAAGAGAATTTCAAGGAGTTGAAAAGAAGGTTATCCAGTGCACCTGTGCTCACACTGCCTTGTAGTGGAGAAAGGTTTGTGATCTACATTGATGCATCCAAGAAGGGATTGGGGTGTGTTCTTATGCAAAATGATATGGTGATAGCTTATGCCTCATGACAGTTGAAAATCCATGAGCAAAATTACCCAACACATGATTTGGAGTTGGCTGCGGTAATCTTTGCATTAAAGATTTGGAGGCATTACCTTTATGGTGAAAGGTGTGATATTTATACTGATCATAAAAGTTTAAAGTATATTTTCACACAAAAGGAGTTGAATATGCGTCAAAGAAGATGGTTGGAGCTGATTAAGGATTATGACTGCTCAATCCATTACCACCCTGGGAATGCAAACAAGGTGGTAGATGCATTAAGTCGACAAGACCATGCTAGTTTATCCATGATGAGGATCACAAAAGATCCAATATTTATGGATTTACAAAGGATGGATCTTGGAATTATAATGGAAGGGGAAAAATCTTATCTTTCTCAAATGAATGTTCAACCATCTATACATATGAAGATTAAAGAGGCACAGAAAGAAGATGTCGAGTTACAAAAGAAGGTGAGAAATGTTCCTTAATTCAACCTTGATTGTGATGGGATAATAAAGTTCAGGAATCGGGTTTGCGTTCCTCCCATCCCAGAATTAAAGAATGAGCTGCTGGATGAGGCTCATAGTTCATCATTCTCTATTCATCCTAGAAGCACGAAGATGTATAGGGACCTGAAAGAGTACTTCTGGTGGGATGGCATGAAAAGAGATGTTGCTGAATATGTCTCTCGATGCTTGGTTTGTCAACAAGTTAAAGTTGAGAGACAGAAGTCTAAGGGGATGTTACAACCATTACCCATACCCGAATGGAAATGGGAAAACATCACTATGGACTTTGTCACAGGACTTCCTAAAACGTCCAAAGGCAATAATGCTATCTGGGTCATAGTTGATCGTCTTACAAAGTCTGCACACTTCATTGCTATTAGAGAGGATTTCTCTCTAGATCAGCTTGCCAGGATATATGTAAAGGAAGTGGTAAGATTGCATGGAGTACCACTTTCTATTATATCTGATCGAGATCCGAGATTTACCTCGAAGTTCTGGCAAAGTCTTCAGCATACTCTGGATACAGAGTTGAGTTTCAGCACTGCTTATCATCCCCAGACAGACGGTCAGTCTGAGAGAACAATTCAAACCCTAGAAGATATGTTGAGAGCTTACTCTATGGATTTCAAAGGAGGTTGGGATCAACACCTACCTTTGGTGGAATTTTCTTATAATAATAGCTTTCACTCCAGTATTCAGATGGCTCCTTATGAAGCTCTCTATGGAAAGAAATGCAGGACTCCAACTTGCTGGGATGAAGTTGGGGAAAGAAAGCTATTAGGACCTGATCTTGTTGATGAAATGGCAGAAAAGGTCAGATCTATTCAACAACACATAAGAGCAGCTCAGAGTCGACAGAAAAGTTATGCCGACAACTGAAGAAAAGACCTAGAGTTTGAAGTGGGCGATAAAGTGTTCTTACGAATATCTCCCTGGAAGAGGGTTATGAGATTTGGAAAGAAGGGGAAGTTGAGCCCTAGATATATCAGTCCTTTTGAAATACTGGATTGTTTTGGGAAAGTAGCTTACCGATTGGCGCTTCCACCGAATCTCTCTCAAGTTCACGATGTGTTCCATGTATCTCTACTGAGAAAGTACATACCAGATCCTTCACATGTACTCAGCTCAGAAGTTGTACCGCTGGAGCAAGATCTTTCTTATGAAGAACAGCTGATAGAGATTCTGGATCGTAGCGAAAAAGTCCTACGAAACAAGACCACTCGCTTGGTGAAAGTTTTATGGAGGAACCACCAACTTGAAGAAGCTACATGGGAGCTTGAGGATATGATGAGGGAGAAGTATCCTCATCTGTTTGTTACAAAGTGACGAATTTCGAGGGTGAAATTCTTTTTAAGGGGGGTAGAATGTAACACCCGAGACTTTTATGATATATAAATCATCAAAGGGATCTTTTTCTACACAACACTTGCTTGGCTTGCTTTACACGCAATCGCGACCTTCCTCGATAGCTTGCGTCGTACGCAATACCGAGTTTCATATGCTATTAAAACTAGTCGTTATGAATAGTAATAACCACTTTTTGAAATTTTATAAATTTTATTTTTCAAAATGGACTTCATTTTTGGACTCCGAATATCGAAATTAGCCTAGGGTGAAATTTTGGTATTTTTCTGAAAACTTTCAATTTTTGATGAATAGTGAAACCACTAAGTGGTAGGTTAAAAACCGAATTTTGCATAAAACTTAATTTTACCGCTTCTGTGAATGGAATTTCGAAAATCCGAGAGACACGGTTAATATCAAGGACTAAAATGTGGTTCAATGAGATGAAAATAATTTTTGGTGAATAGTAACTTTTTACTTTTTTTTACCGCGGTTAATAGTAAATAGGGTAACTAAGGGTAAATATGATATTAATATTACCCTAACACATGTCCTAATTCTATTGGACAAGTGTAATTCGACCAAAAACAAACTTAGGAATAAAATATGACCATTTAGGCCCACTTGGATTAGATTAGGACATTTATTATTAATTTATTTAAAGAAGGGTTAAAATAGTTAAAATCAAAGTTTAATAAGTAAATCATTTTTAATATGGGGTTATACATAAGATAAATTCAATTGTAAATATTCATTAGAAAGCTAAAAATATTTCCCACATGAAGATATTTTATTTGTAATTTTTAGACATCAAATAATTTAATTTATTTATAACACAAAGATGATGCAGTAATTATCTTATTAATGAAATATTGACAAAATTGATAATATAAATACCAAAATAAATGTAATTTAAGACTTTTTATGAATTCCACTAAATTTTATAGGTTACTATGATATATTAATGTTGATTTAATCAACTTGGTTCGAACATATAATTTTGTTATGACTTTCACAAAAAAATCATATATCAAATAGTGTCAAAATTGACACATAATAGTTTTTAAATCAAATAGTATATTATTAATTGTTATTTTATTCCTAAAAATCTAAGGTTCGGCCAATATATATATATTAATAATAAACAATTTGGGGTTCGTTTGGCATGTTATAGTAAGTGTATTAACCATATAGTGAAAGAAAACAAAAAGACACGGTAAAAGTTAAATTAATTAACTTAGAGTTAAATCTAATTGATATGGTTAAAATAATACCCTAAACTTGTCTAAATCCTATTGGTTGATAGGATTTTGACCCATCCCCACTTTAGCTTCGAAATAAGACCCTTTGGAACCATTATAAACCGATTTTGACTTTAATATAAAATAATATTTTGAGATATTCCTAAGGTGCCCCTCTCCTCCCTTATAAAAGGGCACCTCCTCCCCCTCCTCCTCACACCAAATTGAGCACTCAAGCTCGGCCAACCCCTGCCATTTTCTCCTCTCCACTTCCCTAGAATAATCCTAGAGGTCCTGGTCTTCTCCAATGACCAATCTTAGTTCCTTAAGTGGAGGATTCAAAGAGGCGTTCCAAAGAAGAGGTAATATCCATTACCGATCTTTTCAATTTCTTTCTTCTTCAAACTTCTTCTTCATTAGTTGTTTCATGATAAAGTAATAACATCAGTATTACTTACATACTGATATGTTATTATAAATATGAAACAACCCTAATTCACCTTCTATCCATCCTACGGAAAAATGAAATCACTGCGCGTGCGTACGTACGGAATACCGTCTCCACGCCGTGGTGTAATCTATTTTTCCACCATCACCTTACAAGGATGGTTATAATGGTGTAATAAGTAACTATATATGATTATTATGAAGTAATATTGATACTGAAATAATATATATATATACTCCAATACAATTCCACGATCATAGGAACGATATCATCACTCGTGCGTACGTACGGAATACCGTCTCCACGATGTGATGCGACTCGTTCTACATGATCTTCATTTCATAATGATTATATAAATGAATTGAATGAATGAATATGGTATATACTACACTAATACCATTCTGTAAATGAATTATCTATAACCTAAAGATTAGAATAAGAATTTATTCGACAAAACACGCATAAGAACAAAAAGTTATACAGACCCGAGTAACAAGTAACAATGAAATATTACTAACAAGAAGCTAATAATATGACCATATATGATATCATATCAACATGTATGATTCTGGAATAAGTCAATAACATTATTTAAACCATTATACAGGAGCTTCGGACACATACAAAGCAAATCGGACCTAAGGTAAGGGAAATATCACAATCTCATTTATATCCGAGATTGTTTATTCGTAAGTATTTACTGGGGTGTATTTTATCATCCACATCCATGTTTACTCAATATGTAATATTATTTCCATCCTTCTACAATAGTTTATATCCAATTTTACCCTTCGGTGAGTTTTTAGTAAAAGATATGAAAGGGATCTTTTGTCGTTTTTCGTACGAGGTACTTTTTGACTTTTCCGACAAAAGTACGAAGAATGTTTTTTTTAACTTATACGGCATGAATGGATTTTTAAAACATTATTTCCAAGAAGCTTCCTTTACAAGTTTTCAAGTTTATTTTTAATCAACTTCTTTTATGTTAAAGTTGTATGATATGTTATGAAAGGAAAAATGTTTTTGACGAAGAAAGGATATTTTCCTCAAGAATGGAGTTCAAGTGTTTTATCAAAATTATTTTCCATCTAAGATAATAAAGGGTTCTGTTTTTATCCCTATTATTACATTGACTTGATCATGTTGTGATGGAATTATTTTTTATGAATTCCTTTATCTTATATGAATTTATTTATGATGTCATGATGTTTCAAGAATCCCATTTTTGTTACATGTGTTATGTGATGATGTATGTTTTATGATTATGTGGCACACATAAGAAATGATTAATTATAAGATGGGTGGGACCTATATCTCCCTCCAATGCATTGGGTAAAGATTTATATCTAATGAGATAGACATGGCTGGAACGGAAGGTTATTTCGGTTCAGTGAAACAGGACTGAAACGAGGAGTGAACTCGGTTCAGAAAGGGACTTTGTCCACTAAGATAGTCTTGGCAATGAGTCATGACTAACAAGAAATGATTTTCCATGATTATGTGTGCATGCCACAAAGTTTCAAGTTTTATGTTATGATTATGGGGATCTCATTTTCACTTCTATGATTTATTCCATGTTAAGATATTATGATCTCTTTTACAGGTTTTGATTTTCATAAAGATATGATATGATTTTTATTTCCTTTATTTGCCCTTGCTGAGCATTTGAGCTCACCCTTTTATGTTTTCTTTTCCCCAGGTCAGGAAGATGGATATTAAGTAGAATATGCTAAAAGGGACCATAGATATGATGAAATAAATGGGAGACACTGTAGAAGATTTATGAACCAGTTGTTTATGTTTCCCAGTTTCTAAAGACACTATACCTATACGGTCCTTTGTGGTTTTGTCATATGTTGTAATAAGTGTGCTTCAATTTCGATGTATTAACAATGTATGTAAAGTATGGGTCGTTATAGGGGTCCTCTCCTTCGGATAGCTAGGGGTTACGACCCCTGGCCTTCTCAGTGACCGGCCGGCCCGGTCTGGCTGGCTCGTTGCTGCTGTTGCGGGACCGCCTCGGTCTCGCCCTCCAACTCTCATAGATGGAAGCCGACCGCCGCTCTCCCGCACCATCGCGGCCATAGGCCGCGGCCTTGTCCGATTGGCGCGGTGTGACGATGCTGCACCCCTCCGCCGCGACCCTACTTCGTCTGCGGTATCTTCGAGGTTCTCCGGCACGGCGCGATGGGCCGCAGCTTTGTTCGACTTCAGCGGCACGATGCGACGGCGCTGCGATTCTTCACCCATTCTCATGGTTCCACACTGTGCAATGGCACCGCACTACTTTTGCACATGTCGCAACAAATCCAAACAATCAAGGGGGAGGAGGGTCGGCCGTGTTCGTGTGATCCGACCTCCTCCCGTTATTGCGATATCAGGTGGCTCAATTAGAGAAGATGATTGGCAATGAATGTAATCATGAAGAAAAACAGATAATCCCCTACCTCAATGAAATTTTTGAACGAAGGTTCGTCGTTGAATTGAACATCGCGGAAGAAGGCGTCGCGGAAGAGGAGGGTTGTTGGCGTCGCGGTTCACGGCGTCGCGTTGTCGTTCTCCGAGGAAGGAGTCTCTCACTATCGTCCGTCGTCGGAGGTCGGCGTTCTTCATTGGCGACAGTGCGTTCTTCACGTTCTTCAAGGAGGAAGAATGTTCTTCGGAACTTTGATCTTTCCTCTCCAAATCCTCTCGCACAACGAACTAACCTCTCATGAAATAAGACATAGTCTTATTTAATTAACAGAGAATCCAATATTTCATTCGAAATTCAAAAATGAAATAACGTAAGTAATTAAACCTATGTTGTCATATTAAATAGAGGGTTAAGAGAGTTAGGGAAAATGAAGGGGTGGGGTTTGTGTGGGACCCACCACCCTATTAACCTCTCATGGGTAGTTCTCCAACTTCCACCCAAAGTATATAACCACTTAAAAAGAAAAAAATTGTAGCTCAATTTTATTTTACCTTCCACAATTTCTAACATCTCCTCCCGAGAAAACGCAAACCCATAAAGGTGTTCTTAAGCAATTACCAGCGCTACGGTTTCATCGGTGGCCTCAGATTTCAATTCAGAGCACCTGATCAAATGTTTTAAAAACCCGCTCATTCATTCGCTAAACATACCTGAGCTAACCTTCGGTAAATGATTCCGGGCACACCGGGCCTCAGAATCAGGTGTCATCAGAAAATACGTTCTTGTAAAATCCCAGAGAAAATTAAGAAAAAATTCCCTTGAATTTTACGGTTCTTTATATTACTCCCACCTCAGGGCTTTACATCCCCATAATGATACATCATAAACTAGGGAAACAAATGTGGGTACTGTGCACGCATCTGAACCTCCAGCTCCAAGTGCTCTCCTGAAGGTTCCCGTGCTGCCACTTGATTCGCACTAGAGGAATCGACCATCCACGTAGGACCCGCTCCTGTCGATCCTCGATCTCCACTGGGACCTCCAAAAAAGTCACCCCATCATCAATGTCCAGCTCCCCATTGTCGATGAAATGCGTCGGGTCGCGCACGTATCTCCTCAGTTGAGATACGTGGAAGACGTCGTGCACTCGGTGCAACAGAGGTGGTAGAGCCAGGCGATAATCCACCTCGCCTATCCTACTGAGGACCTAGAATGGTCCAATGAAGCGCGAAGATAGCTTGCCACCTCATCCAAATCTCTGTAAACCACGTCATGGTGAGACCCGCAAGAATACGTGGTCACCATCCTCGAACTCTAGTGGCCTCCGCCTCCTGTCGTCATAAGACTTCTTCCAGCTCTAAGTGGTCCTCATCTACTCCTGGATGACCTGGACCTTCTCTATCATGGCCTGGACCATCTCCAGTCCCACAGGTGCTGACTCCCCAGGGTCTATCCAGCACAACGATGATCTGCAAGGTCGGCCGTAAACGCCTCGTATGGTGCCATCCCGATGGTGGAGTGGTAGCTATTGTTATACGTGAACTCCACCAAGGGTAGGTTATCCTCCCAACTACGACCAAAGTCAAGGACACTTGCGCGGAGCATGTTCTCGAGAGTCTGAATGGTCCTCTCCGTCTGACCATCCTTCTGAGGGTGAAAGGAGGTTCTATGACGTAGCTGTGTCCCGAACGCCTCCTGCAACCCCTTCCAAAGCTGGGAAGTAAATCATGCATCTCGATCGGAGGCGATAGATGATGGAACACCATGAAGCCTTATGATCTCATGAACGTAGAGGTGTCCCAGGCTCTCCACTGAGCCCTGCTCTCTGATGGGTAAGAAGTGAGCTGACTTGGTGAGTCAGTCGACAATCACCCAAATGGAGTCGTGACATCTTGAAGTGCGTGGAAGTCCAGTCACGAAGTCCATAGATATCCAATCCCACTTCCACTACAGGACCTCCAAGTGTTGTACCATGCCTGCTGGTACCTAGTGCTCTACCTTCACCTGCTGTCAGGTGAGGCATCGAGAAACGAACTCTACTACAACCTTCTTCATACCCAGCCACAAGTGCTGTTGTCTGAGGTCCAGGTACATCTTCACCACTCCTAGATGTACCACTATAGGGGAAGTGTATAAATCCCTCATCACCTCCTCCTGTAAAGAGTTTGGTACCATGGTACGTCCTCTAAAAAGGATGACGTGCTCTCCTTCAATAGAGAATCCATCAGGTGCCTATCCTGAGGATATCTTTGCATGCCGCGTATCACAGTCATCATCCCCACACTGTGCCTCTCTGACCCGCTATAGAAGTGGAGGCGTGATTGTGAGTGACTGTAGAAAGGTTTCTCCATCACTATCCATGAAGGATATCTTCAAAGTGGCTAGCTTCTCTGTCACCTCCCCATGTAGCTGAATGCCCGTCCTCCTGCTGAGAGCATCGGCTACTACGTTCCCCTTTCCAGGAGTATAGACTATCTCAAAGTCATAGTCCTGGAGGAACTCGAGCCATCGCCACTGTCTCAGGTTCAGGTCCTTCTGCGAGGAGATGTACCTGAGACTCTAGTGGTTAGAATAGACTGTAAAGCGCTCGCCCATCAGATAGTGTCGCCACATATTTAGAGCGAAGACCACTGCTGCTAACTCCAGGTCATGGGTAGTGTAGTTCTACTCATGCTGCCTCAACTGATGAGATCCATAGGCGATCACTGCCCTCTACTACATCAGGACACATCCAAGCCCAGTCCCTGATGCATTGCTGTAGACTACGTACCCTACTCCCTCCTCCGGTAGCCTCAAGATAGGTGCACTGGTCAATCTCTGTCTCAGCTTCTGGAAGCTCTACTGACATCTGTCTGACCACATGAAGGATTTACCCATCTTTGTCAAAGCTGAAAGTGGTTCCGTAACTCTGGAAAAGTCTGTCACAAATCTCCGGTAGTACCCAGCAAATCCCAATAAACTACGCAACTCTGTCACGATCCTGGGTGGCTCCCAAGAAAGCACTACCTCGATCTTCGTAGGGTCCACTGCTACTCCCGCCTCAGAGATGACGTGTCCCGAGAACTGGACCTCACGTATCCAGAACTGACACTTTGAGAGCTTACCATAAAGCTGGTGCTCTCGGATTGTGTCCAGTATAACCAGCAAGTGGTAGGCGTGCTCCTCCTCAGTCGTCGAGTAAATCAATATGTCGTCGATGAAGACTACGACAAATAGATCGAGCTAAGGCTGGAAGATAATGTTCATGAGGCCCATGAACACTGCTGGAGAATTGGTTTCACCGAATGGCATAACAAAGAACTCATAGTGTCCTTACCGACATCTGAAGGTCGTCTTCTGCACGTCCTCATCCCGAACTCTGAGCTGATGATAGCTTGACATGAGGTCTATCTTCGAGAACCAACGTGATAACTTGAGCTGATCGAAGAGGTCGTCAATCCTTGATAAAAGATACTCTTTCCTCATGGTCACCAGGTTCAGGCGACGGGAATCGACACACAGTCGCAAACTTCTGTTTACTTTCTTGGCGAAAAAAATCGGCGAAGCCCAGGGTGAAACACATGGTAGGATGAATCCCTTGTCCTGCAAGTCCTCCAGTTGTACCCATAGCTCTCGAAGCTCGGAGGGAGTCAACTGATATTCTAGGGTGGATATCTTGGCTGTTCTAGGGTATAGGTCAATATAAAAGTCTACCTCTCTATGAGGAGGTAGTCCTGGAACGTCGTCGGAAAATACGTCCGCATAATGATCCACCACTGCAGGTAAACTCGGACTCTGCACGTCAACTACTCCTAGGATGAGGGAAGCCAACTGATGAGCGATGGGCTATCCTATCCTCTACATGAGTCCATCCTGTGCTGCAAATGCTCCCTTCTCACCGGTGAAGGTAAACCTGCTCCCATCGGTGCGAACACATTGCACCTTGCACCTAATAAAGCCGATCTGAGCATGGACTATAGATAAACAATCCATGCCCAAGATGAAGTCGTAAGGCCTCGATGTCGCTACAAGAAGATCACATATGAATCTCTCACCTCCTAGAGTAAGCTCACACTGCCGGCACCAATGCGTAATTGTCGAGTATGCTCCCGTAGGAGTCTCTAGCTGTAAGGATCGAGCCAACGGCTCCGTCGGAATCTCCAAGCTCCGAAGAAGGGCAGTGGAAATGAAAGAATGATGTGGTCCTGTGTCTATAAGAAATGCAGCAAGGGTGATGTAGACACAGATAGTACCTCGAATCATCTTGGGTGTGCTGTGGTCATAGGTCTCCGATGCCTGAAGCTGTGCCTGCCTCTGCCTGCCAGCTCCCTGTGGTCAGGGTGGGCCTCCGTGTGGTGGTGGTGGTGGTAAGGCCTCAAAGCATCGCCCACAACCTGCTGCTCGGCCAGCTCCTCTACCTCGTCCACCTGCTCCCTGCGGACTTCCATGGTCGACCCTCTGCCTCTGCATTGGTGGCCCCTAAACCATCTACTGCTCCTCTGCATGGTGGGTCAGGTAGTCACGAGCCATGTGGCCCTACATGCCGCATGCATAACACTGTCTGCCTCTCGTAAGGCTAGCTCTTCACTGTGTTCCCCACACCTCTGAGCCAGTGTCCTGAGGTCGTCCGCCTAAGGGTCTGGTCCGTCTGGATCCATGTGTCATCCGTCGACTTCCAGCTACAGAAGACTCAGCTACATGCCACCCTGCGGTAGATCTCGCTGCAAGGATCACCATATGGTCTACTGGTGTCCCTACCAAACTGAAAACTCATACAACTTCTTCCAGCCAATCCTCGGCTGCCTGAGGGTCCGTCTCCTCGTGGAACCTGGGTGGTCGCTGACGCTGAAAATCGTGTAGTGCACTAAGGCGATGTGCACTATCAGCGGTTGGGGTTGGTAGTATCAGTGGCTCTGCGGGTATTGGTACCGCAGGTGCCTCTGTAGTAATAGGTCCCTACACCGAGGCCTCTTCGCTCGGTGGGCTGTCTTCACGTAAAAAACTCAGAACCCTAGCTGGCTACTGTCGTGGGGGCATCCTGAAAAGAAACAGGTGCGCCACGGTTAATACAGTATACCTGGTAAGCTGACACAATGTAATCACAATGAAAACATGAAACACACATGCAATCAATGTTTTCGTGCACTAAGTCAGAAATCAGAAGTCAAGGTCCTGGTGTACGGATACGTCGGCTACCACTCCAACACCGGACTCCTTGGATTGATAACCACACTCAATACTCTTAACACTATTGCTTCACATAGAAAAATATCAGAGTCCTGAGTTCTGCGGCAGAATCGAACTCCTCTGATACCAATTTGTCACGACCCGTGCTCGGGGCCCGTGTTGTGATTACCCCAAGCCCGCCTTCCATAGGCCAGGGGCTGGCGACTAGTACCAAGGCGTAATTACCAACAAAAAGGGAAGGCATTTCCTTTGTAAAGTAAACAAACATCACAGAGCAAACAAGAAGAAGTAAACACTAAGTAAAACTAGGTACAATAGTAAGTGCGGAAAAGTATGTGGGTGAGAATACAAACCCAAACTGAAAGTATAGTACAACTAGAAAGAAAGTACAACAACTGAAAAATAAATCCTCAACATCGAGTGGTCCACTGGAATTCCCACGTGAAGGGTGGGTACAGATAGCCTCCTCAGCTCCACGGGTCCAGCCGTCCACTCTGTGTACGTCCCGCCCAGTGGTCCACCTCCAGGTACCAACTTGCTCTACAGGCCTCCACCACGATCAGCGATGTCCGTCGTCTGCATCCAACACAATGTAGTGCGGGCATAGCCCGTGCAGGGATGAGTATAAGCTACTCAGTAGGGACCACAATACCCCCGAAGGTATCCTAGAATCCACAAATGAAAGATAAGATCATGAAGTAACATCTAACACTACTTAGGTATATGACCATACATATACCTAAGTCATCAATTCTAGTTCAGCTCCAACATCCGAGCCCAAGTACAAGCCAGTACACACAAAAAAACAGAACCCAATCCACATAGGAAAGCATAATGTAATCCACACAGGATGTCAACTCAATCTTATCAAAGATAAATATTGAAAGTCAAGACACAACTCACACAAGAATACTTCTTCGTAAGACGATAGAGATGATCAGGTGTAGCCACTAATTCGTCTAAGCCATCGGACCCACACATGATCGATAGTTACGAACCCCCGCAATGACCCACAAAGGATCGATAGGTACTAACCCCCACAATGACCCACAAAGGATCGATAGGTACTAACCCCCGCAATGAACCCCACAGGATCTGACCCACACATGATCGATACGCGCTTGCCCACACAGGATAGCGGAGCACTGACCCACAGAGGACCTGACCCCTACACGATCGGTAGCACTGATCCACACAAGATGTCTAAGTGCAATAGTCTTCTTCGTCATATCCATAGAGGATTTTTGTACAGTCGTCATCATTGTCGCAGTCGCAGCCAACTCTAGGGTTCCTGCACACAGCAAGCTCATTCAGGAGGGTTCGCTCCATGAGCTGAGGGGTTGAAACATAAAATGACACGAAGTCCGGATTTGATGTATCCAAAAGTTCCGTATCGTCAACAGGAACTCAACATGACAGACGGGGCGTCATTCGGACGCCCGGTCTAAGAGTTATTGGCTTTTTAGTTCTAAGGGCCCGATTGGTTTTTTAGTCAAAACCAACTAGGCCATAGTCCAACTATGTCCAAACCTCGAGCATAGTAATCCAAAAGGTTCGTCTCACTAATAGGAATCCAAAAAAGCCGACGACACGTCAATCGGACGTCCGGAGCTCAGGTTATAAGCGTTTCCGCTCCGAGGGCCCGGTTGGTTTCGTGTTCGAACCAACCCAGCCGAACCCAAAGATCTCCTAAACCATGAGTGTAATATACCAAAATGACCTTCTCGATCCAACGATCGCATATCAAATGATAGTGCATCATTTGGAGGTTTCTAGCCTTTGTTATTAGAAAAATACCGAAAGTGGTCAGAAAATAGGGCGTTCGGGCCCGGTCCGACCCGGCCCGATACCCCCTGGGTCAGCCCGGCCTGGTGGGCACGGCCCAGCCTGGCACGCTCGGCTTGGCCAGCGTAGCCAGGCATCTTGTCCGAAATGGCCGAGCGGAAGGGGGCGGGCGCTTCCCCCTATTGTGTAACTGTGGCCCCCCATGTGGGGGGCCGCTCCTTTGGCCAGCTGGGTGTTACGACCCCGGGCCTTCTCAGTGACCGGCTGGTTGATGCTGTCGCAGGACCACCGCGGTCCCGCCCTCCTGCTTCGTCGGCCGGAATCCGGACGCGGCCTTGCCCGATCGGTTCGGCGCGACGGCGCCGCGCCCCTCCGCCGCGACCCTGCTCCGGTCGCGGTCTCTTTGAGGTTCTCCGGCGCAGCACGACGGTGCCGCGACTTTGTTCGACATCAGCGGCGTGGCGCGACGACACCACGCTTCTTCGCCCATTCTCATGTTTCCGCGCGGTACAACGGCACCGTGCTGCTTTTGCACGTGCCGCAAAAAATCCAAACAACTAAGGGGGGGAGGTGGGTCAGCCATGTTCGTGCGGTCCGACCTCCTCCCGTTATTGCGATATCAGGAGGATCAATTAGATACAATGATCAGTGATGAAAGTAATCACGAACAAAAACAGATAATCCCCTACCTCAATGAAATCGTTGAACGATGGTTCATCGCGGAATTGAACGTCGCGGAAGAAGGCATCGCGGAAGAAGAGGGTCGTCATCATTGTGGTACATGGCGTCGCGTTGTTGTTCTCTGAGGAATGCGTCTCTCACCGTCGTCCGTCGTCGGAGGTCGGCATTCTTCGTCGGCGATAGTGCGTTCTTTGCTTTATTCAAAGAGTAAGAACATTCTTCATAACATAGTGCCTTCCTCTCCAAATCCTCTCTCACAACTAACTAACCTCTCACAAAATAAGACTTAGTCTTATTTAATTTACACACAAGCCAATATTTCTTTTGAAATTCAAAAATAAAATAACATAAGTAATTAAACCTATGTTGTCATATTAAATGGAGGGTTAAGGGTGTTATGGAAAATGAAGGGTTGGGGTTCGTGTGGGCTCCACCGCCCTCTAAACCTCTCATGGGTATTTCCCAAACTTTCACTCAAAGGATATAGCCACTTAAAAAGAAATAAAATTATAGCTCAATTTTATTTTACCTTCCACAATTTTTAACATCTCCTCCCGAGCAAACGCAACCCCAGAAAAGGTTTTATTAAGAAATTACCAGTGCTGCGGTTTCAACAGTGCCCTTGGATTTCAATTCTGAGCACCAGATCAATAGTTAGAAAAACTCGCTCGTTCGTTCACTGAACATACCCGAGCTAAATTTCGGTAAATGATTCCGGGCACACCGGGCCTCAGAATCAGGTGCTGTCAGAAACTGCGTTCTTGTAAAATACAAAAGATAATTAAGAAAAAAAGTCCCATGATTTTTACGGGTCTTTACAGCCCACAGAGAAAAAATATTAAAATAGGTGAGGAAAATACCAATATTGGATGCACAGTCTAGGGCAGACTATATATGTTTGTGCATGTTTAAACTAGGATCCCATCCCTATTGCATGAATCTGAGTTGGTGATGGGAGTGATTTCATTTTAAAACTACATGCCTCTCAATTTTGGTTTTTATTTGGGACAAAAAACATTGGTTAGTGTTCATAACTTTTAAAATTCCATTCACCCCATATCTAATACAATCATATAACACCCTCCATTGTTGTCTCTACTGAATGACAGCTGACACTTCTTGTGCCCACCATGAAACTCCATTGCTTCCTTCATCTGAAGCACTGGATCAATCCATAATCCAATTGAAACCACATGGCCACCTTAGGATCACCTGTAAATCTAAAAACAAACCCCATGAAGCTCATTTTTATCTCCCTCTAGCAAATATGAAGTTCGAAGGGGATGAGGAAGTGGTGGCCACTAATTCCTTCTCCAAGCCACTACTATGTCCACCATGTTCCATTCCACCATGTACCTCTGTGTATAAAATATCCATTCACCATATTAACCCCTATGATACACCTAGTCAATTTGTAAAACAAGAAATACTAATTTCATTAGGACATATTGAAATATATAATTTCAGGCGTGAAAGATCCAACAATTATATTCAAATAATGAGAACATGATAATGGTGATTCGAGGGAGATCTGAGAAGGATGAGGCATGCTTCCCAGCCTATAAAAATATGATCCATTGCCACTGCGATGGTGATAAACATTCCCATGAGTAGGAGTCAACTACCCTTAGGGGAACTGTGTCTTTTATTTTCCATTAAATTGATGTTTAATTTATTTTTTTATTATCTTCTTATTTCTGTAGTAATTCATGCGTGTTATTAAATTTTTTCCCCATCCTATTATCTTCGTTCATCATATTTTTATTCTAATATTTTTTTTATAATAATATATTTAATTTTTTGAAATTTATTATCTTTTCCTAATTTATTTTATTTTATTATTCATTATTTTTCAATTATTTTTCTATTTTTCTATTTTTGGTTTTATGTGTTTGTTATCTTATTCTTATATCATCAATTTTCATTTTTTATTTCATTCATCATCACATATCTTTCTACACCTAGGGATTATCTACCCTCAACCATTAGGGGTTTAACCGAGGCTTGGATTCTGATAGGATATGTGTAATTAATTTTTTTAAATATTATTTTATGTTTTTAATAGTTGTCAATAAAATTCATGAGTGTAGTGATTTTCCACCATGAAATCCAAATCAAATATATATATATGATTTTAGTAAATTTTTTACCTCTATTATACTTCATATAATATCTTCGTATTAAAAGGTTGATTGATTTAATGGATTAAATAGAATATAGTGGATCCAGGTCCTGGAAGAATCTAGATTAAGTCAACCATTAAACTTGATTGCTGGATGAAGTGGAATTTACATTGCTAAAGGAATTAAATATTTTAGGACAATAAATAAAAGGATGTTAATTAATGAAATATATTTATTATTTGGATTTAAAATATTAAATTAAAAAAATATAGTATAATACTGATGGATGGGAAAACAAAACTCAGGACTAAGTGATTTCATTATAATCATATTTTGTTTTCCAATTCATGTTATTATCATTTTAATTTTTTTATTTCAAAATTAATTTAAATATTTTATAAAATAAATAAACAGAATTTATATGTGTTTTCATAAATAAAAAAAAGTAGTGTTTAGATGACAAAGATTATGTTTGTAGATGAACTGAGAGGCTCCTCAAGTGAGATAATTATGGTTAACAACTATGATATACTAGGAAACTATTTATAAATTTAATTTTTACACATCCCATTATTAGAATACATAAAAATAGATATTTCTATAGAAATTTGATCAAATTATTATTTTTTTTCTTTTCCACATAGAGTATATTGTTTTTCATTCTTCTAATGAAAGTCCATAAAAAAGTTCTTTCCCATAATATGTCAACATTAAGACTATTATTCACTAGTAGACTGATCACAAATAGAATATAAAAAATATTAATATATTGTTTATGATTGATAATAAGTGAATGAATATATAGAATGTGAACAAAAACTGATGATAAAAATTTAATTATCATTTTGATTATTATTAGGTAGAAATGGAGATACTTGATCTTGATAAAAAAACCTAAGTAAGACAGAGAGGAAGTGCCACCAGTCCTCCCCAATTTATCTAAGTTCATTGAAGAATTTAAGTCCAATAATATAGTATATAAATATCCCAACAACTTGAAAAAAATCCACAATGACCCTGATGAGTTGGAGTGGATTCATGATGAGAAAGACATTACTTTTGATCTATGTGTTGGACATCAACATGATCTGGATGACTTTTCGAATCAATGGGAGGTACAAATATTTTTCCCTAGTCCATATAAATTAAATGATCTACCCCCAATGATTTTTTCTCTAGCCATGTAATATGATGAAAGCACCCAATTGGTGTAGTACGAAGAAAATATGGAGGATCTCGACTGACTACCTCCACATGCTACCATGAAACTCCAAGAAGCACTCACAATTGGAGGAGAGATGGAAATTGAGCTGACTAGGGGAGTTGCTATTTTCTGAAGCTCTGTTTAATTTGATTATAAAAAATACTAATTTAGTATTAATTAACACTATATTGAATTTTATGATTTGGACAATCCATGTTATTCTTTATTTGAAGATGAAAAAAATGATCATGCACCTATTTAGGAACACATAGTGCTCCAAATTCTGATGAACTCGTATTTGAAGAATCACATGTTGAAATCCATGTTAGTGATAATGAGGAAATCAATATAGAGGAATCTAATTATTAAATTGTTAATATTAATTATTATTTAAATTTAAATTTTATTCAATTAAAATTACTTTCCTAGATTCCCTTTTATCATTCAACTCATGCAACCAATGTTGTTCCTTCACTTGAAAAGAAGGAGAAGGATGAATAACTAGAATCCCAGAAGGATGATGATTCATATATTACACTACCACCTCCATGAATGTCATAACTAATTTTAATGGTGTCTTGACTAGTATACTATATCTAGGGATCATTCCTCACAAAGAATAAAGTTGTGAAAGCTATGAAAAAACACATGTGGTGGTTCAAAATCCATGAAGTTCAAACAACCATCAGAATAGTTATAATAGCTGGTACTGCCCTGTGGTGGTTGTAAAAATACTAGAACCATATAGGGGACTGTATAAATACTTATCTTTACGTTTGTTCTAAAATTTCAATATTACAACTTGTTTAGCATACATACCCACTCCCCCATTCCTTTTAAGATTGAATGACTTTATCCTGGTACATAATTGATGGATTTAATTGTATCAGACCATAATTTCAAAAGGAATCCTCAAATAGTGAAATAATCATTATAGAGTTTCATAATAATAGAGAGTTCATTATTACACTCTTTATGTTCATACTCCATTTATATTTTTTGTATAAAACCAATTTTGAGTTAAAATTGAAATTGTATCCCCACATTAAGATTTATTCATTAATTGACTTAAAATAGATACCTGCGTCTCTTTGGAACCCTAGGATTCTCTGTTTTATATTTCATTAAATAAAACAATGAATGCATAAAATGGTGAATTGAATTATTAAAGTGAAGCAAGGATTTTAAAATTAGGACTCTTGATTTGTAGGTAATTAGTAGATTCATGTAATTTCAATTTCCCAATCATTTTTCATGTTTGGAGTTTGTAAAATTCATGTGATTTTTTTGATTATTCATTCCAAGATTGATTTTCAAAATAATATTTTTATTCTCGAGAGGATTTTCGACCATGAACATCGTATTTTATATTGATCATATTTATTGAGTGATCATGGGACATGCCACCAACAAAAAACTGCATTGAACATTTCCAAAAATAATTAATTGGAAAAAGCATTTGAAATTATTAAGTTATCTACTTAAGATCTGCTATCTTTATGACCAACTTTACATAAATCCCTAATAAAACCATAGAGACCATTATTTCTCATGTTTGTAAGGATCTATGATTCAATCTATTTTTATTCATTTCTACATTCCTATAAATATTTTTCATGATATTATAATTTTTAAGAGTAGGGTTGAGGGAATGCATGGTAAAAGGGATGAAATTAATTATAATGATAAAGTTTTAGTGAAACATTGAATTTTGGGAAATACTTTTTATTCATTAATTATGCATTACAGTTTTTAGTTAATGATATAAAATTAAAAAAGTTGGTTATGGCGTTTGACTTAGAGGAATAAAAGATCCCCATTATTTGACAGATATTTTTATCATATGTGGTTAGGTGGTGGTTTAAAGATTAATTCAAATAATAACATTATAAAATGTTCAAAAAATGATAAATTTATTTGAAAAGGGAAAAAAGTGTAAATTTCAAGATGAAATGTATAAGGTGGACATTATTCATTATAATTTATTTAATCATAACCTGATATTGATTTGTGGTTAATAGGAATGCATACATTAAAATGGAGAATGAAATTACGTATTCAATTTTGATATCACTCATTTTACCTTAGTGCAATACTTACACCATGATCCTTAATCTTTAAAACATTAATTCCAACCTACCATAATCATTAGAGTCATCATATCCTTGATTGAAAATCCCTCCTAATTTTATGTCACATTTGTCTTTATAAAGTGGGGAATATAGTTCCTTTACAATATTATGGATAAGGATCATGCTCTCATGATAAGAGAATAAATATACACAAGTTTTATAACTGGTGATAACTAAAAATATTCAAAGGATAGAAAATTCATGATTTGGAATTTTTAATAATAATGAATTAATAAGATTTAATGAATGATTGGAGAAGTACCATAACTTTGAAAAAGGAAAATTTTAATTTACATGAATTGATTATGTCATTGAAAATTTTGATGTTGATTTAATATTACAGGTTGATTTTTGAATGTTTTATTTAACATCGATAATAATTTTATTTTATCACATTGATAATTAGATAATGATTACATTAGTGACATCTGAATTCAATATTGATATTTTATGCTTTAGGACAAGGATATTTTATGTGTGGAACAATTTTAAACAATCATATTTTAAAAAACATTAAAAATTGTTTAACGGTTTTTGAATTATAGTTCAATGAATAATACACATTTATTTCAATGTTCTAGTAAAATTTGGGAAATTGTGAATTTGTAATTGAAATTTTTTAAAATAATTTAAGAATTATAAATTTTGGTTTCTTATTCTAATTGAAAATATTTGTGGGTATTTTTTTAGTGTTTTGAAATTTAATTATTTGTAGGTTTATTTTAGAAAAACAATGCACCCAAAAAGGGTTGACCCTCAACCAAAAAACATAAAGCCACATAACCAACATGAAGATGATGATTGACCAAGTGGGCCATCAGGAGATACTAACCTAGGTGGACGGTGAGTGGGAGAGAGACCACGTGGACCAGACATGATCATAGTTTTCCCAGAAGACTATACATACCATGTAGTGTGGTGCAACCCATATGTGTGTGTTGAAGTGGTAAACAAGAGCCTATCCATAGAGTTAGATTATGTGCTAGGGAAGGGTGTCATTTCATTGTAAATCAGTGAACCATTCAGGTTTCATTTTGATGTAGGAAAAAATAATAATTTTTTGTTCATCCGACATAAAAACACATGCACCCACCTTGAATACAAACATCTATCACTATCTATTATTGTCTCTACTCAATTTCGTCCTCCACCGCCTATGTCCACAAGGAAAATAATTTTCATCCACCGCCTGAATCGTGGTTTTGAGCCATACATGTCTACAAAGCTCAATACAACTTCATTGTTACCTCTAAATCCAAACTGAACCTGATAAATATAATATCGAGGTACCTTTATCCAATTCCATGGTTGAAGGGTTTGGGGAAGAGGAGACAAACACTTCATCTTCTACACCATTTCCACATCCACCAAGACCCATTCTTCCATGTCTATCCATGTATGGAATGATCAGAACACCCCATGCATCCTAAGGATGAACCTCGTCCACACTGATAATTAGAAATCCTAATTTCCTCTAGACATACTAGAATATAAAATTTTAATCACAGGATTAAAAAATCTATTAAAACATTGAAATTTTGATATTGATGATCTTGGGAGATATTAGATGGCCAAGGAATGCCTTAATACAAATAAAAAAGTATAACACTTTCCATTTATAGGGGTTCCACATAACAGTGTGGATGAGTACGCTGCCCAGGTCAAAGATTCATTTTTATTTCTCATTAAATTCATGTTTTAAATTATTGTTTTATTTTATTATTATTTTAATTATAATTAATGAATATTAATAAAAAGGTGTTTTCCATAATCAAATAATATCCATATTTATTAATTTCTTATTCCTCTTATTATTTATTAAAATATATAAAAAAATTATTTTATTTTATTTATTTTTTTCTCTCTCTCAATCATATTCTCCTATTGTTATTTTTGTGATTTCATTTTTTTGTCTTATTCTTCTTCTCTCATCCATTTTATTTTTATTTTATTTCCCTCTTAAATTCTTCTTACTTTCCACCAAGTGATCTTTTACCCTCGATAATGAAGGACTAACCCGAGGCTTATATTGGGGAGGTTGACTGTTATTAATTTTTTTTCTTAATTTTTATTTTTTTGTGATAGAAGTGAGTATAGTGGATGAGTATTGCGATTTCCCACTCCAACAAGCAACTAAAATCTATTTCTATGATTTTATTAAATATTTTACCTCCCATCTAGCTGATACAGTCACTTAATATAATGGAGTTGGTTCATTTAGTTGATATAATTGAATATAATGGATCCAAGTCAAAGAATATATCACACTATCAATTAGGGTGTTACATAAACCTTTTTTACATGATAATTGGGAGTTTATATTTCGATTAGTATTCAAGATTTTGATATACAAAATTATTGTATAGTAATTCATGCATGATATTTAAGAATTATATTATCAAAAATAAAATAAATAAATAGAGGATAATAATGATAGAATTAAAAAAGAAAAAACATTACATAGTTCTATCATTCTAATGATGTTCTATTTAGCATTGAAATTTTGTATAAGATTTAATATTCATTCTATATTTATTCTCATTTTTTAGAAAATAAAAAATTCCCAAATTTATCCATTTTTTCCTAAATAACTGTAACAAAAATAATTTTTTTCAGTTGAATAAGATTATTTAATTACAAAAAATAATAATATCCTCAAATAAGATGACCCTAGATAGCCAATATACTATACTAGGAAATAATGTATATATTTTGATCTTCCACACCCCGCGACAAGCTTGCATCACCCTCCAAGTAATTAGTTAAAGAATAATATATCATGATATTTGTTTCCATAGACCTGATATAGTTATATTTGATCACAATGTTATGTATATACCTTTTATATTTAGCTTTATCGGTAATGTTATTCATCGACATGATGTTGTTAGAGATTTCCATCATGTTATAATGACCTCGAATTATGCCGTGATATAAGTTTATAATATTTCATTGTTATGGGTGTGACACATTAATTTCATTTTCATATTGATTTCCCATTTTTTCATAAATTTTAACAATATTACTCTTATATTATGATCGTATAATTCATTCGATGTTTTTACTGAATCAAATTTCTTTATGATACTCACATCACATTTTATAGTTCAAAATTTTTTATTCATTTCCTCCAATGTTATGGTTTCATCATGGATATTTTGATCTTAATTATTCTCCTATTATATCATCAATATTTTTATATGATGATCCTGTGTTATCTATTTTTTATTTTGTTAATATTGATTCATTTTCTTTCTCTTAATAAGTCTCTTTAACACACACTTTTTTAATGCATTCCCCCATGTGATAGAAACTATTAAGAAGTGTTAAGTCATCTTATAAAAATACTATTATGATAGATTTTAATAAATTGATATCATTGTGTATAGATTTCTAATGTAATATGAACATAATCCAATAAAAATAATCTTTAAAATTTGGGAATGATTGAATTTAAAAAAAATCAAAAATGTATACAATGTATGTATATGTTGGATTAATTCTAGAGGTGTGAGTATTGGGGTGACTCATATAGAATCATAGTAGAGTTATGTTATTTTTTGGAATATGTATATTGAAATAATTTTTATATAAATCCTTAATTAGAAAAAATTTAGTTCTGGAGAAATAGTTCAAGTAAATCTTGTGTAAAAAAAGAGAGAACATTTGAACCCCATTAATATTACGCCATTTCATGAACTGAAAATAAATTTAATTTGAAAATAATGTTTTGAAACCAAATAGAATCCATTAATAGGACTTTATCAATGATTAAAATTTAATGTATACATTTTCTTTAAGGGGAATAATGTAAAAATTGAGTTTATATATTGACATTTTCCCTTAACAAATTTATATAAAAATTTATGCTATTTGTTTTATTTTTAGGATATGAAAAAACATATATGTATGTTTTATAACCATTTTTAGGTGGTTGTTGAATTCATTTTAACATATAATAATGGAACTGAAATATAAAATTTAACTACAAATAAATTGTACAAAATACACGAAAATATTATTTATGTTTTATTACTTCATTATATAACATTACATAATAAATATAAATAAACAATACACAATTATAAAATATAAAGTAGGAATATAAATACAATTTGATAATTAATGTAGACTATAAAAATACTTTGGTTCATGGTCGTCTACATATATCAATTCTATAAAAATTACCCCGAACAAAAAAAATTCATTATATGATCAACATTTTTTCTAATATATAGATAAAATTTTGAAAAAAACATTGACAAATATAAATGAATGAAATTATATGTAATTTAATAAAGTATAATAGAAATAAAATAACATGAACATTTACCAGATTGTTAGAATATTATCCTAATCATTTCAATAATAACATGGCCATTTGAAAAGTAACCGGATCATCAGAATAATTACTTTACAATTAGAATAATATAATGAATTGTAAATAATAATTTCCATCAGTAAATTTAATATACAAAATCATTTCAATGTCATAAAATATATATTCATATTTCGAAATCCAATAAATTATATGTTCATATTTTTATTAAAATCTATTTTAAATTACATTTATAATATTTTTGTAAATTTCTAAAATATAATGTTGAAATAATATAAGGGTGTTATTTTAGTTATTTTAAGGATGATTTGAATTTTTAGGTGAATAATAAATCTAATATTTTTTAAATAGTTTTAATTACCAGTTTTTTATTTAAAATTTACATTATGAATTTTATTAATTTTTTTTCAACAAAAATTGAGTTTTATTTGGTAAATACATCATTTAAAAACATTAGATTCAGTAAGTAAACCTAGTTTTTTAATGTCTAATAATTTAAGGTATTGAATTAATAACAATTTATGATTTGTACCTTATTTATATTGTAAAAACATATAAATTTAATTTTATATAGTCTTCATGAAAATATAAATTATAAATTAAATATTATTATTTCAAAATTTTACCACCATTTCATGTTTTGGTCTGGAAATAATAAACAATTTATTAATTAAAAGTCGAATACCCTTCGTCTGTATGTATAAATATCATATCACCCCATGATGAATAACTTCCCAAGCCCATTATATTACCAAATATATACTAATTAATGATTTTATATGCCTCTTTAGTTTTGTAGTGACATTATTATTTGAACTCACAAAAATATTGGGAGGAATGATGTGTTTTAAAATAGGAGAAACTTCAATGATTATGTATCATTTCTCCCCTTTCAATTTAGTTTCCTTCATCACTTCTTATAATGCCATTCCCACTTCTGAAATAATATATTAAAGAGTATTAAATTATAATATTAACATGATATTAATGATATTAAGATACTATAAATATATTATTTATAATATATTTAAACATAATACCTCACTATTTATGTTTTTCAATGTTGGGTTAATGGTTAGGATTATTACATAAAAGCATTATATAAATTCAATATGTATCATCGCATTTGTAATATTTTATTGTAGATTATATATCTATTTATCATTGTTATTATGATATTACATAATTAATATAATCTATTTTTAATATATATGTATCATATCTACCAACTTTTGATAATGTCAAGTTAATGGTAGGTTTACCGCCAACAAGGATGTTGTCAATTCTTTAATTATCACCGCATTTACAATTTCTCGGAATATACTATATATTGAATATATGTATATAATATTATATATATGTAGGTATCCTTATGTAATATAATTAATATATTACTAGTAATTTATTGAATTTATTAAATGAATACGAAAATATAATAATTCAAAAAAATATGTAATCGAACCCTTTTATCATCATAAATTTTTTAATAAATATATTCTGATTATTGTAGGTAAATGAGAATAACATAACTAAATGAAATATACTATTGGAGTAATGTTGAATAAATATAATTTGGTTATATATGTGGTGTAAACAAGATCCAATAAATTGGATCCTATGGTAGGGGTATTCTTATCCCCATCTCACCCTATTAGGTTATATATCTCCATGGCCTAACAAAATGTTTATTGAGTATATAATACTGAATGAAATTTTACGTATAAAATTACCACTTATTTAAAAATATTTACATAAAATTTATGTTTTCTCCCTTTAGTTGACCCATTCATCACACAATGAAAAAATATTAATGGGGAAACTGTCAATTTTTCTATTCGAATCGCTCTTGGAATTTCATTTTTCATATTATTTATTTTTCATATACCCTCTTTTAAAATATTTTATTTTAATTTTCTTCTAAAACTAAATTATTCATTTTATTATTGCATGTTTATGGGTATTTACATATAATTTCATTATGATATCAAATATCAACTATTAATTCATACCTTATAGTGTTCTTAAAGGATGTTCTCATTAGAAGTGTCTCTCCTGTAAGATTTATTATATATTCATCCTAAATTTTACTTTATGACCAATATTTTGCCAAATGAAAATAAATTCCTTCATTTTTATTCATTTTTGGGTTGTTATTCCACTTTTAGTATTCCCATTTTGAAGACTTTGATACATTATGGAATCTAACATTTTATTCTCTCCAAACACTTTCTTTTATCTATCTTCTATTACAATATATTAGGAATACACCTCATTACCTTCTATACACCTTCCATTCTTATTTTTTTCAATATTTTTTACATTGGGTTTATATATCTAGGATTATTTTATGAAAAATATATTGAAACTCTTATAAAAAAAATTTCAGTCCCACTTTTGAAATAAATAATCCATTAATGGTCTAAAAATTCTAAATGTTGGAAAATGTTATATTTTACATTTATCATGAATGAAACATATTAATATTGCATCATTTTACATTTAAATTACCCTTTGATTTTAAAATTTAGTTCATGATTCATTATGTGGTATGATATATGAAATTGTTTTGAGACTTGTATCTTTTTCTATATAGGTTATGAATGTTATGATGATGGATTTACCTATGATCGTTGAATACATATTATTTCTATATATCTCACATGAATTTGAACATATTTTTATTATAGAGGTTGGTTAATAATTATATATCTCTCTAATTACTTTTTAAAATCTTTATATCTCATGATATTTTTAGGTGTAGACATGTTACAGTTATCTTTGCACACAATTTTATATACATGAATGATGTAACTATCATTTTCAAATATGTTATTTATGGACACAATTATGATAACATTTTCCATTTTTTAATGTTTTTATTAAAACATTATGTTACATATGGTTATGGTGTTTTATTATTATTCAGCTTCTACATTCCTATCATTTATATATTGGTTGTTAGTTTTTATTTAATATCCCTCATGAAACACTTACATTATGGATCAATTGAACCCTGAAAATTGTCATGGTATCCTAAATCTTTTTTATATCAAAATCATCTTCTATGGATATTATGATTTTTCCTAATTTACTCCTATTTTATGGTTTCATGATGTAAATATTATTCTCAATTTTTCTCTTATGATATAATCTCACCTCATACATCATCATATAATGAAATCAACTAATGATTTTATTCTTCATGTTTCCAATTTTTTTCCTTACAATGAACATTGACTCACTGATTCATTGAGGTATGTCCCTAGGTGAATGAAAGTATTATGTATGGTTCAGTCAAATTATAAGAATTTTTTTATTATGTATTTTATTATTGTGTTGCGGTTGTATATAATTTTTTAATGTTATAGGTATCTAGTTCACAAATAAACAATTCTTACTCTACACCGAATGGTTTAGTGTAATAAATTTTTATAATATGTTTGAAAATTTGTTATGGGTTTCAATATATATAGATATGTGTGTTTGGAAGTGTCTAAAAAAATTCAATGAGAAATGTTTATTGCATTATTCCAAAATGAGCTCATAGTAGACTGAAATACTCCAATGAATTAAAATAATTCAACAATATAATTATAATTCCTTTCAATCAATATTATTCTTCAAAATACTTTATTAATGAATAAAATTACATAAATCCCCATGTATAAATCAATAGAACAAAAACATATATAATTTTTTAATGGACTTATTCTCACATTATTCAATGTTAAATACAAAATATGTGAAGGAATATTTTTCTTTTTAATAAATTTTACATAGTAGAATTTATAAATAAATTTAAATATCCAATACTATTTGAAAATTCCAATAATAAATTAATATTCTCAAAAATATCTATGTACTTTTTGTGATCCGTATATCGTTAAGTGTGGTCGAACTAATCCACATATACAAAGTTGAACTAAAAAATGATTCTATATTTTTCTATATTTGAAATTACAATTAATATTTACTTTTGTATATTGTGAGCATTAATGGACTGAACATATACTAACCCTGGAATGGTTATATTCATTTAACATATTCACTCTATGACCCACGAATTTTAAATCTTCATATACTGATAAATATTATTATTTCCAAATCTCATGACTCCTAATCTCGATTAACAATAAGGTGGATAACTCTATATTAAGATATAACTATCACCTCCTCATAACAATGAGTTCCATGGTTTCTATTACACCAATTTTTAACTCCTTTTTAGATATAGGAATTATACAAATATATTATTCAATGAATGAAATTTAATATGAAATAGTGAACTTCAGTTCAATGTTTTATTAATATTATATGAGAAAAATGGATGTAATTGAACCTTTTAGCATAGTTTAAATCCAATATTATATTAACCTTTTGATTTCCAGAATCATAGATTCAATTAATGTGTGGTTATCTTGAACATACCATTTTCATTTAATCCAAAAAACCAATTTTAAGATTCTATGAAAAAAATGAAAAATAACCCATTTTTTATTTCACTATGAACTCTACCTTGATAATATTATCCTTCTTTATATACAAATGTAATACTTCATATATTTAACTGAATCATGTGATGAAAAAGGATAACACCATAATGAACATGTCAATTTTTTCTTAAACAACAACATGGTTTACCCACCATTACAATTTTAGTTTCCCTTCTCCTACCAATCACATTCTAGGATTATCCAAATGTGTTTAAGAAAGTTCATAATACATTAAAACCATTATAATAAATAATACACAACATTATAACATATGTTAATCTATAAAATATGATTTTCTCTACCATTCATAATGTCTTCAACTTATCTTAACTCAAAAAACACCTCATTATCAATAACATGCAAAGGTACAACTATTTTAAATTTACTATACACTGTATGTAGTTATTGAAAAATCAATTATACATTTACTAATGTTTAATATATCTATATTTTCCATTAACTTCCAATCGAAAAACCTTTGGGATTCTAATTTATTCCCATTCGTATTTGGTATTTTAATTGATGATATGTCTCATATATCCATTATTATACATTGAAGAACCATTATGATCATCTATGAATCATTACACAAAACATATTGTATATAATATTTTAAAACATTCTCAATAATAATTTCAAATACACATATCATTTCAACTAATGTAAATAGACATACTCTTGGTTATCACATCCTCCCCCATGGGATTTCATTGACTATAATTCCAAAAATCCATTACTCATATTAATCGATTTATATGTATATAGATTTATAAACATAGGATTCCGTCATTTTTTTTATAAAATATAAAATGAAACTTTTCCAGATTCTATTCTATGATATATTCTTTTCTCAATGAAATTAATATGATGAATTTTTTAATGAAATTTGTTCTTTAAGTAAAAAAATAGAGTTTCTAGACTTATAGATTCTAAACTCTCCCATACGAATCAAAGATCATAAAATATATAATATTTCTTCATTTTATACTCCATTTTTTACAGTCAATATATTTACATAGAACATCTTGTTCTATGCCCACTTATACAACAGAATAACTATATATATAGAGTTTTAACTACCAATTTTTCATATGAAATAGTAATCAGTACAGAATTATTAAAATTTTGTCATTCAATCACTAATTTTTAAATAAAAATTATTTAGTATATTTCATCCATTTATAGATTATTTTTACATGTACTCACCAAACCCGCCAGAATGATGCCTAATCTAGAAATATTCAATGTTATTAACCTCAAACCCACCTATAATGGGTTTGGTGATTGAGACTAAAACCATGATGGAATCTCACACAAATGGTTTTTATAGACTAAAAAACTTTTACACCTATAAATATATATAGAATAGAATATAATTAATCAATTAATATCATAACCATTAGTTTTAATATTTATTATTCTTGCAAAATATTGATATCCATACAATATAATAGATGCATTGTTAGTTTGTTAGAGTAAATAAAAGGGCTCAAAAATAAAAAATAAAAAATCACAGTAAATGATTAGGGGGGACTCCACAACACACATATATTAGAACAAATACTATCATAATTTTTCAATTAGGATAACTACTATGATTACACTAGTAAATCTACTCACCAACCAAAGTCCCCTCTAAAATTTGCATTGTTTATATCAATACAACATGTCAGGGAAAAAATTTGGTTTATATGTGTGCCTAAATATACCATGTAATATTCATAAATATAGAGGGGAAAAATGAATCAATATTTTAGTTATAAGTAGTAGAATCCAAAATATATTTTAACGATATGTTATCTAAAAAAAGTGTAACCCAAATCTTGATAACTCATCTCAATAAATATATTGTAACGATGGGAATAATCAACACACAAAGCACCAAGATATTGGATATAGATTAAATATCTAGACTACCCAACACCAATAACTTCAACATAACCTATCTTTAATCATAGGGGGACATCACCTTTCAGAGGAGTACTCATTTTTCAATGGGAAAATGAACCCTATACAAGACATGTACTTCATGTTCTGGTATATGCATCTTCTAAGGGGGTTATCAACTCCAAAAGTTTAATAAGCATTATCCATATATAATTTGGATACATATCCAAATAATAGTATTGAGGATCTATTATGTAAATCGATTATCCCCCATGTGAGCTACCAACCCTATGACTTCAACAAACCTCTTGATCACACCACATCTTCATCTTTATAATTCCCAGGAAGATAAAATAACAAAAATTTCATTGAAAAGTATTTTTATAACAAGGCCCCATATTTAAATATTACATAATATTTCATTACTTTATTAATTCACAATGAGTATCATTTAGGTTTTTAATTTTAGATAATTAGGCAGTAACTATGACATTACATTTCGAAAATTACCAAAGTTGACACTTCTACTCTATTCAAATATTTTCACAATAATAAAACTCCTTAAATAAAACAAGTGTTATTTCCGTGATATAAATATTGTTGAATTATTCCCTTCTCTTAACCCTACTTATACCCTGTGAAAAATATTTCAAAAATATGGGATGGGCATAAAAATATCAGTAAATGTTATAAAACAATGAAAGAAAACACTAGTCCATTAATATATACAAATCAATGAAATCATTATTTTCAATCTTTAACATATCACACAAAATCATATGTTTTATGAATAACACATGCAAGTAATAAATAATAAAGGTAAATTGGGGAATCCATAACATACATAAATTCTATCCTTCATCGCTACATAGGGAGTTATGTTTGGAATACCTATCATCGTATATTCCATAAATTTCTTAGGAGAAACATCGATGTTGACCTCTGCCGCGTTACCTAATGCATTAGAGAGATATCTTGGGCTCACCTGACCTAGGATAATCATGGAACCACCAATATATATAAAAAATTTCCAAGAACCATAACATATTCTTAACACATAAAATAATCATAATGTAATGATAACATTTCCATATTGCATTCAGAAGATATCAGTTCAATATATTGACATAATCAATTCATTTAGAACATTCAAAAAGAAGAGTTTTGAATCAAAGTGTCCCATACCACTCTAATACTTTTTAAATGAATTTACTCTTTAAAACACTCATGTAAATATAAATTAATACATAAAATCTTTTTTAAAACCTGTATATTAATGAGAATGATTTTGAAGATTAATTCTCTAAAACATTTAAAATGACGTTTTACTTAAAGAACCCTTTACCACTTGAGAAACTTTTAAATAAAAATAATTAAATTATAACATCAAATAAAACAATAAATATAATTAGAATATGTAAATTCAGGTTATAAAATGTCAAAAATGGTTTTATATACACCTTATAAGATAATAAAGGTGCACAATATCAAGATATGATTCAATGAAAGGAGGTTGATACGTAGTCCCTTATAATGATTGTACCATTAGATTAGTGTTAAATAAATGACATAATTATGTGTGACAAATATAAATACACCCAATATAAGTGGATATTAATTGTAAAAAAATCATAGGTCATTAACACATATTCATATCACAACATAATCAATAAGTAGATTTTAACCCAAAGAATGGATGTTGGGTTAAGAATTTCTCTTACCTCGTGACGGACTGGACACGTTCATTATTTAATCACCTGAATAATAAAATAAAGTTAATTCCTAATTTATTAAGAACCATTTTCAAGTTTATTATTCCTTTTATATCACTTATTACCACGTAATAATAATTACATAATCATTTTAGTTGATAATAGTCGTTTTTCTGATATTTGGTACTTAAGTCAAAATGAACTTATTAAAATTAAAAACTGTCCATGTGGTCAAAATTCCATTATCTCCAGAATTATATTCATGATTTAGACATAATATATATCATAAATTTCAAGTATATATATATATATATATTTTTGTGTGTGTGTGTATTTATAACAATACAAAACATTTGAAGATAAGAAATGAAGTGCACAGTTCATTGATGCGGTAAGTCGTATGTATCCATGAACGCTACTATCATCTCAATTTCATATTTAAAGGAATTAACACCAATGGATAAATAGGTAAATTATAATTACAATATAATATAATATATAATTTCTTTAACTCCATCTTTTATACATTCCACATATAGCATGAGCGAGTCATATCACTTTGAGGGGGTTGTATTTCGCACTTCCTCAAATGAACATATTGTATTTACAAATTATGGAAATCATAAAGGACTGATATAAATTAAAAAAATAATAATAGAGAAAATATAAATATAATATATATCACATATAAATACAGTTACATCAAAATTTCCACCATGATAGTTGGTAGGAGATAATTGAACAACATCATTTAGTGAGGGAGTAGTTTGACGTCTACAGAAATAGTATGTTTGTATCAATTAGATGGAGGTGTGTGGATGTGTAATTTGAATCCTCTGAATAAAAAAATCCTAGTATATTTAATATACAATTGTTGTCATAAAATAAAGTAATAAAGAGATTTTATGGGTTGGAGAAGGAAAATAAAATAAAAGAAGATGAGAGAAGACGTTACCATTAAATCGGGTAACATCTTTTAATTTGAACCAAAGGGCTCTATTTAATTGAGTAATGCCCATGGGTAGGATACTATAAGGAATAGAGGGATTTTCAGAGCTTCTTGGAGCTGATTTTGGAATATCCAAGGGTAGTGAGAGGTGTGGGTAATTGGTTAGAGGTGGTGGCATTTTATAAGAGGGGGATGGGTTCTTTATGAATGTTTGAATGTATTATTTTATTATAAAATTATTTTTTGTTTAAAAATGGAAAAAACTTAAATAATTCGAATATAAGGTTCATATAAGTCAAAATAAAATATTCCAATAAAAATTGGACAAGTTTTGGATATTTTATAATCCTTATCTATTTTATTTAACGCTTTTTTAAATTATTTAACTTTTACCATCTCTTTTTATATATTCATACTATATGGTTAATATAATTTTTATAAAATTACAATAGACCTAAAATGTATAATTTATGACATTTGTAAAATTATTTAAGTATTTTGGCTCAATATTATTTTTTTGGATTATTTTATCATTTAATAAAATATAAATTGTTTCAAAAACTCATTTATGAAAATTTCTAAATTATTCAAATGAATCATTTAAAAAAAATCAATAAAAACTTGATTCATTAGAAAAAAAAATCATTAAATAAAATATATAAAGTTATTATTATCCCTAAAATTTGTTTATGTACTAAATAGTTTCAAAATAAATTTATTTTCATATTTATAATGTCATTTATTTTAATTATTTATTAATGAAGCAATTATAGCATCACCACTGTGTCATAATTTAGATTATTTATTTAATTTCTAAATATTATAAATAAAATAGAATGATTTATGAAATACTTTTATCTTTAAAATTAATATTTATATTTGAATATATCACTTATATAACCCCATATAAAAATTGTTTTCCTAAAATATATATGGATGTGTTACTTTTGTCTTTACATTAAATTAATTAATATAAAGTGCCATTTTCAACCCCATGTGGCTCCCTAGTGACCCCAAATCGACCAAGGGATTCCCTTGGTCATATATATCTCAACCAATAGGGATAGGATATGTTTTAGGGTAATTTAATATTATTAAAATATTAATTTTCACCCTTATTTATCAGATTTATCCTTTAACCGTGGTAAATAAAATATCTACAGAAGTAAATATTCATAAGTTCATGAAATAGAAGTTTCCTATTTAATAATTTTGGACCTCCTTATCCCAAATATAGAATAAGTTTTTCAAAAATCAAATCACATAAATGGAAAAAACTAATTTAATATTACATCCCGTTGTCAAAACAAAAAATCATGATTTTATGAAATAATAACTATCAAATGATTTACCCTTTTTATGTACAATTTAAGAGTGAAATTGCATCTAATGGCTAAACTTTTATTAAATGGTAACAATATAATCCAATCAAACTTTATAACTAATTAAAATAACAATATAACAATATAAATAAATTATATGAAAATGCAATTTTGAACTAAAAGGCAGTATTTTTTACTATTCATTAAAAAAATGAACTTTATCAAAAAAATACCAAAATTTTACCCAAGTAAATTTCAATATCCTGATTCTAAAGAATAATATTTTTTTGAAACAGAACATATAAATGTGAAAAAAACTAGATTTAAAAATTCTTCTCCATAAAAAGGTGGTAAATCGACCTTTTAATGAATATTATTGTATTTATGCTTAAAATTTGATACATTCACCTTTTAAGCCTTTAAATATTAGTGTCGAAATGTTAAAACATTTCAAAAACACGTATAATCATATTTTAATTTGTTCTATTCATTCCATCCAATACAATGACTAGAAATTAACTTCTATTTAAAATAATATTATATTATTATTCTTCAGTATGACTCAGCCTTATGTCCAACATGAGATTATCAGAGAAACTCATTGTTGTGTGTCAGGTACTCCATCGAACATATCATAGGATTTAAAATAAAATTAATATTTAATTCCTAAATATTAATAAATATGAAAATTTCATATTCATTATTTAGATGGGATGTTACATCCTTCCCCCCTTTTGTAAATTGTGTCCTTGTAATTTTAAAATTGGGCTTAGAAACATCATTTAATGTCCCACATCGGAAAAAGAGTCAATAAAAACATCACATTAAAAGAAATATATTGAAGTACAATGGTCCCCTGAGATAACCCATACTATGATTCCATGAAAGCATGGATATGGAGGACAAACTATGTGTCATGTTCTAATGGAGAGTGATAGAAAACATGATCAGGAGAAATTTATCCACCAGAAAACCACAAACTTGTTATAGGTTAAACAGTCTTTGGTTACCTAGTAGGAAAAGTAAACAGATAATTTTTTTTGATTTAATTAATAATGTAGAAGAAATTATTAATGATATTTACTAAGGAACTAAGGAAATATATTTACATTTCAATTAGAGTTTCATCCCTTAATAAGTTTCTACCAAAAACTCATCTTTTCTACAAATAATGAGTACTCAAGATAACTTGGTCACAACTAAAGAACTAGAATCAACATCTAGAGAATCACATAATCCAAAAAATGGACTATACATTTCCCTTATCTTTAGAAATTAAACAAAACCAAAATGATTAGTAAAATATTATATAATCTCCAAAAAGGTTACTACTTTATTAAAATAAATAATACTCTTAATCCCCAAAATTTGACAAACAATACACAAATATCAGAAATGACCATTCAGTAAAAAAAATTTCCTTAAAATTTTTCAATGTAACCTCAACTATGATTAAAAACCAAATTTCAAAAGGATTTAATCACATAGTCGTCCACAGTAAATCATCACATCTATTTCAAAATAACATCGACAACCCTTAATGTTTCATACTAATGAGTAATTAACCTAATCACAAATTCTCTACGAAAGGTTAATCATTTCTATAAATAACCCATATTGATATATGTCCACAATAAAAACAAAGATTTTTCCAAAATAAAATTTGAACCATAACTCAACAAACGAGATCCCATATTATTCTATTTTCCCTAAGCATATAGTGTTCCCAAAAGAGAGAATGTCTTCCAGATTAACCTTTATCACTTAATCAAAAAATCATTTTCACTACACTAAGGATATCTGTCTGGTAAAAGGTAAGTTCCAAAAATCAACTAATTATTGATCCACAAAATCGTCTAATTAAAACCCATTTTTCATACCATCCAGAGACTTCACATAGTCCAATGGTAGATAATGAATCCAAATCGCACATTGGTTGTGGGTTTGATTCCCGAAATGTTGTATGACACGATGGGTTGTCACAAGTTCTACATGTTGTCCTTTTCAAAAACTATATAATTTTATAACATTTCCAAAAATGATATAAATTCCTCAAAAAATGATTACTTATTTTGACCAAATATGTTATCTCATACCTTGCATTTTCATCTCAAAAAGTAATAACCAGTAATTACCTCAAATTAAAGGATCATATAATAAAAATGGTTCTTTATAAATATATCTACAAAAGAAAAGATAAGTATTCCTTGAATAAAATTTTCACATATCAAACTTCATGTTTACACATATTAGAAAAATTCTTCCAAACCAATCCCATCATCAAAATAGACTTAATACTTTTATGCTTTTTCATTATCCTAAAATATAGAATTACTATTGAATCTCTTATATATAGACTTCTTTCTCATTTAGTGTTCTTCATGATCCATTAACCATTCTTTCCCAACATATTCCATAATACTTTTTTCCTGAAAACAACATCATGAATCATATCCTATGATTCAATAATGTCAAATTGTCAGCTATGAAATAATCCCTACCTTTCATTGGCCATTCTTAATTTATTCATCCTCAATTGGAATTACATTAGTTGTTGGTATACATATATTTTTATGGTCAAGTTGATCTCATTCTTAAACCTTCTTCATATGACATCTATTTGTATAATGAATATACACACCACATTTAAATCATTCAATTGAAACCCCAAAAAGAACTTCTTTCCCTTTCCTGGAGTCACCTAGACACTTACTTTTTCGATGGTAGGTTCTTGCTTTATGAACTACATTACCACATCTATTGCATATTCCCACCCCTCAGAAGAATTTTTTTAGTCGTTTAATTCCACATCCTTGACACATATGCTTTTTAATATACTTACCTTTATTATTATTACCTGATCTTCCATAGGGATTTTTTCTCGCGTATTCGATTCATTATAAAAATCACTATAGTTTATGTGGTGAATCATGACTCTAGATAGTTCGTTGAGAATAAACACATGAGTTATCATTGATTATATAAGTCATTATGTTTATTATTCATAAGACCATCATAGTTTTCTTCACATCCATGGTTACTTTGGGGCCTGCAATATCTAACAATTTATAAAAAACAAAAAGGTTAGGGTGATTATATCAGTAAAAGCATCTAATAATATCTTATTATGAGTGTAAAAACTAATATATACTTAATCGTGTAATCTTAAACCCATTAAAATTATATTAAATAGCTATAAATTTTTATAATATTCTAACCATTATGGTTATGTTACTTATTCTTAAATAACACCCTAACCTCTAAGGTTATCTAAACGACCTCTGATACCAACTATAATGCCCCAGCCTTAAACATTACGTAATCCTGAATTATGTTAATAATTCACATTGGGGATCTTTTTTAGGTTTAGAGTTTCATATAATTAAGCTGTAAATATTACATTACATTTGTAAAATTTTAATGTATACACTTATACTCTATCCAAAAAATTTTCACAATAATAAAACCCCTTAAATAAAATAAGAGTTCTTTTCATGATATAAATATTCTTGAATTATTCATCTCCCTTACCCTTCCTTATACCTTATGAAAACATTTAAAAAACATGGGATGAGCATAAAAATTTCAATAAGGGTTAGAAAACAAAGAAAGAGAACATTAGTCTACTAATACATAAAAATAAATGAAATCAAAATTTTCAATCATTAACATACCACACAAAGTCATAAGTTTTATGAATAACACATCGAAATAATAAATCATAAATGTAACTTGTGGCGTCCATAACATACTTACATTGTATCTTTCATAGCTACATATATATTTATGTTTGTAAAACCCATCACGGCATATTCCATAATTCTAAAAGGAGAAACATCAATGTTTACCTCTGTCACGTTACCCATTGCATTGGAGAGCTGTCTCAGGATCACCCACCCCAAGTTTATCATGGAACCACCCATACAAGTAAAAAATTCCTAAGAACCATAACATATTCATGACACATAAAACAAGAATAAAGGAATTATAACATATCCACATTTAATTCATAAGATATTAGTTCAAGATGTTGACATAATCTCTCCATTTAAAACATTCAAAAATAATAGTTTTGAATAAAAGTGTCTCAAACCACTCTAAAACATTTGAAAGGAATTTAAACGTTTAAATAATCATGTCCATATAAATAAATCATTAAAATCATTTAATAAACATGGACATGAAAGAGAAGTATTTAAAAGATTAAATCTTTAAAACATTAAAAATGATTTTTTGTTTACGAATTCTTTAACAGTTGAGAAACTCTTGAATAAAAGTAATAAAATAATAACATCAATAAAAATTATAAATATCATGATAATATATAAATTAATTATATAAAATGTCAGAATGGTGGTATATACACCTTATAGGATAATAAAGGTGTACAATATCAATATATGCCTCAACGAAAGGAGGTTGTGACGTAGTACCATAAAAGATTATACCATTAGATTAAGGATAAATCAAGGACCTAATTATGTGTGAAAATACTAATAAATCCAATTTTTGTGGATATTAAGTGTAAAAATATCAGATCTCATTCACATATATTTATATCAAAACATAATCAAGAAATAGATGCTTAACCCAAATAATGGAAATTGGGTTAAGAAGTTCCCTTACATCATGTCCGACTTGACTCGATCATTTTTTAATATATAGAATAATAAACTAAAGATAATATATACTTACATAAGAACCTTTTTCATGTTTATTATTCATTTTATATCACTTATTATCGTTTTATATAATTTACAGAATCATTTAAGTTAATAATGGTCATTTTATCGATATTTGGTACTTGAGTCACAATGGTCATTTTAAAATTACACGTTGTCCATGTGTTAAAAAGTCCATTATCAAAAGAATTATATTCATGATTTATATATAATATTTATAATATATATCCATTATATTTGTATATATATATATATGTATATATTTATAATAGTACATAAAATTTGGTGATAAGAAATGAAATGCACCGTTCTTGGAGATGGTAAGCCAAATGTACGCATGAATGCTACTTTCATTTCAATTTCATATTTAATGGAATTAAAAAATTATTATACATAGGTATATTATAATTACCGGGTAATATAATATATAATTTTATTAACTCCATCCTTTATACATTCCCAGTATGTCATGAACGAGTCAAATCACTTTGAGGGGGTGGTATTCCGCATTTCCTCAAATGAAATTTTCATATTTACCAATTATGGAAACCATAACAATATGATATAAATAAAAAATAAAGAATAATATAGGAAATATAAATATAATACATATCACATATAAATAATGTTCCATTATAATGGCCCCCATGAGAGGAGGTGGAAGATAATTGAAGAATCATAGTTTCGTGAGGCAGTGGTTCGCCGTCCACAAAAATAGTATATTCGTATCCATTAGATAGAGGTGTGTGGATGTGTAGTTATAATACTACTATAAAAATATCCTAGTATATTTAATATTCAGTTTTTGTTATAAAATAATGTAATAAAGTTAGTTTACATGGTTGGAGAAGAATAATAAATGAAAAGAACTTGAGGAAAGACGTTACCTATAAATCGGGAAACTTATTTTGATTTGAGACAAAGGGATATCTTGAATTTCCTTCTACCAAGAGTAAGGCTTCTAGGGGGAATATAGGGATTTTGGGAGCTTATCAGAGAATATTTGTTCCAAGGCATGTATCTTGAGAGGCGTGTGTAATGGGTTTGAGGTGGTGGCATTGTATAAGAGGGAGGATGTTCTCTTTAGGAAAGTTTGAAATTATTATTTTGTTATAAAAATAATTTCAGTTTAAAAAGGTCCAAAAAATATTCAATTAGACAATAAGTTGTAAATAATTATAAATGAAATCATCCAATAATAATTGTAAAGATTTGTTATATTTTTTAATCCCTATCTTTTTTATATAACCCTTTGTTACTTTTTTTAACTTTTTCCATGTCCTCTTATATATTAATAAAATATGGTTAATATATTTATTATAAAATTAAATGAGACCCAAAATAGATCCTTTATGAAATTTGAAACATTATTTAAGTCATTTGGCTGAGTAATAATTTTTTAGGATTATTTTACCATTTAATAAAATAATGATTCTTTTAAAAACTCAATTATGTCAATTTATAAATTAATCATATAAAGACTTTTAAAAAATATATAAAACCTTATAATTTAGAAAAAAATTCATTAATTAAAATATAAAAATCCAATATTATCCCTATAATTCTTTTATATCATAAAGTTTTTAAATTAAATTTATTTTAATATTTATAATATCATTTATTTGAATATTTTATTAATGAATCAATTACTGAATCACCATTGTGTCATAATTAAGATTATTTATTTAATGTCTAAAAATTATTAATACAATACAATGATGTATGAAATACTTTTAGATTTAAAATTAATATTTATAGTATAAGATATAACATATATAACCCCGTATAAAAATTGTTTTACTAAAAGATATATGTTTGTGTTACTTTTGTCTTTACTTATTTGCTTCATAGGGTCCCAAAATCGACACAAGAATTCCATGGGTCAGCAATAGATCTTAAATTAGGTTTAAGACATGTTTAAGGGTAATTTAATATTATTATAATATTATTTTTCACACTTATTTACCAGATTTACCCTTTAACCAGGGACAATAAAATATTTACTAAAGTAAATATTCATAATTTCTTAAAATAAATGTTATCTTTTAACCCAACTTGGACTCACAATTCCAATTATGGAATCCATTTTTCCAAATTCAAAACACATAAGTGGAAAATATTAATTTAAGATTAATTCCCATTGACAAAACAAAAAGTGTATTTTTATGAAATAATAACTATCAAAAGATTCACCTTTTTTTATGTCCAAGTTAAGAGTAAAATTAGATCCAAGGACCCAAATTTGGTTAAATGGTAAAACTATAATCCAATTAAACATTAAAACCAATTAAAAGAACAATATAATTATATTAATAAATTATATGAAAGTGTAGTTCTGAATTAAAATTGCGTATTTTTCACTATTCCATAAAATATGAACATTATTAGAAAAATACAAAAAAAATTACAAAGTAATTTTTTCATCCCGATTCTAAAGAAGAATTTTATTTAGTCAAATAAAATATATAAAATTTAAAAAAACTTTATTTTAAAAGGGTTCTCCATCAAAAGGCAGTAAGTCGACCTTTTAAAGAATATTCGAGTATTTATTCTTAAAATTGGATTTAATCACATTTTATGCCTCCAAACATTATTGGATTAATGTAAAAACATTTAACAAACATGTATAATCATATTGTTGAAATTTATATTCTTTTTCACCAATACAATGTCTAGGAATTAACTACCATTTAATATAATATTATATTATTATTATTTAGTCTGACTTAGCCTTATGTGTGACATAAGATTTTTAGAGAAACCCATTGTTACATTCCAGGTATGCCACCAGACATATAATCCCCTTTAAAGTAAACCTAAGAGTTAATTCAAAAATATTAATAAAAATGAAAATGTCATATTCTTTATTTACATGGTATATTACACATATAATGATTATATATAAAAAAATTTATTATATATGGGAAAATTATATGAATAATCTACCTGTATGTTCAATTCTGACAGTCGAGTGAAAAGATATAGAAAAAAATGGAGACTTCCTAGTATATATAATAAAATTCTCTAAACATGACATGTGTGACTTTGACATTATCTATCCATGTTATTCATCCTTCTAGTAATGTTGATTTATCCTGTATGAATTATTTTAAGGGTGCACATATCATGTAATACTATCTTGATGGCCAGGTGTGTACTACCACTAGATCTCATGTTGTGTCATGGAAGTACACATTATTCTGACTAAAACACATAACATGTGGGACTAGTGGGAAGTCCATGAATTTACTCCAGTAAACACATTCCTATGTGGTTTTGAATTACATGACATGTGATATATAGTAACACTCCATGTGACATTTATCATTATACACAAACCCTATCCACCATAATGGGTAATAAACATGTCATTAGTTTTTGAAAATAACACTTATTTTGTATAATGAAATTGATTTCTAGGAACTCTAGCCTTTATAGTTTCTTAATGTCATCAAGGGTATACACCCCACAATTTCATCAGTTGGTTCCCTACAATCCATGCATGGATGAAACATCATTTCCTCTAGTAGCCATCGATTCCACCCTCTACCACTACATCATCTCATCACAACACCACCTTTGAGTAGGGTGCTATGCCTCTAAGAAAATTACAATATCCCCGTAACATCCCAAATTTTCCATTATATTTTAACACTTCAAACTGACCATTAAACATTTTGAAAGAAAAACATCCATTATTATTTCCCAAGCCACTATACAATTAATCCTTTTAAAACCTAAATTAGGAATTGGAAGATAGGGAGAATGAAAGAGAATGGTGGTCAGTGGGAGATTTAACCACCCAAATTCTAAATCATAACATAATTTATTAAATAAGTGGGAGAAAAAATACTTTGACTAGAAAAGAATCAGGGATAAATAGGCACCATTTGTAGAAATTTTATAAAATAATGGTTCTTAATGATTTTATATGAATTTAATAAATAATATTCATCAATTATTCAAAAAATATTCTATTAGAAAATTTAAACAATTAATCTAAAATAATGATCCATAAAAGGTAATTAAAATAATAAAAGAATAAATAAAATGAATTTAAAAATAATAAAACAATAAAAACAAGTAATAGAATTCGACAATATTACCCTACTTCATGGGTTTTTTGCTCAAGAATTTGTGTTATATCCATGATTGTTTTCTGTGCCTCCATAATAAAAAATCGTCCACCATTATATTATAGAGTAGGGTTTGAAAAATATGAATAATCATATGAAAATAAAATTAGTGATTAATTTATAAGATTCTATTGGAATAAATTTTATATAAAAAAATTATTTTTCTTGGACCTAAACTTCATACATTTAAAGTGTTCCAATCATCAGTAAACCCCTATAGTTGAATCAAGTCTAGAGTATTTGATTTTATAATATTTATTCATTTAGAATAAATTAATATTTCATGTTTTGATGGTGTAAAAAGAATATATTTTTAATATTAAATATATCTTGACGACCCACGATGCATAAAAAATGAATCATCCATGCAATCATCATAAAATATATTTTTAAAAATACTTAAAATATCTAAAAATATATATGCACCTATATCCTCCCAACATTTAAGTATTTTCAATCTGAAAAGAAAAATTATCTTAATGTGATGCAGGTATTGAGATTGCATGTAATGTTTTTAGTCCTCAAAGATCTTCTATGATTACATTGATTCAACAAGTCATGGAAAAAAATAATCCCCCTACCATGATGTAATTTATCATATCAATCCATGGAAACTACCATGTACTCACCATATGTGTTGTTTTAGTCAATATCCATATCACCACAACTGATATTTTTTTATTGATTTCAAATATACCACCTTATAAATAACATGTAAATGATGTTCGGAACTCGATATATCATTGGGGGTATCTTTATGTGATACTAAATATCATATACCATATATATAATTTGGAATAGTATGATAAATACCATAGATATCTTATATCTAAAATTTAATCTCCTCAAAACCATTCTGATGAGAGACTCTCAATAACATAGTGTCTCGCTCATTAAACTCCAAGGGTCTCTTTTTTATGTCTGTGTATGAATTCTTATTTCTCTGGGATATCAACATATCATCCTCAATCAAATACACAATTTTTGTTCAACCATTCCAACTCAATCCTAATAATTTATGACACACCCATATTCAACCAATAAATGAGTTACCTATAGGTTCTCCCATATATTTCCTCCAATTAATCCATACTAATAGTGCATTAGTATAAATTTTTGTATGAAAACTCTTTCAATTATATGTGATTGACATAACTATTCTTAAAATATAGCACATAACCCTTGAATATTTACTTATGAACATGACTGTTATTTTCATTGTAGTTAACTATTTGGGGTGAAATTTCATACTCACCTATAATTGGGTGTTGATTTCCTACTTCACCCCCATATAAGGATGTGAATAAATAGTTATGATTAGAGATGATAATTAGGGTAAATCTTTGAAACTATATAATCTCATCCATGTATAAATACCCCACTCTATCTACTAAAATATTCTTTTATATGAGGAGAATTTAGCTGACTATGAGGACTCTGTGGATATTTTAACACTTAATATTTATAGTGTAAGTGAAACCAAACCATAATATAATATATATCATGCATGAAAATTTGATATTATGTAAATTATAAAATTAATACATTTTTATGCATAAATTTTATCAATGAACACTAATTCATGTTTTTATATAATTCCAGATAAAGATAATAAAGTGGGGAAATAGAATATGCCTTCCATGGTGAATCTATGTGATAGATGAATCTCTTTATGATTGAGAAAGAATCTATCATCAGCCACGCTAGTATCTCTCTTAGGTAAAGGGTGAGGTTGAAAGAATTTTTTGGGGATAAGAAGTAAACATTAACTTTGGAAAAATAAAAAACACAATCAGGAGAGTGTTTACTTACTTATATAGATGTTAGGATACTCCCATGCAATAATTAATTTTTTTATAAGTCATGTGTTAATGATACTAATTACAAATTAATTATCTCATTAGTGAATTATTTATCTCTAGAATTCTATATTATGATTTGATTAATGATAACCAATGTAAACTAGTTGAATGTTAACACATCAAGAGTCAAATACCTCAAAAATATTACATGAAAAGGAAGTGGATGTGATATATCATAGCCAACCAAACACCTTAATCACACCTTTTGATTAACTAATGGTAGTACCATGTTATCATATAAAATTCCATTTTAAATGTCTTTATCGCCTTATTAATATATATTATAGTTATAGTGTGTCACATACACAACATATTTAAGTAATGTCTTCTTCGATATCATAATCACACAAAATTGTAATAGAATTAGTATCATTTCGCATATATTATATCATATATATATATATATAACTGGGTATATTACCCCCTCTTGGAAGATGATATCCAAGTGGGTAAAATGTTAGAATTATCTCTCTAACATGGATAACTTCATCCCACACATTTACAAAGAAGATAACCACATATTTGATGCTTTAGAAAACAAATTCATATACAATAATGCTCTCATTTTTAAAAAATATTTTCCAGATTACATGACTCCATTACTAAGAAAGATTTTTCAAACTAATATATTTAAAATTAATTTTATAAATTTCTCACATTGAAAGAGTGTCACCCACTTGTGTGGGGTTTCATGTTTTTCCTAAAAACAATAAGTTGTGAGACTATATCAAAATAATCTTCTAGATATCCTCAAAATAATTTTTGAAAATTCTTTCATTAAACTCACTATGTATATAAATATTTCAAATACCTTATAAATAACCATCATAAACTATTTTATATAAGCCCTAATGAAATTGAGAGAAACTCTAAGAGGGAAAATCAATACCCATTCATTCAACCACATAGTGTGACCCCATGAGATTTTCAATTTCTGAAAAAAAAATTATTAATTCATGAATTCATAAATGAAGGTCAAGAGTATCCATTCGAAAAAAAATAAATGAAACTCAATATAAAATGATATTTACAACTATTTACGTAAAAAAGGTATCTATATACATATTTCCACTTTCTATATCATACACAAGAATGATTTTTCATATTATCATTTTTTCAAGACTTATAGAGACTACAGGTCAAGATGTATATCAATCCCATAATGAAGAAGCACACATTCCTGATTATTCTTGAATAGATAGGTCATGATAATGATTACAATGATGATAAAAATATATATCGCATAATCTAAGAATATAATAAAATCATATATATTATATTGGAACTGTAGTACACTTATTTACTCTATCTTAGTTGATGGATCAAATATAATAGTCATCACATGAAAGGAAAAATACAATCTTGATTATGCTATAAGTATTGAAATGATTAACAACAAACCTGGAAACCCCATACTATCCAATCTTTAAGGCTTGTATAATAATGATATCAATGTAATAAACATATAATACTGGGTATCTCCCCAACCTAAACTAGGGAAAACTAAGAATAAAAAAAATTCACCACAAGTATACCAAAGAAATAGCGGCTGATACTTTATTTGGTATACTTCATTGGTCATTTATTTCATAAAGCCTGTTTTGTTCTTCGTGAGAATATTATGTGTCTCGATAATATAGTTATACTCATGAAAAACATAACATTTCACCACAATATTTAATAATACCTAAAAAATATCAACTATGGATAACAAAAATGTATACATTAATAGGTAAATAATAATTTCACTACATAAAATATTTATGATAACATAAATATATGTAATAAACCATTATAACTGGTAAAAAATCTAATCATTTTTTATAATTAGAACAATTTTATATTAATAAACGCCTTTTATAATAATTAACAGATAAATACGTTGGAACTTGTCTAACACAACTTATAATATTGACTATTAAGTAAAACCATTAGTTTTTTTTCACTTTTATAGGATGTCTACTAGAAATATATCCCAATATAATTCCTTCTATATATCTATGTAACCATTTTATGAGATCCTCAAATTAATGTTTTTAGTGAATATCATCTTGTATGTAGTATTTTTAATAATTCTAGACTGAAAAATAATATTCCTAATATTTTAGATCTTGAACATATTAAAACACATTAAATCAAAAAAAATTGAGTGTTATGTTTTTAGTAACATCTATAATATCCTTATAACTCTTTCTAAGTTCACCATCATCCTTGGAACCTAGTTTATAAAATACATTCCTTAAAATATTATAGAATATAATATAATTTTTTATATTAATATTATACCAAAAAATCATAATCATCTTTATAAAATAACGGTGCTTTAATGTTGAAGACTAACTAATATTTTATTTGTTAAATTTTAACTTCTCAATGTTCAAACATACACCCATTAGAAACTTAGCATTATATTCCCCCCATAATATCATTAAAAGATACAAAAACTCTATTATATTAAGAAATAACACACTTTTTCTATTAGTAAGAATATATATAAGAAAACTATTATATAAATTTCTTTTATGGAATTATATATTTTTATATCACTATTTATAAATAGATGATTATTCTTTTCAATATTCCACTTAGGATAGAGAGATCTCAATTACATTGTTTGTACTATATATTTGAATAAATTTTATTTTTGTGTATTTTATTTTATTATCCATATTGGATTCTGGAAACATTTTTTGAAATAAAGGAATCATAAACATTTTGTGTCAAATATTTTTGTTAATTAAAACTCTTTGAGAACAAGTTACTTCTCTAATCACCTAAGATAAATAAGATGAAAGTATGCATCCTTTACATAGATCCATTTGACATTGATAAATTACATTACATTCAAATATATAATTCAAAATCTCTTTTTCATCCATTGAATGATAAACTAGAGCTTTATCAATTCCTTTATTGATTTTGAACTCCTATATACTTAAAAAATATATTTAATGTATGCACATTGAATCATATAATATTGAAAATAAAAACAATTATTTTCATAACATCCACAATTGACATGGACATGAAAAGGGTTTTCAAAAACCCCTTGAGGTATATTATATAATTCCAAAATATGGAATCACAGTCCACATTTATTGATTTATCCTTTACGTTTTTATGAATTTAACGAGCAGTTTGAAGAATCATTATTTGAGTTTATAGCTAAATTTTATTATTTTCGTTTGAAAATTTTCCAATATTAACTATCTAAACAACATAAGGACTTGGCCACTTTATGACCTAGTTAAACTATCTTCAATCCATTGAGAATATAGGGTAAACATTTCATCAAATAATTCAGGTTTTTGGAACAATTCTAAAATAAATAATTCCACATCTAGAAAAATAATTAATTGGTTCCTTCATTATCACCATGTAAATGGAATACTCAATCATATTAAGTATATTACTAGATACTAATGATAATTTTCATATTTTATTAAATCTATATTAGACTACAAGTGAATCAGTCTATTCTTATAATGAACAGATAGATTAACATTTTGACCAACATCAATTTCTGGTTAATCAATAATGTATTTCATTATAACATTGAAGTTTTCCTAAGAACATTTATTATGTTACAAACCCACGGAGTTAATAATATTTATCTACTCTTTATATAAATATTGATCATAAATTAACATTTCATTATGATGAAACTATTATCTATTATATAATTTTCTTTCTAAAAATTATAATGTTGTGTAGTAATTTGAAATTTACTTTTATTTAATCTTCTCTACCTAAAATGATTATACCCTTTAAATCCATTATTTTCAATTTGTGGTACAAGATCTGTATTTCATTAAGTAAAGATTCTAATTTATTTTTCATATCAACACTTATTCATATAAGTAGGCTATAATACCAATAATTTTATAAATTTATATTTGATAATTGAGTGCAAAAAACTTCACAAAAATCCATTATAGGTATATAATCTCCAAAAAATTTCTCCAGTACCCCTCTAAAGACTTTCATAGCTAAGTTTCACCCAATGAATATATTGATGTTTGGTTAATGAACTCTTCGGGTTAGCCATATAATCCTATTTAAACATAATATTATACATGAGAACCTAGAATTATCATTAAATTTCCTAGTAGGAAAGTTGATTCATTGGCATGTGATTTCATTGGAATGAATCTAATACATGGTGTTTTTAAAACGGAATTTAATCTACCTATCTAATCTTATGTTTTGTCTTTACATGTGTGGACTCCTCGAATGATTTAGTTTTGGAATCATATTTCTTTATCCTATACAATATATTTATCACATATTAGTGTTTAGGTCTCTTCAAAACTCATATCTTATACTACGAAACCAAATTAAAATATGATTATATTCATACAAACATAAATGAATAATGTATACAAAACCCATTCTTGTAATGTCTTCAATTTATATAAAATAAACAATCCCCAAAATGTTTGAGCCTTATACCATTGATATAAATCTCTAAATTTCCTATAAAAGGCATATGCCTCTAGTCTAGGGAGAATTCTTACCCAAAATCTCTCCACCCAGGGATACATTACTCTAGATAAACTTAAAATAAATTTTAACTATAACACTTAATTTTTATAAACGATATTTTACTACCTATTTAAATTTCATGACATAATAAAATCCAAATTCAAGGTAGAATAAAACTAATTAGACTGTCATAACAATAATGTAACTCAAAAGATACATGTATGATAACATAAATTTTTTATTATGTAATAAAATACGATTCATAATATAAAAATTATTTGTATGAATAAAAATGAAATAAATTTTAAATAAATCAATAATTGACATATATAAACCTCATATAAATAGTTAAGACCAATTAGTAATCTAAATCTATTCAAGAAAAATTATAATTTTATATTACTTTATTGAAATTAAATAATTTTTAATAAAACAATTTATTTTCCATTCAAATATGAACACCTTCATATTATTAATTATATGAAATTTTCATAAATATAAATTATTAGATGAAATAAAACCAATTTATATTCCAATTTATATTATTAAAATATTTTACACAATCTAAATATCACACATTTGCCATTATTTAGAAATTGAATAATCAATCCTCAAAAAAACTTTTATGTGGTTTAAATACATTCCTATTTAGTTTTTTCCTATTTAATTTATTCAAATTATATATTTTAATAAATCAATAATATAAAATAAAAATTATTTTATATTTTCTCATTATTTTTTTAGTTATGAAAATATTATTAATTATACTTATAATTTTCATATAAAAACATTATATATAAATTTTATTTTATTCCCACATAATTTTCAAAAAAGGAATTTCAATATTAACATTTAATATCATGGTAAATTTAATATGTGTTTCAAAAACAATTACATAATATAATAGAAATATTTTATGATTAAATAATTTATAAACACAATTATAATGAAATCCATATCCATAAAATTAATTTTTCATTAATTTATAATTTATTTATAATTTATGCAATTAAATTCATTATTACAATTTTAAGAAAGTAATATTATTTGTTAATGTATTATTTAACTACTTGAAAAGGGTCTTATGTGATAAAACCTCAGTCAACATGGACATGAGTGAGAGTAAATATGCATTGGCCTTGTGTAACATTGAAAAAAGCACTATGTAAGGATAATTTCTCTTTGGAACTCATCTGATTAAAGTGTGATGGTATATGATGGGCGAGAATGCACAAAAACCCATGTGAGATTAACATAGCTTTTTCTGAGGTTTATTAAAGGAAGTGAATATTAGTTTTAATATTATTAAACTAAGTGATCTATGTCATTGTCTTAGTTAGTGAACCTTATATAAGACTAACATCAAGTGGTTTGAATAGTTTCAACATATGATATGTCATAAAATTATAGTCTTATGCTTATCCCATTCTAGATTAAACCATACTAAAAAGAATATTTAAAAAATGATAAAATTATAGAGTGTGAATAATAAAATGATGGTAGGGCCTATGTTAGATATAATTACATACCTATTTAATGTTCATAATTAGTTGACTAGGTCTTTATAGTAATAAAAAACTTAATATTAATTCTATTTCAATATAGATGATATTAAACACAACACAAAACATAACATGGATGATTAACATAGACCATTATAACCTACATACCTATTACCTATTTTGTACCCTGTAACATTAAATATTGTTATACCAAGCTATGAAATATCAATTATATCATAAAGAAGCTTCATTGTTCTATTATGGTAGTGAATATTAACTATTATTTATTATGATATATTTCATGATCCAAAACATATTGTTTAGGTTCTGAAACCACAATTATGTTTATATGGATATTTTAATGCCTAAACAATATTTTAAAAGTGATCGGTTATTTATGATCATCTAATGGACATTTTCAGCAAAATACCACCCAAAAACATTGGATATCTATCTTCAAGAATTGATTTTTAAATAATAATGTAAAACAATAGACTATAAATCCATTAAAAATAATAGTTTTTATATTCCTTCCATATAGAGTATTTGAAGAATATCATGAAGCGAAATGAATGAAAGTGACCTACATCTAATGTGATACACTATCCAATTAATCCATTATTGTATGGTGAGGATACTCAATATCTAAGGGGGATATAATTACATTTCAAATGAGATAAACAGATTTTTAGGATGAAGATAGTTTATAAGAGGTGTATGCCCCTCACACACCCAATGGGATAGGATACCATTGTTTATATATAAAAATCCTAAGGCATATCATATTTATAACACATAATTTCAATTTATAACTTTTTGGATATATATTGTTTGAATTTATTAGAATAAGAAACTATAAATAAATTAATCCATACCTAATTCATTTTAACTGATAAATAAACAACCTGGGAGAGATAATTAATATATATTATTCACACATTAAATGCTTGAAATATACATGCATTATACGTATTAAAAAATTTAGTTTTTATTAAAATAATATCACATGTTATATATCTCATGCATCATAAGATTTTTTATATTAATCTCATGCATGTAAATTTTATTTTATATCATATAATATCCCAGTTTCCCTTAAATCCCCTAATGATTTACGACAAACATCGCAACTCTTTTTGAATCCATCCAAAATATTTTTGAAATTGTTTTTCATCAAACTCTCATCATTTTATATTATTTTAAAATTTTATCTTTATCCATGTTATTAATTATGAGATAGTATGGGCCTTAGCTATTTTCAAAATGACTATGAAATAAAAATTTCATAGATGCATGAAAAGAGATGTCTCTTGCAAAGCATCAGTGCTGCTAAATCTTATATGGTGTTGGTAAGACTATAAATAAAACATAATTGCATATATATATATATATATATTTATATTGTATTTTTCCTCTAAATAGTATATACTATACATTATATGTATACCTGTATAATCATTTTTTCTACAACATTGAGTAACCATTAGACCCAGAACATGTCAATTTTATTTTGGCCTCTCATCATTTCGTGATTCTCCAAAAATGTATATCCATGTCAATGAATACAACACATGTCATTAATATATCTGATATGTACATCACATGTCGCGTATCCAACTAGATGAACACATCATATGAAAAAAACTTTTCATTGAAATTTATTTCCTTAGTCTAATCCAATCGACGATCAGATGATTACTCTTATCATAGAAGCCGAAAATACAACATTGGATGCAAAGAAACTGACAACATGATAACTAATATACCAAAACTCTACAATATTATCTAAGTTCATATGATTGATTTTATTATTTGGGTATTAATTTATGAAGGTTCACATTCTTGGTATATATCTAAACTTGTGTATGAAGGATTAATAAAAAGTTTTCACTACAAAGTATATATATGAAAATATGATATTCTATGAGGTAGACTTTAATGGATCGGTCCATGTAATAAGTATCTACATATTAAATCATGAATATATTATTCATATCACATATAAAACCATTTTAAATTGATTTACATATTTGTTCCAGCTAAACATTATATATCATACAAACCGATTATACCCCATGTTGATCACCAGTTTGGGATAGTATAAATTAGTAAATTTAGAGTATATTTATCATTAAACTAATTAATTAATTATATATTTTAATAAAACATGAATGATTAAAAATTAAAAATTTCATTTTTATAATTTCTTGATACGTTTACGACTATCACCACCAATCTCTTAAGTGTTTAATAATCAAAGAATATATAGGAATCTCACATTGTTTTAATATAAATAGTTTTTGAACATTATATCAATAAGAAATATCTATATCATCACTAATAAAATAATTCCTAATATATTGTAGTTAGTAACATTTATAATTAAATAATGTTTGTTTAACAGTTATAATTAGGAATCATATTCATTATGTTCCACTAAATAAACGTATATTCAAAATACATAACTTCATGAAATAATGTGTAATAACGCTATTATCTATTGTATTATTAGAAATCATTCTATATGTATCATATTCTTTCTTTTAACCCATTAACTTAAAATATATTCCTTGAAATTATTTTTTAAAATAACATATCTGTTTACATTATCACTTTACCAACACATCCTAAATTATTTTTGGAAAATTTGATATCAACATAGTTAGATTAACTAATTAGAATCTTTATATTTATCCTTCCCTAAATCCCCTAAACACTTTTAGGATACCAAACGAAACACTATTTATATTAGTTTCTATAAACCATTAGAAAAGAGTGATTTTCAGTTTTATGATAACTAACTGAAACTCATTACATTTCTATTTACCATCTTGCATCATAAACAACATTAGGATTTGTAGTGAAGAATAATGATAATATTAGACCGTCAAAATTCATTAGTTAATAGTTATATCAACTTTATAATTGTAAATAAATGAAACCATTTACTATTTCCTCGACTATATTCTTTCCCAACTCTTTGTGGAATAAATTAAAAAACACATAAACTAAATCTAGTACACTGGTTTATTTCTTAACATTGAACTTATCTAAATTAAAATATAGTCACATTTACCACATAAAAAAGTTATTCTATATGGAATATCTTAATATGAAACAATAAAAACAACATTTTGTTTTATAAAAGAATGTTTTTTTCTTTCTATGGGAAAATATAAAAAATTAAAAAAAAATTCATATCTAATATTAAATAATATTTGTTTAGAGTATTTTCTAGAAAAATTAAGATTTTATTACAATAAACCAATACTGCGTGGGAATCACATTAAATTATATTTTAATATATAACTGGATAAACCATTCATCCTATATAAAATAATTTTATTCATATCTTATTCTCAAAAAAATGTAATATAATAAAAAAAACCCATGGTAAACAATTAATCATCTTTTTTTTGTTCACACCCACACTTTTTTGACAGATACAATAAATATGATAAGTTATTAGAATATATAATCCATTTACATACATCAATCCATGTTTGATAAACATCATTAAATTCATATTTTTGATGTATAAACTATTTACTATATCACTTTAATTGAAACTACAAGGTCATTCAATTATTCCTTATATTTTAATCTCATTTATAATGAAAACACGTGTAATGTGTACATTAGGGGTCACATACCCCTTAAAATAGAAGAATAAAATTATATAAAATCACTACCCAAAAGGAAAATTCAATGATGACCTTAAACCCATTCAGAAATTCTAGATTTCCCATCATATGGAATAATCAATCATTCTTAAAAATACCCTCCTATTTCAAATATCCTTAACTAGATTCGTGATAAAATATTATTGGACATTCCAAATTTATCTATTTTAGTATTGATTATTTTATCCTTCTTGTATATATTTTATAGAACTATATCTTAGATAATATGTGATAAATTCATCCACTCACAATACAATGAGAAAATTGGGTAAACGTTTCTTAAATTCATTCATGTTTCGATAACATTTCCATAGATGATAATAAACTGAATTCTCAAACAAGAATAAGCCTTATAAAAATTATTTAATCTATGTTATCATATTAAATCATATTGAATATCATTAACGTACCCAATCATATTGAGTATGCGAGGGATGTCTAAAATTTCTTTAGTCATTTTTCATTAACTTCTTTTGAAACACCGTGTTAATCTTTTTATATTAAAAAAAGATTAAATCTTACTTGTTGAACCAACTAAATTGTAGGCTACTCATGAAGTAAATGGAATAATAAAAATTATTTTTCTATTTCACAAAAATTTTTCATAATATTATACTCTTAAAAGTTTTTTATTCTATGGACCCACTTCAAGGATAAATATAATGTTTATTTTAATAATTTTGAGGGACTGACCAATAGTATGAATTATTATTAGATGAAAATAATGACCTATATATTTTCACTAGGGTCAATTAATGGTAGTTCCCCCACTATAATTGATGAAAAAGTACATCATATTCACATTGTTAGTAAACTATATTTCCTAACCCATTGAGACCCGAACTAGGATGGGAGTAGGCCAAGAGTGAAACACCAAGACCATCTCTAATATGCCAAGATCTTGTGATAAGAACCTAGTAGGAATAGTAATTAAATGTGAGGACTTAGACTAATGTTCTTGTAAATATTAACCCACACAACTCCATCAAACAGTTTATAGATATAATAATCAATAGCCTCTAGAGAGTAAATAATGTATGCAACGACCACAAGGATGCACATAAAAGTGAATCCATATAATAAAAATGTATGGGAAAAAAATACACTCCAAAATCAAGAAAAATAATTGGGAACTCAATATGAAAAAAAACTGTATGTGGAAAAGTAATGGGAGAGATGTATTCAAGATCTTATAGACCAACTACTAAACACAGCCTATGCCACAACGTACTACTAAGCTCCATGGATACCCCATCCACCAATGGCCCTACTAATATGTTAGTCCTATACATAATACATGAAATGTGTGGAAAAATCTAATAAAGGGGTGGAATATAAATAACTAGTAAGACTCCTAGAAATATGCATATGAACCAATATAAAAAAATATATTTCTTTACACATAATTCAAGTGGGGAATAGAATCCCAAAATTATAAATTATTAAAAAGAAATACATGTAAATGGGATATCCATATTCAAATTAGGATAATAATGATGAGTATAAATATAGATCCAATTTTCTCATATCTATGGACAATCAAAACATGTAACCTCACATGAATCAAGGTGGAGGGAATGATCTTTCTCACTATGTTCCACAGTCGAAGTATTTCTACTCAAGTAGAGGACCCTCTCCTTTCCAAAGCTCGATGATGGAGGAGTACCGCTCTATAGATAAATGAATTAAGCCCTCTATAATATAATAGATTACCAAATATACAAATATATAGTGTATTGGGGACCCTCACCCTAGTGTGTTATGGGAGTTCAAACTTTGAAAACTCTCCTAGGATCAAACCCAAACACGAACAATTTTTGAGAATCACCGAAGAAGTGTCACACTCATATCACATCATATAATTTATATGATTATAAAATTAAGCCCACCATCACATACTACAAAGAAAATTACACATGATAGAGTCCTTTTAGACCTAAATATGAGTCTCAAAGAAGGAAATATACAAGGGATAAGGTTATGATGGGAATATAAGGGGTGTTTCATTTGGGTACACAAAATTTATCATGATGTAGATTCATAGTTTTGTCCCACTACAATAATCAGTGTGTAAAACTGACATACACGCCACGTCATCCCAATGAAATGAAATGTGGGACCACCAGCTATAGAGACCCAAATCATGTCGTACATGGACATTACATTACTTTGTAAGAATACTTAATACATAACTAAAACCAACACACAAGGACCGTAATAGTTTAGTGTCTTTGGAAACTGGGAACATAATCTTTTAATCATGGTGAAAGAGCTTCAACATCTGCCATATAGATCTTCCCCTTTTGTTTCATTACCTAAACCCTTTCTTTATATCTTGGGGAAAAGAAAACATATAAAGGGTGAGCTCAAATGCTTAGTAAGGTAAGAATGGAGAAAATAAAACAATCCGTATACATTTGAACTTAAAAACATGACTATAATGTTTAAACATGAAAATCATGAGCAATGAGATAAAACATGGAAGTTAATAAGGAATAGATCATAATGGAACCTCAATAATGATAAAATAGCATGGGAATAAAACTTTTAATTGTCTAAAAACATCAAGAACATGATATTATTTCCATAGTAGCCAAGGCATTGCTTCCAAGACCATCTTTGTGGACAAAGTCCCTTACTGAACCGGGTTTACTTGTCGTTCCAACCCTGTATTACTGAACCAGATTTACTTTCCGTTCCAGCCATGTCTATCTCATGAGATATAAATCTTTACCCAATGCATTGGAGGGAGATATAGATCCCACCCATCTCACATTTAAATCATTCTTATTTGTGCCACAAAATAAACATAAATCATTCATCATAACCCAAAGAATAAAATGAGTTTTATAAACATCATCCAATTATAACATAATCCATATAAAACAAATTGATATCATTTAATCATAATAAGAATCCAACCATGTAAATAATGGAGAAGTTGTACTTGAAACATAAACATATTAAATAATGCCATTTTAGATGGAAAATAGTTTTGATAAAACACTTGAAATGAAATCTTGAGGAACATATTCGTTCTTCTTCAAAATCAATTTTTTTTCACAAAATGCCATGAAATTTTAAAAGAAAAGGTTTTTTTGAGAAAAATCATACAATCTTGTATAGGAAGCCTCGTGAAAATGAGGCGTTATGAAACCGTAAAAATCCATTCCCGCTATATAAGTTAAAAATGACATTCTTCTCGTACTATTTTCGGAAAACCCAAAAATTACCTCGTATGGTAAAAAAAGATTTCTTACATTCCATGTAGTAAAATTAAAAAATGGTTAAAACGGACTTTAAACATACATGAATCCATTTTTAGAAAATAGGGACATGGACGATAAATATAACCCCATTAAATACTTATGAATAAATAATCTCGGATAAAAACGAGATTGGAATAGTTATCCCTTACAAAGATCTTTTTGTAAATAAAATAGATCACTTATGTGTATTTATTATAAGGTCACATAAAGAAAGTATAAATACATGATAAGATATAAATATTCATTTCTCACATAATCAATGAACGAAATTAACAAGAAAGAGAAGATCATCCCAAAGAACGGAAATTGGGTTAAGAAGTTCCCATACCTCGTGTCTGACTTGACTCAATCTTTTTTTAATATCCTGAATAATAAACCAAAGTTAATTTATACTTTATTAATAACCTTTTTAAAATTTATTATTCTTTTTATATCACTTATTCCTATGTTATAAACATTATGTAACCATTTAAGTTAATAATGTTTGTTTTGTCGATATTTGGTACTTGAGTCAAAAATGGACTTCTTATAATTACATGTTGTTCATGTGGTCAAAGGTTAATTATATCCAGAATGATATTCATGATTTATATATCATATATATCATATATATCCATCATATACATGTATTTATAATATTAAATAACATATGGAGGTAAGAAATGAAATGCACCGTTCATGGAGACGGTAAGCCGTACGTACAGAGGAACACTACTTTCATTTATATTTTTTATTTTAATGGAATTAAAACATAACTATACATAGTTATATTATAATTATAGTGTAATATCATATATAATATCATTAACTATATCATTTATACATCCCACATAATCCATTAACGAATCACATCACTTTGAGGGGGCGGTAGTCCGCACTTCCTCAAATGAGATTATCGTATTTACCCACTATTGAAACCATAAAGGCTTGATATAATTGGGAAGTAATAAATAATAAGGAAATCATAAACACAATATATATCATATATAAATACACTTCCATCATAATTTACACCATGATAGGCGGTAGGAGAAGATCGAACACTCGTCGTTTCGTGAGGCGTTGGTTTTCCACCCACAGAATCATTATATTCTTCATATATTAGATGAGGTGTGTGTAAGTGTAGTTAAAATCCTTCTAATAACAACATCCTAGTATATTTAGGATACTTGATTTTCTACAAAATAATGGATTTAAAAGAGTTTAGGGGTTGGAGAATTAGAATAAAAGAAAACAATTTAAGAGAAATTGTTACCTTTAATTTGGGTAACATCTTTTGGATTGAACCACAAGGACATCTTGGAGTTCCCTCTGCCTAATGTAAGGCTTCTAGGGGAGGAGAGGAATGTAGGGAGATTAATTTTGCAGAGTTTGGACAAGTAAAATGGCTTGATAGGTGTGTGGAATTGGATATAAATGGCCTCCTTCTATAAGGGAGGGGAGGGGCTCTTTAGGAAAGTGTGAAAACATTATTTTATTATAAACTTATCATTGGATTCAAGTTGTCCAAAACACATTAATGTCTAATATAGGATAACTATTATTATAAATAAAATCATCCAATAGGAATTGGAAATGTTTTGGATAATATGTTAATCATTATAATCTAATTTATTTAAATCATTTATTAATGAGGTAAATACTGCATCATTATTGTGTCATTAATAATTTAATTTATTTGATGTATAAAAATTAAAAAAAATTTCCAACATGTAGGAAATCGTTTTAGATTTCCAATGAATATTTATACTCGAAAATTTAATATATATAGCCCCTTATAAAAATTAATTACTAAAAGAATTTTGTGCGTGCCAATTTTGTCTTTACATTAAATTAATTAATTCCAATTGTCATTATCACTCTCAAGTGGCTCAATGGGGTCCCAAAATCGACCCAAGGATTCCCATGGTCGGCCATTACTAATTAAATAAGGTTAGGACTAGTGTTAAAATAATTTTGAATTATTATAATATTTTTTATCCTTGAATTACCTTATTTACCTTTAACCGCAGTAAATAAATGTCAAAAGTTACAATCCACCAAATATTATTTTCATCTTATTGAACCACATTTTACTTTTTGATAATAACCTTGTATGTCGGATTTTTAAAATTCAATTCAAATATGTGGTAAAATTTCATTTAAATGAAAGATTCAGTTTTTTAACTACCACTAAGTGGTTTCACTATTCATCAAAAATTGATGTTTTTCAAAAAAATACCAAAAATTATGCCTGAGATATATTTGTTATTCCATATTCAAAAATGATGTCCATTTTTTAAAATTCAAAACATAGTATTGGAATTAATTAATTTTAAAATTAATTCCCGTTATCAAAATAAATAGTGTATTTTTAAGAAACAATAATTATCAAAAGATCATTAATTATTTATGTCCAATTTTAGTGTGAAATTAATTCCAATGACCAACATTGGATTAAATGGTAAAAATATATTTTAATTACACTTTAAAATAAATTAAAAATATAATCTAAACATATAAATTATTGTGATGAAAAAATTTGTTTTTAATTAAAATATAGCGTGTTTTTACTATTCATCAAAATATGAAAGTTATCAAAATAATATGAAAATTTTATCCAAACTAAATTTTTATATCCTAATTCCAAGAAAGAATTTTATTTTTTCAAATTGAACTTATAAACATGTCGAAAAATATATCTAAAGTGGGTGCGCCATCAAAAGGGGGCACAACTGCATTTTTTGAAAAATACTTATTTTACCCAAAAAAATTATTTTGTTCTCATACCATGTTCTATAAAATATGTAAGATGAATAATAATGTTATAAAATTCAAAATTTAGTTAATACTATTCATAACGGCTAGTCCATAATAATAATATAATAATATATCGTTGTTTAGTGAAAGCCGGTATTGCGTACTACACACGCTTTCGAGGAAGGTCTTGATTGCGTGTAATGCAAGACAAGTTAGGGTTGCGTGTTGTGCAAGACTCCTTTGTTGTTTCATATAACAGAATACAACCATATTTAATTTATACATTGAATATATATATATATATATATACACTCAATGTTTCCTAGAATGAATACTATCAAACGAACTTAAAATTGTGTGTAACACAATCCAAGAATAGTGTAGCATATACTGCAAGCTAATACGGTGTTGCATATAGCACATGATAATCTTGGTGTAGCATAAAACACATGACATATAATAAATTAAAAATAATTCTTATCATAAAGTCTCGGGGTGTTACATTCTACTCCCCTTAAAATGAATTTCTCCCTCGAAAATTTTCAGGGTTATAAATGGTTTACTACTTGTAAGTTTTTTTAATATAAACCCAAATCGTAAAAAGGAACACCAAAAATTATCTTTAGAAACTAAAGTATGAAACATAACAGTTACCCAAATTAACTAATCACTGGGTTTCCACATAGGAGAATATAGGAGAAAATATGGATATGGAAGAGAAATCTAACCATCATGTTCTCATAGCTATGAAAAATCCAAAAATCACAAAGCCATAAATTTGTGATGATATAAGGTACCATCTAATTCTTTAGATATGAGGGCACTAGGACAAAATTTTTGTTTTTGAAGATCATTTCCCTAATGTTGAATAATATTTGAATTAAAATAAATACTTACTTGATTTTGGTACAATCTTACTGTTTCTCGTGCCTCGAACAATTTCCAATTCATATCTTAAAGAAATAAAGTTGAATTTGTTTTCTTTAAAGTGTTAATAGATTATTCAATGTAATGATAAGTCATTCCATCTATTTCTATCGCAAAAAGTTTAACACAATTTATTAAATATACAAAAGTCCATATATGTTGAGATTAATTGTATATGGTTCCTAAATGCACTTATACTCCATCTATCATAGAAATTAATAAACTAAAACTAGTTCTACTAACCAGGGAATTCTTGTAGGCTAGTGGTAGGTGATAAAGGCCTATCGCACATCGGTTGTGGGTTTGATTCCCACACCCTTGTCCGACGTGACGTGTTGTTTCCCATTCTTTAGTTTGTCCCTTTTTCTAAAACTACACTATTATAAAATTCTAGAAATAATATCAAAAAAAAGTTTTATCCTTAAAAAACACTAATATAATCCATTCCAATATTTATGCTTATCTAAAATTCTTCTGTCCATCCTCATAGTATAAATAATACAATTATTAGTAATGTCATCTACCGAGCATGTGAATACCATCATTTATCCCCCATATATCTTACAATATATCTTGTTGGTCACATTCCAAACATGCGAATACCTTAATCATGTATTCTCTTGCAACATGAATTACCATAGAACCTTAGTTGAAAACATGAATGCTGTCAAAATTTGTCTCTTTCCACATTCCAAAATAACAAAAATTCTTTATACTCAAAACATGATATAAATTTGTCCTTATACCAGTCATGAGCTCATTTCATTTTCTATTTATCCCTTCATTATGCGCATATCATTTGCTTTCCAAAAATATTTCAATCACTTTTCATGGTTACCTGTATCATATAATTATTGACAATCACAATGGACCAATACATAGATATTCCAATATACCATAAAAGTACCTCAACAACATTATTATTGAATACCTATACATAAACACTTCAATACTTCCTCTTCAATGATTGTCATGGAATAAGTCCTTCCTAGATTTAGAATTAACCTATTAGGTCAGGACATTGAGTTAGGTAATTCCCATATTCTCCACAGATAAGACATTGAACTCCATAGTAGTCTGTTACTCTATGACCCTTCTCTCCACACAAATAATATCTTCCCCTCAATTTAATGTATTCATCAAGGTTCTTCTTCCCTTATTTAGAAATGTCAATCATCATTTCTCTATGCTCCTGACCATGCGGACATATATAAAATTCCATCTTTTTCTTATTTGATGACTTATGAATACAACTAAAGTTCACCTTGTTAATCATATATCGCGATGTTTTATTTGGCATAATCATAATATATTTCTCTCTAGGAATTATGCAATATCGATGCTTATAGTCACCAAATCTTCCATCAGATTCAATGTCAACCCAATTAATTCTGGTTCCCTCCATTAACTAAAACCAGAAACCATTGTGTAAGAAATAGTTAAAAAATGAGGAACTACATAATCATAAAAAGTCACTTATAGAATGTATAACTTATGACACCTTCTTTAACCTATGATAGATTAGGTTCACCATAGGTTATTCATGATCATCAATATAATTCTAGGACTATAACCTATAGTTATACTAAACCGTAGGGACATTACTAAACCTTAGGGACATCCCTAGACATAACATAGAAATATCTCTAGGGATATCACTAAATTTATCACATCCTAGTTTCCAAAGGTTGACTAAACCTTTCCTCTGATTCCAAATGGAGACACCCAAATCTTGATGTACATGGACATTACATTACTTTGGCGGAATACTTAATACATAACAAAAACCAACACACAAGGACCGTAATAGTTTAGTGTCTTTGGAAACTTGGAACATAATCTTCTAATCAAGGTGAAAGAACTTAAACATCTCCCATAAAGATCTTCCCCTTTTGTTTTCTTACCTAAAACCATTCTTTATATCTTGGGGAATAGAAAACATATAAATGGTGAGATCAAATGCTCAGTAAGGGTAAGCATGGAGAAAATAAAACAATTCGAATACATTTGAACTTAAAAACATGACCATAATGTTTATACATGAAAATCATGAGCATTGAGATAAAACATGGAAGTACGTAAGGAATAGATCATAATGGAACATCAATGATGATAAAATATAATGGGAATAAAACTTCTAATTGTGGAAAAACATTAAGCACATGATATGATTTCTATAGTAGCCAAGGCATTTCTGCCAAGGCCATCTTAGTGGACAAAGTCCCTTACTGAACTGGGTTTACTTGCCGTTCCAGCCCTGTATTACATAACCATATTTACTTTCCATTCCATCCATGTCAATATCATTAGATATAAATATTTACCCAATTAATTAGAGGGAGATATAGTTCCCACCCATCTCATATTGAAATCATTCTTACTTATGCCACAAAATAAACATAAATCATTCATCATAACCCAAAGAATAAAATTGGTTTCATAAATATCATCCCATCACAACATAATCCATATAAAACAAATGGATATCATTTCATCATAAGAAGAATCAAACCATGTAAATAATGGAGACATTATACTTGAAACATAAACATATTAATTAATGTCATTTTAGATGGAAAATATTTTTGATAAAACACTTGAAATGAAATTTTGAGGAAAATATCCTTTCTTCTTCAAAATAATTTTTTTTTTCAAATAATGCCATGTAATTTTAAAAGAAAAGGGTTTTGTTGAGAAAAATCATGCAATATTTTATTAGAATCTTCATGAAAATGAGGCTTTATGAAACCGTAAAAATCCTTTCACCCCATATATGTTAAAAATAACATTCTTCTGGTACTATTGTCAGAAAATTCAAAAAGTACCTCATATGGTAAGCAAAAGAAAGATTTCTTACATACCATGTAGTAAAATTCAAAAATGGTTAAAAATAACTTTAAACATACATGAAACCATTTTTATAAAATAGGGACATGGATGATAAATATAACCCCGTTAAATACTTATGAATAAAAAATCATGGATAAAAACGAGATTGGAATAGTTATCCCTTACAAGGATAATTTGTAAATTAAATAGGTCACTTGTGTGTATTCACTATAAGTTCACATAAAAAATTATAAATACATTATAAGATATAAATATGCATTTATCAAATAATCAAATAACGACATAACAAGAAAGAGATGATCAACCCAAAGAATGTAAATTGGGTTAAGAAGTTCCCTTACCTCGTGTCCGACATGAATCGATCGTTCTTTAATCTTTTGAATAATAAACCAAAGTTAATTTATACATTAGTAAGAACCTTTTTCAAATTTATTATTCCTTTTTTATCACTTATTACCATGTTATAAACATTATGTAACCATTTAAGTTAATAATTTTCGTTTTGTCGATATTTGGTACTTGAGTCAAAAATGGACTTCTTATAATTACATGTTGTTCATGTGGTCAAAGGTTCAATATATCCATAATGATATTCATGATTTATATATCATATATATCATATATATCCATCATATACATGTATTTATAATATTACATAACATTTGGAGTTAGGAAATGAAATGCACCGTTCGGGGAGACGGTAAGCCGTACGTACACATGAACGCTAATTTCATTTCTATTTTTTATTTTAATAGAATTGAAACATAATGATAAAAATTTATATTATAATTCCTGTATAATATCATATATAATATCATTAAATACATCCTTTGTTCATCCCACATAATGCATTAACGAATCAAATCACTTTGAGTGGGCGGTAGTCAGCACATCCACAAATGAGATTATCGTATTTACCCACTATGGAAACCATAAAGGCTTGATATAATTGGGAAGTAAAGAAGCATTAAGAAATCATAAGAATAATATTTATCATATATAAATACAGTTCCATCATAATGGAAACCATGAGAGGTGTTTTGCAAAAATCGAACAATCATCGTTTCGTGAGGCATTAGTTTTCCATCCACAGAAACATTATGGTCTTCATCCATTAGATTGAGGTGTGTGTAAGTGTAGTTCGAATAATTCTAATGAAAACATAATAGTATATTGAGGATACTAGTGTTGTTACAAATTAAAGGATTAAAATTATTTTAGGGGTTGAAGAAGTAGAATAAAAGAAAACAATTTAAGAGAAACTGTTACCTTTAATTTGGTTATCTTCCTTTAGATTGAACCACAAGGACTTCATGGAGTGCCTTCTGCCTAATGTAAGGCTTATAGGGGGAGGATAGGGATTTAGGGAGATTAATTGGGCAGTGTTTTGATGATCCAAATGGCCTGAGAGGTTTGTGGAATTGGATAGAAATGGTCTCCTTTTATAAGGGAGAGGATGGTCTCTTTTGGAAAGTGTGAAATCATTATTTTATTATAAACATATCTTCGGTTTCAAGAGGTCCAAAAAACATTAATGTCGAAGATATGATGAGTAACATTTGAAATAAAATCATCCAATAGGAATTAGACATTTTTTTATAATATTTTAATCATTATAATATAATTTATTTAAATAATTTTTTAATTAGGTAAATACTGCATCATTATTGTGTCATAAATAATTTAATTTATGTGATGTCTAAAAATTTATTAAAAAAATATGAACCTGTAGGAAATATATTTATCATTTTAATTAATATTTATATTATAAAAGATAATTTATATATCCCCTTATAAAAATTAATTACTAAAAGATTTTTGTTAATGAACATTTTGTCTTTACATTAAATTAATTAATCCAAATTGTCATTATCACTCCCTAGTTGATCAATGGGGTCCCAAGATCGACCAAAGTATGCACATGGTCGTCCATTACTCATTAAATACGTTTCGGACAAGTGTTAAGATAATTTTGAATTATTATAATATTATTTTAGCCTTGAATTACCGTATTTACCTTTAACCACAGTAAATTAAAGTCAAAATATACTATTCACCAAAAATTATATTAATCTTATTGGAAAACATTTTACTTCTTGATAACAACCATGTATGTCAAATTTTTAAATTAAATTCACAAAAGTTGTAAAATTTCATTTAAATGAACGATTCGGTTTTTTAACTGCAACTAAGTGGTTTCACTCTTCAACAAAAATTTAGTATTTTAGAAAAATACCAAAAACTTAGCCTAAGATATATTTGTTATTCAAAATTCAAAAATGATGTCCATTTTTTCAAATTTAAAACATATTAGTGGAATTAATTAATTTTAAAATTTATTACCGTTATTAAAACAAATAGCGTGTTTTTAAGAAACAATAACTATCAAAAGATCATCACTTGTTTATGTCCAATTTCAAAGTGAAATTAATTCTAACGACCAAAATTGGATTAAATGGTAAAAATATATTCTAATTACAATTTAAAACCAATTAAAAAGCTAATATAAACATATAAATTATTGTGATGAAAAAAGTTTTTTTAATTAAAATATAGCGTGTTTTTACTTTTCATCAAAATAAGAAAGTTATCAGAATAATATGAAAAATTTAATCAAATTAAATTTTTATACCCTGATTCCAAGGAATAATTTTATTATTTTCAAATTTAAATTATAAACATTTTAAAAACTAGATTTAATGTTGGTGGGCCATCAAAAGGCGGAAAAACTGCATTTTTTTTAAAATACTTATTTTAACAGAAAAATTTATTTTGTTCTCATACCAAGTTCTAGAAAATCTGTAAGATAGAATAATAATGTTATAAAATTCAAAATTTAGTTAATATTATTCATAACGGCTTGCCCATAATAATATTATAACAATATATCATTGTTTAGTGAAACCCGGAATTGCGTACTACACACGCTATCGATGAAGGTTGTGATTGCATGCAATGCATGCCAAGTCAGGGTTGCGTGTTTTACAAGACTCCTTTTTTGTTTCGTATAACATAATCCAATCATATTTCATTTACACGTTGAATATATATGTATATATATATATATACTCAGTGTTTCATAGAATGACTACTATCAAACAAACTTAAAATTGTGTGTAACACAATCCAAGAATAGTGTTGTGTATACTCCAAGATAAAACGTTGTTGCGTATAGCACAAGATAATATTGGTGTACAATAAAACAGATGAAATTTAATAAATTAAAAGGAATTCTTATAATAAAATCGCAGGGTGTTACACTAGAGGTCGATGTGATGTTCCACCTTGAATACTGGTTCATTGGCTGAGTATGGGTACACAAGGTGTACTCTATGGTAGCATTTACTCCAAATAGATGTATTGAGTGTGTACTTTCATTAAAAAACATGGCTACCAAAATATGTTTTTCTGATTTATGGATCCTACACATGGTGTGCTATATATACAGGGTACCAAAAACAAATATTCCACACAAGGAGGGGGGTCACATGGTGTGTCCTCTTTTGATGTACATGATGTGTAAGTAAGGATTTCTAAGAAACCCATGACCTTAACATATATCACCCATATTTCCTCATTCTATACACTCACATAAAAATCCTCATAAAAATTTGATCTACCAGGACAAGGCATGTGGAGTTACTAATGGCCAAATCATAAACCCCAGTAAGTGGTAAAATAATATGTCATCATCGACCTAGACACAACACGGACTAAACCTCCTAACTCCATCACCAATGTCATATTTCTATCAAATTTGTTTTTATCACATATCCATTTCATCTCAAAACACTGATTCCAAATATATAGTGCCTATATTTCAATAATTTAGTCAAGCATACATGATCTGCCACAACTCACAGCATTAAAATAAGGTTTCGATATCCAATTCCATCACTCACAGACCATCGTTCCCCCTCGATCCATCCTCTATCCATCAATACGATGGAATTTTGTCAAACTGTCTCAAATCCTGAGAATCAATAATTATCAATCCATTCTAAAAATATTTGAATTTATAGCCCTATGAGCCTATGATTATTAATGTGAGTAATGCAATGAGAGGGGTAGAAAAACTAGGTGAGAATTATTATTTTAATATGTTGTCTTGGAAAATTATAATTTTTTCATTAATTAAAATTCATGTGAATTTTGGGTGTAATGAAAAAATAATTAGGATAAAAAATTTTAATTTAAACCCCATATCTTTAGAGAACAAAACTGAAGAATTAAAAATATATATGATATGTCCCCAAACAATAAAAAATCATACAAATTATTAAATAATAATACATACCTAAATAAAAGATTAATAATTTCTGAAGAAAACACATTTTATTGGTGATTATGATGATCATGCTGCATTCATTATACCTCTAATTTATCCCCTTGTCTATTAATTATCATTTTATGTTCATATGAAGATCAACATCGATGGTGAATATCATCAATTTCCTCTCTAATCTACTATTTTCAGTGGATAACACTATAAGATTTTCGTAATGACATATTAATATAGATATATTATTTAATACATTTAAAAAATTAAATAAAAATAATAATTCAATATCTTAAACACACTTTCTAGTGATTCTTTCTATTGAACATCAGACAATGAACTCGTTTATACAACACCAAGAAAAAACCCAACATCCCAGAAATAACTATGGTCTCAAATTTTTTCACATGAGGGCCTAATCATAATGGATAAAATTATTCTAGAAATTTTTAGAAACACTATTTAATATTTTTACTATTTTTAATATATTTCTTTTTGGGTCATGTGATACCCAAAACAAAACACCAACTACCTAAATAATATAGATATATGTAAATAAATATTCAACGGATCAAATTCTGAAAATATATTGTGTAACATTCTCCATAAATTCAACGATTTACTAAACTAAAATCGCATGATACACAAACAATGGGTGAGGGTATTGAACCCACATCATGCTTTTGTACTCCCATTAGTCTCTTAGATGTTCCCTTATGTGAATATAACATGAACATGAGTATTTTTTTTTATTAAATATCTTCTCTTATCAATCCTTCATCACCATCGGGTATTTATAGATGGTGAATCCATCCTCAATGTCCATCCTAATTAAGCCTATCTTGTGTAAAAGTTCAGGCATTTTATCTGAAGATATGTGACACATGGAAGTTACCATGAACCCAGACCAATATTAAGGGTAAGGCCATGTTTTTTTCAACCTCAACACCCCTATACAAAATATAATATATCCTAATGAGATTTAGGGAAAAGTCTACTACCATGACCAAAACTACAGAATCACCATCACGGGTGGAATCTCAAAAATAGATGGTTGCCTTGCTCAAACTCCAAAGGTATACAACAATGGTCTTTATAGGATTTCTATCGACATTGAGATATCTTCAAAAATGAATGGATCACTAGAACCCTTATGCAACCTTAACTACTCCAATTATGGACCAATATGAGATGTCTCACCAATCTCACCCCATTGCAAGTGTGCATTACAATGTCCCTTGTATAGTTACACAAATGGTTACATGATAATAGTGGGATAATATCATCTATTATAAGTGATTTAAACTAATTCTATCTGATATTCTCAATTTCATCAAGAAATTATGATTCATGTTCTCCAACTGATGTCCAAAACAAGACTTTCCCTTCATAATATCAATCTTCTTATGTGGTGAAATGTTGTTCTCACCCATAATTGTGTCCCTAAAGTATAACCATGATGTATAGTAAGAATCATGTTTAGAGATCATCATCTTGGGAAACCCATGAATACAGATGAAATATTATAAAAAACACCCTGAACTGTTAACTAAACTATACTAATGGATGGATAGGTAGTTTGACTACTTAGTAAGTTAGTGAATAGTCACCAAGATAGAATTTTGGTCACTCATGGTTTGTTGATGATATTACAAAAAACATTATTAATATTATATCCTAATTCAATTTTTATAAATCAAAATATTGAGGTAGATATGCTAGAACATAATGTTTAGGACTTACATATTCACATGTTAGACGTCATGAACTGAACTCAATAATATAATTCATAATTTTAAACAACCCTAACTACCAATAATGGCTTTGATAAATCATTAAAACCCAAAAATATACCAATAATTGTGAATTAGACATATCAATGAATAACTCCATATGAATCACGACCAGAATAATAATTTTTCTTTATAAATGAATTAAATACGACCATCCTTTAGAAAACCCACATGGTTCATGTCATTAGGATATCTGCTCATGTTGAACTTTATTTTCAATACCAACCACATATTCTTGTATGATATAATAGATAATTGGTTGAGTCATCACCATGAATTAATGATATCCCCCCTCCCCTCTCCTCCACCATGGGATGTTCCAATGAGGAAAAATACACTATCATCTACACCACCAACTGAAAATGAGATTTTCTAGTAAAGGAATTTTCAAACACATTTCTCTTATAAGAAGTATAGAATATCTCAATGTCCTTGTCAATCAAGAACAATAACTAATAAATTTTTTTTCAGTTGATTCATATATAGGTATAGTTATACCTGAAACTGTTATGCCATGAGAAAAAAACACACACTAAGAAGATAACACCCCCACATCATCACGGTGAAGAATTCCACTTCCAAAACCCAGTAATGGTTCAGTAGTTATTCTCAGGGGTTATTAAATTCCTTGACTCATAATAAATTTTTTTCTACCTCAACGTCATCACACAATTGATCATAGATATAGAGGAAAACCAAAACATTATTCACTTGAATTCCCATTGTAGTATTAACATTGGATCATTAATCAAGATCTACATTATATCATAGAAGTATATATAACTTCTTATGACAATAAAAGTACTTCTCTATCATAATAATGTCCTTGAAATGACATACAATCAAGAAAATGTTTCTCACAACCCCCCATTAGTACCCTAAAAAGTCAGGACAAACTTTCACCTTCAAACCCTCATTGTTGAATCCCAAGAAATGATTATATCTATTTCCACTGGGTCCAATTATATAATATGTTCATAGATGACATGCCCCAAAAATTCATCCAATTAAATAAAAAATTGATAATTCCTAAAAATAAAATAAAATTGGTTCTCCAAGACTAACTATAGAACCATACTCAAACACTCACAATGAACCACCTCATATTCTTAGTATACATGGATGCCTTTGATAAAGGTACCCATGAAATGGTCATAAAAATGATATAAGATCTGGTTCAAAAGATCCATGATCTTTATGGGATAATTCATCCCACAAATGGGCATAAGAAAGAACCAATCATGCCATAGTGACATAAGAATTATATTTTTTGGTATAAAATCGTCATGAAACCTTAAGTGGTGGTATCTAGACCATACACCAAATTTGGAAACCATCTCACCCATTTCAACTGATCAAAGAGGACATCAATCTTCAACAAGGGGTACTTATCCTTGATTCTCACTGGATTCAGGCAAAGTAATATAATGAAAATCATATCTCTAACATCTTCCCTTTTCATGAAAATGTTGGAGCCACCTACGTAAAAACACTAGGTATGTTAGAATCCTTCCCATAACATCTACAACTGCAAGGACCATACTAGTTGATGAATGAGAATTTAGTTGTATACTCAGTCAAATGAGACCATATATACATACATGATATTCTGTCTAACAAAATAAGGAAAACTCGACCATCTAATGTTGACTTTGTAACACCCCATGCTTTTAGCATTCAATTGTTTTGGATAATTTAAAATTTGTTGTTGGATTTTATCACATGGAACATATTGATAGTATTTGTTTATGTAAAAAAATAGTTAATATTAATATATATGGATCATGCTTATTAGTTTTCAGTACCTACAACACAATGTTTTCCATATGTTACACATAATTAAACGTTCCATAAATAGATTGTTTTACACACAAGACTAATTTTTATCAAAATCTAATATATTATTCATATTATTAATAAAGTATTATTATAGCTATCCCCAATCCATTAAAATGGATTGTAATAAAACGATTAACAAAATTATGAAAATATTTTATATACATGTTTATAAAAATATTTAATTGGTGGTGAATTAGATAAAAATTAAAGTAAAAACAATTTTATAAAACATAATTTTTTTATTAAAACTGATTTTCTATAAACAAGTTTTTTTCCAATAATTTAAGAAAACCCGTTTTTGATGAAATATATGTATTATATATTTCATAGAAAAAATAAATTTTTCTTATTTATTTTACAGATAAAATATTATAATAAATCCAATTTGATGCATAAAAAAGATGTGTGTTTCTAAGAGGAATTTTTATAGCCTTTTAATAAAGGACGCATTTTAAACATAATTCCTAAAACTTTAATAATTTTAATTTGAAAAAACAATTAAGGAGGAATATAAAAATATAGTTTGGGGTGATGTTTTGGAACATTTTTAAGAAATTTTAATTTTGGATAAATTGTTACATTTTATAAATTATAATTGACACTAGTTTTTCATTTAGTTTGTTTATATATTAATTTTTTTTTGTTTTAATGTATAATTTGATAAATTATACATAAAATAATCCAATATAAGTCATTGAAAATAATTTCACATTGAAATTGGATATACAAAAATTTCATGATTTTAATCATTTTTACATTAAAATCATATATCCTCATCTTATCCACATTATTGATATTTTATTATTTTCTTCCACTTGTGTGATTATAATTTAGAAAAATGGATTATATATTTAGATTCATCATAATTTATAATTTCTATTAAGGTAATCATTTTTTTAACAAAATTATTAGGGAAAGTAATTATGAGTAAATAAATAAATTTTCTACCCATATTTATACCTTGTACCATCTCGTATAAAAAAATGGAGCAACACCTGAGGATCATAATCTAAAAGAGATCTATTAAAAGTTTTTATCTTTTTATGTTTACAATAACTCTACTCCTTCTCTACTATAAAGGGGAACTCACCCCCTCATTTATTTAAAATTATCAATGTATTTTTCTAGGCCAACCCATGGAAAAATAGTCTCCAACATCCCACTTATAATCATAGAAGCCTAATGTTTGGCATAAAGAAAAACTTGGGTAGTCATTTTCTTTAAATTAAAATGAGTTTCCTGAATAATTTGTATCATTACTCAACGAGATTTTTCATTTTATTTCTTTATACACCCCTTAAATTATTATTATTCCAAGATTATATAACAACCTTAGTATAATAAATATACATATATGTTTTTCTATTAATTTTGTGACATACACATTTACAAAATTCTATCGATTGGGAGGTACAATCTTCATTTGTTTAGTTGGTGGACTACCGCATTAGCAAATGATGTCGTTCGTTATTCCACTACCAAATCTCAAAGTTGAGAATAATAATGAACATACAATTTGTATATGAAATATATTATATTAATTATGTATTAATTCATCCTGACTTATTATATAAGATTTACCCTAATGATTTCCATTTTGTGGGAATATGATAACTTCGTTTGTGGAGATGTGGGCCACCTCCCCCTCAAAAAGATGTAATTCGTTAATGAATGACATGGTTTGTATAAATGATGAATTTAATATAAATTTATTATTCATATTAAATAATAATTCTAATAAAAAGTTAATATAAATATATAATTTACTTTTCAAATATTAAATATAAAACATGTAAATGGAAACAACATTCATGCATACGTACGACCTACCATCTCCATGAAATGTGCAATTAGTTTAAAATTTCAATAGTTTATATATTATTAAAAATAAATATATACTAAATATATATATGTTATTTATATTATATTTTAAATTCATTAAATAATTAAATAATGATATATGTAATCCTATCATGAAAAGAAACAAAAAACATATATGAAAATCAAAGTTGATATTACGAGAAATATTACATTAATAAGAAAAAGTTATCAAATGGGTAATATAAAGTTATAATAAATTCATTTCTCTAATTATATATATAAAATATGGTTAATTATATATATATAGTAATCAAATATACATATTTTAAAAGAGTTTTTATCATGTACAATGAAATTCAATACTTACTGTAAGGTTATTTCTAATCTCACATTTATTTTTTCAAGACTTACGCCTTATTCAGAGCTCGTTTCATTTGTTTGGTGTATACACTACCCATGAATTTATAATTATTTTAATATCCATAAATTTATGGCTATTTACAAATTAATTTTTCATCTCTATTTCATGTGTTTTATGGTTCTAAAATTAATAAATAGTTAAATTAATTTTGTCTCAATTTTTCTTCTTTGAGACCCATTTATGTTATGCACCTACATTATTTTACAAGGTGTATATAATTCCCATTGAAGTGGTTTATCATGAATCTCCTTATTTTTGTGATATTTAATGATTCATGGTAACTAATTCTCACTTTGGGATTATGATTCCAAGCTTCCAAAGTGGTAAGAGATAAGTATTACAATCTCATCATTTATCAGGATTGTTTATAATTATGCTCCATTAATATAATATTAGGATCCATCATTGAATAATTCTATTAAAATTGTTATAATATAGTCATTTATTTTGTTTCCATGTAATGGTAATATTTTTCGAATAATTTTTACATAATTTAATTCAGAAAATTCTATTAATAAAATCCTGTTTTATTCTCTTTTTAGTTGGAAATATCTATAATTTCAGAAAAAAAAATTGTACAAAAAAATTAAAAAAAATGTTCTTAAATTATACGAAGATTATTAAAATAATTTTATAACCATGATTTACATTTTTAAGTCATATTTTTATAATGGAATTTTCTTGTTATTTCTGGTAAAGGCACTTTTCTAAAACTCTTATAGTGAAAATATGCATTTTCTTAATGTTTGGATTTATTCAACGTTATGACTATCATATATTTGAATTTTCCTTTCAAACATTATAATATTTATATTTAAATATAATTTCATTCTTAAAATTGATTAAAATTTTTGGTTTTAAATATTTTCTAAATGAAATGGTTTTTAGATAAGTTTTATGTTTTAAAGGTATATTAAATTATTTTCAAAGAATAATATAAATGTTCTCAAAGGTTATTTTCAAAAAAAAAAATTCAATGACTTTAACATCATCGTATATATGTTTTAATTGAAATTTTCAATTAAAAGGATTTAAATTATTATCAATCCAAAATTTTTGGTTTTTGAAACAAATTTCAATGAAAATTATTTTGAAAATGATTTATAAAAAATGATATTTACAATGATGGTTATTTTCCTTAAGAAATTCTCAGAGTTATCTTTAAAATTCCATCTCCATATAAGATAAAATATTTTCATATAGTTTGTTATTTATTATGGAGATGATCTATGGACTCAATTTTTATCAGTAATTTTAATGGCTTATGTTTAAGATGGCGAGTTATTTATGAAACAAGTTTCTTTTCCATGGGTTATACTATGATTAAATACTTATGATACCCAGTTCCATTCGTATAATATTATTTTATGAAAATACTAATAAACCAATCTATATTACATAGAATATGATATGATGTATATGATACCAATTTGATTTCACGGATTATTATATAATATTTATAAATCAAACTTTTTTCTATGTGTCATGATATGATGAATGTTTTATTATAATGTGTTACACATATGGATGACATGATTTTGGGACGAGTGGGGCCTATATCTCCATCAAATGAATTGGGTAAATATTAGTATCTCTCATGATGTACATGGGAGAAATGGTGAGTGAATTTATTTTATTAAGGGAATTTTTCCATTTAGATAGTCTTCGATGTTAACCTTGAGAATTAAGATGGTACTAAGAGTAAAACATGAGAATTATGATTTTATTGGGAGTGAACCATAAAAACTATGATGGTTCATGAGTGTACTCATTCCACTATATATAAAGGATTGTGACTGGTTATGGTGGTTTTTTCTCTAAGAAGGTACATCCCCCATGAAGTTCCCAGTTAAGTTATGGTAATGTTCCTTAACTTATGCAGATTGATTTTAAATATTTATGTGTATGAATCAAATTCTATGAATTATGATAATGATATTATATCATAATTCATCTTATTATATTTCCTTATGATTGAAGTCTTATGAAATTAAAATCATTATTCCAATAATCTTTATGATTATATTTTATATGATGTATATTATTTTCAAATATTATTCTCATGTTCTAATATAGATATATCTATGTAACTATTATCCATATCCATTACATTTGCCCTTAGTGAACATATAAGCTGATCCTTACTTATTTTCCCATTCCCCAGGTTATGAATACTGGTTTTAAGCAGTATTACTAAAGGGTAAGAACTTTTTTGGATATGTTGAAGATAATAATTTTGAATAATGTCTTCCTTGTTTTGAAGGATACTAAATTATTGCGGTCCTAGAGTACTTAATTATGTGATTCCATGAATATTCATCTAATTTGATGAAATATACATGCAAGTTATGCTTGAGTAACTATAGTTGTTATCAAACAAAATGTTCTCATCCTTTGAAAAATAGGATGATAAATATATAGTGATATAACTAAGAATAATTATATAAATATGTATAGGGATGTCACTACGGAAAAGTGTATGAATGTGTCAAAGTTTAGGAATAAGTATTTAAATATTGGTAAAGTATTGATATAGTATTTTGAAAGAAATTACATCTATTTATGAATACTAAGAGTGGATGTAGCTATGTAACATAAGTATATATTGGTAAAAACATAAGGAAAACTATATTGATCTGGATTTTATTAGGAACATTTGCAAAAAAACATGCCTTTCTACACACCTAGTCCGAAACTCCCAGGGTATATGTATTTTAAATTGAAAACCCCATTACATACCATCATGAAATATTTAAATAAATGGTTTCTATGAATGATATAAGGTTTCATAGATTAAAAAAATGTCATATTATAGACATCATATAAGTTATTTTTCAGGATAATTTGGGTTTCCATTATGATAAGTGTTTATATAAATGTTTTTCTAGTTTTTTTATTAGTGTGAACTAGATGTAATCGATTTAATAGTGAATGTGATGAACAATTCTCGGTTGATATGTCAAATGGGATGATCTCTAGAATGAAATATGTTTATATCTTGCCTAATTATTTTTTCACAAAATGATTATAAATGGGTGTCTTAATAAACTCTCTTACTCACCAAGGAATGGAATAAATGATCTTACCGAGAGTTACTATAAGGATACCATATAATAAAAAACATTCAGTTTTCATTTTTTCGAGAAAGTGTAAAGAATCACCCAAGTGAATGTATTATAATAATGGGAATTTTTTTGGATTATGTAAAATAAGGACACAAAGAAAGTAACAGCAATGATAAAATAAATAGTTTTTTAGTGAAATTAATTAGAATAATGGACTACATAAAACATCATGGATGGTTGAATTCATTAAACATGGAATGAATGGGAATTATGAAAATCAATGTCCTGTTTGGGAATTTGATGATGAGAATAAGAATGGTGGTATGAGAAATGGTTATACTGATGATGATGTTGTGGATTCTTTTGAAATGTTATTTAAAATAGGTTCTATAAAATGGAATGAGTTATCATTTTATTTACCTTAAGGATTATGTTGAATAACAAAAAAAATTTATATATTTGGATTAAATAATTTTCTTATATGAATCGTGAAATATAGAAGGATTTTTTATTTTATGGGTTTTTAATATTTTGTTGAATGGTTATGAGGGAATAGAGAAGTGATTTAATTGTATGGTGATATTCACAGGAAAAAACATGATTAATAGAAAGATAACCCTCAATATGTTAATGATTCTGATATAATTATTCTCGGATAAAGACATGTTGGAAACAAATAAGTAAGTTGGATATAACTGATTACATTTGAACTGATTATAAATATAGTGAAACGTTGTTTATAATATCATGGATGGTGGTTAGAATTTTTTTTTGATTTATGAAATATATCTAATAATTAGTGTTTTCTATTTGGAATAAGGAATAATGTATCTTTTCAATATGGTTATAATGATTTTTTAATAGAATACATGAGGAAAGTCTTCAAATGTTTAGAATTTGATAACCAAGTTCCACATTATGATATATGGGGGAACAATGCTATTATATTTATGATAAATTATGCAACCTTATTTAGGATGTTTTCACTTTCATCATTTGTAATGGCTAAAAGTTTAACCATTTATTAAATTAATTAAAATAAAATTTAGCTGAGGTTTTTGGGATTAATGTTTTATCATTCCATATAAGTATTTCCGCATATTGGATAACCAATATTAACCACTTTAGTGTGATGATAATGAAAAATATATGGAATTATATATCTCTCAATTTATGAATATCATGATCTGTTAGAGATTTAGGAATGAAAAAATCACATTCATTTCCTAGAGTAAGATATGAAGTGGAAATTGATCACAGAACAACCAAAGTGTGATACTATGTATATAAAAAAGAAATAATGTCATGAAATTATATCTTTTGGTGAAAAATACTTCAAATCTAAGAAGAGAACTATGAAACCAAAAATGTTATCAAAGTACATTATTTTTCAATGAATCAATTGTTCCCATAGATAAACTCATATTTATGGTTTTGTTATTTTTAATGTTTTATGGATTACCCACTTATGCTGATTAATGTTATTTATCACTCTCTATAATTATTTCTGAGTTAGTTTTCTCTTCTATGCCCATATTTTCAATTTCAACATATGTACTCTTTTGTGGAAAACTATACTTTGGGTAACCATTATGTTTCAATCTTCATTTTTTAAATGATTTTTTATAATTAATTTGTATGATGTGGATTATATTAAAGGAAAATTCACCTATTGAAACATTAAAAAAATAGAGTAATTTTGAAGAAAAAATTCATTTGGGCGGGGGGGGGGGGGTAGAATGAACAACCCATGTTTTTATGAATTAGTTATTTGGGATAAATTTAAATTCGTTGATGGATTTCTGTACCTGATACACCAAGTTATGATTTATTAATTAGAAATATAATGTTTATATTGTGCTATATAAAACACATTTATTATCTTGTAGTACATGCAACACTATGTTTGGATTGTGTTCCACACAATGTTGTGCTCCTTTGATATCCAACATTACACACAACACTGAGTTTTATCGAACTACAATATACTATTTTTTTATTAAAATATTATTATAGTTATCACCCAGTGGTTGGAATTTTAGTTATAAAATTGAATATCTAAATTATGAAAATACAGTTTATACATGACTATTAAATAAATTGTTTGGCAACCAATTAGTGAGAAATAAAAGAAAGTACTATTTATAAAAATAAATAATTATCATTATGAAAAACAATTTTCTTATTAAAAAATTTTTTTTCCCTCAATAATATAAATTTATTTGATGAATATATATTTTACATATTAAATCAACTATTGAACAATCACTTTATATATTTTATGTGAAACAGATAATAATAAATCCAATTTTATGGATTAAAAGATTTGTATTTATAAGAGGATGTTCTACAACATTCTTATAGAATAATTGTTTTAAACCAAATTTTAGACAGTTATATTATTTTTGGAAATCATTATATAAAAATTTATTCTTGGTGAATTTTTGAAACATTTATAAGAAGTATCATTTCCTGATGAATCGTGAAAACAAATCATTTTATTTGATAACTATTTTATTCATTTCATTTATTTATATGGGTAAATTTAAAATTTAATTTATTTTAAAGTATAATTATATCAACTATAAATACTTTAAAAAAGTGTAGTTCATTAGAACCAATCTATTTGAGTTCATTGTAACCTATCTGATATTGAAATTGGATATAAAAACATTTCAATCTTTTTAACATTTTCACTATAAAATCCTGTCATCTAATCCTTTCAGTGAGATTAATTTTTATCTAATTTATATAACTTATTTGTTTAAAATTTAAATAAAATGAATATATATTTGGAATAAAAAAATTATAATTTATATTAATGTCATAAATGTTTTTAAACAAAAATATTATTTATAAAACTGAAATTAATTATAGATATTAAGAGAAAAATGAGTTTACTTAGTGGGGAAACATTATACTTAAGGAATCAATGACCTGTAAAATTTCAAAAAATCCATTAGATGAAAATATTTTTTACCATGTTAGATATTTTCAAGAAACTTCTCTATTATTTGTGCACTTATTGTAAAAGATACCTCTCAATATTGTTTTACTTTTTGTATTTACAATAACTTCACTCCTCCTACATTGTAAAAGTACAGTCACCCCCTTACATAATTACTATAATCAATCCATTTGGATCATCCAAACCATACCCAAATAATCTCCAAACATACAAAATCTCATCTCTTAAGCCATATTTCGGATATAAGGAATACCATGGTGGTCCTTTTGTGAAAACCAAGTTGAGTTACCCAAAGAAAAGGCAACGGTCTTCAATGAGCCCTTTTGTTTTATTTCATTATCCATCCTCTTAAATACTTATTATATAAATATTATATAATAATGTAATTTTCCTGAATATAATATGACATATCCATGTTAATTTTATGAATTAATCTTTAATGTACTTCTATCAAATGGGATATGCAATAATCCTTCTTATGTATGGCAGACTACCGCCTCACAAGAAAATGTTGTTTGTTCTTCCAATACCACCTAAAATGATTGGGAATAATGAAGGAAATACTAATGTATATAATATATATGAAATTTAATATGTATATATGATTATAAATTAAATTATTTACACATACATTCATGCATTATATTTTGTGGGAATATGATAACATCATTTGTGGACATGTGGACTACCGCCTCCTCAAAGCAATGCGATTATTTCACCCTTTACATGGAATGAATTAATGATGGGTTTAATAAATAAAATGTGATATATATTACAAAGAAAATATACTGTAAATATAATATATATATATATATATATATTTATTTATATATCATTTACTTTTCATTCTTTAAAATTACTATAAGAAAATTGAAATAATGTTCATGCATATATACGTCCAACCGTCTTCATGAATTTTGTATTTCAGTTCAAATTTTTTTCTTTTAATGATTATTATAAATACTTATATGCTGAATATATATGATATTTTTATCTTTATTAACATTCTATAAATAATTAAATCATGATATATGTAAGAGGAAAATGAATAACGACTCAAAACATATACAAAAAACAAAGCAGTTATTACCTGAAATATATCATTAACAAGAAATTGTTAGTTAACCTGTAATATAAAGTTGTTATAAAATAAATTGTGGAATTAAATATAATAATATTTTTGTATGTTATATTTATAAAATATTTATATTTATATTATAGGGGGTTCTAACATATACAAATAAAGTCAATACTCAATTTAAAGGGATTAAGAGTCTCACATTTATTTCTCTAAGGCTTATACCTTATTCACTAATTTTTTATATTGTGAGGATTACATAGAGATCATTAATTTTTTATATCTATATTATAAATAAATTTTTGGGAATTTAAATATGTATTTGGTGATCTCCAAATAATGGGTATTACGGTTTAAAAGATACCAAATCGATAAATTAATTTTGTCTCAATTTTCCTTCTTTGAGACACATGTTATGTTATGCACATTAATTATTTTATGAGGTATATATAATAACATTTTATATTTTGCATCATGAATAAGATTATTTTAATGATATTATAGACTTTATATAATTTCATTTTAACATGTTTAATATGATTCAATGCTACCAAAAATGTAAGAGTTTATTTTTATAATCTCATCATTTATTGGTATTTTTAATGATTATGGTACATTAAATAAATTTAATGAAAAATATCTAATGAATTCATATGAAATTTATTTACATTGGGTTATTACTATTATATCAAAGTAGTGGAAAAGTTTTTCAAATCTTTGGTAATAAATATTATCAATAAAATGTTTCTATAAAAAATTAACTTAATTTCTTTTTTGGGTAGAAATTTGTGTTATTTCAATATCGAATTTTCTAAGAATGTATTCAAAAATATTATAAAATTATCCTATAATTTGTAACAATAATTTTTATCCATGTTTTAAATTTTTAATAAACAGTTTATATAGGAATATTTTGGTCATTTTCCTTTCAAGGAACTTTTATAATCTCTTTACGGAACAAAAGGAAATCTTCGATAGGTACCAATTTATCTTTCTTCATGACCGTCATTTTTTGAAGCATAATTTTCAATTTTTTAGTATTTATTGTTAATGAAATTTATTTCTGAATGGTCTTATAATTAATTATTTTTAAATTAGTTTCCAAAGTGGAAGGTTATGAAAAAAAAATTGTGATCGAAAATTATTTTAAATGATTGTCAAAGAATCCTTTATAAGTTTTTAATGGATTTTTTAAAAGAAATTTATTTCTATGATTTTTAGAGATTAATTGAAATTTTTTTATATCTATGTTAATATAAAATGATTTAAATTATTTTCAATGAATATGTTATATTTTTTAATTCTATTTTCAATGATATGAAATTTGAAAATATGTTTAAAAAATTAGGGAAAAGGATGTTCTCCTTATAAATTTTTCCAAGAAAGATTTAAAAATCCTTATCCATATAAGATAAAATCATTTGGTATAGTTTATTATTTACTAGGGATATTATCTATGGACCCCATTTTAATCACTTATTTTAATGGTTTATTTTTAAGATGACACGTTATTTATGTAACCTATTTCTATTCAATGGCTTATACAATGATAAAAAAACTTATGAAAGCTACTTCATATCACATGATCCTCTATTATGAAATAATTATAAAACCAATATATTTTTCTCCAATTATGTGATAATGTTTATGATACCCACTTCATTTCATGGGTTATGATATGATGTTTTTGAAACCCATATTTTCTTATGGGTCATGATATTATAATGGTTTTATGAACTGATGGAACACATGCGAATGATTTCATTATATAATTGGTGGGACCTATATCTCCCTATAATACATTGAGTAATTATTTATATCTCATTATATAGGCATTGATGAGAAGAGGAGTGAACCCAGTTTAGTATGTCACTTTGTCTACTATGATGGTATTGGAAGTTAAGTGTGACTACAATGATGGTCTTTGAAGTGAACCTTCACTACTAAGATGGTTTTGGGAGTGAATCATTAATAATGAGATGGTTTGGGGAGTAATCCCATTACACTATAAGGAATAGGTTTTTACTAGGGATGGGGGTGTTTCCCACCCAGTAGGTATATCCCCCGGGAAGTTCCCTGATATGTATTTTCAATTAGTATTTATATAGAGAGAATGATTTAATACTCTTATATATATGTAACAAATTCAATGTCTTATGGAATTAGAAGGCTGTCACGACTTATTTTGTTTGACTTCATCAGGATTGATGTATTATGAACTTAAAACATTTATGTTACGTCTCATGATAATGAACTTTGATATGAATGGAATCATCTTAAAACATTATGCCGATGTTCACATACCCTTATGTCTATGTAATACTTATTTATCTCTATTATTTTTACCCTTACAAGGAATCAGAGATTACCCTTTATTAAATTTCCATTCCCTGGGTTATGAATAAAGCTTTTAAGTATGAGTTAAAAACGGTAATATATTTATGGGAGATGTTGGGGATGTTTCATAAAATTAGATGACTGCGTTCCGTGCTTCTAAATACAGTAAAATATTATGATTCTCGTGAATGTTATTTTGTAACATGATCAATATTAATCTAAAAATATTTAATATACAGAAATGTTATGTAGAAGTCTTACCATAAAAGAATGCATGGTCTCATTGCCACTGCATAATGTTTCCAAGAGAAGATCACTCTTCCAAGTGTAATGTCACACCACCTGAAGCGAAGTTTGATCATTGGAACTACTCAGTATGAGTCTCCAAACATATGTTCCAAGCTATATCCTCAACTAGAATATCCAGTCTTGAAATAAGTGATTTGAAAAGAATTGACTGAAATATACTTAATTCTACATAAAAAAATAGATAATATATAGAAGTCATGTGATATAATTAAAATCCCCCTTGGATCCTTGTGCTATATAACTACACATAATATACTTATCCTCCCCTTTTCACAATGATTCCCCAAAAACTATGTTCATACTGAAAACTTGGAATGTAAAATATAACATCAAATGTAAAAATAAAACTATCTCATCATGAATATCTGGATGATATCCTCTTTGGAAAGCATTGAATCGCGTATGCATCTTTGAAAACGTCATAAGAGAATGTGTATTTGTGGGGGAAGTTTCCATGATCCTTACAAGCTTGAATTGACATCATAAATCACCAAAAAAGGGATCCCTAAATTCTATATGTTCCCATAAATATTAATAGATTTTTGAACCACCATCTAACTAGGAGTTGTCCAATAAAAAGGTGAAAGAACCATGGAATTTCTTCTAGTTAATCCTCATTTACCGATAAGTCCATTAGAAAATACTCTTATATGAAGAGTTTCCCTTCCATATCACAAGAGATTTTCCCCATATAATTTATCTAGATAACTATACCCAACAAGCACACAACTAATAAATATATATGGCTGGTTATGAGTGCAACCATCTAATCAGTTGGGGCATACCTAAAACATTCTAAGCCTATATGAATCATCATCTTCTCGTATTATAGCTAAAAAACACTCAACATGAAAATGATCAACTTCCTATAATACTGTAGGTGGGTCCATCTGTTACCTGTTTTATAGAAGCACTTCTTTATGACCTCCTCTAAAAAAACGACCAAGGAATGGGTCCCTAGATTGAGGCCTCATCACATAAATGGTTAGTTTTATGAACCAATATCAAAATCCAAGCATGATGTCCTTGTTAAAGAATCATGGAAATTATCAATATGTAACATGGTCAATGGGAATATCTGGGGAGTTTACACAATAAGTACACATTAGTGAAAATACAATGTACTACTTGATTCATGTACCACTTGTTTCTTAGTAAATATATATTTATTATTATAATTCTACAAGTAGGTAGTTAGAGTATAGGGATATGGATATGTCGGTCACATCACTAGCAATAGGTTCCATGAACTATGATCCAGCCTTGAGACACCCAAAACTCATTTCCCTATGTTTTAAAACTAATAATCATTATATTTGTAACTCCATGTATTGACCCTGGGATTGAACCAAATTTGACACCACTATACCTCGGAAAGAAACAGTGGGACCCCACATGGCCCAACAATAGGTTGTTTATGACACCACAATATCCCCTTTGAATGGCCAAGGGAGATAGATAAGAGCTGAGAATAAATAAAACTAAAATGGGAATCTTTATCCTAAATTGACTATACAGACACAACTAGATCAAAGAAACTATTTTAAGATATAAAAAGTAGTATCCTCTATAATGCAAAAAAATTTACGAAATTACCTTTGGCATACATTAAAAATTGAGGCATGCTAATACAAAAGTATAGTGAAAAAAATACAAAACAAACTAATGAAATAAGAGGGGTAACCCAATATTAAAAAATATATAGTGAAAATTAGGTATGATTTCATATTAAGATTCTATATACCGACCACTAAACTCAGTTAGCGCCACCACACACTCTTAAGCTCCAATAACACCAGGTCTACCCATGTTAATGATAATTTTTCCGCCCTATGTGTAAGACAAGACATGTTCTAGAATATTACACATATGAGTTTGTATTTTCAGACCTAGTAGGAATCCAAAAAACCACTAGGTACGTAATATAATAAAAAACAAACTCAACACATATGTTTTGATTGTAAGAGAAACCCATAATTAGAGATAATCATAATGAAACCCATGTAATGTTAAAATGAGATCACTCTTTTCACATCCTGATAAGAATTATTTTCCTTATACTTATCCTAATACCAAATATTTTATTCACATAACTACATAAAACATTAAATTAATTGGATGCAAGGACCACTCCTCACCACTATATGCCATGATCGTGCGAGGACTACTCTAATGGAGGACCTTCTCCCCACGAGGGGGGAGGGGGTCGATGGTGGGGATGTACCAATTTTTAGATAGAGGATTCATTCATTATATAATGAGGGAGGATTATTGTCTCTACAAATATATATATATATATTATGGAGGAACCATGACATAGTGTATGATGGAATTACTAACCCAAAAAACACTCTAATGATCACTCTCGATCACTGTGAGTTTCTAAGTATAGTTGAAGAATTATCCCAGTAATATCACCAAAATATTGTATCTCTAATGCATAAAATGATACCACTATCATGTTTCACACAAAAAGGTACCTTGGATAGGATACTCACTATCTTAATTTTAATCATTAATAATATGATACATAATGTATAATGTTTTTAGTGTAGTACACAATGTGTCCAAATGAGGGTGCACATCATGTATCACAAATTCAAAGCCTATCCATGCACCTCTATAGAATTTGATCTTTAAAACCAATATTCACATCATGTAATCTAGATGAAATCGTGTGTTTTAATTCCCATGGTCTAAGATAAGTTTTTCATTGAACATGATTACTTTGACTAAATAGGTGTTCCAATAGTGTACATCAATATACACAACATGTTGGCCACAATGATGGATTGAGGGTGCACTTCAAGTATACTATATGTCTAACTAGCCAAGGTAAATAGGTATATGGGCCATATACATAATGTTTTATATTTATATTAGACAAAATCCAATTATCTTTAGAGGGGCGGGGGGGTCCACACCTATATTCATCCAAATTACATGTTGTATATATTTATTATTCATTAAAACCCATGGACTTTCATTAATACCACCCACATCACATCCTCCACTAATATAGCTTTAAAATCCAACATGAATCTAGAATCCACACTCAATGAAATTTCAATGTTGTCGATGCCTATATCCTAATAACCCATCTTCTAGAAAATGATACAGTATATTCAACCAATAAACCACATGTTATAACTCTCAAAACATCACCAAAGTCCCATATTCATAACATAATTATCACTCATAGTCCTATATAGTATCTCTAAACATAGATTCCCATCCTCCTAAGGATAGAAATCAAGAATGTAGTCATTATTTTAAGACATTATGTTCCTACAATCACTGAAAAAGTAATCTAATAATCCAAACCATCACATTTATACCATGGTTCCACATGTATGCATTTGAAATTCATTGATCCCATGGTAATTCATCAAACCATCATGAATGTGGATATTCAGTCATTATTGAGCCAGTAAAACAAATTTGATTCTCTAACCCCATGGGCCAACGATAAAGAATAAAAAGAACAATATAAGAGAGGTATTTCAATAATGTGTTAATTTTCATTGGAAAATTTGATCTCGACCAATTTCCATATATGTGAAAACGAAAATAGTGTGGAAAATTAATGAAATGAAAACAAACTAATCAAGATCAATATAGTTGATGAAGACTACATATCATATGACTAATAAAACTATAAATTTATATAGACATAAGATCCTTTTTTAACAGTAAAAATTAAAGGGTGTAAATCCTAAAATAATGATCAATACCCCAGGAATGGATTAATCATTAGTAAAGAACATATCAAATATAAATGACGATGAATGTCACACACAAACCACATTTTTTTTCTTTTTTTACTCATTTCGTAGATTCATTTTGTTGGTTGAGATTTATATTCTTGTATTAGTGACAATTTATTCGTATTGGATTTTTTGATTGAGTTTTGACCTTGTGCACAGTTTGTGTGGATGATTTTAGGGTAAACAGTGCAACCTATTAATTTTGAGGGCGTTTTCAATTCCATTTCTTCTAAAATGGTTTTATATACATAGATTGTGCAGGTTTTGAGACAATCCATGATATACCAAGGGGAAACCATGTGGATTTTTCCTGGTGTTTGGTTCAAGGAAAATCTCTTGCGCATGGTTGGAGAAAATCGTACGATAAGCGTGCAAGGGGTTCTGTAATTTTTTATAGAACTGTGGAACATTGATAGAGAATGACTTCTCGAATCATGTATCCAAATCATTTTGGCTATCCATAATCTAAACTAATGTGTTCATGTTTGGTTCATATTTTGAAAAACTATGTAGCTATACCATGCAACATACCCAAGTGTTTAAAAAGATGAAATTCGAATTATACCCCTCTTTTGTTTTAACAGAAAAATCATGTTCAACATCCTTTTCTAGACCTACGTGTACCAGGGGACTCCCTTAAAATCAAATACATTTTTCTCATTCATCAATTGAGTACCTCTAATGTTTTCGATGAAATTTTCTCTTAAATTTATTTCAATTTACCTCTATGGTTCCTAAGGATATTTTCTCTTAGTTTTCACCCAATTTTCTACTATATTCTCATTATATATAGATTTATTGATTTCTATTGGTGGGGTTTCCTCTTGGCAGAACCCTAAGTGTCATGTTTGATTTATAGTTTGTTTTCATTGATTTTAGGGTTCAAGGATCATCCATCAGGCTTATTTATTCCTTCACTAATGGTCTCACGGAATGCGAATGTCATTGAGGAAGGGGTTTTTATCAATTTCCACTCTGAAACATCCCATTTGAAGATTGATCATTCCTTAATGATTTAAAAATGTCATTCCATTTACTTTGATATGTTACTATAAATTATTTTGGTATTTATTTTGTGGTAATTTGATTAGAATGGGATTTAATGTGATTTCTAAGGATTTACTTATATATGTACATATGTAAAGTGTTCAATAAAATTTCATCCGTATGAAATTATGTGTGTTTGTGTTATTATTATCCTTGGTTATCTTATGTTAATTTGTTTTATTTAATGTCAAGAATTAAATGTGGTTTGTTTGTTTAGTTCTTATGTGGTCGGTAGTGATGTATATGGTGAGTCTTTAAATTGGTTCATGAGTATTTTATAGTTTACCTTGGACATCCCAATGGATGTGGGCATAATAATTAGTGTAGAAGGTGAACCTATGGGTATACACAAAAACGGAAATGACACACTAAATAAATTTTCATTATAAATCCTATATTTCAAATACCATTCCCACTTCTCTCTTTTCTTCATTAATCCTACTCCCATAAAATGGTTCATTATAAATTGATGATTTTTTTAAATTGGTTCCTTCGTCTTAAAATTTTCAGTTTTTAATGAAATTAATTACTGATTGGTTTTAAAAAAATTGTAATGATTGGCCAGTTGCCTCATTAAAAAGTGCTGTGGTATCTAAATAATAATGAAGGCTCATTTAAAACCTTTAAGGAATATATTATATTTTTAATCCTTTGGGGAAATCGTTTTAGAAATTGTTTTAGAAATGAATTTGGTTTAGATAAATATGAAGGCTATGTTGGTACTTTTTTTGGAAAATGGTTTTGAAACTCCTGTGATGTTACAACCCTATTAGAACTTTGAGAAGTTTAATGTGAGATGTGAATCTCTATAGTGAACCCTCTAGGGAGAGGATACCACCTATAGGGTGTTAGTTTCTGGGGTAATAAATAATGATATATGTCTACTATTTGATTGAGCCACACATTTTAGGACCTCCCCATTACCCACATACTAATATCTTGGGATTCATGGGCCTCATCTCAAGGGTCGAGTGATAGTTTCTTATCGGCCCCAATTATACGAGGGTACCCTCAAGATTTTATGATAGTTCAGGTGGAACATTCCATTAGACTATATTATGTTGAGTGGAAATTTTATTGTTTTCTAAGTAGATGCACTATGTGCTAGTAGGTGAGTCTGAATGGAGTGTGTAAAAGGATTACAACAAGATATATTTATGAAATACCCATGATCATCTAATTTTATGTTCGATTTACATTTTCTAAATTTGGTTGACCTATTTATTCATATTCTCTACTTTTATCTACATTGTTCCTCTTATTTATAACATGGAATTCTTATCTTATTATTGGTATTGTCACCTGATTTTTGGTTTTTTGTAAACTGGATTTCTGAGAATGGAAATACATTTTTAAAATAAAAGAACTGTGTCTTGTTTTATTGATTAAAATATGAGTTCAGTTATTTCAATAAAAAGAAATCATATTTTCTCTTTTTATTTTATATATAGTTATTGTGAACTATCTTAGTAAAGTTAATCTGTGGACTCTGTGGTGATTTCTGATTGAGCTATTATATTCCCTCATCCTACTTATACCAATTGGAATTGGTAGACCAAAAATATTTTTCATGATCACAATTTTTTGTACAAGCTTCTTTTGGAATAAGATGGTCTTGCGGTCGATAGTGAAAACGTGGTCACATGGATATTGATTTATCAGAAGTTGGTTTTTAATTTCGTTTCATAGTAATATTTTTTGCTCAGTTTTAGTTGTATGTTGGATCCTTCTATCATATTAATTTAGATCGGTGAATTATTGTTTTTTGTTTCATAACCAATTTCAAATATTTCATCCATGATTCATATAGTGAAAACTTATTTCCACTATGATTAATTTGATGTCTCCCATTAGTCGCAATCTTCAGAGGATCATGGTCACATCTCAAGAATTATCGCAGACTAGGATGGGTGTCGGGTGGGATGGAAGCATGGATTGGTTCATGGAAATGTTATAAAATCATACATTTGGTATTTATGATGTTAGGTAAGATATATATTGTTATCATTGTGACCCGATAGGTTAGTATGGGAAGAGGATCAAGAAATATTAATCATCATGATGCATGAGTTTCCATGGGTAGTCTGATATTTGAGTCTTTGATTTTTTTGTTTTTGGTGTATGCACGGGGAATGGTAATGGAGGGGAGCCATTGTTTTTCAACGATCTCACATGGTGTGGTGAACCATGTTAATTTTGAGTGTATGGTTCAATTTACTCTTATTTGTTGGTTCTTTCTTAAGGGATAGAAAATAAAACATATCCTTAGGTTGTGCATGTAAACTAATTCTTCATTATTGTAACTGCGTGTGAGGTGTGTATTTATGTTTTGTTTTAATTAATGTGGGTCAATTCATAAATTGAATTTTTTTTTCAATAAAAATTTATTCTCAAAATAAAAATGGTTTCAAGGTGTGGTTTTTGTTTAAAAGTGGGATTTATTGATTCTTATGGATTTGAATGTGAGTTGGGTATTGTGAAACTCTACTTTGGGATTAAAAATGGTTTAAATTGGATATTGGATTTGAGGTTTTTGGAAAGATTATTTTGGTTATTTTTATAGTGTTCAGATTATGAGATGTTTGTTATGGCTTGGAATGATATTTTGGTTGAGTTTTTATTGATGTTATTTTTGGTTCTGTGTTTTTTTACTATTTAGTGTATGCTTTTAAGAAATGTCCTGAGCTTTCTAGTGAATTACGTATGTCTATTATCCCTTCCCATAATTACAGTGAATTGGTGGGATAGATTTCTTCTAGGTCATTTTTTCTATCATGTTCATCATGGCATGTTGGAGGTAGCGGAATGGATTGATAAAGTCGATGATGTTTTCAGGTAATTGGGAACTCCCGAAGCAGTAAGAGTACATGATTTTTTGGTTTTGTTTGAAAGTCCATCATTGGATTAATAGAATATGATCATGTTGGCATAATTTAATGTTTGGATGACTTGTAAAATATCTAGGAAAATTTTTATCTTATGGATCATAATAGAGGAGGTGATGATGAATAATGTGATAGATTTGCTGGGTGTTAAATAAGGCTTATAGTTGCAGAAGTTCTATGTTGATCACATAAAGTAGTTGTTTCCATTATATTTTAAGGTAACATTATAGGATTATCTAAAGGATCATCTCTTCATATGGTGTATTCATTCATAAGTCAAATAGTGAGTCCTCTCATCTAAGGAAGTTCATTTTGAAAAAGATGTGGGTAAGGCATTATTAGATGTCTTGGTTCCCAGAGTGTAGGTGGTTAAAAATCATGTATATCTTATCACTGATGGAAGATCCCCATCTATAAAAGAGCATGTTCTAGACGAACTGGTTCTTGAGGACTCATCTTCGCTAGTTTTTTATTCTCCTTTATTTCATCACTCAATCTTGTTCTTGCAACGTGGTCATCTTGGGATTTTCAAAGAAATATTTTCTCAATACTCTACAGTATTTACATAATTATGTCCACTTAGATTATGTAGATTATTTTTATAAGTATCATTTCATGAAGAATTTGTTTTTTATAGAGAATTTCAACTCTTGACTTCAGGGTAGGAGATTCCTCATGACAACAGGGCTCCATCCATAAGCCCCATAGTGAAGCTCTTCAAGCAGTCAGGAATAATTGGGTGTGGTGGTGTTTTTGGCCTGAATTTCATCTCAATTGAAGTTGTGGTGATGGTTGATTTTATATGTTATAATATTTGATGTTTTTTATGTTACCCATTACTTAAAGAAGTATGGAGGCGGTTTTCCTTTAGAATTCTAGTGGTTGAATCATTTTGGGTGAGTGTCACTCCCTGACCATGATTTATTGATTATTTAATTATTATTGGATATTTAATTTCTTGTTAGGTGAAACATGTTTTTAATTTTAAAATATAGAGGTTTCCATCATAGGCTCATGGTTAGTGCACAATCAATAGAAACCATTCATAGATCATGAAAGGGAATCATCAGTTTTGATAAATATGAATAATATGGATAGTGCATAGTTTGTAAAACCAAGCAGCTGCATGTCTTAGTTTTCCAGTGAATCAGGTATAGGCACATAATTGGTGCATTGTTTCACCAACCGTGTGGCCAAACCCTCTATGGTTTCCTGATTTTTTTTAAAAAAAAATTATATAGTGGTAAAGGAATGAAAAAATTTGTTTACAAAATAATAATAGTTATATTAATAAATATATTATGATTATGATTATTAAAATTATTTTTATTATTATTAAATAATAATATTATGACATTATTATTATTATACCCCTAATAATGGGTTTTATTTCCCTATACCATAAGGAACCCCCTTTCCCAATCATGTTTCTGTGACAACCCCCCCCCCCCACCCTATGTAGCCGAGATAAAGCCCCCATGTGTGCCACCTCCCTTCCTTTAGAAGCTGATTCTCCACATCATTTTGGGTGTACTCTTATAATATAAGTCTCTTCTACACCCTCATCCATTGGTAGGCTGATTTTTCCTCTCTTTATTTCCCTATTCGTTTCATGTGAACCATAGGTTTGGGATTGAACCATTTTTGGGATTATTATACTGTGTTAAGTAATTTGAAGGGTCTCTTTGGTCGACATAAAGAATTTTTTAGTGCCCCTTTCAAATAGAAATAATAACATGTCGTTTAGCATAAATTTTCATGAATTTATGGTATTATGTCCTTCGTTCATAAATTTTTCTCATTTACTAATTGGTTTTTTTATTATCAGAGTTTTTTTACTTTTATTTAGTTCAATTGGTTTTTGGTTTATAAGTGTGACTTATAGTCATGTGTAAAGGTAACTCACATGTACATATACATAAATATTCCATGTTTTTACAAATTCCCTCATGGCTAGGGGAGTATGTGTAATAAAACTAAGGGAATTTAGATATATATGTTGAAATTAATATATGTGTAAGTTTAAAGACTAGAATTGAGTTTTCTTCATCAATTCATCAAGTACTGATATGTTTCGACTTGGTATTATTCCTATTTAGGTACGTCCTCTATGCGAGAGCTTTTAATTTGAAATCATTAATTGCTTGGGAATTATGAAAGTGTGTTCTTAATATTATATGATACTTTTATATGTTATAAAAAATGTATAGAAATGGAATTTTCATTGGATTTACATGTTCCCTCTAATATTTTAATGTGTACTCCATTGGATTAACCTTGTTTTGATATTTTTGGAAAGGTGGGGAATTTAAAAATGTCTAATTGGTTATCTAAATGAAATTCCTAAATATGTTATCAAATTATTGGAATGTTTGTCCTGTTGATAGGTTGTTTGATTTCTAAATGAATTAATTTTCCATTTTGAATCATTTTTTCATGTTTTGTATTGTTTCCTTGTTTTTGGAAAGTATTTTTGAAATAGATTTTAAATTATTATATTTAAAGGCTATATTAGTACTTTATGGAATATTTTGAAATTGTTTTCAATGTTTCATGAAGTTTAAACCAAGTTGAAATTTTTGTATGACTTTTTAGGATATGGTAACATTTATGGTGTATCATTTTATGAGAGGGTCATCACATATGGCGTGGTGTTGTTTGGGCTAGACAAGCATGATAGTCATGGTTTTTTGTTTGAGGCCCTTGTGTGAGGACTTCTCCAATCACTATGTACAATTATCATTGGATTATTGGGTTTCATCTTGAGGTTCGAGTGATGGTTTCTTATGAAACATGATTAGACGAGATGGTATCCCCTGGATTATCTAATAGGATATGTGGGATGTGCCAAATGATTATCTTGCTTAGAAATTCCAGTTGGTAATATTCTAAGGAGATTCACCATATGCTGGAACATGAGTATAAACTGAGTGTTTCTAGGAATTTGTTTTAGATATATTCATGAAATTATCATGATTACATATTGTATGCTTCTATTTCATTATACGACACTTTTTTACTAGATTCCATCAAACTAGTTTCATTTTCATGCAAAACTGCTCCATTTTCTAGTATCTTTATAAAGTGACAGCCTTGTTTATATTTCATATTCATTAATATGATCCAGAATTGCTTTTATTTTAATGAAATATTTTTAAATTATTTATACAAACTTTGGAAAATTATTATGTAATGAATTAAAATAAATATTTTATCATAAAAATTGAATTAATTTTCCAAATTTTGAATTGAATAGAAAAACATATTATTATTTATCCTATTTTCAAAATAGAAATAATTGAGATCAGATTAAAGGTGGGAAATGGGGCATTGTTTACCCATGGTATCCATAATGATAAATTTTGTTGTCATGTATACCCTATCATTCTAGTTTCATGTTCTTCAAATATTCTGATCTCTCTAGAAGAGAGCATGTTTCTGATACTGGTGGTGACCCATGAGGTCACTGAGAGTTATGTTTAGCCATTTTGTTTTATTTCATTTTCTAGTGTTAGTTACTTTTATTTTATTCTTGTCTATTTATCTATATTTCATTTGATAAATTATTACAAAACTAGATTATTTTATTTCTAACACTACATTCTTGTCCAGGAATATTGGGAACCCCTCTCCATCCTCATTGTGTACTAGCTTAGGTGAGCATTTTGGGGATAACATGGGATGGTTCATGAAACAATTGTATTGGTGTAGGTTAAACCTTGTTATTTAGGTATTTCCACTAGTTAAAGGATATGTTTTCTAGAATTCAAGTGGTTTTTCATGGGTAAGTGCTTGATCACCACATATTTGAAAAGAAAATTTATTTACTAGGGGTTTTTATGAGGTTTGTGCATTGAAATTTGATCATGTTTTTAAATTATTTTAGATGTTTCATATTTTTATGGAATTTGTGGATGATTTTGAGATTTATTTGATAGTTTTGAGAAACTACAAGGCTTTGAATTATTTTTTTGGAGGTATTTCAAGGGGTGAATGATTTATGTACACATTCTGGTAAACTATGCACATTCCATGAAACTACCATAAAAACCCTCAAAATTGCTCACCTGGTTGGTGTACAATCCACCAAATTGTGTAGCCAAGATTGGTGTAGTAGTATTTATTTTGAGGTATTGAGATTTTGATTCATTGATTAATTGGGTTACTTTTGATTGTTCTCAGTAGTGGGTTGAGTTAGATTCTGGGTGTTTCCCCTGGATTCTAAATTGGTGATTTTTTTATTAAAAATATAATTACCAAAATAAAGCCTTCAAATATTTTTAGAAGTTAAATCAGTTTTTTTAATATTGTTATCATTTTGTATATTGATTAGTGATTTTAGAAGGTTTTTAAACTGTCTGATGAATGTTTCATTGGAATTTTTAACTATTTCATTTTGGAATGATAGAGGTATGTTTTTAAAAATTGATTAGGAATGTTTTAATGATGGTTGAGAAATTGATTTTACCATTTGTCCATTGGTATTCTTATGGATACTCACTTGTACATTTTTGTGTGGTGAGTGGATATTTATTGGATCATGTGGATGTTTTTCTGAGGAGGCATGAGAGTGAGTTATTTTGGGGATTTATAGATTACCATTGGTAAGTGTCCAACCTTTTTTACATGTTTTTATTTATGAAAATATTCATAAAAAGGCGAGTAAAATTATTTTATACGTTTTTTTACATGAATTTTTTTAGTTCAAGATAATTTGGAATCAGAAGTGGGTTTTGAATGGGTCTGGGATGTTCAAATGATTCTGACGATGATAATGGTTTTGAATTAAAAATGAATTTTGTGGTTTTAGAAAAGAGATTTTGGTTCCATTGTGTGGTTCATTGTTTTTAATTGGTGTTTTTGGGTTCAAAATTGGTCCTGGTTGAGTTTCTTTTTTATTTAATTTTTTGGGTGTTTTATGTTGTCAATAGTATGCCACCCAGAAAGGTCCTAAATGTTTCTATGTTGTCTCTTTTGATTGATAGTCTTATCCAAACACCTAAAGGATTAATGAGGTAAATATATTTCCTTTCTTTTATTGTCTTCCATGGTGGTGAGGGATTGTTAGATGGTCAAGGAAAACAGAACCTGTGAGTTTTTATACTGGTCAACAAATGGTACGGGGTTGTTTTGACCATCAATAATAGGCTAGTTTCAGTTTTTTCAATTTCAACATTAGGTGATTAGCTGAAAGATCATATCTTCATGTGTGGTATCAATTTAGGAAACAAGTATATCAATGTTATGTATGTGAAAGTCTTAAACAGTAACCCATGGTAGATGATTGTGGTTCCTCTTACAGCATGTGAATGTTTTCTAATCTAGTGAGTGGTTACCTAGGTAACATGTTCATGGGGTGTCTTCATTATCCATTCATGATTCTTGTATGTTGGACCACTCAGTCCTTTGTTTCTAATATGGTCTGGTTTTTCACTCTAATCCATATTTATGTAATCCTTACAAGGATTATTGAAAATGTGGCCATTTGGGTTATCTGATGGGGCTTTGGAAGCTCTATTTCTTGAAGAGTATTCCACAGTCATAGGTGGAATGTTTTTGAATACAAGAAAATAGATGCTTTAAGAAATCATGGCTCCAAAAATATGTCCTAATGTGATCATTTAAATGCATTTGGGGAGTCACTAGGTGAGGGTGATGTGTTTCCCTCATGTTGTCTATGATGACAGAGTGGTGACCAATAAAGTATTCCCCTATTGTGGCTTTATGTCATTGGGAACCATTTATTATGAACATAGTGGTGTTTCTTTAACATTTTAATGATTTGACATATTGATATAAATCCTTAAATATTTTTCCAAATAGTGATTTTGTTTTGGTATTCATGTTTTTCTCATTTTAGAGATGCATGGTCTTGTTGAAATGATGAATGGTGGTGTGGTTCACCACTTAGTTTTTATAGTTTATTTCATTAGGTCCCTACTAATTTTGGGGTTGGATTGTGTGGGGATCTCCCACATTTGTCAGAGTTGTATTTTATATGTTATCCCATTCTAGTTGATCCAATCTGGTCGGTTCATAAATGGTGGGGGACCCCCATCACTAATCTTTTTGTGAGTTCTTCAAGTGGTGGTCGGTGCTAGATGGGTTATAATGGTGGGGAGACCATTCCCTTAACTCCATAGTTCCCCATGTAGTGGGTTACTCTAGATCTTTTATGATATAACATGTGAATTTTAATGTTTACACCAAGTTTCATAGTTTCTATTGATGCTATATAGATTCAAACACAAGTTGAGTTCTCATTTTTTTGGGTGAATTTCTACATTGGGGGGGGGGGTGTTGTCAGGAGAATTTATGAACCCAACCATGAATTATTAATTATATAATTATAATTGGACTTTTTTATGTTTTAGGTCAAACAGATTTCATATTTTACTATTAGGGTGTTTCTAACAAAGGTGCACGGTTAGTGCACAGTTAGTAAAAACCTTGAATAGACCATGTCAGGGAGTTTGTAATTTTACTAAGCTGAATCACACTCCCAGTTCACAATTTAGAAAACCATATGACATCCCATGGTGGTATTCTATGGCCTTCAGTCGAGGCTCATAGTTTGCACAAGGTTTGGAAAACCATTTGTGATTTATATGATATTTTTGAAAAATAAAATAAAACAAATTACAGAAAAGAAAAATAATTGTTTCAATAAAAATGTTTATAAAAATAATATTGTTGTTACTAAACGTATTCTTATTTCTATTATAACTAATATTTATTATTATTAATATGTTATTATTATTATTATATTTTAATATTATCATTGTTTTTAATATATGTGTACCCCTAATAAAAGGGTTTCATTCCCCTTTCCTTGAGACCACCATTTCCCTCTATTATTCATGCAATGATATCCCCCATTCCATCTTATCAAGAGTCCCGACTGAACCCCCCCCCCCCCCCCCCCACAATGGTGTGACACCTACCATATTATAGATTCCAAATATCTAACATATTTTGTGTGATATCTTATATTGTATGTCCTGTCTCATTCCTCCTCCTTTGGATGGCTGATTTTTTCCCTCCCCATTTCCCTATCATTTCAGCTGAACCATATGTTTTGGATTAACCCAATTTTTTATTTTTCATATGATGTTACAGTATGTGAAGGGTCTATCTTATTTTATTTTGGCATGTTTCAGTGTCCACCACCAAAGATGAAGCATTTTAGACCATTTTGGTCCTCCTAACATGAATTTCGAGTATGATTTTATCTATTGATTGATATTTCAAAATTTCTATTTGGGTTTTTTTATATTCATCTATTTTTTTATTTAGTTATTTTTCATATTACATTTTTTTCCGGTGACTTGCATGCATGTGTTGGGGTAAGTTATATATATACATGCCCTCACTGTAAACATTCCCTCTTGGAAAGGGGAATATGTGTAATTCTGCTATGGGGATATATATTTATATTTATAAATGCATATGCGTGTAAGTGTAAATAATGGATTTGAGTTTTTGACATCATTTCATCGAGTGCTGAGTTGTTTCTTCCTTTTCTTATTTTTCTTGAGGTAGGTTCCCAATGCTAGAGAATTTAATTTGAATTCTTTAATTGCATGAACATTATAAATGTTAGTTTTTATTTTAATGTTGTATTTATATATGTTATGAAAAGTGGATCAACAGGATATTTTCATCACCTTAACATATTTTCACAAATATTTCAATGTCGAGTTCTTTTTTATGGTTGTTTTGATCTTATTGGGATAATGGTGTGGTTAAATATGATTAATTGGTTATGTAAATGAGATTACTAAATATGTTATCAAATACTTGGCCCATTTGGAACATTGAGTGGTTTTTTTGATTTATAAATGACCTAAAGGAACATTTGGTACCATTTATACATGTTTTTTGTTGTCATAATTATTATGGAAATGATTTTAGAAATTGATTAAAAAATGTGAACATTAATGGATTAGTTGGTACATTATGGTTTTGTAATCTGTTTCAGATTTACATTTTGTGTAGACTCTGTTTGCATTAGTGTATGACTTGAAATGAGATGGGTACTTCTATGGTGGATCCTCTTAGTAGAGGGTCATCACTTTGGGTGTGTTGGTTTTTGGGCATGACAATCAAGGTGAGTGTGGGATTTAGTTTGGTCCACAGATGTGGGGACCTCTGTATTCACCAAGTGTTGTAATCATTGGATTCTTGGGTGTCATCTAGATGGTTTAGTAATGGTTTACTGTCGATCCTGATTTGATGGGTTGGTACCCCTTGATTATATTAGAGGCTATGTGGTATGTTCCAATAGATTGGATAATATAGAGCATTAATTTTGTTATAGACTATAGAGCTACACCATATGTTAGAAGTTGAGTCCAAACAGACTGTATCCAAGTATTTATTCTAGATATACAAAGGAAACACCCATGATTATATATTATATCATATTGTTTAATTCTCTGAAATTTTTTACTCGATTCCATGACACTTGTTTCATTTAGATTATACATTTCTCTATTTTCTGGTATCATAATAATGTTACTCCCTTGATTTTATTTCATATTAAAATATCTAATACAACATTTATGGTATTTTAAATGAACATTTTGAAATTTTTTCTTCATGCTTTAGAATATTATTCTCAAAATGGAATAGAAGAAATTATATTCCTTATAAATTGAATCTTGTTTCGTAGTTTTTAAAAAGAATGAAAACAATAAAACATATATATCCTATTTTCAACCAAGTAAGAATAGATTTCACAATATGGATCGGGATAAAAGAGTTGTTTATCATTGGAATCACAACTGATCATTTTAGTCATCATGCCTACACTATATTTTCAGCATTACATTCTTCCAATTTTGGATCTCTTTATGAGTGAGTGTGTTTTTTTGGTTAGTTGTGATCCATGAGGTCCCTTGGTAGTATGTTTTGAAATTTAGTTTTATTTTTTCCAAATAAATATTTTTATTCCATTCTTGTTTATTTATCTATCATTTATAGGATAAATAATTCCTAATTGAGTGTATTTGATAATAGTCACTATTTTCCAGACTAGGATGATCAGGAACACCTATTAGTATATCTTGCAGGTTAGCTCAGGTGACCAGTTCGAGGTCAACACAAGTTGGTTCATGATAGGGAGAATTTTACTAGTGTTTCTTCTTATGTGTTCTTTGTGATTTTTGTACAAGGGTTTTGGTTCTTAGACATAAAATTTTTTAAGATTCACCTATATTGTGGAATTAATTATTTGTAACCTAATATTCTATTTTGTTATAGTTTCTTTTATGTGTTTCCTATTTGATAAGGATTTTTGGATTTTTGGGATGTTATTGGTCTCGATATAGGTTGGTTCTAGCTGGTTACTTTGGATGGGGCGAAACCATCACCTTCTTTTTCCATGGTTCTCTTCGTTGTGGTTTTCCATATAGATGGTTTGCTTCGACTTGTTATGTAAATTTTATCACTAAGTTTCATCAATTAATTGTTCCTCACTCCATCTTGATTTGAGTTTTACATCTCTTACAGTTGGTTGAGTTGATAGGGGAAACATGTGTTTGTGGTGTAGAGAATTTCCACACTCTGAAAATTATTTTCCACTTATTTAATCATTTTCAATGATTATGATCATTTTATTGATTTTATGTTTGAGTTACCAATAAAAATTTTAGTGTTTCGGAGTATCTATGTTATTTTTATCCCTCTTTATGGATTGTGTTTATAGTTTTGGAGTAAACTATGTGGCCTGTTAATGATTAGGGAGTTTTTAATTCAGATTCATTTTGACTAGTTCTCCTTTCATTGATTGTGAATGGTTTATAAAAAACTTTGTGACGCTAAGGATAAACAAAGAATGTCTTGGGGTGTTTTTGGATCAAGGAGCTCAATTTACACACGATTATATAAAACCGTTCAACATGTTTGTGATGGGTTTATAATTTTTTTATAGAACCATGGAACATGCTATCACAAAATGTATGAAAAACCCATGGGGGTTTTCCATATTCTCCACTATGGTTCATATGGTTTTCACAAAATCTTGAAATGTTTGAGACCAAACAATGAAACATTTCAAAGTCATTAAAAATATTAAATTACAATATTTTCGCCTTATGTTTTTACCCTAAATAAGATTACACCTCTTTTTATCAATTTAAGTTCAGAATGTTTTTTCCTAAAACACTTCTCCACTGATCTCCTTCCACCATTGAAGACCTATAAGGTTCCTATGGCGAGTCTCTATTTATTTTTGGGAAATTTTGTCCTCTTATTCTCTTTCTATATTGATTTATTGGTTTCTCTCGGTGGGGTTTTCTCTTTGTTTAACCCTAAGGGTTATTTTAAATGTGTGGTTTGTTTTTCAATTATGTTATGGTATGTAAATCATACATCAGGCTTAGTTCTTCCTTCCTGAATGGTTTTGTAGTGTGAACACATCATTTATGTTGGTGTTTCCTTCCATTTAATTTCTAGAACATTCAATTTTATGAATCATCATTCCTAAATGTTTTTTTAATTTTATTCCCTTGGTTGTGATATGTTTGTGCAAATTTATTTGGTATTTTATTGGAGGTAATTTTTTTGCAAATGATTTCAAATATATTTTTTTGGTTTTCCTTATATATGTAAGTATGTAATGTGTTCAATAAAATTAAAAATGTGTAAAATTAGGTGTATTGAGGTTCATATTCTCCTCGGTTATGTTATGGTAATTTGGTTTATTTAATTTCAATCTTGATGTGAGTGTTTTGTATAGTTTAATGCTTTTTTGATTGATGTTGTTGTATGTGGTGGATCTTTAAATTACTTATTCGGTATTTTAATGGTTTACTATAGATATTCCATTGGATGAGGGAATATAAATAGGTTCATGAGGTGAACCAATTTATAGAAAAACAAATTAAGATGGTCCTTTCATGAAATTGAAATTTTAAAGATTGGATTTCAAATACCTTCTATCTTCTCTCTTTTTCTACATTAATACACCTCTAATAAAATGATTCTTTCATGACCCTAGTGTTTTTTAATTGTTTCTATTATTTCTAAATGGTTATTTGATCTTCATATTAATTTAAATTTGTTTTTGAAAATATTTCCTATTTTTTTGCCCTTTTGGCACTTTAAAATAAGGTTTGGTAACTAAATTATAATGGAGGACTTTTGGAACCATTATAAAATGTTGTGTTTCTCAATCATTTTATAAATGGTTTTATAAATAGTTATTGGAATTAATTTCATTTAGAGAAATTTTTTGGCTGAGTTGGTACCTTTTGGGTTGTTTTGAAACTCATGTGTTGTGATTGACTGATTGGCATATTGATAAGTTCAATGTAAGATAAAGAACCTCATTGGTGGGCCTCTGAGGACATGTTCATCGAAAAGGAGGTTTTAATGTTTAGGATATGAAATAATGGTTGATTTTGGTTACTAGTCTGAGACACACATTTGAGGACCTCCCCATTTACCGCATATTATTATCAGGGGATTTCAATGCATAACCCATAGTGTCTAGTGGTGGTTTCTTATCTGATCCAATTAGAAGGTTTGAAACACATTGTATTTATTAAGAGGATAGGCGGGGTGTGCCAATAAATTGGTTAGTTTAAAAAACCCATTTTTTATTGATTATAATGCCACACCACACACTGGAAGGTGAGTCTGAAGTGAGTAAATCTAGGGATTACTTCTACAGATGTTTTGGAAATTACCATGATTATCTACATGTATGTTCGGTTCAATTTTTATGCTCTTATTTTATGGTTTATTGATATTTTATACTTTTATAAATAAGGATAATCCTATTTATAACAATGAATAATTATCTTCTGGTTTGGTTTCTCACTTGGGTTTTTGATCTATGAACCGGACTTCTGGGAATGGAAATCTATGATAAACCTAAAATTAGTGCATGTTTATTGAATGATTAAATAGTGTGTTAGGATATTTAAAAAATAAAAAACATATTTTCATAGTGTATTTTCAAACTAGTATTTACGTACTATCTCTGGAATGTATATGCATGGACTCTATGGTGATTGTCTGTTGAGCTATTGTATGATCACACCCAAAATTTGTCACTCGTCATCGGTAGTCTCCTGGTGTTTTTAATTTTTTGGTTTTTGGATCAGGTTTCAAATGGAGAAGGTTAATCATGTGGTTGGTTGTGACAAATAGGTGACATGTATATCATTCTTTCTTTGGTTTTTTTTTGTTAAGTTTCATATTCTTTAATTTTACTTAGTTTTAGTTGAATGTTGGATACTTCTGTTGTATTTATTTTTATCACTGGATTATTGTTTCTTACCATGTACCCTTTTTTGATAATATGATCCTTGTTATGAATTGGGATAAATCATTACCACAATGATAAAATAGATAATCTGTGCTAGTTTCTATCTTGGGAAAATTGAGGACACATCTCAAGACTTTTTGCAGACTGGGATGGGTGTCGAGTCAAATGCTATCATTGACTTTCTAGTGATAATGACGATCTTATTATGTTATTCATTAATTTTATGAATCAAATTGATTGTATTTATCCATGTTCCATAGTTAATCAACATCAACATTTGATCTTCTCATCATCCTATATAATCTCACTTGATTATATGGCTAGCCCAAGATAATTTCCCTAATGAAATGTGTATAGAGAGATATTAGGATATATGTTTACTAAATTAAAATACATTAATTATAAAATTTATATAATACTCCGGATAATGGATCCATTCCATGGAACTTCTAATGCAGGACTTCAAAATGCCACACCTAGGTTAAACTATACAAGTCATAAATAACACCAGTTTTGAATTTTGCATCTCAGGTCTCAATGAGCAAGAAAATCACTTGGTCTAGAAATATGTAAACACATGTTTAAGTGTATTTAATATTTTTAATATACTAATTTTAGATACATATAAAACCCTATAGATAATTCAATTCCTATATCCTATATCACCTCATGTCTATAATCTTTTTTGAAAAGCTATTCTCATAATGATTACATAAATCACAAACTGTGCCCAAGGGAGTTACAAACTAACTCTTATGAAATCAATCCTATCATGATGTGAATGGATCTATACTGGATGAAAATTATCATATAAATAGGAATATATAATATTTAAATTTCATAAATAATTTAATAAACATGAATTTTAATAAAATCAGATATTTAATTAAACAATTTATCTATTTTTCAAAACATGATACAATTATGAACTATTATTAAGTAAAGTTTATAGTAAAAAATTTATAATTTAACATGAATGTTAAACCTTTTATAATTCAATATTTGTTGTATAAAAATTTTATTTAATATAAATGTCATATATATTTTTATTTTATTATAACCTTATAAACATCATATGATATCTAAATAATCAATTTATATCTTAAAAAATGTAATTTAATTTTTGAAAAGGGGATTTAATATATTAACCATTAATATTTTGTAACATTTTTTCATTAAAATGTTGTTAATTAGTTATAAAAAATATGAAGAAAATTATCTATGTTATAAAATCCAAAAAAAATAAAATATCCCAAAATTAAATTTATTAAGATTTATAAACATTTTATAAAACAGAAATTTCATTCAATATGTTAAAAATATTTTTTTAACAATATATTGTTTACCCATATGCATAATCCGTATTCTATATAAGGGTGTCTACCCTATTAACCATACATGGGTTTTTTGAAATCCTTTTCATGAAGGTAATTTTCTCCATACATTTATTCATCTTATATTTAACGCGCAACATAAAGGAAATATGAATATTAACATTACACAACTCATTGTATGTCAAGGGAAAATGATATTTCCCTAACATGAATTCTTTACAAAAGTATATGTCCTTATTTAACATTACACGTTAGGGAATAATACTAATGTACCTTATGTAAACCCCTTTTCATAATGTAACTACCATTATACAACACATATACATAATGTTAAGAAATAATTTACCCTTATACTGACCTTTTTGGTTATGGTATAACATTAGGGATAATCATATTTATGTGTACACAACAATGAATCATAATGGATCTATGTTTCTGAAACCCATTTTCATATAGGTGATACATAGGATACCCTTATGGAGACTTTATTAATTTTAGAATGGCATTTACACATCTGATCTATGTAAGGGTAAATCAAATTTAGCATTACATTTCTTATGTAAGGATCCGTAATCCTCTTCCAATTTTATATAACTAATATTTTTCTTTTTTTTTTATTTCGAAAAAAGATATAAAAACATGATTACTTATTGATGAACCACCGTTTGATACCATATATAGTTTTTATAATCATTTATTGATCAATATTTGGTGAAGAAAACCAAAAACCACACGAGATCTATCTTCAAGAATCAATGTTTAGAAAATTTTGTAAAATGGTGTATCTGGAAATAAAGAATAATAAAAGTTTCCATCTTCATTATATAGAGTGTTCTTGAGGAATACTACTGGGATAAGTGAACAAAAATGCGCTAATTATAATGTCATACAACAATCCAGGGATCCATGATTATATCATGAGGATACCAACAATATGAAGGAATTATAACACCTTCTCAAATGTGATTAATTAGGTTTCATGAGGAAAAGAGTTTATAGTAGGCTTTTAAAACTCTCATACCCATTATGAGGGGATCTCATCCCCGTATATTATTCAAGCCCATGTCATCTCATATTCATAACACACCATATTAACATTGTATTGTTGGGGTATTTATTTATTGAATACCTTATAATAAATAGATTTATTAAAATTAATCTATTTGTAAAAAAGTGTAACATATAATTAAACTATATAGTACATGTAAATAATATATATATGTATATAATATTAATGTATCATTTATATGAAAAATATATACATTTTATGAATTATAAGACTTTCAATTTATATATTTCATGCATCATACGCATGTGTACACGCATCTCATGCATATACATTTTAGTGCATATCAAATATATATCATATTAGAAAACATTACCCAATATTGACTATGCCTGAGAAATAAAAATGTTTCAGACTATAAAATGAATAAATTACTTTTTTGTACCTTTTATTGATTATTATTATTGCCAATGTAGTTTTTATGCTTAATAAAGAGTATAACAATGATTAAAAATAAAAAACCTCCTCTATGGTGTATTGATGGGTTGGTTAAATCACTCGATTCTTATAAAATACTCCTTCCCCACCCATGATATGCTAAAATTTCTCTTGGGTAGTGGATTATGGATAAATAGATAAATGGGAAGAATAAGAATCACTAATGGCTTAGTCCTAATGAATCACACCATCTTTATGGTGTTTAATTTCATATACTTCCATTAGAATTCTCCCATGAATTAAATCATATGTTTTTTTATTGGAGTTAATTATATTGTTTCCATGAATCACTCAAATTTATGAATGAAACTCCTCAGTAAGTTCACAATTCCAAATATATATTTAAATGATATCATGTTAATGGGGTTCAAGGCTACCTATTTATGAAATATCTTATTTAATTATATATGGGTATATCTTTTCATCAAGGGTAACTACATAGAATCCAACTACCCAAGTTGAGAATGGTATTTCCTATAAAGGTAATCTATTACAACTTTTTATTTTAGAATATATTTTTTCTTAAATAAATTATATCTGTTTCATATATTTTGTTACACTAAACCCTGATCTTAAACAAACCATGATAAGTAATAATTAATAAATGTGACTATTATTACCATGATATTAGACTAAAGTATATTAATTTGTATAAATAAATTATTAAATGAATGTCTAAAAATTTTCATTGATGAAAATTATTTATTAATTCCATGGATAAAATTACTCAATTTTAAATGTCAGGGATAATATCTATTTATGGTTAACGATCAATTTTTTAATTTTCAATATTTCCTCTATATTTTTTATATTGATCTCTACGAAATACTTATTTTGAATAAAGATATTGTTTTAATGAAAAAAATTAAATATTACTTCATAAATTGATTTTAAATAGGTTATAATTGATGATAATATCTTTTGAACATAGAAACAAATATTTCTCCAAAAAAATTTCTAGCGTGCTAGATGTATTTTATATTAATAAATTGAATTAATTTTTTATTAATGAATGGTTTTAATGAAGGGTTTATATAATTTTTTAAAAAAATATTCTAATATTTTTTCAATTTTTTTTACTAAATATGAAATATGAATTAATTCAGTTCTATTCTTATAAATTAATTTTTTTAAAACTGTTTTTGTCGTGTTTTGAAAAATAAAATATTTAAATCACTTATAAAAATTTACCTAAATACATGTTTCATATTTTTAAAGTATAGTTTATAAATTAATTAATTTTTTCATTTCCTTTATTGGTTATTATGGATAGGAATTGAGAAAGAAATTCATTAATATGGATATGTTTAAAAGGATTCCATATGTGTTAGACTAAATAGATAAGGGTCTAAATAAAAAAAATCAACAGAACATAAGCTTAGTGGATTTACACCCAACCTTATTATATACATTAATTTTGATTATAGTCATTACATATTAACTTGAATATGAATTTATTATATTTTAATGTTTTCTGAATTTAGATGAGTGCCACACTCATCACTAATAAAAGGGAACCTCCATTATTTTATTCTCCAAAAAAACTTACATCCTTTAGATTGACCAATATTTTTTCATATTCTCTGAAAAAATAATTATATTTAACCTTTATGTGGAATTATTTCCAAAAAACATATCCAGTAATCCATAAGGTTATATTCAATGGAGGATGCCCAATGAAGAGGTTTGTGTTCTTACCATTAATTTTTTGTGTTTATTTATTCATAAACATACTAAAAATGTTCTTTAACCATATTAAAATTATTAAACACATATATATACTATATAAATATGTTTTTATGTTAATTTTAAATGGATTTTCTCTCTATTTCTCATCAGTTAGAAAACGATGATGTTGTTCTTGCATGTGTGTGGACAACCACTCCATTGAAGCAATTTGATTCATTTTTTTTCATTTCCACATTACAGGTATGGTAAAATGATAGATTACATGAATGTATATTATATTTTTTTATAATTTTAATTATATAAAAATAAATTATTATGTATATTTTTTCCTCCAATCTATATAAAAATTAAAATAATCACCCTTTCTTATGTAAAGTCTACTATCTCCATGATGTGATGTAATTCAATTTTCATCACCAATTTATATGAATAGAAATAAAATTGTATATAATGAACAAATATATTAATTATTATATTATTAAAACTTTTTATATGTTTATACCATGACCATTGTGTAAGGATTTGTACCATCAAACAAAAACATGTATGGGGAACAGACCAATTTTCTCATGAATTTTCATTTTAATAAAGAATTATTTATAGAAGGGTAGTTATGAAAAATAAAGGGAAATATATATAGTAATATTTATGTTGATATGGTTTTGGAATATTTTTATCATAAATATATATTATAAAAGGGTTTTTTACATATATGAAATATATATTACCTGAGGTAAGTGTTTATGTTACAATTTCTTTTATTTTCAAGATTCCCATCATTAAATTTAAATTAATTGAAATTATTTATATTTATAGTATAAATACAACATATTTTCCTATAATTTATTAGTTATTGAAATTTTCAATTATTAGTTTCATTTTCCAATCTTTGGTACTTAATGTTATCCAGAAAATGTATTTATGAAAAAATGACAGTATTTCCTATTTATTGGAAAAAAAGTTTACTTCCATATCCATGTTAAAAAAAATTTACAACTGTTTTTATCTAAACATAAATATTTGATGAATAACATTTGTACAACCTCTGAATTTGTAAAAAAATTATTAAGAGGAATATTTTAAAACATATGAGGGTGATTCACTTTAGAATTTTTTCAAAAGTGTTATAATATTGTTCTCTTTTAGTGTATATTTTAATGATATATTATCATATATTTGTGAATATTATTTTCCTTGAAGAATTTTTTAAACATTTCTATGTTTATTTTGAAATATTTTTTTCTCAATATCATGTTATTTTAAGTTTTTTAGGATAAAAAATAGTTTATTTCCACCATTTTCATAAAATTGTAAAAATTATCTTTTAAAGGAATATTTCATCATTGTAAACATAATTCCCAGATTTTTATGATTAAATTGGGTAAAGGTATTATAATAGCATCAACATTATTTCTCTGGATGTATTACAATAATGATGTTTTATGTATTATTCTACGAAACCCATTATATTTAAACTAGTTTATTAAACTATGATGAAATAATGAATGTTTTAATGAATATGTAAAATTACTTTCATCATGTGACATATAATTACACGATAATGAAATATTTCTGAAACCCATTTCTTTTACATGGGTTATGCTATAAATAAATGATGAATTTTTTCATCATCTATTTGAACACTTTTTTTATAATTATTTTTTTGTTATTGGTGGGTCTAGAATTATATATCCCTCCAATGTGTTGGGTTAAACATTATATCTCATATGATAACTATGTTATGCATGAACTTGGTTTCATGTTCGTAACATTAATCTTGGACCTATTCAAATTACGAAATAATCACAATTTTGTGCATGGTCATTGTTTTATGTATATAACTTTATATGTGGACAAGATTAAATATCCACGATATGAAGAGAAGATGTATATTTATTTAGACATATTCACATTGAAATGATTTACCATGTTTATGCTTATACAATGTTCATATGTTATATTCTCATGTTATACTCCATGGATCTTGATTTTGGATTCCTGACTATACATAAGGCTTTTTCCATGGTAAAATATTTATGAAATTACACATGATTTGTGCTCTTAAATGGTTGTGTATGATTTTTATATGATATGAAAATATTCTAATACCCTTTGAATTATCTTATTCTCACCTAAGATCATTGAATGATATCTCAATGTTTACTCTTACTAAGGATCTATGCTCATCCCTTATTATGTTTCCACCTTCTTTATGTTATAAAAATGGATTTTTAGTATGGTAATTTTGGAAGGGAACTTTATGTAAATTTTGTTGTGATATAAGATGAAAATAATTCATGAAAATATGTTTTTATATAACTTTTTTTCTAAGAAACTAAAAATTTACGGTCCACAATCTTGTACTATTCTGATACATTTTGAATATTCATTAAAGATATGTAATACTTATATTAGAAATAACCATGTTTATATAGTTAGTAGAAGAGAATTAATTTTTTATTTTTCAACACTAAGATTCTAAAACCATGGAGAAAAACATAGTGATATGTTTAAGTATAAGATAAAATCATGATGTTTTGTTAGTGTAGGGATTGTGTGTTTTACTATAAATAAAATCCTTATCAAGATACAAACAGGTGGATGTATTATTTAGAAGATATACACCATAGGGTAATACCCAAGAAAATAAAGGTTAGGTAATAACTCGATATTCGCATAATCCATATAAATGATGCCTAAATTCACACTTGGTATTAAAATCCCAAAGGATATACTACAGTTAATTCAAATTATATTTTTGAAACATTATGTGTAATGAGAGGATCAAACCAATTTTAACCATATGCCATATAGGAAAAACCCATGCATTCTTGGGTTGATAAAAAGGTGTCATAATTTAGGAGATATATGAAATGATTTTTATAATTATATGATTTCTCACTATGGTTAATTATTTTTTATGATCACAATATAAATTTTGGTTTTAATCAATGGATAGAACTAGGATAAATAATTTGAACATTGAATTTGTATCACAATGCACTGACATTTATCAGGAGAAAACATATTATATATAAATTTTAAGGAAAAAAATTGTGGAAATAATTTAAAAACTCTATATAAAAAAGAATAATTTTGTTAATCATGTTTAACATCCAATAATTCCCTGGAATTATCAACATTAAATTTTGTATTTTATAAAAAATCATTCATCGTCATTTAGTGCGTATTCGAATCCAATAATTTCTGAGAAATTTATTAATATTATGGAAATGATGTTTAAAATTTGCTATTTCTTAAACCATGATAAATTTATTTTGTAATCAATTATATAGAAGGGAATGTGGATCAACGGTTGACTCTTATCAATTACATAATGAAAGTGTAATAAAGAAACTCCATGAAATGGGAAGAGTTGAAAAGGTAGTCCTCAAACTTTAAATTCCTCGAACTCTTCATACTAAAATGGATGGGAAAATTATAGAATTAAAGTATAAGGATGATAATTGAATAATTATATTTGATAAAAGTGTTACTGTAATTTCAAGGCATGTTTATACTTTATAATATATCTTGAAAAAAGATTTATCACTTTATTAGTAGCCAGAAACAAGTTATTTTAATTGCATTATCCATAAGACACTTTTTAATCTATGATGTTATTTTTTAGTGTTAACTAAATGTTTAAATAGATCCTAGAAACACTCATTAAAATAATTATAGTGAAAAAATGATGTTTTTATGGGAAATCCAATGGTGTATTAAATGAGGGTATGGAATTTGGAAAACATATATTCCAAAAACATATAAGAATCACTCTGTAAATTTACTAAAATTGATGTGAATATGTTTCTGATGTGTGAGGCCTGGTCATCAAGTTATTGAATATCAAGCTGAAAATAATAGGCCTATCAAATATAATGTATGATAATAAGATTAAAACTAATGAACCCCCAATAATTATGTGATTATGATACATAAATTTGGGAATTATTTATTCTAATTACCTAATTCATTGGAAAATGAGGGGAATGATACTCAAGTATATATGATTTGAATGGATAGTAGGGGATCCTATGCATTCACCATAACTGATGTGGGTCATGAGAATGAAGTGGAGTAAGATGAAATGAGCATACACTCATGAAATGAAATTGTTGTATGTGGGACTTTTTTTGGAACTCGATTATACCTAGGCTATTTTATAGAAAGATCATATAACTTACCAATTGATTTGATGATGATTTATAAATGAAAAACATATTGTGCTAAGATGGTTGCTTCTGAATTCTATAGAACCCTATAAAAGAAGATTGTGGGAATGTTATTCCTCAAAATCATTGTATTCTCCATGTAGAAAAATATGTGATGATAATGGACATGGGTTAAATCTATTTTTATAGATTCAATATCAGTATTAAAGGAAGAGAAGTCACATATGATATTCTAAACCAACCTCCAAATTTCTATAGGTGATAGAATTAATATGAATATCCCATGGAAAATTTATCCATTTTATGAGTTTTACTACCTATTACTGAGGGGTATTTATCTCAAATGACTGGATATGGACATAAAATCAAAGATATAGTGGAACTATATCTATGGTGAAAGGTGTTATATATAAATTGTCAATAATAATAGTAATTATATATTAATAGAGGAGGAGTTTAATATGTTCCATAGGAGATGGTAATAGTTGATAAAATATTATTACTCGTCAATATATTACATATTTGGAAATGATTACAAGCTGTATAATGATTTGAATTAGAAAGACCATTAAATATTATCAATGTTGTAGATTTGCAGAGATATAATTCTTATTTATTTTTCAATAATAAATATTTAAATCATGATTAATGGGAAATATTATATATTTCTCATATGAATGCTTAAACATCCATCCATGCAAGTATTAATTAGTAAAAAATCTATATTAATCTGGAAAATAAGGTGATGAATGTTATTGGGATTAATAATTATAATTATTCAATTATAAGGGTTAGGATCCTAGTATGTGTCCCTTCAATAAAATATTTAATGAATGATTTATTAGATTAAGCTTACAGTTCGTCAATCATTATAAATCATTGAAATATGAATATGTATAGAGATATGAAATAGTATTTCAATGGGGACATCATAAAAAATAAAAATTATATATTGTTTATCTCGATACCTGCTTAGTAATTATGTTGAGTATGAGATATAAAAGTCTATATGGATGCACCAACCATTTCCCAAAAAAATGGAAATGCAAAGACATCACTATGTACTTCATTATAGATTTCCCTAAAACATCTAAATCCCTTAACAAAATTTGGGGTTTAGTCGATTAGTTTAAAATTTTATCACTTTTTCTAATATTAGACAATATTTATCCCCTGATCATCTTTATGGAATATAAATTAATGAAATGGTATGGTTTCAAGTATTACCATAATCTATTTCATCTAAGTCAGATCCATGGATTAACATTACTTTTCAGAGAATTATTCAGGAATAATTCAATAAAATGTTAAAATTCAACACTACATACCATCCAAAAATAGATGGTTAATATGAGGGGACCACATAATCTATATATGAAATTCTATAATCTTTATCTATATATTTCAAATTTCGTTGGGGTCAACACCTTCCTCTCATTATTTTCGTCTTAAAACAATATATTTCACTCAATCACTCTAATGGATCCATAAGAATACCTCTATGATAGAATGCATAGAGCTCAAATATTTTGTGATAAATAATTTTAAAAACTATATTAAGAACTTTATTAAATATATAAATTATAGATAATGTTAGATTTATTGAAGACGACATTATGGCTTCTTATATATGATATAAAAATTACACAGAGAAAATCATTAGTGAGATCAAGAATTTAAATTTAGTGACAATTTATTGTTATGATTATCTTCATAGTATAAGGTTATTTTATTTACATAAAATGTAAATATGATACATACATATATATATATATATATATTTATTAGTTCCTTTTTTTCTCTAGTTGATAGCGTACCAGTTTGTTCTTCCACTGGGCATCTCTTAAGTTCATGATGTTTTCCACATATCACATTTTTGGAAGTACATAACTAATCCAAATAATAAACTAAAGATACTCATATTACTACATTAAAATAACAGTACATATAATGAAAACCATATGGAAATCATGGATCATTGATATATTGTTCTATGAAACTAGACTACTCACCTAGTTAACATTTTCTGATGAAATAAAAATTGTAAGGTAGCTATGTGGGAGCCCAAGGATATGATGAGGTTGATGTATCCTATATTTTTTAAATCAGAGACATGGAAGTTAGAGGGTAAAATTAATTTATAGAGTTTAGAGTGTAATAGTAGGTGACTTTATTATATATCCATATGTATGTAATTTTATGTGTTTGGTAGAATGTCTTTCCCGCAACCAGATGATAAATGAACGTGCTATACTATTATTATTTTAAATTTGACTATGATTGACTATTTTTTTAATAAAGGGTATTAATTGGATTATATAAATTATTTAAATATGTATAAATTTTTCCATAATGTAATTTAATTTATTAATTCATAGTAAATAAGTACCCAATTTTAAATGTTAAAATATCATTTTTTGTTAAAAGACCAATTTTTCAAAGTATTATGTATATCTATAAATTATGTTCATGTTCACTAATAACCTATTATTTTTCGGAAATATATTGTTCTCTTGAATTGAAATAACAAAAATAATTCATATATTTATTATCAATTAGTTAGATGCACAGATAAAATCTTTTGAAGGTTAAAAAGAGATATTTCTTAGAAAAACATATACTATTAGTAAAGTATTTTAATTTAAGAAAATGAAATTTTCATTATTTATGAATTGATTTAATAAAAATTATAAATTATATTAGCAATAAAATATGTTAAAAAAACTACTAGGTTTTCTTAGTTGAGTAATAATAACAAATTTAGTATTATTCTTAAAAAAGTATTTTCTAAAAGTAGTATTCGATGCATTTTTCAAAATTAATTTAAAATTATAGTATACATCTTATAAAAAATTATATTGATAATTTTCTTATATATTTTGAATCATTATAAACAAATTAATATTTTATTACAACTTTATTTGTTTCATTAAGAATAATAATTGTTGTCAAAATTCATTACTACAGTAAAAGGTTCAATGGGTTTATAATGGGTTAAACTAAAGAGACAAGGGTTGAAATAACATAATTATATGTCTAAATCCTATTCATTAAGTTTATATCAACCCAAAAAAAAATTTCTTATATGTTTGGTTGAGTGTGTCCTATTTTTAGTTGAATATTACGTTTTTATATTTTAATGTTTTCAGTATTTACAGGAGTTCACTCCCCTCACTTATAAAAGGAAACCTCCTCCCTTCTCTTCTCCACACCACTCGAGCACTTTAACGTGAAGAATATCCCTAAATAGACTATACCAAAATACATAAATATTATATTCTGGTTTTTTGTATTATAGACATATCCATCTAATAATCGTTAATGTTCTTTTCAATGGGGGGTGCCTGAAGGATATGTGTATGTTCTTCTCTATCATTTTCATGTTTCATTCTTCTAAAACAGTCTAAAAATGTTATTTATCCATCTAAAAATTATAAAATAATAATATTGATTATAATTAAATATTATTATGTACATTTTATATCTATTTTATATCTACCTCTCATCCCATAGTAAATTATAACATCGCTTGTGTGTATCTATAGACTACTACCTCTCTGAAGCGATGTTATTATTTTTAATCATTTAATATTTACATGGATATATTTATGGATATATTTAATGAATATATATTATATTTTTTTATATATTAGTGCTTTCTTAAATGTGAATTTTTATGGACCTTTCCTTTGTTATATCTATCGAATTTTGAAAATAACCCTTATTCATAAATAGGGACTATCATCTCTACGAAGTGATGTAATTTATTTTTCATCACCAAAATATATGAATGGAAAAAATATTATATAATGAATGAATATTTTAATTATTACGCGATTATGATTCTATAGATGATTAAAACATGACCATGGTGATGTAATTGGAATAGGTTAACCAATCACTCATTGAAAATAAATCCATTTTCACATAAATGCTCATTTTGATGTGGAATTTTTAATAAAAAGGTGATTATAAATTATAAGGGAATAATATATAGTAATATGTATATGAGTATGGTAATATAGTTGATTGATAATTTATTAATATTTAGGATATTGGACAATTGAATACATATGATGAAACATGGGACTTGTCGTATGGGTTAATGTTCCAATATAATTTCTTTTTATCGTTATCTTTGTTAAATTGTGATTGATGGAAATTATGTTTTCAGAATACTTTAACCCCATTTATTTTATTATAATTTTATTAATCTATAAATTTTCATGTATTTACACCACTTTCTACATTATTCTCCTAAGATAAATGAGATGATTTTCTAAGAAAAACTGATTGAATTTCCTCATTGGTTGAAAAACGTTTTCATCCATGTCCATGTTAATATAAATATTGTATATATTGTTTTATCTATATAAATTTTTTTGATAAAGATTATTTTTACTATATTTGACATTATTTATAAATTATTTAATGGGATATTTTAAAATGATTTATATATGACTCATGCTGGACTTTTTTAAAAATGAAAAAAAATAATATTCTCTTTTAACATATATAGAACAAAGGATATTCCATATATCAGGAAAATTATTTTATTTCAATAATTCATTACATGTTTCTATGATTTTTTAAAAATAAAATATTTTTCTAAGTATTATAGTACGTTTTTTAAGATACAAAAAATGGGTATTGTCCATGTGTTCAGAGAAATATTCAAATTCTATTTCAAAACTATTGTTCATCTATGTAGATTTTGTTGAGGATTTTTAGTATTTACTAGAGATGAGATATTATGATACCATCCACTATATTTCTATAGTTTATTTTTATGATGAATTTTTAGGGATTATTATATGAAACCACTTACTTTCTAATGGGTTAATTAATTGGGGATTAAATAAGGAATGTTATTATGATACCATCCACATAAATTCTCTAGATGAATTATGATTTTGTGATGATGTAATATTTATGAAACCAATCTATTTTATGTGGGTTACAGTATGAAAAAATGATTAATATTTTTATGTTCATATGGAACACTGATGTATGGATTTCATAATGTGATGGGTGGGCCGAAAATTATGTACACCTCCAATGCATTTGGTACATCGTTAGGTCCCACGATATAACAATATTATGTGTGAACATAATTTTATATTCAAATAATTATTCTTGTATCATTTAAAATTATGACATGTTTTTAATTTTAGGCATGTCCAATATTTTATCTCAATAATATTATGTTGAGACCACATTACATGTACTTAATATACTGAGAATACCTATTGGTGTTTATACATGTTCGTAATGCGATGATTTGCTATGTTTATTCTTCTTCCCCATTCTTATGTTATATGATCATTTTATGCTCACTGGATCGGGATTTTGGATTCATAATTTTATAGATGTCTTATATTGGGATAAAATACTTATTCCATAACTCATGATTTATGATTTTGATAGATTTGGTATGATTCTGATATGTTATGATCATTTTCTCATACCATTTTACTTATATTATTCTATCTTAAGATTATTTATTGATATCTCCATGTTTATCCACACTAAGCATTTGAGCTCACCCAATATTCTGATTCCCATGTCCCCAGGTTATATAGAAGGATATTGAGTATGGTAATCCTATAGTGGTCCTTTATGTTGATAATGTTTTTCCAAATGTTTTTTATCTTCAATGAAAATAATTTTTAAAATATCAAGTCTATTAGGACAATAAACCTTAACTGTCCTTTGGAATGTATTATTGTAAGATTTATTGAATAGTCATAAAAATAGATAAGGAATTTATATAATACTTTTTTGACTTACTATATAAAAAAACTCCACATTTTCATTCCCCAATTATAAATTATCACCAATACATAGTCCTATTGGAACTATATACAACAAATATACCTCTTGTAGAGGTCTATCTATGAGAAGATATACATGGAATCTTTTATGCTCAATGAAGACAAAAAATACTCACTAAGATGATTTTGACTCCTAATACTCAAAGAGAAAATTACTAATCCATGTTTCATTTCATGGATCACATATTTATTCTCATAAATTATCAACTTCATTTACTGCAAAACTGTCACAATCTTTCATTGTATCAACACAAAATACATCCAATACCAAAAATAATCAATAAAAAATCATACTCAACACTTTTTGTTGTTAGTAAGGAAATTAATGAATGGGGAACCTATGACTCAACTCCATAAAATATCCCTGAAAATTTTTATACTAGATTAAAAACATTTCTTATTAACAATAGGTTTTCCATGGGAGCATTGATCCTATATGAATCTATAGTAGTATTCTACTAGACCAAGCAAACTATCGATATCAAACACAATCTTGGGTACCTTTGAAGATATAACAACCTAAATCTTCATTGGATCAAGTAAATTTCCAATATATGAGATGAAATTTCTTAAGTAATATATATCTCACATCATGAATAGGATCCTAGAGTTCTTTCTGTATAAAATATTTTTTTATATTAAATCTAGTAAAATTTGAAAATTCTCGATATCCCTATATTGTATCTAATAATAGATGAGGATTTCATCAATGATACCAACAAAAAAACTATTATATGATGGATATAATATCAATTTCATGAGCCTAATGTAATCAAGTGGGGAGATTTTAATGTGAAACATCATTACAAGTAACTCATATGGATATAGTGATAGATTAACATAATCATTGGTAAATCCTCCATAGAAACTATTATATTATGATATCTATAACTAATATAGATATTCCAGAACCATTTTTATCCTTTCAACTACTCAATTATATGATCAAACTTCAACAATTATACTTGTTTTTGACTCTCACTCATTCTATATAGTCATAATCAATTCAATGTGTAATTCTACCATCTATATTCTATTTTAATAGAACATGAGCAGCCTAGGTGGACAGACATGGTTAGATGAAATTTTTCATTAAAATTTCCTCAAACTAAATGTTTATATATCTTATCTCATATGGGGACATATTATTTGATATAAATAATATTATTCTGGTCATAGGGGTGTGAATCAATTAAAAAATTGTGCTTAGGAATTTGGTAAAACCTTATAATGTTAATTAGGAAAAATTCTATTTCCTCTGCTAATACTACAAGAAAATACTCTTCCACATCATCTAGAATTAACATGATGAGGACCCCTAATGTATGTGTAATTAGTTAAAATATCATGAGGTATAACACTTATCATCTTTTCTAAGGATCCCACTCACTTGTGATGGTGAATCCTAACCAATATACTCAATGTCAAATCACCATAAAATGATATAAATATGTCAAATACTATTCTATATTCATCTAGTTCATAATAAGGAAATAATTATTAGGTCCTATTTATATCATAATGAGGTTCCTAGAGAACTTGTCGCTTTTGAGAGTAAGCTCACACTGAGGACAAGTGTGGGTGAAAGAGTGATTTCCACTAATAATAGTATCTGAATAATGAGGTGGATATAAAATCTCTATTAAATTCATAAAATCATAAAAATTTATTAAAATAAAATAATTGATTGTATATATATTAATGATTCTAGGTTTCAATGTATATAATATATACATCATACCATTAACCATGTCAGAAACTACCTGATTAAATTCCTTCATCACGTGTATCTTACCTCGGCCTTGACCTCATGTTATTTTGTCTTGACAAGGACATCCCGAGGATGGTGTTGGTGGAAATTGATCAAAGAACAATCCACTCCAACCTATTCTTGCACCACCAGTTCCACTATTATAAATACCTCTACGAGGCCCTCCCTTTCTACCTCAATGAGGACTTGGATATCTACTTTGTCTCTTCCTATTAGTTCAATTCACAGTGTCACCCAAAATATCCCCCATTCCATGCTTTGGGGAACAAACACAATCAAATTTTCCTCTACTACCATAATAATAACATTGTGTATCTTATTACTAGTAGGAACCCATTTTGGTTCTCTCTACCACTATTCAAATTGATTGGGATATATAATGTTTATCCTTCACTGGTGAGACCTAACCATTTCATCTACTAGCGTATTCCAAAAGATATTCTATTAGAAAACATGTGCCTATATTAGCATTGGGGTATAACTAATCAAGAAAATGATTAATCACGACATAATGAACAACAAATACACTAATTTTTAGATGAACTAGGTCATATAACTAGACTTAGACTCAATTTGGAGGCCTCACAATATATTTTAATATTGATGAAATCTATTAGTATTGATATCATAAGAGTACCTCAGGATGCCATAGAACCATAGTGAATACAAGGATATAGTCATATTACACTACTAAAGTTCTTATACCATTAGTACTCATAAAATCTCTACATTTACAAGGAAATACATCTATTTTAGTTAAAAAATAATGTCTAATCAGGGTAGAGTGTCCTTAATTTGAATATATGCTATCAGTGTTCAAAAATGCAAAGTTTATCTATGAAAGTCCCAATAAAATAACCACCATATATTTGGTAGGTATACAAACTATATAGAAAACATGACTCACCCAATCATCAAAATCCTCACCTATTCAAGGATCCAACACAACTTAACACCTAGGAGGCCTCTATGTATGAAACTCAAGAAGTGTACTTAATATGTGGGTAGTGTCATCCAACCTAGTATAGAATTCAATTTACCCCAAAACTAAATTTGATCTTTACAAAACAGTTGGATGATCTTACTAATATTGTTATGGTGGAGATACCTCATGATCTGTTACTTATAATGATGCGTCATCACTCAACTGATCAGTGAGATAAGGTTAAATCATTTTCCTTATATCACCACGACACCACATCTATACCTAATAGAGATTTCTATGGTGTGGAATCTAGTATTTCTATATCATTACATATATTTTAAAGCATATTTGGTTCATTTGAAAAAAAATACATGGATAACAAACAAAAATAACACATCATATAACTTTGGTAACATACCATTATACATCACAATTAATGACATAGTGTTTTTGAGTAAATGTACATATTATTAGAGTCCTAGATAAAGGATATGTCGTCCACCTCCACTGATGACTGGGTTCTCTACTCTATAAACCAATTCAAATAATCTTTAACAATATATCAAAATGTTTCCAAAATAAACATCACCTCATTATTATCTTCAAACATCATACTTAGGATCCAAAACAGTCTAATAAAATTATGACCTGACCTGACACAATGGAACACCATATTGGTTGGTATTCAGAAAAGTGTTTTACACTAACCCTTCCTCCAATAGGCAAGCATTTTAAAACTAATACTATTAATTTATATGACACACATGAGTGTCCTTATCCTAATAAAACTTCTTATAAACACATTTCTCTAAAATAAAATAAAATATATTTATTAATAACATAACTACTAATTATAATATAATATTATTGTTACACATATAAGGCATATAAAATATATAATAAATTAATTAACAAAATTATGGGAAAATACAAGTGCCTAACATCTAGAACTAAATTTAGAATTAAAAAAATTGAATTTGGATGAATCTACATCACATAAACACAAAGGAAATACACTGCTAGATATCATCACCGTGGAGAACTACTTTGTTCTAGATCTACCATATACATATCCATCAAATTAACATATAACGAATTTATTTTCCTCATAAATATGAAATTTGTGGGAAAATTCCCATAAATTAGTGATTATAAACATACCCAATAGGAATACCATAAAAGATAAAGGAGAAATAAAACCTCTTTTCAACTCAAAATAATTGAACACCAGATATAGGGATTACGTTGTCTAAGAATGAATGTTGAATAATAATATCCAAAGAAAACATCCATTGAGATTGTGTGCCAAAGGGAACCTAGAATAGTCAGAGAACCATGAGTCGTGAAACGCCAAATGTATCTAAACAACCCAAATAACATAAATTTTATATAAGTTCTTTAGAATATAATGATTAGTCCTTCAAATTACTAATAAGTACATGACAATTGAGGGGTTATCAACCACTTTGGGGGTCCCACACAAAATCATGTGGTACATTAATCAAATACAGGGATACCTAATATATAAGTGGAGAATGACATACCTATCAATTAGGGGTTACCAGCTCAACTAAGGGTATGGTTTATCCACACCTGAACATTGTGCATTATTCAATGTGGTTACTAACCCAGTGTTTTCTGTAAACTTATCACTCATACAACAAATTCTTTATGAATATAAGGTACTCAAACTTCCCAAAACACCGTAAAATTTTATCCTTATTATGAAGTGATATATTTTATTTTGTTCTATAATGAAAAAAATCTTAAAATTGACTACTCATATTTTTTATCATAACACATGGGAGAGATGATATGAAAAATATCAAAAGAAAATTACTAAAGTACATGTACTTCTCTTTAAATGGAGTGTTAACCCCGTATGGTAGATGAGCATGTAGAACTATTTTACAATCATGTAGAGTCAAAATACTTGATCTATTTATTTAAAATTCATTAATTATAGGATCCACATGCTATAAGAGTGTGTAATTTCATCGAATCTCAATTCTGATTTCAAAATAGAAGGTGTTCTGACTAGTACAGATGATTTTTAGGTCTATGGTATTATCCGAAAATGTACCCCCATGCTCCCAAAGTCATATGATTCAATATAACTTTTCTTGTGACTCATATGGAATGTTAACCTCGTATGGTAGATGAGCATATTGAACTATTTTACAATCATGTGGAGTAAAAATACTTGATCTATTCATTTGGAATTCCTGAAATATAGGATCCAGATGCTATAAGAGTGTGTAAATTCATCTAATATCAGTTTTGTTTTCAAAATAGATGTTGTTCTGACATGTCCACATGATTTATAGGTCTATGGGATTATTCGAAAATGTACCCCATACTCCCAGAGTCATATGATTCAATATAACATGGCATATGACTCTTAGTCACCCAGAATATGATATTTATCTTCATGAAAAACCATAGCAAACATAGTGAGAGTTATACACTATGTGGTTTAGAAAACACACAACTTTTGATCATATAATAGATGATAGAAGACCCCTATTTTCATAGGATTAACACTTCCATATTAACTATTTCCACCACTTCCACTACCAAAAACATTCTTATCCTTTATTAGATGTTTACTTCTCAGATGAAGTTATAGTTTTTACCCCTCACTAATTCCTATAAATCTCATCATTATATAACCTCTGAGTTGATCCACATGCACCCATGAAGTTACAATACCCCCTCAATGTACTGGTGCATCCATCAACAGAGCTATGATAGGTTTTTTCCATTTTTTTATCAAAATGAGGAATGGGAAGATTGTGAGAAATACAGAGAATGGTGGTCGAAAGGAGATATACCAACCCTAGTTTGGACTCGTAACTGTGTTCATTAAATATGTGAGAGTCATGAGTTCTTGGAATTTAAATGAATCAACAATCAATTTGTATCATTCAAAATTATTTTACAATGTGATGTTTTTTATAGATCAAAGATAAATTTAAATAAGTATATTTATCTAAAATTCCCCAATAATCTGTTATCATAATCACATTTTTCTTTCATGCTCATTAGTATTCAAATAAAACTCTAATAGAAAAAAAAATTACATGTTATTTGAAATTTTATAAAATAAATAATGATGCATATAATTTAATAAAAATACCATAACCCTTGGTGTTTACATGGATGTTTCAATGATCCATGTTATATTAATGATCATTTACAATTCCGTCATAAATAATGATAATCTAAAAATTTAATCTTGGGAAATATCTAGTGAAGATGAATAATCCTATAAAATGAGTATTATGAAAATATTTGTTATAATAAATTAGTTCATATATCTGATTAAAAATTAAACAAGAAATTTACTAGTCCATGGTTAGAAGTTTTAACTCAATTATTTTATGTCTCCTAGTCAAATCCACATGTTTCATACATGAACATAGAACCTGGTTTTCTTTATGAGAATGTTATTAATCTATATTAATTATTCCCAATTTCATATACTAAAAATAATATTTTAGAAATATTATATTCTTTTAAAGACACTAGATTATTCAAAAAATTATCCCAACATGTGGATATTTTAATTAATACATTTAAAAATATTTAAATGTTTGAATCCAAAATCCAAGTCACTATATTCACACTCTAAATTCTAATTTTTATACTCTAATATTTACCCAGTATGTAATGTTTAACTCTTACCTATTTTTGCGGAATGAGATTCCACTTTGAAAAGAATCTTCAACAAATCCATTAATAATACTTTAATTGATGTTCATTTAAAGAAATATGAGTGTATATTAACTTCCAAAATGTTTTATATTTCACTAACTTTATTCCATATATATATATATGAAACCTGATTTCTTAATTCCTTAAAAACTACTTATAATCTAAATTACACTTTTATTTGAATTCTAGTAAATAAATAGTAAAACCTAAGGTGTGTGAGTTATACCAATTGTACCAATTGTCATCCTATTTTCCCACTATAACTCTTACCTAAAAATACGTAATGTATTATTTGAATAATTAAAAAATTCCAAAAAAATTTTTATCTTGAGAAAAAATTATAGAATTTATTTTCATAATGGGAGTAATTCTTATTCAATATATTTTAATATCTTGAAGATAATTAGTTGACATAAAATGTTTTACTAAAATAATACATTAATTATTCATTGAATGTAACTGTCTATCTTTTAGGATTTACCTATCCTAAATTCCATTAATGATCATAAATCACTTGGTTTATACCTAATAGAAACTATTCATTACATATTAGTTCGGATACCAATTATTTACTCTCCCAAAATAATATTGATATTAATTTATATTGATCTTGAACCACATGAATTGCATTCATACCTTTGAATTAAATCACTCCATGGATCATACTTTCCCCTATAAACATATATCATGTTGAATTTTAAGAAATTTGGTGAAGGGTACTTAAAACCATACATTATTAGAGGAATTTAGTTAATCGTGGTGAACCAGTCCATTACTCAAACATTGTTCAAAGCCTCTTTTCAGATTATCTTCGATGAATCACTAATTTTATTTGAAAAATTTGTCATTTTATTATGAATCGAACACATTTTTTCTCATTCCATCCATTCCAATTGTGATAAAAATCCAAATAGATAAGGATTCCTCAATTAATGCATCATGGTTGAATATTTACATATTCATACCCCGGAACACGAGGTCTCTTCTACCTATCATTATACCTATTATTATTGTGGAATTGGAAAATCCACTTAGGAATGCCTCATTTTTTCCCTTTTAATATCAATCAACAATAAATTGGATCAATTCACCCTTGAAAAGTCATTATTCAGATATTAATCTCATTATTATAAATATGATTTTTCTCCTTAATCCTATATATTTAATTAAGTTCCTTCTTTGTTAGATGATATTAATAATAAACCACTGGTTCTTATTTGATACATCATTTCATCCAATCTTCAAAATTCTCTAACACTATAAATATATTATTAATTTTTTTAAAGAAATCATTTCTTAAATGGATTCCCTTGACACAAGGACATGGGTTTTTTTCTATGATTCTCCACCATAGTTTGTGTTTTAGTATCCCACTACATGTGAATGGTTACATCATATAATGAAACTCTTAATAAATATATACATTGTTCTTCTTCTCTATAATATAGATGTTTTATTTTGATCCCTTTCAGTATTGAGCTCTTTAACATTCAAAAACATAACCATGGTGTATCAAATAGCTTTTTGGTAGTATCAATTCAATGTTTTCTAACTTTTATGAAAAATTACATTTATATTTAAAAAAAATTCGATCACTTTTCCAGTTCTATATTCTTAACATCCCTAACTCAACATATTAAATTTCACATTAGAGGAATCACAATATTTCAATTTTATAATTTCAAACTCCTTTCAACCACATTGAATTTTAATTCATTCTCTATTAATTATAAATTAATATCTTTCATTATAGATATACTATAATTTTCATATTTGATCCTCACTCAATGTTTATTTTGAGTTCAATAGTATTTTCCTTAAATTTATTCTATATTTATGTTTTTTCATAAACATCATATGAAATTCCTTTGAGTAAATTGTTTTTGATATTCAATTTTACACCCCATAATGTGATAGATTCATTAAAGAACATACCATATTTACTCAATACATTATTTAAAAAAATTATAATATGAATGCATAATCCACTGTATTGAAGATATATAATTGATAAACCTTCTATTTATAGATTTGATAAATTTGTAATTGCTTTAAGAGTGTTATCTATATTGAAAAGATTATTCTTGTATGACTTATTTAATGGATCATAACAACTTTCCATTTTAGTTGTGAAATATGAGTTTATATATTTGAAAGAGATATAAAAAAACAGTATTAGCATCATATTTATAAAAAATTAAATCATACATACCTAAATGAGTGTTTCATTTTTTGGAAATTTATTCTTCCCTTATTACACATTGATATTAGCAAGTTTTCTCTTATATTAATCATTAATAACTCATCATAAATATATTTGATTTTAATTTTTTGGGGGGGAGTCATAGTGTAATATTTTTTTCAGCATTCTTTATGAACTATAATGATTCTCATAACTCAAAAGAAATAGGACAATAAGGGGTATTCTTGAAAAAATAATCACTTATAACATTAGTCTTGATCCATTGTGTATTCACATCCTAAGATATTTCACTAGGAATTTTCAAATTAGCCACAAAATGTACAAACTCCATGACATAATCACTATAGTCCAATAGATAGAAATGAATCTAATTTTTTATCCAACAATTTTATTATAATTAAAAATAAAAATATTTATAGCCAAATACATACAATAAATAATAGTAATAGCTATATTTGATATCTCTAACTCCAATTATGAGCATATTGGATTTTATACTACTTTTCTGGACCACAGGGATAATATTTTAGACCCATCTAAATCCATATATAGGAGGTTCTAAACAATTATAATTCATATTCACTATGAATACTTAAAAATATACTATCATCATATATTTAGGGTTAGTTATAAGTAATTAACTTTAATCATTTTCTTAATTCCAAAAAACATATAAATTAAATAACATGCATAACATAATTAATTTTCTTAGATCAGTTACACTTTGTTGTATACTAGGATCATACATAAAACAACGTGTAAGTGCACAAAAATCCCCTAATATACACTATTAATGGATACAATATTTAGGATACATTCAATTTATTCTTAGTCACACATTATTTAAAAGATATTTATGTATATTTCATTACCAAATATATGTCACATATTATTCTTCATCAAATATTCATTGATTTAATAAAATATTTTATAGTATATTTTTAATAATCTGTCTAAAATATTGGCATAAAAAATAATGGAAATCAAAAATTCTGGATTTGAAATGATTCTATTAAAAAAAATTTATGAATCATTCTCAAAACCAAGAAATTTAATAATTATATAGAGTATAACTGAGTAATTAGACTCAAATAAGACTTCATTGATACATGAACACCTATACCATATTAGAATTATTAATGATGGAATCCCCTTTTTTTCTTCCCCCAGTTCTTCTTCCAAAAAACATGATTTGATTATTATTAAAGCATGAATCATGATAATTAAATCAATTTAACACACACATGGAAACAAACACACAAACACACACACCTATATATATATATTAATCCTATCAAAGCATTGATTTACTCATGTTCCCTTATTAGAACCAAATATATGAATGATGATATCATTTTCCTATATCTTTCTTTAACGAATTTATAAATCACCAAAAATATTTAACCCCTTAGATAAATGGAAATGATTTATTCATATTATCTCAAAGATATGAGATAATTACATATGGAAATCTTGATTATTTTTAGTAGAACTCATCCCCATAAATTTTAACAAACTCCAAAAACTCATTCCATATGCTCAAATATTTTAATTTACACTGAATCAATGATATTTCTAGTCGTGATCCTTTATGGATTGAAAATATAATAATTATGGTGGGGTGATTTTTATTCAATAATTAAATCTTTAAAAAGTTATATTTTAATATACATATCATATAAATTTGTTAATATCTATATTTCTTATCTCTTGATATTGATGCACTATAGAATGATTCACTCTAGACCAACACATAATCAAAACCAGCACAATTTTATATGTTAATGGATTAAATTACACATGATTCCAATATACCCATCACATATTGGGATATTGAGACATTCCACTTCATAAATTAAAAGGATTATGATTTTTATAACATTAGTTACTTGTTTTAATATCTTATTTGAGAATCAAAAACTTAATCCCAACTTCAAAATATGCATGATCCATATTTTATATCAACCACTTGATTTGTATAAATATAAAATATTTTATAATGTTTTTATCTTAAACAAAAAGTTTATATTTTTTAAAATACTAAAAAATACATTATTCCACTCTAACCTAGAAGAATAAGCCATTCTATCATGCACTATGACCTCATCCTTGTTCACTTTTCCCTTCTTTGTGGTATACATGGAATTATTAAAATATATAACTAAAACATCAATACCATTTTTAGTAATACCATGTTGAATAATCATTTTCCATTAAACCATGACGTGGTATACCCACATGTATGGTATGTTTTTCTCTTTGTTCACAAGACATCATTCATGCTTCTATAAATGTCTTCAATCATGATAACACTCCACCTAATTCTATGATAAGACATAATTTAAAATGATACATCATAAATTTATCTCCAAAATAAAAATTTATTTATAAATATTACACTATTAATATATTTTTAATTTTTAACAGTCTTCTTTTACCCTTTACATGACATAATATTTCTATTTCTTTTTTCTGTACACTGCATGTAGTAATTATAGAAAAAGTTCATCCCCTCCTAACGTCAGATACTTTAAATATAGTGTTTACTCTCATAACATATCATATATATCCATTATATATGATATTAAAATCATTCAAACTTTAGGTTACTAATTTTTCGCATCATTTATAACAAGATTAATACAACCTTCTGTAAATTTCAAAGCACCAATATGATCATCATTACACACTAACACAAAAAATATTGGTTAAATTAGATTATGAATATTTTCAACAATGATTTACAATATATACATAATTTTTAATAATTAGAACAAGTTACCCCTTGGTTGGAATAATAACCATACAAAATCCTTTGGGAATTCTCCAAAAAAATTAACTAGAGGGAAAAATTCACTATCCAGTAAATTGTTCTAAATAATATATATATATATATATATATATATATTAGATATTGTATATATCCTTCAAAATACATAATTTTAAACATATTCTTCATATATGTTGTACTCTTGTGTGAATTCATAATAGTGAATCACTGGAGAATTAAATTACATTAACCCTTGATAATTTCCAATGCATTCGTAGACAAAAATCATCCATGTAATAACTTAAACCTAACAAAACATTAATTACACATATTTATAAATATATTACAACATTTATATTACATATACCATTACATATATATATTTTGAGGATTAATACACATAACCCGTAGAAATAAATAACAAAATAATATTTTTTTTAAACCTATCAAGTGTCACTTTATTCTAAAAGACACATTCTTTCTACATGATTCACATAAAGACATTCAAAATAACCTAACTTAATTGTCATTATTGCTCAAAATTAAGCAATTTAAATATTAAGAAAAATGTTTAAAATATTACATATCGTCATAAGGGATAAATAAATACAATAATATATTTTTGGAAATGGGATTCATGACAGACCATAAAGAACAATTTAGATAGAAACATTGAAATCATATAGGATCATAAAGTAAATTCCAATAATGAAATACACTTAACAAACCATGTTTATAGACTCCAGATATGATCCTAAAACAAACTAATATGAATGTAGAAATAGAATTTAATATTCATCAATGTTTTTTGCAACCTCATTATCATATCACCAGTAAAAACTCGTAATGGAATAGCCAAACTTATTAATTCCAAAATAATTTCTGTGAAGGAAAAATAATTACCTAGTTTAGTGGGTGGAAATATAAATACATAGAAATAAATTAATATATACATTTACCATGAATCATGTAATGAATAAAATAAAATAAAAGTATCATTAATTTCAATACGAAATCATATGCATCAATGTTAACCCAATAACATATAAGGATTGAAATTTAACGGGTTAACCAATTCAATATTAATAATAAAAAGAAGCATAAAAATAGAATATAGATTAATAATGTTCAATAAAAAAGTTGATAAATAGTAATCTTATATAAATGAAGAGGTATTTGATAGAAACATAAAGATAAGGACTTAAAATTGTTGGAGGAAATGATTAAAAATATGACTTCATATTTATGTATATATTATTAATATTTTTTTAATTAATTAAATTAATATTTCTTTTGTTATTCATTTAGAGGTTGTTCGGTTCAAAATTCCAAAACATAATTGGTATAATAGTAACAAACAGTGATACATTCCCAAGGGTTCTAAAGGATCTAGAAATTCCAATTTATATCTTGGATATAATTCAATAATAAAATGTGTTTGATAAACTTTTTGTAGTTATAATTTTAAAAAAAATAGTAGGCATATTCTAGATTCATAAAAATGAATTTGATTATTTACATTTAGTATCAGTATTATTTTGAATTTTAGTTTTTAAAAATTTATTTCACAAAAGATATTTTTTTATTAATATTTTATTAAATCATTAAATTATGTTTTATTAATATCCTTTAATGAATTTTTATAAAAATAAAACATCATCATTAAATTAGGTAGCGTAAACCAACCACAAGTTAGTAATGTTTTCTAAAAAAGTGTAAAATAGAAAATATAACATATTTTTTTCATAATAAAAAATAATTATATTTTAATTAATAATTTTAAATTTCTTGTACATATTAATTATTTTATATAATGGGTTAGAGGATAATTAAAATTAAAATACCTAAATTCTAAGGCCAATATTATGACATTTTAATGGATTATCAAAAGGGTTCGATGATTGGGAATGAGGGATATTTCATTAATATTGGATAAAGATTGTTTTAATAAAAATAAATAAAAATAATGTTGAAAAATTAGAAATTATTGAAAATATTTTTAAGGAATATTAATCATATATAAGAAATGAATGTGCAACCTAGGATCCCTTACCTTTCCCTTTGAGTCGTCTCCTTTGAATTGAGTCTAAATACATCAAATGAGATAACTTTGGCTATAATATGGGCTTGGTAACATGTTTTAGGATTCTTATAGAGTATTTTTTCATAGTATTTTGAGAAAATAAATCTTTAGATATATTTTAAAGTGAGTATAATAAGTCATTTATTAACAAGATCTAATGGAATTTTGACAAATATTTCGTTCTTAAGTGTTAAGAATTTAATAATCAGGTATGAAGTCGATAATAAATACAAAATGAAATATATTTTAGATCCATAATTGTTTAAATGTGACTCATGATTTGTTTTTTATAATATTTTTATATTTAGAAATCATCTTTAATAAAATATATTATATATAGAATTTAGGGTTATTTTTATCGTCTGGTTTTAAATATATCTAGATAATTATAGAATTAAATTTATAATTTTTATATAATTTCTTATCCATTTTATTATTGATAGTATTCTATAGCTGTCTTATAATTTCAATAAAAAATTCAGTATGCAATTATTCTTTACTTTCTCTAAAGGTACAAAAAAACTATGTCAATATCCCTCAGTATTTTATTTTGTATCTACAAATAAAAATATATATTATTTAAATAATATATAAATTTTATTTTAAATATATTATCATGTAATATATCATATAAAGAATTATTTAATGTTAAAAATCAAATTATATTCTAATTTAATTATATTATGTAAAATTACATTTTCAATCGATGAAAAATTTTAGAAGGGATTCTAGATGCTCTACTAAACATCTTTCAAATTCAGTTGCACATTTTTAACGTAAGAGCATAATTTTTATCTGTATTATTATTTTTCTTATATTTAAAATTTTTCTAAAATGTTTCATAAAATTATTGATAATAATATAACAATAACAAGTAGAATATTAAAAGAATTTCAACTCTAAATTTAAAAATAATGTTCATATGGGTTACTCAATACGCAAAAAAAATTGAATTATTGTATAAATACTAAAAATAAAATTTATATTTATTTATATAATTATAAAATGTATCATAACATTCATAAGATCTCCATAATCATCTAAACATATATTTAATAATAATTTTAATGAATTATTTGAAACCTGATCTCTTAATCATTAAAATAAATTTTACATTATTACTCCGCATTAAATAAAATTGAATTTAAAATTTTGACTTTCAAATAGTGATGTTTTATATATAGAATATTCCAACATATTCAACATTTGTTTAGTTTTTTGTAAAATATTATACATATTTATAAACAAATATGTAATATAAATCACTTTAAATTTAAATTTTATTTTTTAAAATGAATTAAAATTGAAAATTTTCACTAAACTAGTAAACACATTGAATTAAAATATTTTATTTTAAAACAAATCGCTTATATATTTTAAAAAATAAATTAAAATTGACCTATCATTTTCAATAATTTATTATAATGATAATATAAAAAACTGATTATAATAAATGATAAACCCTATATGTTATTAAAAATACTTAGGTTTTCACATTATCTATCCTTAAATAAAATTTTCCATTGTAATTTTTCATTTTTAGTTTATAATAATTATAATTTTTATTAGGTTTAGTAGATTATAAAAAAACTGACACACCAAGGAAACATAGATGTTCATGCCTCATCCATCGCCAAAATATATGATGAGGAGCTCTTGATCTTATTTTTTTTACCTATTTTAATCCACAGGACCAAATATTTTGATGGCCTAAAGGTTTAGTAAAATGTTGCTTGATGTCCTCATTTTGAAGAGATTACACAAATTCCCTAAAAAAGTTTTAGTATTGGACCATGAATCCAGTCATTCACTAGAGACCTGCATTTAAAGAATAATTTCACAGTATATTCAGTAAATATGTTTTCTTTCCCTTGCTAAAATGGTTCGTCACACGTTCATACAACATCATTAGTCCATATGGGAAGAGGGTCACTCAATAGATTCTAGTGCACATATCTATCTTTTTATCTACCCACCTGATAATGACTGTGTTTCTCCCAACTATACTACCTCCTAAGTAGAGTTATATCATCTGACTAGTTCCTCTATGCTGATATTAATTTTCCAGGTCAGATATATTTCACTCATCTAAAATATGGGTGGGCATAAGGTCTGTTGATTGGCACAAATACACCCATAACTCATTAAGACCACCCACCCAATGACACATACATATATTCATGCTTCAATGTATTCCTATCACACCAAAATATTAATATAGTCAGTACCTTGATTTATTTTTCTTATATATATACATTCTCACAGTGTGGACCACTATTTTTTCATATATGTCTAAATAGATCCCCCCAATTGAAGATCTTCCTAGATTTCAACCTTATCCTGGTGCATATTATGGGGTGAAAATATTACTTAGGTAAGCCCCAAATGGTAGGCTATGAAAATAATAACAGTAATAATAATCATTGTCATCATCATCATTATTCATTCCATACATCCAGAAATCATCTGAGGCCATGTTTATTTCAAAGAAACTATATTTATCTACAATCACTAAGTTTAAAACATCATTAAAAAATGGATACTTCTTATTAAAATTTTATTTACTAAATAAAATTGATGAATTGAGATTTTTAAATGAAATAAAATCGTTCCATATTATACAGAAATTTTCATGAAATGAATTTTTTTTTATAGTTTTTATAATTTCTAGAAGGTGGTTTGAATATCTATATAAGAATATAAATAATTTGAACTATATTATTCAATAATTATTATTATTAAATCATATTTTAGGTAAAAGAATGTTTTCCATATTTTTATCCTTCCACATTCATAATAAACCTCTCAATAAAACATGATAAAACCATCTTTAAGTTAATTAATAAATGAGATTTCCCATTCCTCACTCACAAATCAAGTGATGAAAAAATATTCATTACAAAATGGGTTTTATATCATATATATTAACCCAGAAATGAATTTCTATAGTTAGAATATCAATAAACTAGAGTGTTTCATGGAAAAATATACATTTTGAGTATATAACACTTGAGAATTAAGAAAAACAATTAACCAATAAAACCTATATCATTCTCATAAAATGTGCAATTTTTCCACCAATCAAAGGATTAATTTTTTTAATGTAAGTATTTAAATTTCCATATATTTTATTACACACATAAATATGATCTATAAATACCATATGTAATATTATTCTTCATAACATGGGTAAATTTAAAATAATAATGGTGATATCAAATGCTTAGTAATGGCGCACATATGGGATAACAATAAAGGATAATTAGTGATTACATGATAAACATGTTGGTATGTTTACATAATCATGTTGTGATTATATGACATAATTAAATCATTAAATTTGCATCATAGATTATAATTTTTGAATCATGACATAAGTATGTTTTCACAAATAAGTTGATATAAGAGGATCGTGGAATGGTCATAATGTATCCATAACATAAAACCTGACATCATAAGCATATGTCAATGTTCACTGACATGAAAAAATAACATAGCAGATTGAGATCTATAGGTGTTGTGTATACTGCCTAGTCTTATACATTCCATATCATGGGATATAAAACATTACCCAATACATTTGTTGGCTATAAAATTATAGGTCCACACATTAGCTCCAAATATTTACAGGGATATTTGTACTACACAAGAAAAAATTTATGATTTAATGAAATTAAAATTAACATGAAAAAGAAATGGGTTTCGTGAATATTTAAGAAAACATTATCACAGTTCAATATTAGAAAGAGTATAGATGGAATTATTAGATCAAATAAATGGTGAATCATAATAATGATTGTAGGATACTGACATATATGAAAAAAAAATTATAACAAGATGGGTCACTTCCTAATATTGAATTATATCACATAATAATAGATCCTAAATTTGTCCATTTGATACCAAAATTTCAATATCCTAATATAAAAAAATCACAGTAGAATTTACAGTATAATAGATTTAAAATAACTCCAGTGGGGAAATATCTATTAATGTTTGAGTAGAAAATAGAAACAAAATAATTTTCAGAAATCTTTATTAACATTGATATAAAAACAAACTAATATGTAATGTCAAATAGAAATTTATATATCTTGAAAATAGGATATTGAGAACCATAATTCTATAATAATTCCATATATTCAAACATTGAATAGAAATGATGTTAATGAATTGAATGGTAATTTTTATTCTATAAACATATATGACTGGAATGAAAAAACATTATTTATCATTCTATAACATTAATAATAATATTTAAAATTTTAAAATCACAAAAATTGTGAATAAAATTTACATTTAAAAAAATTAAAATATGAAGAGGAAGACATCTTATTGAAATGGATATAAAAGCTTGAGAATGCATTCATGCGGTAAATATTAAAAAATTGATTCATTTAAGACATTTGAATGAAACTAAAAAATGAACCAAGGTGAAAACCTGAAAGGTATTTATTTTAAAATTTATTAAAGAATGTAGAGGATATTCTAATTGACCTTAAACTACCATTTATGCATATAATATAAAATTATTAAAAAATATATAGAATACGGTCCATGAGGAGAATGATTTTTTACCATAAATAAATGATATGTCTGGTTTCATGTAGAAGAATATTTTTGTAGAATTATGAGCCAATGGGAAGTGATGTGATAAGAAGGAATATAAAAAAAGAATAAACATATAAGAAAAAAATAATTGTTTTATGGGAGAAAAATATACAATTTTCCAATATATGAACATTTATATAAACAATTGTGAAAACAATATGATATTGGAAATTAAATCCTTACATTATTTATAACATTTCTTTCAAACGACCATGATATATAGAACATGAAATGGTGATTTAAATACCAAGAAAAATGATATAGTCCTTACAACGACCCAAATAATTGAACAATGTATAGATCGTTAGTTTTTTAGATGAATTAAATGGTATTAATAAATTCTTCTAATCAAGATAAAGAGGTCCTAGGATAGTCTGAGGCTCATTCATAGCCCAGAGCTCTGAAAAGGGGAAAAGAAAATCAGGATATATGGTTTGTCTATAACTGTGCGACTGTAGAGCACATCTGTATGGCCAGTTGCATAATGTTGAAAAGCCTTCTTGAACGGTTTGTACACAGTTTGGAAAACTGTGTGTAGAAACTGTGCATACATACAGGAAGGGGAATTACTATAATACCTGGTTTTTGAATGGTTATGAAAACCAGGATATCCCATTTTGTAGAAAAAATTACCATTTTCTCCTCCCTCCTATTTAAGTTCTAATTTTATTCTTTCTCCTGACTTCTGTGGATAGAACCCACACACCTCCTTCCCATTTAATTTCAAATTCCTTCCCCCTTGGATCTCTTCTTACTCCTTGGTTCAGCGAAAGATTATTGATTCGAGAGAGGCATTAGAGAGGCTAAAGTAAGGATTACCCTTTATATTACTACTTCCATGGTGAATCTCAAAATCAATTTCCCTACCTAGATTTAGGGTCTTTCTCCATATTTTCAGGGCATTGGACTCAAAATAAATTATACTCCAACATTATGTGAATACGAAGATGATATCTATTGGGTAATTTTATATATCCCTAAGGTTGGCATTCACATAGTTTTCTATTTGAGTTTTGTCCATTTAGTATTTATTCTGTCATGTCGCGAGCCGAAATTTTCTAAAATCCTCTTTTTTTTATTCCATAATGTTTAAATGACCCTAGAGCCTTGATATAGGTGAATTGGGATTGGATTAAGGGTTTAGATATCACCCTTGAATTTTTTGGACACTGAAGGGATGTGCCACCCAAATTGGCAATTCTAGTCCTATTTCCCATAATGTATCATTCTGGTTAGTATCACCTAGATTGGTTTTCAATTGAATTGGCCATTGTCCAATGTATACTTCAAGTGCACCAAGTTTTCTCAATGGTGTTAAGACCCCTTCAGTTACGAAATGGAGAAATGGGTATGTGGGTATTTGACTACAATATTTGGGCCTTGACACCTTGAACAAAAATGGATTTTCCATGATTGGATAACTGGATGTTTTTTTGGGAAAAGTGAAAAATTGGATGGTTGGATTTGTAGATGGCTAGGATAAGTTATCCCGAACCTTATATCAAATAGAATGGTTTCAAGGAAATGCACATCCTGCCCTTGCTTTGATTTATTTTTATAAAGGCATTGCATAATTGGTTTTATTGTTTAATTTGAAATGATGTAAGATGGTCTACCTTACATTATATAATGAGAATATTTATGACATAAAATGTGAATTTGTTGATGAGAGGCATTCATACACCATTAACCTTATGAAATTCATTGTTGGGAGACATGTTTACCACATTCCATTAATAACCTAGATGTATATATGGGCGGTAGGAATTCTTACCCCATGAAAGTTATAAAATCATTATGTATGAGAGGAATGTTTACCCCATGCAAGCATCGTGTATGGCTGGGAGGTATTATTAACCCATGATAGTATATTATATGTGTGGGAGGAATTCCTTTGACACACCATCTATGGTATGTATATATATATATATATATATGTGTGTGTGTGTGTGAATGAGAGGCATTTGTACCTCGTTCCAGTGATAACCTACACACACATATATATATACCTAGTGACTGGATTTGACACTCTAACATTTAGCTAAAGCAGGTAGACCCTCCAGCTGTCCTTTGGGAAACTCAGTGGGAGGTAAATTTTTTATTTGTAATTTCTTTCCTTTCCTGATATTAGTTAAACCATGTATACTTATGAACACCACTCGGATTATACATAGACATAGTTGGTGGTTCCCTACTGATATTTATCTCAAAACCTACTCAAGCTTACTTTGGTACCCGAGAAGACTGTTTTAATGCATGTGTCGATAAAGGAAAACAAAACACGTCTGGATGATAAATCATTTTCTTAGACTAATCTTAGGAGCAGAGGACCGGGCTTAGTCAAGAGATGCTATGGAATAGCATTTGGATTATGTTTTATTTTTTTTATTTTTTATTGGTATGTCCTCTTCTTGTTTTATGTTCCCATTTTTTACTGCAATTCCATACATGAATATCTACATCAGAAAATACCAACGAGGATTTTTTTAATATTATTTAGTCTTCCACTATTTACTTCATCTAAATGTATGTTTATGAATCTACTATTTTATGTTGTTGTTACATCTGATGTGTACTCTAATATGGAAGGTATAGTCTCCCCACTGATCTACAATCACACCCCCACTGCTAATTGACACCCCTAGATTATGGGGAGACACACTAGAGGTCATGTGGGCAATTGGTATCAAGGAACGGGTAACAAAAGATCCAATTATGGGATGCCACAAAGTGGTACAAAGTATTTCCTTTCTTGTTTTATTATTTGGAAACAATATATTGGATATTTGGATCTCTTAGGACTTGTCCAAAAGCCATTCTTGGGCATCACAATCCCATGTGCGGTGTAAGGACAAAGTTTCTTAAATTTTTGATGTTATTTATTCTACGATTAATGTTAATATCATTTTACTGTTTGGTGCATCTCATGTTTTTTGATGTCATTGATATAGATGATATTGGAATTGTGATTTAATTTCTCAAACCGATGAAATGAGGGTTATGTGGTAGAACAAGAATCACAACTGGAACTATATGAATATGCCAAGAATTTTACCATGTCACATATAGATTTTTAGTAATAATTTCCTATTCAGTGTTATTGTTCCTTGTTACATATACAAAATTATGCTGACACTTTTTTATAGGTTTTGTATCATTCTATGGTGTGATTTATTGGGTGCCACTCATTGATTCATAATGTGTATGGGACCTTATGGACCGTAAAATGGAATTCTAGTTAGCTCAACCATTTAAGGAATGATATAATGACATGGATAAGAATAATTTAAATGAAAATGACATCCAAGTGAGAGTCATATTTTGACTCATAAGGTATATGGGCCATTATGGTCCAGAAAGTGACATATCATTGGATTCAGCCGATTGAAATGATTTATAAATAGATAATAGCCTTTTTCACATGCATAACATAGAAATTTTACACAAACCTTAACATAGTAGTGGGTAGTGGGTGTTTCTCCATTTTTATGGCCGGTTATGGTGTATTCTAACTTCTATTCTAGGATTTTGAAGTAGAAAGAGAGGCGTGGTTGTACTTATAGGAATGATTTACTACTTGTCGTAGTTTTTTAAATTAAATCCCCTAAAATGCATAAATAACTTTGGATAAATTTTCGTGGCATTGTATAAATATTCCTCCATGACTTCATCAAGTCATGCACCCTAAAGGCAGTGAAAATCATGTTCCTGAGGTGGAAGGCTATGAGCCCCCAATTGTTCTTCTTGTTGAGCCACTTTTGGTTCCTCCTACAATACGTGAGTTAGGTTTGAACACCCAATTTTGGGTGGGATTCTTGTGTATAATTCAAAATATAAATGGTGGAGTGTCCCTACCCTGAGAATGGCAGAGTTAACTCCCACGTTTCAGCAGCAGCAACCTCCTACTCTCTTAGGGGATGGCAGACCACTCTCTACAGAGTCTTGGATCGAGGTGACCCTTTCTATCTTATAACTCATATAGATTCCTCTAGATAAGAGGGTAAAACGAGCTTCATAAATTCAACATGAACCATAAAATAGGTGGTGGGATGTCAGCACCCTACCAGGCCATCATAGAGTGATTGTTTTGGGATCACTCCGAGACTATCTTCAACAACTACTTCTTTCCCCAGACACTGAGGGCTGACAGAGCATGTGAGTTCATGAATCTATAGAAGGGAACCATTTCATTTATGGATTACAAATCCCTTTTCAAAAGTTTATAGTATTTTACTCATTCTGTAGCTATTGATGAGTTGATGTCTGCTAGAAGATTCGAAGATGTGATATGTTATGCAATCTAGTCCCAAGCCAATTCGTTCAGGATAACAATTATTTTATAAATAATCAATGTGTTCCTAATTACAATGAAAAAATTTAGAGATGGTGGGCGTGGATTCCATGGTGGTTTTTCACCTAAGGATTATATTGGATATTCTTTTTATTAAAGGTGATGTTTTGAAGAATCTCATGGAAGTAGTAGTGGACAGGCTCCTTTTTCAGGTAGTTCTCTTATATTTCACTAGTGAGGGGCACAAGGGAATTTCAAGAGCCAATACATGTGGAATAAATTGTAGTGTAGAGTATATGTTATTATGGGAGATATTTACCATTTCTACATAATATTCCCTCCAATACCTAGGGTTAAGGTACATACACCCACTCCTCCATCAGGATCGGGGTCGGTAAGATCATGAGAGATAGGTAGTTGGACTACCACCAGTCTATAAGGTCATGGTGTTGGTCAAGGCAGAGGAATCTAGGATTATGGTTCCCAATTCTAGCAGAGATGGAATAATTTGGGTAGTCAGGTAGTGACTCGGGGTTCTAGTACATGCTAGTTACATGTAATCCAACCTGCGCCGCAACAGCAAAGCACTAGACCATCTACTATATGGTGTACTATTCTGGTAGCATCCGCTATAGTATCTTCTTTGACTGATATATTCATATGTCACTAATTCATATTTGAGGAAATCCATAAGAGTTTGGGCCTCAACCTTTATTACTATAATAGTTTTTAGATTCTATATACACCCTTAGTTATCTATTCAGAGGGTGTTCTCCATTGTCATAATTTCCCCTTAAGATAGGCCAATACCTATTCGAATGTAACCTATAGGTTCTCGACAAGATATGTTTTTATGTAATCATAAATATGTAATGGTTAGTTCCCTATAGAACACATACTAACTATTACCATCCTAGTGTGATGTTTATATCAATAGAGGGAATTACACATATTCAGAAGGGGGAATGGGATGTTAATGAGACATAGTCAGGACCCGAGCCACAGAGCCTGGGTACTGTGGTGAAAATGATTTATAGTCTTTACCTTGATAACTAGGGATTAAAACAACCATTTTCACAACTATAGTAGATATTTTCACAAATTTATTTCTTGACGTATTCTATGTTCTACCACAGGAGTGAGAGTTCAATTTTACTATTGATCTTGTTCTAGGAGCGGCACCTCTTTCCATTACTCCTTATAGGATGAAACCTAAAGAGCATATGTAGATCAAGAACTAGTTAGTGGATTTGGAGATTAAAGTATTTATATAACCCATCAATTCACCTTGGGGTTCCACCATTATCTTTTATAATGTGGTGGATGGTACCCTTAGGCTTTGTGTAGATTTACTTAGGGTATTCATCAAGATTCGCTATCCGTTTCCCAGGATAGACAACCTCATTCATCAAATTTGAAGAAAAAATGTGTTTTAAAATATATATCTTAGTTTGGTATATCTTCAGGTGCATGTTAGGACTTCATATATACCTTATTCATTTTTTTGGAGCAGGTATAGTATCTATGAGTACCTGGTTATGCCATCTGTACTCACCAACGCATCGATTATCTTCATATATATTTTGAACCAAGTCTTCCACTAGTATCTATATTAATTTTTGGTTTTCATACTAGATGAAATCTTAGTGTTTTCACACTCAAAAAATGTACATGAAACCCATATTGACATCATGCTTAATACATTGGAATAGAATCAACATTATGATAAGCTCATTAAATACCACTTCTAGATTGATAATGTCCACTTCATGGGTCATATCATCTCGGTTTCAAGAGTTATTGTTGACCCTATGAAAGTTTGGGATTTGGATTATTTGGAGAATCCCAAGAACATCATTTTTATTCAAAGTTTTTTGGGGATTGTTAGATACTAAAAATGATTCATTCAGTATTTCACACACCTTGAAACGCCACTAACAGGATTGGTGAAGACGGATGCTCAATTCCAATGGTTAGAAGCATGGAAATAAGCCTTTTAGGAGTTGATGGGTGGACATAAATCATCGCTGATACTAATTATTCAAGATCTAGGTATGGCATAGATAGTCTATTATGACACATAAGGTATTAGTCTTGTAGCTATTGTGATGCAGGACGAGCGAGTCGTTGCATATGCTTCTCTTCAATTGAGGCCTCATGTATGGAATTACCTAACACATGACCTTGATCGTGATGATTATGTTTATGACATACACTATTAGAGACATTATTTATTCATAGGGAATTTTTTTGATGATCACAGACTATAGGATTTTCAAATAAATCATCACTCAGCAGTATATGAATATCTGGTAGTGTTGGGAGGTCTAGTACCTAAAATTGTTTGATCTTGAAAATCCCTACACTCCAGGTAAATGGAATTTTGTAGCTGATGATCTCAGCCGAATGACTCGGACACAGACAGTTCCGGATTCTTGTGATGAATGGAAGATTATGGACTTATTATCAGATATGCACGTTGAGGATCTGGAGGACCATGGTAAGGATATTCTCTCAACCTTATCGGTGACATATACTCTTCTATAATAGGTATGGTCGGTATAACTATCTGATCCTGAAGGCCTAGTCCTACAAGAAAGCGTTTCATATGATGATAAATCATCTATTCATATAATCAATGGGGATGATACTCTTCTATTTTTTGGTGTATAATGGTCCCATCAGACATCAAAAATGAGATAATGAGATATTTCCATGCCTCAATAATGGATGTTCAAGTTGGTTCCACCAATATGTATCGAGATCTACGATGTCGATATTGCTGGCCTAGTATGACTTCTGATATGGCCAACTTCATCACTTGGTGTTCTACCTATTAGTAGGTGATGAAAAAACATTATCAACAAGAAGGGCTTCATCAGCTGTTGTCCATTCCTATATGGAAATAAGATGATGTTTCGATAGCCATTGAAATTGTTTTACCGAGATCACCTAGTGGAAATGATGTAGTGTGGGTTGTCATTGACCATCTATTTAATGTCACATATTTATAACTTATGCGAGAGAAATGTTTTATAAATGATATGGGAATATTTTATGTCAGATTAGTGGTACATATTCATGGAGCACCACATTCAATTATTTCTTAAATAGAAACTTTTTTCACGTCACGGTTCTGGAAGGGGTTGCAGAAGCCCTGGAGTATGATGGTAATTTTGATCACGACCTATCACCCTAAAAAAATGGACATAATGAGTGCACAATAAAGGTGCTTGAATATTTTCTCAGTGCGTGTATTCTCAAATTTTGGGGTTACTAGAAGAAAAAATCCCTCTTACCATGTTATCTCATAACAACAGTTTCTAGGATATCATTGAGATGGATCTGTATGAAGCCTTCATGGTAGGCCTTGTCTCTCTCTCCACTAAGTTGGATAGTGGTAGGGAAAGCATCTATACATGGACCACTTCTATTTTAGGAGACTTTAGTGAAGGTCCAGTTGATTTTAAAGAGCTTGTTAATAGTCCAGTCCTAAAAATAGTCTTCTGCCAACATGCACTGGAAACTTCTTGTGTTCGAGGTCGGAGACTAGGTATTCTTTAATGTCTCATTTATGATGGGGCATAAACCTATTCAGAAGAAGGGTATGCTATCACAGAGAATCATTGGAACCATTGAGGTTGTGGGGAAGATCAGACCAGTGTATTACCAGTTGGAACATCCTATGAAATACAAGTACACACATGATTTCTTTCATGTATATCATTTTTTCAATTTTATCTCAACCCATCTCATTTATTTCATCCTAATGATGTTGAGCTGGATATGGATGCTTCCTTTATATAGTATCTAGTTTTTATAGTTGATCAGAGCATAAAGTCACTCTGAGGTAGGTAATTTCATAATATATTGGTGTTATGGTAGCATGGATGGGTGCATGATGAACCCTAAGAGTGGGAAGTTGATTTATGATATTAGTGGCTGGAACTCTTTGTTGTTGTACATCTTTACCCTTAGAAGGGAAACTCAGGGATGAGTTGTTATAAATAGGGGACGTAGTAATGACTCAGCTATTTGACCAAGGTACAAATAATTAGTTTTTCTTTTATATGTCTTAACTATTCCTAAGGATGTCATATAATCTAGATAAAGAGGTCACATGAGCTCTCAAGGCTCATTCGGAACCTGAATCTCCAAAAAGGGGGAAAGCAGACTTGGATGCACAGTTTCTCTACAACCATGAGACCTATTGGAAAAGGATTCAGAGACTTCATGCCTAGTTTTCACATGGTTTATAAAAAAAATTTCAAAAATCATTTGTATTTTTAAGAATTGGAATAATCATATATCATGGTTTGCACACTGTTTGGGAAACCATGCGTATAAACTGTGCAAGCCCGTTTTTTATTGAAAATGGCTATTTTTACCCTCCATCCTTTGAAGTTATAATTTTATTTTTTCTCCTCCCTTATGTAGATATTACCTAAAATAATCTTTCCCTTTGAAGATCAAATATCATAAATTTTGTATCTCTTTGTACTCCTCTAACTGGTGATCAAATCTTGATCTGAGAGAAACAGCAGATATACCAATGTAAGGCTAACCCTACGTACTTCTATTTCATCAGTGAATCTCTCCAAATTTTGCACTATTAAGATGTAGGTAGATACAACCTATATTTATGTTGTTTAGATGAAACTCATAACTTCTTCATCCTCCTCCAAATATATGGTCCATATCCAAATATTCCTTGTCTATGGCCCTAAGGTAGGTGGTCACATAGTTTTCAATTTCAGTTTTGGCAATTTCGTATTTATTCCATCATGTCGTGAGATTGAATTTTCAAAGATCATCTATTATATTGATTCAATCATGTCTAAATGGTTCAATATCCTTGATATAAGTGAATTGGTTTTGTATTAGGGGTTTATAGATCACCCATATTTTGTATGGACACCCAAGGTGTGTGCCACCCAAATTGTCAATTTCTGTCCAATTTCCCAAAAATGTCTAATTATAGTTTATAGCTATCTCCTTGGTTTTTAATTGAATTGGAAATTTTCTAATGTGTATTTGGAATGTAATAAGGTTCCTAGATGGTACTTAATCATTTTTGGTTAATGAATGGCCAGGTGGTTGTGTGAGTATTTGACTTCGACATTTGGACATTGATACCTAGACTTGAAATGGGTCTTTCATGTTGGAAAATTGGATTATTGGATTTGTATGATTTCTAGGATGATTTTTTACAAACATTATAAGTTATTTAGCTAAAATATAATGGTTTCAGGGGATTTCATGTATTTCTCTTGTCTAGATTTATTTTTAAAGTAATTGCATAATTTTTTTACATGTTTAATTTGAAATGATGTAATATGGTTTTTCTTACATTACATAATGTGAAGGCTAAGTAAATTTATATACTTATGAATTAAAATTTGAATGTATGGATGAGAGGAAAAAATACCCTATTCCACTTATGAAATGTATGGGTGGCATGCATGTTTACCCAACACTGTTGATAACATCAATATATATAAGGGCAGGAATCATTCATACACCGTTCCAGTTATATCCTCTTTATGAATGGGAGGCATTCCTACCCCATGCTTGTATTGTGTATGGATGTGAGGTCTTCTTACACCATTCTAGTATCTTCTATGGCTGGGAAGAATTCTTACCCAATGCCTGATATTATGTTTATATATGTATGGATGAGATGCATTCTTACCTCATGCCAATGATAAACTATATATATATATATATATACCTAGTGACTAGATTAGACACACCGGTGTTGAGACAAAAATGTTAGACACTCTAGGCGTCCTTTGGGATCCTGAGTGGGAGGTAAATTATATATTCTGTATCAGATTCTTTTCCTACTATTAGTTGCACCCTGTTTACTTATGAGATCTACTCAGATTACACGTAGAGAATGTTAGTGGTGGCCTACAGAGATTTATCTTACACCCTACTCATGCCACCATTGGAATCTGGGAAGATAATTTTCTAACAGGTATGGATATGGGAAAACATCCCTCGACTGGATTTTGACTATTTTTTGTAAATAGATATTAGGAGAAGAGGATTTTGCTTAGGGCCAAGATGCTAGGGAGAAGATTATGTATTATGTTATTTTTTTTTAATTTTGTATTAGTATGTCATGTTTTTATTTTTGGTTACCACTTTTGACGGGAATGAAAGTAAAGTATATATGTATTAGACACTACCTATAAGGCTATTGTTATATTATTTTGTCTTATACTATTTACTTTATCTGCCTATATGTTTATGTTTCTTATATTTTATATTGTTGTTACATACATTTTGTGCTCTGACATTAGGGTATAGTCTCCCTACGTATTTAACTTCACACCCTCGCGGCTAGTTGGTAGCCCCTTACATAAGGTGATATATGCCAGGGGTCATGTGGCCAACCATGGTTGGGGAACGGGTTACATGGAAGCCAGGTCCGAGACATCACAATCATGATATTACATTTCTAAGAGGGTATATATATACATTATATAATGAATTTAGGTGCATAGTACAGAAAATGCCTCAAGGAATGAATTTTGAGATTATAAACCCCTTCTGTACATTGTAATTAATTATGTATGAATTCATTGCAATATTTTTTTGAATGAAACCTAAATTAACATAAAATAAAAAGGTAATACCATATATTATAATATTATCATGAAATATAAATAACCTATATAATGAAGATCAATAATAATTTTTATATCCTAAAGAAAGTTAATAAAAATTATGAATACTCATGACATACAAAACTTATGAATTGAATGATAAAGAATGAGATAGATAAAATAATACTAAACATTATAATTTGAGTTTTTAGATGATATAAGAAGTCAACATGGTAGTATTTAGACAATATATACTAATTTATTTATTAATATGAATTATTCTCAAGGAATAGAAATTGAGACAAAGAACTGTTACCTTGGATTTTGAATTAGTTAGATACACTCTGTCTATTTTATATCAAACTATGAATTATTCATAATTTATATAATATCCCTGGTCATATTTACTACCTTTTATATTAATTTTTTTACTAATTCAGAAAATTATTTTTACTTGTTTTTTGAAAATATTGGTCATCACTATTGGTAGTTTAAACTAATCCCATTCTTTTTTTGTTTCATTACTTTCTGTGATCATTAAAAGTTGACAAGTTCATTATCACTATAAATAAAAAATTAATGAGTATTTATCGTAATATTATGTAGTTAATAGAGACGATATTTTTTTACACATTTGATATTTCTATATATTAATCAATGATTTTCTTCAAATTTCGGGCAGTGTTACAGAACCCAAAGAATCCCAAAATTCCATATATTAAAAATATTATTTATACTCAATAATGTGAACAAATATTTTTGAAAATAATATAATTTATAATAAAATATGTATATGATGTAAAATAAGAGACTACAATTTTAATCAGAACATGGTGATTACCCTAGATATGTATTAAGGTTCATTCGAATGACATCATTTGATGGTGTGCCATCATGGGAGTGTATTAGATGATAAAATAATTTAAATTAATTATTAATTAATTAGTATAGAAATAATTCAACACTTATTTAATTATATTCATATACAATATCCAGAGGAAACCACATAACCTATGAGAATGAGAGGGGTGATCATCAGTGTGGGAGAGAACATTGGATGGTCAATGATGGTGGATCAAGGAACTACGATCGGATTCCAAAGGGATCACTATTCATGATGAAATTATTATATAGAATCGTTGACACATTCATAAATCCATTATTTTCAAATTATTAATACATCAAGAAGGAACATATTTTCATTAATTTAAATATTCCAATTATTATTGAATTTTGTAATGGGTTCTATATTAGTTTTAATTCCTATATTATTCTCATTCTTTAATCTCATGGATAAATTTTATTATTTCATTAAACATTGATTTAATTTATTATGATAGAGTACTCCGATATTATATTTTTTCAATGATTGATATTGATGGCTAGGTTTATAATGACAATAAATGAATTCATAATCTTTATTCGTACAAACCCCCTCATTCTTTAGGTGTTCACCATTGGCCTATGTAAGGATGTAGAATTAACTACTCATACAATTGAAAGAATTATTGAACCTCAAGACACCATTGTTTTGTGTCTTAACTAATGAAGATAGTGATTTATATAAGTTATAATGATACAAAATTGATTTCATCTAGAAGATAAAGTGTCAAACCCCTGGATAAAAATTGACTATGTGAGAAAATTCTATTGGTCAATAGGGATATTAATTACCAGCTACCATAGGATTGATATAGTTTACCATAGGTGTGTCCTTCAATTGGAAAAAAAATAGATGAATATCCCAATGATATTTGTAATGTGATTGATGGATGCAGTTAACCTTATTAAATAAGGTGAATTTTCAAAAAATTACGCAACATAATGATGTATATTCAAAAAGTACACACATCATGTTGTCCAATTCCCATGGTGGATTGGGATTCTCGATGTGTTAAATATAAAATGGACATGTGGTGGACCAATTTTCAAATGAACCTAACATTTAAGCTAATCCATACCCTAGTGTAACACACCTAGGACAATAGGTGTTCCCATAAATTGTGTCCCCCAATAACATTCAATCAATATACCCTTTTACATTCCATGCCAAGAAGCAGTGCATGGAATGTTTAGGACCTTGTAATAAATCACATGTACAATAAGAGAAATAGTGTATTTTTTTAAAATGTTATGCCTATAGTATCTCTTTCATCAAGACATAGAATTTGAAACTTGTGAAGCCATACAGAGAAGAAAGATGAATAGAATGAAATAGTGTCCTCTTTTTTGGTATCATAGATTTTTTGTGAAGAGGTGTAGCTGGTACTCTTCTTTTAGCATTGTTGGATGACCTTGATAATCCAGAGTGATCTTTGAATCGATAGTGGGGTATGATTCCCCTTAAAAACACACATAATCTAAGGATTGGCTCCCCGTTTCATATAAAGGTATGATTGAGAACCCCCATACCCTGTACTCTTCCCTAGGCATGGGTCCTATATAATTGGGGTGTAATTCCCTCTTTATCAAGTACAAATAGACCGTGTGTCCTCCAGCCTTTTAGGGCCAACAGACACTCTATCGTATCATCCCATTAGTGAGGAATGGGTCCAACATATATGATGTAGTGATAATTTTATTTGGATAAATCCATAAAAAAAATATTAAATCTTGGTTCAATGAACATAATCATCATCCATATTTTTTTTGATGTTTAATTGCCCTCTATCTATCTATTTGACTTGGGTTCTTCAATGATTATATTTCTTGTGTTTATTATCAATTCTTATTAATTATATTGGCTTTTTTATTTATGTTGATTAATATTTTTTTATAGTGATTTCCAACTATGTATGTACACAATCAACTCTATATGGGATTTTATACACATGTCATGAAATTTAATGATGACCGATTTTTAGCGATGAATTTGGTAGGCCTAGTGTGGTGTGTATCATTTTTTGGGATGAAGATTCTACATAATCATTATTTGTATGTTGGGGAACCTTTTATTATATGACAGTAATGTATTTTTTCCCTAAATACTGATGATATTTTTTATTTATTCACTCTATTTATTCATAGAGGTTGTCACATTCATCATATCCTCTTGAGTTAGTCTAGTTTATATTATCATGAATGGTTGTGGTGTACTTGGATGTGTTCATGTATTAAATTTAATTAGATTAAAGTATCTCATTTTTTTTAATTTATACTTTACTCATGTAGCCATCCCTTGGCCTACTTTAGGTGGGCTTGTGGTGTCAAACTCATGTAACAACCAGTCCGGGTGGGGCCTTGGTGGGTTATGGTATGATAGAGTGATATTAATGATATTGTACGAGGGATTGTGATTTGAGAAAAATGTTTTGTGATAATTGTTTTTTAAATGTAGAACATTAGTGTTAAGGTATCTTGGGTTTGTTTTTCAATCAAGGGAACCTAGTGATGATCTAGTTACAAACATATAATCAAAAAAGGACAATGATATTCTACTTTTATACATAGTATACTGAGTAGTCGGTTTCAAGGAAAACTATAATACATGAATCCTAAAATAATGGTTCATTGAATTCCATGTATTTATTATGTTTACTCTATAAAAATTCATATCTGATCAAGGAACTGTTTAGCTTTCCGGATGCCTCTCCAATGATAACAAAATAGGATTATAAGACAGGTTCATGTGGAATACCTATTATGTTATGAGGCTTTGGTGAAGGGTCATGATGACAAGGTGTTCCATCTTTGTGGGTAGATAGTAGTACATACACCTAATGATAGTTGTGTGGACCCACCTCATATTGTTCATAATGATGTTGATTTTCATATTTAGTAGTGGGTTATTCCAGTGGTCTAGGAAAATGATGCATGTGGTATTAGTGAATTGGGTGAGATTCAATGGTATAGAACACTTAGGTTTCATGGATATCCAGACCCATATGAAGTGAAGTTTTCTATTTTTTATGTTTTCTATTTCCTAATTCATGTGAAAAGAAACCAATTAGATTATTCCAGTAGTATCCAATATATATCATGGTGTTACAAAGAACAAGTGGATTAAGGTCACCTAAACATTTTATGGGGATACCCTCTTGTGGGATGAGTCTTTGAACATGTTTCATGATGAGTATTTTCCTTCATCCTTCCTCTATATATAGATATTGGATATATGGGAGTTATAGCAGGTTGATACAATTTTTAGAGAGTATGTGTTGAGTTTCACTGACCTCATAATAAACTGACTCAACGTGTTATTGGATGTATACTTTGTGGAATGGATTTTTTTATAGGGCCTTATTGGGAAACTATGATAAAGAAGTGTATCTTAACATATTCCTACTTATTATGGAGTTCTATATCAGTCCTTGGTTAAAAAAAGTTCCTAGAAATTGAGTGTTAGGTAATAATCCCTTACAGTGGTTATTATAGAGAAGAGTCATCTATAACAACTGTAAAACATCGGAATATAGCTTTATGGGGAAGGGTTTTTCACATAAGAGTTTATAGGCTCATGGATCAGAAGCACATGGACCCCATTAGTCAGAAGATGGGTGGGGATATTCTTGTGAATGGGAGGGTTATGTGGGGCATGATTAACTAAATAATTCAGCTATAGAGAATTGATACGAAATGGATCTCCCTTCATGGTAGGGAAAACATCATGATCAACATACTAATAGGGGTTTTGAGGTATACCTTAGGGAGGTTTTCATATGGTGGGGATTTACGAGGACAAGTATAAATTGTAGGATAATGATATGAATTTCTTCTACATACCACCACCAAGTGTCCCACACTATTTTTATAGGGATAGTGGTTTATAGCATGGTTAGCTAAAGATATGGAGCGATAAACTAGGTTTCACCTGAGATGATTCAATATATTATCTTTATCTTCACAACATTATCACAAGTACTTTTATACATTTGATTGAGTTATTATTTTATAGTTTTACCACATTTTCAGGTGCTTTAGATTCATATGGAGCCTCCCCCCCCCCATTTTTGTTTAGATGCACCTATAGGCAATTTATCTAGTATTCCCCACATTTTTCGATAGTATTAGATTACCATTGATATAGAGAGATTCATGTCGAACCTCATGGTATTTTTGATAATGTAATATGATATCATTATAGGTATATAGTTAATATAAATATTATTTAGTTAGATAGAATACTACCGTAGGATATATACCTTCATGCGACTGGATGTTATGAGACCTTGTCTCAATGGAGAGAAGGACCTTCCAGTGGAGAGAGTGGGACTTTGGAGCAGGAAGCAACATCGTATCTCCCATCAGTCAGTGAGATTAAACCTGATTGAATTAGGTTTATCTAATACCTGTTTTCTAGAAGTAGTTAATAAATATAATTATATATTCCCTATCAATGTTTTTTGGACTACCTCTATTTTGAAATATTTACTTCTTTGTTGACCTAAACCCTTCTTCCAGAATGATATATCTTGCGGTACAAGGTATTTCACTTGTTGATATTTGAGGGATAAGGGTTTTATTGAATGAGCTTTAAGAGGAGCGATTCATCATACCCTATATATCCCCTGGGTGGTTTTTTTGTTGTTTATAAAGAATGATAAAAATAAAATGAAGATATTAAATGATTATCTTAACCTAAACCCAATGAAAAGTAATCATATGTACCCCTTCAGAAAAATCAATGACATATACAACTAATTGAAAGGTGTGAGATGGATCAAAAATATTTAACTAAGGTCCAAATAGCTACATTTGTGATTTCAAAATAAAGATATGATGAATATTGTATTTTTATGTGACAACCAGAACAATGAGTAACTAGTGATCCCCATTGGTATGATTTATTCCCCTCTTGCCTTCATGGAAATTATGAACCAACTCTTCCTAACATTCATCTACCAGTTCATCATTGCCTTTATTGATGATACTCATATATAACCTATATTATATGAGGATCACATAGAGAACTTGAGGATGTTCTTGTAATTTATCTTTGATTAGTAGTTATATAGTAAGGTCTTTATGTGTCAATTATTGATTACAAAGGTTCTATTTTTGAGGAATTCCATATCTAATAATTGTGTTGTTGGAAACCAAACTAAATAAGTGGTAGTTATTTATTCTAAACCAAACTATACCATATTATAGGTGAAGTGTTTTCATGATTATTTTCATGACACCCTCCCTCCAGAAATGCCCCTCCTCAGATTGAAATAGAGAAAGAGAGATAATGACCCTGAGTCTCTCCTCTAGTAGGCCCTGGGGTGTCGATGATCCCCAAGGGAATATAAATCTCACAAAATGGGAGGCATTACCATTTTATAGTAAACAAGATCAAGAGATAATATGTATCATCCCCAAAAACTCCAAGAAATATATATAAAATAATGAAAAAACCAACCCACATGCATTTTTAATACAAAACTACAACAAATACAAATAAACTCCAAAGATAATATACAAATGTAATGCAAAGAAACGACAAATAAAATGTCCTATAGTATATTCTATTAACACCCAGAATGTTCCTTGTAGTCCTCCTAGAAACCTAAAAGTGTTTATATATTATATGCTGAGCATAGATGAATAATCAGTAGGAAGAACTGAAGTCTCTCGTGTATTAGTGGGAGAAGCATACTATTGATCTGATGAGAAAATAGAAGAACCAACAGCACCTAACAATGTATTGTAGTCATCCCCACCTCGCAAAGGCATTATCACATAGTAACTCAAGTCATGTAAAGTAATATAGTATGAAAATTTATGATAGGGTGCCCTACACCACTTTCCCACAGATTAGCTACTCTCACACCCTAATGAAAAACATCCTCGTTCTCCCGCCTCATCTAAAAGTATCATGTCACAACCCTCTAGTAAAAACTGAGACCTAAAAAAATTTCCTACAACATAAGAAAATGAATCTCAACATGTCTCACCAACATGCACATGGGCCTCATAAACATGTCCCACCCTTAGACACCAGGGGCACATACAATGTCACATTCTAAAAACTCTTTGGAAAGTATAACATATCTCATACCAATGACACCTGGGAAACAACAACTCATCTCATCTCGATGGCACTAGGGAAAAGGAAACTCACCCACACAAACCTAGGCCCAAAAAAACACAACCTACTTGAAGAATCATCGGCTGACACTAAATGGAAGAGGGAGAAGGAATGAACATGTTTCATGCCATCCATCCTCCCACCGAGATGTTCGGGAAAGACACCCTCCACGTGACAATGGGGGTGTTTGGAATATAGTTATCCACTAGGGTGGGGTGAATATAGAAACAAAAAAGGAAATACATGTATATATCTATAATAACAAACAATCAATCCGAAACCCATGGGATTCATGAATACTACTACCTCTACATGCATTAATCAACATTAGAAATCGTCACTTTAGATGTTGATAAATGAATGCCACTTCACAAAAACCTAAAAATTAAATCATACCCCACCCAATTAAATTAAGCAAAACTAGTTATTTTTTTTTAAATGTTCATTTATTCATTCCATATCTAACTAGGAAACTATTATGCACAACCAGAGACAAGCCACACAAGAAAATGGTCAAGACCCCCCCCCCCAGTCATTTCATAAGGTAAAGAGCCTAATAATTTGACACCCATTACATTCAATATCCATTTAATACCCATTAAATACAAAATCGTAAATGTACCAAAACCAGATGAAATCCCCACTACACAACACTAACCATCCATTCCAAGATCATACTATATCTCAACCTGAGTTTCCATTAAACCACCCGTACCACCCTACATCCCACAGAAAAGCCTAAAACCCTACTACATCACAAGTTAGGACAAACCCACACACAAAACTTCGTCATATAGGCTATGAAAAATCATAATCATTTTTACAAGGAATTACTCAATCAATTTCTTCTAATTAATCAAGGGTTGGCCATAGAAATAATCTGATCCCCATGAATCCATTTATTGCCCGAGTGTATTTCACTAATCAAATCCACACACAAATATATATACAACCAGTCAATAGATGTCTAAAAACAAGAATTCACAATCCATTCCTGGTGCACAAAAAAATACAACCAATTTCCAGGATTGTTTTTAGGAATATTTCTCATATAAATTCACAACATCCACAGATAACAAATAAGAACATAAGTCACTTTTTAGGAATCCGTATGACAATATTAAACTGATTCAATTATCACTATTTATTTCATATTATACTATCATCACAAAGATAAATTCATACCCCCACCCAACATGCTACAATAAGAATAGTGGAATAAAGGGATCACTACCTCAAACAAAAGATGATCAACACTTCCATAGTGTTCCAAAACGGGGGGTGCACATGCAGCAGGAAGAACCTCTAGGGAAAATGTAATCCATGGGATATAGAACAAAGCATGACTCATCAGGGAAGAAAGGTTTTGGGTGAACCAAGAGAAATGGGATATTACTAAGGAATTGGAGATCTCATATTGAGAAAGGGTAGATCTGAAATAAATAGGAGAAACCATGTTTTGAATCCATTAAAGGAAGATCTTGACCAAGACCATGTAGTTTGGATTTCAAAAAGAAATGTTACGTTTTTAAAAGATAGATATGATTCTAAATGGCTCCAAAAAACCATTCAATATAGTATTCAACTTATTTATCATGAAAGGAAATGTCAAAGGGGTGAAAATGTAAAAACTAGATTAATATGGAACTTTGGAAAACTATTGAAAATGAATAACTGTTGGGTGAGTAACCATTGTCAAGCTACCACTCGAAAGCTACAGGTGCGAGTCACGTATGCAAGATACTGGTGGATAATTCACCATTGGGTGACTTACAGTTGGAAGGGTCACTGGGGGATGAGTCACCATTGGGTAACTCATCATTGGATGAGTCACTGTTGGACGAGTCACCATAGGGTGAGTTACTGGCGGATTAATCCCCTTTGGGAGAGATATCCTCAAATAACTCCCCGATAGTAACATTCCATCAACGAATCAACAATGTGACTCAACGTTGTGAGCTACTGGTGGATGAATCATTCTCTGATGAGATGCCTTTGGAAAACTGTATTTTTGAACCACACTTGAAATGAGTTAGCGTGGTATCCCAAAACACTCCAAACACTGGATTTTCATAAAGTAATGGACCAGAGTGGTCTGATCCATTACATTAGACACATCTCAAACTATTATCACCCACAAGAATTCAATACCAAATCAAAAGTAAAAGAGGATTCCAAATAATCACCCCATGAGATACCTCTCAAGGATCTTGTTATACATGAAACACTACTATTGTCATCATGGTTCAAGGATAAACTATCCAATGTTTTTCGAATGTTGGAGTGAAACATCAACATCCAAGAACCCCGTACTTGACATCTTCTAACCCAACTGACCTAAGGACACACCACAAAAGCACAACACCCACACTTTTCGAACATATGAATTAGAGAATCCACCCACTATGTCTTGATATTATCCACTCTGGGAAACACTGACTCCCCCACATGAGTTTAATCATATCGCAATTAATGAATCACAATTAGGAATATGTTCATCCCATTTTCACATATTGGGACTTTATGACACACTATAAAAAAATGGAAACAACCCATATCATAAAAAAATGATCAAAAATTACATTAAAATATAAAACAAAATAGGTAAAAAATTAGAGAAACTCAAGGTATTAGGCATGCACTTGCACTTCTTACTCCCTCATACTCTCCTTCAGGCCACCGTGCCTCCACAAAAAGAAATCAAATAGAATGGTCTTCCCATGTAGCACATTTTCCTAATGATCTTGGATATCTATTTGATGCACCATGTAAGTTGTGTAATATTCGATATCCAACTCTCCCCAATATATCACATTAGAGTCATCATGAAAATATCGGTGAAGCTGAGAGACGTGAAAGATGTCATGGATCCTATATAACTATGATGGCAATGATAACTTGTATTCCACCTCACTAACTCACCTCAGTACCTTGAAGGGCCTGATGAACCATTGAGAAATATTTTTCCCTATATCCAACCTCCACTACCCACATTGAGGGGAATACATCAAGAATACATGGACCCCAACCACATACTACATGGGACTACTCCTGTGATCATCATAAGACTTCTTCCATAACTACACTACATTAATCCTCTTGAAAAGGAGATGAGTTTTCACTCTTATGCTCTGTACTACATCATGACCAAGAAAAATTGTCTCCCCAACTACTGTCCAACAAAAAGGTGAAAGACAAGGTCTTCCATACAAATCGTCAAATAGATCCATACCAATGGAAGAGATATAGATATTATTAAAAGAAAACATGACTAGGGGTATGTATATCACCCAATATCCACAAAATTCCAAGACGCATGACCGCATAATGTCCTCCAAAATCTGGATAGTCTATTTTATCTTCCCATATATCTAAGGGGGAAAAAGTGATAAGGTGTAAAAGAGTGCCAAAATCATGCTATAATCCCCTCCAGACTTGTCAAGTAAAACATGCATCCTAATTTGAAAATATGGATCTTAGAACTCAACTTAATTGTGCCACCTCATCCACAAACCTCACTTCTAAGGAATCCAATGCACCCGACTCCTAGATATCCAAGAAGTTATCTTATTTCATCAACTGATAAACTACTACCCAGATAATATCATTGCCTCCCTAATCTATTAGTAACCCTGTAACTAAATCTATTGATATATTTTCACAAATCCACTTATAGTCATCTAAGGGATATAACAAACCACTGGGAACATGTTATTCATCCTTCACCTCCTAGAATACTGAGAACTTATCCACAAACTCTGAAAACTCATGTTTCATCCCAAGTAACCAAAGATATATTTGCAATCCATGGAAATCTTGTAAATTCATGGGTTTATTGCTAAGGGTGAGTTATGAATCTCATAGAGGAATTCCATATGCAACACCACTAAAATAAATGACTTCCCACAGAATAACTTCTCGGTATGGCCATCCTTTGACTATCCCTTTGGTACCTCACCTTGGTCAACATGATCGTGAATCACCTCTACCTCTGAGTCCTCAAAATGAGACTCCTCTACCTGCTACATCAGAGAGGACTGCACTATCATCTAAAACAAACATCGTCTGCTACCATCCATTCCCTCATCCAATTGTAAGGATGCCTACTCCCCCATCACTATAAATGTGTCCATAGATTTTCAAATATCCTACTTCAGTTACATCCAACTCAAGGAATCAACCATGGAATTCCCATTTCATAAGGTGGAGGAGATATCGAAATAATACTCATGAAGAATCTTCAACCACAATATCTATCACAATTTCAGATCTCACTAGGAAAATATATACTTCAAACACTTGTTATCTATGAAGACCACAAAGAGCCACCTACTAAGGTAATTTCCACATAACATTAGTGGAAACACAACAATTGATAGTTGTAGATCATGGGGGAATAGTTACATTCGTGGGGACAAATATTTCTATATAAATAAGAGATAACTCCCCACTATTGGATTATCTTGAATCCCAATACAAATTGGGATTTATTACAAAACACATCAAATATCACACCTTCCTCTGGAAACCAATGTACTAGGGAACTGACCAAATTCCCCTTTAGAAAGATTAACATTGCGTTGAACTATTCACTCCATACAAATAACTAGTTCTTCAATGTCATAGCTGTTAATGGTACTAAAAATTGAGAGAATCTAGGTAAAGGCCTTCGGTAATATCCCATTATATCAAGAAAAAATCTAACCATTGCATCATTCATAGATGATACCTCAGAAACAACTATGTCATCCTTTGATGGGTCTACTGCTACACCCTACTAGGACACCACATTCCCTAGGAAATGCACCTCTTGTATCTAGAACATTCACTTGGATGGTTTTCCATATAGATATTTCGTCGAAGGACCTCCAATATAGCCCTGAGCTACTAAGTATGATACTCCCATAACTTTGATGAGACTAATATTTCATCATTGAATATGATAATCAACCGGTCCAGGAACTCACAAATGACTGATTTTATAAGACACATGACCATGGATGGTGCATTCGTAACACTAAACAACATTAATAAAATCTCAAAGTTCCCATACTTTCATTTAAAAGTAGTCTTCAGGATACAAACCTCTTTCACCCTCAACTGGTGAAATACAAAATATTGATTAATTTTAGAAAATCATCTCACCCCACTCAAATGCTAAAAAAGATAATATATCCTTGGGAGAGGTTAATGGTTCTTGACCATTACCTCGTTTAACCTCTGGTATTCTATGAAAAACCTTACACCACCATCCATATTCCTTACAAATAGAACAGGAGCACCCCACAATGCCACAGAAGGATGGATAAATTCTTTATTAATGAGATCATCTATATGAATCCTCAACTCCTTCCACTCCAAAGGTTTTTTATGCGTCCATCGAAATCGAGGAACAACATGGCTGTAGGTCTATCCAAAACTCAACATCATGTTTAGGGGATACAGTTAGGTCTTCCTCTAGAAAAACATCCATGTAATCCACAACAGCCCTTGGGAATTCAGTATCTACTACTTACACTGATAGCTCTATCTACCAAGAAAGAATAGACTCCACTTTTTGACTACCCACGTGATAACTTCACTCACCGAAGAAATCCACATGCTGAACATCCAATTATAAAAACACAACTATTCTCCATATGTATCCAATAACTTCATTCAGAGAATACAAAAATTGAATACTAAAAATAACATCATATGCTTTTATTTTTAGAAAGAACATATATCCATGGGATTGATGTGGTACCATCATCAGTCTACACCCCCAAGACACATAAAAAAAGAGGGCTGACCTCTGATCGGCATAATCAAGACCAAGGGTATGGAAAGCCTCTCTATGTATTTTCCTAGAGCTTGGTCTAGACCGGGTGCACCAAAGGAGTGATAAACTCCAAAATCAAAAAAATAAAAAGAAATTATACTTGAAAATATGATTGTACCTCAAATGATCTCTATCCCTATGGGATGAATTGTATGTTCTATGTGTAACACACCACACCAAGATCCTATTTCCCTATTCCAATGACTATCCTCGTGACAACGCGCAGGTCGAGGTCCCAATGGAAAACCCTCAGGCCGGACTCTACCTACTCTGTCTCCCGTATGTGGAGCTTGAACCAGCTTTCCCTACTAATAGAATGGCCTACCAGACAACTAATTATGAGGATGGACCAGAACCAATCCACATCCACTATGATAATCATTAATAGATGCATGACACGTGTTATGATGATTTTCACAAACATAACAATATACACACATCAGTCCCAAGCCCATTGTAAAGGCATGAGGACCAGAAGGTCGAAATGGATACAGCTGAGATTGACTACCCCCATGAAAAAACCACAATGGACATGGCACTTTAGACCTACAGCTTGTAACACTACCTCTTGAAGAACCCTGGTTGATCACCTCTCATTGTAGTCCTCCATGGGTGTGAATCAACTCACTCACTTTGACCTTCTTATAAACCTCCATGTACATTAGTGACATAAAGGGGTGTATGGAAACTATATAGAAGGATGAATTTCCTCCTCTAAGAACCACACGGAAGACTTTTTATCTACAAATAGATCCAGGGAAAAATTATAGAGATCCTTGAAAATAATCCCCAGTTCATGTACCGACATAATCCCATTCTAGAAGCAGAGTAACTCCTATCAATTATAAGAATTCATGGTCAATGAAATGAATTCAGCTTGAAACATCATTTCTAAAATGGCCCACATAATGTCGTCCTCCTTCTTGTCCCCCAGGTACATCATCCAACACTAACACACTTTTCCCCACATCTGGATCACTACCAATGGAACCCAATACTACATCAAAGCCCAAGGAAAATTGAAATTTATCTTTATATACTCAATACATATCTTAATATTATCATTTAAAACACTTCCCTCATACATCCCTAAGGACTTATATTGGAATGAACACAACGTTATCTACCGTTGATCATCCTCCTCCACCAGATCAGTCCTCTACTAATCAACTGGGTCAGCCCACTAAGCCTCAACATCCCAAGCCACATGTGGATGATGCTGTGTGACATATCTAAAAAGGTAAATAAATAATTATTAATCTTTTGTGGTATGGAATTTTATTTGAGATCCACTTTAATTCATTTAACTCATTTTTTTATCCATTTCAACTTCCCAAAATCACCCCAATTAAGACAAGAAGACAAATTATTATGATGAATGTACCATTCATATGGTCTCTACCCAACAAATGGCGTAGCCTCACTTAGCGTTCGGTTGGATCAGAGTTTTTATCGGATCATGGGTCCCCCTAAAATCTGGTGTCCTAGTTAGTCTTCCCTGGCCGATGTACCATCACATGATCACCTATCATTTTCCCTTCCATCCCATGAAATCCTCACTATGCATAACACCAAACACTATCCTATATCTCGTCAATAACTTTTGATACCATATTATGATGAACCACTACCTCCAAAAAATGCCCCTCCTGAGCTGCTAATGGATAAATAGAGAAAATGACCCCCCAAGTCCCGTCTCCAGTAGGCCTTCGGGTGGCAACCAACACCAAGGGTATACAAATCGTACAAAATTGATGGAATTACTCTTTTTTTATAATAATGATCAGGAGATAATATGTATCAACCTCAACACCAATACATATATATATATATAATAATTCCAAGGCCACTCCATATGCATGTATACAAAATATATGCCGTAAATAAAAATAAAATCCAAAGTAAATACCCAAAAGTAAATACAGGTAGTGACACAAAAACAATCCCAATGTATCAGATATTATCACCTATCATGGCCCATATAGTCCTCCTGGAAACTTTAATGAAGTTTTATAATGTACGGTGAGCATACAAGATTAATTAGTAAGAAAAAGAAAAGTCTCTCATGCATATGTTGGAGAAATATACTTATTCTCCTGTGAGAAAAAAAACCAACAACACCTAAAAAATAATTCTCGCCATGCCCACCGCACCAAGGAATTCTCACAAAGTAAAACAAGTCATATGAAGTAATATAGTAAGAAAATTGATGATAAGGTACACCTAACAACATTCCCACTAATTAGATCGTGTTACACAGTAACAATAAATTTTCTTACACTCCCACCTCATATGAAAGTACCACATCACAACCCACAAAAAAAACATTTGGTCCTCATAGAAAGTCCCACAACTTGGTCTAACATAGATCATCACATCTCCACACAACACACTTGTGTCTCACAACCACGTCCCACCTGCATAATCCTAGGCCCCATACCACATCGCACCCCGAAAACACATGGGAACCCACAACACATCTCATCCTGAAGACATCGGGGAATCCAAGACTCATCTCATCCTAAAGACTCCTAGGGAAAAAAATCACATGCACACACCATGTCCCAACAAACCACAACATTCTTAAAGAATAATGGGTTATCACAACCTAGAAGAAAATATGGAATGAGCATGTGTCCGACCATCCATCCCCCCACCTAGATTCATGGAAAAGATACCCTCCCCAGAGATAATGGGAGTGTTCGGGACATAGTGTTCAACTAGGATGGGGTGAATATAGAGACAAAAAAGAAGATACTGTATATATGTATCATACCAAACTCTCAAGCCCATCTTATGGGAATCATGACAACTGATACTTCTACATGCATTATTCAACATCAGTAAAAATCACATCAAATATTGATAAATGAATTCCCCTTCTCTACAAACCCCAAACTCAAATAATTCCCCCTAACAATTGCATTAAACAATTATCATTATTTATTAAATTATTCATTTATTCATTCTATACCTACCTGGGAAACTAATAAGAATAATAGGAACCAAGAAAAAAAATGAAAATGGTCAACACCTCCATAGTCATTTCAAAAGGTGATGAGCCTGTTAGTTTAACACAATTAACAATTACAACCCATTTAACACCCACTACATCCACTAGATAAGTATACCACAACCTGATGGAAACCCCACTGCACAACGCTGCTCGTCCATTCCACAATCGAGAAATCTCTCAACAAGAGATTCAGTTACACCAAACGTACCAACCCACATCACACTACCAATCCCACAAACCTACGATAGTAGAAGTCAGAACAAACCCACACACAACACACCACCAAAAAGGCCAAGGAAAATCATACATAGCTTTAAGAATGAACACCTCATTCAATTTCCTCTTATTAATCCAGGGGTTATCACAAAAATAGTTTGATCATGTGGAATCCATTTATTATTGAAGTGTACATGGTTAATAAATTTCATATTTATACTGTAATTCTATAAAAGACCGAAAAATAATTCACAAGGCATTCCAAGGGAACAAACAATGACAACCAACATCCATGATTTTTAGTAGGCATATAGCACATATAAATTCACAACATCATTAGATATCAAAGTAGAATATATTTCAATTTCACCAAACTAGTATGAAAATCTCATACCGATTCAATTATAAAAATTTATATTTTTATTATAATATCTTTACAAGGAGACATTCATACACCCACCTCGAATGATACACAAATAAAAGAGTAATTATGGGATCCCTACATCAAAAAACAGACGATCAAAATATCTTTTTTCGGTAAAATAGGGGTGTACATGTTGTAGGAAGAACCACCAGAGAAAATGTTATCCAATTGTTACAGAACAATGCATTAATCCATGGAGAATAATAGCTTAAGGAGAATAAAGAGAAAAGGAAAATTCTGATGGAATAAGAGATATCAGATTTAGAAAGTATATATACTAAATCAACAGGAGGAACCATTTTTAAAAAAATTAATGGAAGATATTGTACAATAAAATGTGGTATGGAAGTCAAAAAGAAGATATAAGAGTTTATAAGATATATATGATTTGAAATGGTTCTATAAATCATTTAATATTTTTTTCATATCATTTACCATTAAAAGAAACATCAAAGTGTTGAAACTAGAAAACTGGAAAAATATGAAATTTTGGAAAACATATGACAATCACTCACCCTTAGGGGAGTCATCATTTTTAGTCACCTGTGGTGAAAACCCATTGGAAAGATACTTGTGTGAGTCACCAATGTGATCTACCAGGGGATGACTCACTATTGGATGAGTCACCAGTTGATGAGTCACCATTGCGTGACTCTCAATTGGATGAGTCTCTGGTGGATGAGTCACCACTGGGTGAGTTACCTTCATACAACTGAGCATTGGCTGAGATAATATTAGACGACTAGCCACCAGTGACCTACTATCAGCAACTCTCCATTAAGACTCACCATCGTGATCCATGGGATGGATCACTATTAAATGAGATACCATTAGAAAATTTCATTTTTGAAAAATGCATGAAATGAGTCATTGTGACCTCCCAAAACACTCTAAACACTTAATTTTCAAAAATTAATAGACCAGAGAGGTTCGGGGAATTACAATTTTGTTATGTACAATTGAAGATTTTGGGGAAAAAATCTAATATTTATTCCCTTTTACTTCCATTAAATTACCTAGGATTGAATTTTTCTTATGTTGATTAGTTTCAAAAATACTTTGAGGACATGAGGATGCGGTTGAGCAATATAGATAATATGATATTTATAAATAAAGGTGTTCTATATATAGTGTTCAATGACACCACTATGGAGTGGATCTACTTCATGTTAATATAGATGTTTTTTGTGATTGATTACAAGACTATGAATTTGAGACATAATGAGAAAAGCTACTTGACCTAATACATGGAGATCGATGAAAAAGTCTTCACCTGGAATATGTAGTGGAATTATCATCTACGGGATCATTTTAGGGTTTAGTCATATCACTAGAGTCCGAAGTAAATATTTTACTAGATATTCCATTACCTAAGATAGTATAATTTGTTAGCATTCTAGTGGGAATATGTCTTTGAGATAGTCAATATTATAGGAAGGAGAAAGATGGTGACAAATTCCCTTGGATAGTAATCATTTTATCTATTGGTGGATAAGGCACTATGGTAGTCAATATATATATATATATATATATATTTTAATGGGTGAAAGAGGTTGATAATATCACTATTAGATTATGGTAAAATAACCACTTATGATGTTTTTAGAAAGAATATGTTGTTATAAAAAGTTCATAATGTTATTCATGAATATATATTATCAAAAGACTCGCCATATGGATTTATTGATGTTAGTGTTTACATCATCCATTTATAAGGAAGAAAATGGTTTGGTTCATGTTTTGTGAGAATGTATTGAGGGATTTTCATACCCCCTTCCTTAGTAGAAAATATTTGGAGAGGAAATTTTGTACTACGAAATTTGTAGTTATTTTTTGTGGGAACATATAAGGAAATGTATTTCTAAGATTATTTATCAGTCCCTCATCGATCAACAAGTAAAATAAAGGAACTAGGTCCCATAAAATTTGAATCAATTTCCTATGACTGCTGAGAGGAAATGGGATGACATATTGATTAATTTTTTATAGGGTTTTCACTGAACATGAGAGGCCAAAACCATCCATGTTGATTGTTGATCGATATATCAAGTGAGTCAAATTACATATCATCTAGAATTTGAAATTAGTTACGAGTATGGAAAATTTTATATATGGGACATTTTCAATATTAATTGGGAAACCGTGATCATTTTATATGGCGATGAGTCTTATCTGACATCATGGTTACCTAGAAATTTGAAAGAGTCCTTCAGTATCCATTTATAGATGAGAATGATTATACAACCTAATAAAGTGTATAGAATAAATAAACTATAAATGTTTTGGAGGATATGTATAGAGATTTAATGTTTGAATTGGGATATTGTTGGGAGGATCACCTCCATTGGTGTATGTCATTTGTAATAAAATATATCACACCACTATCCATATGTGACCATTAAAGTTTCTATATGGGAGAGCATACATGTCACCATTATACATAATGTAAATATGTAAGTCATCACATATGGGACCATATATGGAAAAGGTTTCAATGGGGAATGTTCAGGAGACTGGGGAGAAAATGAAGGCCACTCAAATGTGGCATAAATCTTATGTGTAGTAATTTCATAGGCACTTTGGGTTCAATTAGGGTGACATTTAATTTCTAAATATCTCTCCATGATGATGTTTTAAATGATTTTTTGTGGTATAATTTTATATGTATTGTTTATCGGGGAATAAAATATTCTACAAAGGTTTGGAGAGGTTTTTTACTTCTAGCATTTGACCTCATAATTATAATAAGTTCATAATTAATTACACATTTTCCAGCTAAGGATATATATATATATACATACCCCATCACACATTATTGACTAGGGTGAGTTGAAAATTGAAGAAAGATCCACCTTTTCCATGTAACCTAGAGTGATTGAGGATCATTAGGTGAGGAACTATTATGGGTGATCCATTCCAGTAGGTTGTTTTCTTTTATACCATTTTATCCTCTAGGATATATCAATTGAGTTTGAAAGTATATTGTGTTACCTATGACCTCGCATTTTAGTAGGACATATTTTTTTGAGTGAGAAGATTTAAAGATGATGAGAATATAAGGGCTTCCAATTTGAGGATAGGAAACCTGGTATATTTCATTATAATAATGTTTTTTTCATTAACATTTACCTAATGTTACACGAGTTTACAGAATTTTGAAAATGATATATTAAAAATATTAATTATATTAAATAAAACACATAAATGTTTTTCAAGTAATGGAATTCTAAATGAGTATTGTATTAGCTAGAAAATATGAGATTATAACATGAATCAAAACATGGTGTTTAACTTATGAATAAGGTATGTTTTGTTTAAATAAAACATTTGGTCGATGCACTGCCATGGGTGGGTATCAGATGAAATAAATAAATTAAATAATATTATTAATATTTTCATATATAATTAATTCTATCTTAATTTAATCCCCATCATATCTAATATCAATGGTCATAAACATAACCCAAAGATACTGAGAGTGAGAGGTTATCACCAGGCCATAGAACCTTCAATGGTCAATGAAGAAGGACTGATGAATGATGATTGGATTCTATAGGGCTTAATATTGATGAATAAATTCTTAGATATAATCATTGAAACAATTAATGATCCATTTTTTCCAATTATCTCTCCATTGATGAGTTGGGAATTCTTATTTATTGATTTCATCCCAATTATTATTTAATCAAATCATTCATTTTATGTCAGTTTAATTTCATGGATATTTATAATTTTTTTCATTCCCACATATATTTAATTATTTTCTAGACCCCAAAATTAATAAATTATTCTATAATTCTCTGATTTTATATTTGTTTCCCTGATTTCTGTCTTGGAGTGGTTTCTTTGCGGTAATCGATGAATTCACTTTTTTATCTTTTCCTTTCTCCCCCTTTTCTATAGGTGTTCATCATTGGCTTATAGTAGGCTGATGATTTGACAACTAACCTGCATAAAAACTTGTTCAATCCTTAAACCAAATTTGTTTTGTGTCATCAATGATGTAGATAAAGATTTTAAAAATTAAAAATTATCCAAAATGAATTTTTGATTGAAGATGAATGATTGAACCATTGAAAAGTAATAAAATACTTGATGATCTATGTGTGGGTTGATGAGAAACACAGTTTATGGACACTTGAGTTTAAATATCAATTACTAAAGGTGTTAAATGTATTTTAATTTTTATGTAATGAGTTTTTAGTGAGATTTTTTTGGAATTTAAAGACATAGAGAATATTTGGTTTACCGATGAAATTTTTAAAAACATATTGAATATACATTATGTGTTTTTTTGGAAGAAATGTCTTGTTGTTTTCATTAAATGGTATATAGTGTTTATAGATGTGTTCGATATTAAAATACAATGTGGTTTTCCTACATATCATGTGACCCAAATTTCATAGTTGGTCAATGTATATGGAGTACACACATGTTATCATTTTTGGTCCTACACGTAGTGTTCCCTAAAAAATCTACTATTTGGATGTCCATTCAAAACCCATGTTTTGAAATGGAAGATATACATTCAAGGAATTGGGAGTAAACACCTTGTACACCAGGAGAACCATCATGTGCTTTTTATCAGATGGTTTTCCTCTCCAATGTCTTTATTGAGGACTCATAATTTGATAAGTGGGTATTCAATAATGATTTTAATTCTTCTTTGGATTTTATAGTGACGTTTGTTTTAGTATCAAAGAGATTATGTTATTTGGAATAAGTGGTTAAGCTCTTCAATCATGGGTGGATATTATTAATAAATAAGGGTGATATATTAAGTAATAATAGGTTATTAAACCCCATACAAACATTTATATGTTAGGGAATGGTCCCTAATTTCCATTAGAATTAGGATAGGATATTTCCCACATACTCACCTTGGCTCTGTGTCTTCTATATGTGGATTAAAAATCCCTCATCATCAAATAAAAACTATGTGTGGGTATTCCACCCTTTTGGGGTAAATATAACGCATATGGTGTCATTATATTTGTGAGGAATGAGTCCCTTATACCTGATCCAATGAGGATTATATTTGGATACTGGCATTGTAACATCACTAATACAAGGATATATTAATAACCACATCATCCATGGCTATATATGAAGCACCAAACCCCACCTACTCTCTAAAAATTTTGTTCTTATCTGAGTATACATATTTGTTGATTTTTTTCTCCAATATTGGGGTTCAAGAGAATTGTTTATTTATATTTCACCCCTTTTGGGTTTTGGGGAGTCTTAATAGGCAAGTAAATACTCACCCCTACATGGTATTTTCCACATGTTTCGTGTCTTCTGCAGATGATAAACCATGAGAATATGATTTTTGAGGGCTTTTTTTGGGGGGATTTTAGTTGTACATAGTTATGGTGATCATTGGGTGTGGGGGTATTGTTGTTCTTAAGTATTATTTTACTTCTAATTTAGCTATTAGGTTTGAACACTCATTATTACATGTTGGGTGTCTATCTTTGGCATTTATACTAAGTATATATTTTTATTTCTGAACTCTAGTTATTTTTAGATGTGATTATTTAAATTATTTCATCTTTTTTAGTATGTTTTATATTATCCAACCATGTTTTGATGTACCTCGATATGTGAATGTGTACATGTTTATTAGGATAGGGACTCATATTTGTGTGATATGCTTACTCGACACTTGTTTTCGTCAAATTACCAATTGTTGTTGGGATTGTGGTGTGACACTCTACTTTCCACTAGTCCATGTGGGACCCTAATGGGATTGATCATGAAAGAGTACCTCAAAAGATATACAAACTAATATATTTTCAAATATAAATTAAAATTATGAATGTTTCAACTGAATTATTTCTATTAGAAAAAATTACAATGATCATTAATCATAAAAATAATCAACATAATACTCAATTTGTCTTCATATAGTATAAAGAAGTCATTATTATTATTATTATTCATTAAATATTTTTTTTTAATTTTATATCAATGGAGGGGATGAAAAATGAAATTCCGTTCCCTATTGGTGGTCAGATGACCTTAATATGACAAATGTTCTCATTTTTTCAATATGTAAACTGAAGGTAGATATTTTTTATTTCTTAAAAATGAACCAAAATTTATGTCTAGTATTGATACCAATTTAGTTATATTATTGTTGGATGGTTCTATTTTGAGGTGTATTATAATAGAAATTAAAATTACTGATTAAGGAATTTAGGGACTACTAGAGTGGTAAAATCACCATGTAATCATCAATTTAATTAGAGTTAAAATTCAGGCAGTACTATATAACTATAACTATATGTCTGCTAAAAATGTAAAATAAAAGGTGTTCTATTAACATATAAGATTATTTAGGCCTTAAAATTATTCTTATATTCCAAAAGGCCTCAAGACCATTATAATGGTGGGCCATCTTGATTTTATGGAAGAATCTAATCACTGATAGAGTGAAGGGTGGGATGAATGCAGTTACACAAGATATAGATGGAACTAGTATGATCCTAAATAATGTTGACTAGGTATTGTTGTAACCATATTTCAAATAATTTCTACAAATGACTCTTGAACATCTTCATCATGTCAGGATGAAGTATTACAAACAAAGTATTTAGGATGTGGGCTAGCATCAGTTAACGATTGGAATGCGAGAGGGGATGTTTTATTTTGGAAAAGTTTCTACAAGGACATTGTGAAATCATATATTATTCCTATATATAATATTTTAACCGGTCTCTAGGCCATGTACGGGTAACCATCAACAAAATATGAAATAATATTATTCATAAAAAAAATAAAAATATAGTTTGAAGGAAAGTGAGTTCTTTTGAGTTCCTAACACCATGGAATAAATCTATTTTTAAATTTATTAAGTCTTTATAAGATAGAAATTAGATGATACCCAAATCTCTATAATTTGGATAATAGTGTGTGGAAATTTTGTTAGAAGAGCGTTGTTAGCTAATATTCTTTAGCTGTGAGAACAAGTTCAGTGGTGATGGGGTCCATTTATATGTGAGTGGGTAACATTTTTTAAAATATAAATTTCATAATATTTAAATTAATGAAATATAAAATTAAAATGGGTAATAATTTTATAACTTGTGATTATAATATATGTTAAGGGTTTTAAATCCCCAATCCACCCATTTAGAGTTGAGTATTTCTATATTTTGAGACTTTAACTTTTGATTTAATCTTTAACCCCATTTAAACCACTATTGGCATGAAATTTTTTTACCTTGATGACTAATTTTCACACCCTAAAATGAAATTTAACATTTTAAAAAATATTTATTATGATAATTAAAAATATATCCAATTTATTGGAATCAATTTTTAAGTGTTATAAAAATTAACATCAGTATAAGTACACTTAACACAATTAATTTTTTTAAATGGATTTCTAAGACTAAAAATACTTATTTAAGAAAAATATTTTTAATGTATTTAATGAAAATTATATATATATTGATTTATTTAAAAATTATATTAGGTTTATTTTTTTAAAATATGTAAAAGTAAAATGGAATATTATGAATACTTAATTAATGTAAAAGGAAAACAAATTGTTTTTATTATAATAAAATATATCATAGGTTCCAAAATGAAAATCATAGTTTTCAAAATTAAATATATTATCATTAAATAGATTATTTTAACCCATAAATAAATACTTTTCTTATAAATTTGGTTCATAAATATTTTTTTTATTCTTATATCACGATAATGTCAAAAAGGCAGGGAGTTTATAAAAATTGTATTTTTTTTACTATTCACCAAAAAAATCAACCTTTTTAAAAAATATAAAATAATAATAAAAATCCAATATTGGAAAGCTAAATTAAATAATAATGTCTATATTATCATACAACTCCTATATTTTGGAATTTAATTCATAAAAAATGTAATGAAGAAAGTTTCTATTGGAAAACTACATTATAAACATTAATTTTTTATAAACAAAATTATATAGATTGCCGATCCAATTAGTATTATTATATTTTTTAAATATTTGAAAATGTTTAAATAAAAAAAATAATTTAAAATTGATCAATTTTTTGAAAATTAAATTAAAAAGACTATACATACAGTTCTTTGACAATTATCATTTTTTTCATTATTTAATTTTATTCACATTCCATTACTTTTTCAACAATCAAACATTCGGTTCTCATTAATTATTTTTTATTAAAACTCATAATATAATTATTTTAAACAATAATAAAGATATATAACAAAATTAAAATATATAATTTTATCTATGATTTTTTACATAATGTTTTATAGTTCTTGTAATTTTATTAACGATGTTTTACTTTGAACTCAAATAATTTATTATGACACATATTGAATTTTTTAAATAATACAACCCTTTTATTTTAGATTTTTGTTTCTTGTGATAAAATAAATTCAACATAAAATTTATTAAATTGAATGGAATACTAAAATATCAGAGTATTATATTCCAGTCCTCATACTTAAACTAAATCCTCAAAATTTTAATATCTCTCACTAATGATAATTGATGAGATAATTATCATATATTTATTACGCATGATAAAATAATATATTAAAATATATAATAATGTTTCATAGATAAAATTTGAAACATCTAAATAATATCACCTGTGTGTGTCAAACAAATATTGATTTTTGGACCACTTGTTGTGCACCGAGTGAAGATCGAGTTAACAACCAACCAACCCTTTTCAAGATTATTAACACTTTGTGCATCATAACTAGAGTGTATAACCAATTTTAGTATCCAGATAGGGATTTCAATTCATGTAAACCACAAATATTTTCATTACCAAAAAATTAGTATGTTTTCTAGAATTTAGATTTATCAATATAATTTCCCTTAATTTATTATACTCCATATTTTCCCATAATAATTAAATATTTATATTTCTAACTACATTTAAAACAAAAAAAAATCATGGGAACCTATGTTCTATGAATTAAATAGAATATTTATGTTGAGATATTTTTTAATTAGATATCAATCAATATTTTATAAGAATATATTCTCCAAAAAAATATTATCCTTTCCCCAAAATAAACTAAATTTCTAACTCACAAAACCATTGTTCAACCCCCAATATTATCTACACAAGCCAACTTATATAACCAAAATCAATTAAATCATTTCCCTAATTAATTATTTAACAAATACATCATATAAAATACTAAATATAAGTTTCATAACCTCCTTAATCATTTATTCATCATATATTCACGATATAAATATTCCAAATATCATTAGTCACCTTATTATATATTCAAAAAAATACCTCAAATAGTGTATTAATTATTTTAGAATTTGTACCAACCATAAAAATATTGACCCAATATGGTATCCATAACTCTTAAAATATCAAAATATTAAAATAAATTAACCTAAAATATTATCCAAACCCTAATCTAATAACAAATACGATTCCCCCGACCCACACGCCCAAATCCATTACTAAAAACATAGTCTTTACATACTAGAATCAATGGAAACATGATAGAGATAATATTTCATCATTTTATAAATAAATTATGTAATCATTTATATTTTATCAATTGGAGTTATTTACATAAATTTTGGATTTATAGGGTGTTTTGAGATTAAATACGAAAACTGCTCCTTTTGGAAATATTGACAGATTTTAAATACTTTTATAAATCAAAAATATCATTTAAAATATAAATCTAATTGATGTGATGATTTTTTATTGGGTTTATATATTTTTTGTCTTCATTTTTTCTTATGAACCAGGATTTAAATTAGACAACCAAGGGTCCGAAAAAATCAATCATGTTATAAAGTTACTTAGGATGACAGCATGGACCCCACCTCAATGAATTGGTCATAAATAGATCAACACAGAAAAAATTGGTGTGCTTACAATTTTAATGAAAATAAAATTAAATGAGGTGTTCAGAAGATGAATATTATGAAGATATACCTTCATTAAGGCGTCCCATGTATGCTCAAATTATTGGGAAGGAAAAAAAGAAACATTCCTCTAGAATAAATACTCATATTTAGTTGTCCATATCTCATGCTACAAAGGGTGGATGAATATGATATTTTCAGATGAAACATAAAATATATTTTGGAAGATCATTGAAGAAGAAACTATTCCAAATTTCTGCACTTTAATTGGGCTACAATGGACAAATTTTTTGTGGAAATAATTTAAAGGAATTCTTAAAGAGATATTTTAAAGATATTAAATTTGAAGACTGGAGGACGACACCCCCTTGGCCTATATAAAGAGGAGTTCACACATTCTGAGGGGAATATTTTGTAACAACCATTATAGAGGTGGCCATGTGACATGATGCTAACTTAGGATTTTTCTTTTCTTTTCTTTTAATTTTAATTTTATTTTCCCATGTAACACTTATGCATCTTTATAATTTCAGTGTTTCTATCTTCGTCCATATATCTTTTTCTTTTTACCTGGATCTTATTCCTCTCTTTTCTTCATCTTCTATCCATCTTTACCTATTATCCTAAAAAATTAGGGGCTAAACAAAGGCTTGGACATGGGGTAGGTTTCACGATGTTCTTTATTAATTCACCTCAAATAAAAATTATTTTAAATCTATTTGTGGTGGATGCAAAAAAAATGGATGGGTGCGGAAGTCATCCACCACGAAACTATTACCAAATCCATTTATTTTCTTTGATTAATTAATTTTCCCTCCATTATTTTATGATAACCCATCATCTGATGGAGTTGGGGATTTAATAAGGGATAAAATGGCAAATGGTAGAGCCGGGTCCTTTAGGAATAACATTCTCAGTTTAGGTGTTACCCTACTTGACTCCTGGAGGAGATTTGGTTTGGTGTATCAGATGCATACTAAAATCACACACTAAATAAATAAAGGGAAAGTAATTCAATAATGAGGTATCAATAAATGAATTATCAAATTGAATATAAACAATATATAAATAATGAATGAACCCATGTTATCGAACCATAAGACAAAGTTCATTCTTCAAAAATTTCATTATGTAATTGCTTGATAGCATAATTTTTAACATTTAATTTGATTGATAAATTTCATTGAATTATTAGATTAATTATAAATAGAAAAAATAATTATTCTTGGTGATATATATTAAGTAAGTGAAAAATTGAGAATGCTCCTCAAGTGATATGACCTTATTCAGTCACTGTGTTGCATTAGGTAAACATAGAAATTAATTTTTCCATGCCCTATGGTAGACGTGTGTTTAAACTGGTGCAGTTTCCAGGGAGGTACTCAGTTTTTTACATTACTTATTATATTTTCAAATTTTATATTTTATTCATTATTTTTGAAAAACAAAGCATAAAAAATTTATCTTTCCATGATAAATACAGAAATCAATTATTCTACATTGAATAATTACTCATAGGTGAAGGAGGAAGAAACTGATGATAATGAGGAGTCCCTCCAACAAAGGGTTGATGCTCTAATGATAAGGTTAAAACATAAGGAAAGAGTACTTTCAACAAGGATCTCATTTGAATATTTTATGGCCAGGGCTGAAGAACTCAAAACTTACATTGAATGATTCAAGGATAAGAAGGAAGTTCCATAGATCTTCCCAAATTTCACTGAAGAAATACATGAAGTTGAATATAAACTCGAGGTGGAAGAGCATGAATACCTACCTCCATTTAGTGATAATCAACACCCAGAGGAACTTTCAACTCAAGAATATATTAAAGTTGAACAAACTCAGAGAGTCGAACCTTTTATTAAATCTATCTCTTTTGGTTTTATTGAATCTAAATTTCATGTAACTCTATAATATTTTATAGAATCAGATATTCTTTTCAATTCCTTCGAGGACGAAGAAAAAATTGCACCTTTTAAGGAACAACTAGAGCTCCCTAAGGAAATAGATCATATGTTTGCGGAATCCCATGAAGAGATAATAGTGGCTCTTCTTAGAGAACCAAATCTAGAAGCTACCTACCTTAAATGAGAATATTTTCAAATTAATAATTAAAATTCAAATTTTAAATCTTGCTTTGATTATTATTTTCACGAATAATATCTGAAAAAACCACTAGATTTTGATGAAGATGTTGCATAAGTACCAACTGAAGAGGAGGAGGTTTCATTCTTCATCTTACCCCATTCATACAAGAGGTACCTAATATAAAAGGGGGAGGATCTGGTGTACTATATCCATGTAATTCTCCTCAATAAGAACAACAAACTACAAGATGGGAAAAACAACATGTGGTTGATCATGTCCAAGAAGATCCACCCACCATCAGCTTATGGATGGTAGCTGGTACTGCCCTATGGAGGGAGTAAAAGAATCTAGGGCGCACTTGGGAGATCGTACCATGACTTATCTTTATATTATTTCTAGGAATTTAAATTCTAAATTATTTTCATATAAGTTTCTTATCATTCCGCACATCCCTCCTCTATTTTTGAGCATTACTGACATAACCATTCCACATAATTGAGTTATTCTATCTTCTAGGTTCATGATGGTATAATGGAACCCCAAAACAGAAAAAAACAAAGCATCATTTCAAATGGGATTTGACATTTAAGGTTTAGCTTTGAAACTCCTTACATTATTGTTTGGTGATTTAAACTGGAATTGAAGTCCAACACTTGAATTATGTTTTAGCTGACATATCTAAGAGATTTGATTTTATTATAATTCATGTGGATCTATTTTTTTCATTTCAATGTTATTGAGATTTAATGTGTAAAATGGAGAATTGGGTGATTAAATTGAAGCATTGATATTTAAGTAAGGACTCATTATTGGAGGGAATTAATTGTTTGATGTAAATGAAATTTCAATACCATTTTTCATGCCTTAAATTTCAGAAATTCATGTGAATTAATTTTTTATTATTAATCATGACATGATTGATTGTCCAGTATCTTATTCCCATTTCCGAGAGGATTTCTAGAACAAATATATCATATTTTATCTTGAGCAAATTTCTTGAGTGATCATGGGACATTCCACCTACCCGAACATATATTGAATCATGTCAAAGATACAACTATGAAAAAACCCATTTAAAATGAATGAGGAACTACATTGGATATCCAATTATTTACCTAATAACCACCATTACATTCTTCCTTCATTATCCCATAAAATCCATGAATTTACTTATAAGTTTATGTCACATTACAAGGTGTTAATTCCTTACCTACCTTTACTTTTAATATTGTTTCATGGATATTTCGAGTTTGTGTATGGGGGAAGGGCCTTTCATGTGGGATAATTGGGATATGTATCATCTTTGGGTGGTGTGAGATGTGATTCATCATTTTGGAAAATTTATTATTATAAAATTGGGCATGAGTAATCATTTCATTATTATTCTTTCATTTTATCTAGTTCTCCTTTACAAAAAAAGAGAGAGTGAAATTCAAAATAAAGTGGTTCATTTCTGGAGCATTACCAAATAATTCAAAAAATGGATAAATTATGTTGTTCCTTTCCGTAGAATATTTTAAAAGTGGTAGATCTTAGATTATATCACTATTTGTAATCATTTATTGACTCATGTACCATGATTTTAAAAGGGGGTGGGGTTGTGTTTCACATTCTCAAGGGGTTTTGAGGGAGGTCCATCCTATGATTTCACTTGATTAATCATTCATTTTACATAAGAGTTTAGCCTCGTCCTTGATAATTAATTATTGAAGTATCAAATCCTACCAACCATAAGCCACATATTCATTTGAACCTTTATCGAAAGTCCTCTTGATTTTATGTGATTTTTGTCTTTTCAATGTGGAGAATGTAGTTCCTTTATAAGAATATGGATAAAGATAATGTTTTCATGATATGATCATAAATCCACTTTTATTTTATCATGAGTGATGAGAGAAATGATTCAAAAGATAGTTAGATCATGACATGACATGTTTAATAATAATAAATTGAGAAGCATAAATTAATGAAAGGAGAACATCCATCATTTTTTCGAAGGGGAAAAATAAAACGCAAGAATTGATTGTTTCATTAAAAAGTGGAAAATGATGTTACTATTTTTTTTGGAACATGATAATTTTATTATACATTGATAATTGTTTGGTTTTATTGCATTGAAATCAGAATATTGGTAACATTGGTGCCCTTTGAATTCCATGATGAGATTTTATGCTTGAGGAAAAGCTTTGTTTAAGTGTGGTGGAATTGATATAGACCATATTTTTATCATTTTTTATATTTATTTAAATTATTTAATCAAAATTTATTTATCAATTTGTGCTATTTACATCAATTTTGTATTTGTAGGGTGTTTTGAGCATAAATATGAAAACTGCTGATTTTGGAAATATTGATAGATTTTAATCACATTGGTAATTATAAAATATATTTTAAAATATAAATCCAAGTGATGTGACTATTTTTTAATGGGTTCATATATTTATAGACTTCATTGTTTTTTTGTACGAGGATTTAATTCTGTTATTAAATGGTCTGACAAATTCAATCAAGTTGGAAAAATACTCAGGACGACCGCATAAAACCCAACACAATGATTTGTTCATAAATTGGTCAACAGACATCCAATTAGGATCTTTCTAATTGCAATTTTAAGATAATTAAATGGGGAGTTCGGATGTTGATGGTTATGAAGATTTACCTTCATTAATGCATCCCATGGATGCTCAAATTAGGGGGAAGGAAAAAAGGAAACATTCATCCAGAATAAATTCTCATATTTAATTGGTTGTATCTCATGATACATAGGGAGGAAGAATATGAAATTCTTGGATGAAACATAAAATATATTTTGGAATATATTTCATGAAGAAACTATTCCAAAATTATTCTATTTAATAGGCCTACCATGGTCAAACATTCGGTGGATATAATTTGAAGGAAATCTTAAAGAGATATTATGAAGATCTCAAATTTGAATACTAGAGGATGGATCCCCCTTGGCATATATAAATATGAGTTAACCCATTCTAAAGGGATGATTTCGACACCACCATTATAGAGGAGGCCAGCTGACATGTTTCTAATATTGGATTTTTCTTTTATTTTCTTTTTATTTTAATTTTCATTTCCCATGTAACGCATATGCATCTTTTTAATTCAAGTGTTTCTATCTTCTTCCAAATAAAATTCTCTTCCAACCCTAATCTAATTCTTATATTTTCATATTTTTCTATCCACCATGACCTATTCACCTAATAATTGAGGGGATAACTCAAGGCTTATCCCTAGGTTAGGTTTCATAGTGTTCTTAATTATTGCACTTCAAATTCAAAATGTTTTAAATATATTTTTTGGTGGAGGTAGAAATATTTCATGGGTGTGTCGGTCATCCAACATGACACTATTCCCAAATCCATTTGTTTTCCTTGATTAATTAATTTTCCCTCCCTTCTCTTAGGCAAACCCTTCATTCAGGGGAGTTGGGGTTTCCATAAAAGATGAAATGGAATACGGTGGAGTGGGGTCCTTTATGAATAACATTCTTAGTTGAGGTGTTACCCAACTTGACTATAGAAGGAGGTGTGGATTGGTATGCCACAAACATACTAAAACCACTCACTAAAAAAATAAATGGAATGTAATTCATTAAGGAGGATTCAATAAAAGAATTATCATATTGGATTTAAAAAATATATAAATAAAGAATGAACTCGTGTTATCTAACCCTAAGACCAAGTTCTTTCTTCAATAATTTCTTCATGTAATTACATTTTAGTATAAGTTTGAACATTTAATTTGAATTTAAAATTTCATTTATAACATATATTAATTAAAAACAGTAAAAATAATTAGTTTAGGTGATATAGATTAAGTAAGTGAAAAAATGAGGAATCTCCTCAAGTGAGATGACCCTAGTCAACCACTATTCTACATTAGGAAAACAAATAAATTGATTATTCCATGCCCTACAACCGGCGTGCAGCAAAACTGCAGTGACCAAAAAATAAAAATCTATAATTACTTTATTAATAACTCATTTAGAGTCACTTATATTCTAAATACATTTTTTGTTTTGAGGTTTTTTATAACTTGTAAAAAACAATTAACTAAAAAATACCATATATTTCATATAAAATGGACATTTCCCTCCAACACATGGATCCGTACTTTGTAATAATTATTTAACATTTCCAAAAAACATATACTGACATGAAATCCTTCAAAACACATTATATGTAATACTATTCTCCAACACCTGGGGAAATAAAAATATAATTGGGTGAGTGAAAATGAAAAATAAAGGTTCAACAATAGTGGTAAAAACCAAAGATCATAAGTGATCATATGATTCAAATGTGTATTGTAGGTCATAATCTACATAAAATGAAGTAAAATAAAATAATCTTACATAATTAAAAATATATCATATTTAGTAACCACAATATAAGGATTTTAGGAAAAGAAAATATATGTCATTGTATTATGGAATCAAAATAATATGAAAGCAACCAGAAATATAATATTATATGCACAAGTTTGGGATCAATTTTAATATAACATAACATGGTGTGAAAATCTAATAATGGATTTAGTTTATTCCTTGGTCCCATACATATAATCACATGAGGTATCAAAAATTTCCAAATTCATTAGTGGGATATATAATAATGGGTTTACTTTTCCTATTATAATACAAACATCCCTAGGTATTACACATAAGAAAACATTCATAACATCATCAAAGCATAATCAAATTTTGACAAAATGGGATTTGCGAAGATCGATAGAAACCATTTTCATATTAATTTCAAAAAAAATATGGATGGTATTATTAGAGCATATCTCAAGTGAAGCATAATAATTAATTCATGATATTGTTATAGATGAAAATAATTTTTCTAAGAACATTTGTTATGTAATTTAGCTTAATTTTATCGCAGAAGAATATACTAAGAATTTTTTTGTTTGATTATAGAAGATCAATATCCAAAATGATAAAAATTATATTATTTTATATATAGTAACATAATAATCATAACTTTGAATTAGATATATCATTTTTTTCGAGGAAAATTAAAGTGAAATTATTTTTTTAATGATTTTGTAACATGGATATAAAAACAATCATTGATGTAATTTAAAATTTACATTTCTAGTGGATATAAAGATGAAAATGAAAACCATAATTATTTAATATCAAAAAATATTTAAACCATAAAACTGAATGATATTAATGATAATAATTATGGAGTGGAAGATTAAAATATATATAAGTGGAATTCAATCCATTTATTTAATATTTCAAAACATTAAAATTAATTTTTAAATGAAAAAATCATAAAAAAATGGGAATTGATTTTAATTTGGAAAAACATGAAACAATGATGAGGAACCCTCATTGGGAAAAACTATTTGTTAATCATGAAAATTTGTTCGGGCATAAAATGTAAAAACATTATTTTTTTTGGTCCCTTTTCGAAAGATATTCAAAAATTACCAGTACAATAAAAAGAGAAAAATATATATCTATAAACATTTAATAGAATTAAAAAATTATAAAAGACATTGTTATAAAAATTTAACTATATTGAAAAATATTATTGATTTAATTTAATTAATATGGTCATGGAGGAGAATGACCATCGACTATAAAGAAAAGTGAAGTCCATTTTCACTTATAGGGAAATATTTAGGTGAAATGTGAAGAAAAAAAATGGAATGAAAAGAAGGCATGTAAAAAATAGCCATATAACATGGAAATAAAGAATATTTTGGACAAAAATAAAATAATATGCCCTCTTATATAAATTTTTACATTAAAAAAATATAAAAAATAATTGGAGATTAGGAAATAAAACAATATGGCATTTATAGCATTTGAATTGAATGCCCATTTAATAAATAAAATGAAAATGAAATTTATGTTAAATGGATACATATATATTAAATATATTCAATATTCAATATTATTTCTATAATCTATATAAGAATGTATGTTCATATTACAATACATGTGTTAAAAAGGAAAATTGATACGAGAAACCCATTATGTACATTCTAATGTTTGATGTATGATTCCTTTGAGAAGATTTTATGAGAATAAAAATATAGAATACAATGGAATAAATATATCTTTTAATATAATAAATTCATAGGGTGAATTAAACCAATAATATAGTGATGATGTTCAAGAATAATTATTATTACTCAGTAAAAGTAATTTAAATTAACAACCACCCTTACGACCTATGTTATTTATGAATTGAACAATAAAGAAATCTCAGAGATTAAATATATGAAAAAATAGTAATAATAAAAACATATTAATATATATTTTAATTTAATATGTAAATAGTTACAACGTATAAAACTAAATTGATACCCCAATAAGAATAATGTATCATGGAATTTAAATTCAATCAAATATTCATTACATTTGTTTCCTTCATAGTTAGATTAAATCAAAACAACTGTATATTAATCACAACTTCATTAACCATATTTTTAATTTCTTTATTCATATTTAAACCCTTTTAAATTAATAATGTATAATCATTTATTAAGAATTATATACATATTTTTAGATAATATTTTCCATTAATAAGACTATTATTAACTAATCCTTTATTAATTTTGGGCCACGATTTCGTTAATAATTCCATAATCTTGAATTCAACATATTTAGAATTATAATATAAAAATTATAATTATAGTTTCCAAATTCATACCCATCACAATATATTCTCCAAAATAGATTTATATTTTGAATGATATCTTGGTATATTCTTTTTTGGCAGTTAAAGTTTCCATAAACCTTTTTTTGTTAATATCATTAATATATGAAAAATTTATATCTCCATAATCGTAGTAATGTCATATATTTAATATATAAAAAACTAAATAAATTTTTAACCTTCCATGAAATGTGGTTTTGCTTAATCGTATACATAATTCCTCATGTCGGTGAACATACTCTAATATGGGCGACATTTTAAATTTTTTTATTGAAGGGAGGAAGGAAGCTAATGCTAATTACATCAAAAAAATGGAATTTTAGTAAACTAATGATACTTATTTAATTGTAATAATGTGTCAAAATATATTTTTATGAGGAATAATATTAAAAAATTGAAACAAAAAGAGTGATTTAGAGTTCATACCTTACCAATTCAGATAGGCCTATTTCTAAATCGATTATCCCAATAAAAGGGTGTATTCCCATGAGAATAGAGCCAAGAAAAAAATGGATAATAGTTTTTTAATGGTTTATATCATATTTTGATCATAATAAAAGGTTTCATGTTTTGAGGATAACTAGGGTGGTGAAGGGGTCCTTTTATAATTTACAAGGTTGGTATTTTCATAAATAATAATTTATTAATACTAAAAGGGATGTCATATTTTATGGAATGTGGATCAAATATTGTTAACTAGTGAGGATAACATTAGGTATTTTTTTATGTCCATCATATTCCCATTTTTTGTGTAAAATTATTAGACTTTACCTCTTTATTTAAAACTTTTCCATCATTTTAATCATTACTGTGGTGAAATTATTTTACCATGGTAACTTATTTTTATGCCATAAAATTAAATTAAAATTGTTTTTGTAAAAATTATTATTCCAATTACAAATATAAAATAGATTTTAATGAATTTCATTCATATATCCTAAAAAATTATCATCAATTTATATACACATAATGAATTAAAAACAATTTAAGAGAAATGGGTTTTTATGCATAAAATACATATTTATCCCAAATATTATGTTTAATATTAATAATCATGATTTTAATTGGTTTAAAAATAAATATTAAAAAGGCATTTAAGTTTCATAACAAGATAATAAATAATTTCATCTTGTGAATAATTAATTAAGAGAAAAGGACCACAAATAGTTTATTATAATAAAAAATATTAAATGGTTTCCAAAATATAATTTGTAGGACTCCAAATTCAAAAATATTTTTTTAATATATTTTTTATTTATTAAATGTATATTTCAGTGATAAAAATGATTTATAAAATTTTATATCATGCATATATAATGAATATGTCATAAAAGTCACTTCATTTATAAAAAAGGTATTTTTATTATTCACCCAAAATTCAAAATTTTATGAAAATACCAATTATTAACCCTATGAAATTTTTACACAATGAATCCAACAATGTTGTGATTCTAATTATATTGAAATTATGAAATTATAAAATAAAAATAATCTTAGAATATAAAATATAATAATGCATTGTTTTTATAGGAAGATCACTTTTTTTACAGTATGTGTTGGTAATCTTAATTTATATAATTTTCCAATTAAATGACAATTAAACTATTTTTTGAGCATTATGATATTTTATTAGAAAAATAAATTAAAATTTATCCATATTATTTAAAATAAAAATACACAACACATTTAAAATGGTTCTTTGGAAAATGTTCTTTTTAAAATTAATTAATTTCAATCACATCCCATTAATTATTTAACTTATAATAATTGAATCTCATTAATTAAATATAATTATATCCCATAAATCAGTATTTAAAATAAAAAAATAATATGTAAGTATATGAAAAAAAATAATTTCAATTACTTGTTTATTACATGAATTTTTCCACTTCTACTAATTTTCTTAATGATGTTTCACGTTGTATTTTAATAATGTGTTAATTATCATCCTTAATTATTAAAAAATAATCAAGTTTTTTTTCTTGTGATAAAAGATATTAAACATTGTATTTATATTAGATAAAAATCATACCAACTATTATGGTTTTACATTCTTCCCCTTTAATATGTTGTGTCCTTACAATTTTGATTTCTCTGACTAATGAAAATTGATGAGATAATTATCAATAAAGGTGATCTATCATTATATAAAAATGTATTAAAATCCATATTAATGGATTTTTAGATATTTTGAAATATCTAAAGGATATCTCCAAGTGTGTTGAACTAGAGTTTCAGTTAGGGCCACCTGTTGTGCACCTAGTGAGCTTTACGTTAATTCCGAATCAACTTTTTTAAGGGTTATTATCCCATATTTTTTTAGAGAAAAAGCATTTAACCACTTGTAGTATGTAGAAAATAATTTTATTTATATGAAATGGAATACTCACTACTTTTCCTAAATCCTAGCAGTTTTTTATACTAAGGTTTGTCCATATAGTTTCTCAATAATTTAATGTAGTTATAATTTGGAGTAATCAATAATACATAGTTATTATCTGTATGTTCTAATCCCAAACATCATGGAATCCTATTATCTAACAATAAATCATAACATTTATTTCCAAAATATATAAAATAACATATAAATTAATACATCTTATTTATTATACGCTAAAAAATATATTATCTTTTTTCCAAAATAAGATAAATTTCATTATCACTACATCAGTTTTAAACCCCCATGGTTGTCTATACATTTGGCCTTATATTCTAAAAACCAATCAAATAAATTACCTAATTAACCATTATTTATTATACCTAAAATCACATATCAAACCAAAAGGATATCTATCCATCAATCATGTATTATTCCTCAAAACCCTAGAAATATATATAAAATAAGTAATCACCTTAAAATCCTATCATGAACTATCCTAATGGGCCCCATGTCGAATCTTTAAATCTCAACTCTAGTAGTACATGGGTTGGAAACTAACTTCGTGTATGCATATCACTAAAATGGGATGCATTAATATAATGTAATTGTACACAAGAACACATCTCTAAGACCATATAATGCAGAAATGTAAAACAACTGATATACCATGCATGCATATAGGTAAATCTCCCAACCGAGTAGGACATGAAGAAATTGAAAGTTAACAAGGTTAAATAAAGGCTCACAAAAAATAGTTTAAAAATGTGTCGAATGTGGAAATATATATGGGGATTGATGTCAATATTGTTCATGAACACACCCTATTCTATCTGGCTAACTGAGAACCACCTGGTCCTAGTCTGTCCAGGACTCAGTCAAAATATCGATCATCTGTAGAAGGCATGAAATATGTGGGAAATGACCATCCTGGGTTGAGTATAACGATACCTTGTAGGATTCCATAAAACCAAAAATCATATTTCAATACAGTAACAACCATCTCTACATAAGTATATATTTATAACACATATAAAATATATAAATATATACACAATAAATACATGTAGTCTTATGTCAAAGTCACAACTGTAATTCCATCATATGATTAATTCTCGATGGATTCACACAATAATTTTCTTAGGGAACAAACTCAATGAGAAAGATATTACTGATGATGACAGGAAGTGAGGTCATGATCATTAAGTATCATAGTAGAAATTGTAAACATGAAGTCTAAATAGATATTATACATAGATTAGGATCACTACTAACGCCATGGGGTATACAAAAAAAATAAATCTATATTAACCCTCTAGGTATAGGATTAGTGCCTATGTTGTGTTGGACATAATGATTCAATGAATTCCACGTAGGGTAAGAAATTTAAAGAGGATCTCACTTTTGGCCTCATGAAAGGATCCCAACAAATCTATCCTAGATGTCTTTATGAAGGTATTATCATCCTATGTCTAGGTAATGATTCCAAGATAACTCCCATATAATGGATATTGGGAATAAAGTTAATTAAAAAATATCTAAGAAACATAATAAAAGGGATCCAAGAAAACTTCAAAGGTGTACATAAATAGCACTAGTGGTACACAACTAGTCACATTAGAACTATTTCCTTCCCATGTAAATAACCCATTACCATGTTCATGTAGATTTTTCTGGGCATGCCCATGACCATATTCTTCTTCCAATTTCAAATTATATAGTTATCCCCATGTAATGTTATCCTGGATAGGTACATGTCGGAGTACATGGTATTCCTATGAAAATGTAATATTGGCAGTGTCAGTGTACCCTTATAGTTACACATGTAGCCAATTGGAAAGGGGCCACACACCATATGATAGTGGT